>OU862930.1:33585858-38385858 GCA_917880885.1 Limnephilus marmoratus
AAAAAATAAAAATACAAATGGCGTATACCACGCGAGTGAAATAATTTTAACAAAATTTACATGTAACATGCATATTTTTTCGTCTCCCCGACATAAATACTCACTTTTGGTGGTAATAAATCTAACTGTTTGAATAAGATATATATTGCGTATTATCTTCTTCTTCATTGATACATAAATAATATTTATTAGATATACCATTGATACAACTAACATAACTGTATAATTAGAAAATTAAGTAAAAGCGCAGTATGGCAAAAAAATATTAAACTAGGAATACGATTCTGGTGAAGGGGCGCTCTCATTCATTATATGCCGCTGGTAGCATGCAGGTGCAGAGCGAACTACTGTGATATAGCCGACAAAATATTACGACATGCAAAAGGTTGGGTTCAAATGGAAAGGGATAAATTGATTTCAATAAAATAACATTACATCTTATACTTCTCTTTGTCCTTTTTGTGATAAAAATCACTTTACTTGACTTGCTAGCTGCGGTTCCCCTCAGCGGCGAGTCGGGCAAAATGAAATATGATACCTTTATTTGGAATATTATAAACATATGTATATAATATTATTTTCGTCTCTTTCTCTTCAATAGAAAATATAAGGAAAAGAAAAGAGATATATTATCGGCTTGTTTTCTAAGAAAACAATCTTTCCTAATCTACAGCAGGACGTGAAATGTTTTTAATACTTTGAATATGACGAAACAGTATTGACAATATAATTTTACTATTGTAATATATCGACAGTAGGTATTTTTTAGAAATCCACTTGAAATAAGATGTGAACAGATTTGTTTTTATTTAGGTATAGTCAATTTGGGAGGCGGGTATGGGTACCGCAGCCCCGGGAACCATTTATTGGATAACACCTCTGCCATAGGTCACCCCAAGTGGTTCGCTACGTTTGGTGACTTAGCAGAGGTGCTCGGGGTCATGGGATGAGGTTTGTCGGTGAGGTGTGAGGTGGTTGGTGTATTGGGCTACATGTCATGTCACGTATCGTATGGGTCAAATCCATGAGGTGGTGAGGCGTGAGGAGTTTGAATGAGATTTTTGTACAAGAACCAGGAGGTGGTGTTGGGGTGAGCCATTCATATAATAATACCGCACAAGAGTACTAACTGCTCCAATTTTTTTTTTTTTAATATTTTTTATTGTAAATTATTGTTATGTGAATACCGCACAAGAGTCCCAACTGCTCAAATTTTTTTTTTCTAAATATTTTTCATTGTAAATTATGTATTGTTAAGTAAATACCGCACAAGAGTACCTACCAGCTGCTCCAAAAAATTTTTTTTTTAATTTATTGTAAATTACCGTACAAGCGTCCCAACTGCTCCAAAATGTTTTTAAAATTAAAAAAAAATATATATTTTTATTGTAAATTATTATTATGTGAATACCGCACAAGAGTTCCAACGCTAAAAAGAAAAATGTTTTTTTTTTTAAATTATTGTTATGTGAATACCGCACAAGAGTCCCAAGGGAGAGAGGTTGAGGGAGTGTTGAGATGAGGTGGAGGGGGTTGCTGAGGGGGGGGGGATCAGAGGGTGGGTGCAGGGGGGGGTGGATCAGAGGTGGTGGTGGGGGGAGGAGGTGGAAGGGTGGTGAGAGGGGGGGGGGGGGGGCTGGGAGGGTAGGCTTTTTTCATATCCATTTTTCGTATTACAAAACTAACAAACACGGGAGGCGGGTATGGGTACCGCCGCCCCAGGAACCATTATTAGATAACCAACACATCTGCCATAGGTCACCCCAAATGGTTCGCTACGTTTGGTGACTTAGCAGAGATGCCCGGGTTCATGGGGTGAGGTTTGTCTGTTTCTTGATGCGGTGGATGTGTTAGCCGACATTATTTGTGGTTGAGGGAGTCATTTTGACCTCTCCAGCCGAACTCTCTTGCTCTTGACCCATCGACTTGCACCGCATTGAGAGGGATGGATTCACAAGTCCGTCACTACTGGACCCACTGACCCCCAGAATCCTCCCAACCACTCATACTTTTGGCGGGTATGGGTACCGCCGCCCCGTGAACCATTTATTGGATAACCAACACCTCTACAATGGGTTACCTCAAGTGATTCGCTACGTAAGCTGACTTAGCAGGGTGTCCGAGTTCATAGGATGGGGTTTGTCCGGGTCTTGGTGGCGGATGTGTCTGCTCACCAGCTGCGTGGCAGGCCGGGTCGTATGTATGAATCTATCCCTCCCACGGTATATATATATAATACGTAGAGATGGTGTGAAAGATTATAATAATGTACATGAAATCCTTGAGGCAACTAACGTATTTAAGTTAATAAGGATTAATACTGTTTCCGTCTAAATAACTTTTCAATTACCGCAATGCAATTTGGGAGGTCGGTGCGGGTACCGCCGCCCAGGGAGCCATTTATTGACAACGCCTCTGCCATAGGTCACCTCGTTAGTAATATTTGGTGACTAAGCATGGATGCCCGGATTCATGAGTGAGGTTTGTCTAGTTCTTGGCAGCGGATGCCTCTGCCCGCTACAGCGTGGCTGGCCGGATCGGGAGAGACTGGTTGAAGGAGACCATTTGGCCTCTCCAGCAGTATTCTCTCTTTGCACAGCATTGAGAGGGATGGATCGACACGTCCGTCACTCCTGGACCCACTGACCCCCAGATTAATATCCACCTCTCATACCTTTGGCGGGTATGGGTACCGCCGCCCCGTGAACCAATAATTGGATAACCTACGCGTCTATCATGGGTCACCTCAAGTGATTCGCTACCTTTAGTGACTTAGCAGTACCCGAAATCCACCATATTTGGGAGGCGGATATGGGTAACACTGCGCCGCCCCGGGAACCATGTGAAGCGGGGACTTAGCAGGGGTATCCGGGTTCATGGAGTGAGGTTTGTCTAGGTCTCGATGGCGGTTGCGTCTGCCCACCTACTAATGCGTAGCAGTCCGGATCGAGAGAGGCTGATGGAGGGAGATATTTTGACCTCTCCAGTAGGACTCCCTCGATTCATCACTTTGCACCGCAGTGTGAGGGATGGATTCATGGGTCCGTCACTCCTAAAACACAAATTTAGTAATTTGCAACCGCGACCTCCGGATTCGTAGTCAAATATCGTAATCATCAAACACTAAGCAACCGAAACCCATTATGTACTTTTTTACAATATTGCGGGCTTTGAAAAGTTTCTCGACTAGCAATCCGAAGGTCGCGGGATTAAATCCGGGCGGGCCAAACTAAATATTAATTGATTAATTTGTGTTATTTCAAAATTTATGGTTTTGAAAAAATATAAATATGAATAGGTAGGTAGTTTATTTACGGCACGTTCCGGCTAGTGGAAAATACTCTCAGTGTCGCTCTAATGTAAGAGTCTTGTGAGGTGCATACATAAAAAAAAATTACTTGCGCACGCCGTACGCAAGTACAGAGGCGACTTCTGAATTCGTAGCCAAGATCGTAAGTCAAGGCATTGTCGTGGAGTTATACGAATTTGTAAAATAAAATTTACTTGCGCACGCCGTAGGATCGCAATCACTCAGACGCCACTTCCGTATTCATAGACAAGATCGTCGATCCAAGGCATCGTCATGGTATTATACAAATTTATAAAATAAAATTTACTTGCGCACGTCGTAGGATTGCAATCACTCAGACGCGACTTCCGAATTCATAGCCATGATCGTAATCCAATGCATTGTTGTGGAGTTATACGAATTTAGAAAAAAAAATTTACTTGCGCACGCCGTAGGATCGCAATCACTCAGACGCGACTTCCGAATTCGTAGCCGAGATCGTAAGCCAATGCATTGTTGTGGAGTTATACGAATTTGTAAAATAAAATTTACTTGCGCACGCCATAGGATCGCAATCACTCAGACGCGACTTCCGAATTCGTAGCCAAGATCGTAAGCCAATGCATTGTTGTGGAGTTATACGAATTTGTAAAATAAAATTTACTTGCGCACGCCGTAGGATCGCAATCACTCAGACGCGACTTCCGAATTCGTAACCAAGATCGTAAGCCAATGCATTGTTGTGGAGTTATACGAATTTGTAAAATAAAATTTACTTGCGCACGCCGTAGGATCGCAATCACTCAGACGCGACTTCCGAATTCGTAGCCGAGATCGTAAGCCAATGCATTGTTGTGGAGTTATACGAATTTGTAAAATAAAATTTACTTGCGCACGCCGTAGGATCGCAATCACTCAGACGCGACTTCCGAATTCGTAGCCAAGATCGTAAGCCAATGCATTGTTGTGGAGTTATACGAATTTGTAAAATAAAATTTACTTGCGCACGCCGTAGGATCACAATCACTCAGACGCGACTTCCGAATTCGTAGCCAAGATCGTAAGCCAATGCATTGTTGTGGAGTTATACGAATTTGTAAAATAAAATTTACTTGCGCACGCCGTAGGATCGCAATCACTCAGACGCGACTTCCGAATTCGTAACCAAGATCGTAAGCCAATGCATTGTTGTGGAGTTATACGAATTTGTAAAATAAAATTTACTTGCGCACGCCGTAGGATCGCAATCACTCAGACGCGACTTCCGAATTCGTAGCCGAGATCGTAAGCCAATGCATTGTTGTGGAGTTATACGAATTTGTAAAATAAAATTTACTTGCGCACGCCGTAGGATCGCAATCACTCAGACGCGACTTCCAAATTCGTAGCCAAGATCGTAAGCCAATGCATTGTTGTGGAGTTATACGAATTTGTAAAATAAAATTTACTTGCGCACGCCGTAGGATCGCAATCACTCAGACGCGACTTCCGTATTCATAGACAAGATCGTCGATCCAAGGCATTGTTGTGGAATTATACAAATTTGTAAAATAAAACTTACTTGCGCACGCCGTAGGATCGCAATCACTCAGACGCGACTTCCGAATTCGTAGCCAAGATCGTAAGCCAATGCATTGTTGTGGAGTTATACGAATTTAGAAAATAAAATTTACTTGCGCACGCCGTAGGATCGCAATCACTCAGACGCGACTTCCGAATTCGTAACCAAGATCGTAAGCCAATGCATTGTTGTGGAGTTATACGAATTTAGAAAAAAAAATTTACTTGCGCACGCCGTAGGATCGCAATCACTCAGACGCGACTTCCGAATTCGTAACCAAGATCGTAAGCCAATGCATTGTTGTGGAGTTATACGAATTTGTAAAATAAAATTTACTTGCGCACGCCGTAGGATCGCAATCACTCAGACGCGACTTCCGAATTCGTAGCCAAGATCGTAAGCCAATGCATTGTTGTGGAGTTATACGAATTTGTAAAATAAAATTTACTTGCGCACGCCGTAGGATCGCAATCACTCAGACGCGACTTCCGAATTCGTAACCAAGATCGTAAGCCAATGCATTGTTGTGGAGTTATACGAATTTGTAAAATAAAATTTACTTGCGCACGCCGTAGGATCGCAATCACTCAGACGCGACTTCCGAATTCGTAGCCGAGATCGTAAGCCAATGCATTGTTGTGGAGTTATACGAATTTGTAAAATAAAATTTACTTGCGCACGCCGTAGGATCGCAATCACTCAGACGCGACTTCCGAATTCGTAGCCAAGATCGTAAGCCAATGCATTGTTGTGGAGTTATACGAATTTGTAAAATAAAATTTACTTGCGCACGCCGTAGGATCGCAATCACTCAGACGCGACTTCCGAATTCGTAGCCAAGATCGTAAGCCAATGCATTGTTGTGGAGTTATACGAATTTGTAAAATAAAATTTACTTGCGCACGCCGTAGGATCGCAATCACTCAGACGCGACTTCCGAATTCGTAACCAAGATCGTAAGCCAATGCATTGTTGTGGAGTTATACGAATTTGTAAAATAAAATTTACTTGCGCACGCCGTAGGATCGCAATCACTCAGACGCGACTTCCGAATTCGTAGCCGAGATCGTAAGCCAATGCATTGTTGTGGAGTTATACGAATTTGTAAAATAAAATTTAATTGCGCACGCCGTAGGATCGCAATCACTCAGACGCGACTTCCGAATTCGTAGCCAAGATCGTAAGCCAATGCATTGTTGTGGAGTTATACGAATTTGTAAAATAAAATTTACTTGCGCACGCCGTAGGATCGCAATCACTCAGACGCGACTTCCGAATTCGTAACCAAGATCGTAAGCCAATGCATTGTTGTGGAGTTATACGAATTTGTAAAATAAAATTTACTTGCGCACGCCGTAGGATCGCAATCACTCAGACGCGACTTCCGAATTCGTAGCCGAGATCGTAAGCCAATGCATTGTTGTGGAGTTATACGAATTTGTAAAATAAAATTTACTTGCGCACGCCGTAGGATCGCAATCACTCAGACGCGACTTCCGAATTCGTAGCCAAGATCGTAAGCCAATGCATTGTTGTGGAGTTATACGAATTTGTAAAATAAAATTTACTTGCGCACGCCGTAGGATCGCAATCACTCAGACGCGACTTCCGAATTCGTAGCCAAGATCGTAAGCCAATGCATTGTTGTGGAGTTATACGAATTTGTAAAATAAAATTTACTTGCGCACGCCGTAGGATCGCAATCACTCAGACGCGACTTCCGAATTCGTAGCCAAGATCGTAAGCCAATGCATTGTTGTGGAGTTATACGAATTTGTAAAATAAAATTTACTTGCGCACGCCGTAGGATCGCAATCACTCAGACGCGACTTCCGAATTCGTAGCCGAGATCGTAAGCCAATGCATTGTTGTGGAGTTATACGAATTTGTAAAATAAAATTTACTTGCGCACGCCGTAGGATCGCAATCACTCAGACGCGACTTCCGAATTCGTAGCCGAGATCGTAAGCCAATGCATTGTTGTGGAGTTATACGAATTTGTAAAATAAAATTTACTTGCGCACGCCGTAGGATCGCAATCACTCAGACGCGACTTCCGTATTCATAGACAAGATCGTCGATCCAAGGCATCGTCATGGTATTATACAAATTTGTAAAATAAAATTTACTTGCGCACGCCGTACGAACGCAATCACTCAGACGCGACTTCCGAATTCATAGCCAAGATCGTAATCCAAGGCGTCGTCGTGGAATTATACAAATTTTTAAAATAAAATTTTCTTGCGCACGCCGTAGGATCGCAATTACTCAGACGCGACTTCCGAATTCATAGCCAAGATCGTAATCCAAGGCATCTTCGTGGAATTATACAAATTTATAAAATAATTTTTTTTTGCGCACGCCGTAGGATCGCAATCACTCAGATACGAATCTATAAAAAAACTATTTCGAAGCTAATTACAATATCGCGGACAGTAAGGCGCTTCTTTGACATTTTTCATAGAACAGCAGGCATTTATCATTATTAATTATTACTTTAATACCTACATATATTATCAACATTCAAATTTTATAGTACGTAACTAAAAAAAATCATAATAAACTGTAAAAGAGTCATATAAAAGTTAGAAATAAATTAAATCACTTGTGTATGTAATTTTTATTTTATTAATTTAACATTACTTTTAATACACCAGAATATTACGTAAAGTATATAATAAGCATATTAATTTATTGAAATATTAAGAGAAGAATAAATAATATTAAAAAATATTTCCGGATGCCGAGTTTCAGGTGTGAACTTATCCGACATAGGCAAACGAAAAAGATAAACACGTATAGTAAGTAGAGAGGTATCGAGCAAATGATATTATTTATTCATACCATTGACCAAGTATCGAAGATTCCTACCAAATATTTCATAATCTAAGAATGATACCGCCATCGACCAAGTATCGAAGATTCCTACCAAATATTTCATAATCTAAGAATGATACCGCCATCGACCAAGTATCGAAGATTCCTACCAAATATTTCATAATCCAAGAATGATACCGTTAGTGGCATCTATTGAGTATTTTTGTAAACTATGGCCCAAAGTATGCATTCTGCATAATTTTAAAATTGACTTCATTCTAAACCCTGTGTATATTTTATTATAACGGTAAAATGTTACTTTGAGGACAGGTAGATTGGGCCTGTCTCCAAACTATCCAACTGTCCTCAAAGTATAGGCGCGCTTGAAAAACTGTCCTCATTTGATGCTCCCCGCATATATATATATATATATATATATATATATATATATATACATCCCGCTATCATTTCTGCGTCCTTTCATCAGATCGACATTACTGCGTCTACCTGAAGGACTTGATTTTACATAGTTCTAACTAAAGTATATACTATCTTTTCAGTGTTTGATTGTAGTTAGGTATTTAAATTTTTGAAAAACATTAATTTAAAAATATACAAAACGAAAAAAACGCCCTTTAACGTTCCACCAATCTGAACTCCTTTCATATTCAATGCAGAGAGGCATCCTGCGTATATTTACTTTAATTTGGTCCACAATGAAGCGTCCAATTATATATTCATTTTCATGTTGACGACAAACCGAGGTCTTGCGACGTTGCCGCTTATTTATTCAAGTTTTTGGTTGAACGACTGTATAGGTATTTATAGAATATGAAGGCGCCAATATGACTGGTCCATACGTCGCGGACTCTAATCAACCCGGCGCGGCGGCAAATCCCACGTAAAATTTATTAAATTGGTATGAGATTTTTGAGACTTATCATTCAGAATTAAAACGTTGCTTGAAGTGTGATTTGTTATTTTTAGTGACTAGATCTATATTGCTGGGATCTTCCTTTGCTTCCTCTTTTCTCCATTTTGATTTCGCATCAGACAGTGATTACCATATTATGGCTATATCAGTGGACTCCTGTATGGTTTTCTCATCAAAAACAGTTTTTTCATGTTAATTTTAAAGAATGAACTCTAGATATAAGTGCTTAATTATTACTACAACACGATTATCAGTAGAAATATTATGTGACCTATTAATTATAAAGCAACCGCAGACTTCGCAAAGAGTCAAATTGGGAGGCGGTATGGGTACCGCTGCCCCGGGAACCATTTATTGGATAACCAACACCTCTGCCATATATCACCCCAAGTGGTTCGCTACGTTTGGTGAATTAGCGAGGGTGCCCTATAATGTGTAATGCTCATGTGGTGAGGTTTGTCTGGGTCTTGGCAACGGATGCGTCTGCCCACCAGCTACATAGAAGGCCGGTTCGAAAGAGAATGGTTGAGGGAGTCCCTTTGATTTTCCAGCCGTATTATCTCGAAACATCGCTTTGCACCGCAGTGGGAGGGATGGATTCATACCCGTCACTCCTATTATGTCCGTCACTCCTGGACATACTGACCCCCAGATTCCTACCCACCGCTAGTATCCTTTTCCTTCCCAGAACTTCCTCTCCTTCTTCACCTAAAAAGTCCCTCCCAACAGCATCCCCAAAAATGACATAGGCCCTGAGAGGAATTATGTTAATAATTAATGAAAAATTAAATTAGAATTATAATTTGTTAAATATATATAGTGTCCTACCGAAACAGACCTTTCCACCGAAACCGAATCTTCGGTGTCTGTCTCAGTTTCGGCCGAAACCGAAACTTTTTTAAAATTGTTAAAAATCGATTGAATACTCTTATTTGGCTTATTTTTTTATAAATTTGGTTTGTTTTATAGAAGTAGTTTTTTTTCACATACCTAAATTATTGTTTTTATTTATTTATTTAATTGAACACGTTTTAACTGTCGGAATAAGTGTACAAAATAAGCCAAATAACAGTAAACAACCGATTTTTAACATGTCTAAAAAAGTTTCGGTTTCTAGAACCTTCGGTCGGTCACTAATTATATAATTTTTTTTATTATTTTGAATAATATTATAGACCGGTCAGTGGTTGAGTGGGCATCGCGTTTGGGTCCCACCCAGGCGTTTCGTGTTTGATTCCTCGTTTGACTAAGTCCTCCATCGTGACTCAAGCAACATTTTCGGCTTACTGTGGTGGTAATGGGAGATTTTCAAATATTGTTGGGTTATTCGTTAACCCGGAAATGTTTATCTTTCTTTAAAAAAAAAAAATTAATGCTTATCATGATTGACGATGCATTTTCGTTTTAGGGGTTTTATTTTTTAAAAGGAAAGGGGAAAATAGAAAGCGAAAGCATAAAACTGTCTAAACAAATAATATGATATGACTTCCGATAATAAGTAAATATTATGTATATTATGTAATAATAAATGACACTGTCCTTTGCAGAGAGGACCGCCAAAGAACTCGATCTTGGCACACACTCCTTGCCTCAATCACGTTAAGTTTTAAAGCTCTCTAAAAAATATATGTTATTCTTGAATATAATATCTAGACATTCCCCGTGCTGAAAAAAAATTATATAAAATTCCCTCCATGGAAAAAAATCAGAAAGTATGCTCCAAAAATTATTATAAACACATTGTTTTCAGTTATTTTACAAATTATATGTATGAAAAAATTCACAGTGTTTTTTTTTAAATGCTGTTTAAGACAACCCCTACGACATTTTTGCTCTATTTTAAACGAGTCGTGTTTTATTAAACATTTTCACAATTTTTGCATCGACTTCGTCGCTTTAAATACAAGCGCGCTCCTCTAGCACTCGTAATTTCATATCTCTCCATCTTCTTCTTTTTGAGCCCGGTTGCGGCTCCTTACGTGCTAACTTTTGAGTATCTGATTGTAGCCAGTCTATTTATGCCAGTTCTGAAGAATGAATTCTAAACATAAGAGGATTGAAATACATTTAGTCCATTGATATCAGATAATAATTAAAAGGGTTAATTATTACTTCAACATTGTATCGAATGTACCATCAAGACTTGTACGGTGTACACATTATTGTACTGGTTCACGAACTTGACCTAATAATGAAAACTTTGTTTGTATTATACATATTATAAACAAATACATCACATCCAAACACTTGAAATGTGGTTCCTAGAACTCTATAATGGATTAGGAGGCCCGTTACGTAACAAGGGATTCATTCATTAATTTTGTCTTCTGGAATATTGCAGATTACTCTAATGAACGGTTCATGCCATTAAAAAGATAACGTTTTTAATCTACATTTTTGACAGCAGTGCAATATCTCTCAACGACAGCGGATACCTACTTATCGAGGACATCAATCGCACCTACTATGAAATTCATCGTGTTCTACATTGCCGGTATCCGTGGTCGAGGTGTAAGGCTCTCGAATTGCAATCAGGAGGTCACGGGTTCAAATCTCAAAGTCTTTCAAATCTACCTTCAATCCCGCAGCATGAATAGGTACCCCAATTGGGGATGCCATAGACTCACTGGCTCCATTGGTTGAATGGTGGTCTTACACCAGAACGAACTGAAATTATCATCTTCTCTAGAAGAAGTCACAAATATAGCTACTAATACGATTAAATATTTTTTAATTAATAAATTTTTGTAATAATATACGTATTAAATCAAATAAAATTTTATGAGCTCACGCCAGGATTTGAACCCGAGACCTCCGGATTGCTAATAGAGAGCTTTGCCCTCGACCGCGGAGGTCGTTATTTCCTGTCTTTAGGTTTTCTTGCACGTCTAAATTAAATGGAACCGGGTCTTTTCCCTATGATTACACACTTCACGTTAAAAAATGTACCAATATTTTTCAGTTGGTTAAAATCGCCAATAGCCAATTCTAGTAGCTTTTCTCGATTAGTCTCTGAAGTTCACCTGAACGTTTTCGGTTAAGTAGGAGAACTTTGAAAAATACAATTTCTATCATTAGAAATAAGCCGGAATACAGCATCACATGCCTTGATTTTTAAATGTTAATCTAACAATGAATTTCAACACGTTTTTCGAGTAAGAAGAAAAGTAACAGTTTTCAAATTACTTGCAGCTTTGGCAGATTGGGTAATTATTACTACAACACCATTATCGGTAGAAATATTACGTCTTTTGCGAATCTTATAATAATAATAATAATAATGATTTATTGTCTTAATTTCTTAGTAACAGTAGAGATAATGATATCTTCACGGGGATCTCCCGTGCTGAGGATTTCATTTACATATTATAATTTAATTATAAGAAATTGATATGAATTAGGCATAACATATATCATGTAGTATTTTTTTAAAAATAATTATAAAGTAAGTAATATAGTGTTTTTTTTATAATTCAGATTACTAGATTTGGTTTTAGTCTGTATTTGATATCAGTATATTTTATATACCTAACAAAATTATAATTAATTCAATTTGGGAGGCGGGTGTGGGAACAGCCGCCGCAGGAACCTTTTATAGGATAACCAACACCTCTGCCACAGGTCATTCCAAGTGGTTCGCTACGTTTGGTGACTTAGCAGGGGTGCCCGGGTTAATGGGGTGAGGTTTGTCCGGATCTTGGTAGCGGATGCGTCTGCCCACCAGCTGCATGGCAGGCCAAGTCGGGAGGGATCGGTTGAGAGAGCGTCTTTGACTGTCACTCCTAGACACATTGACCCCTAGATTCCTACCCAACCCCAATACCATTTTCCTTCCCAGAACATCCTCTCCTTCTTTTTCTAAGAAGACCCTCCACACAGCATCCCCAAAGATGACATAGGTCCTGAGGGGAATTATTTTCCTCCCAGGGCCTCCTGTGTTGAGCTAATGTAAAATTATATGTTAAATCTCTCAAAAGGAAAATCGAAAGCATAAAACTGTGTAAACAAATAAAATAACATGCCTTTAATAATAAATAAATATTATCTCACAAAAACTAACCAACCCGCTGTTTCCTCGCAGGGGTTCGCAGAGACGACCGCCAAACAACTCGGTCTGTGCATATGTCATAGTCAAAGGTCTATATGCAGTCTCTTCGCGGAATGACTGGTATATCGGGCTAACCCCGAAATAAATTCCAATTTCGGCCTTTGATTAAAGTATTTTTAGCCAAACCTAGAAGTTCCTAACTTTTCAGTCAAACATCGAAATTTCATTAAATTGGGTTTTGACGTTTGCCTGACCAAATTAGTTTCTCCTAGGTTTGACGAAAATTCCTTAGTCAGTGGCCGAAAAACTTCATTTGTTTGGGCTTTGACTAAGACTTCAAGTCAGACCTGAGGATTGACTAGTCAAATCTAGGAGCGCCGCGCGCCGGAGCTTCGAGAATTGACTATATCATATACACTCCTTGCCTCATTCACATCCACACATCGCTCATTCATTCTGTCTTTCGACATTACTCGAGAATTCGGTTTACTCAATCATGCCATGTCTTTCTCGGGCATCCCCGACTTTTTCTACCATTCAAGTTCACGTCATATGTACATATAATCTCCTTACAACCTACTTTTAGATCATTGGCTCTACATGGCCAAACCATCTAAGATTCCTATTATTATCTCATTACACTCATCAGTCTTGCATTCTCTGTGAATCTCCAAATATTTCACATATATTTTTTACTGTCAAATTAGTCATAAATTGAAGAGAAAATTGCTTTATTTATTCTAGTTATTTGTAGTAAGTTTTCAAATTACTAATATATTAAGAACATTGATTTTATCTTGTTTAATAATAATAGAGTGGCGTGGCACACGATTAAGCATTGTAGGAATTTATAATCATGGATAAGAAAATATCTAATATTTGTTTAAAAATAGTAATATAAAAAAATTATGTTGCTGATATATTTGCCGTACAATAATAACATAATCACAAGCTGAATTTGAATGAAATCGAAAATGTCGGTAACTTGTCATCGCTCCCGAGCACGACTGCAGACCGCTAACGAACAAATAACAGTTCACGTCAAATAAATTAGGAACCGTTAGTCGTTGTGAACTTTTATTTGTTCGTTAGCGGTCTGCAGTCGTGCTCGGGAGCGATGACAAGTTACCGATATTTTCGATAAAACCTATGTCGATCGACCATGCTAGGTACCCTGCTGTGAAATTCATCGTGTTCTACCTTGCCGGTATCCGTGGTCGAGGTGTGCTCTCGAATTGCAATCAGGAGGTCACGGGTTCAAATCTCAAACTGAGCTAATATTTTTTTTTACATAGCTCCACGCAGTTTTTTTTATTTGATTAATCTGTATTATTTCGCAATTTAATCATTTAAAATAAAATAAGGTATATTTGCGGCACGTTTCAAAGTGTAAGATACTCTCAGAATCGCCCTGGCGTAAGATCACCATTCAGAATTGAACGGTCAGTGACTGAGAGGGCATCGCGTTTGGGTTCCAACCGGGGGACGCTTGTTTGATTCCTCGGCTGGCTAAGTCCTCCATCACGACACAAGCAACATTTTCTGCTTAGTGTGGTGGTAGTAGGAGATTTTCAAACATTGTTGGGTTATTCATAGCCCGGGAATGTTTGTCTTTCTTTAAAAAAAAATAAAAAAGGAAATAGAATTGAAATCCCCGGTGTAAGACCACCATTCAGAATTGAAACGTTGCTTGAAATGGCTTTAGCCGTGTTTGGTGACCAGATTTATATAACCAGGTTCTTCCCCACCTACCTCATTCCCATCTCCTTCTCGTCCCACTACCTTCAATCCCGCAACATGGGTAGGTACCCCAATTGGGAATGCCATAGACTCACTGGCTCCATTTGTTGAATGGTGGTCTTACACCAGGACGAAACTGAAATTATCATCTTCTCTAGAAGAAGACACAAATATAGCTACTAATACAATTATTTTTAATTAATAAATTTTGTAATAATACACGTATTAATCAAATAAAATTTTATGAGCGCACGCCGGGATTTGAATCCGAGACCTCCGGATTGCTAATAGAGAGCTTTGCCCTCGACCACGGAGGTAGTTATTTCCTGTCCTTGGGTTTTCTTGCACGTCTAAATTAAATGGAAACGGCTCTTTTCTCCATGATTATACACTTCACGTTAAAAAATGTACTAATATTTATCAGTTGGTTAAAATCGCCAATAGCCAATTCTTAGTAGTTTTTCTCGATTAGTCTATGAAGTTCACCTGAACGTTTTCAGTTTTGTAGGAGATCTTGGAAAAATACTATTTCTATCATTAGAAATAAGCCGAAATACAGCATCACATGCCTTGATTTTTAAATGTTAATCTAACAATGAATTTCAACACGTTTTGCGAGTAAGAAGAAGTCATAGTTTTCAAATTACTTGCAGCTTTGGCAGATTGGGTAATTATTATTACAACACGATTATCGATAGAATTTTTTTTTTTTTAGAAAGAAAGTAAATGTTTACAATAATAATATAATAATACTAGCTTTTCCCGCGGCTTCGCTCGCGTGGTATTAGGGGGGTTCCCACTCTGCCTCCTCCACCTCCCACCTTCCCCCTTTCCTCGCCCCAACTCCACCCCTCTCCCTCCCCCTCCCCCCCCCACCAACCTCTCCCCACTCCACCCTTTCCCCCTACCGCATTTATATGAAGTACTCCCCTATTCGGAGTGGAACACCCTTTACTTTTAGGGGTATGAAAAATAGAGTTGGTCGATTCTCAGACCTACCAGATAAGCACACAAAATTTCATCAAAATTGGTCCAGCCGTTTCGGAGGAGTATGATAACAAACACCGTGACATGAGAATTTTATATATTAGATGTTACATTATGTTACACTATAAGGTTTTATGGTTACCCAATTAGTAGAGAAATATTCTCGGGTCTAATTGGGGAGCTAGTCTAAGTACTTATATTTAGAACTGCTTATAGATAATATGTTACAAAAATGAAAATAAAATTCTGTAAGATATTACAAAAAATTTTGCAATTAGAAAAATACATATAATTATTGAAATAGAATACCAACAAAATATTGGCAACAGATTATATCTGAAAATCATCGATACCAATAAGATAATCTCTTGCTTATCTGTAAAAATTCAATGCGAGTTTTTTTAAAATTTAAGATATTACGTCTTTTGCGAATATTATATTAAAATTAAAATTAATTTAATTTGGGAGGAGGGTGTGGGTACATCCGCCGCAGGAACCATTTATAGGATAACCAACACCTCTGCCATAGGTCATCCCAAGTAGTTCGCTACGTTTGGTGACTTAGCAGGGGTTCCCGGCTAAATGGGGTGAGATTTGTCCGGGTCTTGGTAGCTGATGCGTCTGCCCACCAGTTGCATGGCAGGCCAAGTCGGGAAAGATCGGTTGAGAGAGCCTCCTTGACTGTTACTCCTGGACACATTGACACCCAGATTCCTACCCACCCCCAATACCATTTTCCTTCCCAGAACTTCCTCTCCTTCTTCTCCTAAAAATGACCCTCCACACAGCATCCCCAAAGATGACATAGATCCTGAGGGGAATTATTTTCCTCCCAGGGCCTCCTGGGAGGAAAATATATGTTAAATCTCTTAAAAGGAAAATCGAAAGCATAAAACTGTGTAAACAAATAAAAAACATGCCTTTAATAATAAATAAACATTATCTCACAATAACTATAACTAACCATCCCGCTGTTTCCTCGCAGGTGTTCGTAGAGAGGACCGCCAAACAACTCGGTCTGTGCATACACCCCTTGCCTCATTCACATCCATACATCGCTCTTTTCTACTGTCTTTCGACATGACTCAAGAATTGGGTTTACTTAATCATGCCATGTCTTTCTCGGGCATCCCCGACTTTTTCTACCATTCAAGTTCACGTCATATATTCTTCTTATAACCTTTCTTTAGATAATTGGCTCTACATGCCCAAATCATCTAAGAGTCCTATTCTTATCTCATTACACTCATCAGTCTTGTATTCTCCGTGAATCTCAAAGTATCTCGCATATATTTTTTAATGTAAAATCAGTCATAAATTGAAGAGAAAATTGTTTTATTTGTAGTAAGTAGGTTTTCAAGTTACTAATATATTAAGCACATTGGTTTTATCTTGTTTAATAATAACAGAGTGGCGTGGCACACGATTAAGCATTGTAGGAATCGTGGATAAGAAAATAACCAATATTTGTTTAAAAATGTTCATATAAAAAAATAAAGCTGCGAAAATATTTGCTGTACCTACAATAATAACATATTGACAAACTGAATTTGAATGAAATCTTGTTTTTTCTTATCTTAATTGCAATGTGCGATGTTTTTACTGTGAATGATCTGTATCAGAAGAAACGCTATTAAAAAGCGATGTTGCCAAATGTAGGAGTTGCGATACGCGATTCAATAAAAGCCAATAAAAACGTATATTATGCTAAAAATATACGAGTGTCTACTGCAGCGCCGCGGCTCGCCGCTCGGTGACAAAACACTGAACTAAAATAGTATATTTCAGTTGATTTAGGTACCAAAACTGCGTCTGGCTTATTTTCGTTTTTGGACTGTATGAGGGTAGAGGAGTGGGGAAAACTTGAAATTACATGTGTTCAATCCTGCGTCCGTATATCGGACGCAGAATGACGGTCGGACGCAGGATTGAATGAAAGTGGACCATTAGAAGACGCAGCAATGATAGCGGGATGTATATATATATATTTATGTCATACCACATTTTGTGGCTCATCTTAGAAGAAGCCACTTAAGTTGCTCATTCTTTCGCATGTAATATATACTTACGTAGATGAAGTACCAACATGCTGTCTTTTAAATTTTGTTTAAAATATGGTCAGCTATAATATGTAATCAAAAATTATGTTTATTTATTAAAAAAAAATATCTTAAAATAACGTGCATTCCTTGATCTATTTTAAGAACACACTTACCGCATCAAGCTACGTTGCCAAGTTTAATGTTACCAATATAGTCACATATGTAGGTAGGTTGACAGAACAGTTTGGATGTTGCTTGTTGATTATTCACACATATTTATCATTTCTAGCGGCCGTTTTTGATTATTGGCGCGTTTTTTTTAAATTGTAGTATGATTTGCTAATTAACATTGTTATTTATTTGGTGTTTACGGTTGTTTTTTTTTGTGTTAAGGTTTATTTTATTATTATCATAAATAAAATTAGGTATTTAAATACATATTGGTGTAGTTTCTTTTATGTGCTACATAATTATTTTATCTTAGTTTTACTAGTGTTTTCGAAAAATTATGAATAAACTTATTAGAAATATATTACATAATTTACTTTATTCATTGATTCGTACGTTTCTTTAAGTTGTCACCTCCGATCTATATGGATAAAATCGATCCAAAAGAAACTAACTAACTAACCATCACGCCGTTTCCCGCAGGGGTAGGCAGATAGGACGGACCGCCAAACAACTCGGTCTTGGCACACACTCTTTGCCTCACTCACATTCATACATCGTATCATACATTCTCTTCTATTATTCTGACTTTTGACACGGCCCGACTCAAGTATCTGATTCACTTGATCGTGCCATGTCTTCCTCGGGCGTCCCCGACTTCTTCTACCATTCACATTTGCATCATATATTCTTTTTACACTACTTTCTTCGCTCATTCGCTCTACGTGCCCAAACCATCTGAGGGTCCCTTTCTTAATTTTGCTCATTATTAAATTATTATTATTATACTTAGTTGCTATCATATTTTACAATTTACAAATAGAGACGGACCGCCAAATAATATTAATTGGTTAAATTGTATTTTTTCTCGCATTAGCACCACACCTGATAAAAAATCCCTCAGTGTCTTTGTCATCTTTGGGGATGCTGTGTGGAGGGTTTTTTTTAGGGAAAGGAAGAAGAGGAAGTTCTGTAATGAAATAATTTGGTATCTTAACCGTAAATCCAGAACTAAATTTTGTATGAAATAGGCCGCGAAGAAGTTTCTCTTTTCAAGAGCAATTATAATACTCTTAGAAGAAGTCGGGGACGCCCGAGGAAGACATGGCACGATCAAGTGAATCAGATACTTGAGTCGGGTCATGTCAAAAGTCAGAATAATAGAAGAGAATGTTTGAGACGATGTATGAATGTGAGTGAGGCAAAGAGTGTGTGCCAAGACCGAGTTGTTTGGCGGTCCGTCCTCTCTGCCTACCCCTGCGGGGAAACGGCGTGATGGTCGTCTCATACATACTCTTCTATTATTCTGACTTTTGACATGGCCCGTCTCAAGTATCTGATTCACTTGATCGTGCCATGTCTTCCTCGGGCGTCCCCGACTTCTTCTACCATTCACATTTGCATCATATATTCTTTTTACACTACTTTCTTCGCTCATTCGCTCTACGTGCCCAAACCATCTGAGGGTCCCTTTCTTAATTTTGCTCATTATTAAATTATTATTATACTTAGTTGCTATCATATTTTACAATTTACAAATAGAGACGGACCGCCAAACAACTCGATCTTGGCACACACTCCTTGCCTCGTTCACATGCATACTTCGTCTCATACATGCTCTTTTATTATTCTGACTCTTGAAATGGCTCGACTCAAGTATCTGATTCACTTGGTCGTGCCATGTCTTCCTCGGGCGTCCCCGACTTCTTCTAGCATTCACATTTGCGTCATCATATATTCTCCTTACACTATTTTTCTCGTTCATTTGCTTTACATGCCCAACCAATCTAAGCGTCTCTTTCTTAATCTTACTCGTTACGCTTACATCAGGCTTACATAATGTGCGGATCATTATTATTCATTTCGGTCTACTTTCATCATTTCTCTACCAGTTCCGAGCCTCACAGCGAAGCATTAGGGTAGGTACCAGCACTCCATTATGGACGGCTAGCTTCGCTTCTTTCGATAGTTTTTTAGACCGGGGTAATATAATTACACTAAGAACAGTTTTACTCTGTATCTCAGTTGTCTTTTACACCATATACTCAATAATTTTGGTAATCATAGAAAAACTATTTGCTTATCGATCTGTTTTTAAAACTGTATATTGCATTGCTAGTTTTTTTAATATAAAATAATTTCTATCAAATTCCGGCAAAGTATCTGTAGCCCTCCCCCTCTCCGCCACGCATCGCATAGCGTTACCCCGTGCCTACAAACTGAAGATTCCACGGACTGGTAGCGGATCGGTAATAGTTGCATTTTAATAAAAAGGGAAGTGTCATAATAATTGAATCACGCTAGCTTCCTTAATATCGCTTTTACTTTTTTACTTTACTTAAGTTGAAAATGGGCGTTGGCGTAACTTGACAATTCAAGCAATAATAAGCAATTTCTAAGTTATTAATGGAAAGGACTACATCCCGTTCGCTTACACTTTGCATTTCATATGATCTTTTTACAATGCTTAAATATTTGCGTGCCGGTACTAGATGATTCCGTCTGGGACATTTCCGGTAAAATATTGAATTTACCATTTTTAGAAACATCACTCCAATTATACCCGTCTCTGTTTGTCGTGTGAAATAAAAATATATCAGAAAGAGACAATCATTATTGTTTAATTGGTTGAAGGAATTTGTAAAAATGAACTCCAACATTGTACAGGTGGTTTAAGTCTACATTGTATAAATAGTCTTAAATTGGGTTTTCGGTTTTAATTGCTAACTTGTTTAGATTAGGTGGTAATATTCATCTGGGAGGCGGATATGTGTACCGCCGCCCCGAGAACCATTATTGGATAACCAACACCTTTGCCATAGAGGCAGGGCTGGGCAAAATACATGCATTACTGTAATTAAAATACAAATTACAAAATACTTTTTCGCATGTATTTAAAATACGAAATACAAAATACTTTCAAGTCGTGTATTTGAAATACAAAATACAGTATTTTAACCATTTTTAAATTTCAAATACAAAATACAAAATACAAATTACAAAATACATTTGGTTTAGGTAGAACCTTTGGTTGCAATAAATTGTCGTAAGTGCCCATATCTAAGAGTGCGTTTCCATTGAAGCAAAGCAGAGCATAGTGAAACAGAGACGTGCTAAAATTGACTAATCATATTGCTCAGGACACACATCTCGTCTCCGCTCCACTTGTAAAGATTTGTGGTATAGGACTTAGGTGTTAGATTATAATAATTATTATTATAATAACACTAGCTGGTTCCCGGTATGCGTTGCACTGCAATATTCAAAGAAATAAATTGTTTCTCCCTGCATGTCCTTTCCCGTGCGTCCCCGTTCCCCTACCGCTTCCCTTTACCCTCTTGCATTCCCCGTACACCTTCCCTGCCTACCCTCTCCCCTCTTCCGCTCCCCCATCCCGCCAACCCCTCCCGCGTTCCATATATTTAGTCCCAGAACATTTTTCTATATTATAAAAACAATCAATAAAATCTGGTACCTAACATAGGTACCTATTTAAAATATCTATAATTTTAAAAATCCAATGAAAATTCTTTGGTTACAAAAAAACAGCTGCCTGCTAAATTTATTTTCATCAAACGCGCGAACTGTCAAACGTGCGTAGTTAAAATAGTCGTTAAGTTTTCTGAAATTATCCCATTTTCTGCGTAATTTTCTTAATTTTTCTTTCCGTAAGAACCTTCTAAAAGTATAAGAAAACTTTAAAAAAATGAATGAAATAGGTAAAGTCATTTTGAAGTTATGGCGTGACCAAGGGAAACAAGGATTCATTTTTATATATAAATGGATGACATTTGTGTAGCGAAGTTTTGTGTTATTTCACTTCAAGTGCGCTCTACAGTAGTTAACTTAAAAACATTCTAGTATTCAGTCCAATATTTTATTTCTAGTATTCAGTCCATTATTTAATTATTCCAATAGTGCTCGATCAAAAACTGGGCGTACTGTACAAGGCCCGCAGATACTTTAATAGTACACAACTGCTAACCCTGTACAAATCACAAGTGCGCCCCACGGTTGAATTTGGCAGCCACCTCTGGTCTGGAGCTCCAAAATACCTGAAAAATACCCTCGACTCTATGCAGAAACGGGCGGTCCGTTTAATAGATTCTCCCATCTTAAAAGACGGATTGCAATCTTTAGAGCACAGGCGTCGAGTTGGAATGCTATCCTGGTTCTACCGGTATTACAATGGAAGATGCTCCGAGGAACTAGCATCATTGATCCTTTCGGCACCGGTGCATAGTCGGGAAACACATTGTACACGGTTGACATTTGTCACATGAGAACGGGTCATTTCTTCGACTCGTTCTTGTGTTCAACAGCTCGGCTGTGGAATGATTGCCGGCCTCTGTGTTTCCTCCTTCCTACAACATGGGTCTCTTCAAGACCAATGTTCATTCCTTTCTCTCCTCAAAAAGACCCTCCACACAGCATCCCAGATGACATAGGTCCTGAGGGAAATAATTTTCCTCAGGGCCTCCTGTGTGGAGTTAATGAAAAAAAAATCTAATACTATGATACAAGAGTGTACCATACAAAGCAATGACAAGTATGATACAAAATGTACAATAACAGTGCTATTATAGCACAGGACAATAATAATAACTAGCATGAAGTAAAAAAAAATATAGTACAGTACATTATAAAGCAATTATAAGGGGGCATACATTAATTAGGTGAGCAGTTTTTCTTCCAAACTAGACTCCCCCCGCCCCTTGGTGAGATAATTTGGACCACTTCGTTTATTCTTTTCAAGTACCGTGAGATTTTGCTGGACCCCCCCCCCCCCCTCCTTTTTTGAGCTCACATAATTAATGTATGCCCCCTAAGAGAACTACAAATAATCATTAATAAAGAGTCCTATAGCAAAGGACAATAGTAGGTACAGGATTCTAGCGTTTTTAGTCTATGTATTATCTATGTGTGGTTATTTTTAATTATCATTATTAAAATCACTAAATGTATTTGAAAATGTATTTTGAAGCCTTAAGTATTTGAAATACAAATTACAAAATACCTCAGCAGCAGGTAATTGAAATACCAATTACCAAATACATTGTATTTGTATATTATTGTATTTCAAATACGTATTTCAATTACAAGTTTTTCAAATACTGCCCAGCCCTGGCCATAGGTCACTCCAAGTGGTAAGCTATGTTTGGTGACTTAGCAGGGGTGTCCGGGTTCATGGGATGAGGTTTGTCCGGGTCTTGTTGGCGGATGCGTCTACCCACCAGCTGCATGGCAGGACGGATCGGGATAGACTGTTTTTTTTACATTAGGTCAACACAGGAGGCCCTGAGGAAAATAATTTCCCACAGGGCCTATGTCATCTTTGGGGATGCTGTGTGAAGGGTCTTTTTAGGAAAGGAAGGAGAGCAAGTTCTGAAAAGGAAAAGGGATGAAGGGTAGGTAGGAATCTGGGAGTCAGTGTGTCCAGGAATCTATCCCTCCCACTGCGGTGAAAGGCTATGTTCCGAGAGAGTACGGCTGGAGAAATCAAAGGGACTCCCTCAACACTCTCTCCCAATCCATCCTGCCATGCAGCTGGTGGGCAGAGATGCATCCGCCGCCAAGACCCGGATAATCCTCACCCCATGAACCCGGGCACCCCTGCTAAGTCACCAAACGTAGCGAACGACTTGGGGTGACCTATCGCAGAGGTGATTTTAGATTTTCACGGCCATAAGTATTTTTGTTATTAGTTTTTGGGGTATTATGCCGTGTATACCTCCTTCTTTAGCCAAAGTTTCGGACAGCGTTGCAGTGTCCATCATCAGGGCAGATGTGTAATCTCTTTCAACCCATCGCCTTGCAATGCAGTGGGAGAGATGGATTCATATATCTCTCACCCGCGACCTCCGGATTCGTAGTCGAAGTTCGCAATCTCATTTTTTTTACAGTAGCTCCACATAGGAGGCCCTGAGAAAAATAATTTCCCTCAGGGCCTATGTCATCTAAGGGGATGCTGTGTGGAGGGTCTTTTTAAGGAAGGGAAGGATAGGAAGTTCTGGGAAGGAAAAAGGTATGTGGGGTGGATAGGAATCTGGGGTCAATGTGTCTAGGAGTGACGAACCTAAAATTCCATCCCTCCAAATGCGGTGCAAGGCGATGGGTCGAGAGAGTCCGGCTGGAAAGGACAAAAGGCCTCCCTCAACCAAACTCTCTTATCCGGCCCGCCACGCAGCAGGGCAGACCTATCCGCCGCCACGTCCTGGACAAACCTGATACCATGAACCCGGGCACCCCTGCTTAGTCACCAAACGTAGCAAACTGCTTGCAGAGGTGTTGGTTATACAGTAATGGTTCCCGGGGCGGCGGTACCCATACCCGCTTCCCAAATTGGAATACCTCGTTTACAATTAGTCCTTATTCAAGTCATCTTAGGTATGATTAGTCTATTGTATATTTATCGGCGTAGTCCAGCGGTAAGGCTCTTGACTCGCACTCCGAAGGTCGCGGGATTATAATTTGTGTTATTTGACAATTTATTTAGTAAAAATAATACATATATTTTATATTTGCAGCACTTTCCAGAGTGGAAGATACTCTCAGTATCGCCCTGGTGTAAGACCACCATTCAGAATTGAAATGTTGCGTGATATGGCTTTAGCCGTGTTTGGTGACCAGATCTGAATAGTCAGGAACTTCCCAACCTTCCTCTTCCCTATCTCCTTCCCCTATCCACTACGTTGTGCGATATTCATGTAAAAACAAAATAATCAAGATTTTTGAACCCTACCCTAAATCCAAAATCAAATCTAAAATCAAATTCAAAATCAAATTCAAAATCATGAGAACTGGTCGCTTCTTCGATTCGTTTTTGTGCTCAACAGCTCGGCTATGGAACGATTTGCCGGCCTCTGGGTTTTCCCCTTTCTACAACATGGGTCTCTTCAAGACCAATGTTGACTCCCTCTTCTCCTCAAAAAGACCCTCCACACAGCATATTAGATGACATAGGCCTTGAGGGAAATCGTTTTCTTAAGGGCCTCCTGTGTGGAGTTTTTTTTACAGTGAATACCGCACAAGAATCTCAACTGCTCCCGTCTGGAGCCAGTGACACCATGGAATCCCCAATTGGGGTATGTTGTGAGGCTGAAGGTAATGGGGAGGGGAAGGAGGTGGGGAAGAGGAAGGTTGGGAAGTACCTGGCGATTCAGATCTGGACACCAAACACGGCCAAAGCCATTTTCAAGCAACGTTTCAATTTTGAATGGTGGTCTTACTTACACCAGGGCGATATTGATAGTATCTTCCACTCTGGAACGTGCCGCAAATATACTATTTATTATTTTAAATGAATTAATTGTGAAATAACACAAATTAATCAAATAAAATTTGAGACCTGCGGTTTGCGAGTCAAGGGTCTCACTCCTGGACTATGTAGGCCGTTTATTGTAATTTATTTTTAAATTATTGTTTATTTTTGTTCATAACTTTTTTTTATAAAATACACCAAAACAACAATAAAACATATTTTAATTACTTCAATACAACTAGAGACAATGCTTTTGAAAAATTGTCACGCGTAAAGTAATTACCTAGGTACAGAACATTTTTTAAAATGAAAAACTTGTTAGATTTCTTAAATATGATAATATAATCCATTATAAAAATTACGTTCTACTAAAAAAACATTTTAAAAAAATAATATAACTGTATGAAAAAACATATTACATGAGTACCTAATATATTTCTGAAATTTTTAGAAAACCCTGTATAGATATCATTACATTACAACTGACTATGCTTTCAGAACGCAAAAGACAAATACAGAATGACGTAGCAAATATTTTATTTATTAAAGAAAAAACTACATAAATGTGTATTAAAATACGTAATAATATCAACCTTGTAATAAACACAAAAACAATTAACACAAAATTAATAACGATATTATAAAAGCAATTCGTAAATCAATCTTCAATTTTAAAAAAGCGCGCGAATAGCCGCTAAATATTACTCGTATAATATAATGTCTGTTCTTCTAAAACAACTAACAGTCCACAGCGAGCGCTTGACAGTAGCTACCTATGTAGATAGAATACAACATAACATACCGGCAAACATATAACATATCGCAAAAGATTCAATCTGACATAGCAATGTCATGCGATAATAGATTTTGAGGAATTTAACCATTGAGTTCAATATCGCAAAGCATTGATAAACGACTTGGAGTTTGAATGATATTGTATGACGAGAACATCCGGCAACGTCGCATGCCGTGATGGTTATAGATGCGATAAAAAGTGTACCCAGTTGATGTTCTAAGTATTGATGAATATTTACTGATAAAAAACGCATTCCGGAGCATTAACGGTCCACGTAAAAATGTCATTTATTCACTCAAAAATTTTTTTTACACCGTTCGACTCGTCTCATCGAGTTTGATATGATGGACTTAAAAAAAAAAAAACGATGAGCCACTAAGTGCCCAAATGAGCCAGTAAGTCGAAATGATCAAGAAGTTCCGGTAATTAAAGGACGCTTTGAGCCACTAAATGCCGTAACATAAACTTATATATATATATATATATATATATATATATATATATATATATATATATATTGACCTCTTCCCGTAGTATCTTGATCCTGTAAGAAGTTGGTTGACAATGTTGATCCACCTTTAACACCGTATAACTTGGCTTTGATGGAATATATCTGTATGAATTGGCAACAACGTTACTACAAATACCAAGGTTGCCAGTTTCTCGGTAAAAGTTTTTGATATATTGCACATAAAATTATCGAACTTTGTATGGAAATCATACGCATCTTATTTGTTGATCCGTCCAAATTCCCATACGTTGCGGATCCGCCCAAATATCCGTACGCATTTGATCCGCTTGTGTATAATCAAAGATGGCTGAAAAAGGAAGCCTTCTGATTGGTCGTGTTGGGCGTGGTGTGTTGTGAACGAAGCCTTCTCATTGGTTGACCAGATATGGAAGGCACCTACTAAAAAAAGGTATCCAATTGTTCAGCTAAATTTTTTCAACGTTTATGAAGAATATATATTTTTGTAAATTCTCCACAAAATATTCAATTTGCTGCCCGCGGTCATTCGACAGGCGTTGCATCTCGCTCTAGCAGCATTATAGCGGCACTTTAAACAAACGAGACAGCGCTAGTTTGATCAAACCCATCTCATCGTGATTGGATCAGTATGCAGTCTCGTGTTAGTTTTCTAACATTTTGCTTAATGTATTTTATAAAATTCTAACTAACCATAACGCTTTTTCTCTGCAGGGGTAGGCAGAGAGGACGGACCGCCAAACAACTCGGTCTTGGCACACACTCTTTGCCTCACTCACATTCATACATCGTATCATACATTATCTTCTATTATTCTGACTTTTGACACGGCCCGACTCAAGTATCTGATTCACTTGATCGTGCCATTACTTCCACGGATGTCCACCTGAGAAAAAATCTCTCAGTACCTACCTTTATCATATTTGGGGATGCTGTGTGGAGGCCTTCTTTTTATGAAAAGAAGAAAAGGAAGCCCGGGTAAGGAAAGGGGTATGAAGGGTGGGTAGGAATCTGAGGGTCAGTGTGTCCAGGAGTGATGGACGGATGAATCCATCCCTCCCACTGCGGTGCATGGCGTTATTCCGAGAAAATCCAGCTGGAGATATCAAAAGGTCGCCTTCAAGATTAAGATTTGGGAGGTGGGTATGGGTACCGCCGCCCCGGGAACCGTTTTTTGGATAACCAATACCTCTGTCATAGGTCACCCCAAGTGGTTCGCTATGCTTTCCTCTTTGTGCGTTGCTTCGTAGCCAGCCTATCGGTCTCCTCTTTGTGCGATGCTTCGTATCTATCACTCTCGTCTACTTTAGTTTTCACTTTTCTCGCATGTGAGTGAACTGCACACAGATTCTATAAAATTATTCAAGTGAAAACTTCTTTAGGACCGTTGTGATTTGAAACTGGATGAAACGAAAAAAAGCGACACTAAAAATAGACAAACAATCTGTTATACATCTATAGGATTAAACCTGCAAGAGAATGAATGACATAGACTAATCGCTTTCCTCTTTGTGCGTTGCTTCGTAGCCAGCCTATCGGTCTCCTCTTTGTGCGATGCTTCGTATCTATCACTCTCGTCTACTTTAGTTTTCACTTTTCTCGCATGTGAGTGAACTGCACACAGATTCTATAAAATTATTAAAGTGAAAACTTCTTTAGGACCGTTGTGATTTGAAACTGGATGAAACGAAAAAAAGCGACACTAAAAATAGACAAACAATCTGTTATACATCTATAAGATTAAACCTGCAAGAGAATGAATGACATAGACTAATCGCTTTCCTCTTTGTGCGTTGCTTCGTAGCCAGCCTATCGGTCTCCTCTTTGTGCGATGCTTCGTATCTATCACTCTCGTCTACTTTAGTTTTCACTTTTCTCGCATGTGAGTGAACTGCACACAGATTCTATAAAATTATTCAAGTGAAAACTTCTTTAGGACCGTTGTGATTTGAAACTGGATGAAACGAAAAAAAGCGACACTAAAAATAGACAAACAATCTGTTATACATCTATAGGATTAAACCTGCAAGAGAATGAATGACATAGACTAATCGCTTTCCTCTTTGTGCGTTGCTTCGTAGCCAGCCTATCGGTCTCCTCTTTGTGCGATGCTTCGTATCTATCACTCTCGTCTACTTTAGTTTTCACTTTTCTCGCATGTGAGTGAACTGCACACAGATTCTATAAAATTATTAAAGTGAAAACTTCTTTAGGACCGTTGTGATTTGAAACTGGATGAAACGAAAAAAAGCGACACTAAAAATAGACAAACAATCTGTTATACATCTATAGGATTAAACCTGCAAGAGAATGAATGACATAGACTAATCGCTTTCCTCTTTGTGCGTTGCTTCGTAGCCAGCCTATCGGTCTCCTCTTTGTGCGATGCTTCGTATCTATCACTCTCGTCTACTTTAGTTTTCACTTTTCTCGCATGTGAGTGAACTGCACACAGATTCTATAAAATTATTCAAGTGAAAACTTCTTTAGGACCGTTGTGATTTGAAACTGGATGAAACGAAAAAAAGCGACACTAAAAATAGACAAACAATCTGTTATACATCTATAGGATTAAACCTGCAAGAGAATGAATGACATAGACTATTCGCTTTCCTCTTTGTGCGTTGCTTCGTAGCCAGCCTATCGGTCTCCTCTTTGTGCGATGCTTCGTATCTATCACTCTCGTCTACTTTAGTTTTCACTTTTCTCGCATGTGACTTCAACCGTCGTACTGTTTTTTTGTTCTTTATCAATTCCTTCGACCAATTAAATAACATACCTAATTGTCTCTTTCTACTCCATTTATATTTCACGTGTCAAACAGAAACGGACATAATCATACACACGATCACACATTGTTTTACCTACCACGTTAACCAATGTTATTTTTGGAAGCCGGATGTAATCGGTAATTTGATCTTCATATATTCTGTAACCGAGAATAATATACGGGTGCAAGTCCAAAAAATTTAAAGTTCGGAAGAGCCAAAAAACTATTTTTTCTCTAACTATGGTCTCATTACTTCTTCGGATATCCTTGTTGATAGATAAAAAAAAATTATTACCAAGTCAATTAGTTTTGTTTAAAAAACGAGCAAATAAAACGAAATATTTTATATGTTTTAAATAATTTTTTGAATATACTTTTAAAAAGGCTGATTTGAGTCAAACAATAGCATTGACTTCAGTCCTTCCTGACATGTGGTGTATTATGAATGGATCAATGTTTAAAAATTGTTTACTTCCATAGAATGCGTAGTAATGTATAATTTGAGTCATAATACCACATAATACGTAGGATTTGAGTCATAATTCTAAAAATGCAAATAAATCGCTTCATGGAACAACTATCTTAGAGCAGAAGCTAAGTTATATTCATTTTAGAAAATCCTATTTTTTTCTTCATGATAGGATCTGTATCGTTCTGCCACTGATTAACATGATTATTTACTTCGATTCAAGACTGCATCAAAAACTTATTTCTAAAAATTTTGGACTAGCACTTGTATGCTTCTCGTCAAAATCCGCAAAGTTGTGACCTCATTTGGAGAAACTTTCAACGGCGTTAGAAGTGGTTTACAGTGGTTTAGGACTTTGACACCTAATAACATGTACTTAAATGTTAAATTTCTTGCTTTTGTAAGCGGCCGTTGAAACGTTGTTTAAATTGTCGTTATTTTGCACGTGCAGTCTTGAATGATGAATGTTATAACACTTAATATAACGGCACATAGTAAAAAAATCTATCCAATGGATCAGCTAAATTTTTAAAACGCTTATGAATAGTTTCTTTTCTTGTATATTCTATATAAAATATCGTATTCAAACTTTTGTATTAAGTAATGGATCGCGTAAATGGGTCGTGACTCGTGACAGACTTAGTTATAATATGGTTGTATTGAATTATTTAGGTAGGTACTTTTTGTGGATTTTAAACACGTTCAATTTTCAAAATGACACTTAAATTCAAAGCCAATTCGAGTTCATTGGACCCGAGTTACAGACAGACATAAACCACGTTACTAAACAATGAAATAGGTCGGACCGCCAAACAATTCAGTCTTGACACTCACACCTTGCCTCATTCACATTCAAACATCGTCTCATACATTCTCTTCTATTATTCTGACTTTTGACACGGCCCGACTCAAGTATCTGAATCACTTGATCGTGCCATTACTTCCACGGGTGTCCACCTGAGAAAAAACCTCTCAGTACCTACCTTAGTCATCTTTGGGGATGCTGTGTGGAGGGCTTCTTTTTATGAAAAGAAGAAAAGGAAGTCGGGGAAGGAAAGGGGTATGAAGGGTGGGTAGGAATCTGGGGGTCAGTGTGTCCAGGAGTGATGGACGGATGAATCCATCCCTCCCACTGCGGCGCAAGGCATTATAAAAAAACAATACATTAACATATTATATAATAATATAATATCATAATAATAATAAACAAAACTTACATTATTATATTATATTATAAAATAAAAATAAATATTATAAAAAACAATACATTATTATATTTTATTATAATAAACAATACCTACTGGTTTACTAATTGATTAAAGGAGCCGATACCCTCCAGGCGAAAAGAACAAATAATTATTATGCGGTTTGCTTAGGTACCTAGGTAGGTACAAGACTCCCGAGAGACACAATGTACCACGTGCTGGTAAGGTGTAGGGACTGCGGAACGAGGGGAGGTGGGGTTTCCGGCCGGCAGATTGCTACTATGTGTGCGTGCGCCGTATAATATCATTGTTTTGAATATCGCAATCTCATTTTTTTACAGTAGCTCCACATAGGAGGCCCTGAGAAAAATAATTTCCCTCAGGGCCTATGTCATCTAAGGGGATGCTGTGTGGAGGGTCTTTTTAAGGAAGGGAAGGATAGGAAGTTCTGGGAAGGAATAAGGTATGTAGGGTGGATAGGAATCTGGGGTCAATGTGTCCTAGGAGTGACGGACCTAAAATTCCATCCCTCCAATTGCGGTGCAAGGCGATGGGTCGCGAGAGTCCGGCTGGAAAGGACAAAAGGCCTCCCTCAACCAAACTCTCTTATCCGGCCCGCCACGCAGCAGGGCAGACCTAACCGCCGCCATGTCCTGGACAAACCTGATACCATGAACCCGGGCACCCCTGCTTAGTCACCATACGTAGCAAACTGCTTGCAGAGGTGTTGGTTATACAGTAAATGGATCCCGGGGCGGCGGTACCCATACCCGCTTCCCAAATTGGAATACCTCGTTTATAATAATTCAATTAGTCCTTAGTCAAATCATCTCTATTAGGTATGCTGTGTGGAGGGCTTCTTTTAATGAAAAGAAGAAAAGGAAGTCCGGGGAAGGAAAGAGGTATGAAGGGTGGGTCGGAATCTGGGGGTCAGTGTGTCCAGGAGTGATGGACGGATGAATCCATCCCTCTCACTGCGGCGCATGGCGTTATTTCGAGAAAATCCATCTGGAAATTCAAAAGGTCGCCTTCAAGATTAAGATTTGGGAGGTGGGTATGGGTACCGCCGCCCCAGGAACCATTTTTTGGATAACCAATACCTCTGTCATAGGTCACCCCCAGTGGTTCGCTTCGTTTGGTGACTTAGCAGGGGTGCCCAGGTTCATGGGGTGAGGATTGTCCGGGTATTGGCGGCGGATGCATCAGCCCACCAGCTGCATGGCAGGCCGGATTGGGAGAGTGTTGAGGAGTCCCTTTGACTTTTTCCAGCCGTACTCTCTCGGAACATAGCCTTGCACCACAGTGGAAGTGATAGATTCCTGGACACACCGACCTCCAGATTCCTACCCACCCTTTATTCCTTTTCATTTGGGGTCGTCTAATAATCACATGATGTTTTTTAGCAACTTTTTAACCCCCTCCCCCCGGTGATATGTGGTAAGGTTTAAGACTACCCCCCCCCCCATACCCAAAATCACGTGTATTTTTTTTAGTACAAAGTATTTTGAAATTTTCAGAATATTATCACGAAAAATAAATACACGTGATATCTCATTATACCCCCCCCCCCCACGTGATATTTCGTTTTTTTTTCCGACCCCCCCCCCCTTTCGAGTCTCACGTGATTAATAGATGACCCCCAAGATGAAACTGTTAATCCTCTTAAAGTAAAAATTAATCTTCATGCTACGTACAGATGCTAACCCGCGACCTCCGGATTCTTAGTCGAAGTTCGTAATGGCGTACATATAAGTAATAAAAACCGTTTTCGAAGATTAAGTACATCCGTTCAAACTGTTCATCCTCTTAATTAGAAATGAATATACATACTACGCACAGATGCTAGCCCGCGACCTCTGGATTCGTAGTCAAAGTTCGTAGTCTCATTACTCAAGCCATCTCCAATAGGTGTGCTAACTCTATTTAATGGTTACAGTAGTTTTTCGAGTTCGAGTCTTTGGTCCCCACCTTAACTCGCATCAGAAAGTTTCCCAACCGGGTAACGATAAAAAGCCGCTCTAACTAGTCCGTACAAGTAGTTTGGCACGTGTTAGGTGGTAAATAAAAACACTTTTCAACGGTAAAGTACCATGACGCAATTGTGAGGCGGTCTATCCTCTTAAGTATATTTTAATCTTTATAGAACGTACCGATACTAAATGGACCTGAACAATACGACAGACGCACATAGAACATTTTTTATTTGCATTGCGCACAGTTCGCGGTCAAAACGTGGCAAATAAGAACGTACCTACGATTACCTACTAAAAGGAGCAGAAAAGTTCGACAGACCGGCACCATCCATATATACATATATGGAGATCAACAAATAAAAACGTGTAAAATGTAGGTATATGTCACCGAAAAATGGGCGTGGCTTAGAGGTAAATCTCGATGACAAAAGTAGATCCACATGGATCAGGATTTGTATGCCAGCTTCGGTAACGGATCTAAAAATCCGGCCAGATCAACAAACCCAAACGGATCAATAAAAAACTGGTGTACCGTCGCGCAAAATCAACATAGTACGAGAGGGGATAAATATATATATATATATATATATATATATATTATGTATTATCCTGTATTTGTTCGTATTTTTATATTCAGTCCTGATGAAGGTATGGAGGTACCGAAACCGGTAGATGGAATCTTTTTATTTATTTAAAATGTCAAGTCAGAATGTGTTTGCTTCTTTTGAAAAATTAAATAAATAATACACAACACAGCAAAATTATTAAACAATATCACAGATTCATTTTCTCAAAGATCATTTTTTTTACATTAACTCCACCCAGGAGGCCCTGAGCAAAACAATTTCCCTCAGGGCCTATGTCATCTTTGTAGATGCTGTGTGGAGGGTCTTTTTGAGGAAAGGAAGGAATGAGAAGGAATGTTGTAGGAGGGAGGAAACACAGAGGCGGACAAATCGTTCCACAGCCGAGCCATTTAACTCAAGAACGAGTCATAGAAACGACTCGTTCTCATGTGAGTAATGCTAACCGTGTACAAATGTTGGGCGCGTGTTTGGCGTGTTTCCCGACTATGTACCGGTGCCGAGGGGATCAATGATGCTAGTTCCTCGGAGCATCTTCCATTGTAATACCGGTAGAACAAGGACAGCATTCCCACCTGACGCCTATGCTCTAAAGATTACAGTCCGTCTGTTAAGATGGGAGAATCTATCAAACGGTCCGCCCGTTTCTGCACAGAGTAAAGGGTTTTTTAGGTATTTTGGAGCTCCAGACCAGAGGTGGCTACCAAATTCAACCGTGGGGCGCACTTGGCGATTTTGTATAGGGTTAGCAGTTGGGTACTATTAAAGTATCTGCGGGCCCTGTACATTACGACGTGATAATTGATAATAGAGAACTCCAGCCAACTTTTTTTATTTCTTTCAATGAATCATGACCTTCTAACTTAAATAATTGCATTTTTATTTTTAGAGTTAGTTTTAATAGTTAAAATATTTGTCAAAGTTTTAATTTTTCAAGACCCCCGAAAACCACCGTACGTATGGTGAATCGTGTGACGTCATCACTCCTAAAAAATTAGTATAGGATTGGGCAATCAGCTGATCTCCTGCCGCCATTTTGAATTCCGTTGTTCGAAGTATTCTCCCTAAAAATAGCATTACTATTTTTTTGTGCAGTAGTTTTTGAATATTTTCAATAATAGAGATAAACTAATAAGAGATACCTTTATTTTTTAAACATTATTTAGGCCTAAATAATGTTTCAATAAACACAACAACTAAATCTCTATAAACAGTATGTAAATAAACGAATAAATTAATACGATGGCTTGTGTCATATCATACATTCCAATACAATTACTTTACGGTGACGTCACGACACATCGAACAAGTGGTTTTTACGACCCGATTAAAAATGGACTTTTTAATATTTTTTTAAAAACTCTGCGTTTAATATTATTAAATAAAACTTATAAGTTCAGAATCAGCGTTTATTTGTCTATATCAGTGGTGCCCAAACGGTCGATTGCGAGAGTTTTTTGAGTCGATCTCGAGAAAAAATTTCCGATGTAAATTGATCTATTCACAGTTTTTTTTTGTTGATCCTCAATTAGGCCCATTTTCGTGCCTTTTTATATATTATTTATTTGTAGTTTATATTGACAATGGTTGAACATTTTTATTATTTGTTTACACTATCCTCCACTATGGTATGTGATAAAAAAAAAATCGTCTAATTATTGCATATTCATGGTGAATTATTGTCAAAATTGCTCCCTTCAAAAGCCCGAAGTTATCGATCTATTCTCCGTCCACCTTTAGATCAACTTGGGAGAGTACGAAATTTGGTTCGTATTGCGCATACCCCGCCCCCTTCTTCGGTCCCTTCACCACCGCTGTGTTAACTCCGCCCATAGATCAGTCGTTCGTCGGCTGTCGCGCTGTGTGCACGTGACTTGAAATTTTAACCCTTTCAGACCCTGTGATAAAATGGATATTTATTATTACTAATTTTTCTTTATTCATTGCTTTTTATGGTAACACACTTTGCGGATTTTACGACAATGCTTACATTTTACGGCACATGCCCGTGTTATGGTGGTCGATTATTCAAACATCAATGTTTCAGCCAATCCTAATTCATTGGATATCACTGTCACTAATTGCAAATAACAAAATAGGAAAGTATGACATTAATAATTATGTCCTTATATTCGAATTGCAACAATATGAACAATGCATATTTATAAAACAATGGTGTTACGTACTGTACCTACTATAAAATTACTGAATGTTGGTGTTAATCAGTTTTATTTTTTTATAGGCCGTACACAAACCTCAACTCACAATTATTATTATTGATTAATTATTATTTGTAAAAAAAATATCTGGAGAACATGATATTTCGCAAACATCATACAAAAATCGGTGATTTCATTGAGCATATTTTCAAAAATTGATAAAATGCAGTGCGTTTATTGGAGAACCATTACAATAATTATTTAAATGAATAAATTGTTAAAACTTTTGATTGCAGGTGGGTGGAAAATAATAATTAAATAATTTAGTTAATTTATTTAAACACGGGAATATAATGGGTTAACGCGCATTCAAGCAGCAGACGGGGGAGGGGTGGAGACATGCGCGGTCACAGGTTGTTCTTATTTTGGACGGAGAATAGTTTCTAGTGTGTGGTTCGGTTTATTTATGAGTCAGTCAGTCCGAGTTGTAACTTGAAGGCGATTCGAGGTTTATTAATAAATAATACAAAATGAGTGCAGTAAATAGAAGTATAATGTATCATTTTAATAACGATTGTTAAGAAGAATTCTTATTATGTATGGTGAAGGATAAGTGCATTTGTCTCACTTGCCGTGCGTCAGTTGCAATACCTAAGCATGGGACTTAGAGAGGCATTATAAAACCATTCATAAAAACTATGAAAAGCATTTCCCGCCATAGAGTGAATTAAGAAAACGAAAAGTATGTGATTTGATAATTTGTTTTAAAAAAGAACAAACCTTGTTCATAAGACCAGCGAAACAATCAAAAGCTGAAACGATCGCGTCATTTAAAATAACTCATTTATTGGCGAAACACGAGAAACAATTTGAAGATGGAATGGTTGTGAAGGAAGGAAGTAAAACTTTATTTGGAAATTGCCATGTGTTAAACCGTCCTTGAGTTCAAGCACAAAAATTGCGGGAAAACCATTTTCGTGTTTTAAGTGTAGTATAAATTAAAGCCGAGGACTCGCGTGCAGATTAAGTCTTAAGTTAAAACCAGTTTCATGTTCCGAGTGATCTGTCAAAAATCTAGTAGTGGATTAATCTGCTGACGCATTTCGAAGAAAATCGTAATAATATTTAGAATTAAATTTTATTTTAAACCATTCTTATGAGAGAAAAAAGAGAAAATCTGCGAGTCGATCGATCGGAGTCTAATAATATTGAGGTAGATTGCCAGCGGTTCAAGTTTGAGCACCCCTGGTCTAATGTAATAAGAAACATTTTCTGATTCCAATCATTTTTGTTTTTAAATAATTTATTGGGCTAATTGTTGCAGTAGGTCGAGTGCAATTATATTGTCTATGGTAGACGAATAAACTTCCTCTATCTTTAGTCTATTAGCGCCATCGATATGGGGTCATCCGTCGTTAAGTTGATGACAAACCGCTTAGGAGGAAAAGGCCCGAAGATATCGATCTAGGGCAGGGCTGCCCAAACTTGAACTGCTGGCAATCTACCTCAATATTATTCGACTCCGATGGATCGACTATGACAAGTTGAAAGTATTGGTACATCTAGGTAGGCATTCTGGTACTTCGACCACAGATTTTCAAGCGCCGGGGGGGGAGGGGGTAGAAATTGCGACCTCATTTTTTTATCCCATGTTACGAGAATTCTTCCAATAAAAATCATGTTTATAAATCTACTTAAGCGACTACAAATTTGTAACTGCTTTCGGAGATCGAAAATGGTATCCATGCCAAAAGATTTAGCATGTTATTTAATTTATCGTTATTTTATTTTTTATTTTATTTTATTAGGAACATTTTTATGTTAATAACATTACATGCATTAAACAAAACAATAACAAATGTTCACATCATGCCCAAATAATAAATAAAAAGTCAATAATTATTAACTTTTTTTGCCTAATATTACAGAGATAGGAACTTCTAGATAAATAATCTGAACACAGTCTATATATTGTGTGATACTGTGTGATACATAAAAGATACAGATAAGATAAGATAAAAACAATGAAAGTAGAAAAAATAAATATATAAAAATAAATAATAAAAATGTTATATTGTGAACACAAAACTGGTCTCAATTAAATCTGTATGCGGTGAATTAAACTACACTTCGAACATGAAAATGGTTTTTCTTTGATTCAGTAGTACATAAATAGTCTGCAACTAGAATTTTTATAATTGCGCTTCGAATAAGATAATGTTTTCCTTCGAAATGTGTCAGCAGGTGAATCTGCAACTGGAATTTTACATTCTGAACAACAAAATTGGTTTAAATTAAATCTGTGTGCGATGAATTAAAACTACACTTAAAACATGAAAATGGTTTTTCTTTGATTCTGGCAGTACATAAATAGTCAACAAATACAATTTTATAATTTCACTTCGAATAAGTTAATGTTTTTCTTTTGAAATGTGTAAGCAGATGAATCCACAATCGGAATTTTACATTCTGAACACAAAACTGGTTTTAATTAAATATGTGTGCGGCGAATTAAAACTACACTCAGAACATGAAAATGGTATCTCTTTGATTCTGGCAGCACATACACGTAAACGTATGTAAAAAATGGTGAATATAAGGATTTTTCTTAGAAGGTATTTCAATATAAGATCCAAATAATTTATAAACAAAAAGTCATGAAAAATGTGCGGTTTTATTGAGGCCTAATTTATTGAGGATCATCTGAAACAAAAACTGAAAAGATCTATTCACATCGGCAAATTTTCTCGAGATCGACTCAAAAAGCACTCGCGATCGACGGTTTGGGCACCCCTGCATTAGACAAATGAAACACTCAGGGTACATCTTTAAATATGTTTATTTTCAGTAAAGACATAATAACACATAAAACACTGAGTCGCAGAACCGACTGAAATTTCTTACAACTAAGGTATCCTAACCGACCTAACCTCAAATTAATTTACGGACGAATTAAGCTGAATGTTAATGTTTTATATAATAACCTCATTCCCTGGCGAATTCTTGACACATTGTAATCATTTTCTCACCTCTGGAAATCAATGTACATTGATTTTTCGATCGAAATATGCAGGATGAACTCGCGAACCAAAAGTGACAACCATCCAGCCACAATGATAATATGATCCGAGTTATGAGGTATTCGAACATTTTCTGAAACGAAATAAGAAAAAACATTAACCACCGGTACCCATAAGCGTGTTTTCACGATGAATTCAAAAAAGTATTTCGTAAAAACTCAAATTTATCTATTGACAATTTTAACCTTAAATAGATCTACAAATAAATGATGAATGATAATGTTTTATGTAATTACTTGATTTCTTGATCAACATTATACAATTTTGTGACCTCTAGAATTCATGTAAACAATTTTTGAATTAAAAATGTCCATCGGTGAACCAGCAGTGCAAAATTATCGGCGTCATGAGTCGTGAGCAAACACGGCAAACATAAATAGCCATGGCGAATTTAGTTCCTGTCCTGTTACTTCCGTTCTTCCGTTGGGACAATAGGCCACTTGCATGGATTTCATAACCACTTGGAATAAATCGTGTGGATAGATTTTTTTATTAAGATTACGAAAATGTTAGTAAATTTTTTTAGAAATGTGTAGTTTTTTATTTTTAAATAAATAAATCCATTATTAGCTCGTGACGTCACTACATGAAAATGTCCCGTCTCCGAAAATGTTCCAATTAATTTTGTAAAATTCCACACTGATTTTTTTTTATATGGCATCACTTTGATTTCAGGCGAATTTTTGAATTCGTTCACTAGATTTATTGTTTGTTCTCTGCGAACTTATCATTTGGTTTGACTTTTTGACAGATGTTCTGAAGAGAACCCCGTACATTTTAGAAGTCGTTACGTGTTTTAGTCAGTTTTACAGGTATAATTGTTATGGTGCTGATTTTAACAAAATCAAATTTTATAATATTCTTATTATTATTATAATTTACAAGTACAAGTATATTACATTGGATTTAGTATATACGTATATAATATATACGTTGTACATTATAATGATTTATGATCAATAAGATGGATCAAGGAAAAAAATATTTATGAGATGTTATTTTTTTGGCATGCCTCGTTATTCTCCTGTGCCATTCGTGTAGAAACGTTCTTTTTTAAAAAATGATTTTCGGCTATGTAATTATCGTTTTTTCGTACCTATAAAATTATGTCCCGTCTTTCTGGTTTATAAAAAAATGCATTTTGCCAGAACTGTTTTTTTAAAACATACATTCTTTGTCTTATGAGCCATCTTGGTGTTGCCATTTGCAACTAGAAAACGATCGCAGCGCCATCATTTATTTTTTACACTTAATTACCAAACTGTACATCCAAAGACAAGTGACTACATCCCATTTTTAAATAGGTTTTTACTTAGAGCTCGTTCACATTGAGCATATAAATATAAAAGATCATAGCACGCCACATATCGCTCTCCATACAATCCCTTCAGACCGTTCACACATGAGCGCTGCGCACATCAACCATAGACAATGCACATCTTAAGGCCCCAGTACACGTTGGGCCAACGCGCTCGGCCAGCGCGCTGGGCCAACGTGTACAGGGCTATTTTGTGTGTTTTTGGCGCTTGCGGCCAACGCTCGCCGACGAGCCGAAGGGTGTCGGTTTTTCGTGCACAAATCAAAGGAATTTGTCGCAAGCCACAAACAGCGTTCAGACGTTGGCCGAGCGCTCAGTTCATAAATACGCGTCGGCCGGAGCGGACGCTGTTTGTCGCGCTTAATTGTTCCAACGATCGTTTCACGAACATGGCGTCTTGGAGTATTGATGAAATGTTTAGGCTAATTGATTATTATCACAATAATAATACACATTTAGTTGTGATTTCAGAGTAATGATATTCACACTAATATAATAATGAGGAATGATTTGTATTTTTGTAGTTTGTAACGAATAAACTCAAAACTACTGGATCGATTTAAAAAATATCAATATTCAAAATAATAATTCATATCAATATTGATGGGTTATTTAAACCTCCTGAAATATTATTGGACTGTTCTTTTTTTACATGAGCTTCAGGTCCTATGCCATCTTTGGGGATGCTGTTTGGAGGGTTTTTTAAGGAAAGGAAGGAGAGGAGAGTTCTGGGAAGGAAAATGGTTTAATTCATATCAATATTGATGGGTTATTTAAACCTCTTGAAATATTATTGGACTGTTCTATGTGGTAAACTGTAAGTATACCTACCAAAAAAAAATTGAGTGTAATGATGCTTGGAGTAGAATAGCAGATAATATGAATATTCCACTAACTGAATTTTAAAAAAAGAGTCTTTAATGGCTACATACAGAATACATCGCATCGCGCTGTAAAAGTATATTGCGGCGGCTCCGCTGACGTCCATCTCCGTCTAGCGATCGACGCAGAATGAGACACGCCAACGTGTGAACGGTAACCACAAAAATCTGGCCAACGCGTTGGCCGAGCGCGTTGGCCCAACGTGTACTGGGGCCTTTACGCCGTAACCGCTCCTGAGGCGATATGCCAACAGTTAAGCGCCCCCCACTCCGACGATAACAGGAGAGGGGGTCATTTTAATTACGGAGCTGACAAGACCGGTGGGTGACAGATGTCAAATTCATAGATTCAGTACAAAAAATGCGCACTCCGTGGCCGCTCGCTAATTCAACTGACCCCCTCTCCTACCATAGGAAGAAATATTTTATCTGCGCTGTGTGAACGGCACGAAACATAAGCGCTCGCGGTTCAACAGATACCTGCTAGCGGTTATATTAGATGTCTGAACACCCCTTTATGTACCCACAGAGCCACAGATATATCAACCTTAGACCATAGATATACCACTCACGTATCAACTATCAATTAGAGATGGTCGATATTACTGTCCCGGCTAAGCGGAACCCGCTCCTTTTCTATCACCGGAACCGTCGACATTGTTTCACTGAGGAACCTGTTATTAGTGGAACTGGTTCCTTTAATATATCATTGAAAATGAAAAAATAGAAGAATTGGGTAAATATTTACTGAACTGCCACACTGTTCACAGGAAAATATTGAAATTAAGCTTCATTTCAACTTAACCTCTTCACGAGTATAGCCGAAACGAAAACGGTGAAGCGAGAAATGCTCAGAAGAGTATGGCCGAAACGTTTCATCCGCGGCTATGATTCAATTGCTGTCATATTAAATGAAAATATTTGACTTGTAATTGCATCTATTGACATCTGCGCGTAGTTTGTCGAAGTTTTGGAAGACTTACCTACAATACTGACTTCACAGTTTTAGTTTAAAAAAATTTGCGTCATTTAGCGGTCAGCAGAGGAAGGAAGCAGTTTTTTTTGTATGGACATTATTTTTTGATATTGGTTTATGTTCGTGGATTGATTCTAATAATGTTATATTATATTTTTATATATAAATAATTCTTTATTCCTTTTTACTTACTACCCGAGTACAACGTTGCATATAAAAAGGGGACTAGCATTTTTCAAAGATTTCATGAATTGAAAATTACGCTTTTTAATTTGTATTATTATTATTTGGTTTTTAATTTAATACATTTTAATCTAAGTACTTTTTTGTTGGTCTTTTTTTCTTGGGAGCACTTTACCGCTCTATATAGTTGTGTGTCGATTTCGGCTTCTTTCAGAATGGAGATATTATAATGGTAAGCCCACACTGCGGCCAACGTTCCAACTTCAAACGTTTGAACGATCGTGTGGAGGGGTGTTCGTGCGTTGGAAGTTCGAGTTGGAAGGTTGGAGTTCGCGTTGGCCCGGGATCGCCTTCGAGGCGATCCCGACGGCCAACTCACACGAACCAGCCTGCCGTAGCTGTCCACACCGTGCCGCGTACTATTAAAATGACTATATTATTACGGAGAGTGGTATAACAATTGTTTGAAAACATGTAGTGTATATAAATATATGATTATACATACGTAATAATTGTAGGCAACTGAAAACTTACTCTGAGAGCTACAGCTGTTTCATGTCCGCCATTTTGGAGTACGGAATTCGGGGTTGGAGGGTTGGCCGCAGCGACCACACGATCGGCCAACCTTCCTTCACTAAGTTCGGAGTTGGAAGGTTGGCTTCAGTCTGGATGTAGCATAATACACTTTTGCTTGTTTTTTTATTGAACATGACAATGTACATATGCATAACACTATTTGTAGGGTTTCTGGTCTAGTAATGTAATTTCTAATTCTCATAAATATATTTATATCTTTTCATTTGACAAGTTCACAAGTATACAGATAAGCTGAAATCTCTGAATGTTAAAAAATTTTTTAAAGTATATTTACAAAAGTTATCTAGGTATTTAGGTAAATAAATTATCGTTGTTGTGTTATCAATACTTTCTTTTTAAATTCATCAAAATACTTGTATGTTTAAATGAAAATAAAGAACATTGAAGTACCCACCACTGTCCCGCCCCGGTATAGGCGACTTATGGTCGCCCCTTCGGAGCTCTCGCAAGAATCTAATTTTTTTTTTTGAACGACTCTACATTTATTAAAACGAATCTAGACCTTCAATGTCCCTACATACTTTGTTAGGTGGCGGAAATGTAGGATCGCCTACAGTCTAAGCTGTAATAGTCAAAAAGAAAAACTAATACTACTGGTGTTAGTAAACATGAAAATATAATATAGAGAAAAAAAAACAGAATATATATGAAAAATAAACAGCGGGAGACCACACAATCTGAGACTGCAGGCATCTGCGTGTGAAGAGAAAAAAAAGAATAAAAAGTGTAGTAAATAAAACATATAACATTTGAAAAAGGTAAAAAAATAGAGGATAACCGTCATGATCGTCGTTTGCCCGGCAGTCCCCCAGATAATGTATAAGGTTATTACTCCAACGTCACGGACCTAGTGGAGTCGTCCTTTAGCCAGCTAGCCGGTTGTGCTTAGAAGAAGTAATTGGACTGACTACAATTGAAAGACCCTCGAGAGAAAAGCGTCGGGAAGTTGGAGGAGGGACGGACAAACCTCTAGATGCCACTCAATCTTTCCGCCAACCTTATCATGTCAGGGGGGGTGGCGCAGGCAGAAGAAGGAGATAACAATAGTACATCACAAAAAGGTAGAACTATATGTAAGTTAATAGGGACAAGGAAAAAAAAAAAGAACAGTCAAAACTGCAATTGTTTACAAATTATTTTTATTTCAAAATATGTCCCACTGTTTAGAAAGCTATGGCATCAGTGGTTATTACAGCTCCGGTCACATTCCGCGTCAAGCCAGATAGTTGACATGACGTCATTTAAAACACACTATATTTTGCGATTTGTACAAATACCAGCGGGGGCATGCGATCCCCCGGTTCGGCGCACGCGCAATTTTTGGATGCTTAGGGTGGGTTTCTTCATTTACCGAGAATGCTAATTGTAAAAGTAAACGATCGAAATTTAAAAATTTCTATGCATTTGACCGTTTACTTTTACAATTAGAATTGCATTTAGCATTCTCGGTAAATGAAGAAACCCACCATTAGTGTGGGGAAGGTTAAGTAACCCTCACGGCAATTTCAAAGTAAAAAAAACCGCAGGATTCACGCCGTTATAAACTTTACAATTTTTATATATATTTTTTTATAAATCCTACAAGTATGAGATAAACGGTTAAATACAGGTTAATTCATTGGCTATATAGCACTTTAATAAGTTTTTATGTTTCCATGTGAAAATTCGAAGGTACGATTTTTTTAATGTTGGCGAAAAATTTTAAAAATGATCTTACAGGAAATCTTGAGCAAACGAGGCAAATTTATTTATGTCGCGTGATCGCTCCAGTGGATTTCGAAGATAATTTTTGGTGTGATTAATTACAATTTTGAAAAACGATAATGTCAAGTGATAAAACGACAAACTGTTTTACCTTTAAAAAAATTACAACATACTTATGTTGTAATTTTTTGCGTGAATGCGTGATTTTATTAATAATAGTAATTGGTAAGGGTCGACCGAGATCTTGGTCTCGGTCTCGGCATTCTCGGCTACAATTTTTACCGAGAACTCTGTCTCGGTTCTCGGCGATTTTTCGCCGAGAACCGAGACAGAGTTCTCTTTACTCGGCCATAACCGAGACCGTTGTAAGTAGGTATGGATAGGATAATGGGATTTAAATCTACCGCGCGCGTCCACAGTAAAGTTGTCACTTGGTGTCAGTGCGTGAGAGAGCTGTCGATTGTGATTGGTCGGCTGGCAGCGAGGTGGGTTTTACTTCCCGCTGCTGCCGCCGCCGCGCCACGCCATTCATTCATTTCAGTACTTTTGTAAACAAACAATTGTAGTTACACAGATCTCGTTTCGAATAAGGTTAACTTCGAGTGCCTGAGGAAATTCACGAAAGTCTGGGTTGAGAGATGGCCTGTTCTTAGAGTCGCAGATTAGCAGTAAAATCATGTAGGTAACAGTTGTATTTTGCTTCTGAACCCTCGGACACTCTATTTATGACTCCTTTACTCTTATTGCTTGGATTATTTATTGTATTTTATTGTTTTGTGTTTGTCGTATATTTGTTTATTGTATATTTGTATTTATTGTATATTTGTGTTTATTGCAAATTTGTTTTGTGATTATTTGTGTTGTGTTTATTGTATATTTGTGTCTATTGTGTTAATTGTATATTATGAAATATTTTATTTCTATTTATTGTGTTAACTTTATTTTCAAAATTTACAGATTTGCTTTGCGAATTTTTTTGATAATGATAATAATGTAACCTATCTATTTATGTCATGTTCATTCTCTTTTGTTTATTTTTTATCTGTTTTTCATTATGCATTGGATGAACTGAACTCAAACCTTATTTAATTTTTTTTATTATTATTATTTTTAATCCCCATATGGGGGCGTACTGGACCTTGTCCCTCCTGCATGCATGGGCGCCCGCAGAAAATTTTCTAGGGGGGGGCAAAATATTTTTTGTATTGTTTTAATGTAGTTTTAATTTACTGTGGCGTATTTGTATGGTGAACGAGCGGACAGACACTATAGTAATGCAGGCCATACTGTAGCAATTTTTTTTTATTATCACAATATATGTATAAAAGGTGTAACAGGACTTATCCGAGGGATTTTAACCAGTGATTCCTGAGCATATTTGGAGTAAAAAATGGAAATGAAATTTTGGTCTCCGGTGTCTTTATTGTGACATTTTTTTTTTTAATTTTTTTCTTCAAATTCAAATAAAAAAAAAATATTCCGCTTATTGTCATTGGTCACTCAGCCGAGTAACCGACCAACCCCTCAACCCGCCTCCAGCTGTCCAACACCTACCATTTTTTATGTTTTTGTAGAAAAAATAAATTAAAAAAACTTCAAAAATTTCACCGGAGACCAAAATTTTATTAACATTTTTTACTCCATATAATGTCAGGAATCGATGATTAAAATCCCTCGGGTACGTTCTGTTACACCCTGTATAACAAAAAATATTACAACATAAAATTAAAATAAAATTTATTCTTTAAAAAAGAGCTGGAGTCGTCTGTTATCGCTACCAAACATATTTACAATTTTGTCCATAAAGCCTTTTTTTGTTTCAGTTCACTTTGTCTCTGTGAACGCTTAAGAGGGAATAACCAGAGAAAACCAGAAATATGTCATTTTTAAATCAGATTTTAGACGTATTAAGGGGATTGTATGCGCGGTCCATTTCTGCCCGTTTAATACAAATCTTAGATTTGGATTTGAGATCAAAATACTCAACCAAACTGAAAAGTTATTTTTGTAATCAAAAGGTATATCAAATGTCTAGTGAAGATATGAGCTAATTTATTTATATTTGCTTTAAATTATAAGATATAGGCCATTAATTGATTTTGGAGGCATCTTACGCAATTATTTGTGAGTAAAAGAAAAACATTAAAAAAATAATTTTACCATACATATTTATCTCTACATATTATAAAGTCCCCCGCGCCGTCTGTCTGTCTGTCTGCATGAAAATCAGTTCAGTAGTTTTCAAGTTTATCGCGAATAGACAGACAGACGGCTCGGAGGACTTTACTTTATAATATGTAAAGATTCTTATCAATTGCTGTTCGTTTGTCTCGCTAAAACTCGAGAGCGGCTGGGCCGATTTAGGTGATTTTGGTTTTGAAATGTTTGTCGTAGTCCAGGGAAGGTTTAAACGGTGAGATAATATGAAAAAATTGTAAGGAAGATAGTAAAAACAAAAATTTCATTTTCTCATATAAACAGTTCTACTGTTCTACCTACTTTCAGAAGCACAACGTAATCTAGAATTGGAATGCAAAAAAAAAGAATTCCAATTGTCATATTTCAGTCGCTGTCAAACGTTATCTGTCATTCTGCTACCATTTAAAATCTTCTATCATCAGTTTGTCAGTGCGTGAGAACTTTATTTACTGTTTTAATATTCCAAGGAAAAGACGAGCTGACATAGATCATCGAAGTCAATCAAATGGGCGACAAGCTACGAGTACCTTACGTGCAAACCGCACTCATGATCTCTTCGCGATGAACTCAAAGACGGCGGTGGTTACAAAGGTTGGATTTTACAAAGTGTTTTATTAGCCAGAGCAACGCGTGGCCGGGTCAGCTAGTTTTAAAAATATAATGAAAAAATCTAAAAAATACATTTTTGGGTAGTAATTTTAATATATATACGACTATTTTTTATTCCACCGTAAATAGGTAACTTGTATTTTTAATTTACACCCGTCAAAATGTTTTTTTTTTTTAAATTTTATTTTATATTTCATCATATTTATATGATAAATATAGTAAAATAGGTTTTTTATTGTTTTTCATTTACTCACAAATAATTGCCCAAATCGCCTTTAAAATCCAGAAACATCAAAATCTTTAATAGCCTATATCTTATAATTTAAAGCAAAAATAAAAAGTAGCTCACATCCTTACTAGATATTTAATATACCCTTTGATTACAAAAATAATGTAATTTTTCAGTTTGGTTGGGTATTTCGATCTCAAATCCAAATCTAAGTTTTGTATGAAAAGGGCAGAAATGGGCCGCGCATACGTTCCCCTTAACTGTTTTCCACAAAAATATAAATTGATTTCGAAAGATTGTTCTTTTATCTATTAAACGTATGTTTTAAATTTTGAGATAAAATGTTAATTTTAGTATAATAAGGTTATACCATAGGTCGTTGGCAGTTTGTTAAATTTTCAAAAAAGATTTTGTATTATACAACACCCATTTCAAATCATATAAATCATGCAGTAAAATTAATCAATACATTATCTGATAAACGTATGTTTCGGAATTTTAATTTTAGTTTAAATAAAATCATTAAAAAAATATACGTACATGTGTTTCTTGTCGAAAATTGGTCCGTTTGTGTATTTATTTTCGCACTTACGAACTAATATATTTCAGATTTTTTTTACATTCTTATTTTGCTTAGAAATTATTGAAAAATGATATATACTTATGATCAAAAAAACAATACGATCGTAAGAACATCTTTCGACGAAATGTGGATTTTCGGCCGCTGGCTGGTTAAACGCCTTTAACATGCACAATCCAGACAGACGTTTATTTGACATTGTAGATCTAAGCCATGTTTTTACACGACGTAATGTGCTGAACGATCGCTCCACCGTACATGTTGTTGCTAGTAATGTTAGCAAAACTAGAAAGGCATACCTGACACTATTTGACTATTTTTAATCAATCCAGGGGGGGGCAAGCGCCCCCCTTGCCCCCCCCTGCGGGCGCCCATGCCTGCATGTTTAGTTACATATGTTTTTCTTGCAGATCCATCTCAAATTTATTGCGCCACCCCCAATAATATGTGAAGGCTTGAAGCTTGCTTAAACGCCCTTAACTTTCCTTTGTCCCACCTCCGATCACTCAACGCTGAATTTTTCTTTAAGTCTTCAGGTATTTTACCTCTATTATTCAACTAACTTTCTTTGAGGCTTCACTGGGTGGTTGGCTAAGGGATACGGATGCTGATTGCTGGGTGTGGTTTATATCAGGCTGAATGCAATTTACATTTTTATCGGTACTTGCCAAATGATTTGAGACTTAATTGTTTATCATTTATTCTCTATCTATTTATACAGGTGCTTCCAGGGTTTTTCACATGAAGCAATGCTGCCTCATGAGCTTCTTGAATGAGTTTTATTTTGCTTTAAATATTATTTTGCTTGTATTACTAACCTGATTTGTTGTATTATGTTTTATTTTCCTGTTAAGCACTTGCATACTGCTTTCTAACAACGTATGCAGGGACACTGGAGGTCTAGATTCGTTCAAAATAAATAAATGTAGCTTCGTTTAATAAAAAAATTAGAATCTTGCGAGAGCCTTGAAGGAGTATTCATCTGTTACTTATACCAGGGCGGGTAGAGTCTGTCAATTAAGAGTAGAAAATATTAAAAATTGAACGACTAAATTTGTTCTGGCAACACCAATTCAATTGTCAAATATTCTTTCAAATCGCAATGACACTGAATGTATAAAACACTGTAAGTCACATTTAAAAAACCTTCTTTTTGTTCTTAAAGAAAAAAAATTAATTCGCAGAAGCACTGTTGTTAAGGTATCTTATAAATTTGATTAAATGGGGTTTAAAATGTAATTTGCTTTCATTTAATATAACATAAATTTGAATTTAACAGTGGGTAAAAAGGAAGAATAACTAATAGTGAGTAGTTACACTACTTTTAGGTCGGAATGAGTTAAATATATTCATATCTAGAATTTGAGACATGATCTAAAACTCGGGCAACGCTGGGTACTTAAGCTAGTATTAAATAAATGTGAGCAATTTCCAACTGTGCTTTTTATTTTACTATAACATCGTTATTCCTCATTGTATTAACAAACATTGCAAAGGTATAATATACCTATATGCAATTCTAATTTTGAGATTGGTAGGAATCAAAATTGCAATAAATAAAATTCCCACCTTTATGTGTTTTTGATTTTTTTTACAAAAAAATTTAGTTTACACAGCCAGGCCCGGACTGGCCAGGTCCGCAGGTCCGCAATCGCGGAGGGCCCCCGGCGCGAGGGGGCCCCGAAGGGGCCCCACAAAACGTACAAAAAAAAGTTTTTATCTTGTTAGTAATTATTTTGTGTTCTTGGTAATGTTTGTTTATATTTTAGAAAAAAAAACATTTTCCAAAAGTAGAACATGTCCAACAACTGTTTATATCTCGCCGTGGTATACGAAAGCTTTATACGATCCACTGTCACTCGCATCGTCTGCGCGGTGACGTGTGTCGTGCGTCGTGCGTCCACTGCAGGGATGTTCTGCCCAAAAAAATTATTTCCCTAGATTTTGAGGTGAAATTTCCCTAGAATTTCACATTTACGCAATTACCTACGTAGCCACTTGATTGTGTAACACTAATCCTGTTATATTTTAATTAATATGATTAATTAATTGGAAAGATATCGGAACTTGGTAAATGTACTTATAATACTGTGCTTTTCCAAATAAAACACGTTTTGCTACGTGAAATAATAATTTAAAAGTACAATTACGCTCACCACTGAATTAGAAACTGAATTCCAAATAAAAAAAAAACACTTTGCAAAATAAAATCAACCGCAATCAACACAAATATATTTTTTTAAGAGGTCCCATTTATCTTTTTAGATAATAGTTAGTAGAAATACACGAAAACTCTACCCATCTTGAACTTGCTGCGTAAGCAGCTTTTCAAGTCAAAAGGGCTACGATATTTCAAATCTCCTGAATACCAACCAAACTAAACAGCAAGAAAGTGAAATTCAAACTAGAAGATTGGTCATCCAACGTTTGATAGACATAGTTTTGTTTATAGGAAGGCAAGGCATTGCCTACAGAGGTGACAAAGCAGAAGCAGCCTACGCTCTTGATTCTTTACAAAATCATGGTAATTTCCCTGAACTGGTCATGTTGGTGGCTAATTATGATGTAATTTTGCAAAGCCATGTAAAATAATGTAACAAAGACAGCAAAAAGCACAGAATAAAAATAAAGGACAAAAGAGAAGCCACAGAAAGCAATCAAAAAAGCCCATTGGACGAGGATCAATGTTGAGTTTGTTAACAAAGACTTTCATTAACAAGTTAATCAAGATAATTAGCTCGATGGGTCGAAACATTATTTTGAAAAACCTCCAGGATAGCATCATCCACAGCGTATTGGTGGCCAGCACCCAAGATATAGCTGTCATGGACCAATTGGCAATATGCGTCCGCTATGTCGTTCAAGGAAAAGTGTATGAAAGACTTTTAGAGATTGCAGTTGTTAATGACTCAAGTGGACTTGCGTTGTACGAGCTTATAAAATTTAAATTATCTGAGTATGGAATTGCAACGTCAAATATTATTGCTTGTTCATTTGATGGAGCCAACAACATGAAAGGCTGTTACAATGGGCTACAAGCCCATTTAAAAAAAGAAAATGAAGACCTTATTTATACTCACTGTATGGCACACGTACTGAACCTATTATAGTTGACTCAACAGTGAAGTTACTACAAGCTGAGAACTTGTTTGGATTAGTGGAAGAATCTGCAGTATTTGTAAGCTCATCGCCCAAGAGAATGGCCGTCCGGGAAAAGGAAACAAAAAGACAACATACTGCTCACGACAAGTTGTACAGGTTGCAAAAAATAGGAGCAACGAGGTGGTGGAGCAAACATAAGGCTCTTTCATCAATTGTTGATGAAGAATTTTTAATCAGTGAAGACAATGTTAATTCAGTTAAGTTCTTTAATTTTATTTCTGTGTTTAAAGAAATCTCTGATGGAAGTTTTGACAGCAAATCTCGATTCACAGCAAGAAACCTGATAAGTCAATGGTCCAAATTTGAAAAATTGTTTATGTCGTTTGTTTTGCTAGATTTGTTTTTGGTCACTTCCCCTTTTTCTAAGTACTTGCAAAGTAAAAGCATTGATTATGCTTTAGCTTGGAACTTAGTACAAACACTGCTCCATCAAGTTAAGGACAAAAGGAATGACGCGTATTTTGAAGTATTGTAAGCAAAAACAAAAGCCTATGTAAGTGCAGTTAATCTAAAGCTAAACGAAAATAACATTGACGTCGAGTTAGAATTAGACTTTAAGAGAAAAAGAACCTCAAAGAAAAAATTAATGCCCGGTGAAAAATCAAAAGATGAAACTGACTCTATTTCAACAGTTCAACATTACAAAATTGTATATTTTGATATTTTAGACTGTGCGAGGATGAGTATTGAAGAAAGATTTTGCGCAAACAAAGACGTTTTACAGGATTGCTCTTGGTTGGACCCTAAAAATTTTGCCTTTATCTTGAAACTCCAAACATTTCCCACAGAAGCTCTGCACAGTGTTTCTAAACTGTGTAAAATTGAAAGAAGTCGGCTGTTGTTAAAGCTGCGACAGTTTGCACAACAATACAGCAACTTCAGAGAGTCCACTGAGAACTACGGAGACAGATGCAGTGACGAAGAAGACGATTTGAACCCAACGGCAGCGGAACAAATGCTGACATTTACTGCTCTCAAAATAGTCAATGTTTTCAGTGTTTGACATGTGCTTTTTCTGTTCTGTTTGAACATACTCAATCTGGACTGTTTATCAACCTGTATATTGTATATAAATTTGTTCTTACCATACCTTGGACCCAAGTCACATGTGAACGAGTTTTTTCTAAACTTAAAATCGACTTCGGTCGTCCTTAGGCCAAGACCTTATGTCCAGTCTGCTTTTTATTAATGTTGCGAGGGATTTATTTTATAATTTGGACAAAAATAAAATAATAGATGAAGTAGCTTTAACAAGTGAGTTGCTTACAAAGAAACTGTTACTTTAGGGTTAGGGGAGTAAAATGTCGAATCATCACCTTCTCAAACCTACCTTACACCCAACATAATTAAATTTCAAAATATATTATCTAAAAATGTTTTCAAAATATATTATTTAAAAATGTCAACAAATAGGTAAATACTGTAATCTATAGAAATAAATAAATTTCAGTTAAGTTAAGCCCCTTCTATTCTAGCAAACGACATTGTAAACTGTTAAACACACAGGATTTTTTTTAAATGTTAGTATTATTTTTCTAATCCCTAAAATCTGTTTGTCATTTTGTTTACTACACAAATAATTTTGACATAATTCATTAATGCTTTGGTGTGAATAAAATCCAGCCCTTTATTTTGAACTCCGTTATAATTATTGGCAGTTCTACAGCATGTGTTTAGTAGTGTTGTGGTATCCTAAATTACTGTGAATTTCTTATTTCAATAAATAATAAAGTCAATAAAAGTCGAAAATCATAATATTCGTATTAAAACCTATTTGAATTTCTTCTTCTTTAATGGTGCCAATATAGCGTAGAAACGCGTTTTCATTGTTTTCAAGCACCTAATTTTCAAAAATTATCCGGGGGAGCCCCCCGAACCCCCCGTTTTCTGAAACCCCCCCCCCCCCCCGCCCACATTAGGGGGCCCCTTTATAGGTTTTAGCGGAGGGCCCCAAATGGTCCCAGTCCGGGCCTGTACACAGCTTTACTTTAACACCACAAGTTATGTGTTTAGTATTGCCATTTGATCAACAGTGGCGCCCTCCTATGTTTTCTACTCTTATTTGACATACTGTAAGTGGTGGATAAGCTCCACTGTGGTAAAAGGAAGTTTCTTTGAATTTTTTCGTAGTAGAAAAAAATAAGTTATTTTATGTGTTGTTGTGATTAATTATAATTACTAGCCAGAATAACAACTTAAACTAGTCAAGTGAATGTCAAGATCATTACGTATTATTTTATACGTTTGTTGGAAAGCTGGTAAGTGTAAATGCCTTTTATATGCTACAACAGCGTTGTTCAATTTTGATTATTAAAACTATTTAAATCAAATTATTATTACATTTTTAAACATACTGTATTATGCAAAAATAGCGCATTAACATTTTTTCTCAATTTATATATTCTCAGTCTCGGCCGAGATTTTAATTTATCCTCGGTCTCGGCCGAGAACGAAAAACCTGCCTCGGTCGACCTTTAGTAATTGGTTGATTTCTGGAGTGCCGTTTTATAAAAGAACATTATTTTAATCCTTTGTTTCTAGTTTTATCAAGAACTGTGAATAAATATCCTGTAATAAGTACAATTTTCAAAGATTTCTGTTCAATCACGCAAAGTCATCCGTTTGTGAATTTAATGGTTTTAAACCTACAAACTTAACTTTATTTTCAATTCCAAAAGGAACAGGTTCCAAAAATAACCGGTTCATTGTAACCAGAGCATGAACATCGACCATCTCTACGCATTTTAGGCTTCTTCATATATCTATGACTTCTACAAATGACTGGTTCAGATTGGTTAATTTATGGCTTCTCCTTTGCTTCCGTGTCCAGCAGAGACTGTTGCTCCACCTGTATAAACTATGCAATAATTGTATCAAAATTATAGGATTTGAGGTAATTTCAATAACCGTCACATTATCATTATTCATTTTTATAGTAAAGTTTTTAAAATTCAGCGCTACTACTATTCTAGTGACGTTTCTTCAACACTTTCGCGCCGGTCCGTAAGTAGGTTCTTGATATATTTACTAGTACAATAATACCTAAACTAATCAATTGGTGCTTGCTTATTGTTATAATATATCGCTTTACACTTGATTGATCAGTTTTACAGCATTCGCGACATCATTGAGCTACTCCCAACGTCAACATGTGAAAGCGAGCAACATGAGTTTGTTCATTGTTAATTAACAGGGGTCACAAATTACTAAAACCTGTTGATTATTGAGCTTATGTATTCTTGACCCTGAGCGAGAGTCTTAGCCCGATTCAAATTAATAAATTTCTGTATTGCAACATCTTTTGTTTAGCATTTATACCCAATGTCAATGTTAGACGTCAATAAGTGTGTTGTATTTTTCAACCATTTGTTAACCAATATTGTTCATTTTTGGGATACATTAATTTATTTGATTTATTATACTTCATAACGTGAGACACCAATTTTTATTTTATTGTAATTTTTTGAGTAAAACCTCAAATTGTAATACCTCGCTCGCCCGGAAAGCGAGAGATCCTGGGTTCGAATCCTAGAGATGCCATTATCTTTTTCTGTTTTCAGATTTTCAATCGAATTTCGCTTATATTGTCTTCATTTAATTAAATGTACCTAACAATTTGTATGTTCAAAATTACAAATGGCAGGTTGTATAGATAGCCCTGGTTTACTTAACCTAATTGAATTCCATATGCCTACGAGAGCTACTTGTTCCAAAATCCTGTTAAAATGTATCAATGCCTAACCTATAGTATTTCAAACGCTCGGTTGTACCTAGAAAACACGAACTCAGTAATATAACAATAGATGCTCAGATGTGGCGGATCTATTTAACTGCACGGAAGGTAGAAGGCTGTACTTTTATGATATATCTTTTCAGTAAATTTTAATTCCACCTATGTCTACTTATATGTTGTGTTGTATACTACTTTTATGTCCTTCTAGAAGCTTGTATTCATTTTATACTTATATCATTGTACGATCAAATGCCACACTCAATTGTTATATAAAAATTATTTCTGCCAATTTCTTATGCTTTTATTCAAATGTGACTTTCAATTATTGTTGTTTACGGTGTACTTATACCATACTTATAAACCGTTGATATTAAATAAATAAATAAACAACTGGTACGACCCGTTTAAAAACTACGCTAACGTCAATTGATAGTTCAGCACTTATAGTGGCTTAAAATACCCAAGAATGAATCACTTTTACTGGAAGTGATGATTTCTGTCGGTCACACTTGTTATTTTAGTGATATATAAAAATGAATATTTTCTAGTGCCGTTTTCGTGGAAAAATCACTTCAATGACGTTTATTGACGCTTGAAAAATCATCTCAATCACACCTCGATAACTGTCTTTTTTTAAGAGACTTTTTTTTTCCTTTTGTGATTTATTTAAAGATTATTCATAACCAATCAAATTGGACTAATTAATTAACGTTTACAGGTATAGGTACTTTATTTTGAAGTTGAAGAAAGGGGTCATATTTTGAGTTGTGACCAATAAATTACTACCACAAAACAGGACCCTATTCGCAGTGGCATGGATCTTACCAACCCAGGGAGTGTTTCCATCAAGAGTACCGAGAGTGTTCACCCAATTAGTAAGTTGCATTGTGTAATATTAATTTACAAATATGTTTCAGAAGGACACAGTCAGAACCTGGCATCTGCTGGCTTTCTACTTCCATCCATCGTCCATCTGTACTTTTGATTTTAATTTTGAGATATTGCCTTAAGTACAGTTTACGGGAAACCATCGAACTAAGAAAACGTTGAACTTGTTGTGCCCGCAAACAGTTTCTAATTACTCAAGCTGTTGCCTTGCCGTATAAATTTTATCTCTAGAGTTTTCGCGTTATCTGAACGTTTTCAATTACGACTTAAATGAAAATAAAAAGTCCATAAAAGATTGTTTTTCTAACATGACGTGAGTAACTTTTCTGTTGTTGTTTCTGTTATTATATTAATTTGTTCTATGTATTTTGTCATTTCTTCTTATTATATTATAACATTAAGATCTTCGTTTTTGTTCATTTTGTCATAAAGAGGCGATATATTTTTGGTATAATGTTAAAAATGTTTAAAAAATATAAGTAATTTAACGGGCAGAATGACAATGCAGAAGCAATGCAGAAAATGGGTACCCACTACCATGGTTACCACGTAAAAAAGAAAAAAATATTTATATAAACTATATATATATATTTTTTTTAAACTTTATTTATTCTCATTTCTTTGTACATATAATGTATAATAACAAATAGTATACATATAATAACATAATATATAATAACAAATAGTATTAACAAGAAATGAAAACCCACTAAGGCACTGCCTGAGTGTGGGTAATATTAAAACAAAATTATATTTCCAAGTACCCAAAGTATAAAATAAACTTAAAAAACATATAAAATATAAAGTTAGTATAAAAAGTTAGTATTACATAGGTAGAAGAAGTGAAAAAGGATTTTTTCAGCCATTATAAAAATATGGAAAAAACTGATTTTTGATTTATTTTTTTTTTTTTTTTTTGTTATTATAAAAAAATAAACAGAAAACATATTGTACTACAGTTTAGAAAATTATAGAAAGTGAGATGTAGAAGGATGGATAAATTTATAGAAAAAGCGTTTCAATATCTACATTATTCAACCATAATTACTTATGATATTAATTTAAAAAGACAAAGATGAAAAATAAATTACACAATAAACGATGCTTTTAATTTAGAAAGGACAATAATAAAAATGTTGGTAATCCTCGACCAACACAAATAATTTAACATGTTTTTTTAAGTGCTCATGGAATTAGATGACTTTAATTTCTGTAAGGCTATTAAATAATACAGGTGGAGCCTGATATAAATTATTCATTTGACCAAAAGAAGATTGAGTTCGAATTGCCACAAAGTTCGGAACAGAGCAAATTCTAGTAGTATGAATTTGCTATGTTCGTTCTGCAATATTATAAATAAGTGATTTGACGCTAAAACGGCGCTATTCAAAATTTTATTATAAAGGAAAAAAATATTTAATGAAGACAATATTAGCAAAACTAAATCGAAAATCTGAAAATAGATAAAGAAACTTTTTCCGATTTTCTGTTTTCAGATTTTTTATTGAGTTTCACTTATATTGTCTTCATTTAATTAAATATTACAATTTGAAGTTTTACTCATTGTAAAAAAAAAATAATTAATTAATCATTCAATGAAAAATGTCATTCAATAAAAGTTTACGGGACAACGACTCGTTCACAATGTCCGGGTCGATACTGTTTATGTGTATACGTATAAAAGTATTGATAAATAATATTAAATATTGATTATCCTATTGTATAACATTGCCAGCTCTCCACTATTAAAAAATATTTCACGATCTAACAAAAAATACGAATAATCACCACCGACATCGACAAAAATACCACCAATAGCCGTAATTTTTAGTGTAATAATAATAACTATTGGATGATTTTTATAGCGCCATTTTCGTGAGAAAATCACCTCAAGGGCGCTTTGGAGCAATATGTAATACTCGGCATAACCTGAAATATCAATGTAGTATTGTTTTGTTATTCCAGGTAGCATTAATACTGAGATTGTACTCATCAAGGCAGAACCAGGACCCCGAGAAAAAGATAAAGGGGGAATGCATTGTAAGGAAATATACATAGACCTGCCGGATGTTCAAAATAAATACCCAGAACACCCTGAAAATATTACCCAGGCTGCAGGTAATATCGAGTTTTGTTTCTCTGAATTCTTTAAATAATTTTTAGTTATAGATACCTATTTATTGTATGTCCATCGTATTTTTCAGACTTAACAACTTACCTGAAGACGTGTTCTGGAGGAAAACCCTTCTCATGTTCCCACTGTAACTTTTCCTGCTCAAAAAAGTTAACGTTAGAAAAGCATTTACGCATCCATTCTGGAGAAAAACCTTATACATGTTCCCACTGCGACTATTCGTGTTCCCGAAAATATAATTTAAAACATCACATTGTTATCCATACTGGTCAAAAACCTTTTTCATGTTCCGAATGCAACTATTCATTTTCTCAAAGTGGACATTTAAAACGTCATATGCTTACCCATACTGGAGAAAAACCTTATTCTTGTTCCGAATGCAGTTATATGTCTTCTCGAAAAGGAACTTTAAAGCTTCACATGCTTACCCATTCTGGAGAACAACCTTATTCATGTTCCTACTGCAGCTATTCATGTTTAGAAAAGAAAATTTTCAAACATCACATTCTTTCACATACTGGAGAAAAACCATTTTCATGTACTTACTGCAACTATTCATGTTCTCGAGAGGTAACTATAAAACTCCACACGCTTACTCATACTGGAGAAAAACCTTATTCATGTACCTACTGCAACTATTCATGTTCCCAAAAGGGAACTTTAAAACTTCACACGCTTACCCATACTGGAGAAAAACCTTTTTCATGTTCTTTCTGCAGCTACTTGTGTTCTCGAAAAGGAACTTTAAAACGTCACATGCTTATCCACACTAAAGAACAAGTTTATCCATGTAAATAGATGAAAATCTCATTTCGTTAAATAATGAAGAAACAAATTTGATCCCATCTCACCCCATAAATATATTTAAATCTAAACGTGGATTTAAAATTATGATTTCAAAATGTAACAGAACCAATTGTATTCAAACATGTTCTTTACTTCTATATCCAAAGTATTTACAGGCAAAGACATGAAACCATGTAATTATTCTAGAGTGCGAATATTTTATCTGTTTAAGATACAAAATTATAATTCCACACATATTTAACCTGTAACATAAAGAGAAATTAGAACATATTGATAATTTATTTATATATTTATTTATTTATTACACACCCTGATGGGCTTTTACATTATAATTTCTAAGTTGAGCAACAAACAATGAAGAAAATATAATACAATGAGAAAAGAAAATACACAAAACAGTGTAACAACAAAACAAATAATAAAATAAAAATACATATGTAAAAATGATAAGAAGTCTCATATTCAATATAAACAAAAATTGAAGAAATTATGTAAATCTATTTGTGCCTAGAAGAATAAAAGTGATAGAATATACAACGTTTATACTGATTATTTTTAAGATGAAATATATCACCTAGATTAGAATATTTAGAGAGAATTTTATAATTTATGGAGAATTTTGATAAGCTAGTGTCCTGGTGTTATTGAAGTAGAAGGGTAATAAATGTCGACATGAGTTTTGGGGAAAATGGATATTGATAAATTGAAGTAATTCAGAACAGTCAATTTTGTAATGCAGTATTTTATGTAATAGTATTAAATCTTTGCTTATTCTTCTTTCTGAAAGTTTCAATAGAGACGTTTTATCCAGGAGATAATGGTAATCAATGTTTAGTATAGGAATATGCAATTTATAGTTTATAAACCTTAGAAACTTCCGTTGAATCTTTTCAATGTTGTCTGAATGAATGTTGTAAAAGGGAGACCATAACGTGGAGTTATATTCAAGTTGGCATCTGACAAGGGTTTTATATAACATAATAAATGTGTCTAAATCATTGAAATCTTTTGCAGCTCTCAAAACAAAACCAAGAGTCTTTAGGGCTTTGTTGATAATATTATTAATATAACATACAAAGGTGAGTTTACTGTCGAACATAATGCCTAAATGCCATAATTTCACTAATACAATTTAAATTTTCATCATTTAAAGAATACTGAAAAATAATAGGATTATTTATTTTGGAAAAATGAATGAACTGACATTTATTTATATTTAATGCTAGTTTGTTGATAGAACACCATTCAAAAAGATATATCAAGTTAGTTTGAAGTATAATAAAATCATTAATGTGGTTATTCTCTTTATATAGTTTCATGTCATCGGCAAACAGAGGCACATTTATGTCAGTAAACATATCAACAGTATCATTTATAAATATAATACTTAAACAAAATGGGCCCTAAATGGGAGCCTTGGGACACTCCACTTGTTTAATAATACTCGGTTCACAAATAACGACGTATTCATATTCCTAAAATGTATAAATAAGGACAGAGAACGTTGGAATACGATAAACCTAAGACAACCTCAGACTCTCTGCCGAATAATATAAAAGAATGTAACTCTTGATGTTAAATATATGTTGAAAATATGGCATCTAAATGAAAGGCTATCTAAAAAATGTTAGAATACAATAAACCTAAGACATTTAACTCTGCCGAATAATGTAAATGAATGTAACTCTATGATGTTAAATATATGTTGAAAATATGGCTATCTAAAAAACGTTGGAATACAATACACCTAAAACATTTAACTCTCTGCCGAATAATGTAACTATGATATTAAGTATATGTTGAAAATATGGCATCTAAATGAAAGGCATTGAATGGTAACATAAATTACGATAATTAATTACATAGTATACATATGTATTTGATTACCCCCATAAATAAGCAGGGCTTGTGTGAATGGGGGGGTGTTATTATATTGGTTTAATTGGTTATTATTATTTTTTAATTTTCCGTGTAATTTTGAAGTTGAGTTTTAAATTTTTTTATGTTACTGTTCATGTTTCTGATTTTTTCAGGTAGTGAATTAAAAAAATTAACTCCGAGATATTTATGATTTAACTGTTTTATTGTTTTTTTTTACATTTTGGAGTAGGGAGTACTGACGTTTGTCTAAGATTTCTGTTATTTTTAAAGGTGCAGCTTTATTTTGAATATTATCTTTATAAATTTTTAAAGTTGTATGATAAAAGTTTAATGCACTTAATTTTCTGACCTTTAATCATTTGAATAACAGTTCTGATGAATATGAGTAGGGTTTTTTTTAATATATATAGATATATAGTGTGTATATATATGCACATAACAATGTATTAAGTTTAAAAAATGCAATATTGGTTTAAAGGCACCTACTGACAAGCCATATGTTTGGCATATTTGGACCCTAAAGTATCTCTATCTATCCTTTTTCCTTTTTAAATAAGTCCAATTTCCAAAATTAAATATCTTGTTGAAATAAACACATGAAAATTTGAAATTAAAGACACGTATTTGTGAACTTGGAAAACGAATTAGGAATTATATATGTATAAGTCTCAGAAATATTATTAGATTAGAAAATTACTATGCTATTGTTCAATCTATATTATTGTATGGTATTATTGGCTGGGTAGGATATACGATAATATTTTAAATACAATTAAAATGATTCAAAGGTTGATATTTAATGTAAAAAAACCGAAATTTTCTACTAAAAGTCTCTTTGCAATATTCAACAAAAACCAAAATATATAAAAAAAAAATAATTTTACATTTTTTTAAAGAAAAACAGTTAAAACTTGCAACATAATACACGACAAGATATCAAAGATATCAGAATAACATTAAAATCCCTAAATTGAACACTAAGCATATTCAACATACCCGGTGATCGGATAATGTGCAACAATGTAGGTACGCCACTACTTTGAAAAGTGATGAAAAAAATTGAAATGGTTAAATCGGTTACGTTAGGTTTGGTTATATGCAATTTTTTATGATAAATTTTAATGTCTTTTCAAAGGGGTGTTGATTGCCACTTTTTTTAGTTGCCGCGGATCCAAAATACCTACCTCTACCTAGGAATAACTTAATTTAACAACCTTCCATTCGTCCAATAGGGAAGTTGAGTGAAAAATATTTTGACTTGTAAAAAATGTGTTCTTGAATATTATTCTTATGGTAAGCCCACACTGCGGCCAACGTTCCAACTTCAAACGTTTGTTTATTTATTTATTTGAGACACAAACAGGATATTTATACAACATTTTTATGGGTAGTATATAATAAATTAAAATACAAATATAAGTATCCCTAGATTAATGCGTCTGCAATAATCACATATGCATTTTCACAGAAGCAAACTCTTGAAAAACAATGCAAGTATTATTTATACATAACTTGAAAACTTAAATACAAAATTGAAATACATAATAATAACAAGTATACAATATTTATAAAGTATTTACTGAAAAGTAATATAACAATAATTTTTTTTTTTTAAGTGCACAAATTGTGGAGATATTTTTTGAAATATGTTATATTATTTGCAAAAATATCTTTGAAACTGTGTATTTTAACAATATCGTTGTATGACCGAGACATTCTTGATATAGGATTAAAATATCCAGTATTATTCGTAAAAATTTCAGTCCAAAATATGTTAAGGGTTCTTGAAGATTTGGGCCCGGCGTATAATTTGATTTGGTTGATTAAGTTACTGTCTACATGATTATTCACAATTTTATAAAGCATTAAGAGGTCATTTATGTTTCGTCTTTTAACTAGACTCTCTAATTTGAAATATGTAAGTCTTTGGACGATAATGTTGGAGGGGTGTTCGTGTGTTGGAAGTTGGAGTTGGAAGGTCGGAATTCGAGGCGATCCCGACGGCCAACTCACACGAACCAGCTTGCCGCAGCCCACACATCTGTCTGCGAAGGGCAGGCGATCAAAACGCGCGGCCGCGAACTATCAAAATGACAATATTATTACGGAGAGTGGTAAACAATTGTTTAAAAACATGTCATGTATATAAGTATATAATTATACGTGCGTAATAATTATAGCCAACTGATATGCTACGTCCAGACTGAAGCCAACCTTCCAACTCCGAACTTAGTTCGGAGTTGGAAGGTTGGCCGATCGTGTGGTCGCTGCGGCCAACCCTCCAACCCCGAATTCCGTACTCCAAAATGGCGGACACGAAACAGCTGTAGCTACGCTGTATCTTTTTCAGTTGCCTACAATTATTACGTACGTATAATCATATACTTATATACACGACATGTTTTCAAACAATTGTTTTACCACTCTCCGTAATAATATAGTCATTTTAATAGTACGCGGCACGGTGTGGACAGCTGCGGCAGGCTGGTTCGTGTGAGTCAACACGAACTCCAACTTTCCAACTCGAACTTCCAACGCACGAACACCCCTCCACACGATCGTCCAAACGTTTGAAGTTGGAACGTTGGCCGCAGTGTGGGCTTACCAATATAAGATACAGCGTATCTACAGTTGTTCGATGTCAGCCATTTTGGAGTTCGGAATTCGGGGTTGGAGGGTTGGCCGCAGCCACCACACGATCGGCCAACCTTCCAACTCCAAACGAATTTGGAAGGTTGGCTTTGGTGTGGAAGTACCATCAGACGACACACAGAAATCGAAAATATTCTATATTGACTCGAAAAGGTACCCCTCCCGGCAGTTTCAAAGTAACAAACATGCAGGATTCGGGCGGTTATAAACTTTACGATATGTTTTATAAATCCTATAAATATGAGATAAACGGTAAAATACAGTTTAATTCATTGGCTATATAGCACTATAATAAGTGTTTTTTTCGAGGCAAATATAATTTATTTCGCGTGGTCGCTCCAGTAGATAGCATGGTAGATCTGATGAGAAATTATTTTTCCAAATCGCAAAATCTCAAACTAGCAGCTACAGTTTTAGTTTCATTCGATGAATTTTGAATAACTTTGGTTTATATCTGCGTAGGTAAATATTAGTAATTGGTTAGTGATATGTTTGTACCTTTTAGTAATTAATTAATTAGTAATTTACCAACAAAAAAACTTATTTTCTAGAATTCTACAATTATTATGACAGCTTTTGAAATGTGATTGTAATTTATTTATTTATTTACGGACAAATAGTCCAATCTTCTATCTTCTATCTATCTATCTCTATATAAATAAAAATGAATCCCCGAAATGTATGTACGCTCATAACTTCCGAACGACTGCACCAAATTGGATAATTCTTTTTTATTTGTCTTCGTTATTGTCAGGACAAGGTTTGTATAACACTACTGGTGAGCTCTGGCTTTATGAAATTTGCAATAGGTTGCACGCGTTTGAAAACTGAATGCACCGGGACTGAGTGTATGGAGTGCGGGAGGGGAAGGGGGGAAGGGAACTCAAGTAGGGGGTTCGCGGGAGAGATGGGTGGGGAACCAGGGAGGGGGGAGGGGGGGTAGGGGGAGGGGAAGGGGGGGGGGGAGGGGGGAGGGGGGAGGGGGGAGAGGGGAAAGGACATCAGGAAGGGGGGTTAGCGGGACGGGGGAAGGGGAGAAGTGGAGTCGAGAGAGGGAGAGGGAGAGGGAACGCGAGAGGGGAAAGGATACGCAGGGAGAAACAATTTAGATCAAGGTATGGTATACGCAGGGAGAAACAATTTAGATCAATTCAGCTAATAAGTTGACAACAGTTTTTGATTCTGAGGCGGTACGAAGTTCGCCGGATCAGCTAGTAATATTATATTTATATGCCTTCGTTGTGGATTATAATTACTACGTTTCTCCCCAATTCAAATACAAGAATTCATTTCTCTATTGAGTTTGGTAGTTTTATTAAAATAAATGATTTTTGTGCTTAGCTTCAAGAATTTTCTGTATTTTCATAGACATATGAATATATGTACATTTATATACCTGCCCTAAGTGATAAAAGCGTATTATTTCCTCCTCTCCATACCGGTTCCATGGAACCGGCTGGGCTTACGAGAGCCTCGCGTGAATCTAAAAAATGTGACGTCATCATTCTTGCCGGACCAGCGTCGAGCTCTCATCGTACATTTTACGAAATAACACGGCAAAAATGGTAGCTTGTACTATACATTATACCCTAAAATATGTCGATCATAACGAATGTGGGCGGTTCTCCAGTGTGCCGTCGTTGGTTACAGGGGTAAGTAAATTATGAAACATTTGTAAAAGTGTCTTAACGAAATACGGCAACAAAATATTCGTCTGTGAAAAGTGGCGAACTTTACTTTGCCGTATTTGGACTTCGCAAATATGTTAATAACGTGGCGAGCAATTCGCGCTCCCATGTAAAAAGGTCTATGCATTCAAAAGCAGATTTTGCTTTTAAGAACTAAATGGTGATATTATAATGCGAGATGCCTATATGCTGGCAGATTGATTTTTTAACGAATCACAATTTTTTCAATCACGAATTTTCCCCTCTTCGTCCCCCCATAGTTTGGTTTTACCCCTCATCTGTATCTTCTCGTCTATTAAATTTGGATGTCTATGTGTATTTTAAAATTTATTATTTAAATAAATAAAAAAGTACAACTATTGAAAGCCCTGCTGTTTTTCTCCATATGGAGGAGGGTATGGGTACCGCCGCCCCGGGAACCATTTATTGGATGACCGACACCCCTGCCATAGGTCACCCCAAGTGTTCACTACGTTTCATGAGGTGAGGTTTGTCTAGGCCTTGGCGGCGAATATCATTTGACAACCTGCTGTATAGCGGACCGGATCGAGAGAGACTGTTTGAGGAAGACCTAGCCCTCTCCAGCTGGACTCTCTCGACCCATCGGCTTGCACCACAGTGGGAGGGATGGATTCATACGTCTGACACTCTTGGACACTTTGACCCCAGATCCTAGAACTTCCTCTTCTTCCTTAACCCTAAAAAGACCCTCCACACAGCATCCCCAAAGATGACGTAAGTCCCTTTTTTCTCAGAGCCTCCTGTGTGAAGCTAACAACAAAAACTTACTTATTTAAAAATATGGTAAATAAATTTATGAATTAGTGATCTATGACTGAGTGTTACCCGGTATTCTGTTATAGGCATTGGAGGTTATCCACCACTTACCCGCCCTTGTATATATAAGTATTAGATGATTACTCCTTCAAGGCTCTCGCAAGGACTCTATGTTTTTAATGAACGAATCTACATTAATTTAAGTTTTAACAAATCAAGACCTCCAATGTCCCTGCATATGTTGTTAGTAAGTAGTATGTAAGTGCTTAGCGGGAAATACAAGATACAATGTGTGTTAGTATAACAAAATGCATCCAGCGTATCCTACAAGCACCTGTATGGGAGGAAGACACAGTACAGTGGAGGTTATCCACCACTTACCCGCCCTGGTATAAGTAACAGATGGTTACTCCTTCAAGGCTTTCGCAAGATTCTAATTTTTTTGTTAAACTCATTCAAGAAGCTCATGAGGCAGCATTGCATCATGTGAAAAACCCTGGAAGCACCTGTATAAATAGATAGAGAACATACAATAAACAATTAAGTCTCAAATCATTTGGCAAGTACCGATAAAAAATGCAAATTGCGTTCAGCATGATATAAACCACACCCAGCATCTGTATCCCTTAGCCGACCACCCAGGGAAGCCTCAAAGAAAGTTAGTTGAATAATAGAGGTAAAATACCTGAAGACTTAAAGAAAAATTCAGCGTTGAGTGATCGGAGGCGGGACAAAGGGAAGTTAAGGCAAGCTTCAAGCCTTCACAAATTTATGGGGGGTGGCGCAAATAAATTTGAGATGGATCTGCAAGAAAAACATATGTAACTAAACGTGCAGGAGGGACGAGGTCCAGTACACCCCCATATAGGGCAGTGGCGTAGCGTGGGTTTCGGCCGCCCGGGGCGGAGGGAAATTTTGCCGCCCCTCCCCCCCTCCCTAACTTCTGCAGATACTTCTTCCGCAGATTTTCAAGCGCCGACTGGGGGTGGGGGGGGGCAGATATCCAATTTTTTTTATGCAAATTTTGATAATCCCATGGGCCGAGTACTCTTCCATTAAAATCAGGCTTATTAATTCTACTACAAATGTATATATAACTGCTCTCAGAAATCGAGAACGGTGTGCCTGTAATAGAATTTCGCATCTTCATCACGCATGCGTATGGAATGCAACTCAAACACAACACAAAACTGGTTTAAATTAAACTAAATATGCGGTGTATCAAAACTACATTCAGAACAAAAAAATGGTTTTTCTTTGATTCTAGCGGCACTTTATTCTAAACACAAAACTGGTTTTAATTAAGTCTGTATGCGGTGAATTGAAACTACACTCAAAACATGAAAAGGGTTTTTTTTTATTTTGCCGGCACTTACATTCTGAAGACAAAACTGGTTTTAATTAAATCTGTATGTGGTAAATTAAAACTACACTCAGAACATCGTGGTGGAGGAATATTTCACCGCCGCCCCCTTATTTGGGTACTTCAAGCGGCGGGGGGGGGGGGTTGTATTCGAAAATCCTATTTTTTATTACGACCTATTTATAAACTAGCCGGATTTTTTAATAATCACATAACCAGTTTGTATGCGGTGAATTAAAACTACACTCAGACATGAAAATAGTTTTTCTTTGATTCTGGCATTACATAAATAACAATAACTAATAACAGAATTTTTCCTTTGAAATGTGTTAGCAGATGAATCCAACTGGAATTTAACATTCTGTACTGGTTTAAATTAAATCTGTACTTGGCGAATTAAAACTACACTCAGAACTTGAAAATGTATTTTCTTTGATTCTGACAGCAAATATATAGTCTGCAAGTAGAATATTATAACTGAACTTCAAATAAGAGGATGTTTTCCTTTGAAATGTGTCAACAGATGCTTCCCCAACTAGAAATTTACATTCTCAACACAAAATTGGTTTGAATTAAGTCTGTATGCGGCGAATTAAAAGTACACTCAGAACATGATAATGGTTTTTCTTTGATTCTGGCAGCATATATAGGATACAAAGTCTGCAACTAGAATTTTATAACTGAACTTCGAATATAAACTTTATACTATAAACTTTTGCCTGTCAATGTTTGCGCACAATGTTTCCGGTTCTTCCCTTGCATTTTAAATGTTCCTTTTTATTGTTTTTCTTATCCTTTTGCAAAAAACAAAATTATTCATAAATCTAGATATAGTAATTTTTCCGACGTTATTATTAGAACATTATTGTTTCTAAATATTAAAATTTTGATATTGGAAATGTGGATTGGCTCAAAAATACACGCCTGCGAATATTCGAATTAAAGTACCTAAAATAGAATAAACTTAAAATTTTAAATACAGATTACTTTTCTTAAAAAAATCGTAATTAAAACTGGATCTTAAATTTTTATCGCAATCACAAAATTTATTTTATAATTAAATGTGTGGGACATAATTTCACAATTTTATTTCAAAATTAAACGAGCGGGACAATTTGTGTCTTCTGTGATTAGACGGGTTAAATTAAATCTGTATTTGGCGAATTAAAACTACACTCAGAATATGAAAATGGTTTCTCTTTGATTCTGGCAGCACATACATAGTCTGCAACTAGAATTTTATAACTGCACTTCGAATAAAATAATGGCCTCTTTCGAAATGTATCAGCAGATGAATACACAACTGAATTTCTCTCGTTAATAAATTCTGAACACAATTCTGGTTTTAATTAAGAGTGAATCTGTTTGCGAGTTAACAGCTTTAATTAGTATTACTCTAATAATATGCGTACGGTTTTCCTACGAAATGTGAAGTTTGCAGCTTAAAAAAATATAATTATTGAAATTTTAATAAATATTAAAAAAAGAGTTGGATTCGTAAACGAAAGTATCGTAAAACATTTTCAAACTATGATTTGAAATGGTTTAAATTTTTCCAAGATAATTTTATTATTTATTGTGGAAATTTGCCGCCCCCCTTAAAAGTGCCGCCCAGGGCGGGCCGCCCCCTCCGCCCCCCCCCCCCCACGCTACGCCACTGATATAGGGATTAACCCTAGATCACTAAACTGATTTTACAACGCTTATTACTAACCTTTTTTTAAGGGTTTATGGGAGGCTTTTAAGGGTTTATGGAATCAAATATTTATATGTGTTTTACTTATTTATTACAGTAATCATTTGTTAACATGTTTATAAGTTTTTTATTTACTAAAATCACATTTTAATTACTTTTACAGTCTTTTAATTGAGACCAGAGTTTTTACTCATTTGAAAATCTTTGTTTTTTTATTGTAAATCTTATTAACTAAAAAAAACAAAGACTAAAAATATTAAAATTAAGCAATAAAATCAACAAAAGAAAGAAACATTTTAGAAAAACTATTAATTAATACATTTGTGACAAATTTCAAGTTTGTGTTCGCCACACAAGGATTGGTTGCATTTGGACATATAGGGCACACAGGGTCCCCACACAAAAAACACACACGTGCGCCGCGCGAGCTGCAGGTCGTCCGAGATTAGCCGGAATCTGGAATGCGTACGACAACGCACTCAAAATTTATACCACTTTTTCGACTCCGCGTCGTCATTTTGACGAAGGTTAGTGATCTAGGGTTAATAAAAAAAGGTAAAAATTTTCTAAGGGTCGTTCAAGTATTACGTAACGCAATTTTTCAAGATTTTTGACCCCCCCTCCCCCCCCCCCCCCATGTAACGCGCCGTAACGTTTTTCTGTACCCTAATCCCTCCCCCCCTCCCCTAAAGGTTACGTAACGCCCAAGTGACAATTTTTACCGGAAAATCACAATTAAGTTGCACAAAGTACTGGAAAGTCGCTTAAATACATTTTCTCTGTGTTTTAATCGCGTTTGCGGTAATAAATAAAACAAGTGATTTCGAGAACGAAAAGGATTGCCAACTTGGAAGATTTCAATTCCCAAGTTTTTTTTGTCTAAAAAAAGAAAAATATGTTACATAACGCGTTGTTCGAACCCCCCCCCCCCCTCCCTCCCCCTGGTAACGCACGGTAACGTTTCACAAGACCCCCCCCCCAAGTCCGTTACATTATACTTGAACGGCCCCTAATGCTCTCACCAAATATTTTAAAGAAATTAGAAAAATTGACGGAGACACATCATTTTATGTGAAACTCTTTGGAATATGTATGTGTGGGAGCGCGACGTGATCACGTCGGGGTCACCAGTTGTGGGAGCGGGAGACAGAAATGAAAGGCGTGCAGTCGAAGTGGTGAGTCAGTCGTTTATTGGGCTACGTAGCAGATGGTCGGTGGTCGGTAACAAGATGTAATGCATTGTGCCGTAGATGATGCTGCAGGCGTACGGAGGTGGAGATGGTGTGGTGGAGGTCAGCGAGTTGCTCGACACCTTGGCGGTGGAGATGACCTATCTTCCAGGCCGTTGCTCGACGCTTTGTGTCGCGGAGATGAACGGTGAGTGGCTCTGTGAGCTGAGCCACCAGCAGGTAGTCCTGACGAGGCGGAGCGTGTTCCATGGCAGCGAAGCACGGAGGGTCTTCGGGGTGCCATGAAGTGGTGAGCTGATCCCTGGACTGAAGGTGACGCAAGCCTTGTAAGTCGCGGGATGTAGCTAATCTCAGGAGCTGAAGACACGATGGGCCTTGTAGCTGAGACGTGGTGATGAACCTCGGGAAGCTGCCCTGGATGCGTAGCGATGCCTGCGGAGATCGTTACATGCTGAGATGTTGACCGACTAATGGTCTGGGACTGACTGTGCTAGTGCCGGGTTAAGTCGCTTATATAGCCAGCGCGACCGGTGGGAGTAATGTTCCATTCGCCGGCAATGTGCACACTGTAAGGTACTGGAACATACATACGTGGTGCCGAATATTCAGGCGGCTTGTAAACTCTAGACCTTTCTAGGCGGGGCGATATTATTATCGTCCAGCCAGCACGGCAGGCGAGAAAGTACATCGCGACCAGTATAGGTAGGAAGGTACCTAGGCAAGTAGGTTTGCCGATGCGCGCGGATATTAGGAGATGTTTCTCGATTCCTCTTTTGATGGCGAAGTTTATAATGATGTGTCGCCACATATGTTGAATTATCCTTCAGCAAAACTTAGAATGCGTTTTTCTCAAAACTTTTTTAACACGTTCTTCAATCTGGTTGACAACATATTACAAACTATACATCCGATTTGCATGCGCCAATTCTTAAACTAATCTAAAATCCAGTGTCTATAACACCATGTAGAGGAATTTCGATATCTAAAAAAAATAATAAATTGCGGACCAGCAAATTTTTTTTTCGAGTTTTTATGAAAAAAAATTTATCGTTCCTAAAAATTAAAAAAAAACATAGGGGGGCTTTTTATAAAACAATCACTAAGTGGTGTCTTAGTCAGGGCCGGATTAAACATGTCGGGGTCCCTAGGCAATGCACGTCTCGGGGCCCCTTTACTCTAGGGACCCTTACCCAATGCGGGGCCACTCGGACCCATAAACTTGTTTAAAAGACATTGTAATATTACAAGACATACGTATGACGTACGATGCGTACGTGTAGCGATGACTTGCGTGAGTAGATGAAGAATGAGGTTTTCCGCCAGTATGGGTAAGTATGGTGTCTTTTCAAATTTCGTTTTTGAGAACATGAAAAGCTGCAGCCGGATCATGAAAAAGGTTTTATTTCAGTATGGATGCGTAAGTACCTCATTAACGATGACTTGCGTGAGCAAAAGTAGTTACAATGGGAACATAAAAGCTTTTCTCCAGTGTGTGTGTATATAAGTGCTTTATTAACGATGACTTGCGTGAGCAAAAGTAGTTACAATGGGAACATAAAAGCTTTTCTCCAGTGTGTGTGTATATAAGTGCTTTATTAACGATGACTTGCGTGAGCAAAAGTAGTTACAATGGGAACATAAAAGCTTTTCTCCAGTGTGTGTGTATATAAGTGCTTTATTAACGATGACTTGCGTGAGCAAAAGTAGTTACAATGGGAACATAAAAGCTTTTCTCCAGTGTGTGTGTATATAAGTGCTTTATTAACGATGACTTGCGTGAGCAAAAGTAGTTACAATGGGAACATAAAAGCTTTTCTCCAGTGTGTGTGTATATAAGTGCTTTATTAACGATGACTTGCGTGAGCAAAAGTAGTTACAATGGGAACATAAAAGCTTTTCTCCAGTGTGTGTGTATATAAGTGCTTTATTAACGATGACTTGCGTGAGCAAAAGTAGTTACAATGGGAACATAAAAGCTTTTCTCCAGTGTGTGTGTATATAAGTGCTTTATTAACGATGACTTGCGTGAGCAAGAGAAGTTACAACAGGAACACGAATAATTTTTTTTCGCCAGTATGGGTAAGTTTGATATTTCCTAAAAATTTTAAAGGGGGAGGGGAGGGTCCAGCTAAATCTCACGTTACTTGAAAAAAATATACGAAGTGGCCCAAATTTATCTCACCAAGGGGGGGGTCTAGATTGGAAGAAAAACTGCTCACGTAATTAATGTATGCCCCATTCCAATGGGAACACGAATAAGCTTTTTCGCCAGTATGGGTAAATATGTGACTTCTTAAATTTCGTTTTTGAGCACATGAATAGCTGCAACAGGGACATGAATAAGGTTTTATTCCAGTATGGGGGCTTAAATGCGTATTAACATTGAATTGTGTAAGCAGGAGTACTTACATTGGTAACAAGAAAAAGGTTTTCCTCCAGTATGGGTTCTTAAGTGCCTTGTTAAAGCTGAATTTTGTGAGCAGGAGAGTTACAATAGGAACAAGAATAACGTTTTTCTCCATTATGGGTGAGTAAGTGCCTCATTAACAATAAATTGCGTGAGCAGGAGTAGTTACAATGGGAACACGAATAACCTTTTTCGCCAGTATGGGTAAGTGATGTACCGACACACTACGCTATAAAATATTTCTTCCTATGGTAGGAGAGGGGGTCAGTTGAATTAGGGAGCTGCCGCGAAATATCATTTCTTTGTAATGGATCTGTCAACTTGACAGCCGTCATCTGCATGTTTACGCAGCTCAGTAATTAAAATGACCCCCTCTCCTATTTACGGCGGAGAGGGAGTCGCATAACTTTTCTAATATCGCGTGAGCAGCGGTCAGAGCATATAACGTTGAGAGCGCATCGACTGCTTAGGTGTGGCGGGTCCGTATGGGATTGTATGGCGAGCGATATTGTGCGTGCGATGATCTTTTATACCTAAGTCTGTCAGTTCTGTAAAGCATTCACTATTATATTTATTTTATTGTTATTATAACCTAATTTATGTTAAAGACCGATAGGTTTACAGCGCAGTTCCCTGTTAGACTTCTCTGCGCGGCGGCCTGAAGTGGCGCGGGACTCGGTCGCTTGGAAGTGTGCGTGTGGGAGATGCTTAATGGTCATAAATAAACCAATCCCCATGGCCATCTGTCAGTCGCCTTTGGTTTAGCATAGAGATGGTCGATGTTCCTATGATGGTCGATGACTAGGTTACGTGGAACCGGTTCCTTTGCTGACAATGGAACCGTGGTTATTTTTCTCAAGGAATCGGTTATTTTCGGAACCGGTTCTTTGTGGAATAACCTGTTATTTACGAATTGTCAGTCAGGGGCGTTAATCTCGGCTTTGACCTTGGAACTGACAGGAGCGGACCAAATTCTTATAGATAAAGCTTAATTATAGATAGGTCTAACTTTAAACGTCAAATTGCATCATACGATTGTCAAACGAAGAAACGAACATGAATTCGTATTTGAATTTGTATTGTTGACATCGCCGATGGGCATATTTCATTCAAAAATCGTTTACACGAATTACAGAGGTGGAATAATGGTTAAAGTTTGTCCGCAATTGATCCAGAAATCAGGTAATTACATACGACATTAACATTCAGCTTGATTTATCTTTAAACCTATTTGAGGTTAAATGACAAGTGTTTGTATTGATAAAATATGATGTCAATTTTACTTTAATAAGTTACGTACGCCTCGTACGTCATACATATGCCTGTTAATGTTATATTATCGTTAAAACAAGCTTATGGGTCCGAGTGGTTAATGTTTCACAAATATTGTTTCAGAAAATGTTCCAGACTTTGGATGATTTTGAAGCTTTACATTAGGAACACCTTATAACATTGTTTGGCAGACCATAACATTTGGCAAGTAAAATTAATAATGCTTTAAGTAACTAATTGTCATGCTGTTTTCCCGCAGGGCATTCAGAGAGGACGGACCGCCAAACAACTCGGTCTTGGCATACATTCCTTGCCTCATTCACATTTATACATACTATTCTATTATTCTGACTCTTGACGTGCCCCACGCAAGCAAGCAATTATTCACTTGATCGTGCCAAGTCTTCCTCTGGTGTCCCCGAGGAAGACTTGACACTTCACTACCACTCACATCTGCGTTATATATACTTCTTCCATTCATTGTATTTCACTTTTCATGCCCAAACCATCTGAGGGTTTCTTTCTCAATCTTACTCATTACTATGAGGCGGATAGTGGTGGCAAAACGTAAAATTCCAGAGCCGCTCATTATTAAAGGCAAAACAATTAAATTATCGTTATTTAACCGGTCAAATTTGTTTTAAACAGAGTGTAGCTTATGCACGTGGCTAGCGAATACCACGAGAGGTTTGGTGTGAACAAATTCTCAATTTTGTATTATTTTTTACGAAATAGATTTTCAAACAGTGAATTCGTACAAACAACACTTTTGCACATACAAATATATTGGATTTTCAGTTTGGAGGTTGTGTGATATCAATTGTGTTATTTTATTGAAATATTATACCAAGTTTGTAGGAAATAAATAGAAAATTTAATAATAATGATATTCCAGTTTTGTCGCTGGCATTAGCATGCAGGTGCAGAGCGAACTACTGTGATATAGCCGACAAAATATTACGACATGCAAAAGGTTGAGTTCAAATGGAAAGGGATAAATTGATTTCAATAAAATAACATTACATCTTATATTTCTCTTTGTCCTTTTTGTGATAAAAATCACTTTACTTGACTTGCTAGCTGCGGTTCCCCTCAGCAGCGAGTCGGGCAAAATGAAATATGATACCTTTATTTGGAATTTTATAAACATATGTATAATATTATTTTCGTCTCTTTCTCTTCAATAGAAAATATAAGGAAAAGAAAAGAGATATATTATCGGCTTGTTTTCTAAGAAAACAATCTTTCCTAATCTACAGCAGGACGTGAAATGTTTTTAATACTTTGAATATTACGAAACAGTATTAACAATATAATTTTACTATTGTAATATTTCGACAGTATTTTTTAGAAATCCACTTGAAATAAGATGTGAACAGATTTGTTTTTATTTAGGTATAGTCAATTTGGGAGGCGGGTATGGGTACCGCAGCCCCGGGAACCATTTATTGGATAACACCTCTGCCATAGGCAGGGCCGCCGACAGCTAATCTGGGCCCCAAGTCTAGTAGACTATACCGGGCCCCCTCCCCACAACTTACCGGGGGGAGGGGGAGATAACAATTATTAAGTTCATGCTTACCTGCTACTGCTAAGAATACTATTTCATTACCTTTTCTTATACCATTATACCAATCATTCGAATTTAGCATAATTATTCAATGGAAATGTTTAAAAAGTTATGGTGAATACTCAAAAAAAAAATACTTGTGTTTCTTGTTTGTGTGTATTTACATATTCTTCGTTAATCAAGATATCTTGAGGCTAAATTAAATAATTATATTTGAAAGACAGAAAACAGGTAACAAAAATAAATAATCAATTTTCACAACCAATGGAAAATAAATTCGGAGTACCGCAGGGATCGATCCTTGGACCCCTATTGTTCATACTCTTTAAGTCTATATTAATGACATGGTGAAAATATTTTCAAAATGATACACTTATATACTTAATTGGAGATAACTATAAAGAACTAATAAATGTTTTAAATAATGAACTAGATGATGTATCAAGATGGCTAAAAATCAATAAGCTTAAATTAAAAACAAAATGTATGGTGATTGGAAATAAGAAGACATCCAGTGAAAGCAAAATTAAAATTGATGGTGAAATTATTGAAAATGTTACTGAAATCAAATACTTAGGGTGATATTAGACTCCAAACTAAACTTCAATATACATGCCGAATAAACCCAAAAGAAAATTGGCAAAAAGATTGTAATGTGAATTCTAATGTAATGTGAATTATTATTTAAGGTAATAGCATTTATTGTAGGTACCTATACCTTTTGTCATCCGACCGCTGTCTTCCCAGAGCAAGAAGATCTCCTTCGCAGGATAGTGGAGAAAAGGATTTTGGGGTCATGCATATAAAAACGCTGGTTTTACTAGTGAAAATTAATGTTAAGTTTATTGCATTTTGCAAGAGAAAAAAGGAACCAAGGAAAAGTAAACAATACATAAATACCTTGAGCAACTATTAACTGTGGTAGAAAGAGAGAGTCAGCTAATTACGTTTAATTATTAATTCCGCACACGTCCCGTCGCCGTGATAGTCGTGACACTCCTGCAAACGACGACAGCCAACCCCTAGACTCCGTCCAGCACGTCATGGGGCCACCAGTTTCAAGGAAATCCACAGCTGATCTACACCCATCAAGCGGCGTGTAAAAATCCCACCGGCCAAGGAACAGCAACGTCGGCGTACTCTTCAAGAGTCGCAAAGCTGCTTCATTTAAAGGGATTCCACCCAACAATCAGGCACACGGCGGATCTACACCCATCAAGCGGCGTGTAAAAATCCCACCGGCCAAGGAACAGCCAAGTAATCAATACATCTCCGTTGATTACCGTTTAAATTTTCTTCCGCATGCGGATACAGCAATCTCCCGGCATCCGGCGAGGAATTCAACAAAAAAATAAGGCTTCTATGCCATTTAAGTCGTCCCACACTCACAGAACGAAAAATAAATAACTTTCTAGGCTACATTGCACTAGAATCTTTTACAACCAAACTTCTCCTCAAAAATCTCCTCCCGCCTCAAAAAATTACGTGACGTCCGCCGCCATCTTTCCTCGAATGACGTTTCCGGTGTCGTTGCAGTTTCGCCAACCAACAAAGTTAAAAAAAAGAAAAAATAAATAAAGCATAGACAATAAACGGTACCTATTTTGAGCAGTACCTGCTCATGAAATAGATATGTTACATTTCCCCGCAACCCCCGAAAATTTTACGCCGCGAAGTGAAGTAAAATTATTAGGACACCGCCCAACAAGACTCTCTCTTTCCACAACTGTTAAAAGAAAAAATAATACATCACAGTATCAGAAAAACAATAACATAAGATATACCAAAGTAGCAAATTAAAAACAAACACCCATTCACAGAATGGCATACAAAAGAAAACCTTGAAAATGAGGTAATACCTCCACTTTTACAAGCTCGCTTGTAAGATTACCAACACGATACTCACATGACGAGATACAATCTCTCAAGAAAACACTAGTGAGTATGGAGAACTTAAGCTCCCACTTTCCTTTATAGAAAAAAGCAACACTTAGTTATTATTAACAAATAATTAACTCTCTCTTTCTCTATCCTTATATTCTAAACCAAAATGATATATGGAAAAAGTAACGTCATACAAATTATACTCAATGCGTCTTAAATTATCAACTAAAACTAATCCAAGGTATAAACAAATATACAGAATCAACTCGTTCAATTTGAAATTGATGTTTAGGAGGTCAGATCAAGTATAATACAATTATTACTTGTCTATCGTATAACAAGTTTTATAAAAAAAACTGTCAATTACAAAGTGGTCAGAGTAGGGTTTATATGTAAAGACATACCTATCTGTCAAAAAAAATCAGATCAAGTATAATACAATTATTACTTGTCCATCGTATAGCAAGTTTTATAAAAAACTGTCAATTACAAAGTGGTCAGAGTAGGGTTTACATATTTCAATTACCTATCCATCAAAATTATAAAAAAAATCATAAGGAACACAGAAGCAAAACAGGATCTAGAATGTTAGGCTTAGAGCTTAGGGATTACAATTAAACAAAACACCTAGCTATTATAAAAGTGAACCTCAAAAAGTACTCTTGATTTTATACAAAAATACAAGATGTAACTATGATAAACCATCCTCAGAGGACGTTGCTTGTGCAAGAAAAGACTGAAGATAAACTCAGGTGGCATTTCTTCAAAAAATAACACTTAATACATCAAGTAAGTGAAAAGTCATAAATTTCTTGAACAAACAATGATATTTTGGTGATCGAATATACTTATTAGATAATCGACACTAGGTAAGGGGTGATCGAACAATATCCAAATGAACGACACTAGTAGACAAAATTAACAGTACAACACTGGTTTAAGCAGTAAGAGACCTATATATGTAAATGCTTAATGTTAACTTAGAACTAAAAGACAAAATACACTTTCCTGTATTAGAGGTAAGGTGATAAACTTCAAATATGAGTTACTTTAATGGGTAGGTATGCCAGAGCAGTACCACCTTTGTTTGTGACAAGAAAAAAAAAATTTCTTAACAAATATTCTTAACAAACTTAACTAACTGACTTTAAGGAAAGTTATACCAGACTTAATCTATTTAACATAGCTATGGTATATTTAAGAAAAACTTTACTTAATCACTAATTGTTGAAATTTTAACAATCTGTACATAAGAAAGTCGCTCAAATCTCTCATAAACAGAAGTTTTGAATCATTCTTTCCAAGTGCTTGGAAAGTCATTATTCGGGAGAAAATTCCAACGAACTTGAGAAGAAGGATTCAGACTTAAACGCTAAAACAGTACAACATAACCTATTGTTTTACGAACCCATCAGTGTGTAAGTATAATTGTAGCCTATAAGGAAGGCGAAACGACTCATTTCATACAACAAATTATTTAGGGTTTAAATAAAAAAAAATCTCGTCAAAGACTAAGTCAATTACAAAATATGACTTAGACAAAATATTGGGCGCCACTGATCACACGGATCAGAGGAAACGACATTCATTGTAAACGACGTCTCCTATAGAAAAAATTCCGAAGAATTTAAAGAAAAAAATTAAATTGAGGAAGCAAGATTGAGGAAATTTCGTGAAAATTCTAGACAAAACCTCTTGAGGGTACCAAACCTCAAAAGCAAGTGACCAGAAAAACCACTGACGAAACAAATGGAACAGCATGCAGGGTTGGTAGTCCCGCATACAATCACGTTGGTTTCATCTATATATAAAGAGTAAGAAATATTTAATCAATGCGAACAATATCCTTTACATGAAAATTTCCTACAATTTTACCGTTCATATCAGCTAGAGTATAGACCAAATTAGAGACTTTACCTTTAATAACATTGCGAACGAATCTAGGGGCCAATTTGTGAGAGAAATAATTCGGTCCACTGGATTGAACGAAATTCTTCCTCCAAACGACATCGCCTACTTCATAATTAACCGTCTTACGGCGTAAATTGTAGTGTTGGGCATTTTTCTTAAAAGCTTGTAACAAAGCATTTGAAACTTGTTCATAAATTGGAACTAAGTCTTCCAACTTCTTAGCAAATTCGTCCCTAGATTGCTGCAACGTAGTGTCTACGACACCAGAAGATAAGTTATTTTTATGAAAGTTTCCGTCAATAATTTGTTCCCTACCATGCATGAGGAAGAAGGGGGTGAAGCCGGTTGCAAAATTAACCGTGTTATTGAGAGCTGATTGAATTTGAGGCAGAAATCTGGACCAATTACGCTGGTCAGATTCGGTTAAAATAGACAAAGCAGTTCCAATGGTTTGGTTATAGCGTTCGACCACGTTATTTTGGGGAGTATAAAAAGCATTATAAAAAGGCGGAGGTACGTTATACTCTGCTAACAATTGTTTAAAGTCTTTTGAAATAAATTGTTTTCCGTTGTCGCAGACGCACGTTTGCGGTACCCCGTGTACAAGGAATATGTATTGTTCAATGTTTTTAACAATGCTTTTAGTAGTTGCATTTCTAAGCGGAAAAATCCAGGTATATTTAGAAAATACATCAACGACTGTTAGAATATACATAAATCCTGCATAGCTACGCGGAAGAGGACCGACAAGGTCAATAGACAGCATTTGCATAGGTCTTGTGACTATTTTCGGGTTCGTAGAAATGCCTGCCGGCGCAGCAGTGTTAATTTTATGTGCCTTACACGTTTTACATCTATTGACAAAATTTTTGACGTCATTATACATCCCTGGCCAAAAATAATGAAGTTGAACCTTCTTATATGTTCTAAAAACTCCTGGATGACAAGAGATAACCGACTCATGTTCTTTAGATAGAACAGCGTTACGGTCCTCAAAAGGAACAACAAGCTTCCAAGCTGTGTCCTCCTGCAGAGCGAAACGAGATTTAGTGTGACGGAATAATTTATTTTCCTTAATTTGAAAATTATTAAAACGTTGTGGATTTGATTTACAATTAGAAAATAAGGTATTATACCAAGTATCTGTACTCGTGGGAGCGGAATCAACGGCCGAAATTAAAGAAACGTCTTTACGTGAAAGAACGTCCGGAACCGTATTTAATTTACCTTTCCTATGTATAACATCAAAAGAGTACTGTGACAGCCGAGTAGACCAGCGAGCAAGCCGACCTGTTGGATTAGATAATGAGACTAACCACTGTAGACTAGAATGGTCCGTTACCACAGTGAAGTGAGCACCTTCTATGTAGGGCCTAAAATGGTTGACTGAATCTAACACCGCTAGGAGTTCGCGCTCCGTCACGCCGTAGTTTCGTTCATGCACATTAAGACACCTAGAGAAATAAGATACAGGGTGCTCCTCTCCTTCAAAAATTTGTGTAAGTACACCTCCGATCCCAACGTTGCTCGCGTCACAGTGAATCGTGAAAGGAAGCGAAAAATCCGGACAATTAATAACAGGGGCAGAAGTCAACGCCTTCTTTAATTTCTTAAAAGACAACTCCGCTTCAGGAGACCAAGAAAAATTACTAATTCCCTTCCTTGAACCAGTGAGTTTTGTTAAGGGAGCAGCAATGGTTGAAAAATCCTTTATAAAACGCCTATAATACCCGCACAGGCCAATGAAAGCTTTTACCTGTTTAGAATTCTTTGGAATGGGGTAAGTACGAATGCATTCCAACTTAACTGGGTCTGTGCGAAGTCCTTTTGCATCCACAACGTAACCGAGATACTTCAATTCATCCTTGCAAAACTCGCACTTTTTCAAATTGACAGTTAAGCCTGCTTCTTTCAGACGCAAGAAAACCCTATTTAATTGCTCTAAATGTGAATCGATATCTTCTGAAATTATAATTAGGTCATCCAAATAGCAAAAAACGTTTTCGTCGAACTCTGGACCAAAAAGTGCATCAACCAGACGCTGAAGTTCACTAGGAGCGTTTTTTAACCCAAACGGCATCCTAACGAATTCAAACAAGCCATGTCCAGGTACTACAAAAGCCGTTTTGCAGCAAGAATCCTTATGTAAAGGGATTTGCCAGAAACTTTTCGATAAGTCAATAGAAGATATGAAGCGTGCACCACGTAGCTTTGTAACATTTGCTGCTAGCGTCGTGAGCGATTCGCAAATTTCGCATGATTTGGTTGGCAGCATTGCACTCCGAAGGGGCGGCAGATGTTTCGAGATGCTTCGGAAAAAGTTCGGGCGCAGGAGTTTTGGATCGAGCAAGCCCAAGTAGCGGAGCGGATACCTGCGACGGATTGAAACCAACATCACCATGGCGCATCGAATTCGTAACGTTAATCTAAATCCTAATATATTATTTATTTTAGTCAGATATTCAAGGTTACCATTTTGGTTTTACTATTTAATACTTGGGTGTTGCTGTTTAAACACTCTGGCGTCCAACCTTGCTTGTTTTCCACATAACTTAAATTCTTATCACACGTAGTTTGATTGTTGTAAAACTCTTCGAGTTTTACAAACACCCCTTGAGATCAAATAATCTTTATAGAGTCTTTAATAATTGCTTCGTAAATGTCATGTCAATATTAATTCAATAAATCTTATTATAATATTTAATTTCCTCTTTTATTTCATAGACTTGACATTTATCATGTTCTACTTCCAGACTGTAGCTAGCCATTTTATTACATACATAATACCAATTTAATTAGGTAACTCATTTTAAATCATTACAGTGGCGCCCAACGTGGGGCACTGTAATGATTTAAAATGAGTTACCTAATTAAATTGGTATTATGTATGTAATAAAATGGCTAGCTACAGTCTGGAAGTAGAACATGATAAATGTCAAGTCTATGAAATAAAAGAGGAAATTAAATATTATAATAAGATTTATTGAATTAATATTGACATGACATTTACGAAGCAATTATTAAAGACTCTATAAAGATTATTTGATCTCAAGGGGTGTTTGTAAAACTCGAAGAGTTTTACAACAATCAAACTACGTGTGATAAGAATTTAAGTTATGTGGAAAACAAGCAAGGTTGGACGCCAGAGTGTTTAAACAGCAACACCCAAGTATTAAATAGTAAAACCAAAATGGTAACCTTGAATATCTGACTAAAATAAATAATATATTAGGATTTAGATTAACGTTACGAATTCGATGCGCCATGGTGATGTTGGTTTCAATCCGTCGCAGGTATCCGCTCCGCTACTTGGGCTTGCTCGATCCAAAACTCCTGCGCCCGAACTTTTTCCGAAGCATCTCGAAACATCTGCCGCCCCTTCGGAGTGCAATGCTGCCAACCAAATCATGCGAAATTTGCGAATCGCTCACGACGCTAGCAGCAAATGTTACAGCTTGTCTAAAATACGCGAAATATACGGCAAGGGGTAGGAATCTCTTGTCGTGACGCTGTTAAGCTTCCTGGAGTCTAAGCAGAACCTTGCAGAACCATCCTTTTTAGGCACAATCAAAACCGGGTTCGACCAAGCCGAACGCGAACGTCGAACAACACCTAAGTCAAGCATTTCTTTAAGTTGAGCTTCAAGTTGTTTTTGACGTGTTTGAGACAACGGGTAATATCGTTGCTTAATGGGATCTCCCGTCGTATTAATTTTGTGCTGAACTAAATGAGTACGACCCAATCCACATTTTTCAAAAGAAATTGACTTAAATTTATCTATTACCTTATTAAGCCTACGATTGTCTTGGGGGGACAGTAAGGAAGCTGACGTGATCTTGCGAATTTCACCTATAGTATTCTCAACATCACGTCCACTGTTGGCCTCTGGAAACAATTGAGGAGCGATGTCAAATTGTTTCCAAAAGTCGACTCCCAAAACAATCACAGGTGAAAGAGACGGAATAATAAAAAAGGTAATATATTTCTTAATATTATTATAAGTAACTAGTACTCGCATAGTACCAATTACATCCTGACGTACCCCATCAGCGGTGGTAACGTAAGATTCTAATTTATCTAAACTAAAGCCTAGACTAATAAAGAAGTTATAAAGAGAACCGCCAAAACAACTGACCGTCGCACCACTGTCCAAGAGACCCGAAAAGACAAGATTTTGAATAGAAATATTCGCATGGGGTCTGATGTCTTGTCCAGAACTAGCCATCGGCATGCATGCGTCCATGTCACGCCTGAAGAACCGGTTACTGGAGCTATCAACTACGGGTGATGATCTCCTGGCATCCTTGCTAGCAGGACGCAGAGGATCACACTCTAGTTTTTTGGATTTGTGCGAGCGGGGTCATCTCGGCGTTTGTCAGAATTCTTCTGAGAATCAAACTTCCATTTTCTACAAAAAGGTTTTGTATGACCTTGCGCCTTACAATAAAAACAATTTAAAGTTTTTCTACTATTCGAAGAAGAAGAATGTGTAGGAGAAGAGGATGATGCTTGAGGAGAAGTAAAATGCGGTAAGGGTTTATCTACGGAGTGCTTTTCAAATCTCCTACACACATTTACCAAAGAAGATAATTCCTTTTCTGCAAAATATGCGATGGCCAATGCGTATTTAGGTAACAGACTATCAGAAACTAGGTCTACTAACTGTTCCTCCGTAAGTTGAACGTCTAATCTAAGATTAGCTAATTTAACTTCATCAACGTAATCCACAACACTTTGGTTAAATTTCTGTTTCATCGCGAATAAAGCTTTTAGGGCCTCTGTTTGATTAATACAACGGTCAAAACGTGCAATGAGGAGATTTCTCAACTCAGGCCAAGATAATGAATCTTTATAAATTGTCCTATACCAAGAGAGAGCTTTCCCCTCCAAAAGATCTGCAAAGGACGTCACAACCGATGACAGTTCTATATGACGGCATCAAGTTTCAAGGAAATCCACAGCTGATCTACACCCATCAAGCGGCGTGTAAAAATCCCACCGGCCAAGGAACAGCAACGTCGGCGTACTCTTCAAGAGTCGCAAAGCTGCTTCATTTAAAGGGATTCCACCCAACAATCAGGCACACGGCGGATCTACACCCATCAAGCGGCGTGTAAAAATCCCACCGGCCAAGGAACAGCCAAGTAATCAATACATCTCCGTTGATTACCGTTTAAATTTTCTTCCGCATGCGGATACAGCAATCTCCCGGCATCCGGCGAGGAATTCAACAAAAAAATAAGGCTTCTATGCCATTTAAGTCGTCCCACACTCACAGAACGAAAAATAAATAACTTTCTAGGCTACATTGCACTAGAATCTTTTACAACCAAACTTCTCCTCAAAAATCTCCTCCCGCCTCAAAAAATTACGTGACGTCCGCCGCCATCTTTCCTCGAATGACGTTTCCGGTGTCGTTGCAGTTTCGCCAACCAACAAAGTTAAAAAAAATAAATAAAGCATAGACAATAAACGGTACCTATTTTGAGCAGTACCTGCTCATGAAATAGATATGTTACAAGATATCTTTTTTGGGAAGAATCCGGCCTAAAATTTCCATAAAAACCGCCATCACCATTTACAATTCAATTATTGCTCCACACTTCAACTACTGTTCAAGTATCCTTTTCCTCTGTAATGAAAGAGAACAGAAAAAGTTTCAAATTCTCCAAAACAGAGTAATGAGAATAAAACTCCGAAGAATTAGATTTTTAAAAATAATTAAAATGTTAAAGGAACTTAATTGGTTAACCGTGAAACAAATACTGACCTGAACACGTTGATATTTATTCACAAAATATTAAACAACATGTTACCAAAATACTTCTCAAATAAAATTGTATACATTAAGGACATTCACAGACATTACACAAGGACTAGCAAGGAAATAAGATTAAACAAAAAGGACAAAACGAATACGCAAAACAGTTTGCTGTACAAAGGAATTAAGTTATATAACACACTACCAGAAACTCTAAAGTCCTCACCAATTGAAAAGTTCAAGATGTATTGTAGGAGCTACATAAAACAAGAAAAAATATAGTGAATTTGAAATATTATAATTAATTAACTGCAATATGAAATATTATAATTAATTAGAAATTGGTAACCTTAAATGTACAAATTACTAAAATAAAATTCAAATAAAAATTATAACAACACAGATACGTTAGTAATGGAATACTAAATTGGAATATTTTTAAAATTATAGTAAAAACTCCACAAACTATAAAAAAATAATATAGGCAAATAAAAATTGTCATCTAAAATTTTGCTTTTCTACTTTTCTTGTTTGCAAAGCTAGTTAAAACATCATCAAAATCCAAGTTTCTGGCCAGACCATTTACTAAAGATAACATTCCCAAACTTGTTAAACGTTCTTGACCCATTGTGAAACGCAAAAAGTTTTTCACTCTAGACAACAAACTAAAAGATCTTTCTGCTTCCGCAACTGTTACAGGCAGAGTACAGAAAATTCGAATGGCAATTACTACATTAGGGAAGAGATTTGACAGTTTTTGGTTTGAAAGAGTATTTAGTAACTGCAGTGGATTTAAATGTTCTGAAAAGTTTCCTGATTGAATATTTTTTAAGTGTTCAATTTCCAAATGCGTTTCTTCTTCAGATACATCAGTTTTATAGAGATCACACCAGTTTTTCACCCGTTCTTTTAGTTCTTCTTGAGTCATACTTGGGTATTGCCAAAGAAACTTAAACAATTCATTAATATTGTTGACAGCTTTGTATCTTCGGGTCAAGTTTCCAATGACACTCTCAAACAACACATAAAAAACATTAATTTTAAAGTTCTCTTCTGGGCAATCAATCTGTTTTTCATGACTTTTATCAGCCAAAACTTTTGTCTTTTTTCTTTTTTTTGGGAGTTCTTGTGAAATTACAATATTTTCTGTCTGCCGATCGGGTCGGTAGGGCCCGGGGGTGAGTATGAGCGGTGGCGCGGCGGGCGGCTGCATCGCCCCTCCCACAGCGGGCCGGCTGGCATGGCGTGCTTGTAGCTTGAGCTGTGAGTGGCACGCTCTGAGAGCGTATTCACACACATGCGTGGGATGACGTAATTCAGCATATCGCTCGCCATATATTCCAATTTGGAATGTACGGCGAACGATATGCCGAAATACGCCATCCCTCGCATATTATAGCTGTGTGCTGTGTGTGAACACACTCTGACAGTTGGGCCTACGGAGCGTGCGGGCCCGGGCGCCCGGCCCACGTCCGTTCCTAGTGTCATTGGCATTTTTTAGTAAAATATCCGGGGCCCGTCCCGGGCCCCCCTTAGGCCCGGGCCCCAAGTTTCGGACTTGGCTAACGTGCCCTCTCGGCGGCCCTGGCCATAGGTCACCCCAAGTGGTTCGCTACGTTTGGTGACTTAGCAGAGGTGCTCGGGGTCATGGGATGAGGTTTGTCCGTGAGGTGGTTGGTGTATTGGGCTACATGTCATGTCACGTATCGTATGGGTCAAATCTATGAGGTGGTGAGGCGTGAGGAGTTTGAATGAGATTTTTGTACAAGAACCAGGAGGTGGTGTTCGGGTGAGCCATTCATACAATAATACCGCACAAGAGTACCAACTGCTCCAATTTTTTTTTCTTTAATATTTTTTATTGTAAATTATGGTTATGTGAATACCGCACAAGAGTCCCAATTGCTCAAATTTTTTTTTTCTAAATATTTTTTATTGTAAATTATGTATTGTTAAGTAAATACCGCACAAGAGTACCAGCTGCTCCAAAATGTTTTTAAAATTTAAAAAAATATATATTTTTATTGTAAATTATTATTATGTGAATACCGCACAAGAGTTCCAACAGCTAATTTTTTTTTTTTTTAAAATTATTGTTATGTGAATACCGCACAAGAGTCCCAACAGCTCCCAAGGGAGGGAGGTTGAGGGAGTGTTGAGATGAGGTGGAGAGGGTTGCTGAGGGGGGGGATCAGAGGGTGGGTGCAGGGGGGGGGTGGATCAGAGGTGGTGGTGGGGGGAGGAGGTGGAAGGGGGGTGAGAGGGGGGGGGGGGTGGGAGAGTAGGCTTTTTTCATATCCATTTTTCGTATTACAAAACTAACAAACACGGGAGGCGGGTATGGGTACCGCCGCTTCAGGAACCATTATTAGATAACCAACACATCTGCCATAGGTCACCCCAAGTGGTTCGCTACGTTCGGTGACTTAGCAGGGGTACCTGGGCTCATGGGGTGAAGTTTGTCCAGGCCGGATGCGGAGAGAGTGGTTGAGGGAGTCCTTTTGACTTACACGTCCACAGCTGATGACATAGGGTCTGAGGGGAATTTTCCTCAGGGCCCCCTGTGTAGAGCTGAAATTATCTAGCCAACCCCCCCCCCCCCCCCCCCCACCCCTCCCCCCCCCGTATGCGAAAATATTTTGTAACACCTCAACTACAAACTCATCCTGATGTCGTGTCCTACCCAACACTAAGTCTTTGGGGTTGCTGTGTCGAGGTTTTTTTTTAAAGGGACCCATGGAAACAAAGAGGGAGGAGACAAAGAGGCCAGCAAATCATTCCATAGCCGAGCTGTTGAACTCAAGAAAGAGTCGTAGGAACGAACCGTTCTCATGTGACTCGACTCGTTCTCATAACTCGTTCTCACTCGACAAATGTCGGGCGCGTAAATTTTAAAATTATTTTAAATAATATATATGACATATTTGCGGCGCGTTTCAGAGTGGAAGAGACTCTCAGCATCACCCTGGTGTGAGACAACCATTCAGAATTCAAGCATTGCTTGAAATGACTTTGGCCGTGTTTGGTGACCTGATCTAAATGGCCATGTAATTCCCAACCTTCCTCTTCCAACTTCCAGCCCCAGCAATTGGGATTCTGGTGCGGTATTCACATAAAAAATGTTTTTAATTTTTTATTGTTGTACTTTCACTCCACACAGAAGGCCCCGAGGAAAATAATTTTTCTTCAGAGTCTATGTCATCTATGGAGATGTTGTGTGGATGGTTTTTTTTAGGGAGAAGAGGGGTCTTGAAGAGATCTATGTTGAATTAGGAAGGAAACACAGAAGCCAGCAATCATTCGACAGCTGAGCTCAAGAACTCGAGAACTTGAACAAGCCGTAGAAATGACCTATTCTCATGCGATATAAAAGTCAACCATGCACAAATGTTGGGTGCCCGATTGGTGTGTTTCCCAATGATGCAACGGTGCCGAAGGGATCACAGACGCTAGTTCCTTCGAGCACCTTCCATTGAAATACCGGTAGAACACGGACAGCATTCCTAACTGATGCCAGTGCTCTAAAGATTGCGATCCAGTTGTAATCGGGGAAGCTATCAAACGGACCGCCCGTTTTTGCGCAGAGTCATGGTTTTTTTAAAATTATTTTGGGACTCCAGACCAGAGGTGGCTACCAAATTAAACAGTTGGCCGCCCTTGTGTTTTATACAGGGTCAGCAGTTAAAGTATATCTCCAAAACAAACCGTTCCGAGAAAACTTTGCACGTCATGTATTACTATAAGTCAATAAACTTTTATTTCCGACAACGTACTCGACTTGCTAAAACTGTGAAGTAATTTAAAAACAACTATTTAATAGGTACCTACGCGTTTTTTGCGTGTTTAAAAATTAAGTTGTCTTCCCTAGAGTTCGGCTCTGTAAAAGCCGCCACTTTGCCGCCTCCTACTCATTACGCTTACATCAGCCTTGCATTTTTTGCGGATCTCCAACGATCTTACGTTGTTTTTTTGTTCTTCATATGAACAGAAGGGAGAATATTTTTCCCTTGTGATAAACAAAGTATGTCATCACAAGGGAAAAATATTATATATTATGTTCACACACTTTTTTTAATGTGATATATTTTTTTCAGAACACGTGATGCGGTTTTTACTGTGAGATGGCTGAAATGGGTCCTCGATGAAGGTATACTCTGTTTAATTTCGGTTGAAAGGAAATTTAGAATATGCAGATTTTTTATTTCATTCTACAAGAACTAAGATATGTACGGTGACTGCTAGAAAGGAAAAATGGCTAAAGCGCCATATAGATGTGACATTAAAGATGAACATATCTAAACAAACAATACAGCTTATTGTGTACGTTAATCTTTAATGTCACAGCTGTATGGCGCTTTAGCCATGTTTCCTTTCCAGTGTCGATAGTCTTTTTCAAACCATTTATCAATTCATCGAATTCACCGAACCAGTGTTTTTATGTGCTATTATTGATTGTCTTTCTGAAAATAAAAAGTATTTAAACATGTACTCCTGAGTTCTCATTTTTCAAGCAGAAAAATGGAAATTCGTTGTAGAAAACCATAATCATTATTTGAAAATGTTTTCCTTTTATAAGGAGTTCATATTTCAAGTATTTTAGGTTTTTTACTAACGCTTGATTTTTTGATTTCCTCAGGATAACAGGTTTCCATCTGACAAAGCTCCCTGCTGAGAGAATGAGCTGTAAATATTATGTAAAGCTCATTCCCTCAGGCTTTGTCGGATGGAACGTTGTTTTCTTGGGGAAACTAAAACATTTTTCTGCTTTCAAGCATTTTTATTTTTAAATAATTTATTTGGCTAATGAATGAATGAAGAAGGTCGAGTGCGATCATATTCTCTATGGTGATAAATGGCCTTGAACTTCCTCTATGTTTTTTGTTTATTGTCTTTGGTGGACCATTTTATTTTTGGTTAAGTTGGTGACAGTGATGACCAAACTGCTTAGAAGCAAAAGGCCCAAAGATATCGATCTAGGGGTTAGTATATTTATGCGAATTGTAATGTCCAGGTTTGCTCAAGTTTGCTGGCGGATGCGTCTGACCACCAGCTGCGTGGCGGACCGGATCGAGAGAGGCCGGTTAAGGGAGACCTTTTCACTTCTCTAGCCGGCCTATCGACCGCACTGGGGAATGGATTCATACGTTACTCCTGAATTGCTTCGGCCCTGATTGTCCTCCGATGTAAAGTTGATGTTTTAAAAACTGGGGAAAAGGAAGGTTGGGAAGTACCCGACAATTCAGATCTGGTCACCAAGAATGACTAAAGCCATTTCAAGCAATGTGCAACACTTTGATTCACCATCATCTATCACTCCTCACACCCTTTAACCTCCCACAGACCGAAATTTCTGGCTGCACAAAAAACTTAACTACAATTCCTCTATCTCTAAACAAAAATTCAAGCTTATTTTCAAAATTAAATATTTTGTTACGTTATTTAGTAGGACACTTTTACAAATGTGTTATAATTTACACACCTTTTATTTTTGCTACGCTACGCAACCCGATTTGGTTTGGTTCATTCAGATCCTGCGCAGAAAACTCCCGTGCTATGCAAACCATTGTCTTACTTAAGCGAACTTGCGTTTCTGCGCAGGATCTGGTTATTTTAATGTGCCATCTCGGGTGGTCACTGTACGACTGATGTCATATTGTATTTCAAAGCATTCTCTAACCCTCCTGATTTTGAACTAGCAATTCCGTATTTTTTGAGGGATCATTATTGGATAACGGACGTTATTTCGTGTCAGATCTGTGTGATTTTTACATATTTACAGTCACATATTTTAGTATAGATCAATTTAAACACGAATTCCTGCAAGCACACATGATTATTTATTTGTTTAATATACGTTGTACATATAAAAAAGCAAATAACATCCATAAAAATCACACAAATCTGACAGGAGATAACGTCCGTTATCCAATAACGATCTCACAAAAAATACGTAATCGCTAGGCTGAGTTGGTTTAGGAGCATGACGTTCTCAGGTTAAGGGATCAACAAAAAAACATTAATTTTAATGTATCAAGATTATGAAATTTGAAAGCGTATTTTGTCACCTTTCAAAACAGTTTTCAGTTTTCGGATGCATTCAGAAATAATCCATGTATTTGGATTTTATTGCAGAACGGAAATATTTTGACTTTCCGACAAAATATGAGATAAACGGTTAAATATATTTATAGGTGCATCCAATGGCTCTCTAACACAATAAATTAAATGTCTCAATGCTAAAATTCTGAGGTATGATTTTTTTATGAGGGCGGGAAATTTCCAAATTGGACGCTCAGAAATCCCGGTGGTTGGATGCATATTTCAATTATTAACGTGAATGTTTGAGTGGATAAGTAAAGAGTAAATTAATGTGTTGTTATGAAATATCAAAGAATATAGAGAATTTTGTGTACATTTAACTCTTGACAGGCCAAGATTTCAAACACAATGTCCATTACCAAGTGGGCCGGTCTCCGACCCTATGCATTTTTCTGTCTTAAAGGCATTTAAACCATAGAAATCCCAAATATTTATTCACATTATCCTTTCAGGCTAGTTTCAAGCATTTTAGTAATACTTACTCGTTCACAAGATTAGCGTGCGTTCAGATAACAGCGGACACCCTCCTCCCACCCCGCTCCACTACACTTGCCGCGCCGTATCGGTCAGTGCTTGATACAATATACTGTATACACCTACCTACTCATATATTATACACTAGCTGGTACCCGGGCGTTGCTATGCCATTCAAAGAAATAAATCGATTCTCCCTTCATGTCCTTTCCCGTGCATCCCTGTTGCCTTCCACCTTCCCCACCTTCCCCCTCCCTCGTGTCTTCCCTCTCCGCAAACCCCACCTTCCCCCTGCCTTTCCTCCAATGAACAAACTTTCCTCAATTTCCTCAATTCCTTTCCTAAAATATATGAACTACACACATTTTCATTTGTAGAAATTTCTTAACGCCAGAGCTTACCATTATATACAGCCTATGATACTCGCTGATAATGTAGCTTTCTATTGGTGAAAGAATTTTTCAAATCGGTTCAGTAGTTTCGGAGCCTATTCAATGCAAACAAACAATCAAATCTTTCCTCTTTATTTGAAAGATATGGTTTGTGTTTCTGCCACGCTAGTAATTTTCGTTTGGGCAGGGAATATTACCTATTATTAACAAAATATTTTTTGCTGCTATCAACGATTTTTTCTTTTTTTTTTAGATGGCAATTTATGTAATAATCCTTTGCGCAGGAATACGTAAAATACTAAAAATATGTATTTAACCCTAGAGTGGGCGCGTCTTTCCGGAAAACGTCAGTGGGCGCGTGGGGAGCATTTTGCCGCTCATTTTCGTGGAAAATTTTAAAAAGGAATAATGCAATTTAATTAATTTCTTTTCTTAGGATTAAAGTAAAACACTAATAAGGTATGACAAATTAACATATTTATTGAACTCTGTTGAAGGAACTTTGGTTTACAATCGACTTTACAAAATTTAACATTTGAATTAACTTTTTTTAGTTATCCTACATTATCCTTCTATAATATTTATTAAAAATGAAAAAAAATAACAATATTAAATATTTTCCAAATCTATAGGATATGCTTTGGCGAAACAGTCTTCACATAAGTATGTGCAATGTTCATTGCACAGTAATTTTGAGCATCTGCAACACCCTTTTTTCGTGCACCTATTTTTCTTTGATGGACATAATATACTGCATTTGCCTTCCTTCTTTGAAGATGATGCTTGTTTTATAGGAACAAAGCGAGCAATTTGGTTCCTCAGAGGAATATTTAAGGTATATACAGAAGACCTTGCGGTCATATATGTCTTAACCAGGACCATCGCAATCTCCCGCAAGTACTGTCGGCGTAGCATCAAGTGTACAGTATTGGCTTTGTAAATTATTTGTCTGTTTATACCGGCAATATTCATCTTTGAAAAAAAACAACCTCATTGGCCATCTGCGAGTCATTCTATCAACAGAATACTCTTCTTTCATTTGGTCCACCATATCAACACCACCTTTGGTTTCATTATAAAATGTAATCATTTCAGACTTTGCAGCAGGTCCGTACAACTACATTTGTTGGTACATTTCAACTATGTAAATAAACAAATCTTATTTACTCTAAGCATAATGAAATGTCCAATTGCTATAAACTTGCGTTTATAATGATACATAATAGAACATTCACTTTTTCATTCTACCAACAATACTGTAATTTAGTGGTGAACTAAGAGTGTCAAACTACTTATTAGTTTTTTATTTAGATACCTTATACACAAGTAATTCTTACATTAAAATACAAGTATCACTTGTATTTTTCATAATAAGTGAATAGTTTTCTTTTTGAGAACAAAAAAAAATTAAATCGTAAATAATATACAGCAAAATTTTTACTTACGTGAGTGGGCGCGCAGTGAGTAAATTGCCGCCGGACGACACTCGATGGTAACAACCTCCTTCTCAAGTGGCTCCCCGCGCATTGACGGTGTCCAGTCTTTTGCCACGGGTTGCGAACGAAAGTGGGGGCAGCTACTAAAAAGCGCAAAGTTTTAGCGCAGCAGATTTAAGAATTGTTAACGTTTTTTTGCAGAGGGCGGCAAAATGCTATAGTAATTTTGGGGACTACCTTCGACCCCAGTTGGCTGCGGGAGAGTTAAATAAAATGCAAAGTAAAATGGTTCAAAACATTTTAATTGTACAATGTAACTTATATACGCTACTCGACGAGTAGACGACAGCGCTAATCGACACTTTACTCAGAGGTGGTACAATACCACGCAAGTGTACAAAAATGGTGTATTTAAACTTTTACCAGCACCACAATAATAAAAAAGGTTGCTACACTGGACTATAAAAAAATTGCAAATATTCCTAATTAATAATTTATAAAAATTATGATAAGTTAAATGGTTACAAATAATAGAAACAAGGGATATGGGTTTAGTATGAAATTGCACACCCAATGAGTCTAACGAACCTGGTTCACTTATACCATGTACTGCTAATCAGTGCAATTTAGTCACAGCTCAGCAACAGTCGACACGCTTCCATACCACATAACCCCTTGTTTTTATTATCCGTATATTACACACGAATGTACATATTTTCTTATATATTAAGGTCACACTACATAAAGATTTTGGCTTTGGCGAGATGCCATAATTGACAAGGTAACATTTTGTGCATTTTTAAAACAAAGGTGCATAGAACAGTGCTTTTTTACAAACATTTGAAACACGGTGAAAGGCAAGAACAGGTAGATAATGTTAACTAGTTTCAATGAAATATAAAACAGAAAAAATAAAAAGATAACGTTTTTATTTTTAAAACTGACAATTATTTGTGGTGGAATTCCATTATAGTATATTATAATAAAACAAATATGAAACTTGTTTCCACTTTAATTTATTGACCGTAACCAGTTTTAGATTCTTAAAGCCATCTTCAGACTGGTACAAATTACTCTTAGCCTTAAGGTTTATATACTCGTATATAACATATGGGGGAGGAGGAGAGGGGTAATTTTTCATTGATTTTTGAAAGGAAACATGGTTTATATTGGAGTTGGAATAATTTATACGGTCATTCCCAACGTAATTAATCATACTGGGAATAACCAAAATAATTAGAAATTCAACAGTAAAAACAATTTAGTAAAAAATGTAATTATAGTATGCGGCTGGCGATGGCAAAATGAAAATTCCAGAGCCGCTCGTTTTTAACGTTTTAAAGGCAAAACAATTAAATTATAGTTATTTAACCGGTCAAATTTGTTTTATGGGGCCAACAGACTTAGCTATAAAAGATCATTTGGTTTTGGCCTATTTCAGCATATCGCTCGCCGAACATTCCCAATGTTTTCGCCACTGTCAGCCGCATACTAATCATTATATAAACAAAATACATATTTTAATTTTGAACATATAAAAAATACAGTGGATATAGAAACGGAGATTTAGCAAATGGCGGTAAAAGTCCCATAAAAGGGCTTAAATAAATAAATAAAAAATTTAGCAAAAAGAAGCGGAGATTTAGCAATTAGCGGTAAACATGTGTCCCTTCAAAAATCAATAAAATAAACAAAAATTTTAACAAAACAAAAAACGACTTCAAAAAATGCACTAAAAAGTAAAAAAAATAATTTCATATTCTTCTACAACTTCATAATCAACTTACTTTTTCTAATCATCAATATGTAGGTACGATTGTTACTTTTGGAGTCGGTGTCAGTCAAGGTAGGTTTGTAACTACATACATAGTTATAGATGAGATGTGCTTGTGTCGCACAAGCGACTTGACGAGGCGAGAGACGAGAGCGGGGCCGCGGCCGGCGCGGGGAGCTGTCCAGTGAACACGCCGGGCCGGGTACCTTTGCTGACACCGACTCCAAAAATAACAATCGTACCTACATATTGATGATTAGAAAAAGTAAGTTGATTATAAAGTTGTAGAAGAATACGAAATTATTTTTTTTACTTTTTAGTGTATTTTTTTAAGTCGTTTTTTTGTTTTGTTAAAATTTTTGTTTATTTTTTGATTTTTAGTGAATCTGAAGTACACTAACTAATTTGTCTGAATATGGGTAAACCTACTAAACGTGCTGATCATATGAGACAGACATAATTTGACCATAGCGACGTTAAGGTCAAATTAAGAGATTCGGCCGAGTTTCGTTAATTTGTCATGGATCCGATAATCAGAACCTAACAAAACTCTCATCAAATTACCCTTGAAGTACACCCTTTCCAAAAAAAAAGAATCATCGAAATCGGTTGGCGTGATATTGAGTTATTCGTCCATTTGTCGCGCACATACTTAATGCAAATTTAAGACTTATATGGTTTTCTCATGGATGCTATTGTCGGAACTGTACCAAATTAAAATGGGACCAAACGGGAAGCACCAGCTTTCAAATAAAAAAAGAATCATCAATATCGGTTCACCCAGTCAAAAGTTCTGAGGTAACAAAGATAAAAAAAAAATTTAAAAAAATACAGTCGAATTGAGAACCTCCTCCTTTTTGAAGTGTTTAAAAATTCAATGTCATCATAAATATAATAACGGATTGATAATGTTGATTTATTATTATTAAGTTTATTTTGTAGAACTCCATTTGAATTTTTTATTTCTTTTATATAACAGATTTAAATGTCCGGGTTAAATTTTCCCCATAGGAAAAACTAAACCTTTTCACACACTTCCCCAAATGATCATCTAGTCAATCCACGCTATGCAATTGCACTATATAAGTATTATAAATACAAAACAATACAAGAACAACATGTCAACCTACCAGAGACCAAATGGGAAAATATTTCACCGACTCCAGATATTTTCATATCAGAGGGTTCGGCTTTGTGGAACTCCTAATTGGACCTATGAATCCTACTGATATAATATTAAATAATAATATTTTCCTATTATTATTTAATTTATGTATTATTTAACAAGTTCTACTTTGTAATTATTATTATGCGTTACAGCTGTTTCGCCGTCTGAAGGCATTATCAAACTGTGGTTGTACCACCTACAGACGATGAAATTATATCATTTCATGACAGGTATTAATGATAATAAATGAACTGCTTTTATTTTTATTACCGTAGGCTAAGAATAATTTGTACCAGTCTGAAGATGGCTTTAAGAAGCTGAAACCGGTTACGGTCAAATAAATTAAAGTGGAAATAAGTTTCATAATCGTGTTATAATATATTAAAAGGTAACGGTCTTAACCAGGATGTGAACTCAGATCCTCAAGTCTTACTGGAAGAAACATTCTACCAACAGTTGAGCTACTGGAATGTACCCATACTGCGTGACTAACTTTTTGAAATTTTTACCCCCCCCCCCCGCGGTGACCGAAGACCCCCCCCTAAACGTGTCACGTAGTATGGGTACGTTCCCTTATGTAGTTTCAACAGATGTCATTCGTGTAGATAGTTATATGTAGTTTTGAGGTGTCTCAACAGGTGTCAGTTAAGTAGTACCTTAGAAGAGTTGTGACTGTCTGTCGTTGTTTGTATCTAATGCACAAACGGTTAAAGAAATAGCCGAGGATTACTTGAAACCTAATTAAAAATCGGTCATTTTTATCGATCTCATTTTTCAACTAAGATCTCAGTAGTTCAGTTGGTAGTTTTTAAAAAAAAAATTTTTTAACAGTAACTCCACGGCACTGAGGAAAATAATTTCCCCTGGGTCTTTGTCATCTTTAGGGATGATGTATGGAAGGTCTTTTTGAGAGAAGACAGGAGAGGAAGTTCTGGGGGAAAAATGTCTGAGGTCATGGTGTCCAGGAGTGACGTGTGAATCCATCCCTTCCACCGTGATGCAAGGCGAGATAGTCCGGCTGGTGAGGTCAAAGGGTCTCCCTCATCCGGCCTCTCCCCATCTGGTCCGCCACGCAACTGGCAGGCAGATGCATCCGCCAACAACACATTGATAAATAGGCACCCCTGCTAAGTCGCCAAGCATAGCTAACCACTTAGGGTGACCTACGACAGAAGAATGAACGGTTTCCGGAGCGGTAAGACTGAAGGATATGGGTTTGATTCCCTGTTGCAACAATTTATTTTATTTTAATTTTCGTGTTTTTTTTGTTTTATATTAATAATCTTCTTAAGATTAAATATTAATACAATGATGTTGACAAGCTTCAATTAATTTAAATAAATTATATTTATTGCAGATTAAGCATAATAATGTGTACGCGTATAATTTCTTAGAATTAGGGGCCTTTTAATTTATATATCAATAGCAAAATAAATCACAAGATAGTCATAGAGGGCTATTGCATACTAATATCTCGTCGAAACATGTTCCACTATATCACGCAAGTAGCAGTGTACAGGGACCGGATTCGGTAGTTTCCGGTAGTTCGATGTTATGTGTTGGAGGTAAAAATTTGACTAATTGGAGCCAAAAAAGTTTAAATAAATTTTTCGCTTCGTTTCTCATCTAAATATAATCAAGCAAATTCTGAATTCTCGACAAATCAGTTCCAGTTTTGAAAATGACAATTAAAATTATTTTCTTGTTAAAATAATACATTACATACATAATATTAATAATGCAAATAATTACCTCAAATTCATTAAAAACACAATATAACACATATGTTTCATATATATAATCACTTCAAACTAAAAAAAAATGTGCCAAAAAATGTAATTTTCAAGCACAATCATTTTTACTGTAAAACTTGAGTCAATTAAAATTAAATACATAATATACAATTGTGTTGAAAACTATATAAGCAGTGGTATTGTTAATTTATTTATTTATTCTTTTATATGCCCATGGAGCATTTACATTTGGTATATAATATTTACATTTAATTTCGCAGGAGCGATAAACAGAAATAATTACTTACATTACAGTCATTTACAATTGGATAAGATTTAAAAAAATAATACTTTATAATAAAAATAAACTGAAAATATCAGAAATAAAATATATGTATATTTTTTTTACAGTGAATACCGCACAAGAATCTCAACTGCTCCCGTCTGGAGCCAGTGAGACTATGGCATCCCCAATTGGGGTATGTTGTGAGGCTGAAGGTAGAGGGGAGGGAAATGAGGTGGGGAAGAGGAAGGTTGGAAAGTACCTGGCTATTCAGATCTGGTCACTAAACACGGCTAAAGCCATTTTCAAGCAACGTTTCAATTCTGAATGGTGGTCTTACACCAGGGCGATACTGATAGTATCTTCTACTCTGGAACATGCCGCAAATATACTATATATTATTTTAAATGAATTATTTGTGAAATAACACAAATTAATCAAATAAAATTTATTTGCGCATGCCGGGTTCGAACCTGCGACCTCCGGAATGTGAGTCAAGAGTCTTAGCCACTGGACTACGGAGGTCGTCAAATATGATTGATATTAAAAAAATATTTAAGTATGTTACAAACATTGACATTGTTACATTAAAAATAGCAAAACTTGTATATTTGTTTGTTAAACTATATAAGCGAGTTTGCTACATTATTTGTTTGTGAATGGTGACATTGAAATAGGTTCTTATGCCTAGGTACTTTTAAATTGACTACACTCAGGAGTTTGCAACAGTCAAGCTTTGAATTAACAATTTTTATAAAGAAACATAGGTTTATAAGAAGAAAGATTTTCGAAAGGCAGGTAATACATATTGAAGAATATAATGGTGCAAGGTGGCAAGGCAGACATCTAAATAATTACCTATCTAAAACTAGGCACAATACTGGGTTTGTTTAATAGGTTAGATCAGTTAACATTTGAGTAGTAAAAATAGATCTCCCTATCTATAATTTATTGATTTATTAAAACGTTAACTCTTTCTAGATCTAAAATACGTACGTTCAACATTGAGAAAACTAACTATGTTATTATGATTTCAAATTATTTCACACTCTTCCACTTTTAGTGAGGTTCAAAAGCGCCACTCTCAAAATGCACCAATCACGAGCCAGAAACCATATAAGTCATTGATATATTAACTACTAGCTGGTACCCGGCATGCGTTGCTATGCCATTTAATAAAATAATTGTGTCTCCCTGCGTGTCCTTTCCCATTCGTCCCGTTCCCCTTCTGCCCCTCCCCCCCATTCCTCTCCCGCGTCCTCTTCCCCTCTCGTGTTTCCACTCCGCCTCCTCCATCTTCCCTCTTCCCACTCCACCCCCCCCCCCTTCTCCCCTCCAGCAAACCCCCTCCCGAGTTCCCCTCCCCCCTCCCAGATTCCCCTCTCCCTCCCTGGTTCCACTCCCCCCCTCCCTCCCGCATTCCATAAATTAATTCCCGGTACATTTAGTTTTCGCGTATCACCTATTGCAATTTTTTTTATACAAATTTAATAATACCAGAGCTCACCAGATAATAAAGAACACAACAAAAAAAGAATTATCCAATTTGGTGCATTCGTTCGGAAGTTATGCGCGTAAATACATTTCGGCGATTCATTTTTATACATAATTTCATAATGCCAGAGCTCATCAGTAGTTTTATACAAACCTTGTCCTGACAATAACGAACACAACAAAAAGAATTATCCTATTTGGTGCAGTCGTTCGGAAGTTATGCGCGTACATACATTTCGGCGATTCATTTTTATTTATATAGATAGATAGATAAATAAGCCCTCCCATACCCAATAGAGAACTCCAGTACATTTTTTTATTAAATAATGACCTTCTAACTTAAAAAACTGCATATTTATTTTTATTTTTAGAGTTAGTTTTAATAGTTAAAATAATTTTCAAAGTTTTAATATTTCAAGACCCCCCGAAAACCACCGATGTATGGTGAATCGTGTGTTGTCATCACTCCTGAAAAATTAGTATAGGATTGGGCAATCAGCTGATCTACTGCCGCCATTTTGAATTCCATTGTTCGAAGTATTCTCCCCAGAAATAGCATTACTATTTTTTTGTGCAGTAGTTTTTTTAATATTTTCAATAATAGAGATAAACTAATAAGAGATACCTTTATTTTTGAAACATTATTTAGGCCTAAATAATGTTTCAATAAACACAACAACTAAATCTCTACAAACAGTATAAAATAACGAATAACATGAAATGTTGTTAGTACTGATGGCTTGTGTCATACCTACATAATCAAAGTTTCAATACAATGACTGGTGACGCGTGACGTCAGCACTAACCATTTCAGTAATACCAACTTTACAGTGTGTTTTGACGAGAGGTTTAAAAATGCACTTTTTAATATTTTTTTAAGAACTCTACGTTTAATATTATGAAATAAAACTTATATATTCAGAATCAGCGTTCGTTGGTCTGTATGAACATATTTTTTTAAAGCCATAATATTTTTCACTGGAGTTCCTTATTACAATCTCAAAGTGACACAACCTTTACGAGAAATTTCATAATACTACTACCGAATTCCGTTGCATCTCTTGCGTGACGTTGTTGTTTTACTAGGAAGAAATTAAACATTTTTTATCAATTGTTACTTATCTCGATACGCTGCCTCGAATTCATAACTTATGTACATATTTTTTTAGGTATTCATATAACTGATTAAATTGTTAATAATAAAGTCCGCGATAGCCCATACCTAAAATATTTCTAACTGCCTGAAATTTGTGTTTTAAAAATGATCTTCACAAAGCTAGTAATTCCGTTACCGCGAACTTGATGGAAAACAAATTAGCTCCACGCAGACCAACTAAAGGTACAAACCAAAGCTTCTTGCGATCTTTTGAATGTGAGATAATGGACTTCTTTTTGATAAACGTTTTCGTAAACCAATATTTTTGGTTCCGGTGTCATTTTTAAGACTTACACGCCCTGTCTAGATATACTTGGTCGAAGACATAAGTACTTTGCAAATCCAATATGGCCGCCATGAGGAAGTGTGCAAAACTGCCACCCTAATAAATGTTCAAAAACGCCCCTGAGTTGAGTTGAACTGCAAAACCACCACTATTCAAAATACTTTTGTTTTTAGGGCAGAAACAAATCTAAAATGATTGAAAAATCCATTTAAAATTTTTTTTAAATATCAAAAAATTTATGAAAAATATGCAAATAGTTTTTTTTTAATGCTGAACATTTTGCTTTGCTGGCGACTTTACTTTTATAACCCTCAATACTAATAGTGCTGTGAACAGTAGACTTCATTAGTTAAATAGTTACTAATAAACATGGCTACCATCTTGACAGGGTTGACCGAATACGGAACGTTCAAACCAATTTATAGACAGACGAAATGCAAAGTAATTGAGTTAAAATAGAAGTTCACTAAGCTCAATCAATTATGCAACCATATTCAGTATACTCAATTGGCTTTAGAAAGTTATTTCTGCACATTCCTTTAAAAATTACATGTCACAGAAAATTCACACATACCTTCAAACATAAATGTATTCCATGTAGATTTGAACACAAACCAAAGTCGCCAACGACTTAGTACCTTTTGTAACCTGTACCTGACTATTAGATTTAAAAAAAAAAAATTAACTCCACGCCGGAATCCCTGAGGAAAATAATTTCCTCAGGGTTGATCGATTATTTACACAACCCTGGTCAAACACGACCCACTGTTGAAGTGATCGGGTCAAAAGAACCAAAAAATTGAGTACTTTTAAACATAGAAAAAATGCCATAGATAGTTGATACGCCGTCGTCGTGTCAATGTTGACCATAGACATAAATTGTACAGGTTGGGTGTCTTCAATCTCGTTTTTGGTTATGGTTAAGGCAACCGCAATGACAGATTATCTTATATTTCAGGTATACACTGTCTCTATGGCAAGAATGAGATTCGAGACAACCCATCTACAAAATGTATACATCTATGGTCGCTCGCCACGCCCATCACGGGCGCTGATTGAACTGGCAGCTTATCACTCAAATGATCGTATTTTTTTTTGAAAAAGTCACCCGATCAATTGTGGTTTGTGATTGGATCAAAATGATCTGGAAGTTCGCTCTCATGGAGAATCTTTATACCCGTAAGCAGTTCGGAAATAGGCTTGTTTCAAGCACCTAGATTACAGTCACAAAGAGTGGTAGCAAACATTCCGCACATAAAACACTACATAGGTATTTAAATAAATAAACAAATAATTAAATTATGTAAACTTTCCATAATAAATAACTCTTTCTAGACTAAAATCAATATTTTAAGCAATACCGTTGACATCTTCACTTATCACAGATTTCTAAAGAATCAGGGGTTAACATATCTGCTGTCTATTCATGGGCGGGATAAAAGTTTAAAATATTATCTTTAATTAAAGAATAAATTACAGAGCTTAAAAAAATAAACATACGTATATTGAAAATGTTAGATTCCTGATATTTGACTTATCTCCAAAGACAAGTGAAACTTTTGGCTCTCCTGAACAATTGATATTATGTACTGACTTGAGACCTTTTTCCCTGGCACAAAAAAAAAACAATCGTAATGATCTTTATATTTAGCAATGGCTGCCATTTTCACTTTAATATAATATAACGTCTGTGGACATAGCTCAAATCATGATTAGTGCCAAAGTGGTCATCTGTAAGTACTTATGTATTTAGATAGCAAACATGTTAAAAATATCTCAAGGTACGGTTTTAGGCTTGTAATTTAATTTCATTTGCTATGCCTTCAATTTACTATCTACTCTTAAATATAAATAAATAAGTATTTTTTAAGAATATTTAGAATAATGTAACTTGTATAATACTAGTATAATAACATCTTTATTTGTAGGAAGTTAACAACTAAAATTTTTAATCTTTCAAAGGACCTACATATATAGAATTCAACAAAAATGTTTTTCACATAGAATAATTGTTAAAATGTGACAACGGCAAATATGACAATGTAAAATGCGACAATGTGAAATGTTACAATGTCAAATTTGACGATATCTGTGTGACAATGTCAAATTTGACAATATCTAAGTGACAATGTCAAATTCGACAATATCTATGTGACAATGTCAAATGTGGCAATGTCAAATGGAATAAAAGTGACAATATCAAATGTGACAATATAAAATGTAACAGAATTGATAATATCAAATGTGACAATGTCAAATGTAAGAAAAGTGACAATATCAAATGTGACAGTGTCAAATGTGACTGTATCAAATGTGACGGTGTTAAATGTGACAGAGTCAAATGTGACTGTGTCAAATGTGACGGTGTCAAATGTAACAAAAGTGACATATCAAATGTGACAGTGTCAAATGTGACAGGGTCAAATGTAACAAATGTGACATATCAAATGTGACATATCAAATGTGACAATGTCAAAAGTAACCAAAGGGACAACGTCAAACATGATGGCGGGAGTTTAGAACCTTAGATTAGATAGATTTCCCGAGGCTCATATGTTTGCCAGAAAATTTCTGTAAGTACATAAGATAATATACAAGGTGTCTGGAAACTCGTGGTACAAGCGGGAAAGTGGTAAATCTATTGATTGACACATTACCACTTCACACATACCAAAAAAAAATTTGAAGTTTTTTTTCCCGCAACCAAAGGGTTAAAAAAAACTCTTAAGGTCGGGTTACACGACAATAAAAAAAATTGTAGTGCTCCACAGCGATCGATTTTTTAAAAATTTACCTAAAAAATTCCAACTTTGGACTCTATTTACTCGAAAACGAAAGCTCAAATCAAAAAAGGTTATACATACCAAAAAATCGACTACAAATGTGATGTGGGTTCATCAGTTTCTCACCTGTAACATAGTTTCCGGTCACCCTGTAGGTATAATTAAATCATTGTTGTTATTATTTCATACAATGCCACAGACAAAAAATGCTAAATTTAAAAAAATATAAAACTATGAATTGAAATTCTATAAGACACGAGTCCTTTTACTGATTCTTCTGCCTTCTCCTATCAGAGGTTGGCCAACGTTGGTCAGGGCGATTTTCACTCAACTCATCAAAAAACCCTCCAGATCAGCATTTCTCAAACTTATTTGTGACATGCCCCATTTCAATGCTTAAAAACATCCATCTCTCTGTCCTTAATATATTCTGTAAACAGTAGAACTCTCATCCAAAAATGTACGTTTCTTATTATTCAATAAATTAAAATAAAAATCTGATTTGAAATCTTAAGATTTGTAAGTTGGTACTTATACCTACCAAATTAATCTTTCTTCAAACTTTCTTCAGGCAGGTTGGTACCATAACGAAACACCGGACGTTTAATGAATTCTAATTTGCTTTGAATTTAAGTGTTATTTTCAAAATAGGAACTGATTGGAATTTATGATTTTCCCATTTCCAATTTGTGCACCCACTTTGAAAAACACAGATCTAGGGTAGTTTTAAGTTAAAATTCCATGAATGAAATAAATACTTTAAAACGGTAATTCTCTGCTTTTTGTTATTTGTTTTTGGGATGTTATGTGTGTTGCGCTACCTCCTCCTTTAGCCAACGTTTCGGACAGCGTTGCAGTGCCCATCATCAGGGCAGATGTGCCTCAGGGCAAAATGATGGACACTGTAATGCTGTCCGAAACGTTGGCTAAAGGAGAAGGTAGCGCAACACGGCATAACACCCCAAAAACAAATAACAAAAATACTTTTGGCCGTAAAAATCTAAAATCATATACAATAAATACATACAAAAAATCAATACATTACAAAAAGCATTTCATACAAATAATATCAAATAAAGGTCAAATATGTATATATAGCGCCCTTGAGTTGAATTTTTTACAAAAATGGCGCTATTTAAATTATCCAAATACGTATTAAAATTTTTTTCGAAAGTTCTTTTTTTTTAACACCACTCAACATTTCAATAATTCACAATTCAGACTGAATCAAAATCAGATGATGTATGTCGATCGTCCAAATGATTAGTCAGACATCTCCAAATACTAAGTTTTGAGATAATAAGGAAAGCAATATTCAAATGCTCACCAATATTATTTACAAGTGTCTGTGTTATACATATTAAATATGCTGTAAAATAACACCGGGAAGCATAACAGTCTGGTATATATTAGTATGACATTTTGAAATATCCTACTAGTAACCCAGAATTCCATACCAGTATTGTACCAGAGAGCGGGTGCACTGCACACCCAATTTAAATTATGATTTTTCAGAGATGTCTGACTAATCAACTGAATGATACACAGGGTGTTAAGGGACGTACCTGACTTACTTTAACCAGTGATTCCTGACATCATTTGGAGTAAAAATGTAAACGAAATTTTGATCTCCAGTGATATTTTTGATGTTTTTTTAAACATAAAAAATGGTAGGTGTAGGATAGTTGGAGGCGGGGTAAGTGGTCGGTCGGTTACTCGGCTGAGTGACCAGTAACGTTATGTAGAAGAATTTTTTTTGTTCGATTTTAAAGAAAAAAAAATTGAAAAAAAAAAGTCATCAAAAAATGTCACCGGAGAAAAAATTTAATTTACATTTTTTACTCCAAATAATATCAGGAATCACTGGTTAAAGTAAGTCAAATACGCCCCTTAGTAAGTCAAATACACCCCGTACCCAAGCTGTGGATTTATACTTTTCATAAGTATAGGCCAGTTGATTTCGCCGCCCATTCCTCCTTCTTAAAAGTTGCCACCTATCAAAATCACTCATTTGTAGGCTGCCTCTCCTAGACCGCGGTATACGTAGTCTATTGACAAATCCGTGACTGGTGTAACCACTAAGTGATTGCGTCCTAAGAAAATTATTATAATTACATATATACAAGATTTACTAATTAACCTGTAGATCTGATATTCATTTGGATTATGTCAATCTGTAAAATACTAAATGGACTAAATACACGTAAAATAATCTCATAACAAAATAAAATATATTTATATAAAAATCTTTAACCTTTACAACAATGGCCTTTTAAACTATATCATCTACATGTTTTGAAACAATGCATATGTTTTAGGGCCTGGTATATCAATTGCTCTAAATACTGGCTAAGTATATGATTTCTTGCTCAAAATTAAGCAAGCTAATTCGGCCGCTTAATCCTTTCAATGATTTGAACTAGTTCCCTTTTCAAACGCTCCTTGGAATGATTTGAACTAGTTCTTTTCAAACGCTTAATCTTTGGAATGATTTGAACTAGTTCCCTTTTCAAACGCTTAATCCTTGGAATGATTTGAACTAGTTCCCTTTTCAAACGCTTAATCCTTGCAATGATTTGAACTAGTTCCCTTTTCAAACGCTTAATCCTTGCAATGATTTGAACTAGTTCCCTTTTCAAACGTTTAATTCTTCAATGATATGAACTAGTTCCCTTTTCAAATGTTTAATCCTTGCAATGGTTTGAACCAGTTCCCTTTTCAAACGCTGTGGTGGCACATGTCAAGTCCAATATTTGCGCAAATAATTGCTTACTTTCATCAGTATGGGTTTAGATTATTCTTGGAGCAATGAGGATTATCGATGATATTAATTGAAATCTAAAAAAGTCTGGTGTAAGAGAGATTTTAAAAGTTCCAATGAGAGATCAGTCGTTTTTAGCGGATGGTTTAACACAATTTCATAAATAGTGCAATAAATACTGACCACAGTAAAACAAACTATTCACAATTGGGTTCATCGCATGTAGAACCATGCTGATTGGTTTGGGGAACTTTATCAAAAATCAATAAATAAAATTACAAACATCACGCAGACGATATAAAGACAATCCATAACCAAATACAAATATTTTAAAAAACTACAGGCCACCTCAGAACAGGAAATCCTATGAGGAGGTCTGTGAAAAAAAAAGAATCTATACTTATACTATACATTATACATACATGTCCAAACCTTGCTATTGAAACTAATAATAAACAAATAAATAAATAAATGGGTCGTGATGACAGTTTGGTTTTGCAAAGAAACACGTTTTGGGAGCGTAGGTTCGCATCCTACCGGCTGCGCTAACTGTGACGTCTTGTAGTGCGGTTATTGTAGGTAGTAAATAGCATACGATAATGTTACTATGTTTATTGTTGAAGAGTTAATCTGGAGAAAGCGCACAACAGCTCGTACATGCCTTTTATACATCCACATACTCGCTGTCTCGCTCTCATGCCGTCACACTCACACACATACATCACAGTCTATTAAAATCATGGACAAAATGTGTAATATTGGAGTTACCTATTCTTACGATAGATATCTGGATTATGTCATAACTTCAGCTTAACAATCAAGCCAGGATAAAGAGCAACTGATATACCGACCTCTGGAGGTACTTCGTGGATCACACGGGGTATATGTGCGTCGATGGATCACATAGCGACAGCCATGTAGTTAGGTTAAAAGAAAAAATTGCACTAGTTTTGAGTATCTTCTTTGAAAGAATGTAAAGTTAATAAATTGCACTATTCCGAGACAGAATCTCTGTTGACACTTTGCATGGCCGAACAACAATGAAGCAAAAGTGCGGTTAAGGCCTGGCTTCTTTCGTCGCACTCGTTGAGCGACTGCAGTTGTTTCGCTCTGTCCGACTTGGAGAGCCCCTTGTTGGAGAGGGACGTCTGTATCTCTGAGAGCTTTGCACTTTCTTCGTCCAGGGCCATGCGCACTTCGGTAGTCTGGAAAACAAATGTGCACAGTCAAAGGTAAACAAATGAAACTTTACAAATTAGTGGTGCTTTAACAAGTGATCAAAAAAACATTATAGAGATAAAGGGTGAAGAACAAAATAAGATAAGTACACTAAAAGAGAAATGAAAATATTTAATAATATACATAAAGTCGATTCCACTTAATTGAGATACATCGAGAAACAAACATGTGACATGTGATTGAAAAATATTTTTAATGTTATTAATAGAAAAAATGTCATCGGGTAGCAAAATGACATCAACATTTTTTACTCCAAATATTCTCAGGATTGGCTGGTTAAAATCGATATTAACTAACTAACCATCACACCGTTTCTCCGCAGGGGTAGGCAGAGAGGACGAACCACCAAACAAGATATTATTTTCATATTATTCGAAGGGTTAGGGAACGTACCCATACTACGTGACCAATTTTTTGCAATTTTTAACCCCCCCCCCCCCCGGTGACCGAAAACCTAAGCAACCCGCCGCTCATTTGTACCAAGCGTGACATTTTGAAGACCCCTCCCCCCCCAAACGTGTCACGTAGTATGGGTACGTTCCCTTAAGTAACGAGTGCTTTCCTATGAAAAGTAAAATAAGCTTAAGTATGACTAACCAGGACAGCCAGTCTTTCAGCGCGCTCCTGGTGAGGCAGGTGCCCCAACAGACGGGGCCCCGTGTCGCGAGCCCCGGCCAGCAGCAGCTCCGGGGGCTGCCGGGCGCGCAGCAGGGGCGCTAGCAGCTGCTCCGCAGAGCTGGCGCCCGCCGCCAAGCACAGCCCTATCGCGCTCCAGGCGCACTCCCCATCAGGAGACTGACGCCGGCTGGAAACACAAATTATTATGATTCAAAGTGTGAAGTGTGAAGGGAGTGAAGGATTATTCATGAGCATTGTTGTAAGTTATTTTTATCCCTATATATATATACTTTCCATTTCATTACTTTTACATTTTATTTATAAGTTTCCAAAAATACTAGACTGACGACATCAAAGCCATAGCAGGTGGTACATGGACAAGAGTAGCTAATGATAGAGAGAAATGGCGACAGTTGGAGGAGGCCTTTTTCAACTAGTGACATACAGACAGGGAGTCGATGCATGATAAGTGTTATAAATAATGTAATGTAATTTACTGTCTGAATAAAGGCTATTATTATTATTACTAATTACAAATAGGAATTTATTTTCAGTGTAGATATTCTGGGATTAACTACCATAATATATGTACTCCTCATTGCCCAGAATACAAAATGAGGGTTAAAATGAGTTTCTGCAGAGGACATTTTCAATTCATCACTTAAGAAATACAAAAGATTGTTGCTGGGGCAGTACAACAGTGATATAATTTTTATTTTTAACTTAATGACTAAAACCTCAAATTGTAATATGGAATTAACGAAGACAATATTAGCGACACTCAATTATAAATCTGAAGCAGAAAAATTAGAAAAAGATACGGTCACATCTAGGAATCAAACCCAGGACCTTTGCTTTGCCGGGGTGGGGCTCTACCACTGAGCTAATGTGTCCCTATCTGATTCGGTCATATTTGACTGTATCATACTTCGACTAAGTTTTTTTTATTTTTTTTTATTGTAATATAAAAAAATATGAGTTACATAATATACACATATATTTTACAAAATATTAAATTAGAGGTCGTTTCTGGTCATGTATACCTTATCAGAAAAGAGGGGCTCTTGTGCCTGATAAGGGAGCCACGATTCTTACTTGAGTTGTAAGTTATAATCTGTTTTGTATAAAATATTTACTTTTTATTGTAAGTTTTTTTTGAAAAATTGTTTTATTTTATTTATTTGTTCTGATTGGTTGATGATGCAGCGCAATTCAGAAGGGAGGTTATTATAGTTTTTTATGGCTTGGAAAATATAATGATTTTGCATTTGAGTTGTTTTAAAATTAGGTGTTATAAATTGGTTTCTGTTTCTCATTAGTTTGTAAAATTCTTGATATTCTGTGTTATTTTTTTCTTTACACATTTTTATAATGGAAGCTTGTTTGAAAATTTCATCAACATTTGGGTGATTCCAGTATCGCGGGTGCAACATTTAGACGCATATAAAGCTTCCTAATAATAAAACAAAAAACATTTTTAATGAAATTATTATTGGAAGAGCTAAATTTTAACATGTTTACTTTTTATCGGTTTATAAGAATTTAATTGAAATATCAAAATAGTCAGGAGGGAGGTTCAAAGTGCGATCGCGGGTGCAACCAATTTGGCCCACCCTTTCCAGATCATAAGACAAAAACACAAAAGTCTGTTAATTGTGATACATTTATTATGTTATGCCTTGATATTTCGTAAGGCGTTAAACTAATCTACTAAAAAAATAAACAAATATATAGAAAACAAAAAAAACAAATGAATTATTAGCTTTTTAAACAATCGCAGGTGCAACATCAAATTATCGCGGGTGCAACTCGTCTAGTTTAAGTGTATATAAACTTCAATAAACCCTGATAGAGGACCGAAATAACAAATCCAACAATGCGTATTACTAATCAGTACACTTCTTTGTCATTTATGTGAATTATTTATTTTCGGTTACGTCCAAATTTGCCGAAAATTCTATGAACATATTACATCCATCAATCCTTTTCAAAAACAAAAATTTGTTTTTTTCTTATTTTCTAGAATTTCTTTTTACATTTTGTAATTTGTAAGAGGTTCCAGATTGTTATCATCCCAATCACTTTCTGTTTCAGTTGTGGTTTTCGGAGATTTCAAAACCAATGTGAATTGGAGACGAGACACTGAGGTTACGCCACGGAAATGGTATCGCCGTCTTCAGATTGAAAGAAATGTTTTGATTGAATGCCTGATTTATTTTTCAGCCCTTCCTATTTATCATCCAACGTGACCATCTTTTTTTTAACTGCTTTTTTTTTAATAAAAAGAAGATTTTTCAGAGAGACTGCCTGCCAAATCATAGAATTTCTATAAAAAAAGCTGAAAATAATATAAACACACCAATTAAATATAAATCACTAGTAATACACAGCATATATTATTATTGAAGGCATAAAAAACAATAAAATATATGATAAATCACACAATAAGGGTAGTTGTCAAAGAGTTGCACCCGCGATTCTAACAACACAATCGCGGGTGCAACCGATTTGAGTCAACGTTTATTTAAATTCAGCTAACATTATACTCTTAAAAACGTTTAATTCAAGTTTGCCTTTAATTTCTTCTTACTTTTACAAAGTTTCAAAACTTTGGCACTTTATTTCTGTGAAAAACACAAACTTTTATATCTTTGTATCGCGGGTGCAACAAGCAAAGAGTGACTTCTTGTAGTCAACGATGCTTAAAAAATAACAAGTACTTACATCTTTCGGCACATAAGAATAAATTAATATTGTCACTACACGTTTAGCAGTAAAATATAACTTCAAACCATCGGTAACAGCTGTTTCGCGCCAGTGTTGCACGGTGTGATTTTACAGTTTATATACCGATTCTTCGAATGATAATATTTCCAAGCGCGCCAAAAATTTCAACATGAAGTAAAATCAAATATTTTTTTTTTATTATTAAATATTGACCTTCTTCTTTGAACTGATATCAAAAAAAGTAACAAATACTGCGATTTAAAAATTACTGTCGAGAATCGTCTATAGCGGAATCGCCCATTTGGTACTGGAAACAATTTAAAAAGTGATTCAGTTGAGAAGGTAGATTTTTTTTTTAATATTACTTTAATGATAATTCTTTGCGTGACTTTTACTGAGTTTAGGTTTTTTTTGTAAGATCCTCCCCAACCTATAATTCCGTAGATGAGTAAAGAATGAACAAGGGCATAGTACACATTTTTCATTATTTTTACATTTAAAATATTTCTTAACCTAACAAATATATATATACATTTCCTCATTCTCTTCACTAGCTCTGAAATGTGATTATTCCATTTCAGGTTTTGATCAATGATCACACCGAGATATTTAATTTCGGAGGAAGAGTTAATTACAGTACAAATAGGATTATGTTGTTTACAGTTTACATGATCACATTTTTCGTCATGGATTACAATATTAACTTTAGGATCAGATATTTTCTGCAGGGAAAATAAGACATATGTTGTTTTTTTAGCATTAAGTGTGAGTAAGTTACCATCAAACCATGATTTTAAGATATTAATATCTTCATTTGCCATTTCGTTAACTAGTTCCCATGTTTGACCTTTTATTAACAGTACCGTGTCATCAGCATAAGAGATCAATTCACCTTTAATTTCCTGTCGGAAAATGTCATTCACGTATATTAGAAATAATAATGGTCCGAGGACGGTACCTTGAGGGATGCCAAATGTACTTGTGAGAGGTGTACTAAACGACCGATTTAATTTTACTATTTGAGGTCTCTCTGTTAAGTAGCTTACTATCCATTTGAGGGCAATGTGGTCAATGCCGTTATCTTTTAATTTTAAAGCAAGTTTTTCATGGGAAATGCTGTCAAATGCTTTCTTTAAGTCGATGAAAATTCCTATACATTTATTTGATTTATCCAGGGTACTTTGAATACTAGATGAAATTTTAGCGATGGCGTCTTGGGTACTTTTTCCCTCTGTGAATCCATATTGATCTTTATTGATGGTTGAATTTTTTTTTATGAATGCAGTTAGTCTTTTTTTAGCAATTTTTTTTAAAATTTTGAAATATTAGATAAAAGTGAAATGGGTCGATAATTGGAAACGTCCTCCGGATTACCGGCTTTAAATATTGGCGTGATTATTGCTTTTTTGTATATGTTCAGGAAAACTCCTGTCTTGAAGCTATTATTTATTATATGAGAGATTGGTGTAGAGATATAATTTTTAATGTTTTTTAGTATTTTTACAGAAAGGCCATCAAATCCTGGAGCAGAACCGCCTCGCATTTTTGATATAGTTTGTACAATTTCAAAAGGATTGGTTGGTTCAAAAAGTTCTAGTTTATTTTCTGTATTCGGAATTTTTGCAAAAGGATTTTTTTTGTTTTTAACTGAAATTTTTTCCGCTAGATTCTTTCCAACATTTGCGAAGAAATCGTTGAATACATTTGCTCCTTTTTCAGGTTCCTCAAGGCAATTTATTATATTATTGTTTTGTATTATGCTCTTTATGGTATTATTTTTAGTTTTCTGCTAATTTTCCAAGATTTCATTTATTATTGTCCAAACTCTCTTACTGTCGTTTCCTGAGTCATCAAGTTTATCTTTATAATATTTCTCTTTAGTGTTTTTTATAAGGGAAGCTAATTTATTTTTGTATTCTTTAAAATGATTATTTAAATTTATGTCCAATGGTTTTTTTTTAGTTTCTTTGTAAAGCCATTCTTTGTGTCTGATAGATACAACAAGTCCATGTGTTATCCACGGTTTGATTTTACGAAATTTTGCTGAGTTTCCTTTATGAATAATTTTTTTTGAATCATTTATATAATTGGTTAATTTATTTTCAAACATTTTACAGCATTCGTTAACGTCATTATTTCGGAATATATCCAACCATAATTCAGAGGACAATTTACTTTTTAGAGTTTCGATATTAATGACAGTTATATCTTTATTATTATTAGCATTCTGTACGTTATGTTGTTCTGTCGCCTGAGATAAATTGTAATGTAGCAAAGTCATGTAATGGTCGGTAATTGAAGTTTTTATAATTCCAGAGTTTATATTATTAATATCCTTAATGTTAGTGAAAATGTGATCGATGCACGATGAGCGTTGTCTATTGACGTTTCTAGTGTGAGACTTTATACACGGTACGTAGTTCATTTCAGCCATCATATTTAGGTAATTATCTTTATTGCGTGAAGTACAATCGTGCGATATATCTAAATTTACGTCACCAACCACTATCACATTTGCGTTTCTAAATTTTAATAACACTTGTCTTAATTCATCTATAAATAAACAGACAGTCGATAAGTGCGTTCTATACAGAGAGATTATATTAATTTTTATGTTGTAATACTTAATTTGTACTCATAGGCAGTTTGCTCCGTTAATTTTAAATTCTTCCACGCATAATATGTCACAATTATTTTGTACAAATATAGCGATCCCACTGTTTTTGTTTATTGGGATTGCCGTTGCTATGAAAGTATATCCAGGTATATAATACGTCACTTCACAACTCGAATGGGATTCCGTTAACACTATACATGCCGGCTTTTTGGGAGCATTATTAATTGTAGCAAGAAATTCATCCATGTTCCGTTCAATACTTCTAATATTCATATGTAGAACTAGAGGGCTGCTGTTGAGGTAGTTTTGATGGATACAGAATTCTTGGAAGGTGTTGTATGTTTTTTCGTCAATACAATTTTTTTTGTCTAGGACGTTTTGTAAATAGTCTGCCATGTTTATTTATAATCAATTCTGTCCCTCGCTACTTTAAGCATTTTATTCTTGTATGGACATAAATCGCTAAAAGCTTTGTGATCTGTTTTGTTTTTTTCGCCATATTTCTTATTTTGAGACATGCAATTTGCACAAACTGGTGTTTTTTCTCTTACAGGACACTTGGCGAAGGTATGGTCACCTGTACAATGAGGGCATATCGATGGATTAGTTCGGTGTAGGTATCTGGAGGCTGTGTGCATAAATTTACAACAATGGTAACATTGTGTTAATGGATCGCAGTCCCCTATTTTAACTCTTTGGTACTGGATGTTTAACTTTCCTAGAGCTAATAAACTTTTTCGCGTTGTACCGCTGGTTTCCACAATGTAGTTCGAGGATTTGTACTGGTTTTCATCTTCTTGGTTCGGGTCATCATGTTGGTTGTGCTTGAAAAATTTATTTTTTAATTCTGTTACGAGAATAATTTTGTTTTCTTCATTTTTCGATGTAACATCATAAATACCTTCGTTTTGTGTGATTATCCCGCTGACTATTTCCTCTTCCGATAGGTTTGATTTAAGACCTTTAATTATTAATTTAGGTTTCTTCTTTTTAATTTCTTTAACTTCCAGGTTGTAGTTAAGTTTTTTTATTTCTTCAGTAAGAGTACTCGCGTATTCTTTTTTTGGGCATGATATGATGATTTGTTCTTTATTCGTTTTACGTAAACCATTTATCCCTATCTTTAATTGGTTTAATTTAATATCTTTTTGAATCTTGTTGCTTATTTCTTCGGCTTTTGTTGATTTTTTTGATGATGAGATTATTATGGAGAACCTCTCTTCTTGTGGAATTTCCTTTTTATTTGTTGATAGAACTTGCGCGTAAGATGGAGTATTATTATTTTTTTCCACGATATTTTCTAACTTTTTGGTGAGTTCTTCGTGATTTTCGATAATTTTTTTTTGTAGTTTGATTATTTCTTCTTGGTATTTAATTCTTTCAGATTTCCAGAGCTCTTCTAATATGTTGACATTTTGTTCAAGGTTCGTTTTAGCTTTTGAATCTTTTACTGTAGTTATTTTTTTTATTTCGGTTTTTATATTATCAATGGCCGTGTCCATGATGGGTTAACCACGGCGAAGGCGCCCGCCTTTCGCTCGGAGTCGCCCGGTAAATTTTTGCGACAATAATATGTAAAATCACTGCCCGCGACCGTTCATACACTGCATTATCTCCAACATTACTGTGACAGTAACATTTGTTATAAGTACTACCAACATTTGTTATAAATCTCTATAAATAAAAATGAATCCCCGAAATGTACGTACGCGCATAACTTCCTGCACCAAATTGTATAATTGACTGCACCAAATTGTATAATTCTTTTACTTTTGAGTTCGTTATTGTCAGGACAAGGATTTTATAAAACGTCTGGTGTTCTCTGACATTATGAAATTTGTATAAAAAAATTGCAATACGTTATATTAATAGCGAGCTGTTTGAAAACTGAATGTATGGAATGCGGGAGCGGGGAGGAGGAACTCAGGAGGGGGGTTCATGGGAAAGGGGGAGTGGAGTGGGGAGAGGGAAGGTTGAGGAGGCGGAGTGGGAACGCGTGAGGGGAAGGAGACGCGGGAGAGGAAGGGGAGGCGGAAGGGGAACGGGACAAATGGGAAAGGACACGCAGGGAGAAACAATTCCTTTATTAAATGGCATAGCAACGCATGCCGGGAACCAGCTAGTATAATATAATAATGACCATTTCTTTTTCTGATTTTTCTGTTTCAGATTTTCGATTGAGTGTCGCTAACATTGTCTTCATTAATAAAAAAGTAATGATATTATATGTGTATTTAAGTACATACAATCGTCGCCTCAGTTCTTAATTGTCCAAACGACCATTTTAGTTTTTGTTCAATCTCCACTTTTAAACTAAAAATAAAGTATAAAAAAGGATAGTTAATCACTTAACTAAGAACTATTTAAACTAATGAGACCTTTGCCTTTACGGAAATTGCTTAAACACCTATCATAATGTTTCATTGAAATAATGACCGAAAACCTTCACATCCTGTCAAATTTTCAAATGGTCGTTTGGACAATTAAGAACTAAGGCGACGACATATCAGCTACCTTACTTATTTGTGTTTATTTTCCAGGCAACTTTGGCAATTTGTGAGTTATTGGAAACATTTCTATCAATTTTCTATTTTTTTCTTATATAATTTTACTTAAATATGTTTACCTACACTTACTAGACTTCATATCAATATATCTATCTTCCATTGGTCACCATGATACAGGCAGCTGCCTAGTATGGTGACCTAATGTATCTTCTCAAGTAAATGTATTAATCATGTAACATGTACTTATAAATAAATAAATAAATAATATAATTTTATAAACGTAGGATTCCTACGTTTAAGTCCCCAAATAGGATGTTAAAAAAATATATTGAGGTGATTTTTCACGAAAACGGCGCTATATAAATCAGCCAAGTATTATATTAAATCTTTGAAAACAAACCTGATTTTTTTCAAAGTAGGTTGAAAGTTACGTAATATTTAAGAAATCACCAAATTAATCTTACAAACCTGAAACTAATTACAAAATCAGATTTGGTTTCAATGAATGTAGAATAGGGACTCGGTAAAAATACGCTATCTTGTGATATAAGTAATTAATTAAATTATTACAATATTAGCGAAACTCAATCGAAAATCTGAAGATAGAAAAATCAGAAAAAGATATTGGCACCTCTGGGACCAAGGTGCCAATATCTCTTTTTCTGATTTTTCTGTCTCCAGATTTTCGATTGAGTTTCGCTAATATTGTTCTAATTTAATTAAATATTATAATTTGAGATTGTACTCATAAAGTTAAAAATTAAAATTAAAAATATATTCAGGTTCGACAGTTGTAACTAACTGAGAAAATAAAGTATAAATTTGCATGTTAAGAATCTATAATTTTCCAGTACTCTAAAATATATAACTATAAAAGAGCCAACAGCCTCAACCTTGTTATTAACCCTTAATTACTCGCATGGGGTCAAAGCATTTTCGGATTAAAAAATGAAGCACTTGGCGCGGCCCGATTCCCCCCGCGCCCTCGCTAGCTTCACAATGCGCGTCTAAGTTTGTATTTTAGTAGCGACCAAGTCATGAGAGTGAAAGGACGCGTCGCTGCACTCTTGAGCGGTGACCCCGTGCAAGTAATTACGTTACTTTTTTGGAAGAGGTAAGTTTTATCGCAAAGTACCAACAAAATGCAAGAAATATACAAGATTTGTGTGCAATGATCACTCTGAAATATACTGTCAACAGTGTAACAAGAGTGATTCGGAGAGTTCCTAAAAATACGAGTATTAACTATGATCTCAGTATACCTAAGTACAAATTGTTGATTATTGATAATTATTATAGTTTAACTTGTTTATGTATAATTAGTTAGTAATTCATATTATTACTTATAGATATTACAGAATAAACAAACCACTTTAATAATAAAATAGTTTCATTAACTTATATATTTCAATATATATTAACCCATTCATGACGAACTATTTTTTTCTCGAATTTCGTGCTGAAATTTCACAGGGGGGTTGGTTTTGGAGGTAGAAACCGGACATTTTTCTCAGAATTTAAAAAAATGGTTTCTTCACCCCACAGGAAGCTAGAGAAGGGTGAGTTCCATATGGCACTTTCGGCAAATAACTAGTCGGAAATTTATTCCCTGAAGGCCTCACGAGGGAAGAAAGCTTCATCTCTCCTCTCAACTCCTAAGTTTCCCGAAGACTCCACAACTGATAGATCTCCTCCCTTTGGTTCCTTAAAGGCCTTACAAGGGAAGAGTCCACTCCACCTTGGTTCCCCGAGGACCCCAGGAGGGAAGAGAACTTCATCTTCACTCTTCCGTGGTTCCCTGAAGGCCCCACTAGGGAAGAGCTCAAAGAGGTGGCCTCATTTCTCCTCTTCACTCCTACGTGGTTTCCTGAAGGCCCCACATGGGATCTCTCCACTTTACTCCTCCTTGGCTCCCCGAAGGCCCCACGCCGGAAGAGTGCACTCCCCTTGGTTCCCTGAAGGACCCACAAGAGGAGAGGTCATGGAGTTTACCTCAGCTCTCCTCTCTACGGCTTCTCCTCCTAGTTTCTCCTGCAGGCCCCGTGAAAAAAGTCCAGAGCGGTGGCCTCAGCACTCCTAATTTTCCCAAAGGCCCCTAGTTTTTGAATGGTCCAATGAATCTTTGAAAATTACATTTTATGTATAGTGAGATCTGCCGAAAGATCCATATGGAACCAAAAATCAAAACCTCTAATTCACAGTACTCATTTTAATATAATAAAGATTATTTTTCTAACAAAATGTTTCTAAATAGGCAGAGAATTTCATTCTCTACAAATCATATTTAGTTTTGGAGAAAAAAATCAAATCTACTATATAAATTTAATGGATTACTTACTTCACTTGTTTTGAAATTTTAAAAAAATTGCACTTTTTTCTAACTCAATAAAGACAAGTCTGTCCACGTCGGCACACACAAACGAACTGAACGCAACCAAGACAAACGTGTTCATACATGCCTGTAGACTATATTAAACTGTATTTGGCACTGCTATTTCAACATATCGGCATGATGTGACTAAATGAATGCCAATACTTTTTCGAGTTCCATATGGAACCTTCGTCATGAATGGGTTAAAAAACCACTCATACTATTTGGGGTCATCTGTGACCCCATGCGAGCAGTTATGTAATGTTCTTTGTGCGAGTAATTAAGGGTTAAATGCGCCTGCTCTCAACCCCTCTCAACCCGGGAGTTCCTAGTGAGACAGGCACAGCAAATCACCAATTTATTGGAGTTGGACATATACATAATATTCAAGGATATTTGCTAAAATGAAGTCAGTGCGAAATGATCACAAGACAGTAATAACAGTCACAAATAAAAGGTGTAACATTTACCTAGGGGTGTGCTGGGGAGAAGGGGGTAAGCTCCTGAGTGAGGTGATGGGCACGGGGGAGGTGGTGGTGTTAGCGGGGGCGGAGTGGGGCGCTAGAGAGTGCGCGCTGCCCACGCGGCGCAGACCTCCCAGCAGACCCGCCAGCGCCGCGCGCCCCAGCAACCCTGCTATCAACCATATTACTATTTAACTGCGCGGATAATGCCTGCACTTTTATCGCAGTCACTTCAATAATCCGTGCATATTAATTTATTTCTATGCTCTTACAGTTTGTTTACATGTAAATAAATGGTAAGTGCAAGTAATACAAAAAATAATATAAAACAGGGTGTTTAAATTAATTGGTAACTGCATGTGAATGGACGATTTCTCGGTGGTGGTACTCTAGAGTTTCTCACAAGCACGTTGAAATAACATAAGGAAATGAGAATTCTTGACGAGTGTTACGTCGTAACGGGACAGGAAGTACTTAACTGCTGTCTGGCTGGCGAATGATGCCAGACCGATTGTACACTTCATGCAGATTTCTGGTTGAAACTTAGTTTTGCCATTGGCGGGAAGCAGAACAAATTCATCCAACCAAAGAATATTGTGTATGAATGAAATAGTTGTGTATATGAATGGCCCACTAAATGTCCACTCGACCTAGTTCAGTGAAACAATGCGCATCTTTACTCTAATTCATCTAAGCATCTGTCAAACATTTGAACAGAGAAACACACATTTAAAATATTTTTTTAAAAAGAGTTATTAATAAATAAAATAATGTTGGTGCCTACTTTCTTGTCTTATATGATTTACACGTATCAGTTCCAATTTTGAAAATTAAAAGTGCATTGAACTTGAATAATTTTAAGCATTAAGAGCGTTTAACCAGCCAGCAGACGAAAATCCACATTTCGTCGAAAGTTGTTCTTACGATTGTGCAGGGCGGTTACAATGAGAAAGATTAATTATTCTCCGTACCAGCTTTTTTAAATTATAACTCAATATCGAATTTATTTCAATCCAAATTAGCTTTAATTTATACCTTCATCCAAAAATGCTGAAAGGCGTGATGATAAAACTATTAAAATAATGTACTTTTTGTAGTTTTTTTTTTGATTATAAGTATTTATCATTTTTCAATAATGTCAAAATTTAATAAGAATGTTAAAAAAATCTGAAATATAGTAAGTGCGCAAATAAATACACAAATGGACCAATTTTCGTCAAGAAACACATGTATGTACATATTTTTTAATAATTTTATTGAAACTAAAATTAAAATTCTAAAACATGCGTTTGCTAGAAAATGTATTGGTTTATTTTACTGCATGATTATATTGTTTGAAATGGGTGAGGTATAATACAAAATCTTTTTTTGAAAATTTAACAAATCCGCCAACGACCTATGGAATAACCTTATTATACTAAAAATTAAAAAAATTTCTCAATATTTATTACATGCGAATGCTAGATAAAAGAACAATCTTTCGAAAACCATTTATAATTTTTTGTGGAAAAGAGTAAATACGTCTAAAATCTGATTTGAAAATGACATATTTCTGGTTTTCTCTGGTAAAGCCCACAACTAAAAATAGCATTTATGTTAAATTAGAGTATTACAACCTTTTCACTGAAAATCATTTCCTAACAATCCGTATGGTAAATAAAATTTGCAGTATTGCTTGTTATTACAAATTTACATGTGCATTTGTGAGTGCTAACAGTAACAGCCTTACTAAAAAACCCCGTGAAAATTTTATTCAATTGACAAACGGCCGCGGATGTCAAAACATTACTAATTAAAAAATTGCTCATTGAAAGAAATACACATTGTTTACACGGCCTGAGAGGGTAGCTTATCTCTGTTTTAACGATTGATGTCCGAAGGAAATTTGGAATTTTTTCAACGTATTTTAAATGTCTTGTATATTTCTTATTTTTGAAGATGTCGTAAAAGCAAATACCTTTATAGAAACTAGATAGAATTGCCTTTTAGATTTTTGTATCTGAAATATACGATCGTGTTTGAAAATTGCAGTATTTTAAGTTTCAACATGAAAAAATTTGAAAAAAAAACAGCTGACTGTAAACATATTCTATTAAATGGTTGAAAAATTTTGGAAAATTCAAAATTTAAAAAATACACACCTCTTACTTTATGAATTTGGAAGAAAACTATCACTTCACTTTTTATCTCGTTCATACAATTAAAAAGGATAAAAAAATATTATAATAATTCCGAAAAAAAATCTGACATCTTGGATTCATTTTTACGCAATTAATACGTCGATTTCTCGAATTTGTTTTTATTTACACATGCATGAGGCTTTTACATTATTAAATAATATTACTTTTATGGAAGTTTTATTAAATTCACGCAGAAAAGTCGTTAAAAAAATAAAATTTCAGAAATAACCTAAAACCTATCTTTAACGAAACTAAATCATCAACAAAACAATATTTAAAGGACTACAACTGAAAAAAAGTAACGCCAGCATTGGTAATTATGTTGAATTACACTAATATCATAGTGAATTGATCATTTAAACGAAAAACATAAAAATTAACTGCAAATACAACTGAACATTGTCAAACATTGTTTTACCGCGAAGTCTATAAAACAAGATGGCCGCGCGCCTGCGCAGATCTGTGTGAGATTCAAGGGGACCAACATAAAAATCATAAAATACGTGATTGTGTTGTTAGTAAAGACGTAAAAACACAGTGCACTGCGCAAGCAACAAATATGCAGTTGACCGCTCGTTAAGGCGTTTTGTTATTAGTAAGGCTGTAAATGTGTAACTATGTAATTGAATTCGTGTGCTATACAATGCTATATGCTAGCTTCAAATACTACACACAATTTGTGTATTACGTTAAATAAATGAATTGGACAGAGACATTACACAATATGAAATGAAGCCAGTGTAAATAACGCCCAAATGCACTAACAGAATTGTCTGCGAGTCTGAATGTGTCTAATAAAACTAAAACAAATCTTCTGGAAGCATTTGCAGCCAATTCAAACAATTTATCATAAAATATGTTCCCATAAGTAAAATTTAATATTCTGAGTATAACCAAACGGGCAAGTTTGCCAATTAAAAAAAGTAGTTAGAACGTTACAAGCACTCTTCTAATATGCAGAAGTAATGGGCTAACCTTCTTCTGGTTTCCCCTTGGCATCCCGCAGCGACTCCTGGGATGCCGTGGGCGTGAGCAGCAGCGGAGGCGGCTGGTCTTCCGCCCCGTCCAGGGTCTCCGTCATCAGGAACTCGGGGGCCGGCAGAATATTGATGGGAGCCGGCAGCTCACTGGACGGAGACAGGCAGTCATCTGTCCAATTCAATTCTATAATAAGATTCACAGGAGATTAGCAGTGCCGCAAGTATCATCAAGTCATTATCATCAGTCATCTGTCCAATTCAATTCTATAATAAGATTCAGAGAGGATTAGCAGTGACGCTACGCATCGTAGTGTCATTATATATTATCAGTCATCTGTCTTATTCAATTCTATAATAATATCCATAGATGATTTAGCAGTGCCGCAAGTATCATCAAGTCATCCGCCCAATTCAATTCCATAATAAGGTTCACAGATGAATAGCAATAGCAGTGCTGCAAGCATCGTATCATCATTATAAATCATCAGCCATCTGTCCAATTCAATTCTATAACCACTTGAGTGACAGCGCAATTTAAAACTTTTTTCTCCGATTGATCTAGATTTGAGTCGTTCAATTTCTATATCCGCTATATCAACTTTCACTGATTTGGAGAAAACCTGTCACATCTCTAGCGTAAAAAAACTGTCACATCTCTAGCGTAAACAAAACATTGCATTTTTTATTTTTATATAATGAATTGGAGTAATATATTTAGTGTTCATTTTTCAATGTATGTCTAGAAATATTTTTGTAATTTGGATAAATAAAATGGATGTAGCGGATTTTGATACTCACTTCGTGATTTGAATGGAATATAGAGAGTTTTGAAACTCAACTGACCTGAGGGGCATATTTCTACACCCGCCATCTTGGCAAAATAACTGCTCGTGATTGGTTGAATTCCGATATAGCGGGTTTCGATAGTAACTTCTTGATTGATATAGCGGGTTTTGTTTCTCACTCGCAGTTTTAACATGTTTTTTGGTTGTGATAAGGGAAATGTTAAAACTCAATTTTAGGTTAGTCTTGTTCCTTGCAAAAATGTGAACAAGATGTCATACTCAGATCATTTCATCAAAAAATCGGATATAGTGGGTTTTGAAATTATAGAACTCATTTTTTTGTGAACATTTTGAATATTTTCCACCCACATTAGAAAAAACCATACCTCCGAATTTTAATATGGACACATAAAAAGTGATCATAGTTCTATACAGCCAATGAATTTACCTATCTTTTGTCCATTATCACATATTCATAGGATTTATTAAAAAAAAAAAATCGTCAACTTCTACTTAATTACTTACAAATAAGGAAAATTTGCCAAAATTGGCAGCAAAGCAATCCAAGGTATTTTAAATGGTGCCATATTGTGGCAAAAATCGCTCCCATGGATAGTAAGATTCACAGATGATTGGCAGTGATCAAAGATATTCTAATACAGAAGAGATATGCTATGGTGTCCGCGCAACTGTCGCCGGACTACGCGGTAATTAGCGTAGTTTTCATACAAAAAGAATTTGTTCATTTCGTTGATTTTTTGAAAATGTGCATTAATATTGGTTAACAATATATTTTGAATAAAGAAAGATTCGTTCATTTAGTTTAACATTCGTTTGGTTTATTCGTTAATTATTTGTTCTTTTAGTTTATTTGTTAATTGGTAAACAATATCGGCGACACCCGGAAGCGCAGACCCACATAGTAAAAACAGCAGATAGCACATCTACTTATATTCCAATATCTTTGGCAGTGATGCAAGCATCGTGGTGGAAAGAGATGCAGATATCACCCACAGATTAGATTGGCTGACTGAATAGAACTGCAGACGTTGACAAAACCGGAGAAAATAGATTTGATTTTAGATATTTTAATATGTAGTATACATATATACATTGATGTCCCTATATAAATCACAAGCGCGCACCACACTTGAATTTGGCAGCCACCTCAAAATGCCTGCATAAACCCTTGACTCTGTACATAAATAGGCAGTTCGTTTGATATATCCCCGCTCAAATTGACAGCATTCTTCGAGGAACCAGCTTCATGTTGTTTTGAACATTGCAGCTGTGAAATAATTAGGATAAAGGTAGGATATGTACCTTGGAAACCAGCAAAAGACCAAATACATGGCTGTAGGATGCACCCAACAAATCCCAACTCTCTCATGTGGAAACCAAAATTTCGAAACGGAAGCAAGATTCACATACCTAGGCTCCCTGATAACAAACGACAATAATACCACAGAGGAGATCCAGAAGCGCATAGTGAACGCAAATCGCTGTTATTTCCGCCTACAAAACCAATTAAAGTCCAGACTGCTGTCCAGAAACACGAAGATATTAGTGTACAAAACACTTATCAGACCAGTACTTACGTATGCAGCTGAGACTTGGGTACTAACTAAGAGGAATGAGCGAGCACTGGACGTTTTTGAAAGAAAAATTTTGAGGCACATCTTTGGACCTGTTCTAGAAAATGGATTTTGGGGCAGACGCTATAACAATGAGCTCTATACTTTGTTTAAGGAGTTAAACGTCGCAAAATTTATAAAATTGGGAAGACTTCGGTGGCTGGGTCATGTGGAGAGAATGACCGAGCATCAAGCACCAAAGTCCCTGCTGAACTCAAGACCAATAGGGCGAAGGAGCCTGGGAAGGCCAAGACTAAGATGGAGCGACAACGTCCTCAAAGACATATCTATCTTGGAGCTTCCAATCTGGAGAGAGCTGGCACAAAACCGAGATGAGTGGAGGAACACCCATATGCATAGTCGGTCCCTCGAGATTTCCTCCACTCGACTCAACCTCAAGGATAAATTCGGTATGCAGAACTGAAAAAACTATCCTCGACTTGAGCAAATTCCTCAGTCGAGTCGAGTAATGAACTGTCAAACTCAAGGTACGTCGCGATCTACCTGGAGGTCTCCTCGAAGCTTGTTGAAGACAGCCCATAGCTGAAAAAAGTGAACCACAAATATATTCTTTACAAATATTTTAATATTTAATTACATTCTCTACAGTTTGCCAGCATAATAATAAGAAATTTAATGACGTCATTCTTTCACTCGACTTACTGGAGGTTCCTCACAGGAGGGTGAAGCCGTAACTGAGCATACTGATTTCAAGGAAGTTTTTAAGATTTCCTTGAGGCGACCTCGACTAAGGTCGAGTGGAGGAGGTCTCGAGGAACCGACTATGCATACGGGTGTAAGACTCTTGAGGAGGCCAAGACCCACCAGGGGTTGTAGAGCCAATAGTGATGATGATGATGATGTACCTTGGAGGCTGGTGAGGGGCGGCTGGCATCGTCCCGAGCTCATACACTTGGCGACGCACTTCTTGTGGCAGCAGAGAGCGCAGTCCCGGCATTGCACGGCGTCTTTCAGCCAAATCTGCAAATAAACCACCATCGTTAACTTAAATTCTATATGTCTCCACTACACCCGACAGTTGATTCTGAATTGATTTGCATTATTTGCCAATTTCAAACCTTAATCAGTTTTGCCATTGGCGGGAAGCAGAACAAACCTATCAAGGCGTCACGAAACAATAGCTATTCAAATATACTCACAGTATCGTCTTGGTATTCAGAAATTAAACTTGACCCTCTGACTTAAAAAATTAAACTTGTCTCTGAATAGTCAGATCTTCCCAACTTCTTCTTTTATCCCATTTTCTTCCCCTCTCCACTACCTTCAGCTTCGCAACAGGGAATGGGATACACCAATTAGGGATGCTGTGGTCTCACTGAATCCAGACGGCTGGGAGCAGTTGAGACTCTTGTGCGGTATCTTTGGCTAAAGTTCGGTTTATGGGGGAAATTCCTAAAAAATAAAACTAGTTATTTTTATACTAATTTTGGGTCGGGGAATCCGAATCTGAAAGAATTAGGCGGCGGCAAGCAATATTAACTGAGTTACACGACTTTAAAATTTTTTATACACACACAGGAAAATAGTCATTTTGGAAGCATTTTGATTCCTAGAAAATCAAACTAGTTATTTTTATACTAACTATGGGCCGGGGAATCCGAATCTGAAAGAATTAGGCGGCGGCAAGCAATATTAACTGAATTACACGACTTTAAAGTTTTCTATACACACACACATGAAAATAGTCATTTCAACAACATTTTGACACACGAAGTACGAAAATCATAGAAAAACAAGATAACATAGATCCACACAAAATTAAGTGTTGCCATTAAGCAGTAATATTAATAACGTAAAATAACATGTTTATATTTTAAGTACTTATTCTTTATAAATTTTACTCACTTTTGTATCACAAACCATGTTACATAAACCCAGCGTAGATGCTAAACTACTTGAAAACAGGGATGTTTTTTTGCCGTGACGCGAGCAGGCGGTATAAAGGGGCACAAACCATGTTACACAAACCTAGCGTAGCCGCTAAACTACTTGAAAACAGGGATGTTTTTTTGCCGTGACGCGAGCAGGCGGTATAAAGGGGCACAAACCATGTTACACAAACCTAGCGTAGCCGCTAAACTACTTGAAAACAGGGATTTTTTTTGCCGTGACGCGAGCAGGCGGTATAAAGGGGCACAAACCATGTTACACAAACCTAGCGTTAGGTTAGGTTAGGTTACACATTTTTAAGACTACGAATTTTCATACTTTTGGTTTAAGAATACGGCCGTTGAGATAGTCGTAATTCATAATATAGGGATAAATATTTTTGAGACTTGGTAACACTGCCAGCACATGTTTTTCTACATTTCTTGTTTTTCTATGATTTTCGTACTTCGTGTGTCAAAATGTTGTTGAAATGACTATTTTCATGTGTGTGTGTATAGAAAACTTTAAAGTCGTGTAATTCAGTTAATATTGTTTGCCGCCGCCTAATTCTTTCAGATTCGGATTCCCCGGCCCATAGTTAGTATAAAAATGACTAGTTTGATTTTCTAGGAATCAAAATGCTTCCAAAATGACTATTTTCCTGTGTGTGTATAAAAAATTTTAAAGTCGTGTAACTCAGTTAATATTGCTTGCCGCCGCCTAATTCTTTCAGATTCGGATTTTCCGGCCCATAATTAGTAAAAAAAAAAAAAATTTTTTTTTTTGGACCATCCCCCATAAACCGAATTTTTTCCGTATCTTTATCTTTACTAAGTATAAAATGAAGTCGCTTACACGGTTTTCACTAATAGATAGAGTGATTCACGAGGAAGGTTTTTAGGTTTAAGATTTGTCAAGGTTTTGTGTAAATTGGTTAAAATACATAATATATCTGGCCAAGCGGCCGCGGGCAGCAGGCAGCGGGCAACGTAATGTGGATTTGATTTAACAGATGGCTTTGGTTATAAAGGTTTCGTTAGCCACAGCAATGTGTGGCCGGGTCTGCTAGTTCACTATAAAAACTGCTGACAATGATAGCAGCGTTTTTTCGAATTGCCGTCAGCGTTTAATAATACATATTCACAATTCTCAGCAACTTTTATTTTAGAGGCGAGAATGGGTACCGCCGCCCCGGGCACCTTAATTGGATAACCAACACCTCTGCCATAGGTCACCCCAAGTGGTTCGCTATGTTTGGTGATTTAGCCGGGGTGACCGGGTTCATGGGGTGAGGTTTGTCTAGGTCTTGGAGGCGGATGACCAGGATACACTGAACCCCAGATTCCTACCCACCCCTTAAAACCTTTTCCTTCCCAGAACTCTCCTCTCCTTCCTTTCCCTAAAAAACCCTCCACACAGCATCCCCAAAGATGACATAGGCCCTGAGGGAAATTATTTTCCTCAGGGCCTCCTGTGTGGAGCTCATGTAAAAAAAAAAAAACTTTTGACATTTGTCACATGAGAACGGGTCGCTTCTATGACTCATACTTGAGTTCAACAGCTCGGCTGTGGAACGATTTGCCAGCCTTTGTATTTCTTCAACACTCAGGTTCACTCCTTCCTTTCCACAAAAAAGCACCCACACAGCACCCCCACAATGGCAATTATTTACCTCAGGGCCCCATGCGTGGTGTAAAACGAGGCAATGACTCAAGAATTATATTTTTCCATCTGTAGACTAACCTTTTTACCACAAAAGTCACACTGCGTACTTCTGTGAAAGTGCGTCCTGAGAAAATCGTGCGTCTTAAATTTGACTTCTCCAAAACTTTTCAAATCTTCGTCGATGGCGATGGAGGCCTGCTCCACCATCTCGAAGTCCCCGGAGGACTGGTCCCTCTCCATGTCCTGGAGAGACTTGGAGTCCTGACTGGAGTCCTTGGAACTCTTCAGGTCGGTGCCCAGCCAAGAGAAGGATAGGAGGATATCTCCGTAGCAAAGACACGGCTCAAAACCCGAATGGCTCGCCAGTGGGTGTGTTTTGCTGAAAAATAATAAACAGTCAATATTATAATCAACTTTTATCGCTCATCCGCTCTACATGCTTAAATCATCTAACTTATAGGTTCTAAACGTGGGCGATAACGCCCCGTTGTGGGCGTTCGAGACTTTTAGGGGGGCGGTAGAAGACCCAAAGAAGGTAATTGTTCGGAACAAACGTCAACGGTTAATACGCACTTTTTTTTGATAAAACTTTTAGATTCTTCTTAATTACCATAAAAGACAACTATTTGCATTGGGGGAGGTTGAAAATGTTACATTTTCAATTTTATTTACGTAAATTGAAAATTTGCTTTCACACTGTCAAATCACTCTGTTTGCAGTTCGGAACAAACGTCAACGGTTAATATGCACATTTTTTTGATAAAACTTTTAAAATTAAGATAATATACACAAGCCCGCTGCACAAACCCTTCTTTGCCAGACAAACCATTCAAAAACGTAGGCTGTTTTTTAAAGTAAAGATAACATACACAATCGCGTTACATAACCGTTGCTGTTTGTTCCGAATATTTACCCCAAAGAAAATTGGGGGGCGTTGAGATGGCACAGTGAGGGCGTGGGCAGGTAAAATACGTCATACATATGTCTGGCAACAATAAATTATTGTGAAAACAAGCATATAGGCCCGAGTGGTTAAATATCTCCCTTTCAAATCATCATCTTCTTCTTTCTGAACACTTATAACAAATTTTCAATAAAGAATATAAATAAAATAAACTTTATTTTTACCTGACTGCCAAATTTACTTCTGGAGGCAAAAGAGTGAACTTCCTAATATTCTGTCCAATCTTTGATTTCTTGCATTCCTTCAATACAGCCAGGAGAGGAATATTCAGATAAGCCAACAAAATCTCTTCAGGACTATTGCCATTCTTCCCCCAAACATTTAGATTCAAATATCTATGATTTCTATTGAGCTTAAAAGACATCTTTTCATTGTACTCTAACAATTCCGATAGCGGTATTAGATGCGTCGTAAAAGTTTGCAGCATATCTGAAAAGTCGCTTGAATCTGATTTGGTTTTGGTTTGATTATCTATTTTGATTTTAGGAGTTCCTTGATCTTTTTGATCTTGTGTTAAATCCTCATCCGATCCCAGAATGAACTTGGCGTGCTCTACGTTATTCCGTTCTTGTTCTTTTTGCATTTCGTATAAGCTGGTACTGCTGTTGCAAGATTCTAGGTTAGGTCCTTTTTTACCATTATTGTCTTTGGTTTCTTCATTGTTGGATCTAGTAATACTGTTATCTCTGACTTTGTCTTGTCTTTTGGAAGGAGTGCCAGGACTGGAGGCAGTGGGAGTACTAGAGTTTGAACTGTCGGAAGAAGTCCGGTTTTCCACGGAACATCTTCGTTTCCTCAATCCAAAGCCAAACATTTGAATGGAGTCGGAGTGTTTAGAGAAGGAAATGATGCTGGGTGTGGATGTAATGGCTTTCCCGAGACTGGATTCGTCCTGTTTGGCCGAGGCTTTTGATGGAGATGACAGACTGACAGTCTCTTGAATGTCTGATGGATCTGTCGGGCTGGATGCTAGTTTTTCAGTATCCTAGAAACATACATAATATGTTAATTTGAGAAAATGGCATAAAATAGACATTGGACTTTTTTGGGATAGTATAAGAAGGGAAACAGAGGCACCTACTGATTTTAATGACTTTCATTTGAGTCCTATAATTTCAATACCCGCTATATCCGATTTTTTGACAAAATGATCTGAGTATGACATCTTGTTCACATTTTTGCGAGGAACAAGACTTATCTAAAATTGAGTTTCAAAACCTCCTTTATTACGACCAAAAACTGAGAGTGAGAAACAAAACCCGCTAAATCATTCAAGTAGTTACTATCAAAACCCGCTATATCGGAATTCAACCACTCACGAGCAGTTATTTTGCCAAGATGGCGGGTGTAGAAACACGCCCCTTAGGTCCGTTGAGTTTTAAAAGCCTCTATATTCCATACAAATCACGAAGTGAGTATCAAAATCCGCAATCAATTTTATTCATCCAAATTACTTAAATATTTCTAGACACACATTGAAAAAATAATACTTTTCGAATGTATATTACTCCAATTAATTATATAAAAAAATAAAATACAATTTTTTATTTACGCTAGAGAAGTGACACTTTTTCGCGGTTTTCTCCGAATCAGTGAAAGTTGATATAGCGGATATAGAAATTGAACAACTCATTTCAAGAAACTGCAAGGGCGCAAATCTGAGGTTGTAAACTGTTGTTTGATACATTTATGGGGTGAAATGCAGATCCCGCCAATGTGGGGGATTTGAATAAAAATGCACTTTCTAGATGAGAAAAGTGTGGAAAAGTTGAATAAAAAAGAAATTAAGGTGCGCTTGGCAAAATTGAGGGAGATACAGCCGTTTAAAGAATGAATAAAATGACACTTCGTGAACTTATACTACGCCATTTTGTTACTACATATTATGTTGGTATCTCAGACTTGCTATGACCGAAGGTTGATACGATTGTAGCCAACTTCGTGTGATATATAATAAGACGCGTAATTATGAAAAACAGAATTAATAATGGTCTCAAACCATGTTACACAAACCTGGCGTAGCCGCTAAACTACTTGAAAACTGGGATGTTTTTCTTGCGTTGACGCGAGTAGGCGTTATAAAGGGGCACAAACCATGTTACATAAACCATGTTTTTAGAGGACGATTACGAGTGCTACCAACTTTAAGGTTACAAAATGGCTGACAGTATCGGTTCATAAAGTGACATTTTATTCATACTTTAAACGGCTGTATCTCCCTCAATTTTGCCGAGCGCACCTTAATTTCTTTTTTATTCAACTTTTCCACACTTTTCTCATCTAGAAAGTAAATTTTTATTAAAATCCCCCACATTGGCGGGATCTGCATTCCTCCCCATTTATGTGATATTTTAGCCTGATTAACAACTCATTTGCCGCTTGTGCGCCGGCGTATCATGAGACTTTACACGCGATTTTGACCCTTATGTATAAAGAAAGTGTATGAAGAACACGGTCTGAATCGCTTGCTCTATTATCGCTCTTTACCATAGAGAAAACCGCAATGCGTCTGGTCACTCCATATAATTTATATTAATGATTTACCGGAGCGCGGGAACGTGCGCAGTTCTTGCGCATGCGCGGGAAAAATCCCTTTAACTGCGGTTTTGACCTTTCTATTGTTCTAAATTTCTCAAGGACAGTGTCAGAATCGCGAGACACGAAATGTCACGTGGTGTCATAATGCCGCGTTTTTATTGGTGGTGCTTTTTGCTGGCATACCCCGGCATTCAACGAGTTAATAAATGTTTTACTATCTTCCTTTTTTATAACAAAAGAGATCTTGATATCTTCACTGGAAGCTCCCATGCTGAGAATTTCATTTACATATTTAATTTAATTACATGAATAATATGAAGTTACTGAAAGAATTATAAATATATGACGTTTTTGAGTACGGTTTGGTAGTTTCTGTGTCATTCTATATTTGGTGTTAGTATGTTTTCTATTTATGTTCTTCCTGTATTTTTTATCCACCTGAGATAGTGGTTTGGCCAGTCTACCGTAGAGCTGTTCCGGGCCGCAGTAAACAAAGTCCGCATAGCCACATTGATAGCCAACATCCATTGAACGGACAGAGCACAAGAAGAAGAAGAAGTAAAATATATAATTAATATTATTTCATAAAAAACACCTACCAAATTTGGGTAGTTATCGCTAGAGTGGTTAATAAACTACAACAATAACTTAACTCTTCCTAAATCTATCAATAACATTGCAATAAGTGTACATTCCTATCACTTACCTCAGAAAAGGTTATAACTGAGATAGGTAATGTTATACATATAGAATATTAATAATAGTAAATAGTAATATTGTTGTTTTGTATAAAATGTAATATTTATTGGGACTGAACTGAACTCAACTGTCAGCGCCATATTTAAAAAAACCGTTCCTCTCATTAAAGGTGATTGCAGCTATCTAAATTTAAACTATTATCTGAATTTGTGCAGTGAAATGGTGCACAACATAAGTTTGTTAAAATAAATGGGTACTTACTTGAATATTAGAATTGCTGTGAGCGCCTCTCAGCAGAGCTCTTCCCTCCTGTCCCACACTCCTGGCACTCTCCAACACCTCTGACATCTTCCTGAAGGAGAAACTGTTACTCTTTCCCCTTCTCGGCATCCCTTCCTCTCCGTCCCCTACTGTCAGAGTGTCCTTGTCCCTAACACTATCATCCTTTTTCAAAACTCTCGATTCGTCTAACGGAGTTTTCTTCACTTTCCTTTCAACCCGAACAGTAAAGCAGGGTCTACTGATAGACTTGACGATCTTGGCGACTTGACTCATCGTTGCAACGAGTTTACTATCGACTGCGATTATAATATCTCCTCTTCGTAAATCCGCTTTATACGCTGCACTTAACGGTACGATTGTTTCGATAATAACATACGTTTTGCTGCTCCTATCATCCGGGCTGCTGACTTGTTTGAAAACGGTGCCGAGCTGTTGAGACCTATCTTTATTAATGACGATGTCAAGAGTAAAAGTTGAATACTCATCGTCTTGCGTGTACGATATCCAGGGGTTTGAATCTAACGAAAGACTGCAATAGACTTGTTCGTTTTGAGTCTTTGTTGCTGTCCAGACGTCGGTAAATAGTCGGCTGACTTCTACGAGGGTTATTTCGAAGTTTCCTTTGATCTTCATGGTGGGATCATCGGCTGGAGGGTCTAATTGAGCAGGATCAATCTTTGTGAAGAAGGGTTTGTATCTGAAATGAAAAGGGAGTAAGTGAGTATTCGAAAAAATACTTAACATTACCTCATCAAACACAGAACTACCTTTGAAAATGTCCAAACTGCTCGAGATACTAGAACTAAAGGGCATATTCTCTTACTCATCCTTTCTGTCAATCAATTATACAATACGGCATTATAAGATGGGGCGGTACATATACAAATCAAACACAAACAATTTACATATCACAAAAACTAATAATAAAAACAATTTAAAAAAAACCCTACTCATATTCATCAGAACTGTTATTCAAAGAATTTAAGGTCAGAAAATTAAGTGCATTATACTTTTATCACGCAATATTACAAATTTATAAAGATAATATTCAAAATAAAGTTGCACCCTTTAAAAATAACAGAAATCTTAGAAAAACGTCAATACTTCCTATTCCAAAATGTAAAAAAACAATAGGACAGTTAAATCATAAATATCTCTGAGTTAAATTTTTTAATTCACTACCTGAAAAAATCAGAAGCATAAACAGTAACATAAAAAAATTTAAAACTCAGCTTAAAAATTATACTGGAAATTTGAACTGAATAAAAAATAATAAATTGAACCAATGTAATAACACCCCCATACACACAAGCCCTGCTTATTTATGGGGGTACATCAAATACATGTATTATGTAATTAATTATTATATAAAATTTATTATAATTTATGTATCTTTTTGTAAATAAAAAAATTAAAACAAAAAAAAAACAGTATGAAATTATAACGCTAAGTAATCAGCACCCAGTCATTAAGTCAGTTGCTACACATTAATTCGAATTGATTCTTAATTCCTATTTGGAAAGACAAATTAGAACAAATGAAATCCTGCATTCTTCTGTTACATAAAACATACCATGGGCAAGCTAATTTTTCAAACAGTTCCGAATAGGAAGAAGTCTGGACTTTTGTTTCGATGAGGGAAGACAAATACTTCGGTGGATCTCTTTCGACCTGTGAGCTAATACTTCGTTCAGTTTTGAGTTTAACCCATTGGCCACAAACCCCGACAGCCTGCCGGGTGTGCAACTCAGGTACTTAACCTCAAACCCTGGCACGCTGACAGGCTAGAGTAGGTTTGTCAAAAAACGGAAAACGAGCACAATAGTGACATTTTTCAATAAAATTTTAAATGCCGAACGCTCTGTAGGTAATTAATCATTAATTTCATAGAATTGGCAATAATATGTTTCTTATGTTTTTTTCCCTGATATTTGTATTCCCAAGTTTTGTATGCAGCCATCTCCAGACCATCATACACAATTATTTTATTATTTATATGTATACATGTATATAAAAATCAAAAATAATTATTGTTCGATTTATGAATATTATGTTTTTTTGTAACTTTTTGAATAAAAATGTGGAAAAAAACTTACGAAAAAAGAGAAGGTTATATTTGTAACCTTATTTACACATATTTTAATATTTAAAAAAATATATATTTTTATGTTTTTCTTTACCTTAATCCAATATGTAAACGAATTTAAAGAAATTAATTCATTTGAATATACGGTTCAAAAGTAACAACAGATTTAGTACACCAATGCAGGTTTTCAATTTTTGGTACAAAATTAATTCAGTGGTGAAGGCCAACTTTTTAGCTCATTAAATCTGTGGCCAATGGGTTAATATATTAATATTGATTTACCATTTAATATTCTGTTAAATTTGAACTGGCGCCCCTTGTAGTAATTTTCATATTGTGATGAACTTTTTAAAAACATTTGATTTTATTTTAAACGCGACAAGCTATCGATTGATTTTATTAGTTTCTAACTATTTAATATATTATAATAAAAGGAATATAAAACTTTAGTCCACTTAATTTTATTTGACTGTAAACGGTTTCAGCTCGTTAGAGCCATCTTCAGACTGGTACAAAAAATTCTTAGTTTACGGTTTATATACACAACATATTGGGAAGGGGGAGAGGGGTGGTCTACAAGGATTTTAATCAATTATTTTAATTATATTTATTTCTTTATCTAACAATTTAGTTTCTTTTAGGCTAATCACGAACCAGAGTTTAAAATATTAGAATAATATTATTTCATTTATGTTATTAGAGTGCATGTTCTGGTTTTGTTTTTTTATTGCATAATATAATTTAATTGTTGCCACAATTCTTTTATTTTAATTATTAATGTCTTATTAAAATGTTGTACTATTTATTAAGTATTACAATCCCTTTTGCTAAAACAACTTTTGGCCAAAGAAATTTTAGATACTTTGGAACAAAACTTTACAACACACTTCCACTGGCAATTAGACAAAACACAATGAATCTTAAATATCAATCTGACACCAAGTCCTGGAATATCAGCCAAAACAGGTCCAACATCAAAGATATTATCAAAACCAACTTATAATTATGTATTTTTTCAATGGTACTCTGTTACTTTAAATGTAATACATATTGTGTTAATATTTGTATTTTTATTGTGCGTGTTATTTTTTTAATAATAAACTTCTCATTTTTTAAAGCGCCTGCTCTCAACACAGGTTTTCCTAGTGAACCAGGCATAGGACATCACAAATTGCAAGTCTACCATAAAAAATATAGAAAAAATTAAATTTGCAATAACGCTATCTATTCTCATGTAAACCTTGTTAAATAAATTTTGTACGAATCTTGGGTATTGGAAGTAAGCTAGAATTAATAAGACAAATTCCGCGGTAAAGTGAAATATTTAGACCTGATGGTGTAGTTGGGCAGGGTGTGCTTCCTCTGCAGCGCCCTGCGCGCGTGTGCCTGCAGTAGCGCGGCCAGGCGACCCCTCAGTGGGCGCGCACGCAGCTCCAGGTGCGGGGGCGACACGAAGGACAGGGACCAGTGTGTGTAGGGCCGAGTGGTGAAGCGCACGCGAGCCCGCCCCAGGAGCCCCACAACTGAAAATGGAACATAATATATTATTTTTATATTAATACACTAGCAGACCTGGCCACACCTTGCTGTGGCTAACGAAACACAACGCCATTACCCAACCTTTATAAAATCCACACCACCCGCTTGCCAGCTGCCCGCTGCCCACTGCCTGAATTGAATATTTGAATTTCTCGACTTTTCTCTACTATAATAAGCATGTATTATACATATAAACCTTCCTCTTGAATCACTCTATCTATTCCGTTGCGTAGTTTAAAAGATCTATGCGCACATACTTTTTGAGCGACTTCATTTTATACTATGTTATGATTGTATGCGGAGGATGCTTAAACATGCGTCTTTGTCACTGAGCCCTTTGGATTGTGTAGATTGATGCATGTAGTTTGATACCCATATCGCCTAATTTCCTGTTCCAAAGAAGACTCCTACAACCGAGCCACTTTGGTCACCTATGCTCTTAACTTCTCCGCGAGCGAGTTTTGGCAAACAAAACTGTATGTGATTAACTAAAAAATAAGATTACATTTTGAATTAAAACGTCATGGACATCAATTAACGAAAATAAACCAACATCGAAAAAACATGTCCATACAAAAAAACTGCTTCCTTCCTCTGACGACTGCTAAATGACACAAAAATAATTTTTAAACTAAAACTGTGAAGTCGGTATTATAGGTATGTCTTCCAAAACTTCAACAAACTACTCGCAGATGTCAATAGATGCCACCACAAGTCAAATAGTTTCATTAAATATGATGGTATTTGAAAAATAGCCGCGGACGATACGTTTCGGCCATACTCTTCTGAGCATTTTTTTCTTCGCCGAACTGTTTCGCCCATACTCGTGGAGAGGTTAAAACGGCCCAGGGAGCTTACTACTCAATTCAGTACACCTGCTACTGAGTCACTCCAGGCGTTGGTGGTTTGTCTTTGGTAAAGAGCGGGAGACGCTTTGAAGCGTGTTTTGTATTTACTTATTATTTGTACCGCAAGGGCATTTTGTTATTCGGTGAAGTATAAATTGAAAGTGAATAACGCTCTGCAATTAGTTTTTTTTCAGAGATATGGTAATGTCAGTAAGACAACTATTTACTAGATTTTGACAGAACATTTGGAATACCACAAGGTCTGCACAAGGTGGATCCCAAAAATGCTCACCAAAGATCACAAACAACAACGGTTGAAAGAGCCCAAATTCCTTGAGTGCTACGACATCGATTGCGAGCAATTCTTAAACTCAATTGTGACTGGGGACGAGACCTTCTAAACCAACCTTTAGCACTCATACACTGTTTTCCGTACACTTTATGCAGCTGAGAATGAATGTCTACCAGTGTATTGTAATTTGCACCCAAAAACGAACGAGTGTAATTCACACCTGGCGGGTGCGGCGAGCGGAAGCTCCATCACGAACGGCTGCCACGCCGAGACTAAGCACGTCACAGAGAGTGCAGCGTGGTGGACATTTGGATACGTGGTGGATTTTCAACCAGGCTACTCGTCACTGTTGCCAGATCGTGCGTAAAATCGTTCCTTGTCACCGCAGCACCTTAGAGACCTTATTTTACGGACAGCCCTCATATCTGTTTAAAAAACTTTCAATAAAAACAAAATGTATTCAAGCAGAGTTCAATTCCATTGCACCAAATTAACAATAATTTATAGAAGTTGTACATAAGAATATGAATTAATTTTACCTTCTATATCAAGGCATGCCGTTTTTCCGAGCAGCATTCCGGCATCCACCGCCAGACGGAATCCCCCAGAGTAGTCCAGGTCCAGCAGCAGGTCAAGGGTGCGCAGACGGCCGCGAGGGCCCAGGTCCACCTGCTCCACTCCAGCCCAGCGCACCCGGGGGGCGGAGTCGCCCATCACGATGCTGCGGACCTAGTCAACACATACCCATTATTACTTATTCATCTGATTTTAAAATAAGGTAAACAGTCCTGGTGATGAGGTCCTCGCACTCCTGGCCAGCGGGGCGGAGGCTACCTTCAGCTCCTGCACCAGGAACTGCAGGATTCTGCTTCAATAGCTCGCATCACTTACCCCGAGGGACTCAAACAGCTTCCCCGACGTGGTCCTGGTGATGAGGTCCTCGCACTCCTGGCCCAGCTTGCGGTGCAGCCAGGCCAGTGGGGCGGGGGCTACCTTCAGCTCCTGCACCAGGAACTGCAGCGCCAGGGATAGAGCGGCCGCACAGTCTGATCCCAACCCCAGCTGCTCTACTTCCTGAAACCAAGACAGTCTTTATTGACAAAATCGCGTAAATATAACAGTAGCAGATAGTTGTTGATAGGAAACTATCTTAACGCAAATAAATTTACAGATGTAAATGGTCACAACTTCCGAACAGCTCTTGGGAGTAACATGTCAAAAACTTACGTTAAGTCGTAAATTTTACTTACGAGTGTAAAGCTAGCCTTACAATCGGGAATGCCTTTTATTTAGACTAGAAACTCTTAGAATCGTGAACAAGTGAGTAGGACAGTCAAGAGATTAATGTTTGTTCTGTTATGCTCTCAAAGTCTCGCATGCTTCTGAAAAGGAGGGGCAAACCGATATACTAGAGACATCCCTTGAACGAATTAATGAATTTCTACAAGCTCTAGCGCCATCTATGCTACATATTGTTGGATGTTGTGTGTTGTGATTGTCCTATTTTATATTTAAATTCATGTAGCACTGAACATTTACTTATCATTTATTCTAATCTCGATGTGTAGAGCCCTTTATCTTAAACTTTCGCATCTATGCCACCTCTTACTAAAATATCGCCATAAAATGTCTTGTCTAAAATCTCCTTTGTCTGTGGCGCATCAAACTTTCTCAATCTTACAAACATTCTCTCTTGTTATCATTCTCGATTTGCTTAAACTCTGCTTGTTTAATCGTAAATCAAACCGTCTTTCACTTCTGTAAATTAATTAGTCAAAATTATTGTCGCAGTCAAGTGTTCAGACAAAACCACTCTGTACAAATTATTCAAAAGAATAAACAGAACAAACATCCAGTAACAAACACAAGTGTTTTTTACTACAAAGGATTACCTCAAAATATCATCTCACTGTACGTTCCCTGGTGTGGAACAGAAGGAAGTTAACAAGGCAGCTCTGCCTTACAACCTGACTGCAGACTCTCTGGAGAGAACTACACCTGGGATCTACGCACATATTACGAATCTTCTCGCAGTAGGTATGTGTTGTTTGTGTAAGGTTAGGTTAGGTTACCTTTGGCACGGGGGGCGGGGGGAGCGGGGGCCCGCCGTCGGGCGCCCCCTGGATGTAGCAAGAGATCCACAGCACCTGCGCCCCCACCATCAGCAGGGCTCCAAGCGCCACAGACAACAGGAACCAAATCCACTCCATGCTCCCGAGGGACTTCTGAAACACATCAAACAGTTTGTTTATAGACTGAAGTATGGAGTGTAACGAACCCATCACTCAGGGAGATACACAACCTATTACAGCCACCCAAGCAAGCAGTTAATCGAATGTGTTTTCTAAATATCGAATTCTTTCAAAATTATGGACTCTTTGAGTCATAATTTTTCTGTGATTGTTTACATTTACATGTTTGATATTAAATTTTTATTATTTATAAATATCAAAGTTTATTTCAAATACAAACATCTGACGACAACTTCAAAAATAAGAAATATACAGCCATTGGTGTGGTCATCCTACATGTTTATCCTCCTTCAGCTTAATAACCTGTTTGGTTTTCAAATGAGAATAAGCATAGTTCCTACTGGGATTTCATTTATCCAGTACCTACCCTCCCTAACCATATCACCTTGCTGAAGAAAGCATTTGAAAATGGAACATGACAAGACTGAATTGAAGTCTCTATGATTGAAGTGCATTTGTTTGTGAAAAAACAGAAGATTTGGAACATTGGAAGCAACTGGTTGAAGTCATTCGTTTTATGAACTTGATATATTTGTGATTATGTTGTTTGCGGCTTAGCACAGGTAAGTGATTGGTTATTCCTTCTTCCTTGCTTCCCTTGTTTTCCATACAAAAATTATCACCTAATTCCAGCAAACACCATTTCGTTTCATTATTATTGTAATTTACAGTCCATTTCCAAGTGCATCTGAAGCTCTAATTTGTAAACAGTTTCGGATGCGACAGTCAAAGACATTATATACTGTAGAAGCGGGGTAGAAATCTCAAAGTGGGAAGCCAAAAGCAAGGCAATTGCACTGGTCTCGATTTCTAGTACTTTAGTACTAAACTGTCACTAGTCGAGTAAGGTTGTGTCCTACCAGTAGGAAAATTGCATTTAAAAAGCGCCAAAATGCCCTCCTGTGTGATGAGAAAATGTTTCCATTACGTGGCAAACAATAGTAAAAGTGAAGAAATAACATTTCATTTATATGTACACACAAATTACTTATTATTATCGATTATTATAAGCAATACAATTAATTTTCATGTTTCCCGTCTGACAATTTTATGCGTCATTAGAGAAAAAACACACATTCTTTGATTGTCTTGTGGTACGGCCACGCTGAGGCCAACTTCCAACATCAAACTTTCAGACGATTGTGTAGAGGGGTAGTTTGTGCGTTGGAAGTTCGAGTTGGATGTTTGGCTTCGGTATGGAAGCAGCATATCTTTTTAATATGTAAACAACTTTTGAATTAAGAAATTACTGAAAACCGCTGAAAACAAAAGAGTGTTGCTTACTTGTCACATTATTTTGCGAGTATGTAATACTATGGCGAGTCTATTTATATAACGTCATTGGCACAGTAGCCATTATCTTATATTATTTTGTGTTATTTTTATTGATTTATTTTATAAAATCATTAACCTTATCACAGGCTTGTCCTAGCGAGGTAAAAATTATAAACAATGAAAACCTATGTGATTAAATAATATTGAAGTTTTTTCTACTAACCGATTGCCCCGTATGAAAACAGTTGATCACAAGATGTCCATGGTGCTCTTGAGGATGTGGCTATCTCAGTCAGTATATGTGGAGCGATCCCGTGAACTGATGGTGGCAACTCATGGTTAAATGTAGAGTGGCGGCTGTAAGCGGACAACTTACATGGTGTGGAGCTCAGGGCAAATGTCTGCAGGAAATTAAATGCACTAACATAATAATATTTGGATGATTTGCATAGCGCCGTTTTTGTGAAAAATCACCTAAAGGGCGCTGTACAAACTTATAATACATTTCTAAAATCTTATTTTCAACTACAAACTAGACAAACACTTCAAAATAACTTATGAATAAAAATTACATCCACCAGTTCGACTTTCATATGTTCTTGTAAATGATAAAAGTGATTTTTTTTAATATGAGCTCCACGCAGGAGGCCCTGAGGAAAATAATTTCCCTCAGGGCCTATGTCATCTTTAGGGATGCTGTGTAGAGGGTTTTTTAAGGAAAGGAAGGAGAGGAGAGTTCTGCGAAGGAAGAGGGTTTAAGGGGTGGGTAGGAATCTGGGGTTCAGTGTGTCCTGGTCATCCGCCTCCAAGACCTAAACAAACCTCATCCCGTGAACCTGGGCACCCCTGCTAAATCACCAAACGTAGTGAACCACTTGGGGTGACCCATGGCAGAGGTGTTGGTTTTCCAATAAAGGTTCCAGGGGCGGCGGTACCCATTCCCGCCTCCCAAAGACAAATGTAATTCTGTCTTAACTCACTTGGCGGTCACCGTCGGACTAACTTAGCTTAACAATACTGATCGGAGCGGCAACGTCCCAATTCCAGCTACTGAGAATTCTAAAATTAGTAGTTTATAATAATTAGAAATTAATATTAAGTAATATATTTAGTAATAATTACTACATATAAATATTAAGTTTAATACTTAGTAATTACTATGTAAAACCTAAAAGTACAATAGTATTAAGTAAATAGGAAAAATGAGAGATTTCTTACAATCAAACTGATTGATCAGTTTTGTAAGATTTGTAAGATAAATATTGTAAAATTTAAAAAAAGATTTAAAAAAAAATATATACAAGGTGTCCGGAAACTCGTAGTACAAGCGGGAAGCTGAAGACTCCACATCACATTTGGAGTCGATTTTGTGGTATAACTTTTTTTGATTTGAGCTTTCGTTTTCGAGTAAATTGGATCCGAAGTTGGAATTTTTTTGGTTAAATTTGAAAAAATTGTTCACTAGGGGGTTGATTTCAGCTATGTAATGTCTTATAAAATGCATCGAAGGGTAAACCGGGCTCAAAAGTTTTTTTAACCCTTTAGTTGCCGAAAGAATAGAAAAATAGAAAATATATTTATTGAAATATTTATTATAATTACAATTTTACAACAAATATATATTTTTTTTACAGGTATTTTTTTTTACTACCCTTCCATTTAAAGCATTTGCTTGTGTATGGAAGGGGAGTGTACATAATGCTATTAGTTATTAGTTATAAGTTAGTACTTAAATAATTAATTGTACATAAATATATGTGAGCTGCAGTATTTATTTGATAATGGTGTGATTTTTTTTTTAAAAAGAAAGAATGTAATGGAAAACTAAGGATATTTGTAAGATTAATTGACAGTAGTTTTTTTCTTAAGAATATTTTTAAAATGTCTCTTGACAGAGAGCAGTATTCGGGTTTTATCATTAATGCTTCTGATTTCTTCTGGTAGACGATTGAAAAAAGTTCTTCCCTGGTAAGTATAATGATGCTGTGCAAAAGACGTATTTAGTTTTGGGCATAGAAAAACATGTTTAAGTCGAGTTCTGTTTTCATTGAAAAATGGATATTTATCTTTTTCCTTTATAATTTGAATCAATGAATTTTTAATATATAAATCTTTAAATGTGTGTACTTGAAATTCTTCAAACAGGCGTTCTGTTGGGTAGTCTAGGGATTTTTTTAATATAATTTTAATAATTGTCCTTTGTACAATTTCTACTGGAAGAAGGTTACATTTATACGCGGATCCCTAACTAATAATAGCGTATTGTAGAGTGGATTGAACTAAGGCATAGTAGATTAAATATAGATTTTTTATCGCCAGAAAATTTCTAATTCTTAAAAATAAATATATTAATTTTCTGATTTTGTTTACTACTTGACATATTTGTTCCTTCCATTTCAGATTTTTGTCGATAATTACTCCAAGATATTTAATTTTATTTGTTGTTTTTAATATTGTACAGTTTGATTTGCAATAATTTTGGCAATGAATTTTAGTATTATCGTGTATGACAATGTTAAAATTTTTGGGAGCATCGTTTGGATGGATTGCAAATGGAATTACAAATGTCGGGAGGAATGCAGATCCGGGCACAGTTTGGAAATTTAATAAAAAGGCACTTTGTAGATGAGAAAAGTGTGGAAAAGCAGAATAAAACAAAAATTAATGCGCGCTCGGCAAAATTGAGGGAGATACAACCGTTCAAAGTATTTAAAATTTCACTTTACAAACTGATATTGACAGTTCGCCCGCGTCCGCCCGCCATTTTTTTTATAACCTAATACGCTAAACATGGTTTGTGATAGAAAAGAAAGTGCCCCCTTCGTAGCGCCTGCTCGCGTCACGGCAAAAAAACATCCCAGTTTTCAAGTGGTTTAGCAGCTACGCTAGGTTTGTGTAATATGGTTTGTGATTTTGGCGTACTATTAATTCTGTATTAGGTCTGGGATCCAACATAAGCAATGAAAACATGGCGAACGAACTGTCAATATCAGTTCGCGAAGTGAATTTTTAAATACTTTGAACGGTTGTATCTCCCTCAATTTTGCCGAGCGCGCCTTAATTTATTTTTTATTCATCTTCTCCACACTTTTCTCATCTAGAAAGTGCCTTTTTATTAAATTTCCAAACTGTGCCCGGATCTGCATTTCACCCCAAATGTCTTTTCACTATTTAGTGATAGTAAATTAGTGTCGAAAAAATTCTTAAGCGTGTTGATGTCTTCTGCGGCCTTTAATTCTATATTTTCCCAAGTCTTTTCACTTATTATTAATACTGTATCGTCGGCGTATGATGTAATTTGACCATTTAAATGTTGAAAAAAAATATCATTTACATATGTGGTAAAAAAAATTGGTCCAAGCACTGTACCTTGCGGGATTCCAAAGCTTGAAATCTCTTGATCACTATTAACATGATTGATTTTTACCACTTGAGGGCGGTTTTTTAAGTAGTTTGTGATCCATTTAATCGCGTTGCCTTTTATGCCAATATCATTTAATTTTTTTAATAGCATCTCATGGGATATGCTATCGAATGCCTTTCTGAGGTCAATAAATATGCCCGCACATTTTTTACCTTTATCTAATGATTCGTAAATGTATGAAGTTACGTTAGCAATTGCATCTTGTGTGCTGAGTGATTTAATAAAACCAAACTGGTTTTTGTGTAGTATTTTATTACTATCTAGGAAATTTACCAATTGTTTTTTTACTATTTTTTCAAAGATCTTTCCTATGTTAGAAATTAGACAAATTGGGCGATAATTCGTTACTTGGTGTGGATCACCAGATTTGAAAATAGGTGAGATTATTGTGTTTTTGTAGTTCATTGGAAATATTCCTTTCGTTAAACTCAAGTTTATTAAATGAGTGATGGGTTTTATTAAGTAAGATTTCATAGACTTTAACATGTGTGCCGTAATAGAATCAAAACCGGGAGACGAACCTCCTTTCATATTTTCTATTATTTTTAAAATTTCACATTCTGTTGTTATTTCAAATTTTAAAAGTATATTACTTTTCTGTAGATTTTTATTTTTATGTTTTTCTGGGTTAGAAGGTTTATGAATATTTTTCGCAAGATTTTTTCCAACATTTGCAAAGAAGGAATTAAATATGTTTGCACATTGTTTAGGCTGTAAATTGGCATCTATAATTTTTTTATCATGTTCGATGTACTTAATACTTTGTGTCTTTTTTGTATTGTCTATGGCCAAATTCACAGTTTTCCACATTTATTACGTATAATGAAATCGAAATGCTGAGATCGAAAAAAATAAGTTTTTTGAGTTCTCTACGTGATGTAGATTCACCAGTTTTCCGCCTGTACTACGAGTTTCCGGACACGTTGTATATTAAATATTCCAAAAGTAGTTAAAAAATAATTAAAATGAACACCTTCATGAAACCACAATTTCGGTGCGCAATTTGAAAAAAAAAATTAAACTTTTTGAATTTTTTAAGAATTTTTTTTTACATGAAACGACAAAAACTGAAGTGACAAAAACGTTTATAATTCATTTGTCTAATAAATTATGTATGTTTTTTTTTCGTTATCAGTAATTTTAGTTAGAAAAAACGTAATAAAGGTGAGCAATTTGTAAAACTTTTTTAGTTTGCTTGCAATTTTTTTATATTTTAAAAATGACTTGGTTATTTCTAGTAATAAAATTTAATAGTGTATTTCATCACCTTTCGAAAGCAGTTTTTAATTTTCGGATCCGTTCACAAACATTCCATTTATTTGGATATATTGAAAAGCGGAAATATTTTTATCTACTGACAAAATACGCCCGAATTTTGAAGAGTTAATGCTAATAAGCAGTGGCGTAGCTGGGGGGAGCACCCGCCCCGGCTGCCACCCGATGGGAGGGTGACACCCGGTGGGGGTGACAGCCGGTGGGGGGTGACACCCGATGGGGTGTGACACCCGATGGGGAGTGACACTCGATGGGGAGTGACACCCGATGGGGGTGACACCCGATGGGGGTGACACCCGACTGGGAAAAAATTACGAAGGATACTGTCACAAAAATATTGAACACGGTCTGTTATTTACATTTTCGTAGCTCTATGGCTCCCCGTGGAGTGTCCCGAAATGGGATAATTTTATGTCTGACGGCGAAAATAGCCAATGTTTATGCTAGCTACGCCACTGCTTATAAGCACCGTCGCGTCGTCTAAAATTCATCAGGGATCAGGCCGCTAACAATAACACTTCTTAAGTAGAAGGCGATAAGGTTTAATTTCCCGTCACCAGTGTTTTCCACCACCGACTGTTTTGATTTATGCAAGAAAAAAAACATCACAAAAAAGTGTTTTTTGCGAAGTTCAGGCACATATATTTAAATGTTTTACGATCTTACTTGATTTTCATCAAGAATTTAATTTTCCTTATTATCAATAAAACCATAACCGAAAAGGGGTTCGCATGAGGAAGATTTTGAACTTTAAAGTTCTTACATTTTTTATATGTTGTTATATTATAAAAAAAAATTATACTTAGTTTTTATATGCCTGATACTTTATTTTTTCTGGGCTTATAAATGACTAATCAAAAAAATAGTCGATTATTTCAAAGGCTCGTTCTAATTGCAGTAAGGGCCCGCAACCCGAATTTCTACCGATTTCTTACATATTTAAGTTTTAAGTAAAGTTTTAAAGCTCTTAAAAAAATATATGTTATTCTTGAAGATAATATCTAGACATTGCCCGCGCCGAAACGCAAATTATGTAAAATTCCCTCGATAGAAAAAAATCGCAAAGTATGCTCCAAAAATTATTAAAAACAAGATTGTTTCTATTATCTTATAAATTATATTTGTGAAAAAATTCACAATGTTTCTTTAAATGATACTTAAGATGCTCCCCGCGAGATTTTTGCTCTATTTTAAACGAGTCGTGTTTTATAAACATTTTCGCAATTTTCGCATCGATTTTGTCATACCCGATAATTTTTTAAAAAATAGTCATTTATTTCAAAGGCATTTCATCTAAAATATATCTAAGCGATCTACTTTTCAAACCAAAATCACATGATGTTGCACTGCTTGGTAGTGCATTTTTAGAAACCGGTGTATACTTCTCATTATTCTCTCCGAAACCGAAACTTTAAGTACTTACTGTGTCCAACTTTTCTGTATTTTAGCCGGTTCTACATATACATCTATATCTGTCACCAAATTACACGTCCTCAAAGTACGTCACATTCGTTGTATTTCCTTTTTTATTACGGTTAGACATAATTATACTTAATATAAACAGATTTGGAAAGAGAGAACAACAAACTTTTGACTAGGTACGTAGGTACCGTAAAATTTTTAAAAAATCTATAAAACAGAAAACTGCCAAATCTAGTCAGGGATTGTCAATTCAAAAAGATATATTTTAGATAAAACGAAAAAAGTTAAATGACAATATCCTTTACAATACGCTTGTCATTAAACTCGTAATTTTGTTTCGTATAAATACAGCGAGTTTAAAAACTTAAAATCTAGGTATGTTCGTGACATAAAATTTTAATATTTTAAATGCATACGACCGTTTATAAAATCGAAATCTGAAAGAGATTTTTCATCCGCTTTCAAAAGCAGTATTTAATTTTGAGTACGTTAAAAAACAACGAAACTATTTGAAATTGAATGTCAAGCGGGAATACTTTGGTGAAATGATAGTGTCCGGGAGGGTAAAAAATAAAATATATAAAAAAAACTCAAAAAAGCAATGGTCAAAAATTCATAAAGATTTTAGACAAAGTGAAGATAAAAAAGATCAAGTTTATTCTGTAATACATCCTAACAAGATAAATTTATAAACACCAAAATAAGTGGAATAGTTAAAACTTTTATCAATAGAAGGCCTAAAACCCTAAAACCAACTAAAACCAATACACAGTTTATCTATGCAATATTTACGTACAGTAAATAAATAGATTTTTTTTAAATACAACATTTTTACTTTTAGGTAGGTACTGTTACCTATAGTTTTGTGAAATGATTATGAATATTCTAGTCAGAACTACAAAGGAAATGTTGAATTTTGATTTCCAAAAACCAGAAACACAAGACAAAAACGCGCAGTTCGTAAACGTTATAAGTATTGTTTATACGTTTTACAAAAATTAATTCCTATAGACATTTTTTTTTTTTATACATATAATACATAATGTATTTGATTCGTTGCAGATAATGTTTGCATTTATATCTCTATACAATGTCGTGAGCAAATCAAATATTAGCATTCCATTTATTGTCTTATTACTAAACAATAATACGAAACATAATTACTCACAGATCACTGGAAAACTGTCGATATTTCGTATCTCGCGGAGCAGATTTTAATTCGGCATCTGCGTGAATTTCGCGAACTGCGAGATATGTCAGATTATTGGGAATACTTCGAATTACCGATTCGAGCGTAAAGTGTTACAACTGTCAGAATGGAAGAAAGATAACTGGCCTCGACCGGCAGATCGATAATCCCTGCTGTTCGCAGTGTTCTCAGGTGCTCCTGTCACCGGGTCTCCCGATATAATTTAAAAGGGAAACCGGTTACTTTGGCACCAGTTCCACTGGAATTATTACTCTAGGCCAGTGGTTTTCAACCTATGGTACGTGTACCCCTGGGGGTAGGGACTCCAGATACTAATATCTACAGCCTGTATGTCGGACGAATATCTACAGCTCATCTACGAACTTCAGAGTGTTGACTAATATCTACAGAGCGTAGGTTGAACTAATATCTACAGAGCGTAGGTTGGACTAATCAGCTAAATGTGTCCAATAGTCCGATATTGGGGATTTTTACATACATACTTACTTAAATTAAGGTTTTTAAACTGCATACCCAATATTACGTTATTCCAATATGCTATACACAATTGCAAATCCAACCTCTGCCAGTGCTGTAGATATTCGTCAACACTTTGGTTCTCATAGATATTAATCAACAGTTTGAGCTGTAGATATTCGTCAACACTTTGATTCTCATAGATATTAGTACGATTTTTTCAGTTTTTGGAATTCCTGTAGATATTATTAGACGCCTCCGGGGTAGGCGAAGCCAAATTGGGGGTACGTAATAACATGGCACGCATGAAAAACCACTGGTTAAAATGCCCGAAGTCGTTTTGCACTCTGTATACATAGAAAATACAAAAAAAAATAAAAATTACGACACCTCTAAATGACAGAGTTAGGTTTTTACCCATGGCTGTTCCCAACAGCATTTATCTCGGGAATGCTGGTTATCTGCAGCCTTAGTTCCAGAAGAGATGTCGCTGCTGATGGCTTGTAAGCTTCTATGTAAATGGTTTTATATCGGTACCAGATATTCTGGCTGAAATAGGATTTTGTTTTTTTTTTACAGTGATACCTCACAAGAGTCTCAGCTGCTCCCGTCTGGAGCCAGTGAGACTATGGCATCCCCAATTGGGGTATGTTGTGAGGCTGAAGGTAGTGGGGAGGGGGAAGGAGATAGGGAAGAGGAAGGTGGGGAATTACCTGGCTATTCAGATCTCACCAAACACGGCTATGCCATTTCAAGCAACGTTTCAATTATGAATGGTGGTCTTACACCAGGGCGATACTGAGAGTATCTTCCACTCTGGATGTCCGGGATAATTTCACGCGAGGCCGCCAACACAGGCTTTTGATTCTTCCCAAGTGCAGAACTAACTTACTAATGGTGATGCCCCTGGGATGAATCACTAGGTTAATTAATTGCCTCGCAGGAAATGTGGATATTTTCCATATGTCCTACAATGAGTTTAAACGTAAAATATCTCTCATGTTTTAATTTGTATCTTAATTGTAAATATATGTTTTATGTAAATAAATAAAATAAATGAATAAATAAAATTGCATTACTTAATTGTATTTGTGTGACTTGATTATTAAATTCATATAATAATTAGAGTATTAAAAATTACAAATGAAACACACGTCTTTCATTACACGTGTAAAAAAGATAGATAGGAGGGTACGGGGAACAACAAATTTGTAGTGAGAGACAAGAAGTTTGTTGGTCAGATAAACTGTCACAAGACGCCACAAATACGTCGCTCTAGACTCTTTTTGTGAAAAATGCCTTCCTGTGCTTTTGAGAGGTTCACACATTATTTACGAGCAAAAACTAAATGTGGTGGAGTTTGAGGTAAACGAATAATGCAGAAGTTTGAGGTAAACGAATAATAAGACGTGATTACTTCATATTGGCTGCCATGGACCCTTTTAGTACCAGCGACGCGCTGCCGAACTAAAATGCAATTCATTCTGTTTCCGATTGCGTGAGTGGTTTAGTATATTTATGCCGTCGACTCAACCTTTCGCAAATGACTCCAGTGTTCGCTTCCAACTTTCTGACAAATAATCTTATACAAAAATGTAAATTTTGGAATTGAATATTGTTTAATAAATCTGTAAGTACTAAGTCTTGCTTATTTGATTTACATATGCAATATGTTGCAAAAAGTTGGTCACGTAGTATGGGTACGTTCCCTTATAACAAAAGGACGAGTATCTTTTCTCTTTCTGGAGACCTGAAGATGCGCGGGCCACCCCGGAAAGCAAACTTAAACTCTCAAGATTTCACACGACCTTTTATCAGTCAGTCCATCTGTAAAACCTAGCGGTGCGGCGGGATGCAACATCTAACCATTAGCTTCCCTTGTCTCTAGAGACAAGCGAAGCGGTAAGGGGACGTATTCGAGATTGAACATTTTTCAATGTACGCTCGAAGTAATTAGATTTGCTAAAAAACTGCTTTTAGTTAGGAAACGGTTCCGAAATTTTTCACTATTTAGAATAGTGAAAACTAGCTTATATCCACGCCCGTTCATTTCGACGGCTTAGTTCGATCGAACATGTTAACTTGCAGCTATGCTCGTCGTTGCGTCAAGTTAGTGCCCGAGCGGCGAGCGTCTCGAGTCGAGAAGCTCGATCAAACATTTGATCGAATATCTATGGTCAAACTATGATGAGAGGTTTATTTATGGTCAAATGTCAAATATGCTGACGTAAGTATTCCGTGCACCCACCATTCAGTAAGTACTTTTCTTCAGGATATAAAAAATAAACAAAATGGCGAACATAACTCCGAATATCCATTTTTCTTCTCCAACATGTAATTGGACAACAAGCGCATCAGATTCAAGACGGGTAACGTATATGTAGATGCGGATTAGGGATGGACGATATACATCGATGTATTATAAACACTCGATGTATTGTAACGATGCATCGTATTGAAGCGATGTATTGTTAATACTTCAACATCGAATATGTATCGATGTATTTTATTCGATGCATCGAATACGAAAAGTTTTTTTTACTTTTCTTTATTCATTGAAATTTTTTATTACGTTGCCAGTACGCGGTTTGTTATATTCCAACAAGCGATATGCAAAGGCTGGCTGCAAGGGGCTGTTTGTTTAATAAGAAGCACTGCTTCCATTGTTTCAAAGTTCGAAGACAACCCCCCTCCCCCCCCCCCCAACGCGTGTTTTGATTTGTACCACCGAAATATAGGGAATTTCACATAAGAAATCAGAAATACATCGATGTATTGGAAACATCGATGTATTCCGCAATACATCGTATTAACATCGATGCAACCGTTCGATGCATTACATCGATGTATTTTTTGAATGTCCATCCCTAATGCGAATGCGTTGTCTACACGTTGAAACACGAATTTCTGTTGAACATCAACAAGAATTACCGACTTTGAATCATTGGCTCGATACCGAACAAAAAAGCTTGAGCATAAAACCATCGAACATGAAGGAGCGTGGGTCCGTGGCATTACGTGCATTGTCAGCGTAATATTTACGCCACATTTATGAGCAAGACGGCCTCTAGATTTTAGGAGCTTATCGCAAATCGCAAGGAAAAGATTCCAAAATTAATTGGACAAAGAACCGGTTATATTTCATTATGCGGTAACTGGAACCGCAGTGACGGCAAATATCAGATATTATAATTATCAGCCATCTCTAGTCATTTGCAATGCGCGCGCAAATTTTTGGCGGTAATAAGTGATCACTTACGATTTAGGAAAATATTACTTACCAATACCACCCGGCTTTGCCCATGATTTGGATTCATCTATAATATTATGTAACCTTAATTGATTAATTAACTAGGGAATCTCTATTAAATGTCCAATTTGTTAACTTTACAGGAGAAATAGAAAAGTAATTGATAATTATTCTTAAATTTTCAATGACAGTTTCGTACTAAACTGAAGACGTATTTAATACGCCAATACAGTCGATTCCGCTTAATCGGTACAACGGTTAATCAGGACAGCCGGTTATTTGGGTCAAAACTCAGGGAACAGAAGTGAAATAAAGAAACTGATACTAATTTACTTAGGTTATCTGGGACAATTTCCGTTTAATTAAGACAATTTTCGGTCAAGTAGATGCAAAACGTGTTTCAGTAAACGAATATTATTAAATAAGGGCGGGCGTGAGGTTTGCTACGCGGGTGTGGGGAGAGGATGTGCCGCACTACGGGAGTTCCCGAGTCCATTTGGCAGTAATTCGGTAGACTAGACTTCGACCACGCCGAAATTGGCGAAATTGTTCACTTCGAATTACACTGCCGCGCGTGAAAGATGTCATTTTTTGGGTTACTGTTATCATAACATGTAAAAGGGGTCGTCCATTAATCACGTGATGTTTTTTTAGCAACTTTTTAACCCCCCCCCCTGGTGATATGTGGTGAGGTTTTAGACTACCCCCCCCCTATACCCAAAATCACGTGTATTTTTTTTGTACAAAGTATATTGAAATTTTCAGAATATTATCGTGCGTTCGACGAAAAATAAATGCACGTGATATCTCATTATAGCCCCCCCCCCCCCCCCCCCCCTCGCGATATTTCGTGATTTTTTCGGCCCCCCCTTTTTTTTACATGAAAGGCCCTAAGGGAAAATAATTTCCCTCAGGGCCTATGTCATCTTTGGGGATGCTGTGTGGAGGTTTTTTTTTTAGAAATGGAGGAGAGAAGAGTTCTGGGAAGGAAAATTGTTTAAGGGGTGGGTAGGAATCTGGGGTTCAGTATGTCCTGGTCATCCGCCTCCAAGACCTAAACAAACCTCACCCCATGAACCCAGGCCCCCCTGCTAAATCACCAAACGTAGCGAACCACTTGGGGTGACCTATGGCAGAGGTGTTGGTTATCCAATAAAGGTTCCCGGGGCGGCGGTACCAATTCCCGCCTCCCAAATTGAGAAACTGCTGGCTTGCCTACCAACTGCTGGCAGACCAGATCAGGAGAGACTGGTTGAGGGTGAGAATGGTCTTGGAGGCGGATGACCAGGACACACTGAACCTCAGATCCCTGCCCACCCCTTAAATCCTTTTCCTTCCCAGAACTCTCCTCTCCTTCCCATAAAAAAAACCCTCCACACAGCATCCCCAAAGATGACATAGGCCCTAAGGGAAATCATTTTCCTCAGGGCCTCCTGTGTGCTCACTAAAAAAAAAAAAAAAGCGCATCCGCAGCCAAGACCTAGACAAACCTCACCCCATGGACACGAGCTATTTAGTCATCAAATGGTAACTGTCACTTGGGGTGACCTATGGCAGAGTGTTGGTAATCAATAATTGATTTCCGGGGCGGCGGAACCCATACCCTCTATCCAAATTGCATGTGTATAAAAAAAGCATTGAATAGGTATAAATTTTATACTTTATATAAATAAATACTTTGTTTAAGGAGCTAAACGTCGCAAAATTTATAAAATTGGTAAGACTTCGGTGGCTGGGTCATGTGGAGAGAATGACCGAGTATCAAGCACCAAAGTCCCTGCTGAACTCAAGACTGACAGGGCGAAGGAGCCTGGGAAGGCCAAGACTAAGATGGAGCGACAACGTCCTCAAAGACATATCTATCTTGGAGCTTCCAAACTGGAGAGAGCTGGCACAAAACCGAGATGAGTGGAGGAAGACTCTTGAGGAGGCCAAGACCCACCAGGGGTTGTAGAGCCAATAGTGATGATGATGAGGTATAAATTTTTATTCTTCACTTATTTGCGACAGTCGCTTATTAGGACAAAAAGTTTGGGCCCAATGTGTCCCAATTAAGCGAAATTGGCTATATAAACGGAATTTTAGCTTGGGGTAACACTTATTCTAATGCCCTCGACCCAATCATTAAAGCTATATAAAGGAATTTTAGCTTGGGGTAACACTTATTCTAATGCCCTCGACCCAATCATTAAAGCTCAAAAACTAATAATAAAAATAATTCTTAAACTTCCTCTCACTACCAGCACCGATACGATCTTCAATACTTTCAACGTTATGGACATTAAACAGCTTTACTCAAAATCCATCTTACTTTATTTACACAAAAACAACAAAATCCTATACAAACCAACACAAATGATACACAATACCCGAGCCAAAAATAAAGAACTTCTCCAAACTCCCTTTTCTAAAACCACCTTTGGACAAAAACACTTTAAATACATAGCTTGCAAACTACACAATACACTTCCAGCCACGATTAGACAAACTGAATCAATGACCAAATACAAACAAGATATAAAGAAATGGATTATAAGTATTGGACGTCACACTACTGCTAACATCTGTAAAATAGATAACAAATAGACAGAATTACCATCTCACGTATGTCCTTACCCTTATTAAAGAACTTAAAAAAGTAAAATCCTATATGTATAATATAACTCCCTATATAGATTCTTCTCTTCCTTCACCTATATAATGCTCTCTTTATGATATTAACCCTCAATTTTAATCATCTTTCTGTTTGAATTGTATAAATCAGTATGTATCTTACCTTAAATATTCTTATGTTATAATTAAATATTCTTATGTATGATACTCATTTATGTACCTCTACGTCTGTCTCAACACAGGTATACCCTAGTAAGACAGGCATTGAATAATGTAATGTAAACATACCTTATATAGGTAAATAAATAAATAAAAGGCAAAACGCAAGTGAAAAAATAAATAAAAAAACAGCAATAATTTTTCCGAATATTTATTTTTTGTTAAAAAACGGGCTTTCAAAGCGATGACATAATAGTAATTAAAGTTATCCATATTATAAGTAATTCATATAATTTATAATATTATAGCAATTTTTATATTCAATATTCATAATATAATATATTACAATATCAGTATTTCAAATTTATAATATATATATATATTAAATATATGGGTGATGCGTTCACGTACAGCACGCAATACATTTTAAACAAACTAGGAAAAAATACAAAATAATGGAATTTATTTTAGTAAAAAAAAAACAAACAGAGCTAATAATTAAAATGCATAATCCTAATTATTGATTATTTTAAAAGCATACAAATGTAATAGACCATTATCTACAAGGGATAAAACTTGTTCAAATTATTGGGGTTTACAATTTTGATTGAATTTTTTCAGTTCTATAATACAAAAATAGGATTTGGCTGAGTTTGATAAACATGTTTGGTTCAGTTGAACTTCCCACTAACTGTTGTAAGGCAGATTTTGTATTACGCACGCAATGCCGGTACCCCGCCATCGTTGCAACGTTGTGGAACCACAGCTCACTCAAACGCCATCTCAAAACCGTGCCGAATTGACGCTAGGGCAAACTTGTAACAAATTCATATCTACAAATGCTAAATGTTACTAAGAACTTTTGTTTCTCTTGTCGTAATACTAAACGTACCAAAGATTAGATAGAAAAAGAACTGTTATCAATATCAACAATTACGGTTTTGATGTTGTCAGTGTGTGATCTTAACCTGTTCAACATTAGATGAGATTTCGAAAACTGTGCGAAAATTACCTTGATGAGTTCTGGTCAAATAAATATTAATTTATTCTGGTCAAATAATTTTTTTTTTAATGCGATTTTAACCCTTATGTACAAAGAAACTGTAAGAAGGACAAGGTCAGAATCGCTTGCGCCAATATCATTCTTGATGTAGCCAAAAGTTTCATTCACCTAGCAACATCAGAATATTTTTAAATGAATTATTATCTATGGAATCTGGGTGTCAGATTTTCGAAAAGTGATCTCATATCTGCGTGACAGTTCACAAAAACATCGAAAAATGCAAGTAATGTTGTTTCTACAGATAGTTTATTGTTCAAGGAATGTGATTCAGTAAATAAAATACACTATGTATAGCTCAAAATAAATCCAGAAAATATTACTTCAAGGTGATGCATTCCATAGTTTCCAGTATGCAATAAAAGAAAAAGAAGAAGTATCAAAAATGGGTCTCGACAGTTTAAGACCATGTGTATTAACCTGTTGAACTTTGGATGGTATTTCGAAAAACCGCGCGAAAATTACCTTGATGAGTTCTGGTCAAATATTGATATACAGGAATTGTTTTTTTACAATTGTTTTCTGTTTACCAGATAATATACCTTATTATTCATAAATATCTAAACAAGTTTTCTAAGAATAGCTAACTTTAACTAAAAAAAAAAAAAATTCTCTTATTCAAAAAACAAAGAATATAAACTGATTTTAGTATTTCTACACAAACCTGAATAAACATCCTACATGAAAAACAAAAATTCAAAGGAGTTTTCAAAGAAACAATGACATTGATACTCCTTTGAAAACGTAAAATATTGTTATTTTCGCCATCGACAGCTGCTAAAAGTGACGCACTATGTAATGTTGTAGAACATTCATTTGAAAGCATTCCGAGAAGCTAGATTAATCAAATAAAAGTGCTACATCAAGAAAGATGTTGGCGCAAGCGATTCTGACCTTGTCCTTTATACAGTTTCTTTATGCATGAGGTTATTTAAGCAGTGCAGTTTTTTTTGGATTTTCTGTTTAAACTCGATTACTGGAAAAACATTACTTTGGTACATTTAGCACAGAAGGAACAAATATTGTACAAGATACAACAATAATTAATGACGCCAATTTATGGGTTGTATTAGTGTTAATTTTATAAACACAAAAGTTTAAATTCACAATAATTAGTTTCTACACTCAGAGCAGAATCTCACTAATTCAGAGTTAAAGATTGTAAGAAGAGGTTTTGGTGGCACTCCTGCCTTTTTGAATATGCCAGAGCGGGACGGCAGAACTCGCTATAAAAGGTGATGTATGTACCTGCTCGCCCTCTTTACCTACAGACAGCTCGTTAGACAGCAAGTAGCTTATGACTTGTATAGCACCAATAAATGTTCATCTCGTACATGCGCGTATTATTAAGATCTAAAGTCTACACTAAAGTCTGCAAATAAGAGTGGCGCAGTCGGTAGGATAAGAGGGTGAGCAGGTACATACATCACCTTTTATAGCGAGTTCTGCCGTCCCGCTCTGGCATATTCAAAGAGGCAGGCGTGCCACCAAAACCATTCTTACAAAGATCTTGCATAATTTACATCAGAGTATGAAAAAACAATTGTACAAGAGATTATGTTTTGAGGTTATGTTGTAATACTGCGATGCGTCAACTGACACAGTGAGATTCTGTATAAATATGAAAATTTGTTATAGTTTTGCCCAACATCTAACCACTCGAGCGATGGAGATTTCCGGGTGTTCGGTTTTCGATTTGGCCATTTAATTTAATCCCAAATGCAGAAATATATGAACCGCTTTAAAGCCAATGAATCCACCTGAATTTTAACGCTTATCACATATTTGTAGGTTTTACAAAAAAATTGATAAATTTATAATTAATTTTAATTTATAAAAATCACCTGCCCAAATTTGGGTAGCTATCGCTCGAGTGGCTAACTGGTCTCAGCAGACGAGGACAGAGCACAATTGTAAAACTAACTCTAACTAAAATTAACTCCACGTTGCGATAACATTCGCAAGAATTGTATACAAATGGAATGATGCACCTAAATTTTTAGTCACGCAATAAAAATTTTCAAGTTTCTTCGAGCGAGATTTTCTCACAATCACCATCATCATTTCTCCCGCTAAAATTAACTAAAAAATTAAATTACCTAATTATTTATACAATAATAGTTTTTTTAAAAAATCATTGATTTGACTTGAAGTGCGGTGTAGAATTACATATCATTTTAAAATGTTTTGTTAGCGGAAGAAACAGCTAATTGTGTGGAAATCCACCTCAAGACCTCCGCCTTAAAATATTTGTCTAAATAAACAACACTTTGATAAAATACATTGATTTAATATAATATAATGATATTTAACTATTATTCAAGCTACTTTTTTCAATTATTATATCTAAGATAACACGAAACACAATAATAATAATAAATAATATATTAATAATAATACATTATCTTCATAAACGTTTTAATAAGGTATTTAATACACTTCATAATTGAGACAATGGTATTTCATAATATTTAAAAAATTTTTAATTGTTTTAGATAACGGAATAAAAACATCATTTCATATGTTGTCATTGATCAAATTTAGTTAAGTTTGTAAGGTTTCTTTAAACTGACAAAAATATAGACGCAATAGTATATCTTGTACAAATAAGCCATATTCTCAAGGAATTCATATTTTGGTTTCGGCTGAAAATTTGCCGAAATTTCGGCACAGCTGAAAACTGTCGGACCACGTTTGGATTTACTCAGGCGCATGTGTATGCTTCTGTAATAACTTATATTATTTTAAAAGAATGTGTTACGAAGCAGAAAATATTAACAACCAATCTGTGGGAAAACCGGTGAACATTTTAACAGGAATTGTGGTTAAGAATAAGGTAAAAAATAGGAGTCTATTTCCTCAGCGTTCAGACTGTCTCCGTAGCAATAATATTACAGTATTCTCTCACTAATCCGCTAATCCAAAAACTAAGTGGACGATTAAACTTCAAGATATCCAAACTCCAAAAGCCAAGTGGAATGGAGTGGAAAAACAAACGTAGTTCGTTCCTAGAGTAGTTCCCACATATTTCCCAAATGCAGTCATTCAGAAGTGCGGTCCAATGCGCATGCGTTACTGTGCGGCAATTAAATGAAAATTGCCAGTATTTAAAATGAAATTACGAGTAGTTCCTTCGCAAGAATACACAGGGCAAATCAAAATGTCCTAAAACAAAAATAATAAATCCTGGTGACCGGTAAAATGGTCAGCGAGAGCAAGATAAATGGTGGCATAGTAACTGGTGTAAATAATGGTAAAAAAGAAGAAATTATCCAATTATATTTACTATAAAAACAAGAAATTATGGTTTTTTGTAAATAATAACATTGGCAGAGCAATTCTATCTGTCGACATAAATTGGACACAAGAAATACAGTAAGATAACTCAACCCATAAGTGACACAGCTTGGACTACTGAATTTGCCAAAGTGACAAAGCTTAGACTACTGAATTTGCCAAAGTGACAAAGCTTGGACTACTGAATTTGCCAAAGTGACAAAAATTAGTCTACTGAATTTGCTAAAGTGACAATGCTTGGACTACTGAATTTGACCAATGTACACCGACCTTAATTTTGTGCTTTCAACTAGTAACAATAACAATGAATTATCACAGTTGTTGAATTAACAAGTAGCAGATTACTGAGAGAATTTGTAATGTCTATTTACTTCATTTCCAAATTAATTTTGCTGAAGTAACATTTCAAAGCAAAAGTAACATTTCAAAGATGCATAATTTGCTTATTGCTAACTTGGGATGCTCGCCAGGCTTGTTGAACTCATACTAATTTATACTTCAAAAGAATTATCTTGCATTGCGAAGAAAGGGCGTGATTTATTAGTAGTTCACACCGCGCTTCATTCCGAATTATAAAAGATTTCCGATGTGAATGAGACTCGCTGGTTGTTAGAATTCCCAACTCCATACATATATACTGATGTGCCTGAATTTATTAAATGTTTAAATGTGATATTATGTGCGTGTTAGCAAAGCAACTGAGCTGAGAACACAAGGCATAAAAACCAAAGTGACAAGAGGATCATAACATAGGATACGTTGAGATAAACTGATATAATATTAGAAGGCAGACACAATATATAAACGTTTAAACCCAAATTCGTGACACTTTAAATTCATTTATAACAAATAACTAATTGAAAGAATCCATCTTTTAAGAAAAATAAAATATCTGACATAGAAAGGAATATAGGTGACTGTTTTCAGCACGCTCTCAATGTTATCAAAAAGAAAGAAAAAAAACATGAATTTTGGCTGTATAATCATACATAGAAAGATAAAATCAGGCGTATAATTTTTATATAATTTTTAAAGAAAGACAAACATTTCCGGATTACGAATAATCCACTGCGCTCGTAACCGATCACACACACAAGTCAATAAATCAAGAGCGTTCTAATACATTTGTTTTGTATTTTGCCTTCAGTGTAAATTTAAGTGGCTTTCACTACAGGCAATAAAGATATTATGGCTTTAGATAAGGTGTAGAATTGTTTAAACGACTTTACGTGTCAACTCCATAGATAATAGAAACAAGGGAGATAAACAAACAATAAATAAAACCAAATGCACAAAAATGTGGCCAACATGGTTCACCAATGCTACTGCAAACCGCGTCTACGCACATATTGCCTTTGTTTCTACTTAATCACCAAATGCGTAACTTGTTACTATGATAGTCCGTGCACTTTGGTAGTAGCTTGATGACAATCGGTGCGCTTCCACGCCACATCTCACTTTGTTTCTATTATCCATCTTATGCACATATTATTACAACATAAAAGACAAGTCAATATTGGTCAATCATCATGTATAGTAGTATATAAGTCAATACATAAATTTAATACAGAAGTGACTTTGAGTGTATCATCCCATTTGATGTTATTTCAAAATTGCATTACACGAAAGACATGCAGTAATAATAATATATAATAATTATAATTTAAAACTTTTTAAATATTTACATGTTGAACACGAGTTTTACAATCATTCTAATTCAAACTTGCAAAGATTCATAGTGCGGATTAAAGAATAGGACTTCATCCTTGAAGCTCACAAACTATGTATACCTATAGTTTGTTTTGATGGGAAAAATGTTACAATTTCTAAGTTGACAAAAACAAATTTATTGTTTGTGGTCTAACATAAGAGAGATTGTTTTTCTAAATGGGGTTTATTTTGACAAATAACATAAAATTAGTTTGTGGTTCAAATATTTAAAAATTGGAACAATTAAATAAGTGAGAGTTTGTTCCAATTTTTGAAATGGGGTTGTGTTGAAAAATAACATAAAATACATGTGGTTCAAATTTAAGTACGAGATATTGTTTCAATTTCTAAACGGGGTTATGTTGACAAATAACACAAATTGTGGGAGGAATGCAGATCCCGCCAATGTGGGGGATTTTAATAAAAATGCACTTTCTAGATGAGAAAAGTGTGGAAAAGTTGAATAAAAAAGAAATTAAGGCGCGCTTGGCAAAATTGAGGGAGATACAGCCGTTTAAAGTATGAATAAAATGACACTTCGTGAACCGATACTGTCAGCCATTTTGAAAACTAAATATTACCTTAAAGTTGGTAGCACTCGTAATCGTCCTCTAAGTCTGTTACAATGAAAAATGGATTGTGCCACTTTATAACGCCTACTCGCGTCAACGCAAGAAAAACATCCCAGTTTTCAAGTAGTTTAGCGGCTACGCCAGTTTGTGTAACATGGTTTGTGACCATTATTAATTCTGTTTTACATAATTACGTGTATATCACACGAAGTATCAACCTTCGTAAAGCAAGTCTGAGATACCAACATAATAGTAACAAAATGGCGTAGTATAAGTTCACGAAGTGTCATTGTATTCATTCTTTAAACAGCTGTATCTAACTTTTCCACACTTTTCTCATCTAGAAAGTGCGTTTTTATTAAAATCCCCCACATTGGCGGGATCTGCATTTCACCCCAAATTGTATGTTGAATAAATATTTTAAAAAGTGGTATGTTACATGAAATGTGTTTTCAAAACGTATTGGAGTAAATAAATTATGAATTTGTTATTTGCATATAAAATAAAGATTTCGTATCGCTGTAAAAAAATCTATTTGAAATGTCGAGATTGCGACATTTTTGACAAATCTTTTTACCGAAAACTGTGCTATACAAATCACCATATTATTATTAACTGGGCGATAGACCAACTTGATGCATATTTAATACATTGACAAGTGGAGTGAATGAATTTTGACAGTTTGCAAAAGTTAATAGTTGTAAAAAATAACAAACATTTTAAAAGTTTGCAATTATTGGGGAGAATTAATACAAATCCTTAAATATGAGCTTAAAAGGATCTGGAATAAGTAAATCAAAATCACTGGACTTTTTGAAACGGCTGAATTTGCCATTCATAAGTTGTAGACTTAGTTTAAAATTTAACAAGACACTCATTAGGTACACAAGTGTTGCTTCTTCTTCCAGCATATCTGTAAATAGTCGGTGATGCCTAGGTTAAATCAATACATTCTTATGGTGGCAATAACCTTTAACGGAAAAGGTCTCCCATGAAATGTCAACGAACTTTATAGGTTATATGGAACAAACAAGGTTAAAATAAACTCCCAACAGATTAATCGTAAGAATTTTACACAAATTAAAAATAAAACAGTAAATTTGTACCTTTTTAATAGTGTAATGTGTAATCCTCGACAGAATGCTGAATAATTAACAGATTTGACACAAGTCACAATGCAAAGTTAGCAGTTGGCAGCTGTCACTGTGACATTTGGTAAACAAGGCTAGTGGCTAGCAGGTAAATCAATTCACAGCCAGTAGTGTCCAGTGTACTTCTGTAGGTAGGTACCTACACCTACACCGATATGAACATTTAGTTTGTGCGTTATAGCGAACGTGTCAGTGGGAGAAATGGATGGAATGGTTTGTCGGATACTCTGTCTGCTATGTTCCTTGGTAAGTTTGAAAAGAATCGGCACGAGTACTGGCTGCCATAAGAATGTGACAGAAAGTAACATTAGTACATATATATAATTCATCAGTGTGAACTAGGAATGTAACCTCTCCTTTCCTCTACAAACGTGCAAAAGATGAAGTAGGTTTATGAATGTAATTACTTGTCTAGGTTAGATTATAATGCGACATTTACAGGCGAGCAAGAATTCTGATATAAAACTCCCTCTTACACATAGATGTACTGAGAACTAGTATAACTAATTCTTAAAGTAGGTACCTAGCTTATGTTGGTTCATTTGTTTTAACTTAAATGATTGCATTAACCAATTGTTTAAAGTCCTAATTCTAGATGTATTCTGGCAAAAGTTCACTCTCGTTGGCAAAGGTAGTTCATTGTTCAATATAAACTGTGTTTTCCTCAATGCAACCATGAATATTTATTCAATTTATCACAGAAAATTATGTATTTACAAATTTTCTACAAAGTGTAACCTAAGCATCGAGAACACATTATGAAGTAGGTGGCGCCCCCGGAATGGGGTGCTCCCATCTGCTAATGCGGGGGCCTCGCTACCGGGGACGCCACAGCCGTAGGATGCTCAGAATATGCCGTCGTCAAAAACACAAGCCTTTATTACAATACATATCATTATAACTGGTTATATATGTACTTGTGAATGAAACAAGCGACAAACATAACTTTATACGTCGTAATTCTTCACTAAATCTTCAATAGACAGAAAAACATAATGAATTTCACACAATCATAACATTATCATGTAAAAGCTCAATACAAGTCAATAATTTAATAACTGATGCACACAAATATATGTTACCAAATGCTACCACAATCCAAACACACACTCCCACAGTAGCCACTAAAAGAAAACTTTTAATGTGTCTAAACTATATATTTTTTATGATTTTAGATGAAATTATATGGTCCCAAGTAAAATTAAAACCAACTTCTAATATTGTATCACTGAATTTGGCCATTTTTAAAAGTAAGATTGGTGGGCTTCAGTTTGTAAAAAAAGCGGAAACCGTTTTTATTAAGTGCTGAAGTCGTCACAAATATTATGTTTTCAATGTGCGTTTGGGCTGTGGGTAAATGAATACTACCCTGCAAAACATTTAGACAAAGCAGTAATGAAGCCACGTAATAATTATTTTGAATGTTTATAAATTTGCTGTTCCTAAATTAAATGGATGCTCAATGAGTTTTTTTTTTCAAATCACACAGATTCAAAGGACATTTAATAAAGATGTAGAAAGAACTATGTACACTAATCTTGATTAATTTTTGGGTTATTATGCCATGTTGCACTTCATCCTTCTTTAGCCAACGTTTTGGACAGCGTTACAGTGTCCATCATCAGGCAGTGTAGATTGTGGTGAAGTGTGTGTTTATGTATATAGAAGTGACACAGCGTTGCGCGCGTCAATCCTCTTACGGTCGGTATTTCCAGAACAATTAATGAAATTAATGTAGTTTTCCATGTTTAGTTTTGGTGTAGCCTCGAAGTACCGGACACCAAGAATTATAAAGCTTGACCCCATTCTCTATTAATTAGGGGGTTTTTGGAAACGTTGGCTAAACGAAAGAGGATGCGCAACACAACATGATAATATTGTTTTCAATCAAAGATGTTGTGTCCAGATTAGCGATGCATCATAACTCAATTTATTAAAAGCGTGAGTCACGGCACAAGCTCCTTATTTTCAAACGACTCAATTGAACTAGAGCCGAATTGAACTCGGAGCATATATGCAATAACAATTATTTTTCTAAAATATCTCCTGAACGGCGGCGCTCATTCTGTGTTTTGTGAAATACAACTTGGAAAGACTAATATATAAATATTAAAAAGAATCATTGTTCAATTGAGCTGTGGTAGGGGAAAACGTAAGAATACGGCTCATCAAAAAGAGTAGAAGGAATCGGATAGAGTTCAACGTATCTAAATGTTCAATTTTGTCAATCACTAGGGCGTGTTAGCGGTATACGATGGACACCAAAGTTTAAAATGAAGGATCATGATCACATTGAGATGACTTGTAGCAATACATTGAGAATGCTGGGCTTTGTTCTGCACACTGCAATAAATTTTAGAGATATCCGCATTCTCGTAATTCTATTCAATTCCTTGGTAAGAAGTAGACTTGAAAGTGGGTCGGTAATTTGGAGTCCACACCAAGTAAAATATTCCCTCATGTTGGAGCGAGTTCAGAAGACATTTCTGAGATTTCTCTACATGAGAGAATATGGATATTATCCGTGGCTCTATCCGACCGACTTTCTTTTCGGTATGCTCGGAATGAACCATCTATGGGTCAGAAGAGGTGTACACATTGCTACGCATTTCTTCAGATTGATTCGCGGATGGTTTGAAAACTCGGCTATCATGGAGAGCATTCATTTCGTTGTTACCAATGCATATCTTCGCCACCAACAGCACAGACTATTCCTTCCCAGTCTGCAGGACTAACTTGCCAATGGTCGGGAGAGCAATCTTGCTGTTGAATAGAATTAATTCGGATATCGACATATATAGCGTTAGTGAAGCTGCCTTTAAAAGGCAAGCTCTATTAATGCTAGTATATTTTGTATACCTACCACTGTTACAAATATATTTTAAAAATGTAAAACTTTGTAATGCTTTTGAAAGAATAAATAAATTGAAAATTGAAAGAGCTGGCTCAATTGTGCGGCTCATTCATGAACGACTCATCGCTAATTCAGAAGCACGAAACATACAAACGAATGTATTAAATCTGTAGAATTGAATGTGTGAACTTTGAATCTGCATTGCAGTAAGCATCCATTTAAATTCAGTGCAAATCTTTTTGTACATTTGAATCCAGCATAAATACAGATAAATAATGCGTGAACAGTTAGTTGTTTGTTTGGATTAATGAAGCCGATTTTAGCTTTTGAGCAGATACATACAGTACAGATGAATATTATATTAGTCATACAAACGTGCTAATGAATACTAAAATTTAGGTGGCGACAATTTGGGCGTGTTCTTTGGAACATTAAATGATGAATATAACAAGCAAAAGTAGAAAACGCAACAGGGATAAACATAACCTAAAATATACAATAATTTTATCATTATACGTGATATTATGGTAAAAATGGAAATTTTGTTTCAATTGAATCTCCAAAAGTCAGATTGAAGTCACCAGTTATGAATCAATCAAATTTGTGTATTGGAAATTGTTTTCCTTATTTCAATGTATCTGAGATAACATTGAATTGTAAGCATTCTAAATATGAACTACAGTCTGAAAAAATAATAGTTACGAGGGCTGCCTTCGTTTACATAGCTTTAACCACCAGAATTTTAGGGTATCTTTAAAAAAATGCATCGAGTAATAGACATTTCCGCGTGTTCGGTTTGGGATTCGGCCTCGCTCAATTAAATATTATCTAGAATATTCAATGAGAAGTACATTAGTGACATCTTTTGGTATTCGTTAGAAGATTAATCAGTAACTTGAAGTACTAAGTGACTGCAGGACGTTACCCAAATTTGGGTGGCTATCGCTTGAGTGGTTCAGCATAAAGTGGAAAATTGTAGTTCCACTTAAATAAATTTCTATATTTTATGGTCAAACTGTAACTGTAGTAAGAGCTCAATATTGTATTTGAAAAGTGTTAACAATTAAAACTGTTAGTTCAGGAAAAAAAGGGTGAAAAATAGGATATTTGATTTCTGACTAAACAGATCTCTTTCCACTTGACAGTAAGTGGCTAAATGGGTAAGTCAAAGAAAAGTGGGTAAATAATATAATTTAAAAAAGAGAAAATGCACAACATACGGTTATATATTGGTTTAAAGCAAAATTGTCGCCACCTATCACTAGAATGAACAAACGCTTCGGTTGATTAAAGATTCTATCCCGAATATAAGTATGTATATATTTATATGTATTACTTGGAACAATAAGTGACAACAGAACTCTACCGGCGTCTCTCTGTTTCACTTTATTTTATTGGTAATCATTTATAAAGCACTTTGGGAAAGGACAGCAAATTCAATTAAAACAAAACACTCGACTTAAAACCTCGCACACGCTTGCCCGGCTATTAACAGAAAACTCAAAATCATCATTTTAATATAGTGAACACATAGGTACACACATGCGTTACCGTAGCTTAGCATATTAGGGTAGTAGTCAGATAAGATACAGTGCCACACGCCACACACCTCCATCTTGACACAAACATACATACAGGCATCTTCTAACATACAATTTTAAAGTTGTTTCGGCTTATGTGAACACATTTTGGTAAACAGCTGATTTAGCTACCGATTCTTTCGTTCGCTTTGTTAACTCGTAACACTCTCCAAACACAGTCACAATTGTTTATTTAGCCGGCTAAACGCAATCATGAAGGAAGAAATAAATAAATGTATCCATCTACCGATGATTGATAGTTTTGCCTCAAATTATTTATCCATGGTTTCATTTGATAAGTAAAATACTAAACCAACTTTTAGTATAATTAGGTTTAAGAACTGGGACGGAACTGTCATTTTCGTAAAGGCAAACCATTTTGGCTTAAAACATGATTCGGTTAAAACATTGCCAAAAAATAAACCTTTACAACGCTGGCCAATTTATGATGCGGCATCACACAGTGTATGTGTTTTAGTGAAACTTTACGGATAGCTGCCATGGATCACACATGCGATAGCCGCGTACATAAGGTTAAGAGAGGGTTAAACAACATACAAATACATGTGATCTCAGATAATAATATGATAATTCCGAATAGATATTAAAACTGTTTTATTGTAGGACAATTTCCTAAATTGATATTGTCAATGATAAATTGTTCGACTACAGTAAAACCAAAAATCGTCAATGATATTTTTTCTTACAGAAAACTTATTTTGTGGCACTATTTAAAATTCCTTTTAAGTAAACCCTGTTGAAGTTAGCAACGTGTTAGTTTTTTAAACAATAAAAGTGCTTAAAATTAACTATTTTATTAATTTTGATTGATAATTTGTTTGAATAGAGTATCATCAATGATATCATCCATGGAATCATTAACAATATCGTCAATGATATCATAATTTGTTTGACCACAGTAAAACCTAGTATCCTCAATAATATCAACAATGATATTTTGTTTGACTACAGTAAAACCCAGTATCATCAATAATATTTTGTTTGACTACAGTAAAACCCAGTATCGTCAATATTATCATCAATGATATTTTGTTTGGCTACAGTAAAACCCAGTATCGTCAATAATATCGTCAATGATATTTTGTTTAACTATAGTAAAACCCAGTATCGTCAATAATATCATCAATGATATTTTGTTTGACTACAGTAAAACCCAGAATCATCAATAATATCAACAATGATATTTTGTTTGACTACAGTAAAACCCAGTATCGTCAATAATATCGTCAATGATATTTTGTTTGACTACAGTAAAACCCAGTATCGTCAATAATATCGTCAATGATATTTTGTTTGACTACAGTAAAACCCAGTATCGTCAATAATATCATCGATGATATTTTGTTTACAGCAAAACCCAGTATCGTCTAGGAAATTGTCGTCAGTGGTATATCATGCATTGACTTCAGATCACAGATATGTATAGTTTGTCCAGAAACAAAAAGATTTAATTTAATAAATTTTCTGTTTAGTTTGTAGTACATAAGGTGTTTAGTTATTTCTTCCCAAGTATTTAAAAAAAAAATGAAAAGCACAATAATGACTACAGTTCATACCCGGGCAAGCGTGTTATAGTCTGTTCATATCTCAAGACCAATCATCCTTTAAAAATTCAATAGTCCAATAGAATCTATGTTTTTTAAATATTTTTTTACAATTTTCAAAGATTATTCGTCGATTGAAACGACGACACCTGAAAAACATTATATTGTTAAATATTTACACAACAAAAGAAATTAACAATGTATTTTATTAACTACACAATTTGGTTATTTGGTTGAAAATATGACATATTTGATACAATGTAAGCAATTTCATGTTTCTAGCTGAAGGTACGTATTATATAAATTTGATTTCGATACAAATACACAAAGGTATCAATAATTTATCTGATTATAATTGTACATTTTGTTTGACTACAGTAAAAACCCGACAAACTTTAATTAGTTTTATTTAAGCTTTGGCATTTCGCAGAATATCAAATGTAACGTAAAATAGCGCCATTCAAATATTTATATACATTTGAAAGGTCTCCGTTAATCGCTTATTCTAGATTTGTTTAAATTGTTAACAGCTGACAAGCGTAACAACAATAATATGACAGTCGTTCTTTTCAGCTGGTCACAATTTGTTCAAAAGCTGAAATGGTACTTGAAATAGCGTTTAAAGGCTATAACATAGTTAACATTTTTGGGTGTGATATATCACCATATTGCTCGCCATGCAATCAAACTCAAACCTGTTATAAGTGGACTGTATCTGCTAGCCAGGTGATATTTGAACATTTAAGTGACAATACATCATATAATCTATGAGGTCTGCATACAATCTATGTGATATATCACTATATCTCGTGATGCAATCCAACACAAACTGTTATAAGTGTGCTGTATCCGCTAGCAAGACGATATTTTAATATTTATGTGACAATACAGCTTATAATCTGTGTGAGGTCTGCATATAATCTGTGTGATATATCACCACATAGCTCGCGATGCAATCCCACACAAACCTGTTATAAGTGGGCTGTATCTGCTAGCCAGGCGATATTTCAACATTTATATGACAATACAGCATATAATCTATGTGCTATTTCACCATATCTCGCGATACAATCCCACACAAACCTGTTATAAGTGTGCTATAACTGCTAGAAGGAGATATTTTAACACTTATGTGACAATACTGCATATAATCTGTGTGATATATGACGACATAGTTCGCGATGCAATCCCACACAAACCTGTTATAAGTGTGCTGCATCTGCTAGCAAGGCGATATTTTAACATTTATGTAATAATACAGCATATAATCGGTGTGATATACATATATATCACCATATCGCTTGCGATGCAATCCCACACAAACCTGTTATAAGTGTGCTGTATCTGTTAGCAAGGCGATATTTGACATTTATGTGACAACACAGCATATAATCTGTGAGGTCTGCCATAGGCATTAATGGAAACCTTTCAAATGTAAAAAAAAAAACAAAATGGTGCCAATTGATTTGATGACAATGTTACATTTGAATGACTGTGAACCACTCCAATCTGAATTTGACTAGATTTGCAGCAAAAACTGACTTTATATATTTGAAGAAAAAGGTTATACTGTAGCAATTAGTTGAAGATAATTACAGAGTGGTTATTTATTGTCTTTTATATACCTTAACACTTAACTGATTTTGCCCAAGATAAATAAGTAAGTAGCAAATAATGGATAGATTAAATATGTTTCATTATTTTGAAAGATTATAATAATATATAGTATTACAGTATAAGTAATAAAAGTATTGTATTACTAAGTAATACAAGTAATGTATTATTATGTGATACAAGCATTGCATTAATTAATAATAAATAAAGATACAAGTATTGTATTAATTAATAATAAATAAAGTAATGTATTATTAAGTAATACGAGAATTGTATTACTAAGTAATACAAATATTGCATAACTAAATAATACAAGTACTGTATTATTAAATAATACAAATACTGTATAACTAAGTGATACAAGTACTGTATTATTAATACAAATACTGTATAACTAAGTGATACAAGTACTGTATTATTAATACAAATACTGTATAACTAAGTGATACAAGTACTGTATTATTAATACAAATACTGTATAACTAATTGATACAAGTACTGTATTATTAAGTAGTACAAGTATTGTATTATTAAGTAATACAATCATTGTATTATTAAGTAATACGGGTATTGTATTAGTAATATAAATCTTGTATTGCTAAGTAATGAAAGCACTGTATTAAGTAATACAAATATTGTATGACTAAGTAATACACGTACTGTATTATTAAGTAGTACAAGTATTGTATTATTAAAAGTAATACAAGTATTGTATTACTAAGTAATGCAAATATTGTATTATTAGTAATACACATACTGTATTATTAAATAGTACAAGTATTGTATTATTAAGTAATACAAGTATTGCATTACTAAGTAATACACATACTGTATTATTAAGTAGTACAAGTATGGTATTATTCAGTAATACAAGTATTGTATTATTAAGTAATACAAATATTGTATTACTAAGTAAATATTGTTTTATACAAGTAATACAGGTACTGTATTATTAAGTAGTACAAGTATTGTATTACTAAGTAATACAAGTATTGCGTGTTAAGCGTTATAGGTAGTATAAAGAAGGGTACGCATAGATGTTAGAATGAGAAGAAATAAATGACAAGAGTGGTAGTGGAAGGCAAAAGAAGTCGGGGATGACAATACTGAAGATGAAATTAATTGAATAGTCAGATTGTCAAGGTTTAAGACGTTGTTTGCTTTGAAATAAAGGTAAAATTTCCGTACTACGCTTATTTATTTACGCACAAATTACTGAAATAACAGTTCATTTCAACTTAATTACCACATGAAAAACTATTTACATTGGGGAAAGATGGAAAAATATGCAAAAAAAGTTGTTGATTGCACAAATGGCGGACATAAAATAATAAATTTTCATAAGTTAACCTGTCCGCTTGTTTAGGAATAAATACATCCCAAAACATATAATCGCGTTATACTTTCATAAGACCAAAAACGTCCCGAGCGACCTTACATTTTAAAAGCTATATATCTCTCTTCCTCTCAAGCAAACATATGTTTTTTTCTTTTAACCAGAAAGAGAATGAAATAATGCCTCTTATTGTCTTTGAAGTATGAAAGCTATCTTGCATAGATATTTTACAATCTCGATCCAAAGTGACGGTTTCAGAATTTACGCGGGAAACTTAGGCTTCCGGATTATGAGGTGCGAATATATTGAACCAAGCAGACGGGTTGTTCATGTGCATATAAATTTATTTTTCTTTAATTTAAACTTTGAAGTGAATGAAACTTCGATGAGCTACGATTCCAGCCAATTTTAAAAACGTGATTTTGAGAAAGACGCGTTTAAAGTTTTCGCTTGTAACCGGGCTGCTTCGTTTTCAAAAGTTTGGATGTTAAGCTATAATTTGAAGTTTTTCCATCTTTTCTTGAAAAATGAAATTTTTTTTTTTACTATATGAAAATATTTTCCCTCAGGGCCTACGTCATCTTTGAGGAAGCTGTGTGGAGGGTATTTTTGTGGAAAGGAAGGAGTGAATCTGGTTTTGGAGACCTGTATTGAAGGAAGAAGGAAACACGAAAGCTGGCAAATCTTTCTTCAAATTCTTTTATACAATATATCATACGAGTCGTTCAATTTCTATATCCGCTGTATCAACTTTCACTGATTCGGAGAAAACCCGCAAAAAACTGTCACATCTCTACTAGCGTTAATAAATGATTGCATTTTATTTTTTTATATAATGAATTGGAGTAATACACATTCGAAAAGTGTTTATTTTTCAATGTATGTCTAGAAATATTTAAGTAATTTGGATAAATAAAATGGATACGGCGGATTTTGATACTCACTTCGCGATTTATATGGAATATAGAGGCTTTTGAAACTCAACTGATCTGAGGGGCGAGTTTCTACACCCGCCATCTTGTCAAAATAACTACTTGTGATTGGTTGAATTCCGATATAGCGGGTTTTGATAGTAACTTCTTGAATGATATATCGGGTTTTGTTTCTTACTCGCAGTTTTAACATGGTTTTTGGTCGTGATAAGGGAGGTTTTCAAACTCAATTTTAGATTATTCTTGTTCCTCGCAAAAATGTGAACAAGATGTCATACTCGGATCATTTTGTCAAAAAATCGGATATGGCGGGTATTGAAATTATAGGACTCATATAGTTGTTACACATAGTTTTGTGGTGTCTCAACAGATGTCAGTGAAGTTACAGAAATGCTGACGGGTTAAGTCGAATCGAAGTGATATTTAAATAATTCACGCGTAATTAAGAAATAAGTGGAGTTGGGAAATTTTACCAAATTAAATAAGAAATATTGTATTGACTTCAAAGGCAAAAATTCACTAAATGTTTCAGAAGAAGTAAACAGTATATTTTCGACATTAACATGGATATTTCAAAGCTCCTTGACACAATGATGGAAATGAATAGATGCATTCATAGAATAAATAAAAATACAAGAAATAATGCAATGTGAGCATGTTTTGTGATTCAAAAGTCTGGCAAATTGGTTCTCAAATTTCCAACACAAATCTGTGTTTCGTCATCATTATGAATTTCCAATGAGATGGAGATATACATTGTGAGGCAAGTGTAAAAGAGACAGAGCGCATGCTAAATGGGCTTGAACCAAAAGGTAATTAAGTCAGTGGTGACATTGGTTTCCATTCAAATATACATGGAAGGCATTTCTAGTGTGTATTAACTATTCTGTTAAAACGTATTTCTGCTTCAGAGCGAAGATGTTAAAACAGAATGTCAAACTTAATAATTTCGATCGCGAGTCTGCGATGTAACTCGGAATTGTTTTGGGTTTTTTGAGTATCATATTCAAAATTGAAACTGATTACTTGAAGAATTCAGAGAAGCGATAGAGTACCTACCTATACTATAATTCAGGGTGCTTTTTTTAGAGGTTTGGTTTTTAAACTGGCAACATTGTTTCTACAGACTGTCAATTTGACAGTTGATTTGTCACCACGAATAGATTGACGTCAGAACAACGCTTGCAAATTGTGCAAATTTATTTTATTGTGTTTATTTATTTTACGTAATGGACCTGTGAACTGGCCTCCACGATCGTGTGATCTCACACCATCAGATTACTTTCTTTGGGGGTATGTGAAGTCACTAGTCTATGCTGATAAACCAGAGACGTTGGACCATTTGGAAGTCAACATTTGCCGTGTTATTGCCGATATATGGCCCCAGTTGCTCGGTAAAGTTGTCGAAAATTGGACTTCATTCGAGCTAGCCGTGGCGCTCGTATGCCCAAAATCATATTTAAACAACAATGGCATAATAATAATGACAAACATTATTTTCACTTCACGAAACGACAGCCCGCCCATCATTATTGTCACTATTATGTTGGTATCCCTGACCTGATATAAACAAGAACTAGATACGATTGTAGCCAACTTCGTGGGATACATGATGGGCGCGTAATTATGAAAAACAGAATTAATAATATAATGTAAACGAACCTCTAATCAGGCACTGGAATGGAGACAAACCATTCAAATCCTGGGATGTTTTTTAAAATAAAGATAATATACACAAGCCCGCTACACAAACCCTGCTTTGCCAGACAAACCATTCAAAAACGTAGGCTGTTTTTTAAAGTAAAGATAACATACACAAGCCTGCTAGACAAATTTCATAATTACGCGCCTCATCATTCATCCCATGAAGTCGGCTACAATCGTATCTAGCTCTTGTTTGTATCAGATCAGGGATAAAATGGCGGGCGGACTGTCGTAGTATCGGTTCGCGAAGTGAAATTTTGTTTAACGAAATTGAAAATTAAAATGCATTATTTTCCGCCGGCCGTGATGCAAAAAGTTTCCTTTTATAGTGATTAAGGCGAATCTAAAGTTTTTTTCTAAAAAATATTCGTAATAGCCATGGACACTAATACCAAAAATTTACCAAAAACACCTTTACTTTAACAGTGAGTTATTTTAATTGTCATTTTCAAAATTGGAACGGATGTGTCAAGAATTGAGAGTATCCCGTGATTTTTCATGATATATTTTAACAATGAATGTATATTTTTAGGGCTCTTTTAATTTTGAATATGTTTAAATGTGGATCATGCATGATGCAGTGAATAAATTGAATAGAGAAATAAATAAAATTTCTATATATGTAACGTGTTTTGGGAATAAAATAATAAATAACCACAATGTGATTAGCGTTGACAACAATAGTAGGTCATGACCAATATTAGAATTTTGCCTTTGGGAGAATACTATGGGATTCCCCTTCAATTAGTAACTTGACTGAGAATTGGAGTTAGTCATAGTGGTGGTTACATATGGTGATGAAGGGAAACCCTTCACAAGGAGATGAAAGAATGATCCTACAGGACAAATGATGGGTTACTTAAAGTAGATACAATTAGGTCAAATACAAATAAAGATTCACGGCAGTTTAAATAACAAATTTCCACGTGTATCGGATTATATAGAATTGCTTTAAATAGAGAATTTCCCGCGGACATATTGAATTGGTTAAAATGTTCTTAAAGAGAGTGGGCTCACAGTACGGCTGAACCGTATTACATATCTACACAAGTCTCCTCACGTCCAGCGTCCCGTCGCACTCGCACTCCGCACTCAGAGGTCATTGCAACAACACCAGCTCTATATACAATACAACCAAACACGGTATCCAAAGACGTAACAAGGAAAGAATATAGAAACGTGTAAAAGCTAATTTGTAAATACGATACATTCAAAAAGTTTACTTAAATAATCTACATGGGAAAATATGAAGTTGAAAAATAACAATTCTACGGACAATGTTTGTAAGCTAAGGTCTGGTAGAACGGAAACCTCGATTGGACTAACTCAAACAACTATACGGGGAGGAAATATAGAACATTATTATTAGCATTGTTTTTCACTTGAATCGCACCACTTGTCGTCTCTTCATCATTTCGTCGTTACTCTTGTACTTCTTCTGGTGCACCGGGCTGGACGCCAGCCACACGGCGTCACTCGACAACACTCTCCGGCACGGCTCGTGCGCCGCTTGGCTCAGTCGGTTGCGGCTGCCGAAGCGGCCCACGGAGCGGTCGTACGGGTCCACCACGCTCAGCCGGTCGAACGTGGTGCTGGACCGCACGATGCTCGCCGAGGGAGCGATCTCGCTCTCGTAGTCGGAGATCTCGTCCCGGTAGTCAAAGTCCACCCGCAACGAGTGGTCCTCGTAATCCAAGTCTTTCTCCGACTTGATCTCGTCCGCAAACTCCACGCTGCCTTCCTCGCGCCGCAGATCGTCCGGGGAGTACGGCGGCGAGTCCAGCAGACTGCCGGTGCTGCGCACGCGATGGCCGAGCCCTTCTCCGTAGTCGTAGTCGTCCTCGTAGTACTCCTGGTCGGTCTCGAAGTCCGCCATGAAGTCCTTCACGTTGGACTGCCCGTTTTCGGTGAGGCGGTCGAGCTCTTCTTGCGTGCGGCAGCGCCGGTCCTCCCCTCGAAAGGCCGAGTGGCGCATCTTGAGGATGTTCTCCTCGTCTCCGAGGGAGTCGATCTCGAAGTAGTCGGAGGGGCGGAGGTCGTCCGAGTCGGAGCCTACCACGTCGGCTGTGGTGATGCCGATGCCGAAGGTGTGGATCTGTTGGCGGGTGACGCGCAGCGGGGGGGTGAGCGGCGCGGGGCCGCCCGGCGCGTGCTAGCACCAGTCGTCCTCGTCCGAGTCGTCTCGGTGCGTGTGGCGGGGCTTGTGTCCATTGGGCAGCGGCGAGGGCAGCACCCGACCGCCCCCGCCGCGGCCCAGTGCCAGGGCCTGCTCGAAGCTCAGTGGGACGTGCGAAGACGACTCTATCAGTCTGAAACCAGATAACAATTTCCCTTTATTATAATCCACACTCCAACATTACACCTCCTTTGAAACAGATAATTTATTAATTTATTATGAATTAACGCCGATGAACGGCTTTTATATAGGAATTACAATAATTTGAAATGGAAACCGAATATACATAGTTAAGAAAAAAAAAATTCATGACAAAAAATTAAAAAGTACATATTGAAGTGACACCATAAAGTACAAATAGTAAGCTATTAAAAATACAAATATGAAGAAAAAGAAAACGTCGTATACATGTATACAAGATATTTTAAACTAAAAAAAATAACTACGTAAAGTACGTAATAAAAATAAATTTAAAAATTCCAGAAGTAAACACTGATGAAGAATATAAACATTCAAAGTATATTTATTAGATTATAATCCAACTGAGAAGTGCTGACAAACAGCTTTAATTAAATAATGTTTGTATGTTGATAATCTTTCAATATTTATCACATAATCAACAACATATTTATTACCAAGTATATGCAGGCGATTTATTATGGAATATAATTCAGCGTTAGATCCTGTATTGTTACAATGGTAAGGTAATTTGTAGCGAACAGATCTACTCGGTACATGAAAACATATTATTAACGAAAGAAGTTTAGGGTTGTTCAATAAGTTATTAACAATTTTAAATAAATAAAATAGATCAATAAGACTTAATTGGACAGATATACCTATCTCTTTCTCGGAAGTCCCGATCTATAAGTCGGTCCCTCTCCCGGTCGGTCTCTCTGTCTCTCTCCCTCAGCTGTAGGGAGTGCAGTGAATGTGGCGTTGCATGTACAGACATGTGTTGCTGGAAACATTAAACAGGTAAAATTACAATCGGATACATTCAGTGAAAAACTTGAGATTGGAGATGAAAACTTTGCCCTTAGGCTTTTATCCCCTCCAAAGGCAAAAAAATAACAAGATAATACGTAAATGTTAAAACTTATGTGTATGAATTTCTAGTTTTAAGCCACAGTTGTATTAAGTTATTCAGCACTCAGCTATAAGTCGTAGATGTAAGTCAATTATATGTAATCAAAAGGACTAATAATGTGTTTCAAGTTCCCCAAATCAAAACCAAATTAATGGCAGTTTTATTGGTCCTCGTACATTTAATCTTCTACCAAAACACATTCAAATTACAGATAAAATATCACTTTACATAAAAGAATTAAAATGATGCAGATGTTGAAACACTTTTTTTATAAACTCTAAGTAAACCTTCATGCTTCACTTTTACAATTACAGTAACTTCAAGACTAACTCTATTTATCTTCTTGAAAGCGTAACAAAAAATCTACTAACTTGTATGTGTCACTTTGTTACTAAAATATTTTCAAATATTTTCAATATTTTCCTACCGGAATGTCATTTTATCCTTCCTACCCTCCCCAACCAATGTCACCATGGTGAAACAAAACAAGGCACAATAACATTCAATACTGTACAGGGAGATGGCCTGAAATTTTGCAACCAACTAGTTATGTTTTTGATGTGTTCGCCTTCGAGTTTTGGTAAGTGCCTTTGGTTTCCCTTGTTCTTACATTCCAATTATTTACCAATACATTCATTCATCCAACTTCAGAAACATTTTCGTTTTTGTTTGCCGTTACAGTCCATTTTCGCCAGTTGCATTTGAGGCTGTAAGTTCAAAACAGTCTCGGATGCAACAGATACATTACCTATATTTTTAAACTTTCACTTTGAAATTTACATTTTTTACTTGTACAGCCAACTTATTGGTGTAATTTAGCACTTTAGTTTATATTCCCACGCAGAGGCAGTGCCTTAGTGGGTCCCATCATCTACTTTTGTCTTATGTATATTTTTTACTTTTTTACATTATTTTTATTTTGTGTTATGTTATATATATATTTAGAAAATGTGTAAAAATTACTTTTGAAATGTATCAAGATAAAATGGGAAAAAATAAAGGAAAAAAAAAGTCTCAGTAGATACATAGTTGCTAGTTATAAGAATTACTTGTAAGTCATTAGTTATAAATCTTAGTAGATTCAATTTGGGAGGCGGATATGGGTACTGCCGCCTCGGGAACCATTTATTATATGCTCTACCATAGGCTCTGAAAGGGTGCCCAGGTTCATGGGGTGCGGTTTGTCCGGGTCTTGACGGCGGTTGTGTTTGCCCACCTAATGGATTGCGGGCCGGATCGGGAGAGATTGGTTGAGGGAGGCTATTGACATTTCTAGCCGGACTCTCTCGACCCATCGCCTTGCGCTGCAGTTGGAGGGATGGATTCATACGTTTGTCAATCCTGGACATATTGACCTCCAGAATCCTACCCACCCTTCATACCTTTTTCTTTCCCAGAACTTCCTCTCCTTCTTTTCCATAAAAAGACTTTCGATACAGCAAACCCTAAGAGACAATTGGCCCTGAAGGAAACTATTTTTCTCATATATTATTATTTTCACCACTTAAATTAATGTAAGTCACTATCATCGGTAAGTTAGATATATCTTCTTCTTCTTGTGCCCTGTCCGTTCAACGGATGTTGGCTATCATGTTGGCGATGCGGACTTTGTTTACTGCGGCCCGGAACAGCTCCACGGTAGACTGGCCAAACCACTGTCTCAGGTTTTTCAGCCATAAGGTTCTCCTTCTTCCAGGGCCCCGTCTTCCGGCAATCTTTCCCTGCATTATGAGATGCAGGATCTCATACTTCTCTGGATGTCTCATCACATGTCCAAGATATTGCAGTTTTCGTATTTTTATACTTTTAATTACTTCCTTTTCTTTATTCATCCGAACCATAACATCTTCGTTTGTAACCCTGTCCATCCAGCTTATTTTAAGTATTCTTCTGTAGATCCACATCTCGAATGCCTCAAGTCGCCTAATTAGTTCTTCAGTAAGCGTCCATGCTTCCATCCCGTAAAACAATATCGAAAACACGTAGCATCTGACCATTCGCATTCGTAATCCAAGGGTGAGATCATGACTGCGTTCCAGCAATATAAAGATTTTCATCCAATGCGTTATTTTTGCTTATGAGCATGTGTTTTGTCACAAAATTCTCACAAGTCTTCACTACTTGATTCAGCAAAAGTTGTAAATCCTCAATGTTACTTATTAGAAGTACTGTATCATCTGCATAACGCAATAGATATATGTCTCAGAATATAGGTACATAGTTGCTAGCTACAACTTTTATTTGTAAGTCACTAGTTTTATTAGACTCGGAAGATATATAGTTGTTAGCTATAATGCTTCTTCTTCAATGGCGCTACAGCCCATTTCGAGCCTTGGCCTCCTTCAAAATAAGCCTCCACTGCCCTCTGTCCTCGGCCGTCGTCTTCCAATCTGCAACATGGAGTAATCCTCTTGCATCCTTCCTGACATCATCCTCCCATCTCAGTCTAGGTCTGCCCGCCTTCCGTTTACATCCCTGGTGTTCTGTTAGAACCTTCTTCGGTATATATATAGCTATAATGCTATCATAAGCAAAAAGGCAGCTAGGAATTTGCGAAAGTCAATTTGCAAGTTATACAGCACTCAGCTATAAGTCTTAGATGTAAGTCACTTAGGTGTAAGCCTCAGTACATACATAGTTGCTAGTTATCACTCATAATTATCGTAAGTTATTAGTTATAAGTCTAAGTGATAAGGTACATAAATTAAGTTGTAAAGCACCCTTGAGGTGATTTTCCCATGAAAACGGCAAAAAATTACAAATTGTTCAAGAGAAAGTTTAAAATGTTTATTTTTTTTTTTAAATTGAAATGAGAAGAGGGTCTGAAAGGAGTTTAAATTGAAAGGGAAAGCTTGTTCAGGAGTACCAACCAGTAATAGAGAAATACTCACATGCGTGGGACTGCTGTTCAGTTTGGGAAAGTTGATGGGCGGTCCCGGCGTCTTCAGCTGCAGCGTGGAGGGCTTGCTGGGAGTGGGGGGCAGCCGCCGTCCCTGCCCCCTCCGTCCCCCCACTCCGCCACCCGCCCCTCCCATCCCCTGCAGTGAGGACTCGCGCTCCCGCCCTCCGTAGCTCACTGGACCAAACAAACAATACATCCGTGTTGAGAGAGGGACCCAGGTTTGTGTAAACTAAAGCCCTAAGTCCACAGGGATACCAAAGTATCTGATACTCGAAGATTAGTGTACGTTGGTGACTATTTCCATATATCTGCGCGGAGGTTCATACACAGGCACTCATTGCTTTAAGCTCGTCAGTCTTATATAACCAGCTGGACGAGGTTGTTGTCACTTGCATCATAGAGACTTTAAACATGGTGTCACTTGTAAAAGGTCTTTCATTAAGCACTTCCTATCTTTAAATTTTTAATTCATTTGAAAGCCCTATTGATGCCATTATGTACGGAATACAACACCGTTCAAATGTCTGCCGCGGCTACTCTGGGTAGCGCGCATCCGAAATGTCTGATTTTCCATGACTCTGGCACATAAATCAGGCTGAATTTGACCGATGGTATGGGATACATTGGTTTTGAGGGCCGCTGTGGTTTGTGGCTTATTTGCAAATACCTGCGACTTAAGAAAACCCTACAAGAAAAAGTCTAACGGGGTCATATTGCACAAAATCGGTGGCCAGTTAACATCAACTCCACGTGAGATTTTATTATTAACAATTTTAAACAATTAATAAAATTTTAAACAATTAATTAAATTGTAAACAAATTTATAATTTGCACGTGCTGTTGAACGCTATATCCGTCCATGATGATTTGGCAAAATAGACGGAATAAATGACAGCCAATTTGACAGATGTCGTTTTAACAATATGGCCGTTATCAACTGTCAAAGTTCGGAAGTTCCTATTGGAAGACCCTTTATAAGACATTTTTTAACAATGCTAGGAACAAACAGTCAACAAGGAATAATGACAGGATATAAAAATTATAACCACAGCAACTGTTTGGTTGGCATTCAAGTTTAGACATTTCAACGAGAATTCAACTATGATTGGTGACGATGCGGTGAATTCAGTAACGACGTGTACGGACTCTGCGCGACAAGTTACTTGCGTATTCCTGTGGACAAGGGCCTAAAGCTGGTGATACATTGACGAAGCAGGATTTTTATGGTACGAGTAGATATGCAACAACACCGATAACATTTAACGGGGACACGAAATGATGATTTTCGCTGTTGAACAATATAAGCACTTACATTATTAAAAGTTCATTGGCAAGAAAAAAATAATACTAAAATGGCCCCTAGCACAGATACGTAATACAGGTTTTATCGATAGTGTTGAAAGTTGTCATCGTTCCCAAGCACAGCTGCAGATCGCCAACAAACAAACAGCAGTTATCATTGGCAAAATTAAAAATATTTTGTCGACGTCAACTGTCATTGTTTGTTCGTTGGAGATCTGTAATTGTTTGACTAGGTATCGCAGCTACACAATTTCTTCCAAACCACTATTGCCTTGGAAAACTCAAATACAATGTTATACAATAACTTCAGAGGGTAATTTTACATGATAGTACAAAAAATATAAAAGATAAATTGGATTGAAATTGTAAAACTAAAATGTACTTTATGGATAAAATTTTTTAAGTTTTCAAATCTCTCGTTATATTTATATGTATACCATTTGAGATTTGTACAATATTATCGTGATTGATTTTTGGGTTATTAGAACAGACAATCCCCAAAAGGTATTCAGACGGCTACACCAAAACTAAATTCTGAAAAGCACATAAATTTACCTAATTATTATACTGAAATACCAGCCTGATGAGGATTGATGCGCGCAATACGGCATAACCTCTAAACTGGGCGTACTGTACAGGGCTCGCAGATGCTTTAATAGTACACAACTGCTAACCCTGTACAAATCACAAGTGCGCCCCACGGTTGAATTTGGCAGACACCTCCGGTCTGGAGCCCCAAAATACCTGAACAAACCTTCCAGAAATGGGCGGTCCGTCTGATAGATTCTCCTAATTTAACAGGACTGCAATCTTTAGAGCATAGGCGTCGGGTGGGAATGCTATCCTTGTTCTACCGGTATTTCAATGGAAGATGCTCCGAGGAACTAGCGTCATTGATCCCTTTGGCACCGGTGCATAGTCGGGAAACACGCCAAACGCATGCCCAAGATATGTACACGGTTGACATTTGTCACATGAGAATGGGTCGCTTCTTCGACTCGTTCTTGCGTTAACAGCTCGGCTGTGGAACGACTTGCCGGCCTTTGTGTTTCCTCCTTCCTACAACATGGGTCTCTTCAAGACCAATGTTCATTCCTTCCTCTCCTCAAAAAGACCCTCCACACAGCATCTCAGATGACATAGGCCCTGAGGGAAATTATTTTCCTCAAGGCCTCCTGTGTAGAGAAAATGTAAAAAAAAAACATACCTACATAAACGCATAGTTTACCACTATCTACACAACTGCCCTGATGACGTACACCGGAAGAAGGGATGTACTCATTGTAACGCATTTCTTCAGACTGATTCGTGGATGGTTCGAAACCTCGACTGTCATGGAGAGCATTAGTTTCTACGTTCCCGTTGGTTATCTCCGTCACCGACAGCAAAGATTGTTAATCTCCCGGCTTGCAACGGTCGTGCCAATCCGGAGAGCTGTCTTGTAGTCAAAAAGAATCACTTCGAATATCGATATGTTTAACGTCAATGAAACACAATTTAGACGGCAATGTTGCTATTAGTAAAAATCTGCTTATCTTATATATTTTCTCTCTTTTAAAAACACTTTGAAATACTAATTTTGTAATATTTTTAAAATGAATGAATAAATTGAATAGAATTGTAACGTTGTTCGAAATGATGGCTAGAGAAGGAAGAAACACGACACGGCATAGCAACCCAAAAATTAATCACGATAAATCTCTCGTTGTTTGTGTGCAGTTTCCAAGAATATAGATCAGCCAGAGAAATGCTATGCTGCCATCTTTTGATTTCTGCATATTTATTTGGTAAGTTCGACTGCACAATAGATTTTCGGCAAGGGTGAAAAAAATTCATAATTATTAATATTTTGTACTTTTACTATCAATACCCCCAGACGCTTAAAATAATAAAAACAGAGGGAAACTCTATTTATCCAGGAAAACTAAATAAAGAATTGATCAAGAAACACAACTTAAATACTAATTACTGGGGAACTGAAAATTTCGCATTATTTTTTGGTAAAAACGGTGAAATTCAACTTTATGGTGTTTTGCAGCAAAAATTAACGAAACACATTATTTAATATTTTTTCACAAAATTCATGCAGCGTTTTCGATGTGAAGCCGCCATAGATAAAGAAGTATATAGAACACGTAATATTCCTGTCATATTTTTAAATATCAGAAAAAACTCGCGCAAAAAATACGAAAATTTACATTATTTGTCAAAAAATTCCAAATCATCGTGAAAATTGCAAAATTCGCATAAAAAATTACGAAATTTGCATTTTTTTTTTTTTTTTTTAAACTTTATTTATTCTCATTTCTTTGTACATATAATGTATAATAGCAAATAGTATACATATAATAACATAATATATAATAACAAATAGTATGAACAACAAATGAAAACCCACTAAGGCACTGCCTGAGTGTGGGTAATATTAAAACAAAATATTATAATTCTAAGTACCCAAAGTATAAAATAGACTTAAAAAACATATAAAATATAAAATTAGTATTTCATAGGTAGAACAAGTGAAAAAGGTTTATTACAAATTATTACAAATGCGATATTTTCAGATCCCTACTAATTTACTGAAAAGTTTTCTCTCTGAAAAAAAGGGTGTGTAAATATTTCTAGCCTAAAAAAACACAAAAACTGGTTAATATAATAATCTAGAGTGAGCTAATGATGAAAAAATCCAAATGCCATGAAGCTTTGCAGAAAGATCTAGGAAAAAACATGGATGAGCATCTATTATAATCTATGATGTGGAGAAAATCCTTTAGAATAGTCAAATCCTTTTTTGAATGTCATAAAATATACCTGCAACTGTCAAAATATTAATAAATCCTTTTATTACTCGTTTTCACCAACCGCTCGCCCGAATTTTCAAAGTTTGTGTAAATTTTGGGTTTTGTTTGAGTGAGGTCAATGGTGCCATGATGTTGTTGGATCTTATTCAATATTATAGATTTCAAACTAGTCTATACAACTTTACACTCAATAGCTCAATGGCTGCTATCTCCCTTTGCCAAAATATATTTTATTTGTGTTTCAAAAAAGGCTTGTTTTTTTTATACATACATGATTTTAAAGCGAAATAATAAAATCACTACACTTCAAATATTGCAGTTAGATTCATTAACAAATTGATACTTTTCTTGACTTCAGCGGGAATCCTTAGCGACACTAATGAAAGAATTAAGTACTTAAGACATAAGTGTAAATAATCCAAGTACGAATTAGTAGTTAGCATGCAAAATGAAGTCGTCAAGGTTAAACGTCATGTACGTTATAATCTTTGCATTCACAGATGGCGCCAATTAAATTATTTTAGGTTTTTAATACTTTTTGCATGTTTTGCTTTAAAATATTGAGGTGAATTAATTGTTTGCGCCCGTACTAATTTAATATGAATATTAACCTGTCATTTGCCGCTTGTGCGCCGGCGGGTCCTGATTTTGACACGCGATTTTGACCCTTATGTATAAAGAAAGTGTATGAAGAACACGGTCAGAATCGCTTGCTCTATTATCGCTCTTTACCATAGAGAAAACCGCAATTAGATTGGTGACTCCATATAATTTATATTAATGATTTACCGGAGCGCGGGAGCGTGCGCAGTTCTTGCGCATGCGCGGGAAAAATTCTTTGGTTTTGAACTTTGACCTTTCTATGTACGAAATTTCTCAAGGACGCTGTCAGAATCGCGGGACATTGGGTGTCATGGCTGCCGCTTTTTGCGAACGCTAATTGGTTACAACCAACCCCATTTACTCGCGGCATTCAACGAGTTAATAAATAGTTTTGTCCGTAAACAAACCGAAATCTTTCAAGAAAGGCTGAAAAATACAATATTGGATTGAGTCACCGATACAAAATTGAATTTTTTAGCCTCTCTTGAAAGATTTCGGTTTGTTTACGCATAAAACTATTTATTTATATTCATATTAAATATTTGTGGGCGCAAACAATTAATCTACCTTAATATTTTAAAGCTTAACGTGCAAAAAGTATTAAAATCCTAAAATAATTTAATTGGCGCCATCTGTGAATGTGTAGATTATAACGTATGTGACGTTTAACCTTAAAACTTATTTCGGTTGACCAAATGCTCAAGAGATTGAAAGGTTATATATTTAAATCGGGATCCCTGTTGTAACCTTTTTAAAACACATTTGAATAGATGTTTTTGAAAATTCTAAAAATAAATAAGTTAACTGCATAGATTAGAGCAGGAGTTGAAATTTGCGGCTCTTTGCATAGGTGTCTGCGGCTCTTCAGACATCAATTGCAATTTCACCTCTACTCAACCAGCCTTACGAGAAGGAGCCGCCAAATAATCTTTGACTCGATCAGCATCAGTGTTATGCATGGTGCGAGTCTGTTTATAGAAACATTTAAATGGGCAGAAGTGGGCAGATAACACAAAACAAATTGTAATTATCGTTCCACCACATTTACCACAGTGTATGATTACAACCCCCGCCCCTGGCTTTTCTCACTTGAAAGTTTGCCGACCCCTGGATTAGAGTAATATTTTTGAAAATCCTAAATGGAAATTTAATATTTTCCCCTTTCAAATGACTCATGGTTTCATTTGTTTAAAAAATAGAATTTATTTAAAAATTAATTAACTAAAAATCTCTCTCTCTCTGGTTTCAATCCTAGGATTGGTTTGCAGCAATGTCATCTATTCGTTTCTTCCACTCTTCCCTGTCTTGTGCGGCTCTTTTGAAATCTGCATATGATGAGCAGCGCACGTCCTCCCCTCGGTCATACCCTCCATTATGGCATGCAAGAGGCCTTCTTGTCTTATTACGCGCCTCTTGCGCCATCTTGCGCGCCTTTCGGACAAGGTCCTGAGCAGGTGCCTTCCTCCTTCGATTCTTTGGAGAACCTCTTCATTTGTAATGTGGTCTCTCCAGGAAATTCCTAATAGTCTTCTATAGGACCACATCTCAAAAGCCTCTAGTCTCCGTTTATCTCTTTCGGATAGGCACCATGTTTCGCAGCCGTACATCAAGATACTCCATACATAGGTCTTGATGAGGAGTATTCTCAGTTTCAGGTCTATATTATTCGATTCTATTATTTTCGACCTTTTATTGAATGCAAGCCTAGCCTGGTGTATACGGCTGTTGACCTCGCTCTTAGACCGACCGTCCCATGTTATTTTGCTCCCGAGGTAGACAAACTCCTTGGTGTTCTTTAGTGGAACTCCTGACATCTCTACTCTCATCTGATGTTGCGTTCGGCCTACAGTCAGCAGCTTTGTTTTGTCTTTATTTATCTTCATGTTGTAATTGTTTTGAAGAATGCTTTGCATGATTGTTAAGGCCTCTTGGAGTTCTTCTTCGCTTTCAGCAACCATGGCAATATCGTCAGCAAACCTTATCATATCCACCTTTTGCCCGTGTATCTTAACATCTTTTCTGTGACTCATTCTCTCTCTCAAGTCGTCAATCGCACTTTGTATATAAGCGTTAAAAAGAACAGGTGACAGAGAGCATCCCTGTCTCACCCCTTGTCTTATACTGGCTTCTTTTGTATCATTGTCACATCTAATTATAGCGGCCTCATTCTTGTATAGCGCCTGGATTATTCGTCTATCTCTATATTTGATGTCAATTCTCTTCAGAATCTCGAAGAGTCTTTTCCATTCGTCGAAAGCCTTCTCCAGGTCTATGAATGCGATGAATGTGTTTTGGTTTCTTTTTATTCTTTTTTCTATTAGTATTCGTAGCGACAATATTGCTTCTCTGGTTCCTACACCTCTTCTAAAGCCAAACTGGTCTCCGGAAAGGATGTTCTCTACTTTTGGTTCGATTCTTTTTAGAATGATATTCGTCAATATTTTTGAGGCATGGGATATTAGGCTAAGAGTTCTATGTTGTTCACATTTCGTCGTGCCCGCCTTCTTTGGTAATGCGACAATTAGGCATTTCTCGAAATCCTCTGGTATCTTTCCAGTCTTATACATTATCTGTATCATTTTAAACAGGGCATCTGTAGTTCCTTTTCCTGCTGGCTTAATTAGTTCAGCCGGAACATCATCGATTCCGGGTGCTTTCCCGTTTTTGAGATTTTTCAGTGCGAGGTCAAACTCTTCTCTAGTGATTGGATATCCCAAATCATCTGCGTCTACCTCATTTTCTCTTTCTATCAATGTTTCGTTGTCATTATTTCCCTTTCCATTGTACAGCATTTCGAGATACCTTTTCCATCTCTCTCCTATTTGGTCATTTTCGAAAAGTATTTTGCCGTCTTCTCCTTCTATCGCATTACCCTTTCCAACTCTCATCCCAAAGAAGTCTTTCACCGCAGCGTGGGCTCTTTCTACATTTCCTCTCTTGAGGTCGTCGTTTATCTCATCGCATTTATTCTGGTAGAAAGTTTCTTTGGCTATTCTTGATTCTCTATTTATTTGGTTTCTCAGCACTTTGTATTTCTCTTGTGATTCAACTCTTTTATCATTTTTGAGCTCTCTTCTATCCTTTATCATATTTAAGATCTCATCGGTTATCCATTCCTTCCGTGCTTGGGGTTTTTCCTTGCCTATAGTTTCCTCTGCCGTAGTTATAATCTTCGTCTTTATCATTTTCCAGATCGCATTCACGTTCTCCTCTTCCATTAGGTTGCACTCTTGTGTCTTTTCCCTAAAACTGTCGCTGATCTCTTTTATCTTTAATACTTTTGTATCCCATTTGAAATTTTTTCTCTTTTTTAATTTTTTCAGTTTTAGAAGACTTTTGGCCATTACCACTAAAAATGAGCACGTTTAATTTTACAAGAAAATAATTTTAAAATATTTTAATGAACACTCCTCCTTGCTAGCAAACAAATTCGCGTAAAAAAAAGAATTACTGTTACTCAACGGCTATCGATGTTTTGTGACGAATACGGCACGGGTCAAATCTTCGATCGGATCATAAATTGTGCAAAAATTTCACGTAAATTCAGTTGCTAGATTGGTGGGAAATTAAGTATAATCAAAATGCAGGCAAAAAGCAAGACATTAAGCGGCACACTTCAACAACAAATTGGCAATTTATTGCAATGAATTAATTAATTTAGATAAATCTGGCTAATTGGAGACATGGACAATACATTGAAGCACTTTAAATAGGCAGCGGCAGAGAATGTGACAACATTAGTGTTGCCAACTTTTGTTAAAGTTAATTTGCAAGCATTGCATACACTTTATTTGAAATCTATAATAATAGTTAGTAGACATGTTTGTTATGTTTCCCTTGTGAGTTGTATGTAACATAAAAAAATGTATTAATAATAATTGAGGTGTGTAATAATAAATTATAGAAAAAACTAATTGACATTATAACAAATTATTTTTAATTCTAAAAGATTATTATAAACAACTTGTTTTGTCTGTGCAAACAATAATAATTTATTTGAGTTTTTAACCCTAGATAACTAATCCCTGGACGAAAGTTTAGTTATAACAACAATTTTATTGTTAAGGTACGTTTGAGGGTCATGATTGAGGATATACTTGGCGAATCTTCTACAATAGAAGCTCCGGTTCCATCTACATCAAACATGCGTAAAATTTGCTACCTGTGTCCATCCAGGACCAGGAGGATGACCAAACACCGTTGCAGCAGATGTAGAAAGGCTATTTGTGGTCCACATAATGTTGACAAGTGTGGTCACTGTGTAGACTGATATTTTGATATTAATTTGTTCATTATAAACCTTTACTTTTGTGTCAATTAAATATTTTTGATTTATTTCTAGTGTTTTATTGCGCAGTCCACTCGATGAAAGTTTAGTTACAATAAAATAATGAAAACAGTTTAGTTATCTAGGGTTAAATGTTTCAATTTTGGTTTTATGTTATTTTGTGAATTTTTCAAAAATGTGCAAAGGAATAAAAAAAATTCTGTGAATTTTTTTTATGTGAAGAGTCCAAACTGTCGGGACTATGGCATTCCCCATTGGAGTGTGCTGAAGGGCTGAAGGAAGTGGGGAAGAGGAAGATCGAGAAGTTCTTGGTTTTTCAGTTCTGGTCACTAAGGGGCTGTTCAAGTATTACGTAACGCACTTGGGGCGGGGGGGGGGGTCTTGTGAAACGTTACTGTGAGCTACGAGGGGGGGGGGGGGGTTTCGAACAACACGTTACGTCACATGTTTTACTTTATTTAGATAAAAAATTAGGGAATTAAAATCTTCCAAGCAGGCAATCCTTTTCGTTCTCAAAATCTCTTGTTTTATTTATTGCCGCAAACGAGATTAAAACAAGAAAAAAGGTATTTAAGCGACTTTCCAGTACTTTGCGCAACTTAATTGTGACGACTTTCAGGCAAAAATTATCACTTGGGCATTATGTAACGTTTGGAGGGGGGGGGGGTAGTACGGAAAAACCGTTACGGTGCGCTACATGGGGGGAAGGGGGGGTCAAAAATCGTCAAAAATTGCATTACGTAATACTTGAACGCCCCCAATGCATTAACCAAATAAAGTGGTTTTAAACAAAGAACTTTTTCCATTTGTATAGTGTCAAGTCACAATACCGTTTGCTTTCTTTAACAAACAATATTTAATAAAAATAAATACAATATTAGCAAAAATCAATAATAAAAAATTTGTAAAGAGAAAAATCAGAAAAAGATTTTCGATTGAGTTTTGCTAATATTGTCTTCACTGTAACTAAATTTTACTTGTTAAGTTAAAAATAAAAATAAATAAAACAATATTTAACTTAAAATAGAAAATATCATGGTTTTTTCTAGTCAAGCAGTAAGTTGTGTCATAAAGCATGCATTAAAAAATGGTCTAAATTAGTTAGTACGGTGGGGGAAACAAGGTTTGGTGATGTTTAAAAAAGCATGCATTAATGTCATTAAATCTAAAAATAATCAAATGAAAATGTGTCAAAATGTTTGTGTTTGTCCTGTTTGTCTCAATTTGGGAGGCGGGAATGGGTACCGCCGCCCCGGGAACCTTTATTGGATAACCAACACCTCTGCCATAGGTCACCCCAAGTGGTTCGCTACGTTTGGTGATTTAGCAGAGGTGCCCGGGTTCATGGGGTGAGGTTTGTCTAGGTCTTGGAGGCGGATGACCAGGACATACTGAACCCCAGATTCCTACCCACCCCTTAAACCCTTTTCCTTCCCAGAACTCTCCTCTCCTTCCTTTCCTTAAAAAACCCTCCGCACAGCATCCCCAAGATGACATAGGCCCTGAGGGAAATGATTTTCCTCAGGGCCTCCTATGTGGAGCTTGTGTAAAAAAAAAAAAAAAAATTGCATTCCTATTTTTTAATGTTTTATTTTGCTATAACATCGCTGCTAAGTTTTCTGGTCAATAAAAACACTCCTTTGAACTTCACTGAGTTTTATTTTACAATGGAAAAATCAAGAAGATAATAAGTTTCTACACTAAAAAAGGGCCAGCCGAGCGATTCTATATCTTTTGTGGGATCGTTATCGTGATAACGGACATGATCTCCTGTCAGATTTGTGTGATTTATTTGCTTTTTCTATGTACAACGTACATTAACTCGTAGAATGCCGTTCGTGCACCGGTGTGTTTGAGATTTTACACGCGATTTTGACCCTTATGTATAAAGAAAGTGTATGAAGAACACGGTCAGAATCGCTTGCTCTATTATCGCCCTTTACCATAGAGAAAACCGCAATGGGCCTGGTCACTCCAAATAATTTATATTAATAATTTACCGGAGCGCGAGAATGTGCGCAGTTCTTGCGCATGCGCGGGAAAAATTCCTTCATATACGATTTTGACCCTTCTATGTACAAAATTTGTGAAGGACAGTGTCAAGAATCGCTGGACACGAAATGTCATTGGGTGTCATGGATGCCGCTTTTTGCGAACGCTAATTGGTGGTGCTTTTTGCTGGCCTACCCTGGCAAACAACAGGTTAAGGCTCCGCAACCGGGCTCGAAAAGAAGAAGATGGAGAGATACGAAATTATGAATGTTAGAGGAGCACGCTAACATTTACAGTGACGAAATCGATGCGAAAATTGCGAAAATGTTTAATAAAACACGACTCGTTTAAAATAGAGCAAAAATCTCGTGGGGAGCATCTTAAGTATCATTTAAAAAAACATTATTTTTTCACAAATATAATTTATAAAATAATAGAAACTTGTTTTTAATAATTTTTGGAGTATACTTTGCGATTTTTTTCTATCGAGGGAATTTCATATAATTTGCGTTTCGGCGTGGGCAGCATCTAGACATTATCTTCAAAAATAACTTTTTTTTTTTTTTTCAGTGAATACCGCACAAGAATCTCAACTGCTCCCGTCTGGAGCCAGTGAGACTATGGCATCCCCAATTGAGGTATGTTGTGAGGCTGAAGGTAGTGGGGAGGGAAAGGAGGTGGGGAAGATGAAGGTTGGGAAGTACCTGGCTATTCAGATCTGGTCACCAAACACGGCTAAAGTCATTTTCAGGGCGATACTGATAGTATCTTCCACTCTGGAACATGCCGCAAATATACTATATATTATTTTAAATGAACTAATTGTGAAATAACACAAATTAATCAAATAAAATTTATTTGCGCATGCCGGGTTCGAACCCGCGACCTCCGGATTGTGAGTCAAGAGTCTTACCCACTGGACTACGGAGGTCGTCAAATACTACTCAAATATATACTTTTTAAGAGCTTAAAAACTTCAAATGTTTAAGGGAGATATGTAAGAAATCGGTAGAAATTCGGGTTGCCGAAGCTTAAATGAATAAATAATCAGGCGTACTTGCAGGAATTCGTGTTTAAAACCAAAATATGTGACAGTAAATATGTAAAAATCACACAAATCACAGTAAATATGAAGAGATCACGTCCGTTACCTCGATAACGATCCCACAAAAGATATATAGAATCGCTCGGCTATTCCCCCCTGATTATTCTGAAACAACTGGCTTGGTTCTGCAGTTGGTAATTCAAGAAAAAAGATTCTAGCAAACTCCTCTGTTTCATCATTGAAGAAGATAATGCTAATAAATCTAAACGAAAATACGAAAAAGAAAAAGACACAGAAAAAGAAGAAGGTACCCTAGAACCTCTTGTCTTTCCGGGACAATCGGAAAGAAACAATCGCCTAAACCAACTCAGCCATTGAGATCTCTTATTTTTAATTAACTTTAGTCAATCTCATGTTTAAAATTCCGAAATGAATAACTTTTTCCATGTTTATTTTATAAAAAAAAAAGTCTGTGCTTCCATTCCATAAAATAATATTGAAAATATGTAGCATCTGACCATTCGCATTCGTAATTCAAGGTTGAGATCATGAATGCAGAACACTTTTTTCATGCGGATAAAGGTTGCACGGAGCTTGCTCAATGCGGCATTTGATTTCAACTGAAGGATCCCATCTATCATTTACATTGCAGCCCAAGTATACAATACTCTGTACCTTCTCTAGTTTTGTTCCAGCAATATAAAGATTTTCATCCAATAAAATATATTAGGTCCTTACATATGAAATTGGCGTTTTGTATGGGAGGAACATTAAGTCGATTTTTTTTATATAATATATTTATTTAATCAAAGTATGTACCATTGCTATCTATGCACTTTTGCCTTCTCATAGGTAGTTCATTGATCCCTTTACTAAAAAAACCATTCGGACGAGAATCAATAAAATCTTTGAAGGCGGTTTGGACTGCCCCATCGGAGTTGAATTTTTTCCCTTGCAAGAATTTATCCAAATTTCGAAAAAAATGGTAATCTGTTGGGACAAGGTTCGGAGAGTACGGTGGATGTCTAAAGCACGGGTCACATCATGCTGGTTGCCAGCGGCTGCTTACCAGCGGCTGGTAGTAGTAGCAGCTAGCAGCGGCGGGCAATCTGGTCACACTACGCTGCTAGTCGCGTCTCGCACTCTCCAGTTAGTCATTCACTATTATGTCGTCTGTCGTTTCACGTAAAAAGCTAATTAAGCAGTTGTTGAGAGAGGGTGTCAGAGAACTTAGTTTAGAAATGCTTAACCAGAGAGAGTTAAAAAAAAAACAAGGATAATTTTGAAAAACGTTTAAAAATGTTATTATTTGTTTCGCAGTCCACTTTAACTCAGACATTATAAATAACTTTAATTATATCAATTAAAAATTATAAAATAGTCACAACTATTTATATTATTATATTACAACTTCACAAAAAAAACACTGCTTTCTCGTTGCTGATAGACGCAATAGTGGTCAGACTACGCTGCCGGCTGGTGTCAGCGGTCACGTGATTGATTATTCGCCGCTGCTTGCTACCAAAAGTTAAACATGTTCAACTTCGTCAGCCGCTGACAAATACTCGCCGGCTGGCGACGCCAGCGCTGAATTTTGTGGTCACACCAAGCTGATCGACGGCTGGCAGAAGCGGCTTCTTCAACTCGCGACTGGCAACCAGCGTGATGTGACCCGCGCTTTAGACATTCCAATTGCAGCTCCTCTAATTTGGTAGCCGTCTGTTGTGCAGTGTGTGGTCTAGGGTTCTAACGCGCGTTTGTTGATTTGCTTCACTCAATTCGTGAGGTACCCACCCTTCAAGCTTTTTCACTTTCCCAATTTGCTTCAAGTTTTACCACTAACACCGCAGCCTGCAGCTAACTTGGACGTGGTTTGCGATGGATCCGCTTCCACAATAGCCTTCAATTCTTCATTATCAACTTTGGTGTCCGGCCGTCCACGGGGTTTGTTCTGCAGGTCGAAATTTCCAGAACGAAAACGTTGGAACCAAAAACGCACTGTGTTTTCTTTTGCGGCACCGTCGCCATACACATCATTAATCCTTCGAGCCGTTTCTGCAGCACTGGTTCCACGATGGAACTCGTACTCGTAAATAATGCGATATTTCAAGTTTTCCATTTTGTAAACTAAATGACGCAAAGAAAAAAAACAATTAAGGAAAAAACAAATGAATTATAATTTTAGAAACACAAATACATGAGTAAATAGCTGTATAAATTTGAATTTGAAATTCCTAACCAAAGAGAAGATATTTGAGATCAAATTTGCCAGTACGGCAAAACGCCAATTTCATATGTAAGGACCTAATATAAGCAGATGTTTTATGTACATGCTTCATTTTTTGACAGATATAGCACAACATGACTCCAACAGCTTTTTGTTTTGTGACAAATACAGCACTATGTGACCCAATTGGAGGAAAAAGCATTGATTTTGGTGATTTGGCACCTTTGTGCGCTCCAAAAAATCAAATACTCAACAGCAGAGATAATACCTCCAACTACTGACATTTGCCATGTATTCTGATGTCGGTACCCTATCTATCCGGCTTGCTTTCTTTTATAACAAATATTATGTGAAATATTTTCTTTATTTTAAAATATTCAGAAATTAATATTGGGTAACCTACGTGTGTGTAGGGATGCTATGTGGAGAGTCTTTTTAGGGAAAGGAAGGAGAGGAAGTTCTGGGAAGAAAAAGGGTAAGAGAGGTGGAAAGGAATCTAGGGGTCAGTGTAACCAGGAGATGGACATATGAATCCATTCCTTCTACTGCGGTGCAAGGCGATGGGTCGAGAGAGCGATGCTAGAGATCAAAAGGTCTCTCTCAGTCCAATCTCTCCCGATCCAGCCTGCCACACGGTTTTTGGGCGGATGCATCCGCCGCCAAGACCCGGACAAACCTCACCCTGTGAACTCTGCTAAGCCACCGGTCGTAGCGAACCATTCGGGGTGACCGATGAAAGAGGTTGTCCAATAAATGGTTAATTTTAAATAAATAAATATAAATTTAATTTTGTATAAGAACATCTCTTTTTTTATAACTTTTTAAGGTTATTCCGATCAATGCAAAATATCATTAAAAAAGAAGGTTAAGACGAGAGGTTCTGGTTTCGAGTACCAGTTGCGACCATTATCTTTTTCTATTTTTCTGTATCTTGTTCTCTTTCATATTTTCGTTTTGATTATTATTGTTATCTTCTTCTTCATTGATATATTACATTGATGGGAATAATCTTCAAAAGTTATAAAAAAAGAGTTTTTTTCATAAAAAATTGAATATTCATTTAGAGTTTTATAAAAGGTCAATATGTTCAATATAAATAAAATCGGATATATTTATCCGAGACGCAAACCAATTCTTAGAATGATTGTTTCCAATAAAAAAGGGTAGTTGCCTATAATATGAAAAAAAAAAATAGTTGAAGATTATATAGTTAATTCTAAAATTTGAAATATGAGATTGACAAATATGACGGTTTGACAGAAGGTGGCAATGGTGAAATTGGTAAACGCGCACGTCCCGGTTAGACGAGAGGTTCTGGATTCGAGACCCAGTGGAACCATTATCTTTTTTTGATTTTTCTGTGTCTTGTTCTCTTTCATATTTTCGTTTAGATTCTTCTTCAATGAAATATAAATTCAATTATTTGCCACCATTGTCTGGAAGGAATGTCAACGTGCTGTACTAGCGCCTCTAGTAAAAAACTGTCAATATTTAAATTTAGTTAGGCGATTATTCTAGGGTTTTTTGAACGGTTCGATACGTACGTAATGGTATAATATGCATGAATGTGTGTATGTGTGCATGTGTGGTGTATGTGTATGTGTAGTTTGGCGGTGTTGTGTTGTGGGCCCCCTCACCGATGAAGCGTGCGGGGCTGGGCGAGCGAGATCTCTGCTGGAGGCTGGTGGAAGGGGGCGCTAGGGGGCGCCTGCCCGGGGAGCCACACGCGCTCCAGCTTTCTGCGCACCCACATAACTCTATCAGTCAACTACCTCAACTCTCTATCACACATAACCTCACTTTAGCCACGGCATATGGATGTCATGTTATAAATACAATGAATTATGTTTATTGAAACTTGTACACATGTAATAATATAATGAAATTGTATTTGCAAAACAAAAAAATCAATCTTAACAGAGTCCCAACTGCTCCCAATCGTCTGGAGTCAGTGAGACAATTGGGGAATGTTTTGAGGCTAAAGGTAGTGGAGAGAGGAGGAGATTTTTATTTTTAACGTTAACCCCACACAGGAGGCCCTGAGGAAAATAATTTCCCATCTTTGAAGATGCTGAGTGGAGGGTATTTTTCAGGAGAGAAAGGAATGAACATGGATCTTGAAGAGACCCATGTTGTAGGAGGAAGGAAACACAGAGGCCGGCAAATCGTTCCACAGCAGAGTCGTAGAAACGAACCGTTCTCATGTGACTAATGTCAACCATGTACAAATTGGCATATTTCCCGACTATGCACCGGTGCTGAGGGGATCAATGACGCTATTGGCGCATCTTCCATTGTAATAGTGGTAGAACAAGGACAGAAGTCCCACCTGACGCCTGTGTTCTAAAGATTGCAATCCATTTGTTAAGTTAGGAGAATCTATCAAACGGACCGCCCGTTTTTGCACGGAGTCAAAGGTTTTTTTTTAAAAGTATTTTGGGGCTCCAGACCAGAGATGGCTGCCAAATTCTAACCGTGGGGCGCATTTGCGATTTGTACAGGGTTAGCAGTTGTGTACTATTAAAGTATCTGCGGGCCTTGTACAGTACGCGCAGTTTCCGAGAGGCTAACTTGATTCTGGCTTCGATGGAGTCCCCGTACCTGAGCTGGTCACTTAGATCTGATCACCAAATAAGTTTGTTAGCAACATTTCGATTCTGAATAGTGGTCTTTCACCACGGCGACACTGAGAGTATCTACCACAAATAAACTATGTATATATTATTTTAAATGAATACATTGTGGAATAACACAAATAAAATTTACTTGAGCGCATTGAGATTTGAACCCGCAACCTCCAGATTCGTAGCCAAAGTTGTCAATATATAATGAGGAATATTCCACATTGCAGAATAAGCAGGTTCAGTATAAGGTTGACATTCATCACACAAGAACAGTTCGTTTCTACAATTCTGTTGTGAAATGATTTGCTGACCTCTGAGTTTCCATGTGGGTTTTTTCGAGGCTCAGGTTTGCTCCTTCCTTTCTCCACCCAGCGTCCCCAAAAATAACAAAGCGAAATTGGTATTTCCTTAAGGACCTCCTATGTGGAGTTAATAAATAACAAAAAAAATCATTTCCACTGTTTTTCATTTTGTTGCAACGAGGAAATTAGTAACGAGGCAAAATAATTGGTTAAGTTACATTAGCTCTACGCAGGAGGCCCTGAGAAAAAAAATCCCTCAGGTCTTTTTAGGGAATGGAAGGAGAGGAAGTTCTAGGAAGGAAAAAGGGTCTGAGGAGTCAATGTGTCTAGGAGTGACGGATGTATGAATTCATCCCTCCTAGTGCGGTACAAAGTGATGGGTCGAAAGAGTTCGGCTGAACAGGTCCAAGTTAAGTTAGGTTAGGAACAGGTAAGGCTAGGTTAGATTAGGTTAGGATATTGAAATATAAGTACATGTGCTATCTGCAGTTTTTACTAGGTGGGATTGCGCTTCCGGGTGTCGCCGATATTGTTTAAAAATTAACAAATAAACTAAATGAATGAATAAACCAAACGAACGTTAAACTAAATGAATGAATTCTTTCCGTATTCAAACTATATTGTTAACCAATACTAATGCACATCTTCAAAAATATCAACGAAATGAACAAATTCTTTTCGTATGCAAACTACTCTAATTAGGGCGTAGTTCGCCGAAAGTTGCGCGGGCACCATAGCACATCTTTTGTATTTGAATATCTTTGGGTTAGGATAAGGTTGGTATAAATAAGAACATATAAGGTTAAGTTTGGAATAGGTAAGGTTAGGTTCGGTTTGGTTCAGTTTTTCGATTAACAATCAGCACAAGATAGGGATGTATGGAGGAGCCTCGTCGATGCGGTTCCCGACCCGAATAGGATAAGGGGAAGAAGATGATGATGAGGTTCAGTTTGTTATTTTTCTTCACTTTCTTCAATGTTTTGTCGAGTCACGTAACCACAGATAACATACCTCCGGGCTGACGGTATCCAGGCGCGTGGTGATGGTACCGGTATCCGTGGCGACCGTGGTGTTCGTGCTTCACAATCTCCACCACGTTGGACACAGTGTCGGAGAAGCCGATGTCGTGGTGCACGTGGTTGGGGTGAGGCGCGTGCGACGGATGGCGCCGCCGAGGGGACGGCGTGCGCACCAGTGGCGACGGGCCGCGTCTGCAACACAACACAAACCATGCGTTAGTTCAACGTTCCTTGTTTTCATCATTCATATCTTTTTAACCCAGCGTCATGGGGGATGGGTCAAAATGACCCACCATGTTTTAAATTGCTTGTGGTTTTATAACTACGCAAGCACGACGTTGCCACTCTTCTCAGTAGCTGGATGCGTTGACTTTCTTTAAACATTTTTAATTAGAAAACAGTAGGACGGCGATCGCACATGTGCCTAAAGCTAAAAAAGGTAAATAGAACCCTTCCCTGGAATACCGTTTTGTGCCGACTGCATACATAATGATGATTGGAATTAACTTTTTGTTATTTTTTTCCAAAAATTAGTTTGTTAAGTTCCTAAAAGGGCCATTTAAATTAAAATAATGATAAAAAATCAGTTTTCAGTATGATTGCTTACTTTTATTAACCCATTGGCCACAAACTGTAGTGAACGTATGTCTTGCAGTATGAAAGAGACATGCGTGTATGAGTGAGACAGCATGCGGAACGTAAAAAAGGCGTGAATGTTGTCCATTCGTCCTCTCTTGTTATCAGCTTCCTAAGAATAACCTTGTACAATAATCTCGGATTAAATACACATAGTCTACCCACGTTTATTATTGGCAAACACCCCATACTGAGATCATCATATCTAAGGAATCTGGATCCATCATAAAGGAGTCCAGAAGTAATTGGGATAACCGGCCACGGTTATCACATTTGGCGCAGCCAGTAGGATTCGAACCTACGCTCCCAGGTTATCACACATGGTTATCACACACGGTTAACACACAAACCCCGGCAGCCTGCCGGGTGTGCAACTCAGGTACTTAACCACAAACCCCGTCGTGCTGACGGGCTAGAGTAGGTTCGCCAAAAAACGGAAAACGAGCACGACAGTGACACTTTAGAATAAAATTTTAAATGCCGAACCCTCTGTAGGTAATTAATCATTCCTTTCGTAGAATTAGCATTATGTTTCTTATGTTTTTGTGTTCCAAGTTTTGTATGCAGCCAGCCACCATTTAATTTCTTCAAAATTGCGTGTGGTTCTAGGCTTTGGTAGTGACCCTAAACGTCCCTGATTGCTTTGAGGTCTATCATACCAAATTATTTTATTAGTTATTATACATGTACGTAAAAAACAAAAATTATTATTGTTCGATTTATAAATATTATGTTTTTTTGTAACTTTTTGAATAAAAATGTGGAAAAAACTTACAAAAAAAGAGAAGGTTGTGTTTGTATCCTTATTTAAACATATTTTAATATTTTTAAATTTTTTATTTTACGTTTTTCTTTGCCTTAATCAAATATGTAAACAATTTAAAAAAAAATAATTCATTTGAATATATAGTTCAAAATTTACAAAAGATTTAGTACATAATGTAAGTTTTCAATGTTTGGTACAAAATTAATTCAGTGATAAAGGCCAATTTTTTAGCTCATTTATTCTGTAGCCAATGGGTTAAGCGGTGTATTTATTGGTTAAAAATGTAAATAATTAATTTGTGTTCCAGTTTTGGAAGAGAAAACAGGAATACAAAACCTCAATATAATTTAGAAAAAAATATGAATTACCTAAGGCTCGGTGATCTTCTATGGCCATTTGCATACGGCTGCGGGGCTTGTAGGTGTCCCCCGTCCACTAGAGACTCCATGGAAGGCTGACGAGACACCACATCTTGCAGCTCCAAAACCTAACATCGGGTTATCACACATTAGAAGGGCCCTTTCTCAAAATTTTTAACGTGATTTCCAATTAAATCCAGTTTTGTCAAAGTGAAAAAAAAAAAGAATATTTTGATAAAACATCAAGCGTTAAAGTGAATTACCGCGCCATATTGAATTTTCGACATTTGAACGGTCTCAGTCAAATGGCGATTATCTGCTTGTTTTAACTTCAGAAGAGCGATGCTATATCTGTTGTGGGATCGTTATGAGATAACGGACGTGATCTCATGTCAGATTTCTGTGATTTTTACATATTTACTGTAACACATTTTACTTTAGATCGTTTTAAACACGAATTCCTGCAAGTATGCATGATTGTTTATTCATTTAATGTACATTGTACACAGAAAAAGCAATCAACAGCAATAGAAAAATCACACAATCTGACAGGAGATCACGCCCGTTATCTCATAACGATCCCACAAAAGTTATAGAATCGGTCTTCTGATCAAATTGTGATCAGCTGACAGGCATAACAATATGATTGTTATGGTTGAAAACTGATCAAAAACTGAAACGGGCCGAGAATCGACGATTAACGGGGATAAAGAAACTGTAAGATTAGTATGTAAAACTGGAATAATGGACTTAAGTCTTTTTATACTTTCTGACTTATACAAATTTAATGCGGGTGTGGAATGAACTAAAAGTAAAATAATATAATTTGAGGTTCATTTACAAGTGAACTTAGGTGTAAAAAGGTGGTAAGATTTCTCCGGACGTTTGCTATAAATAAAAACAAAACACAATTTGGACATAACATAAAACATGAAAATTAAATACAACTCAATAAATACATATTATAATACACTTTGTGCTAAGAGACTGAAATATTATTAAATCATGCAATAAAAAAATAAAGATTGTTAAAATAAACTACAAAATTTAGCGTTTCATGCGTTTTAAGAAAAAAATATATAAAAAAGCTAGTTGGTTAAGAACTCGGCTAAGTCTCGTTAAAATCTAAAGCATGCAAGATTTAACGGGATGTAATTATTAGTAGAGGACTTGTCTAATGATGTTTTAAATTCTAGTGTACCTTGATGTGTGTACGCACCTAGTTTCTATGAAAAAAAACCATCAACAATAATATCATATTGAAAAACAAAAACAACGAACTTCAATTAAGTATTACTGATAGTAGTGACATCTATTGAGTATTAATTGAAGTTTGAATTCTGTTTTGCAACATGCAGCATTGTTTATCTATTCTTTCGTCTATGTATTATGTAGACATATCCGTCTTATCTAAAAGAGTTAGATAATCTATTTTTACAACCTGTTTTTACGACACTTGGAATAAATCTGAAAAACTAAAATTTAATATATTATAAGAAAAATTGTATAAATTTTTAACCACCTAAGAAAGAGAACGATCTATTTTGTAGAATAATACTTTTCATATTTTATATATATGTTACTATTGACTATTATTATTTTTAACTCTGTAGTTCTAAGAAAGTCGTAGTCTAAGAATCTATGAAGTTTTTAAAACTTGTTCTGGCTCTCTATGGTTCAGTCCTAGACCTTTAGGTAATTCTCTATGGTAATGACATGGATTACAACATCATGTTAGGAACGAAATACACTGATATGACAGTAAATAAATGATAACATGGTGACTGCCAATAAAACCATTCAGTATATTACTAAATCATAAGGGGATATGGCTGCTGGGAGCTGATGTTCACCTTTTTACTCCTGAAACAAAAGAAATACAAGTTTTAGTGAATTTAAATAGACACTTACACCCATATGCATAGTCGGTTCCTCGAGATTTCCTCCACTCGACTGTGACTCGACTCAACCTCAAGGATAAATTCGGTATGCAGAATTGAAAAAACTATCCTCGACTTGAGCAAATTCCTCAGTCGAGTCGACTAATGAACCGTCAAACTCAAGGTACGTCGCGATCTACCTTGAGGTCTCCTCAAAGCTTGTTAACAGCGCGCACCACATTATTTCTGAGGTTATTTCAAATTTTATTAGCATGAAGAATAATTTCCATGATTTTATTGACTACCTTTATGAAGATTTGTACCAATATCGTCCTATAAAGCGGTATTTACGGGATGCAGAAAATCCGCTGGAATATTTTGATGGTGTGGAATTCCGAAGAAGATTTCGATTTATTACATAAACATATTCTCTTCATATTTTTGAATGTAGCTATAACTTTGTGGTTATCCATTATAGAAAAATGAAACAATTCAACTTTGTATAAACCACTTATATAATGCGTAAATCTGACCGGTTTCGGAACAAACGTTCCTTCTTCAGGGAAAACTTATATATATTCTCTTCAGTTTGCCAACATAATAATAATAAATTTAATGACGTCATTCCTTCACTCAACCTCAACTCGACTTACTGGAGGTTCCTCACTGGAGGGTGAAGCCGTAACTGAACATACTGATTTCAAGGAAGTTTTTAAGATTTCCTTGACGCGACCTCGACTAAGGTCGAGTGGAGGAGGTCTCGAGGAACCGACTATGCATATGGGTGTTATACTTATAAACATAAGTAACAATAAATAATTTTTATTTTCAACTTTATGAGTAAAACCTCAAATTGTAATATTTAATTAAATGAAGACAATATTTGCGAAACTCATCGAAAATCTGGAGACAGAAAAATCAGAAGAAGGTATTTGCTATACCTATATCCTAGACTTGCAGAAAAGTCAATAGATGTCGGATATTAACCGGTGAGAGGCCGGGACCCGGAATATGCGGGCCTACAATGCGCATGCGCGAGAAAATAATTCAAATATTTGAATAATATTGTCTTTGAAAAACTTTTGGTCTATGATTTTGACCCTTATATGTACGAATTTGTATGAAAAACAGTGTCAAAATCGCTTGCGCCATCATTACTCTAGGTAGTGTTAAAGATTTCTCTCGAATTGACACACTGGATTATTTTTAAAACGATTTCTTCTATGACGATGCGCTGTCAGATTTTGCCGCGGAATTAACGGTCGCAATTACTGCGTGTATCGCGAATAAAACGTTGTAAAACCTATTAATTTACGTAATAAATGCAAGTAATGTGACTTTAGTGGATAGTTTATTGAGTTGTGAACGTGTTTCAGTCAATAAAATATACAATAGCTTAAAATTTATCAACAAAACATTCAATTCAAAATTCAAAGTGGTGGTTTTTTGGTGTAGTTCCGCGAATTTCCGCAAAATGTTCCGACATCTGACCGGTTAAAAAATAAAATGGATAAAATTTATCTAGACACCATCTAGATAGCATTTAGTTCAGGTTTGAATCTTGCAATCATACATAAAGATAGCAGCCAATAATATATGCGTTAAGAAAATGAAGATAACGTTGGTAGTTCTTAGTCGGAGAATGATATAGTTAAAAATGATCGAATCGGATATTGACACCTTGGCGCAGTGGTAGCGCATTTGCTCGGAAAGCGAAAGGTCCTGGGTTCGAGTCCCAGAGGTGCAAATATATTTTTATTATTTTTCTGTTTCCAGATTTTCGATGAGTTTCGCTAATATTATCTTTATTTAATTAAATATTTTTTAAATTTCAAGGTAGGGGCGGTAAGAAAGGATCTACTAATGCAGGTCTTGAAGAGGCCCGGAATATATGAAGGAGGAAAACATCAGTAGCTCGTTCCACATGTGAGCTTACTTACTCCAAAACGAGTCGAAGAAACGACTGTTCGTTTCGTGAATATATACTGGTGCATAGGGGATCAATGCTGCTAGCTCCTTCTAGAAGGCTTCACCAAAAACATACTTAGCATGCCTACATTGAGTGTGCGCATTAGAGATGGCAATCAGTCTGTTAAAAACAGATTGTCAACAGACAAAATCCTTCTTTGCACAGAATCAAGTATATTTATCGTGGGGTCGAGTATCGAGTATTGTGGGGCTCCAGTCCAGTGGTGGTTCCCAAATTCAATTGTTGGATATACCTGAGATTTGTTCAGGGTTAGCAATTGGTCACTATTATATATGTACTGGAAAACCGACTGTAACCACCTCGAGAGTGTTTTCTCATTTTCTCGACCATTTGACCTAAGGCCGGTTACAGTGCTCGACCGACGGTCAGTGCGTACGTCGGTCGCGCTTGTCATTTGTATGAAAATTCATAAATCGTTCAGTGCAGGACCGACCGTACGCATGCGTATATCGCTACGCAGTGCGTAGGAGAATCGTCGGTCGAGCGCGTGCGCATCCGTACCGTCGGTCGACCGACGAGCTAGAAATGCTCTCTGGGCGACGATCGGGTGTACGTGATATCTACGTCTTCTGTTCCTAATACGTCTACGAAGATAATAAGCAGCTATTAATTAATTAATTTCGCGTACGACGTCCGGTCAGCTTGTTGGTCAAGCGTGAACTGACGGTACGCACCGACGGTCGGTCGGTGGTATGCGTATCGTCAGGACCGACCGTGCGCATGCGTATCGTCAGGACCGACCGTACGCACCGACCGTCGGTCGAGCACTGTAACCGGCCTAAGGGTGCGACTGCCACTGGTTGATGGATGGCCACATGAATTTAGTCAGCGAATGCAGAACATAAGTGTGTAAATGGTATAGGGTTATTACCTGAGGGATCTGTTCCTGGCGGTGTTCCTTCTGCCCTTTGCGGCGAGGGGCTGTGTCTCCTCGGGTGCGTCGGAGGGCTCCGGGGGCGCGGTCCCCTCACACAGGGAGCCAGCCCGGGACCCCGCGCCCCCCAGTCCGGCCGCCATGTCCAGCAGGCAGTTAAAGAACGACGCCTTCTGCTGTGCGGGGCGAGCGTTACTCTCTCAACAAAACCTCACTTTGACCTAACCTCACTTTAACCTAAATTAACCTCACTTTAACCTCGTTTTAACTTGTAATAACCTTTCTTTAAACCTGACATAGCCTAAATTAATCAATAAACCTGAGATAACCTTACTTTAACCTGTTATAACCTCTCTTTTAACTTAAACTTACTTTTACCTCACCTAACCTCAATTTAAACCTGTTATAACCTCAATTTAAACCTAACATAATCTCACTTTAGTAATCTTGTATCAACTGCTTGACATCAAATACCTCAATTTACCTAACCCAACCCGTGAACGACTTTACCCTAACTAACCTAAATTTATTTTTAATAAAAACAAACATTAGTCTAGTTTCATAGCATAATTCAGTACCCAGCAACGATTTAGTGAATAAACAATGCTAATTTTGGAAAACACCTTTGTATTGTTAGCATTGATAAATTGTTGTGGACATTTAAGACATCCAGTTGTGGACATTTAAGTCAACCAGTTGTGGACATTTAAGACATCCACTTGTGGACATTTAAGACATCCAGTTGTGGACATTTAAGTCATCCACTTGTGGACATTTAAGCCATCCAGTTGTGGACATTTAAGTCATCCACTTGTGGACATTTAAGTCATCCAGTTGTGAACATTTAAGACATCCAGTTGTGGACATTTAAGTCACCCAGTTGTGGACATTTAAGACATCCAGTTGTGGACATTTAAGACATCCAGTCTTGGACATTTAAGACATCCAGTTGTGAACGTTTAAGACATCCAGTTGTGGACATATCCACAATGATCAACCAAGAAAATATCAAACTTGTTCAATGCATTAATAATACTTTGGAAGATGGTTTTGAGCACCGCAGTCCCGGGAACCATTAATTGGATATCCAAACCAATGCCATAGGTCATACCGAGTGGCAAGCTATGCTTCGGCTTCATGGGGTGAGGTTTGATCCCTTGACCCCTCCAGCCAGACTCTCTCAACCCATAGCCTTGCACTACAGTGGGAGGAATGGATTCAAAAGTCACTCCTGGATACGCTAATTTCTACGCAAATTTCTACTGCCCAGAATTTCCTCTACTTTCTCTACTAAAAAGCGATCCACTTATCACTAAAATTTATTTATCAATTTTTTTTTTTTTTTAAATTCTTTGTGGCGACGGTTTACGACTAGTTCCCTTGAGCACTTAGGCCATGGCCCATTGTGTTATCTCCTATTTTACCTCAATCCTTTAACAATAACCCAGTCCCTTTAATAAAGTTCACCAGAATTGTCGTTGGATATGTGGCTAAGTCTTCTGGTTCTACAATGTGTCTCCCCAGGTATCTGAGCCTAGTTCCCACCAGGGCAGGACATTGGCACCATAAGTGAATTGGAGTCTCTTCATCCTCTTCACATTTTCTACATCTATTGGTGCTTTCCACTCACAATAGCTGCATGTGTCTCCTGAGATGGCAGTGTTCCGTTGGTAGTCCTACTAACTAGTTCCCTCAGCGAGTTTCTGTCCATATTGGTAGTCGTCAATCATTTTAAAAACTTTCAGGAATCTCTGTGCTATTGTTTTTTTGATCAATTACTGTACTAAGACTTTCCTATCTCTTATAAAATTCCTAGATATAATTATTGTAAGTCCTGATGTAAAAAAAAAAAACATTCCAAGCTTTCCTAAATAAACTATAGATGGGGTGTTTGGCAGTAGTTCAAATGTAACTTAATCAGCGCCATTTTGTTTTTTAGATATTTGAAAGGTCCCCATTAAACACTGATTCCAGGTCTGTTTCAGATTTTCATCAAATTGTGATCAGCTGACAATTACAATCACAATAATTTGTTTCAAAGCTATAATAAGCTTTCAAATAAAATTTAAAAAAAACTAATGATGGATTATTTCACACAAATTCAAGTGCAATATTGTCATCAAGTGGCCATTCGGCACCATTTTGTGTTTTTTTTGCAGTTAAAATATCCCCTATTTTTTTTTTACACTAACTCCACACAGGAGGCCCTGAAGAAAATAATTTCCCTCAGGGCCTATGTCATCTGGGATGCTGTGTGGAGGGTCTTTTTGAGGAGAGGAAGGAATGAACATTGGTCTTAAAGAGACTCATGTTGTAGGAAGGAGGAAACACAGAGGCCGGAAAATCATACCACAGCCTAGCTGTTGAACACAAGAACGAGTCGAAGAAACGACCCGTTCTCGTGTGACAAATGTCAACCGTGTACAAATGTTGGGCACGCGTTTGGCGTGTTTCCCGACTATGCACCGGTGCCGAAGGGATCAATGATGCTAGTTCCTCGGAGCATCTTCCATTGTAATACCGGTAGAACAAGGATAGCATTCCCCCCGACGCCTGTGCTCTAAAGATTGCAATCCGTCTGTTAAGATGGGAGAATCTATTAAGCGGACCGCCCGTTTCTGCACAGAGTCGAGGGTGTTTTTCAGGTATTTTGGAGCTTCAGACCATAGGTGGCTGCCAAATTCAACCGTATGTACATAACAATCAAGTTACTAACTTATTACAATTTTATGAAAGGCTGAAATGTACCAAAAATCGACATTTAACGGGTATCTTTCAAATGTCAAAAAAAACAAAAAGGTGCTAAATGGCCATTTGATCCCAATGTTACATTTGAATTTCTGCCAAAGCAATGGGCCTAAATTGTGCTGATTGACCTTAATTTGATGACAGTTTTAGATTATGTAAATTATGTGAAACACCCCTATCTAAATTTGACAAGCTATTCTCTATCTTTTGTAAGAACGAGATTGATGTCGGGCGAGATCTCTTGTCAGATTTGTGTGACTTTCAATGGCTGTTATTTGCTTTTTCTACGGTCCAATGTCAGAATTTCAGCTGTGAGCTGATACATAATTTAGTTTAGGTTGTCTTAAACACAAATTCCTGCAAGTACGCAAGATTATTTATTCATTTAACAGCCGTAGAAAATCACACAAATCTGTTAAGAGATCTCGCCTGATAACTATCTCGATCGAGACGGATATCGGGCGAGATCTTTTGTCAGATTTGTGTGATTTCTCTACGGTTACATCTTCATGCATGCAGGAATTTGTGTATAAAACAACCTAAACTAAATTACGTATCAGCTCACAGTTGAAATTCTGACATCGAAAAAGCAAATAACAGCCATTGAAAATCACACAAATCTGACAGGAGATCTCGCCCGACGTCAATCTCGTTCCCACAAAAGATAGAGAATCGGTCGACTGATGAATTTACCTGAAATAATACCTGTTCTAGTATTTGATACATAAAACTAATTAAACGTTTGTAGAATGTCATCAGTATCTGAATTATGTATTGAGTTATTAGGGAAACTTATTACTAAAATGCACAAAAAATGCCTAGGTACATTAATTAATAAAAATTGCATAAAACTTTGACAAAAATCAAGCTCAAAAATGGCCTTATCTACATTGTAAGAAGTAAAGAGTCAAAAGATGATTGCAAGTCTATGAAATGTTGTTAATTTTCTACAAATTTTTTAATTCACACAGATTTGACTGAAATATTTAATAATATTGAAAACCACACCAAAATTTGGTTTAAACACACAATAAATACAAAATATATATAGTTTTGAATTTCATTGGAAAAATATAATATGGAATTAGAAACGAATTAGGTTGGGGCATTTCAAACTTCAAAATGATTGAAGACCAATCAATGTTCAGCGTCAATTTGAATAATTGTCACTTAAACCATCTCGGCTAAATTAAAAGCTTTTGTACAAATTTTGATCAGCTTGGTATAACCGTAGTCATCACCATGACTCATTCATGATACTACATGGCAGAACACATATTTTAGCACAGCGGAATGGTGCTACCGATTAACATGTCTAAATTAGCCACTGGAGCGCTTTTTGTCACAATGTGGCACTATTTAAAATACCTCAGATTGCTTTGCTGCCAATTTTTGCCAAAAGTAATTAAGTAGAAGTTTACGATTTTATAATATTTTTTTATAAATACTACAAATATTGACAATCTACAAAAGATAAGTGAATTCATTGGCAATATAGAACTATAATCAGTTTGTATGTCTCCATATTAAAATTTGGAGGTATGATTTTTTTTATGTGGGCGGAAATATTCAAAATGAGCTCCAAAAAATCTTTCGTTTTTATTTGGTCTGTCGCTCGACTGGTTAGATAATATCTATCTTCCTAAATGTTGAAGCAAGAAATCTTGTACTGTAAACATATGATTAATCCGTCTTAAAATAATTTTAAACATTTAATTTTTTTTATCGACAGTAATTTTTGACAGCTCTTCACAATTGATGAAAGTTCAAATGTCAAAAATATTTAAAAAGACGCTAGATTTGATGGTCATTAAAATGTAATGAAGTTTGTGACGCCTCAAACTAAGATTTATGCGCAATTATAGACAAAAATCATTACTTTTGTAATTAGTGTGATTTAAAATTAGAGTGTGTGGTTATGATTGCAGATTTTCACGACCAAGAGTATTATCGTGATTTATTTTTGGGGTATTATGTCGTGTTGCGCTACCTCCTTCTTTAGCCAGCATTTCTGACAGCGTTACAGTGTCTATCATCAGGGCAGAGATGTAATCGAAAGTGGTACAGTATGATGTATTGCAGACTTAACATTGTAGATGCGATCTCGTGTTGCCAGTTCCAATCCCCTATGAGTTGGTATTACATATTAAAAGATTGAAGACTACATACAAAAGCATACACTTTACATCTATCGATAACTCATCTACCCTGATATGGACACTGTAACGCTGGTAATGTGCGTTTTCATGCCGCAACAAAATATCCCCGATAAAATATCATATGGACAAAACATCCTCCAACAAAATATCTACTAAAATCTAACCTAACCTAACTTTACAGGATGACTGTATTATTTTTGTCCCATTTTAATAATTTTGAACAATAATTTATTGTCTTTATAGGATGTCTGTAATATTTTTTTCCCATTTTTTGTTAGGTTAGGTTAGGTTTTTGTAGATATTTTGCTGAGAGAAGTTTTGTTCGTTGGATATTTTGTCGTGGATATTTAGTCGCGGAATGAAAAGTCACAGAACCCTGTAACGCTGGCTAAAACAAGAACAAACAGCTGTCCGAAACATTGGCTAAAAAAGGAGGTAGCGCGACAAGGCATAACACCCCAAAAATAAATGACAACAATAGCGTATGTGGTATTTCCATTTGAAGTAAAAGCAGAGACAATAATTTGAAAAGATTTTCAGTGTATAACATCACAGTGGTTTTTCATTGTAAGCGATCTAAATGCATTCGAGTACTGGTGAAGATGTTATTATTCACTGAGAGTTAGGACAGAGGACATTATCCAGGATTGAGGCAAAGCTGTTCAGGTCAATATACAAAGAGAAAAGCAGTGAAAACTTGGGCTAAAATTGAAAAAAATTACATTTTGCAGAGAAATATTGTGAAAAATTTTGTCAAACTGGAAGACATATACAGTTATAATATTTTTGAAGTTGTATATATTAAAAAAAAAAACTATTGTCAAAGTATTATTATGTACCAAAGTGGATAAAATATTTGAAAAATGCGCTAAAACATATCGACAAACTTTAGATGCAGAAAAATACCAACGATGCTTTCTGTTTAAATAAAGTGAAAATATGAAAAGAACAATCCAATGCAAAGATTAAAAAAAATATCATTAGATAAATATTATATATATACAGATTTGCAAACTTATACATACAGGTGGCCAAAAGAGAAATAAATAAATAATGCCATCCGGTGCTAAGATATGTTTGAAAATCTGCATTATGTATAAATCATGCTAGAAAAAAACGACAAATTAAAAATTATGGCCACTTCATAATCCCACACATTCATTCACAAACAGATTTATGTTTCAATGAAGAATTTTTTTTAGATAAATAAAACAATTTATAGGTTCGATAACATGGAAAAATAAATAAAATAAATGCTTAAAGGAATCCTAAATACAATAATGCAATTATCGGTTGTTAACTAGGATCATTGGTAAGATATTTAGCAGGGTACTCACCTAACCGTGTAACCTGTAGCGTATCTGATACTGTATCAAGTGAGTACGTAGGCACGAGTCTACTGCGAGCCGCTCACGCGTGGAGTGCAGTGTGCTCGCAGTGACCCGCCGACGGCGGTTTCACTGCGAGCACGAAGGCGGATACACGGTTACCGTGGACGAGCCGTACCCACTTGCAGATTGATACAGTATCAGATACGTTACATGCTACACTCTAGGTGAGTACCCTGCTTTTTATAGGAGAATGGGTGAAAATTGATGAGATCTGAGCCCACCTCTCAGCACTATTGAGTAGGTACAGGTTTAGTAGAACATTAGTTACTATTTACGACACGCACTAAAGACTTGCCCTAAAGACATATTTGTGTACCATTTGGACAAGCAGGGGGCACGTCCACAATCCACGAGATAACCTATTTGGCACCAGCCAGTTTAGCGTATTTCTTGAATAAACAACGTTGTCATTCGTATGTTGACTGGCGTCTAACGCTCGCAATAGACAGCTTACTCTAAGGTCAGCAGTGATGTAGATGTTACTAATCATTTAATCGAACTTTCAGAATATTTCTTATTTCTGAAAGTATACTGCCTTCTGCCGAGCGATTATACATCTTTTGTGGGATTGATATTGAGATAACGGACATGATCTCCTGTCAGATTTGTGTGATTTTTACATATTTACCGTCAGATATTTTAGTTTAGATCGTTTTAAACACGAATTCCTCCAAGAATGCATGATTATTTATTCATTTAATGGACATTATACATAGAAAAAGCAAATAGCTCACACAAATCTGACAGGAGATCACGTCCTTTATCTCGATTAAGATCCCACGAAAGCTCGGCTGTTTAATAATATTTTAGTTTTAATGATTTTTGTTTTAATAACACTATTATTGTTGATCATTATGTATTTTCCTGTGCCAAAACAGCACTGTTATTATTAATTTTGTTCTCTTGACATTGCTTTGTATACAACGTGTCCGGAAACTCGTAGTACAAGCGGGAAACTGGTGAATCTACATCACGTAGAGAACCCAAAAAACTTATTTTTTTCGATCTAAACATTTCGATTTTAATATTATTTTTTTTCTATTTTTCCATTTTTTCCGCAACTAAAGGGTTAAAAAAATTTTTGAGCCCGGTTTACCCTTCGTTGCATTTTATAAGACATAACACAGCTGAAATCAACCCCCTAGTGAATTTTTTTTTTCAAATTTAACCTAAAAAATTCCAACTTCGGACCCGATTTACTCGAAAACAAAAGCTCAAATCAAAAAAAGTTAAACCACAAAATCGACTCCAAATGTGATGTGGATTCTCCAGTTTCCCGCTTGTACTACGAGTTTCCGGACACCTTGTATATTCTTTGTTTCATATTATTTGTAAGGAACACTATAGGATTACTTTTAAGTTTATTGTAGTTAACCGCACTTAAAGTGAAATAACACAAAACTGCGCCATACAAATAGTACATTATTATTATTTTGAAATAAGGCAGAAATTATGGTCACCTCACTTTTTTACCATTTAATACAGGAATATTTAATAAAAAATTAATAATGTGTAAGGGCGCGTAGGCGATTTGGTGGGTGAAAACTGTTTCTACAAATAAGTCTTTTTTATGTACTTCTATGGACAACTTTAAATAGAAATGTGAAGCTTGATTCAATATGGATCTACTATTTTTTGTTTTAGGGTTGTCACTAGAACAATAACAGAGTTATAACGATTTCTGTGGGAACATACGCGTATTGTACTTGACCACTATTGTAATATTGTCGTGTAAACACGCTTTTGGGTCGGAGTGGTTAAGATCTTGGAGGCATTATAATTTCCAACAGACAGATACTTGACCTTAGCCGTAATAGTAACCAATGTTATGCTTAAAAATTATTTTTCCATTCGTAGATATATATTATATAGTGGGACGAAAACTTCCCATTCTCCTTTTAACAAAAGACAAGATTTTCTAAAAAACAACCGATAAATTGGGAATTTGACGTCATGGAATGTTTCTAAATTCCTAAAATACAGGAATATATACATATATATGGTAATTTCTAACTAAACTATTTATAATTTGGGAGGTAATATAAACTAGTTTATAATGAAATAGGTGGACTAATTATTACTCTCTAAGGATTATAGATTACAACGCAATTCACAAATAATGAACTATGTAGATATATGTTATTATTATTCTGCATAGCGATGGAATTAACTTTTAATTTTAATGAAGTGTATTGTATTTTTATAAAGTAAGGCTTTAGAAATATGCATAGGAAACAATTTTGAATACTTTACTTATATCGTATATACACGTAAAACTGTAGTAAGTGAATATTTTGCCACGGCAATTTAAAATAACTGTATTTTACAACTTTCAACCTATTCATTAAATTAATAATAATAATTTGATATATTGTTCAAGACAGTGCATAAAATGGCAAGTAGAATTTGATTAAAGGCAGCCTAAATTCGCAAATTCTTTATACATACATTGACAGCCGACATAGTCTAGCGCAAGGCTTTTGACTCGCAATCCGAAGGGCGTTGATTAATTTGTGTTATTTCACAATTAATTCATTTAAAATAATATATATTATATTTGCGGCATGTTCAAGAGTGGAAGATACTCTCAGTATCGCCCTGGTGTAAGACACCATTCAGAATTGAAACATTGTTTGAAATGGCTTTAGCCGTGTTTGGTGATCAGATTTGAATAGCCAGGTACTTCCCCACCTCTTTCCCCTCCCCACTACCTTCAGCCTCACAACATACCTAATTGGGGATGCCATAGTCTCGCTGGCTCCAGATGGGAGCAGCTGAGATCTTGTGAGGTATTCATATAAGAAAAAATAATACCATCGAGAACATTTAAATTAAATTAAATCTATATTCAAATTTGGATAGTTAAGACTCAAACCACAGGTTTTTGTAAAAACTAAAATGATTCCATCGATAAAAGGTCAACAGATGTCACTCCTTTGAGTAGAGCTCTCTACAAAATTATTAATGTAAGGAATTTACAGATTTCTGCTCGGACAAATGACTTCCATAGCAACCGCTGTACGGAGGTAATCGATTTATATAAAGAAGAGTGTCTGTGGTGGCGTGTCTTTGATTTCTGTACAAATCTACAGTTTTATTCTGAGATTGATGAAATTTTGTTTTGACACATGACGGAAGTGACCTGCCAGGTAAGTATGTTTCTGTATCCATTTGTAAATAGTAAAATTAGTTAGAACCTAAGCATTCCTAATAAATTGTACAGCGCCCTTGAGGTGATTTTTCACAAAAACGGCGCATTATAAATTATCCAATTATTATTATTATTATTCAAAACAAGTGGAAAATTACGGTCCATGTCAGATTTGGAAAACTCTACGTAAAGTCAGGGCAACGCAATACACCTGCATTGTTACAACTCATCCAGTTTAACATCCCTTCCCGTAGACTTCGAAATAATGAATTGCTGTTCCTCAATCAACATTCTACTAATTATGGATACCATTCTCCCTTATCCAGAATGTCGAGACTTGTCAACGCAAGTCAAAGCATTGATTTTTTTGGTGTAAAACTCAATGACTTTCGGCAGTCGGTACGCAATATTTAAATGCTTCTTCATACTTTGACTTGTAGTGTCTCTATATGTACTTTTTACATTTTATATTGTCTTTGCTATTAATTTATATGTGCTCTCCCTTCACTGTCTTCTCTGTTTATTTTATTTGTGTTATTATTATGTTTTTAATGGACTATTGTCCGCAAATTAATAAATAAAATTATAAAAATAAATAAATAAGACAATAAATAAACACAATTAAAAAAATTTAAACCGCGTTTTCACTTACTACGGTTTTATACTGTGTTAAATAATTGATTTGCCAATCAACTTTCAAAATTACGAAAGTAGAATTATTTAACGTTAGTTTGGGACTCTTTAAGATTATTTTAAATTTACAAAAAAATAAAAATTTTGCACTGATCGGCACATCCCAACTTCAGAGAGTGAATTAATTAGAAATATTCTGTACATAACTTAACCCGTCTGCTTGTTTAGGAATAAAAACATCCCAAAACTCGTAATCGCGTTATACTTTCATAAGACCAAAAACGTCCCGAGCGACCTTACAATTTAAAAGCTATATATCTCTCTTCCTCTAATACAAACATATGTATTTTTCACACATCTGCCCTGATGATGGACACTGTAACACTGTCCGAAACATTGGCTAAAGGAGGAGGTAGTGCAACACGGCATAACACCCCATAAACAAATAACAAAAATACTTTTGGCCGTGAAAATTTAAAATCATATCAAATGTATTTTTCTTTAAACCAGAAAGAGAACAAAATAATGCTTCTTATTGTCTTTGCATAGACATTTTACAATCTTGATCCAAAGTGACGGTTTCAGAATTTACGCGCAAAACCGGGGCTTCTGGATTGTGAGGTGCGAATATATTGAATCAAGCAGACAGGTTAATAAATATTCAGTAACTGGATTCCCATGCACATGAGTGTTAATTGGCGCTTTCGCAAATTGTGGATGCATATCAATCACAAAGTAAAAGGTGAAAAATATTATTTGACCTTTGCAAGAAATGAAATTAGATTGTGGATTCGAATGATCAAAAACAAGATGGGGTTTTTTATAATAGCATTAGCACAGGAGCTAGATTTTCTGTAAAAATCACTTAAGGGTGCAGAAATAATTTTTGTAATTACAAATATTATTGAAAAAAGCTTAGGTTATGTATTATTAATTTGAAATAAAATATATATGGGTACTACCGCCTGAGTGGCTGTTGGACTATTGCCTGTGAACGCCTGAAACATGGAAACATTCCGGTGTAGGGGGGACTTTACTTTGGGAACTCTAGCAACACTGAGCCTTTGCTTTCATACTTACTAATTATTAACAAAAACAAATAAAACATGTAAGTTTGTACTCAAATAGGTTAAGTACTTAAGAAGGTTTGTACTTTAGTAGGTAAGTACTTAAGTAGGTACAGTCAATCACTTATCCTTCCAAAAACAAAACAGTTAAATTATCGGGTATGGAAACTTCTCCTGCTTTGAAATCCAAACGCGTCAGATGTCAGTCAGTTGTTAAATAGTTAAATTTATACTCAAATAGGTAATTACTTTAAAAGTTTAGTACTTAAGTATGTAAGTTCTCAGGAAGGTAAGTACTTAAGTAGGTAAGTACTTAAGTAGGTAAGTACTTAAGAAGGTAAGTGCTTACGAAGGTGATTACTTAAGTAGGTGAGTATTTTAAAAGGTAAGTATTTTAAAAGGTAAGTACTTAAGTAGGTAAGTACTTAAGAAGGTAAGTGCTTACGAAGGTGATTACTTAAGTAGGTGAGTATTTTAAAAGGGAAGTACTTAAGTAGGTAAGTACTTAAGAAGGTAAGTGCTTACAAAGGTGATTACTTAAGACGGGAAGTACTTAAGATGGTAGTACTTAAGAAGGTAAGTACTTAAGAAGGTGATTACTTAAGACGGTAAGTACTTAAGTAGGGAAGTACTTAAGTAGGTAAATATTTTCTTTAATATAAATTTTAAAAGCAAAGGCTGGGTGTATCGTAAGAGGTTATTAATACATAAATATATAATAGTAAATGGTGTACAGTCTAAGTTTGAAGGTTTGGTTGGTTTGGGTTCACTTGTAGACCTATTCAATGAACTCTGTACATTCGTCTACACACAACTACAGACAGAATTAGATAAAGGAGAGTACCACTACATAGAGACTATCATTTTCCTACAGCACACTCAACAAATATCTGGGTGACAAACAAACAAACAAACATACACAATAGCTCTTAAGGGACTTCATAATGACATATTAACATCTCATTTCAATAGAAAGGACTTTATTAATTGTTTTTGTGTTTAATTCGTAGAACTCCATTTTAATTTATAGAAATTTAATTAAAATTAAATTTGATAATGATAATTAAAATATAATAAATAAGTCTTTTTCGTTGTTTGTTTTTGGGGTGTTATGCCGTGTTGCGCTACCTCCTTCTTTAGCCAACGTTTCGGACATCGTTGCAGTGTCCATCATCAGGGCAGGGCAGTCCGAAACGTTGGCTAAAGAAGGAGGTAGCGCAACACGGCATAACACCCCAAAAACAAACAACGAAAATGCTTTTGGCCGTGAAAATCTTAAAAATAAATAAGTCGTCCGTAAGTAGCTTCATCACAGTTTGAAAATGACCTTACACGTCGAAACAGCTGTAACTAAAATACTTGCAGAACTGGATAATAACATTATCAATTTTAAAAAAAAGGACTTTAATTCATATCTTCATTGATTATAGAAGAAATTTACATTTCAAATGTTAGTAAAGTTGAAAAATTACCACCTCTACCCAATGAAGACAAATTATATTCATATTAACCATTGGAGCGCTTTTTGCCACTACATGGCACTATTACTATTTGAAATACCTCGGAATGCTTTGCTGCCAATTTTGGCAAATTTTCCCTTTTTTTTACAGTAACTCCACACAGGAGGCCCTGAGGAAAATAATTTCTCTCAGGGCCTATGTCATCTGAGATGCTGTGTGGAGGGTCTTTTTGAGGAGAGGAAGGAATGAACATTGGTCTTGAAGAGACCCATGTTGTAGAAAGAAGGAAACACAGAGGCCGGCAAATCATTCCACAGCCGAGCTGTTGAACACAAGAACGAGTCGAAGAAACGACCCGATGTGACAAATGTCAACCGTGTACAAATGTTGGGCACGCGTTTGGCGTGTTTGGCGTTTGCCGAAGGGATCAATGATGCTAGTTCCTCGGAGCATCTTCTATTGTAATACCGGTAGAACAAGGATAGCATTCCCACCCGACGCCTGTGCTCTAAAGATTGCAATCCGTCTGTTAAGATGGGAGAATCTATCAAACGGACAGCCCGTTTCTGCAGAGTCGAGGGTATTTTTCAGGTATTTTGGAGCTCCAGACCAGAGGTGGCTGCCAAATTCAACCGTGGGGCGAACTTGTGATTTGTACAACGTTAGCAGTCGTGTACTATTATTTATAAGTGATTGAGTAGATGTTAACGATTTTGTGATATCGTTATCGATAATCGAAAAAAGATAGGTGAATTCATTGGCTATATAAAACCATCAACAGTTTGTATGTCTCCATATGAAAATTTGGAGGTATGATTTTTTTAACGTGGGCTTTATTAATGATCACCAAAAAATTTCGAGCAATCGGAAAAAAAAGTTTTAAGTCACTCCAGTGGTTGAAATAACAAAAATCAACCTGTAAAAACAAAGTATCTTTACTAAAGTACATCTTTCATCTAATATGCGCCATCTCTTGGGCAGGCTAGTTGCCAATTTGAGAGAAATGCAAATTAAAACATGAGTATTGATACTTGCGTTTCCCTGTAGAATAAGACCATTGCAGTGTACAAACAATGTTTTCCGCCCAAATGTTTTATTAACGTTTCTTAACCTCACTCTTTTGATGTTTCACGAAAAAAAAATTTGTAAAAAATTCACAAAGTTTCATAAGTAGTACGTACATAGTAGTAGTTTCATAAGGTCGCGGGATCGAATCCCGGCGTGGCAAATAAATTTTATTTGATTAATTTGTGTTATTTCACAATTTATTCATTTAAAATAAGATACAGTATATTTGAGGCACGTTCCAGAGTGGAAGATACTCTCAGTATCGCCCTGGTGTAAGTGTTTGGTGACCAGATCTGAATAGTCAGGTACTTCCCCACCTTCCTCTCCCCTATCTCCTTCCCCTCCCCACTACCTTCAGCCTCACAACATACCCCAATTGGGGATGCCATAGTCCCACTGGCTCCAGACAGGAGTAGCAGAGACTCTTGTGCGGTATTCATGTAAAAAAAAAAAGAATGTTTTTTTTTAATTGCGGTCACAAACTTTGGTTTCATAAAGTTGTACATTTTAATTCATTTGTGGTTAATTTTTGTATTTGAATATAAAGCGTGGTTTTCTCTTTCTAAAACAGTTTAGATCATATTTCTCACCATGATAGTAAGGGAGACACAACGATTTCTGTGAGACATGTTTTAGTTGTTTCCAAAAGCGAACAAATTAGCATGATGGGTTAAAAATATGGTAACTGGAAGAAATCAAAGATTTTCCGGTTATTCGTAACAAGTGGAAAATTGCTGAAGCTTTTCTATTCTGTGTAAAATAAAATATTTATGTATGTTGTTGAATTACAAAAATTGGAAAATGTTTTAGAAAAGAACTATCCATTTTATTGAAATGAGATGTTAACAATACTTATCAAAATAATATTATATTTGTGTGGAGGATGAAAACATATTTGAAGTAAAACAGATGTTTTAGGGAATGTAATTTTTTAGACTTAAAGAGCAGTTTAAAATAATATTTCGATATATAAAAAAATAATAAATATTTTTTACAGAATTTGTATAATTGAAATTAAGAAATTTGTATTAGAATTTAGAGATTTTTTTTTGTCAATTTGAATAAAAATTGTGAGACCTTAATAGAAATTAATGGCCTGCGATTGTTTAAAAGGTTTTTAATGGCAACACCAAGATAACTCATAGGAAAATGAATATAAGTTAAAAAGCAAAATGGTCCAAATTTAATGACTGTAATCGCTTTGCAAGGAAGATAATTATACGGAAATGTGATTTTTTTGTATTTCTGAAATGTAAATATCAAAACAGTCGAACAAACAGTTCACAGATCAAAATTATAAAAAAAAAAATAGTTATTCTGTTTTTGCACATTTGTTTAAAACTGTGAAGAACAATTTGAAAGCTTGGTGTTGCCATAAATGAAAAAAAAATGTACCAATTGAACAAATTTAGAATATCACGCTGAGCTATAGTCGTGTATTTTACTTCATTTTAAATTTGATGTTGTTTTTCTTGAACATATTTGAAAAAAAAAAATTGTTCATTTCACCAAATTTACAACAAAACACAGTGCTCAAAAATAATTGTGAAAGAAAAAATAGAACAGAAAAAAATATGTTAAAATATTTGCCATAATATTTTAAATTTTCTTTTATCAACATTTAAAACAAGTGCCAAACTGTGAAAAAAACATACTCACACTTTCTAAGTAAATATTGTGATATTTATAAGATCACACATAAGTACAAACTTGATTGAATTAAAAAATTATATATGTGTGTATAAATATCGAGCATAAATCATCATTACACAAAACACACACGATCCAATCTATCCTACATGATACAATCATATTCAGGTGACCCAATCTCTTTACAATACCAAATCATCCAACATGTGTTATCTCTTTACAACATCAAATCATCCATTACAATGTGACTCAATCGCTTTACATCACCAAATATATAAATTATATCTCTTTACAACACCAAATCCTCCAACATGTGATAACTGTTTACAAAAAGAAATCATTCAACTTCGATACAATATGATCCAATCTCTTTACAACACTAAATCATCCAGCATATTGTGATATCTCTTTACAACACCAAATCATCCAACATATGCTAACTCTACAAAAAGAAATCATTCAATTTCGATACAATGTGATCCAATCTCTTTACAACACCAATTCATCCAACATGTACTATCTCTTTATAACATGAAATCATCCAACTTTGATGCAGTGTTATCCAATCTGTTAACAATACCAAATCACGCAACCCTACTACAGCAATAAAATATCCAACTTTGATCAAATCTAACCATCCATTACAATGTGATCCAATCTCTTCAAAACACCAAATCATCCAACCTCGCTATAACACGATATCATTCAACTTTGCTATAATGTGAAACCTTTAAAAATCATCCAACCTCATTACGGTACGAAAGGATCACTCACGGGAATGCCGGTTGGTTCGACTTGGCCGAATCGGGTGGTTCGCCAGCTCTCGAGGATGAGAAAGCCGGCGTAGATCTTCCCCACGGTGACCTTGCCTGTGTTGAGGCTCTCCACGCGCGGCACCAGCAGATCTAGGATCTTGCGCGCCTGCAGCGGCCATATCTGCGTGATGGTAGCGCGCAGCTCTTTGTCCGCCTGGTTCATCTCGTCGGCTGCGGAAACAAAATGTGTTTGTGTAATAACCATAGCAGTAATAACCACCACTACGGGATCCTTTTATTGAATAACCAACACCCCTGCCATAGGTCACCCGGGTGGTTCAGTGGCCGGTGACTTAGCAGGGGTGCCTGGGTTCACGGGGTGAGGTCTGTCTAGGTCTTGGCGGCCAATGTTTTTGCCTACCTACTGCATGGCGGGCCGGATCGGGAGAGATTGGTTGAGGGTGACCTATACTATACCTCCACATTCAAAATCAATTGAGCACATCTGCTATTTCTGAGACAGCATGCAATTAGCAATGCTATCTCAGAAAAAGCAGATGTGCTCAACTGCATGGAATACAGTTACAAGAAGGCAACATAGCTCGTAGATAAATAGTAATGTTAGCTTATAAAGGGTGTTTTTTTTAGAGGTTTGGTATTTAAACTGGCAACATTGTTTCTACAGACTGTCAATTTGACAGTTGATAGTTGATTTGTAGTCAGTACGTTTTGCCATTTCACCATGTATAGACTGATGTCAGAACAGCGCTTGCAAATTGTGCAAATTTATTTTATTGCGTTTATTTTATTTTATTATTTTTTTTTGGTTGATTGTGGGAAACATTTGATGAGCGCATAATTTCACAAAATGGACCTGTGAACTGGCCTCCACGACCGTGTGACCTCACACCATCAGATTACTTTCTTTAGGGGTATGTGAAGTCACTAGTCTATGCTGATAAACCAGAGACGTTGGACCATTTGGAAGTCAACATTCGCCGCGTTATTGCCGATATATGGCCCCAGTTGTCGAAAATTGGACTTCACGATAGCGCTTCATTCGAGGTAGCCGTGGCGCTCATATGCCCAAAATCATATTTAAACAATAATGGCAAAAAATTATCTAATAAATAAAGCCAATATCATAGACATTAACATTATTTTAATGTTTTTTTTAAATAAAACTTCTTTACGCACGCTTGACTTGGGGAGTAAGCTGGTGAATGCGTTACAAAAAGTGGTGATGTGTTACGAAAAGCGTGATGTTACGAAAAGTGTGATGCGAACGGTAATCGATGCGAACGGTGATTGTTGGCGACGCAAACGGTCGGACCTTTACGCATGCTTGACTAGGGGAGTGATAAGGATAAGGATAAGGATGGTCACCCCAAGGTCGTAGGTCACCACAAGGTCCTAGGTCACCCCAAGGTCGTAGGTCACCCCAAGGTCGTAGGTCACCCCACGATCGTAGGTCACCCCAGGGTCATAGGTCACCCCATGGTCGTAGGTCACCCCAGGGTCATAGGTCACCCCATGGTCGTAGGTCAGCCCAGGGTCATAGGTCACCCCATGGTCGTATGTCACCCCAATATCAATGTCAATGTCAAAGCCAATGCCAATGTCAATGTCAATGTTAATGCCAATGTCAATGTCATATGTTCTTATATAAGTTAGTGAAGTTTTACTTCAGTCGTGTGGTCTAAAGCACACTCGTCTTTTTATTTTTATTTTGAATTTGTATACCTCTAAAAAAAACACCCTTTAAATTTAGTAAATAAATAACCTTGTCTCATCTTGATGCTGAGGTTTTCCCGTATGAGGGCGAACAGCGTAGTGGTGAAGTTGACCTTGCCTTCGTCGTCCAGCGGCATGTTCATGCGGATCAGCTTCTTGTACGCCAGCCGGTTGGGGCACTTGTTGCCGAAGCCCAGCGGCGGATCCATGTTCTTCAGCATGTCATACATCTCCGAGTAGTGAATCTTCCCCCTGGAAAGCGGTTATCATACTTCTTTATGAGGGCATTTCATTGAATAAGTAAATACTCCGGGCCACAGACAAATTATAACACATTTCGTTTTGAAGAGTTTTACTTTCCATGTACATTTGTTACCTAACCATTGGAGCGTTCACGCACAATAAATAAATTTGCCTCTATTGCTCGAGATTTCCCAGAAGAACATTTTTAAAATTTTTCACCAACATTAAAAAAAAACATACCTTCGAATATTGAAATGAAAACAGAAAAACTTATCATAGTGCTATATAGCCAATGAATTAACCTGTATTTTACCGTTTATCTCATATCTGTAGGATTTATTAAAAAAATATTAAAAAATCGTAAAGTTTATAACTGCGCGAATCCTGCGTATTTTTTACTTTGAAACTGCCGTGACGGGTACTTATTCGAGTCAACATAGAATATTCGCGATTTCTGTATGTTGTCTGTGGTATACTTGATAATTAAATGAGCATATCTATGGAAAAATGACTTAATTTTAACCGTTAACAGCTGATCGAAAATTCAGCAGGAAAAAAATATTTAAAAAACTTATTTTTAACATCTTTCTAAAATAGTCTACGAAGTTCGGATTTGCGACATCTATGGTCATAATAGATAAAGCATTTCAATTGCTTCGTTTTAAAATAAATGGCTGGCCAAGAAAAATGTTTTAAATAATTACAATAAATGTTTTACGAAAGGTAGGAAAATGTGGTCCAATTTTGGACCACTATCAATTGCAGAAAAATAAAAGTGGTCCATTTTTCGACCATAACCACTCCTGTGGTTAAATTTAAATTTTTCTGCTTTATCTTCCAGTTTCTACTTAATCAATAGAACTTACACAGAACGTGAAAATTAACTTAAAATATTTGATGAATCCTTCAAATTTTTTGAAACAATACGTCCTTAGTGATTGAATGCTTAAAATTATAAATACTGGAATTATACAATTCAATTAGAATAAAGAACTTACGTGGCATTGGGATCGTATTCGGCCCATATCCGGACAAATTCGTCCAGGTGATGCGCCCCCAAGATGGAGGAGTCCCTCGTGAGGTAGTCAAAGTTGTCCATGATGACAGCAACAAACAGATTCAACATCTGCACGTATAATACAATGAGTGAGTTATAATTATTTTGGATGAAAACTAAGTTTCGCCAATCGTATCCACCAAATTGTGAACAAAGGTATGAAAACACAAGGCTTCATATTAAGAAATACTAAAAACTTTAATTCCATACAAGCCATAAAACTATTATATGTATCTCTAGTTAGAAGCCTAATTGAATATAACTCAGTAGTTTGGTCTCCATCTTACAAAATTCCCATTAATAACATTGAGCAAATACAAAAAAAAATCTGCATTAGAAGAGACATACATTAGAAGATACTAAAAATACATGCATTAGAAGAGAGACGTAAAATAAACGATTTAACCTTTTTATTCAAAATACTAAACTCTAAGTTCGACAAAGTTCATTTTCTGCATTCACTTTTCTTTCAATGTTATATCAGACTTTCCTTACAAAAATAGTGACGTACTTACCAAAAAAGAACAGAAGAAGATGAAGCTAACAAAGTAGGCGTACGCAAGCGTTGAGCCGCAAGTCTCCGAACCCTTGTTGGCTCTTTCGTCGCACTTGGCCTTTATACACGACTGCATTATACTAGGCCACGACTCTCCCGTGGCACATCTAAACATATTAATAAATATTAACAACAGAAAAATTCATCAAAATTTTTGTCAATGCTCCTAATATTACCTTTCAAATATTGTTTGGTAATATTTTGTATGCTATACTTACAAAAAAGCTTTTAGTTTTTAATTTTGCAAAGTAGTAACTAACAATGTTAATTTATAATTAAATAATTTGTTTCTAAGAAATAACATCTAATTATTTTCATTATATAATATATATTACTTTTGATTAATTGCACTAAGGCTATATTTAATTTTAAAAGACAACACAATAATGAAATTTCTCATAAAAAAGCACAAATCTATTGTTAATTAATTTAACAAGCTAACTTGAGTCGCTAATTTAAACAATTACAGCTTTTTATTAATTCATAAATATTAAAAATCTATCTATCCTAAATTTTTTTTTTTTTTAGATAATTGTTTATTACGTAATTAAATGAATGGGAATCGAACCCTAAACATCCAAAATACAAATAAAAATAGCCAAAGAACGCCTCACTGTAAATCCAGGCTAAATTGTACATATATTTTCCCATTTAAAAATTGTTTTTGAATATTATGATTTTTTTAAGTAATGTGTAGAAGACTCTCATTATGGTGATGCACCACTTTGTGTAAAATTTGGGATCAGGTCGCTATTAATAATGCTCCTAATGTAGACGGCGATAAGATCCCGTTTAACACCAACCGCTCGTTTTGATTTAATCACATAAAAACCATTGTCAAAAAGCGTGTTTTATTTTATTTTGTGAAGCTCGGTAATGAGAAATTAAATGTTTTATGATCAGTTTCTAAATAATTTAATTTTCCACATTGTACAATAAAATCATAACCGAAAAGGGGTTCATAGGTAGATATTTTAGCTTTAAAGCAATTTTTATAGTTATTTTTAATTGATAAACTAATGTTTATGCATAGCACAAAGGGTAATAATTATTATTATAAGTAATAATTATTAACCTGAAACACTCATCTACATTGAAAAAATCTCCCGAGAAAGACACATGCCGTCAACGGGACTCAAACCCGCGTCCTTCTGATTTCCGGTCAACTGCTCTGCTAAAAAATGTAGACATAATTTGTCTCGATGCCACCTAGTGGGAGATTTAGCACTTACAATGCCTTTCTCATATAAAATAAAGATGGTTGTTTGCAGGTGGAAAAATGTAATAAGCAGTAATTGTTGAATAAAACACTAGTACATATTGAATTATTTTACGAGCAGGAGATAAGCCGACGTAGCTCAGTGGACAGAGCAGTTGACCGGAAATCAGAAGGAAGCGGGTTCGAGTCCCGTCGGCGGCACGTATCTTTTTCGGGAGATTTTTTCAATGTAGATGAGTGTTTCAGGCTAATAATTATTACTTACAATTTTTACAGGCCTGAAATTTTTTTTGGGCTTATAAAAGACTAATCAAAAAACATATTCAATTATAAGGCAAATATAAAATATTTCTAAGCGATCTAATTATTATACCTAAATCATATGATTTTGCATTATTTAGTGGTGCATCACCTTCGCGCCTGTCCAAATTGAATGACGGTATTCGTAAGATTAAATAAAGATATAGAATTTATACAAAGTCAACATTAATTCCAATCTGTTAATTGCAAAATTTGCAAGATTATTCTACTAAAACCAGTCTGTGTAGATTAGGTTTCAAAATTCAATGAAATTGTAGTATAATTTTTTTCATTGGCAAAAAAAATTGTATTTAAAAAACAATTTAATAACAAAGGTAAAATTACTTTTTCGATATCTGCAAAATTACGAAGTTATGAGCTTTCAAAGTGAACGTAAAATGCATACAATATGCAATTCATAATTCATATGACAGTATTTTACTGCTGCAATAAAATAATATTTTGACAGCATAAATCTTGGAGCTTTACTCCGATTGGGTTCAGTAGGCTGTTTTTAATGCTGGCTGACAAAAAAAATAAGTGAGGCGATCTTCGACAATTTTACCAAAATCAAAAAATTAAGAAAATAATTTTATTTGACATTGGGAAATAATGTTAAAAAATTATTCTACTTTTCACCAAGTACAAAAAAAATGCATTCAGAAAATTAATCAAAACACTCAACCAAATGATACACACAGGTAACAATAAAATATGGAACAACTAACAATACAACAATAATAACAACAATGGATAAATAATGTTTACGGTTCATTTTTGTGAACGGTGCATTAACATATTAACATACAAAGCAGGCGAAATAAGCATTTCTAGTGGGATATTTACCAAAACCATTTTCTTACAGATCCGTGAGGTCTTTTTGCTATTGACTATCGGACTAGATGGCGTCTGTTGTCTTCTTACAACTAACCTAAATATATTCTACTAATTCAATCCAAATCATAATCCATACGTCTTGCAAAGTCGGTAACATTGTTCATTGTTATCATGTTTAATTTAGTTTAGGCCTTGGCGGCGGGTGCGTCTGCCCACCTACTGTGTGGCGGATCGGTCAGTCAAGGGAGACCCTTTGACCTCTCTCTTTCTTCTCTATTCAAAATTGTCCATAGAAGTACATAAACAAGACTTATTTCGTAGAAACAGTTTTCACCCGCCAAATCGCCTACGCGCCGTTAGACTTTGTTAATTTTTTATTAAATATTGTTGTATGAAATGGTAAAAAAGTGAGGTCACAAAATTGTTTATTATATATTTATACAATAGAATAAGTGTTTTTTTTTTACATGATCCATGATTTAGTACCGTTTTCACATAAAAACATCACGTGAGTCATTTTTACAATTTTTTATGTTTGCATTCTAAATTTTAATATTTACAAATATTAATATTTATTTGTAATATAACAATTTGAAAGCCAATTTCATAACCTTTCAAAAACAGTTTTTAGTATTTGGATACATTCAGAAATGTTTCATTTACAGAGCTTTAATTGCGAAGCGGAAATAACACAAAGTTTTTATAAATCTGACAGTTCGTTAAAAAAAAAAACTTGCACAATCGAAAAATACCTGAGTGGTTAATAAAACCTTCCTCACAGCAAGACTCCCTAAGATGACATAGGCTCCAAGGGAAATTATTTTACTCAGTAACTTTTAATTGGAACTGATGTTAAAAAAAATTGTAGAACCCCATTTTAATTTTACAATTTTTATATTCAATTTAAATTATTTATTTTTTTATTTATAAAACGTTCTGCTGTTTCACTTGCATGAAAAATCACGAGATAGTCATAGAGGCTCCACTATGTACCAATATCTCGTTGGAACGCATTGCACTACTATCACACACGAGTAGCAGTGTGCGGGAGTTGAAATCGGTAGTTCACGTTGGGCATTCGGCACTAGAAGCATTGGAGATCTAATTGGACTGATTGGAGATCAAAAAGTGAAACCAATTTTTTTCGCTTCTAAACTCATCTAAATGATTTCTCGACAAATCAGTTTTTTTAAATCTCTTTCTTAATTTTTCTCAAAATAAAAATGAATATAGTTGACCAACTTTGCAAGAAGTAACCTTTTATAATATTATGTATAATACCTACCACTGAAGAGAAAACCAACAGAAGTGCATTGAGGTCGAGTAAGTTTCATAAAAATATCAGAATTATTTTTTGGATAGGTAATAAGTTTCGATGACCTGTCTAGGACATAGGAGTCGAAAAGTTTTTTTCACAGTTCTGGGCTTTTTCTGTTCAGTTGATACCTACTCACTCAAAAACCATACTTTTGATAAAATACATTTTTGGTCTGACAACAATATGTTCTGTATATTCTTTAATTTTCCCAAGGATGGTGAAAAATTAGGTTTAAGGACAAAATTACACAAGCATGAATGTCACGTGTCAATATTACACAGCCAGAATTAATACACATGTGGAAATACCAGTAGTTCTTACCAGTAGTTGTAATACCAGTAGTTATAATACTAATAGTTGTACTACCAGTAGTTGTAATACCAGTAGTTGTAATACCAGTAGTTATGATGTTAACAGTTGTACCAGTAGTTGTAATACCAGTAATTGTAATACCAGTAATTTCAATATAATATCAATAGTTGTACTACCAGTAGTTGTAATACCAGTAGTTGTATAATTAGTAATTGAAATACTAGTAATTGTAATACCAGTAGATATAATACCAATAGTTGTACTACCAATAGTTGTAATACCAGTAGTTGTAAAACCAGTAATTGAGATACCAGTAGTTAATTTACCAGTAGTTGTAATACCAATAATTGTAATACCAGTAGTTATAATACCAATAGTTGTACTACCAGTAGTTGCAATACCAGTTGTTATAATACCAATAGTTGTACTATCAGTAAGTAGTTGTAATACCAGTAGTTGTAATAGCAGTAATTGTAATACCAGAGGTTATAACACCAGTAATTGTAATTAAGTAGGTGTAATTCTCTCCTTGTGTTATTACGTCCGTGTGTAATTCTGGCAATGTAACACTGCTACTAGAAATTCACTGCAGTGTAATTTAATCATGTAACCGAAAATTCGATACCATACCGTGGCTTGGGTAGTTGGGACTTGTGAATTATTTACAATTATTTTATCAAAACTTTGGCCAGGAGTGACTTATATTATTAAAGCTAATAATATTTTAAATTAGAAATTTTCATATACCTAATAAAATCACTCTCATTTTTTCATAACCTCAAATTATCTTCACACAATTTTCACATTTACAATGGTTTAGTCCAAAGGGTGAGTTTAAAATTGTAACAAATGGATGAATGATGTTAATCAGAGCATCTTCCATTGAAAAACCAGTAGAAAAAGCTTAGCATTCCCACCTGGCGTGTATGTTTCAAAGGATGCAATCCTTCGTAATAGATTCTCAGTTTTTGCAATGATTCGAAGTAACTTATAGGTGCTCCAAATCAAACAAAATAGAATAATTGAAGTTTTTCCAACATAAATAATTTGACAGGTTTTCTGGAGTTACTCCAAACATGAATACTGAGAAAACAAGCACACAATGTGTTTTACATCAAAGAAAACATTTTATACAGTTTTAAACTCAAAAACATATATTATCTCTCAAATATTGCAAAAAAAAAACACTTTTTCAAAATCATTTATTCACCAAAGAGCACAACTAACATTCATCAAGCTAGCTTAAGTCTTTGCAATATATAAGTATTCATCTTAAGTCACTAGTCATAAATCTTGAGCATAATATTAGGTCCTTACATATGAAATTGGCGTTTTGCCGTACTGGCAACTTTGATCTCAAATATCTTCTCTTTGGTTAGGAATTCCAAATTCAAATTTATACAGCTATTTACTCATGTACTTATTTGTGTTTCGAAAATTATAATTCATATGTTTTTTCCTTAATTGTTTTTTTTCTTTGCATCACTTAGTTTACAAAATGGAAAACTTGAAATATCGCGTTATTTACGAGTACGAGTTCCACCGTGGCACGAGTGCTGCAGAAACGGCTCGAAGGATTAATGATGTGTATGGCGACGGTGCCGCAAAAGAAAACACAGTGCGTTTTTGGTTCCAACGTTTTCGTTCTGGAAATTTCGACCTGCAGAACAAGCCCCGTGGACGGCCGGAGACCAAAGTTGATAATGAAGAATTGAAGGCTATTGCGGAAGCGGATCCATCGCAAACCACGTGCGAGTTAGCTGCAGGCTGAGGTGTTAGTGATAAAACTGTTTTAATTGGAAAGGTGAAAAAGCTTGAAAGGTGGGTACCTCACAAATTGAGTGAAGCAAATCAACAAATGCGCGTTAGAACGCTAGACCACACACTGCACAACAGACGGCTACCAAATTAGAGGAGCTTCATTTGGAATGTCTAAGACATCCACCGTACTCTCCGGACCTTGCCCCAACAGATTATCATTTTTTTCGAAATTTGGATAACTTCTTGCAAGGGAAAAAATTCAACTCCGATGGGGCAGTCCAAACTGCCTTCAAAGATTTTATTGATTTCCGTGCGAATGGTTTTTTTAGTAAAGGGATCGATGAACTACCTATGAGATGGCAAAAGTGCATAGATAGCAATGGTACATACGTTGATTAAATAAATATATTATATTAAAAAAAAATCGACTTTATGTTCCTCCCATACAAAACGCCAATTCCATATGTAAGGACCTTATATATATATATATATATATATATTAAGTCACTAAAAATAAATCTTAGCTGTAAGTTATCCGTTATAAGTGATAAGTTATATGAAGATTAAATAAATTAAGCTGTAAAGAGCCCTTTAGATGTTTTTCCCATGAAAATATTTCCATACCGGATTATATACTAAGCTGTTTTTAGTGGATTTTAAGAAATGAGTTTTTAGTAAAAAAAAAAGGCTACCTTTTAGAATAATCAACATAAACTGGTCAAACGACACACCTATTGATTAAAAAAATTAGGTCTCACACAATGCAACAATTTTGTTCTTTGATATGATCTATTACAATCTGGCTCCATCGAAGCCAGAATCAAGTTAGCCTCTCAGAAATGCAGGGCATAATGTACATGGCCTCTTCAGGACACGTATTCATTCCTTCCTCTCCTCAAAAAGACCCTCCACACAGCATCTTCAAAGATAACACAGGTCGTGAGGGAAATTATTTTCCTCAGAACCTCCTGTGTGGAGTTAATAAAAAAAATATCAAAGTATTATTTCCAAGTAAAAATAAAAAGATGGCTTCTGTGTTTGAGGGGCAAAGACAAATCAATTACAACGATAAAATTTAATAATATATGGAGTAATATATTTAATATTATGGCACATTCCAGAGCGGTAAATACTTTCAGTAGCGCCCTGGTGAGAGACCGCTAATCAGAATTGAAACATTATTTGAAATAGCTTTAGATGTCGTGTTTGGACCAGCCAAGCGATTCTATATCTTTTGTGGGATCGTTATTAGATAACGGACATTATCTCCTGTCAGATTTGTGTGATTTTTAAGTATTTACCGTCACATATTTTAATTTAGATTGTTTTAAACACAAATTCCTGCAAGTATGCATGATTATTTATTCATTTAATGTATGTTGTACACAGAAAAAGCAAATAAGAGACATAAAAATCACACAAATCTGACAGGAGATCAAGTCCGTTATCTAATAACGATCCCATAACGCTCGGCAGATCGAAAGAATAATAGAGATAGATAGAATAATAAGATCTGAAAATAACCGGGTATCTCCCCACCTTCCTCTTTCCCATCTCCTTCCATTCCTCACTACACTTCATTCATCCACACACAACATACCCCAAGTGGGAATGCCATAGTCTCACCGGTTGGTAGCAGTTAGGACTCTTCAAAAAAACTTCACATCCAAATCATTGCAATTCATTTTCATCAATTATCTTCCAAACTCTCTATTACTTATCAACACCTAATTTAAACTACATTAATTTAATATTAAACTCAGCAAACAAAAACTAAACACACCAATTGGAAATAAAAAAATGTTAAATTTAGAGGCAAAGCTTAAGTTAGTCATTATATGTTAATGAAGAATATCATTTTATTTTATGAGGGTAAAATTGATATGAGATTATTTTCAGAAATATATATTTGCCAAGCAAATCATGTTCATAATAGATACAATTACATTATACTCAATTTTAAATTAATTAAGCCACATACTCAGTGATGTTTATTTTTTAAAATATACTCACAGTGCTACACATTTAACCTGTAGGAGACCCGAATTGTCCCAAAATATCATATGCCGTTATAATAACAGGATACCCAAATTGTCCCAGAGTAACCGTGCATCATTAAAAGTTAGATATCTCTCTTCCTGTCATGCAAACATTTGTGATTTCTTTAATGTTAGAAAGCGAAAAAATAATGCTTCGAATTGCCTTAGAAATATACGAGCTCGATTGTTCAAATATTTCACAAACCCGATCATAAGTGACGGATTTATTTTGCATCAAATTGTGACGTAACACACATTTAATTTTAAAATAAAATTGAATGAATGTGATAAAAAGTGAAGTCACAGTTTTAAATAATAGTAGTTTATATATTATATTTATATATAGTTTAGATTTATTGTATACTGTAAGTAAAATGTATGTTATAAAAATGAAATAGTGTAAAATAACTCCTATGCCAAGCTCAAGAGCTAGTACTCTTCATTGGCGTAGAAATTCATTAAACCATGTTCTTTTCATTAAATAAATAAATTAAAAAAAAAACAAAAAAACAAAAAAAATAAAAAATTAAAAAAAAAACAAAACAAAAAAAAACAGTTTTATTACAAATTTTCTTAACCCGTCTAATCATAGGTGACCCAAATTGTCCCAAAACATCATATGCCGGTATAATAACAGGATACCCAAATTGTCCCAGAGCGACTGTGCATTATTAAAAGTTAGATATCTCTCTTCCTGTCACGCGAAACATTTGTGATTTCTTTTATGTTAGAAAGTGAAAAAAATAATGCTTCTCATTGCCCTAGGAATATAGGAGCTATATTGTTCAGATATTTTACAAATCCGATCATAAGTGATGGATTTATTTCGCGTCAATTTGTAACGTAACACACATTTAATTTTAAAATAAAATTCAATCAATGGGATAAAACGTGAATTCACAGTTTTATTGCAAATTTTCTTAAATCATCTAATCACAGGCGACCGAAATTGTCCCAAAACATAATATGCCGCTATAATAACAGGATACCCAAATTGTCTCAGAGCAACCATGCATTATTAAAAGTTAGATATCTCTCTTCCTGTAATGCGAATATTTGTGATTTCTTTTATGTTAGAAAGCGAACAAAAATAATGCTTCTCATTGCTTTAGAAATACACGAGCTATATTGTTCAGATATTTTACAAACCCAATCATAAGTAACAGATTTATTTCGTGTCAATTTGTGACGTAACACACATTTAATTTTAAAATAAAATTCAATGAATGTGATAAAAAGTGAAGTCACAGTTTTATTACAAATTTTTTTAAGAAAGGGAATCTGTGAGAATGGTTTTAGTGGCACACCTGCCTTTTCGAATATGCAAGAGCGAGACGGCAGAACTGAGTATAAAAGGTGATGAATGTACCTGCTCGCTATATTTAAAATTTTATATTTATTCTATTTCAAGTACTTTGAGTCGCAAGTATGTACTTATTAAGCCAATTTACATTTCAAATATCAAAATTTTAATATTTAGAACCAAAAATGTTGATTTCTAATAAACATATCGGAAAGATTATTATATTTTTGCAAAAGGGTTAAAAAATAACAAATAAAAATGAACATTTAAAATGCGCTCGTTCATAACCGAGAATTTTGAGAGCAAACTTTGACAGGCAAAAGTTTATGGATATTATTTTCTTATTATTCGAAGGGTAAAGTTGACGGAAAAGTGTCGCCTATGACATAACGATAGTAGGTGTGTATTAAAATATATAGATTTAGTGCTAGTTCATGTTTACGCCACCGCCCACTTATACATATAGCACTGCATCAGGAAATTATAATTCTGAAAGATATTGTCTGTACAGTCCATCTTATCAAATCCATCACCATGGTGATTATCAAATAGAGCATAAAAAGCATTTTGAATTTTCAACATTTGAACGGTCTTCTTTAAATGCCAATCAAATGGTGACGAAACATAATTGGCACGCTGTTATGCTTGTCGTCAAAAATTTATCAAAAGCTGAAATGGGGAGAATCACCATTCAAATTTATAAAATTTAAAATGGTGCTGATTGTTGATTTGAAGGTCGATAACCGGTCAGGTATATTTGTTTGGTTTTCAGAACAAATCCTATAGGTCTCATAGAAATCGTTATATCTCCCTTACTACAATGGTTAGAAATATTATATAAACGGTGTTAGAAAGAGAAAACAGCACGCTTTATATTCAAATCTAAAAATTAACCACAACATAATTCAAATGTAAACTTTTATAAATTCAAAGTTTCCCGCCGTAATTTGAAAAAAAAATATATATAAAAATTTGGGAATTTTTTATTAATTCTTTTTACATGGAACAACAAAAAGCGATCTGACGATAACGTTTATAGTACATTTACCTATCAAAATATTAGGTGTTTTTATTTCTTTTCGTTAGGGGGCGTTCAAGTATTAAGTAATGCAATTTTTGAAGATTTTTGACCCCCCCTCCCCTCCATCTAACGTGCGGTAATGTTTTCCTGTACTCCCCCCCCCTAAACCTTACGTAACGCCCAAGTGACAATTTTTACCTGAAAGTCACAATTAAGTTTTATGGTTATTTCCTTTTGGGGTATTATGCCGTGTTGCGCTACCTCCTCCTTTAGCCAACGTTTCGGACAGCGTTACAGTGTCCATCATCAGGGCAGATGTGTGCTGATGATGGACACTGTAACGCTGTCCGAAACGTTGGCTAAAGGAGGAGGTAGCGCAACACGGCATAATACCCCAAAAGGAAATAACCATAAAATTTTTGGCCGTGAAAATCTAAAATCATATCTCACAATTAAGTTGCGCAAAGTACTGGAAAGTCGCTTAAATACCTTTTTTCTTGTTTTAATCGCATTCGCGGCAATAAATAAAACAAGAGATTTGGAGAACGAAAAGGATTGCCAACTTGGAAGATTTTGATTCCCTAGTTTTTTATCTAAATAAAGAAAAACATTTTACGTAACGCATTGTTCGAACCCCCTTCCCGACCCCTCGTAATGCACAGCAACGTTTCACAAAACCCCTCCCAAGTGCGTTATGTAGTACTTGAACGGCCCCTAATCATAATTTGTTCAAAACCTAGGATTGGGGATTGATGGAAACCTTTTAAATGTAAAAAAGCAAGATTGGAATTTAGATGAGAAAGAAAAATTTTAAAATCTGCGATACCCTAAACACCCGAACCCGAACCTAAGAATAATTAAAGTAAAATCTCGATCAATCGTTGCTTTGTATCGATTGTAATTAATTTCATACAAAACTCGCAAAAAAAATATTGTATCAATGGTTCATCCATGTTGTATATCGTTTTACCGTATACCGGTCAGTATGCAGTTTTTGTACTGTATACTGGATGGAATGCTGCTGGTGTCCGCTTCTGACATAAGATGTCGTTAGACATTCAAATAGAGCTGTGCGCATGCGAGGTTATCTTTTCCTGTCCGGTAAAAAAAGCGCATACCCACAATGACGTTTTACAAATAGACTTGCCTTTGTCTCACAAACTGAAGAGATAATGTGGCAAGTAAACAACACTCTTTTGTTTTCAGCGGTTTTGAGTAATTTCTTAATTCAAAAGTAATTCATGCATTAAAGAGATATGCTATTTCCACACCGAAGCCAATCTTCCAACTCGAACTTCCAACGCACAAACTACCCCTCTACACAATTGTCCGAACGTTTGAAGTTGGAAGTTGGCCCCAATGTGGCCGTACCATAAGACAATCAAAGAATGTGTGTTTTTTCTCTAATGACTGTTTTTTCTCTAAGTACTGGAAATTGAAACTAGTGCAATTGTCTTACTTTTGGCTTCCCACTTTGAGATTTCTACCACGCGTCTGCAGTATAAACGTCATTGCATACCCATAGAAAGATTAAAAATTGTTGAAAAGGAAAAAAAATCCCTTTGATGTAGCCAAACGTTTAGGATTTGCGGTATTATGTATGTGAAATATTAAACTTTTGAATATGAATGTAGTTTTTGCATCCATTGTTTATTTCAATAAGACACTAAGTGCCTCCGTTCACGGAGATACTTACAAGATATTCGATCCTCATTTGTGTCTGATAATTCGTTTGACGTTTGACAGAAATGGCGTCGGAACATGAAAGAAATGTTAGATTTGTTCTGAAAGTACAAAAAATGCATGTTTATATAACTAAACGTTACCAGAACACGTAAGAAAGGATTTAGTGGAGAAGGCATGGATTGATGTTGGAAAAAAAGTCATATGACATCGCTTGACAGCGTGTTAACTCCACGGCTGCACGTGAAATGATCAAGTTCAGTATATTTCGGATAGCGCCATGTACGGAGACTAGCATTAAAAAGTAGTATATCAGCAGAGTACTTGTGGTTTCGTCACAATTACGTAGATCTTAAGTATCTCCATGAACGGAGGACCTTAAAACAACAATAGCTAGAGATTTCAATGTACTTTAAAAAATAAACATCACCGTATGGATAGTTTTGACTGTTTGAAAGAATTGAAGAAAGTTAGGTTAAGTCAGTGTGAATAATTGTCTGGTTTGTTTGTCTTACCTGAAGAGCAGCATCAGACCCTGAATGAAGTTCCTAAAGTTGTTGTGCCTCGTAATGGACGATTCGGGCTCCTCCACGTCAATATTCCCAAAGACCTGGTCAATGTCGAGCAAAACATAGTAACGGATGCCAAAACCAACCACCGCCACCAAACAAACAAACAAAACACTGCTACGGCCCACACAAGGGAACAACACTCCCTCTATCAAGGGACTGGCTAAACATTCTCCAATCACAGGATCCAATCTAATAGTGGAACTGATTTCAACATCCAATTGCTAAGTTACCTATATACACAACAAACACATGACCAAATGGAGATAAATGTTGCATGATCTGATGATGTGATGATTCTGTGAACGTGACGTGTCTCGTGTCGGGTGATACAGTTATATGTAGATGTGCCACTATTCGCTGCTTCTTTGCTCCTTTACTAAGTGATTCCTTACTTCAAACCGTCACATTGCATTTGTCGTCTATTATTATCAACGTGAAATCTAACATTTTGTAATTTTGATCAGTGGATTTCTACCGCGTGAAACTACAACATGATTTAGCATTTTTAGCGCTTGCCGTAATCTAAAACAAAATTAATTCATTGAATTTACAGGATTATTATATTGATTTAAAAGAAATTAATTGTTTTGCAGACTATGCGCAAGAATTAAATTTAGTTTTTATCGAGCATAAGTACATATGCAATTTGCAAAATTTCTTCAATCAAAAATCTTACATAACTTTGCGTTTTTTCAAATACAATTTGAATAGGTACATTATGTACACACATATACGTATATACGCATGATATTGTAAAGGATTAGGAACATTTTCAAATAGGATTATCTCTGTACCGCAGTCTCCAATGTTAATTAGCACATATTATTATTGTCAATGTTCTACAAAGTGGCACGACACATAATATTCTACTGTTAAATTACTTGAAGTCTATACAACCATTATTTCTACACACCAAAAAGTCAAGTTAATAAAAGGAAGGGTCGGGATCAAACAATAATAACCAACGGTTAAGTGAACAATTTAAAGCAAGTTGCAGATGCTCTAAGTGTGATCGCCCAATACACCACTTGTATATTCATCACTTTAAATCTGCATTGTATATTATTAATTATTGGATACAGATCAGTGGTGGATATGTTGCTTTGTATGGGAAAGATGATCACCCAGTTTAACAGAGATTAAAAAGGAAATAATATATATGATTAGCTTCTTCACACATTTATTATCTTTTTTTCAGTCTCTAATATGTAACAGTTTAATTTATTAAACAGTCTTAATAGGCAAAAATAAAGTGCGTATTTAATTACATAACCATACTTTTTAACACTTCAATTGGTTTTAACAACACAATCATGGCTATGTCAGATATAATATGCCGACGTATATACACAGTGTTCAACGCTCATGCTGAGAAACTTTAGGAGGTGATTGTTTATGACAATCCAAGGCCAAATTTTTTTTTCAGAAATTTACGTGTAACAAAGCCATTTTGTTTTTTTAACAGATGAAAGATTCCCGTTAAATGCCAATTATAAGTCCGTTACAGCTTTTGAACAAATTGTGATCAGCCGAAGAGGACTACTACCATGTTGTTAAGCTTGTCAGCTTATTATAATTTGATAGAAAGCTGAAACGCACCTAGAATCCGCGTTTAACGCCGACCTGTCAATTGTCTAAAAAAGAAAATGGCGCTGAATGATCATTTGATAACAATGTTACATTTGAATTTCTGCAAAACAGCAAGGTCTAAGAAAAAAATTCTGGTAAAGTTTTTTAAACAAAGCAGTTCTGATTACAAAATAGAAATAGTAATAATAAGTATAATTTTCAAAATTTTAAGCAACCCCCGATACAAAAAAGAGCTGATGACTTTGAAACGGCTGAACAGATTTCCCTGAATTGTAGCTAAGAACCATCTCGATCACGTCAGCTTTCAAACAACAAAAAAAAACGCATCGTAATTGCTCAATTCTTTTAGGAGCTACGATGTCACAGAAGGACACACAGAAAGTCAAACTTATATCACCGCTCCTTGCGTCGGGGGTTAAAAATTGTCGAGTGCAATTGTAGATTTACTTTTACGATTCGTAATGCATTTGTTGAGATATCATCTGAGAGGCGTTAGGTACATCCTTAGCAAGGCGTAGCTATAGCATTCACATGGAGGGGGGGTTCGATAATCAGATTGATAGAAGAAATAGTTCTTTTTTTTTAAAGAAAGACGAACATTCCCAGGTTACGAATAACCCAACGATGTTTGAAAATCTCTTACTACCACCACACTAAGTGGAAAATGTTGCTTGTATCATGATGGAGGACTTAGCTAGCTGAGGAATTGAACACACTACACCCGGGTGGGAACCAAACGCGATGCCCACTCAGCGACTAACTGTTCACTAATAGTGCAAATAATACTATTGTATTTTTCAAGAATGTAATCTACAAGAACTATTCTCTTTTTCCTACACAATACTGAGGTCGAAAAGGGATTTTAAATAAACCCCCCTCCATATATAATCCCTTGATGCCTTAACAGCGGTTAATCATTAATCCAAAATCAATGTAATTTGTAGAACTGCTGACCGAGTACATAATAATTATAAAGGTAAGAATTTTGGTTAGACATTACAATATGTTTGTTTTGTTTGTTCGAAAAAATAATTAAATACATTAAATTATATCACGAGAATGGTAATAGTCACACTCTTTGGATTTAGCAGAGACACTGTTATCAAGTTCGGCTACAATGGGTCAGAGATGTCGCCACTTGTCAGTTTGGATAAAAAGCAGGGTAAAATGAACAAGTGAAATTAACTGTCATCATCTGTTTTTGGATAATTTTGCTGTTCATTGTGAAATCAAATGTTGTGTAAGATTGACAACTAAATACTATTTCAAGTCACAAAAGGATTGCACTTAAAATTGATTGGATGAAATTACGGAGGCCTCCAAGCTGCAAAGAACTGCATACAAGGTTGGTGAATCTGTTATTTTCCCTGGAGTTGTCGATTGCTATTCTTTGTGATACATTGTCCGCGCAAGTAGATTTCATATTCAAATCTGTGAGTACTAAGCTCAGAGGGTCTGGGGTTATTCACACACCCCAGGCTCGCATATTATAATACATAATTTGTTATAAATTCAGATCAAAGTTTAATTGATAATTTTTTTTTTTTATTAATAAAAAATTCTCCCCCAAAATTTTTTGTTATTAGCGTGGAACACTGTGTGTAATTCGTATGGTTTATTGAACATATATAAAGTTACATACACACATTTGATGTATTTTTGTCAAATAAAGAAATAAAGAAACTAATCATATATGCATTATTTCATCTCCTCGCCATTCCGACACTGTAAAGTAAGGTAATTAGTGTCAGTGTACTGTGGTCTACGGATACATATACGGGTCGTATACATATATATATATATAACTACTGTCAACTGTATAAACAACATGGCCGCCACGGCAATTCACATCAGCAACAAGACAACAGACAGATGGCGGCCATCAACCAAAACCAGCCGCCGAGACCGTGCCCGACCGCATCTCACCGGAATAAGAGAAGGAGGGCGCCGAAAAATGTCTGAAAGTTGTTATGGCGGTTGAGGGCCTCAAACGGGTCAGAGTGAATGTTGCCAAAGACCTGTTAGGATGATAAAACGGGTCAGAATGTTGCCACACACCTGTCGGACTGATAAAGCTCTCTAATTCATTTCTCTTTCAGAAACTGTTATGATTAGCCTTTCCGTTGTAAGTTAACCTAACTGTTATGATTAGCGTTTCCGTTGTAAGTTAACCTAACCTAACGTAACCTTTACATCTGTTGGTTTAAAGGGGTCAGAATGTGACCACACACCTGTCGGAATGATACAGCTCTTTAATTCATTTCTTTTTCAGAAACTGTCAAATGTTATGATTAGCGTTTCGTTGTAAGTTAACCTAACCTAACCTGTAGATCTGTTGGGATGATAAAACGGGTCGGAATGTTGCCACACACCTGTCGGAATGATACAGCTCTCTTATTCATTTCTCTTTCAGAAACTGTCTAATGTTATGATTAGCGTTTCCGTTAACCTGAACTAATCTATGGATCTTTTAGGATGTTTAAAGGGTAAAAATATTGCCACACACCTGCCAGAATGATTAAGCCCACTAATTCATTTCTCTTTCAGAAACTGTCAAATATTATGATTAGCATTTCCGTTGCAAGTTAACCTAACCAAACCTATAGATCTTTAAGGACGTTAAGGGTCAGAATGTTGCCGCACACCTGACGGGATGAAAAATGAATTAATTTCAATTATATTGTTGAAAAATTCTAGTACAACCTTACGATTGTAAGATAACCTAACCTACAGATCTATTGGGATGTTAAAACTCGTCAGAATTTTGGCATACACCTGACGAGATGAAAAAGCTTTCTATATTGTTGAAAAATTCTAATACAACCTTCCCGTTGTAAGATAACCTAACCTAAAGATCTATTGTGATGTTAAAACTTGTCAGAATTTTGGCATACACCTGACGGGATGAAAAAGCTCTCTATATTGTTGAAAAATTCTAATACAATCTTCCCGTTGTAAGATAACCTAACCAACCCCACAGATCTATTGGGATTTAAAATGTTGTCACAAACCTAATGGGATGAAAAAGGTATCTAATTTGTTGAAAACATCACAATTACCAGCAGTTAGAAGTTACCCTAACCTAACCTAAATCTGTTGGGATGGTACAACGGGTCAGAATGTTATCGCACACCTGGCGGTCTAAAAAAGCTCTCTAATTTGTTAATATAATCTTCTCTTTGCAAATTAACCTAACCTAACCTAACCTGTAGATGACATATGAGAGATATATCAGGATGATAAAACGGGTTAAAATGATGCCACACATCAGGCCAGTCAGGATGAAAAAGCTCTCTAATCCCGTTCAAATTAACCTAACCTAACCTATAGAACAATTGAGACAATAAAAGCTTTTGCTGTAATCACTGTAACAATTCAACACTGACACTGTCAAATATTATTAATAACCTTCCGTTGAAAACTAATCTGACCTAACCTTCTCATTGTAAATTTCCAAAACTAATCGCTTGCTTAAATCTCTTTGTCTATCTAATTAAAAATTATGTAGTTTAAGAATTTAAACTGATTTTTTTTAACCTATATGATAAAAAAAAAATTGAGCTATCGTCAATTTTATTTTTAGACAATGATAGCTCACTTTTTTCAGCGTTTGTTGCTTTCACCCTTCAAGAGTGGACAGAACAGGCCATAATTTCAAATTATGGAGAGAAGTAAGGTGAATTTATATATGAATTTTATTTAAATGGGCAAATTTTGTAATCTTATGGTAGATTGGAGTCGAGTTCAGACATAGAAGAAATGAGATGAACGGAAGGGAAGCAATTTTAGAAAAGGTACAAAAAAATGTGATCTAAAGTTCCCACTTCTAGACCACAGAAAGTACAATCTGAGAAGTAATTTTTAAAAAGGTGAGAGGGAACGGAACAATGTCTAATCCTCTTTCGAATACGTGAGAAAATTTATTTTTTTGGAAAATGGAGAAATTGTTGAAACCAAAGTTTTGAGTAGACTTCCGATATTCTGCCCAAACATTTAGGGATTTATCTTTGAGGAAGGAAATTTTTTTTAGATAGGGTATTAATAGTGTTTTACAAGGGAACAACAGGGTTGTGTGCTCCTTAAAATGAAAATTAAATTGGTATTACATTTTATTTGATGAAATGGTTTTCTCTTTTTGATATTCTCTTGTCTGTTTTATGGTCTCCTAGTTAACGTTGCTAAAAACAATATATAGGCTGTTCTAACTAAAATATGAATTACTCAACTAAATATTATTATTGTATATTAGTGATATTTTATAATAATAATAACATGTAATAAAAAATACTTACACCTACCCTCAGTACTTAATCATCACTATTTTTTGTACAATATAAAAACCTAATAATTATTTGTATTTTCATGTAACAGCTACGAAAAATATAAGGGTGGTAATTTTCATTCCGCTAAATCATTAAATTTTGATTTTACTAAAGAAATGTAGATTTTTCTAAATGATCTGAATAAATATCTACATAATATGTTGGAAAAAATCACACGGGAATTCTACCTATATAAGAGGGGAGTTATGGGAGCAATTCTGAAGTATATATCCATAAGTAATTATAAACTAATGTATGAAATTCACTAGTAAATCCTATACAAGTTTTGAACCTACAACAATATAATTGTTATAATACATAGATATGAACCTAGTGTATAATAAATAAAAGACAAGGTATTATTTATATAAAAAAATTAAATATGTAAAACACATTTTTATAACAAGTAATAATCGCCAAAACTTTGGATTAAAAAAAAAAGGGTTTATGATTTTGTCGATTTTTGGTGTTGAGTTCTGTGACACTTGATTTTAATTATTTAGCCAAAGTTTCGGACAGATTTACAGTTTTCATCTATTGGGTTAAAGGAGGAGGGAAGCAACACAATAATATTTCTATTTTAGAAACTGACAATTCTGGATGAAATTCCATTATAATAAAACAAATATTAAACTTATTTCCAAACTAACTAACTAACCATCACGCCGTTTCTCCGCAGGGGTACGCAGAGAGGAATGACCGCAAAACAACTCGGTCTTGGCATACACGCCTTGCCTCGTTCACATTCATATATCATCTCATACGTGCTCTTCTATTAATCTGAATCTTGAAATGGCCGTCCCCGACACCTTCTACCATTCACATTTGCGTCGTACATTCTCCTTACACTCCTTTCCTCATTCATTCGCTCTACATGTCCAAACAATCGGTGAGTTCCTTTCTTAATCTGACGCATTACGCTTACATTCTTTGCGGATCTTCACATTTCTCATACGATCATACATGGTTTTATCACCATACGCCTCAGGGATCTCATTTCTACAGCATTCAGTCTACTTTCATCCTTCCTCTGCCAATTCTAAGCCTCACTGTCATACATCAGGGTAGGCACCAGTACTCCATTATGGACAGCTAGCTTCCCTTCATTAGACAGTTTTTTGTTAGTGCCAACAGCGTTCAGTCCACCATTAATAGAGTTACCTGCATTCACAGTTCTTTCAATATCTCTATCAGCCTTCCCATCTCTCGTAAACATACTTCCCAAATAAACAAACTCATCCACCTGCTCCAAGTATTCCCCATTCACAACTTTGTTGCACATTGTTTTCGTACTCTCTCTTTATACTACCATGACTTTAGACTTACTTATTTAAACTTTAATTTATTTGACCGTAAATGGTTTCAGCTTGTAGAAGCCATCTTCAGACTGGTATCCTGAAGATTTAACAAGTTGAAACAACAAGTCAAATAAACTAAAGTGGAAATAAGTTTCATATATTTGTTTTATTACATTATTAACACAATATATAATACTTATAGCTAAGAAAATCTAAAATCATATCAAATAATACAATATTTGATTGGTTAGGCATTGCAATATGTTGTGTTTGTCTGAAAATTTAAATAAATCTATTTATATCACAAGGATGGTAGTTAGGTAGGTACTCTTTGGATTTAACAGAGACACCAGTTGGTTTGAAAATAGAATTAAAACAAGAAAATAACTGACAACGTCTGTTTTATGGAAAATTTTCTTGTCTTTGTGAAAAACTTACGAGTTGTGTATTAATTGACAAATCTCATCTCTTATGCGAATTTTCAAGTCACAAAAGGATTGCACTGATTGAATTTAATTATTGATTGGATGAAATTACGGAGGCCTCCAAGCATCAAGAACTACAAAACAAGGTTGGTGGATCTGTTATTTTCCCTGGAGTTTTTTTTTTCTTTGTGCCATTCCTTGTGATATTTTGTTCACGCAAGTAGAGTTTTCATAATCATAATTTCTTAGGTATTAAGCCCAGAGGGTCTGGGGTTATTTACACACCTCAGGCTCGCATATTATAATGCATTGATTGATAAATTGATACAATTTTATACTGCAAGGCTGTCTGAAAGATTGGCTTCAAAAGGAAAAAAGATATACATGGGGTCAACAACAGCCAAAAAACCAAGATAAAATCAGTAAATTCAATTCAAAGTTTGGCGATTTGGTTCCAGATTTAAGCATGGTAAAAATAACATTTTGAAGTATAGTTGATAGATTATTATTTAAAACCACCCGGGCACACATAGTGCTATATCTGTCACCAAATTATATGTCCTCATAAAACTCGTTTTCTATCATTGTCAGACAATATTAGACAGATTTAGAAAAAGAAAACACAAAGATTTTACTTTACATTTAAACATTATAATTTGAAAAAAATTCTATAAAACGGAAAACCCGGTCATAATTTTTGTGAGAATGACTTTTATAAAACATTTTTCTAATTAAATTACGTTTCTTTTTAGTTTCTAATAAAGTTGTAACACAGTTTGAAAGACTGTTTTATAAGACATTGACACAAATCTAGAACACCACTATTTTGAATATTTTGATATTTGAACGGTCCCCGACAACTGACACGTAAAACTGTGTATGACCGAGTTAAAATTGTGGAGATTTGGAAAGAATGCAAGGCTGATGTGAGCGTAATGAGTAAGATTAAGAAAGAGACGCTCCATAATAGAAGAAGTCTCAAGTAAATCAAATACCTACTTGAGTCAGAATAACGGAAGAGTTGGTATGTCTGAGACAATGTACGAATGTAAATAAAGCAAGGAGTGTGTGAGTTAATGTCGACCCTTCAAATGTCAAAGTTGTCGATTTGTTACAATGTCAAATGTGAAAATTACATCAGAAGTAATTGATTCCACTATGAAATAAAGTAATCTTTTAGAATTATAAGATAATTTCGAGACATACCTGCATTCCGATGATTGCGTAGATGAAAAACAGCATTGCGATTAGGAGACAGACGTACGGCAGTGCTTTGAAACTCTGGACAAAGGTCCAGAGAAGGATGCGTATAGTATACCCCTGTCTCAGTAGTTTTATGAGGCGAGCGGCGCGAAATAATCTCAGAAATCCCACATTGAAAAGTGAATCGTGCGTCTGGAAAATATGTCAACCAATCATCAGGAAAACACATTCATAACAAAAAATACTTAACAATGTTATAAAACATAGTAGTAAAATTGTTCTGTTCAAGAGGGGAGCTGGTCCAGCCGATCCAAAAAATCGACTTTTATGCTGCCTAAAAATCTTTCTATACATGTAAAGAATTCTCAAAGTTATAGCACCAAATTCGACCTAGAAATATTGTTAGAAGCGGTGCGCGTCAAGCAGGTAGAACGGAAAACGGAGTGGGCCAGTTATGAGTGAAAACTTTAAACACATTTTTCTCAAAACCAGGTTTTTCAAGTTCGCTGGAATCAAAGCTTATTGAATTTTTCATCCGATTCACTTCATTCAAATTTAAATTAAAGAAAATTAAATTTATATGCGGTGAACCTCGACTCATGAAAAAATGTTTTTATAGGACAAAGTTATTGCTAAATGAAGGCCGATATTTTTCATCAATTTTAATTTTTCGTCCGCTATTTTTGCAAAGTGAGCTGCTTTTACCGAGGGAGACAATTCGACACCTGAAGTTATCTGGGGTCACCACAAATGATGTTATCGCTCAATGTTGATTGCAAGGACTGCACAATGCGTGCAGTCCTTGCAATCAACGGCTTTCCGCTCCGCTTTTCGTCAGTTAGCGATGTTTGTCCTTCAGCTTCGTTACAGCGACAAACCCATCGTCTAGCAGTGCTGACATCCACTGTTGCATCATTGAACACATTTTTCAGTCTTTCATGAATGCGAAGGGGCATTTCACCTTCTACAGTCAAGAATCAATCACAGAACGCTGTCTAATACGAACATCGATGTTGGCCATTTTGCAAGCGACTGCAGTGCTGCCACTTGTTGACGCAAAAAGTTACTTCTGCAGCAAATTGTAGAAGAAGGTTTGAGGAATAGTACCAAATTCAAAATTTTACTAAACTAACTCTATTTAAGTAGAAAAAATAGGAGGCATTACTTTTTGACTGACCCTCGTAAAATAGAGGTGACAATAATGTTTATAATACATTTTTCTAATAAAATATGTGATTCTATTTTTTTATTAATTCATAATATCATTATATTTTATTTTTTTAGTAATTCAACGTAAGGGTACGATCAGGTACAAAGCGGGTTTCGGTTTTTCAGATTAGCGGTATTCAGTGCCCTGTTCCACCGGCGGCAGTTGACGCCGAGATGTGGACAAACAGAACGCGGATAAAACTTGCGCTACCTGCGCGGTAGCCTGACAGCAGCTGTCAGTTTTTACGAAATGTTGAGTTCGTAGACGACGATTATTTACTCTTGGAGAATCCTTTCTTAAAATTAAGGAATAAAACAATGGTATTTGATAATTGGTATCTTTAAATATGAAAAAAAAACCTCAGGAGAACATGATAATATGTTAAGTACGTGCCTGAAAGAAATTCACTTGTGACATTTGAGGTTATGTCAAAATTTTATCTTTTTGATTTCATTCCATCACTTGTCAACAACATTTCTGGTGGTATGGAATGTATTTCTTTTATCCCAGATTAGCGATTGATTGAAAATAGCGGCAATTAACAGGTCGCTCATTTTGATGTCAGATTCTGACCGGCGTCACCGGCGAGCAGGAATTAAGAATTCATTCCGGTAAAGCTTATCGGCGCCGCCTCGCACGGACATAAATCTGAACCTGCCTTCACTATGTTCGGCCTGATACGTTGACATACAAACATTCTTGTCAGGACGCCTGCGCCAGTCGGCCGCCCATGCGCCGACTAATCAGAAAACCGAAACCCGCTTTGTACCTGAGCGTACCCTATGGCTAAAAAAATGTAAGGTTGGGTATTTTTTACACTTTTTTATGTTTACGTAAAAAAAAATTATATTTAAAAATTTAAAGGTTTATTTCTAATAATAAAGTGTATTTTACCACTTTTCAAAAGCACTTTTTAGTTTTTTCAGAAATTCTGACCATCTGACATATTATCTACAATCAGACCACCCGATAAATATGCCATATGCCTGAGGGGTTAATAAGATATTTCAAAACTCCATAGCTAATGTTAGAAATGAATTGGAGAGCTGAGATTAATTGGTAGACCTAGAAATTTAAGAAAACAAAATTGTGAAAATTGAGAGTTTAGTGTAACAGACAAACAGATTTGCTATTTTATAGATAAGACTTAATAATAACTTACGCCAATTTCCTGAATTAGGGCGTCTATTATGCTCCCCAACACAGTCACAAAATCAAACGTGTTCCACGGATCTTTGAAGAAATTCTGGAACATTGTACAAACAACATGAGAACACGGGATGCATTACACTAAAGATATACCACCAGATGCCACCACTTACTACATGTATGTTATTTGATTTTAAATTAAGAATATTTTTATAGGAAATTAATTGAGTCATAAAATAATTAATTTTAATGTAAACAAAAATAGTTGTTTGTAGCCCAAGATTTTTCACAAGATTTTTTAAAAAAGGGGACATTTTTGAGCTACATACATAATAAATTAAAATAAGATTTTTTTAAATATTGTTTTGAAATCTTTTGCTATCAAGTGGCAATCTGTAGTATACATATTTTTTTGTTTCGTAATGGAATATGACTGATGCTGATGAAAATATATTAAAAGAAAGGGAAAGTGATATAATAGAATGATGGTTGATAATTTTGAAAAAAAGCTTTTTGGATTTGCGGGGTGATATTTAGATACATTGGGAATTAATTATAAAAATAATTTATTTCTAATGTTGAACTATGATTAACTAATGTCTATGAGTTCTAATAGATAAGTAAGAACTACAGAAAAATAAGTTGTACTTAGAGATGAAGATGTTGGTGCTAAGAAATGGTTTGAAATAATACAGAGAATTCATTAAAATAATCACAGACACAGTAAGAACTATTTTTTTATAAGTATCAATAGAGTTAAGTTTAGAGTTCTTAAAACAAAACAAAAAATGATATTAAAAACAAAATTAAAAATTATCAAGCATATTTTTAAATAAAAAATTACTTAATAAATTGATTTATTTTAATGATAATTTGGAAATAAAAGGTATTTTTGTTAATTTATGTGGATTTAAATCAAAATGAAACATGATATTATATTTTAAATGTTAATGAAAATAAATAAGAGAAGAATTTTGATAGCGGTCTTTGAAAAAACATATAAAAAATAAATAAAATATTGTAAGGTTCAAAGAGGAACATCAAAATTTAATATATATTTTTTTTTAAATTTTCTTCTTGGTAAATTTTTTTTTTGTGTTACACAACTTATTTTATGTAATACTAGGTGTCCGTAAAGTTGCACCATGAGTTTCAGGACACTATATTTTTAGGTACTTAGATTAAGGTGTTTGTTTCTTCATTGCATATGACAGCTCTGAAATCTATTTCAACGTTTTACGTTTTGGGCGGTCCCTGATTTTCGCTCTGTTTCGACATTCGATCAATTTGTGGTAGCCTGTAAAGCACAACGGTCATGTTGTTATGCGTTTTAACTGTTAACAATTAGATCGAAAGCTGAATCGGGCCGAGAATCGCCATTTAACGAGACCGTTCAGATGTAAAAAATTAAAAATGTAGGAGATAGTCGATTTTACGGACTTCAAATGCGATGGAATTTGAAATATCAGTCATAGTGAAAAGGAATTGGAAAAAGACGTTTTTTAATGTTAAGATACCAAAAAATCATTTTCAATAATTCCAAGAAATTAACCTTTAGAACGCTGGCCGTTTAACGCAATCTATCGTATGACGTGGCATATTTGATACAATGAAGTTTTTTTTTACATTAGCTCCACACAGGAGGCCCTGAGTAAGATAATTCCCCTCAGTGCCTATGTCATCTTTGGGGATGCTGTGTGGGGGTCTTTTTGGGAAATGAAGGAGAGGAAGTACTGGGAAGGAAAAGGGTATTAGAGGTGGGTTGGAATCTGGGGGTCATTGTGTCCAGGAGTGATGGACGTATGAATCCATCGTTTCAAATGCGGTGCAAGGCGATGGGTCGAGGGATTCTGGCTGATGAGGTCAAAAGACCTCATCAACCAGTCTCTCTCGATGTGGCCCGCCACACAGCTGGTGGGCAGACCTCGAGACCTTGACACACCTCACCCCATGAATAGTCAACAGTCCACAGTTAAACGAAGATTTTCAGCCCACTTAAGTTTTTGATCAAATTTGTTGCAAATTCAGTTGCTGTAGTCAGTTTTAGTCTAAATAACTTTGAGTGGGATGGATTATTAAATAATTTTCAAGTTTTTACAAATTTTGTGAAGGAGATCATATTTTTGTGTGATGAATTTATCTTAGGCATCGCAGCAACCTTGACAGTATTGACTGCCGACAATTTGCTCTGCAAGACTATTGACGGTCAAGACAATTCTTAGGCATTAGGCACTTAATAACAGGCAATTCATCTCGCTCGTTTACCAGCACGTTAGTAAAACTTCATGTATCATATATGCTACATCTTCGTACAAGGTTAGCTATCGATGAATCACATATGTAACAGTCGTGTATATAAGGTTAAATTAAAGAATTGAACATCAGAGTTATTACAGTAGCAAATAGTTTTGAATACATTTTGACGTTCCTCTTTTAACCGTTGATAGATTCAGCTCCGCCTTAAAGAGAGTCATAATTGTTACCTTGCATCCGAATGCGATCAATTTCAGCGTTGTCTCGATCATGAATAGAAGGGTAAAGGCAAGATTCATGTAGGACAGCGTGTCGATGAGAATAAACGGGGCTTCATGGAACTATTGGCGGAGAAGGGGCGGGAAAAATGCCACCCAAGCGTTAGTTATTGTGGAAAATAGCTTTACTTTCATCGGGAGACCAATTCACTTTATCTGCGCACATTATGATGTCAATATTATTGTCTTGTGTTTGTATTTGAGTCATTTATATTAACACTTGACTGATAACTTTTGGCCGAATATATAAAAAAAAAGTGACAGCGTAAAATCGTGTCCTACTCTTCACTTTGTAAGATGCACACGTACTGGTAATTATTATAAATTCAAGCAAAATTATTAATGTTTTTAGTATACTAACTAAAGTCTCCAGCATTGCACGGGCTTTTCGCAGAGTTTTTCGAAATTTCATGTAAACAGTGACCTTCCTCTTTTTCTGATGGCCAAGTGTGAAAAATTTCATCAAACTCGGAATTAAACTGAAGATTTGTATAGAAATCAAATCCACACCGCCCGCCCGCCACAGGGAACAGACACTCTCCTTTATACAGGGTGTCCAGGAGTAAAGTGAATTAACTTTGAGAGGTGATTCTAAATGATAGTATAAGTAAAAAAAGATAACTTTTTTCGAAATTCCAACTTTTAGGGGTAGTTTTGTGGTAAAAAGATAAAATTAGTCCGACCTGTGCAGCCAGCTTTATTATTTTCCGCTGTTATGATGTAGGCCAATCAAAACCATGCAATGTTGCCACAATCGTGCCCAGCAGGCTCTCAGCAAATAAGATCGTACCTCACACTGAAGGTTTTTAGTAGGTACGTCTTATTGTACGGGAAAAAAATATTTGAATTTCGGAAAAAGTTGTTAATCTTTTTTACTCCTACCATCATGTAGAATCACCTCAGGATGTACAATAACAAAATACAGGGGAAAAGAAAAAAGGTCAGTGTTTTGCAGAATTTCAAATGTAACATTGTAATCAAATGTTCAATTAGTGCCATTTTGTTTTTTTTTTACATTAGAAAGGTCTCTGTTAAACCCCGATTCCAGGACGATTTCATGTTTTGAACACGTCGGCTGACAAGCGTAACAACGTGACCATAGTGCTTGTCAACTAAACACAAATTGTTCAAAAGCTGAGATAGGTCTGGAATCGGCATTTAGTGGGGAACATACAAATGATAAGAAAAAAACAAAATGGCGCTTCCATGACACTGTTAAATTTAAATATCAATGAAATAACTTGCCCTTAGTTTTGACCAAGGCTCGAACTCGGAAGTGAATTTGATATTTTAAATAAACATCTCACGCATTCTTAAAATAACAATGTTGAAATGATATTGTGTAATTGATGGGTAGAAAGGGTTAAGTTTTTAGCCGAAGTGTTAAACAAGATATTATTTCAATAACTTATCAACATCAAAATGAGAAAAAAATATTGCTAAAGACAAAAAATTGACACCATAATTGTTACGCATGTGGAAAAAAATGGCAACATTTTAGAAGAGATAATGAACAAATTATTAACATTCATTTTTAGCATTGATTCAGAGATTATTAAATTAATACAAAAAAGTGTAACATTGTTAGAAATGAATTTATCTGAAGATAGACAGCCGCTTTTATACTCAATAAATAAAATAAAAAAAAAATATTTTTTAAATATGTTTCTCGTTACAAAAATGAATGCCATTTTTTTCGCAATGACGTGAAAACCTTTCGATCTTTCCAGTTGGTATTTCTGTGGTGACCTCTTCGTTTGTTTCTTGTATTTGTTGTTTGAAGGTACAGGTAATGTTAAATACACGTGCAGCACAACAATGAAAAAAAATTGTAACAATTTCAATATGGTAGCAGTGAATTTTAAAATGGTTAACAAAAATTTATCGAGTCTTAACTGCTCCCAACCATCTGGTGAATGGGAGCATTTGGGACTGGCATCCTTGGTTAGAGTATGAGGCTGAAGGTAGTGGGGAGATGAAGGAGACGGGGAAGCGTAAGATGGAAAAGTAAGTGGCTTATCAGATCTGGTCACCGTTAGTGGTCATTCACCAAGGCCATATTGAAAGCATCTGCCACTGTGTCTCAAATATACTATGATTTTAATGTATATAAATAATGCAAAATGTTAGTAAGTTGTAAGTTTATTTGAAACCATGACCACTGAATTCGTAGCCAAGTGTCGTGGTTGTATCCACTCAACGTAAATTTATTTTAAACAAGTTATTCGATTATTGGGAAGTCAAGTGAAGAATTTAAATGAAAACATACTGTAATTTTGTGAGATTTTTTCACAAAAAAAGCATTTGAACGATAATGTTTCAGTTATGATTTTAGGTTTTCACGGCCAAAAGTAATTGTTATTTTTTTTTGGGGTGTTATGCCGTGTTGCGCTACCTCCTCCTTTAGTCAACGTTTCGGACAGTGATACAGTGTCCATCATCAGCCCTGCCAATTCCCATTTCACATCTGCCCTGATGATGGACACTGTAATGCTGTCCGAAACGTTGGCTAAATGAGGAGGTAGCGCAACACGGCATAACACCCCAAAAATAAATAACAAAGATAATGTTCAATTTAAATTGTTTCAAACAAAATCTAAATGTTATATTCCAAGTGTTATTTTGGAGGAAAAAATATCAAAGAAATGTACGTTCAAGTTGATTTGTCTTAAAACTCTATTAAATTGGCTATCCATTGTGAATTATTTTACAATCGATTTTTTTTCTAACTTAGCTCCACATAGGAGGCCCTGACGAAAACAATTTCCCTCAGGGCCTCTGTCATCTTAGGGGATGCTGGTGGAGGGTTTTTTTGAGGAAAGGAAGAAGAGAAAGTTCTGGGAAGGAAATAGGTATGAGGGGTGGATAGGAATCTGGGGGTCGGTGTGTCCAAGAGTGATGGATGTATGAATCCATCGCTTCAACTGCGGTGCAAGGCGATGGGTCGAGGGATTCTGGCTGGAGAGGTCAAAAGACCTCATCAACCAGTCTCTCTCGATCCGGCCTGCCACGCAGCAGGTGGGCAGACCCATCGGCCACTAAGACCTTGACAAACCTCGCCCCATGAATAGTCAACAGTCCCCGGTTAAACGAAGATTCTCGGCCCATTTAAGTTTTTGATCAAATTTTTTACAAGCATAACAATTTGTTTTGCTTGAGATTCGATCATAAATTGATCGAAAATCGACACGAGCCGAGAATTGGCATTTAGCGGGGACCGTTCAAATTTCAAAGGAAAAAATGGTGTGGATGTTCATTCTTAGGCTGACAGAAGTGTTTGAGATTTGACAGAGGTTAGAATCATGCAAAAATGTAACATTGATCGTTGATGGAAAATTCGGCGAAAGTTTTCGTTCACTGTGTTTCAAGTTACTTTTACCATCATGTCGCTCTTTTGAAGTTGTTACCTTTTTTTTTACAAATAGCACATCAACACAAATAACAGCATGCAGAGAAAATGGAAAAACTGGCTCAAGAAATTTTCCATTATTATTTTTGGTAACAAAACGCTTACATTTTTATTGCTTAAATTAGTAATACTTTAGAAAGATCAAATTTTAATAAACATGTTAATCAATTAGTTGAATATTTTTAAACCTTTCTGTAGGTCTCAATTTATTATAAAAAATGGTTATGAAATTAAAAATTTCTTACAAATATAAATCTTGAGCAAAATTAAAAAAATAAAGATGACATAATATACAAGGATCGTACTGAATTTTAACCAGTGATTCCTGAGTAATAAAAGTAGATGTCTTTTTGCTGTCTAATGGTATTGTTTTCAATTGATCACTCTTACATGTCGTGAAAGAATATGTAGCTCTTTCGTGTGTTACCATGCTGCTTGAACGAGACGGAGTGCTTATCACGTGATCCGCTAGGCTATAGCCAACTACTCAATTACATGAACATTTTACTCCAAATACGCTCAGGATTCGCAGGTTAAAATCCTTTATGTATGTGCTATTTACACCCTGTATATTCATATCAAAAACATTTTATGCTGACCTTAAAGTATCATGCAAAAGTTTAAAAAAAAATTCACAGCACATAAATATGGTTGGTTTTAAGCACATAAAATAAAAAGTGGTATTTAAAAAAAAAACATTGAAAAATATGAAATCCACGATATACAGGGTGTTAAGGGACATACTTGATTAATTTTAACCAGTGATACCTGACATTATTTGGAGTAAAAAATGTAAATGAAATTTTGGTCTCCGGTGACTTTTTTTGACCACTTTTTTTTTTTTTTCAAAAATTTTTTCTTCAAAATCAAACAAAAAAAAATTTCTTCGGCATGTCGTCACTGGTCACTCAGCCGGGTGTCCGACGAACCCCTTACCCCGCCTCCAACTGTTCAACAACTACTATTTTTTCATGTTTTTGTAGAAAAAAAAAAAAAAAAAAGTAAAAAATGTCACCGGAGACCAAAATTTCATTTACATTTTTTACTCCAAATAATGTCAGGAATCACTGGTTAAAGTAAGTAAAGTACGTCTCTTAACACCCTGTATAACATTATTAATTATCAGACATTCGTAGAAAAGGGTCGTAAGTCAAAAAGTGGTCCCGGCGAAAAGAGATACTAGCGACATCTCTCAAAGATGGAGTGATCTAACTTTAATACATTTTTCGTATGCCATGGATAATCGCAATCATTTTACTTTTCAGAGATAAAACGTAAAATAGAAAATTTTGACTTACGATACTTTTCTAAGGATGTACGATATATATTTTTAATATTATCTTCGATAATTAACACAAATGAACCAAAATTTCAATGTTTTTCCATTAGTTAGTAGACATTTAAATAACCTATAGTGGATCAAACGTGTTTATGTAAAATACTATCTAAAATTATAATTGTATAGAAACATGCTTTGACAACCAAATATTAAAGGTGGTATCCTGCAATGCATTTCCACAAACATTTAATCAAATGTTTGCAAAACAATACAGCTGCACACAAAAATATGTACAGACCCCATTTCTTATGTTTGCACAAACATTTGATGCAATATTTGTGGAACACATCGCAGGAGAACCGCCTTTTTGTATGTATTATATATAGGTATATAATTCAGTATAATATATCAACAGTCCCAAAGAACAATGTTGTATTTGGATTTTGTAGTTTTGCAGTAGAGCTATTTAAAGTTTCTGCATTTTTCTGTTTTTGAGATCAAGAAATAAGAAGTTCTTTTGATATTTTGCTTTTCATTTCACTTCCATTGAAAATTCCGAAAATAAAGACTTTTAAATCGACAAAATAAGCCAAAAAATAATTTTCAATTTTTAGCAGATGCGACATTGTTCTTTAGAACAATCGGTATGTTTGAATCTTGACTGAATTTATGTATATTTGCATACATAGAAATTTGAATATTTTACTGCCAATAGATTATGTACCTAGTGAGGCCATTTTTGTACTAATAATAAATACTTTTTTTTTTTCTTTAGCCACTGCTTTGATGGTCAAATAATATGTCGATTTTTCGACCACCATGCTAGGCACATGCCCGTATTATGGTGGTATTATAAAGGAGTGTTTTAATTTTAGTTTTAGTCTAAATTTTACCTTTACAATGCCAGCTGTTTCAATGCAACTTATTCAATAAAATTCATAGAATAGAAAAAGCCGCATAGAAAAATTAAGAACACCTTCCGGTAATTTAGATTCAACTACAGTATAATTAATGATTGATTCAACTACAGTATATTAAATTCTCGCAAATAGCTCTTGTTAGATCTGTATACATATATTATTCACGTGTGATCCACTATACGAAAACTATAAAATTTATTAATAAATAATATATGTACATAATAAACACCAAGTCATGCATGAGGAAAGGACATGCACATGCAACATGCAACATAGAACGTGGAATGTCATGCGACTTATGCCGTATGCAGAAACATGCAGAGTAGAACATAGAACACCGATTCAGTCAGAAGCCATGCTAAGCGCATTCCCATGCGGCATGCATATGTTATTATAATAGAGGTATCATGCGGGAGAACTAGACTCAATTACAAGGACAATTCTCAGTTATAAGGAAAATAAATTCTCAATTACAAGGAAAATTATCAGTTATAAGGACAATAAATTCTCAATTACAAGGAAAACTTCTAAAACTCACTAAGGATGATACTCAATTACAAGGAATTTTAAAAATTATTACATTTTACTAAGGCTCAGTCCTTTCGCAGAAATTAAACATCAAATGGACATTCAGCGCCATTTTGTTTTTTTGACATTTGTAAGGTCCCCGTTTAATGCCGATTCTAAGTACGTTTCAGCTTTCTTTCAAATTGTAATAAGCCGACAGGTTTAACAACACGAAGGTTGTCCTCTTAACTGATTACAATTTGTTAAAAAGCAGAAAAGGACTTAGATACAGCATTTAAACGGTAATTTTTCAACTGTCAAAAAATCAAAATGTCGTTAAGGGCCGTGATGTCGAAGGGACTTGTGAATTTCTGCGAAACAACTGGCCCTAAGAGTTTTATCTATGAGGACAATAAAATTTATCTAAACTATCGTAGGGTAAATTTTTAATTACAGGAATGATATCTTTTAGAGGGGTAAAGGAAAAATATTAACAATAATTTACTGAAACTATTCTCAATTTATAGATTCATCAGAAATGATTCTAAAATTAAAGATTAAGGTGATACTTAAAAGAGTTCAAAATCTACTATTTGCGATAGTTTAACCACTGGAGCGCTTTTTGCCACAATATGGCAGTAATTAAAATACCTTGGATTGCTTTGCTGCCAATTTTGGCAAATTTTTTCTTATTTATAAGTAATTAAGTAGAAGTTTACGATTTTATTATATTTTTTTAATAAATCCTATGAATATGTGATAATCGACAAAAGATAGGTAAATTCATTGGCTATATAGAACTATAATCAGTATGTATGTTTACATATTAAAATTCGGAGGTATGATTTTTTTAATGTGGGCGGAAAATATTTAAAATGAACACACAAAAAATGTCGAGCAATCGGAAAAAAAAGTTTTAAATTGCGCTGTCGATCCAGTGGTTAATTATTATAGGAAAAAAGTTGTAAGTTATGCTTAAAAATAATAAGATGGCACACTCATACGTATGCAACATGAATATTAATAAACAGTTTTGTCCATAAACAAACTCAAATCTTTCAAGAAAGACTTATGTAAGTGTTCCTTGAAAGATTTGAGTTTGTTTACGGACAAAACTATTTATTCATATTCACATCATCATACACGGCGACATCAATATAAATTTTAGCATTACTTATAAACAGTGTTTTTTTCCCAAAATAATTAAACTATTGCCATGTGAGAAAGAGTAGATTTTGAATTCTTTTAAAATCATAAATAATATTTAATTAAATTTTCATTTTAAAGATTCAAATTAAGGATTTGTAATTTAAAAATTAATTCACAAAAACAATCCATATACGGATTCTAATAGCAAATAAGTTAAAAGAATTCCATTTTGAGTTTGTATCCTTAAAAAAATTTGATTATTCTTGTAATTTAGTCTAAAAAATCAAATAATAGCAGAAAAAATGTTTATTTAATTTTTTTTTAATTAAATTAAAACTCAAGCAATTGTATAAGTAAATCTAAACATACATATTACACAATCAAGTATAATACCATTCAATATTAAGGAAGGCTTGGGTAAAAAGGGGTAATGATGAAAAATATTATAAATGAAAAAAAAATCATGATATTAACACAAGTATGGTATGATTTAATGTCTAGATACATAAATAATTTATCACTTACCGGTTTGTCTTAAAATTACATACATAATTACATATTTTCCAGCAGAGTCTAATTGATTAGGAAATATTATAAATATTTAGCATCATCATTGGACAAAATTAAAGACATTTCAAAAATAAGAATGCAAAACACTGTAATGTTATAAATTGGGGACTGTAAAGGCAGAAAACAGTTTTACCGTTAACGTCTAACGAATAGCAAAAACGTGGCCAAAGTGAGAAATTTTTGGAGAGCGTTGCAGGGTTCAACATCAGGTCAGACGTGTAGATTGTGGTGAAATGTATATTTACGTATAGAGAAGTGTTCCATGCGGTAATCCTCTTAACCCCCCAGATTAATTTGTTCGCTTTTGGGAACAACTCAAATAGGTCTCATAGAAATCACCGTGTCCCCCTTACTGTAAGGGTGAGAAATGCAATCTAAATGTTATTATAAAGAGAAAACAGCATGTTTTATATTGAAATCTAAGAGTTAATCACAGAGAAAATAAAAAGTACACCTCTGTGATACCAAAGTTTCCGACTTTTATTTTTTTTTTTACATGAATACCGCACAAGAATCCCAACTGCTCCCGCCTGGAGCAAGTGGGACTATGGCATCCCCAATTGAGGTATGTTATGAGGCTGAAGGTAGTGGGGAGGGGAAGGAGCTAGGGGAGAGGAAGGTGGGGAAGTACCTGGCTATTCAGATCTGGTCACCAAACACGGCTAAAGCCATTTCAAGCAATGTTTCAATTCTGAATGGTGGTCTTACACCAGGGCGATACTGAGAGTATCTTCCATTCTGGAACGTGCCGCAAATATACTTTATATTATTTTAAATGAATAAATTGTGAAATAACACAAATTAATCAAATAAAATTTGTTTGCTACGCCGGGATTCGATCCCGCGACCTTCGGAGTCCGAGTCAAGAGCCTTACCGCTGGACTACGCAGGCCGCCGGTCTACGACTGAAATTTTAAAAGAATTTTTGAAACTTTGGGAATTTTTTACCAATTATTTTTACAATTTTTATGATTGCACTCAAAATTTTTACTTGTTTTTCTAATATTAAATGTTGAAAGGGTATTTTATCACCGTTCAAAAACATTTTTAAATTTTTGGATACATTCAGAAGTATTTAATTTATTTGGATTTTATTGCAAAGCGGAAATAATCAGACCATCTGACTAAATATGTCCAAGGCCTGGGGGGCTAAAGCCGGTATTACACTAGTTATTTAAATTAATATTGTTTCGGGCATCTAGTTTTGATGTAGCCGTCAAGTACCGAATACCACATTAAATAAATCAATTTTTACACTGAAATAACGGCTCTATGAGGATTAGCGAGCTTCACAACACGGTGTCACTTCTACATACATAAACACACATTTCATCACCACAATCTAAACATCTGTCCAGAAGATGGACACTGTAACGCTGTCAAAATGTTAGCTAGAGAAGGAGGAAGTGAAACACAGCATAATAACCCAAAAATAAATACTTTTTAATCTGAGAAATATATATGAATCATTGTCTCGCACCTTATTTCATGAAATGTCTTTAATATTAATAATATCGTTGTACTTACTTGCATCGATCCATAGAATTGTGGTTCAAACATAATTTTAAGTGATTGTTAAAATGTTATTTAAAAAATTCATAATCCACTCTTTCACAGATGGCGATAGTTTAACTATTTTAAGAAAAAACACTTTTTAAGAAACGTTTTAAAATATTAATATGAATTAATTTGTGCGTATGTACATAAGCAATATTAATATGAATAAATAGTTTTGTCCATAAACAAACTCAAATCTTTCAAGAAAGGCTTACAAATACAATATCATATCGGTGATTAAATCCAATATCGTATTTGCAAGACTTTCTTCAAAGATTTGAGTTTGTTTATGGACAAAACTATTTATTCACATTCATAATGCGTATGTACGGGCACAAACAATAAATTCATCTCAATATTTTAAAGCATAACTTGCAAAATTTTTTTTTCCTAAAATAATTCAACTATTGTCATATATGAAAGAGTAGATTATGTATTTTTGGAAGTATCATCGTAGGCGATTTAATATAAATATTTTTAGCACAAAATATGTCATTTTTATTATTATTAATATTAATATATTAAAATTTATTATATTGTATAATTTTTAAAGACACGCAGTTAATCAGTTAAATATTATAATATATTTTAAAGGTAGGAATCTGGGGTCAGCGTGTTCAGGAATGACGGACGTATGAATCCATCCCTCCAACCTCAAGGCAATGATCCGAGAGAGTCCTGCTGGAGAAGTCGAAGAGACTCCCTCAGCCACTCTCTCCCGATTCGGCCTGCCATGCAGCTGGTGGGTAGACGCATCCACCACCAAGACCCGGATAAACTTCACCCCATGAACCCAAGCACCCCTGCTAAGTCACCAAAGGTGAACCACTCGGGGTGATCTACGGCAGAGGTGTTAGTTATCCAATAAATGGTTCCCGGGGCGACGGTATCCCATACCAATCTCCCAAATTGAAAAGATGTATAAAGGAAGATATAATTTTAATTTTTATATTAACTCTACACTTCTTGAGGAAAATAATTTTCATCAGGGCCTGTGTCATCTTTAGGGATGCTGTGTACAGAGATTTTTTTGAGAAAAGGGGAGTCTAGAAGAGACCATGTTGTAGGACAAAGGAAACACAGATGCCGGTACATCGTTTCAAAGCCGAGCTGTTGAACTCAAGAATGAGTCACAGAAACACCCGTTTTCGCGTGATAAATTTCAACCAGTGCCGAAGGGATCAATGACGCAAAATCCTCGGAGCATTTTACATTCAAGATTAATTATGAAAGATATTTTGTTATATTTTAAAAACTATTATAGTTTTACAAAAAGTTTTTACAAGAAAAACATATTTAAAATAGTGTTTTTAAGTATTTAATTTATTAAATATATTTTATTGTTATTTAATCAATTTGTAGATCATTGCAAAATCAAAATCCTAAATCTAATGAGAAAATACATCACAATAACATTTATAATACAATTACACAGAAAATGTTCAATGCTGAATATTTATTTTTTTAAATCAAGAAGACTCAACCAGAGGTATTATTGCGTCAGTCCATTTCAAAATAAATTGTAATCAAATGGCCGTATATTTTATTAAATAACCAACATGTCGTTTCTATGGAGGGGTAGGCAGAGAGGATGAACCACCACACTACTCTTTCTTAGCATACATTCCTTGCTTCATTCGTATTTACGCAATGTCTCATGTACATAAATTATACATAAAAAAGACAGAACATGGTATTCCTCATTCATTTTGTTTAGGAATTTTGTAAGAAAATTATTGTAACTACATTTATCATCTTTTTCATATCATAAAAAAATAAATTATTTTAAAAGTTAAACCAAAAAGATGTTGTAAATAAATTAAAAAATTTCAAGTTCTGAAGATCTTTTGTTAAATATGTGAATACCGCACAAGAGTCCCAACTGCTCTAACTAGTTGGGGTATGTTGTGAGGCTGAAGGTAGTAGAGGGGGGGGGAAGAGATGGGAAAGAAGGTGTAGAATTAGAGTCTCAACTGCTCCCAACCGTCTGGAGCCAGTGAGAATATGGCATCCCCAGTTGGGGTATATTGTGAGGCTGAAGGTAGCGGGGGTTAAGGAGATGGGGAAGAAGATCTAGAATTAGAGTCTCAACTGCTCCCAAAGTCTGGAGCTAGTGAGACTATGGCATCCCCAGTTGGGGTATGTTGTGAAGCTGAAGGTGGCGGGGGTTGAGGAGATGGGAAGAAGATGTAGAATTAGAGTCCCAACTGCTCCCAAAGACTGGAGCTAGTGAGACTATGGCATCCCCAGCTGGGGTATATTGTGAGGCTGAAGGTAGTGGGGGTTAAGGAGATAGGGAAGAACATGTAGAATTAGAGTCTCAACTGCTCCCAAAGTCTGGAGCTAGTGAGACTATGGCATCCCTAGTTGGGGTATATTGTGAAGCTGAAGGTAGCGGGGGTTAAGGAGATAGGGAAGAACATGTAGAATTAGAGTCTCAACTGCTCCCAAAGTCTGGAGCTAGTGAGACTATGGCATTCCTAGTTGGGGTATATTGTGAAGCTGAAGGTAGCGGGGGTTAAGGAGATAGGGAAGAACATGTAGAATTAGAGTCTCAACTGCTCCCAAAGTCTGGAGCTAGTGAGACTATGGCATCCCTAGTTGGGGTATATTGTGAAGCTGAAGGTAGCGGGGGTTAAGGAGATAGGGAAGAACATGTAGAATTAGAGTCTCAACTGCTCCCAAAGTCTGGAGCTAGTGAGACTATGGCATCCCTAGTTGGGGTATATTGTGAAGCTGAAGGTAGCGGGGGTTAGGGGATGGGGAAGAAGATGTAGAATTAGAGTCTCAACTGCTCCCAACCATCTGGAGCCAGTGAGAATACGGCATCCTCAGTTGGGGTGTGATGAGGCTGAAGGTAGTGGCGGGGAAGGAGATGGTAAAGAAGGTAGAATTACATAAAAATTCAAATCTGGTCCCCAAATATGGCTAAAGCCATTTCTGAATGATGGTCGCACACTAGGGTGATACTGAGAGTACTATCTTTAATTTTTGAAATTATGTGAATAAAGAGTCCCAACTGCTCCCAACCTTCTAGAGCCAGTGAGACTATCGCATCCCCAATTGAGGTATGTTGTGAGGTGAAGATGATGTAGAATTACATGAAAATTCAAATCTGGTCCCGAAACATGGTTAAGCCACTTACGAATGATGGTCGCACACAAGGGAGATACTCAGAGTACTATCTTTCACTACTATCATCAACCCTACATGTCAAAAATCATCTAAGCATCATTTTCTTACCCTCGTTCATTACACTTACATTGACCTTGCATCGTTTTCAAATTTTTTCTTTAGCAATACAATCTTACAGTGTTTAAATGTTTCCTCTTGAAATTGAATTTGGCACAGTCAAAACTCTAACCCCAGCGCCACAGATGGTATGCAGTTGGCATACCCCCAGTGTCACATACGACAGTCGACGTAACCCCAGTGTCACATACGGCAGTCGACGTAACCCCAGTGTCACACACGGCAATTGACGTCACTCCAGTGTCGCACATGGCAGTTAATGTAACTCCAGTGTCACACACGGTAGTTGACGTAACCCCAGTGTCACTTACGGCAGTTGACGTAACCCCAGTGTCACATATGGCACTTGACGTAACCCCAGTGTCACACATGGCAGTTGACGTTACTCCAGTGTCACATATGACAGTTGACGTAACTCCAGTGTCACATATGGCAGTTGACGTAACCCCATTGCCACAAACGTCAGTTGACCCAATATCACCATGAAAACATATTTATTTTAAAATGGACTGTCAAAATCAAATAAACTAAAATAGCCAAAAAGTAAATGAGCTTCGCAAGAAGAGTGAGTGACAAAATGATATAATAATTACTTACTATTCAACTTTATATAATGACAATTAATTTAAATGAATGCAGTGCGGTGCAACGCATTGAATAAAAAAAAATAACACTTAAAAAAGTTAAAGCAAATATAATATATCTTTAACGAAAAAACAATTACATAAAAAAATTAAAAAGATTGTGTTTATTTCGTTAAAATAAATTAAAACTAATTTGCTCCGCCCATTGACTTTAAATACTACACAAGCTCCATTGAGTTGTAAAACTTGTGGGGACTTTCTTCTTGAACAAACGTAGATCTTCATTTTAAAAATTTATTAATATTTTTGAATAATTCATCCAATTATCATCATTACAAGCGAAAACTGTCGCTTGTGAAATGATGGAAGATTTAGCTAGGCCGATTGAACCCATTGCAAAATACATTTTGGACATTTTGAGTTTGTTTCTAACAAATTTACTATTTTTTTGCAAAATTCAATAATACATACTGAGAGTTTAAAGTCAAACAGTGTTATCTACAAAAGAAATATACCGATAATTCTAGGACTTACAGTCGAACAATGTTATCTACAAAAATATATACCACGTTGAGTTGAAAAGTTACCTACAAAAAATCACAATAATAATTGCTATTCACTTTTTATTATAAATCTGTTTTTTATAACTTTTGAAGGTTATTCCCATCAATGTAATGTATCATTGAAGAAGATAACACTAATAGTCTAATCAAAAATATGAAACAGAACAAGTCACAGAAAAATAAACGACGTGAAGTTCTAGGTTCAAGTCCCAGTTTCGACAGTTACCTTTTTTATTTTTCTGTGTCTTGTTTTCTTTCATATTTTCGTTTAGAATATTAATGTTTTAACTGTTTGACTTTAAGTCCTCGAATAATCGGTATGTTTTTTTGACTTGAAGATCTACATATGTTTTTTGCAGATAACATTGTTTGACTTGGAGATCTACAATTATTTGTATGTTTTTGCAGATAAGATCGTTTGACCTTGAGATCTACAAATATTTGTATGTTTTTTGCAGATAACATTGTTTGACTTGGAGATCTACAATTATTAGTATGTTTTTTGCAGATAACGTTGTTTGGCTTTAAGTGCTCAATATACACCAATATTTTTAATAAAAATGTATAATTTATAGTTTGAACATTAGTAACATTGCTGTAGAACATTAATGCTAACCGGTTAAATCACAGCCAAACCGTCTTAGCGACAGATATAAACAGTTTAACCAGTCGGCAATTTGATTTAAATTAAAGCAATTACTCTTGTTAAGGAAAACAGCGTTTATACAAAGTAGAGAGTCCCCTCAAATAAGTTTACTCAGCGGTGCTAATAACGACCCTCCACACTTTCGATCAAATACACGTAAAAGTATAGCGCAATATATGATAGTTCAATCGAAAATTTAATGTAACTCTTTTACGCTCTAACTTAAATGGTTTTCTATGATATAATTTATATTATATTAGATAATGTCTTAGTAATAATTAAAACAAGATTGAAAAATGTATTCCCGTTAGAGTTGCTTTTCACTCGTCATTTCAAAGCGACACCTTTTAATTAAATGTTTTAGTGGATCACATATGCGACATCTATTTACGGAGATAGCCACTGATGTAACACATATGTGACAGTCGTGTAGATAAGGTTACATGATTATTATAAGGCATTTAGTGAATATAAGTTAGAAATTTAGAAATATGAGTTTTAAAAAAGAGTTATGCTGGGATACCATCCGATATATTCTGTGATCTATTTCATAGGCGAACCGTTTGAAAATTGAAAGTGATTGTTGCGTGTTCACACTTGCTCTATTCTATAACAGAACAGAACGAAAAAGTTAAAGTTATTTCACCGTTGAGTTTCTATTTCAATCGGGAGTTATATGGCATAGAAATCCTTATCTTCCTAATCTATTTCATAGATTATGATTGAGGTGGGAATGCGCCATTACAAATTTATTCATTTTACGGGTGTTCGGTTTTTGATTCGGCCATTCGATTTAATTAATATAATACCTCCAAAAATGAACTGTTTACTGCGGTTTAAAGCCAATAATTCCACCCAGATTTTACAGTTTAACCTGTATTTTTAGGTTAAATAAAAGAAAAAAAATTATTAAAATCCCCCTACACAAATTTGGGCAGCTATCGCTCAAGTGGTTACAGCCTTAGGGCCTCCTCTCACGGACAAACTGAAAAAAAAACAGTTCTCAACGCAGTTGCAATCAACCTCCTTAACAAAATCGATAATTTTCTGATCTGACATGTAAAAACTTGACAGTTTGTGAGCCGCTACCAAGGCAACCTGTCAACAATGCAACTGAAACTCCACTGCCACAGCGACCGGCAGTGCTGGTGTTTCAGTTGCATTGTTGACAGATTGCCATGGTAGCGGCTCACAAACCGTCAAGTTATGACATGTCAGATCAGAAAAATATCGATTTCGTTAAGGAGGTTGGTTGCAATTGCGTCGAGAACTGGTTTCTTTTCAGTTTCTCCATGAGCAGAGGCCCTTAATCTTCGATTGAACAGTAGATTTGTAAAAAAACTTTTATGTTGAATTTGTTCGTAAGCGCAGAGGGTTGCCGTAATCTACAAATTTAGGTAGAGAAGAGATGGATGTAGCAAGAGGACTAATTGTGACTAATTGGTCGCTTTATCCAGTCATACTTACTTTAACCCCGTAAGCCACTATTTTCATGACAGTCTCCACGGAGAACATGCCGGTGAAGGCAATGTTGGAGTATTTCAAGACTTGTGTGTACATTTCATGTTGTTTGTTATACTGTGACGGTTAGATGACAGGTGGCGCCAGTGTGCAATCAACCCGCCCATTAACGGGCGTCAGAAAAGAAATCAAACAAACAAAATTCGTTAGAAAAACGTCCACGCTGTGATTGTGTGTCGAAGATGTACATAATCGAAAAAATAAATCTAAAATTGGTACATAACGTAAATTAATGAATCCACCAAATAAAACATCTATGAAAGGGCTAAACAAATCATAAATCGCAGGCTAAAAAATGCATCATTCTTTTATAAAAAAAAAATAAATAAAAAAATTATCGTTTGACTGTCGAAGTATTGAGACATTTTGCAATCCTTTCTCCTTCTTGAGCCGATGTTTCGAACAGCCTTGCAGCACCATAATCAAGGCAAATGTATATAAGTCTGTAGATAAACTTCGCATAAACTTGATAATTTTGACCAACGTGGATATTGTTGTGACCTTTGGACGGCTTCACTGCTACAGAAATTGCCTCGATGTTGAACACTTCAAGGCTGTCTGAAATGTTGTCTCAAGAAGTAGAAGGAAGCACAACATGCCGCAATATCCGAAAAATTAAAAAAACATTGGCTGTGAAATTTTAAAATCATAATTTCTTAGTTATAAATGGCGTGCATTTTTGTGTGTGCATTAATCAGGGATGTTCATTCACAATATGGGGGGAAACGTAACACACATTGGTAGCAATACTCTCTTCTTTGGTGTTTCATTCTCGTAACAGTGGCTCAGCAGCGAGAGGTGATTTCGAGGGATCACGAGGAATACTAACGCAAAACAACATCCATTCGGGAAGCCAAATGCCATTCCGGGTAAAACAATAATCAGCGGATGCAGCATTCAAATTATAAATAATGACATGCGATGGAAACGTGCATTTTGATTTATAAGTGAAAGGATAATCTAAAGTGATAAAATTATAATAATCTACATCTACAACTCGAAACATTTAAATATACTTTTAAATCGATTTTAAGTATCAGGTGACAAATAAGGATTACATAAATCATGTAGATGCTCTTTTCATTGTATTTTTAAAAAAATTGTCTTAAGTGTAAACGCCTCGCTTGTTAAGTACTTAAGGTTATGTATAAGTAGACTGACTGTAACTAATCTCATCATACTGGGTACCATACAAGAGTCCCAACTGCTCCCAATCGTCTGGAGAAAGTTAGATTAAGGTATCCCCAATTGGGGTATGTTGTGAGGCTAAAAGTAGTGGGGAGGGCAATGAAAGAGTACCTGGTTAATCAGATATGGTCACCGAACACAAAGGCTAAAGCCATTTCAAGCAAGGTTTCGATTGTGAATCAATTAAGGTTTCGATGGTCCTTCACCAGGGTGACACTGAAAGTATCTACCACTCTGGAATGAGTCGCAAATATACTATATATTATTTTTTATTAATAAATTGTGGACTAACACAGATTAATCAAATAAAATTTACTTGTGCCGGGATTTGAACATCTGACCTCCAGATGCATAGTCAATCACCCAATCATGGAGGCCATATCTATGTAACATTTGGGCCGTCGCATACATGCTCTCTTTTTAAATTAGCCTTAAGTAAAAGACCTTGCGTGTTAAGTACTTTTGACTGTATTTTAGAGTGATTTATAAGTGGTTAGGAGGTCAGACTAAAGTCCACTAGAACTGGTGATAATAATTCCTTGCCACTTATCACCATACCGATATATTGCCTGCATTCTCCGTCATCTGGTTTGACTCTCTCTGTGCTGCAAAGGGGATAGGATATCAACAGTCCGTGAAACGCCTGCAGAAAAGTGCATGCCTGCACTCGCAAATATACTCGGGTGAAAATAAATAAGATTTATGATATGTGGAAGCAAGGAAAAAACACCTGCGATGATGTCAGTCTGTCAATTCCTCTATCTTTACAAATCAGGTGACATCACGCAATGTCAGTACTAACGTAGTAAAAATGTGTTTTTTTTCCATTTTTTTAATTTTTAATGATTACTGAAGTGGTTAACCTTTACAACTCTAGCATTTTCAACATAATCTATGCTATCACGCGCCACGTTTTGACACCATGTTTTGTATCGCGGTGATCGCTACCGATGGATCATATATTATGCGACAGCTAAGATTAAACACCGCTTGGCATAACTTAGAGGAAAGCAAATTATCACAAGGCAGCTATTTTCATAGCACTACCCCTTTCTTTTGTGATGGCTTTGCTTTTTCATTTACTTCTAGACCCGTGTGTCGTGCAATCCAGCCGATATGAATTTTTGTAATTTAATTTGAAAATCAACTACAACACGATTAATAAGTTTCACAAATGTTCAGTTTAGCAATCAGAACATATGCAAGCGCTAGTCTATCGGAGACCCTTTCAGAATCCAATCGGGAGCATTTTTAATCGCACAATAAACTGCTGCACAGATGACATTGAGTATAACTTCAAAGATAATTTATAGAGTTATCAATGATTCAGTACTTTGTTGAATTATATAATGTGTCAATAAACAAGTATCAAGCCTTAGATGGCGCTGTAACGAACTCATGAAGCCAGGGTTCACTAGTATGCTGATTTAAAGAATTCACTGGGGTGACGACCGACGAATGTCTATAACTTGGACGGAGGAATTTTCCTTGATTGCTGACGAAGCCTACGAGTTCAACAGAGGGCGATGGAAATTGGAATAAATGGTATTTTTCAATAGAGGCCAACCTCATCAGCTGCAGAGTGGTATAATACATTTGCAGTGAGTAAGAAGTAATTTTAGTTCACATAGTGATATTATTCTGTCCCCTATGTAATCGATGTATTGTCATTTCTATATGCCTCACGGAAATGCTGGCTGTCGACATCAGCAGAATACGGAGTCACGACATAGTCTGACTCCTAATAGAAACATCGAGCAACATCGATGATCTCTAAATTATCCAAACATGGAAATAATATCGGTATTTTTCTATGTTAGGACTAAAAGCTTAATTTTAACACTTCAATATGTTTCACTGATCTATCTTTTCATATGTCGAGCAACTATTTGATATGTACTAATAAAATAAAATACATTTAGTGGGACTAGGGTGTTACATAAAAAGCAATAAAAACAAATAAAGCATGCGAGACAGTGTAAAACAAAAAATAAAACAGGGTGATCGAGCAATTGGTTGCGGGATTTTTCCATGGACAAAAACTTTAGATGAAACAACAATCTTGCGTCAGCCATTTTGTGCAAAAACAATCATATTAGTCATTGAATTAATTAAATAAGGGTGGGGGAAGTGTCAATAAATCATTCACAATGCGCACAAATGTACACGGAATTCATTCAAAAGACACAAATATATACGGCATTCCAACACAAAAAACCACATAAAAATGCCCTCCTAAAAGTGTAAATGTTTTGTTGTGTATACATTAGAAGTGTTAACATGTTGTCTTTAATTATCAACAGTAATCAATTATCGACACATTTGAGTTCTGTAAACATCAGTTGTTTAATGTAAGTCTGCATGCAAAAGACTGTTGGTTTTTTTTACAATATTATAAAAAGAAGAAAAATATTTATATTAAAATCACCGATGAAGATTAGATTAGATTATTTCATCAATATTTGCATTTTGCGTATTGTTTTTTGTGTGCTGTTTATTCACTAAAGTCATGCATTATAATGTTTTGAGATATGTATGAGAATGTGGCCATGCAAATAATAATACTGATTTAAAACATAGTTTCTTCTTTTTATAACTTTAATTATAGTGGACAGTGTAATTAGAGTACGTAAATGAATGTTAAACAATATATAAACAATTAGATCCTGTAAACAAAGGTCACATCAAGAAACACATTGGATAGAGTGCAACATTTGTGGTAATCATTAAATTATCAGAAAAATATTACTGACAATTCAAGAATCATTATTTGAAGGAGTAATATAAAATGTGTAATGGATAACTTTTCTAGAATTTTAATGATATTCATAAAGTGATGTGAAACTATTTATTTCTGTGCTGTCACGAAAGCTTGCTTACTTTGAAACCAAATAAAATATTATACTATAATATTTTAAAGGTTTGGTTCCAAAGCATTGGAAATATTTCACTATTTATTAATAACTAATGTGCAATTCTTTGCTTTTTTGATTAAACTATGTTGATTTACTAGAATTGCAGACTACGTAACTGACTGAAATATGTAGTAATAAAATTGCATTGGCTGCAATAATAATTCTAGAATTGCAGAACAATGCTATGTAACTGACTGCAATAGTGCTAGAATTGCAGAACAATGCTATGTAACTGACTGCACCATTACTAGAATTGCAGGACAATTTTATGTAACTGACTGCAACAACACTAGAGTTGCAGGACATTACTGTGTAACCGACTGCAATAATACTAGAGTTGCAGGACATTACTGTGTAACTGACTGCAATAACACTAGAATTGCAGGACATCTGTGTAACTGACTGAAACAACACTAGAATTGCAGGACATTACTGTGTAACTGACTGCAATAACACTAGAGTTGCAGGACATTACTGTGTAACTGACTGCAATAACACTAGAATTGCAGGACAATTATTGTGTAACTGACTGCAATATGTAGAATATAGTATATAATCTGTTCAAATAATTCAATTTGTAAGGGCAATTGGGTTTTTGAAGTATATTTGAGTAACAGGATAATTAAAATAATTTATTTGTTATTAAATTAGTGCTAAATTAATCTGCTCAAATAATGATGTTACTTTGTAAATGTAATTGAATTATCAATGTCAATTTTAAGAAAAAATGGTTAAATTTTCCACTTGGGAATGACTTGTTGCAATATCAATGCTTAGAATTTTTAAAACTTTTTGCGTGCTTTTTTAAATACATACTTAATTTAGTTTTTTCCATAAAAAATTAGGTAATACAGTGGATATTTTTAGCAGTGAACATAATTCCACTACAAAGGTTTATAAGTGTGAAAAATTTATTAAAAAAATTTTACAAGTAAAAAAAAAACACGCAGAAAAGTTGGCGTTTTCAACAAAATTCCTTAAAAATGTAAGAATTTAATATTTCTGATGTTTAACATAACTTAATTATTTCATTTTAATTCAATCTCTTTCACATTTAATGACAGCCAAACTGGTGAACACCATTTTGAAATTCTGACATTTTAATGGTTTAATGTCGTTTAACCCGTTTAACGTCGACTCTCGGCCTGCTTCAGCTTTTGATCAAATTGTAATGGTCATGCCGTTACGCAAGTTGGCTGACCACAATTTGATCAAATACGCGTTGCGAAACAGCGTTTTACAAAGACCATTCAAATGACAAAAATTCAAAATAGCGCGGGATTTTCATCAAATATAAAAGAGTTTGAAACACCACAAGCTAAATAAGTTATGTTCTTAAAATGATAATGAGAAGTATTTGAACCACCCCTCAATGAAATAAAATATACACAAATAGATATTAAGTATCTTAAGTTACTACGACAACTTCTCTCAAATAATGTATGTTCATTCGGAGTTATACTGTCGTGAAAGTGATCTCAACAAGTTGAGTCACATAGTGACATATCTGTCACCAAATGACACCTTTCATAAAACTCGTTCTATCTTCTTTTCTATTATGGTCAGACTTACAATATAAGCAGATTTAGAAAGAGAAAACACAAAGCTTTGTCTTTGCACTTAAAAGTTTACCGTAGATGCTCCCATATAATTTAAAAAATGAAACTGCGAATCAGTTCTTCTGGTGAAGGTTTGTCAATTACTTTTAAACCAAACCAAAAAAAGTGAAGTGACAATAACCTAATACAGTTTTCTAATTAAATGTGTTTTTTGTATTATATAAAAGGGTAAATACACTTAATAAGAAAATAATAATCGGTACACCATTTAAAAAAATTTATCTATGTTCGCATTCTAATGTTAAATTTTTTACTTCTTCAAATTTTGCAAATTCACTTTATGGCACCATTTTATTAATGAAGTAATTAAAAACACTTTGTTTTTACCACAATAATCTTTATTTAAAAAATCAACATGTTTCAAGAACGATGTTCTCTTCATCAGGACATTATATGTACAAAAAGATATAAAATAAATGTCTTTTAGTACATATAATGTTCTGATGAAGAGAACATCGTTCTCGAAACATATTGATTTTTTAAATAAAGATTATCGTGGTAAAAACAAAGTGTTTTTTAATTATTTCATTAAATGTTTTAATTGCATTTGTCCATTTGTAAACCATTTAATTTAGGAATACGTTTAAAAACAGAAAATATATTTAAAATTGAATGTCAAAAGGGATTTTTTTAACATTAACTCCACACAGGAGGGAAATTATTTTCCTCAGGGCCTATGCCATCTTTGCAGATGTTGTGTGGAGGGTTTTTTTGAGGAGAGGAAGGAATGAACATTGGTCTTGGAGGAAACGCAGAGGCCGGCAAATCATTCAACAGCCGAGCTGATGAACACAAGAACGAGTAGAAGAAGCGACCAATTCTCATGTGACAAATGTCAACTTTGTACATATGTTGGGCACGCGTTTGGCATGTCTCCCGACTATGCAAAGGTGCCGAGGGGATCAATAACGCTAATTCTTTAAAGCATTTTCCATTGAAATAACGGTAGAACAAGGATAGCATTCTCACCCGCCGCCTGTGCCATAAAGATTGCAATCCGTTTATTAAGACGGGAGAATCTACATATCAAATAGACCGCCCGTTTCTGCACATAGTCGAGGGTTTTTATTCAGATATTTTGGAGCTCCAGACCAGAGGGGTGAAATTCAACATTGGGGTGCACTTGTGATTTGTACAGGGTTAGCAGTTATGTACTGTTAAAGTGTCTGCGGGCCCTGTACAGTACGCCCAGTTTATGGGAGGCTAATTTAACTAAAATAAATATTTTGAAAACATGATAGCGCTGTCTCGCGATCACTTTCAAGACTGTATAAACTCTGAAAAGGCAATAATAATCTGACCTTAGCTGAAATAATAACTAAAGGTTAAATATAAAAATCTTATCCAGTAGTTTAAGGAATATTGTTGAAAAGCGCTGCATTTTGAGTTTGATAAATTTAACATTTATAGATCATGGGAAGACAAAATAGATTGGTGCGGTGTACCTTCATCATGAGAAGAAGTGTGTTGAGTACGATGAGAATCATGATGAAGTACTCGAAGGGTGTGGAGACCACGATCCGCCAGATCTTGTACTTGAAGCCCGACCGCTTGCTCGGCATGTATCGCTCAAGCGGTCTGGCCCCTATCGTGAAGTCTATGCACGATTTCTGGAAAGTTAAACGTGACCATTAATTTTGACGGGCAGTATTGAGATAAGATTTACAAACACATAATTTTTTCACTAGAGCTAAGGAAAGTCAAAAACATTAACAGCAAAGTAATTAACAAACAAATAAATCTAAATAAAGGTCTGATACTTCGGCTATTCCCCATTGACAAAGGACCCTCACTTTCTAATTACCCCATCCACCCTTTTTACATTGGAGCACAGCCCTTTTTTAAACCCACTGTGAAAGCATAATAATATTCTACAATAATAATATATTGTAATAATATATTATATTAAATTGCTGGACGCCGTTTGTCACCCGGTGGCCGCGAGCTGGCCGCGGCACTTTGAAATGCAATTTTGACCCTTATGTATAAAGAAAGTGTATGAAGAACAATGTCAGAAACGCTTCCTCTATTATCGTCCTTTAGCATAGCGAAACCCGCAATGCGTCTAGTCACTCGGAATAATTTATATTTAATTTGCCGTGGTGCGGGATGTGAAAAGTTTCTGCGCATGCGCAGGAAAAAAAATATGTGATTTCTACTATTTTGACCCTTCTATGTACAAAATTTGTAAAGGAAGTGTCAGAATCGCTTGCGCCAACATTCCCTATGGCATGGGTAAAGATTTCATTCACCTTGTAACCACAGAATATTTTTAAATAATTTTTATCTGTGGACATCTCGAACTGTCATTTTGGCCGCGTCACATTTATGCCGTTATGCGAGTTCCTCGACTAAAACATCGTAAAACCTATCAATTTACAATTATGTTGTTTTGGTAGATAGTTTATTGTTCTAGGAATGTGTTTCGGTCAATAAAATATACGATAGGTAAAAATGAATCCACAAAACATTCAATTCAAATTCCGTGAAATTTTCGTGAAATTTCCGTTTTGGCATCTGGCCTCCAACAAGTTAATGGGCTTACCGCAGAAAAGCACTAAGTCAAAAATACTAGTTTTGAGATAATTGAATTTGAAAGTTCGAGCAACGTTAACTTTTTTAAAAATATATTGAAGTCATTACAGGGACGAATAGAGTATAATCTAATATATAAAATTCTCGTGTCACGGTGTTTGTTACCATACTCCTCCGAAACGGCTGGACCAATTTTGATGAAATTTTGTGTGCTTATCTGGTAGGTCTGAGAATCGACCAACATCTATTTTTCATACCCCTAAAAGTAAAGGGTGTTCCACTCTGAAGAAAATTATTTTCCCCATACATTTTGTATGGAACGAATTCTCCTATTTTGAAAGAACTGCAGCAATATTGTAAGGGGTATAATATTGAACTGTGAAACGGGGGAGGGGGGTGGGGGGAGGAGGGAGGGGGGAAAGGAACTCAGGAAGGGGGGTTAGCGGGACGGGGGAAGGGGAGAAGTGGAGTGGGGAGAGGGAGAGGGAACGCGAGAGGGGAAAGGATACGCAGGGAGAAACAATTTAGATCAAGGTATGGTATACGCAGGGAGAAATAATTTAGATCAATTCAACTAATAAGTTGACAACAGTTTTTGATTCTGAGGCGGTACGAAGTTCGCCGGATCAGCTAGTATTATTATATTATTTTGTCTACTTATGTATGTGCTTATTATTTAAAAATAACAGAAAAATTCATACTTTTTTTCAAAAAATAGAAGAGTATTGCAAGACTTAATGCTTTTTCGCTGAAACAATATTGCAAGTACCAAAGTAAAAATAGTATGATGGTGTAAGATTTTAATTTTAATTTTTTATTAACAAATTTCTTCACAAAATAATTGTTTTATGTAATATGATTTTCATCCGCTACATTAATATAATCATCATTTATTTCGTTGTCGTCGACAGAAGGAATGGAAGCGTACCAACTTAAGAAGCGTAGAAGCTCAAGTTTTAAAAATTTTTTATCACATTAAACCGTCAAATCTTTTTTCTTGGAACGTGATATGGGTGTCATTTTGTTGTATAATTTTGATATCACACAATAATTCTGATCAATGACTTCTTGTCGCCTACCCCTAGGTATATGACGGACATCAATAATGAGAAATTAATATTATTACTTTTCTAATATTTTATCCGCTCTTGACATCATTTTTGTCAATAATAATTCAATTTAGTCAGCGAGAAACTTTACCTTAAACACAACTGTCAGATTTTGAATACCACAGATAAACAAAAAATCTTTCAACGAAATAGCATTAAGTCGGACTTAATGCTATTTCACACGGTATAATTTATATATCACGGTACGATATCAATACAGACAAGGAATATGCACGAAGTCCCTTGGTGCTCATTCTCTGAAAAGATTTATGCATAATTGACTTAGTTCAGATAATAACTCGAGAAGTATTATAAAACTGCATCATTAAGTCAAATCAGCAAAATTTTGACTTAATGCTTTTTCACAGAATACCCACGATTAATTTTTTTTTGAAAATAAATTATTGTTTTTTTATTTTCTTTTTAAAGCTCAGAAATCCCCATCTTTCTCTATTCAAAGTTGTCCATAGAAATACATAAAAAAGACTTATTTTGTAGAAAGTTTTCACCTGCCAAATCGCCTACACGCCGTTAGACATTGTTCATTTTTTATTAAATATTCTTGTATGAAATTAAACGATAGAATAAGTGTTTTTTTACATAATCCGTGATTTTAGTAGTGTTTTCACGTAAAAACATCACGCGAGTCATTTTTACATTTTTTTTATGTTTGCATTCTAAATTTTAATATTTACAAATGTTAAAATTTATTTGTAATAATACAATTCGAAGGCTTATTTCATAACCTTTCAAAAACAGTTTTTAGTATTCGGCTACATTCAGAAATATGTCATTTATAGAGCTTTAATTGCGAAGGGGAAATAACAAAGTTTTTAATAATCTGACCATTCATTTAAGACAAAAAACTTGCACAATGGCAAAATATCTGAGTGGTTAATAGTTGCGACAGGAAAATAAATAAATCCACTTGCTTGGTTTTTATCAATCTCCCCGTCCTGCAACTCCGCCTCGCCCTGCTCCTGGAAGGTGATGATGATGAGCGCCACGAAGATGTTGACGAAGAAGAAGGGGAACACCACGAAGTACACTATGTAGAAAATGGACATCTCGATTCGGAAGTTCTGAATGGGGCCCACGTCCGTGTAGGTGGCGGCCATTGAGTTTTGTAGCACCCTGGAAATTAACACAAATATATTATTAAACCAACTAACTAACTAACTAATCACACTGTTTCGCAGAAGAGGTGACTCTTGAAGTATGCAATATGGGTATCAAAATACGCATTACAACTAACATAATCCAGTGAAAAAAATTGAGCAGAAAGGATGGACCGTCAAACAACTCATTCTCGGCATATACTCATATCTTCTCATACACATCCTACGGTTATTATGACTCTTGACATGGCGCCATGTTTCTCCCATTCACATTCACGTCAAATACTATCCACGCACACCTTTCTTCAATCATTTGCACTATATGCCTAAATCTAAGCATCCCTTTCTTAATATTACTCATTACACTTACATCAGTCATGCATTCATTGCGAATTTTCATATTTCGCAATCGCCATCAAATTCTTGCAATCCAAAGGTCGCGGGATTGAATCGAATTGAACGGAATTAATGTTATTTCACAATTAATTCATTTAAAATAATATACAGGGTGTCCGGGGGTAAAGTGCATCAACTTCAGGAGGTGATTCTACATGATGGTAGGAGTAAAAAAGATTAATAAGTTTTTTCGAAATTCCAACATTTTTTTTCCCATACAAAAAGATGTACCTACTAAAAATCTTTAGTGTGAGGTACGATCTTACTTCCTGAGAGCCTGCCGGGCGCCCGACACGATTTTGATTGGCCCGTATCGTGACAGCGGAAAATAATAAATCCGGCCGCACACGCCGGACTAATTTTATCTTTTTACCTCAAAACTACCCCTAAAAGTTGGAATTTTGAAAAAAGTTATTTATCTTTATTACTTGTACTATCATGTAGAATCACCTCCCGAAGTTAATGCACTTTACCCCCGGACACCCTGTATAATATATTTTCAGCATGCTCCAGAGTGGAAGATACTCTCAGTATCGCCCTGGTGTAAGACCACCATTCAGAATTGAAACGTTGCTTGAAATGGCTTTAGCCGTGTTTGGTGACCAGATCTGAATACCTACCTTCCTCTTCCCATCTCCTTCCCTTCCCCACTACCTTCAGCCTCACAACATACCACAATTGAGGATGCAATAGACTCACTGGCTCTGTAAAAAAATATGAAATAACAAATGCTGACAATACTTACTGTGGCCAGCCCTCCCCCGTCTGCACGGCAAACAGCGTTAGCATCGCCGTGGCAACATTGTCGTAGTGGAAACTCTGCGTTCCCCACACCCGGTCCTCTTTGGTTGGCAGCAATGAGTCTGACTCGTACTTGAAGAACGAACCCCTGAAATTAGGCATATTAATATATTAACTCCTCAGGCTTATTTGTTCGCTTTTCGGAATAACTCATACAGGTCTTATAGAAATCGTTGTGTCTCCCTTACTATCACAGTGAGAAATTTGATCTAAATGGTATTGGAAAGAGAAAACACCACACTATATATTCATATCTAAAAGTTAACCACAAAAGAATTACAATGTACATCTTTATGAAATCAAAGTTTCCGAGCGTAATATGAAAAAAAAAAATAGGAAATTATGTGAATTTTTTATTCATTATTTTTACATGAAACAACAAAAAATGAGATGATAATAACCAAAGATACTGAAATATTACATATGTGCTTTTCGTAGTTTTTACTGGGTGGGACTGTACTTCCTGGTGTCGCCGATATTGTTAACAATTAACTGATCCCCAGATTAATAACCACCCCTAGCCTTTTCCTATCCAGAACTTTCTCCGGTTCCTTTCCGTTCCGGATGTATGTAGCTCAAAAATTATCCGGAATAAATTTTACATTATAAGTCTGCAAATGTTAATTTTTTTAACATAAACTCCTCACAGGATGATAAAGGGTAAAAAGTAATTTCCCTCATAGTCTACGTCATCTTTGGGGATACTGTAAGATACTGTATGGAGGGTATTTTTAAAGAAACGAAGGAGAGGAAGTTCCGGGAAGGAAAAAGATACAAGGGAAGGGTTGGAATCTTGGGTCATCCAGGTCATCCGCCACCAAGATCTAGACAAACCTCACCCCATAAACCTGGGCACCCTAAGTCACCAAACGTAGCGAACCATTTGGGGTGACCTATGACGATTGCTTTTATGTTTATAGAATTCATTCATTTTGGTATAGATATAGACACATCAACTGTTTTTTTTTTTTAAAGACGGTTTCGGGAATATCTGGTGGGGATTGTCCCCCTTTGAAGAATCGCCACTGCTACCGACTCTGTCATTAAACCTTTCTACCACATGAGAAGAAAAAGACTTGTGAAAATTGAACTTACTGGCATTCCTTCATACTGTATTTGCTCTTGTCCGTACAGTGAAAAAACTTCCCGTTGAACAATTGCACCGCTATCACAGCAAATATGAAGTGAAACAGTATGTAGACTATAAGGATGTTGATCACGTTCTTCAGGGAGTTCACCACGCAGTCAAACACGGCCTTCAGCTTGGGCACGCGCTTGATGGTCTTCAGCGGTCGCAGCACGCGAAGCACTCGCAGGGACTTGATCGTGGACAAGTTTTTGCCGGCGGATGTTGACGTGCTGTCACTGGAATCAAATTATATTCATAATTAACACTGAGAAAACTAAATATGTCACATCAAGCATAAATATCGCAGGTCAACCTCAAATGTTGGGATTTATAACTAAGCTAAGGGAGCGTTCAAGTATTACGTAACGCAATTTTTGAAGATTTTTGACCCCCCCTCCCCCCCATGTAACGCGCCGTAACGTTTTCCTGTTCAACCCCCCCCCCCCCCCCCCTAAGGGTTACGTAACACTCAAGATACAATTTTTACAAGTCACGATTAATTTGCGCAACGTACTGAAATGTCGCTTAAATACCCTATTTCTTGATTTTATCACGTTTGCGGTAATAAATAAAACAAGAGATTTCTTACTCGCGATACCAATTATTTATTCATATTGTCATTTATGAAAAAAATTGAGAAGATTATTATTTTCATCGGCCTTGTATTCCTTCCAGATCTCCTAGAATAAACCTACATGGTTTTACAACACATACTTTCTTTCACATTAGCTTTAGTGAGGAGGCCCTGAGGAAAGTAATTTCCCGTAGTTTTCCCTGTGGAGCAAAACTTCACTAAGCTGACTCATAGTAAAGTAAAACCTTTTCCACGTCTTGAATGCAGTTATACAAGTTCTCAAAGGGAAGATTTAAAAATCAACAGTATGATTCACAGAAGATAAAAACCATTTTTCATGTCCTGACTGCAACTATTCGTATCCTCTAACTAAAGAGATATCTAAGAAGTCACTTGCTGACTCATAGTGTAGAAAAACCGTTTTCATGTTCCGACTGCAACCATTCATGTACTATGAAGAGAAATCGAAAAATTACCCATGTTTACCCACAGTGGAGAAAAATCCATTTCATGTCCTGACTGCAACTATTCTACTTCTCGAAAAAAAATTACGTAAACGGCACTTGCTAACTCACAGTGACGAAAAACCTTTTCTTGTCCCGATTGCGACTATTCATGCGCTACACAACGGTATCCAAAAGTTCACATGTCGAACCACACTGGACAAAAACCTTTTTCATGTCCCGACTGCAATTATTCAAGGAACTTCTTAGAAATCATTTGCTAACTCAAAGTGATATAAAACCTTTTTCATGTTTCTACTGCACTCTTCATGTTCTACAAAGAGTCACCAAAAATCACATGTTAACGCACCACCAAACACCATTTTCCTGTCCAGAATGCAGTTATACAAGTTCTCAAAAGGAAAATTTATAAATCCACCGTGCGATTTACAGAAGAGAAAACCTTTTACATGTCCTGACTGCAACTATTCGTGTTCTCAAAAGGGATATCCAAGAATTCACTTGCTGCCTCGACTCATTGTGGAGAAAAACATTTTTCATGTTCCGACTGTAACTATTCAGAGAAATCGAAAAAATCACATGTTTTCCCACCTTGGTGAAAAACCCATTTCATGCCCTGACTGCAACTATTCTTCTTCTCGAAAAAAAAAACTAAAACAGCACTTGCTAATTCACAGTGATGAAAAACCTTTTCCTTGTCCCGACTGCGACTATTCAGGCTCTACAAAACGGTATTTAAAAATTCACATAATTACCCACATTGGACCAAAACCTTTTTCATGTCCCGACTGCAATTATTCATGTTGTACAAAGGAACTTCTTAGAAATCATTTGCTGACTCACAGTGCTACAAAACCACTTACATGTTTCTACTGCAACTATTCGTGTTCTACAAAGACGCACGAAAAATCACATGTTTACCTTCAGCAGACAATACTATTTTTTTGTCCCAGCGTGGTTTTTCAAGTTCTCGAAAGAGAGATTAAAAAATCCACAGAACTATTCAAAGTGGAGAAAACCTTTTTCATGTTCTGAGTGTAACTATGCATGTACTACGAAACCTATCTTTAGGTAATATTATTGTATTTTAGCAGTAAACTAACCTGTGTGTAATAACTAAAAAGCGTTGTTCTTACTAAAAACTCCCATATAACATCATTTATATGTTGCATAAAGTTTTAATTTTTTTAATTTTTCTTTTGCTGTCTTCCAAATTTGGTTGGCATCTTTTGGTTGCGCTGCACTGGCAAGTCAGCATGAGAGTCTTTATAGGCCAATAACAGCTGATGATGTAAATCTCCCGCTTTGGAGGACATTATAACTCCTAAAAACTCATATTAACAACACTGACTACAACAAATTGTGTTTATGCGTATTTCGTGTTGAAAACACTAACGAATATTGACAACGAAAATAAAATAAAAATGACGCACAATACAGTCGAGAAATTCCCCGTACAACATAAACTAAAAGGGTTGCCAACTTAGAAGAATTATTATAAGCAATAATTATCAGCCTGAAACACTCATCCACATTGAAAAATCTTCCGAGAAAAGATACATGACGCCAACGGGACTTCAATTCCTTATTTTTTATTTAAATAAAGAAAAACATGTTACGTAACACGTCCTTCGAACCCCCCCCCCCCCCCCCCGTAACGCGCCGTAACGTTTCACCAGACCCCCCTCCCCCCCCAAGTGCGTTACGTAATACTTGAACGGCCCCTAACTACAAATTTTAACAATATAATCAACAATATAATAAACCTTTATATTTTGCCTATGTTAGAAGTCAACTTGAGTACAATTCTTCCGTTTGGAACCCACATTATTCATGTACAAGCTGTTGAAAGAATACAAAACAATTTCTTACGTTTTCTAAATTTTAAAATGGGTATTACAGCAATTATTTTGAACACTCTTTTAAATGCATATGACATGAATATGCTCAAATTGTCAAACAGAAGGATTTTCACTGACTTGGTATTTCTAGATAAAATTTTAAATGATTTAGTTGTTAGTCCAATATTGCTTGCATTGATAAGCTTCCGGATTCCACTACGTAATACTAGAAGTCAGGATTTATTTCAGTGTAGAAATTCTGAGACTAACTACCATATGTATTCCTCTTTGCCCAGACTACCAATGGAGAAAAATAATTATACCAAGTCAGTGGACATCTTCAGTTTATCTTTACAAATATAGAATATTGTTACTGAGGCAGTTCAGTTATGTACAATAAATACTGTATAATTCTTACTATTCATATGTAAAAGTCCCTAAAATGGGCGTTAATAAATAAATAAATAAATGATGATGCCTCTGTTAGAATACACGCATGTTTAAGTTCCAATGAATGTTGACAGTGTCCCTACATTGAGCGTACTACTCAGATGAAGTATCTCGGCCTCACCATTGATCCACAGCTCAAGTGGAATCTTCATACTCCAATAATTGCAAACAAAAAAAGAAAAACCATGCACTTTTCAGAATGATGCTAAACTTTCTCGATTTACAACACTTGAAAATATCAATCTATTATTGAGTATGGTATCATAGCACGGGGGGTGGCACTGCATCCGCACTAGACCCAATAATAAAGGCACAGAAAACTAATCTGAAATATTCTGTCCTTCTGACAATATACGGTCGAGGACTGAGAGGTTAGGGCTTAATATATTGTAACTTTGTTCTTCCTTCTTGTGGTGTATCGTAAAAGCTTCCGCCTTGTAGAGACAGATGGCGGTGACATCAGCTTTCGGTAGAATCCGCTAGATGGCAAGCCGTAGTGCTTAAGCTCTCCGGCAGGGGGATCAGGGGGCACCGAGGCTGTGTTTCAATTATCATTCGCCAGAACCATTTTAGCCAGCTCCTAGTTAGGTTAACTATCGCTATTCCATTTGTATACGCGAAGTACAAATAAACGCAGATAACGAACCAGATTCTATTTATTCCAAGAAGTTATCTCCATCCAAGTGTGTTGGAGAATCTGCTAGTGTCTATCAAATAACAGAACACTACACTTTTGAAAAATTAACATTTATGAAAACAGAAGATATTGGCGATTCGCTGTTTAAAAATTGCATGAAAGTGAATAGTAGAAGAAGTGGGAGACTTACGTCATGTCGAATCCGAAGCTAACGGCCGCGCAGATGACGACGATTGCATCCATCACGTTCCAGAACTCACGCAGATAGGAGCCGGGGTGCAGAACTACCCCCACATCCACTATCTTCAGTAGCATCTCTATCGTAAATACACCGGTGAACGCATAATCAAAGTAGTTTAATATTGAATTTCTGGAAAGTAAACAATATCATTGTTAGTTAATGGCAAACAATTCATAGTTATATTAATATAACAAATTTATGCGCACGTCTGTTATTTGACATCGGCCCTTCTTCCATGGGGATACGCAAATATACGAGGGGAGGTCCAAAAGTTCGTGGAATGAAAGGGTTTTAAATAAAATTAAACAATACATCTATTTTTCCTTTTTAATATAATCACCCTTAAGCTGAATACATTTATTAGATCTATGAATTAATTTTTCTAAACCATCGTAAAAATATTTTTTATCTTGTGCCTCAAAATGAGCCAAAATTGCCTCCTCTACTTCATTGTGGTCGGAAAATTTCCTTCCCCTTAAGTCTTTTTTTAAATTGGGGAACAAATAAAAATCACTTGGGGCCATATCTGGACTTTAGGGTGGGTGGACTAGTGTTGATATTCCAATACGTTGCATTATTGTTGAGTAAGAAAGAAGTTTCATGGCTTAAGAAGTTTACTTTATCCCGTCCCTTGGAAAACTTCTTAAGAAGGTTTCACCATATTAAAAGCGCTTCTTTTTTTTTTTTTTTACAGTGAATACCCCACAAGAATCTCAACTGCTCCCGTCTGGAGCCAGTGAGACTATGGCATCCCCAATTGGGGTATGTTGTGAGGCTGAAGGTAGTGGGGAGGGGAAGGAGGTGGGGAAGAGGAAGGTTGGGAAGTACCTGGCTATTCAGCTCTGGTCACTAAACACGGCTAAAGCCATTTTCAAGCAACGTTTCAATTCTGAATGGTGGTCTTACACCAGGGCGATACTGATAGTATCTTCCACTCTGGAACATGCCGCAAATATACTATATATTATTTTAAATGAATTAATTGTGAAATAACACAAATTAATCAAATAAAATTTATTTGCGCATGCCGGGTTCGAACCCGCGACCTAAGTGATGCCGACAGATCCCCGCAGGGAAAGTGCTTCTATCGATTGGTGGTGGCCATCGAGAGTGGTTCAGGCCACTCAGATTCAATTAGCCGCTAGTACAGACAGGTTGTGTGACTTAAAGCATAATTATTGGAAATATGTAAACTGATAATAATTTAATAACAATTTGTTTTCAAGGATATATTGTTATCGAGAAGTACCCCCACAGAGCTAATAGTAAATAAAGCCAAGCATTACAGTATCTGAATTCGCCCAGGAGAAGAGCGATCCGCTATCTGAATATGGTAAATGATAAATTCGATACACCGAAGAAAACACGTTGGAAAGACCGTTGCGAATCCCTTTGGAAAGTAGGACCTTAGATTGGTATAGAATATAAAAAGCTTTTCACCTTGTACTTTTCTCTTCTACTGGATCCTCAGCTGCTAAGGCAATTGAGCTGAGGGATATTACAATCATAATGAAGAAATCAAAATACTGAAGGCTGATGACCCAATGCGCAGCTCGGCGAATTCTGAAACACAATCATGAACAACGAGGGTATAAAAATTTACTCGTCACCATTAAAGCAAAATAAAAATACTATCATTATCGGAATTTTTTCGAGTATGAAAAAACAGTGAAAACACATTATTCATTCATTTTGGTGGAGACAAAGAATAGGCCACCTGCATCACATTTTGGTGGAGACAAAGAATAGGCCACCTGCATCACATTTTGGTGGAGACAAAGAATAGGCCACCTGCATCACATTTTGGTGGAGACAAAGAATAGGCCACCTGCATCACATTTTTTTTTAAATTTCCGGTTTAGGCAAATATTCTAAGACATTCTGTATTTTTTTTTCGTATGTTTGAATCCCTGGTGATTTTTTGAAAATTTCAATCCGTAAAATCAGACCATTTTTAAACGACTTCAAAAAGGAGGAGGTTCTCAATTCGACTGTATTTTTTTTTTTTTTTTTATGTTTGTTACCTCAGAACTTTTGACTGGGTGAACCGATATTGATGATTCTTTTTTTATTTGAAAGCTGGTGCTTCCCGTGTGGTCCCATTTTAATTTGGTCCAGTTCCGACAACAGCATCCATGAGAAAACCATATAAGTCTTAAATTTGCATTAAGTATGTGCGCGACAAATGGACGAATAACTCAATATTACGCCAACCGATTTCGATGATTCTTTTTTTATTGGAAAGGATGTACTTCAAGGGTAATTTGATGAGAGTTTGATTAGGTTCTGATTATCTGATCCATGACAAATTAACGAAACTCGGCCGAATCTCTTAATTTGACCTTAACGTCGCTATGGTCAAATTATGTCTGTCTCATATGAGCAGCACGTTTAGTAGGTTTACCCATATTCAGACAAACTAGATAGTGTACTTCAGATTCACTAAAAATCAAAAAATAAACAAAAATTTTAACAAAACAAAAAAAACGACTTCAAAAAATGCACTAAAAAGTAAAAAAATAATTTCGTTTTCTTCTACAACTTCATAATCAACTTACTTTTTCTAATCATCAATATGTAGGTACGATTGTTATTTTTGGAGTCGGTGTCAGCAAAGGTACCCGGCCTGGTGTGTTCACCTGACAGCTCCCCGCGCCGGCCGCGGCCCCGCTCTCGCCTCTCGCCTCGTCAAGTCGCTTGTGCGATACAAGCACATCTCACATATAACTATGTATGTAGTTACAAACCTACCTTGACTGACACCGACTCCAAAAGTAACAATCGTACCTACATATTGATGATTAGAAAAAGTAAGTTGATTATGAAGTTGTAGAAGAAAACGAAATTATTTTTTTACTTTTTAGTGCATTTTTTGAAGTCGTTTTTTTGTTTTGTTAAAATTTTTGTTTATTTATAAACCGGAAAGATGGGACATAATTTTATGGGTGCGAAAAAACGATAATTACATGGCCGAAAATCATTTAAAAAAAAATTACGTTTCACTCAAATGGCACAGAAGAATAACGAGGCATACCAAAAATATTACATCTCGTAAATATATTTTTCTGATAATAAATCATTATAATGTTCAACGTCTGTCTATACATGACTAAATCCAATGTAATATACTTGTACTTGTAAATTATAATAATAATAAGAATATTATAATATTTGATTTTGTTAAAATCAGTACCACTACCATTACACCTCTAAAACAGGTACATAAGGCATAAATTGTACGGGGTTCTCTTCATAACATCTGTCAAAACTGTTCAAAACGTCAAACCAAGTGATAAGTTAGCAGAGAACAAACAATAAATCTAGTAAATGTTAAATGTCAAATTCAAAAATTCGCCTGAAATCAAAGTGTTGCCATATAAAAAAAATAAATCAATGTGGAATTTTACAAAATTAATAAAACATTTTCGGAGACGGGACATTTTCTTGTAGTGACGTCACGAATATTGGATTGGACGAGCCCAAATATTGGATTTATTTATTTAAAAAAAAATAAAACAACATTTTCGTCTTAGTAAAAAAATCTATCCACACGATTTTTTCCAAGTCATTATGAAATCCATGCAAGTGGCCTATTGACTGTTTTCTTTCTTTTGTTAGGTTTCGGGAATATCTGTTGGGGATAATTCTGCACAACTGCTAACCCTGTACAAATCGCAAGTGCGCCCCACGGTTGAATTTGGCAACCCAAAATACCTGGAGAAAATCCTCGACTCTGTGCAGAAACGGGCGATCCATTTAAAAGATTCTCCTAACTTCAACAGCCGAGCTGTTGAACACAAGAACGTGTCGAAAAAGCGACCCATTCTCATGTGATAATGTACATATGTTACACTATGCATCCGAAGGGATCAATGACGCTGACGTCAATTTGGGAGAAGGGAATGGGTTCCGCCGCCCCGGGAACCTTTATTGAATAACAAACACCTCTGCACATAGGTCACCCAAAGTGGTTCACTACGTTTGGTGATTTAGCAGGGGTGCCCGGGTTCGTGGGGTGAGGTTTGTCTAGGTCTTGGAGGCGGATGTCTAGGACACACTAAACCCCAGATTCCTACCCACCCCTTAAACCCTTTTCCTTCCCAGAACTAGCCTCTCCTTCCTTTCCTTAAAAAACCCTCCACACATCATTCCCATAGATGACTTAGGCCCTGAGGGAAATTCTTTTCCTCAGGGCTTCCTGTGTGGAGCTCATATAAAAAAAAGGGCTCCTACCTGGCTCCTGTGCTCTAAAGACTGCAATCCGAGTTAAGACAAGAGAGTATATCAAACGGACCGCCCGTTTCTGCACAAAGTCGAGGGTTTTTTTCAAGTATTTTGGGGCTCCAACCGTGGGGCTTGATTGTCCTCTGGGAATGAATTAATGTAACTGTAACTTACGGATTTGTTGGTGACAAAATAAACATTGAGGAATAAGGCAGCATAGGTTTCGGTCCGTCAGTGTTGGTTTCTTCTTCTTCTTTTTTCACTTCTTCCTTTTTCTTTCCCTGCAACACAAATTACCAACACATTTTGTTGAGCTTATTTCGGATACACGAAAACTCCAACGACACAGCTCGGTTAATCTCTTCAGATCCTTATACATAACAAACATAAGGTTTTCCCTTTTAAGAACTTATATTTTTTATTACAATCCCTTCGAAAACCTTTTAACACTCGAGCGATAGCTACACAAATTTAGGTAAGTGATTTTTATGATTTAAAATGAATTACTTACATATTTAACAATTTGTTTGAAATGTTTTTTTATAAAATATAAAAATGTGGGATAAATGGTGAAATCTAGGTGGATTATTTGATTTTTTATAAGAAAAACTCTCTTTTTATAACTTTTGAAGGTTATTCCCATCAACTTAATATATCATTTAAAAAAAATTATTTTCTTATAAAAAATTGAATATTCATTTAGACTTTAACAAGTCAATAGTTCCATATGAATAAATTCGGATACTTTTATCCGAGACGCTATCCAGGATACAAACCAATTCTTAGAATGATTGTTTCCAATAAAAAGGGTAGTTGCCCGTAATATGGAAAAATAATTAGTTGAAGATAATATTGTTAATTCTAAAATTTGAAATATGAGATTGACTATTTGACGGCTTGATAGAAGGGAGCAATAGCGAAATTGGTTAACGCGGAAGTCCCGGTTAAACGAGAGGTCTGGGTTCGAGTCCCAGTTGCGACCATTGTCTTTTTTCTGTTTCCTGTGTCTTGTTCTCTTTCATATTGTCGTTTGGATTATTTGACTTTAAACTGCAATAAACAGTTCATATTATGTTTCTATATTAATATATTAGAAAGTATGATTTTAATTAAATTGAATTTCTCTATCGCTCGAGTGTATAAATCTGTAATGGCTGTTATGAAATAAACCGGTGCTTTCTCTGTTTTCAAATTAATGCTTAACGCAAGTAAGTACCGGCAAATTAATTAATATCAATTGTCTTTGGTTTTCAACAAAAAGAACACGGGATATAGAGAGAATGTTTGTCGACAGGTCGGTTTTGGTTTTTGGGTCACTTTCAAGTGATATTGCCCAACAACAGGCTTAGCAGAGATGCCCGGGTTCATGGGTGAGGTTTGTCCAGGTCTTGGCGGCGGCCACCAGCTGCACGGCAGACCGTATCAGCAGAGAATGGTTGAAGGAGTCCCTTTGATTTCTCCAGCCATAATCTCCTTTGGAACATTGCCTTGCACCACAGTGGGAGGGATGGATTCATACATCCGTCACTCCTGGACACACTGATCCTCAGATTCCCACCCACTTCTAATACCCCTTTCTTTCCCAGAACTTCTCATTCCTTTCTTAAAAAAAACCTCCAGACAGCATCCCCAAAGATGACATAGGCCCTGAGGGGAATTATTTTCCTCAGGGCCTCCTGTGTGGAGCTCATGTAAAAAAAAAAAAAAAAACTTGCCCAAAAAAACAAAAGCCAACCTATCGACAAACATTCACTCTATATCCAGTGCTCTTGTTGTTAAAAACCAAAGACAATTGATATTAATTAATTTGCAAGTACTTATTTGCATTAAATATTAATTTAAAAACAGAGTAAGTACCTGTTTGTTTCATAACCATTCCCACCTCGTCTATTCCATGATCTATTTCATAGAATCTGTGAAGAAAATCAGTCAGAACAGACTATCTATGCCACGGAACGTTCAATAGAAATAGAAACCTGAAAACGAATCAACTTCAACTTTTGTTCTATTCTATTATAGAATATGGGATAGACGGTGAAATTCATCGGCAAAATGCAGTAAGTAGTTCACATCATGTTTCCTTATTAATATTTTAATCTAAACGAATGGCTGAATCCAACCAACCCTCGAGTGGATGAGACAATTTCACTGTAATGATTTTGAGTTCACCAAGTATTATATATTCATAAAAATATGAAAAAATGATCCATTGAACAATGGATTTTTCTTGTAATACTGCAGATTTATTTTGTGGCACCATTTTAATTCAAAATTAAAAGATTTCTTTGTTTTAACTACTTTTAATGTCTATAAAGCCGACATGTTTCGAGAGCGATGCCTTCTTTTTCCGGGTTTACTAAAAACTAAGGAAAATGCTTTCAAAACATTTTTATTTTTATTATTATTGTACAACAGAATAATTCCAATTATAGTACAATTTAGTTACCTTATCAGCATTTAGGCAAGTGACTCTTCAGTAATATTTTTAAGGCATATAAAGAACAGTCACTTACATCCAAATGGTTTGCAAGTTTATTTAACAGCACCACTCCCCACGTCATGGTATGCTTTGCCAAGACGTCTGTTCTGCCATTCGGTACTTTAAATAAGTCATGATGTCGATTTCGGCTGTAGTGGTCTGGTACATATAAATCATAGCATTCCAAGAGAAATGGATGAAATTGTTCCAAATTTTGAAAGACAGAATAGCAAGATTTGCTTTCCGTCTAGTTTCTAGACTCACAGAATCAGTTTCCTCAAGTAGGTCAATATGGTGCATGAATCTTGGATAGGTTCCATGCTTCCGCATATAAACATACCTGAGGAATTTCTTCTGGATTTGCTCTAACATATCAATGTACTTCTGGTAGTACGGTGCCCAAACATCGCTTGCGTACTCCAGCTTGCTTCTCACTCATCGAATAATGCTAGCATAGCTTCTTGGTTATCAAACTGCTTACAAGTCCTGATGATGAACTCAAGAAGTTTGTAGCAAGACTGAGTGAGCTGCGATATATGGAAAGAGAATGTCAGTTTTATAGACATTAAAAGTGGTTAAAAGAAAGAAATCTTTTAATTTTGATTTTTTTTTTGTCTTCTCTTGATGATGAGATTTTTTGAATGATTCTTTATTTGTAATAAAATATTGCAACATTTTAAAGTTAATTTTTTGGTTTGTTGTTTTATATACATAATATTTGTTCAGACAATACATATGTGATTAATAATAAGAATATTGATGTAATACAGACACAACTATTAAGCGTTGATAAAGAATGACAAAACCAAAAAGAGATAAAAACATTCAAGCCCGCCAACATTCAGAAATAGCACAGAGGAGAGTTGTAGCATACCCACACCATAGACAAATAAATTATAACCAAAATGAAATGATTGCAAACTAAAGACCAAATCAGAGAATCTGCCTCTCAAACTGAGATAGAAAAAAAAATCGATTTATTTTATACAATAACTCCAAACAGGTGTGTTTATGCATCGGTGCCAAAGGGATCAACATCGCTAGTTCCTCTGAGTATCTTCCATTGAAATATTGGTAGAACAAGGACAGCATTCCCACCTGACGCCTGTGCTCTAAATATTGGAATTTGTTTGTCAAGATAATATTATACCGCTGGTTTCCGAGTCAAGGGATTTTTTTTTTTTTAAGTATTTTGAGACTCCGGACCAGAGGTGGCTGCCAAATTAAATAGTGGGGCGCACTTATGATTTGTGCAGGGTCAGCAGTCATGTACTATTAAAGTATCTGCGAGCCCAGTATTCCCAGCTTCTGAGAGACTAACTTGACACTGGCTTCGACGGAGCCCCCGTGCCTGAGCTGGTCACTTAGAGTTACACTAAGCATATCAACGGAAGGCCTGTTGAGAAGATTGCTTCCGTTGGTAGCAATATGGTGGTCAGTGCGTCCATGAGTGACAAATGTATACATCTCTCCCGCTGCGGTGCAACGCAATGGGTTGAGAGAGTCTGTCTGGAAAGATGAATAGGTCTCCCTCAACCTATCCTATTCCAATCACCCCTGCTAAGATACCAAACGTAGCAAAACGCTTGGAATAACAGATGTCACAGGCAGTGGCGGCTCATGATTTTTGGGTGTGCTAGAGGGCTGATTTTTTAAAAAATGGCATTACTTATAGATGTTGTTGTAGCGGAAAAATATATTAGAATTTGAAATTAAAACACTTTTGTACTTTCTTCCACTAATTTATATTTCACCAGGACCGGTTTCATCCTATTACGGACATTTTCAGACTGGTAGTTGAAATTCTTATGCTACGGTATTTATACACTCTTAGGCAGGGGTACACAACATTGTCTCTATATAATGAATATTTCTATTTTGTTAATTTTAACCTAAAATTAACAAAATAACTTATAATACCTTAAAATTAACAAAATAGAAATATTCATTATATAGAGACAATGTTGTGTACCCCTGCCTAAGAGTGTATAAATACCGTAGCATAAGAATTTCAACTACTAGTCTGAAACTGTCCGTAATAGGATGAAACCGGTCCTGGTGAAATATAAATTAGTGGAAGAAAGTACAAAAGTGTTTTAATTTCAAATTCTAATACAATGGAATTCCACCACGAATTATCAATGCAAAAACTAGACTCAGGAAAAATATATATATTTTTTTTTTTGAAAATCAGTTTTTTGTATGAAAAATTTCAGAAAGTTTCAGTTTGGCGGTGTGCTGCACGATTTCCTGAAAAATCTTCATACAAAACACCAATATTTGAAAAAAAAAAAAAATATATTTTTCGCATCCATGATGCCATTTTTTTAATATTAGCACCCTAGCACACCCAAAAGTCACGAGCCGCCACTGGTCACAGGGCAGATGTTGGTTATCCAATCCAAAGGTGGCGGTACCCATACACACCTACCAAATCAATGATGATCAATAATTCCAACTCTGGTTTATTGTACAAACTTAATTGTAAAGACAGTCCTTCGCAAGATTATTTATTTTACAATTTACATAATTTAATGCGGCAATACAATAAGATACAGCGATAAAAAAACCAGCACGGATCAGCAACAAATAGTTCAACCAATAAACATAGAAAGCTTGTGAAAACTGCTAAAAATAAATCATTATCTTCAATGTAACTTGAATGAGGTATTGTCATACAAAATCTTTATGATTTTGAATTTTTTTAAATTATAAAAACTATTAATTTGGACAATTTTACGACTATAAAAAAAAAGATTTTTAAATATTTTTTTCACTATTTTTTTTCTATTTCGCATTCAAAAAGATGGCTATTGATCTATTCAATAACACTTAATAATAGTTCTCATGATATTATGAGTTCTTTAACACTTATAATACAAAACAAGTATTCGTTTTAAGTGATGTCAAAACATCAGTGGTAATAAAGTCAGTGAACTAGTTCTTAATCGCTACAAAACAAAATCATTCAATTTTAACACCAATAGTTTAAAAGTGGTTATATTATTTAAATAGCATAAGTACTAGCAAATACCGTAGTTAATACACAAAGCTTTCCAAAACTCAATACATAAAATTAAACCCGTGAGAATTTGAAAATTTCACGGCCACAAGTATTATCGTGGATAATTTTTGGGTTTAAACGCTGTGTTGCGCTTACTCCTTCTTTAGCCAATATTTCGGACAGAGTTACAGTATTGTTACAGTTACAAGTGATACCGTGTTGCGCACATTAATTCTCTTAAAGCCGGTATTTCAGAACAATATATAATTAGATAAATCAATGTGGTTTTCGGTGCAGTCATAAAGTATATTATACTTGGCGGCTAAACAACGGTTTTCGGTGCAGTCATCAAGTATCTTCGTATATTATACTTGGCGGCTACATGACGGTTTTCAGAGCAGTCGTCTAGTATCTTTTTATATTATACTTGGCGGCTACATGACGGTTTTCAGAGCAGTCGTCAAGTATCTTCGTATATTATACTTGGCGGCTACATGACCGTTTTCAGAGCATATATCAGTATCTTTTTATATTATACTTGGCGGCTAAATGACGGTTTTCAGAGCAGTCGTCAAGTATCTTCGTATATTATACTTGGCGGCTACATAACGGTTTTCAGAGCAGTTTTCGGTGCAGTCATCAAGTATCTTTGTATCTTATACTTGACGGCTACACGACAGTTTTCGGTGCAGTCGTCAAGTATCTTCGTATCTCATACTTGACGGCTACACCGAAACCAAACGCTGAAACGGCAATAATTTAATTGGTTATTATACTGAAATACCAGCCCCGAGAGGATTAATGCGCACATCACGGTATTACTTCTACATACCTCACCAATACACACTTCATAACAATCTACACCGATGACGGACACTGTAATGCTGTTTGAAACATCGGGTAATGAAGGAGGAAGCGCAACACTGCATAGTAACCCAAAAATTAATCACAATATTGGTAAAATATATTTATTTAATTTCTTATTGAGAGTTCCAGATTGGGTTAAAACTTTGTGTATTTTTTTTAGAGTAGCACCACTGAGTCGAGAATTTTCAAAGTTGAGACCCGGAAAAGAGTGTTTTTACTTCCTTTTATAAAAAAAAAATTTATAAATGAAATGACGTATCTGCAAAACAAGCATGTTTAATTTGCGTCGTTTTAACAAAATACTTCACATAACAAACAACCAGCTTCCAAACTAACTAAATCACTGACAAATTAATTTTTATAAAGCTGGTCTTTTCAATGTATAGGCACCTTTTGACACAATACTTGTATTTCGGTGAATCTTCATGGATTACATGTGACCGATAACTGGTGATATATCAAATATTGTGTGACAGTGTATCTGGCACGGTCGAAGATTTTATCGAATGTCGATAACTTGCCATCGTTTCCGAGCATGACCGCAGATCGTCAACGAACCAACAACAGTTCACAACGACTAAGTTGTTTCACAAAAATTCATGCATGATATGTTTTGTTTTTTTTTAATGAATGCCGATTCTAAGTCCGTTTAAACTTTTGGCGCTGAATGATTATTTGATAACAATTTTACGTTTGAATTTCTGCAAAACGACCGGGCCTTAATCTGGGCCTAAGTGGCTTTAAACTGTTGTTTATACTTTAGCGATCTGCGTCGTGTTTGGGAATGACGACAAGTTATCGATATTAACGATAAATCTTTTATCAATCAACCATGCTGGAAACCGAGATCAACAAATGTATTTTACTGATGAAATAAAATATATATGTAAAGCACGAGGAGAACTTCAAACAAGTATAGATTTCTCTAAAGAAAACATAGACATTGAGTTCAACTGAGTGCTATGGAATTTCGTCTCAGTTCAATAGAGAACAAAACTCTTAAGTAGTAGTAGTGGAATGGGTGATTTTTACTACTATTAAGCCGTAATTTTAGCTTGTGTATTTTGTTAAGAATTTGATATCATCCTGTCAATAAACGCACACCACTTAATTGATTTGTCATTTCTCTACGCCTCGGAGAGGCTGACGCGGCAGCCAGCTGACTCTGCTATCAGCATAACTCTTCAGCAAAGTACAGTCACTATAGTTAAAACTATAGTCTGATTCCTAAAAGTACGTAAACAATACTACTCGTTTCTGTCGGGCATAGAAAATCAAAAGTCTTTTAATATTTGCCGAGTCAGAGGTGCTAACCTTGTGAGTATTTGATACTAGCAACACACCAACAAACTAAGTAATTAATTTTTGACGCTTTCCACACTGAACGAAAGAACCAACTGCCACGCGTGCACTGTAAAAAAATGAAAAGGATAGGAAATACACAGATAGGGTAGGTACTGGAAGTTTCCGAGTTTGGATTGTTCTCTTTACCTTACGGTGGTGGACCGGAGAAGTGCCGCCCATATCAACTCTTAAAGGGGAACCCTCTCCCCCGTGGAATGCCTCCATTTCCTTTTCGAGTTCCTGATTGGTCCGTTTGAACATTACCATAGATCAAATCAAAATGGCGGCCACATGACATAAAATGGATGCCGGGGAAATAGCATAACAAAGATAATAATGTAAAAATAATAATAAAATGGGTGGGTACCAAAAGTAGGAACCGATTTTGGTTTTTAACTTCCCTCTTTACCAGCGAAAAAATGTATTATTCTTTTTATTAAGTATTGCAAAACATTAGATTCAATCAAAGATCGAAAGGCTCTGGTCATCGAGAAATTTTTTGCTGTCATCGTGTCGGGCAAGATTGTCGAGTATTGCCTTTTCTTGTCGACATATTGGCCTGTCTTGCCGGTGAGTTTGTTTGGCTACTAATTTACGACAATATTATCGGGCCAAATTGATTTTTCTGTTACATATCTGCGTCTCTGTTCTAAAAGTGCTGTTTTAAGATTTTTCTGTTACATATGTGTGTCCATGTTTCCACAGCGCATAGAATATGGGGGAAATCAACGCCCGGACGAGTCTCATTTTGGTAGTATTCGTTATGCCTCTGTCACTACATATCTTTTGCATATTACTCTTCTGTGGTCAAGGGGTAAGGTTCTCGCTTAGCAATACGAAGGTCACAGGTTAAAATCCCTTGATTAATTATCATTTGATTAATTAAAAATAATGTATAGTACATTTGCGGCACATTCCAGAGTGGAAGATACTCTCAGTATCGCCCTGGTGAAGGACCACCATTCACAATCGAAACCTTGAAACGGCTTTGGTCATTGTGTATGGCAACCAGATCTGAAGAGCCGAGTACTACCCCACTACCTGCAGCTTCACAGCATACCCCAATTGGGAATGCCATAGTCTCACTGGCTTCAAACGGGAGCAGTTGGGATTCTTGTACAGCATTCACATAATTGGCCGAAATTGCACATTTTTTTTACATGTTCTTTAAAATTTCAGATTGAGAAAAATCGACAGTATTTATCGAAGATGAATATTTTTGGCAATTTATTATATTTGATTGAACCATATATTGTACAACACTTTTACTTCAATTTAATCGATAGTATTATAGAAGGTTGTTAAGCCATTTTGTATGGTTTTCTAGTTAAAATGGAAAATTACAAAAAATATATTTAAATGTAGATAGATAGTAGATAAAATTTTTTGTCCAGATATTGTAATAGATTATGTTGTGGTTGGGTCAAATATTATGTTATTTCTTGGCATTCATTGAAAAAAAAAATAAAGTTGAAAGCGGTCAAATTAAATTTAAAAAAAAAGTGCATCGATTGGAAAACTTAAATTTTATTGCAGCGGGAATTTAAAACATAAATTCTGGCTTTGAGTAAAGAATTTACCTTGTATTTAGGACGTAGATTTATAGATAAATATTTTTAGCAACCTGGAGACGGTCAGTATCAATTATTGTTAATAGACGTTGTTAATAAGGGCCGACCGAGATCTCGGTCACGGTCTCGGCATTCTCGGCTACAATTTCTACCGAGAACTCTGTCTCGGTTTTCGGTGAAAAATCGCCGAGATTCTGGGCCATAACCGAGACCGTTCTAAGTAGATAAGGTATAGGATAATGGGATTCAAATCTACCGGCGACGCTCTTTGAAGGGTGAAGAAAACGCAGAAAAAATGCTTTTTATGTGCTAATGTTGTTCAATTTTGATTATTAAAACTATTTAAAACAAATTATTATTACATTCTTAAATATACTATATTATGCAAAAATAGCGCATTTTATTTTTTTTTTCTCAATTTAGCTATTCTCGGTCTCGGCCGAGATTTTAATTTATTCTTGGTCTCGGTCTCGGCCGAGAACGAAAAACCTGTCTCGGTCGACCCTTAGTTGTTAACGCACATCATTTATGCAATTGAAAATTGCTTATTGTTAGATTGCAGAGTCAATTGAAGCCATTGACATTTGCTACTTCCCATTGGTGAAACACTGATGGATATTTCGACTGAGACAAGCACCAACGAGCGCTTTTTTAATTATCGTGACGATTCACGGTTACAAATCCGCGACGGCAAAAAAAGGTAATAAACATACGTTCCTTATCATTATAATGCTGCAGCTCTTTCTTACATAATTATTTCTTACTAGCTGGTTCCCGGCATGCGTTGCAATGCCATATTCAAAGAAATGCATTGTTTCTCCCTGAATTAACTTTCCCGCTCCCCTCCCGCGCCCCCTTCCTAGCTTGCTTTATAAATTATAGCCTATATGTTATTCTGATGTATGTGCTATATTATTGTAAAGTTTCATTAAAATCCGTTCAGTAGTTTTTGCGTGAAAGAGTAACAAACACACATACATCCGTACACACTTTGCATTTATAATATTAGTAAGATTCATTAAATAATGGTGAGACAAAAGATGAGACACAACACATTATGTGCGACTGTTTCCTTCAAAGTACTACGTTTTTCCTTTGCACTGCATTTTATTTTATTTATATGTGTGAGGGAGATGTATGATAATGATTGTATGTTTCCTTTTGGGGATCGTTTGTCTCATTTTCGACTTGTTATTTAGGGTGTAACACACAGACATATGAACATTACTAGACCTGCCCTAAGTGATAAAAGCGTATTATTTCCCCCTCCCCATACCGGTTCCATTGGAACCGGCTGGGGTTGAGTATGGCTTCACGTGAATCTAAAAATTTTGACGTCGTCATTCTTCTGCGAGCCAGCGTCGAGCGCTCATCGGTGCATTTTACGAAATAACACCGCAAAAAACATGGTTTGTGTTTTGAAAATGTGTAAATATATACTATCACTCGAGATACATGGCTCGACGTGTGATATGTGTGCTCGTCGATGTTTAATGGGGTAGGTAAATTATGAAAAATTTTTAAAAGTGTCCTAACTAAATACGGCAACAAAATATTGGAGTCTGAAAATAAGCGAACTGTACTTTGCCGTATTTAGTCTTCGCAAATTTGTTCATTACGCTGTGAGCAATTCGCTCTCCAATGTAAAAAGGTCTATTCATTCAAAATCAGAGTTTACTTTTAAGAACTAATTGGTGATATTATAATGCGAGATGCCTATATACTGTCATATTGAGTTATCGACGAATCACATATCTCCAAAGTCATCTTCCCGCTCTGCGCCCCGCTGTAGTTGTTGTCTACCCCTCACCTTTATGTTCTGGTCTAGTAATATTCGTATGTCTATGGTGTAACAGCATTATATGTTTAAGAACAAAAGCAAAACTTTCAGGGCATTGACACTCGACGTTGTTGAATTTTTGGAAGTCAATCATACTTCAATATTAGACTGTAACTATATATTTCATACTTTCAAAATTATTACCACGGTTAGTAGTATTATGCTACGGTGTCGCCAAGGTGCTGTGTGTGAGAGAGATGCAATAAAATTATGACTTTGTTTTGGAGGAAACAGACCTCCTTTCATTGTGTATCTCATCTTTTGAAAGAGCTGCGGCATAATTGTGTTAAGAAACGTATGTTTATTGCCTTTTTTATCCCGTCACGGTACTATAATCGTAGATCGTCACGGTAAAAATAAAAGCGCTCAATAACACACACCGGAATGATCGTTTGGCGGTGCGATCGGCAATCATTTCTTCAATTGCTCTATCTATGAGCTCCTTGCAGATCAGTTTCGTCGCGGAATGAGATTGGTTTTACTTATATGTAATAGCATTATATTGCAATTTTCCATAGTTATCAAAAGATTATCTGTATTCGTACACTTTTGATACTGTTTCTGCAGACACCCACAAAGCAACTGGGACGAAAATATTGACGGGTCAATTGACGCTCTTTCAATTGCAATTCAATTCACATTGTCAATGACGTAAGCATTGACGACAATTGCCACTGATCGTCTCCGGATGCCTTAACGTTTTCCAAACTCAAAATAAAATGTAATAAATGTCTGAAATTTGTTTTTGAAAAATAAAAAATAATGGCAAAAATATAAAATCGGGATTATGTACCTATGTAGAATGTCGTTATTGATTTGGTAATGATTTATAAAAAATGATGGTTATATATTTGTTAAGAATGTGTACGTCATTTATGGAAGCGAAGTGGTTGTTTTTACCTGAAGTTGCTTTTCTTTGTCTTCTTCTTCTTGCTCTTCTTCAGCTGCTGTGAGTTCCTGGAAATAAAAAAAAATATTCAAATTACAGTAGGGCCTCGCTAATCCGGATAGGGAAAAACAAGATTCCTTCCGAATTATCGAGGCGTCCGGATTATAGTATGCAATTTTTTAATAGGAATAAAAGACATTTTTAACTTGGGTTTCATTTATTAAAGTAAAAATTTAGGCAAGAATATGTATGATACGATTTTAGATTTTCACGGCCAAAAGAATTTTCTTTATTAGTTTTTGGGGTATTATGCCGTGTTGCGCTACCTTCTTCTTTAGCCAACGTTTCGAACAGCGTTGCAGTGTCCATCATCAGGGCAGATGTGCAATAGTTATGGGTGATGTTCAACAAAAAACATCACCCCTAACTATTACACATCTGCCCTGATGATGGACACTGCAACGCTGTCCGAAACGTTGGCTAAAGAAGGAGGTAGCGCAACACGGCATAATACCCCAAAAACTAACAACAAAAAAGAATATGTATGTACGTACAAATATACTTATAAAATATTCAAACATTTAAGAAATTTGGGCACTTAACATGAAAAAAGAAAAAAATTTAATTAACGAGTGACGGCAAATGATTGAATATTGACACATTTTGACCCGCACGCACCCGTCCGTATTACAGCGTGCACCGAAGTAACAGGGGTCTGGATTAGCGAGGCTCTACTGTAATATCTTTTTTTAATCATGGAGAAAATTCCCGATAAACAAATATTGTTCTTTAAAAAGCACGGTAACTAACTTCTTTAACGGTTAAGGCGATGGCCAAGAACACAATGATATTTGATGGATGTGATGGATGGTTGACTTGTCACTCACCTGGGCGTTGGGCCAGATTGTCGACAGCGATAGACAAGAACACAATGATATTTGATGGATGTGATGGATGGTTGACTTGTCACTCACCTGGGCGTTGGCCAGATTGTCGACAGCGATAGACAAGAAGACAATATTTGATGGAGGTGATGGATGGTTGACTTGTCACTCACCTGGGAATTGGCCAGATTGTCGACAGCGATAGACAAGAACACAATGATATTTGATGGATGTGATGGATGGTTGACTTGTCACTCACCTGGGCGTTGGCCAGATTGTCGACAGCGATAGCCAAGAACACAATGATATTTGATGAATGTGATGGATGGTTGACTTGTCACTCACCTTGGCGTTGGCCAGATTGTCGACAGCGATAGACAAGAACACAATATTTGATGGAGGTGATGGATGGTTGACTTGTCACTCACCTGGGAATTGGCCAGATTGTCGACAGCGATAGACAAGAACACAATGATATTTGATGGATGTGATGGATGGTTGACTTGTCACTCACCTGGGCGTTGGCCAGATTGTCGACAGCGATAGACAAGAACACAATGATATTTGATGGATGTGATGGATGGTTGACTTGTCACTCACCTGGGAATTGGCCAGATTGTCGACAGCGATAGACAAGAACACAATATTTGATGGAGGTGATGGATGGTTGACTTGTCACTCACCTGGGAATTGGCCAGATTGTCGACAGCGATAGACAAGAACACAATGATATTTGATGGATGTGATGGATGGTTGACTTGTCACTCACCTGGGCGTTGGCCAGATTGTCGACAGCGATAGACAAGAACACAATGATATTTGATGGATGTGATGGATGGTTGACTTGTCACTCACCTGGGCGTTGGCCAGATTGTCGACAGCGATAGACAAGAACACAATATTTGATGGAGGTGATGGATGGTTGACTTGTCACTCACCTGGGAATTGGCCAGATTGTCGACAGCGATAGACAAGAACACAATGATATTTGATGGATGTGATGGATGGTTGACTTGTCACTCACCTGGGAATTGGCCAGATTGTCGACAGCGATAGACAAGAACACAATATTTGATGGAGGTGATGGATGGTTGACTTGTCACTCACCTGGGAATTGGCCAGATTGTCGACAGCGATAGACAAGAACACAATGATATTTGATGGATGTGATGGATGGTTGACTTGTCACTCACCTGGGCGTTGGCCAGATTGTCGACAGCGATAGACAAGAACACAATGATATTTGATGGATGTGATGGATGGTTGACTTGTCACTCACCCGGGCGTTGGCCAGATTGTCGACAGCGATAGACAAGAACACAATATTTGATGGAGGTGATGGATGGTTGACTTGTCACTCACCTGGGCGTTGGCCAGATTGTCGACAGCGATAGACAAGAACACAATGATATTTGATGGATGTGATGGATGGTTGACTTGTCACTCACCTGGGCGTTGGCCAGATTGTCGACAGCGATAGACAAGAACACAATGATATTTGATGGATGTGATGGATGGTTGACTTGTCACTCACCTGGGAATTGGCCAGATTGTCGACAGCGGTAGACAAGAACACAATGATATTTGATGGATGTGATGGATGGTTGACTTGTTACTCACCTGGGAATTAGCCAGATTGTCGACAGCGATAGTCAAGAACACAATGATATTTGATGGATGTGATGGATGGTTGACTTGTCACTCACCTGGGAATTGGCCAGATTGTCGACAGCGATAGACAAGAACACAATGATATTTGATGGATGTGATGGATGGTTGACTTGTCACTCACCTGGGAATTGGCCAGATTGTCGACAGCGATAGTCAAGAACACAATGATATTTGATGGAGGTGATGGATGGTTGACTTGTCACTCACCTGGGAATTGGCCAGATTGTCGACAGCGATAGACAAGAACACAATGATATTTGATGGATGTGATGGATGGTTGACTTGTCACTCACCTGGGAATTGACCAGATTGTCGACAGCGATAGTCAAGAACACAATGATATTTGATGGATGTGATGGATGGTTGACTTGTCACTTACCTGGGAATTGGTCAGATTGTCGACAGCGATAGACAAGAACACAATGATATTTGATGGATGTGATGGATGGTTGACTTGTCACTCACCTGGGCATTGGCCAGATTGTCGACGGCGATAGCCAAGAACACATTGAGCAGCGTGTAGTTGCCGAACAGCACCAGGATGATAAAGTAGAGGCAATAGATCATGCCTTCCTTGGGGCCGCCCTGCGACCGAATGCCGTTGTACATCACCTCGTTCCAATCCTCTCCTGTGAGGATCTGCAAAGTACAATATCATGGATTAATATCACTAAAAACTCCCTGATTAACTATTCCCGAGCAAAGATCAATTGTTACTCGTTATGCGCCATCTACGAGCGAAAAATTACTCGTCGTGATGATCAATTTTGTCGAATGTTTCATTTTTATGTATTCTTGAACGTCGAACGGTCAAAGAGATATATTGGTAACCCTGTGAATATTGTCTATGTTCCTGATGTTTTTGAGATTTCTATGGAGTAAGTTTGAAATGTCAAACAGTTGATACACATATTTATACCGCATATATCCTCTTCACATTTTCTACGTCTATTGGTGCTTTCCACTCCCAATAGCCGCATGTGTCTCCTGAGATGGCAGTCTCCCATTAATAGTCCTACCAGTTCCCACTGCGAGTTTCTGTTCATATTGAGTAGTTTCCTGTTCTGTCAGGGGTCTTGTCTCTCCCATTCCTTCTGGTGCTGGGATTTGGCCCACCTCTCAATATGTAATTTGGTGTGGCAAGCTGCTACTCCTACGGCCAGCTCGGATCCCGCAACTGGTGCTTTCGCCACTTTCCTCGCTATTGTTATTATATATATATATATATATATATCGAAGGCTAAATTATAATTGTTGGGAGTCAGTTGTAACATGTACCTGAAACACGGTGAGCAGCGCGATGGGAAAGGTGTTGAAGTTGGCAGGCGGAGTTTCATCATCAAAGTTGAACTGCCCCCCGAACAGCTGCATGCCCAGCAGGGCAAAGATCAGAATGAACAGGAAGAGCAGGAACAACAGAGATATGATGGAACGCATCGAGTTCAGCAAGGATATCACCAGGTTCCGCAAACTGGACCAGTACTTGGTAACCTGAAACATATAAACACGTGCCAGTGAGTATCGCGTAATTGTACGCATTGATCTATATGGCATAAGAAATATCATTGAACAAGAAGATAACACTAACAAATCTAAACGAAACATGAAACAGAATAAGAAACAGAAAAATAAAAAGGTTAAAGGTCGCAACTGGGACTTGAACCCAGTAAGGAAAATGAGGAAAATAATTTCCCTCAGGGCCTATGTCATCTTTGAAGATGCTGTGTGGAGGGTCTTTTTGAGGAAAGGAAGGAGTGAACATGGGTCTTGAAGAGACCCATGTTGTGGGAGGGAGGAAACACAGAGGCCGGCAAATCGTTCCACAGCCGAGCCGTTGAACTCAAGAACGAGTCATAGAAACGACCCGTTCTCATGTGACTAATGTCAACCGTGTACAAATGTTGGGCGCGTGTTTGGCGTGTTTCCCGACTATGCACCGGTGCCGAGGGGATCAATGACGCTAGTTCCTCGGAGCATCTTCCATTGTAATACCTGTAGAACAAGGACAGCATTCCCACCTGACGCCTATGCTCTAAAGATTGCAGTCTGTCTGTTAAAATGGGAGAATCTATCAAACGGACCGCCCGTTTCTGCACAGATTCAAGGTTTTTTTAGGTATTTTGGAGTTCCAGACCAGAGGTGGCTGCCAAATTCAACCGTGGGGCGCACTTGTGATTTGTACAGCAGTTGTGTACTATTATAGTATAAGGCCCTGTACAGTATGCCCAGTTATTTACTGAACTATTTACCAAGGTATTTACTGAACTCTCTGTAGGTGACATTAAAGATGTCAATGCTCAGTGCAAAATCGTTAAGCAGTTGAGTTGCTTTATTTAATGGCGCATTTTAACTTTAAAAATGTTTGCCTAAAAATATTTTTCAGCAGGTTCTAAAGTATTAAGATCGAGCATTCCTATTAAGAACAATGATGGATATAGGAATGGGTAGTATGTATATTCCCTCATATACATACTGTATATATACAGTATGTATATGAGGGAATACAGGTAACGCATAAACCTTTTTTATACTTTTTCTATTTCTAGGATATGGTTTTGTTCAGAAGGGGCCCAAATAATGGAGCTATATTCCAGGATGCTGCAAACAAGAGCTTCATATGTTTTCCGTATTGCAATTCCATTAGTAAATGATCTCGCATTACAAAGAAAAAATCCAAGCATTTTGTTAGCGTCGTATCAACATATCTTGCCTTACTGAAACAAACACCTTAACCAACTCGACCATTGTGACCTCCTATTTTTAAGAACAGCACACCATGCAGCACCATTCTACACACTCAATTACAAAATAAATGCAGCAACTAATTCGCCAATTAACCGTGCTCTTCATACATTCAATAATATTTGCCTAAACTCAAGATATAAACTGTTTAATGCGCACACATATCACTTCACAGATCACCACTTCTCGCACATCACCCATTTTATAATATATTCCATTTTTGTCTATAATAGGTACATTGAATATTGAAAAGATTTTTTCAGTAGAAAATATAGATGGTTTTTTCAGAATAACCTTAACCTTTTCCACGCGATCGTAACAACAGTTGATACAGCAAAAGCCATGCCTCACACGCGCCCGTATCAGCCCTTGTTACGCTAACTTCGACTGCCGATATAACAGCGCTACTATGTCACAGTATTTTTTCCCGCTCGCTAGGATATTCGTGTAACTATCACGATGCTGACATATTCAGGCATATTTCGAAAGTAAAATTTTTTTTCGTAAAAAACATCTATAATCAAGTGAATGTGTCCCCGTGCCTCGTGGTACTTGAAATATGACATATACATACCGCGTATGGGTATTGAAAAAACGGAGTAGATCAACGCGGATAAAAAGTTAATTATCAATCTTTGAACTATCTTGAGAGGATTTAAAATAACAGAATATGTTCCTCCCCAGCCTATATACCGTATTGTACTATAGATTTAACAATAGGGAACTCCAGTGAAAAATATTATGGCTTTAAAAAAATATGTTCATATAGACCAATAAACGCTGATTCTGAATATATAAGTTTTATTTCATAATATTAAACACAGAGTTTTTAAAAAATTATTAAATGGTCCATGTTTAATCCGGTCGTAAAAACACGCCGTCAAGTTGGCATTATTGAAATTTTGACGTCACCGTAAAGTCATTGTATGGAAATGTATGATATGACATAAGCCATTGTATTAATTTATTCGTTTATTTATGTACTATTTATAGAGATTTAGGTGTTGTGTTTATTGAGGCCTAAATAATGTTTCAAGAATAAAGGTATCTCTTATTAGTTTATCTCTATTATTGAAAATATTCAAAAACTACTGCACAAAAAAATAGTAATGCTACTTCTATGGAGAATAATTGGAACAATGGAATTCAAAATGGCGGTAGTTGATCATTTGATTGCCCGATCCTAAAGTAATTTTTCAGGAGTGATGACGTCATACGATTCACCATACACACGGAGGTTTTCAGGGGGTCTTGAAAAATTAAAACTCTAAAAATAAAAAAATAAAAATGCAGTTATTTAAGTTAGAAGGTCATTATTCATTAAAAAAAAATATAAAAATTGGAATGGAGTTCTCTATTGCATAGTATACTATTTTTTTTCAACATTCATTATTAACCGCTCAGATGCCGCTCGTGCACCGGCGTATCATGAGACTTTACACGCGATTTTGACCCTTATGTATAAAGAAAGTGTATGAAGAACACGGTCTGAATCGCTTGCTCTATTATCGCTCTTTACCATAGAGAAAACCGCAATTCGCTTGGTCACTCCATATAATTTATATTAATGATTTACCGGAGCGCGGGAACGTGCGCAGTTCTTGCGCATGCGCGGGAAAAATTCCTTTAACTGCGGTTTTGACCTTTCTATTGTTCTAAATTTCTCAAGGACAGTGTCAGAATCGCGAGACACGAAATGTCACGTGGTGTCATAATGCCGCGTTTTAATTGGTGGTGCTTTTTGCTGGCATACCCCGGCATTCAACGAGTTAACTCATTCTTCATACATACTTGGTTCATCCTGGACACTGTTGTTATAGATCTTCCATTCTGTTGGCTACTGGAGCGCTTTTGACCACATTTCGGCCGATTTGCAAACACCCTCCAGCGTTCACTGGTCAAAATGTGGCAAATTTAAAACATTTATTGGAATTATTTCAAAGATTCCCGCGCGTTGTATTCTTCGATTAATCACAACAAATTTCTATCTGTGATCATCAACTAGGCTATAGACAACATATAGAAGGCATAATATTTAATATTCTCCAAATAGGTAATATATACGCCAATTTTAAAGTAAAAGATATGTGGATTGCATATGATTTTTAATCCTAAAAATATGGGATAAACGGTCAAATATAGGTGCATTCAATGGCTCTCTAACACCGTAAGCAGTTTATATGCCTACATATTAAAATTCAGAGGTATGAATTTTTTATGAGGGCGGGAAATTTCCAAATCAGATGCTCAGAAATCTCTGACGCTGGTATTTCAATTATTAACGCATATGTTGATACAGTATTTCAATTATGAACGCAAATTCTCGGTTAAATCAGCACTGCAACATCAGCATACACAAGGAAACATACTTTGTTAACTTTTTCCACGCGATCGTAACAACAGTTGATACAGCAAAAGCCATGCCTCACACGCGCCCGTATCAGCCCTTGTTACGCTAACTTCGACTGCCGATATCACAGCACTACTATGTTACAGTATTTTTTCCCGCTTGTTAGGATATTCGTGTAACTATCACAATGCTGACATCTTCAGGCATATTTCGAAAGTAAAATTGTATTTCGTAAAAACATCTATAATCAAGTGAATGTGTCCTCGTGCCTTTGAATGCTAAATAGTTCTCAATTTACTCCACAGATGGTGCTAGTAGTTTGCGCAGGCGCATCCATGCAATTCCGACTGACCAAATTGGACAAACGTCGATAACATTTATTATCGAGATCGCGCGTATTCGCACACGTTTGTTTATGTTGTGAAACCGTGATTTTGAATTTACATAAAAATTTTATTAATTTTAGTGTCATCAGAAGTTTTAGAACTTGTTTATACGAATTAATAATAATAAGTGATTGAGGTACCACTTGTGTCTATCAACGCAGTGTCCTGAGTACAAGCACGCGGATAAATGGCGCCGTCTTTAAGATAATATGGGTAAGCTTTTTACGTTTTTTGTTTTTTATAAACATCTAGGAGTGTTTACAGACGACGATTTGGTTTCAAATTGTAGATAATAATCTCATCTGTTTATATAGTATGATAAATCATGCCATAATATGCTGTAATTTGACATAAAATTGGATGGATAGGTATTTGAAATATGACATATACATGTACCGCGTATGGGTATTGAAAAAACGGAGTAGTTCAACGCGGGAAAAGGTTAATTTTAGTAGTCTTGGTAAGAATTATGGGAACATACTTTGTTAATTTTAGTACAGTCTTTGGTAAGAATTATGGGAACATACTTTGTTAATTTTAGTACAGTCTTTGGTAAGAATTATGGGAACATACTTTGTTAATTTTAGTACAGTCTTTGGTAAGAATTATGGGAACATACTTTGTTAATTTTAGTATAGTCTTTGGTAAGAATTATGGAAACATACTTTGTTAATTTTAGTACAGTCTTTGGTAAGAATTATGGGAACATACTTTGTTAATTTTAGTACAGTCTTTGGTAAGAATTATGGGAACATACTTTGTTAATTTTAGTACAGTCTTTGGTAAGAATTATGGGAACATACTTTGTTAATTTTAGTAGTCTTTGGTAAGAATTATGGGAACATACTTTGTAAATTTTAGTATAGTCTTTGGTAAGAATTATGACCTTGAATATCCTGAGTAACCGCAAAGCCCTCAGCACGGAAAGGCCAAAAGAGCCCTCCTTGTACGCGGACCAGATGACCTCAAAGATGGATCCCAGGATGACCACGCAGTCGAAGCGGTTGAACGAGGACTCGAAGTAGATGCGCGGCCCCAGCGCGTACATCTTTACGAACATCTCGCACATAAACAGGCCGAGGAACACAAATTCCGCGCAATCTGGAATGCAAAACAGAAACAGGTGTCAGTCACATCACAGAGGCGTTTTCATGTGTCACACATTCAAATTGAAATAACACAAAATATACAAATATTTATTATTTTTTTTTAAAAGAAAGACAAAAATTCCCGGGTTACGAATAACCAAACAATATTTAAAAATCTCCTAGTTCCACCAAAGTAAGCGGAAAATATTGGTTATGTTGTGATGGAGGACTTAGCCAGCCGAGGAACCGAACAAGCGACGCCCGCCACGGTCCGGTTTCCCGACATCACATATATCTATATATATTACAATCTAAATATTCTTGGGGATTAGTGAGGTGTCTATGTATTGCTATATTAAGCATAGGAAATGTTTTAAACTTTCAAAATACCTTCTTTAAACACCCGCGATCAAGTTTCTGGATTATTACAACCACATGACAATACATCTGAAAAGTTTTTAATCATTACAAAAATTCTTGCGAAACTGTCAAAAATTTGAGAAAGACATTTTGCAAAACAATGATTGTTAAATCAAAATTCAATTTTCAAAACTCTTTAAATTAATAATTGTGACAGCATAATGTATAAGTGGACAATGTGTAACAGGATAATGTGTGACAGAATAATGTATAAGTGGATAACTTGTAACAGGATAATGTGTGGCAGGATAATGTGTGACAGGATAATGTGTGACAGGATAATGTGTGACAGGATAATGTGTGACAGGATAATGTGTAACAGAATAATGTGTTACAGAATACATATTATTACTCACAGAGGAATTCAGTGAGCCACTGCGGCTGCTTGTAGTGTTCCACCGCCACGCACACTGTGTTGAAGAACACCAGCACGATCACAAACCAGTAGAACCACTGCGTCTTCACCATGTGGCGGATCCAGAAGCGGAACCGCTTCTCTTTCCGCCAGAAGTCGACGCAGCGATCGCCACTGCGCACTTTACTTTTGAGGTAGCCTGCAACACGGTAGGACAGACAATTAACAAACTGCCATCAAAAGATTGACGCCAAAAAGTGAAGCCATTTTACGAGTTTATCTGTTACATTGTTTGCATATTATATTGTTTTAATAATAATGTTCTACTAAACTTGGCTATGCTAAGATTTTGTTATATTATTTTATTTATCAACTGACCATCCTACTTGCGACAAAATTCATATAAAAGTTATGCGCAATCCATGATTCAATCGAAACTATAAATTGTCAAAAAATTACAAAGCAGATCTATAACATAATGTAATATTTCTATCAATTTCTAAGTTTTAATTTATATTCCTTGAATACTTAGAATAAATAAAAACAGTGGTCGTATTTCGTGATCCAAAAGTCTGACAATTCTTCGCTTAAATTTCAAATCCAAAAATTCGGTCTAAGTACAAATTCAAAATCAAATGGAACGGCGATATGCAATGTCAGGCAGTTTGTGATAGATAGAGTACGCAATATTAATTGGCTGTCTCAAACTAATAGTCAAAAGGTACTATGTCAGTGGCAATGTTGGTTTCAATTAAAATCTACAAGGTTAAAAAAACTAACAATTTTCAAATATCTTTCAAAACTTAAAACAAAAATTTCTATGTATGACCGAGAAACTTCCTAACCAGGAACTGGAGTCAAACACGCTACCAACTGAGCAAAATGCCAATCAGATAAGATCGACATTTATTAGAGTCTGTCAAATAAGAGTAGAAAATATTTACAAAATGGAACTTAATATTATTTTAAAGCGTAATGGCACTGAATAACAGTAAACCACATTTTAAAAAACATTTTTTCTTCATGACATAAATTTGATTAAAAGTTGTTTTATAATGCGATTTTGCTTTAATTTAATTTAACATAAATTTGAATTTAACAATAGATAGAAAGGAAGAATCGCTAATGGTGAGTTTAGTTACACTACTTTTAGATGTGAATGAGTTAAATATATTCAGATCTAAAGCCCGGGCAACGCTGGGTACAAATAAATGTGAGCAATTTCTAAACTGTGCTTTATATTTTATTACAATATCGTTATTCTTCATTATGTGAACACAAAATTGCAAAGGTATAATATACCTATATGCAATTCTAATTATGAGATCACTGGGTATCTATACTGCAATGAAAAAATATTTTTTCCACTTTTATGCCTTTTTAATTTTTTATAAAAATGTAGGTTACACAGCTTTACTTTAACACCATGAGTTGATTGCCATATTTGATCAACAGTGGCGCCCTCCTATTTTTTTACTCTTATTTGACAAACTGTATGTATATTAATTACCGTAATGTCATCGAATTTCAGAGAAATGCGTATATTTGCACAGTGGTGTGCATGATTGCTACCAAAAGTTGATAAGATTGCATCATCATCGACAACGAGTCTATCTGCCAAGTTTCAGCTTGATCGGATTTCGGTAAGTGGGTTAATTTCCACTTCCAAGATTCCACTTCATTCAATCAAGAAAACAAAAGTGAAATTTAAATATATGTGCGTATTTAAAAACAACTTGGATATCGCACATATTCTTGTTTGGGGGGTGTTTATTACCCCCCTCAGGTGTGAAAGGGTTAAGATGTTCATTAGAAGGTATTTAGCGAACATAAATGAGTGATTAGCGTAGTACATAGAAAATTGTATTTAAGTTAGTGGCGGATCTGCCAGATTTTCAGAGCTTAAATTTTCGATTGAATCGTGGTGTATTGCGCAGTGTCATTATGTGAATTTGGCCACTAGTAGGAAGGGCTAAAGCAAATGTTATTTTTCTTACTCTAATCTATATGAAAATACTCTGGTAAACTAGAAATAGCTAAGTCCTACTGTTTGAGATCACATTTTGTTCATTGGCTCTACAAATGAGACTCCCTCTCGAGGCTTATTAAAGTTTTAGTAAAAAAAAAAAAAATTATTTTAAATATTTTTTTCGATCACAAAATTTTTTCAATTTTTTTTTTTTTAATATTGAATAGTGTTGTATTATTGTACGACAGGATTGCAAAAAGCTTCTATAGGTCATGATCGAAATAAAGCTGCAAAATGAAAATGCTGAAAAAGCTGTACAAATTTGAAGACAGCATTTTCTGCTTCGGAAATCAGATTCTACATTTTATAGCAAAGATCGTAAAATGTATCAAATATTTCTTAAAAAATGATTCAAAGTTATCTTCGGTTTTTTGTGACCAAAAATAGCGTTTAAATAACGTAAGTATTTTATTATTTTTTTAACGATTGATTGATCAACAAATGTATTCAATTATTAGAACTAAATTTTGCCTAACCTACAAATTAGTGTTAAATAAAAAAATGGTATTATAGTTTTACTACAATTTTTGGGGAAAAATATGAAGCAAATCGATTATAATTTTTTTTAAATATGTTTTGCGAGTTTTAGCTATGTTTTAACTATGAAACTTCAAATACTGAAGTGATAAACAAATAAAAAAATTACATCTTATTTTCCTAGAGGTAAATGATATTTTTTTCTATTAAGTATCTATATGTAAATCAATTGAATAAAATGGTTTTCTAAGACCAGTATAAAATGTTTTATTTCAATAATTAATAAATCAATTAATAATTAATTGTTAAAAGCACAAAAATGTTAAATTAATGTATCTAATAGTTATTTCATAATAATAATAATAATAATTGTTGAAATTTCGATTAACCTAACTTTAGTTAAATAAATAACTACGAACAAAAACTATTTTTTAACCTACCAAAATTGTCAATTACAAAAGTCTAGATTTAATTTGTTTATTTCTAAAAACTACATCTAAATGAAAATTATGTACAAAAAACCTTCAGAAGTTGATAACTTATATTATTTTAGGAATTGTACAGTTTAGGGTTGTTGTAAATGGAAGTGGCGCCATCTGTTATTTAAAAAAAGAACTGTTACAGTTTTCAAAGAAAATTTACAAAACTTGAAAATAATAATTTTCTTATATGTATTTCTATCAAAATCTGAAGGTTAGTTTATACAAAAAATAAATTTTACGTCAGTATAATGAGCGTAATGCGAATACTTTTCTATTCTAAGATCACTGTTCTAGTAAATTATTGAAATAAAACTATGTTATATAAATATTTTTAAACAAAATAATGCATCAATCTTCATTTAATCAAGGTTCAACCATGTATTTCTTTTGTTATTGTTTGTTGTATAATGTATATTGAGGACTGCATAGAAATCATATTATTTTGTCAGCAATCAGAAAAATTCTCGATAAAAATACAGTAATCGCGATCAATAAAGCTAAATTTAAATTGATCGTAAAATTTGTTTTATTTAAATAATAGACAATTTATGCAGTTCTTAATAAGTGAACAAATCATAGAGTCAGGTGACAATGTCAAAGTTTGCAAAGACGATTTTTCATTTACCAATTTCTGATTTTGAGATTGAATCTGCCATGATAATAATAAACAAAAAAATGTAGTTTTTATTTTCAACTTAGTGAGTAAAACCTCAAATTGATTAATTTTTGGAGATCGCTGGCAACGGTTAATATGCACTTTTTTTAAAAAAACCTTTTGATTCACCTTAATTACATTAAAAGGCAACTATTTGCATTGGGGGAAGTGGAAAATATTTCATTCTAAATTTCGATTACGTAAAATTAAAATTAGCTTTCGTCTTGTGAGATTGTACGCCATTAGCTATTAGCTCATTCGCTGTCACTTTGGTATGTTGGTATTCCTGATACACTTGAATGTATAACGAATGGCTAGAAGATTTTGAAGGTACGGGGCACTTTCTTTTGAATCACAAACCATTTTACACAAACCTAGCGTAGCCGCTAAACTACTTGAAAACTGGGATGTTTTTCTTGCCTTGACGCGAGTAGGCGTTATAAAGGGGCACTTTCTTTTGTATCACAAACCATGTTACACAAACCTAGAATTCCCATGAAGTCTGCTACGCTTTGCTCTAGCATCTTTTCGTACAGTAACAAGAATACCAACATAACAAAATGACATTTGAAAATAATGTTTGAAAATGGACGGTCTCGTTTCACAGAATGAAACCTAATTTTAATTTTACGTAATCGAAATTTAGAATGAAATATTTTCCACTTCCCCCAATGCAAATAGTTGTCTTTTGATGTAATTAAGGTGAATCAAAAGATTTTTTCAAAAAAAGTGCGTATTAACCATTGCCAGCGATCTCAAAAATTTACCTCAAATTGTAATATTTAATTAAATGAAGACAATATTAGTAAAAATCAATTGAAAATCTGAAAATAGAAAAATCAGAAAAAGATACAGTCATATCTGTCACTCGAACACAGGACCTTCGTCTTGCCGGGTTCGAGTCCCAAATATAACTATATCTTTTTCTGATGGAAGTCCATTTTTCGACGAAAATCACTCCATGGTGAAAATACTCTACTATTGAACCAGATAGAGTTGGAAAACTTTTACAATAAAAAACTGCATATTTAACTCAAATTACATATTATTTTTGGATTTGCCTCACTAATGAACTGGATGATCGATATATGCACACATATATGAAAAGGAACAAGTCGTCTGAACCATAAACTAAGCAGACATCTATCAAATGACTTTATGAAATGTTTTGTTATTATTTTTCCATTGAGTGATATGGCAGAGTCCATTGTACCTTGCTGAAACAAAGACATAATATAGTTGCAACACTTCCCGACATCGCGTATAGATGTCACCGTGTTGTTAACCTATCATAGCGGTTGGAGTTGTCAGCATTAGCAGGTTCAATTATCCACGTTGGCAATTCAACATTCACTAGTACGAACCAAAGTCAAATTTAAAGTTTCAAAGACCCAATCATGTCTGATCACATCTTGAAGGGATCGAAATGACAATCTAGTGGAAGCAATCTTTCCAACATGCCTTCCGTTGATATGCTTGGTATAATTCTAAGTGATCTGCTCAAGCACGGGGGCTCCAACAAAGCTAGAGTCAAGATATCCTCTTAGGAGCTGGTTGAACTGCACAGGGCCTGCAGATATTGCAGATAGTACACAATTGCCGACCCCGCACAAATCATTGTTAGATTCTAATGGGAATGATGTCCTTGTTCTACCAGCATTTCAATGGAAGATACTCTAATGAACTAGCGTCATTGATCCTTTTGGCACAAGTGCATAGTCGGGAAATGCGCCAAACGCGCGCCTAACATTATTTGTAGGGTGTCACAAAAGTTGTCATCGGCTGTAATTTTTTTTATAAATGAAAAATTTTGGTTCTGCTTTTGGATTGTGTTTATTTGATGTCTTAATTTTTTTTCAAATAAATCAAGAAAACGGTATCAGCCAAGTGGCAGCCGCCAAGTGATGACCATACAGGCCCGATTTATGGCACTTTCCATCCTCTTTCCAGAACTTCCCGCGATAGGTTCTCGCATTCTTGACGGATATTCTCTTTGAGGGCTTCAAGAGTCTGAGGCTTGTTGACATACACTCGTGACTTCAAGAAACCCCACTAAATTAAGTCTGGAACTGAAAATTAAATCGGACGATCTTGCCGGCCAGTGCAAATCACTGGAAATGCGTTTTATCAAAAATTTTCCACGTTCTTGAGGAGTATAGTGTAGGGTATCTAAAAAGCTTCCGGCTTTTAGACATAGATGGCAGGGATAAGAACTCTCCTTAGATTCCGCTAGATGGCAGGATGGCAGGGTCGGGGAGCTCAGAGAGGGTGTTGAAGTAAAACTCTCTCATCAGAACCAATTTAGCCAGCTCCTAATTAGGTCGACTAACGAGGTCAATATTGTACATGCGGAGTATTTAATAAATCTGGATAAAGATCAAGAATCTATTTATTCCAAGAAGTAATCTCCATCCAAAGTATGTTGGAGAATCTGTTAGAGCGTATATCAAATTGCAGAACACTACATATAGCAATGCATCTGTTTACTTCACAAACGTCGAAGCAGAATTGACATTTGCAAAAATTATGACATCTTCCGATAGGGTGAAGATTTTTGCGCCACCTTGTTGTACAAGGTTGACATTGTCACAAATAAATCGTATATACGACTTAAATGGAAGACTTGTTGGGAAGATTGCTTTTATGAGGTGAAATTTTGTTTCTTTGAATATTTTTATTTAAATTATTATTGTATGACAGATTAATCATCCATTTACAGTATAACTTTTACAACATTTTTACATTCTTATCATTTGGGAAGATAGGTACATATAAAATATAACAGTATATATCTGAAGGATTTTAATTTCAGCAATTTCTGAACATATTTGGAGTAAAAATGTAAATGTCATTTTGTCATAAAATGATATTTGTTTCAAATTAAAAAAAATATAAATATAATTTCCTTTCACATGTCGCCACTGATCCCACTGCTATATATCGCTCCTCATCCATTACCGTGCTGCTAGAGCGAGACGGAGTGCATATCACATGAACCGCTAGACTTGGAATAGAGGATGTGTGATGGAAAAATATTTTTTAATTGAAAAAAATATCATCGTACAGCAAAATGACATCTACATTTTTTACTCGCTGAATCGCTGATTAAAATTCTTCAGGAAAATGCTGTTACATCTTAGATTTATTAAATATAATATCTACTGTTATAGAAATTTCATTCAACAGCACCATTCCTCTTGTCATGCTATGCTGTGCTAGAGCGATGGTTCGGCCGTGTGGTATCTTGAATGATTAGTGAATGTTGAATTCCAAGTGAGTAGAAGAAAGCAGCAGAATCGTATATGTACAGAAGGAAATAATCAACAGTAAGGAAGCCATTGATTGATAAGGGGGTTCTAATAATCTATAAAAATAAAATATAATACATAATATTATCTCGAGGGATTTAAAAATCAATAATAACGATAAATGAATTAGAGTAATTAGATGTGAGGTTTTAGCTGAATCGAGGAGATGCAGCTAGTTGATAAAGGGACTCTAGGGGCTCTAAAGAAATCTAGGTATCTTAGTGAAATTATATTATTGTAAAGGGAAATCTAGAAAGGAGAAGAAATAGTAGTCTCTATGACAATATTTTGAATATTTAAATGTACATTTTTTAAGAAATAACATGTAATTATGTACATTTTTTAATATTTTTTTAAATATGACAGAAGTATGCATCATTAATTTCTAATTTCACTAATTTCTATGAAATTTTGGTATAATATTTATATACAGGGTGTAACAGGACGTACCCGAGGGATTTTAACCAGCGATTCCTGAGCATATTTGGAGTAAAAAATGTAAATGAAATTTTGGTCTCCGGTGACTTTTTGACAACTTTTTTTTTTTTTTCAAATTTTTTTTCTTCAAAATCAAACAAAAAAGAATTCTTCGGCATGTCGTCACTGGTCACTCAGCCGGGTGTCCGACGAACCCCTTACCCCTCCCCCAACTGTTCAACAACTACCATTTTTTTATGTTTTTGTAGAAAAAAAAAAAAAAAAACATCAAAAATGTCACCGGAGACCAAAATTTCATTTACATTTTTTACTCCATATGATGTCAGGAATCGATGGTTAAAATCCCTCAGGTACGTTCTGTTACACCCTGTATATATATATATATATATATATATATATTTTTTTTATATGCCAACTGCTCCCGTCTGAAGCCAGTGAGACTATAGCATCCCTAATTGGGGTATGTTGTGAGGCTGAAGGTAGTGGGGAGAGAAAAGAGATAGGGAAGAGGAAGGTGGGGAAATACCTGGCTATTCAGATCTGGTCAGTAAATTTCAAGCAACGTTTTAATTCTGAATGGTGGTCTTACACCAGGGCGATACTGAGAGTATCTTCCACTCTGGAACGTGCCGCAAATATACTATATATTATTTTAAATTAATAAATTGTGAAACAACACAAATTAATCAAATAAAATCCATTTGCCGGGATTCGATCCCGCGACCTTCGGTGTGCGAGCCAAGAGCCTTACCGCTGGACTACGCCGGCCGTATTGATTATATGACAACTCAGAATGAACTCAAATCAACACCTAGTTTGAAAAGTCAATAACTTGTTGAATGCCTGAGGAACAACACGGAAATTTCACGACCTTGAATTTGAATTGAATGTTTTGTGGATTAATTTTAAGCTATCGTATATTTTATTGACCGAAACACATTCCTAGAACAATAAACTATGTACCAAAATAACATTACTTGCGTTAATTACATAAATTGATAGGTTTTACGATGTTTTCGTCAAATAACATGCATCGACTTTGACCGAAAGAATAGCGGCAAATCTGACATTTTGATTTGATGTCACAGATAAAAATTATTTTAAATATTCTGGGGTTGCAAGGTGAATGAAATCTTTACCCATCTTATGGGGAATGTTGGCGCATGCGATTCTGACACTGTCCTTAAACAAATTTTGCACATAGAAGGGTCAAAATCGCAGAAAAACGTATTTTTTTAAATGTATTAATTCCTACGAATATGTGATAATTGACAGAGGATAGGTGAATTCACTGGCTAAGTAAAACTATAATTAGTTTGTTCATTCTCCATATTAAAATTCAGAGGTATGATTTTTTTTAATGTGGGCGGAAAATATTCAAAATTATCACCAAAAAATTTGAAAGAATCGGAGAAAAAAGTTTTAAATTGCGCTGTCGCCCCAGTGGTTAGAAGTGATGAAAAAAATATATAAAAAAATTGGATAGGTTACGTTAGGTTGGGTTAGGTTAGGTTTTAATGACTTTTCAATGAGGTGTTGAGTTGAGTTGATTCTGACTTGGCGTGGAACCAGTAAGATATAGATAGGCCTCTTAATGTCGTCGGCAACCATTATTGGCATATTGGAATGGCTGCATATTAAGAGGAACGGCTACTCTTCCTTTTTCACACAAAATTAATTTTGTATTTGAGGCCAAAATACTCAAACTGGATCATTTAAAAAAATTTAAATGTATAGCATACTAGTCAAGGCGTTGGTTTGCTCCATATTTCAATGTGATGTAGAAATATGGACACTTTGAGCCATGAAGAGAAAGTGGATAGACACCCCCAAAATGTGGTGCTGAAGAAAAATGCTCTGGATTCCTTGGACATTGGAGGTTATCCACCACTTACCCTCCCTGGTATAAGTAACAGATGGTTACTCCTTCAAGACTCTCGCAAGATTCTAATTGTTTTTGTTAAACGAAGCTACATTTATTTATGTTGAACGAATCTTGACCTCCAGTGTCCTTGCGTATGTTGTTAGTAAGCAGTATGCAAGTGCTTAACAGGAAAAACATAATGCAAAAAAAATAGGCGGATTCCTTGGACAGCCAAGCGCACGAATTTGTCCATTCTGGAGAAGCTTTGGCATCCACAATTGGCATTTACAATTTGGGAGGCGGGTATGGGTACCGCCGCCCCGGGAACCATTTAGTGGATAACCAACACCTTTTCTATAGGTCACCCCAAGTGGTTCGCTACGTTTGGTGACTTAGCAGGGGTGTCCGTGTTCACGGGGTGAGGTTTGTCTAGGCCTGTCCACCAGCTGCAAGGCAGGCCGGATCGGGAGAGAGTGGTTGAGGGAGTCTCTTTGACTTCTCCAGCTGTACTCTCTTAGAACATCGCCTAGCACCAGTGGGAGGCATGGATCCATATGTCAGTCACTCCTAGATACACTGACGCCCAGATTCCTACCCACCCCTAATATCCTCCTATTTTCCAGAACTTCCTCTCATTTTATTCCTAAAAAGACACTCCACACAGCATCCTCAACGATGACATAGGCTCTGAAGAGACTTACTTTCCTCAAGGTCTCCTGTGTGGAGCTAATGTAAAAAAAAAGACTCTCAACTGTCTGCCTATAAGGTATTTGAAAATACTTTAGACATGTTGCTAGCCAAATCGAGGACTCCAACTTGGATAAACTACAGCCACTGGCAGAGTCGAAAATAGAAGCAGAAGGTCACCAATGCGCTGGAGTGGCCAAGTATCATTGGCACCCGGTATATCAGTGTCCTTGGCTCTCCACGCAGCATATAACCGCAAGGAATGGAGGAGATATCCACCATGGAAATTAGAGTAGGGGTCACAATCTTCAGCGATGAGGAACCAACCGACGTAAGAAGAAGTAAGGACGTGAGCTAAGATGTGAGAATTTATTTAACTAAATAATCACGCCATTCCCTGCAGGGGTAGGCAGAGAGGACGGACCGACAAACAACTCGGTCTCGGCACACACTTTTTGCCTCACTCACATCATACATGGTCTCATATATACTCTTCTATTATTCTGACTTTTGACATGGCCCGACTCAAATATCTGATTCACTTGATCATGCCATGTCTTCCTCGGGTGTCCCCGACATTTCTTCCATTCACATTTGCGTCATCTCAAACTATTTTCTTCTTTCATTTGCTCTACGTACCCAAACCATCTAAGGGTCCCTTTCTTAATCTTAATCATTATGCTTACATCAGCCTTACATTCTTTGCGGATATCCACATTTCTCACACGATCATACATGGTTTTACCAAACATCCGCCTCAGGAATCTCATTTCAACAGCATTCAATTTACTTTCATCCTTCCTCTGCCAGTTTCATGCCTCACTGCCATACATTAGGGTAGGTACCAGGTCACAGAACATCAGGGTAGGTGCTAGCTTCGCTTCTTTTGACAGTTTTTTATTAGTGCCAACGGCATACAGTCCTCCATTAATGGGTTACTTGCATTTACCCTTCATTCAATATCTCTATCAGCCTTCCCTTCTCTCGTAATTATGTATTTTATTATTATTTGTTTTTTTTTTCAATTCTATTTAATTTATTCATTAAAAACATTACAAAATTATAATTTTAAGGCATTTTTAAAAGAGAAAAATATTTTAAATGAGATAAACAGATTTTCACTAACAGCAATAAAGCTTGCCGTTTGAATTTTGCTTCATTGATGTTAAACATGTCGATATCTGAAGTGATTCTATTTAACCCCTCCGCAACGTAAGCAGATATAAGCGTTAGAAATAGGACAGCAGTCAAGTACAATAAGCCTGTTTATACGTCAGCGCGTGGGTTTCCATAGAAATCGTTCTAACTCCATTATAGTTACATCCCTAAACCAAAAAGTAAAAGGTCGATAGTAGATCAAGCTGCACATCCCTATCAAGTTGTCTATGGAAATACATAACAGGAAGCAGCTGTCAGTCGTGTAGTTGACAAAAATATTTACCCGCGCAAATTTGCTACCGGCAGCTCCACCGCGCTCCACATTTTAAATTTTTATTAAATATTTTTATATGAAATGATAAAAAAGTGAGGTGACAAAAGTGTTTAATACACATATATACAATAGAATAAGTATTGTTGTTTACATAATCTGTGATTTTAGTACCGTTTTTACATAAAAACATCACGTGAGTCATTTTTACCTATTTTTAATGTTTGCATTCTAAATTTTAATATTTACAAAAGTTAATATTTATTTGTAATATAATAATTTGAAAGCCTATTTTGTAACCTTTCTAAAACAGTTTTTACTATTCGGCTACGTTCAGAAATGTTTCATTTATAGAGCTTTAATTGTGAAGCGGTAATAACAAAAAGTTTTCGTAAAATGTCATTTCGTTAGAGACACCAAAAGCGAATATTCTCGAAAATTCGGAGGGGTTAACATCTAATTTAGCTATCCCGACTGGAAAAACCATTGGCAAGTTGGCTCTGCAAGCCGGGAGATAAAACAGTCTATGCTGTCAGTGACGGAGATAGCCAACGGGAACATAGAAATTAATGCTCTCCACAATAGCCGAGTTTTCGAACCTTCCACGAATCAGTCTGAAGAAAAGTGTTACAATGAGCACATCCCTTCTGACCTGTAGAAGGTTCATACCGAGCATGCCCAAGAGAAATTCGGTAGGGTAGAGCCACGGGTAGTAGCCATACTTCCCCAAGTAAAGAAATCTCAGAAATTTCTTCTGAACCCTCTCCAACATGAGGGAATACTTCACTTGATGTGGGCTCCAAACCGCCGATCCGCTCTCAAACCTACTCCTAACCAAAGTATTGTACAGTACTGTGAGAATCCGGGTGTTTCTGAAATTTCTCGCAGTGCGTAGGACAAAATCCAGCATTCTGATATTGTTGATTTATATTATAACACAATATACTAACTAACTATCATGCAGTTTCCCAGCAGGGGTAGGCAGAGAGCACAGTTCACCACCTAACTCTGGTTCAGTACACCCTCCTTGCTTCTTTCGCATTCATATATTAGGTCCTTACATATGAAATTGGCGTTTTGTATGGGAGGAACATAAAGTCTATTTTTTTTTAATATAATATATTTATTTAATCAAAGTATGTACCATTGCTATCTATGCACTTTTGCCATCTCATAGGTAGTTCATTGATGCCTTTACTAAAAAAACCATTCGGACGGGAATCAATAAAATCTTTGAAGGCGGTTTGAACTGCCCCATCGGAATTGAATTTTTTCCCTTGCAAGAAGTTATCCAAATTTCGAAAAAAATGGTAATCTGTTGGGGCAAGGTCCGGAGAGTACGGTGGATGTCTTAGACATTCCAATTGAAGCTCCTCTAATTTGGTAGCCGTCTGTTGTGCAGTGTGTGGTCTAGCGTTCTAACGCGCATTTGTTGATTTGCTTCACTCAATTCGTGAGGTACCCACCTTTCAAGCATTTTCACCTTCCCAATTTGCTTCAAGTGGATTAAAACAGTTTTATCACTAACACCGCAGCCTGCAGCTAACTCGGACGTGGTTTGGGATGGATCTGCTTCCACAATAGCCTTCAATTCTTCATTATCAACTTTGGTCTCCGGCCGTCCATGGGGCTTGTTCTGCAGGTCGAAATTTCCAGAACGAAAACGTTGGAACCAAAAACGCACTGTGTTTTCTTTTACGGCACCGTCGCCATACACATCATTAATCCTTTGAGCCGTTTCTGCAGCACTGGTGCCACGGTGGAACTCGTACTCGTAAATAACGCGATATTTCAAGTTTTCCATTTTGTAAACTAAGTGACGCAAAGAAAAAAAACAATTAAGGAAAAACAAATGAATTATAATTTCCGAAACACAAATACATGAGTAAATAGCTGTATAAATTTGAATTTGGAATTCCTAACCAAAGAGAAGATATTTGAGATCAAAGTTGCCAGTACGGCAAAACGCCAATTTCATATGTAAGGACCTAATATTATCGTCTCATAGAAGCTCTTCTGTTATTCTAACTGACATGGCCCGACTTGATTCGCTTAATCGATAGATGTCTTCCTCGGGCGCCTCCGACTTCTTCTACCATTTACTTCCACGTCATATATTTTCCTTACACAAACACTAAACAAACCAAAATCCATAATAATAATTTATAATTCATATGTTTGAATAACCAAAACTCCTTAGAAATTCTGTTAGGTGTTTCACAAGTGTGAAAAACACACCAATATTTCACTGCCAAAATTACGCATGGATGAATTTTACCACTCGAGCAACAGACCAATTTAAAACTTTTTCCTTGGAATGCTCGTGATTTTTTGGTGACCATTTTTAATGTTTTCCACCCACATTAAAAAAATCATAACTTAACTTAATAATTCAAATTAAGTACAAATGCATCTAAGGAAAATTTGCCGAAAACTGGCAGTAAAGCAATACGAGGTATTTTAAATAGTGCCTTTGTGGCAAAAAGCGCTCCAGTGGAAACATGGAGAGAATTAATTATACCTACTGGAATTACATACATAAAAAAATGTTATTTAAAAGGTTTAAATTTTAGAATGTTCTGAGTACTTACTAAATAATAAATTTCATATTAAACATATAATGAAGTTAGGTTAGGTTAAGTTTTTTTGACACATTCAATTCCAGTAGGTGTAATTTAAGATGTAATTCTCCGCATGTGTAATTTTGTCCACATATAATTCCAGCAGTGTCATGTAACCGTTCCGATATTAAATTTATCTTAAATTAATGCATTTTTCTTTTTGGATTAATTAGCAAATATTGTCATAGAGTTCAAAACTGTTGAAACCAAAAAGTATTGTTTTTTTAACAAGATGGGGAGTAAAGTAAAAGTGAAATATGTAAAAATTAGTGAGAAATACCCGGGGCCCGTAGTCTGCTTGACAACAACAACCATACCTTGTTTTTTCTTTGGAACTGAAACGGGTTGCGAAATAGACAAAAAAAATAAGTCAGAAAAAATGATAAATTGTGCCAACTAAATATGTATTAAGTTTTCAATTATTATTTCATTAAAACTTTACAATTCAAAAAATATTATTATTTAATTTAGGATGACTGCATAGTAAAGCTTTTCTTTCACAGGGAACGCAAGTATCTGATACTCGAGGATTCTGAGAATGTTGGCGACAGCCACCGTACATCTGTGCGGAGATTCGTACACATGTTGACATTTTGTAAACTAGTCGGTGATAACTTCATTCTCCCACGAACATCGGGCGAGTTTTTTCCCATCCACGTCGTCCGACCAAGAGTTTACAAACTTTTTAGACTAAGGGCCACACTGACTCTTCCTCTAAATCCCAACGGCCAAGACCTTGTTGGTTGTAGGGAAATCGTACATTTTGAAATTCTCTAACAGTCAGCAAACTGAGACTCCATTTTGGATAAATATGTAACGTCTAAACCTGTTTCCCGGTGAACACACTAAGTAAATCGCTTAGCTGCCGAATGTCTCTACGGAATATGACATCAGCCGAGAGATTCTATATCTATTTTTAATTTTTTAAACTTTATGAGTAAAATCTCAAATTATAATATTTAATTAAATGAAGACAATATTAGCGAAACTCAATTGAAAATCTGGAGACAGAAAAATCAGAAAAGATATTGGCTCCGCTGGGACTCGAACCCAGGACCCTTTGCTTACATGGCAAGAGCTCTATCGATCGAGCTACGAAACCCATATCATAAATATAGCAGCCAATAATATGTGCGTTAAAAAAACGAAGATAATGTTGGTAGTTCTTAGTCGAAGTATGATACAGTTAAAAGTGACCGAATTGATATGGGTTCCGTAGCTCGATCAGTAGAGCTCTTGCCATGTAAGCAAAGGGTCCTGGGTTTGAGTCCCAGCGGTGCCAATATCTTTTCTGATTTTTCTGTCTCCAGATTTTCGATTGAGTTTCGCTAATATTGTCTTCATTTAATTAAAGATTCTATATCTTTTGTGGAATCGTTATCGAGATAACGGACGTGATCTCCTGTCAGATTTGTGTGATTTTTACATATTTACTGTCACATATTTTAGTTTAGATCGTTTTAAACACAAATTAATGCAAGTATGCATGATTATTTATTCATTTAATGTACGTTGTACATAGAAAAAGCAAATAAATCACACAAATCTGACAGGAGATCACTTCTGTTATCTCGATAACGATCCCACAAAAGATATAAAATCCCTCGGCAGGCTGTTTGGCATCTCGATACTTCTATGCTTGGGTTGAGATCAGACAGGCTTAAAGGTAGGACATACTTGCGGCTCTCAAGCGAACCAAACATGACAGAAGCTTCGTAAATGTAATTCAACCAATTTATACATATTTAATTATGGTTTAGCATTAACTTTCTTTTATTAAAATACTTAAGCATAGATAGATCGAGATGCCAAATGGCCTGCTATCGTATTCTGTAGAGACGTTCGCCAGCTAATCGATTTACTTGGTGTGTTCATCGGGAAACGGGGTGAGATAGTTCAGTACACCAAATCACCCGTTATAGATTTTTCAATTGAAGGTTTGGATGCTTTAAAAATAAATTTTGAGACTCGTCTTTCAAATTTTGCTGTAATGTCAAACGATATCAAGATTTTGTTCATAATCCTTTTAATATCGATATAGAAAACCTTGCCCCAGATCTTCAGATTCATTTGCATTGTTATGATATTTTTAAAGAAAAATATTTTATGTCATCTTGATGGAATTTTAGAGGAGTCTTCCACTGAACACATTTTAATCGTTGTGGCTTTTTTCCGCTTTCGGTATTACTTAACGTGTGAAAAGACATTCTCCAAAATAGAATATCCAAAAATATTTACAGATTCAAAATTTCTGATGAGAGTTTGAAGTCCACTAGTAAACTTGATCTAGAACAGATTCAAAATTACTGATGTGCATTTGAAGTCCAATAGTAAACTTGATCCAGAACAGATTCAAAATTACTGTTTAGCATTTGAAGTCCATTAGTTAACTTGATCTATAACCGATTCAAAATTACTGATGAGCATTTGAAGTCCATTAGTTAACTTGATCTACAACAGATTCAAAATTACTGATGAGCATTTGAAGTCCATTAGTTAACTTGATCTACAACAGATTCAAAATTACTGATGAGCATTTGAAGTCCATTAGTTAACTTGATCTACAACAGATTCAAAATTACTGATGAGCATTTGAAGTCTAGTAGTAAACTTGATCCACAACAAACAATTGTCAGTGGAAAGTTACGGCTACATGAGTGGCATTTTATTTTTATTTATTTATTTATTTATTGTTTCTTTACACTGTAGGTAAAAATGTTTACAATACAATTTGTTACCTCACTAGGACAAGCCTGTGTTGAGGTTAACAATAATTATACAAGTTAACAAAATAACACAAAATTATACAGATTTTGAAAGAACAATATTATTATATTATAACAACTGATGGCGCTAGGTAGTACATTAATGTAGACTTTTAGGGTGACCATAGTTTTGAGATCTGATTCAAAATAAAATAAAGTATTTTTTTGTTTTGTTTTTAAGATTAAGTTGTAAATAATAAATATATGTATATAATTTAACATGCTATAGATTTGGCAGGAGGAAGATGAAAAAAAAAACAGTTTAAACAAAAATAAAAATTATTTTAGCTTATTTTATAAACATACTCATTTAGCTAATAATTTAGAAAGGACAAAGTAGAGAAAAGGCATTAATCATAATGTTTAATTTCAATATATGAATTACCAAAGTACGTCACTTATTGTAACTTTGTAGGATAAATCTCATGTCATTAATTACAGTTAAAATGTTAAATTTTGGAGACTGGTCACTGATCTAGACTATAGCGTCACTTGTATCAGACATTTTGTAACAATGCATGTGCTCTAGATCAGGGGTCAGAATTTGCGGCTTGCGAGCTGCACGCGGCTCTTTGCATACGTGTCTGCAGCTCTTCAGACATCAATTGCAATTTCACCTCTACTCAACCAGCCCCTTATAAGATGAAGCCGCTGAACGAACTTTGACTTGATCAGCATCAGTGTTACCAACTCAGCTCATGGAACGCTTGATTTATTGAATGTATCTTCTAAAGTATAAGAATGGTTTTGGAACTTTCGTAACACAAGGTTGGTTTAACGTTTAAACTTAACGGTGATTCTGCATAAGAGTCCACAAGATTAAATTATTGTTGCATGCGGAACAAGTAAATGGTTTCCCTCTGAATTTTTCTGCCCAAATGGCTCTCTGATATATTTGTTATCCTGTTCCCATAACAATTTGGCTCTTCTCACTTGCTAGGAATAAAACAGTCAAATAAAACTGACAGCAGTGGTACTGTTTGATTGTGGGTGAGGTTTTGAAAGCATTCTAGCTTTGACGTTTGGAGAATTTAACAATGATTGATGGCGACGCAGGTCTCGTGATTTCAGTAACGAAGTATGCAGACTATGTGCGACAATATCGTAATCGGATACTTGCGTCTATCTGTGAAAGAAGGGCCCTTTTTCTTAGAGTTACTACATATTAAATTTTAATTCAGATAGTTGTACAGTCAACCTAAGCTTAATTTATGCATTAAATAAAACTAGATAGTTTTAAACAAAACTTTGAAAGTTGAAATCACCCATAATAATGTTATTTGAAGCCACAGAAAGAAGCTCTTTTTTAGCAACATCTCATTTCATATTTAAAAAGCAATAAACATTGAGAAATGAAAAAGACATTATAAGCGTGGCAATTTTACGCACATTGTATAATTTTGTGAAATCATTGGTGAAATAAAGTGTTGTGAAGAGTCCAAGAGAGAAGTGCTATTCCATAAGGGATTGTTTGTCACTAGCAAAGAACACACAAGGCACAGTGAAACCAAAATATATAATTTCTTCTAAATCTACAACATTTAGAGGCATGAATAAGTAATGTTATTTTTTTCTATTTAATTTCGCTAATTTAAAAAACACCAAGAAAAATCTTTCTTCAAACTAAATAAAGTGAGGCAATGAAAAAAAATGGAGTTGTTCTAGAAAGTTTTGACTTGTATTTTGTAATAATTATTATAGAAACATACAAAACTTTTCAGTTATCATTAATATATGTGTTTTTGTTGTAATGCAACTCCGCCGTAGTCTTTTTAGTTGTTACAAAAATTTAATAAAATTTGTAAACAATTTCCTTCAAGACATAATATGAGATTTTCACGACCGTATTATCGAGATTAATTTTTGAGGTATTATGCCGTGTTACGCTACTGTCTTATTTAGCCAACGTTTTGGACATTGTTACAGTGTCAATTTAAAAAACTTTAGCTACATTTGCATTCAAAATTTTAATATTTTTAATTGGATATGTCTGATTGAAAAATCAAAATTTGAAAACAGTATTTTGAGATACGTTTGAAAACAGCTCATCTATTTGAAATTGAATGTCAAGCGGGAATATTTGACGAAATGATATTGTTTTGTAAAAATGCTCAAGCGGTTAACCCTTTCAGTGCTGATCACTCCCATGGGAGTGACACCATATAGTGGTTTAACCCTCTCAGTGCTGATCACTCCCATGGGAGTGGCATCAATAGTGGTTTAACCCGTTCTTTCAGTACTGACCGCTCCGATGGGAGTGGCATCATAATACCTATGACTTATTCAGCATAAATATGTACATCGAGTGTCATCACAGACGGCAGCGAACAAGTTCAACTTTATTGAGTTACAATGTGAAAACACGTTATGTCTGAAGGACTGTGTAATGTGTTAAACAGTTGTTTGTTTGTTTGTTAGTTGCAATAGCGAGGCTAATGGATAAAGTAGGAATCTGTAAAGAGGTCTTACCATCGTCCCCGCAGTCTTCTTCCTGTTCCTCTTCTTCTGTGTCGGTGCTTTTACTTTTCCCCAAGTTTTTGAGCTTTTTTCTTTTTGCCGCCGCTCTTCTCCTAGCTGCAAATTTAAACAAATAATATTAACTGGTCAGCAACTTAAGCAGATATATGCTTTAAAAATACGATAGCAGTCAAGTACAACAAGCGTGTTTATACGTCAATGTGTGTGTCTCCATAGAAATCGTTCTAACTCCGTTATTGTTTTAGTGACATCTCTAAAATAAAAAGTAAAAGGTCGATAGTAGATCAAGCTGTACATCCCTATCAAGTTGTCCATAGAAATACATAACAAGAATATTCTGTCATTCGCACTGTCTGACATATAATTTTACCCGCCAAATTTCCTATGGGCGGCTCGACCGCGCTCGACATTGTTAATTTTTATTAAATATTTTTATATGAAATGATAAAAAAGTGAGGTGACATTTATTATACATTTATACAATAGAATAAGTATTTTGGTTTACATAATCTGTGATTTTAGTACAGTAGTGAGTGAATTCCAAAAATTCAAAAACCTCAAACGACAATGCGCTGATTGTTTTGCTTTTGTTCTTAAACATATAATGCTGCCCTTCTTTCTTACAAACCAAATTTCAACAGTCGAAAATGAGAAACGGTGAACGTTTGTATAAAACTACACCCCCCCAAAGGAAAAATACAATAATTATAATATAATAAATCTCCCTCAGAGGCATAAAGAAAATGAAATGCAATTCCTGTAAGTGGAAAAGTAAGAAAAACACAAAAAATATAAATCCGTACACAACGCCATCACTGATACTGACAAAAATAAAACGCGGACAGTTGCGCGTCGATAATTGCTTCAATGTGTAATTTTTAATTATTTTTTTTACATTAGCTCCACACAGGAGGCCCTGAGGAAAATAATTGCCCTAAGGGTCCATGTCATCTTTGGGGATGCTGTGTGGAGGGTCTTTTTAGAAAAGGAAGGAGAGGAAGTTCTGGGAAGAAACTTCATAAAAAACTGAATTTAATTCAGCTAATAAGTTAACACAACAGTTACTGATTCTGAGGCGGTACAAAGTTCGCCAGGTCAGCTAGTAAACTATAAGAATTTTAGCAATGAAATAAATAAAAAAAACATAGTAATCACGTACCTTCAATTATGTGCATTTTCTCTTCTTCTGTAGTTCTCTCTTCAGCTAATATAACTTCCTCTGTAATTCAGAAACAAATTTAAATTACTCACACGAACAAACACATCAATGTACAAGATTTACAAGTGGAGATTTACAAATACGTTGTCTTGTTAGAATCATTTTAGTTAATAAATTTGGCTTTAATTAAATGCGCTTTTGTGCCGTCAAAAGCAGAAATTATTAGTTATTTCATTTTATCCGAATGACAGCTCCCTGACAGCAACCAACTTCAAATTCAAATATGTAATGTTAAAAACAGAAACATTGAGATTAGAAAGGATTGGACCCATAATTGAATAGAAGGATGCTCATTTTCAGAAAACTTAAATAAGTGGAAATAATGAATAGTTTTATAGGAAAAAAATCCCACGAAAACAAAACAACATTTTGGTACTATTTATACGGCAAATCTGTCAGCTTATCAAACTGATTTTATAAGCTGTAAGAAGGCCACAAAGATATTGAAATATAAGTAGATGTGCTATCTGCAGTTTTTACTAGGTGGGACTGCGCTTCCGGGTGTCGCCGATATTGTTCACCAATTAACAAATAAACTAAATTAAGGAATAATTAACGAATATACCAAATGAACGTTAAACTAAATGAACGAATTCTTTCCATATTCAAACTATATTGTTAACCAATACTAATGCACATCTTCAAAAAATCAACGAAATGAACAAATTCTTTTCGTATGCAAACTACTCTAATTAGGGCGTAGTCCGCCGACAGTTGCGCGGACACCATAGCATATCTCTTTTCTATTTGAATATCTTTGGAAGGCCATAAATTCGCGTCGACGCGATTAGACCTGTCAAAAAACTTACGCAAGGACATCTTCTGTAACATGCTATAAATTACGGTAAGTGACTTTAGGTGTTGCTTACATTGGTAATTTGGCTATAAGTCGCTTACGTAAGCGACTTATACGTAAGTTATTACGTAAGTTTTTACCGTAAGTTAGCGACTATTACGTAAGTTTTTCCTGTAAGTCGCTTACGTAAGCGACTTACGGGAAAAATTTACATAGGGAAAAAACAGCCTTATAATAAGTAAGAATAATGGTGTAATAGTAATAACATACCTGCTTTACATATCCACTCCACATACCCGTTCAACTCTCTTTCGAGTTGCTGCTGTCTTCTTAATTTTAGAAATTCTTGTCTATTTTCTACTTTTTCTCTCTCCTTAGCGAACTCTCTACAAGGGAACAAAATACAACACATGTAATATAATAGGGGACTAGCATAGGTTACACTCGTTGGGGAAAATTAATGATTACGCGTGTTTTCATCCCGCGACAAAATATCCTACAGACAAAACATCCCCTATATAATGAAATATCTACTAAAACCTAACCTAACAAAAAAATGGGACAAAAATAATACAGACATCCTGTAACGACAATAAATTATTGTTAGATATGATTTTAGATTTTTAGACTTTGGATTTGTTCCTGTAGTCCTGGGAAGACCCAAAACTTATAGAGCACGCCTAATTACAGAGGCAATTGAAATTCATAAAAATCCTATTAACATTAATAGAGACGACGGAGCTAAGCTCAATAGTTCTTGGTATCCTGTAATTGACGGCTACACCAAAGCAAAATTCAGAAAACCATCTTCAAGTTTACTGTAATTCCAGCTCGCAGTGGAGTGGAGCTGGCAGCACGGTATTGCTTTGAAGTACTTAAGCACACATTTTACCACTAATATTTACACATCTGCCCTGATGATTGACACTGCAATGCTGTCCGAAACGTTGGCTAAAGGAGGAGGTAGCGTAACACGGCATAACACCCCAAAAACAAACAACAAAAATAAATTATTGTTGTTTGTATTATTTTTATTCCATTTTACTTTTTTTTTACATTAATTCCACACAGAAGGATCTGAGGAAAATAATTTCCCTTAGGGCCTATGTCATCGGAGATGCTGTGTGGAGGGTCTTTTTGAGGAGAGGAAGGAATAAACATTGGTCTTGAAGAGACCCATGTTGTAGGAAGGATGAAACAAAGGCCGGCAAATCGTTCCACAGCCGAGCTTTTGAACACAAGAACGAGTCGAAGAAGCGACCTGTTCTCATGTGTGACAAATGTCAACCGTGTACAAATGTTGGGCAAGCGTTTGGCGCGTTTCCCGATTATGCACCGGTGCCGAAGGGATCAATGACGCTAGTTCCTCGGAGCATCTTCCTTTGTAATACCAGTAGAACAAAGATAGCATTCCCACCCGACGCCTGTGCTCTAAAGATTGCAATCCGTCTGTTAAGATGGGAGAATCTATCAAACGGACCGCCCGTTTCTGCACAGAGTCGAGGGTATTTTTTAATTTTACTATTTTTGAACCATAATTTATGGTCTTTACAGGTTGTGTGTATTATTTTCGTCCCATTTTTTTAGGTTAGGTTAGGTTAGATTAGGTTTCAGTAGATATTTTGTTGGAGGATGTTTTGTTCGAAGGATATTTTGTCAGGAATATTTTGTCGGGGATATTTTGTCGGGGATATTTCGTCAGGGATACTTTGTCGGGAATATTTTTTCGGTGATATTCTATCGGGGATATTTTGTCGGAAATATTTTGTCGGGGATATTTTGTCGGAAATATTTTTTCGGGGATATTTTGTGGGAGATATTTTGTCGCGGGATGAAACGTCGTAAAATGTTCGGACAACTAGAATTTATGCATTAATGAAAATAATAATAACACACGTAAAAGATTATACAAAAAAATAAATAATAAACAACAAACATAATAACCTACATTACAAATAATAATACAAATCATAACAAAGAAAAATTATACAAATTAGAATTTACATATCAACAATGGAGTGGTCATTCCAAACCTTGATATATTATTTTAAATTAATAAATTACTTATTTATTTATTTATTTATTTTCGGGAAATCGACAGTTTACATTTTTACAGTTTGTACATGTTTGTATAGCCAAAATAAAACCAATTATGGATTTCCTCCATGTGACTTTACCTCTGATTAACAGCATAATAAAAAAAATTAAATAATAAATTTATAATAAAGCAGTATGAGATCAAAAATTTTATAAAACAAAAGATTAAGTATATAAAACTAAAATTTACATAAAACATAAAATATCAATACATTGGTAACCATAAGAAGCCAGATTGTACATATAATTACACAACATTTACAGAATTTAAACCCTGTAACCTCTGGGTTACTAGTCAGTGATGGTAAAAACTCAATGGAGGTGTCAACCATATCAAGTGTCAGAATAACAGAAGGGCATGAATGAGATGATACAAGAATGTGAATGAAGCAAGGAGTGTGTTCCGAGACCGAGTTGTTTGGCAGTCTATCCTCTCTGCCTACCCTTGCGGTGAAATGGCATGATGGTTAATTAGTTAAATAGTTATTATTTGTTTACATCAAGCTAGGTTAGGATTTGTTAGCGAGTTAGGTCAATGACACATCCAACTTTTGAGCGAGTACCTGCTCTCGTAATCCAGTCAATGTAAGCCCCGAAATCTTCATGGAATTGTTGACGAACCCGTTGCTTTTGAAATTCGGCCCTTCTTTCCACACGGCCCCTCTCGTTGGAAAATTCTCTAAGTTCACAGTGCAGGAAAAATCATAAATAATCAACAAAACAATAAACAAACATAACAAAAATTTAAATAAAACACAAAAGGAGAATGGAAATAAGTTTTGGACCAACCCCACAATGGAAATTGGAGGTTTGGACCCACCTCTCAATAAAAAAAGAAGGTTTGGACCTAGCTCTTAATAGAAATAGAAGGGTTAGTCACACCCCCCCAAATAGAAATAGATTTGAACCCACCCCTAAATAGAATTAGAAGTTTTGGGCTCACCACTCAATAGAAATAAAGGTAAGGACCAATTTCGCAATAAAAATGGAAGGTTTGGATCCATCTCTCAATAAAAATAGAAGTATTGGACCCACCCCTAATAAAAATAGAAGGTTTGGACCCACCCCTAAATAGAAATAGAAGTTTTGGACCCACCCCTAAGAGAAATAGAAGTATTGGACCCACCTCTAATAAAAATAGAAGGTTTGGACCCACCCCTAAATAGAAATAGAAGTGTTGGACCCACCCCTCAATAGAAATAGAAATGTTAGACCCACCCCTCAATAGAAATATAATTTTGGGCTTAGTGACCCAACCATACAATTAATTTTTAATGCATTTGTAACAACAGTTAATAAGGCAAGAAATCAGCATTATCAACAAATTTGTGTTCCAACGTAAATCGGTCATTCTCAATTTAAAAAAAATAATTTATTTTATATATTTCTATTATTTATTAACCTTTAGAAAATTAACAATCGAATTTTAAAATCATTTTATTAATTATACCAAAAAAAAATTATAGATTTTCTCCTTGTATATTAAGAAATGAACAAAATTAACAGAACAGAATTATTTAAAACAAAAACCATAACATTACAATATAGTACACAGGACGTACATAAAACAAATTAAATTATAAGTATAAACATTAACCAAAAAGTTACTCAAGACATGTCAGAAAAACACTATTTTAAAGACTTTAATATTTATTCAGCTTGCAAGCAAATGTCCCCTTTTGATATCATGTTATTGTAATTATTACATAGTCTGTTCAACAAGAATTTTGTTTACATTTTGTTTTGCATTGGATCCACTTTGTTTGGGACGGAAGAGCGTGTGGAGCACGCAGGTACATTAAATTGAACCTGATTTAGAAACTTCGGACATTGAATATTATTGTTAACTAATTTATACAGGAATAGTCCATTTACCTATTTAATGTCTTTGCACATTTAATGAATCAATTTTAAAGTATGTAGCTGAATTTTGTGCACATAATTATATTAAGAAGACACCAGACTACGGTAAAATTAAAAAAAATTATTTTTTTCGTTTCATTTTTTTAGAGATGCATTTGTTAAAAATGCTGTCACCAGATGTTTTAAGGAAAGTCGTAAAATTGACAGAGATACAACATTTTATGTGAAACCGTTTAAGACAGTTTGCACGCTGAATAACCCTTCAGCAAAACTTTGAACACGTTTTACTTGAAACTACAATTTTCAACCTGTTTGACAACAAATTAAAAAAATCTATACATCCGATTTGCATGCACGAAGTCTTAAACTGTTTTGACAATTCAGTCTCTAAACCACCAACAACAGGGGAATTTTGATATCTAAATGACGGACCAAAGAATTTTATTTCATGATTTTATAGAAAATTTTCATCGTTCACAAAAAAAAATAGAAGGGGGCCCTTTATAAAAAAAAATCCTACGTAATGCCATAGAGACCGCATTTTCGAATAGTTTAAGACTTGGTGCATACAAGTCGGATGTATAGTTTTTTAAAATTTGTTGTCAACCAAGTTGAAAACGCATTCAAAGTTTTGCAGAAGAATAATTCAAACTGTTTCAAACGGTTTCATATAAAAAGCAGTATCTCTGTCAATTTTACGAATTTCTTTAAAAATTTGGTGAGAGCATTCTTAAGGTTAAACTTCACGTACATTATAATTTATGCATTCACAGATGGCGCCAATTAAATTATTTTAGGTTTTTAATACTTTTGCATGTTACGCTAAAATGTTAAGGTTAATTAATTGTTTGCGCCCGTATTAATATAAATAAATAGTTTTGTCCATAAACAAACCCTAATCTTTCAAGAGAGGCTGAAAAATTCAATTTTATATCGGTGACTCAATCCAATATTGTATTTTTAAGCCTTTCTTGAAAGATTGGGGTTTGTTTATGGACAAAACTATTTATTTATTGTATTCATATTAAATATGTACAGGCGCAAACAATTAATTCGCCTCAATATTTTAAAGCAAAATGAGCAAAAGTATTAAAAACCTAAAATAATTTGATTGGCGCCATCTGTGAATGCGTAGATTATAACGTATGTGACGTTTAACCTTAACAAATGCATCTTTCAGAAAATGAAATTAAAAAAAAAATGACAAAAATTTTTTTTTCGTGGTCTGGTGTCTTAAATGTGTTATATGCTGAGTGACATTTAAACAATATGTAAATAAGCCAGCATGTGACATATTGGAAACGATGAGAGTATGCAGTGACGGAGTTTAATTCAGGACTTACCCGCTAAGGACTCCGAGAACTAGGTTGAGCATAAAAAAGGAACCCAACACTATGAGAGGCACAAAGTACATCCAGTTGAACATACTGCCCATTGAGTCGTTCATCTGAAACATCAACACATTACATTATTTAACATAAAGAACAACAGTTATCCTCCCTTGCGACACCTACAGTGGTGTACACCAAGATTAGCAGTCTGTTACACAAAATACGAAGGTTGTCCAAGATTCAAAGACATTTCCTCACAGCTACGCGTACATTATTTCTCAAAATATGGCAGCACTAGCGTGTAGCTCAGATTTTTCCCTAAAATACAAGCGGTGATCCGGCTTGGTAGCTGTTTCAGTGCGATCTTTGCGTCCACTTGAGATGGACAATTATTCGCTTTCTTAAGTAAGGGGGAGTTCGCCCTATTGAAGTTTTTATTTTAACTCAGATGTCAGTAAGTCTACCACACAAATGATTTTTGGGAAAAATGGCATATGCAAAGTGCGTTCTTGTTTGATTCACAAAATGATGAAGAGCAAAATCGTGTGGAAAGCGCTTGGGTCAATTCGAATCATTTTTCCAACCAAGGTGAGGCATTTTTCCGTTGAAACATGGGTTCACAACCTAACCCCAGAATCAAAAAGGTGATCAATGACATGTAATAATAATAATAATAATATAAGTTTATTCCAGAATGTATGCAGGGGAAGTGCAATACAATACATTCCATAATGTAAAATAACAAAAAAAGATAAATAATAAGTTAAGGTAAAAAGTAAATAACAACACATAAATTAAATAAAATAAACAAATAAGCATAAAAAATGAAACTGAGAAAAAAAAAAAAATTATGTATGTAAACACTAAAATGAATGTAAATAGCCGTTTACGGAGGGTATTTCATCGTCTCCCGTCTCCACAGGGTCATCAGGGGAAATTCCATCCAGGCAGTCATGGCGGTGATGATCGCATTCTTCGAATGGCGCAGTTTGCGCCATAAACTTCCCATGCGGTGGCGGAGAAGTGATTTGCATCTTTTTCTTTAGCTGAAGCAACATCTGGTCAGACTGACCAGAATGCGGAGGGAGAGATGAGAGCATTTTTGACGGCTTAGTTCTACGATAAGCGAATCAAGGACATTGATCGTAACGGATTATGTCGAAAAATAATGGGGATATGTACATAAAATGTTACATGATTTTTTGGTAAATATAAATTTTTCCTGATTTTTTTTAATTAGAAAGGTTTTTAATTCTTGGACAACCCTCGTACATTGGACATAAGCTAGAATAAATATTGTGATAAAAATGACATCAAATTTCTTTTCAAAATTATATTATTAAAGTGGAGACAGTATATTGATAGTGAAACCGTATCCAACCAAGGTAACGAATTACAATGTACCTCGTAACAACAATCAACTGTCAGATATAAACAAAATGGCGAATGAAAAAGGTTCACAGTGATGTTAGAACCTTGTAAAATAAATGGAAGCTTGTTATTTATTTATTTTTATTTAAGTACATAAAACAGGCATTAAGCCCAAAAATTTATATACATGGATGATTTAAATTACAAAAATTATAACAAAAATAATATCAGTAATAATTAGCTACTCGTAAATATGCAAAAGTGAATGACGAACAAGAATGAGTAAAAGGTAGAGTACAAAAGAATCACCAACAATTTATTATTGGCACCTGTGCTGATGGGAATGATTCTAATGCTTGTTATTAGAACTTCGTCATATAAGCATTACAGAAATTCAATAACTGAAAATAATTTTGGTTATAGAAATGAGCCGAATAAATGATTTTGCATTCAAAAGTCATTTTTGAAAAAAATGTCAGTAAGAAGTGTTTAAAAAGCAATATGCTTGTAAACTAATTACCGTTGCCCCCTGTACAGTAAAAACTCATAGGTTCGGAGCTTGACTAAAACCTACCGTCACTTATGTTAATTATTTACCATAATTATATGATCAAACAGATCTCTCTCTCTTAGTCGGTAATGAGTACTGTTATTATGAGTTATTTGTAAATACGCTGACAGTCAGTGTTTAAAACTTGTTTATTAATACATTAAGATTCACTGAGTCTTTCTTCTTTCTAATTCGCCAACAGGACAAGCAGTTCTTTCAGAAAAGCAGGGGGGCCGAGCCGATGTTTAACCTGTTGAATGACAGATGGTATTTCGAAAAACCACTTGGAAATTACCTTGTTGCTTTCTCGTCAAATATCCATATAAAAACAAAGGAATTGTTTTATTTGTGATTGTTTTCTGTTTACAAAATAATATATCTTATTATTCCTGTATATTATTACATGATAATATCGTAAGATATTTTTCAGAATAGCTAACTAAAAAAAAAAGTTTAAAAAATCTCTTATTTTGGAAATAATTGTCAAAAAATATAATCGCACAAATATAAACTGATTTTATTATTTCTACACAAATCTGAATACAAACTCAACATCAAAAAAACACAATTCAAAGTAGTTTGCAAATAAATAAAGACCTTTATATGCATTTGAAAACGTAAATCGATTATTTCGCCTTTGACAGTTGCCAAAATTGACCCGCATAGTCAAAGAAAATTCATTAAAAAATATTCAATATCAAGAATGATATTGGCGCAAGCGATTCTAACCTTGTGCTTAATACAGTTTCTTTATAAATAAGGGCTAAAATCGCATTTAAAGATAAAAAAAATAAAAAAAATAAAAATTTCGAGCCCGACTAATGACAAGTTAACTGAGTAAAAATAAAAAGTGCTAAATCATCATATATAAACGTGTTAGTGTAAAATAAACTCAGAATACTTGTCTAAACTGAATTGTGACCTGAAAACCTTAACAGGAACCTTGTGGTAAGTAACGGTGACGATTTGGTAAGTAAGTAAGGAAGGTGGGACACTCACCCAGTATAGTATATTGGTCCAGCCCTCCATGGTGATGCACTGGAAGACGGTGAGCATGGCGTAGCCGATGTTGTCAAAGGAGGTTATCCCAAAGTTGGGTCCCTCCCAGTCGTCTCGGCACGTGGACACGTTCACGCTGCACGTGTGCGCACCGGACGGAGCCAGCGTCTCGTCGTCACCGTTGCACGGCGTCTGACCATCGCCTTCTTTAAATATTTTATCTGGAATTCACCATTAAAACCGTTAAAAACAATTATTTATAGATAGCTTTTAAACACTACAGACTCTATATTTTGCAATGTATTTCTCTTGAGCAATCTCCTGCAGGTTCCTATTAAATTTGCAGTTTTTAAACATATTTCAAAATAAAAATAGTGTTTTTGACACCAGACGAAAGATTCTTTCAGATTTCGCAGCTACCAACATTATTTTCATTTCATAAACGCATAGATATATGAATATTAGTATACCTGCCCTAAGTGATAAAAGCGTATTATTTCCCCCTCCCCATACCAGTTCCATTGGAACCGGATGGGGTTGAGTATGAATCTAAAAAATGTGATGTCATCATTCTTCTGCGAAATAACACAGCAAAAAACATGGTTTGTGTTTTGAAAACGTGGAAATATATATACTATATACTATATAATATATACTATCACTCGAGATACATGGCGTGTGCTCGTCGATGTTTACTGGGGTAAATAATTATGAAACATTTGTAAAAGTGTCCTAACTAAACACGGCAACAAAATATTGGAGTCTGCAAATAGGCAAACTTTACTTTGCCGTATTTAGACTTCGCAAATTTGTTCATTACGCGGCGAGCAATTCGCGCTCCCATGTAAAAAGGTCTATTCATTCAAAAGCAGAGTTTACTATTAAGAACTAAATGGTGATATTATAATGCGAGATGCCTATATACTGTCATATTGAGTTCTTGACGAATCACATATCTCCAAAGTCATCTTCCCGCTCTGCGCCCCGTTGTAGTTGTTGTCTACCCCTCACCTTTATGTTCTGGTCTAGTAATATTCAAATGTCTATGCATAAACGCAATTTTTTTTTCAATTTTATTGGAATAACTTGTTATAATAACTTTTAAAGGTTTCTTTTTCGTTTAGATTTATTATTATTATCTTTTTCTTCAATGGCATATATTTTTACTGTTATCTTTATGTAGGTACAATAGGCCACTTGCATGGATTTCATAACGACTTGGAAAAAATCATGTGGATAGATCTTTTTACTAAGATTAAGAAAATGTTAGTAAAATTGTATAGAAATGTACAGTTTTTGTTATTTTTAAATAAATAAATCCATTATTTAGGCTTGTGACGTCACTACATGAAAATGTCCCGTCTCCGAAAATGTTCCTATTATTTTTTTAAAATTCCACACTGATTTATTTTTTTATATGGCATCACTTTGATTTCAGGCGAATTTCTTAATTCGTTCACTAGATTTATTGTTTGTTCTCTGCGAACTTATCATTTGGTTTCACTTTTTGACAGATGCTCTGAAGAGAACCCCGTATTTTTAATGATCTACGGGGTTCTCTTCAGAACGTGCAGATGATGTCGGTACGTATTTTAGAGGTATAATGATTATGGTGCTGATTTTAACAAAATTAAATTTTATAATATTCGTATTATTATTATAATTTACAAGTACAAGTATATTACATTGAATTTAGTAATATAGACGCTGTTCATTATAATGATTTATGGTCAATAAGATGGATCAAGGAAAAAAATATTTATGAGATGTAATATTTTTGGTATGCCTCGTTATTCTCCTGTGCCATTCGTGTGGAAAATGTTCTTTTTTTTTTAAATGATTTTCGGCTATGTAATTATCGTTTTTTCAAACCTATAAAATTATGTCCCGTCTTTCCGGTTTATAAAAAATGGTCTGATTTATCGGATTGAAATTTTCAAAAAATCCCCAGGGTTTCAAAAATACGATTAAAAAATAAAAACAAATACAGAATGTCTTAGAATATTTGCCTAAACCGGAAAAAAATTTAAAAAAAATTGATGCAAGTGGCCTATTGCAAGATTCTACCCAAATTAAATTACAATATAGATAGTGTCTTGGATAAATATATCCATTTAAGAAAATTCAGATAATGTTGGCTGCTCTTAGGTCGAAGTATGATACAGTTAAAAATTAAGTTTATATGGTTGAATTAGCTCAATGGTCAGAGCAATGGCAAGGCAGAGATCGTGGGTTCAATTTCCAGATGCGATCGAATCTTTTTCCGTTTCATATTTTTCCGTTGAGAGTGGTTCAACATTTAAATATTACAATTTGAGGTATTATTCAGTTTTTTCTTTAATGCATATTAATTCCACACAGGACACCCTGAGGAAAATAATTTCCCTCAGGGCCTATGTTATCTGAGATGTTGTGTGGAGGGTCTTTATGAGAAGCGGAAGGAATGAACAGTGGTCTAGAAGAGACAAATGTTGTAATAAGGAGGAAACACAAAGGCCGGCAAATCGTTCCACAGCCGAGCTGATGAACACAAAAATGAGTCAAAGAAGCGACCTGTTCTCATGTGACAAATGTCAACCGTGTACATATGTTGGGCACGCGTTTGGCGTGTTTCCCGACTATGCACCGGTGTCGAAGGGATCAATGACGCTAGTTCCTCGGAGCATCTTCCATTGAAATAGCGGTAGAACACAGATAGCATTCCCACCCGACGCCTGTGCTCTAAAGATTGCAATCCGTTTGTTAAGTTAGGAGAATCTATCAAAAGCACCGCCCGTTTTTGAGGTGTTGAGGGTTTTTTCAGGTATTTTGAGGCTCCAGACTAGAGGTGGCTGCCAAATTCAACCGTGGGGAGCATTTGTGGTTTGTACAGGGTTAGAAAATGTGTACTATTAAAATATCTGTGTCCCTGTACAGTATGCCCAGTTTTTGAGAGGTTATTCCACTTTAAAATTAATAATAAACATTGAGGATAGAGAAATCTGTAAATTGGAAAAGGCAGCAATTGATTAGTGTAACCATGGAGACAACGATATAGGATCGATACTTACGCCTATTTTCTACTTCGTAGCATGTCCGGTGCAGAGCGCCGACGTAAAATTCCAGCCCTATGATGGCGAAAATAACGATGGCGAACAGCACCAACAGGCCGATCTGCAGCAGGGGGGCCATGGCCTTGATGATAGACTTGAGCACCACTTGCAAACCTACACGTACGTCAGACACACAAGTGCAAACATTGCGTTAGAATCTGTTTTGTGGCAACCCTGATATAGATAATATCACATAGTGATTGTGCTAAGTCAATATTCCTTACAGCTGTATTTGATATTGTTATTTAGTGATAGCACTGAATAAAACATTCATTACAGTTGTATTAGACATTGTTATTTAGTGATAGCACTGAATTAAATATTTATCACAGTTGAATTAAACATTGTAATTTTAATAATAGTATCTAGTGCATTATTCAACACAACTGTATCAGATATTGTTATTTAGTGACAGCACTAAGTCAATATTTTAGCTGTATTAGATTTTGTTATTTAGTGATAGCATTGTCAATATTCGATATAGCTATATTGGATATTATTATTTAGTGATAGCATTGCCTATATTCGATATAGCTGTATTAGATATTGTTATTTAGTTATAGCATTGTCAATATTCGATATAGCTGTATTAGATATTGTTATTTAGTTATAGCATTGTCAATATTCGATATAGCTGTATTAGATATTGTTATTTAGTTATAGCATTGTCAATAGTCGATATAGCTGTATTAGATATTGTTATTTTTAGTAATATCACTGAATTAAATATTTGTTACAGATGTATTACATATTGTTATTTTTAGTAATAGCACTGTATTAAATATTTGTTACAGATGTATTACATATTGTCATTTTTAGTAATAGCACTGTATTAAAAATTCAATATAACTGTATCTGAAATTGTTATTTTTAGTAAAATCACTGAATTAAATATTTGATACAGCTGTATTACATATTGTTATTTTTAGTAATTGCACTGTATTAAATATTTGGTACAGCTGCATTACACATTTTTATTTTTAATAAAAGTACTAAATTAAACATTCATTACACCTGTATTAGATATTGTGTAAGCTTAGTGTACGCACTGATTTCGTTAATCAACGCAGCTGTTTTAGATTAATTTAGTGATAGCACTGATTTCAATATTCAATACAGCTGTATTAGATATTGTTATCTAGTGATAGCACTGAAGTAAATATTTGATACAGCTGTATTAAACAATGTAAATTAATAATAGCACTGAGTTCAATTTTCGATACAGATGTATGAGATATGTAATTTTACTTACGATATTGAATTCAATATCTGAAACGGCTGTATTAGATATTGTAATTTTACTTACGGTATTGAATTCAATATTTAAAACAGCTGTATTAGATATTGTAATTTTACTTACGGTATTGAATGTAATATTAGAAACAGCTGTATTAGATATTGTAATTTTAGTGCCAGTATTGAATTCAAAACAACCAAATTATATTTTTTAAAATGCTCAAAATTTAATGATATGAAAATGAAAACATTTAATTTAATTGAGATTGTATAATCGTAAAAGACAAAAATTGCACTGAATTTTTTTTTATACATAAATATATTAAAATAGCAATATATATTTACTTTTACATGAGCACACTTTGGCTAACTAAATGTGTATGCCAAGAAAACTAACCTAGTCTACTGAAACACATACTATGGTAGAAAATATTTATCTATATATTATGGAAATCTATGTTTCTAAGGAAAAAACACACTAATATATATTTTCAATTGAAAAATGAAATAAAACCGATAAAAAAATGTCTGAATTGCTTGGGTTATTTTATTTTTTAATTTAAACATACCTAAATTCTTGATTATCCCCAGAAAGAAACAGAGATAAAAAAAAATTAAGTTTTGCAGTCTGGATTCACGAAATCTTAATAAGTGAACAAACCGGGATTCAAACCCATTACCGCTTATTCTAGCAACTCAAGCGTCTTCAGCGCTACTCCACAAGTGTCTGAAGTCGTCTGAAATTAAGATTGTCTGAAATTAAGAACGTCTGACATTAAGATCGTCTGAAATTAAGATCTTCTGAAATTAAGTTCGTCTGAAATTAAGATCGTCTGAAATTAAGATCATCTGAAATTAAGATCATCTGAAATAGAGGATGTCTGAAAAGGAGTTTATTGGAATAGAAGGTCTCCTCATAGAAAATTTTGCATTATAATTGAAAACCTGTAAGAAAATAGGGCCTAAGCGCTGAAAAATAAAAATTAGAGTGTAGCATGAGAAAATTTTAATTAAGTAAATAAATAAAATAAGAAAACTTAATTTCTTCACAAATATTTTTTATAATGTTTCTGTTGCTTAGGCCCTATTGTTTGAATATTTGTACTGTAAGTGTAGATGCCCCCCATACTCACTGGGAATCCCCGACACCAGCTTGAGGGGGCGCAGCACCCTGATGGCCCGCAGGGTGCGGAGGTCCACCTCGGGCCCATCCTGTGGGAACTGGGTTACGAACCTACAAACAACACACCCATACTGCTAATTCTAGCTTTATTCTACCACCCTTACACTACGAGGGTTACTAACGGACTCACAGCAATGGTGGAAGCATTGATAATGCAAGGAATACCAGTTGATATTAACACTTACTTATACAGGATTTAACCCAAGGATTTTAACCAGCGATTCTTGAGCAAATTTGGAGATAAATATGTAAATGTCATTTTGCTGTCTGATTAAATATTTTTTCATTCCCTTAGAAGGTCAGGGGTAAAAAAATTTTTTCGTGTCCTTAGAAGGCCAGAGGTAAAATGCCAACCATCCACCATACGCCGGCTGACACTATTTTCATAATAACTTAATTGTTTTTTGCCAAATGATGTTTTTGTAAATTGTATCCTCTTACCAGATAACGTGTTTATATATTTATAAAAATTGTACATAACCATCCTATGTAGTTTCCCAGGATAAGTACTTATATTCAGAGAAATGTTTTCTTTCTCTCTAGTGTTATAAAAAAAATATATATATATAATGGAGATATATGAAAATATTCTTGAGTTTTATTATATTTTCTAAAAACAAGTCATATTATGAGGCTTTTCTGTAAATAAGTACAGTATTATGACTTTTGAAAATCTAGAATTATGTGATGGAATTTTGCATCGCACTTTTTCACATATAAAATAAACACATTTACAAGTAACGAAATAACAAGCCAGAATAATATTAAGATACATTATTTCCTTGCCAAGCAAATAACATATACTAGCTGGGCCCGTTGCAAAAGCAACTAACGGGTTAAAACACTATGCGATTTGCGTGTGAACGTGGATGAAGCGAGGAGTGTGCGTTAAATCAAATATCAATCGGTTAAATATCAAATATTATAATGTAGTTTCCCGGGACTTGGGATGAAACCATTACAGTTTAATTGACCCCCAGGTTAAAGTAGCCTTGTAACGCATGCCGGGTACCCGTTGTATATAATGTTTCAAAGTGCAGGTGCTTGCATTATAATGTAATTTCCCGGGACTTGGGATGGAACCATTATAGTTAAGTTGACCCCGAGGTTACAGTGACCTTGCAACGCATGCCGGGTATAATGTTATATAATGTTATATAGTGCAGGTGCTTGCATTATAATGTAGTTTTACAGGATTTGGGATGGAAAGAATACAGTTTAGTTGACCCGAGGTTAAAGAGACCTTGCAACGCATGCCGGGTACCCGTTGTATATAATGTTATATTATGCAGGTGCTTGCATTATAATGTAGTTTTCCAGGATTTGGGATGGAACCAATACACTTTAGTTGACCCGAGGTTAAAGTCGCCTTGCAACGCATGCCGGGTACCCGTTGTATATCATGTTATATAGTGCATGTGCTTGCATTATAATGTAGTTTTCCAGGATTTGGGATGGAACCAATACAGTTTAGTTGACCCGAGGTTAAAGTCGCCTTGCAACGCATGCCGGGTACTCGTTGTTTATAATGTTATATAGTGCATGTGCTTGCATTATAATGTAGTTTTCCAGGATTTGGGATGGAACCAATACAGTTTAGTTGACTCGAGGTTAAAGTCGCCTTGCAACGCATGCCGGGTACCCGTTATATACTGTACTTGGGATGCTAGATTATATACAACGTTACAGTGAGTTTGCAACGCATGCCGGGTACCCGTTGTATATAATTTGTAATTTGTATAAGTTGTATTAATGTTTTCCAGGATTTGGGATGGAACCAATACAGTTTAGTTGACCCGAGGTTAAAGTCGCCTTACAACGCATGTCGGGTACTCGTTGTTTATAATGTTATATAGTGCATGTGCTTGCATTACAATGTAGTTTCCCGGGACTTGGGATGGAACCATAACAGTTTAGTTGACCCCGAGGTTACAGTGAGTTTGCAACGCATGCCGGGTACCCATTGTATGTAATGTTATATAGTGCAGTGCTTGCATTACAATGTAATTTCCCGGGATCTGGGATGGAACCATTACAGTTTAGTTGACCCCGAAGTTAAAATGGTCTTGCAACGCATGCCTGGTACCCGTTGTATATAATGTTACAAAGTGCAGGTGCTTGCATTATTATGTAATTTCCAGGGACTTGGGATAGAACCATTACAGTTTAATTGACCTGAGGTTAAAATGGCCTTGCGACGCATGCCGGATACCCGTTTTGTATAATGTTATATAGTGCAGGCGCTTGCACAGGCATTGAGTTGGGATGGAACCATTACAGTTAAGTTGACCCCGAGATTACAGTGGCCTTGCAACGCATGCCGGTACCCGATGTATATAATTTATTAATTTACGGACAAATAGTCCATTAAAAATATAAAAAAACTAACTAACTAATATCTCCATCTCCCTCTTATCCTTTCCCTCCTCATCCCCTTCCCTATCCCCATCCCCATCCCCGTCCCCGTCCCCGCCCCTGTCCCCGTCCCCGTCCCCATTCCCGTCCCCGTCCCCATCTCGGTCCCCGTCCCAGTCCCGGTCCCTGTCCCCGTCCCTGTCCCCATCCCCATCGGCATCCCTATCCTTATCACTCTTCAAGTCAAGCGTGCGTAAAGGCCCGACCGTTCGCCTCACCCGATCACCATCGATTCGCATCGATTACCGTTCGCATAAAATGTATAATATTTATATTCTCTTTCGTAACGCATTCACCAGCTTACCCCCCATGTCGAGGGTGCGTAAAGAAGTTTTATCGCAATCGGATGAACGGTTAAGCAATGCATAATTTCATGATGCCAGAGCTCACTTTTTTATACAGAAAGAATCGAGGGGATGCGCACATCAAATTCCCAAAGTTTCATCACAATCGGCTGCACTGTTTAGCAATGCAAAATTTTATGATGCCAGAGGTCACTCTTGTAGTTGTATTTTATTTCATTTTGCACGGCTAAGTACTAAGTTGGTACTTTGTTGTAATATTTCACCAAAACGACGCCATTATGTTGTTGAGTATAAAATAATTTTATAAATTTTCTTTTCAGCACAAATAAATTTATTCAATATCATGTTTTGATTTTTAAAGGAAAAAAGTCCCTGCAAGTAAGTACCTACCTAGAACACGCTTAAAATATATATTTTTTTATTTAATAATGTCCAATAGAACAATGCTTCATTCATAATCAACACACCAATAAATAAAATAAAATAATAAGGCCGGGTTGTTTAAGAAAAAAATGTCAATTCTTCAAATTTTTCTAGTAAATTTTTAGTTCTAGATAGTTCCGTTCGAGTTCTGTAATTATTTCAGTTTTGTAATGTAACTGGCCTTTAATGATAAAATAACAGAACTTGAGTAGAACCAATACAGAACGTGAAAATTAACTTTAAAAAAAGTTTAATTATTCAGTATCATCGAAACAACCTTACCTTAGTATTGCATTAAAACCTAATTAATTGTTTATCTACGTATTCGGGTAGGTACCTGCGCATTTCTTTCAATTCCTGCAATCATTGCTTTTTTCATCATATTTGCAATACTACCGAAATAAGTAGGTACCTACCCCGAATGAATAACGTGTTAATTTGAACTGGCTAGCAAAATTTTAACTTCCGATGGAATCTGTAAGCACGTGTTTTGATGATTTTTTTCGGAAAATGTCGAGTTTTGTCAGTATCTCCTGAACTTTTTTGTATGGGATGGGCATGTATAATTGGTATTAAAAGTTGAGGAATTCTCTACTGTATTAGATTTTTGAAAAACATCCGAGCCGGGATCGGTTTTGGGGCCACAATGCCGCGTCCCGTAAAACCACTACCGAAAACTGTGAAAATTCTGTTTTGTTAGGCTAAAAATTTGACGTCTAAGATCCCTGACCTGACTCAAGATTCCTAGCATTTTCATTTGCATTGAAACTGATGGCCAAAATGACATCTTTTTTTTGGAAACGCGAACCTGTCGGCGGGAAATGTAACCTGGCCGAATTGAGTATAATTTTACTATTGGTTCTAGTTTTCGCCGTTGATTCGCGTCAGTTTTTCTGTGAATAAAGCGCTAATTTTGTCGAAAAAAATTGACCTCGCAAAATCAAAGTACTGAGGGTGAAACTGATGGCCAAAATGACATCTTTTTTTTTGGAAACGCGAACCTGTCGGCGGAAAATGTAACCTGGCCGAATTGAGTATAATTTTACTATTGGTTCTAGTTTTCGCCGCTGATTCGCGTCAATTTTTCTGTGAATAAAGCGCTAATTTTGTCGAAAAAAATTGACCTCGCAAAATCAAAGTACTGAGGGTGAAACTGATGGCCAAAATGACATCTTTTTTTTTGGAAACGCGAACCTGTCGGCGGAAAATGTAACCTGGCCGAATTGAGTATAATTTTACTATTGGTTCTAGTTTTCGCCGCTGATTCGCGTCAATTTTTCTGTGAATAAAGCGCTAATTTTGTCGAAAAAAATTGACCTCACAAAATCAAAGTACTGAGGGTGGCTGAATGTGACTTTGAGCGAAAGTGAACCTTAAGGTGGGAGAAACGCGAGGGGCAGAGTGGTCGGTTTTCGCGTAAAGTCGAAGAGTGAGCGGTCGATAAACTGTGTATTAATATATATATTTTAGTATTATAGGAGCATTTTTTAAAGTTTAAAATACCATAAAATTGAGAACCAGAAAATCTACGGTGGGTTACACGACAAACACTAGGAGTTAAACAAAAAAATGTTATTCCATTACGCAACGCCTAGCGGATCACGTGTTTCAAGCAGCACCGTACAGACGAGACAGAGTGCGTATTAGTTGCGCCGTGTAGCAGTGTACTCAGTAACGATAAGTGATAAAAATATATTTTTTGTATTTAACTGAAAAAAAAAATGTACCACAAAGCAAAATGACATCTATATTTAAATCTCCAAATATACTCTGGAATCGCTGGTAAAAATCCTTCAGGGATATGCTGTTACACCCTGTGTATACCACCAAGAGGTGGTGAAATACCATAACTACACTATTAAAATCTATCTCTCACAAAAATCAATGCTACCAACATTTTCATTTTAAAATAAAACTAAGAGTTTTGCATTTTTTTTTAAATCTCTACATTGGTTGTAAGAAAACACAGTGCGTTTAATTCTGTTTTTACATAGGACGAACATTTTCAGAAAAATATTTTTTTTTTGCTCCACACAGGAAGCCCTGAGAAAAAAATCCCTCAGGGCCTATATCATGATTTGGAATGCTGTGTGGAGGGTCTTAATAAGGAAAGAATAAAGGAGAGGAAATGCTGGAAAGGAAAAGGTAAGGTAGAAATCTGGGGTAAATATGTCAGGAGCGACGGACGTATGAATCCATCCCACCCACAAAAGAGTCCGGCTGGAGAGGTCTAGGTTGGTTTGCCCTCAACCAGCCTATTCAGTAGATGGGCAAACGCATATGCCGCAAACACCTAGATGAACTTTACCCCACGATCCCGGGCACCCCTGCCAAATTGGGATGACCTATGGCAAGGTACCCATACCTGCTTGCCAAATTATGAATTGACAATGAGACGATCCTAATAATAAAAGATACTTTTATTACGTTTTGTTAACTTTGTTACATCAAAACTACATAAAGACAGAATTGACTGTGTTATACATATTACGACACTAAAAATCTAAACAAATATTTCAAGTAATTATGAGAAAAAGCAAATCTGCCAAAACAGGAGCACACCTTCTAAATATCTAGAAAAAGGTTAGTATTATTACAACTATTCAATAAATCATACCACATTGATAATAGAAACAAAGAGAGATATTGCATGGAAGCGTGTCGACTGTCGCCGAGCTTCAACCAAACTGACTATCAAAACGGCTAAGAAATGAAACTTGTGCGTTTAGAGTATAGGTCAAAACAAAGGCGGGACACTGCTGTGCGTAGATGCGTTTTGAATGACACGCAGTTTCACACTAATAGTGGTTCATTGCCTATCTCCACTGTTTCTCTTATCTAAGCTATACCATATAACAAGGGTTTAAAGTCAAATAATGTTATCTATAAAAAATATACAAATAATTCTAGGCCTTAAAGTCAAATCACATTGTATACAAATAATTTGAGGGTTTAAAGTCAAACAATGTTTATCTACAAAAAGATATACCAATAATAATTAATATTGGTAAATATTTCATAGATAACGTTGTTTGACTTTAAGCCCTCGAATTATTATTATATTTTTTTATAGATAAAGTTATTTGACTATAAGATCTAGAATTATTATTTTTTTTTTTTGTAGATAACGTACAAATAATTCTAGGCCTTAAAGCCAACATCATATATGTACAAATAATTCAAGAGTTTAAAGTCAAACAACTTTCTCTACAAAAAGATATAACCAATAATAATCAGTATCGATAAGTCTTTCATAGATAAAGTTGTTTGACTTTAAGCCCTCGAATTATTGTTATATTTTTTGTACATATATTTGACTTTAAGACCTAGAATTATTTGTATGTTTTTTGTAGATAACATACAAATAATTCTAGGCCTTAAAATCAAACAAAAAAATAATTCGAGGGTTTAAAGTCAAACAACGTTATCTACAAAAAGATATAACAAATAATAATCAGTATCGTTAAGTCTTTCATAGATAACATTGTTTGACTTTAAGCCCTCAAATTATTATTATATTTTTTTATAGATAAAGTTATTTGACTTTAAGACCTAGAATTATTTGTATGGTTTTGTAGACAACGCTGTTTGTTTAAAACCCTTGACATTTACCCATTGGTTAAACTACCAGAATATCATTGGTAAATCAAGAGTTTGACATGGTAAAAAGTAAAGATTACATTAAACCGCTAGTTAGTTTAATGAGATTGCAATGAAATAAACCAGCGTTTGAGGTTACTCTTACAGACTATGTTATATAACTGGCCTAAGGAATTTATACAAGAATGCTTTAAATACATGTCCTATTTGAGTTGTGCTTATTAATTTAAATTATGATTATTGACCCTTCGTCGTAATCGAGGAACTAAACTAATGAACCATCACGCCATTTCTCCACAGGGGTGAGCAGAGAGGAAAGACACAACGCTTGCTTCATTCAAATTCATACATGACCTCGTTTATTCTGATTCTTGAAATGGTCTGATACAAGTATTTGATTCACTTGATCTTCATCTATACATTGTTGTGGGATATCTAAAAGCTTCCGAGCTTGTCACATAGAGGGCAGTGCTGAGCTGTCCCGAAAGTCTGCTAGATGGCAGTTAGTTTAGTTCGGTGTTTGGGCACCAGGGGGGCCAAGGGCCTGGGTGCAGTCTGCAGGAGCTCATTCATTTTAGATTCTATTTAGCCAGCTTCCAGTTAGGTTGACTATCGTGGTCACCACTTGTACACGCCAAGTATTAAATAAATCCCAGATTAACATAAAATAACTTTATTCTTGCCAAAGAAGTCATCTCCTCCCAAGACGAGATGGAGAACTGTTTGTCTGAACACAACAATTATATTGTCTTCTTCGGGCGTCCCGACTTCTTCTACCATTCACTTTTGTGTCATATATTATATCCTTACACTTCTTTCTTCGTTCATCCGCTCAACACACAAAAATTGAGCTTACATTAGTTATTTTTTTTTACATTAGCTCCACACAGGAGGCCCTGAAGAAAATAATTTCCCACAGAGCTTTGTCATCTTAGGGATGCTGTGTGGAGGGTCTTTTTAAGGAAGAGAAGGATATGAAGTTCTGGGAAGGAAAAAGGTATGAGGGGTGGGTAGGAATCTTGGGTCAGTGTGTTCGGAATCCATCCCTCTAACTGCAGTGCACGGCGATGGGTCGAGAGAGTCCGGCTGGAAAGGTCAATAGCCTCCCTCAACCAGTCTCTCTCGATCCCGCCCGCCACGGATCAAACCTCACCCCATGAAACTGGACACCCCTGCTAAGTCACCAAACATAGCGTATCACTTGGGGTGACTTATCGCAGAGGTGTTGGGCGGGGTGGCGGTATCTACACCTGCCTCCGGTCTTACAGTCTTGCATTCTTTATAAATCTCCATATGTCATGTTCGCACGATCATACATGGTTTTACCGCACACATCACACAGCAGAGATGCCTCAGGGATCTCATCTCAACAGGCAGCATTCAGTCTACTTTCATCCTTGCCATACATCAGGGTAGGTACCAGCTCTCCATTGTGGACTGCTAGCTTTGCATCGTTGGACAATTTTTTGTTAGTGCCAACCCCGTTTTAACCAACAGTCATCCATCAATGGAATTTTCTACATTTATCTTTCTTTCAATATCTTTATCAGCCTTCCTATCTCTCCTAAACATACTTTCCGAATGTATGAGACCATGTATGAATGTGAATGAAGCAATGAGTGTGTGCCAAGACTGAGCTATTTGGCGGTCCGTCCTCTCTGAAACGGCGTGATGGTTAAGTAGTCTACAATATTACCAGCTAAAATAAACACAAATAATGTTATGATTTGAGATTTTTACGACCAAAATCGTGATTTGTTTCTGGGATATTATGCCGTTTTGCACTTCTTCTTAAGTCGCTTAAGGATCCTGACTCCAACTTCCAATTTCCATGGTGGACAAGGCTCCTCTACTCCTCACGGTCCTGTGCTGCGTGGAGAGTTGCGAACACCGACATACGGTACACCAGTGATATTTGGTCACTCTGTCACTCTAGCGCAGCGGTTCCCAACCTTTTTCTGACCCAGGACCACTTGTACGTTTATTTTTTCGACAGGGACCACAAGCAGTGGCGTAGCGAGGAGGGGGGCCCTATCCCATTCACCCCCCAAGACCATAATTCTCTAACGACGGACCAATTTTTTATGATGTTGAAATTTCTGTTTTTCAACTTTAATGGGGGGGGGTGACACCACGATATCCACCCTATCCGTCCCAGGTGCCACCCAAGCTAGCCTAAGGTCAGTGGCATAAGCTGGCATGGGTGACACCCGGGACGGATAGCACAACGGGAGGGGCGTAATGGGATAGGTAGGACGGGTTCTAGCAGAATATTTACCACAACAGAGGGGGCGGAATGGGATAGGGTGGGACGGGTTCTAGCAGAATATTTACCACAACAGAGGGGGAGGAATGGGATAGGGTGGGACGGGTTCTAGCACAATATTTACCACAACGGAGGGGGTAGAACGAGGTAGGATGGGGTGGGGCGAAACGGAATACCATAATGGCCACAATGACCACAAGGTACAATAATGATAAACTGAATATTGTCGAGACTAATCGACCACGGACAGCCCGCGCGCTGGCTCGCTTATCACGGACCATCTTCTAGCCTCTTGCGGACCACTAGTGGTCCACTGTGAACCACTGGTTGGGAACTCTGCTCTAGTGCATTGGTGACCTTCCTGCGCTTCTTCTGCCAAACATTTTACCAGTGACTATGAATTTCTTCAAGTTGGAGTTCACACATTGACGAGCGTCCAAGGTATATTAAAATACTTTGTATGTAGACGGATAGTAGAGAGCCTATTGTGGATGCCTGGCTCTTCCAGAATAGACACATTTGTGCATCTGGTTGTTCACGGAATCCTGAGAATTTTACTCCAGCACCACATTTCGAGGGCGTCTTTCCACATTATTACGCTATCTCTTAGTATCCATGAATTCACACCGTATAGAAATATGGGGAAAATCAACACCCGGACGATTCTCATCTTGGGTGTGTTCTGTATCTTGTATTCTGTATGTGCATCCTGTTCGTTGCGCTACCTCCTTCTTTAGCCAACATTTCAATTACATTTGCCTTGATGATGTGACGCTATCTAAAACGTTGGCTAAAGAAGAAGGTAGCCCAACGTGGCATAAAACCCCAAAAATAAATCACGATAACAAATGATGTCATATTGTATATAACTTTCTACGATCAGTTTTAACTCATTTATCTACAACATATGAACAAATTTGTTAGTTTAACATAAAGTAGGTATACCTTTTTGTCTCCGTGATATTGGAAGTTTCATTTGGTGACTTTTAAATTATATAATATTAAGAAAGACAATAAAGTAATTTAATCATAAATTACAGCAACTATATGTGTATATGTTTACTGTCTATTAGACGATAAATTTGATATTTGCTATTCACACATCCAGCTTAATTCACACTCATACACACTATTTGTGTACTCAAATTCAAATATATTCAACATAGTAAACAGTCTAAATTAAAGAAATATCCATAGTAATTATTCAACACTTAAAAATCAATGGGTAATTTTTTTTTTTCTAATAAAAATCAAACACAAATCCCTGAAATGACTTGAGTTTTCCGTGGCCGATAGTATTCTCATCATTAAATTTTGAGTTATTACGCGGTGTCGCGCTATCTCCTTCCTTATTTAACCTTTCGGACAGCGTTACAGTGTCCAACATCTGCCCTGAAGATGGACACTTAAACGCTGTCCGAAACGTCGGCTAAAGAAGGAGGAAAGGCAACACGGCGTAATAAACCAAAAACTAATGTATATACCAAAAATAAGAACAGTCTATTTGATACGATAATATTAAAAAATTCTATGTTCGTTAAGAAATGTACGATATTATTTAGGTTTAAAACATCTAGCCTATTGTGGAATTCTATGATTATTAAGATAAGTACAGTATTTTTAAGTCATATATCAACAACACATAAAACCATCTAGCCTATTGCGATAAGAGATTCTATAATCGTTAAGAAACATACAATATTATTAAAGTGTGTATAAAACATCTGGCCTATTGCAGAAATTCTATGATTGTCAAGAAAATAAAATATTTTAAAGTTGTACATAAATAACAACCACTCATAAAACCATCTAGCCTATTGTGTTAAGAAAATCTCGGTTTGTTAAGAAATGAACAATATTATTAAGATTTGCATAAAGCACCAAGAATTCTACGATCTTTAAGAAAATACAATATTTTTAGGTTGTACATATATATAACAACCACACACACAATCATTTAGCCTATAGTGTTAAGAAAATCTAAGTTTGTTAAGAAATGTACAATATTATATTAGCATATTGCGAAAATTCTATGATTGTTAATTAAAGTACAGTCTTAGTTGTATGTCAACCACACATAAAATCATCTAGCCTATTGCGTTAAGAAAATCTATGTTTGTTAAGAAACGTACAATTTCATTAAGTTTTGTAAAACTTCGCATAAAACCAACTCGCCTATTGCAAAAATTCAATGTTTGTTAAGAAAAATCTATAATTGTTAAGAATTGTACGATATTATTAAGATTTGTATAAAACATCTAGTCTATTGCGGAAATTCTATGATTGTAATAAAAGTACAGTACTTAGTTGTATATCAACCACACATAAAATCATCTAGCCAATTGCATTACGAAAATCTATGTTTGTTAAGAAATGTACGATTTCGTTAAGTTTTGTATAATGTATAAACCACACATAAAACCAACTAGCCTATTGCAAAAATTCAATGTTTATTAAGAAAAATCTATATTTGTTAAGAAATGTACGATATTGTTAAGGTTTGTACAAAACATCTAGCCTATTGCAGAAATTCTATGATTGTTAATAAACGTACAGTATTTTCAAGTTGTATTTCAAGCACATGTAAAATCATCTAGCATTAAGAAAATCTATGTTTGTTAAGAAATGTACGATCTTATTAAGTTTTGTATAAACCACACATAAAACCAACTAGCCTATTACAAAAATTCAATATTTGTTAAGAAAAATCTATATTTGTTAAGAAATGTACGATATTATTAAGGCTTGTATAACCATCTCTAGCCAGTGGTTTTAACAAATTCTATGACTGTTTTAAGATATATTCAAATTTTAATTTATCTTCTACAAAGTTGTGGAAGCAATTAGATTACGATGTATCGAAGAAGTTCATTACTTGGAATCCTGGACACCAATTTCAAAGGCCGCAGCACACGAAAAGACCTCAGCATCCGGAGATCCATGTCCACATTGGTCTCGGCAAATATTGTCATAGACCTTATCATTAACAGAGACACACTTAGCCACTCGAGCAATAACTACCCAAATGTAGGCAGGTGATTTTTATCAATTTAAAATTAAATATAAATTTAACAATTTAATTTTTTTTTTTAACCCAAAAATATGGGATAAACGGTGAAATCTAGGTAGATTCATTGACTTTAAACTGCAGAAAGCAGTTCATATGTTTTAATATTAATATTTGGAGGAATGATGTTAATTAATGGCCGAATTAAAAATATCAAGTAATATAAAAAAAAATTCATTTAAATATACATATTAGAGATGCCACGAATAGTGATTTTGCCGAATACCGAATATTCGGCTAGGCTTTCGGCCGTAGTGCCAAATATTTGGCAGCCGAAGTACAAGTGACACTAAGTACATTTTGCGGGTGATAGGTTCCGACCTGCATCATTGAAATACACACAGTAAAGTTTGACGGCTGGCGTAGTCCAGTGGTAAGACTCTTGACTAGCATTCCGAAGGCCGCGGGATTGAATCCCGGCGTGGAAAATAAATTTTATTTGATTAATTTGTGTTATTTCACAATTTATTCATTTAAAATAATAAATAGTACATTTACGTTCCTGAGTGGAAGATACTCTCAGTATCGCCCTGGTGTAAGGACCACCATTCAGAATTGAAACATTACTTAAAATGGCATTAGCCGTGTTTGGTGACCAGATCTGAATAGCCAGGTACTTCCCCATCTTCCTCTTCCCCATCTCCTTCTCCTCCCTACTACCTTCAGCCTCACAACATACCCCTATTGTGGATGCCATAGTCTCACTGGCTCCAGACGGAAGCAGCTGAGACTCTTGTGAAGTATCACTATAAAAAAAAACTATGCCGTGGGGGTATTTGTTTTATTTGCGAGTAATTCGCGTCACAACACGCGTTATTTATTGATTGTTACAACAAATTGTGTTACTTATAGTGTTATACCTTAAGAAATACTACTGTTTATTCGCAAAAAGCTTTACGAAATGGCACTATTTCATTTAAAAAAATCACATATTTGGGAATACATATTATGAAATTTTTAATGGACAATAAATATTTATATGTGATTTTTTTCATGGTTTGGTATCCGGTATTCAGCTGAAAGGTTTGAAATATTCGGCCGAATACCGAATAGTAAAAAAAATAACCGAATAGTAGCCGAATATTCGTGGCATCTCTAGTATCTTCTAAAATATATAGGTAAAACAAATTCCATTCCAAATTTTCTCGAACTGGTTCCTTGCTCCTGAGTGTGTTTAAATAGTAAATAATTACCACATTTTTTAATACTGATTTTCATTGACTTCACCAAACACGCGTCATATCACGCACCTTTGATTTCAAGCAAATGTCCGTCAATGTATTAAATAAAAACAGATCAAAGAATATTTTCTGCTGCGGGTCTGAACCTGAAAGAAATGAATGATCGTGGAATATAAGCGACACTAAAGCATGTAGATAGGAAATATGACTCACCCTGTGACCACCACAAAGAAGTCCATAATGTTCCAGATATTCCGGAGGTAGGATCCCCGGTGCAGAACAAATCCTAATGCTAAAATCTTCAGTGATGCTTCTACGCAAAATATTCCTAAGAAATACACTTCCGTTTTTTCCTGCAAATAAAAACATATTGAATTAATTTAAAAACGCACATAGATTTGATTTCACGATAAAGCAATAGTACGATAAAGTTACAGAAAAGTGAGACACGGTTAATACGCACTTAGTAATAATTAATGCTTTGATGTAAATTTTTTCTTGTACGCATTTCGCTTGCTGAGAATTGGTTTGTACTCAATGACATTATATAAATAGACTCGCCATAGTCTCACATACTCGCAAAATAATGTGGCAAGTACCCAACACTTTTGTTTTCAGCAGTTTTCAGTAATTTCTTAATTCAAAGGTTATTCATGTAAGTATTAAAAAGATATGCTACTCTCACACCAAAACCAAACTTCCAACTCGAACTTCCAACGCACGAACTACCCTTCTACACAATCGTCCAAAAGTTTGAAGTTGGTCTTAGTGTGGTTGTACCATAAGACAATCAAAGAATGTGTGTTTTTTCTCTAATGACGCACAAAATTGTCAGACGGGGAACAGGAAAATTAATTGTATTGTTTATAATAATCGATAATAATAAGTCATTTGTGTGTACATATAAATGAAATGTTATTTCTTCACTTTTACTAGTGTTTGCCCTGTAATGGAAACATTTTCTCATCACACAGGAGGGCATTTTGGCGCTTTTTAAAGGCAATTTTCCTACTGGTAAGACACGACCTTACTCGACGAGTGACAGTTTAGTACTAAAATACTAGAAATCGAGACCAGTGCAATTGCCTTGCTTTTGGCTTCCCACCTTGAGATTTCTACACCGCGTCTACAATATGTAACGTCTTTGTTTGTACTTGTGTATTTTTGTTTTTTTAAGCTGTAAATGCAGTATGTGTTAGTTCATTCAAAATTCAACGAAATATGTTGTTCTTTTACTTGTAGATAGATTAACCTTCGTAGTTTAAAAAAATATTTATAACAATTAAGTAGTTTGAAATAAAGAAAAACAAAAATATAATTCTTTTGAACTTCAAAACTTTTATTTCTCAATACGAGTTTTTGTGTACAAACCAATCCTGAGCAATCTATTTAACAAATTGACCTAAGGGTAAACGGAAGATATCGGCATCTGATAAGATGTTATTAGACATTATGTATGTTCTTCTGAAAACCAAATGTTGTGTATTTAGTTTTTGAGTGAGGTGTGGAATAGTTGGTTTGATCGGTGGAAATGAACGCTTTCTAGTTGGCAGGTAGTTATTGTCAACAGCGTCGTCGATTATTTTGAATAGATAAGGTCACATATATTTCTTCTATATTCTACGAAATAATGTTAATTCTAAAATATATTCGATGATATTATAATGCTGAGTAACTATTACCTGAGTTTTCATTTATAATTGGATTAAAAATAATAAAAAATACGTTTGATTAATACATTACTTATCATGAAATAAAATATGTTCATGGCATTAAACTAATATGAAAAAGAATTACAACACCAACAGGATTAAAATCAAAACAAATAGGTAGGAATTGAATAATTACCTACGTTTGCAGAGTAACATCAAGTAATTTTACAAAAATTCTGCGCGCAATTTGACATTTTACAATAACAAACAACAAAAACATTAGAGATGAGATAGTCGATGTTCCTGTCAAATCCTGTCCCGGTTGTAAGTTTCCGGTTCCTTTGCTGTCACTTACTAGAACCGTCGATATAATTTATTGTTTTCAAAAATACCGGTCATTTTGGAATATTTAACAAAAATTAACAAATATTATATGTTTTAATTTTTTTCTTAATGTTTCACAAGTAGCCCTCTTTTTTAATTTTTGTGGAACCGGTTCCTAAAATATGTGGATAAATAACTAGTTCCACATCGGTTTCCGGTCACCGCAGTGACCATCCATTTCGAGTCAACCATCTCCCATTCCCATCTCTGATAAACTTTGCTTTTTCCCGCCCTGTCAGTGGTGCTGGCAGTGTTGCCATGTCCCAAAAATTAAAAGCATGTTTCGGGGATGAAAAAATCATATGTGGCTGTGTTTTGAGGGATAAAAAAACCACGAAGTGACATGCTCTTCGTAAGCTTTTTATTGAGAATATAAATAATTAAATAACGATACGTAAAGTAAGAATCTTTAATACTTTATTAAAAACAATAATTTAATTATTTCCATTTGAATATTAGGAAAAAAACACCGTGCCTACCAATAAATATATTCTATTATGAAAGAGTTTTTGCTTTAAAAAGCGTTTTAGACAGTTGTTTTCAAATATAATTTGTAGAACCAACTTATTAAAATATAAATAACTTCTTTTTTTTGATGAGGCGAGCAAGAAAAAATTCCCCACTGTTCCAATAATATTTTTTCTAGAATTTACAGTTAGTAGTTTGTCTAATTAAAGTTACCAATATGTTATATTTATGTATATTAATTTATTTTTATGAATGTACTTATTCGTATTACCAATTGACAAAATTAAATTTAGATAAAGAGATATTGCGAACACATGCTGAAGCTTTAAAACTACATTCCTGATTTTAGTATTTCCGCACATGAACCATGCTAAAAAAAGTAACCCCCTCAAAAATACACACTTTCGTTGACCGGTAAAAAAACATGTCTTGTTCGACATGGTTTTTTAAAAAATATAATATGTTTGCAAAAACACAGTTCATGATGGAAGTCGACGTCCAAAGATAATGTTTTGGTTTTAATAATAATTACCGCTCGGAATCAGAGCGTTGCATAAATTGGCTTCAGCGGTTTTTGGTGACCATATTATGTGAATAGCCAGGGATTTCCCCACCTTACCATATTATAACAGATATGCTAAGGCCTTCCGTTCATGGAGATACTTACAAATTACGTGATTGTGACGCAACCACAAGTAACCTGCAGAAGATATACCTACTACTCTTTAATGCTGGTTTCCGTACAAGGCGCTACCCGAAATATATTGAACTTGATCATTTTTCACGTGCAGTTAGCACCATGTCAAGCGATGTCAAATGACTATTTTTCCAACATCAATCCATGCCTTCTCCACTAAATCCTTTCTTACGTATTCTGGTAAAGTATAATTATGTAAACACGCATTTTTTTCCAGTTCCAGAACCAATCTGATATTACTTTCATGTTCAGACGCCATTTCTGTCAAACTTAACGTCAAAAGAATAGTAGTAGACACAATGATGCAACGCGTAGCGTGCTACTGCACCGTCGGTAGCGTGAAACTGACTTCAAACCGACAGCCGCCGTGTAGCGCCGTGTACGAACACTGGCAAAATCGTACCGGGGGTAATCACGAGCGGCGCGCATGCTACGCGCATGAGGCTCGATTAGCTTGTAAGTAGCGTCATGTACGGAGGCACTTAGGGTAAGCGAGCAGGGAGGTGTAAAGTGTAAATTGTAGTATTTAAGTAGGTACTGACCAGCTTCTGTGCCAGGATGGTCTTGTCGCCGTGCGGCAGGTGCTCCTCTAACGCGAGCACCACGCAGTTGGCGATGATGGTTAACAGCACGGCGTACTCGAACGGCGGCCACTCTATTATGAACCGCGTATACCTGTAAACATACCACACAGCTCATTGAAATAACCCGCAAAACAAAATACTAACACATCAAATCAAACAAAGGGTTGCAGTCTGAATCAAAACAAAAGATACGTACATTATATGAGGTCAAAAAACTATCTACTTTATTAGACGCTGTACAGAATTCAAAAAGCTAGACCTCTGATATGTTGATTTATAGATTTCCCTAGGTTGACTAATTTCACTTTACCTTATTTTGAGATATGAAGTATCTAAGTTTGCAAATACGATTTCTCATTATCGAATAACCGATTTCTGTTTTGGATGAAATTTATAAATTAAATTAAGCATATGAAAAAGTATTCGTAATTATATTTTAAAAAAAAATGCATACTTAATCAAATTCAAAACCCCATACAGTAACGCACCGTTACAAGACGGCACGTCGAGGGTATTTTTTGCATGGTATGGCAAAGGTTAAATACGACACTTACTTAACATCTTAGAATGTTCCTAAACGTGCAGATAGAACCACGTGCAACCAGTTAAGGCATAATAATTCGTTGCATAAGGTTCTAACTGGATAGGGCCACGTTCTAATGAAATATTTTCCTTTAAAATATGTGTACTAAAATATTTGAAACAAGATTACACCTCGAAATCATAAATTGTTAAATAGATCATGAGAATTCGTCTTTGCAAACTTTGACACCTTAGATCATGGTAAGGCAAAGTTATAACCCTATCTATCTAAAGTGACGATCAGATACAAACAAAATGGTTCAAAGTGATGTTAGTACCTTGTAAAATAAATGTAATATTTAAAAGCTTGATTTTGGAACTTCGTCTTCAAGCATCTACGGAAATACAACACAGATGATGGAACTTTGTCCAACTGAGGTGACGCGATGACTGCTGATCACGTGGTTGGAGAAAATTCCCAAAATCGCTGACGAAGCGAGAGTTTGGATGGATCGACACATCAAATCAAACACAAAGGGTTGCAGACTGGATCAAAACAAAAGGTACCTACATATATTTTTTTAAATCTCCTCGTATACCTACGTGAAAACACCACCTCATGGATAGAATCCGCAGAAAATTCACCAAGACATCAAATCAAACAAAGGGTTGCCATCTAGATTGAAATAAAAGGTACACATTTTTTTTTTCAAATCTCCTCGTATACGTGCAAGCATCACCATATGGAAAGAGTCAAATCAAACAAAGGATTGTAGTCTGGATAAAAACAAAAGGTATGTATTTTTTTTTAAATCTCCCCGTTTACGTGCAAATATCACCTCATGGAAAGAATCAAATCAACAAAAGGTTGCAGTCTGGATCAAAACAAAAGGTATACATTCTTTTCAAATCTCCCCATAACGTGCAAACATCACCTCATGGAAAGAATCAAATCAAACAAAAGGTTGTATTCTGGATCAAAACAAAATGTACCTACATATCTTCGTATACCTACGTGAAAAAACCACCTCATGGATAGAATCCGCACAAAATACACCAAGACATCAAATCAAACAAAGGGTTGCCGACTAGATCAAAATAAAAGGTACATATTTTTTCAAATCTCCTCGCATTCGTGCAAATATCACCACATGGAAAGAATCAAATCAAACGAAAGGTTGCAGTCTGGATCAAAACAAAAAGTACATATTTTTTTCAAATCTCCCCGAATACATGAGAACATCACCCCATGTAAAGAATCAAATCAAATAAAAGGTTGCAGTCTGGATCAAAACTAGGGTTCATGATTTCTCGAGCTTTTCAATTTCTCGGGTCTCGAGAATTCTCGAGGCTAATTTCTCGAGGCTTCTCGGGTTGCCGAGAAATTTACATTTATGTACGTTTTCTCATATTATTTGGTTCCAATAACGTCAAAAAATTCAGTGGTTTTCCTCTCAAATAAAAGTATCAAATTAATTGTAAAACTTTCATTGATTATATTCAAAAACATTAATCATATGAATAAGTGAATTAACTTTAAAAAAAAAATACAGAAATAATATTATTCAGACTCATAATTATAATGACAGCACCATTTTTGGATGGTTATTTAGAACTTATAAAAAAAAGTAGCTTCTATTAAACTTAACAAAAAATCAACATGAAAGAAAACGTTAATATCTTGACTTATAATTAAATTACAATCACAGCACCATTTTTGGCTGATTATTTAGAAAAAAAATCAACTTAAAACTTGTAAACAAAAATAGCTGCTGTAAAACAAACAAAAAAATAACATGAAAGAAAACATTAATAACTTAAATTCATGTAGAAAATAAATGTAAATTATAATTAAATTACAATCACAGCACCATTTATGGCATGTTAATTAGAATAAAAACAAACGAAAACTTTGCAAGATCAATGGAACATCTCGCTGAGGAGCTGAACGTACAGACAGACAGATACATAACAATTAGGTCAGCTTACTTTGTCTGATGAAATATGCCTTTAGAAAGCATTTATAGCTTTATCAGACAGCCGGTTTCTTATTTTATTAACTATATTCCCTGAAATTGAAAACACGTAGGTACATGATTTCTCGAGTTCTCGACTTTTCTCGAGCTTGATTTCCCGGGAACAAAGCCCAACGATTTCCCGGGAATGAACCCTAATCAAAACAAAAGGTACATATTTTTTTTCAAATCTCCCCGTATACATGTAAACATCACCCCATGTAAAGAATCAAATCAAACAAAAGGTTGCAGTCTGGATCAAAACAAAAGGTATACATTTTATTTAAATCTTCTCGAATACGTGCAAACATCACGAAATCTCTTTTTATACGTGCAACTAAACTATATTGTACCCAAATTCTATTATACTCTAAACTATATTGTATCCAAAATTTTCAATAAACTACCAATGACAATCAAAAATAATAAAGTCTTTAGTGCTAAAGTCAAATATAATCTAAGGAAATGGCTTTTAGATACTGACGATTCATATTGATGCCCTACCGAAGCCATTTGTTCATATTTAATTCATTTGTACTTATTTATATGAGGCTTATATTGCTATCTATATATTTACATTTATACTGTTCTGTAATTTAAACAATTCACCTAATTGTTATTTTATCGTCAATATTATGCATATACTCCGTTTGAAAATGTACCACGTCTTTGCATAAAATGTTGTCATTATGTGCTTACTGACAAACTACACAAGTAGTTTAGCAGGTTTAAATGTTGGTAAATAAAAAACAAATAAAAAATGTAAAGAATCAAATCACACAAAAGGTTGCAGTCTGGATAAGGTACCCTTTTTTCAAATCTCGAATATGTGCAAACATCACCTCATGGAAAAAATCAAATCAAACAAAAGATTGCAGTGTGGATCAAAACATAAGGTTGCAGTCTGTATCAAAACAAAAGGTTTACATTCTTTTCAAATCTCCCCATAACGTGCAAACATCACCTCACGAAAAGAATTAAATCAAACAAAATATTGCAGTCTGGATCAAAACAAAAGGTTGCAGTCTGTATCAAAACAAAAGGTTTACATTCTTTTCAAATCTCCCCATAACGTGCAAACATCACCTCACGAAAAGAATCAAATCAAACAAAAGATTGCAGTCTGGATCAAAACAAAAGGTTGCAGTCTGTATCAAAACAAAAGGTTTACATTCTTTTCAAATCTCCCCATAACGTGCAAACATCACCTCACGAAAAGAATCAAATCAAACAAAAGGTTGCAGTCTGTATCAAAACAAAGGTTAAAAGGTTGACTTGGCAAGCAGTGGTACCTTCGGATGGGGTTCTCGTCTGACAGCAGGAAGAGCGAGCTGGGCCCCCCGGGGGCGGCGGGCGCGTGCGGGCCGCCCATCGCGTCACCTGCCGCCCGAGGCGCCGCCCCTGCCTGCGCCGCCTCCTGCGCCGCGGCCAACCTGAAATCACACCAAACACCTTATTGTCACATCACTCACACGGGGTTACATATTGTTAGAATTTTCAAAACATCGATTTTCTTAAAATTTCATTTTTGTAATATAACTACATATATTTAAAAACAAAGAAAATTTCAAGTCAATCCGGCGATTATTTTCGAAGTTACGCGCATATTTGTAAATGCGTCTCAGAGCGTTTGAAAGTAGGGGTCAAACTTGAAACTCGTTTTTTTTTTAAACTATGTTTTTAAAGTCGATGACCACGATTTCTGCGAAACGGCTTAACCGATCAGCCTCAAATTTTAACACGAGCTTCTTAAGTGTATTTTTAGTAATTACTCGAAGGTTTTTTCTCACCGATAAATAATATTTTTTATAAACAACTAGCAGACCCGGATACACGTTGCTGTGGCTTACCCAACCTTTATAACCAACGCAATCTGTTATTTGCATACAATATATCAAATTTACACCACCCGCTTGCCAGTTGTCCGCTGCCTGAATTGAACCTTTGAATTTCTCGACTTTTCTGTACTAATGTGTACCTATTATATATATGAACCTTCCTCTAGAATCACTCTATCCGTTGTAAAAAAATCTCTTTTTTGAAAAACCGCCATTTTGTCAAAAATATATATTTTGCTTATTCCTTCGATTAATTAGACGATTATAAATTACTTTAATGAAATCCGATTGTTTTTAATTTATTTTAAATTATCCAGTCCAGAGATATTGTGTTCACCGCAAGATGCCTTTTTTGAGAGGAGCTCCTGGAGATCAGCTATAGAAGCTTTCAAAATTATTATTTTTACATATACAAAAATGTTCAAATACAGTTAAAAGTTACGATAATATGTGTAGGTACAAATTTTTACATTAATAAATTTAAAAGTCTCATCAGGAAAAATTCTTGAAAAATCGCTTTTTTGGGCTTTCTGATTGTATATAATCCCTTATTGTAATATTGCAGTACCTATATACCTACGTGATTTTTAAAGAGTTAGGTAGAGATGTTTGCACCACTTTTAAGAGGAAATCGGTGAGCGTTTTTTTCCATACAAACGTATTCCCCAATTTTCTCTCTGGATTTTGACACTAACGCAAATATTTTTTTAAATCTTATATATAAAAATCTCGTGTCACGGTGTTTGTGGTCGCACTTCTCCGAAATGGCTGCACCGATTTTTATGATTTTTTTTAATGTATATTTGGTAGGTATGAGAATAGGTTTTAAATGTATTTTATACCGCTAGGTGATTACGGTGTCCCTATCCAGAAATAAAAAAATTGTCAATTTTTTTTTTGTTTTTTTTTTTTTGACATAAAATACCTATAACTCCAAATTTAAACCCTGCCACCTCCACTTTCCCATTATTTAATCGCGATTTCAGTATTTTTGTATGAACAAATTTAACCGTCTTTCGTATTTCAAACAGAACGAAATTATTTATGTTGTTTAATGACAGATGGCGCTACGTCGGCCTCATCGAACTTTCATCCATACATGCGCAAGACATTCACGAGAAGCGACACGTCATTTTGATATTTCATACGGCATCTTGTTCTCGCGTGGGCAAACCATCGAGCTTATTTGTGTTGGCTAAAGACGGACTGACAAAAAAACCGTACAGTCAGTTGCTCTTCGAAATGTATATTGATTTTCTTTATTTCTTTTTCCTACTTTAGTTGGTGTTTTTTTTTTTTTTTTTTTTGGCGGTCATCGTCTACAGCGCTCCATTCCTCTTTCTGTTGTATATCCCATCCCACACTCACAACAACATTCGTTATTTTTATTTAACAACCAAAATATTTACTTGAAATAATTTATATGGCAGAACAACGTTTGTCGGGTCAGCTAGTATAAAATAGATATCAACCACTGGCGCGTCGGTACGTTTAGCGTTTTTTGATAAGTTACTTTTTGTAGGAGTTAGAACCTTTCAAAAATCATTAAAATTCCCTGGTTTAAAAGCCATCAACAGACGTTCAATATACAAACCAGACAGCGTATAAAAAAAAAATTTAAACCAACATACCTACATAGATAATTTTCTTCTAATACAGCTGGTAAAAAATCTTAAAAATCTGTACAGTTTTGGAGGAGGAAAATTGGGAAAACAAAACCTCGACTTGCACGATTTTATTTGGGTACTGTCAGCCTTTCGTTCAGTATTTTTTTTTATTTATTTATTTATATAAGATATATTACAATACATTACAAAATGATACTTTGTCCAACTGGGAAGGATACCCGTTTCAGGAGGAGGCGTCTACTAATATCTACAGGAATTCCAAAAACTGAAAAAATCGAACTAATATCTATGAGAATCAAAGTGTTGACGAATATCTACAGCTCAAACTGTTGATTAATATCTATGAGAACCAAAGTGTTGACGAATATCTACAGCACTGGCAGAGGTTGGATTTGCAATTATGTATAGCATATTGGAATAACGTAATTTTGCGTATGCAGTTTAAAAAACTTAATTTATGTAAGTATGTATGTAAAAATCCCTAATATTGGACTATTGGACACATTTAGCTGATTAGTCCAACCTACGCTCTGTAGATATTAATTCAACCTACGCTCTGTAGATATTAGTCAACACTCTGAAGTTCGTAGATATTAGTTAAACATATGCGCTGTAGATATTCGTCAGACATACAGGCTATAGATATTCGTATCTGGAGTCGTTTCAGGACAGCCAAATTGTATATTTAGATCATAATATTCAAGGAAGGAATGGTTTCGTTCAAGATAACACAGGAATGAGCTTCTGTCAAGACAACTGTTCAATTGTATTCTGAACGAAAGGGTGGTTTCTTTATGTCTTCGAAAGAATCGCAAAGATGTGTTTTTTTTTCAAGGTCATTTTTGAGAACATTAATAATTGCATTCAGATTGAATGAATGGTTTCATTAGTGAGATCACAAGTAGGAGATTCTTTCCAGGCCATTTTAGAGAACATTTACCAAATTGTATAATAGTTCACTTGCATGGATTTCATAACGACTTGGAAAAAATCGTGTGGATGGATTAAAGAATAATTAAATTATTACCAGCCAAAATAGATCCAACATCAAAGATTATATCAAAACTAACTTATAAGTATTTATTTTTTCAATTTTACGTTGATGATTAACTGTTACTTGTAATATTGTGTTATTATTTGTACTTTGTATGTGTTATTATTATAAGCTGCTCATGCTAAGCGCCTGCTCTCAAAACTAATAAAGATGAATAAAACAAATTGTAACTCAAAACTAATAAAGATGAATAATAAAAATTTTTTAGATGTACAGTTTTTTTTTAAATATATAAATCCATTATTTGGGCTCGTGACGTCACTTCATGAAAATGTCCCGTCTCCGAAAATGTTCCTTTTCATTTTGTAAAATTCCACACTGATTTATTTTTATTATATGGCAACACTTTGATTTCATATTTGAATTGATTTCACTAGATTTATTGCGTGTTCTCTATGAACTTATCATTTGGTTTGACTTTTTGACAGGTGCTGTGAAGAGAACCCCGTACATTTATGCTATTTGCGTGTGTTGAGGTATAATGGTAATGGTGTTGATTTTAACAAAATCAAATTTTATAATATTCTTATTATTATTATAATTTACAAGTACAAGTATATTACATTGGATTTAGTAATATAGATGTGGAACATTGTAATGATTTATGATCAATAAGATGGATCAAGGAAAAAAATATTTATGAGATGTAATATTTTTGGTATGCCTCGTTATTCTCCTGTGCCATTCGTGTAGAATACGTTATTTTTTTAAAATGATTTTCGGCTATGTAATTATCGTTTTTTCGCACTCATAAAATTTTGTCCCGTCTTTCCGGTTTATAAAAAAATGGTCTGATTTATCGGAGTGAAATTTCCAAAAAATCGCCAGTGTTTCAAAAATACGATTAAAAAAAAAACAGAATGTCTTAGAATATTTGCCTAAACCGGAATTTTTTTTTAAATGTGATGTGATGTAAACCAATATATGACATTTGAATTCCCAATGTATTTATGAATATTAATTTTAATAAAGTACTATAAAGGGGTGTAAAAACGACAGTGACAGTGACTGTTTGGTAAAATACCCGTTATTCAAATTTCTCGGCGACCGGGTTTTCTCTCAATAACCTCCCATTGCTTATTTGGGGTCACGAGTGATAGGTCGGGTGTGGTCTTTCGTTTAAAGGTAACAACATTCGTGTAAAGTTTTCCATTCAAAAATATATTATGGCAAGGTACTGTTTAATGTACAATATATTTTATTTACTGGCAATTTTGAACGCTGGTCACACCAGACATGCAAATTTTAGTTCCAAATTCTACCGCTCGACATTCCCGCCCGAAGTCCGAAGTACCCAGAAGTACCTATAGTGTGTACAGCTGTCGCATGCAACTTTCTTAGATTTAATATTGTGTCGCGTTAATTGTGTTTGACTATTAAAATAAAAAGTGGATTTGTAAATGAATGCCTTCTAATCATTTATCAAATACCCGTGACACATTTATGGAAGTATTGATAATTGATACCTGGTAAGGTCAATCTACCCATAATATAATTTATTTATTTATTATAAATTAACGCCGATTAACTATGACGTTACATACTATTAGACGAGGGGTAGAAATCTCAAAGTGGGAAGACAAAGGCAAGACAATTGTACCGGTCTCTATATCTAGTACTTTAGTACTAAACTTTATGACTAAACTGCTACGCGTCGAGTAAGGTTGCGTCTTACCAGTAAGTAAATTGCATTTAAAAAGTGCCAAAATGCCCTCCTGTGTGATGAGAAAAGGTTTCAATTACTCGGCAAATAATAGTAAAGGCGAATGAATAACATTTCATGTGTAAGTACACGCAAATTACGTAATATTATCGATTATTATAAATATTACAATTAATGGTAATTATCGGTTCGGACTGGCCACGCTTATTACGAATAATTTTTAGAAAAAAACTTTAGATTCGCCTTAATTACTATAAAAGGAAACTTTTTGGCTTTGGGGCGGCGGAAAGTAATGCATTTTAATTTTCAATTGCATAAAAACCAAAATTCACTTCGCGAACCGACGCAGCGAAAATCCGCGGCCGTAGCTGTCACTGTTATGGACTGCAGCCGACTTCGTGGGATACCTACATGAAATACCGCGAATCACAAACCATGTTACACAAACTTAGCGTAGCCGCTAAACCACTTGAAAACTGGGATGTTTTTCTTGCGTTGACGCGAGCAGGCGTTATTAAGGGGCACTTTCTTTTGTATCACAAACCATGTTACACAAACAAGCCCGCTAGACAAATTTCATAAATACGCGCATTATCTCACGAAGTCGGCTACAGTCGTATTAGCTCTTGATAATTTATCAAGAATACCAACATTAACAAAACATTATCAACAAAAGTGACAGTTACGGCCGCGGATTTTCGCTGGGTCGGTTCGCGAAGTGAATTTTGGTTTTATGCAATTGAAAATTAAAATGCATTATTTTCCGCCGCCCCAAAGCCAAAAAGTTTCCTTTTATATTAATTAAGGCGAATCTTAAGTTTTTTTCTAAAAATTATTCGTAATAAGCGTGGCCAGTCCGAACCGATATTTACCCAATTAATATTCATGTTTCCCGCTCGCGGTTTTACACGTCCTTAGAGAAAATTTAAGTCCTACTAAAGTAAAGGGTCTGGACGCGCAACAGCCAAATTTCTGTTGCTAAGTAAACTTCACTGTTTTAAAGTAGACTAATCAGCCTAAACACTTTGTTTATTTGTTTTGTTTGCGGTAAAACAAAACATAAATCAGTAGTTCTAACAAGTATTGATGACAATCGCCACCATTTGAAAACTGTCGTTGCCCTATTGTATTTATATGTAGCTCGACATATCAAACTCCGACAGGCAGCCGGACCTTTTATTCTAGTGGGCCTCAAGAAAAGAAGACAGCGAACATTCCATCAAAAAGTGACAAGCAATACGCCGCCCGCTCCTATATTCATTGCATTCATACACACACATTATTTGATTGTCTATCTTTATCACACAGGAATAAACTTTTGAATTAAGAAATTATACTGAAAATCGCTGAAAACAAAAGAGCGTTCCTTACTTTCCACATTATATTGTGAGTATATGAGACTATGGCGAGTCTATTTTTTTTTTTTTTTTTTTTTTATAGCGACTATATAAAAAATTTTACATACAAAATATAATGATAAAATTAAGAATAAAATATTGTATTTCTTAGTCCTCCTCACTAGGGGGTCCTGTGCCGAGGCTGACTAAAGTTATTTAAATATAGTTCATTTGTCTTCTATGTCGTTTTTAGCGTCTTCGCTAGGGTTTTCTCATTGACCTCTTTAAGCCATATTTTTATTCTTGATTTGTATTCAATTGGATTTTTTATTAGTTTTATGTCTTGGGGAAGTATGTTATGAAGTTTTGTTGCAAAGTATGTATAGTTTCTTTGTCCAAATGTGGTTTTGTAACTTGGAATATTTTTTATATCATTTTTATTCGATCTAGTGTTATGCATACACGGTCTAGTAGAGGATTCATTATTTTTGAAGAGCTTCAATAATATATTTTTGGCATATATTTGCTGTACATTTGGTACGTCAAAGTTATTGAAAATTTCAATTGAGGGCGTTCTAATTGGTACTTTCAATATGGTCTTTATGATTCCTTTTTGAATCGTATTCAGGTTTTGTAGGTACGTTTGTGTAGCAGATCCCCATCCTATGATTCCATATTCAATTCGAGAATGACATAACGCGTAGTAGACCTTTTTCATATCCTTTTTATTTAACACATTTCTTAAATTTTTAAAAAAATATATAAGGCTAGTGAGTTTTTCCGTAATACCTTTGATGTGTAGGTCCCATCTAAGATTTTCGTCAATTATTACTCCGAGATATTTAATGTTTTGTGTTTTTTCGATAACAGGGCAGTAACATTGTGTATTATTTCCATGGCATTCATGTAATTTTAGTTCTAGTGATTTTATTGGTTGGCCCCTTGAGTTCATTGAAAATGTTATATATTTTGTTTTGCTTATATTAAGGGTAAGCGAGTTGATTTTAAGCCAATTTTGAAGTGCACTAAGCCCCTTTTCAGCCTCCTTAAATGTATCCATCCAATTTTCTTCTTGAAATAATAAAACAGTATCATCAGCAAAACTGATTATGTTTCCTTTAATGGTAAGGTTAGTTAAGTCGTTGATGTAGATAATGAACAGAATCGGTCCCAGTACACTCCCTTGAGGGACGCCATAGTTTAAAGATAGAGGTTTGCTCTTTTGTTTGCCAATTTGTACTTGTTGTTCTCGCCCTGTTATATACGACTCCAATAAGTTAATTGTTGATTCGGCCATTCCAATTTTTTTTAGTTTAGTTAGTAATATTTTATGGTCTATTGTGTCAAAAGCTTTTTGAAGATCTATGAATAAAGCTAAACATTTTTTCCCATCATCTATGTTTTTTATGGCCATGCTTGTTAGATTTTCTATGGCATCATTGGTGCTCAGATTTTCTCTAAAACCATATTGGGATGGTGATAATAATTTGTTTTGTTCAAGAAATTGAACAATTTGCTTCTTCATTACAGTTTCCAAGATTTTTGAAAAGGAGCTTAAGAGACTTATGGGTCGGTAATTATATACATCCTTTTTGTTACCACTTTTATGTATGGGTACAACTGTAGCTTTTTTAAGACATGAAGGGAACACATTTGTAGATATAGACAGATTGACCAAGTATGTCAATGGGAAGGTCAGTTCTTTTTGTAGTTGTTTTATTGTTTTATTTGAGATTACATCATTTCCCGATGATTTATTAATATTAAGGGATGCAATTGCGTTACTGATTTCAGTATTGGTTACTTCAGTTAACTTTAATTTTTCTATCTGGTTCATATTTTCCTTTTCTTCTGGTAGAATGCTAGTTTTTGGTTGTCTGATTTTCTTTGCTAATTGTGACCCTATATTAGTAAAGAATTCATTAACATATTCGAGAATTTTGTCCGGATGCTTTGCAAAAGAGATTTGGGTATTTTCAATTGTTAATTCCTCCATGTTCTTGTACTGGGATGATTTTGCATTTGTAATTTCATTAATGATCTTCCATAATTTGCGCGGGTCATTGTTACATTCGTCTATTTTCTTCTTATAATAATTTTCTTTGACATTTCGTATAACATTTTTGCAAATATTTCTGTACCTTTTATAGTATCGTTGTATAAAAATATCACAATGATTCAATTTAACTTTCCTATGTAATTCATCTCTTTTTCTAATGCAATTTATAACGCTTTGAGTTATCCATGGTTTAAGATGTTGGTTTTTATGCGAAATCTTTTTTTCTATTGATTTGGTATTTGACATGATGGTGAATGTTATATATTCAATGAATTTACTCCAGGCATTGTTTGCATCAAGGTTCTCCAGTAGGCTTATCCAGTTTATATTGAGTAACTGTTGTTTTACATCATTCCATTTGGTTTCTTTCTTTTGCACGGTAATTGGGTACGGCTGCGATCTTTGTATTTTCTTTTTTGTAATAGATAAAATTGTTGTATAGTGGTCGGTTATAGTAGAGGTGAATATGATAGATTTGGTTGATTTAATAGTCTTTATATAACGTCATTGCCGATTAATGGTTTTTACACAGGGGTAACAATACTTTGAAATATGAATACAGAATATACATAGATAAGAAAATAGATACATAGATATTCATACGACAAAAAATTAAAAAGTAAATATTGAAGCGACGGCATAAAGTACAAATAATAAGCTATTATAAATACAAATATGAAGAAAAAAGAAAACCTTTCAAAAGTACTTTGAAACTAAAAAAATAACTACGTTATGTACGTATTAAAAATAAATTAAAAAATTCCAGAAATAAACTTTGATGAAGAATATAAACATTCAAAGAATATTTGATTATAAACCAACTGAGAAGTGCTGACAAACAGTTTTTTTTTAAATAATGTTTGTATGTTGATAACCTTTATTGGATAACCAACACCTCTGCCATAGGTCACCCCAAGTGGTTCGCTACGTTTGGTGATTTAGCAGGGGTGCCCGGGTTCATGGGGTGAGGTTTGTCTCATGGGGTGAGGTTTGTCTAGGTCTTGGAGGCGGATGACCAGGACATACTGAACCCCAGATTCCTACCCACCCCTTAAACCCTTTTCCTTCTCAGAACTCTCCTCTCCTTCCTTTCCTTAAAAAAACCCTCCACATAGCATCCCCAAAGATGACATAGGCCCTGATGGAAATTATTTTCCTCAGGGCCTCCTGTGTGGAGCTCATGTAAAAAAAAAAAATCTTTCAATATTTATCACATCATCAACAACATAATTATTACTAAGTATATGCAGGTGATTTATTGTGGTATATAAGTAATTCAGCATTTGATCCTGTATTGTTGCAATGGTAAGATAATTTGTGACGAACTGATCTGCTCGGTACATGAAAACATATTAACGAAAGAAGAAAACATATCATTAAGTCGGAAATGGACTTCTTAATTACTTTCCCTGATATATCAAGTGTATTAAGGGACGTACCTGTCTTACTTTAACCAATGATTCCCGACATTATTATCAAGACAAAGATGGCAGTGTTTAAAACGGCCACCAGATATGGATGTTAAACAAAGAAACACGCTCTAGAGTCCGAGCTGCCGAAATGAGGTACTTGAGAGGAGTGGCAGGGGTTACGAAATGGAATAATATAAGAAACTCGACGACCCGAGATGATTTAAACATTGAACCAATGCTACTATTCATAGAAAAAACGCAATTGAGGTGGCTTGGGCATGTACTAAGAATATCTGATGATCGAATTCCGAGGAAGATACTGAGTGCGATTCCAGAGGGTAGACGTCCAGTGGGCCGCCCCAGACACAGTTGGGCGAGGCAACTCCAGAAACTGCGCGAGGAGAGGATGGGTCTGCAGGGACGTATGGAGGAGCCTTGTCGATGCAATGGGTCCCCGATCCGAATAGGACAAGGGAAAGAAGATGATGATGATGACATATTATATGTCACTGGTTTCGATACACGACGCCCATACAACGCACTGACCCGCTCCCAAATATTTATCTTTACTAAGCATAAAATGAAGTCGCTTACGCTGTGCGCTTAGATCTTTTAAACTACGCCACGGATTTTCATGCGGTTTTCACCAATAGATAGAGTGATTCACAAGGAAGGTTTTTAGGTATATAAGTTGTCAAGGTTTTGTGTAAATTGGTTGAAATTCAATATATAATAAGCCAAGCGGCAGCGGGCAGCGTGGTGTGGATTTGATTTAACAGATGGCGTTGGTTATAAAGATTTCATTAGCCACAGCAACGTGTGGCCGGGTCTGCTAGTACTAAATAAATAATTAAGCAGTTAAAAGGGAAAAATTAAGTCTCTTCTCATCATATGTCCACGAATTTATCAACTAACTTGCTAATTGGGATAGGCTCAGCGCGTTGTGCGGGCTTCATGTTACGGAATCATAGACTTTAATTTCGATCCTTGACTACGGACCTAAAGGTCGCGGGTTCGATCTTCGAACTCACCATACATAAATAAATTTGGGAAGCAGGTTTGGGTAACGCCGCCCCGTTAACCATTTATTGGATAACCAACACTTCTGCCATCGGTCAATCGAAGTAGTTCGCTACGTTTGTTAGTTTAGCAGGGGTTCCTGGGTTCATGGGGGTAAGGTTTGTACTGGTCCTGGCGGCAGTTGCACCTGCCTAAGGGGGCAGATCAGTGGTGTATCTAGGGTCCCCGCCCCATCCTATCCTATTACGCCCCCCCCCCCCCCCCGTTAAGGTAAATATAATCGCGGCAATACGCTGAAAAACTATTCAAGATCATATATACTCGTATACCTCAACGGAGGGGGCGTAATGGAATAGAATGGGGCGGGATGGGATAGAGTGGGATGGGTTTTTTCTGGGACCCGCTCACGTCATTAGACTTTTTCAGCGTACAAAATTTGGGATAAAGTTGACGTGAGATTTTTATTGACCTCCCCCCGGTTTAAATGAGATTTTACTGGACCTCTCCCCCCATTTTGAGCTCACGTAATTAATGCATGCACCCTAACCACTCTGGATCGGGAAAGACTGGTTGAGGGAGACCTTTTGACCTCTCCAGCAATAATCTCTCGAAAAGAAGAAATATAGCAGATTCGGTTATGTTATTTAAAATTACACATAACCTAATTGATAGTCCTGATCTTCTTCAACGTCTATCATTCCATGTTCCAAATCGCAACAGCAGACAGTCACTTACTTTTAATCTCCCTCTTTGCAAGACTAACTCCAAACAGAACTCATTTATCTATAGATCCACACACTCATTTAACTTAAATTATTACCACATTGACATCTTTAACTCGACTTTACATGACATAAAACGAAAACTCAGTAAGCAACATTACTCAAACTAGAAAGTTTAATCCCTATATATTCCCGTCCTTTGCCTCTTATCCTAATTCTATGTTACTCCTCCCCCCCTCCCCTTTCATATATTGTAAAAAAAATAATAATTTAAATTAAGAAAACACCCTTATAATGTCACACTTTATTATTCATTCATAATTAACTATCTTACTATTGTCTTACTTCTTATCCTCCCTTTCCTAAAAACAACCTCCACTCACTTGAGGTAATCCAACCGCTTTCCCGCCCCCGGTATAAGTAACAGATGGTTACTCCTTCAGGGCTCTCACAAGGACTCTAATTTTTTTTAATAAACAAAGCTACTTATAATGCACGAAGCTAAACCCTCAAATGTCCCTGTAAAACAGGAGTTAGTCTGAAAATGGGGTGATGGGTTAGTGTAATGAATGATGAACATAACATGAGATAAATACAGAGAACATGATTAATATTATTTTATAAAACTTGACAGAAAAATATAAGAAAAAAACAATTCCATCACTCAAAACAATGGAAAAATAATAACTGTAAAAATATTAAGATTACAAGTAAAGTCACCTGAAAGATACAGAGACTGAGGTGGAGTAGACAATACAAAATATACAAAGTTCTAGGAACTTTGCTCAACCAAAATCAACCTCCACTCAGCATTCCCAAAGATGATATAGGCCGGAGGGGAATAATTTTCCTCAGGCCCTCGTGTGTGGAGCTAATGTAAAAAAAGTATGAATAGCCAAGAATTTACCAACCTTCCTCTAACCCACTTGATTCTCTCCGAAACGTTTGAATGAATCTCTTTATTAGCATCTTGGTTAGTTTATTGAAAGGACACGCAGGGGAAAATAATTTATTTAAGTGGCATTGAAACTAGGGTTGCCATAGGACAAGACGCGTGAAAACCCCGGATTTTAGAGCCCAGAACCCGGACATGTCAAACGGTATTTTAATGAGAACATTCACTCCACGTTGGCATTATGAGCCGGAATGCAAAAAAAATACTGTGAAATTTTCATCAATTCCGAATATAAATTCGCATTTATTGTTTTAAAAAATTCTACCCAAAGTTGATTTGAATTTAAAACCTTGTTCGGGTAGGTTTTGGCAAAAAGCATTTAAATTCACCCACTCGTCAATTAATTTTGCGTCGTCTATATCTATGTTCTTGTCTTTTAAATAAAGCACAATGTCTTCAATAAGAGCCCGTTCTGGGTTTTTATTAATTTTCGGCAAAAACATCCAGTCAAATTTCTCAAATTGTTTTAACGGTTTCATCCATTCTTCAATGTACGTTTGGATTTACTTGTAGAAATCATGTGTGCATTTTTTAAACTCTTGATTCGTGTTTTTTTTTTGGCCCAAGACTTTAAATTTTTAAACCTGGACTACAAATGAAACCCCGCCCGGACGCTCCCCGGACGCCCTCTAAACTAGGACAAATCCGGGGAAACCCGGACCGATGGCAACCTCAATTGAAACGAAACACATGCCGGGAACTCTCTATTAATATATAGTTGTCCTCTCCTAAGCATAAACATCTGCTTTATTAGGAGAGTGAACGAAATATTATGATTAAAAATTATCTATAAGGTATATAAAAAATCTCGAGTCACGGTGTTTGTGGTCGCACTCCTCCGAAACGGCTCGACCGATTTTTATGAAATTTCTTATGTATATTTGGTAGGTATTAGAATAGGTCGTAAAGTATATTTCATACCGTTAGGTGATCAGGGTGTCCCTATCAAAATTGATGGATAATTGACTCAAAACAACGTATAACTCTTGTATAATGATATACTTTTTACCTACCATCCAGGGACCGCGGAAGTACTCTATGACGGGGGGGGGGGCAAACTTGTTTAGTCACCCTCTTCCTTCAGTCCCCTCTCCAGTCAATCAACTAGTTATAAATAAGACAAAACGGAAATGACTAGATCAAAAAAATAACAGGTTCAATTAATAAAAAAACTTTTTTTTAAATATTGCTTTATTGCTTTCATTGAACGATACCAAAAACGTTGCGTTTCTCAGCCGTCTTTGAAACAAATTCCCTAAGAATTTAATTTAAATCTAAACTAAATGTTTCCGCCTTATGCACGTCCATATTGCTAGATAAGTAAGTCTTCTCTGCTTCATTGGTAGTCGGAGGAATGTTCCGATGCGTCGGAGGGCACTCAGAGACCTTTCACACGACGCCGACGTAGCTGGCACGGTGAGGAGCAAGACTACTAACTTTTCTACTTCATTAATCATTGCTCTTTAAATTTTAGGTAGATTAGCCAGTTCTCTTGCGTACTCTCGGACAGCCTTCACGTGAGGTATTGCTTTCTTAGCTATCTTCATTTGCAGTGCTAGTGAGTCAATATCAAAATCAGTTGCGCGAACGCCTAATTCGTCCTGGATGTCGCTTGCTGATAATTCCTTTGAACAGTTAAGTAGAACAGATTCGAGCTGGGCGAGGCGATTCATTCCAGGCTGTTCAAACCTTCTTTCCAACTCGTTTTTAGACCAGTCTAACACTGATATAAATTTTTGGCGGAGACTTTCCCTAGGCGACAACTGCACAGCTGGAGCTCTGCCACTGAAGGGTTTTGGAGGGGCTCGAGCACGGAGCATAGTAAGGCATAGTGAGTTCCATATTTTGATCGTTATTAGCCTTTTCCGTATCTGTCCATATGCGATTGAAATCGTGTTCACCCATTCAGTTGTACACATTCCAAAATACAGATAGTAAAATTGGAGGGGGCGCGGCCCCCCCCCATTTGATTTTAGGGGGGCATTTGGCCCCCTCTGCCCCCCACTTCCGCGGTCGCTGCTACCAATTTTACTTCTGTGTACCATGTACCATGTGTTTAACCTATTTATGTTTTCTTTGTCATCTAAAACACACCTGTATGCACTAAAATATAAAAAAATGTAAATGTATGTAAAAGCCCATGAAGGCGTTAATGATTAATAAAATAAAATAAAATATTTTTTATACAGAACATTGCATTTGAAGAGTGTTTCTATGTGTATATAATGGTAAGCTCTGGGGTTATGAAATTTTTGTAAAAAAATTACTATTAGTAGATACTGCGCGAGTGGTTTGAAAATGTGTGTATTTCATATATTTTAGCGGCAGGGAGGGAAGGCAGGAATGGACTTGCAGGGAGAAACTATTTCTTGAATGGCATTGCAACACATGCCGGGTACCTAGTAAATAAATAATTTAAAAAATACCCGAATTTGAAGGGAAGAAGTTGGGAACCCGAGAAAGACATGGCACGATCAAGTGAAATACTTGAGTCGATCCATTTCAAAAGTCAGCAGTAGGTATGTATAAGTCGGTTTCATGACGGTTGATCAGCTCCCCGGCGTACTTAAATACAATATGTAGTCGGTTTAGGGAAAATACGGTATACCTAATTACGCAAAATATAACTAAGTGACCCGAAGGGATGTGCAGAGAGGATATTTATACCGCCGTATAACAAAAGTACTTATGAAACTTATTTTCATTCAAACGCATCAAGAAAAAATCTGCTTCTCTGTATATATGTATAGGTACTGTGTATAGCAGCGCACAAGTATAAAAAATCGATGCTATACATATATAAATTCGTTTGATATTCATACCAACTTATTATTAATTAACGGTATTTTTGAAGTCGATTTTAAGTTTGAAACTGGTAAATAATGCACAAAAAATTATGATTTTATAGAAACTGGCTGGTTCCCGGCATGCGTTGCAATGCCATATTCAAAGATATAAATTGTTTCTCCCTGCATGTCCTTTCCCGTGCGTCCCCGTTCCTCTCCCGCATACCCCTTTCACCATCCCCGCCTCCTCTCTCCCTTCTCCCGCTACCCCGTCTCGGCAACCTCCCCCCGCGTTAAATATTCATTTATGTAGTTACAAGAACAATCAATCAAATTTGGTATATAACATAGGTACCTATTTAAAATATCTAAAATTCTTGATTCGATTCAAAGTATTAGGGGAGTATTTAATAGTATATTAAAATATAAGTGGATAATCAGGTCTTTAAAACACGCGCGATTTTTCGAGCACGACGGCGTAGCCGAGTGGTCGAAATAAAGCAAGTGTTTTAAAGACCAGTTATCCACGAATACTTTACGCTATTTTTTTTTATTGGTACACTTTGAAAACATAAATATTGATATTATTATTAAAAATTTGGAAATAAGAACTATTAATGAATTCTTGATGTGACATCACAATATCTTGTTGTCGTGGAAATGAAAAACACAAACATTAATTTGCAATCTGTCACATAAGATTAATAGTTGACATCACAGTTTTTACTAGTTATTGTGTGTTGTAAAATGAGTTCTAACATTGATAATTTAAATACCAAAGCAGAATCGCGGTTAATACCTGAAAAATCCAAAGACGTTTATAAAAAAGAATATGAAAGGTTCATAACATGGATGGAGGAGCAAAACGTAGTAGATGATGATGAACGAGTTGTGCTTTGTTGATGTTGCCATGGTAACTTTAAAAAACGCGCGTTCCATAAAGTGCGATTTAAACACGCTAGAGCGTACTTTAAATGAGTAAAAAAGGGCACCAATTAAAAAAAAAATTCTTAATCTAAAGTCTAACGAGTTCGAAAATTGAATTTTAATTTAACAATCATTGATTATTAAAACAAATAACTTGACACTATTTTCTATGTCTATTATTTTTAATTAGTTTAAGTGAACCCTGAAGAAGTGAGCGTTTCTCATGAAACATGTTGGTTTTTATAAACAATTAGCTGGTACCCGGCATGCGTTGCTATGCCATTTAATAAAGAAATTGTTTCTCCCTGCGTGTCCTTTCCCATTAGTCCCGTTCCCCCTCCGCCTCCTCTTCCCCTCTCGCGTTCTCTTCCGTCTCCTCCTCCCTCCCCCCTCCCCTGTCTCCCCTTCCCCCTCCCCCCTCCCCTTTATCCCCTTCCCCCTCCCGCATTCCATACATTCATTCCCGGTGCATTCAGTTTTCAAACAGCTCGCGCGCTACCTATTGCAATTTTTTATACAAATTTCCTAAGGCCAGAGCTCACCAGTAGCTTTATACAAACCTTATCCTGACAATAACGAACACAAAACAAATATTATCCAATATTTCGGCGACTCATTTTTATTTATATAGAGATAAAGTGGTAAAAACTAAGTACCTATTCTATTAACTTCGAATTAAAACAAATAACTTTGTGTACACCACTATATTATTAACATTATCGACACGTTTCAAAAACAATGTTTTTTTCATCAGGATAAGAGATTAATATAGCAGGCTCAAAAAGAAGATGGAGAGATATGAAATTACGAATGTTAGAAGAGCGCGCTAGTATTTAAAGCGACAAAATCGATGCGAAAATTGTGAAAATGTTTAATAAAACACGACCCGTTTAAAATAGAGCAAAAATCTCGCGGGGGTTGTCGCATTTAAAGAAACACTGTGAACTTTTTCATACGTATAACTTGTAATTTAACTTGAACAAACGTGTTTATAATATTTTTGGAGCATACTTTGCGATTTTTTTCTATCGAGGAAATTTTATATAATTTGCATTTCGGCGCGGAGAATGTCTGGATTATTATCTTCAAGAATAACATTTTTTTTAACCCGTTTAATCACAGGAGACCATATTTGTCCCAATTAGAAATATGTTCGATCGGTGTTAGAAAGGAAAAACACCACGCTTCACATTCCAATCTAAAAAATAGCCACTAAAAAAGTAAAATGTACACTTTTATGTACACAAAGTTTAGAATCGCAAATTGGAGAAAAATTTGAAACTTCTGGAATTTTTTATAAATTATTTTTACATAGAGCGACAAAAAAGTGTGGTTACCATATGTGTTTGTTGTACATTTGTCAGTAACTTTAGTTAGAAAAAACGTAAGGTGAGCCATTTTGAAAATTTTTTTATGTTTGTATCTAAGTAAAATTTTTATAATAAAAAAACATGTTTATTTAGAGTTCTATATTTTGAAAGCGTATTTCATCGCCTTTCTAAAACAGTTTTTGGTTTTTGAATGTGCTCAGAAATATTCATAATATTTACATTATAATGAAAAGCGAAAATATTTTGACCATCTGAAAAAAAAAGTAAAATTTTTGAAGGGCTAAGAGCTTTACTATGTTTAATTTTTTTGTGGGAGATATGTAAGAAATCGGTAGAAATTCGGGTAGCGGAGTCTATTAAATCAATAATGAAGTAACAAAGTTTATATGCGAAGTTTGAAGAAGTAACAATCGTTGTTTTGCAAAACGTCATTCTCAAATTAAAACATTTTAGACAGTTTTGCAAGAGTTTTTGTAATGATTAAAAAACTTTTCAGATGTATTGTCATGTGGTTGTAATAATCCAGAAACCTTCGCAGGGGTTTAAAAAAGATATTTTGAAGGTAGGTTCAAACATTTCCTACGCTTAATACAGCAACACATAGACGTCTCATTTAGGTACTCAAATATCCCCAAGCATACATATTTTGTTTAATTAAATGAAGACAATATTAGCGAAACTCAATCGAAAATCTGGAGACAGAAAAATCAGAAAAAGATATTGGCTCCACTGGGACACGAACTCAGGACCCTTTGCTTACTTTATTATTATTTATTTTATTTTATTTTTATTTTATTTATTATGGAAAATCAACAGATATTTTACACTTATAATAATAACATTAATAATTCCTAGGAATCTGATTCAAAATTTAATAGATTTGTCAAAGAATTTGTATATAAAAATGCAAAAATCAGTAATTTTAAATACATGTAGGATTACAAAAGATTTTTTAAATATTTATATTGAGGGATCAGTAGGATTTATAGGTTCAATTAGAAATGCCACAGAGCCGAACCCTCTGATATGAAAATATCTGATGTCGGTGAATTATATTCCCATTTGGTCTCTAGTAGGTTGACATGTTGTTCTTGTATTGTTTTGTATTTATAATACTTATATAGTGCAATTGCATAGGGTGAGTTGACTAGATGATCATTTGGGGAAGTGTGTGAAAGGGTTTAGTTTTTCCTGTGGGGAAAATTTAACTCGGACATTTAAATCTAGTAAAACTCCAATGACAGATTTTCACATAATAAAATTATAATTAAAAAGTAAAACAAAAAAGTAAGGGTCCTGTACCCGTAAGAACTTAACAAAAATATAACCCTGAAAATTATCTAAAAAAAGATATAAAAACACAATATAAACTGTAATAATCTGCTTACAAAATTTCAAACATGAAGTAGTCAGAGTCAGAAATCTATTCCCACTCCACAACAGCAATAATAATAATTATGTACATATTGTACATTGTACATACCTACAACTCAAGAGTGAATACAATACATGGCAAGAGCTCGATTGAGCTACGGAACCCATATCAAATTCGGTCACTTTTAACTGTATACTTCGACTAAGAACTACCAACATTATCTTCATTTTCTTAACGCACATATTATTGGCTGCTAACTTTATATATGTCCCAGTGGAGCCAATATCTTTTTCTGATTTTTCTGTCTCCAGATTTTCGATAGAGTTTCGCTAATATTGTCTTCATTTAATTAAATATTATAATTGGAGATTTTACTCATAAAGTTTAAAAAATTAAAATAAACATATTTTGATTTTGATCATAACGGGGAGCCAATTGTCGGCGGATCAACTATCGGGTCACCGTATAAGACAATATTTAATATGTTTGCATGTGAACGAAGCAAGGGTGTGTGCCAAAAACGAGTCGTTTATGCTGGGAATTAAAAATCCTTTATGACCTATTCGCAATGCGTAACACCACATAACATTTAGTATTTATATCTCCTTGGCGCTCTAGATATTATAAAGACAATTGTCTCACTTATTTTATGGCTTCAGTTATGAAATAACTGTATAGGATGAAGAACTAGAGTGATATATGTGTAGAAACGGGTGGTCTGTTTGATAGATTACCCATTTTTTACATTAACTCCACACAGGAGGCCCTGAGGAAAATAATTTTCCCCAGAGCCTTTGTTATCTGAGATGCTGTGTGGAGGGTCTTTGAGAGGAGATGAAGGAATGAACATAGGTCTTGAAGAGACTCATGTTGTAGGAAGGAGGAAACACAGAGGCCGGCAAATCGTTCCACAGCCGAGCTGTTGAACACAAGAACGAGTCAAAGAAGCGACCCGTTCTCATGTGACAAATGTCAACCGTATACGTATGTCGTGCACGCGTTTGGCGTGTTTCTCGACTATGCAACGGTGCTGAAGGGATCAATGACGCTAGTTCCTCGGAGCATCTTTTATTGAAATACCGGTAGAACAAGGATAGCATTCCCACCCGACGCATGTACTCTAAAGTTTGCAATATCTTAACAAGCGGCTTGTAATATTAAGACCACAGGCGTATTCTGTCCTTGTTCTATTGGTATCACAATGGAAGACGCTCTGAGGAACTAGCGTCATCGATCCCTTGGGCACCGGTGCATAGTCATGAAACACGCGACCAATATATGTACGTTGTTGACATTTGTCACATGAGAACGGGTCGCTTCTACGACTCGTTCTTGAGTTCAATAGCTATGTTTAATCGTCTCAAAAGGACCCTCCACACAGCATCTTTAAAGATGACTTAGGCCCTGAGGGAAATTATGTTATGTAGTATATATGAATGTAATTTTTAATTAAAAAATCTGCATAAATACAAAATATTATTCTCCCACGTTTTCACAAAAAAATTCAAGTGTGTAGTTCACACGCGGAAGAAGTGAAACCTTCAGAAAACTAAAGTAGACAAGAGTGGGGAGGCTACGAAGCACCGCGCAAAGAGGAGACCTATTATACCATCTCATTTTTATAGTTTTTTTTATATTGTTTTTTTTCATATTAGCTCCACACAGAAGGCCCTGAGGTAAATAATTCCCCTCAGGGCCTATATCATCCTTGGGGATGCTGTTTGGAGGGTATTTTTAGAAAGTAATGAGAGGAAGTTCTGGGAAGGAGAAGGGTATTAGGGATGGGTAGGAATCTGGGGGTCTGTGTGTCCAGAAGTGATAGATGTATGAATCTATCCCTCCCATTGCGGTGCAAGGCGATGTTCCTAGAGAGTACGGCTCGAGAAGTCACAGCTACTCTCTCAAATATTCTCTCCCGATCCAGTCTGCCATCTCGCTTTCTTAGTATAATTGTTTTCAGCAGGCCGCACCAAAAGTGTCGCGGGTCACACCAAAAAGATTCGCGGGCCCCAAGTTCCCCATTCCTGCTATAGATGTAGGTGTTTTCTTTTTAGTGTTGCTTTTTTTTCTTTTCATCGTGTTTCTAATCACAACGGTACTAATGAAGTTTTAACTTCAAAATATATAAACACTAGCAGACCCGGCTACACGTTGCTGTGGCTAACGAAACAGAACGCCATTACCCAACCTTTACAAAATCCACACCACCCGCTTGCCAGCTGCTTGCTGCCCGCTGCCTGAATTGAATATTTTAATTTCTCGGCTTTTCTCTACTATAATAAACATGTGTTATTCATATAAACTTTCCTCTTGAATCACTCTATCTATTGGTGAAAACCGCATGAAAATCCGTTGCGTAGTTTAAAAGATCTATGCGCACATACATTTTGAGCGACTTCATTGTATACTTTGTAATGATAATGATTATTCACAATATAAAGTTGTTGAAAGAACTTTACACCACGTACGAGCGCGTTCTCTATCGTTATTTATTCTTTTTCGTTCGACTTGAGATATGTTTAAAAATTATTTTAAAAAAACATCCATAGAATGCTAGAATCCTAGACAGTCTGACAGACTGTTTTTTTCTATGGAAAACTAGTGATTTCCGACTGGGACGGGTATTTTTTGCTAGCACAGAATGGGCACAGTCGCCGGCAAGTCTGACGGCATCTCCTGACATTTTGGCACAGCACTATTTGCGCATTTTCAAACCTATTTATTTTTGGCCCAATCTTATCTATCCCACGTAAAATATTTATTTATTTATAACTTGCTGAAGTCCCCGGCGATGCCCGGACTTAACACAGAGTTTTTGAAATCAAATGTAGACAGTGAACTTCCTCTTGTTTTGATGGTCACAAGGGCAAAATTTCATCATCCTTGTCATGAAACTGTAGATTTGCATACACATCAAATCAACACCGCCCGCTTGCCAGCCCGCTCGTCCACCTTTATATAATATGTATTTCAACTAATTTACACAAAACCTTGACAAATTATATATCTAAATCTTCCTTATGAATCACTATCTATTGGCTTATACCGCATGAAATAAGTCCTACATCACGACACAAGCAACATTTTCAGCTTACGGTGGTGGTAGTAGGAGATTTTGAAACATTTGTAGAGAACGATACTCAACAGCCATATAATTATGCGTTATACGCTGGAAACTCAGCCGACGTTAGCTTGCATTCCTTCCGTTCGACAAAATTATCGAACCTCATTCGTTTTTCGACGACCCGACGTGCGGCTGTATGCTAGAGTATCGTTCCTTATAAATCTTCTGAATTTAATACTTGTCGTGTTTTACTAAACTTAAATAAATCTTAACTTCAGTATTAAATATTTCTTTCAATTAATATCACGGTACATTTGGTAACCCAGTGGAGTCAGATAAAGAAGTGTAGAGTATGATATGATAGAGTATGATATATGTAGAGTATGATATGATACGCGGATCGCAAAACAGAGTCTAGCGGACGCCATTATACGAAATCTACCCACACAACATTTCTTACCAAACATTGTTGGGTTAGTCGTAACCCGGGAATGTCTGTCTTTCTTTTTAAAAAAATCTTTACAACTAATTGGTTTACATTGCACAAAAAAAACAAGCTTTGGATAAATTTAATTTAATTTAACTTTTCCTACCGTTACCATTGAATAAAAATGTGAATTATTTTATAAAAAAGTAAGCGTGAACTATTAAAAATTGTATTTCTTCTTTAGAAATGTATGAACGCGTATGCAAAACAACTGTAAGGGCGTGTAAATAGCCCCTGACACGAGGGAGTGACTACCCTATGCAAATTAAGGAAAATTGAACTCTTCCCTATGTGACACAAAACAGTTTACCCAGCAATTCCAAAATCCTAAGTGAAAACAAAACAATACTCACTCAGAGAATGCAGCTCTTGCACGATATCCAACACAAAAATACACTTCTTTGCATTTAAAATATCGATTTCTGCCAAGGCGGTATTGCATAATCTCGACAGATGTTTTGCACAGCAAGGAAGTTTCAACAATGAATATAAATCTGCCTATTAATAATACGTGCCAAATCTTAGGTACAACAATAATTCAATTATTGGGTGAATTATTTGATAATGACTGACTAGGAGTGACATCTGTTGGCTTTCACTAACACTCCCGTCGGAAGTAATTGCCTGCTTCACAGAGGTAAGAAAATGCATGAATATACTGAATTTCAATGTCACATAGGTAAATTCAATATAATACAAAAACCATAGATGGCGCCCCCATGGTCGCATAGCATAAATTATTAATTTAAAGAAATTAATGCCTAAATGGATTTAAATATATTTATGGCGCGTATCCAACAACTTTTTTAAATACAATTTTATGACTAAAATTATCTGCGATAGCTGATTAACCGTTTTCTTTCTTATAAAACTATTCACAAAATAAATGAATATAATTTTGCACTTTATATCATGAGACCGCTATAATTCGCTTGCCATGCGATTTTCATTCATTTAAGTACTTATTAATTTTCGTGAAATCGACAGTTTACATTTTTCAGTTTGTACATACTTTGCAACGGTTTGGATTTACATAAGGACCTTCTCACCCCGGTTTTGTAGTAAATAAGTACTGGCGTATTTGAGATGTGTCATCCCGTTTCAATTACCGTCTGTGCAGAGACTCGGCCCGCCGCTAACTTCAGTCAAGAAACCAAGCCGCAGGAGGAACGTGTTTACAGCTGTCTGGGAGATCAACCATTGGCGCTTTGGTTCGCAACATTATAATTATTTCGTACTCATCATATCTTCACATCATGGCAATCCTATTTTCAAGACCACCGAATTATCGTAACGTAACGTTATTTTATTATATTTATTTCTCAGGTTACAAGTTTAGCTTCTTTAGTTTTTGTACTCTATATATTGTTACGATATACGAAACGCATCCTCTCAAATTGGAGCGCACGCCACTGTACAGACAAACAGTTTCGCTCCCTCGCCGCAAGTGCGCCGCGCGCTGACGGCGGCGGAACGCCAGCCTCGGTCGGCCGACTAGCGAGCCCGCCATTCTCCTCCCGAGCCCGCTCTCGGCGCACGTGTATCGTGAACCACGCTGCACTGTTCCGGAACATTCCACAACGCCTCTATGGCGGTTGTTATTTTGCCTAGTGACTGGCGGGAATGCCAAGAACGGCTAAATTCCCCTTCAAATAACCGAATCTCCAAGAGACCAGCCTGCTGCTGTGAGTACCATGAGCTATTTAACCCCTCTTTATTGCGTGTGTTCCTTGTAAATTCAACGCGAAGATAAATGACCGCCCCCAGAGAGATTTTAGGGCCAAATTCACCCGATTTAGATAGAATTACTGTTGCTACCCTGTACTACTCTGCTTGCATTATTGTATCATTGTGTTTACAAAAAAATTCTACCCAATACAACTGTTATTTACCGTAGCCACTTGTTTCACTGTCTCCCCCAGCCCGTAGGATTTGAGCTTATTTCAGGGATGCCACACAAACGCCTCAGAGATCCTACCACCCTGATGATAGTCTCCTCCGCTATGCTGACCATTCTGAGCTAGTCTGTCGGCAGAAGGTAGGCACCTCAGGTAGGTGTACTTAGCAATATAAAAATGCAATGGCGCCCTCATAAGTCTTTTGCACTGCACACTTGCGTTTGCCACACATTTAACTAATTTGTCGTCCCAAGATTATTCCTTTTAGAGTCTTCACTTTCTGTTTTAATATTACCAAATTATGTCCGGTTGTAATCGCAATAAAATCCTATTATGTATCTTTAACTTAAATCTTTCATTTATGGTTCTATAATTTGCATGCATCTACCCTTTCTGGAGCTAGCCATTCATAAAGTATGAGTAATGAGTTGTATAGTAAGTATCGTTTATCAGCATTGCTTTAACAAGACGTAAATTTAATTCGTTACAACTTTAGTATTAAATAGCCAAAATAAAACCAATTATGGACTTTACTTCTACTAAGACAGCATTATAAGTAATAAGTAATTAAAATCACATAAATAGAAACATACAAAGCTCATGTACTACTTTAGAAACATACGCAATATCTATAATATAAAAATGAATCGCTGAATTTGTTGGTAAGCGCAAATCTCGAGAGCAGCTGAACCGATTTCGCTAATTCTTTTTTCAGAATATTCCTTGAAGTACGAGGATGGTTCTTACGGAGAGAAAAATCAACAAAATTGCGCAGAAAATTGGATAATTTCAGAAAATCTATAACTAACCTAAACGACTATCGCACTTTTGACAGTACGCATGTTTGAGAATGACATTTTGCAAAACAATGATATTTAAATCAGGATTCTATTTTTCAAAATCTTTGAGTAGATAAATTTATAGTAGGTACTCCCCTAATAGTTTGAAAGGAATCAATAATTTTAGATATTTTAAATAGGTACCTATGTTAGGTACCAAATTTAATATACATGAAAAATGGAAATTTGAATAAAAATTGTAAAAGGTGGCACGCGGGCTGTTTAAAAACTGAATGTACTGGGATTGAATATATGGAACGCGGGAGGAGGGTTGGCGGGACGAGGGAGTGGGAAAGGGAAGATGGAAGGCTGGGAAGGTGGAAGGGGAACGCGGGAGGGGAAGGGGACGTTTGGGGGGGGAAGGGAGCTCGGGAGGGGGGTTTGCGGGACGGGGGAAGGGGGGGGGAGTGGAGTGGGGAGAGGGAAGGTGGAGGTGACGGAGTGGGAACGCGAGAGGGGAAGAGGACGCAGGAGAAGAAGAGGAGGCGGAAGGGGAACGGGACGAATGGGAAAGGACACTCAGGGAGAAACCATTTCTTTATTAAATGGTATAGCAACGCATGCCGGGACCAGCTAGTACTTAATAAAAATGATCTTCTATATAAAGTCTACTATGCTCTTTGCCAATCACGCATAGAATATGGGATTATAGGATGGGGAACTGCCTCAAACATTCACATCAAGCAGCTAGCTAGAACGCAAAAGGCAATAATAAAAATAATCCTAAAAGAACCCATAAAAACTCCATCAAAAGAAATTTTTAAAAACTTTAATGCACTACTCAAATTTAAAGAAAAATATGAATACCTTGCTGACCAACACACCTACACTACAAGGTCAAAATCCTCAAAACTACTGAACATCCCGCAATTAAATACGTCTTTAGGCCAGAAAAACCATGCTACAAAATTATATAATGTCCTTCCAATTGAAATTAAGAACACCATGGAGATACAAATGTTTAAAAAAGATATCAAATTATGGTTAAGTAAACAGGAAGATGAGGAAATCATTAAAATTATGAAGTAACCCCAATACAACCTGCAGACAACAAACATAAATACTTTTTTTATTATTTATTGTTATTTTGTGAAAATCAAGAAACTAGAAAACGAGGAAATAAAAATCAACACTAATTCAGCAACAAACAGTCCGCCTCGGAACAGGAATATCTAGTGAGGAGGACTGTAAACAAACCACTTTACTTTGTATTTTTACTTATTTTGTAATTTTACTTTATATTACATTGTCATTAAAATAAAAAATAAAAAATATGAAGCCAAAATTATATAAAACGAAAAATTATTTAAAACGAAAAATTACAAAACAAAAAAATATATCAATACATTGGTAGTCGTGGTTGAACATATAAATTAAATCATAACAGAAATATATAAACAATAGAAAAATAATTATTCACGAAACACCAGAGAAATACTCTGTTATGGACCTCTTATATTTGGTAAGTTCGCAATTGAAAATGTCCACCTTGGATGATGTGTTATTATACCTATTGCATAGTCTGGTCTTCTATAGTATGTGGTCCTATAGAAGACTATTAGGAATTTCCTGGAGAGACCACATTACAAATGAAGAGGTTCTCCAAAGAATCGAAGGAGGAAGGCACCTGCTCAGGACCTTGTCCGATAGGCGCGCAAGATGGATCGGCCATGTAATAAGACAAGAAGGCCTCTTGCATGCCATAATGGAGGGTATGACCGAGGGGACAAACGCTAGGGGACGCCCACGCCGAGAGTACCTGGAGGACCTGCTGGTGGACGTGCGCTGCTCATCATATGCAGACTTCAAAAGAGCCGCACAAGACAGGGAAGAGTGGAAGAAACGAATAGATGACATTGCTGCAAACCAATCCCAGGATTGAAACCAGAGAGAGAGAGAGTTCAGGCAAGAATTCTGCTTAGGGTTCGTCTTGCTTTATGTCTATTACCTATTATATATATTTGTGGCGATATAAGGCACACTAAGAATACATATATTTTGGCTTGTCGCTTCCTCTTAATTTTCGTTTGTGACCGACCGAAGGTTCGTTGTCGGTTTCGGTTTCGGCAAGTTTCGGCAAAAAAATCTAGTTTCGGCATCAGTTTCGGTTTCGCCAGATTTTCTGCCGAACCTTCGACCGCACCGAATCTACGCAAAAGATCTCAATAAATGCTAAATTTAGTCTTAATGTTGTGATTGTAAACGCAATTTAATTAAAATACCTACTCAATTAATGAGGTTGGCTTTTTTTATTTATTATTATTAAGTTAAAAGAAATATAATATTTCGCTTTCTTAACTTAAGTACAGAGCATAGTAGTAGAGAGCATAATAGTATAGTAGTACAAGTAGGTAAAGTAGTAATATTTTTAATTTTGTTCCAACATCCTAAGTTTAAATAGTTTTTTTTAACGGTTTTTATATTCTTTTCCGCTTTTAGGTTATCTGAAAGGAGATTATACAGGGTGCGGCAGAGAGGACGGACGGTTTTAAAAAAATCATAAAATAGTTGATTTTTACTCAAAAACAAATTTATCGATGGAATCAGGTTCGCAAGGAAATAGCATTTGAGACAGTCAAGTGTGGAAAATCACATCAGGCATGTGGTGGCCGAAATCGTTGATGCCGTGCTGGAGGCGTTCTTGGAAGTTCGCGTAGACTCTCTCCAACATCGCTCTCTCAACTTGGGCGACTTCCACGCGAATTGACTCTAAACTAATTGACTTAAGGCTAGAGTATACGAGAACAAGCCCCGAACTCTGGACGAATTGAAGGACGCAATTCGCGCGGAAGTCGCCCAAGTTGAGAGAGCGATGTTGGAGAGAGTCTACGCGAACTTCCAAGAACGCCTCCAGCACTGCATCAACGATTTCGGCCACCACATGCGTGATATGATTTTCCACACTTGACTGTCTCAAATGCCATTTCCTTGCGAACCTGATTCCATCAATAAATTTGTTTTTGAGTAAAAATTAACAATTTTATGATTTTTTTAAAACCGTCCGTCCTCTCTGCCGTACCCGGTATATGTGAACTCCCTCGTGGCCAATACTTCTCTTGCCACTTTCAGTCTTGACAGTATTTATGTACAATTTATTGTGTTGTTTAGTATAATGTTGGTTTTTCCTTTATAATGCACATAAGTGTTGATTATTGACAAATTTTTGTCCAAGCTGTAGTTATCATGTTTGTTAATTTTTAGTAGTATAAAAAAAAAACAGTTTTTTTCACGTACTTCAATTATTACTTTTTTATTTCCTTCAACACATGTTAACTGTTTGTATAAGTGTAAAAAATAAGCCAAACTTCAGAAAACAACAGATTTTTAACGTGTTTAAAAAAGTTTCGGTTTCGGCCGAAACTGAGACAGCTACCGAAGATTCGGTTTCGGTAGAAAGTCCTGTTTCGGTCGGACACTAATTTTCATTATTCGTTTATCCTGATGAAGAAACCATTGGTTTTGAAACAAGTCGATTATTTTGATTAACTCCTCAGGCGTCGGGCCTATTTTGATGGAAGGTCAAAATATTTCCGCTTTGCGACAAAATCCAAAAATAAATGGAACATTTCTGAACGCATCCAAAAACTGAAAACTGATTTTGAAAAGTGATGAAATACCATTTAAAACTATACAGGGTGTCCGGGGGTAAAGTGCATTAACTTCGGGAGGTGATTCTACATGATGGTAGGAGTAAAAAAGATTAATAACTTTTTTCGAAATTCCGACATTTTTTTCCCATACAAAAAGATCTACCTACTAAAAATCCTTAGTGTGAGGTACGATCTTACTTGCCGGGAGCCTGCCGGGCACTATCGTGGCAACAATAAATGTTGGTGATTGGCCCGTATCGTAACAGCGGAAAATAATAAAGCTGGCCGCGCACGCCGGTCAAATTTAACGTTTTTACCACAAAACTACCCCTAAAAGATGGAATTTAGAAAAAAGTTATTTTTCTTTTTTACTTACACTATCATGTAGAATCACCTCCCGAAGTTAATGCACTTTACCCCCGGACACCCTGTATAATCTATACTAATATTATGAAGAGGAAAGATTTGATTGTTTGATTGCTTTGTATTGAATAGGCTCCGAAACTACTGAACCGATTTGAAAAATTCTTTCACCAATAGAAAGCTACACTATCCCCAGGTGACATAGGCTATTATTTATAAAGCTAGCTAGAAAGAGTATGCGGGAGGGGAACGGGGACGCTAGGGAAAGGTTATTTAGGGAGAAACAATGTATTTGGCTTTGCAACGCATGCCGGGTATCAGCTATATGAAATAAACATAATGATTTTGAAGATATAAATATTTTGAATGCAAACATAATATTAAAAGTTTAAAAATGGCTGACCTCACGTTTTATTAAACTAAAATTATGGTTCGATGCTTTAGATTCATGAAACGTGTTCATTTTAATTATTTTGCGGTTAACTTTTAAATCAATTATTATTTTTTAATTGATAAACTAACGTTTAAGCTTCATAGCACAAAGGGTAACAATTATTATAAGCAATAATTATCAGCCTGAAACACTCATCTACATTGAAAAAATCTTCCGAGAAAAGATACTTGCCGCCAACCTTTTAACCTCGTCGAATTTAATGTTTCAAAGACCCAATCATGTTTGATAACGTCTAAAAGGGATCGAAATGAAAATTTAGTCTCCTTCAACGGAAGCAACCTTCCGAACAGGACCTCCATCGATATGCTTGGTGTAACTCTAAGTGACCAGCTCAGGTACGGGGGCTCCATCGAAACCAGAGTTAAGTTAGCCTCTCGGAAACTGGGCGTACTGTACAGGGCCCGCAGATACTTTAATAGTACACAACTGCTAACCCTGTACAAATCGCAAGTGCGCCCCACGGTTGAATTTGGCAGCCACCTCTGGTCTGGAGCTCCAAAATACCTAAAAAAAAACTTTACCTAAAAAGAAACGGGCGGTCCGTTTGATAGATTCTCCCATCTTAACAGATGGACTGCAATCTTTAGAGCACAGGCGTCAGGTGGGAATGCTGTCCTTGTTCTACCGGTATTACAGTGGAAGGTGCTCCGAGGAACTAGCGTCATTGATCCCCTCGGCACCGGTGCATAGTCAGGAAACACGCCAAACACGCGCCCAACATTTGTACACGGTTGACATTAGTCACATGAGAACGGGTCGTTTCTATGACTCGTTCTTGAGTTCAACGGCTCGGCTGTGGAACGATTTGCCGGCCTCTGTGTTTCCTCCCTCCTACAACATGGGTCTCTTCAAGACCCGTGTTCACTCCTTCCTTTCCTCAAAAAGACCCTCCACACAGCATCTTCAAAGATGACATAGGCCCTGAGGGAAGTTATTTTCCTCAGGGCCTCCTGTGTGGAGTTAATGTAAAAAAAAAAAAAAACGGGATTTGAACCCGTGTCTTTCAGATTGCCGGTCGGGTGCTCTACCGCTGAGCTATGTCGGCTTATCTAATACCCACCAAATAATTCAATATATACTCGTATTTCATTCAACAATTATTGCTTATTACATTTTTCAACCAACTTTATTTTTGTGAGAGAGGCACTAACAATGCCTCTCCATACCAGCTAGTGGATATACATATAATATTTTAATGAAAACAAATAACTTTGTAAACACCACTATATTATTAATCATTCGAATAATAAGAAAATAATATCTATGAGCTTTTGCCTGTCAAGGTTTGCGCGCAAAATTCCCGGTTCTTCCCATGCACGCTAAATATTCCTTTTTATTGGTTATTTTTGAACCCTTTTGCAAAAACAAAAATTGTTCTAAAATCTAGATAAAATAATCTTTCTGTAATGTTTATTAGAAATCAACATTTTTGTTTCTAAATATTAAAATTTTGATATTGGAAATGTAAATTGGCTAATCAATCTAATTTCATCTTCAAACTTCGCAAAATTACTTTGTGGCATCATTTTTCATATAATGAATAACTGATTACTTTGTATAAAACCACTATTTTTAAAACAATATCAACATGTTTCGACAACAATATTGTCTTCATCAGGAAATGTTACTATAATAAATGACAAACAAGTATAGACAAATTAGAATAAATTATAACATAGACAAAATATTAAAATTGTTTTGACAACATTGTTGTCGAAACATGTTGATATTGTTTTAAAAATAGTGGTTTTATACAAAGTAATCAGTTATTCATTATATAATCTAATTTCAATTTGGTATCGGTTATGGCTACCGCCGCCACAGGAGCCATTTATTGGTCAACAAAACACCCCTGCCACAGGTCACCCCAAGTGGTTCGCTACGTTTGGTGACTTAGCAGGGGTGCCCAGGTTCATGGGATGAGGTTTGTCTAGGTCTTGGTGGCGGAAACGTTTGCCCAACCACTGCGTGGCGGGCTGGATCGAAGGAGACTGATTGAGGGAGGCCTTTTGACCTCTCCAGTCGGATTCTCCCGACCCTTCGCCTTGCACCGCAGTGTGAGGAATAGATTCATACGTCCGTCACTCCTGGCCACACTGACCCCCGATTCCTACCGACCCCTCTTCTACCTTTCCTTCCTTCCTATCTTTTTCCTTCGCATGTCTTTTTCTCCTTCCTTTCCCTTAAAAAACCCTCCACACAGCATCCTTAAATATGACATATGCCCCTAGGGAAATTGTTTTCCTCAGTGCCTCCTGTTTGGGGCGAATGTAAAAAAAAAAGATTATTTTTATTTTATTTTTTTTTTTATTTAATATAATAGTATCAATTACAATGTTTATATACATTAAATAAAGGTTTTCAAATTAAATACATTTAATAAAAATAATATACCTGCGAATATTCGAATTAAAGTACTTAAAAAAGAATAATTTTAAAATTTTAAATACGGACAAAAAATGAAGCGAATTTTATCACAATCATATAATTTTATTTTAAAATTAAGTGTTTGTTACGTCGCAAATTGGCACAAAATAAATTCGTCACTTATGATCGGGTTTGTAAAATATCTGCTCGTATATTCCTAAGGCAATGAGAAGCATTATTTCTTTCGCTTTCTAACATACAAGAAATCATAAATGTTCGCATGACAGGAAGAGAGAATTCTAACTTTTAATAATGCACGGTCGCTCTGGGACAATCTGGGTCTCCTGTTATTATAATGGCATAATTATGTTTTGGGACAATTTGAGTCTCCTGTGATTAGACGGGTTTATATTATCTACATGTTTTGAAAACTATGTTTTCTTCATCGGGATATGATAAATATTAAAAATAACAAAAGATAAACAAGTATTAACGGATAAGAATACAGACACAATATTAAAGGGAGAGTTAAGACCGGTCAGTGGTTGAGTGGGCATAGCGCTTGGGTCCCACCCAGGCGTCGCGTGTTCGATTCCTCGGCCGGCTAAGTCCTCCATCACAACACAAGCAACATTTTCGGCTTTCTGTGGTGGTAGTCGGAGATTTTCAAACATTGTTGGGTTATTCGTAACCCGGGAATGTTTGTCTATTTGTTTGTTTATTTAAAAAAATTTTTTTTTTTAAAGTTACAATTACAACAGGTTATTAGATAATTTAGAAATTTGAGAAATTAAAAAAGCGTCATTAGTCATTTAAATATTATTAATAATCATATAATTTTTTTAAATAGCCATCTCTTAAATTTATTTTCATATTAATACTTACCTTTATAAGAATTTATTTTATTTAATTAAATTAAGACAATACAAGCGAAACTCAATCGAAAATCTGAAAACAGAAATAATCAGAAAAAGATATTGGCACCTCTGGGACTCGAACCCAGGATCTCTCGATTTCCGGGCATTTTTCTGATTTCAGATTTTTGATTAAGTTGTGCTTAAAATGTCTTTGTTTAATTAAAAATTACAAATTGAGGAAATTGAGGAAACGAATTGAGGAAATTACGAAAATTTTTAACTTTATGAAAATTACTCATAAAGTTAAAAATAATTTATTTTATTTTGTTATTTAGACTTGCTGTTATTTTGTTAGTTTTATTTTTTTATTATTTTATAATTAAATTCAATTTATACGCATTCTAAAATAATAATGTTTTATATATTTGATTTTGAAGATTTTTATTTTATTTATTTTTTATTTTTTTTTAATTTTTTATTAGTGACCATTTAATTACAGGTTTGATGAGAATTACAAGATATGATGTGTACAAGAATTACAAGATATGATATAATGTATATAAATATTTCATCTGTTTGTTCTTAGTCCTCCTCACTAGGTGGTCCTGTGCTGAGGCGGACTGGTAGATATCTTTGATATTCCGTTATTTAGTTTCTATGATGTTTTTAATACATTCTCTAGTATGTCTGCAGAAGATAGTTTTCAGAAATCAACCATCTCTCTCTTTAATATTTTGTCTATAGTTCTTATTCTATACTTTTGTTTATTTTTTGTTATCTTAATATATAAAACAAAGTGGGATTAGTTACACGATTTATAACTCAAGAACGGCCGAACTGTTTTTTTATGATATTTGATTTGTTGGATTTGTCTCCACCCCGAATAGGAGAATAGCCATTAAAACATCGGAAAATTCACGAGAAAAAAAAAGTTGTGAAGAAAATTCTTTTCCTCAATCGTTTTGTATGGAACGAATACTCATCTTTTGAAAGAGCCGCAGGAATATTGTGATAAGTATAATATTGAGTAGTGAGAAATTCCAAAAATTTTAAAACGTCAAATGTCAATGCGCTGATTGTTTTGATTTTGTTCTTAAGAGGAATATAAACGCTAGAAATATTTCGAATCTCATGCCTGCAAAATTTTAAAATCGAGCGTCTTTTTGCACGAGGCTAGTAAGCGAAAAAGTGGTTTTTATTTATTTTGTGCATAATTTTATAAGAACGAAAAAAAGTTAGAACATAAATAAAGTCAACAATAGTCTTAGCCGTAAAGGGGTATTTTTTAAAAATTGTTACTTACATTACTTCATAGTTAAGTCATGAGAAAACATTTTTTTTAGTGGTTTACGCTTATATTTTTTGTAACGTAAATAATTATTTTATTGTAATTCCAATACATAGATAAAGTAGTTAAAGCTTCAATTTATCCGTAGCATATTTTTTGATGTTCATACTGTAAGCTGATTCGTCGTAAAGATTAATCAAAATAGTATCTAAATAGGATTTCACGTATATATTCATCGTTGCTGTCGCTCTTTCTTACACACTGTCAACAGCCGAAAATGCGACAAACGGTGAACGGATGTCTGTATCCCCCTCCACAGGAAAAATACAATAATTTTAATAAATCTCCATAACACGTATAATGAAAATGAAATGCAATTTCCATAAGTGGAAAAGTAAGAAAATCACAAAAATTATGAATCCGTACACAAAAATCTCTGATATTGGGGTAGGCAGAGAGGACGGAACGCCAAACAACTCGGTCTTGGCGCACACTCCTTGCCTCGTTCACATTCATACATCGTCTCATACATGCTCTTATATTATTCCGACTCTTCACATGGCCCGACTCAAGTATCTGATTCACTTGGTCGTGCCATGTCTTCCTCGGGCGTCCCCGACTTCTTCTTCCATTCACATTCAATTTGGGAGGCGGGATTGGGTACCGCCGCCCCGGGAACCTTTATTGGATAACCAACACCTCTGCCATAGGTCACCCCAAGTGGTTCGCTACGTTTGGTGATTTAGCAGGGGTGCCCGGGTTCATGGGTTGAGGTTTGTCCAGGTATTGGAGGCAGATGACTAGGACACACTGAACCCCAGATTTCTACCCACCCCTTAAACCCTTTTCCTTCCTAGAACTCTCCTCTCCTTCCTTTCCCCAAAAAAACCCTCCACACAGCATCCCCAAAGATGACATAGGCCCTGAGGGAAATTATTTTCTTCACGGCCTCCTGTGTGGAGCTCATGTAAAAAAAAAAAAATTGCGTCATATATTCTCCTTACACTCCTTTCCTCGTTCATTCGCTCTACATGCCCAAACCATCTGAGCGTCCCTTTCATAATCTTACTCATCACGCTTACATCAGCCTTGCATTCTTCGCGGATCTCCACATTTCTCACATGATCGTACGTGGTTTTACCACTCATACGCCTCAGGAATCTCATCTTTACAGCATTCAGTCTACTTTCACCCTTCCTCTGCCAGTTCCATGCCTCACTGCCATACATCAGGGTAGGTACCAGCACTCCATTATGGACGGCTAACTTCGCTTCTTTGGACAGCTTTTTGTTGGCGCCAACGGCCTTCAGTCCTCCATTAATAGAGTTGCCTGCATTTACCATTCTTTCAATATCTCTGTCAGCCCTTCCAACATTGCGTATGGATAATATAATTGTTTCATTGTGTGATTTTTAACTTAACTCTCGACAGGCTAAGATGTCAAACATGACGTCCGTAACCGTGGGGGTCGGCTGATGACCCCATTTTTTTTTCGAAACTTTTAAACCAAAGTGGGATTAGTTACACGATTTATAACTCAAGAACGGCCGAACTGTTTTTTTATGATATTTGATTTGTTGGATTTGTCTCCACCCCGAATAGGAGAATAGCCATTAAAACATCGGAAAATTCACGAGAAAAAAAAAGTTGTGAAGAAAATTCTTTTCCTCAATCGTTTTGTATGGAACGAATACTCATCTTTTGAAAGAGCCGCAGGAATATTGTGATAAGTATAATATTGAGTAGTGAGAAATTCCAAAAATTTTAAAACGTCAAATGTCAATGCGCTGATTGTTTTGATTTTGTTCTTAAGAGGAATATAAACGCTAGAAATATTTCGAATCTCATGCCTGCAAAATTTTAAAATCGAGCGTCTTTTTGCACGAGGCTAGTAAGCGAAAAAGTGGTTTTTATTTATTTTGTGCATAATTTTATAAGAACGAAAAAAAGTTAGAACATAAATAAAGTCAACAATAGTCTTAGCCGTAAAGGGGTATTTTTTAAAAATTGTTACTTACATTACTTCATAGTTAAGTCATGAGAAAACATTTTTTTTAGTGGTTTACGCTTATATTTTTTGTAACGTAAATAATTATTTTATTGTAATTCCAATACATAGATAAAGTAGTTAAAGCTTCAATTTATCCGTAGCATATTTTTTGATGTTCATACTGTAAGCTGATTCGTCGTAAAGATTAATCAAAATAGTATCTAAATAGGATTTCACGTATATATTCATCGTTGCTGTCGCTCTTTCTTACACACTGTCAACAGCCGAAAATGCGACAAACGGTGAACGGATGTCTGTATCCCCCTCCACAGGAAAAATACAATAATTTTAATAAATCTCCATAACACGTATAATGAAAATGAAATGCAATTTCCATAAGTGGAAAAGTAAGAAAATCACAAAAATTATGAATCCGTACACAAAAATCTCTGATATTGGGGTAGGCAGAGAGGACGGAACGCCAAACAACTCGGTCTTGGCGCACACTCCTTGCCTCGTTCACATTCATACATCGTCTCATACATGCTCTTATATTATTCCGACTCTTCACATGGCCCGACTCAAGTATCTGATTCACTTGGTCGTGCCATGTCTTCCTCGGGCGTCCCCGACTTCTTCTTCCATTCACATTCAATTTGGGAGGCGGGATTGGGTACCGCCGCCCCGGGAACCTTTATTGGATAACCAACACCTCTGCCATAGGTCACCCCAAGTGGTTCGCTACGTTTGGTGATTTAGCAGGGGTGCCCGGGTTCATGGGTTGAGGTTTGTCCAGGTATTGGAGGCAGATGACTAGGACACACTGAACCCCAGATTTCTACCCACCCCTTAAACCCTTTTCCTTCCTAGAACTCTCCTCTCCTTCCTTTCCCCAAAAAAACCCTCCACACAGCATCCCCAAAGATGACATAGGCCCTGAGGGAAATTATTTTCTTCACGGCCTCCTGTGTGGAGCTCATGTAAAAAAAAAAAAATTGCGTCATATATTCTCCTTACACTCCTTTCCTCGTTCATTCGCTCTACATGCCCAAACCATCTGAGCGTCCCTTTCATAATCTTACTCATCACGCTTACATCAGCCTTGCATTCTTCGCGGATCTCCACATTTCTCACATGATCGTACGTGGTTTTACCACTCATACGCCTCAGGAATCTCATCTTTACAGCATTCAGTCTACTTTCACCCTTCCTCTGCCAGTTCCATGCCTCACTGCCATACATCAGGGTAGGTACCAGCACTCCATTATGGACGGCTAACTTCGCTTCTTTGGACAGCTTTTTGTTGGCGCCAACGGCCTTCAGTCCTCCATTAATAGAGTTGCCTGCATTTACCATTCTTTCAATATCTCTGTCAGCCCTTCCAACATTGCGTATGGATAATATAATTGTTTCATTGTGTGATTTTTAACTTAACTCTCGACAGGCTAAGATGTCAAACATGACGTCCGTAACCGTGGGGGTCGGCTGATGACCCCATTTTTTTTTCGAAACTTTTAAACCAAAGAAAACACTTTTTCTTTTTTTGATATATTTTTTTTTATTTATGTTTTTGCAGGGAATATTACCTACCTATATTTGACAAAATATTTTTTCCTGCGATCAACGATTTTTTCACATTTTTTTTTAAATGGCATTTTTTTTACAGTGAATACCGCACAAGAGTCTCAGCTGCTCCCGTCTGGAGCCAGTGAGACTATGGCATCCCCAATTGGGGTATGTTGTGAGGCTGAAGGTAGTGGGAAGGGGAAGGAGGTGAGGAGGAGGAAGGTTGGGAAGTACCTGGCTATTCAGATCTGGTCACCAAACACGGCTAAAGCCATTTTCAAGCAACGTTTCAATTCTGAATGGTGGTATTACACCAGGGCTATACTAATAGTATCTTCCACTCTGGAACATGTCGCAAATATACTATATATTATTTTAAATGAATTAATTGTGAAATAACACAAATTAATCAAATAAAATTTATTTGCGCATGCCGGGTTCGAACCCGCGACCTCCGGATTGTGAGTCAAGAGTCTTACCCACTGGACTACGGAGGTCGTCATAATAATATAATTGTTTCATTGTGTAACTTTTAACTTAACTCTCGACAGGCCAATATGCCAAACATGACGTCCGTAACCGTGGGGGTCGGCTGATGAGCCCATTTTTTTTCTAAACTTTTAAACCAAAGAAAACACTTTTTCTTTTTTTGATATATATTTTTTTTATTTATGTTTTTGCAGGGAATATTACCTACCTATATTTGACAAAATATTTTTTCCTGCGATCAACGATTTTTTCACATTTTTTTTTAAATGGCATATTATGTATTAATCCTTTGCGCAGGAATACCTAAAATACTAAAAATATATTTCATGTATTTAAGTAGATATAAGAAGGATAATTATTTTGGGGTCTACCTTCGGTCCCAGTTGGCTGCGGGAGAGTTAATAAAAAAACTGAATTTAATTAAGCTAATAAGTTAACGCAACAGTTATTGATTAGGTACGAAGTTCGCCGGGTCGGCTAGTTTTTAATATTTATCACATCCTTATGAAGAAAACATAGTTTTCGAAACATGTAGATAAAATTAATAATATAGTGGTGTCACAAAATTTTAATTTTATTTTTTTATAGTAATACCTCACAAGAGTCTCAGCTGCTCCCGTCTGGAGCCAGTGAGACTACGGCATCCTCAATTGGGGTATGTTGTGTGGCTGAAGGTAGTGGAGAGGGGAAGGGGATGAGGAAGAGGAAGGCGGGGAAGTATCTGGCTATACAGATCTGGTCACCAAACACGGCTAACGCCATTATAAGCAACGTTTCAATTCTGAATGGTGGTCTTGCAACAGGGCGATACTGAGAGTATCTTCCACTCTGGAACATGCCGCCAATAAACTATAATATATATTTTTAAAACGTATAAATTGTGAAATAACACAATTTAGTCGATTAAAATTTATTTGTCCACGCCGGGATTCGATCCCGCGACCTTTGGGTCGAGAGCCAAGAGTCGACCCCTCGACCACACGGCCGTCAAACGTATGTCAATGGAAAAAAAGTAGTACTTTGGAGGAAACAGACGTAGTACATTGTGTGTCTTATCTTTTGTCTCACAACTTTTTAATGTGTTAGAAAGGGTTGGAGCATTATTGTGATAAGGAGCGTGTGTGTATTTCCTATTTTGTATCGTCGCCATTCCGTCAAAGTGTGCATAGGTACTAAAAGGGCCCATTACTGGCACTTATCAACTATGTTAACCGTATATATATATTTTTTATATTAGCTCCACGCAGGAGGTCCAGAGGAAAATAATTCCCCTCAGGGTCTTTGTCATCTTTGGGGATGCTGTGTGGAGGGTCTTTCTAGGAAAGGCAGGAAAGGAAGTTCTGGGAAGGGAAAGGGTATGAGAGGTGGGTAGGAATCTAAGGGTCAGTGTGTCCAGAAGTGACGGACGTACGGAGTGTGAATCCATTCCTCCCACTGCGGTGTAAGGCAATGTTCCGATAGAGTACGGCTGGAAATGTCAAAGGCACTCCCTCAACCCCGAACCGGCCTGCCATGCAGCTGGTGGGCAGACGCATACGCCGCCAAAACCCGGACAAACCTCACCCCATGATTCCGGGCACCCCTGCTAAATTACAAAATGTAGTGAACAACTTGTTATCCAATAAATGGTTCCCGGGGCGGCGGTACCCATACCCGCCTCCCAAATTGTATGTACCTACGAGTAAAGACATTAATAAAACAATTAACTGTTGGGCCACTTTTTGTTTTCTTCTTCGAAAAACCGAATCTTTTAAAAATCATCCGCATTAACGCAGTAACAAATTAATACATAGACTCTCTGTACTCTATACAGCATGGGACGCATCTTTCGTTAGCCAAGCCTCCCGGTTCATTCTGCTCTGCAAATACACCCGGCTGGAGTCCTGCCAACCCAACCACCCCTTTCCTACCTCCCTTCTGGCAGTCTTATTCATCCCGCGGTGATAAATCCTAACTTTATGACTTGAATTCAATACGCTGCTGGCTGGGTTACTCCACTACACAAGGCTTCATTAAGAGCAAGCCACAAGCCAAAGATGTGTGTATTCTTAGTGTGCCTTATACCTCAAGAATATGGTAATATGCGTTTTCGTCCCGCGACAAAATATCCTCCGACAAAATATTCCCATCAAAATATACCCGACAAATATCCCCGACAAAATATTCCCGACAAAATATACCCGACAAAATATTCCCGATAAAATATACCCGACAAAATATCCCCGACAAAATATCTCCGACAAAATATTCTCGACAAAATATCTTCAGACAAAATATCCTTCAACAAAATATCCTCCAACAAAATATCCTCCGACAAAATATTCCCATCAAAATATACCCGACAAATATCCCCGACAAAATATTCCCGACAAAATATACCCGACAAAATATTCGCGACAAAATATACCCGACAAAATATCCCCGACAAAATATCTCCGACAAAATATTCTCGACAAAATATCTTCAGACAAAATATCCTTCAACAAAATATCCTCCAACAAAATATCCTCCGACAAAATATCCTCCGACAAAATATCCTTCAACAAAATATCCTCCGACAAAATATCCTTCTACAAAATATCCTCGACAAAATATCCTCCGACAAAATATCCTCCGACAAAATATCCTACGACAAAATATCCTACAATAAAATATCCTCCGACAAAATATCCTACAACAAAATATCCTCCGACAAAATATCCTTCGACAAAATATCCTCCGACAAAATATCCTCCGACAAAATATCCTCGAACAAAATATCCTCGACAAAATATCCTCCGACAAAATATCCTTCGACAAAATATCCTCCGACAAAATATCCTCCGACAAAATATCCTCGAACAAAATATCCTCCGACAAAATATCCTCGAACAAAATATCCTCGACAAAATATCCTCCGACAAAATATCCTTCGACAAAATATCCTCCGACAAAATATCCTCCGACAAAATATCCTCGAACAAAATATCCTCCGACAAAATATCCTTCGACAAAATATCCTCCGACAAAATATCCTTCGACAAAATATCCTCCGACAAAATATCCTCCGACAAAATATCCTCGAACAAAATATCCTCCGACAAAATATCCTCGAACAAAATATCCTCGACAAAATATCCTCCGACAAAATATCCTTCGACAAAATATCCTCCGACAAAATATCCTCCGACAAAATATCCTCGAACAAAATATCCTCCGACAAAATATCCTCGAACAAAATATCCTCGACAAAATATCCTCCGACAAAATATCCTCGACAAAATATCCTCCGACAAAATATCCTCCGACAAAATATCCTTCGACAAAATATCCTACAACAAAATATCCTCCGACAAAATATCCTTCGACAAAATATCCTCCGACAAAATATCCTCCGACAAAATATCCTCGAACAAAATATCCTCGACAAAATATCCTCCGACAAAATATCCTCCGACAAAATATCCTCCGACAAAATATCCTCCGACAAAATATCCTCGAACAAAATATCCTCGACAAAATATCCTCCGACAAAATATCCTCGAACAAAATATCCTCGACAAAATATCCTCCGACAAAATATCCTCCGACAAAATATCCTCCGACAAAATATCCTCGAACAAAATATCCTCGACAAAATATCCTCCGACAAAATATCCTCGAACAAAATATCCTCCGACAAAATATCCTCCGACAAAATATCCTCCGACAAAATATCCTCGAACAAAATATCCTCGACAAAATATCCTCCGACAAAATATCCTCGAACAAAATATCCTCGACAAAATATCCTCCGACAAAATATCCTCCGACAAAATATCCTCCGACAAAATATCCTCCGACAAAATATCCTCGAACAAAATATCCTCGACAAAATATCCTCCGACAAAATATCCTCCGACAAAATATCCTCCAACAAAATATCCTATGGACAAAACATCCTCCAACAAAATATCTACTAAAACTTAACCTAACCTAACCTAACGTAACAAAAAAAAAATGATAAAAATAAGGCAGACATCCTCTAAAGACAATAAATGATCATTATTTGTATTATTTTGGTCCCGTTTTACTATTTTTTAACAATATTTATTTTATTTTTGTCTCATTTTTTGTTAGCTTGAAGTCAACAAGTATAAGACCCAGAAAGACCTCACCCCATGAACCCGGGCGCGTATTTACAAAACCTATACCGATTCAGTCGCGGTAACGACAATTTACATTTTAAATATACCTCTAAATTGGTTATTTTTTATCACATTGCATAAACAAAAATTGTTCTAAAATCTAGATAAAATAATCTTTCTGATGTGTATATTAGAAATTAATAATTTTATTTCTAAATATTTAAATTTTAATATTATTCCCATATATTGTAAATACAGCTCTATATTGATAATTTTTTATCACTTTGCAAAAACAAAATTGTTCTAAAATCTAGATAAAATAATCTTTCCAATGTGTATATTAGAAGTTAATAATTTTATTTCTAAGTATTTAAATTTTGATATTGAAAATTTAAAGCGACTGAAACGCGGTAGGGATTGTAAATACGCAACCCGGGCACCCCCGCTAAGTCATTGATATAAGGAAGAGTATCCCAGTGTTGATTTGTTGTATAAAAACAAATTTACAGTATAATTCCGAGTTTGAGAAAATTTTGCACCACACCTTTTGTAGGCTCCAGGTAAAAATTTAAAAATTTTTTTTTATTTTAATTGGAGTAAAACCGTTTTTAACGAATTCTTTATTTAAATTGTCTTGCTGATCAACGCGTAATGCAGCCAGCTGTAATATCTATGACTGGTCGGCTAATCCTGCCGCATTGTTGGCTGGGGATATCGGTGTGGGGAGAATGAGGGTGGAGAAGTGGGGGTGGGGGAGTTATTATACTTCCCGTACAGCAACCGTAGCAGTGCCAGTATTAGGACGACTGACTCCAACGGGTTATTGGGGTACACCCAAAATAGAGCACCACTGCCTCATATTGCAGTGTAAATGATTCATAGTTTTTACAAAGAATCGTTAGCATTTTCATTGATATGGTTGGTGTAACTCTAAGAGACCAGCTTAAGGCTCCGCAACCGGGCTCGAAAAGAAGAAGATGGAGAGATACGAAATTACGAATGTCAGAGGAGCGCGCTAACATTTACAGCGACAAAATCGATGCGAAAATTGCGAAAATGTTTAATAAAACACGACTCGTTTAAAATAGAGCAAAAATATCGTGGGGAGCATCTTAAGTATCTTTTAAAGAAACATTGTGAATTTTTTCACAAATATAATTTATAAGACAATAGAAACAGACTTCTTTTTAATAATTTTTAGAGCATACTTTGCGATTTTTTTCTATCGAGAGAATTTCATATAATTTGCGTTTCTGCGCGGGCAGCATCTAGACATTATGTTCAAAAATAACATATATTTTTTTAAGAGCTTAAAAACTCGATGGCGCTACAGCCCATATCGAGCTTTGGCCTCCTGCAACAGTCGCCTCCAACTCCTCCTGTCCTCAGCGGCTGACTTCCAATTTGGTACCTGGAGAAGCTGTGCTGCATCCCCTCTTACTTCGTCTTCCCACCTCAGTCTGGGTCTTCCCACTTTTCTCTTTCCACCTGGGTGTCCAGTAAAAATTCTTTTTAAGACGCGTGTATCCGGCATTCACATAGTATGTAGGTACTAAATTCTGTTTTATTTGTATTCGGGTTTTGCGTTCATCCGTTGTCGTTTAACTATCCAATCCACTTGTTTTTTAAAAGATGTCTTTCAACACTTTTAAAAACACTAACATAATAACAACTTTTTCACTAATTTACGTTAACCAATAGGTAATAAATCCCTGCACGAGTTCACGTCAATCACAATGTACGAAAGAAACGAGACTGACAAATGGTCTGGTGTCCCCAACCGTGCAATAGTTAGAGCTAGGAAGGAAAATAAAAAAACATAACTTTTGGGGAATCCCTGACCGACCGAATCATAGAGCTAGGAAAATATAAATAACAGACAGTTTTTATGTGTAAAGTACATTTTTTGTGGCAATATTCTACCTTCGTAATTTTTTCCGCGGTTGCCTGCGGTGCGGGCCGCTCCAACCGTTCCCCCCCCTACTTATGCCGCTGGGAACGGCTGCTCCATCGAAGCCAGATTCAAATTAATCTTTACAACGATTCAGACGGTTGCTGATGGCTACATCGCATTTTACTATCTTTGGATTCACCTCTTCCTCGTATTTGATAAATGCTGGCGTACCACAGGGATCGGTTCTATCTCCGACTCTGTTTTTGTTGCATATCAATGACCTTTGACATGAGTACCAATTCATTGTTACGCCGATGGCAGTACAGTTCATGATAGCTTTTTGTTTGAAAAGCCTCCATAGGGCTCACAAATGCTGTATGTTATTTTAAGTAAATTCATATCGAAATAACACAAATTAAACAAACAAAATTTATTCGCGACCAAGAACGAGTCGATCGTGTATCCAAAACACTTCCGTAAATAATAATAAAACATAAACATTTTTTTTCTTTGAGTGCCATTGCAACGCATCCCGGGTACTCGCTAGTTTTACAATAAAAATATTATTTTAGGTCTTCAAAAACAGCAGACATGATTTAAAAAAAAAGATTTCTCTTCGTTCTCCTGAACAATTAACATTTTGTCCTTAAGGTTCGGCAACCGGGCTCGAAAAGAAAAAGATGAAGAGATACGAAATTACGAATCTTAGAGGAGAGCGCTAACATTTACAGCGACAAAATCGATGCGAAAATTGCGAAAATGTTTAATAAAACACGACTCGTTTAAAATAGAGCAAAAATCTCGCGGGCATTGTCTTAAACAGTATTTAAAGAAACACTGCGAATTTTTTCATACATATTAGGTCGTTACATATGAAATCTATTTTCTATTTTTCATTTATCTACTGTTCATATTTATATATTTTTTCTGTTGATATCCTTTTGTACTTGTGTTTCTTTTGTATGTAATTTTAAACCACTGTAAACATAACACTGAATATGTACTTTTTAGTTATAATCTTGCAAATTTCTTTCAATAAAGATATATTAATAATTAATAATAATATTTGGCGTTTTGCCGTACTGGCAACTTTGATTTCAAATATCTTCTCTTTGGTTAGGAATTCCAAATTCAAATTTATGCACCTATTTACTCATGTATTTGTGTTTCGAAAATTATAATTCATTTGTTTTTTCCTTAATTGTTTTTTTTTCTTTGCGTCACTTAGTTTACAAAATGGAAAACTTGAAATATTGCGTTATTTACGAGTACGAGTTCCACCGTGGCACCAGTGCTGCAGAAACGGCTCGAAGGATTAATGATGTGTATAGCGACGGTGCCGCAAAAGAAAACACAGTGCGTTTTTGGTTCCAACGTTTTCGTTCCGAAAATCCACAAGCAAATGCTTTTAATGGAGGAAAAGTAACACTGTAACATGTTCCATTTTTTAAGATAAATAAAATTATTAAAAAAAAAAAAAAATTCGACCTGCAGAACAAGCCCCGTGGACGGCCGGTGACCAAAGTTGATAATGAAGAATTGAAGGCTATTGTGGAAGCGGATCCATCGCAAACCATGTCCGAGTTAGCTGCAGGCTGCGGTGTTAGTGATAAAACCACTTATTGCAGCAAATTGGGAAGGTGAAAAAGCTTGAAAGGTGGGTACCTCACGAATTGTGTGAAGCAAATCAACAAACGCGCGTTAGAACGCTAGACCACACACTGCACAACAGACGGCTACCAAATTAGAGGAGCTTCAATTGGAATGTCTAAGACATCCACCGTACTCTCCGGACCTTGCCCCAAAAGATGACCATTTTTTTCGAAACTTGGATAACTTCAAGAAGTTATCCCTTGCAAGCAAGGGAAAAAATTCAACTCCGATGGGGCAGTCCAAACCGCCTTCAAAGATTTTATTGATTCCCGTCCGAATGGTTTTTTTAGTAAATGGATCGATGAACTACCTATGAGATGGCAAAAGTGCATAGATAGCAATGGTAAATACTTTGATTAAATAAATATATTATATTTTAAAAAAAATCGACTTTATGTTCCTCCCATACAAAACGCCAATTTCATAAGTAAAATAACTGAAACAAACGTGTTTATAATAATTTTTTGAGCATACTTTGCGATTTTTTCTATCAAGGGAATTTTATATAATTTGCGTTTCGGCGCTGGCAATGTCTAGATATTATCCAAGAATGACATACCTATATTTTTTAAGAGCTTTAAAACTTACCGTGTTTAAGGGAGATATGTAACACATCGGTAGAAATTCGGGTTGCGGGCTCTCAAATTTCCGTCATCGAATATTTTCATACAAATTCGAGTAAAACCAGTTGACCAAATTCTGTTTGGTATATTATATCAACGTATAGTACAAAACATGATACTATTAATAAATTCGTTTGTTAAAGGTATTTTTAAGTCGATTTTAAGTTTGAAACTGGTAAATAATGTACAAAAAATTACAATGTCGGGGGGCTAAATGTCGGGAGACCGTGAAATACGCAGACCCAAACACCCCAGGAAATAAGTTGTTATAAATGATAATACTAATTTTAATATCGTACTTAAATTAAATTTTGAAATTTAAACGAAAATTCGAAACAAAATAAACAAAAATTTTAACAAAACAAAAAAACGACTTCAAAAAATGCCCTAAAAAGTAAAAAAATAATTTTGTATTCTTCTACAACTTTATAATCGACTTACCTTTTCTACTCATCAATATGTACGTACGATTGTTATTTTTGGAGTCGGTGTCGGCGGGAGAGGAGCTGTCAAGTGAACACGCCGGGCCGCGGGTACCTTGGTTGACACCGACTCCAAAAATAACATTTGTACCTACATATTGATGAGTAGAAAAGGTAAGTTGATTATAAAGTTGTAGAAGGATATGAAGTTATTCTTTTACTTTTTAGTGCATTTTTTGAAGTCGTTTTTTTGTTTTGTTAAAATTTTGTTTATTTTTTGATTTTTAGTGAATCTGAAGTACACTAACTAATTCGATTAAGATTCGGCCGAGTATCGTAAATTTGTTCTTCAGAATTGGAGAGTTCCGTTACTTTGTCATGGATCCCATAATCAGAACCTAACCAAACTCTCATCAAACTACCCTTGAAGTACATCCTTTCCAATAAAAAAAGAATCATCGAAATCGGTTGGCGTGATATTGAGTTATTCGTCCATTTGTCGCGCACATATTTGATGCAAATTTAAGACTTATATGATTTTCTCATGGATGCCATTATCAGAACTGGACCAAATTAAAATGGGACCACACGGGAAGCACCAGATTTCAAATAAACAAAGAATCATCAATATCGGTTCACCCAGTCGAAAGTTCTTAGGTAACAAACATTAAAAAAAAATACAGTCGAATTGAGAACCTCCTCCTTTTCGAAGTCGTTTAAAAATAAGGAAAAGATTCGGTTGCATCTTGGAATTTGAATCCAGTTTGCTGTGGCTCTGCTCTAACCACTTAGTTAATTCGACCCTATACCTTAGTCAATTCGACCATATACCCCATTTAAGTGTATCGACAATACTTCGACTAAGAACCACCAACAATATTCATTATTTTCTTAACCCATATTTTTATTGACTGCTATCTTTATTGATAGTCGCAAGATTTGTCCCGAACTAAATGCAATCCACTCGCTGAGGGAACTGGTAGGCCTACTAACGGGACACTGCCATCTCAGGAAACACATGCAGCTATTGGGAGTGGAAAGCACCAGTAGATGTAGAAAATGTGAAGAGGATGAAGAGACTCCAATTCACTTATGGTGCCAATGTCCTGCCCTGGTGGGAATTAGGCTCAGATACCTGGGGAGACATGTTGTAGAACCAGAAGACCTAGCCACATATCCGATAACAACTCTGGTGAACTTTATTAAAGGGACTGGGTTATTGTTAAAGGATTGAGGTAAAATGGGAGAAAGTACAATGGGCCCATGGCCTAAGTACTCACGGGAACCAATGGTAAACCGTCTCCGCTTTTATAAAAAAAAAATAATGCAATCCAGATAGTAGTGTCTTGGATAAATACATCCATTTTTATTTTAATGTGGGACATCTATTGAATTTTCTACAAGTCCAGGATGAATATTTATTCGTTTGATAGTCGTTAATATTATCTTCAATTAATAAGACAAAGATGGTAGTGTTCAAAATTGTATACCGCCCGACGCTCACTTACGGCCACCAGACATGGATGCTAAATGAAAGAACACGCTCTAGATTCCAAGCTGCCGAAATGAGGTACTTGAGAGGAGTAGCAGGGGCGACGAAATGGGATCATATAAAAAACTCGACGATCCGAGACGATCTAAACATCGAACCACTGCTACTCTTCATAGAAAAATCGCAACTGAGGCGCCTTGGGCATGTACTAAGAATGTCTGATGACCGAATTCCGAGGAAAATACTGAGTGTGATTCCAGAGGGCAGACGTCCAGTGGGCCGCCCCAGACATAGTTGGGTGAGGCAACTTCAGAAACTGTGTGAGGAGAGGATGGGGCTACCATGGACAGAGGCCGAACAATCAGCACAAGACAGGGTTGTATGGAGGAGCCTTGTCGATGCAGTGGGTCCCCGACCCGAATAGGATAAGGGGAAGAAGATGATGATTGTGATGATTGAATATTATAATTTATGGTTTTACTCATAATGTTATTCTTTAAAAACATGAAGAATTTTATAAATATATGGAAAATGAGGATAACTTAAAACCAGGCTGAAAAACACTCAGATTTGTAAGACTTATACGATTGTAAAAAAAATGTTAAAAATATTAAAAAAAAAAACACAACGCTTTGTGTTTCAGATTGACCGCACTCCTTTGCACAGAATCGAGTATTTTTTTATTAGGGTTATTAATTACACATCTTCTTACACAGTGGTAGGTTTTGTCGAGTTTCATAAATGACCGCGCATTCAGATATCACGTTCTAAAAATCAAAAAATAATTTCCCCGCAGGGGTAGACAGAAAGGGTGGACCGCCAAATGATTCTATACCGCCAAATGATTCTAGTCACGCTCCTTGTTTTATTCGCAATCATACAGTCTCCAGTAAAAATGTGTACAACGCAATCATTGTACCACACATAAGTTACTGTAGCAGCATTCTATTCTTAGCCAACGACGGATTAATGAAACAAATGACAATTCTACAAAACAGAGCTATGAGAACTATATTGAAGAAAAATAGGTACACTTCAGTCAAGAAAATGTTGAAGGAGTTAAATATCTTGTCATTTAAACAAATTATTTACTTCAATACTATATTGTTAATCTACAAAATAATCAATGGCCATAATACGTCTATTGAATTCCTAAGAAAAATTGATAAACTACAAAACAAACATACACACGAGACGAGGAAAAGAAATGAACTAAGACTCCCCTTCAGGAAAAAAAACACAGAGTCAAAAGTCATTGATGTACGGCGCATTGAAGATATTTGGAGAATTACCAGAAGAAATAAAATTGGAAGATAGCATAAAGGCTTTTAAAATTAAATTGCGAAGATATGTGATTGATTTGGTATAGATGTGTTATTTTAAGTGTATGTAAATACGAGGATTGTATTAGGACATAGATAACTACGTACCTATTTAAAATACCGCAATAAACAATACATCGTCTTATACATATGTACTCTATATTTATTTTTACTATTGACAAGGCCCTAATCTACATAGTGTTTGATTCGCTTGATCGTGGCATGTCTTCCTCGGGCGTCATTCTTCTTGCACTCTTTTTCGTTTTTTCAAATTCCCAAACCGTCCAAGCGTCCCTTTCATAATCTTACTTACTATGCTTACATACATACAAATTATCGCGTACAATTGACGCGTATTCAAGAACGATGATTTTTACCATTTTGTCACCTCATTTGCATAGGGTTCTAACTGATTTTTTTTTTAAATGATAAAATGCCAAAACATTGGTCTTGCTCATTTTTATTGTCAAAATAATTTTCAGAACCATGGTCCGGTCAAAATAGACATTCACCCTTCCATAAATTCCCAAGAAGCTGAAAATTTATATGAACGTTAGGGATACCATTATAATGAAATTGAAAAATCCCAATCAACCCCATGTATGCAAAAAAAATATTCAAGGTCAAAGCTCGCAAAAATGGGTTTTTTTGATTTTTTTAGCGAAACGGTTAGTTTTATGATAAAAATAGCCCAGACAAAAATTGTGTATCATGCAATTATCTACAAAAATTGTCCTTACACTTTTTCGCCTAAGATTCATTATTTTTGAGAAAAAGCGATTCTAATATTTTCCCGACATAATATCCTACGTACAATACATCCTCCAACTAAATATCTACTAGAACCTAACCCAACCTTATTTTACTATTTTGGAACAAAAAATTATTGTCTTTATAGGATGTCTATATTATGTTTGTCCCATTTTAAGTAAGGTTAGGTTAGGTTTTAGTAGATATTTTGTTGGGGGATGTTTTTTACGCAGGATATTTTGTCGGAGGATATTTTGTCGGGGATATTTTGTCGTGGAATGAAAAGTTGCGGAAGCATTTAAATAGGACGTATTTTTTTTTCTTTAGAAAGAAAGACAAACATTCCCAATGTTTGAAAATCTCCTACTACCATCACAGAAAGCCGAAAATGTTGCTTGTGTTGTGATGGAGGACTTAGCCAGCCGAGAAATCGAACACGCGACGCTCGGGTGAGACCCAAGCGCTATGCCCACTCAACCACCGACCAGACTTACCTATACTTACCATTTTTAAACGACTTCAAAAAAGGAGGAGGTTCTCAATTCGACTGTATTTTTTAAATTTTGTTACCTCAGAACTTTCGACTGGATAAAGCGATATTGATGATTCTTTTTTATTTGAAAACTGGTGCTTCCCGTGTTGTCCCATTTCAATTTGGTTCAGTTCTGACAATGGCATCCATGAGAAAACCATATACTTAAGTCTTAAATTTGCATTAAGTATGTGCGCGACAAATGGACGATTTACTCAATATTACGCCAACCGATTTCGATGATTCTTTTTTTATTGGAAATGATGTACTTCAAAGATAGTTTGCTGAGAGTTTAGTTAGGTTCTGATTATGGGATCCATGGCAAAAGACAGGAACTCTTCAATTCTAAGGAGCAAATTAACGATACTCGGCCGAATCTTTTATAGGCTATCCGGATCTTTGAGTCGCCTACCGTAACGTCGTTATGGTCAAGTAATGTCTGTCTCATATGAGCAGCGCGTTTAGTAGGTCTACCCATATTCAGACAAATTAGTTAGCGTACTTCAGATTCACTAAAAATAAAAAAAATAAACAAAAATTTTACAAAAAAAACCGACTTCAAAAAAAAACTATTCCAAAACAAAATAATATGCACTAAAAAGTAAAAAAAATAATTGCGTATTCTTCTACAACTTAATAATCATCTTACTTTTTCTACTCATCAATATGTAGGTACGATTGCTATTTTTGGAGGTGTCAGCTAAGGTAACTACATACAAAGTTATAGGTGAGATGAGCTTGTGTCGCACGCGCGACTTGACGCGTGCCCGGCGTGTTCACTTGACAGCTCCCCTCCCGCCGCGGCCCCGCTCTTGCCTCTCGCCTCGTTAGAACATAGGTACGTGCAGATAGAACTATATGCAACCAAGCAGTGGCAGAATAATTCATTGTATAAGCATTTAAGTATATTTCTCTAACCATTGGAGCGCTTTTTGCCACAATATGACACTATTTAAAATACCTGTTTTGGGCAAATTTATAGACAATTAAATTCTAGATGCATATTTTTTTGCCAATTTTTCCATATTAAAATACGGAGGTATGATTCTTTTAATGTCGGCGGAAAATATTCAAAATTGTCACCAAAAAATAACGAGCAAATCGGAGGAAAAAGTTAAAAATCGCGCTGTCGCTCGAGTGGCTAATGCCATCCCAGGATAGATAACATTCTAATTAAATATTTTCACCTTTGATACCTCAGAACATGGAAAGGCGAAGTTAGAACCCTATCCAAAACTCCCATACAAACAGAATACAAACAAAATAGCAATTGCAAAAGGTTCAAAGTGATGTTAGAACCTTGTAAAATAAATGGAATATTTAAAAACTTCATTTTAGAACTTCGTCATACAAGTATCTACGGAAATACAACCCAGATGGCTCTGTAAATTATTTTGGATGTAGAAATGAGCAAAAGAAATAGTTTTGCATTCAAATTTCATTTTGAAAAAAAAGGTAGTTAAAAGTAACTTAGTGTAACCTTGTCGTTTTACACCATCTCTTTTTTCAGCCCGATTTCACTTAGAGTCCAAAGTCATAATTTTTCATATTTTGATAGAAAGCAGTCACTTTGTGGTTTGAGATTTTTTTATTTTTTTATTAAATCAATACATATAATATACAAAAAACAAATATATATAATATATAATATTGGTGGTAACAATACCTCCCTAATTGAGAAATTCTCGTGTTTAGGGAGGGAGCATTATCAGATTGACAGTACTATACATACTTGACAGTTGTTATACATAGAAAAAATATTAGTTGGCATTTTTGTTCACAGTAGAAAATATAAGTTGGCACATCGTAATACATATCTAAAACTAGTTAATGGTAAAATGTTTTTTAAGTTTTTGTTTAAAAATTTCATAATTCCTTTCGGATTGTATTTCTATAGGGAGTTCGTTAAAGAATTTTATGGCTGAGTATGTGTAATGATGTTGGGCTGTTGTTGTGTTAAGTTTAGGGATTATTATTTGTCCTAAGGTTCTCGGTCTGGTGCTAAATGACTTTGTTGTTAGTTTATCTTTGTGGATTTGAAGTAATGCAGTTTTTGATAAATTTTATTTAGTGGTAATACTTTGAATTCATCGAATAATTTTTGGGTTGAATAGTCTAATTGTTTCTTTAAAATAATTTTGATGAGTCTTCTATGTACTATTTCAAGTGGGGTTAAGTTGGTTTTATACGCTCCTCCCCAGCCTATTATTCCATATTGTAGAACTGATTGGGCTAAAGCATAGTAAACCTGTAGTAGCATAGATTTATGTAGAATATTTCTTAGTTTGAGGAATACGTAATAAAGTTTACGAATTCTGTTTACGGTTTGTGCAATATGTTCTGTCCATTTAACATGTTGATCTATAATTATGCCTAAATATTTAATATTACTTTTTTTTGCGATTTTTGAGCATTTAGGTGATTTGCGGTTGTCCGTATAATTATTACAAGAGTTATGAATAGTAATATTGGAATTTATTGTTGGATGGATTTTGTCTGATAATGTAAAAGTCATGAAATAGGTTTTGTCAGAGTTTAAGGAAAGGTAGTTATTATCTAACCATTGTTTTAGGTTGTTTATTTCTACATTCGCAGTTCGATAGGCTTCTTCCCAAGTTTTTTTTTCTATGATTAAAACTGTGTCGTCGGCGAATGATATGATTTTTCCATTTTTGGGTACTGTAAGCATTTCATTCACGTAAATGATAAACAATATTGGACCTAGAACTGTCCCTTGAGAAATTCCAAATTCGGAATAGGTGGGTTCACTCAATATATTGTTTATTTTTACGTGTTGGTGTCTTTTATGAAGATAACTTTTAAATCATTCTTTGACTGTTCCTTGGATTCCAATATTTTCTAGTTTTTTGATAAGCTTCACGTGGCTTATACTGTCAAATGCTTTTCTTAGATCGATGAAAATACTTAAACATTTATTTCCCGAGTCAAGAGCATTATATATTATAGAGGTTATTTTTGCGATTGCATCTTGCGTACTAGTGTGGATCGATTTTTTGTTTTTTTGTTTTTCTTAGCAGCGGGGTGTTGAATGGATGCTCTATGGGGATACTTTTAAAAGTTATTATGACAGCATTAAGATATTTCGAGTGCAAGTACTGCCCCAAGTCAATTCAAATTTTACAAAAACAGCGAGAAACTAGAAAAAGAAGGGTTTAATCTTTGCTCAATAAAAGTAGTTAAAATACAAAAAAATTAAAGTCTACATTTACTTGTAATATTATCTACTAATCAAGAAACAATAAAAGTATCATTGCTACACAAAAAATCACAAACAATGTTAAAAAATAAAGTCAAAAATCATAAAAGTTATTGTGTTTTATAATCCTTCTTCGAATTGAACACTGGCGTTATAGGACAAGATTCTAGGTTGTTTTGTATCCACTTTTAAAACGTCTTTCAGGGTCGCAAACAGCAGAGCGTGATGCTGTTACCACTTTGATGCATCTTTCCGTGGCTTGCGTGTGACAGGGCATCAATCGGAACTCGCACAAAATGTTGAATTCGATAATTTCGTGGTCTGCAATGGCATCAATTATTGTCTCGCTAGATATCAGTTTTGTAAGAGGTGGTTCTGATGGTTTTTCCCAGTAGATCAAGTCAATATAGTCTGCTGCGTTAAATTAAAAGTAGGTAGCTTAAATACTCTTATTGGAGAGAACCCTGACGTACGTTCTCGGATACTTAGAATCCGTCTCAGAAGCAACTCTCTAATTTGTCTTCGTTCATCGTTTAGCGTACTAATAAGTATATTTTCGCTGTGTATAAATTCAGTCAATATCACCTGATTTTCTGTCGGATTCTTGGTTGAAATGTAAAGTCGGAGAATAGTGTTGGCTGTTGTTAACAAACACAAATGACAGATTTTACCAGGGTTTCTTTTTCATTGTCCTTCGGCGATTGCTCGGCACATTTCCAATAAATAAAGCTGGTCTATGCTAAGGTCGTCACGGGATTTTGTAATGTCCGGTAAGTTGCATTCTATTGCTTGAAATTCTATCACAGGAAGATGTTCACAGTTCTTGAGTAACTTTCTTAGTTGGCCGCTAAAGCTTCTAGGACCTGTTGTCGTTCCATCAAGGTATTCGAAAAGGTGTCTCAAACTTAACTCGTTGGCATGTATTTGACAGACCAAGCACTGAAGTGGACGATGGAGCTTTCCTTCAAGAAGTCGAATAATGCCAGACTTAGTTCCAGTATTAACTGCTGTTCCGTCTCATCCGATAGCCACGATGCACGCTAAATCAATGGATTTTGCCACAAAATATGCAAACAATTTGTGAGCTATTGTTTTAGCATCACCGAACTTACCGCCCATGTGGCCAATATGAGCCAGGTTCTTTCAAAAGACTGATATGTTCTTCTATCACAACTTTTCTGCGTCCATCCTACATGATTAATGTTTTATCCTTTTAACCTTTAAACGATATGCAAATGCTCGAATCAAAATGGGGCTGATTGATGGCAGTCAGGCAGTGTGGTCCTAGTTTTGGCACGAGCACGTCGAATCTTATTACGATCGATCACTTTTGTTAGATTATCTGTTGTCACTAATCCAATATCTTGCATTGTAGCGCAGACGATGGCAGCACCCGCCCGATAAGAAATACTGTATCGATCCAATGTTCTGGATACAACAGATAGTCTAATGTCTTTTGTATTTATTACATAAGAAGATGAAGCAAAGTATTGTTGGTCAGTTGGAAGATCAACGTTAGTAAAACTTGAAACTGTACTGCGAGATGTGGACGGTTGATCTAAAGATGTTTGTTGCGTTTCTTGGTATAGTGCGCGAAAGTGGACTCAGCAATTTGTCAAATTTTCGCGGGATTAATAAAAAATATCAATTTTTTTAAATGTTATTATTTAAGGCGCGGCAATTTTTATTCATTACGAAGTGTAAAAGTAAAAATTAAAATATTCATATTGACACGAAACTGTTTTAAAAAGGGACATTTTTTTACCAGATTGTAAATAATTCAACTGCTTTGTGGCAGCACTTGTTATCAAAATTTTAAATTGATATTTTGTATGCTTAATTGTATGTATCTAGAGCATCTATTCCGCACCCCGCGAAAACTGATTTATAAAAATTAAAAAATTCCATACAATGGCGATCCACCCTATTGCGTACCTAAATTTTCTCTGAAGCCAAATTGGTTATCATTAATAATATTATTTGAAGCGATATGTTTAGTTAATTGTGACTTTACGACTTTTTCAAATATTTTTGCTACGTTAGATACAATAGATATGGGACGATAGTTTGAGATGTCAGATGTATTTCCTGATTTGAAAACCGGGGTTATTATTGTATTTTTATATATTTTTGGGTAAATTCCTTGTTGTATACTGTTATTAATGATATGTGCAATTGGTTTTGATATTAATTGTCTCATTTGTTTTAATAAATTTACTGTGATATTATCAAAACCAGGGCTCGCGGACACTCGTAGGTTCATTATAATTTTCTCTATTTCTATTTGGGTGCATTTTTCAAACTTTTCGAAAATATTTTGACAAGTTTGTGTGGATGTATTGGAAGTATTTTTAGATTGGAAGGAGTCGATTTTTTTGGCTAGATTCTCTCCGACTTTCGCGAAATAGTTATTGAAAATGTTTGCAATTTTAGTTGGTTCTTTTATTGAGTCTATTGTTTCGTTGTCATAAGTTATTTTATTTATTTGTTTATTTTTATTACCATTTCCAATAATGTTATTTATTGTAGCCCAGACTTTTTTGTTATCTTTACCACTATCTTCAAGTTTTACTTTGAAATAATTTTCTTTTGTTTTTTTAATCAAGTTTGTAAGATTGTTTCTGTATTTTTTATATGATTGTAATAAAGTTAAGTCATTGGGTTGTTTTCGGGTTTGATAAAACAATTTTTCTTTATTCCTAATTGAGGTAATTATTCCATGGGTGATCCAGGGCTTAATTTTTCTATGTTTTGATTTTAGTTTGACGTTTTTATGTTTAGTTGCATTAATTATGTGTTCGCGAAGTGTTTTTTCGAATAAAATTGAAGATTTTTCGGCATCTTTGGTGTTTAATGTTTCTTCCCATTTTTCCAATTTCAAATTTTGTTCAAGAAGTTGTATATTTATGGTTTTTATGTTATACTGTTGTAATACAGTTTTGGAAAAGGATATATTTTTTTTTAAATCAAGTATTAAGAAACACGTGTAGTGATCGGTAATGTTTGTTTTCCAAATGACAGGTGTTAATTGTGTTGAATGAAATAAAACAATTACTTTGTTTTTTAACCACTATTTATTTAATATTTATAATACCGACCGGTTTCGCTTTACTCAAGCATCTTCAGGGTATAAAATTAAACTGAGTTTAACTAAAAAAATAATTTTATACCCTGAAGATGCTTGAGTAAAGCGAAACCGGTCGGTATTATAAAAATTAAATAAATCGTGGTTAAAAAACAAAGTTATTGTTTTATTTTATTCATAATTTTTCACTTTACGCGACCGCTATTTTCATATTATATCTTCATTACGATTTCAGTTGGCATCACAGCAAATAGCATGGTTCATGTGTTGTTTGCAGTTATGACAATTGAAATCGTAGATATAAAAATAGAGAAGAAAATAGCGATCGCGTAAAGCGAAATATGTTGACTTTGGTCTCTAATTTGAATCGGGCTGAAAAAAGAGATTGTGTAAAACGGCCAAAACTGAAGTAACGATACTAATCCATTGTAAAATTATCAAAAAATAATCCGTAAGTATTTTTTTTAATAAAGATCTTGAATGGGATTGAATTTATTTTTAACAACGGATTAGCAGACTAGCAAATCTATTTGCGATCCTATCATACCGACTGTTTCACCTTCGATTCAAGGGGTCGGTGTGGGGGAGGTGGTAGGGGGAGGGGGGGGGAGCAGTTGGGGGTGGTTGTGACGTCATGTCGGATGTTTGGTGACGTTTATTTACCCAACCCAACGGAGTAAACAAAGAAATTAGACTTCGAACCAAAGCGTATTGTAAATCGAGTAGATAATTTGTACATATTGTGCTTTGTTGATTGAAGAGCCACCCTCGGCTACAAATCCGCGCTAGTCTTGGGTTCAAATCCCGGCGTGCACGAGAAAATTTTATTTGATTAACTCGCGGTGTACCCGCTCAAAAAGATATATGTAAATACAAATATCAGTGAGAGCCCGCTAATATTAAAAACGATAACGTTCAAGCGAAATTTGTGAAAATGTTTAATAAAACACGACTCGTTTAAAACAGGGCCCCAGATTCCTATCCACCCCTTAAGCCCTTTTCCTTCCCAGAACTCTCTTCTCCTTCCTTTCCTTAAAGGAACCCTACACACGGCATCCCCAGGGATGTCATGGGCCCCGAGGGAAATTATTTTCCTCAGGGCCTCCTGTATGGAGCTCATGTAAAAAAAGGGCAAAATTCTCGTAAGAATTGTCTAAAATAGCATTTAAAGAAACACTGTGAATTTTTTCGTACGTATAACTTGTTAAATAACTGAAAAAAGGTGTTTGTATTAATTTTCGGAGCAAGCTTTGCGATTTTTTCCATCGGGGGAATTTCATATAACTGCCATTTCGGCGTGGGGAATGTATAGATATTATCTCAAGAATAAGCGAAATACCCTTGCACGATGATGGCGTTTCTCACCCGGCATGCCGCTTAAAGTCTCGAAAACCCTTCTGGACGGAAGGAGAAAGACTCCTTCGAACACCTCTCACCCCAGAAGATAGGTGGAAGCTTGAGTGGCAATCAGCCAACGTCAAAAACACCCATCTCGTGCAAGACCCCACTGAGAGACAGCCTGGGTTCTCATTGCCTCGCAAACTCTGGACTGCCATCAATAGGATAAGGTGCTCCCATAGCCGTTGTGCTCACATGATGCATAGATGGGGCCTTAAAGAGTCGGCGACGTGTGAATGCGGTGCGGTGCAGACCACCGAACATGTGGTCAACGAATGCCCGCTCCATTCATTCCCCGGCGGGATTGATGAGGTCCACAGGGCAACGCCTGAGGCCCTAGACTGGCTCGCAGACCTAGATGTCCCCCTCTGACCCCCCACCATACGGAAGAAGAAGAATTTCAGGAATATCATATATTTTTTAAGAGCTTTAAAATTTAAACGGGAAAATATGTAATAAGTCGGTAGAAATGCGGAAAGCCGTTTAAAATTATGAGGAAGCGACATGCCAAAAATCTATGTATTCTTAATGTGCCTTAATTTCCACATGTAATTAGCGTAATTTGGCACTTGGGACTAGATTAAAATGCAAAATTGATTTTTATTTTTTTTTGATATTTTTATTAGAAAGAAAAAAAGGTAATCAATGGAAACTGTCGGAGAAAATTTTACAAATTTATATTTTTAAAAAGTTGTTTCTTGTATATGTTACCGTCAAATTCCGAATATTGGTAAATCCTAAGATTTTCCGGTAAATCTTAAGATTTACCAACTCTTAATGGTAAAAGTCCGAACCGTTTTATAATCATCGTTCACCAACCTAACCTAACATGTACTAAATTCTAATGGTAAAAGCCCGAAAAATCGTTTATAATATTTAAATAAGAAACGATTTTTTCGGGCTTTTACCATTAGACTTTAGTTCATGTTAGGTTAGGTTAGGTTGGTGAACGATGATTATAGAAAGGTTCGGACTTTTACCATTAAGAGTTGGTAAATCTTAGGATTTACCGGAAAATTTTAGGATTTACCGTAGTTCGGGCTTTTACAGTAACATATGCTTACATTCAAAAATTCTGTCGAAAAAAACGCATTTTTTGTTAATTGTTTTTGTGTTTAATTCGTAGAAATCCATTTTCATTTTTAGAAATTTAATTAAAATTAAATTTGATAATGTTATTATCAAGTTCTGCAAGTATTTTAAAATGTGTTTTAGTTACAGCTGTTTCGACGTGTAAGGTCATTTTAAAAAGGGGGTGATGCCACTTACGGACGACTTATTTATTATATTTAAATGTCAATTTTTGAAGGTATTTAAATTGATTTATTACTGGTTAATCCAATTTGCAGAGACACTAATTGAGAGAGTGATTATGTGGGATTCAGAACCTTTCCTTTTGGTTTCCCTTGCACTAAGTGAAAGGGTTTTCTTAATTGATTTAGAGTGACGTTATTGCTATGACCCATTTAAGTGCATTATATTGTTTAGGTTTGGTAAACATACTAAGTAGTGGGAAATAAATAATTTTCCTTACTTTATTAATTAGCGTTATGTTGGGGTCGTTCGTTCGTTTATTGATTTCTAATTGTTCAAGCAAATTTAATCTAAGACCCTTTCGTTCTATATGTTATGGTTTTGGCTGGTTGTTTTTAATTGGAACGTGATTAATTACTAACAGATGTTCTGCGAATTTTGAAGATGTGTTTTTATTTTTGTAACATCGTACATGTTCTTTGAATCTAGTTAAGAATGCCCTGTTTGTCCGATGTAAGTAGCGTTACAGTCGGCCCCACGAACATTTTTTATTATTAATTATGATTATTTCACAATTTACTAATATAAAAAGCGGGTATGGGTATCACCGCCCCGGGAACCATTTATTGGATAACCATAGGTCACCCCAAGTGGTTCGCTACGTTTGTACTTAGCAAGGGTGCCCGGGTTCATGGAATGATGTTTGTCCGGGTCTTGGCGGCAGACACGTCAGAATGAAGACTTTTACTTTTCCAGCCGTACTCTCTCGGAATATCGCCTCGCACCTCGCGGTGGGAGGGATGAATTCATACGTCCGTCACTCCTGGACACACTGACCCTTAGATTCCTACCCACCCCTCAGTCTCAGAAGTTCCTCTACTTCCTTTCCTAAAAAACCCACCACTCAGCATCCGTGCAAGATGGCATAGGCCCTGAGGGGAATTATTTTCCTCAGGGCCTCCTGTGTGGAGCTAACGTAAAAAAAAACTTTCAGTTTGGCCCGCTCGTCCACCACATACAAACGTTCCCTTTAATTATATATTTCAACCAATTTACACAAAACTTTGATAAATTATATATCTAACCTAACCTAACTCTTCCCCATGAATCACTCTGTCTATTGGTGAAAACCGCATGAAAATCCATTCAGTAGTTTTTGAGTTGATCGCGAACAGACAGACAGACGCGGCAGAGGACTGTAATTTATAATACACTAGCTGGTTCTCGGCAAGCGTTGCAATGCCATTTTGTTGAAGATTTATTTTCTGCCTGCGTTTCCTTTCCCATTCGTCCAGTTCCTCTTTCGCCTCCCCTTCCCCTCTCGCGTTCCCACTCCGCCTCCCCCACCTTCCCTCTCCCCACTTCACTCCCACCTTTCCCACATCCCGTGAACCGCCTTCCCGATTTCCCCTCCCCCCTCCCTGGTTCCCCTCCTTCGTCTTGCGAACCCCCTACCCGAGTTCCCCTCCAACTCCCACATTCCATACATTCATTCCCGGTACATTCAGTTTTAAAACATCTCGCGTGACACCTATTGCAGTTTTTTATACAAATTTCGTAATGCCAGAACTCTCCAGTAGTTTTATACAAACCTTGTCCTGACAATAATGAACACACAAAAAACAGAATTATCCAATTTGGTGCAGTCGTTCGGAAGTTATGCGCGTACATACATTTCGACGATTCATTTTTATTTATATAGATAGATAGATAGAAGATAGAAGAAGAAGATAGATAGATAGATAGAAGATAGATATATAGACTAGCTGGTTCCCAGCATGCGTTGCTATGCCATTTAATAAAGATTTTTTCTCCCTGCGTGTCCTTTCCCATTCGTCCAGTTCCTCTTCCGCCTCCCCTTCCCCTCCCGCGTCTCCTCCCCCTTCCCGCATTCCATACATTCAGTCCCGGTACATTCAGTTTACAAACAGCTCGCGTGCCACCTATTGCATTTTTTTATACAAATTTTATTATGCCAGAGCTCTCCGTTTCTTTTATACAAACCTTGTCCTGACAATAACGAACACAAAAAAAAAGAATTATCCGATTTGGTGCAGTCGTTCGGAAATTATGCGCGTACATACGAGTACATTTCGGCGATTCATTTTTATTTATATGTATAGAAATAGAATATGTAGAGATAAATATAATACAAGAAAGATCGTTATCTACTATGTAAAGCGCAAAATATCTTTGCGTGTCCTTTCCCATTCGTTCCATCCTCCTTTGGCCTTCACCTCCACTCTCCCTACTCCACCCCCCCCCCTTCCCCCCGTCACGCGAACCGCCTTCCCGACTTCCCCTCCCCCCTCCTAGGTGCCCCGCCCCCTTCCCTGGTTCCCCTCCCCTCCTCCCGCAAATCCCCTACCAGAGTTCCCCTCCCCCCTCCCGCATTCCATACATTCGGTCCCGGTACATTCAGTTCTCAAACAGCTCAGGTGCAACTTATTGCAAATTTTATAATGCCAGAGCTCACCAGTAGTTTTATACAAACCTTGTCCTGACAATAACGAACACACAAAAAAAATTATTCAATTTGGTGCAGTCGTTCGAAAGTTATGCGCGTACATACATTTCGGCGATACATTTTTATTTAAGTACTAGCTGATCCGGCGAACTTCGTACCGCCTCAGAATCAAAAACTGTTGTCAACTTATTAGATGAATTGATCTAAATTGTTTCTCCCTGCGTATACCATACCTTGATCTAAATTGTTTCTCCCTGCGTATCCTTTCCCCTCTCGCGTTCCCTCTCCCTCTCCCCACTCCACTTCTCCCCTTCCCCCGTCCCGCTAACCCCCCTTCCTGAGTTCCTTTCCCCCCTCCCCCCTCCCCCGGTTCACAGTTCAATATTATACCCCTTACAATATTGCTGCAGTTCTTTCAAAATAGGAGAATTCGTTCCATACAAAATGTATGGGGAAAATAACTTTCTTCGGAGTGGAACACCCTTTACTTTTAGGGGTATGAAAAATAGATGTTGGTCGATTCTCAGACCTACCAGATAAGCACACAAAATTTCATCAAAATTGGTCCAGCCGTTTCGGAGGAGTATGGTAACAAACACCGTGACACGAGAATTTTATATATTAGATATAGATATTTGTTTTCTTATGCGTAAAAAACAATATAGTATTCCATATTTGGTTACTTTCATCCAATATTACAAAAAAATCCAGTAAACTTAAAGCATAATAAATATTTATTATTGTATTTGGATGCCAAGTTCTCTTCGTACAAAATCATATACACTTTGTATAATCCACATTATATCGTTATTGTGCTTTGTGGATTGTACAATATTCAAGTGTTTCCTTGAGAATCTCCGTGGCACAAACAGAATAATAAAACATTTGGCGTCGGCTAGCCTACCGAAGATTTTTTTAAATATTCTCATCTCACTTTGACCCAAACAGAATAGGCCACTTGCATGGACTTCATAACGACTTGGAAAAAATCGTGTGGATAGAGTTTTTTACTAAGATTACGAAAATGTTAGTAAAAATTTTTAGAAATGTACAGTTTTTTTAATTTTTAAATAAATAAATCCATTATTTGGGCTCGTGACGTCACTATATGAAAATGTTCCTATTAATTTTATAAAATTCCACACTGATTTATTTTTTTATATGGCATCACTTTGATTTCAGGCGAATTTTTGAATTCGTTCACTAGATTTATTGTTTGTTCTCTGCGAACTTATCATTTGGTTTGATTTTTTGACAGATGTTCTGAAGAGAACCCCGTACAATTAATGGGTACGGGGTTCTCTTCAGAACGTGAAGATGAAGTCGGTACATGTTTTAGAGGTATAATGATTATGGCGCTGATTTTAACAAAATAAAATTTTATAATATTCTTATTATTATTATTACAATTTTCAAGTTCAAGTATATTACATTGAATTTAGTAATATAGACGCTGTACATTATAATGATTTATGATCAATAATATGGATCAAGGAAAAAAATATTTATGAGATGTAATATTTTTGGTATGCCTCGTTATTCTCCTGTGCCATTCGTGTGGAAAACATTCTTTTTTTTAAATGATTTTCGGCTATGTAATTATCGTTTTGTCACACCTATAAAATTATGTCCCGTCTTTCCGGTTTATAAAAAATGGTCTGATTTTTCGGTTTGAAATTTTCAAAAAATCCTCAGGGTTTCAAAAATACTATTAAAAAAAAAATACAGAATGTCTTAGAATATTTGCCTAAACCGGAAAAAAATTAAAAAAAATGTGATGCAAGTGGCCTATTGGCTAGACTCAAGGTGCAATGGTACGCAGTGACTCAAGGCTGGGTTACCCATTTCCCATTACCCATTACCCAAGACACTCTGGTCGCCAGCAATTATAAAAAACAGATCGATCTCTAAACGGAAGATTGTCTCCAATAAAAGTATTGGCTATCATTTGGGTGGTTGGGATATATTATGTAGTGTTTAAACAACAGTTCTCCAAATTGCCTTGGAAGGAGATTTCTTATTTAGGAAGAATAATGTTCTTTTGTATTAATCTGGGTTTATTTGATACTTGGCGTGAACACGGGGTGACCCATAGAGATATGCCTTACAAATATTTTCGAGATTCGTGTTCATCTCAGGCTTGCGGAGGCATACGGGAGGGGTAGTTCGACACTTTCCATTAGACTCCAGTTACTAATATCTACAGCCTGTATGTCTGACGAATATCTACAGCTCATATGTTGAACTAATATCTACGAACTTCAGAGTGTTGATTAATATCTACAGAGCGTAGGTTGAACTAATATATACAGAGCTTAGGTTGGACTAATCAAATAAATGTGTCCAATAGTCCGATATTAGGGATTTTTACATACATACATACATAAATTAAGTTTTGTAAACTACATACGCAATATTAAGTTATTCCAATATGCTATACATAATTGCAAATCCAACCTTTGCCAGTGCTGTAGATATTCGTCAACACTTTGGTTCCCATAGATATTAGTCAGCAGTTTGAGCTGTAGATATTCGTCAACACTTTGGTTCTCATAGATATTAATTCGATTTTTTCAGTTTTTGGAATTCCTGTAGATATTAGTAGACGCCTCCTTTCCATTATCTACCGAACTGAAACATGTGGTCCGAAGGGCACGAATGCGATTGCAAAGCAGGGGTTTACAGACTTTTCAAGTAGAAGACCGCATACAACGACATCAAAGTTCATCAATTATATTAATAAACCTAGTTATTTTTTACTGTTGCAGTGCCTATTTTTGGTAAACTTTCGAAATCACTGGTTACGCTTAATACAAATATTTTTTAGAAAAATCTTTAGATTCACCTTAATTACTATGAAAGAAAAAAAATGCGATGGAAAATATATATATATATATTTTTTTTTTTTTTTTTTTTTTTTTTTTTTTTTTTTTTTTTTTTTTTTTTTTTTTAATTTCAATAACAAGGTTTGTACATGTATGTATGATGTATATAATAAGTATGGATTCATTTTTTTTTTCACAGACCTCCTCACTAGGATTTCCTGTTCTGAGGTGGCCTGTAGTTTTTTAAAATATTTGTATTTGGTTATGGATTGTCTTTATATCGTCTTCATGATGTTTGTAATTTTATTATCACTTTGATCTCTCAGCCATATTTTTACTTTTGTTTTAAATATATTCATTTCCTTTATATTTTTGATTTGATCTGGTAGAGCATTGTATAATTTTATAGCATGGAATTTATTATTTCTCTGTCCAAAAGATGTGTTCAAACTGGGAGTAACCAGGATGTTATTGCTTACTGACCTGGTTGAGTATTTATGTTGGGCTGTGGAGTATACATATATGTTTTTTTTCAGTTTAAATAAAATATTTTTTGAATAAAGTTTCTGTACATTGAAGACTTGAAAGTTATTAAATATTTCTTCCGTCGGAGTTCTAAGCGGAACTTTCAGTATTGTCTTCAGTACTCCTTTTTGGGCTATATTGAGTCGCTCTGTGTGAGTGCTCAAAGCAGACCCCCATCCAGTTATCCCGTATTCTATTTGTGATTGACATAAAGCGTAGTACACTTTCTTAATGTCGTTTATGTTGAGGATGTTACGGATGGCTCTAAAGAAGTAAATGTACCTGGTGAGTTTTTTTGTGATTACTTCAATGTGTGCGTTCCATCGGAGATTATCATCAATTTCAATACCAAGATATTTGATACTTTTGGAGTGTGCTATGGTAGGACAGTGACATGATAAGCCTTGATTTTGATTGTTTTCTTGGCATGTATGTAATTTGAGATTAAAGTCATCCTCTGGCTGTTATAGAAAATGTCAGATATTTTGTTTTATTGACATTAAGTGTAAGGGAATTTCTCTTAAGCCAGTTTTGCAGTAGACCAAGTCCATGTTCCGCTTCTTTGTAGGTACTTCTCCAGTCTTTTTCGTTGAATACAATTACTGTATCGTCAGCAAAGCTTATGATTTTTCCTCTCGTTCCTAGGCATCTGAATTATATTGCATCCAAAGTTTCAATTACGAGTATAACATCGCGCCATTCGCGGTCGCGAGTCTGGAACGAGTTGAACTGAGGTCTGAAGCCGGGTATTGAAACATTTAAGGGACTTAAATAGACTCCACACCGAGCGCGAGCCGCCATGTAAATATACCTGCAAAAATGTACAAGAATGCAGGTGTCCTTAGACGGTTTTTGGTGGTCCACTAAATGCGTGAAATAGAGAATTGGAGGTACTACCTTCAAATCCGTCGAACCAATTTATTCGCTTATTGTCTCATCTATTTATATATATATCAATGGGGTGACCACGATAGTCGACAAATCTGGAAACTGGCTAAATGGAATCTGATGCGAATGAACTCCTATATACTGCGCCCAGGTCCTTGGTCCCTCTGTTTTTGTTTGGGACTATATATGAATGTGAATAAAGCCAGGTGTGTCTGCCAAGACAGAGGTGTTTGGCGAACTATTTCTTAAATTATTGTTTAAAAACAAAGTCGGGTTAGTTACACAATTTATAATTCAAGAACGGCTGGACCGATTTATATGATTTTTGATTTGTTGGATTTGTCTCTGCCCGAATAGCAGAACGGCTATTAAAACATTGGAAAAATTTACGAAAAAAAATATGAAGAAAATTCTTTTCCTCATACATTTTGTATGGAACGAATTCTCATCTTTTGAAAGAGTTACATTGTGATAAATATAATATTGAATAGTGAATGAATTCCAAAAATTCAAAAACGTCAAATTTCAAACGTCAAATGCGCTGATTGTCTTGCTTTTGTTCAAACATATAGTTACCTCGAGAGTGTTTTCTCTTGGGGTAAGAATAACCTCGTCGAATTTAATGTTTCAAAGACCCAATCATGTTTGATAACGTCTAAAAGGGATCGAAATAAAAATCTAGTCTCCTTCAACGGAAGCAATCTTCCGAACAGGACCTCCATCGATATGCTTGGTGTAACTCTAAGTGACCAGCTCAGGTATGGGGGCTCCATCGAAACCAGAGTTAAGTTAGCCTCTCAGAAACTGGGCGTACTGTACAGGGCCCGCAGATACTTTAATAGTACACAACTGCTAACCCTGTACAAATCGCAAGTGCGCCCCACGGTTGAATTTGGCAGCCACCTCTGGTCTGGAGCTCCAAAATACCTAAAAAAACCCTTGACTCTGTGCAGAAACGGGCGGTCCGTTTGATAGATTCTCCCATCTTAACAGACGGACTGCAATCTTTAGAGCACAGGCGTCAGGTGGGAATGCTGTCCTTGTTCTACCGGTATTACAATGGAATATGCTCCGAGGAACTAGCGTCATTGATCCCCTCGGCACCGGTGCATAGTCGGGAAACACGCCAAACACGCGCCCAACATTTGTACACGATTGACATTAGTCACATGAGAACGGGTCGTTTCTATGCCTCGTTCTTGAGTTCAACGTCTCGGCTGTGGAACGATTTGCCGGCCTCTGTGTTTCCTCCCTCCTACAACATGGGTCTCTTCAAGACCCGTGTTCACTCCTTCCTTTCCTCAAAAAGACTCTCCACACAGCATCTTCAAAGATGACATAGGCCCTGAGGGAAGTTATTTTCCTCAGGGTCTCCTGTGTGGAGTTAATGTAAAAAAAAAATTCTGCCCCTCTTTCTTACACACTAAATATCAAGTGTCGAAAATTGGACAAACGGTGAACGTATGTCTGCACCCCTCCAAAGGAAAAATACAATAATTACAATAAACTCCCTCACATGTATAAATAAAATGAAACGCAATTACCGTAAGTAGTTAAGTGGAAAAGTAAGAAAATCACAAAAAATATAAAACCGTACGCCATCTCTGATACTGACAAAAACAAAACACGGGCACATCGATAATTGTTTCATTGTGTAATTTTTAACTTTAAAAAAAACTGATTTTTATCAGCCAATAAGTTAGTTAACAGTTCTGTTATTGATTCTGAGGCTGTACGAAGTTCGCCGGGTCAGCTAGTTTTATATATTTTTACTAATATTTTCGGTCATTTGAAGGATACTGGCTGATTGCCTATTTTTATAATTATGCCCTATGACGTTATATAAATAGACTTGCCATAGTCTCACAAACTCAACATATAATGTGGCAATTAATCAACACTCTTCTGTTTTCTGCGATTTTCAATAATTTCTTAATTCAAAAGTTATTCGCGTATGATAAAGATAGACGCTTAAAAGAATATGTGCATATGAACGAAACAAAAGATAGAACGCGGGCGGCATTTTCGTGTTCAAAATTCAAAAGTTCCGTCGAATACTGTCTCAAGGCCGACTAAAGTAGGAGGCCTGGGCACCAGTCGAATTTTGAGGTGTCAAATAGCTATAATGAACAACGATAGTTTGCAAATGGCGTTGATTGTTATTGTATTTGTTGTTTCTGCTGATTTGTATGTTATTTTACCGCAGGCAAGTAAATAAAGAATCGAAATTAATAGATTACTTCGTTTTTACCACTTTTATTGTTTATAAAACCGACATGTTTCGTCAGCAAAGCTGACTTCTTCAGGGTTTTGACAGTTCTGTCAAAACCCTGAAGAAGTCAGCTTTGCTGACGAAACATGTCGGTTTTATAAACAATAAAAGTGGTAAAAACGAAGTAATCTATTAATTTCAATCATAATGGTGGCACAAAATAAGTTTGCTGTGTTAGAAGAAATAAAGAATCATTAGATTATTATTATAAAAAGTACATTTTACTTAGCGACGGCATGGCATCGACTTTGTAATTTGGCTGTTGCGCATCCAGACATGTACTTTAGTAGGCCTTGAGTTCTCTTGAATCTTTGGGCGGAAAGCAATTGTATTATTTTTATAATCGATAATAATAAGTAATTTGCATGTATTTACAAATGAAATGTTATTCCTTCGCTTTTACGACTGTTTAACCGTGTAATGGAAACATTTTCTCATCACACAGGAGGGAATTTTGGCGCTTTTTAATGCAATTTACTTACTAGTAAGACACGACCTTACTCGACGCGTGGCAGTTTAGTACTAAAGTACTAGAAATCAAGTACTCTACAATTGTCTTGTTGTTGGCTTCCCATTTTGAGATTTCTACCCCGCGTCTAAAGTATGTAACGTCTTTGATTATACCTACTTCTTTATTACGTTTTCTGTATTTCGTTAACTCTTGCAAATCGTTATTATTATTTTCATTGCTACGTTTTGCAAAAATCCCTCTCGGCGTTTAAATAAAATAAAATTTTGTAAATGAACTTAATTTTATCACCTTAATTTTCATTTATTACTTACTAACAATATGTTTTATTTGTTCTCTTTATTAAAAATGTTTTTAATAAACAAAAAAATTAACAAAAAAAACGACTTAAAAAAATGTGAGCTGTCAAGTGAACACGCCGGGCCGCGGGTACCTTGGTTGACACCGACTCCAAAAATAACAATCGTACCTACATATTGATGAGTAGAAAGGTAAGTTGATTATAAAGTTGTAAAAGAATACGAAATTATTTTTTTACTTTTTAGTGCATTTTTTGAAGTCGTTTTTTTGTTTTGTTAAATTTTTTGTTTATTTTTTATTTTTAGTGAATCTGAAGTACACTAACTAATTCGAGATTCGGCCGAGTATCGTAAATTTGTTCTTCAGAATTGGAGAGTTCCGTTACTTTGTCATGGATCCCATAATCAGAACCTAACCAAACTCTCATCAAACTACCCTTGAAGTACATCCTTTCTAATAAAAAAGAATCATCGAAATCGGTTGGCGTGATATTGAGTTATTCGTCCATTTGTCGCGCACATACTTGATGCAAATTTAAGACTTATATGATTTTCTCATGGATGCTATTGTCAGAACTGGACCAAATTAAAATGGGACCACACGGGAAGCACCAAATACAAAAAGAATCATCAATATCGGTTCATCCAGTCGAAAGTTCTGTGGTAACAAACATAAAAAAAAAAAAAAAATACAGTCGAATTGAGAACCTCCTCCTTTTCGAAGTCGTTTAAAAATTGAAATTCTACGGCATTTTGAAGGATTGTGTCAAAAATGTTGAAAGTTTTGTTGCGTGAATTGTGTTTGCTTCAGTTAAAATAAAAATTATACTAAAACTAGTGTTGCATGAAGATATGAACTACCCCCCCCCCCCCCTCCCTTGCAATTATTCCAAGAGCTAAATTGGTAGAGATAAGATAAATTTACTGTATACAATGTAACACAGATTTACTCTAAAACATTATTATTACAAAAAATGAAAAGCGATTTAGTAATCGGCACAAAAGGTACGTTTTAAGATTTTCACGGCCAAAATTATTTTCGTTATTTGTTTTTGGGGTGTTATGCATCGTTGCGCTACCTTCTTCTTTAGCCAACGTTTCGGACAGCTTGCAGTGTCCATCATCAGGGCAGATCCTGCAGATCCGGTAGATGTGTTCACACATCTGCCCCGATGATGGACACTGCAACGCTGTCCGAAACGTTGGCTAAAGAAGGAGGTAGCGCAACACAGCATAACACATCAAAAACAAATAACGAAAATAGGTACAAAAGATTGGTAAAAATTGTATTTGATGTTCCACTGTGTGAAACTAGGCTTGCGCAAAGACATGTGTATTTTATTACGCCAAAATTTTATAATGCACTCTATAAAACTACAGTAATTAAATGTGAAAATTATATCATCCTACAGCAATTATAAAAATGTTAAATACTTGGATAAACACGTTTCATATTGATACAAACACTTGCTTGCTGTAACCTCTGACCTGCCGAGCGATTCCGTATTTTTTGTAGGATCGTTATTACATAACGGACGTGATCTCCTGTCAGATTTGTGTGATTTTTATGGCTGTGTTTTGCTTTTTCTATGTGCAACGTACATTAAATGAATAAATATTCATGCATACTTGCAGGAATTCGTGTTTAAATCGATCTAAACTCAAATATGTGACTGTAAAAATATAAAGATCACACAAATCTGACAGGAGATAACGTCCGTTATGCAATAACGATCCCACAAAAGTTAACTAATTTTTAAACGTCTTTTGAATTTTAATTTCGTAAATACTAATTTTATTTTTGAAGTGAAAACTTCTTTAATTAATTAAATTTGAAACTCGATGAAACAAAAAAGCGACACTAAAAAGAGACAAACACTTACATTTGCAGGATTTAGCCTGCGATAGAATAATCGGTCTTCTCATTGTGCGGTGCTTCGTATCCCCCCCACTCTTGTCTATTTTATTTTTCTGTAAGTTTGCCCACGAACTGTCGATGTCTATTTTAAGACTAATTACATTTTCTTTTTTTTCTTTTGAAATCTCTAATTTGTATAATTGTATTATTCTTTTTTTTACTGTTTATATTTTTAAAAAAAGCCTAGATAGTAATTTATACCCATGCACCTACAAAAAGAATTAATTAAAAAAATCCATCTAACAAATGCTCACTTTTATTGTTTACGGGTGAAATTTTTCACATTTGATCTTAAAACAAGAAGAAATTGTTGTGTACTTCGAAAAATCCCGGGTTGTAAATTTACGGCCTCCGTGGTCGAGAGGTGAGACCTTCAACCAGCAAATTCAGATCCCGCGTGCGCAAGAAAGTGATTAATTTGTGTTATTTTACAATTTATTTATTTTAAATAATAAAACATATTTGTGAAATGTTCGAGAGTATAAGATACTCTCAGTATCGCCCTTACCTATTCCTTTCCCATTACTTTCGCAGTGGGAGGGATGGATTCTTACATCCGTCTCTCGTAGATACATTGACCCCCAGATTCCTATCCACCAAATTTCATTTCTATTACCTTCCCATAACATTCGCTTCTTCCTTTCCTCCATACAGCATCCCCAAAGATGACATCGATCCTGAGGATTTTTTTTCCTCACGACCTCATGTGTTAAGCTAATTTAAAAACTTTCAGCCTCACAATGTATTTGGGATGCAATGGTATCACTGACTATAGTCGGTTGCAGGGAGTTTGGACTCTTGTGCGGTATTCACATAGAGTTAGAAAGAAAATAGAGTGCAGTTCACTCGCGGTAGAAGTGAAACCTTCGCCCACATAATCTCAACAAATAGCAGCCTTGAAAAGTGAGCTCATAATCAAAGCGGTCAATGTGGTAAGGTTTATTCTCGCTCTCGCTGGCTAAATCCTATAGATGTATGCGTATGTCTCTTTTTAGTGTCGTTTCCGTTTCATCCGAGTTTTAAATCACAACGGTGCTAAAGAAGTTTTACTTCAAAAATATAAAAACGAATCAGCAATAATTTCTGCTAAGTTGGTAAGTTGAGCCAGTGTGCGACGCTGTGGGTAGTGGCGCCGCGACGCCCAGAGCTCTAGGACGAAGCGTCTGGGGCGTCGGGAGTCGGGCGTCGGACGTCACTAGGCGCTATTTTACTTCAACTGTTTGTAAATTTATAATGACAATAATAAGTTACGTAATACATTATTATCAACGCGAAATTAACTAAAAACCATCACCGCGAATGCATTATTTCTTCTGCGGATTATTTTGAAGTGAAAACTTCTTTAGCTCCGTTGTGATTTGCGACAAACAAAAAAGCGACACTGAAACGAGACAAATACACTCATCTAAAGGATTTAGTCTGCGAGGGAATGAGATAGACTAATCGGTCTCCTCGTAGTGGTGCTTCGTAGTCTCCCCACTCTTGTCTATTTTAGTTTTCCCGAATTTTTCTTGGTTTCACTTTTTTTTTGCATAAGCTCCACACGGGCCTACGTCATCTTTGAGGATGCTGTGTGGAGGGTTTTTTAAGGAAAGTAAGGAGAGGAGAGTTCTGGGAAGGAAAGGGGCTTAAGGGGTGGGTAGATCTGGGGTTCAGTGAGTCCTGGTCATCTGCCTCCAAGACAAACCTCACCCCATGAACCCGGGCACCCCTGCTAAATCACCGTACGTAGCGAACTACTTGGGGCGACCTATGGCAGAGGTGTTGGTTATCCAATAAAGGTTCCCGCGCGGCGGTACCCATTCCCGCCTCCCAAATTGTTCCCTCACTTGTTGTTTTTTTACAATATTTCCACAAAGGAGAGTCTGAGAAAAATAAATCACTGTCGTGTCATCTTTGGGGATGGTGTGTGGCGGGTATTTTCAAAGAAAGGAAGGAGAGGAAGTTGGAAAAAAAAGGAATGAGGGATGGGTATGGATATGGCAGTCAATGTGTCCAGGAGTGAAAGATGTATGAATCCATCCCTCCCACAGCGATCCAAGGCGATAGTTCGAGAGAGTCCGCTGCAGAAGTCTAGATTATGACTGCCTCAATCCCTATCCGGCCCGCCCCGCAGTAGGTGACGACCTCCGTAGTCCAGTGGCTAAGACTCTTGACTCACATTCCGGAGGTCGCGGGTTCGAATCCGGCATGCGCAAATAAATTTTATTTGATTAATTTGTGTTATTTCACAATTAATTCATTTAAAATAATATACAGTATATTTGCGGCATGTTCCAGAGTGGAAGATACTATTAGTATCGCCCTGGTGTAAGACCACCATTCAGAATTGAAACGTTGCTTGAAAATGGCTTTAGCCGTGTTTAGTGACCAGATCTGAATAGCCAGGTACTTCCCAACCTTCCTCTTCCCCACCTCCTTCCCCTCCCCACTACCTTCAGCCTCACAACATCCCAATTGGGGATGCCATAGTCTCACTGGCTCCAGACGGGAGCAGTTGAGATTCTTGTGCGGTATTCACTGTAAAAAAAAAAAAAAAGGTGAGTAAACGCTTTTAAATAGAGTCTTGACGTGTGCGGTGAAGGAGGAAACCATATGTTTCCTTATAACGCCGTTAGGAAAGTGGTGGGGCCCCCCTACAGTGGCTCTGGACACTCGGGAGCAGTCGGGACTCTTGTGCGGTATTCACGAGGTTGAGGTATCTCTTTGCTAACCCTTTAAATTAATTTTGAAATTACCAAGAGGGCGTGTACCGACTCAAAGAGGTTCACGCCAGATTGTATGGCTCGTTAACACTCCATTCATCGAGCCATTAATATCACCTCATCAAGGGAGATAAGCAAGGGGATGGCCAGCAAATAGTTGGGAGCAGTGGCGTGCATTGCGCAACGATTGTAATTTTTTTAGTTCTTAACCATTAACCCGTAAGGCTAGTTTGTTCGCTTTTAGGAACAACTCATGAAGCACTCATGGAAATCACCAATAACCATCACGCCGTTTCCCCGCAGGGGTAGGCAGAGAGGACGGACCGCCAAACAACTCGGTCTTGGCACACACTCTTGGCCTCACTCACATTCATACATCGTCTCATACATTCTCTTCTATTATTCTGACTTTTGACATGGCCCGACTCAAGTATCTAATTCACTTGATCGTGCCATGTCTTCCTCGGGCATCCCCGACTTCTTCTACCATTCACTTTTGCGTCGTATATTCTTCTTACACTACTTTCTTCGTTCATTCGCTCTACGAGCCCAAACCATCTGAAGGTCCCTTTCTTAATCTTACTCATTATGCTTACATCAGCCTTACATTCTTTGCGGATATCCACATTTCTCACACGATCATACATTGTTTTATCACACATACGCCCCAGGGATCTCATTTCAACGGCATTCAGTTTACTTTCATCCTTCCTCTGCCAGTTCCACGCCTCATTGCCATACATCAGGGTAGGTACCAGGACTCCATTGTGGACTGCTAGCTTCACTTCTTTTGATAGTTTTTTATTAGCGCCAACGGCATTTAGTCCTCCATTAATGCAGTTACCGGCATTCACCCTTCTTTCAATATCTCAATCAGCCTTCCCGTCTCTCGTACACATACTACCCAGATACACAAACTCATCCACCTGCTCCAAGTATAATATAAAGCGTTCCAGACTTCAGGGGGCGGTAGAAAACCAAGAGAAAAGTGGGGGGCGTTTCAGACTTTCAAGGGGGCGGTAGGAGACTCAGCGAAACCCATCCCTTCTCGTTACAAATATAACGTGACGACAAAAAACAAATAAATAACGCAGAGAATGACAAGAAAAAAATATGGAATATCATTAAAGACATATCTTACACTAAAGTAACGACAACACCCATAAACAAGATTAACGTTGATGGTCATTTACTAACAAACACAGGTAATGAATCTGAAAAAATCGCAGATCATCTCAATGAGTTTTTCACCACAATTGGTTCTAACCTTTCCAATCATATTCTGACAAGAAATAGTGTTTCGGAGCATGAACTCGCAAACGAAATATCCCTGACTCACCTGAGATATAGTCCTTTCCTTTTCACCCCCACTACAGAATTAGAAATTATAGAAATCATATCAACTTTAAAAAATACTCACTCAACAGGAATAGATGAAATCTCTACTAAACTTACAAAACATTTAAAAATATTTATAGCCAAGCCTCTAGAGCATATTATAAACCTTAGCCTCCAATCCGGTATATTCCCAAACTCCCTTAAACATGCCTCAATCATCCCTATTTACAAATCAGGTGACAGATCTTCCGTAAATAGTTACAGGCCAATATCTCTACTGAGCACAATCTCCAAAATCATTGAAAATGTAGTAAAACTAAAACTGGTTAAGTTCCTTGAGAAAAATAAAATCCTTTCAAATAACCAGTATGGCTTTCGCAAAAACCGTAGTACTGATGATGCAATTGCAACCTTCACCAAACTGATATCCGATAACCTTGATAAGGGTAATAAACCTCTTGCTGTCTTTTTAGACTTATCTAAAGCCTTTGATACTATTTCACATCACATTCTCCTAAAAAAACTGCAACAGATTGGGATAGAAGGTACTGCCCTAAAATGGTTTAAAAGCTATCTTACACAAAGATCGCAAACAACTGTCCTTCACGCAAATCGAGCATATAGAAGTAAATGTCTATCTATCTCCTACGGTGTGCCCCAGGGAAGTGTTCTAGGTCCGCTCCTATTTCTCATATATATGAACTCCCTATTGAAACTGGACATTGATGGTAATATAATATCTTTCGCCGATGACACGGTTATCATATTCACCAGCAAAACATGGAAGACATCAATAGAAAAGGCAAATTATGGTCTTAACAAAATTAAAAAATGGCTAGACTCCAACCTCCTCACCCTAAATGTACAAAAAACACAATACATACACTTTTCAATCCGTAAATTCACACTCCCAGAAAACCTTCCTAAATTAATCATTCACACTTGCTCACAAAATCTAGACACATCTCCACAAACACCCAATAATAGCTGCTCATGCCCAAATCTTAAACCATCAAATGAAATAAAATACCTAGGTGTCATAATAGATAACCAATTACGCTGGGAGGCCCATATTAACTCCATAACTAAGAGGCTCCGTAAGTTATGCCATATTTTTTATTCTCTACGATCGATCCTTGATATAAACACTCTAAGAACTGTATATTTTGCTCTATTTCAATCGATAGCAACGTATGGCATTATAGGATGGGGAGGTTGTGCAGCATCCATCCTCTACCCTCTAGTGACCGTACAAAAACTTTTGCTAAGGGTCATCTTCAAATGTTCCCCCTCTCATCCATCAGAGCCACTTTTCAAGAAACTCACAGTCCTTGACATTCGCCAACTATATATCAAGATAGCTCTTATCCATATCTGGAAAAATGGATTGATAAACTCTACGCAAACGGACATACATACACGCTACTCAAAGCATGGAAAATGCATAATTCCTGTAACAAAAACCACTTTTTCACAAAGGCAATACTCATACATCGCACCTAAAATATTCAACACGTTAAATAACGACATCAAAACATCAAAAACACTTACTCACTTTGCAACCGGTGTGCATAAATGGATATCTGAAAAGGGGCGAAATTTCTTTAAGGAACATATGAACCTATACCACCAGTAAATAATTTAAACAACTTGTATATTGCAGAACAATATATTTCTCTTTCATACTCATCATTAAAAAATGTTTAACACTACTGACATGTTTCTTATACCCAAGTATTTATTACGAAAAATATTGTGAAAATAGTTCCATATTTGAGTACATATTTTTAGCCTTAGTTCAAACGTGGATTTACACAAAAACTTCTGATATATATCTATATACCTATGTTACCATAACACGCACATGCAAATCGCTCATCAAGATATAACTTATCCCTACTCTCTTACCAAATAGTACTTTCTTTGATTTTATATTGTATCTGTATTTTTTACAAACACACTTGCACTTAATGTACTTGTATTTTCATTACATTTTAATAGTATTTTAATTACACAAATGTACTTGTATTTTTTTATTTTTTTGATACATGCTCCTTGTATTATTTTTAATTCAATAATACGTATTTTCTTTCATATACTTTTCATATTATTTTAAATTTTTCTGTTTTTCCATACTTATTTTTTATATTCATATATCTTAAACTTATGTAGATATTTTGCATTATTTTTAATTCCTTTATACATCATACTTGTTTTAGATGTATAAATTTTTATTTTTATTTTTATATTATTTTGTTTTTCATTCAACTTATTTTTAATTTGTATTATTATACTTTACATAAAATTGGCCACTACAACACGGGCATGTGCCTAGTGTGATGGCCAAAAAATTATCCATTTACTGTAATGTATAAACTTTACTGAATAAAGAACATTAACATTAAAAAAAATTGCTGTTTCAGATTTTCATATTCAGAAGGGGACGCTAGAAAAACAAATATTCAGTATCGCCCTGGTGTAAGACCACCATTAAGAATTAAAAAAATACTTGAAATGCCTTAAGCCGTTTTTAGTAACCAGATTTGAATAGCCAGTTACTTTCCCACCTTCCTCTTACCTATCTCCTTCCCCTCCCTACTACCTTCAGCCTCACAACATACCCCAATTGGGGATGGCATAGTCTCACTGGCTTCAGACGGAAGCAGTTGGGACTCTTGTGCGGTATTCATGTAAAAAAAAAACGGTATTTAGTCCTCCATTAATGGAGTTACCGGCATTCACCCTTCTTTCAATATCTTCGACGACCTCCGTAGTCCAGTGGGTAAGACTCTTGACTCACAATCCGGAGGTCGCGGGTTCGAACCCGGCGTGCGCAAATAAATTTTATTTGATTAATTTGTGTTTTCGCAATTAATTCATTTAAAATAATATATAGTTATTTGCGGCATGTTCCAGAGTGGAAGATACTATCAGTATCGCCCTGGTGTAAGACCACCATTCAGAATTGAAACGTTGCTTGAAAATGGCTTTAGCCATGTTTAGTGACCAGATCTGAATAGCCAGGTACTTCCCAACCTTCCTCTTCCCCACCTCCTTCCCCTCCCCACTACCTTCAGCCTCACAACATACCCCAATTGGGGATGCCATAGTCTCACTGGCTCCAGACGGGAGCAGTTGAAATTCTTGTATTACTGTAAAAAAAAAAATCTTTATCAGCCTTCCCATCTCTCGTAGACATACTACCCAGATACATAAACTCATCCACCTGCTCCAAGTATGATCCTATGTTTAGATCATATTTCTAAACCAAAGGTTTAGAAATAATATTATTTAGAATCATATTTCTAAACCGATGGTTTAGAAATAGGTTCTCAGCGTAGGTGATAACGCCCCCTTGGCGGCGTTCCTGACTTCAGGGGGGCGGTAGAAAACCAAGAAAAAATTGGTGGGCGTTTCAGACTTTCAAGGGGGCGGTAGGAGACTCAGAGAAACCCATCCCTTCCCGTTACGCTCCCTCCGTTGTGATAAATATAATCGTGACGACGATTGCTGTTCCAGATTTTCAGATTCAATAGGGGGCGCTAGAAAAAAAAAACTCTCAAAGAGTGGGCAAAAAGGTTGAGAATCTATGATCTAAACGGTGTTAACCCTTTGATTAGTGAGTTATTTTTTTGTCATCTACATCGTAGGAGTGAGTTATTTTTCAAGTTTTTCTTAATTTTTTTATCGTATTAATTAATTATCTTCTTACCTTGTTTTACTACACAAGTTAATTTCGGAGCTTTTTTATTACTATATATAACCTTTTCTTATTGAATAAGTAAACATTACGTAAATTTAGTTGGACAAATTCAGTGGTTCTCAACATTTTACAAATAGTGTTGCGAAATTTTTTTTTTATAAAAAATGAAATGTGTACCTAATAAAAAGTCATAAAACATAAAAATAAAAATAAATTATAAATTCAGTGGTTCTCAACATTTTACAAATAAAAAGTTTTCAAATTTTATTTTTTTTTATTTGCTTACGTAAAATGAAATATACAATGTAATAAAGAGATAATACTAAAAATAAAAAAGTGGATCTATTCAGTGGTTCTCAACATTTTACAAATAGTTTTTCAAGAAAAAATAATAAAAATATTTATAAGAACAGAAATGTACAGTAATAAAAACATAATACTAAAAATAAAAATAAGGTATAAATTCAGTGGTTCTCAACATGTGAATAATGTTAGATTTAAATTACTAGCTAAAATATTATTTTCGTGTGGTATTCCTCAAAACACGGATACATACATAATGGAACATTACATCCAACACACACAAATTTTGTGTCCTTCCTTTGCACTGGATGAATTTTGGAATTACTGCACACAAAACATCTCCTACGTGTCCTACCTATGGTAGCAACGGTGGCGCCCTACTGTTGCTACGCCGCTGCCCCGGGCACGATGGATTCCTGGAAGCGAACTAGAATTGATTCCTGGAATTGAACAAAAGTGCTTGACGACTGCGCTTTATTATATTTTCTTGTTTATAAATAAAAAAAAAATAACTTTTGAAAAACACAATTTGAGAGCCACTGGATTAGTCCACTTTTTTAATTTTTAGTTTTATCCCTTTATTATGGTATATTTCTTTTTATACAAATAAAAAAATCTAAATTTTTGAAAACTTTTTATTTGAAAAATGTTGAGAGCCACTGGATTAGCCCACTTTTTTATTTTTAGTATTATCCCTTTATTATTGTACATTTCTTTCTATATAAATAAATTAATTAAAATTTTTGAAAACTTTTTATTTGTAAAATGTTGAGAGCCTCCGGATTACGTAATCTGCAACATAGAAAAAACTAAATAAAGTCGTGCTGCCGCACGTATGCGACAATACTCTATTTGGATCGTCCGAGTGCTGCCGCATACGTGCGGCAATACTCCTCAAAGGGTTAAAAAGAAAAAAAATACCAAACTTTATCTTCAAATCTAAAAGTCATGCACAAAATAATTAATATGTACACCTTTATAAAACTTATTTTTTACTAAATAAATGAAACAATGTTACTTTGTTTGAACCACTTGTATAATTGTTTAAAGCCGACTGGTTTCGGAACGACCGTTCCTTCCTCAGGGCAAACGTATACTGATTTGACAATTACAAAATAGTGGGTGGGAACAATGTATTATTACTAAGGATAGTGGTAAGGGTGGAGCCGTTGCTAGGTATTAATGAAGAGTGGGTGGGTAGGGGAACATATCCATGATTGGGCTGTAAGATAATATTTTTTGTTTGTTGATAATAGATTCATTATTTTTAAGGGATTTTTTTTTATTTCCAAGGCTTCTAAGTTATCTAAGCGTTTTCCTTCATGGTTAATATGAAGAATATTTATCCCGGTATTTTTTTCAAAACTTTGGTTATTTTCAATGATGTGATTAACGAAATCGGATAAATTATTATTATTAAGACCTCTAATAAAAAATATTATCTTACTTATAAAATATCATTTTACCGTTTATCTCATATTTGTAGGATTTATAAAAAATATATAAAATATGTAAAGTTTATAATCGCACGAATCCTGCGTGTTTTTTTATTTGAAACTGCCATGAGGGGTACTTATTCGAGTCAACATAGAATATTTTCGATTTTTGTGTATTGTCTGTGGTATACTTGATAATGAAAGGTGCATATCTATGGAAAAAGGACTTAATTTTATCCACAAACAGCTGATCAAAAATTCGGCGGGAAATTTAAAAAAAAATCTATTTTTAACATCGTTCTAATATAGTCTACAAAGTTCGGATTTGCGACATCTATGATCATAATAGATATAACATTTCAATAGCTTCGTTATAAATTGAATGGTTGGCCAAGGAAAAGTTTTAAATAATTACAATAAATGTTTTACGAATGGTAGGAAAATGTGGTCCATTTTTCGACCAAAATCGCTCCAGTAAAAAAAGTTTAAAATAAATTATTACACACATACCATAATTTTTGTTCATGTTATCTGTTTATTTATTTGCGAAACACTTACGCAGAAAATAATGTAATTATGGTAAATTACTACATAACGTATCATAATATTAGTCTAGGGTCAGTTCTATCATTGTTTCCCTTTGTCTATATTAGTCTATGGTCAGTTCTATCACTGTTTCCCTTTGCATGTCATTCTTTTGCGAGAGCTCGCGAGATAAAATCTAGCTTTCCAGACGTAAATTAACGAAATACCGATAAATAGTCACTATGATCTTAAGGCGCCGCAACCGGGCTCAAAAAGAAGATGGAGAGATATGAAATTACGAATGTTAGAGGAGCGCGCTAGTATTTAAAGCGACAAAATCGATGTGACAATTGTGAAAATGTTTAATAAAACACGACTCGTTTAAAATAGAGCAAAATTCTCGCGGGCATTGTTTTAAACGGCATTTAAAGAAATACTGTGAATTTTTTCATACATATGACTTGCAAAATAACTGAAACAAACGTGTTTATAATAATTTTTGGAGCATACTTTGCGATTTTTCTCTATCGAGGGAATTTTACATAATTTGCGTTTCGGCGCGGGCAATGTCTAGATATTATCTTCAAAATAACATATATTTTTTTAAGAGCTTTAAAACTTACCATGTTTAAGGGAAATATGTAAGAAATCGGTAGAAATTCGAGTTGTGAGCCCTTAAGCCATGCGTAAATTAACGAAATAGCAATAAATAGTCACTGTGATCTTAAGGCGCCGCAACCGGGCTCAAAAAAAAGAAGATGGAGAGATACGAAATGACGAATGTTAGAGGAGCGCGCTATTATTTAAAGCGACAAAATCGATGCGAACATTGTGAAAATGTTTAATAAAACACGACTCGTTGAAAATAGAGCAAAAATATCGCGGGGGTTGTCTTAAACAGCATTTAAAGAAACACTGTGATTTTTTTCATACATATAACTTGTAAAATAACTGAAACAAACGTGTTTATACTCATTTTTGGAGCATACGCTTTTTATTACATACATTGCGATTTTTTCTATTGAGGGAATTTAATATAATTTGCGTTTCGGCGCGAGTAATGTCTAGATATTATCTTCAAGAATAACATATATTTTTGTAAGAGCTTTAAAACTCAACGTGTTTAAGGGAGATATGTAAGAAATCGATAGAAATTCGGGTAGCGGCGACTTAAAGAACTATAAGTATTTCAATCCAAACTAATAATAAATACAGCATCTCTGTAGAGTAGTGGTTTCCAACCGTTGGTCCGTGGACAACAGGTGGTCCGTGAGGTTTAAAATATGGTCCTCGAAACATTTATTCATTTACTACAAAACCGAATCGAAAGGTATCCAAAAGCTGATTCGTAACCGTTTTGGTATTAATAATGGAGAGGTAGCTAAAGAAGTCCAAGAAGAGCACATTGAATTGAAAAATGATAGTAATTGCAAAGACATTTCGCGATTAACAGTTTATCATTATTGTACCCTGTGGCAATGATGTTATATAAATAGACTTGCCATAGTCTCACAAACTCAACATATAATGTGGCAATTAATCAAAACTCTTCTGTTTTCAGCGATTTTCAATAATTTCTTAATTCAAAAGTTATTCGTGTATGATAAAGATAGGCGCTTAAAAGAATATGTGCATATGAACGAAACAAAAGATAGAACGCGGACGGCATTTTCGTATTCAAAATTCAAAAGTTCCGTCAAATACTGTCTCAAGGCCGACTAAAGTAGGAGGCCTGGGCACCAGTCGAATTTTGAGGTGTCAAATAGTTTGCAAATGGCGTTGATTGTTATTGTATTTGTTTTTTCTGCTTATTTGTATGTTGTTTTACCACAGGCAAGTAAATATAGAATCATTAGATTATTATTATAAAAAGTAAATTTTACTTAGCGACGGCATGGCATCGACTTTGTAATTTGGCTGTTGCGCATCCAGACCTGTACTTTAGTAGCTCTTGAGTTCTCTAATGACGCATAAAATCTTTGGGCGGAAAGCAATTGTATTATTTTTATAATCGATAATAATAATAAGTAATTTGGATGTATTTACAAATGAAATGTTATTCCTTCGCATTTACGACTGTTTACCGTGTAACGGAATCATTTTCTCATCACACAGGAGGGAATTTTGGCGCTTTTTAATGCAATTTACTTACTAGTAGGACACGACCTTACTCGACGCGTGGCAGTTTAGTACTAAAGTACTAGAAATCGAGTTCTCTACAATTGTCTTGTTGTTGGCTTCCCATTTTGAGATTTCTACCCCGTGTCTAACGTATGTAACGCCTTTGGCCTGTGGTCCCTGTGATAACAGTAATAAATTATTTACCATCATGTAGAGCAAATATTTGAAAAAATTCCACAATTCCTCGTGTATGCGCACAATATAATACAAAATTTCACAGCATTGACATTTTTAATAATGATCTTAAGAAATATCGATATGAAGTAACGCGTACGACTGATTATTATTTTTCTTCTTCTTTCGTATGGTGGGGGGTCAGAGGGGAACGTCTAGGTCTGCGAGCCAGTCTAGGGCCTCAGGCGTTGCCCTGTGGACATCATCAATCCCGCTGGGGATTGAATGGAACAGGTATTCATTGACCACATGTTCGGTGGTCTGCACCGCACATCATTCACACATTGCCGACTCTTTAAGGCCCCTTCTTCTTCGATGGCGCTACAGCCCATATCGAGCTTTGGCCTCCTGCAACAGTCGCCTCCAACTCCTCCTGTCCTCAGCGGCTGACTTCCAATTTGGTACCTGGAGAAGCTGTGCTGCATCCCCTCTTACTTCGTCTTCCCACCTCAGTCTGGGTCTTCCCACTTTTCTCTTTCCACCTGGGTGTCCAGTCAAAATTCTTTTTGGGACGCGTGTATCCGGCATTCTCTGTACATGCCCAGCCCATCTCAGTCTGAGGAGTCTCATATGTGTTGAGATGCTAGGTGCCTTATATATATTATACAATTCTGTATTGTGCCGGATGCGCCACTGTTCACCCTCTTTCACGGGTCCACATATTCTTCTCAGCACTTTTCTTTCAAAAGTATCCAGCATTTCAGCCATCTTTACCGTCAGTGTCAGCGCCTCACATCCATATGATAATACAGTTCTAACAATGGTCTTATATATGGCCTTTAAGGCCTCATCTGTGCATAATCTGAACACAACAGCTATGGGAGCACCTTATCCTATTGATGGCAGTCCAGAGTTTGCGAGGCAATGAAAACCCAGGCTGTCTCTCAGTGGGGTCTTGAACGAGATAGAACGTTTTTGACGTTGGCAACCGATTTTTTATTAATATGAGTATAGAATGTATCGGGAGAATCTCCTATCCTTTTCCTATATTCCTCTTCCTCTCCCCTTCCAATAACCCAAAATTAATTTTAAGATATTAAAACTTCATTTCCAATGAACTTTAGCATAAGAAACTTCTGTGGCTTGACTTCAGTTCACTTGTATATTTATCACTGTATAATATGTAAAAGCTGTTTATTTCTTACAAATAAATAAATTAATAGATAACGGGAACCACTGCTGTAGAGGTTACAGAGAGAGGTTTAGATTTATTAATATTATCTTCTTCTTCAATCTATATACAGGGTGTTAAGAGACGCATTGACTTTAACCAGTGATTCCTGACATTTTTTGGAGTAAAAAATGTTAATGAAATTTTGGTCTCCGGTGACTTTTTGGGACGACTTTTTTTTTTTCAATTTTTTTTTCTTCAAAATCAAACAAAAAAAAATTTCTTCCGCATGTCGTCACTGGTCACTCAGCCGGGTGTCCAACGAACCCCTTACCCCCCCCTCCAACTGTTCAACAACTACCATTTTTTTATGTTTTTGTAGAAAACAAAAAAAAAAAAAAAACATCAAAAAAGTCACCGGAGACCAAAATTTCATTTACATTTTTTACTCCAAATAATGTCAGGAATCACTGGTTAAAGTAAGTCAAGTACGTCCCCTAACAGCCTGTATATAAAAATCAAAATATGTTTGATTTTGTGATTGTATGTATGTATATATGTACGTCCGCTATGCATTGCTAAACCATTCATCCGATTGCGATGAAACTTTGGGGATTTGTAGGGATAAATGGGGGTGGTGAGCGGGAGGGTGGAGTTGGTAGGGTGGAGGGGAGGGGGGAGGGGAGGGGGGAGGGGGTGGAGGAGGGAGGGGGTAGGGCGGAGGAGGGAGGATGGAGGGAGTGGGGGAGGGGGGAAGGAGTTGGGGGAAGGTAAGGGTGAGTGGGGAGGGGGAAGGGGAAAAGGGGAACTCGGAAGGGCGCGGTGGGGAGGGGGAGGAGGGGTACTCAGGAGCGGGGAGGGGAACTAAAAGCCGCCCGCAGGGTCTAGCAGCAAAAACCTGCGGAGCGGGTTTTTACTGCTAGTGCTATAATAAAAATCAAACTACATCTCGACACGCATACATATTAGGTTAGGTTAGGATAGCGATATTTTTCTTATTTTAATTTAAATGTATTTTGTTCTGATTATCAGCTTTTATGAGGCGCACGCCATTGCAGATTAGTCATGGATGACTTCCCACATCACTGTAGCCCGCTGTATGGCTGTATCCAGCCAGCGCACAGTAATGTGAGTAATTCTGGCGGCGCCGTCTGGACTGGCACGCGTCCCACGCACAACTAAACCAACCCTATTATTATTATCTGTGTACTTTGTACTTTCTATTATAACACACAAAAACACCCTATTTGCTTCTTCGCTTTTTATCTAGTCATTTTAATATTTTGAAGTGACAACTTCTTTAGCACCGTTGTGATTTGAAACTCGATGAAACGGAAGCGAGCGACACTAAAAAGAGAAAAACACTTAAATCTTAGACGGCCGGCGTATACTAGCGATATGGTTCTTGACTTGCAATCCGAATGTCGCGGGATCGAATACCGGCGTGGGCAAATATATATTTTTATTTTTTTTTACATTTACTCCACACAGGAGGCCCTGGGGAAAATAATTTCCCGCAGGGCCTATGTCATCTTTGGGGATGCTGTGTGAAGGAACTTTTAAGGAAAGGAAAGAGAATAAGTTCTGAGAAGTAAAATAGTATAAGAGGGTTTTTTTTACATGAGCTCCACACAGGAGGCCCTGAAGAAAATAATTTCCCTCAGGGCCTATGTCATCTTTGGGGATGCTGTGTGGAGGGTTGTTTTTAAGGAAAGGAAGGAGAGGAGAGTTCTGAAAAGGAAAAGGGTTTAAGGGGTGGGTAGGAATCTGGGGTTCAGTATGTCCTGGTCATCCGCCTCCAAGACCTAGATATACCCGGGCACTCCTGCTAAATCACCAAACGCAGCGAACCACTAAGGGTGATCTTTGGCAGTAAGATTCCATCCCTCTCACTGCGGTGCAAGGTGGTGTTCCGCGAGAGTACAGCTGGAGAAGCCAAAGGGACTCTATCAACCATTCTCTCCCAATCCGGCCTGCCATGCAACTGGTGGGCAGACGCATTCGCCGCCAAGACCTGGACATACCTTACCCCCATGAACCCGGGCACCCCTGCTAAGTCACCAAACGTAACGAACCACTTGGGGTGACCTATGGCAAGGGGTATTGGTTATCCAATGTTGGTTCCAGCTATTCATATTCATACCTGCCTCCCAAATTGATAAATTTGATTAATTTGTGTTATTTCACGATTAATTCATTTAAAATAATATAAAGTATCTACAATTGCGGTACGTTCCAGAGTGGAAGATACTCTTATTATCTCCCTGGTGTAAGACCACCATTCCGAATTGAAACGTTGCTTAAAATGGCTTTAGCCGTGTTTGCTGACCAGATCTGAAAAGCCAGGTAGGTATTTCCCCACCTTTCTCTTCCCCATCTCCTTCCCTTCCCCACTACCTTCAGCCTCACAACATACCTCAATTGGGGATGCAATAGACTCAATGGCTCTCTGGGACTCTAGTGAGGTATTCATATAAAAAAATCTTTACGGTTTAGCCTGCTAAAGAATGAGAGAGCATTAAAATATTTATTTATTTCACGGGTTCTCGGTTCCGATATAATGCGATAAATCCACTGTCCCACGCAACGCAACTGTCCTTTGTCTAGTGGTGTAAGGCGCCTGACGAACCTTAGCAGAGAGACATCCAGCGAATCTATCGAAATCATTTTTTTGTTTGTTTGTAAAATCAATATCCAATCTTCAAACCACTCCAAAATTAACAGGCAAAGAATACACAAAAGTGTGGTGAACGTATGTCTTGCGGTATAAAAGAGACATGCGTGTATGAGTGAGACAGCATGAGGAACGTATAAAAGGCGTGAATGTTGTCCATTCGTCCTCTCTTGTTATCCGCCTCCTAAGAAGAAACTTGTACTGTAATCTCGGATTAAATACGCAATAGACTACCTACGCATTATTATTGCAATCACCTTAAAACTGAGATCAATATATTCAGAGGAATCTGGATCCATCAGCAGGAGTCCAGAAGTAATGTAAGAGACCGGCCACGGTCATCACATTTGGCGCAGCCGGTAGGATACGAACCTACGCTCCCAAAGGGAATCTGATTTCCAAAGCGACATCTAGCGACTCCGAAGAAGAAAACATAAATACTAATAAGATGACCAAATGCATCGGAAAATTGGATGACAAAAATATTGAAAAAATCATCCTTCACATTGATAAAACAGTGCTTCGTAGTCTCCCCACTCTTGTTTACTTTAGTTTTCTGAAGGTTTCTCTTCTACAGCGTGTAAATCGCACACCCTGTTTTATTTATTTATTTACATTAATCACTCAGGCCTCAACCATATTTTGTCAAAGGGTCAAAATTTTTCCAGGGTGAAAGGTGATAAAATAAGCATTTAATTTTTATAAATCAAAATCAATATAATATAATTTTGAAAATATAAAAATTTCGCACACAAATATGAAACAGTTTTAAAAATGGCTCACCTTACGTTTTTTCTAACTAAAATTTCTGATAAATTTAAAAAAAAAACATATAGTCCAGTCAATGAATGGTCCAAAAGGAGGTGTAGAGTACGTGAGCAGGAACCTAAGCGATTCCTTCAGAAACTTGTTTAGGGTGTGAACATACTAAAAGTCCTGACGCATAGGTGGTGAGCTAGGGGGGCGGGGGGGGGGGGGGGGGGGGGGGGGAGGAGGTCCCAATTTTTGGCACGTTCGAGAGACGAAGATACTATCAGTATCGCTCTGGTGTAATGCCACACCTCTTTACCCCACTTTCCTCTTCCCCACCTTCCTCTTCCCCACCTCCTTTCCCTCCCCACTACCTTTGCCTCATAACATACCCCATTGGGATGCCACAGTCGCACCAGACGGGAGCAGCTGGGGCTCTTGTGCGGTATTCATATAAAAATAAAATAATCATTAAACTTTTTATTTAAATATTTTTCAACATTTTAAACTCAAAATCAGAAATCGATAAATAGATTACGAAAAATTGTCTTTACAAAATTTAACACCTCATATCTCAGGACAAGGTAAAGTGGAGTTAGAACTCTGTCCAAGCAAAGCAAATTTTTATAGATCATTTTTACCCACTCGGGCTACGCTGTACCACATCTGTCACCAAATGATGCGTTGTCATAAAAATTGTTCTATTTTGTATTTCATGGTCAGACGTATAATATAAACAGATTTATTTAGAACAGTGAATTCCGACGGGGGCGGTAGTTAGCGCCCCCCCTGGGGGAGTTGGTGAGATCCAGAGGTGGCCTCTAGGGAAATTGTGGGGGGGGGGGGTGAAAGGCTTCAAAGGGGGGAGGGGAGGGAGGGGGGTTGGATCGGGATCACAGAAATTAAAAAAAAAATCCTCATGTCGTAGATTCAATTGCAAGAATCTTGCTTATGACGTTCAATTAGTGATTTTTTTATTGGATTAATAGTAGGTATTATAAGTTTATTTCTGCAATCCATAGAACAAACAAGAACACGAGAAATGCGATGCAGGCGTGATTCGCGAATCAAAGTCTGGCCAATCGGGCCATAAATTTTCAATACAAAACTGTATTCCTTTATCACCTGTAGTGTCCGACCGAAAAAGGATTTTCTACCGAAACCGAAACCGAATCATCGGTCGCTGTCTCAGTTTCGGCCGAAACCGAAACATTTTTAGACATGTTAAAAATCTATTGTTTACTAAAATTTGGCTTAATTTTACACGTACACAAGCAGTTAACTTGTGTTAAATTATATAAAAAAAAAATAATTGAAGTACCTATGTGAAATTTTTTTTTGATACCACTAAAAATTAAACAAACATATTTACTACTGCTTGGAACAAAAATTTGTAATAATCAACACTTATGTACATTATAAAGGAAGGACCTCATTAATTGAGTATTTTAATTTAAATTGCGCTTACAATCACAACATTCTTAAGACTAAATTTACTATTTATTGAGATCTTTTGCAGAGTTTCGGTGCGGCCGAAGGTTCGGCAGAAAATCTGCCAAATCCGAAACTGATGCCGAAACTGGATTTTTTTGCCGAAACTTGCCGAAACCGAAATTGAACCTTCGGTCGGTCACTACCATTTAATTATTCAAGTGGGGTGACGTTTTACGACATCAGGCAAGTGTAAGAAAGACAGAGCGCGTGCTAAATAGGCTGAACCCAAAAGGTATCAAGACGCGGTTTCTCGCATTTCTACCGATTTATTACACATTTTTCTTAAATACTTCAAGTTTTAAAGCTCTTAAAAATATACGTTACGGAACGACATTTGTATTAAATTTCCTCGACAGAAAAAAATCGCAAAGTATGTTTCGAAAATTATTTTTTCACAAGCGAACACGTTTTTTTCACTTATTTTGAAAGTTATATGTATGAAAAGATTCACAGTGTTTCTATAGGTTCCATGCCAACTCAGAAACACTTCAGAAAGGTCAGTAAAATCTATGAAAAAATAATTTTAAAATAGCCGGTAACCCAAACCTAACTTAACCTATTTAACCAATTTTTTTATCACCACTCTTAATGACCATTCTGAGGTGCTTCTGAGTTGGTTTCATTCTGAGTTGTCCGGTCACCGTTTCTATAAACGCTATTTAAGACAATCCCTACGAGACTTTTGCTCTATTTTAAACGAGTCGTATTTTATTAAACATTTTCACATTTTTTGCTTCAATATTACCGTTTTTAATATTAGCGTGCTCACTCTAACATTCGTATTTACATATTATCTCTCCTTTTTCTTCTTTTTGAGCGTGTACACCAGGCCTTAAGATGAATATATACGTGAAATCCTATTTAGATACTATTTTGATTAATCTTTACGACGAATCGGTTTACAGTATGAACATCAAAAAATATGCTACGGAAAAATCGAAGCTTTTACTAGCTTTTCTATGTATTGGAATTACAATAAAATTATTATTTACCTAACAAAAAATATAAGCGTCAAACCACCAAAATATATGTTTTTTCATGACTTAACTATGAAGTAATAAAAGAATTTTTTCTAAAAACCCCTTTATGGCTAAGACTATTTTTGAGGTTTTCCATGTTCTAACTTTTTTTCGTTCTTATAAAATTATGTACAAAATAAATAAAAACCACTTTTTCGCTTACTAGCCTCGTGCAAAAAGACGCTCGATTTTAAAATTTTGCAGGCATGAGATTCGAAATATTTCTAGCGTTTATATTCCTCTTAAGTCAGGAGCGACATTGATTTCTATTGTGTTATTTAATTTATTCATTAAGATGAAGCCATAGTAAATAATGCAAAATCATACAAAATCATATGTTTTTGTTTTGAAAATTTGATAGCTTAGAAGTATTGTAGATGCTTCAATTAAATACTGCGTGTAGAACATACCTTGGCCCTTAAAAATATCGGTCATTTTTTTTATAAAACTTTAAATAAGCCTATAAAAAAATAAAGTATAAGGTCTAAAAAACACACTTTCAAGTCCAAACTCTCCTATTTATAAACCCCTTTTCGGTTATGGTTTCATTGTATAATGTGGCAAATTCAGTTTATTTTATAATGATCCCAAAAAAGGTTGATATTTACACACAATCTTCCCAAAATAAAATAAAATATGAATTTTCGCGTTGTTATTTTACAATACGGCCGCTAGTCGACGAATTCGGTTTTTCAAAGTGAACCCTATGGCGTCCACCGAAGAACTACTGTTGACGCCATAGTCGGCAAACCTCAGTCACGCCCCGAACTCAGCGGGAGATGGACGCGTTACTTCGCGTCGCTTGATTTCGTGAAATCAATTTTAAATTTCCGTTTTATTAAAATAAACAGTGTGTAAAACAGGAATTAATATTTTTTACATGCCTTTACGAAATCAACCTGTAAAACAAATCTTTCAAATACCTTTTCCAACCTTTCCAAAAGCTTTTTCTCAAGTATTTTTAAACTCCTCCCATAAAGGGCGTGAATTCCGATTTCGATTTTTTCCTGAACTAGTGGATCGCCTTAAAAATAATGCGTTACAGAGTGAAAGATGCTCTCAGTATCGCCTTGGTGAGAGACCATCACTCAGAATCGCTGCTTAAATGTTAGCAAGCCTCACAACATATCCAAATTAATTTCTTACACAATTACAAATTTTAATTTATTACGTGTAAAAAATAAAGCCATATAAATATTATAGAAAAAATGTTTACATACATAAAAGAAATATAGCAATTTCAACATAAAAATCTCATGCAGTGGGTGAAGATTTCGTCAGTGTGGAGAGACTCTTACAAGAATCAAAAGAATTTCCCTTTTGAATCTCTCCTCACCGACGCCAAATACGTCAATCTCGGAGGAGATTTGGTTCATGAACAATATACTCCTCCCTACCATTGGCAGTTTAGTCCTACAGGCAGGAAGATAGAATAATCTATGGACGCTGTCTAAGATGCCATAGTCTCACTCGCTCCGGTTAGAAGGGAGCAGTTGGACTGCGGTGTTGACATAAAAAATTTCAAGTACTCGCAATATACATGGAAGGCATTTCTATTACGTATTTTGTAATCAGTGCTGCAATCTAGCCGAGAATGCTGCACGTTCTGTCTTTGTAACTTTGACCGAGAGCAAGCGATTGAATTATACGAAACACATCTGCACTGATGATGGACACTGTAACGCTGTCCGAAACGTTGGGTAAAGGAGGAGGTAGCGCAACACGGCATAACACCCCAAAAATGAATAACATAAATATACGAAACTTTGTTTTAATTTCATTTCTTCTCTTCATCTCCCTTGTGGTGTTCAGAACTGATTACAATCGCTTCGATAAGACGTCCCTAGGCAATGTGAATACCGCCCAATTTATCGCAACAATTGGGGTATGTTGAGAGGCGGAAGTTTGTGGAGATGCGAAATAAATTAAGAAGAGGAAGGCGGGGAAGTATTTCAAAGCCATTTCAAGCAACGTTTCAATTCTAAATGGTGGTCTTACAGCAGGATGATACTACGAGTATATTCCAGAGTGGAAGATAATAATGGCTCACTCTGTAACGTGCAACAAATATATTATATATTATTTTAAATTAATACATTGTGAAATAACATAATTTTTTTTTTGCGCTTGCCGGTATTAGAACACGTTACCTTCGGATTACCAGTCGACACCCTTACCCCTCGACCACGAATGCCATCAGATGATAATAAGATACGAATAAAGTAAGAATAAGTTAATTAAAAGAAAAATAATATAATAATGAGAAAAGAATAACATAAGAATCCGATGAGAATAAGAAAAGAAGAAGATAAGAATAAGATAAGAATAAGATAAAAATAAGATAAGGTTAAGATAAGGATAAGAATAAGATAAGAATGAGATAAGAATGAGATAAGAATAAGATACGAATATAAAAATAGGATAAGAATGAGATAAGAATAAGATAAAAATGAGATAAGAATGAGATAAGAATAAGATAAGAATATAAAAATAGGATAAGAATGAGATAAGAATAAGATAAAAACATGGTGAAAACAAACTAGAATAAGATAAGAAATAGATAAGAACCAGATAAGGACAAGATAAAAACAAGATAAGGACAAGGTAAGAGTAAGATAAGAATAAGATAAGAACACGGTAAGAACTTGTTCTTATCTTGCTCTTAACTTCTTGAGTTCAACGGCTCGGCTGTGGAACGATTTTCCGGCCTCTGTGTTTGCTCTCTCCTACAACATGGGTCTCTTCAAGACCCATGTTCACTCCTTCCTTTCCTCAAAAAGACTCTCCACACAGCATCTTCAAAGATGACATAGGCCCTGAGGGAAATTATTTTCCTCAGGGCCTCCTGTGTGCAGTTAATGTAAAAAAAGAACAAGATAATACGATAATATAACATACTCGTAATAATGAGAATATAAATAAATAAGAAAAGCTCAAGATAAATTAATAATTTAAATAAACAAAAAAATGAAAATGCAAGAACACAACATAAATAAATAAACCCTAGTATTTTGTTAGCATTTAAATGAACAATATGCAGTATACTATAATTATACGCATATGCGGAGAGTGATCTAGACTCGACGCCGCAGTGTACTCGAGTACAGACTGGCGTCGGATCGACGGCGCCAAGCGGACGTGATAGTCCGCATTCTGTCCCTGTACCCTCCAACTCCAGCCTTACCGGGCTCCTAGCCAACCGACCAACCACCGACTGTCCCCGCACTGTTCCGTCTCTCCCTCTGCTTCCCAGTCCCCACTCTCCCACACACAGCATCTTACTGCGCGACCTACATAGAGGTTGCTAGCACCAATGTTCAATGTTCAAAATAAATACTTTAAGGGGATCCAATTCGTAAAAATCTAATAAAATCACACACTCCTTACCCCACATTATACAGGTTGTGATATATGTATTTATTAATTTATTAATTTTAGGACAATAGTCCATTAAAAACATAATAATAACACGAATAAAAAAAAACAGAAATGTCACGACGGGAGAGCACATATAAATGAATAGCAATGACAATATAAAATGTAAAAAGTACATATAGAAGACACTACAAGTCAAAGCATGAAGAAGCATTTAAATATTGCTTACCGACTGCCGAAAGTCATTTAGTTTTACACCAAAAAAATCAATGCTTTGACAAGTCTCGGCATTCTGGATAAGGGAGAATGGTATCCATAATTAGTAGAATGTTGATTGAGGAACAGCAATTCATTATTTCGAAGTCTACGGGAAGAGATGTTGAACTGGATGAGTTGCAGCAAAGCAGGTGTATCAGTAATACTGTTGATAATTTTAATATGCAAATTAGATCAGAGTCCTTTCTACGTTTTTCCGAAGAAGAAATGTTTAAAATGTGTTCAATTTCATCATACGAGTACTCGCCTCTTTCAAGACCCGATCTCCAAGCAATTCCTCTTAGGAAACGATGTTGTACGGATTCGATGTGACAAATGTGGACAGCATAGAAAGGAGACCAAATGACACTAGCATATTCAAGGTGAGGGCGAACCAGCGAACAGTAAAGAGTTTTAAGTGTACTTATATGTTTGAAGTCAGAGATAATTCTATGAATGAAGCCGAGTAGTTTTTTAAGTGATTTATTTACGATATTATTAATGTGATCACGGAAAGAAAGTTTGCAGTCTAGAGTGACCCCAAGGTCCTTGATAGATGTGACAGTTGTAGGTAGATGTGACAGTTTGTAGTAGATAGATGTGACAGTAGTAGATGTGATAAACACTATTTAGTATATAATCAAACTGAATAGGTTTTTTTGGTTCTATAAAAGGATAAAATTTTGCATTTATCAACATTAAGTTAATGACAACATGCAGTTAATTTTGCATCAATCGTTAAATGAATCAGTATCAAGTTGAAATGGTAAACAGTCAAGGTGGGATTTAATAATCTTAAGAATCTTATTATCATCAGCAAATAGCCAGAAACGTGTGTGAGAAAAAACTTTAGTTATATCATTAATAAAAAGTAGTTGAAAAAGGAATACACAAGCAAAAATATGTATATTCTTATATCATCACGAATGTAGGTAATAGGCATACAAATAGCTTGGCAAACAGAGTCTAGAAACGGTCGATTTAAGTGTAAAAGTGTTTTTTATTTATTTTGTGAATATTTTTATAAGAAAGAAAAAAAAATAAATCAAGGGAAACTGTCACAGATAATCATAGCCATAAAATTGTATATTTATAAGTTGTTTCTTATGTAAACACTAGCTATTAACCCGGCCACGCGTTGCTGTAAACACAACGCCATCTACAGAATGGTTACCAAACTCAGATAATCAAGTGTTATGTCGATAAATTGGTTCCATGCCAACTCAGAATAAAAACAACTCAGAAACACCTCAGAAAGGTCATTTAAAGCTATGAAAAAATAATCTTAAAATAGCCGGTAACCCTAACCTAACATAGCCTATTTTTAATCTTTTTTTATCATCACTCTTAATGACCTTTCTGAGGTGCTTCTGAGTTGGTTTCATTTTGAGCTGTCCGGTCACCGATAAATTAACTTATAACGCCATCTGTTAGAAACTTATGGAACTCACAAATAATTACAGTGCATTGTCTTGTAACAAACGTTTAACGAATATTTAATTTGCAATAATAAATATTGAGGTAAATAATCGAGATAGAAAACAATCAGATCTTTTAAGTTGGACCAAATTACACATAGTAAGCCAAATTTCATAAAAATCGGTTCAGTAGTTTCGGAGTTTATCTCGAACAAACATCACGACGAGAGATTTTTATATATATAAAGAAAATGGAACATATATTTCTAATGAAAAAATGTTTTTTTTGTAGTTAATAACGTAAGTAAATAACATTTTTATTTTTATTTCTGGTCAAGCGAAACGACAGAAAAAGCTTTCATTTATCCGAAAAATATTTTTTCAATATTCATAATTTCAAAATGGTTTGTAGTAAAGACTAATCGAAAATTGTGATTTTTTCAAAATTTCTGCGGACATTTTTTTACATTAACCGCACGTCATCTTAAGGGATGCTGTGCGGTGTTCTTTTAAAGAAAAGGAAGGAGATAAATTGTGGTAAGGAAAAAATGGTATATAGGTGTGGGTAGGAATCTGGGGACCAGTATGTCCAGGAGTGACTTATGAATCCATCCCTCCCACTGTGACACAAGGCAGAGAGACCGAAAGAGTCCTACATATAACATTTATTTATTTTATTTTTTTTATTTATAAAGAGATACATTTACGCACCAGATTTAAATGTCCGGGTTAAATTTTCCCCACAGGAAAAACTTAACCCTTTCACACACTTCCCCAAATGATCATCTAGTCAATCCACGCTATGCAATTACACTATTATATTATTTGTATTATAAATATAAAACAATACAAGAACAACATGTCAACCTACCAGAGACCAAATGCGAAAATAATTCACCGACTCTAGATATTTTCATATCAGAGTTCGGCTCGGTGAAACTCCTAATTGGACCTATAAACCCTCAATATAAATATTTAAAAAATCTTTGCAATCCTTCATGTATTTAACATTACTGATTTTTGCATTTTTATATATAAACTAGCTGATCCGGCGAACTTCGTACCGCCTCAGAATCAAAAACTGTTGTCAACTTATTCAGTTCAGTTCAGTTCAGTTTCAGTGCCGGCAACCGGGGCGTTTATTTAGTTTCATGGTTATTTACATTGTTTTCTTTTCTTTTACCCGCCTCACTAGACAAAGTCTGTTCCGAGGCGAGTAAATCACATATTATGTTTGTTCCAAAAGAAATGTCTGTATTTAAACAAATATATATGTATGTAAAAAGAGTAATGTATATATGTATGTTATTAGCTGAATTGATCTAAATTGTTTCTCCCTGCGTATCCTTTCCCCTCTCGCGTTCCCTCTCCCTCTCCCCACTCCACTTCTCCCCTTCCCCCGTCCCGCTAACCCCCCTTCCTGAGTTCCTTTCCCCCCTCCCCTGGTTCACAGTTCAATATTATACCCCTTACAATATTGCTGCAGTTCTTTCAAAATAGGAGAATTCGTTCCATACAAAATGTATGGGGAAAATAATTTTCTTCGGAGTGGAACACCCTTTACTTTTAGGGGTATGAAAAATAGATGTTGGTCGATTCTCAGACCTACCAGATAAGCACATAAAATTTCATCAAAAGTGGTCCAGCCGTTTCGGAGGAGTATGGTAACAAACACCGTGACACGAGAATTTTATATATTAGATTCTTTGACAAATCTAATATGCCTAAATTTTGAATGAGAGACCTAGGTATAATGCCAGTAGCCGAAATAACAAATGGTAATATTTTTATAGTCTGAGAATTCCAAATTCTTTTAATCTCATTTCCTGAATCTGTGTTTTTTCTTATTTTTCAGAAACAGTTTTTTGAATATTACAAAAGATAATAAATTTTATACAATAATTAATTACATTGTATTTGTTGCACCCCCATAAATAAGCAGGGCTTGCGTGCATGGGGGGGTGTTATTATATTGGTTCAATTTATTATTTTTTATTCAGTTCAAATTTTCAGTATAATTTTTAAGCTGAGTTTAAAAATTTTTTATGTTACTGTTCTTGTTTCCGATTTTTTCATGTAGTGAATTAAAAAAAATTAACTGAGATGATATTTATGATTTAACTGTCCTATTATTTTTTTACATTTTGGAATAGGAAGTATTGATGTTTGTCTAAGATTTCTGTTATTTTTGAAGGGTGCAACTTTATTTTGAATATTATCTTTATAAATTTGTAATATTGCGTGATAAAAGAATAATGCACTTAATTTTCGGTGACCCGACAATTCGTCCTGCGACAATTCTTCCGGCGACAGTTCCCTGCGACAGTTCATCCGGCCGACAGTTCATCCTGCCGACAGTTCATCCTGCCGACAGTTCATCCCGCCGACAATTCATCCGGCGACAATTCATCCTGCCTGATCATTTAGAAGATTTTTATTAAGTAAGTATGCAAAGAGGATATACGGCCGTACAACCAAAATCGATGTACTTATATCTGAAGGCATCTTGAGTGGAAATCCGCTGTAAAAATATTTTTACTAAATAGGTTAGGTTAGGTTAGGTTAGGTTAGGTTGTACGGCCGTATATCCTTACCATACTTACTTGAAGAAAAAATCTTCTTAATGATCAGGCAGGATGAATTGTCGCCGGATGAATTGTCGGCGGGATGAACTGTCGGCCGGATGAACTGTCGCAGGATGAACTGTCGCCGGATGAATTGTCGCAGGATGAACTGTCATGGAACCTAATTTTCTGACCTTAAATTGTTTGAATAACAGTTCTGATGAATATTAATAATAATAAAAAAAAAATTATTATTAGTTTTTGAAAACTATAAACTCTTAAAAAATATATTATTTTTTCTGTTTAGATGCCGAGTTGAAAAAGTAATTATTAATTGATAAAAAAAATCGCAAAGATTGCTCCGAAATTCTAAAAATACTTCAGGCTTTGTTATTTAACATGCTACACCTAGATATGAAAAAAACTAAATGGCTTTATTCGTGTTTAGTGACCGGATCTGAATAGCCAGGTACTTCCCTTCCTTTCTTTTTCCCGTAGTTTTTTCCTCTTCACTATTTTCAGCCTCACAACATAAACAAATTGGGGATGCCATAGTATCACTTGCTCCAGACTAGTACGTCATTCACTTAAAAAAAAATCACAGCGTGAATGCAACTGAACTCAGATGTCGAGGGATTTTTTAAATCTACATATTTTAAAACAGTCATGTTTAATTAAATCTTATATATAAAAATCTCGTGTCATGGTGTTTGTGGTCGCACTCCTCCGAAACGGCTTGACAGATTTTTATGAAATTTTTTATGTATGGTTGGAAGGTACGAGAATAGGTTTTAAAGTATATTTCATACCGCTAGGTGATTAGGGTGTCCTATCCAGAAAAAAATAAATTTTTTTGACAATTTTTTTTTGTATTTTTTTATTTGGCATCAAAATATACCTATAACCCCAAATTTTAACCCTCCTACCCCCACCCTCCCATTTTTTAATCGGGATTTTAGTATTTTTGTATGAACAAATTTAACCGTCTTTCGTATTTCAAACAGAACGATATTATTATTGTTGTTGAATGACAGATGACGCTACGTCTGCCTCATCGAACTTTCATCTACACATGCATTTCACGAGAATCACGAGTCATCACGTGAATCACGTCATTCACGAGAAGCGTCGAGTCATTTTGATATTTCATTCGGTATCATGTTCTCGCGTGGGCAAACCATCGAGCTTACTTGTGTTGGCTAAAGACAGACTGACAAAAATATCGCACACTCATTTGCTCTCCGAAATTCATATTGATTTTCTTTATTTCATTTTCCTACTTTAGTTGGTATTTTTTTGCTTTTATCGGCGGTCATCATCTACAGCGCTCCATTCCTCTTTCCGTCATAGATCCCATCCCCACACACTTACAATATATTCGTTATTTTTTTATTTAATTACCAACCTCACGAATTACCTCACGAATACCTCACGAATTGAGTGAAGCAAATCAACAAACAAGCGTTAGAACGCTAGACCACACACTGCACAACAGACGGCTACCAAATTAGAGGAGCTTCAATTGGAATGTCTAAGACATCCACCGTACTCTCCGGACCTTGCTCCAACAGATTACCATTTTTTTTTTAAATTTGGATAACTTCTGCAAGGGAAAAAATTCAACTCCGATGGGGCAGTCCTAACCGCCTTCAAAGATTTTATTGATTCCCGTCCGAATGGTTTTTTTAGTAAAGGGATCGATGAACTACCTATGAAATGGCAAAAGTGCATAGATAGCAATGGTACATACTATGATTAAATAAATATATTTTTTAAAAGAAAATCGACTTTTTGTTCCTCCCATACAAAACGCCGATTTCATATGTAAGGACCTAATATAAATAATATTTCTCCCTCACACGTATAAAGAAAATGTAACGCAATTCCCGTAAGTTAGATCACATATTTTTTTGGTTGTCCCTCTCTAAATAAATATCCTCTCTTCTCTCAAGTGTTCTCTAAATTTTTTTTTTAATCATTACAAAAACTCTTGCGAAAGTGTCAAAATTTGAGATTAATATTTCGCGAAACAATGATTGTTAAAACAAAATTTTAGATTTACATTTCGCGAAACAACGATTGTTAAAACAAAATTTGAGATTTACATTTCGCGAAACAATGATTGTTAAAACAAAATTTAGATTTACATTTCGCGAAACAATGATTGTTAAAACCAAATTTGAGATTTACATTTCGCGAAACAATGATTGTTAAAACAAAATTTGAGATTTACATTTCGCGAAACAATGATTGTTAAAACCAAATTTGAGATTTACATTTCGCGAAACAATGATTGTTAAAACAAAATTTGAGATTTACATTTCGCGAAACAATGATTGTTAAAACAAAATTTTAGATTTACATTTCGCGAAACAATGATTGTTAAAACCAAATTTGAGATTTACATTTCGCGAAACAATGATTGTTAAAACAAAATTTGAGATTTACATTTCGCGAAACAATGATTGTTAAAACAAAATTTTAGATTTACATTTCGCCAAACAATGATTGTTAAAACCAAATTTGAGATTTACATTTCGCGAAACAATGATTGTTAAAACAAAATTTGAGATTTACATTTCGCGAAACAATGATTGTTAAAACAAAATTTGAGATTTACATTTCGCGAAACAATGATTGTTAAAACAAAATTTGAGATTTGCATTTCGCGAAACAATGATTGTTAAAACAAAATTCAATTTTCGAAACTCTATAAATTAATGATTTTATTTGATACTCGCCTAATACTTTGAATCGAATCAAGAATTATAGATATTTTAAATCCGTACCTATGGTAGGTAACAAAATTAAATTGGTTGTTCTTATAATATACAAAAATGAATGTTTATAATATAAGAAAAATTAATATTTGAATTAAAAAAATTGTGATTGGTGGCATGGGTGCTGTTTGAAACTGAATGTGCTGGGACTGAATATATGGAACGCGGCAGGGGAGTTGTGGAATGGAGGGGATATAGAAGGGGATAGGGGATATAGAAGGATAGGGGATATAGAAGGCGGGGAAAGTGGAAGGGGAACGCAGGAAGGGAAGGGTACGCTGAAGGGGAACGGAGACACACGGGAAAGGACATGCAGGGAGAATCAATTTAATGCTCTGAATATGGCATTGCAACGCAGGCCGGGAACCAGCTGGTAATATAATAGGTAAGTTATACAGGACAGCTATGAGATGTATACTGGGAAAGGCAAATACGCGAGGGTTGGTCAAATGAGAGGAGCTAAATTGGATTAAAAAAAAAATAGACAGTTATTTATTGTTCATTTTTTTGTTCACGAAGTTATGAAAAACCAAATAGGTCACTTGCATTACATTTTTTTAATTTTCTTCCGGTTTATGCAAATATTCTAAGACATTCTGTATTTTTTTTTTTAAATGTATTTTTGAAACCCTGGGGATTTTTTGAAAATTTCAATCCGAAAAATCAGACCATTTTTTATAAACCGGAAAGACGGAACATTATTTTATAGGTGTGAAAAAACGATAATTACATAGCCGAAAATCATTTAAAAAAAAGGACCGTTTTCAACACGAATGGTACAGGAGAATAACGAGGCATACCAAAAATATTACATCTCATAAATATTTTTTTCCATGATCCATCTTATTGATCGTAAATCATTATAATGTTCAGCGTCTATATTACTAAATTCAATGTAATATACTTGTACTTGTAAATTATAATAATAATAGAAATATTATAAAATTTAATTTTGTTAAAATCAGCACCATAATCGTTATACCTCTAAAACACGTACTGACATCATCTTCACGTTCTGAAGAGAACCCCGTACATCATTAAATGTACGGGGTTCTCTTCAGAACATCTGTCAAAAAGTGAAACCAAATGATAAGTTCGCAGAGAACAAACAATAAATCTAGTGAACGAATTAAAAAATTCGCCTGAAATCAAAGTGATGCCATATAAAAAAATAAATCAGTGTGGAATTTTACAAACTTAATACGAACATTTTCGGAGACGGGACATTTTCATGTAGTGACGTCACGAGCCCAAATAATGGATTTATTTATTTAAAATTCTTAAAAAACTGCATTTCTAAACAATTTTACTAACATTTTCTTAATCTTAGTAAAAAGATCTATCCACATGATTTTTTCCAAGTCGTTATGAAATCCATGCAAGTGGCCTATTGTTTTTAAAAGAGACGTACATAATTATGAAACCAGAAATATAAATAAAGTAGTTAGATTGCGAAAATATGAAAAATCTGAGTGAAATGCCTGAAAGTATGAAGAATGAATAAATTTAATAAGGGTTTTTAATACTTACCCTAAAAAAATAATTTTATTAGCTGTTTCCCGGCATGCTTTGCAATGACATATTCAAAGAAATAAATTGTTTCTCCCTGCATGTACTTTCCCGTGCGTTCCCCTCCTGCATCTCCTACCCTCCCGTGTTCCCCTTCCACCTTTCCCGCCCAACCACGCCTATTATTTTTGGAGTGTTATGCGCGACTCCAGATACTAATATCTACAGCCCGTATGTTTGACGAATATCTACAGCTCATATGTTGAACTAATATCTACGAACTTCAGAGTGTTGATTAATATCTACAGAACGTAGGTTGAACTAATATCTACAGAGCGTAGGTTGGACTAATCAGCTAAATGTGTCCAATAGTCCGATATTAGGGATTTTTACATACATACTTACATAAATTAAGTTTTTTAAACTGCATACGCAATATTACGTTATTCCAATATGCTATACATAATTGAAAATCCAACCTCTGACAGTACTGTAGATATTCGTCAACACTTTGGTTCTCATAGATATTAATCAACAGTTTGAGCTGTAGATATTCGTCAACACTTTGATTCCCATAGATATTAGTTCGATTTTTTCAGTTTTTGGAATTCCTGTAGATATTAGTAGACGCCTCCGTTATGCGCTACCTCCTCCTTTAGCCAACGTTTCGGACAGCGTTACATTATCCATCATGAGGGCAAATGTTGTATGATTGATGATTCACACATCTGCCCTGATGATGGACACTATAACGCTGTCCGAAACGTTGGCCAAAGGAGGAGGTAGCGCGACACGGCTTAACACTCGAAAAATAAATAACAAAAATATTATTCTTTATCAACATAAGTATCTTAAGACTTTTTCTGTGTAACAAGATTCAATGTTTTTGCTATGGTTGGAAATATATACCGTCTTGAAAAAAAACGGACGAATGTTACTCGTGTAGCATTTACGATAAACACGAAAACATTTTTATACTATCTGGTGTATATGTACTCTGTTTTTCTTTCCCCATCTGACCTAGATGTCAATCTAAGAACTGAGGGAGTTTCAACGCACTGAAAGATCGATCTATATTTTACACGATGATTGGAAACTAATGATACAATAATGAAAGTTTATTTATTTATTATAAGAATACTAGCAGACCCGGCCACACGTTGCTGTGGCTAACGAAACACAACGCCATTACCCAATCTTTATAAAATCCACACCACCCGCTTGCCAGCTGCCCGCTGCCTGAATTGAATATTTGAATTTCTCGACTTTTCTCTACTATAATAAGCATGTTTTTATACAAATAAACCTTCCTCTTGAATCACTCTATTGGTGAAAACCGCATGAATATCCGTTGCGTAGTTTAAAAGATCTATGTGCAAATACATTTTGTGCGACTTCATCAAATAAAATAATTCAAATCAAATACCTACTTACTCTAGGACATCTATTTTCTAATTTCTTCCGTAGAACGAATTTCAAAAGTGACTGTACGGCCCGCCAGCCGTTTTAAATCACACAAAAATATGTTTTCTTTAAATTTCTCATCTTTTCTCTAATATAATTTGCATGTATTATACATATAAACATTCCTCTTCAATCACTCTATCTATTGGTGAAAACCGTATGAAAATCCGTTGCGCAGTTTAAAAGATTAACGCGCACATCCATTTTGAGCGACTTCATTTTATACTATGTAATGATGATGATGATGATAATGATAATGATGATGATGATGTACGGCCCGCCAGCCGTTTTAAATCACACAAAAATATGTTTTCTTTAAATTTCTCATCTTTTCTCTAATATAATTTGCATGTATTATACATATAAACATTCCTCTTCAATCACTCTATCTATTGGTGAAAACCGTATGAAAATCCGTTGCGCAGTTTAAAAGATTAACGCGCACATCCATTTTGAGCGACTTCATTTTATACTATGTAATGATGATGATGTAATGATAATGATGATTGTATTGTATTGTATAGTATTTTGTGATATTTCAACCGCCATTCTAGGGATGTCCCTGTGTTATAGCGGGTGAGGTTTACAGATTGGAAATCATACATGCTCTGGTTGTTATATTAAATTATAAGTTATACAAATTAAATTAAATTGCAATATTATACTTCATGGTTTCTAAATGTAATCATAATTATATACTTTAATAAAAATAATTGTAATAATAATTAGGTTGATGCCAAATGCCAACATTCTTATAAATACTAACCAGGAATTATTAGATTATTGGTCAAATAAAATTATTCACGCAAAACACTTCAATTATCTCAACCAAACGTATGTTGACAAACTTTCGTCAAACAAATGGTTGAGTATTGGAGAGTTGGGCGCAGAAATAGAAGGATTTACGCTTGCCATTCAAGATGAAGTCATTAATACTAAAAAATATAGGAAGCATATAATCAAAGATATAAATCAAATTGATGATTTATGTCGAAAATGTTTGGCTTTTCCGGAACTACAGAACATATTATATCGGATGTTCTGTATTAGCGCCATCCGAGTGTACTTTTAGGCACAATCAGGTTTTAAAAATAATTCACCAAAGTTTGGTAATTAAACATAACTTGATTGACTGCCGTAATATAGTACCATGTTATGAATATGAACCAAATTCATTTTTAGAAAATGAATTTTATAAAATATATTATGATAAAACTATACTAACAGACAGAACAATTAGTCATAATAGACCTGATATAGTTTTACATGACAAAATTAAAAAAATAAAATTATATGATTGATGTCGCTATTCCAAATTCCTGTAATATTTAGAAAACTGTTTCTGAAAAAATAAGAAAATATACAGATTTAGGAAATGAGATTGAAAAAATTTGGCATTCTCAGACTACAAAAATATTAACATTTGTTATTTCGGCTACTGGCATAATATCTAGCTCTCTCATTCAAAATTTAGGCATATTAGATTTGTCAAATCATTTATATATAAAAATGCAAAAATCAGTCATTTTAAATACATGTAGGATTACAAAAGATTTTTTAAATATTTATATTGATGGATCAGTAGGATTTATAGGTCCAATTAGGAGTTCTACGGAGCCGAACCCTCTGACATGAAAATATCTGGAGTCGGTGTATTATTTTCCCATTTGGTCTGTGGTAGGTTGACATATTGTTTTGTATTATTTTGTATTTATTATACTTATATAGTGCAATTGCATAGCGTGATTTGACTAGATCATGGTTGGCAACTTTTTCAGCAGACGGGCCAGATTTCAGAAATTAGATTTCCTACCGGGCCGCACAACAAAATTTCTTTGATTATTCAAAGATAACAAGAAATATATCGTTTTTAAGAAGATATAACCAAAATGAGAATCAAACATATTTATTAGATTAGAATTCGGCAATACAAAAAAAAGTAAACAAAATATAATAAATTTTAGTGAGACGTGTTAATATGTTTATCAGAACTAAGTGCATCAATGTTGATAACGATTGATGTTGTTACTACAGTACGCAAACAGTTTTCCAAATGCTCATCAGTGATCATGTTCTCATTTGAGATTTAATATGCTTCATTCGACTAAAAACCTGTTCACACGTTAAGTCTTCAAATAGCGAAATCATCGATAGAGAGCATGTTTTTAAATGCAGGATATTTCTCCTTGTCCAAATATGTTTTGTAAAACTCTTCCAAACCAACCTTATTGAATTTATCCTTCAGCTGTGATTGTTTGTTAACACGTATATACCATAGAAGAACTTGTCACGATAGTCGAATCAATGTACCGAGATACTTCCATAATATATGAGATATGAAACGAACTGTTTGTAAATGTTCGATACACTTGTATTATGTATGTAATAGCCCTATGTACGGGCGTTTAAATAATAAATAAATAAACTACGCACGTTGGAATGTTCTTGTGGTGGTTTTATGTACACTAAAAGAAAAGAAAAAGTGTGCATATGCTTCGCGGGCCACAAGTAGACACCCAGCGGGCCGCGGTTTGGCTACCCTTGGACTAGATGATCATTTGTGGAAAGGTGTGTGAAAGGATTTAGTCTTTCCTGTGGGGAAGATTTAAACCGGAGATAAAATCTGAATACAATTATTGTATTGTAAGTAATTATTATTGTTCTTAGTGAGGAACCTTAAATTTTTAAAATGGCTAATGTGGGTTTTGTTGTTACCGTGACGATCCACGGTTACGGTACCGTGACAGCATAAAAAAGCAATAAACATACGTTCCTTACCACAATAATGCTGCAGCTTTCAAAAGATGAGATACACAATTTACGTGGGTCTGTTTCCTTCAAAGGAAAAAAAATGTAATTATTTTCTTGCATCTCTTTCACACACCGCATCGTGACATCTTCGTAGACCCCTAAAATACTGCTTGTAGTGACGATAATTTTAAAAGTATGGCATGTAGTTACAAGGATAATATTGAAGTGTGAGTGAATTCAAAAATTAAAATAACGTCAAATATCAAAGCGGAGACGGTTTTGCTTTTGTTTTGAAACTTATAATGCTGCAGCTCTTTCTTACATACTAAATAACAACAGTCGAAAATGAGACAAACGGTGAACGTATGTCTGCACCCCCACTTCAAAAAATTTAAAAAAAAGATTCACCCGTTTATTGTCTGTATCACTAATTTCCAGATGCCATGTATGTAGTATGAGGGGTTGCAGCGTCCTTTATTTGTTTCCATACCAACGGGAGGTTGCAGACGAGAGAGATCCGACAGTTGATATGCAGACAATTGGCCCCCCGAAATGATATCTATCTATCTATATTATTATTTATTATATATATTATCATCATCATCATCATTATCATTATTCATTACATAGTATAAAATGAAGTCGCTCAAAATGTATGTGCGCGTTAATCTTTTAAACTACGCAACGGATTTTCATACGGTTTTCACCAATAGATAGAGTGATTAAAGAGGAATGTTTATATGTATAATACATGTAAATTATATTAGAGAAAAGCCGAGAAATTCAAAGAAAACATATTTTTAAAATGGCTGGCGGGCCGTACTATAGTCACTTTTGAAATTCGTTCTACGGAAGAAATTGGAAAATAGATATCCTAGAGTAAGTAGGTATTTGATTTTCTCTTTTCAAATATCCAGTGTTGCATTGCAAGCATTGTATAATTAGTGGCGAGTTAATTAGTTTATATGTACAATACATGCTTATTATAGTAGAGAAAAGCCAAATAATTCCGATAACTTCAAATATTCAATTCAGGCAGCGGGCAGCGGGCAGCAGGCAAGCGGGTGGTGTGGATTTTATAAAGGTTGGGTAATGGCGTTGTGTTTCGTTAGCCACAGCAACGTGTGGCCGGGTCTGCTAGTATATTAATAAAAATCAATCGCCGAAATGTATGTTCCCGCATTACTTCCGAAAGACTGCACCAAATTGGATAAATCTTTTTTTGTTGTGTTTGTTAATGTCAGGATAAGTATTGTATAAAAGAAGCGGTGAGCTCAGGCATAATGAAATTTGGATAAAAAAATTGCGACAGGTGGCACGCGACTTGTTTGAAAACTGAATGTACCGGGACTGAATGTTTGGAATGCGGGAGGGGTTAGGAAAATTCGGGAGGGGGAAGGGGAACTTGAGAGAACGGGAGAGAGGAGTGGGATAACTTGCGAACGACTTTACCTATTTCATTCAAACTTTGGAGATTTTATATGTACATGCCCGCGAAGGTTTCTATATATATACTGGTGAGCTCTGGCGTTATAAAATTAATATAAAAAAATTGCAGTTAGTGGCACGCGAGCTGTTTGAAAACTGAATGTACCGGGACTGAATGAATGGAATGCGGGAAGGGGGAGGGGAACCCGGGAGGGAGGAGGGGAACTTGGGAGGGGGAGGGTAAACTCGGGAGGGGGCAGAGAAACTCGAGAGGCGGGTACGCGGGACGGGGGAAGCGGGCGAAGGGAGTGGGAGAGGAAAGGCGAAGTGGGAACGCTACAGCGGAAGGGGACTCGGGAGAGGAAGGGGAGGCGGAAGGGGAACGGGACGAATGGGAAAGGACACGCTTGGAGAAACGATTTCTTTATTAAGTGACATAGCAACGCATACTGATTACTGGTAACTCTCCATAATAATATAAATTGAGCGACCGATTGATTTGATTTGTATGCAAATCAACAGATGGCGATGTGAGTTAAAAGGTTGGGTAACCATCCAGTAGATGGCGTTGTGTTTCGTTATCCACAGCAACGGGTGGCCGGGTCGGCTAGTTTACTATAAAATTATAATTTTTTGTCCATTATTTATCGATGTCAAACGTAAAATCGACTTCAAAATACCCTTATTTATATGTTGGTATGAATATCAAACGAATTTATACACAGTGTCGATTTTTTCGTAGTTATACGCTGGTATACACAGTATAAAGAGAAGGAGATTTTTCCTTGATGCATTTGTATGAAAATATATTTAATGCTTTGTTATTCGGCGGTACATCCTCTCTGCACATTCCTTCGGGGTCACTTAGTTATATTTTGTGTAATAAGGTATACTGTATTTTCCCTAAGCCGACTGCACATTGTATATAAGTATATAAGGAAGTTAAGTGTAGTTTATGGTCAGACCGAAAGCCATTCACGTTTTTTGTTGGTACTTGCCAATTGATTTGAGATTTATTGTATTACTTATGTTCTCTATTTTATGCAGGTGCTTGCAGGTTTTTACAGGTGCAATGCCGCCTCATGGAGCCTTATGAATGAGTTTTTCTTTTGCCCTGTTTAATTTATCTTTGTCTCACTAACCCGTTTTTTTGCATTTTGTTTTTCCTGTTAAGCACTTGCATACTGCTTACTAATAACGTATGCAAGGACACTGGAGGTTCGTTAAATAAATGTACAAAAAAAAATTAGAATCTTGCGAGAGCCTTGAAGGAGTGACCATCTGTTACTTACACTAGGGCGGGTAAGTGGTGGATAACCTCCATAAGTACGCCGGGGGCCAACAGCGAGCGGATCAACTGTCATGGAACCCTGAATTCGAACACATCTGAGGTTTTCAACAATCAATGTAATGGAATCTTGTTTTATTGTCATTATTCGTTACGGAAACAGTAGGAATGTTCATATTTTTCATAATTGATGCATTGAGTGTATGTACACAATTCTCAGATTCGATTTCTATGTATATAAAAATCAAAATATGCTTGCTTGTGTGTATACATGTGAGTATATGAGTAGTCTATGTATTGCTATATTAAGCATAGGAAATATTTGAAACTTTCAAAATACCTTCTTTAAACACCCGCGAAGGTTTCTGGATTATTACAACCACATGACAATACATCTGAAATGTTTTTTTAATCATTACAAAAATTCTTGCGAAACTGTAAAAATTAACAATTTAATTTATTTAAGTACTCGCCTACAGTTTGATGTCATGGCTCAACACAGCATGACAAGAGGTATGGCATTGCTTAATGCCCTACCAGCGGATATGTGATGATAGATGTGTTTGATATAACCGTACCATGTTTTAAAAAAACTATATACATGTCTTGTTAGTGAACCTCAAAAATGATTCAGAGGCAGACACCTCACATGCTCATAAAACCAGAGCCAAACAAACAGAAATACTTAATATACCAAAGTGTAACTCTTCATTTGGTCAGAGAAGTTCTGAATTTTTAGCAGTAAGGTTAAATAACAAACTCCCACTTAGTATCAAACAAATTAAAACAAAATATAGCTACATTAAGGACATTAAATGTTGGCTGAAGGAACTATCGGAAAATGTTCTTACTAGTATACTTAAAACATCGTCATAGAAGTTTCTGGAAAACCTTATCTTAACCGTGAAGTTAAAACATAGAAGTCGCTGAAAACTTATCCAAATCATGGTCCCCCTCAGCACAGGATCTCTTTTATTATTCTGACTCTTGAGATGGCCCGACTCAAGTATCTGATTTACTTGGTCGTGCGATGTCTTTCTTGGGCGTCCTGGACTTCTTCTACCATTCACATTTACGTAGTATATTCTCCTTACACTCGTTCATTCGCTCTACATGCCCAAATCATCGGAGCGACTCTTTGTTAATCTTACTCATTACGCTTACATCAGCCTTGCATTATTTGCGGATCTCCACGTTTCTTACATGATCGTTCTTGGTTTTACCACACATTCCCTTCAGGGATCTCATTTCTATAGCATTCAGTCTACTTTCATCCTTCCTTTGCCAGTTCCATGCCTCACTGCCATACATCAGGGAAGGTACCAGGACTCCATTGTAGACTGCTAGCTTCGCTTCTTTGGACAGTTTTTTTTATTGGCGCCAACGGCGTTTAGTCCTCCATTAATGGAGTTACCTGCATTTACCCTTCATTCAATATTATCTCTATCAGCCTTCCCATCTCTCGTAAACATACTTCTCAAATTCATTGTAACAGTTAAATAACCAATTTTCGTCTATTAACCCTCACAGAAGAATTCAACCCCGATGACCCGTTCTGATGATGGCGACCTTGCTAGTGCAGCCCTTTGCGCATGCAATGTGCTGGAAAATCATCCCAACCAACCTCTTTCCCCTCTCCGCTCCACCCTGCTACCTCGTGACGTAATTCAACCCCTCAACGGCTAGGGGTCGATAACTCTTAAATAATAATTTTTATACAAAGGGGAAGAAATATTCGTATTTTAAATAAACTTCAAACAAATCGCATGATGTATAGATGCTTATTAACTCATACAGGTCTCATGGAAATCGCTGTCTTCCTAACTATCGTAGTGAGAAATATGAAATAAACTGTGTTGGAAAGAGAAAACACCACGCTTTATAAAGCTAACGACAAAAGAAGTAAAATGTACGAATTTATGAAACAAAAAAAAATTAATAAAACTTTGGGAATTTTTTATTAATTATTTTTGAATGGAATGACAAAAGGGTTAGGTGATAACATTTGTGTCATAAAATATGTATCTGTTTCTTTTTTTCGTTATTAGTAAGTTTAGTTAAAAAGGTGAGCCATGTTTTAAACTTCATCATGTTGATGTAACCGATGCAAGCTTGAGTTGCAATCGGCCAACGTCAAAAACGCCCATCTCGTTCAAGACCCCACTGAGAGACAGCCTGGGTTCTCATTGCCTCGCAAACTCTGGACTGCCATTAATGGGATAAGGTGCTCCCATAGCCGTTGTGCTCACACGATGAATAGATGGGGCCTTAAAGAGTCGGCGATGTGTGAATGCGGTGCGGTGCGGACCACCGAACATGTGGTCAATGAAGGCTGGCTCCGTTCATTCCCCGGCGGGATTGATGAGGTCCACAGAGCAACGCCTGAGGCCCTAGACTGGCTCGCAGACCTAGATATCCCCCTCTGACCCCCATCCATTCAAAAGAAGAAGAACCGATGCAACTCAAGACTGGTGATGGGATGCAGGACTGTTCTTACAGAACTCGCTACCATCAATAAAATAACCCGAGGGCAACGAGCGGGCTGATGAACTATCAATGAAAGGGGCGAAAGCACCACTTGCGGGATCCGAGCCGGCCGTAGGAGTAGCAGCTTGCCACACCAAATTACATATTGAGAGGTGGGTCAAATCCCAGCACTGGAAAGAATGGGAGAGGGTACCCGGATTGAGGCAATCCAAAGTACTCATAAACGGACCGGATCCCAGACGGACCAGGAAACTACTCGATATGGACAGAAACTCAGTGAGGGAACTGGTAGGACTACTAACGGCACACTGTCATCTCAGGAGACACATGCAGCTATTAGGAGTGGAAAGCGCCAAGAAGTTTGGTGATATTTTGTATTCATGTCTTAACAGCGGACGCGTTTGCCCACCAGCTGCGTGGCGGACTGGATAGGAAGAACCACGGTTTAGAGAGATTTTTCAGTCAAGAATTCAAGACAAGGCGAATACGCAGAACAGTTAACATGAAAGGAATGAAGTTATATATTTTATTTAAACTTTATGAGTAAAACCTCAAATTGTAATATTTAAATAAATGAAGACATTATATATAATTATTATATTTTAGAAGTTATATATATTTTTTTTACATTAGCTCCACACAGGAGGCACCGAGGAAAAATTTCTAGGGCCTATGTCGTCTTTGAGGATGCTGTGTGGAGGGTTTTTTAAGGGAAAGGAAGGAGAAGAAGATATGGGAAAGAAAAAGGTATGAGGGGTGGGTTGCAATCTGGGGGTCAGTGTGGTCAGGAGTGACGGACGTATGAATCTATTCCTCATACTGCGGTGCAAGGCAAAGGGTCGGGAGAATCCAGCTGGAGAGGTCAAAAGGCCTCCCTCAATCAGTCTCCTTCGATCCAGCCCGCAATGCAGTGGTTGGGCAAACGTATCCGCCACCACGACCTAGACAAACCTCATCCCATGAACCCGGGCACCCCTGCTAAGTCACCAAACGTAGCGAACCACTTGGGGCAGGGGTGTTGGTTGTCCAATAATTGGTTCCCGGGGCGGCGGTATATAACACGCTACCAGAAACATTAAAGTCCACACCAATTGCAAAGTTCAAGTTGTATTGTAGGAGCTACATAAAACTACATAAAATTTAGTTTGCTAAAACTACATGAAATATTAGGTCCTTACATATGAAATTGGCGTTTTGCCGTATTGGCAACTTTGATCTCAAATATCTTCTCTTTGGTTAGGAATTCCAAATTCAAATTTATACAGCTATTTACTTATGCAATTGTGTTTCGAAAATTATAATTCATTTGTTTTTTCGTTAATCGTTTTTTTTCTTTGCGTCACTTAGTTTACAAAATGGAAAACTTGAAATATCGCGTTATTTACGAGTACGAGTTCCATCGTGGCACCAGTGCTGCTGAAACGGCTGATAACGGTGATAAAACTGTTTTAATCCACTTGAAGCAAATTGGGAAGGTGAAAAAGCTTGAAAGGTGGGTACCTCACGAATTGAGTGAAGCAAATCAAAAAACGCGCGTCAGAACGCTAGACCACACACTGCACAACAGACGGCTACCAAATTAGAGGAGCTTCAATTGGAATGTCTAAGACATCTCCCGTACTCTCAGGACTTTGCCCCAACAGATCACCATTTTTTTCGAAATTTGGATAACTTCTTGCAAGAGAAAAAATTCAACTCCGATGGGGCAGTCCAAACCGCCTTCAAAGATTTTATTGAATCCTGTCCGAATGGTTTTTTTAGTAAAGGGATCGATGAACTACCTATGAGATGGCAAAAGTGCATAGATAGCAATGGTACATACTTTGATTAAATAAATATATTATATTAAAAAAATTCGACTTTTTGTTCCTCCCATACAAAACGCCAATTTCATATGTAAGGACCTAATATTATAATTAATTACAGGTTTTGTAAACTTAAATGTACAAATTACTAAAATAAAAATTCATAAAAAAAAACAAAATGTTTTCAGCTGGTCTCTCTCGACGCATCATCTCTTGGATACATCGACTCCTAGATTACTACCACTCCTCTTACCCTTTCCTTCTCAGAACTTACTTTCCTTCCTTATTATACAAACGCCTCTCAAGTGTGATACGTTTTAAGATTTTCACGGCCAAAAGCATTTTCGTTATTTGTTTTTGGGGTGTTATGCCGTGTTGCGCTATCTCCTTCTTTAGTCAACGTTTCGGACAGCATTGCAGTGTCCATCATCAGGGTAGATCCTCTCAAGTGTATTTTTTTAATTTTTATCCGGTCTGAGATTTTATTTTATTTAATTAAATGAAGACAATATTAGCGAAACTCAATCGAAAGTCTGGAAAATCAGAAAAAGATATTGACACCTCTGGGACACGAACCCAGAACCTTCGGCTTTCCGGGCCACTGCGCTAACCAACTGCGCCTAGGTGTCGATATCCGATTCGGTCATTTTTAACTGTGTCATACTTCGACTAAAAACCACCAACATTATCTTCATCTGGCTGTTATCTTTATGTATGATTGCAAGTTTCAAACCCGAACTAAATGCTATTTAGATAGTGTCTGAATAAATCTTTATCCATTTTTATTTTTTTATTTTTTTTACATGCTCCCCACAGGAGGCCCTGAGGAAAATAATTCCGCTCAGGGCCTATGTCATCTTTGGGGATGCTGTGTGGAGGGTCTTTTAGGGAGGAACGAGATTGTGGGAAGGAAAAGGGTATGCGGGATAGATAGGAATCTGGGGGTCAGTGTGTCCAGGAGTGACGGACGCACAAATCCATCCCTCCCACTGCAGTAGGAGGCGATATTCAGCTGGAGAAGTCAAAGGCTGGTGGGCAGATGCATCCGGCGCCAAAACCCGGACAAACCTCACCCCATATCCCGGGCACCCCTGCTAAGTCACAAAACGTAGCGAACCACTTGGGGTGACCTATGACAGAGGTGTTGGTTATCCAATAAATGGTTCCCGAAGCGGCGGTACCCATACCCGCCTCCCAAATTGTATATATGCGATATCTATTGACTATTCTGCAAGTCCAGAATGAGTGGAATTTTTGGTATAAAAAAATTATCAAATTCTATTGTTAATTTCAAAAGATTAAGAAATAAATAAATAAATATTCAGAACGTATTATCTTTATATTCAGTGCGTAAAAATGATCAGATTGACTACCCCTGTTGTTCATCTGCACCGCTTGTGATAATGCGTTACGAGTCGACTGGCGGTCAAAGCGACGCCGCTATTCTGGTGGAAACACCGCCCGCCCTACGGTACGCCGCCCTATCGACACCGCCCATGGTACTCCGCCCTACTTGCTTGTAATGTTACCTATGTGTTTTGTTATGCGAATTCATCGAAACAAAATCTAAAACTATTGCAACGATTCAAAGAAGAGGAAGGGCTAACATAACTTTACCTAACTTAAGTCGGTTAAAAACGGTTAACTTTTATCTGGTTATCCGGGGCGGCGGTACCCAAATCCGCCTCCCAAATTCCACTAACTTCAATTTCACAACATACCCCAATTGTAGGTGTCATAGTCTCTCTATCCAGATGGTTGGGAGCAGTTGGGACTCTTGTGCGGCATTTAAATAAAACAAAAAGAGCAAACTAACGACCACGAGTGTAAGGAGAATGTATTATACTAGCTGATACCCGGCATGCGTTGCAATGCCTTTCAAAGAAATAAATTGTTTCTCTCTGCTTGTCCATTCCCATGCGTCCCCGTTCCCCTCCAGTGTTCCCTTCCCTTTTAAGTAATTTTTTATACAAATTTCATAACGCCAGAGCTTACCATTATGTATGGAAACACTCTTCTGCTAAAGTGCAATGTTCTGTAAATTGTTTTTAAAATCAATCCTTCGATTAATCTCCGAGTTTTGCGGACACAAACATACGTAACCTAAATTCTTAGGGACCCCCTAATCACCTAGCGGTATAAAATATATATATGAAATATATTCTCATACCTACCAAATACACATAAAAAATTTCATAAAAATCGGTCGAGTCTTTTCGGAGGAGTGCGACCACAAACACCGTTAAACGAGATTATTATATATATACTAGCTGGCTCCCGACATGCGTTGCTATATCATTTAATAAAGAAATTGTTTCTCCCTGCGTGTCCTTTCCCATTCGTCCCGTTCCCCTTCCGCTTCCACTTCTTCTCCCGCGTCCCCTTCCCCTCTCGCGTTCCCATCCGTCACCTCCACTTTCCCTCTCCCCACTCCACTCCCCCTCCCCTTCCCCCGTCCCGCGAACCCCCTCTCCCGAGTTCCCCTCCCCCTCCCAGGTCCCCCTCCCCCCTCCCAGGTTCCTCTCCCCCTCCCTACCTCCCGCTTTCCATACATTCAGTTTTCAAACCTCGCGTACCACCAATAGCAATTTTTTTATACAAACTTCATAATGCCAGAGCTCACCTAAAGTTTTATAAAAACCCTTTGTTGACAATAACGAACACACAAAAAAAAGAATTATCCAATTTGGTGCAGTCGTTCGAAAGTTATGCGCTTAGCAACACATTCAGCGATTCATTTTTATATTATAGATGTAGATATTATATACACATGCGAATAGCGGAATTCGAGGACGCCAGAGTGTATCAATTAAGTCGGACAGTGAGTTAACAAAAGAGTATGTATGAGACGATATATGAATGTGATTGAAGCAAAATGTGTGTGTCGAGACAGATTTGTGGTGATCAGATGAGCAATTCTCGACAAATTGCATTTATATTGTAGAGTTTTCGCTAAGTTTGGATTATTTTTAATTAGAATCTGGTTTTAATGACATCTACTTGAAAATACTGACTAATCAAAAATCTCCACTTTTCTAAATTATAAGTTCACGATCGTATATTCCGTGTCCAATCTTAATTAATCAAATATCGGTAAATACCTTCGTATTTAACTACTCAGGTCCTGCGGCCGATATGGTTAAACACAATTTTTGAAGTGAAACTTCTTTAGCCACTGGAGCGACCACGCGAAATAAATAAACTTGCCTTGATTGCTCAAGATTTCCCTTATTTCCCTTACATTAAAAAAAATCACACCTTCGAATTTTAACATGGAGACATAAAAACTTATTTGAGTGCTATATAGTCAGCGAATTAAACTGTATTTTACCGTTTATTTCATATTTGTAGGATTTATAAAAAAAATATAAAAAAATCGTAAAGTTTATAACCGTGCGAATCTTGCGTGTTTTTTTATACTTTGAAACTGCCGTGAGGGGTACTTATTCGAGTCAACATAGAATATTTTCGATTTCTTTATGTTGTTTGTGGTATACTTGATAATGAGAGGTGCTTATCTATGGAAAAAGGACTTAATTCTAACCGTAAACAGCTGATCAAAAATTCAGGGGGAAAAAATATATTTTTTTTTTAACATCGTCCTAAAATAGTCTACGAATTTCGGATTTGCGACATCTATGGTCATAATAGATAAAGCATTTCAATAGCTTAAGTAAATGTCTGGCCATGGAAATGTTTTGAATACTTACAATAAATGTTTTATGAATGGTAGGAAAATGTGGTCCAATTTTTGACCGCTATCAATCGCAGAAAAATAAAGGTGGTCCATTTGTCGACCATAGTCGCTCCAGTGGTTAGCACCGTTGTGATTTTACGAAACGGACGAAAAAAACGGACTAAAAAGAGACAAACCACATATTTACATCTACAGGATTTAGACAACGATAGAATGAGATAGCAATAAAATATTAATTTATTGCACGGGTAGGTACTCGGTACTAACATTTTTTTACATTAGTTCCACATAGGAGGCCCTGAGGAAAATAATTCCCCTCAGGGTCTGTGTCATTGTCATCTTTGGGAAGAGGAAGTTCTGGGAAGGAAAAGAGTATTAGGGGTGGGTAGGAATCTGAAGGTCAGTGTGTCTAGAAGTGACGGACGTGTGAATCCATCCCTCCCACTGCTGTGAAAGGCGATGTTCCAAGAGAGTACGGTTGGAGAAGTCAAAGAGACTCCCTCAACCAGCTTGCAATCCGGCTTACTATGCAGCTGGTGGGCAGACCAGCTGCATAGTAAGCCTGATGAATGAACCTCACCCCATCAACCAGGGCACCCCTGCGATAATACGATAAATCCACAGTCCCACGGGAGTCTCCTTTGGAGTAGTGGTATAAACCACGTGACAAACTACAGCGGCAAGACATTTGGCGGACTAAGGATCGAATTTTACGAAATCCAAAAAAAAAAAAAATAATTAAAAAGAAAACACAAATACTAATAAGATGACCAAATGTATAGGAAGAGGTGCACTCTAATTCAACGACAAAAATATGGAAAAAATCATCCTTCACACTGATAAAAAGTGCTTTGTGGTCTCTCCACTCCTGTCTACTTTAGTTTTCTGAAGATTTTACTTCTAACGCTCGTGAATTGCACACTCTGATTTTTTTTAAAATTATCTAACTTTAACCACTAAACCAAGGTTTATTCAAATGTGGTTCATGAGTGTCAAGGGTCCACCGGCCTCCAGTTCTCTTTTTCTATGTTGGGTGAGTTGCTCACACACCATGAAAAATATATCAAAAGTAGTACAAAAAGAGTTGTCAAAGCATCTAAAAACATTGCAGAATTCTTTAAACAAGCAGAACACCTCGTTAAAGAAACTTGGGTGCTGTAGTGTATCATAATATCAGTCTATGATAAGAACTAGCAATAAAATCCGCATACCTCAAACACACACTACAAAATATGGGATAAAATGTCTGAACTATGTTGCCTATATACTGTATAATTCGCTACCAGATATGTGCAAGGGAATCCAGCAAAATAAAAAAAATTCAGAGTAATGCTTTAAAAGAATATTTTTTTAAGTATGTTGAAGGATGAAACTTTGTAATTTTCTTGTCATGTTCGATTGTCTCGTTTCTTTTCTCTTCTTTTCTTTTCCATTTTGTTGTAATCATCCATATCTGTATAACCTTGTTCCTTTTTTCTTTAATTTTTCTATTGTTGTTTGTTCTACTCAACCTGTCTTTTGGTTTTTCGTCTATATTGTATGTGAAACTTATATTTTTAATATCTAAATTCATATGTAAAATTTTAACTATTTCCTCCCACCCATGAATTGTATGTTCCTCCTGTCCTAAAATGAGTTCTTTAACTCATCGGGATTGCTCTAGCAAGAAATAAAAACATAACAAAAAAAATTAATATTGTTTCCCGTTGTCTATGCTCTATTCGGGTCACATCGTCACATGGTGTCGGTTACGACGTTTGTCGAAGATAGTCGAACGCAGGCAGGCAAGTCAGTATTTTGCGAGAGCTCCACAGACAAAACCTAAAAATATTTTTTGTTTCCATTTATGCGAGAAAAAACATCACCAAAAACATGTTTTGTTTTATTTTGGAGATGTTCAGGCACAAATTTGTAAATGTTTTACAATCATTTAAAAAAAAATTCCACCTAACACAAAAAATCGTAACCGAAAAGGGGTTCATAAGTAGGACATTTCGAATATTAAAGCAGTGTTTAAAGGTCTGATAGTTTTTTTGGGGCTAGCTCCAGTGAGAGATGTATGTGACGTCATTGTTCTAGTACTCTGTGTCTTTTTCGTTTTAAAACAAGATGCGTGGGAAGGAAGAGGACGAAGGTCGATGACGTTCGTTAGAGCTCTTGCTGGGAATAGTTTGAGCGATCTATTTTTAAAACCAAAACGAATGATTTTGCAATAATTATGGGCTTTTTGCACGATGCTCTTTTTCATACAGTTTTCCACATGGGTAGTATTTTCATGGATTCAGTATGAAAACATGGTTCTATTTTTATTAATTACTATTTATATCAATGTCGGAGGCGTGAATGGATAACACCTCTGCCATAGGTCACCCCAAGTGGTTCGCTACGATTGGTAATTTAGCAGGAGCTCCCGGGTTCATGGGGTGAGGTTTGTCTAGGTCTTGGTGGCGGATGGCAAGGACATACTGAATCCCAGATTCCTACCCACCCCTTAATCCCTTTTCCTTCCCAGAACTCTCCTCTCCTTCCCTTCCTTTCCTTAAAAAAACCCTCCACGCAGCATCCCCAAAGATGACATAGGCCCTAAGAGAAATTATTTTCCTCAGGCCTCCTGTGTGAAGCTCATGTAAAAAAAAAATAATCACAATCTTTGGGGATGCTGTGTGGAGGGTCTTTTGAATTAAAAGGAAGGAGAGAAAGTTTTGGGTAGGAAAAGGCATCTGGGGGCTAGTCCAATAAAGGTTCCCGGGGCGGCGGTACCCATTCCCGCTTCCCAAATTTGCCTTACAAGAGACCCATCTGCTCTCGTCAGGAGCCAGTGAGACAATGCCATCCCCAGTTGGGATATGTTATGAGGCTGCAGTTAAGTGGGGAGGGGAAAGAAACGGGAAAGAGGAAAGTTGGGGAGCGAAGGAGATGCGGAAGAGGAAGGTGAGGAAGTACCTGGCTATTCAGATCTAGTCACCAAACATCGCTAAAGCCATTTCAAGCGACGTTTCAAATCTGAATGGTTGTCTTACACTAGGGTGATACTGAGAGTATCTTCACTATTATCTCTATTTTTATGTTACCTATTTCAGAAGAATTATTCCACGGACTGCTATTTCTATTTATCTTTTGTATATTGTTAATGTAAGAACTTGCATACTGCTTACTAACCCCGTATGCATGGACATTGGAGGGTGTAGAGTTGTTCAAATTAATTTCGCTTCGTTCAACAAAAAAGTAGAGTCTTGACGTGTGCGGTGAAGGAGGAAACCATATGTTTCCTTATAACTCCGTTGGGAAAGTGGTGGGGTCCCCTCCAATGAGAGTATCTTCCACTCTGGAACGTGCCGCAAATATACTATATTTTTAATTAATGAATTGTGACAAACACAAATTAATCATATACGTGCCCACGCCGGGATTCGATCCCGCGACCTTCGGATTACGAGTCGAAAGTCTTACCCCTAGTGGTCTAGACCACGAAGGTCGAATAATTGCATCTAAGAGAATGTTTTAATTGGCGTGCTAACTCAAGTCTTTGGCTTTCGTTCGTGGGAAAGTCGCCCCTAATTCGTTTAGAAATCAATAATGTGATAATGCATTTTCCTTTACACCGCGCGTCAGCCCACTTTACTGCCTCACTCGTCTCATACTTCTCAAGGAGCCATGTTACCGCGGACGGCGCGATAATAAATTTACTGTGAAAATTAAATTACTATTAATTAACTTCAAAAAAGTATGTTTCTAATTTTCTCTTATTTAATAAATCAAAACCAAAATTTAATAAAATGCCTACCTGTGCATTTTTTTTAAATTTCAAATAAGGAACTACTTATACAATTTGTGCAGATACATACGTCTCTATTTCAATGATAATTAAGCCACCGCTACCCGAATTTCGACCGATTTTTTACATATCCCCCTTAAACATATGCAGCCTTACTAAAAAAAAAAACACAGCACGCCCGATTACCCGTGTTGCTGCAGCAACATGAATAAAACAAAAATACACTAAAACACGATAACATTACCAATAAGATTTGGTCTTAAAACGTACTGTAAATCCGGCAACCACGCATATTTAAGTACTAAATTGTTTGTTTTTCTTCATAACCGCTAGGTGGCGCGGCGGCGCGGCGCCTGCGCATTCGTGTTCGCGGTCGAAAAAGACGCTGGAAGCGCGAAATGATTTCTGTGTGTCCAATATTACTTATGTGATGGTTAATTTCTATTAATATGAATAATTTACTCTTATATTTATATCATTGATATATTTACCGTGTGTTGTGTGGTTTTTCATACGTTTTAGTCAAGTTATAAAACAATAATCGTACTTTGAAAATTGAAGTGTCAAAAACTATTTTATATGATACATTAGAATTCAAATTTACATTTAAAGGTTTTATTTTATGATAATTTTATGACAGTGGTGTTTTTTTTAAATAATATTATCTAATACATGTGTGCGTAAATGCATCAAAGTAATTAACGTCTTTAGAGATGCAAGAAATCTGATTTAAAAGACGGTATAATTTTTAGGTTAGTTTTTTAGCAATAAAAAAAACTTTGAAATTTTTTATTATTTTTTTATTGTATGCCCGATGAAAAAGTGAGGTGATAGTTTCCTTCCAAATTTATTACATAAAAGGACTGTGTTTTTGAAATTTTGTTTTTTTTCTTAATTTCTCTACATTTTAGTCAAAAAAACTTTGGTAAGAAATTTTTTTCCATTTATTTCCGAGTTTGAATCTTAAAATATGTCAGTTTTTGAAAACTAAACTGTATTTCAAATATACAAATTTAAAAGGTAATTTTATCTAGTTTTCATAAATGGTATTTGTTTTTACGACACCTTCAAAAATAAGAAACATATAGAACATTCAAAATACTACGGAAAAAATACAAATATCGTTCGGACATTAAAGGTTAAAACAGAGATAAACTACCCTCTCAGGCCGTGGAAACCATGTGTATTTCTTTCAATGAACAAATTTTTAATTAGTAATGTTTTCACATCCGCGGCCGTTTGTCAATTGAATAAAATTTTCACTGGGTTTTTTAGTAAGGCTGTTAAAGTTTTTAAGCTCTTAAAAAATAAATTTGTTATTTTTGAAGATAATATCTATACATTCCCCACGCCGAAACGCGAATTATATGAAATTCCTTACATAGAAAAATATCGTAAAATATGCTCCGAAAATGTTTAATTTCCAGTCTGTTTCTGTTATTTTAGAAGTTATATCTATGAAAAAATTCATAGTGTTTCTTTAAATGCTGTTTTAGACAGTCCCCAAGAGATTTTTGCTCTATTATAAGTGATTCATGTTTTATTAAATATTTTCACAATTTTCGCATCGATTTTATCGCTTTAAATACAAGCGCGCTCCTCTAACATTCGTAATTACATATTTCACCATCTTCTTCTTTTTTGAAAAAAAAATGTGTGGAGTTTTCACGCAGTATCGGTTTTTGTGGAACGATTTGATGGCTTCTGTGTTTCCTCCTTTCTGTTAAAAATACTATTAGATACATCTATGATATGACCACTGTAGTTAATTGTTTCATGTCATTGATTTTAATTGTTTATTGGATTATTAAGAAATAGTGAAGACTGGAGACATCTATGTTCCTTTATTGTATCTAATTAGGTTGAGTTAATAATTGTGGAGTGATAATGCAAAACTGACTATTTCCAAAATGGGCTAAATTGAGTTATATATGCAGCCAGACAAATTCGAGGCCAAGGAATCGAATGGCATCATTATTTTTACGATAAAATGACGAAATCCTCCTCATTTTTCAATTTGAAAAACACCTTTTTCTGCAAAACTGACTATTTCCAGCTTAAAATTAGATACCTTTTTCTGCAAAAGTGACTAATTCCATGTTTATGGCAAATTTGACATATTTCCAATACAAATATTATAGAGCGGCAACATTTTTTTCTGCAAAACGTACTATTTTTTATGATTGTTATAACCTCAAAATCATTTGACAGCTGCAAGTTGTATTGGTCGTTTTGTATTGTTTTTTGATAAAATACTTGAGTAAAATGAATTTGCTAAGTGAGAAGGATATTGAAGATATTATTTGTAATAATAGATAACGATTATTTGTTTTTTTTTTTTTTTTTTTTTTTTTTTTTTTTTTTACAGTGAATACCGCACAAGAATCTCAACTGCTCCCGTCTGGAGCCAGTGAGACTATGGCATCCCCAATTGGGGTATGTTGTGAGGCTGAAGGTAGTGGGGAGGGGAAGGAGGTGAGGAAGAGGAAGGTTGGGAAGTACCTGGCTATTCAGATCTGGTCACTAAACACGGCTAAAGCCATTTTCAAGCAACGTTTCAATTCTGAATGGTGGTCTTACACCAGGGCGATACTGATTGTATCTTCCACTCTGGAACATGCCGCAAATATACTATATATTATTTCAAATGAATTAATTGTGAAAGAACACAAATTAATCAAATAAAATTTATTTGCGCATGCCGGGTTCGAACCCGCGACCTCCGGAATGTGAGTCAAGAGTCTTAGCCACTGGACTACGGAGGTCGTTAATTTGACTTTCGATTTGTTTAAAATTTCGACTTTCCGAAAGGAAAAAAAAACACTGTGGGTGGGTGGGTGGGTGTTTCCTCAACATAATACAATGCAACGCCTAAATTTGTGGGGGTGACGAGAAAAACAAAATGTTTTATATAATATTTGGATTTGGATTGCTGAGCAACGGGCAACTAATCATATGAAACCTGCAAAGCGAGAAGACGTGATAAAATTAATTAAATTTTTATTACACCGACGATGCTAAAAGTTTTTACAACAAAGTTGTTAAGAAAAAATATTCAGTATAATGAAGACTTAGACCATGAGACATGATATGATTTGAGATTTTCACGGCCAAAAGCATTTTCGTATTTGGTTTTTGGGTTATTATGACAAGTAGGGCTTCCTCCTTCTGCAGTTAACGTTACGGACAGCCTTACAGTGTCCATCATCTGAGCAGATGTGCCATATCTTGAAAATCCAATACCTATTTTGTGTTTCTTACTTTTTTTATATACTTGTTCCACAGAATGTCTTGTTTTTATTATTTTTCTTTAAATAAAGCAAAAATGTTAATTTGTCCATACACATTGTTTTACTTCAAAACGCACTATTTGTAGGAAATAGTCATGTTTGGAAAAAAAATAATTTTCAAATATTAATTTAAAATATTACTCATCGACCACCGAGTCTATAAATCACAGAAATGGTTTGAAATATTTTTAGTTATTATTTAAAAAAAAAAAATCAGAGAATTATGCTTGTGAGAGTCGGTACAGTTTTTTGCCTCTCCTGAAAAGTTGAGTTTTTGGAAATAGTCAGTTTTGCATTATCACCCCACAATTAGCAGTTTAATACTCCACATTACCGTCAGGGGTCTCCAGTTAATTGCCTTGCGCATTTGTTTATTGTTGTTTAGTGGTGCATATCGGGGTAATTTTAACTTTTTTAGTGGTATAAAAAGGGTGGTGTCCTAAAAACTATCTCTCTCGCATTAAACAATCCCTAGGGTAAAGTTCGTTTAACCCCTCCGAATTTTCGCGAATATTCGCTTATGATGTCTCAAACAAAATGACATTTTACGAAAACTTTGTGTTATTATCGCTTCACAATTAAAGCTCTATAAATGAAACAGTTCTGAACGTAGACGAATAGTAAAAACTGTTTTAGAAAGGTTATAAAATAAGCTTTCGAATTTTTATATTACGAATAAATATTAACATTTGTAAATATTAAAATTTAGTATGCAAACATTAAAAAAAAATGTAAAAATGACTCACGTGATGTTTTTATGTGAAAACGGTACTAAAATCACAGATTATGAAAACAACATTACTTATTCTATTGTATAAATGTATAATAAACACTTTTGTCACCTCTCTTTTTTATCATTTCATAAAAATATATTTAATAAAAATTAACAATGTCGAGCGGCCCGGCAATTTTTAGCCGGCAATTTGACTCGGCCACTGACAGAATATTCTTCTTATGTTATTCTATGAATAACTTGAACAGGGATGTACAGCTTGATCTACTATCGACCTTTTACTTTTTGTTTTAGGGATGTCACTAAAAGAATAACGGAGTTAGAACGATTTCTATGAAGACACACGCGTTGACGTACAAAACACGCTTATTGTACTTGACTACTGTCGTATTTCTAACGCATATATCTGCTTAAGTTGGTGACCGGTTAAATCCCCCAAGCGGGGACCGGGCCAAGATTCTTCGTAAAGTGTTGATCAAATGTTGTTATAAAAAGTGATTGTAAATAAAATGACTCAATACTTCAAAAGTGTTTTACAATATAAAAAGTCCACTACCCTGATCATGAAGCGAAGTTATTAACACTTTCTACAACATGAGACTCTTCAAGACTCATGTTGACTCCTTCCTTTCCTCAAAAATACCCTCCACACAGCATCTTCTAGAAGGTGACATAGGCCCTGAAGGAAATTATTTTCGTCAGGGCCTCTTGTGTGGAGTTAATGTAAAAAAATAAAAAAAACCTCATTGATCTAATGAAGTCTTCCATTTTCATGTTCATATCCGCGTTGTTCAACCCTCGATAGTGCTTCACACAGCAGGGCCGCTGGCGTGCAATAATCAGGTTACGGTAGCGTCTTTTATATCGATCTCTCGCAGCCCTAGAGTCGAGCCTTTGCCGCCCTACCTACCGCCCTACCTACCGCCCTACCTACCGCCCTACCGTCACGCCGCCCTCGCTAGAAGAGATGAGACGGCAAGCAAGCATATCGGCTGAGAAATCGTAGTAAAGCTGGCGCAATTGTGCATCGTGAAATACATTAACTCCACACAGGAGGCCCTGAGGAAAAGAATTTCCCTCAGGGCCTATGTCATGTATGGAGATGCAGTGTGGAGGGTCTTTTTGAGAAAAGGAAGGAGTGAACATGGGTCTTGAAGAGATCCATTTTGTAGGAGGGAGGAAACACAGAGGCCGGCAAATCGTTCCACAGCCGAGCCGTTGAACTCGATAACGAGTCATAGAAACGACCCGTTCTCATGTGACTAATGTCAACCGTGTACAAATGTTGGGCGCGTATTTGGCGTGTTTCCCGACTATGCACCGGTGCCGAGGGGATCAATGACGCTAGTTCCTCTATAGAACAAGGACGGCATTCCCACCTGACGCCTATGCTCTAAAGCAGCGTTTCCCAAAAGGTGTTCCGCGGAACCCTGGGGTTCCGTAGAAGCATCACAAGGGTTCCGCGTTCGAAAAAACACAAATACTTTTACAGTAAACGACAAAATCTCTTCTCTCATAAAGAAACTTGTCTTCTGGATAGAATGTGTTGAACAGAAACAGTACCAATGTTTTTCTCTTTTTTCTGGAAAAAAAAGAGTTGCAAGTAACCTCAGATATTGAAAAATGAATTTACGAACATTTGATGGCCCTCAACAAATCCCTGGAAGAGTATTTTCCTGAAAAAAACCTGCAGGACATTGACTGGGTACAGAATCCATTCCTAGTTCACAGGAAACGTACAGCAACAGAGTACGAGACTTTGATAAATATCAAATGTTCTTCTTCCTTACAACAAAAGTTTAATTCAGAAAAAACTAATCTGGATGAGTTTTGGATTATACTTAAAAACGAATATCCAGTAGTCGTCGAGAAGGCTATCATAGTTTTGTTACCGTTTGTGAGCACTTACTGGTGTGAAACTGGTTTTTCGGCTTACGCTTACACAAAAAACAAATACAGAAATAGACTGGATGCATCTCCAGATCTTCGTATTCAGCTGTCTGACACAAAGCCTGATTTCATTGCTATTTTAACAAAAAAATTAAAAAGATATCACTCTTCACACTAATGTAAGTTTTACACAAAAATTTTGATCTTTCTTTTCAAGGTAAACATGAAAGTATTCAAACTACGAGTTTATCTTTTCTTATAAAAATAGGGTTCCGTCTAGAAAAGTATGATCGATAAGGGTTACGGGGCGAAAAAAAATTGGGAAACGCTGCTCTAAAGATTGCAGTCCGTCTGTTAAAATGGGAGAGTCTATTACGGACCGCCCGTTTCTGCACATAGTCAAGGGTTTTTTTAGGTATTTTGGACCAGAGACCAGAGGTGGCTGCCAAATTCAACCGTGGGGCGCACTTGCGATTTGTACAGGGTTAGTAGTTGTGTACTATTAAAGTATCTGCGGGCCCTGTATAGTACGCCAAGTTTCTGAGAGGCTAACTTAACTCTGGTTTCGATGGAGCCCCCGTACCTGAGCTGGTCACTTAGAGTTACACCATGTCTGTTGTTTTAGTGTTCAAAATCAATTCAACCACCAAACTAAAAACATATATTTTTAATGTGAATTCCGCACAAGAGTCCCAACTGCTCTTAACCGTCAGACAGTGAGATTATGGCATCCCCAATTTCGGTATGTTGTGAGGTTGAAGGTTGCGGGGAGGCGAAGCGGTAGATAAGGAAGGACCTAGCTAATCAGATCTGTTCACAAAAACGGCTAAAGCCATTTCAAGCAACATTTTAATTCTGAATGGTGGCATTACACCAGGGTGTCACTAAAGTTACCTACCACATATTGCCGTTAATATAATATTTATTATTTTAAATTAAATATCTCAAATTAATCAAACGAAATTTCCATCAGCACGCCGGATTTTAAATTCGCGATCTCCAGATAGCTACTAGAGAGCCTTACCCCTCCACCACGGAGGCCACGAAGGCCATAATAGTGCAATAACCTCAAAATGAACATGGAACTTCAAAGGTAAGTTTCGGTGCGTAACATCTTCAAGGCATGTAATATAATATATAATCAGACCAATTTTAGTACAATGCAATATTCAGTGAGGCCCTTTAGTAAGAATGCCAGGTTTGGTGATTAGATCTGAGTAGCCAGGTACTTCCTCACCTTCCTCTTACCCATTTCCTTCCCTTTCTCACTACCATCAACATCACAACATACCCCAACTTCAAATGACATAGTCTCACTGGATCCAGACGATTGGGAGCAGTTGGGATTCTTGTACGGTACTCACATTAAACATTTTCAAATTTTTTTGAAAGGTCAACATATTGTGTGGCAAATAAATTTTATTTGATTCATTTGTGTTATTTCACAAATTATTCATTTAACATAATATATAGTATATTTTGCGGCACGTTCCAGAGTGAAAGATACTCTCAGTACCGCCCTGGTGTAAGACCACCGTTCAGAATTGAAACGTTGCTTGAAATGGCATTAGCCGTGTTTGGTGACCAGATCTGAATAGCTAGGTACTTCCCCACCATCCTCTTCCCTATCTTCTTCCCCTCCTCATTACCTTCAGCCTCACAACATACCCTAATTGGGGATGCCATAGTCTCACTGGCTTCAGACGGGAGCAGTTGGGACTCTTGTGCGGTATTCATATTTTTAAAAAAAGTAAAGTAAGTGAAGCAATAATACAACAATTAATTATTTTAAAGGCTATGGTCTTCAAAACAAGAAAAATCTAGAGATAGTTCAGTAATTTAATATTTAATACGATTTTTTTGATTAATTAAAATAAAAATCATGTACATAAAAGCAATATGACCGCACGCGCACACAAGGGTAGTGGGTCTAGTTCTGGGGTGACAGCTTGCCTTGTGAGCAACTTCAGGCCAGCCGGGAGCTTTGTGACGTCACAACCCCCACGTTATTATTGGCGCGCCACGCATGCGCTAAGCCCACGTCACTGCCGAGGGAAAAGGTGGGGGAAAATTCTACGAAATCAAACTGGAACTTTGGAGATGCGAAACTTCAGCTGTGATGAAGGTAACTGGGTGTTCTCAATGTAACATATTTAATATCTAATTGTCATTGCCAGTTAGTGTAGTAATAACACTAATAACCTTGCTGTTTTTGTATTGTGTATATGCAAGTAATAATCTTAAAAGGGTATTGCATTACCAGAAAAAAACAGAAATATGTCATATTTAAATCAAATATTAGAAGTATCTTAGATCTTTTCCACAAAAAATTATAAATGGATTTCGAAATATTGTTCTTTTATCTAGCATTTGCATGTTTTAAATTTTGAGAAAAAATGTTTATTTTTGGTATAATAAGGTTATACCATAGGTCGTTGACAGATTTGTTAAATTTTCAAAAAAGATTTTGTATTATACCACACCCATTTCAAATAATAATATAATCATGCAGTAAAATAAATCAAACATTATTTGGGTATCGCATGTTTTAGAATTTTAATTTTAGTTTTAATAAAATCATTAAAAAATACATACGTACATGTGTTTCTTGACGAAAATTCGTCCGTTTGTGTATTTTGTGTATTTAACTAATATATTTCAGGTTTTTTTAACATTCTTATTTAGTTTAGACATTATTGAAAAATAATAAATACTTATGATCAAAAAAATAATTACAAAAAGTACATTATTTTAATAGTTTTATCATCACGCTTTTCAGCATTTTTGGATGTAGGTATAAATTAAAGCAAATTTGGAATGAAATAAAATCGATGTTGGGTTATAATTTAAAAAATCTGGTACGGAGAATAATTAATCTCTCTCATTGTAACCGCCCTGCACGATCGTAACAACAACTTTTGATGAAATATAGATTTTCGTCCTCTGGCTGGTTAAACGCTCTTAATATGTAAAACAAAGTCGGGTTAGTTAGACCATTTATAACTCAAGAATGGCTGGACCGATTTTTATGATCTTTGATTTGTAGGATTTGTCTCCGCCCCGAATAGCAGGATAACTATTAAAACATCGGAAAAATTCACGAAAAAAAAGTTATGAAGAAAATTCATTTTTCGTACATTTTGTATGGAACTAATCGTCATCTTTTGAAAGAGCTGCAGGAATATTGTGATAAATATAATATTGAGTAGTGAGTGAATTCCAAAAATTCAAAAACGTTAAATGTCAATGCGCTCACATCTACCGTATCTGCCAGATTTGTCCTGATGATGGACACTGTAACGCTGTCCGAAACGTTGGCTAAAGAAGGAGGTAACGCAACACAGCAAAACACCCCCAAAACAAATGACGAAAATGCGCTGATTGTTTGCTTTTGTCCTTAAACATATAATGCTGCCCCTCTTTCTTACACACTTAAATGTCAACAGTCGAAAATGAGACAAACAGTGATCGTATGTCTGCTGCACCCCTCCAAAGGAAAAATTTAATAATTATTATAAATCTCCCTCACACGTATAAAGAAAACGAAACGCAATTCCCGTAAGTGATAGCAATTCGCGTTGTGTTCGGATTTAATTATTTTGAAAAGTTACCCTTCTCTCATTATTAAATTATTATTAATATTTTTAATATAAAAAGTGAGTTACGTTTACACATTTTACAAAATATTATATTTAAAGTCATCATTGGTCATGTATACCTTTCAGAAAAGAGGCGCTCTTGTGCCTGATAAGGGAGCCACGAGCTACTTTTTAATATAAGTTTTTTTTTGACGAAGATTTAATGCAGAAAACTCCATTAAATTCAGAACTGCAGGCGATTTGCGCCAACAAAATTATTTAAATGGAAGATCCTCCAAGGAACTAGCGTCATTGATCCCTTCGGCACCGGTGCATAGTCGAGAAACACGCCAATCGCGTGCCCAACGTACATGGTTGAAATTTGTCACACGAGAAAGGGTCACTTCTTCAACTCGTTCTTGTATTCAACAGCTCGGCTGTGGAACGATTTGCCGGCCTTTGTGTTTCCTCCTTTCAACAACATGGGTCTCTTCAAGACCAATGTTCATTCCTTCCTCTCCACAAAAAGTCCTCTCCACACAGCACCTCAGATGACATAGGCCCCGAGTGAAATTATTTTCCCTGGGGCTTCCTGCGTGGAGTTAATGTAAAAAAAAAACTAAAAAATATCCAAACAAACGAAGCTAGCAGTATACAATGGAGTTTTCGTACCTACCTTAATTTATGAATATTATATACGGAACAGACAGAGGAAGGATAAAAGTAAACTAAAGGCTGTAGAAATAAGATCCATGAGGCGTGCGTAAGGTAAAATCATATAAGATGGTTTGAAAAATGTGATGGTTCGTAAATAAGGCAAAGCCGTTGTAAACGTAATGAGTTAGAATAAGAAAGGGACCCTTTGATGGTTGTGGCATGGAGAACGGATGAAAAAAAGTGTAAGGAGAATATATGACGCGAAAATTAATGGAAGAAGAAGTCGGGAACGCCGGCGGAAGTTGGTAAGATGGCTGGCGTGGTCTAGGGGTAAGGCTATTGACTCGCACTCCGAAGGTCATTGAATCAAATCCCGGAGTGGACAAATAAATTTTATTTGATTTTTTTTTAAAGACAAACATTCCCGGGTTCTGAATACCCCAACAACGTTTGACAACAACCTATGAATATTGGCTATGTATAGAATAAGTTAGTCGAGACTTTAATCTGTTGCGAGTATTTGTTTGTTTATTTATTAATATTCGTTATCGTATGGATAAGCTATCAGGAAGATGAGAAATACCCCTTTTATCTCTTTTAACCCCTCCGCAACGTAAGCAGATATAAGCGTTAGAAATAGGACAGCAGTCAGCATACAATAAGCGTGTTTATACGTCAGCGCGTGTGTTTCCATAGAATTCCTTCTAACTCCGTTATTGTTTTAGTTACATCCCTAAACCAAAAAGTAAAAGGTCGATAGTAGATCAAGCTGTATATCTCTATCAGGTTGTCTATAGAAATACATAACAGGAATCAGCTGTCAGTCGCGTAGTTGACAAAAATATTTACCCGCGCAAATTTACTACCGGCGGCTCGTCCGCGCTCGACATTTTTAATTTTTATTAAATATTTTTATATGAAATGATAAAAAAGTGAGGTGACAAAAGTGTTTACTACAATAGAATAAGTATTGTTGTTTACATAATCTGTGATTTTAGTACCGTTTTCACATAAAAAACATCACGTGAGCCATTTTTACCTATTTTTAATGTTTGCATGCAAAATTTTAATATTTAAAATCTTAATATATATTTGTAATATAAAAATTCGAAAGCTTATTTTGTAACCTTTCTAAAACAGTTTTTACTATTCGGCTACATACAGAAATGTTTCATTTATAGAGCTTTAATTGTGAAGCGGTAATAACACAAAGTTTTCGTAAAATGTCATTTTGTTTGAGACATATCAAGTGCATATTCGCGAAAATTCGGAGAAGTTTTATGTAGTGACTAATGTGATATATTTTTATATTTCAATTATTGGTTCTATTTTACAAACTAAACATGTAAACTAAGATTACTACTCTATCAATATTTTGGTGCATGGGTAAGTTGGTAGTAATGTGAAATATTACTGCGTAGCGCGTCACGTTATTCAAGTTCAATGAACTTATGATTTTCAAAATTGTAACTACTTTTCATATCACACAAACAATAAAGTAGTTACGTACCAAAATTATTTTAAGAAATAAATATTCTTTATTCAAAATGCGTGTTTATTTTGTTTGACAGATGCTTAGGTGAAATAACCACTGGAACGCTTTTTGCTGAATTTCAGCACCACCTACAAAACCTAAGTTTGCTTGGCTACTGAATTTCAGAAAATTTTCCCTAGATGCATTAATTTTTTTTTGAAATATTGTCAAATAAGCCCGCGGTTTAATTTTGACGTTTTTTCGTAGGCGGAAAGATACTACTTCTATTATAATTCAACAGATGGACATTTGGTCATTCTAAAATTCATGTTTTGTTAATTTCTCTAGAAAGTTCATCTGTCAAAATGCCTCAGTGTAAAATGCGGCTTTTTATCGTGTTTTAGTGGATTTTTCTAACATATTTGTATATCAGTGTAATAAGGATTGAATTAATAATGCATTCAACGTGCTTCAAACTTAAAAATTCAGTGATATTTGAAAACAAAAGTTTTGTGGTTATGTTTTTGATATTTTTTTGCGGTCGGACTGTTTATGACAATGCGATATTTTCAATAAATAAACCAATAATCGAGTTAATTGGTATTGTGGATTTAAGATAATTGATGTAACTGTTTGATGTATTGCAGCTATTTTTGATGGGTCCTTTATGAATTCCATTTTTTGTCTATGAAAATGTCACCATTCCTCGACTAAATTCTTTGTCAAAAGTTTGTTGAGAAGAAACTTTAAACAGTTCACAACATTTCAAAATTCATTTTTCTTATACATCTATGTAGATTGTGATTATAAATTAGACCGTTTAAAAGAAACCCAGTAGAAAATATTTAATGTGTAGGCCAAATTAAAATTCCTAGGCGAGTTTATAGGGAGAAAATCCTGAGAATGGTTCCGTTTGAAAGGTTTACGATTTATTTATATTTTTTTAATAAATCGTAGGAATATGTGATAATCAACCAAATATAGGTGTATTTCTTGACTATATAGAACTGTGATCAGTTTGTATGTTTCTATATTAAAATTCGGAGGTATGATTTTTTTAAGATGGGAGGAAATTTTTCAAAACGGACACCAAAAAATCACGAGCAATCCGAGGAAAAAAATAAAAACGCGCCGTCGCTCCAGTGGTTAAAAGAGATATGATACGATTCACTCACTCAATGGACATACTTTGGCGGCCCGTTCATATACACGTTCTTATATATACCTAATCTATCTATCTATCTATTAGATCACGGCTCAAAGAATTTCCCGAAACGATCCGCGACTGCGGACTGGGTAGAAAAATCGCGCATTGCTTTTTACGCAAGCCGATGGCTCGGATTTACTCCGATCTTGGAGATGGCGATGGTCTCGAAACGCGAGGCACCATAGGCCCAGGAACAGTTTCACGCTTTACGCGGGATCAACATGAAAACTTCAAAAGAAAGCATCACGACTGTCTTCGGAACCACGACAAAAATACGAGACTTTTTGAGGCCAGCAAAGACCAAGTTTCCTCTGGAAACAGATGGAGTGTACAAACTCAGCTGTTCTGGATGTGACAAGGTTTATGTAGGCCAAACAGAGCGGACGATCTCCAAAAGGATATCAGAACACTTTCGTGCCTGTAAACTTGGCCACCCTTACAAATCGGCAATCGCCGAGTACTTAATTGAAACCGGCCATTACTTTGGATTTGTCCCTGAGGTCCTGGGAAGACCTAAAACTCATAGAGCGCGCCTGATTACGGAGGCAATTGAAATTCACAAAAATCTTATAAATATTAATAGAAACGACGGAGCTAAGTTCAATAGTTCTTGGTATCCGGTAATTGACGGTTACATCAAGGCTAAACCCAAAAAAACATGATGAAGTACATTGTAGCGCCAGCTCGTAGAGGAGTGGAGCTGGCGACACGGTATCGCTCCTAAGTAGATAAGTACAAACATCACCCTTAACTATCACACATCTGCCCTGATGATGGACACTGCAACGCTGTCCGAAACGTTGGCTAAAGAAGGTGGTAGCGTAACACGGCATAATACCCCAAAAACTAATAACAAAATAATTTTTGGCCGTGAAAATCTAAAATCGTATATGAAAACTTCAATTCACGAACAATACATTATGCAGTCGCCCGATTGTATCTGATCGTACACTTTCCGAAGGATTATTCCATTAAAACTTAAATTTAATTGGTTGTCATTTCAAGACCGGTTGCACACAAGACCGGCATCAAAACAAGAGTGAGGCCAGACACGGAGGCCGCCTCCCGCGCCACCAAAAACAAAAACCCGGTATTAGTGTTGCCTTCATTCTTTGAAATGGGAGCAACCTAAATTAAATGTAGTACTTACTTGAATATGTTATGAAATAATTACTTCATAACATAGTATCTATATCAGTGATGTGACGAATGTCATTTTTTGAGCATTCGCTAATGCGAATATCTGCTGCCGACATTCGCGAAGGCGAATACTGATTTTTTTAAAACTAGCTGGTACCCGGCATGCGTTGCTATGCCATTTGATAAAGAAATTGTTTCTCCCTGCGTGTCCTTTCCCATTCATCCTATTTCCCTTTCGCCTCCCCTTCCTCTACCGTGTCCCCTTCACCTCATCCACCTTCCCTCTCCCCACTCCACTCCCCCCCTTCCCCCTTCCAGCGGACCCCCCCACTGAGTTCTCCTCCCCCTCCCAGGTCCCCTCCCCCCTCCCACTCCATTCTCCCCCCCTCCCACTCCCTTCTCCCCCCCCCCCTCCCGCATTCCACAAATTCATTCCCGGTACATTAAGTTTTCAAACAGCTCGCGTGCCACCTGTTGTAATTTTTTTATAAAAACCTTGTCCTGACAATAACAAACACGATAAAAAAAGAATTATCCAATTTGGTGCACTCGTTCGGAAGTTATGCGCGTACATACATTTCGGTGATTCATTTTTATTTAAATATATATAAATATAAATATATATAAATATATAAGAAAAGAATATAAGATAGATAAGATAGATAAGATAGATAGATAGATAGATAGATAGACAGATAGACAGATAGATAGATTTGGCCACTATGTATGGCTTAGCGGCTCACGATTGCATCTAGTTCCGAGAATTTCCGAGTTGATCCAAAAAAGCCGATCGATTGTTTTATTTCATTTGTCATCTGCTCGTAAACAAAAACAAGTGAATTTTAAGGTTAGAGTGTGATTGATTAGTGATTACGACGAGTCAATCAATTTCTAGTGAAATTTGGACTTATTTTAACACTGCGACGCTGAACGAACTAAATGCAAGCTGTGTAACAAGGAATATTCTAGAAAAGGAAGAACTACAACGGATGTGAGAAATCATTTGAAGGCAATGCATAAAACAAAGTTTTCCGAATTAGAAAAGTGTGAAAAACAAAAACAGGATGCATCTAAAACACTTGAAGTGGCATCGTCTTCCCACCAAAGTACCAAATCCGATACGAAACAGATGTCGCTTCAAGAATAATACCTGGGCTTATATATTGATAAACATTTAACATTTAAACAACACGTAGAAAAACTAAAAACAAAAATCATCCCATTAATTGGTGTATTTGGTAGAATTGCTCATCTTCTACCAACAGAGGTAAAGAGGGGCTTATACTTTAGCTTAATCCAGTCCCACCTAAATTATTTAATAGAAATATGGGGAAACACATACATTACGTACTTAAACGACTTACAAATAATACAGAACAAAGTTATTAAAAAACTCTTCAACTATAACCCAGACACTCCCACAAAAAAACTATACCAGGAAATGAACCTTTTGAAAATAAGAACATTGTACGAATATAACATATGTCTTTTAATCTACAAAATACAAAATGGACTTATACACACAAACACAACATTATACTAGACAACACAATAAATTGTACACAAATACTGTCAAGACTGAAAGTGGCAAGAGAAGTATTGGTCACGAGGGAGTTCATATATATAATCTCCTTCCAGATAACTTAAAAACGGAAAATAATATAAAAACATTTAAAAAAAAACTATTTAAACTCAAAATGTTGGAACAAAATTAAAAATATTACTTCTTACTACTGTACTATATAAGCTCTGTATTTAAGTTAAGAAAGCGAAATATTATGTTTCTTTTAACTTAATAATAATAAAAAAAAAAATAAAAAAAATAAAAAAAATAAATGTTTCGATAAAACGAAACAGTGGGATAATAAATCTATGAAGTCATTGACCGTTGATAATTCAATAAGTGAAATGGTTGCCTTGGAAGACTTGCCATTTAGTTTGGTGGAAAGTGTTGGATTCGTAAGACTTATCCTATGAAGCATTGTCCATCCCATAATGGTCTCTTTTTTCTGATGTTCATATTTGCAGAATAAGCAACGAATGCGAAAATGCAAAAATATGCGAATATTCGTTGCAGTACCGCTTAAAGATATGTAGATTCTATATATGTGGTGTATTTTTTGTTCGATTAATTAGTGTGAACATAACGCGCCTTGTATTTTTCTATAAGAAAAATACAAGGCGCGTATGTTTCGTATTAGTTTTTTTGGACGTCGTAATTTTTACTAAAACTAGATAGATGTATTTCTTCATTGAAAGGCAATAATGCCGAGGCAAATATTTTTTAACGAATATTTCCAACTTCACAAATCTTACAAATATAATAACCCGTGTTTTTTCATGATTCTGTGCAAGTTATATCTTAACTCTCGACGGGCCAAGATGCCAAACATAACGCCCGTTACCATGTGGGTCGGCCGATGACAATATGAAATAATTTTTTGGGCTCAAACCATAGAAATACTTTTTTCTACTTTTTTTTGTTATTTGTCCATTTATTGGGCAAGGATTTATTACCTATATTTGACAAAATATTTTTTCCTGCGATCAACGATTTTTTTACATTTTTTTAAACGCCACATTATGTGTTAATCCTTAGCGCAGGAATACCTAAAATATTAAAAATATATTTCATGTATTTAAGTAGTTATAAGAAAGATAATAATTTTGGGGTCTACCTTCGGCCCCAGTTGGCTGCGGGAGAGTTAAAGTATGTAAATTTGCTTATGGGCATAAAAAATTGATAATTTATAAATAAATATCTTTAAAAAAACACCAGTTATTGGATTCAAGATGTAAACAAACAAAAAAATTAACAAAGTTAATAAAATTTACAAAAAATATATTTTTCTCATAATATCTACTCGTATTTAAAATAGTTTATTCAACATTACAGAATGTTGTTGTTTTTAAATGCAATTTTATTAAAGTAATTGAATGAAAACAATCGTTTCACCTACTAAAAATGTGGACCGGACAATTCAGAATCTTGCAACTTCAACAATTCCTTTGAAAAGTCATTAAAACTGATGAAAATATGTATATTTTTTAATTGGTTAAATAGGTTACGTTAGGTTAGATTCAGGACAATTTTTCAATATTTTTTTCATAACTTTGATGACGTTTCAAAGAGGTGTAAGTGTATAAGTAATAATTACTTATAATAATTGTTACTCTTTGTGCTATGCATAAAAAAATTTGTCTTAAACATAATAAGGAACTCCAGTGAAAAATATTCTGGCTTAAAAAAAATGTTTTCATATAGACCAATAAACGCTGATTCAGAATATATAAGTTTTATTTAATGATATTAAACGCAGAGTTTTAAAAAAAATATTTAAAAGTCCATTTTTAATCGGGTCGTAAAAACATGCCGTCAAGGCGACGTCACTGTTCGACGTGTCGTGACGTCACCGTAAAGTAATTGTATGGGAATGTATGATGTGACACAAGCCATCGTACTAATTTATTCGTTTATTTAAATACTGTTTATAGAGATTTAGTTGTTGTGTTTATTGCAACATTATTTAGGCCTAAATAATGTTTCAAAAAGAAAGGTATCTCTTGTTAGTTTATCTCTATTATTGAAAATATTCAAAAACTACTGCACAAAAAATAGTAATGCTATTTTTAGGGAGAATACTTCGAACAAAGGAATTCAAAATGGCTGCAGTAGATCAGCTGATTGCCCGATCCTATACTAATTTTTCAGGAGTGATGACGTCACACGATTCACAACTAACACTAAAAATAAAAATGCGGTTATTTAAGTTATTTAATCATTAAAAAAAAATTTAAAAAAATGGACTGGAGTTCTTTATTAAGGTGTTAGTAATATTGCCTATATAAAGGAGCAAATGAGTCTATTAGGGAGGCGGGTATGGATGATAGAGCTGATGTAAAAAATAAACTAACAAACCATCAAGCCGTTTCTCCGCAGGGGTAGTCAGAGCGGATGAACCGCTAAAACTCGGGCTCGATGTACACTCCTTGCTTCATTCACGTTCATTCATACCCTACTATTAATCTGACTCTTTTGTTATTCAGTCCACGATGGAGAGCTGGTAACTACCATGATGTATGGCTCTGAGGCATGGAACTGGCAGGGCAAGGATGAAATTGGACTGAATGCTGGAGAAATGAGATTCCTGGGGCATTTGTGTGGCAAAATCATGTAGGTACCTATGATAGTTTGAGAAATAAGTTTAATGAGTAAACTTTTTTATAAGAAAAACCCTCTTTTATAACTTTTGAAGGTTATTCCCATCAACGTTATATATCATTGAAGAAGAAGATAATAATAATAATCTAATCGAAAATATGAAAGAAAACAAGACACAGAAAAAAAGTCAATGGTCGCAACTGGGACTCGAACCCAGACCTCTCGTCTAACCGGGACGTGCGCATTAACCAATTTCGCTAATGCCAGCTTTTAATTAGTTGAAGATAATATTGTTAATTGTAAAATTTGAAATATGAGATTGACTATTATGACGGTGTGTCAGAAGGTGGCAATAGCGAAATTGGTTAATGTGTACGTCCCGGTTAGACGAGAGGTCTGGGTTCCAATCCCGTTGCGACCATAGTCTTTTTTCTGTGTCTTGTTGTCTTTCATATTTTCGTTTAGATTATTATTTTTATGTTCTTATTTAATGAGTAAAGACTAACAGAGGAATGTTTAGATTATTTGGGCTTATAGAGCGGATGAACAAAGAAAGGAGTGTATTATAATATTTGACCCAAATCTGAATGATAGAATAAATCGGGGACACCCGAGGAAGACATGGCACGATCAAGTGACTCAGATACTTGAGTCGAGACATGGCAAGAGGCAGAATAACAAAATATGATGTATGAATGCGGATGAAGCAAGGAGTGTGTGCAAAGACCGAGTTGCTTGGCGGTCTATCTTTTATCTATCCCTGTGGAGAAACGGCCTTATGCTTTGGTAATTAGCTACTCATTATAATATTTGTTGAATTTCTCACACCGGAACATCAGTAGCATTGCAGAGGTAAAATACGCTGAAAGTCTTAAGAGAAAATACGGACGCCGAGCAAATTTGAATAATTGGTATTTCACCAAACTTATGCTGTCACTGTCGCTGGGACAAGTGCACCACAGGTTTTGCATTACCCATTTTTTCTCCGATTCTTAAATTTTTGTTTAGCAACTGTATCAGAAGAAAATATTCCATGAAAGTACGTTTTGCCTTTTTTTAATACATTTTCTAGTTTGTATACTGAACGTCCGTTAATGGTGTTCAAATTGGTAACCGACGAGTTCATCGAAAATCAATTCATCGAAAGCAAATTCATCGAAAACGTGTTCATCGAAAATCAATTCATCGAAAGCAAATTCATCAAAAACGAGTTCATCGAAAATCAATTCATCGAAAGCAAATTCATCGAAAACGAGTTCGTCGAAAATCAATTCATCGAATCGCCAATTCATCGAAAAACAATTTTTTTGTAGATATTAGAGCTGTCCAAATTAAATTCCCAAAAAGGCCTGTTTAACTGAGTTAAATGTGTTTAGTAACTGTCAGTTTCGTGGTTACAATGTAAAATTTATAGGTTATCTGTTCGATTTTCGATTGTCTGTTACTGCAAAAAAGGGATATCTAAGGAACGGTGACCAGACAACTCATAATGAAACCAACTCATAAACAACTCAGAAAGGTCATTAAGAGTGATGATAAAAAAATATTTAAAAATTGGTTAAATAGGTTAAGTTAGGTTTAGTTGGGTTAGGTTAGGTTAGGTTAGATTAGGTTAGGTTAGGTTAGTTTAGGTCGACCAATGCTTTTTTAACTTCTCGGTCCGCTCGGCATTTCTCTCAAATATCAACAAAATATATTTTTTCGATGAATTGGCGATTCAATGAATTGATCATTCGATGAATTGGTTTTCGATGAACTCGTTTTCGATGAATTTGCTTTCGATGAATTGATTTTCGATGAACTCGTTTTCGATGAATTTGCTTTCGATGAATTGATTTTCGATGAATTCGTTTTCGATGAACTCGTCGTGAACCGTTCCAATCAGGCAATTTATATCATTTTGTAGGGTCCTAACTCTTATAAGATGTAGAAAAAAAGCAAAATTTACCGATACGCTAGTGGTTCATATCAATAATATATTAAAAAATATTTGCACTGGTGTCAAAATCCAGAAAGGAGACAGGAAATACCTTTGTACGAACAAAACGCAACATTTTTGAAAAAAAAAACAAATTTTTTGTAATCTTCCATAGCAAATGTACTTAGTATATATTTACGAAATCATTTACAAAAAGTCTCATGATTGGGTCTTGCAAAATAATGCCGAAATTTGAGAGTAAGAAGGATTTTGTGGTATTTGAATACACTGCCTTGAGATAATTTTAATTTTTTTCATATATTTTTTAAATAAATACATCGAAATTTTCCCTCTATTTCGTGTTTTATTGAAAAATAGTTCATTTTTAAAGGTTTATCTAACATTTTTTTAAGATTTAACAAGGGTGGGTTTTTCTCTATTATGTGAAATTTCAAAGTCAACCCGGATGACGAAGATGATATACAAAATATTATTAAAAAAATAACGTAATTTTATATCTCCATTTAACACCCTTTTATCACTATTAGACAAATCAAAACAAGAATTTTTCCCATATAGTCGTGACCCACTCTACTGTTCGTATTGTTGTTGGCTAAAGGAGAAAGCGTAAATAACATAAATTAAATGGCATAATAACCCGAAAATTATTCACATTAATTTCAGCTATCCATAAAGTCGGTTAATTATTACTGCTGGATAAACGGTATACATTCACGTCCAAAAATTCATTGCGTGTTCTGTCCAATCTTCTCCTACACCATTTCTTTTTCTTTCCTGCTATTTTCGGCTTCTCAGCATACCAAGTTTAGGCCAACTGGCTCCTGACAGTTGGGACTCTTGTGCAGTATTCATAAAAATAAGTAAGTTATATTTTATGCCTTAGCGTAGTACACAAATAAAACTACTTAACTGCCGACAAAACCATAATATGCTGTCAAAATGATTCTTTTACAGATGAATTTTTTTAGATTTTTATAATAGTTTTTTAATGAAGGGAAAAATTTGCAAACACAATATTCTAATGGCGAATCATTTCGAAAATATGCGGTAATAAGAGGTGCGCGTCATCCTCAACACACACAAATTATTAAAGTAAACACTATTATTGATAACTGACAACTGTATCATCAACCAATCAGAACAAATAAATAAAATTAAAACATTTTTCAAAAAAACAACGGCAAAAAGTAAATATTTTATACAAAATATATAATAACATACAATCTAAGTAAGAATCGTGGCTCCCTTATCAGGCACAAGAGCTCCTCTTTTCTGATAAGGTATATATGACGAATGATATATATATAATATTTTGTAAATATATATGTAAATAATATTATTTATATAACAATAAAAAAACAGTATTTCAGCCCACGGAGAAGCAAAATAACGTATTTTAACTAATATTTAAAAAAATCTATCTTCACTTTGAGGCCATTTTCTTGCGTTTGGATATTATATATCTTATATTTGGATATATGATGAATCGGTTTTTAGGTTAGTTTTTTTTTCTTTTTAATAACAACTGGACTCGTTTAATGCTCGTTTAATACTCGTTTAATACTCGTTTAATACTCGTTTAATACTCGTTTAACTGGACTCGTTTAATGCGAATATTTTTTTGAAAAAAATTCTTTTGATTCACCTTAATTAATAAAAAATTCAACAATTTTAATTTGGGACGATGAAAATTTAAAATTTCAATTATGAAAAATAAAGATTTGCTGTCGTCGTATGGGATGACAGCTGACAGCCGTATACTATGATATTTTGTACTTGAAATTTTGAATGCAGTCTTCTCCATAGCTCCGTTTACGAATAGTTTTGTTTTATAGTAATTAAGGTGAATCAAAAGGTTTCTTCTTAAAAAGATTCATAAAGTGTTTTTTATAAAATCCGAACTACCAATCTATTTTTTAAAGCCGATTTTTTAGGTTATTAGTTTAAGTTTAATTTAAAAATATGAAAAACTTGCCGTAGAACCTATTTTAGTATTTTTTTTTAAATATATGCGTATTGTATGGGATGCAATTATACATATTACTAACTTTTTAATAATTACTTTTCCTTAAAAAAACACACGAGAAAGTTAGTTTTTTAGTTAGTAAAATTGAAGGTGTTTTTTGTGAGGACTACATAAGCCAAATTCCCATTATTTATATATGATAGGGATGAAACGCTCTGATACAGGGTGGAAGATTGCATCATTGTGTATCAGAAACATGTTTTCGTATTTCACAAGATTTTGACGTTTATGAATTATTTATTTATTTTATATATTAGAAAACGAACATTGAGAAGTAGCTGGCTATACAGATCTAGTCACTAAACACCATTATGGCTAAAGTTCGGCTTACGGGAGATAGTCCTAGATAATTTTTTTTTCTTTTTTTATACTAATTATGGGCCGGAATATCCGAATCTGAAAGAATTAGGCGTCGGCAAGCAATATTAACTGAATTACACGACATTAAAATTTTCTATAAACACAAAGGAAAACACGTCATTTTGAATGTATTGACATAACAAGTCATAGAAAAACAAGAAAGATGTTACACCAAATAAAATTAAGTGTTGCCATTAAGCAATAATATCAATAACACTTTCTTTTCTATCACAAACCATGTTACACAAACCTAGCGTAGCCGCTAAACTACTTGAAAACTGGGATGTTTTTTTGCCGTGACGCGAGTAGGCGCTACGAAGGGGGCACTTTCTTTTCTATCACAAACCATGTTACACAAACCTAGCGTAGCCGCTAAACTACTTGAAAACTGGGATGTTTTTTTGCCGTGACGCGAGTAGGCGCTACGAAGGAGGCACTTCCTTTTCTATAACAAACCATGTTACACAAACCTAGCGTAGCCGCTAAACTACTTGAAAACTGGGATGTTTTTTTGCCGTGACGCGAGTAGGCGCTACGAAGGGGGCACTTTCTTTTCTATCACAAACCATGTACATTGATATTGGTGACCGGTGTACTGCTTATATTATTGATAATGGCAACACTTAATTTTATGTGGTGTAACATCTTTCTTGTTTTTCTATGATTTGTTGTGTCAATGCATTAAAAATGACGTTTTTTCCTTAGTGTTTATAGAAAATTTTAAAGTCGTGTAATTCAGTTAATATTGCTTGCCGACGCCTAATTCTTTCAGATTCGGATTTTCCGGCCCATAATTAGTATAAAAAAAAAATATCTAGGACTATCTCCCGTAAACCGAATTTTTTCCACCATTATTATCAATATCATTGGGCAACAACGAATGCTATTATTTAATCTTATCATATTATAATTTTCAATTTGTGTTTTGGAACACGTTTTTTTTTTCAATTTAGAATAAAACATTTGATGAAAACTTTTAACTAAGAGATTCACAGATTTCAAAATACGGTTTAGTTTTAAAGACTGCAAAAGGTTAAATCACAGGGCGTACATATATTAGACAGGTTATAATTTTTGCTATTTGTGTAAGCGACTAAAACTTATTTTTTTCCTAATTTATTGTCAATTCAAATAAAAACTGATCACTTATGACACTGGTGACATTAAAATTGTAATGAAATGTTTGATATTATAAATTGCTTCGATACCTGCAGTTCTCTTTACTAGAATAATTGTATAATTTTACTATATATAGAGTGAAATGTGACATGTGTTTCTATTGCAATAGCGTAAAAGATGTACGTTTTAACATGATTTTGACGGAATATTTTTATAACTATTTCCGTATTATTTATTTAGTTATAAATTTTAACAATATGTATAAATAAACATAAAATTTTCGCTGAATTATCGACGTAATGCTATCTATCGTATTGGCATACAGTTTAGATAGTGTTTAGCAGTTTAATGTAGTGAATACGATACTGACGGCCACATAACAATTAGTGAAATATAAAGAGGGAATGAAAAATGGACGATCGCTCTTTCCTCTGGCCGAACTGAAGTTTGGACATATTTGTATGACATAAAATCAAGTTATAATCGGTATTTGTAGGCAGTAAGTTGCTAAGAAACATGTTATATTGGATAATGGAAAGGTTAGGTTCGTTTGTCGTAAGTTGTAAAAGGCCCAAGTAATGAAAATCCCTGTAGGGTACATACCATCTTTTCGCCGAACATGGAATGTAAAATCGCCTCACAAATACACAAGTGTGTACGGTGATACTTTTCCCTGTACAATTGGACAACACTGTACAGCCTAAAGCCGTCGCAAACCACATGTATCGAGTCGTTACATGGTGACTAAACCGAAAAAACACCGAATTAATTGTGAAAAACGCAAAAAATCCATTTTTCCGAGGTGGTGTAAATAAACGGGAAAAACACGCCGCCGCCTGACATCTGGCGGACAAACTGCGAAACTCTCGCGGGCACTGATCCGATTTTCTTTATTCGTCAAACATATTAACTGCATTTACATTTACACTCGGGATCCAATGCAATACAATCCTCGGCTATAATCACACACGTTACTTATTTAATCATGGTACGGTCCCAGTACATTCCCATCCAGCGTTTAACGCAACTGGCGATCGCTGAAATGGAGGGCGAAGGCAGGGGAGGTGAAGGAAGACGCAGAGGGAAATGCGGATTATTGAAACACTGATCATATCCCAATTTATGTTCACTTATCACTGGCAGTTATTATTCCATGAAACCCATCGATCTGTTCACTTGCCACTAATGTAACAAACACAATCGGCGACACTATTCACAATCCAATTCAACTCCTATCAAATCGCGATAAGAACGACTCGCAACCAAACCAAAAAAAAAACTAATTACTTTTGCAAGCTTTCAAGAATAAAAGACAGCACATTAAACAAAAAAACAAAGATTGGGTTTAAGCAAAAAAATAACAGTCATTTAATCAACGCTTGCAGCGGTTGAAACGCGGTTAAAATTAATTGCATTGTAGGTACGAATATGTACATTTAGAGCGATCGAACGTATTTTTTAATTTATTATTAGGTATTAATTGTTATTAATATTATACGAGGAAGTCGGTTATGTGTGTTTTAGGTTTGTTTGAGATGAGGGTGTAAGTGTATTACCATTGATGTACTCGAAGTTTGCAGCGGCAGACTCGCACTGGGCACTAGCGACACTGTGCGAAGGCTTCTGTGGTGGAGCGGAAGGTTCGCGCGGTGTTCCTCGATAAGGTTAGAGCGATGGCAGCGTGTATAGTGTGTAGACGGAGGGTCAGCGGGCATGGCCGTCAGACGCGGCCGTCGGGCGTCGCGGCGCTCATGTCTCGGTACGGTCTGGCGTCTGGCGTCTGGCCGCTTCTGGGGCTCGAGCGCCACTGACTGCTGGAGCAATGTGGCCAACCCTCCCGCCCTAGCGCGGAGCGAGGGCGGCCAATACACCGATATACAACCTTACAATATACCAACACGGCGGCGACACTTTCCGGTGCTTACTCGACCGACTTACTCTCGATTTAACCGTGCAAAACTGAACCTTTTATTATTTTAACCACTCAGGTATTGTACGCCATTGTGCAAGTTTTTTTTGTCTTAAACGAAGGTAATTGTTCGGAACAAACGTCAACGGTTAATACACACTTTTTTTTGATAAAAACTTTTAGATTCTTCTTAATTACCATAAAAGACAAATATTTGCATTGGGGGAGGTTGAAAATGTTACATTTTAAATTTTATTTACGTAAATTGAAAATTTGCTTTCACACTGTCAAATAACTCTGTTGCAGTTCGGAACAAACGTCAACGGTTAATACGCACTTTTTTTTATAAAACTTTTAAAATTAAGATAATATACACAAGCCCGCTACACAAACCCTGCGTAGCCAAACAAACCATTCAAAAACGTAGGCTGTTTTTTAAAGTAAAGATAACATACACAATCCCGTTACATAACCGTTGACGTTTGTTCCGAATATTTACCTAAACGAACTGTCGGATTTATAAGAATGTGTTATTTCCGCTTTGCAATTAAAGCTCTATAAATGAAATATTTCTGAACGTAGCCGAATACTAAAAACTGTTTTTGAAAGGTTATGAAATAAGCTTTCAAATTGCTAGTAAATATTAAAATTTAGAATGGAAACATAAAACATTGTGAAAACGTCCCAATTGATGTTATCGTATAAAATGTTATTGATATGATAGTATAAATGTATAATAAACAATTTTATTACCTCACTTGTTTAAAATTTCATACAAGAATATTTAATAAAAAATTAACAACGTCTATCGGCGCATAGACGATTTGGCGGGTGAAAACTGTTTCTACAAAATATAAGTCTTTTTTAACTTTGAATAGAGAAGTGAAGATTGATTTAATATTGATATTTTACTTTTTGTTTTAGGGTTGTCACTAGAACAATAACGAATTTATGACGATTATTGTGGGAACACAAGCGATAACTTGAAAACAAGCTTATTGTACTTGACTGCAACTGTTATATTGTCGTGTAAACAAACTTAGGGATCGGAGTGGTTAAGGACTAATAATGTTTTTTAAGGCCTTATTCTTAAGGACTGAAATGTGTTTTACACCCCCCAAACCAGTACCAAATTAATGCAAACACAAAGCAGTTTTATTGGTCCTCGTACATTTAATCTTCTACCAAAACACATTCGAATGACAGATATAAACACAAATTTTAACAAAACAAAAAACGACTTCAAAAATGCACTAAAAAGTAAAAAAATAATTTCGTATTCTTCTACAACTTCATAATCAACTTACTTTTTCTTATCATCAATATGTAGGTACGATTGTTACTTTCGGAGTCGGTGTCAGTCAAGGTAGGTTTGTAACTACATACATAGTTATAGGTGAGGTGTGCTTGTATCGCACAAGCGACTTGACGAGGCGAGAGGCGAGAGCGGAGCCGCGGCGGCGCGGGGAGCTGTCAAGTGAACCCGCCGGGCCGGGTACCTTTGCTGACACCGACTCCAAAAAAACAATCGTACCTACATATTGATGATTAGAAAAAGTAAGTTGATTATGAAGTTGTAGAAGAATACGAAATTATTTTTTTACTTTTTAGTGCATTTTTTGAAGTCGTTTTTTGTTTTGTTAAAATTTTTGTTTATTTTTTGATTTTTAGTGAATCTGAAGTACACTAACTAATTTGTCTGAATATGGGTAAACCTACTAAACGTACTGCTCATATGAGACAAACATAATTTGACCATACCGACGTTAAGGTCAAATTAAGAGATTCGGCCGAGTTTCGTTAATTTGTCATGGATCCGATAATCAGAACCTAACCAAACTCTCACTAAATTACCCTTGAAGTACATCCTTTCTAATAAAAAAAGAATCATCGGAATCGGTTGGCGTGATATTGAGTTATTCGTCCATTTGTCGCGCACATACTTATGCAAATTTAAGACTTATATGGTTTTCTCATGGATGCTATTGTCGGAACTAGACCAAATTAAAATGGGACCACACGGAAAGCATCAGCTTTCAAATAAAAAAAGAATCATCAATATCGGTTCACCCAGTCAAAAGTTTTGGCGTAACAAACATAAAAAAAAAAATAAAAAAAAATACAGTCGAATTGAGAACCTCCTCCTTTTTGAAGTCGTTTAAAAATATCACTTTACATATATAAATGAATTAAAATTATGGCTGAATGATTGTATTTTATTTTATTTATTTTAGGGAAAGTTGACAGTAAATCTGAGATTGCACAAAAATAGTTAACTGTGCCAATTATGAACTTTCCACTGACGATAGTGAATAAATAATAAAGGGTGTCATTGTAAGGATATTTTCTTCATTATTTTTTTTGTTACAATATTTTCACAAATACAGGGTATCCCGAATGAAAGTTGAAAGTTAGTGGAGCGATTTAAAAAAAAGTAAGAGTTCTATCGATAAAATGTTTATTAAATATGTACTAAAATACACAATTTGGGAATTTATTTCTAAAAAATAATATCGTTCAAATGTAACCCCTCGCGTTCGCGGCATTCATTTAATCGAAGAGTAAAATTTCTCATGACGGCTCAGCTTCGTGATGGCCGCCATGACGCCGTGACGGATATTTTCTTTTAATTGCATCAGGGGAAGTCGGATTTTTGGAGTACACTTTAGATTTGAGATAACCCCACAGGAAAAAGTCCAAAAGTCAGGACCACGAGGAGGCCAATTTATGTCACCTCTCCTGGAGATAAATTTTCCAGGGAAAATTTCACGACCTCATGGCAGAGACGTATTGGACGTATGTGATGTTGCTCCATCTTGCTGGAACCATGTTCTTTGGTTATAGCCAGTAAGTTTGTAGGGGTGCAGCATTAGGTCTTTGTGCAAAATGCTGTGTAACGACGATCTATGCACATTTAAAGCACTTGCGTGCTTCCGAATCGAAAAGTTTGAGTCGTCACGAAAAGACTGATAAACACTCTCTACGTTTTCTACCGTTCTCGATGACCTTGGTCGCCCGAATTTTAGTTTTGCCAGCATTGTACCAATCTCTTCAAACTTTTTGACCCATTTTCGAATGAGAGGAATGCTTGGCGCATCATTGAACTGACGAAAATCTCAAATATTGCAGAATCTTCTAAGCGCTACAGTCTCCGAATCATCATTTTTGTAAAATTCACGCACGCACAACGTGCGGTCGCTACCGAGAAATGCTTAATAGCGACTAAATTCCCAAGAGCCAGACTACTGATTGACATACCCCCGCGCCCCTCGGAAAAGTTGCGTTCACACAGAAAGCAAAACAAATATAAACTTTCTTTTGGGACACCCTGTACCTATATTTCTAAATATTTACTTTAAAATAAACATTTTTTTCTTGTACTTGATGTAATATAACATTTTTGTTTATATTACCCACACACAGGTGGGGCCTTAGTGGGTTACTATCACCTACTTTTGTCTATTATATATTTAAATACTGCTAACTTTAATATAACTTGAGCAAAAAGAGCCCCCGCACGGCATCTAAGATAACATAATAAAAATTATCTTTATTTTTGGTTTAAATTTATCTTAATTTTAAATGTTTTTCGTCACCAACATTATACATATTTTTTCAAAATGTATTATGTATAAATTCTTATGTTATATAATCGGGGCCTCAGCACGGGTAAGCCACCCAGTGAGGCCAACATTACTGGATTGTACTATGACTATGAAACGTAAAATATTGTATCAATAAATAAATTTTACTTTGAAGAATCTTAGGAGCGGTGCGAGAGGGAGAGGCATGGAGAATCCGCCACAATAATGAGCTCTATGATATTTACCAAGCTCCCAGACTCTCCACCCATTTAAGACTCCAAAGATTAAGATGGGCCGGACATGTGCACCGAATGCCAAGCACACGAGTACCGAAGAAGGTTCTGACAGGACACCCGGGAGGTAAACGAAAGGCGGGTAGACCTAGATTGAGATGGGAGGATGATGTCAGGAAGGATGCAAGAGGATTACTCCATGTTGCAGATTGGAAGACGACGGCCGAGGACAGAGGGCGGTGTAGGCTTATTTTGAAGGAGGCCAAGGCTTGAAATGGGCTGTAGCGCCATTGAAGAAGAAGAAGAAGAAATAAATTTATGCATGGCTTATGCAAGATCTCATCTCGAATTCGCATCTGTCATTTGGAATCCTCAATACCAAATTTATATTATCCGAATTGAAAATATTCAAACAAAATTTTTGAAACACCTGCAACGAATATAGCAATAGATCCTTTAGAAAAAATTCAAAAGGCAATAATTAAATTAATCCTCCAAGTTCCTCGCTACACAAGCTCGAATGTAATTTACGAAACACTAGACGTCATGACAATAAGACAACTCTACGCCAAATCTGTACTAGTATACTTCTTCCAGCATAAACTTCACATTCCGATGCAACCTCAATTAGCATTTAAAACTAGAGCCTCTACAAAAAAAATACTAAACATACCGATAACTCATTCTTCACACGGGCAAAGAAACTTTAAGTACTACGCAACCAAACTATATAACTACATGCCCACCTCACTAAAGCAACTACTAACTACAAATATATATACCCCAAGGTACAGTTTTGGGACCATTGTTATTTATTATATATGTCAATGATATATTCAATATTTCTAAATATGGAGACATTGTCTCCTACGCTGACGACACAGTCCTACTACTAAAAGCAAACACCTGGTCTGAATTAAACAAAATGGCAAATACAGATATCAATGCACTAAAATTATGGTTTGATAAAAACCTGTTGACTTTAAATTCTAAAAAAACCTATTATTTACCATTTTTCATTAAAAAACAAGAAACACCTAAAGAAATAAACTTAATAATCCACTCTGTGACAAATACAGAAAACCACAAATGTAATATATCATGTTCAAAAATAGAAAGCAAAACTGATATTAAGTACCTGGGCATAACAATAGACCAGCGTTTAAAATGGTCTCCACACATAAATATTCTGAACAACAGAATAAGGAAACTAACATATATATTTAGATGTTTAAGAGATATTTTAAACGAAAAATTACTTAGAACCACATACTTCGCTTTCTGTCAATCAATTATACAATATGGCATTATAGGATGGGGCGGTACAAATAAAAATCAAACACAAATATCACAAAAACTAATAATAAAAACAATTTAAAAAAAAACCCTACTCATATTCGTCAGAACTTTTATTCAAACAATTTAAGGTCAGAAAATTAAGTGCATTATACTTTTATCATGCAACATTACAAATTTATAAAGATAATATTAAAAATTAAGTTGCACCCTTTAAAAATAACAGAAGTCTTAGACAAACATCAATACTTCCCACTCCAAAATGTAAAAAAAAAAATTGGACAATTGAGTCATAAATATCTCGGAGCAAAATTTTTTAATTCATTACCAGAAAAAATTAGAAACATGAATACCAATATAAAAAATTTTAAAACTCACCTTAAAAATTGTACTGAAAACTTAAACTGAATGATATAAAAAAAGCAATACAATAACACCCCCCCATACACACAAGCCTTGCTTAATTATGGGGGTACATCAAATATTCTACTATGTAATTAATTACTGTATAAAATTTATTTGTAATTTATGTACCTTCTATTACTAATAAAAAAAAAATAAATAAATAAAAAAAAATATTTACAATTCTTCACAAAAAACACATCAAAGACTGGATCAAACAACAAGGTATTCAATTTATTCAAAACATTATAACACCTAAATAACCAAACACAAATATTAAAAATAAATTATTATAAAAACTTTGTTTTGAGACAAAAAATAATACCACAGTATTATTTATACCAGTGGCGAGTGGTCCATAGAAAAAATTCCAACCTATTTACCACAACTACTATTTATCCTATACATAAACTAGATTCTATGAATAATTGTATATGTAGATCCTAACTGCAACTAATCTTTAATTTATGTATTCGATACTGCCACCATGGGTCGACCCACAGTGTCCTTCTTGACAATATCAAGGAGGATACGGTGTTTCTACTTATGTTGACAGCATAGCATTTACTCCCAAACATGGGAACACCTCAGCAAAGGTTCGCCTAGTGAGGTGTTCACAAAATACTACTAGGTATTAACATACACACAGTTACGGATGATTAGCATTTTTTTTTCTTATTACTAAACTTAATATCTATGTAAACTGATGTAATAATCTGTATTGTGTATGATCAAGAATAGAAATAAAAAAATAAAAATTAAAGGAAAACAATCACTTTGTTTGTAACCACGATTTATTGATTTAATTTTTATTTACCGACCGGATTCGCTTAATACAAGCATCTTCAGGGTAAAAATTAAACAGTTTTATTTTTTTTATTTTATTTTATTTTTTTTTTATTAGTAATAGAAGGTACATAAATTACACATAATTTTTATACAGTAATTAATTACATAGTAGAATATTTGATGTACCCCCATAATTAAGCAAGGCTTGTGTGTATGGGGGGGTGTTATTGTATTGCTTTTTTTTATATCATTCAGTTTAAGTTTTCAGTATAATTTTTGAGGTGAGTTTTAAAATTTTTTATATTGGTATTCATGTTTCTAATTTTTTTCTGGTAATGAATTAAAAAATTTTGCTCCGAGATATTTATGACTCAATTGTCCAATTTTTTTTTTTACATTTTGGAGTGGGAAGTATTGATGTTTGTCTAAGACTTCTGTTATTTTTAAAGGGTGCAACTTGATTTTTAATATTATCTTTATAAATTTGTAATGTTGCATGATAAAAGTATAATGCACTTAATTTTCTGACCTTAAATTGTTTGAATAAAAGTTCTGACGAATATGAGTAGGGTTTTTTTTAAATTGTTTTTATTATTAGTTTTTGTGATATGTAAATTGTTTGTGTTTGATTTTTATATGTATTTTTATTATACCCTGAAGATGCTTGTATTAAGCGAAACCGGTCGGTAAATAAAAATTAAATCAATAAATCATGGTTACAAACAAAGTGATTGTTTTCCTTTAATTAATATGTCAAACCACAAAGTGACTGCATTCTACCAAAAAAAAAAAAAAAATAAAAAAAAAAAAAAAAAAAAAAATAAAATAAATAAATAAATAAAAATAAAAATCGTTTTGAAAATCATCAGTGTAACCCTATTGCTCTTTACAAACGGAGAAAAAATTTTGTCGTACTGTTTCTGTACAAAATTGTGAACTGCCTCATTGACTCGCCAGCCTTGTTAGAAAGTATTGCATTACGTTGCCCTGAACGCAATACCTTATTTCATACGCAACATTTTAAATCGAAATACGCACAAAACTCCTTTCTGGGGCGCATCTGCAATACATATAATGCCCTAAGAGATATTGACATTTTCCACTGTACCCTTTAATAGTTTAAAATCAAATTAAACTCACAAGGTTTTTGTTTATTTATTTATCCATAAAAAATATATTTACATTGGGTTTTTTTGATGCCTGTCTCACTAGGCGTACAAAAAACAGTTATGTCCGTATTTCTTATTATTTATATTTGAATCATTTTTTGCTTGTAACAATTTGCTCCCTAATCAGTAACATTAACAAAATATTATAAATAGAACTTAACTAGATTACATATCATACTAGCGAGTTCCCGGTAAGCATTGCTATGCCACTTAATAAAGAATTGTTTCTCCCTGCGTGTCCTTTCCCATTCGTCCCGTTCCCCTTCCTTTCCCGCGTCCCTTTCCCCTCACGCGTGGCCACTCCGCCTTCCCTCTCCCCACTCCCCTGTCCCGCTTCCACCGTCCCGCGAACCCCTTCCCGAGTTCCCCTCCCCCCTCCGCAATCCATACATTCAGTCCCGGTACATTCAGTTTTTAAACAGCTCGTGTGCCACCTATTGCAATTTTTTTACAAATTTCATATTGCCAGAGCTCACCGGTATATATAGGAACCATCGCAGCACGCATACATCAAATCGCCAAAGTTTCATCGCAATCGGATGAATGGTTAGCAACGCACAATTTCATGATGCCAGAACTCACTATCTTATACGGGGTGTCCGGGGGTAAAGTGCATTAACTTCGGGAGGTGATTCTATGTGATAGTTTAAGTAAAAAAGATAAATAACTTTTTTCTAAATTCCAACTTTTAGGGGTAGTTTTGTGGTAAAAAGATAAAATTAGACCGGCGAGCGCGGCCAGCTTTAGTATTTTCCACTATTATGATACGGGCCAATCACCGGCATACAATGTAGCGACGATCGCGCCCGGCAGGCTCCCGGCAAGTAAGATCGTACCTCACACTAAGGATTTTTAGTAGGTAGATCTTTTTGTATGGGAAAAAAAAAAGTTGGAATTTCGAAAAAAGTTGTTAATCTTTTTTACTCCTACCATCATGTAAGAATCACCTCCCGAAGTTAATGCAATTTACCCCCGGACACCGTGTATATAAAAATCTCGTGTCACAGTGTTTGTGGTCGCGCTCCTCCGAAACGGCTTGACCGATTTTTATGAAATTTTTTATGTATATTTGGTAGATATGAGAATAGGTTTTAAAGTAAATTTCACACCGCTAAGTTATTAGGGTGTCCTTACCCAGAAAAAAAATCTGTTTTTTTGACATTTTTTTTTCTATTTTTTTTTATTTGGCATCAAAAATACCTATAACCCCAAATTTTAACCCTCCTACCCCCACCCTCGCATTTTTTTAATCGCGATTTTAGTATTTTTATATGAACAAAGTTAACCGTCTTTCGTATTTCAAACAGAACTTTATAGTTGAACTGTTTGAAATAGACTTTATAGTCTAAAGTCATGGTGTTTGAAAGAGAGAGTACGAAAACAGTGTGCAAAATAGTTGTGAATGATGAATACTTGGAGCAGGTGGATGAGTTTGTGTATCTGGGTAGTGTGTTTACGAGAGATGGGAAGGCTGATAGAGATATTGAAAGAAGGGTGAATGCCGGTAACTCCAGTAATGGTGGACTGAATGCCGTTGGCGCTAATGAAAAACTGTCAAAAGAAGCGAAGCTAGCAGTTCACAATGGAGTCCTGGTACCTACCCTGATGTATGGCAGTGAGGCATGGAACTGGCAGAGGAAGGATGAAAGTAAGCTGAATGCTGTTGAAATGAGATCCCTGAGACGTATGTGTGGTAAAACAATGTATGATCGTGTGAGAAATGTGGATATCCGCAAAGAATGTAAGGCTGATGTAAGCGTAATGAGTAAGATTAAGAAAGGGACCCTCAGATGGTTTGGGCATGTAGAGCGAATGAACGAAGAAAGTAGTGTAAGAAGAATATACGACGCGAATGTGAAAGGTAGAAGAAGTCGGGGACGCCCGAGGAAGACGTGGCACGATCAAGTGAATCAAATACTTGAGTCGGGCCATGTCAAAAGTCAGAATAATGGAAGAGAATGTATGAGACGATGTATGAATGTGAGTGAGGCAAAGAGTGTGTGCCAAGACCGAGTTGTTTGGCGGTCCGTTCTCTGCCTACCCCTGGGGGGAAACGGCGTGATGGTTAGTTAGTTAGTTAGTTTTGAATAACGCTACGTCTGCCTCATCGAACTTTCATTCACACATACGCAAGACATTTTAAAATATCATTCGGCATCATGTTCTCGCGTGGGCATATCATCGAGCATATTTGTGTTGGCTAAAGATAAACTATCAAAAAATATCGTACACTCAATTGCTCTTCGAAATTAATATTGATTTTCTTTATTTCATTTTCCTACTTTAGCTGGTGTTTTTGTTTTGTTTTTATCAGCGGCCATCGTCTACAGCGCTCCATTCCTCTTTCTGTCATAGATCCCATCCCCACACACTTACAACACATTCGTTATTTTTAATTTAACAACCAAAATAATCACTAGAAATAATTTATGTGGCAGAACAACGTTTGTCGGGTCAGCTGGTTATATATCGCCATCGCGGGCATGCGCACATCAAATCCACAAAGTTTCATCGCAATCGGATGAATGGTTTAGCAACGCACAGACATCTCATATACAAACTCATAAAAATACATATTTAGATTTCTATATACTCGTTTATATATATAGATTCACTATTTAATGTACAATGCTTTTATATACAACTATAGTTTCCTAAATAAACTAGTTAATCTCAAGTGACCTTCCAGGTAAGTATGGTCTTGTATATTCCTGCCTGTACTGAATGTTAATAAAATCAAATGTGTGTGTACATTTTAACGTAGCATTCCGTGAATCAATCAGGTGCGTTGTTCATATAGTTTTGTATTAATGATCGACAAACGGGTGGATGCAATCTGTTAGTCATATGTCGTTAAAATAGTTTGTCTAGTTTGAACATGGTGTTTCAACAAGGACACCGATTTTAACATGTAAATAAAACAAATTGTGTGTAAAAGATATTGAGGCATTCGAGATGTGAATCTACAGAAGAATACGTAAAATAAGCTGGACGGACAGGGTTACGAATGAAGATGTTATGGTTCGGATGAATAAAGAAAAATAAGTTATTAAAACTACAAAAATACGAAAACTTCAATATCTTGGACATGTGGTGAGATATCCAGAGAAGTATATCATAATGCAGAGAAAGATTGCCGGAAGACGGGGCCCTGGAAGAAGGAGAACTTCATGGTTGAAAAACATGAGACAGTGGTTTGGCCAGTCTACTGTAGAGCTGTTCCGGGCGGCAGTAAACAAAGTCCGCGGACCTCTTCCGGATTCATTTTTATTACATTATCAATTTTGTAGATCCCTCTCCGTTCTATTTGCGCCTCCCCCAATGACATGTGCTGGTTTGAGGCTTGATCAAGCGATCTTGACTGCCTCTGACTACTCAACGCTGAATTTTCTTTTAGTCTTCGGGTATTTTACCCCAAATATTCAGTTAACATTCTTTGAGGCTTCACTGAGTGGTTGGCTAAAGGACACTGAAGCTAAGTGTGGTTTATGATCACACCGAATGCCTTTCACATTATTTATTGGTACTTTCCAATTGATTTGAGATTTATAATATTTTTTATGTTCTCGTTTTTTATACAGGTGTTTGCAGGTTTTGTTTTTACACGATGCAAAGCCGCCTCATGGAGACTCAGAAGTGTTTTTTTGCCTTGTTTAATTCATATTTGTGTTTACTAACCTATTATTTGCTTTTTGTTTTTCCTGTTAAGTACTTGCATACTGCTTACTAACAACGTATGCAGGGACTCTGGAGGTCTAGAATCGTTCAAAATAAATAAATGTAGTTTCGTTTAACAAAAAAATTTGAATCTTGCGAGAACCTTGAAGGGGTAACCATCTGTTACTTATATCAGGGCGGGTAAGTGGTGGATAACCTCTACAGCCAACGTCCGTTGAACGGACAGGGCACAAAAAGAAGAAGAAGTGTGAGATATCCACAAAATTTTCTACTATTTGAAAGTATATTTTTGGTAATACGTGTGAAGTATAACGTAGTTCAAATGTCCGTGGCTGCTTTGCTTGGTGGCACGTATTCAGGAGGTCCAATTTTTTAAGACTTTGTCGCATAAATCTGTCTGAATTTGCTGGATTGCGTTTGTTGTGTTGACTTTGAAGGCGTCAATTGATTGACGATGTAGATTCCTCAACCAGTCTCTCTCGATCTGACTCGCCACGCCCGACTGGTGGGCAAACGCATTTGACGCCAAGACCAAGACCAACCTCAACCTCGCCTCAAGACCAACCTCACCCCATGAAACCGGACACTCCTGCTACGTCACCAAACGTAGCGAGCCACTTGGGGTGACCTATAGCAAGGGTGCTGGTTATTCAATAAATGTTTCCCGGGGCGGCGGTACCCATACCCGCCTCCCAAATTGAATAATTGTCTTTTTATTTTGTGAATACCTCACAAGAGTCGCAGCTGCTCCACAGTGAGACTATGGAATCTCCAACTGGGGAATGTTGTGAGACTGAAAGTAGTAGTGAGTGGAAGGAGATGGGGAAGAGGAGGGTGGGGAAAGTACCCGGTTATTCAGATCTGCTCACCCAACATGACCAAGTCATTTCAAGCAACGTTTCAATTCTGAGTGGTGGTCTTACACCAGGGCGATACTGAGAGTATCTTCCACTTTGGAACGTACCTTTAATTTAACGTGCCGCAAATATACTATATATTATTTTTTATGAATTAATTGTGTAAATAAAATTTATTTGTCCACGCTGGGATTCGATCCCGCGACCTTCGAATTGCGAGTCAAGGGCCTTTTCTCTAAGACCACGCCGGTCATACAATTTACAATGTACACACGGAGGCGTTAGGTGTAGCATAAAAACATTAAAAATACCCTTCACACAGCATCTCCAAATAAGGGAGAGAGTGGGAAAAAGGTTGGTTTGGAAAATACATGCTTCTTTGAAAGAGACTAGATTACTAGATTGTCATTTGCTCTCTTTTAAACGCAATTCTTTTTTCGTATTTCTGACAGGAGTACAGCATACGGAGAGAGGTATACATGTCCTTATTTAATACACCGTCGAGACATGTGCTCTCTCTGTAGTTCCCTTGGAGTGTGCGGTGTGCGGTGTACGGTGTGCCTTCAACTGGCGGGCGGCATGCGCCAAAGGGCGGCGCCTGCGCGTGGGACGCACACCCCCGCCCTAGCATGCCCGCCCTACAATACCCACAACCAGAGGCGTGCCGTAAGCACTGTTACTCGCATTCAAAATATTAATAATGTTAAAATTCATAAAATGAATCACACTGTTTGGTTGGCATCACTGATACGATTAAAACTCGTTTGATTCACTTAAAACCAGAAGTCAATTGACTGGTCTAATACGTTTACATACAATTATTCACGGCCATCTTGGTACTACATTATGTCTTGGCAGTATTGAAATAAATGTAGCCAATTTCCTAACATTTTTCGCATGAATACATTTAAAAATAATATCGCCTACTTTAGCCCTCTGACCCAGATGTGTCGACTATATGTATAACAAGATAGAGTGTGCTGAAGTAGATATTTTCGGCGATAATTTGTACGGATTCAAAAAATAAGTTTTGGCGCTTGTCTCTTGTCTCTCATTTCATATGTCTCTTGCCACTCATTGTAATGTGTTACTTGAGTGAGCTTCTGTATTTTTATTTGTGATGTTTTTGTTTTTATATTTGTATGTATCTGTATTTAATTGTATGTAATTGTGTAAAACCCAGTATAAATAAATAAATCACTGAATTAGCAGGTTCAGAGGTCTCGATTAGAAAGACAAGATTTATTTTGGTTTTGAACGGATGTTTTTATTCATTAATTTTGTTTTAATATTAAATATTGTTTTCTTGGAGAAATTGAAGCAAAAGTTGTAATGACTTGAAGTTTATTCTGTAAAAATTGATGTTCACGCCTTTATTGTTACATGTTGCATTTTGTTTTGCTTGGCGACCATTGGGGTCTATGCCTTCTATTGTTGTTATTTTATTTCTTTATATTTTTGGATGCTTATGCTCAATTTATTTTATTTTCAAACGTCAATTGTTCATTGAATCCTATCGCATCGCGTTTCTTTTTTTTGTATTTGTCTTTTTGACCACTTGGTCAAGGCGGGGGGGCATGTTCACGCCTTTAATGTTACATGTTGCCTTTTGGAACTAAGGCAGAGGGCACCCAATAATTGATTTAATTAGAAAATCAATTGTCCGAAACACTATCAATAACATAAAAATTGTGGATATTTGAATTTTTGATGTAGCTGTAATCACAACCAGCATAGGAAAATTTACCACTTACGTGGTAAGTATTTTTAATATAATTCAATTTGGGACGCGGGTAAGGGTACCACCGCTCCGTGAACCATTTATTGGATAATCGACACCCAGGCCATAGGCCACCCCAGATGGACAAACTAATTCATAGGATGAGTTTTATTTAGATCTTGGCAGCTGATGCGTTTGCCTATCGTGTCGGGCCGGATCGGGAGAGACTGGTTGTGTTGGACTGGGAGAACTTTCGGCTCTCCATCGGCTTGCACTGCAATGGGAGGATTGGATTTATACATTCGTCACTCCTGGACACATTGACTTCTAGATTCTTACCCACCGTTTTCCTACGAACCGTTTTCCTATCCAGAACTTCCTCTCCTTCCTTTCCCTAAAAGACTCCCTCACAGCATCTCCAAAGCCGACATAGGCCCTGAGGCATTTTTTTCGTGGAGCTTAAAAAAACACTAAATTCAAAAATTTACTTTTTATATTTGGGGAAAAAATCAGGATCTGTGTCATCTTTGAATCCTGTATGGAGGATCTTTTCACGGAGAGAAAGTTCTGGAAAATAAGTTTCCAGTATTCTTAATATTGTCTTCATAATGTTTGCAAGTTCTTTACTACTCCTTTCTCCCAGCTATGCTTTCATTGTAGTTTTAAATATCATGTATTAGATTCTTCTTTGTTTTGGTGGGGCATTGCAGATTAGCGTGTGTCGCTCTCCATAGAGAGAGAAAAAATGGCCTTATATTTAAACGCCCGGGGTCTCAAAAGTTTCGTATGATCTGTAGCTATTCGAAAACGTTAAAAAAAAAGAAATTATTGTACATTATTAGCCCGCTAATATGGCCGGAAGTTTTGAAAAAAATAGATTTCGTGATTTGGAAAAAAATAAAACAAACGGTTCATATTTTATATTTTGTACCAAACTTATTTTTCATTACATAACTGCAGTACAAAGAACCAAAAAAAATATTTTTTTTAAACATATGTGATGTGTTGGTTAAAAAAAAAAAATGGGGAAAATAACACTTTTTCTTGATAAAATCAGAATTCTTGTTGACTTACTTGTATTCATAAAGTTGAACTTTTTTTTCATTTTTGTCAGTTATACGCATTTTTTAATAATAAATAAACGTTAAAAGGTTAGATTACTGAAAAAAAAAAATTATTAAAAATTTAAAAAAAAAAATTTTTAGGTTTGTTTTCTGATTTTCAATGAAAAAATAAATTTAAATGCAGTTCTCATTTTCGTCGCAAGACGCAACTTTTGAGACCCCGGGCGTTTCTGAATTCAAAAGTTGAAATAATTGACACTCACGCTATTGCAGATATTCACCCTGAAATTTTAAATTTTCTCTGTCCGAATGATGTAAGCAAATTGAGAACAACTAAAAGGTATATTTTGACATGTTGAGTTTTTTTATTGGAGTTATTTTAAGTTTTTCCTATTGATAGCACGCCACTGTCCGCAAGTAGTGTTACTGTTCTGTGACCACCACGGGCGTGCAAGGCGTCCGAAGGCCACGTGTCAGAGGCAGAGGGTAGGTGGTATGTGCCTCGGGTAGGCCGGACGCAATTACTATTGCATGTTCGGCAGGGGTCACTCCGGGTGACCATTGATTCCTAATCTGTTACTTGTGAAAAGTTATATTTGGGCGCATTACGAGCCACACGTTATCGGAGCCGGTTAAAATTATAACCATAATCGTGACTTCATTATAAAAAAAATACTGAATGCTATAGAAATGAAAAAGTATTTTTAAAATCTATTATTTAAATTTTTTTTTTTAATTAGCTCCACGTAAAAGAACGCAAAAGAAATTCTTTTCCCCACGCTCCCTGGGGAGCGTGGGGAAAACGCCCGCGCTCCCGCTTCCCCACACTCCCTGGTGAAAATGAAGAAGAGGAATTTCTGGGAAGCTAACTTAGGGTCAATGTGTCTTGTAGTGACGGACGTATGAATCCATCCCTCCCACTGCGGTGCAAAGCGATGTTTCGAGAAAGTATGGCTGGGGAAATCAAAGGAACTCCCTGAGCCATTCTCTCCCGATCCATGCAGTTGGGGGGCAGACGCATCCACCGCCAATACCCGGACAAACCTCACCCCATGAGACCTTTCATCCCTGTTAAGGCCTCGCATCTGCGCTCAAAAAGAAGAAGATGGAGAGATATGTAATTACGAATGTTAGAGGAGCGCGTTAATATTTAAAGTGATAAAATAGTTGCGAAAATGTTTAATAAAATACGACTCATTCAAAATAGAGCAAAAATCTCGTGGAAGGTATCGTAAGTATCATTTAAAGAAACGTTGTGAATTTTTTCACAATTATAACTTGTAAAATAACTGAAACAAACGTGTTTATAACAATTTTCGGAGCATACTTTACGATTTTTTTTCTATCGGGGGAATTTTATATAATTTGCGTTTCGGCGTGGAACGCGTCTAGATATTATCTTCAAAAATAACGTATATTTTTTTAGGAGCTTAGCTAGGGGTAAGAGATAGGGAAGAGGAAGGTGGGGAACTACCCGTTTCAAGCCATTTGGTGGTCTCTCACCAGGGCGATACTGAGAGTATCTTTCACTCTGGATCGGGCCGCAAATATACTATATTAGATATATTATTTTAAAAGAATTAATTATAAAATAACACAATTTAATCAAATAAAAAAATGTCCGAAAAGAGTCCGTGACCTTCGGATTGCGAGTCAGAGCCTTACTCCTTGACTTTGGAGGCTGTCTGTTGTATTTATAATACTAATGATACACTGCTGATTTCTAACAATATGGAAGATCCAACGGATTACGTGGACGAGGGGTAAGGTTTTCGATTAGCAAAGCACGCCGGTTCCAATCCCTGCGTGAGCAATTAAATTTTATTTTGTGTTATTTCACAATTTATTAATTGACGCATGTTTGGGGGCAATGCCTGGAACGTTTCGGTGAGACCCAAACGGTTGCACTGGACATCTCCAAGGCCTTTGACCGGGTTTGGCACCGAGGACTTGTCAACAAACTGCATTCTTACGGACTTCCCGCATCCTTGTGTACCTTGGATTGCCGACTTCTTGAAGGAGAGGTCGATTCAGACGGTAGTCGATGGTTTCACCTCTTCCTCACACTCGATAAATGCTGGCGTCCCGCAGGGATCGGTTCTGTCTCCGACATTGTTTTTGTTGCACATCAACGACCTTTTGTCATGTGCACCAATTCACTGTTATGCGGATGACAGTACAGTTCATGATAGCTTTTTGTTTGACAAGCCCCCAAAGGGCTCACAAACTCCAACAGCTCGTAGGGCTTTGAAGCAAAGGATGGACGGTTACCTCGAGAGCGTTTTCTCTTGGGGTAAAAGTAATCTCGTTGAATTTAATGTTTCAAAGACCCAATCTTGTCTGATTACATCTAAAAGGGATCGAAATGATAATCTAGTCTCTTTCAACGGAAGCAATCTTCCGAACAGGCCCTCCATTGATATGCTTGGTGTAACCCTAAGTGACCAGCTCAGGTATGGGGACTCCATCGAAGCCAGAGAAATCGTCAAAAGAAGATCTCACTTGAATGTTATGATAACTACATTAGGACGGCAGAAGAATCAATAAAAAAGTGTAGTAAACGCTTCTGGTCGTTCGTAAAATCAAAGCAATTGTCTTCTGATCTACCAAATCAAATGTATCTTGGCGATATCTCCTGCACTGATGGACAATCCATTTGTGACAATTTTAGTGATTATTTTAGATCGGTTTTTGTAGAGAATCCCAACCCCAGCCTCGATCCTATAAACTCTGATAACAATGTCGACAACTCTTATCTTCATATTCACACAATTAACTTTAATCAATCGCATGTACTTAATTATCTAAAAAAACTCGATCCCAACAAAAGCGCGGGATCTGATTTAATTCCATCCATTTTTTATGTAAAATGCCGGGACCAATTGGCTTATCCTATCTCCATGCTGTTCAAAATGTCATTTGAGGAAGGCAACTTCCCCAACGTCTGGAAACAAGCACTCATTACACCAATCCATAAAAGCGGGGACAAAAATAACATCACTAACTACAGGCCCATCTCCAAACTCCCAATTATCAGCAAGATTATGGAAAACATGGTTCTTGACCAACTTTTTCCAGCAGTACAAACTACCATATCAAAAAATCAGCACGGCTTTTTTAGAAAACGGTCAGTCGAGACAAACCTGCTGGAATACACAGATTTCATATTTAATTCTATGGGTAGTAAAACTCAGATTGATTCTATATACACGGATTTTTCAAAAGCCTTTGATAAAATTAACATCAAACTGCTTCTAAAGAAGCTATTAAAAATCGGGATCAGTGGGGACCTTCTAAGATGGATCAAATCGTACGTCACTAACAGGAGTCAAGCAGTTAGAGCTAAGAGTTTCTCTTCACGTTTCTATAATATACCCTCAGGAATTCCACAAGGATCACACCTCGGACCTCTCCTTTTTATTTTGTATATAAATGATATAGACTCTTGCTTCAAAAACTCCAAAATCCAAATTTTTGCTGATGACATTAAAATTTACAAAAAAGTAATTAATATTAATGACAGCCTAGAATTGCAAGAGGATATCAATAGGCTTGGACTATATTGCGCGAACAACCAACTGTACCTTAATCTAGAAAAATGTAATACAAAATCTTTCACCAAAAGCACTAACCCCCTAACATTCCCATATAAAATAAACGGAGTTGAATTAAAAAGGTGTAGTGAAGTAAGGGACTTAGGAATAATAATGGACTCCGGAATGTCTTTCCGATCACACATAAATTCCATTTGTGACAGGGCCTACAAACTCCTAGGATTCATTGTAAGAGTGACTAAACCATTCAGATCACCACATGTAATCAAGATATTATATTTTTCTTTTGTTCGCTCCATACTAGAATTTGGATCAGTGATTTGGAATCCCCAATACAAAGTCAATATTGAAAGGTTAGAAAGAATCCAAAAAAATTTTTTGAAATACTTAGACTTTAAATCGTTCCGAATATCAGAACATGTAAAAGATTCCTTAGCATTCCATAAAATTACATCACTAGAAGAGAGAAGAAATATATCCGACCAGAAATTTTTATACAAAATCATCAACAACGCTGTTGACAGCAACTATCTTCTGGAAAACATCCACTTCCACTGTCCAGTACGTAATACAAGAACAAACAAACTATTCCACATCCCACAATCAAAAACTAACTACTCACAACATACATTTCTGAAAAGGACGTGCACAAAATATAACAATATCCTTTCAGACGCTGATATTTTCCATTTGTCCTCAGTTCAATTCACAAAATATGTAACGGAGAAGATCAAAACAGATTGTTGATCGTGAATCCTGCTGTGTGCCTTATTTTATTGTTTTTCTCTTATTATGTTGGTTTCATCTGATTTTCGTATGAATTATTATGTTGGTTTCATCTGATTTTATTATGTTGGTTTCATCTGATTTTCTGTAATCTAGTTAGGTATTATGTATGCAGTGGCGGCGTAAGGGGGGGGCGGAGGGGGCGGTCCGCCCGGGTGCCAAGCACCAAGGGGTGACAACGACAACTCACTCGTACAGTCAAAGAATGCGCACAAAATCTGCCTCTGTAAAGATATATCAATAAATAACTACTTATTCTTATATCTAGCTACTTACATACTAATATCATATTTTGAAACGCATCGCAACTATATTTTCTTTTTTTTCGAATATAATTTCAAATTCCCTAAAATAATGAATTCATGTTGCGCTTGGTCTGATCTTAATACAGCACGTAACATCGAGTCCGGTGGGAAATATTAATGTAAAATGTAGGCATGTCCGTTAAATGACTATCAGAGACAAGATGCAGCTAAACCACTGAAGAATAATTTTGAGAAGCTTGTATCAACACTCGAAGAGATATGTGATCACAGCACCAGCAAATAAAGCGTTGAAAGAAGAGAAACAGCATCAACACTCATACCAGCTTTGAGTGACTTCAGTTTTCTATGCTATCTTTCCTTTTGCTGTGAACTGGGCTATCATTGGAAAAGTGTATAATAAACATTAAAGTTCTTAAAAATTTTCTTCCTAACCAACGCAACCAAATAGTGGAAAAGGCTATTTGCTATGCAACAAATGTGAGGACTTATACATTCCGATTGAAGGAAAAAGAGGAACGAGGAGATTTCTAAAACGTATTCCTGAAGAAATGGCCCGACATACTGGACTTACATTACGAGAGGATATGCAGAGAGCAATATTAGAATGTCACGATAGATTTTACGAAGAATTAGACCATCGTTACGTGGCAATGGATTTTATTCTGGTTACTCAGCGTGTTATTCAGCCTAAAACGTTGGTAACATCCCTAGAAGATGATATTCGTGGAATGGTTCCAAATCTGTTAACAATTTACAATGAATTTTCAGCAAAGGACATCGTGTTGGAGATTTTACGATTGAGGTGTCATTTGGAAGCCGCCAACAGTTCTGCCCAAGAAGCGGTTCAATGGACTACATTGGAGCTTCTCAGATTCATTGTAAAATGAGGTTATTCAGAGTCTATTCCAAGTTTAGCGCTATGTCTTCAATTTTTTTAACAATTCATGTTTCGGAGGCGTCATGGGAAAGAAGCTTTTCAAAGTGAAAATAAATAAAATCTTACTTAAGGTCCGCAATGAGCCAAGCGCGACTAACCAATCATTCGATTTTATCAATTTAAAAAGACAGGGCAATCAATTTTGATAAGGTGATTGAATATTTTAGTCAAATAAAGTCTCGTAAGCATGTTTAGTATTTGGTGTTTTATTTTAAGTAGGGGTGCTTAATGCAAAACCGCCCCGGGTGCCAATCTACCTTACGCCGCCACTGTATGTATGTATAACTTCTTATATTAATGAGTTTTTTGTTTTTTCTTTAAACTCTATATTCTCAAATGTGGAAACTTCACTGGTTCATGCAAATTTGTCAAATGTAATTATTTAATAAAATATTTACAACTGTTTGTTTCCCAAATAAAGTAAAATAAAAAATAAAAATAAAATAAAGTTAGCCTCCCAGAAACTGGGCATGCTGTGTAGGGCCCGCAGATACTTTAATAGTGCACAACTGCTAACCCTGTACAAATCACAAGTTCGCCCCACGGTTGAATTTGGCAGCCAACTCTGGTCTGGAGCTCCAAAATACCTGAAAAATACCCTCGACTCTGTGCAGAAACGGGCGGTCCGTTTGATAGATTCTCCCATCTTAACAGACGGATTGCAATCTTTAGAGCACAGGCGTCGGGTGGGAATGCTATCCTTGTTCTACCGGTATTACAATGGAAGATGCTCCGAGGAACTAGCATCATTGATCCCTTCGGCACCGGTGCATAGTCGGGAAACACGCCAAACGCGTGCCCAACATTTGTACACGGTTGACATTTGTCACATGAGAACGGGTCGCTTCTTCGACTCGTTCTTATGTTCAACAGCTCGGCTGTGGAATAATTTGCCGGCCTCTGTGTTTCCTCCTTCCTACAATATAGGTCTCAAGACCAATGTTCATTCCTTCCTCTCCTCAAAAAGACCCTCCACACAGCATCCCAGATGACATAGGCCCTGAGGGAAATTATTTTCCTCAAGGCCTCCTGTGTGGAGCTAATGTAAAAAAATAAAAAAAATAGCTTTAACTGTGTTTGGTGACCAGATCTGGATAGTCAGGTACTTCCCGCCCCTCCCCACTACCGCCAGCCTCATGATGCTTATAACATATCCAAATTGGGGATGCTATAGTCTCACTGGCGCCAGATGGTTGGGAGCATATCCTGGGCGGTTGAGGTTTGTCCGGATCTTGTCCGGATCTGTGCCCTGGTTCATGGGGTGTGTTTTGTCCGAATCTTGGCGGTCTGCGTGGCAGGCCGGATCGGGAAAGACTGGTTAAGCGAGATCTTTTGGCTTCTCCAGGATTCTTTCGGAACATTGCCTTGCATCGCAGTGGGTTATGCCCGTCACTTACGGACACAATAACCCCCAGATTCTTACCCACCCCTCATACCATTTACTTCCCTTTCTTAAAAAGAACCTCCACACAGCATCCCCAAAGAAGACATAGGCCCTGAGGGGAATTATTAATTTTCCTCAGGTCCTCTCGTGTGGTGCTAATGTCAAAAAAAAGTAAATGTGCACGCGGGGTCAATATTTTATGATAAATCTTGAAAAGCACGTTAGGTTTTAAAACTCTTAGGTTGAACGGGTTGTGTCATAAAAATTTGAACAAATCATCAAATATTGGAAATTAATTTTCACGTTATGTTTAAGTTCGATTCAAGTTATTATATCATTATAGGCCAGTTGCTTCATAAAACTGAAATAATCACAGAACTAGATTAGAACTTTCACGGAACGTGAAAATTAACTTCAAGTATTTGATGAATTGTTAAAATTTTTTGAAATCATGAAAAATAAGAAAAATTCAATTCATTTTTGTAAAGCCATCTTTATTTAATGTCGAAAATTGTGAATTTCGATGAAAGAGAAATGTTTATTTATTAACGGAATTACGTCCAATTTACAAGAAAATAACACGAATTAAAAGAAAGTGTAAATTATGAATAAGAGTTAAGAATGATAAATGAATTCCTCCTTCCTACAAAACGTTTATCTTCAAGACAAATGTTCATTCCTTCCTCTCCTCAAAAAGCCCCTCCACACAGCATCTCAGATGACATAGGGCCTGAGGGAATTTTTTTTCTTAGAGCCTTCTGTGTGAAGTTAATGTAAAAATAAAAAAAAATCACGCGCTCTCTCTCTCTCTTTCACTTGATAGACATCATAAATCACCATCTTATTTTATTTTCATAACGATGATGAATTAAAGTTTTGTATTGAAAATTTCAGGCCAGACTTTTGGATCACGAAATACCCCACAAAAACAGTTGACATTGTTTTAACATGAGAACGGGTCATTTCTACGACTTCCACACAGCATCCCCAAACGTGACTGAGGATATTGTTTTTCTCACGGCCTCCTGTATGGAGCTAATGTAATGTAATGTAAAATAAAATTACGAGCTCCAACTGGTCCTTTCTAACCGGAGCCAGTGAGACTATGGCATCCCCAATTGTAATGGTGAAAGGCTGAACGGTATTTTTTTAATTAGTTTTATATACATATACATGTAGGTAATATAATCATGAGTAATTACATTTTCAGGTTACAATGGGATTAAACTTAAATCATTAAATTATTTTTATTTTTATTTATTTATTTATTTGTTTATTTACGCCCATTTAGGCTTTTGCATACATATATACACTTAACAATATTTACGAAATTATACTAGTAAATAGTGCAGGAAATGACTGTTTACAACACTTGCACAAATACAAATATAAAGCAAAAATACTATTGAATTTGATCCACACAGTATGCAGGCACAAAATATAAAAATAAAGAAATACAAAAATAGCTTTTCTCCTTCAGCCGACAAAACACCACCAATATGCTAGTCAATTCAAACAGTTTCATCAACACATTCCCCTACTTGATGAAAAAAACTTCAATAAGGTATGCTTATAAATTAAAATTGATGAATTAAATGTCGCATAGGAGTGTAATATTGGCATGGTGACTTAGAATTGCTACAATAATATGGTCTTTATACTGGGTTTTATTGAGTATTTATTTATACTGGGTTTTTGCAGATGTTCTCACAAGGACGAGAGTTTGTACAGATATGAACGAGTGTGTAGGACGGACTGGAGGCCAATATCCTCTCTGTTACGCTCTCAATGTCTCTCTGTTGGTAGAAACCAATTTTTTTGAATTTCCATATTTTTCAAAATTTGAATTTCGATACTTTTTAAAATAATCCACTTTAAACCAAAATCCAGAAATTACTCCAAATATGCTCAGGAATCGCTGGTTAAAATCCGGGATGTGCGGTAAAACATATGATGATTCGATGACCCGCTTACTAAAACGCATTGAATAAACATTTGATGATTCGACGACCGGCTTACTAAAACGCATTGAATAAACATTTGATGATTCGACGACCGGCTTACTAAAACGCATTGAATAAACATTTGATGATTCGACGACCAGCTTACTAAAACGCATTGAATAATTAATTAATTTTTTTTTTTTAATTATTTGTTTATTTAGCACAATATTATACATTTATATACATTATTTATTAAATTTTGACTGCCCAACTAGGAGTATTATCCCGTTTTAGGACAGTCAAATAATTATGGGTATGAACATATGGAGAATGATTTGTACAAAAAGGAAAGAAAATTGATGAAATAAAAAGGGGAAATAAAAAGAAGAGAAGGAATATAAAATAAAATAATAAAAGAGAAGTTTAAAATATAGTACCTAACTGTTATATGTTTAGCATATCAAAAGAAAGAAAAAGAGAAGAGAAAGAATAAAATAAAAATGAAATAACCAATTAAAACATAAAATAGCCGTGGATGGTTTAGCATAGTTATTTACAGGCAAATGATTAAAATATAAGGTGATAACTGGTGTTTGCATTTCATTTCATATATATATCCTACGTACACATTTTGCATAGTGAGAACTAGAAAGAGAACAGAAACAATAAAGTAAAATAAAATAATCAATTAATGTTTGATTATTACTGTAGTTTGCTAAGCATAGTTATTAAAATAATAATAAAATAATAGGTATATCTTACTTATAATTGGTGTTTACATTGCGTATATTATAAGCCTACATACATATTTTGTATAAATATGAATAAAAAAGAGAAGAGATAGAATAAAGTAAAATATGCAATTAAAACATAAGAATGACAGCTGATTTCCAATTTAAAAGTAATAGGTAGGTACATACAGATAGGTATATACACATAAAAATTTAGATAGGTAGATACACATAATAATATAGATTAGAAGATAGGGGTATCTTTTACTTAGTTCATTTTTTGTTGGAATTTTTGTTGTTGTTTTTGGTTTGTGTTTGATTTTATTTTTTGTGTAGTAAAAGTTCACTCTCCTTTCTCCCTAATTGTTGAAACCAAGAAGTGGTCAATTTACGAAGAACAACTGTGCTTTCCTTTTTCCAAGCATCAGGCATGAAGTTGTATAGTTTTGGACCTAAGAAAGTGAAGTGTCTTTGAGCGAGAGATGTTTTAGTTGTGAGTGTTACAATTGGATTTCTCCGTGAGTGTCGGGTGTTGTGAGAGTGGTTAATAGATGGGTAGAGGTGGCGTTGTTTATGGGTGTTTAAAATTAATTTTCTCATGTACAGTTGTCTAACATCTAGAACTTCTAAGTCTTTAAATAGTGCATCACTGTGATATCTAAATGGTTTTTTGAGGATTACCCTTAGTAGTGATTTTTGAGCTTTTGCTAGTTTGTCCAAAACAGTTTTTACACATCCACCCCAACCTAAGGATGCATAGTCTAGAAGTGATCCGCACATAGCATCATAGATGAGTTTTAATTCTTTTTTACGTAAGATATTTCTGATTGTCATAAACATGTACGTGAGCTTTCTAACCTTTGTGGTGACTAGATCCACGTGACCGTCCCATCTAAGATATTTGTCTAATACAACACCAAGGTATTTTATATTGTCCACGCATTCTAATTTATAGCAAGTACAGGTAGTTGAGTCAGTGCATTTATGTACAAAAATATTATATGCTTCCTTGGGTTGGCCGGCTTCTGTCGCACTAAATCGTATAAATTTTGTTTTTTCCGAGTTGAGTGTTAACAGATTACTGTCTAACCAAAGTTTTAGCTGTTTTATTCCATCTTCTGCTTTGCAGTGTACTTCGTGCCATGTTCTACCTTCAAATATTAAAACAGTATCATCTGCAAATGTTATAATATGATTGGAAAAATTGCTGTTACACAGATCATTTATATAAATACTAAACAAAATAGGTCCTAAGGTACTTCCTTGGGGTACACCAAATTCTACAAGGGCCGGATCACTAATAGTATCATTAATTTTAACTTTTTGGTATCTGTTAGCTAAATAACTACCCATCCATTTGTGTAGCTGTCCCTGAATACCTATAGCCTTTAGTTTTTTTAGAAGTATTTTATGCGAGATGGTATCAAAAGCTTTGGCAAGATCTAAGAAGAGAGCAATAGATTTATTTCCCCGGTCAATATTATTGGAAATAATATCTGTCAGTTTAGCAATTGCATTTTCTGTTCCTAGACCTGGTCGAAAGCCGAACTGGTTGTTAGATAAGATTTTATGAGTTTCTAGGTAGAGGGTGAGACGATTTTTTACAATTTTCTCAATAATTTTTGAGAATGAGTTGAGCAGAGATATTGGCCCATAATTATGTATTTCCGATTTGATTCCATTTTTATGAATCAATATAACAACTGATTGTTTTAGGTGGTTTGGGAATATGCCTGTCTTGAAACTAAGATTACAAATGTATGCAATAGGATTCGCTATGAGTGGTTTCAATACTTTCAGCAGATTTGAGGAAATTTGGTCTGGCCCACAGGCATTAGATGACTTAAGCTCATCTATCATTTTCATGACTTCTTTAGTCGTTGTTTGAATCTCGTCTGTTTTAAGATTAAGGACAGTTGTAGGTATGTTGGCTAGTTCAGATTCAGTTTTCTTACATTTTTCAAGGATTTTATTTGCGAGAGAGGCTCCTATTGAAGTGAAATAGTGATTAGCAAAATTAGCCATCAATTTGGGATTAGTAGTACTTGTATTTTTAATATCCAATGATTGTATGAAAGACGATTTACTATTTTTTGTTTTGGTAATTTTACGAAATATTTCCCAGAAATGTTTTGGAGTTATGGTGTTTTCGTATATATATTTTTTGTAGAAATTTTCTTTAGTGGAATTAATTAGTTTTTTACATAAGTTTCTGTATTTCTTATATTGTTCTTGAATTAGAATATTATCTGGTTGTCTTTTAGCATTTTTGTGAAGTTGATTACGTCTATGGATGGATTTGACCAGACCAGGGGTTATCCATGGCATGAGTTTAAATTGTTTGTTCGGTATAATTTTGTTAACAGTGTGATTAGATATATAGTATTGTAATTTTGTGATAAATTGCTGCATTTCTTGGTCAGTGTCAGTCTGATCTATTACGTTTTGCCAATTTTCTGTAGACAGCTCATCAATCAGTGCATTGTAGTTTATTTTAGAAATACATTTATTTTTAGAAGGAGAGGAAGGCTTATTTCTTAGGCCGAGCGCTGTGGTATAATGATCTGAAATCGTTGTGTGTATAACAAACGAGTCCGTAAAATCAATGTTTTTAACATTGATGTGATCCAAGCAGGATTTACTTGTACCTTGTACTCGAGTGGGGGTATCAATTATCGGAGTAAAAGCGTTTTCAGTGAGAAAACATAAATAATCACCAGATTGGCGATGGTTGTCTAGAATAGTATTAATATTTAAGTCTCCAATGATTATTTGATGTTCTGGGTTATCTGTGTTGTTAATGATAGAGTGGAGTGAATTTAGAAAGGAATCTATGTTGTGAAATGATGGCGATCTATAGATTGCAAAAATGCATAGGTTTTTGTTAAGCACAATTTTTAGACAGTTGGCTTGTGATAAAGTGAGTTCGTCAACTTGCGTCTGTATACCGTCCCTGACATAAATTACAACACCACTAGCTTTATTTATTATACTCGTTGTGTGGTACTCAGTATAATTTTGAATCTCTTTGGGGGTGAAGTATTTATTAATCCAGCACTCAGTTAAAACTATCATATCAAATGTGAAATCAAGTTCGTCAAGAAATACGAGAAAGTCATCAATATTGGTAATACTTCTTATGTTCTGGTGAATAATTTTCAGACCGTACGATTCCCAACAATATTTATTCATGTCTACAGGATTGTCAATCACATTTTTGATACATGTGAGCAAGGTTTCTTCGGGGATATCAAAAGCTACTTGAATCATTTATAGTTTGTTTTTTAAAGTTATTAAGTATACCCACAATGATAAACTTTGGAAACGTACAGATATGTGTGTAGTAAAATAGTACAGATGTGTGTAAGTAAAATAGTACAGATGTGTGTGAGTAAAATAGTATGTGTATGCTTGTATTAGTGAGTCATAATGTGAGAAGGATATTTTCACAGGTAATGTGGATAGCTCGTGATTCTGTTGTTTGACGTACGTATACACGCCCCGCTTTCACCCATACGTAAGCTAGTTTTTTTTCCGTAGCCGTCTTTTTCGCCAGGTAAAGTAAGCGTTTATTTGTTGACGTTAAGTGTTCCGATATATAAACTGGTGTACGCGGTCCGGAGAGGCCTATGGAGCTCGTGTTGAGTTTGTCTTCCTTCGTGGTAGCGTTCAAATTGTATCTTTTTACACAACTTAGGAATTCATCTCTTAAGTGAATTTCTTTAAACCGCGCAATTATAGGCCGGGTTTTTGTTGGGGTTGGCCTACCAGGAGCTCTAAATGTTGACTCGATATCATTTGTTGTAGTGGTTGTGCGTATTTCTTGACTAATGTTGAAAATAATATTTTGTAACTTTTCTCCTTCAATCTCCGGTACCCCTCTTATTTCGGCAAAGAAATTTTTTTGTTGTCGTTCTTGATCGTCGAGTTTAAACTCGAGCATTGAAACTTTTGCTTCGAGTTCCATATTCTTCTTTTGGACGGAATCTATGCTTTTCATTTTGTGCATCGCGTTTTTCAATTCATCCTCAAATCCCTCCATTTTTGAGTTGAAGAGGGTCATTGTTTTCTTGAAGTCTTTGAATTCTTCATATAATACTGTCACTTTTGATTGGATGCTCTTGTACTCTTGAAGTTCCACCTTGATTTGGCGGAGTTCCTCCATAAGAAGAGTTTCCCCTGGAGTTAGGCCTGGTTTGCTGACGTTGGCAGGAGGAGGAGGTGCGTTCTCTTTACTCGATGTGGAAGTTAAACATTTGATGATTCGACGACCGGCTTACTAAAACGCATTGAATAAACATTTGATGATTCGACGACCGGCTTACTAAAACGCATTGAATAAACATTTGATGATTCGACGACCGGCTTACAAAAACGCATTGAATAAACATTTGATGATTCGACGACCGGCTTACTAAAACGCATTGAATAAACATTTGATGATTCGACGACCGGCTTACTAAAACGCATTGAATAAACATTTAATGATTCGACGACCGGCTTACAAAAACGCATTGAATAAACATTTGATGATTCGACGACCGGCTTACTAAAACGCATTGAATAAACATTTGATGATTCGATGACCGGCTTACTAAAACTATATACACTTACATCATCTTTGAGGATACTGTGTGAAGGGTCTTTTTAGGAAAGGTTGGAGAGGAATTTATGGGAAGAAAAGGGTATTATGGGTGGGTAGGAATCTGGGGGTCAGTGTGTCCAGGACTGATGGACGTATGAATCTATCCCTCCCACTGCAGTTCAAGGCAATATTCCAGCCAAGACCCTGACAAACCTCACCCCATGAACTCAGGTACCCCTTCTAAGTCACCAAACGTAGCGAACCACTTGGGGTGACCTATGTCAGAGGTATTGGTTATCCAATAAACGGTTCCCGGGGCGGCGATACCCATATCCGCCTCCCAAATTATATCCCCGTAAGCGGCATTTACACAAAAATAAAATAAAAAGGAATTGGCTACAATTCCTATCAATATAAATTTATTTTTTCAAAACTATCAGAAGTGTCCTCATTAAAAAAGACTTAATTAAGTTTTACATGGCTCTCTGCCAATCACTGTTAGAATACGGTATTATCGGATGGGGCAGTGCAAATAAAAACATACTAAATCCACTAATCAAAACTCCAAAAGCCATAATGAAAATTATACTGAAAGTTCCTGTAAGAACTAGCACTGACGAAATGTTCAACAATCTTAACATCATGTCAATTAAACAACTATATTCTAAAACTATACTCATTTACATTCATAAGTACAAAACCCAAGAAATAACAACTAATACGTACATAAGAAACACTAGATTTCATGGTCAAAAACTTATTCAACAAGTAACTACTAACACAACATTTGGGCAAAAAAGCTTCTTATATTATGGCATTAAACTCTACAATAAAATACCACTCTCACTCAAACATTATAACATTTAAATTTCAAATAAAAAGCTGGATACTAAATATAGGGAGATCAGAAATAGAAAATATACTGATATCAAATACAGACTAAAACCAAATCTAGTAAACTGAATTATAAAAAAAAACACTATCTTATTTACTTTATGATTATTTAAAAAAATACTACATGATATATGTTATGTCTAATTCATATTAATTTCTTATAATTAAATTATAATTTGTAAATGAAATCCTCAGCACGGGAGATTCCAGTGAGGATATCATTATACCTACTGTTACTAAGAAATGAAGACAATAAATCATGTACGCACCAGATTTAAATGTCCGGGTTAAATTTTCCCCAAAAAAAAAAAAAGGAAAAAAAGAAGGAAAAACTAAACCCTTTCACACACTTCCCCAAATGATCATCTAGTCAACCCACGCTATGCAATTGCACTATATAAGTATTATAAATACAAAACAATACAAGAACAACATGTCAACCTACTAGAGACCAAATGGGAATATAATTCACCGACTCCAGATATTTTCATATCAGAGGGTTCGGCTCTGTGGCATTTCTAATTGAACCTATAAATCCTACTGATCTCTCAATATAAATATTTAAAAAATCCTTTGTAATCCTATATGTATTTAAAATGACTGATTTTTGCATTTTTATATACAAATTCTTTGACAAATCTAATATGCTTAAATTTTGAATCAGATTCCTAGGTATTATGCCAGTGGCCGAAATAACAAATGGCAATATTTTTATAGTCCGAGAATGCCAAATTCTTTTAATCTCATTTCCTAAATCTGTGTATTTTCTTATTTTTTCAGAAATAGTTTTTTGAATATTACAGGAATTTGGAATAGCTACATCAATGATATAAGTTATTTTTTTAATTTTGTCATGTAAAACTATATCAGGTCTATTATGACTAATTGTTCTGTCTGTTAGTATAGTTTTATCATAATATATTTTATAAAATTCATTTTCTAAAAATGAATTTGGTTCATATTCATAATATGGTACTATATTACGGCAGTCAATCAAGTTATGTTTAATTACCAAACTTTGGTGAATTATTTTTAAAACCTGATTGTGCCTAAATGTATACTCGGAAGGCGCTAATATAGAACATCCCGATATAATATGTTCTATAGTTTCGGGAAAAGCCAAACATTTTCTACATAAATCATCAATTTGATTAATATCTTTGATTATATGCTTTCTATAATTTTTAGTATTAATGACTCTATCTTGAATGGCAAGCATAAATCCTTCTATTTCTGCGCTCAACTCTCCAATACTCAACCAATTGTTTGACGAAAGTTTGTCAACATACGTTTGGTTGAGATAATTGAAGTGTTTTGCGTGAATAATTTTATTTGACTAGGAATCTAATAATTCCTGGTTAGTATTTATAAGAATGTTGGCATTCTCGTCATATAAATTTAAAGGTGTAATATTTCTATCTGCCTTGCAAATTATTTTGTGCATTTCTGAGCTATTAGCTTTCCTATGGAAAAAATTTCTAAGCATTTCTACCTGATTGTGTTTCAAAGATATTATTTTGACTACACCTCTACCTCCTAAATTTCTAGGTAAATTAATTCGTTCTATAGCTGAATTTGGATGATAGCAATTAAATTTTGTTAACGTAGTTCTAATTAATCGTTCTAAACTATCTAAATCTGTATTGGACCATTTAATTATGCCAAATGAGTACGTTAGTAGAGGTATTGCCCAAGTATTTATTGCTTTTACTAAATTTTTAGCAGATAGATTGCATTTTAAAATTTTTCTGATCCTAGTTTGAAATTTAATCCTATTATTATTATTATTATTATTGTTATATTATATTTTCCGCTCCTACAGAGACATTGTAAATACGGGTTTAAAATATAAAATTGCACCGCATTATTTACATAAATAATTTCCTTTGTTTCTTTTGCTTAAATATGACTGTCAAATGTTTGTTTAGTCCGCTAGGCCTTTCCGTTAAAAACGAAAAGCGAAAAATACAGAACTGACATTTTATTCCCAGTTGGCAACGACAGACAAATGCTCGATATTTAATGGGGGAGTTATTTATTTAACACTGGCCCCCTCAGTAGCTATTCTGAAGACATTTTTGTAAGTAAATACAGGGTGGCACAATAGAACGTGCATATTTTAAACATAGGTAAAAAAATAAATACTCTAAGGATAGTTGAAATAAAATATAGGAATTATAAGGTAATTAAATGAGGTTTATTTTTTTAAAATAATATCTTCCAAATACGACTCTCTCTGAAACGGCACTCCTCTAATCGCGAGCGCGAGATTAGTGAAAACTCTCTTCAGTAATGCTGGTGTGATTGCTGCCATTTCACTACGGATACTCTCCTTCAGCTGACTGATGTTTCTCGGATTGTTGATATAGACTTTGTTTTTGAGGTGTCCCCACAGGAAAAAGTCAGGAGGCGTTACATCTGGGCTACGTGGGGGCCATGAGATATCACCTCTTTTAGAAATTAGTCTGGCTGGGAATATCTGTCTCACAACCGCCATAGAGTCATTTGATTTGTGACTGGTAGCTCCGTCTTGTTGAAACCAAGTCCTTGAATTCACTATTCTTGATTTCTCTAGTTCTGGAGTCAAAAATCCTTCTAACATCGCAACATAGCGGTCGGTGTTATCAGTGACGTTGAATCTTCAAAAAAGAAAGGACCAATAATTCCTTTGCTCGAGATTGCTGCCCATGCAGTCACTTTTTCAGAGTTTCGGATTTTCACTGCTCCAATAACGACAATTTTGACGGTTTACGAACCCATTTAAATGAAAATGAGCCTCGTTAGAAAAAGAGGATATTGTCAAAATTGGAAAATCGGTGAAGCATTTCTTCAGCAAACGCCAACTTGCTCCGAAGTCTTGCTCTTTCAATATTGTCTCCGGTCCTAGATGTTCTTGGACGACCTTTAGCTCATAGCTTAAAAGTTGAACCGGTCTCTTCGAAACGCTTTATCCATATTTTGATTAAATTTGCACTCGGGGCTTCGCGAATTTGTTGTAATCCATATTCAGTACAATATAGTCACCTTGCAGAGATGTATGAACGACCGTTCTCGTAAAATGCGCGAACACAAAATGCGCGACACTTCCCGTCAAACTGACTCATGGCTACTAAAACTGCATGCGTACCTCTATCCAATCCTGCTAGGCTCCCCCCGCCCGCGCGCTAAATACCCCGCAAAAAAAGATGACGCAATATGCACGTTCTATTGCGCCACCCTGTATTATAACAATAACGGTATGGCAATGTAACTGCCCAGTTATAGAACTCAAATCATAAAATATCTAGTCTCTTTCAACGGAAGCAATCTTCCGAACAGGCCCTCCATTGATATGATTGGTGTAACCCTAAGTGACCAGCTCAGGTATGGGGGCTCTATCGAAGCCAGAGTAAAGTTAGCCTCCCAAAAACTGGGCGTACTGTAGTACAGGGCCCGCAGATACTTTAATAGTACACAACTGCTAACCCTGTACAAATCACAAGTGCACCCCACGGTTGAATTTGGCAGCCAACTCTGGTCTGGAGCTCCAAAATACCTGAAAAATACCCTCGACTCTGTACAGAAACGGGCGGTCCGTCTGATATATTCTCTCATCTCAACAGACGGATTGCAATATTTAGAGCACAGGCGTCGGGTGGGAATGCTATCCTTGTTCTGTCCTGGTATTACAATGGAAGATGCTCCGAGGAACTAGCATCATTGATCCCTTCGACACCGGTGCATAGTCGGTAAACACGCCAAACTTGACTTTTGTCGCATGGGAACGGGTCGTTTCTTCGACTCGTTCTTGTGTTCAACAGCTCGGCTGTGGGATGATTTGGGGGCCTCTGTGTTTCCTCCTTCCTACAACATGGGTCTCTTCAAGACTAATGTTCATTCCTTCCTCTCCTCAAAAAGACCCTACACAAAGCATCCCAGATGACATAGGCCCTGAGGGAAATTATTTTCCTCAGGGCCTCCTGTGTGAAGTTAATGTAAAAAAAAATAATAATCTCTGAGTTATAATTGATGAAAATCTTATATGGGACCTACACATCAAAAAATGTCATTTTTTCCGTAGTATCGTGTGTACATGGCATTTTAATCAGTGAAGAATGAACTACTTTTTTAAAGGTAAATTTTTACCATTGAAAGGTAAATTTTGGCCATTTTGTTGAACACCAAACAAAAAACCAAATTCACGAAAAATTGTTCAACAGGATGCCAAAAATTTACCTTTCAATGTTTTTTATAATAATCCTAGTTCATTCTTCAAACTAGTTCATACTTCGCAGACTAAAATGACGTTTGAATTTTTTGTTTCATATATTTAAGGATTTATATATAATGACTGATTATATATAGTGAAAGATTCTAGAATTTTAGAATTCGAATGTTTTTAAAATGTCCTTTAATGGTTTTTTAAATGTCTAATAAGGGATTTTATATGAGATAAACTCTTACCTGTAAAAGAAATGTTATTTTTTTATTATTTTTAATCATTTTAAAATCGCAAACAAAAGGTTCCATAAAGGCATTTTATGGTTCATCATTCCCACACATTATTGTGTCATTTTGTTATTCTAGAAAATCATAATGTATTTTAATTCCCAAAAGTTGATGATGTATCCGATATTTATAACACAGATATTATATCTGTTTTGGGGAGGAGAAGAATTCGTTTTTAAAATGGTCTCTAATGATTTTAATATTTAATAAGGGATTTTGTATGAGATAAACTCTTACCTGTAAAACAAATGTTATTTTTTATTTTTAATCATTTTAAAGTCGCAAGCAAAAGGTTCTGCAAAGGAATTTTGTGGGTTATTATTTCCACATATTATTGTGTAATTTTTTTTATTCTAGTAACCAAAAAAATAGTTCGTATACCTATAAACATGTTAAGTTATTATTAGTAAACATTTATTATTATATAACATTGTAAGTAAATATTGTGAAAAATAGTACTAATACATAAAAAAAGTTTGTTTTTTTGCCCCATCACTAGCCGTAAAATGTTGCACTTACCCCAATCTGCCAAATAATGTTTGATTTATGATGTATATTCCACTATATTCAATATTTTTACATAGCGAAATTGTGTGTTTAGTGCGTTTGATTGGATTGCCAACTAACAATTTTTTTTCATTTTGCCATTAATAAAAATATTGAAGTTAGATCCACTTACCCCGAAGGCGGGGTAAGTGGATCTATCAAGACTTTTTTTTTAAATACTGAAAAATCTAATAAAAAGAGTAGATTAACTTCTGGTGATAAAACCATTTGATTAAGGAATAGTTAAAATTCCTTGAATAAAAAATTGAATGCGATGGGATAATGCTGTGACATATGGGATTACTTTAAACTTCATCTATTCATTTTATACAGTGCTCTTACCCCAACTCACCTTACATGTATAAAATAAAAGTGGTCTACAACAAATTTATATGTGTTTTTTATTGTAATTTTTTTTTAAATATTTATGTTGAGGGATCAGTAGGATTTTATAGGTTCAATTAGGAGTTCCACAGAGTCGAGCCCTCTGATATGAAAATATCTGGAGTCGGTGAATTTTTTTCCCATTTGGTCTCTGGTAGGTTGATATGTTGTTCTTGCATTGTTTTGTATTTATAATACTTATATAGTGCAATTGCATAGCGTGGATTGACTAGATGATCATTTGGGGAAGTGTGTGAAAGGGTTTTGTTTTTCCTGTGGGGAAAATTTAACCCGGAAATTTAAACATTGCAGAACGCCCGCAATCGGAGTCACCATAAAAAATCTTTTTTTCAAGATGAGTGGCAAAGTGTAATTCAGCAATTGGCGACAATTTGGGGCTGAAAAAATTGTAAAGTGTGTTCAAAATATGAATTCGTATGTGGTGAAAAGTGCACAGTTGTATGTTTATTTACTCGACAAAAAAAAATCCAAAAAAGTGTCTTCACAGGATAAACCACTAGCTGTGATTTATTTACGAAAAAAACATAAAGCACGTTTTATTGATTTTAAAAAGATCAGGCATAAATATTTAAATGTTTTCCCATCATTTTTTAAAGAATTAAATTTTTCATATTATACAATAAAACCATAACCGAAAAGAGGTTCGTAAGTAGATCTTTAAAGCACACATATAGGCCTGATAAATCATGTTTTTCTGGGCTTGTAAAAAGACTAATAAAAAAACACTCGATTATTTCAAAGGCAAACATAGTCTGTCTAATTGTAAATGCAATGCTAATTGTAAAAGCAAACGGTCAAATGCATAGAAAACTTTAAATTTCGAGTTTACTTTTACAATCAGCATTGCATTTAGCATTCTCGGTAAATGAAGAAACCCACCCTTGTAAAAGTAAACGGTCAAATGCATAGAAAACTTTAAATATCGATCGTTTATTTTTACAATTAGCATTGCATTTAGCATTCTCGGTAAATGAAGAAACCCACCCTTGTAAAAGTAAACGGTCAAAGGCATAGAAAACTTTAAATATCGATCGTTTATTTTTACAATTAGCATTGCATTTAGCATTCTCGGTAAATGAAGAAACCCACCCTTGTAAAAGTAAACGGTCAAATGCATAGAAAACTTTAAATATCGATCGTTTATTTTTACAATTAGCATTGCATTTAGCATTCTCGGTAAATGAAGAAACCCACCCTTGTAAAAGTAAACGGTCAAAGGCATAGAAAACTTTAAATATCGATCGTTTATTTTTACAATTAGCATTGCATTTAGCATTCTCGGTAAATGAAGAAACCCACCCTTGTAAAAGTAAATGATCGAAATTTAAAAATTTCTATGCATTTGACCGTTTACTTTTACAATTAGCATTGCATTTAGCATTCTCGGTAAATGAAGAAACCCACCATAAGTGTAGAAAATATTATAAATTGAACTACAAAATTTCTAGGCTGGCAATACCAATTTAAATGTCAAATATTCCTTCAATGACACAGAATATACAGAACACTGTAAATCACATTTAAAAAAAAATTGTTCTTAAAGAAAACATATTAAAATCGAAGAAGCACTGTTGTTAAGGTACCTACTTTATGACATAAATTTTATTGAAGGATGTTTTACAAAGTGATTTGCTTTCATTTAATTTAAAATACATTTGAATTTAACATTAGGTAGAAAGGAAGAATCACTGATGGTGAGTTTAGTTACACCACTTTTAGATCTGAATGAGTTAAATATATTTAGATCTAAAATTAGAGACATGATCTTCAGCCCGGGCAATGCTAGGTACTTAGGATAGTATTAAATAAATGTGAGCAAATTCTAAACTGTGCTTTATATTTTACTAACTGGTACCCGGAATGCGTTGCTATGCCAATTAATAAAGAAAATGTTTGTAAACATACATAGAAAGGATTGAGAAAACACAAAATCGTTTTCTACGATACCTTGATTTTCGAGGATATCGTCCTCATCTAAGTTATGTGGAGTCAGCCTCGTTTTTCAAAATCTCGTCACTAGAAAATCGTAGAAATTCTGCAGACGTAATATTCTTGCAAAAGATAGCCACCTCCAGTGGCGGCCGCTGCCCTGAAAACTTGGTGGTTCACTGATAATCCGTAACTATGAGATAACGATTACTAAGCAACATTAGGTAAAAACGATCCCACTAATCTTATTTGGAGAGAAGATCTATTTTAAGCTGTTTTCGAAGTGCGAAAACTTCTACATATCGCATTTTAATTAAAAAAATTATTTTTCGGTACTAAGAAAATAAAAACACAATAGATACGATTTCTTCGTAAATAAATCTTAAATTTCAACCCAAAAAACTATTTTTTTTACAATGTTTAATTTATTTTATTTTATGTTTCATAAAATAAAATAAATTTAAAAGTAGTGTAAGAAGAATATACGACGCAAATGTGAATGGTAGAAGAAGTCAGGGACGCCCGAGGAAGACATGGCACGAGCAAGTGAATAAGATATTTGAGTCGGGCCATGTCGAAAGTCGGAATAATAGAAGAGAATGTATGAGACGATGTATGAATGTGAGTGAGGCAAAGAGTGTGTGCCAAGACCGAGTTATTTGGCGGTCCGTCCTCTCTGCCTACCCCTGTGGGGAAACGGCGTGATGGTTGGTTAGTTAGTTTTATATTTCATTTTAAACAGGATACAAACATATAAACAATGTATAAACAGCACGAGGGCAAAATTGTCAAAGTTACCTATGAAAAAATTGTATCCCTTAATGATCTGCGTTTTATAATTTAAAACATCAATCAATAAAAAGCAAATATATGTAAAATTTAGGTATTTGCTGTACCTTTTGATTAAAAAAAGAATTATTCAGTTTGCTTAAGTATTTTGGCCTTAAATCAGAATTTAACTTTGTATGATAAAGGCCGCTGGGTGGCACACCAAAATATCTAAATTTTTCATACATATGGCCGGTGTTGCGCGCTGGCGATGTTTGGGATACTCGATACAAAAACATAATTCGTTCCGCTTGCAATGGGCCTGCACACCGGACAGGGTAAATTCGCGCGGAACTTTGAGAATTTGCTCTCCCTGATTCATATTATATTATGCATTATATTGGTAGGTGATATTTTTAATGAAATTCATAGATTTTATATTTTTCGGTAAGATATTATAAAGTAATTTTAGACGATATAATTTACCAGTGCTGCACACAAACACACTGTTCAACCAGCCGCCCTTGGCCACCTCTGCGATAGATTGCCCGGAATTACTTGAAAGAATTCAATTAAGAGTGCCCACCAGACAAACTAGACTAAATCACACACTTAACACTCCTCGATGCAACACTAACTCTACACAAAACACATTCATTAACCGCGCTTCACACGCCTTTAACAATTCATACAATGAATTCGACTTATTCAACACAGCACCCCAAACTCTAAAAAAAATAAACAATAAATAACTTCTAAACATATACAAACTATTATACTTCTATACAAATAACTTATTCACTCCCAGATTAGATCCGTCCCCTTCCCCTCCCGCCCACCATCCCATCCCAAAAGCTATTATATTATAACTTTTATAACTTTTTAATCTCTCTAATTAATACACACCAGTGAAAACCTATTATTGGTTCAATAACATATACATATGTAAATACACCTAAGTAAATAATGTAACTGTTGGTTTTCCAAAATAAAATAAAAAAATAAAAAAAAATGTTTCTCCCTGCGTGTCCTTTCCCATTCGTCTAGTTCCCCTTCCGCCCCCCTCCCCATTCCTCTCCCGCGTCCTCTTCCCCTCTCGCGTTTCCACTCCGCCTCCTCCACCTTCCCTCTCCCCACTCCACTCCTCCCCTTCTCCCGTCCCGCAAACCCCCCTCCCGAGTTTCCCTCCCTGGTTCGCCTCCCCCCCTCCCGCGTTCCATAAATAAATTCCCGTTACATTTCGTTATCAAACAGCTCGCGTGCCACCTATTGCACTTTTTTATACAAACTTCATAACGCCAGAGCTCACCAGAAAATAACGAACACAACAAAAAATAATTATCCAATTTGGTGCAGTCGTTCGGATGTTATGCGCGGACATACATTTCGGCGATTCATATTTATACAAATTTCATAATGCCAGAACTCACTTTATAGGAACCTTGCACAGTTTTATAGGAACCTTGTCCTGATAATGAACACAACAAAAAAGAATTATCCAATTTGGTGCAGTCGTTCGGAATTTATGCGGGAACATACATTTCGGCGATTAATTTTTATAAAATATATAGATAGACTAGCTGATCCGGCGAACTTCGTACCGCCTCAGAATCAAAAACTGTTGTCAACTTATTAGCTGAATTGATCTAAATTGTTTCTCCCTGCGTATACCATACCTTGATCTAAATTGTTTCTCCCTGCGTATCCTTTCCCCTCTCGCATTCCCTCTCCCTCTCCCCAGTCTCCCCACTCCACTTCTCCCCTTCCCCCGTCCCGCTAACCCCCCTTCCTGAGTTCCTTTCCCCCGGTTCACAGTTCAATATTATACCCCTTACAATATTGCTGCAGTTCTTTCAAAATAGGAGAATTCGTTCCATACAAAATGTATGGGGAAAATAATTTTCTTCGGAGTGGAACACCCTTTACTTTTAGGGGTATGAAAAATAGATGTTGGTCGATTCTCAGACCTACCAGATAAGCACACAAAATTTCATCAAAATTGGTCCAGCCGTTTCGGAGGAGTATGGTAACAAACACCGTGACACGAGAATTTTATATATTAGATATAGATAGATAAATAGATTACGATATCGTTATTCTTCATTATGTTAACACAAAATTGCGAAGGTATAAAATAACTATATGCAATTCTAATTTTGAGATCAGTGGGAATCTAAATTGTAATGAAACGATATTTTTTCAATTTAATTTTTTTACAAAATGTAGGTTAGACAGTTTTACATTTCCACCATGAGATATATTTTTAGTATTTCCTTTTGAACAACAGTGGCCCCCTCTTATGTTTTCTACTCTTATTTGACAAACTGTGTGTGCTCTACGCGCAGTATTTAATTAAAGCATGCAAAATGTTTCAAAGCGAACTTATTTTCAAACCAAAAACAACAATTATGCATTACTTGTAGTACACCGCTTTTAATGTTTGTATACGAGATATGGAAAGGCTAATAAAAGGTATATTGAAAGAAGGTTAAATGCAGGAAATTACATTAATGGAGGTCTGATCGCGGTCAATTAGGGCTCGTACACATAAACGCGATACGATGAGCAAGCGACACGACATCGCAACGTGCCACGGTTTCGTCGTGTGGTCGGTCACAGTTATCTCGAAAAATGGACAGCACTAGACGTGTGCTGATTTTAAGAAAACAAATGAAGAAGAAACAGATACACAGAAGATACTGGATACATCCATTTCTTTCAATTATGAATAACGAGAGTAGGGATGCAACGATATATCGGAAAGCCGATAAATATCGATATATCGACCCCCAAAAATATCAATATCTCAATATATCATATCGAAAAACCCGCCTAATTTAAAATACCCACAAAATCGGGTAAAATTCTTTTACTGGCAACACTGACTGTCTAAAAAAATTGGTTCTGTTTTCTACTCTAATCTGTGGTTGGTGACAGCACTATAAATCTTTGGCTTACATGCAAATAAAAAGAAAAAAACTGACCGTGACGACAAGCTTACATTATATCTTTCTCCTCTTCTACATACTTTTGAAACATGGCAATAAATTCAAGGTGTATATCCCAATCTTTTTAAAGTGGTAATGAGTCATCTACCAATTGTGGCAACAAGTGTTCCTTGTACTATAACTTTACTATAACTCAAAGCGTAAACCGGCTACAAGGAAGCAGACCGTCAAAGTTACTATTTTTAAGTTCAATCTCTCTCTCTGGTTTCAATCCTGGGATCGATTTGCAGCAATTTCATCTATACGTCTCTTCCACTCTTCCCTGTCTTGTGCGGCTCTTTTGAAGTCTGCATATGATGAGCAGCGCACGCCCACCAGCAGGTCCTCCAGGTACTCTCGGCGTGGGCGTCCCCTAGAGTTTGTTCCCTCGGTCATACCCTCCATTATGGCATGCAAGAGGCCTTCTTGTTTTATTACATGGCCGATCCATCTTGCGCGCCTTTCGGACAAGGTCCTGAGCAGGTGCCTTCCTCCTTCAATTCTTTGGAGAACCTCCTCATTTGTAATGTGGTCTCTCCAGGAAATTCCTAATAGTCTTCTATAGGACCACATCTCAAAAGCCTGTAGTCTCCGTTTACATATCTCTTTCGGATAGGCACCATGTTTCGCAGCCGTACATCAAGATACTCCATACATAGGTCTTGATGAGGAGTATTCTCAGTTTTAGGTCTATATTATTCGATTCTATTATTTTCGACCTTCTATTGAATGCAAGCCTGGTGTATACGGCTGTTGACCTCGCTCTTAGACCGATCGTCCCATGTTATTTTGCAATTACAACATGAATAAATAAAGACAAAACAAAGCTGCTGACTGTAGGCCAAACGCAACATCAGATGAGAGTAGAGATGTCAGGAGTTCCACTAAAGAACACCAAGTTTGTCTACCTCGGGAGCAACCCCAAGTGGTTCGCTACTTTTGGTGATTTAGCAGGGGTGCCCGGGTTCATGGGGTGAGGTTTGTCTAGGTCTTGGAGGCGGATGACCAGGACATACTGAACCCCAGATTCCTACCCACCCCTTAAATCCTTTTCCTTCCCAGAACTCTCCTCTCCTTCCTTTCCTTAAAAAAACCCTCCACACAGAAATTCCAAAGATGACATAGGCCCTGAGGGAAATTATTTTCCTCAGGGCCTCCTGTGTGGAGCTCATGTAAAAAAAAGAACAAGTTCAATAGCTGGTACAAAAAACTGTTATTATTTTTTTTAATAAATTTTTGAAACTCATTTTATATACCTATTATTCACATAGGTAAGTATAAAAAATTATATGCATACATAATCGGTAAACGTTTGATAAATTTAAAGCTGCATTGGATTTCTATAAGCTTTTACAAAATAAGAAATATCGATATATCAATATCGACCTAATTCGATATATATCAATATCGATATCGATATATCGATATTTTTAAAAACTTGCATCCCTAAACGAGAGTCATTTTAAGAAGAAATATAACGCCTTGAAAATAGATCTCGGAAAGTTTCAACGACTTCGTACCATGCATCGTAGCACGTTGCGATGTCGTGTCGCTTGCTCTTCGTAGATTCCTACGATATGACGTCTTATCGTGTTTTTGTGTACGAGCCCTTAGTTCGCTGTTCGGAATAACTGATATGGGTCTCATAGAAACCGTTGTATCTTTCTTAATATTATGGTTAGAAATATTATCTAAATGGTTTTAGAAAGAGAAAATACCTGGCTTTATATTCAAATGAAATGAAAATTGAAATTTAACCTAAAAATAATTTAAATGTACACCTTTACGAAACCAAAGCTTCCGACCGCAATTCAAAATTTTTTTTTTTTTTTTGTACATTAACTCCAGACAGGAGGCCCTGAGGAAAATGATTTCCCTCAGGGCCTATGTCATCTGGGATGCTGTGTGGACGTCTTTTTGAGGAGAGGAAGGAATGAACATTGGTTTTGAAGAGACCCATGTTGTAGGAAGGAGGAAACACGGAGGCCGGCAAATCATTCCACAGCTGAGCTGTTGAACACAAGAACGAGTCGAAGAAACGACCCGTTCTCATGTGACAGATGTCAACCGTGTACAAATGTTGGGCACGCGTTTGACGTGTTTCCCGAATATACACCTTTGCCGAAGGGATCAATGACGCTAGTTCCTCGGAGCATCTTCCATTTTAATAGCGGTAGAACAAGGATATCATTCCCACCCGACGCCTGTGCTCTAAAGATTGTAATCCGTCTGTTAAATCAGGAGAATCTATCAGACCGACCGAGTCTCTGCACAAAGTCAAGGGTTTTTTCAGGTATTTTGGGACTCCACACCAGAGGTGGCTGCCAAATTCAACCGTGGGGCGCACTTGTCTCACCATTATTTAAAGTGTAAGAAAGAGCTACAGCATTATAGCGATAAGGAGCGTATATTTATTACCTTTTTTACCGTCACGTTTATTGTATTTTTTTATTGTTTTAGGTCCACGAAAAGAATGCAAGGCTGATGTAAGCGTAATGAATAAAATTAAGAAAGGGGGCCTCAGGTGGTTTGGGCGTGTAGAGCGAATGAACGAGGAAAGGAGTGTAAGGAGAATATATGACGCAAATTTGAATGGTGAAAGTCGGGGACGCCCGAGGAAGACACGGCATGATCAAGTGAATCAGATACTTGAGATGGGCCATGTCAAGAGTCAGAATAATAGAAAATTATGTATGAGGTGATGTGTGAATGTGAATGAGGCAAACAGTGTGTGCCAAGTCCGAATTGCTTGATGGTTCATCCTCTCTGCCTACCCTTGCGGGGAAACGGCGTGATGATTAGTTAGTTAGTCCACAATATACCATCTATTTTGTTTGAGTTATATTTAATAAAAATAAAAAAACGAGTGTGCTTTAGGCCACACAACTGAAGTAAAACTTCTGCTCCATCTATATGATAGGAAGAGAGAAAGAAAATGTGCGCGCACTGCTCTCTCTTGCTCATTCAGTGTGATACAGACAATTGACCTGCATTGTTTAACGTAACTGGCTATGAGAGAAAGAGAGAATGAACATGTGTGCTCGCACCTTCCACCCTTGCCCCTATAGTAATACACGAAGCGTTCGCCTCGCTTTTCGTAATGCTCTCGTCACGCATTCGCCAGCTTACTCCCCAAGTCAAGCGTGCGTAAAGAAGTTTTACATCAAAAAAATAATTCCACAAAATATATGTCAGAGAAACCAGCAGGTAGGTATCCCTCACGTGATGTATTTAACATTAATTATTTCATAGTAACTATTAACTTACTGGTAACTTGTGACTACGGTATAATGCATTTAAGTAATAGCAAACAGGAGAGGTCATTTTACTCTGCGTGTCTGACTAATTATGTATTCCAGATATTCAGATAGCCGTACCTACACAATGACAGGGATGCTAAACTATTTTTTGTTTCACCCTTGGTAATTTTTTAATTAAAACTTCTTTACGCACGCTCGACTTGGGGGGTAAGATGGTGAATGCGTTACGAAAAGTGGTGATGTGTTACGAAAAGTGTGATGCGAACGGTAATCGATGCGAACGGTGATCGATGGCGATGCGAACGTTCGGGCCTTTACGCACGCTTGACTTGGGAAGTGATAAGAGTAAGGATGGTCACCCCAAGGTCGTAGGTCACCCCAAGGACGTAGGTCACCCCAAGGTCGTAGGTCACCCCAAGGTCGTAGGTCACCCCAAGGTCGTAGGTCACCCCTAGGTCGTAGGTCACCCCAAGGTCGTAGATCACCCCAAGGTCGTAGGTCACCCCAAGGTCGTAGGTCACTCCAAGGTCGTAGGTCACCCCAAGGTCGTAGGTCACTCCAAGGTCGTAGGTCACCCCATGGTTATATTTCACCCCAATGTCAAATGTCACCCCTAGGTCATAATAGGTCACCCCGTTCGCTACGTTTGGTAACTTAGCAGGGATACCTGGGATCATGGGGCGAGGTTTGTCTTGTAGTTTTACTTCAGTCGTGTGGTCTAAAGCACACTCGTTTTTTTAAATGTTAGTTCCGTACAAGAGGAAAACAATTCCCCTCAGGGGAAGTTGTGCTGAAAATATTTTTAGGGAAAGGGAGGAGAGGAAATTCGCTGACGGGTGGGTACGATTCTTGGTATCAGTGTGTCCAGGAGCGACGGACAATGTTCCGAGAAAGTCCTACTGGGGAGGCCAAAAATTGGTGATGGTGAGATGGTGAGGTTTGTCCAGGTCTTGGCAGCCGATGCGTCTGCTCTCCTGCTGTGTGGTGGACGGGATCGAGAGAGACCAGTTGAGGGAGCTCTTTTATCCTCTCCAGCCAGAATCTCTCGATCCATCGCCTTGCACCGTAATTGGACGGATGGATTCATACGTCCGTCACTTCTACACACATTGACCCCCAGTTTTCTACCCATCCCTCATACCTATTTCCTTCCCAGAACTTCCTCTCCTGGACAGAGGCCGAACAATCAGCACAAGACAGGGACGTATGGAGGAGCCTTGTCGATGCAATGGGTCCCCGACCCGAAAAGGACAAGGGGAAGAAGATGATGCTGATGATGACCATAGTTACAGAAAAAACAGTTTTTTGGCTCTCCTGAACGTTTACCTTTTTGGACTCACATCCGCATGCTTCTCGGATACAGACATGTTTAATGTGTATTGCCTTTTTTATGCCGTCGCAGTACCGTAATCGTGAATCTTCGCGGTAATTTTTAAAGCGCTCAATCTGCCTTCGTTTGGGGTAGATCCGTTGTTATTACTTTTTATTTTATTTATTTATGTATATATATATATATTACAATACCTTACAAAATGATACTTTGTCTGTCCAACTGGGAAGGATACCCGTTTCAGGACAGCCAAATTGTATATTTAGTTCATAATATTCTTAACAAAGGAATGATTTCGTTCAAGAGATCACAGGAATGAGCTTCTGTCAAGACAACTTTTGAGAACATTAATAATTGTATTCTGAATGATTGGATGGTTTCTTTAGGTCTTTGAAAGAATCGCAAAGATGTGATTTTTTTTCAAGGTCATTTTGGAGAATATTAATAATTGCATTCAGAGTGAATGAGTGGTTTCTTTAGTGAGATCACAAGTAGGAGATTCTTTCCAGGCCATTTTAGAGAACATTTGGAATTGTATAATTAGAATTTTCCATAGACATCCAAAATTAATAGACGAGAAGATACAGATGAGGGAAAAAATCAACCTTGGCGGTACGAAGAGGTGGAAGATGACTGTGATTCGTTAAAAAAATCAATCTGACAGTATATATGCATCTCGCATTATAGATTTGGTGAACGTATGTCTTGCGGTATGAAAGAGACATGCGTGTATGAGTGAGACAGCATGAGGAACGTATAAAAGGGTGTGATTGCTGTCTACCGTCCTCTTTGGATTATCGCTTCGTAAGAAGCACTACCTGTACCATATCTCGGAATAAACTCGCTAAGTCTACCTACGAGTATTTATTGTTCAATCTCCCTGAACTGAGAGCACAATATTGAGGAATCTGGATCCATACAAAGGAGTCCAGAAAGTAATGTTGATACCGGCCACGGTCATCACAATAATATCACCATTTAGTTCTTAAAAGTAAAATCTGCTTTTGAATGAAGAGACCTTTTTACGTGGGAGCGCGCATTGCTCGCCAGGTTATTAACATATTGTAAGTCCAAATATGGCAAAGTAAAGTTCGCATCTTTTAAGATACGAATATTTTGTTGCCGTATTAGTTAAGACACTTTTACAAATGTTTCATAATTTACTTACCCGTATAACCAGCGACGAGCACAATGGAGAACCGCCCACATTCATTATGATCGTAATATTTTAGGGTGTAATGTATAGCACAAGCTAGCATTTTTGCAGTGTTATTTCGTAAAATTTACGATGTGAGCTCGACGCTGGTCAGGACAAGAATGATGACGTCACATTTTTTAGATTCAGGCGAGGCTCTCGCAAGCCCAGCCGGTTCCAAGGAACCGGTATGGGGAGGGGGAAATAATACGCTTTTATCACTTAGGGCAAGTCTATATATATATTCATATGTCTATGGAATTTACACATTTATAAACCAATATATGACATTCCCAATGTATTTATGACTATTAAATTTTAATAAAGTACTATAATTTTAAGAATTTCTTAAGTAGTAGAAATTACACATTTATAAGCCAAATATATGATATATGATTTTTTTACATGCTAGTTTTGGAGAACATTAATTTATTTAGTTGTTTATTTTACGCCCAGATGGCTTTTACATAAATAATAAAGGCAGTGCATCTTTAACACCAGAAAAAAATTGTATAAATAAAGTTGCTATAGAAATAAAAAGTATTTGTATAAATAGTACTTGTCCTTTGATATCCAAATGTCTGCCAACTCTGCATCTGAGCAACACGAATATGGCAACGACCCGAGGGATCAAGGGTACTTCTGCGTTTGTTTAAAAATTGTCACGTAAAGTATGCGCTATTTGCTTATATTCCTGTGAGACTCGCTACTGTGGTAAGGTGAGGTTGTTCTGTTGGCCCTACACTGTTTACTGTGAGCCGGTCATACGATTTACGACACACTGTACAGAGTATACCGTTTAGGCCCTCCGTTCATGGAGATACGAGTACTTACAAACTACGTGATTGTGACGCGACTACAAGTACCCTGCAGATATACTGCTGACTGTCAAAAAATGCAGGAGGACCCAAACCGTCTTAATGTTTACTGTACACAGCATACCCTTAAAATCAATGTTAAGAAGTGTTTCGTCGTGAACTTCACACGAAATAAAAATATCGTTACGAATGAATTTAATCTGAACGGCTCAATATTAATCAACAAAACAGAAGTCAAAGATTTGGGAGTGACATTGGACTCTAAGTTTATTTTTGATATTCATATAGACTCAGTCACATCAAATGCCTCGAAAATGTTAGGATTCATTCTTAGGACATGTAAAAAATTCAATAACTTTAGAACAATGAAAACCCTATATTTTGCTTATGTCCGTAGCTTACTAGAATACGCATCACAAGTTTGAATCCGCAATACAAATCATATGTGGAAAATCTAGAACGTGTTCAAAATCGTTTTCTACGATACTTAAATTTTCGCAGCTACCGCCCACACCTAAGTCACCAAGATTTAGCCGCGTACTTCAATATACAAATTAGAAGTTCGAAGAAACTCGGCCGATGTACTTTTTCTTCAAAAAATAGCCAGATCCATCGTCGATTGTCCAGAACTCCTAGAACGAATACAGTTCCTAACAGACGAACAAGATCAGACATGATTCTTAGTCTCCCTCGGTGCAACACAAATTCTAAGCAGAACTCTTTCATCTATCGTGCATCCAACACTTTCAACACATACTATTCACAATTTGACATTTTAACTCTGCACCACACTCCTTAAAATCACACAGACACTCTCTCGATACTCTTCAATAACAATACTTATAGATACTCTCTAATACAACCACCACTCTATAAACTTCCTTTTTTTTCTCTTTTAATTTTTTGTCACATATATTTTTATTACCATACCTCAACTTAACCAATCCCCCCCCATCCTACCCCTTTCTTATTCCCACCTAAATAACTCGCCTCTTGAAAAGTAATTTTTTATTAGTAAATATCTCTGAATTCACTACACACTTGTATACAATACTCATGTGGAAACCTGTAAATGGTTCAATTATTGTACTCAATTATTATATACTCTGTTGTTAATGTAAACTGTTGGTCTCTCAAATAAATAATAATAAAAAAAAAATACCACTCTTTGATGCTGGTTTGCGTACACGGCGCTACCAGAAATATACTGAACTTTATCATTTTTCACTTGCAGCCGTGGAGTTAACACGATGTCAAGCAATATCAAATGACTTTTTTTCCAACATCAATCCATGCCTTCTCCACTAAATCCTTTCTTACATATTCTAGTAAACACGCAGTTTTTTCCATTTCCAGGACAAATCTAACATTACTTTCGTGTTCCGACGCCATTTCTGTCAAACGTCAAACGAATATGTATCAGACACAAATGATGCGACGCGTCGCGTGCGATTGGCACCGTCTGTAGCGTGCGACAGATTTGAAACCGACAGCCGCCGCGTAGCGCCGAGTACGAGCACCAACAAAATCGTACTTGGGGTAGGTACTTACGATCGGCGCGCATGATACGCGCACTGGGATCGAGTAGCTTGTAAGTAGCGTCATGTACGGAGGCACAGAGTTTCTATTATTCTGGAATCGTTCATCCTAATTCAAGGGTTTTTTAAGCAAATAACGAAGAGGGAGTTCTTGGAAGATAAACTTTTTTTACGGACGCTTGAATTGGGGAGTAAGCTGGCGAATGCATGACGGGAGCGTTACGAAAAGCGAGGTGAACGCTTCGTATATTATCTACTGTAGGGGCAAAAGAGAGAGGTGCGAGCACACATTTTCTTTATCTCTTCCTCTCATACAGATGGATCAGAAGTTTTACTTCATTTGTGTGGTCTAAAGCACACTCGTTTTTTTTATATGTGAATACCGCACAAGAGTCCCAACTGCTCCCGTCTGGAGCCAGTGAAAATATGGCATCCCCGATTCGGGTATGTTGTGAGGCTGAAGGTAGCGGGGAGGGGAAGGAGATGGGGAAGAGGAAGGTGGGGAAGTACCTGACTATTAAGATCTGGTCAAAAAACACGGCTAAAAGCCATTTCAACAATGTGTCAATTCTAAATGGTGGTCTTACACCAGGAAGATACTAAGAGTATCTTCCACTCTGGAACGTGCCGCAAATATACATATATTATTTTTAATGAATTAATTGTGAAATAACACAAATTAATCAAATAAAATTTATTTGCTCATGCCGGGATTTGATTCCACGACCTTCGGATTGTGAGTCTAGAGCCTTACCGCTAGACCACGCCGGTCGGCAACAGAGTATGAAGAGTGGGTAGGAATTTTGAGGACAGTATGTCTATGACGTATGAATCTATCCCTTGCACCGCGGTGCAAGGCGACGGGTCGAGACAACTTGGCTGGAGAGGTCATAGGGTCTCTCAAAGGGTCCTTTAAGCGGTCACTCCCAATCTAACCCGCCGCGTAGGTGGGCAGACGTATTCGTTATCAAGGACTATAATCCGAACCCGGACTCACAATGAACCCGAATATCAATACTGCACAAGTATTCTATATATAACTATTTCCATATATATGTTCCAATCACTTTGTTGGCGATCGTCTGTTAATAATGCTTGCAGTGTTCCCAAGATCTACGATCTCCAATTGAGCGACTTTGTATGGATTCATTTATTATATTCAAGTAATGAGGAACACCACCGATGCCTTATGGTACATAAAAAGGCTTCTTTCTGAAGGAAGTTACCCCAGTCGCCCATCATTGATTCCGTGTTACACAAGGTGGCGCAAAAGTCGTCACCCTATCGGAAGATGCCCAAATTTTTGTAAATGGCGGCAAATGTCAGTTCTGCTTTGACATTTGTGAAGTAAACAGAAACAAAATACATGTCAACAAGACATACTAGGTGAGGTATACTCCTCAAGAACGCGGAAAACGGTTTTGGTGAATTGCACCGGCCGGCAAAATCACCTAATTTAACCATTCCAGACTTCTGTTTGTGGGGTTTCTTGAAGTCACGAGTCTATGTCAACAAGCCTCAGACTCTTGAAGCTCTCAAAGAGAATATCATAAAAAGGCTTCTTTCTGAAGGAAGTTACCCCAGCCGACCATCATTGATTCCGTGTTACACAAGGTGGCGCAAAAGTCGTCACCCTATCGGAAGATGCCCAAATTTTTGTAAATGGCGGCAAATGTCAGTTCTGCTTTGACATTTGTGAAGTAAACAGAAACAAAATACATGTCAACAAGATATACTAGGTGAGGTATACTCCTCAAGAACGCAGAAAATCGGTTTTAGTGAATTGCACTGGCCAGCAAAATCACATAATTTAACCTTTCCAGACTTCTGTTTGTGGGTTTTCTTGAAGTCACGAGTCTATGTCAACAAGCCTCAGACTCTTGAAGCTCTCAAAGAGAATATCCGTCAGGAAAACGAGAACCTATCGCCGGAAGTTCTGGAAAGAGTGATGAAAAATGCCATAAATCGGGTCCGTGATCATCAATTCTGGCGGCGGCCACTTGGCTGATATCATTTTCTCGACTTGTGGAAAAAAAATTAAGACGCCAAATAAACACAATCCAAAATTTATCACTAATAAAAACAATTACACCAAAAAACATAGGGTGATAACTTTAGCGCCACCTTGTACTTACTCGCATCTCACTGTACGACATCAAAAAATGCATAAGTACGGATTCCTTCTTGTCATATTCAGATCGGAGATCCATCGGGTGCTACCCGCGTCCCAATTTTTTAATTCTTTTTCTTGAGTATTTCAAAATGAACCTTTCGGAAGCTGATAATGGTACCACCGCTCCGGCAACCATTTATTGGATAACCAAGATCTCTGTCACAGTTCACCCAAGTGGTTCGCTACGTAAAGTGACTTAGTAGGGGATAGTTTAGAAGTTATTGCCACTTTCACTCGAAAGGAGATCAGGTCTTCAGAGGGCATTTTTCACACAAATTGACAAATCGTACTGTGTTTACCAAAAATATGACATTTTATTAAATTTCCTCATCACGATTAAGAAAGTGACCGTCAGATGGTTTGGGCATGTAGACCGAATGAAAGAAGAAAGTAGTGTAAGAAGAATATATGACGCAAATGTGAATGGTAGAAGAAGTCGAAGACGCCCGAGGAAGACATGGCATGATTAAGTGACTCAGATACTTGAGTCGGGCCATGTCAAGAGTCTGAGTAATAGAGGAGTATGTATGAATGTGAATGAGGCAAAGAGCGTGTGTCAAGACCGAGTTGTTTGGCGGTCCTCTCTGCCTACCCCTGCGGGGAAACGGCGTGATGGTTAGTTAGTTATTTATAAAATTTACGGAAACACTTCTGCGTTAGGTCATGCCGACGGTTCGCTACATAGGGTGCACGAGATCACAGGGTGAGGTTTGTCCGCACCTTAGCGGCGGATGCGTCTGCCCAACAACTGCATAGTATGTCGGGTCGAGAGAGAATTGTTGTGGGAGTCCCCATGACATCTCCAGCAGGACCCTATTGGAGCTTTGCACCGCGCGCTGTGGGAGCGATGGATTCACACGTCCGTCACTTCTGAACACACTGACCCCCAGATTATACCTTTTTTCATTACCAGAACTCCTTACTTTCTTAAAAATACTATCAATTCAGCATCCCCAAAGATGACTAGCTCTGGGGAGAATTATTTTCCTCAGGGCCAATGCCTTAAAATGAATGTTTAATAGCATAAAGTGGCAAATTAGGTTGTTCAGATTATGATATTTTGACACGGGAAAACGTTTTAATATTCATCTCTGAATGTTGTAAGGCTGGAGGTAGTGGGGAGAGGAAGGAAATGGGGAAGAGGAAGGTTGGGAAGAACCAGGTCATAAAACACTTCTAATTTCAAATTTCAAGAAACATTTTAATTCTGAATAGTGCTTCATAACCAGGGCGATACTGAGAGTGCCGCAAATGTACTATTTATAATTTTAAATTAATTAATTGTGAAATATTACAAATTAATCAACAAAAAAATATTTGCGCACGCCGGGATTTAAATCCGCGACCTTCGAGCCTTACCCCTCGACCATGGAGGCCGTCAATATAATGATTTGGTTAAAGCTGCAGACAAACTGTTAAGTGGCAGCTTTGTGGGACTACCTTTGGTAAACACAACTATATGATTTTAATAAGTATGTTTATACATAAATAAAAATAAAATTTGTTAAGACAATGACAATCTAACTAACTAAAAAATGGGTGGACTGCCAAACAACTCGATCTTGGCACTCACTTCCACACAGGAGGCCCTGAGGAAAACAATTCCTCTAAGGGTCTACATTATCTTTGGGGATGTTGTGTGGAGGGTATTTTAAAGAAATGAAAGTTCTAGTGAAGAAAAGGGATGAGGTGTGTAATTTGGCGTAGGTACCCGCTTCAAATTTGAAACTCCTTGCTTCATTCACCTGCATACATCACTTCATACAAATCTTTATGTTATTCTGACTCTTGACATGGCCAGACTCAAGTATTTGGTTCAGTTTATCGAGTTATGCCTTCCTCGGGCGTCACCGACTTCTTCTACCGTCCAATTTCGCGTAATTTTTTTTTATGTGAAGATCTTACACGAGCCCATCTGCTCCCGTCTGGAGTCAGTGAGATTGCAACCCCAATCGGGGTATGTTGTGAGGCTGAAAGTAAGTGGGGAGGGGAGGGAGATGTGGAGGTGGAAGGTGAAGAAGTACATGGCTATTCAGATCTAGTCACCAAACATAGCTGAAGCCATTTCAGAAGATGTTTCAACTCTGAATGGTGGTCTTACACCAGGGCAATATTAAGAGTATCTTCAACTCTGGAACGTGCCGCAAATATACTATATATTTTTTTGCATTAATTCCACACAGGGTGGCCCGAGGAAAATAATTCCCCTCAGGGCACATGTCATCTTTGGGGATGCTGTGTGGAGGGTCTTTTTAGAAAAGGACAGAGAACAAGTTTTGGGAAGGAAAAGGGTATGAGGGGTGAGTAGGAATCTGGGGATCAGTGTGTCCAGGAGTGACGGATGAATGAATCCATCCCTCCCACTGCGGTGCAAGGCGATTTTCCGAGAGTACGGCTGGAGAAGTCAAAGGGACTCCCTCAAACAATCTCTCCCGATCCGGCTTGCCGTGCAGCTGGCGGTCAGACGCATCCGACGCCAAGACCTGGACAAACCTCACCCCATGAACCCGGGCACCGCTGCTAAGTCACCAAACGTAGCGAACAACTTGTGGTGACCTATGGCAGAGTTGTTGTTTATCCAATACCTGCCTCCCAAAATTGAATTATTTTGATCCTTGATGTATTGAATGAAAAAATATGCTTTGTTATTTGGCGGTACATCCTCTTCGCAGATCCCTTCGGAATTCACTTAGTTATATTTTACGTAATTAGACATACTGTATTTTCCCTAAGCCGAGTGCATATTGTATATATAATTATGCCGGGGGGCCAATTGTCGGCGAATCAACTGTCATGGAACCACTCGAGATACTAGAACCAATGGGCGTAATCTTGTAGGTACTTATCCCTTTTTCTGAAACGGTTTTTGGCCAAAGAAAATTTCGTTACTTTGCAACAAAGCTGTACAATGGATTTCCACTGACCATTAGACAGAACACAACACAATATATATATGTAAAAATGAATCCCCGTTTCCCTTGGTCACGCCATAACTTCAGAACGTCCTATTTAATTCATCTTTTTTTCAAAGTTTTCTAATACTTTTTAGAAGGTTCTCACGGAAAGAATAATATTAAGAAAATTGTGCAGAAAATTGGATAATTTCGGAAAACTTAACGACTATTTTAACTTCACACGTTTGACAGTTAGCGCGTTTGATGAAATTGAATTTAGCAGGCAGCTGTTTTTTTGTATTAAAAGAATTGTCTATGGATTTTTTAAATTATAGATATTTTAAATAGGTACCTACAAATATGTTAGGTACCAAATTTGATTGATTTTTATTATAAAATACAAAAACGAATGTATGTAATATAGGAAAAATTTAAATTTGAATAAAAAAATTGTGATAGGTGGCACGCGAGCTGTTTGAAAACACAATGTACTGGGACTGAATATGTGGAACGCTGGAGGGGGTTTGCGTGACAGGGGAGCGGGAGAGGGGAGTAGTTGGGCGGGGAAGGTGGAAGTGGAATGCGGGAGGGTAGGGGATGCGGGAGGGACACGGGGACGCACGGGAAAGAACATGCAGGGAGAAACAATTTATTCTTTGAATATAGCATTGCAACGCATGCCGGGAACCAGCTAGTTAAATACAAAACAGACACAAAGTTTTGGATCGTCTGCCAGGATTTTATCAAAACCATTTTATTAGTATGAATTTCCAATGGTACGATGCTGATTATTTTAAACGTAACATTGTGCCATGATTTGTATCTTTGTTATAAACTGCTTATATTATAAACTGTGCCTGCTCTCAACACAGTAGTTCCTACTAAGACAGGCAAAGAACGTCACCAATTGTAATATAAATAATCAAGATTTATGATTAAAAAAATAAAATAAAACATTGTGTACAATTCACACGCGGTATAAGGAAAACGTTCACAAAACTAAAGTATACAAGAGTGGGGAGGTTACGAAGCACCGCACAAAGAGGAGACCGATTATACTATCTCATTCTTTCGCAGGCCAAATCCTACAGATGTATCTGTTTGTCTATTTTTCATTTTATCGAATTCAAAACCACAGTGGTGCTATTCACTTCAATAAGAAAAACAGTGTGTGCAATTCATTTGCGGTACAAGTGAAACCTTCAGAAAACTAAAGACAAGAGTGGAAAGGATACGAACCACCGCACACAGAGGAGACCGATTATACTATCTCATTCTCTCGTAGGCAAAATCCAATAGATGTATGTGTTTGTCTTTTTTGTGTCGCTATTTACCGTTTCATCGAGTTTCAAATCACAACGGTGCTAAAGAAGTTTTCACTTCAATAATAAACACAAGAGTGTGCAATTGACCTACACTGAAGTGAAACCTTCAAAAAACTAAAGTAGACAAGAGTGGGGAGGATACGAATCACTGCACAGAGAGGATAACGATTATACTATCTCATTCTCTCGTTGGCTAAATCCTATAGATGTATGTGTTTGTCTCTTTTTACTGTCGCTATTTTTCGTTTCATCGAGTTTCAAATCACAATGATGCTATAGAAGTTTTCACTTCTGCAATAAAAACAGAGTGTGCAATTCAATTGCGGTAGAAGTGAAACCTTCAGAAAACTAAAGTAGACAAGAGTGGGGATGATACGAATCACCCCTTAAAGAGGATAACGATTATACTATCTCATTCTCACGCATTCTATATCCTATAAATATACGTGTTCATCTCTTTTTAGTGTGGCTTTTTTTTTGTTTCATCGAGTTTCAAACCACAACGGTGCTATTCACTTCAATAATAAAAACAGAGTGTGCAATTCACTTGCGGTAGAAGTGAAACCTTTAGAAAACGAAATTAGACAAGACTTAAAGTAGGGAGGCTAAGAAACACCGTACAAAGAAGTGATCAATTAACATATCTCATTGTCTCTCATTCTAAATCCTATAGATATATTATGACATGTGTTCGTCTCTTTTTAGTGTGATAATTTTCTGACATCGAATTTCAAAACACAACGGTGTTGAAGAAGTTTTCACCTAAAATAAATGGTGTTGCATCTATCTGTCTTTACTAAGGGTAAAGCTTGCGTTGTGTTGTTCTAGGTAAATTATTTAATGTATACAATCAGTGCTTGGAAATGTTGATACGCTATAGTTTTTTTTTATTTATTTTTTATTTAAATAAAACATACAACGAAGTTGCATTCCCACGAGTTATCAAAACTCATTAAGGGATCGCCAACTGGTACTTTTGAAAAGTTAAACCCAACCCAACCCAATATACAGAAACAATATATGAAGAAAAATTTTACAAAACATTTCACAGAAGCAACGTACAGACACAAGATATAAAGAATCACTTCACAAATTATGAATTATTATAACCACTCATTTGATTTATGTACTGTTGGTGTCAAAAAGTTAAAATAAAAATCCTCCATGATGGACTATAGAAATGCATAAAAAAACGAAATCAGGAAAATACAATAAAAGGTACGAGCTCAAATATTTACAGACCGAATACAAGATGTTTACATACAAAATACATGACAAGATTTAAAAAAGATATAAACTGCGCCCATAATATCTGGGTGTACTTTGGTACTTGGAGATAATCAGGATTGCTATCAAAACAGAGTTTGTACCTACTTATGACTCGTTTTCCAAATAACATTTGAAAAAAATAGGATTTCAATATATCGTTTCGAGATTTGTTAGAGGCCTGTCTTAATTCTTCAGGCAATTTGTATTCTAATGATTTCAGTTCGAACTTTGTTGAGTGTATTTTTGATATATGTAGTTTGTTGTGTTGTCGTGAATTATACTGGTGAACGTCGTTGTTATAGTTCAGTTTTATATTTGTGTGGGTGTTGCACTGAATAATATTTAAGATGGTGTTTGTTATCTCAAAGCTAGGAACATCTTAAACGGCAATACATATTGGTTTCGTATTCAAACGATGTTTTATTTCTAACGCAAAATGACACCAAGATCTGCAGCTCTTTTCTCTGAAAATATTCGTTTTGCCGCCTGAATTTCAACCCCAGTTCAGACGGCCCAGTAAATATGGGTCAGCGCACCATAAATGGGTCACGGGCCGGTTGGAGGATTGTGGGGGTGAGGGGGGCCATGTTGGGGGACCTGTCGAGGTGGGGGGACGGAGGGGGGATCCGGAAATCAATAAGGTAACGTAGCGGGGTTACCACGTGTGCCCGCTAGAACGCTAGCGCCGCTGCGGCGGAAATCAAAAGCTCTTCAGTAGCAAACGTACTTTGGGAAGAAATGTACTTTCACAACGTGTGCTGCGTTATTATGATATTTTTAATATTATTCATTATGTTTATATTCAGTTATTTTACGGTGACCCGACAGCTGATATAAAATTATAGTATTTTGTGCTTTATATTATCAATTTCAAACGTAAAATCAACTTCAAAAATATTCTAAATATAAGTTGGTATGAATATCAAACGAATTTATACACAGTGTCGATTTTTTTGTACTTATGCGCTGGTATCATCATCATCACTATTGGCTCTACAACCCCTGGTGGGTCTTGGCCTCCTCAAGAATCTTCTTCCACTCATCTCGGTTTTTTGCCAACTCTCTCCAGTTTAGAAGCTCCAAGATAGATATGTCTTTGAGGACGTTGTCGCTCCATCTTATTCTTGGTCTTCTCGGGCTCCTTCGCCCTATTGGTCTTGAGTTCAGCAGAGACTTTGGTGCTTGATGCTCGGTCATTCTCTCCACATGACCCAACCACCGATGTTTTCCCAGTTTTATAAATTTTGCGACGTTTAGCTCCTTAAACAAAGTATAGAGCTCATTATTATAACGTCTGCGCCAAAATCCATTTTCTAGAACCGGTCCGAAGATGCGCCTCAAAATTTGGCGGGTAGGAGATAAGCCGACGTAGCTCGGTTGGCGTTGACCGGATATCAGATGGTCGCGGGTTCGAGTCCCGTCGGCGGCATGTATCTTTTCTCGGGAGATTTTTTCAACGTAGATGAATGTTTCAGGCTAATAATTATTACTTATAATATCAGTTGTTGGTAAAACGGTTAGTAGTAGTATTTTGTGAACATCTCACTAGAATAACCTGTGCTGAGGTGTTCGCAAGTTTTAGATGAAGTGTTAATCTGCCGTCATAAGTAAAAACACAGTTTCCTCCATGAGATAATCAAGGAGTTCCCTCAAGACGGCAGTATTGTACATTTTAGTAGACAAATTTAATGTCTACTGCCCACAAATGTTTGACTCGCGTTTGTCGGGTTTGATAAATATGCACTGATGCATTGAAATACCGATAGAAAAAGGAAAGCATTCCCACCTGTACTCGCCCGTTTCTGCACAGTCAAGGGATTTAAAAAATTCAATTTACAAAATACATAAAATACTAGCTTTTGCCCCCGGCTTCGCTTGCATAGTATTAGGGGGGTTCCAACTCCGCCTCCTCCACCTTCCCTATTTCCACTCCCCCCCCCCCACCCCACCACCATACCCGGTTAATCCATTTTTCAAACAGCTCGCGTGCCACCTATTAAAGCGTAACAATCAAACACACCCAGTTTCGCATTTGCAATATTAGTTAAGATTAGTATTTCACATATTTGAATTTTAACTATCAAAGGGATCTCCATAGTAACCTTTTTTTTACATTAACTCCACACAGGAGGCCCTGAGGAAAATAACTTCCCTCAGGGCCTATGTCATCTTTGAAGATGCTGTGTGGAGGGTCTTTTTGAGGAAAGGAAGGAGAGAACACGGGTCTTGAAGAGACCCATGTTGTAGGAGGGAGGAAACACAGAGGCCGGCAAATCGTTCCACAGCCGAGCCGTTGAACTCAAGAACGAGTCATAGAAACGACCCGTTCTCATGTGACTTATGTCAACCGTGTACAAATGTTGGGCGCGTGTTTGGCGTGTTTCCCGACTATGCACCGGTGCCGAGGGGATCAATGACGCTAGTTCCTCGGAGCACCTTCCATTGTAATACCGGTAGAACAAGGACAGCATTCCCACCTGACGCCTGTGCTCTAAAGATTGCAGTCCATCTGTTAAGATGGGAGAATCTATCAAACGGACCGCCCGTTTCTGCACAGAGTCAAGGGTTTTTTTAGGTATTTTGGAGCTCCAGACCAGAGGTGGCTGCCAAATTCAACCGTGGGGCGCACTTGCGATTTGTACAGGGTTAGCAATTGTGTACTATTAAAGTATCTGCGGGCCCTGTACAGTACGCCTAGTTAGTTAACCTAAACAAATAATAAAATGACAGCGCACGTCAAATAATTACTTACATTTACCAAGCAACGATGTGTTTTGCTTTTCGTCTGGACAATAAACGTATAATAAATAATTTCATAACGCCAGAGCTTACCAATGTATACAGCCCATATTACTCGCAAATAATGTAGTTTTCCATTAGTGAAAAAAATTTTAAAGTCATTCAGTATTTTTTGCGTGAAAGAGTAACACACATACATACATTCGTACATCCATACATCCATACAAACGATGGCGTCAATTTAATAATTTTAGGTTAAAAAACCTTTTTGCAAGTTATGCGTTAAAATATTTAGGCCCTGTAGTAGGTACTCCCTCAATAAGAAGGAGAGATAAGTAAATACGAATGTAAGAGGGAGCGCACTTGTACTAAAAACGATAATATTTATGCGAAAATTGTGAAAATGTTTAATAAAACACGACTCGTTTAAAATAAAGCAAACAATAAGTACAAAACGTCTTGTAGGGGATGTCTAAAATAGCATTTAAAGAAATACTGTTCATTTTTTCACACGTATAACTTGGAAAATAACTGAAAATAACGTGTTTATAATAATTTTAGGAACATGTCTACTGTCCGATTTTTTTTCGATCAAGGGAATTTCCTATAACTAATTGCCGTTTTAGCGTGGGGAATGTGTAAATATTTTCTTCTAGAATAACATATATTTTTTTAGAAACCTAAAATCTTAAAGTTTTAAAGAGAACTATATGACATAAAACGGTTAAGAAATTTGGAATGTCATACCGATTTCTTACATATCTCCCTTAAACATTTGAAATTTTAACCTCTTAAAAAAATATATGTTGTTTTTGAAGATAATATCCAGACGCGTTCCACGCCGAAACGTAAATTATACAAAATTCCCTCTATAGAAAAAAATCGCAAAGTACCTACGCTCCGAAAATTATTATAAACACGTTTGTTTCAATTATTTTACAAGTTGTAGTTGTGAAAAAATTCACAAAGTTTCTTTAAATGATACACGAGATTTTTGCTCTATTTTTAAACGAGTCGTGCTTTATTAAACAATTTCGCAATTTTCGGATCGATTTTATCACTTTAAGTATTAGCGCGCTCCTCTAACATTCGTAATTACATATCTCTCCATCTTCTTCTTTTTGAGCGCGGATGTGCTTTAGGGCGAATTAACTGTTTGCACCCGTACATCAATACGAACTATTCAAACTCAAATCTTTCAAGAAAGGCCAACAAATGCAATATTGGATTGCGTCACCGATAGAAAATTGTATTTGTTAACCTTTCTTGAAAGATTTGAGTTTGTTTATGGATAAAACTAATTATTATTCATGTTCACATAGCATTTATACGGGTGCAAACGCCCCAAACTTATAAAACATAACTTGCAAAAAGTGTTTTAACCTCAAATAATTAAATTGGCGCTAACTACGAACGAACGATTATAATGTACGTTCCATTTTACCTTATTGTACTGTTAATTTTATTTGCAAAACCTTTATTGTTAATTGTTTTAATTAAAAAGTAAGTGAATTACTAAATTAAACTCGCCAAAATAAAACGGCTGTCAAATATTTTTCTTTTTCCCGCGGGAAAAATTTTAAAACATAATAATTTAGAGTGGGGCAATAAACACCGAACCCATATCCAGAGATCATTATTTTTATAACACACTTAGTAAATTAGAATAATATTATTATGGATTTTTCAAGTATTACCTAATACTCGGGCGAAGCCGGGTTATAAAGATATTGGATGATATTGGATGAAGTCAATTTTTGTTGTTTTGTGGGAACCATGACATGTGTTAGCTCGGCTACTAACGGGTCATATTATGTGAAATGTGATACATCCGTAGAAACGAGATTAAGATGAATATATACGTGAAATCCTATTTAGATGCTATTTTGATTAATCTTTACGACGAATCGACTTACAGTATGAATATCAAAAAATATGCTACGGATAAATCGAAGCTTTTACTAGCTTTTCTATGTATTGGAATTACAATAAAATTATTATTTACGTAACAAAAAATATAAGCGTAAACCACCAAAAAAAATGTTTTTTCATTTCTTAACTATGAAGTAATACAAAAACTACTTTTGAGGTTTTCTCATGTTCTAACTTTTTCGTTCTTATAAAATTATGCACAAAATAAATAAAAATCACTTTTTCGCTTACTAGCCTCGTGCAAAAGGACGCTCGATTTTAAAATTTTGCAGGCATTCGAGTCGAAATATTTCTGGCGTTTATATTCCTCTTAAGGTGATAATCAAAAGAATTCATAATTCAACTTTTTCGTAGACGGTGAGAGTATAATTATTTTAGGGAATAAAAGGATGTGCTTTAAAACTTCTTTAGCTTCATCTATATGATAGGAAGAGAGAAAGAAAATGTGCGCGCGCACTGCTCTCTCTTGCTCCTACAGTGTGATACAGACAATAGGCCTGCACTGTGTCTTAGATTTACGAAACGTTACTGGCTATGAGAGAAAGAGAAAAAGAAAATGTGTGATCGCACCTTTCTCTCTTGTCCCTACAGTAATATACGAAACGTAACTCTCTCTCTCTTTCTATCTTCACTAACTTATATCTCCCTCTCAACTACTGTTCACCTCGCTTTTCGTAACGCTCTCGTCACGCATTCACCAGCTTACTCCCCAAGTCAAGCGTGCGTAAAGAATTTTTACTTCAAAAAGCTAACAAATACAATACAGGACTGAATAACAGATACAGTAATGTATTTGTTAGTTTTTCTTGAAAAAATTAAATTTTGAAGTAAAACTTCTTTACGCACGCTTGACTTGGGGAGTAAGCTGGTGAATGCGTTACGAGAGCGTTATGAAAAGTGTGATCGGGCGAGGCGAACGGAAGTTGAGAGGGAGATATAAGCTAGTGAAGTTTTACTTCAGTCGTGTGGTCTAAAGCACACTCGTTGTTTTTTATGGATAGAACTATTTATTCAAGTTAATATTGCATATGTACGGGCGAAAACAAATAATTCATCTTAATATTTTAAAGCATAACTTGTAAATAACGTTTTTCCCTAAAATAAGTATACTCGTGCCATCTATGAAAGTGTGGACTACTTAAAAGAATTCAAAATCTTTCACAGAGATGGAGCCAGTAATCATTTTAGATTAAAACACTTTTGCAAGTTATACTTTAAAATATTAAGAACAAATAATTGTTTACCCACGTACACGCAATATGAACATGAATAAATAGTTTTGTCCATAAACAAACTCAAATCTTTCAAGAAAGGCTAACAAATACAATAGTGTATCGGTGACAAAATCCAATATTTTATTTTTTAGTCTTTCTTGAAAGATTTGAGTTTGTTCGTGGTATTTATTAATATTCATATTGAATATGACGGGCGGGAACAATTAATTAAAATTAATATTTTAACTTGTTAAAATTGTTTTTATCTAAAATAAATAAACTGGCGTCATCTATGAAACAGCAGATTATGTATTCTTTTAAGTATGAATAAAACATTTATTCTTTTAAATTAAACCACTTTTTGCAAGTTATGCTTTAAAATATCAAGGTGTATTAATTGTTTACACTTATAATATAAAGGACAATATTTAGAGCAATGCTAATTTAATAATAATTAAGGACCTCAGAATAACAATATAACACATATATTGTGTGTTATGTTGTTGTTATATAATAATATATGTGTTATTATAAATTACTATTATGCATGGGCGTAGCCAGAGGGGGTCAATTATCCGATCGCATTCGGTAACCTTCGTATATTTTCGTGCCGTATCGGTATTGTTGTGTATCCCCCACCAGCGATGGTATGTCTAGGGAAATTTGACTAGATCTAGAGGAGAAAAATATTTTTTAGGGAAAAGGGAATCAGCACAAAATCTACGGAAATTTCGAACTGGTAATTTTTTTATTACATATGACAATATTACCGGTATTATATATCTATATGTTTTTTGGAATTCCCATGGATCTTAAATATTGTTGATGTACTTACGAGCAATTTTGTCAAGCAATAAGCAATCTTATTTTTAACATGAAAATTCAAAATGATTTTATGTATCTAAAAAGATGAACCTCTGAAAGAAAAAAATAATTTAACTCTCAAGTGCCGTTTTATCGGTGACAATACCCCCCCCCCCCCCCCCCCCCCCTCCCCCCCGACACGAGTTTCAATTTGCCAAGGTGGTTGTATAATCAATATATATTATAAAAGAAAGTCCAAAAAAACGTGCGGAACGCAAAAACTCAGAAACGAGTGCCGGTACGATCAAGAGAGTTATATGGTATGGTAGATCTCTATCCCCCCTAGGGAATGAGGGTATTCGTTTTTACCTAAAGGGCTTGCTTTTAAAGATATAAGGGCTGAAAGTTCTAGGAAGACTCTGGAAAATTCAAAAAGAGTCTAGAAGATTCCGGAAACTTCTAGAAAATTCGATAAAACTCTAGAATATTCTGGAAGCAGTGGAGGTATGTCAGCGAGTCTAGAAGGTTCCGGAAAGTTCAAGAAGGTTCGATAAGCAGTAGAAAGATCTGAAAGGAGTGGAGGAGAGTGTCGGTGTGTCTAGAAGGTCCCAGAAAATTCTAGAAGGTTCCATAAAGCTGTAGGAAGTTCTAGAAGGTTCGATAGGGCTGTACAAAGTTCTGAAAGGAGTGGTGGAGTATGTCGGTGAGTCTAGAATGTTCTGGAAACTTCTAGAAGGTTCGGTAAAGCTGTAAAATGTTCTGTAAGGTATGACGGAGTAGGTCGACGAGTCTAGAAGGTTCCGAAAAGGTCTAGAAGATTCGATAAAGTAGTAGAAAATTCTGGAAGGAATGGCGGAGAATGTCGGTGAGTCTAGAAGGTTCGATAAAGCTGTAGGAAGTTCTAGAAGGTTCGATAGGGCTGTAGATAGTTCTAGAAGGAGTGGCGGAGTATGTCGGTGAGTCTAGAAGGTTCCGAAAAGGTCTAGAAGGTTCGATAAAGGTGTATAAAATTCTGGAAGGAATGGCGGAGTATGTCGGTGAGTCTAGAAGGTTCCGAAAAGAGTGGCGGGTACGTAGGTGAGTCTAGAAGGTTCCGGAAAGTTCTATAAGATTCGATGAAGCTGTTGATAGTTCTGGAAGGAGTGGATGAGTATGTCAGCGGGTCTAGAAGGTTCCGGAAAATTCTATAAGGATCGATAAAGCTGTACAAAGTTCTGGAAGGAGTGGAAAAGTATATAGGTGAGTCTAGAAGGTTCCGAAAAGGTCTAGAAGGTTCGATAAAGTTGTAGAAAATTCTGGAAGGAATGGCGGAGTACGCAGGTGAGTCTAGAAGGTTCCGGAAAGTTATATAAGGTTCGATAAAGCTGTAGAAAGTTCTGGATGTAGTGACGGAGTACGTCCGTAAGTCTAGAAGGTTCTGAAAAGGTCTAGATGGTTCGATAAAGTAGTATAAAGTTCTGGAAGCAGTGGCAGAGTACGTAGGTGAGTCTAGAAGGTTCGATAAAGCTGTAGGAAGTTCTAGAAGGTTCGATAGGGCTGTAGATAGTTCTAGAAGGAGTGGCGGAGTATGTCGGTGAGTCTAGAAGGTTCCGAAAAGGTCTAGAAGGTTCGATAAAGCTGTAGAAAGTTCTGAAAGGAGTGGAGGAGTACCTCAGCGAGTCTAGAAGGTTCCGGAAAGTTCTATAAGGTTCGATAAAGCTGTAAAAAGTTCTGGATGTAGTGACGGAGTACGTCCGTAAGTCTAGAAGGTTCCAAAAAGGTCTAGATGGTTCGATAAAGTAGTATAAAATTCTGGAAGCAGTGGCAGAGTACGTAGGTGAGTCTAGAAGGTTCGATAAAGCTGTAGGAAGTTCTAGAAGGTTCGATAGGGCTGTAGATAGTTCTAGAAGGAGTGGCGGAGTATGTCGGTGAGTCTAGAAGGTTCCGAAAAGGTCTAGAAGGTTCGATAAAGTTGTAGAAAATTCTGGAAGGAATGGCGGAGTATGTCGGTGAGTCTAGAACGTTCCGAAAAGTTATAGAAGGTTCGATAAAGCTGTAAAAAGTTCTGAAAGGAGTGGAGGAGTACGTCAGCGAGTCTAGAAGGTTCCGGAAAGTTCTATAAGGTTCGATAAAGCTGTAGAAAGTTCTGGATGTAGTGACGGAGTACGTCCGTAAGTCTAGAAGGTTCCGAAAAGGTCTAGATGGTTCGATAAAGTAGTATAAAATTCTGGAAGCAGTGGCGGAGTACGTAGGTGAGTCTAGAAGGTTCCGTAAAGTTCTATAAGATTCGATAAATCTGAACAAAGTTCGTGAGGGAGTGACGGAGTATGTCGGCGAGTCTAAAAGGTTCTGAAAGGAGTGGCGGAGTATGTCGGTGAGTCTAGAAGGTTCCGAAAAGTTTAAGAAGGTTCGATTAATCTGTAGAAAATTCTGGAAGAAGTGGCAGAGTATGTCGGTGAGTCCAGAAGGTTCAATAAAGCAGTATAAAATTCTGGAAGGAGTGTCGAGTACGTAGGTGAGTCTAGAAGGTTCCGAAAAGTTTTATAAGGTTCGATAAAGCTGTAAAAAGTTCTGGAAGGAGTGGCGGATGTATGTCGGTGAGTCTGGAAGGTTCCGAAAAGTTCTAGAAGGCTTGATTAAGCTCTAGAAAGAAAGTACGTCGGGAGTTTAGATGATTCCGGAAAGTTCTATAAGGTTCGATAAAGCTGTAGAAAGTTCTGGAAAGAGCGGTGGAGTGCGTCGGTGAGTCTAAAAGGTTCTAGACAGATCTGGAAGGTTACCTGTATGCTCTAGGATGTTATGGAAGGAGAAAGTTCTACAAAATTTTGGAAATTAGTGGCGGAGAGTGTCGGTGAGTCTGAAAGGCTCTGGAAAGTTCTAGATGTTTGGATTATCTTAATCTTCAATATACATTATTAAAAAAATGTACAATGTGCATGCCGATAAAACTCAAAGACGAGTCCCGATACGATACCGTGAGTTATATTGTGTGGTAGCCCTTCCCATCTATGAAGAAATTTCCCGTTTTTACCTGAAGGGCGTGCTTTTAAAGATATAAGGGCTGGAAGTTTCACCCCCTTAAAATTTCTAGAACAGTTCAAAACATTCCAGAGTATTCTTGAGCATTCCACCACATTCCAGAACATCCCGGAACATTCTGGAATGTTGTGGAATGTTCGGGTATAGGATGTAACGTTCAGGAACATACCGGAACATCCTCGATCATTGTGGAACATTCCAGAACACTCCTGAATGTTGTGGAATGATCTGGAACATTATTCTGGAACATTTGAAGTCTTTTTTGTACGGGGCTACCCATATGGGTATATAAAGCAAGATCCGTCGTGGATTCGAACGTCAATTCAATCTCACATCAACTACATGAGCGATATCGGACACCCCAGTCAGAGTATTTGAGAGCATTCCACAACGTTCCAGAACATCCCGGAACCTTCTGGAAAATTGTGAAATGTTCGAGAACACTCTCGAATGTTGTCCTGAGCGAAGCCGGGTAACCCAGCTAGTATAATATAAAGGTTATTGTATGCACTTTCAGTAGTTTTGTTTTCTTGAACCCCTCCCCCCCCCCCCCCCCGATACTAAAACCTGGCTACGCCCGTGCTTTTATGTATTGTTATTCTATAACAACATATTCGAATAACAATATAACACACAATATACGTGTTATATTGTTATGTTATATAACATTTAAGGTTAAACGTCACGTACGTTGTAATCTACGCATTCACAGATGGCGCCAATTAAGTTATTTTAGGTTTATAATACTTTTTGCACGTTTTGCTTTAAAATATTGAGGTGAATTAATTGTTTGCGCCCGTACATTGTGAATATAAATAAATAATTTTGTTCATAAACAAACTCAAATCTTTCGAGTAAGGCTAACAAGTACAATATATGATTGAGTCACCGATACAAAATTAGATTTTTTAGTCTTTCTTGAAAGATTTGAGTTTGTTTATGGACAAAACTATTTATTCATGTTCATATTGCATTTGTACGAGCATTAATTAATTATTTAACGATTAATTTGCCTTAATATTTTAAAGCATAACTTTCGAAAAATGTTTTAGCCTAAAATAATTAAATTGACGCCATCTGTGAATGCGTAGATTATAACGTACGTTCTTTTAAACCTTAAGTGAAAAAATTTCCATTGGAATTGCCTAAAAAAGTAATATACGAGTAACATTGTAAAAAAATGTATCATAACATTGCATAAATGTGTATCAGACAGAATTATTAAAACTTAATAATAGAATTTACCATTTTTACAAAAATAATCTATATATATATAAAAATGAATCCCTGTTTCCCTTGGTCACGCTGTAACTTCAGAACGCCTATACCTATTTCATTAAAACTTTGGGGATTTGATGTGTGCATGCCCGCGTTGGTTTTTATATACAATAGTGAGTTCTGGTATCATGAAATTATGAATTGCTAACCGTTCATCCGATTTGAAACTTTCGTGAGTTTTTAAAATTTTATTTATGTATATAAGGTTTGTTTAAATTATATTATTCGATGCCTGCCTCATAGGGTATACCTGTGTTGAGACGGTTGTTGTGAGCACGCCCGCGAACGTTGTAACAGGTGTGGCACGCGAGCTGTTTGAAAACTGAATGTACTGAATGTAGCAAATGCGGGAGGGGTGAGAGGGGAGGTGTACTCGAGAGGAGGGTTCGCGGGACGGGAAAAGCGGGCGAGGGGAGTGGGGAGAGGGAAGGCGGAATGGGAACGCGAGAGGGGACGGGGAGGCGGAAGGGGAACTTGATGAATGGGAAAGGACACTCAGGGAGAAACAATTGTATCAAAAAGCATTATGTTTTATGTATAAGCTGTTTGTCCCTTACTAATAAATAAATAAATAAATAAATTACAATAAACAATATGTTTTGAAATAATATTTTTTTAATTATTATTTATTCCAGTTGAATGTATTTATTGAATATTCATAACTAAGACAGAACAACGTCTGTCGGGTCAGCTAGTGCTTTATAAATATGTGTTCGTCTTACGTTATACAATACGCGCGCACTAGTGTGAGTACTTTGAAACGTCCCACATTATTTTAAAGACATCATCTCAAAAGAGAAAACGCAGCAATTCTGGCCATCTATTGATGAAAATTCATAACTCAACTAATAAAAAGTTGATTTTTCCCACCTCCTCTGTTGGAGTATTTTGTCATCTGTCGGAGAGAGTTAGAAGCTAAAAATTGATGTCAAGAAAACCGCATTGATATCTCTGCCATCTGTTGACGAAAATACAAATCAGGGGCATTTTCATTTTATTTTTGACGATTCAGCCATCTATCGTAAAATTCGGAAAGCTTCTTAGGGAGAATGTATTTTATTTTCAGGAATGTTATGATGGTTCTGTGTCTCCGCTGAGTGAACTTTTTAGTTTCGGAAAACGCCGCTAGGGTTTTAAATAACGGGCATTGAAGACTAGAACGAATTTCAATACAATATGAAAGTTTATCAAAAATATGTTTACAGGAAAATAAATAGAATCTCTACATATCATAAATTAAAGTCCCCCGCGTCGTCTGTCTTTCTGTCTGTTCGCGATAAACTTGAAAACTACTGAACGGATTTTCATCCGGTTTTCATCTATGAATGTTTCGTGAGGAAGGTTTAGGTATGTAATTTGTCAAGAATTTGTGTAAATTGGTTGAAACATAACGATAATCGTTAGAAGTGTCGGAAAAAGTCAGAGCGCCTGGTAGCTTTCATCGAAAACGCTGCCTAATCCTTTTGGGATATAACAAAACAATTCATGGTGGGATATTCCTCTTTTATAGATCTACAAAAAAGTCCGCGAAGGCATATATCTATCTTTTACGGGTAGCTTACTATACCCACTCTATCTTTTTAAAAAATGGCCACGTACATTGCGGTAATTGAAAAGTTATTTAGACGGATACAGTATTAATTCTTATTAACTTAAATACGTTAGTTACCTCAAGCATTTCATGCACATTATTATAATCTTTCACACCATCATCTCTACGTATTATAAATTAAAGTCCTCCGCGGCATCTGTCTGTCTCTTCGCGATAAACTCAAAGACGGCGGTGGTTATAAAGGTTGGATAACCATCCGGTAGATGACGTGTTTTATTAGCCACAGCAACGCGTAGCCGGGTCAGCTAGTACTTATAATAAAAAAATATTCATAAACGCATTTGTATACAAAACACAAGATCCGCAAACATTTAATGATTTTGACAACTTTATTTTAAGATTATAAAAATTTCCGTAAGCGATGTTGTTAATAATTCCATTTATGCTTTAATAAATTATTATTATTTGCGAGGAACAAACCAAGTTAGTGCCTGATTGGGGAAAAGGGTGTCAACTCAGAACCTTTGAAAAGTCATTAAAAGTGATGAAAAAAAAAATAAAAAAACGGTTAAATCTGACGGCCGGCGATTTGCAGCGGTAAGGCTAGCATTCCGAAGGTCGCGGGATCGAATCCCGGCGTGGCAAATAAATTTTATTTGATTAATTTGTGTATTTCACAATTTATTCATTTAAAATAATATATAATATAGTTGCGGCACGTTCCAGAGTGGAAGATACTCTCAGTATCGACCTGGTGTAAGACCACCATTCAGAATTGAAACGTTGCTTGAAATGGCTTCTGCCGTGTTTGTAATGAGTTTGTAAGTTGTAATAGATCCATTATCGTATATACCACAAACTCATTAAAAGCGATGAAAAAACTAACCAATGTAATCAACAGCTTAACCTCGTTTTTTCATTGCTTTTCATAACTTTATGTCGCTTTTTAAATATCGCTTTCCAAATGCTTTAGGTTCGACGCTGACAGTTCTACGCCTTTCCGTCAACAAACTTTGTATATGGAATTTATAACGTGTGTTGAACCTGCTACGTGTTACTTGCTTCCTATACGTACACTCTCAATAATTGGGTTAGTTAGGAACGAATGAAATTCCATATTAACACGAGCTACCGTTGTCAGGTAAGCAGGGTAGAGTTTGACTTTTAGAGAAGGGTACAAAGTCTGTCTGTTTTGTCCCGCGCGTTCACACGTGTGAATTATAGGCGTTTTACAGGATGCTTTTATTCTTACCGATTCCCATTCTGAAACTATATCGGATTCCAAGCGAACATTCTTTAATTTTTAATAAGAAAAACTCTCTTTTTATAACTTTTGAAGGTTATTCACATCAATATAATATTATAGCACACACCCTAATTCTGTTATATATGTCATATGTACGGTCACAACTCGAGTTCGCCTCAGTAATTTGGAATCCTCAATATCAAACATATATTCATCGCATTGAAAATATCCAGAACAAATTTATAAAACACCTCTCTTATCGTTTTAGTTATCATCGATTTGACCCTATCGCTTTATATAAACGCAGAAAAATCTCTGATGCATTATTCTTACACAAAATCGTGAACTGCCTTGTTGATTCATCATATCTGTTAGAAAATATTGCATTTCGTTGCCCCAAACAAAACACCAGATCGAACTACTTATTTAGAATACAACACAGTAAATCTAAATACGCACAAAACTCTGTAATAGTACGTATCTGTGAAACTTACAATGCCTTACGAGATGTAGACATTTTCAACCATGACTTGAAATCATATAAAATGCAGCTTAATAAATTAATAACTTAAAGTACATTTTTTTCTCTTTTTTGTGAAAATTATATTATTATCAACCATAGTAAATAGAATAACCATGTTTGTTAATAATTTTACGTTTTTCTTTATTATTTATTTATTGTTGTTATACGCCCGTAGGGGCTTTTACATAGATTAGAAAATAATATTTAAGATATCGAGGATTACACAAACATAGAATTTAAACCAAAAGTTTATGTTTTATGTTCTTCTTTTTTATGTTTTTCTTAATTATGTTTATTTTTTTGTCATTTAATAAGTTGAGTAGGTAAAAATACTAAACCAATATTTAACATAATGGAACTTAATTGGTCTACAACATATGAATTTTATTGTTATAAAATTATTTTACTGTATGACTGTTTGTTTCCTCAATAAAAAGAAATAAAGAAATTAAAAAAATATCATTGAAGAAGATAACTATAAACGAAAATATGTACGAGAACAAGACACAGAAAAAGACAATGGTCGCAACTGGGACTCGAACCCAGAACCTCTCGTCTATCCGGGACGTGCGTTTACCAATTTCAATTTTTTACCAGTCCCAGTTGCGGTTATAGTTACATTAATGGGAATAACCTTCAAAAATTATTAAAAGAGAGTTTTTCTTATAAAATATTGAATATTCATTTAGACTTTTATCAAGTCAATAGGTCCATTTAAGTAAAATCGGATATATTCATCCGTAACGCAATCCAGGTTATAAACCAATTTTTAGAATGATTGTTTCCAATAAAAAAAGGGTAGTTGCCTATAATATGTAAAAAAATAAAGTTGACGATTGTATTGTTAATTCTAAAATTTTGAAATATGAGATTGACTAAAATGACGGTTTGACAGTAGGTGGCAATGGTGGAATTGGTAAACGCACATCCCGGATAGACGAGAGGTTCTGGGCTGGAGTCCCACTTGCGACCATTATCTTTTTCTGTGTCTTGTTCTGTTTCATATTTTATTTTAGATTATTATTGTTATCTTTTTCTTCAATGAAAAATTTTTGTTTTACAGGATCAAATTTGGGAGGCGAGTTGGGTACCGCCGTCCCGTGAACCATTTATTGAATAACCAACACCTCTGCCATAGGTCATTTGGTGACATAGCAGGGATGTCCGGGTTCATAGTGTGAGGTTTGTCCGGGTCTTGGCGGCGGATACGTCTGCTCACCAACTGCATGGATCGGGAAAGAGATCGGGAAAGAGTGGTTGAGAGAGTCCCGTTGGCTTTTCCAGCCGTACTCTCTCGGAAGTAATGGATTTAAACATCATTCTTAATTTGGGAGGAGGGAATGGGTACCGCCGCCCCGGGAACCTTTATTGGATAACCAACACCTCTGCCAAAAGTCACCCCAAGTGGTTCGCTACGTTTGGTGATTTTGCAGGAGTGCCCGGGTTCATGGGGTGAGGTTTCTCTCGGTCTTGGAGGCGGATGACTAGGACACACTGAACCCCAGATTCCTACCCACCCCTTAAACCTTTTTCCTTCCCAGAACTCTCCTCTCCTTCCTTTCCTTAAACAAACCCTTCCACGCAGCATCCCCAAAGATGACATAGGCCCTGAAGGAAATTATTTTTCTCAGGGTCTCCTGTGTGGAGCTCACGTAAAAAAAAAAAAAAATCCGTCACTCCTCGACACACTGATCTACCTTTTCCCTTTTATCTAAGTGACCAGCTCAGGTATGGGGGCTCCATCGAAGCCAGAGTAAAGTTAGCCTCCCAAAAACTGGGCGTACTGTATACGGCCCGCAGATACTTTAATAGTACACAACTGCTAACCTTGTACAAATCACAAGTACGCCCCACGGTTGAATTTGGCAGCCATCTCTGGTCTGGAGCTCCAAAATACCTGAAAAATACCCTCGACTCTGTGCAGAAACGGACCGCCCGTTTCTGCACAGAGTCGAGGGTATTTTTCCCCATTTCTCATCTTAACAGACGGATTGCAATCTTTAGAGCACAGGCGTCGGGTGGGAATGCTATCCTTGTTCTACCGGTATTACAATGGAAGATGCTCCGAGGAACTAGCATCATTGATCCCTTCGGCACCGGTGCATAGTCGGGAAACACGCCAAACGCGTGCCCAACATTTGTACACAGTTGATATTTGCCACATGAGAACGGGTCGTTTCTTCGACTCGTTCTTGTGTTCAACAGCTAGGCTGTGGAATGATTTGCCGGCCTCTGTGTTTCCTCCTTCCTACAACATAAGTCTCTTCAATACCAATGTTCATTCCTTCCTCTCCTCAAAAAGACCCTCCACACAGCATCCCAGATGACATAGCCATGGCCTCCTGTGTGGAGTTAATGTAAAAAAAAAATCCTTTTCCTTCCCAGAACTTCCTCTCCTTGCTTTCCTAAAAAAGACCCTTCACCCAGCATCCCCAAAGATGAGATAGGTAGGCCCGGAGGGGAATTATTTTCCTAATTGGGATCTAATTTAAAAAAAAAATCGTTATATTATATTTTTTTTACATTAATTCTACACAGAAAGTTCTGAGGAAAAAACCTTCTTTGGGGAAATAACTTTCCTCATAATAACATCTCTGAATATGCTGTGTGGAGGGCCTTTTTGAGGAGAGGAAGGATAAACCAAAGTCTTGAGGAGACCTGTATTGTAGGAGGCAGAAAACACAGAGGCCGGAAACAAATCGTTCCACAGCCGGGCTGTTGAACTCAATAACGAATCGTAGAAGATAGTTCTCCCGTGATTATGTCAACCGTGCACATATGTAGAGTGCGCGTTTGGCGTGTTTGCCGAGGGGTGCTAGTTCCTATGAGCACTGAAATACCGGTAAAACAAAGATAGCCGACAGCCGAATTTCCAGCCGACGCCTGCGTGCTAAAGAAGTTTTCATTTTAAAAAAAAATAGTTTAGGAGGTTTGAATGATGATAAAGAAAAAAACTCCAAAGCACATACCAACAATAATTGAGAATCGCCTACCACTGTAATGGGATTAAGCAAGTTGATCAACTCGTCTGTTGAATCCAGTGATATTGACCGATAATCCACTTTAGCCGATTAATGATGAACGGCGACCTGGAGCTGAATTCGATTATTTTTTTCTGTGAGCTAAGCTCAGTGTTTGTGAGCGAATTTTTACCATCATTTCGGTGGCCTTTTAGTAAGGCTGTAAATGTTTATAAAACTATAAAACAACATTTTTTATAATTTTCCACTGAATTAAACCCTATTAAATTGTTGGCTGTGTGTCAACTTCAAAAAGACATTTAAGTAAATGAATTTATTAACAAATAATGTACCAAATGAAATTCTTCCTTAATTTGATTCAAATAACATACTTAAAAATTACATTGTAAATAATAAAGATAGAGATTCAAAAAAGAAAAAATCTGGAATCTATAAATTGAAGTGTAACGATTGTGGTTTCTTTTATATAGGTAAAACTTCGAGAAACTTCGAAATAAGGATTAAAGAACATATGAAATCTTTAAACAATAACAGTTTCTCGGAGTTTGCCAACCATTTGGTGGAAACCAGTCACACCTTTGACTTCAATAGTGGAATAGAATTAATGCATTGTAATGTCAATGGCATTCAGTTGGATAAACTAGAAATTTTAGAAATCCGAAATAGTATTAATGCGAATTTGAATATTATTAATAATCAAAAATTGTTCTTATATGACTTAATATTAAACCTGTTCCCTTTGTAAATTGTCCCCCATTGCCCCTTTCTCCTCTACCCACTCTCATATTTCCATTGATACCATTGTCTATGTTCATTCTTTTTCAATTGACACCATTGTCTATGTCTATTATTTATAATTAGTATTAATAAAAACCCTGAAAAAGTGAGCATATTGGTTTTTGTAAGCAATAAAAGTGGTAAAAACGAAGTATTTTATTAATTTGAACTTATTAAAAATCAATATTAGGAATGTAGTCGTCTACCCAAACAGAAAACATTGACAAGTGGTCTACGGGACAAAAAAGTTTGGTGACTTCTGCTTTACACAGACTAGGTTGTGTTGAGTTGTCATGGAACCAAATAATTGAATATATAAAAGGTTTTCACTTCTTCTTTGTGTGCCCTTTCAGGTCCCCCCGACGTTGGCGATCACTCTTGAAAATGTCTCTGTCTTACGCTGCCCGGAATAGCTCTTCCACACTAGCAGTGTGACTTCCGCAGCCAAGACATTTGTCTCCTACCAGGCCCTCGGCGACCCTCTATCTTGCCTTTCAATATTAAATGGAGCAAGTGATACTTCTCCCCTCGAAGTATATTACCCAGATATTAAATTTTCCTGATTTTTATTAATGTAAGCAATTCTCTACCTGCTCTAGCCCGCTTTAGAATTTTTGTGTAGGTGACCATGTCGGTCCATGGGTCCTTGAGCATTCTCCGGTGAAGCCACATTTCAAAAGCCTCTAACCTGTTTATGGTATTTACTTTCAAGGTCCATGTTTCACATCCATACAGCAGGACCGACTTTAGCATTCTCTGCCTTAGTTTTAAGCTGATATTGTCATTGCAGAAGAGGGATTTCATTTTAATGAACGCAGTTCTTGCTGCTTCAATTCTGCACCTTACCTCTACATCTGGGTCAAGAGTCTCCGTGAGAATACTGCCGAGGTATCTAAATCGACGTTTTTTTCGACATTGCAACCATTTAACTGAATAACTGATTCAGCGTAAACAATTCGTCCAAATGTCATCCATTTAGTTTTATTGACGTTAATTGTTAGGCCCAGTTGCTCACCAGCATTATTAACAAGATTAATAAGAATATTATTAATCAATTTAACCTAGATTTTTTCATTGACTAAATGTCGATTTTCAAAAGTGTGTTGAATTATCACTATGTTTAGGTTGTCCAATTATCAAATTTTTATTCATATTCTAACCACATTTTATTAAATATTTGAACTGTTGGTTTTCCGATTAAAAAAATACATGATTGAAGAAGAAGAAAACACTTATAATCTGAACGAAAATAAGAAAGAGAACAAGACACCGAAAAATAGAAAAAAATAAGAGTGTGCAATTCACACGCGGTAGAATTCAAACTAGAAAGGCGCTAGATGTCGCTTTCTTTTCTTTTGCCTATTTATTTTAAAGTGGTTTGAAAATTAGATATTGATTTTACAAGAATAATTTATTTTTTTTGGATTTCGTGGGATTCGAACCTTCGTTCCCTGGATGTCTCTCTGGACGCTGAGATTTGTCAGGCACTTTACACCGCTACGCTATCTGAGGTTCGCGCGGAGCCGTGAATTTACCGCATTATATTAGAACCGAGGACCCGTCAAATAATAAAATTTGGTGGCGCACTTCCGTTTCATTCGAATTTCAAATCAGAACGACCCTAAAGAAGTTTCACTTCAAAAGATAATGGTCGCAGCTGGGATACGAACCTAGAACCTCTCGTTTAACCGGGACGTGCCAGTTCTTTGAATGATTGTTTTCAACAAAAAGGGTAGTTGTCTTTAATATGGAAAAATTTGTGGAAAATAATTTTGTTAATTCTAAATTTTGAAAATATGAGATCGACAATTATGACGGTTTCTTAGAAGGTGGCGATGGCTGAATTGGTAAAAACGAACGTTCCAGTTAGACTAGAGGTTCTGGGTTCGTGTCCCAGTTGCTAGTTTTTCTAGTTTTCTGTGTCTTGTTCTTTTTCATATTTTCGTTAAGATTGAGTAAGAGTGTTGTCTTTTTCTTCAATGATAAATTACATTGTTGGGAATAACCTGCAAAGTTATAAAAATAGAGATTTTCTTATAAAAATAGAAAAAAATACAACTTGTCGATTTTTTGTCAATGTCGATGTTTGATCGATATAATGTAAGGAGAAGTAATGTATGGAGTAGTAATTAGTAGTACTCACATGATGTCGCCCAGCTTGAGGCGGGTCTGTATGAGCGCGCAGGACTTGTGGTCGGAGGTGGTGACAGCTCTGCGGCGGCGGGGCGGGGCGCGAGGGCGGGGGCTGGGCGGGGAGGACCCGCGCCGCCCGCGGGACAGGTGCCGCCCGCCCACGCCGCCCAGCATCCTAAACAAAACAATAACACCACACCTTTTAATATTGTGTTCAAACGATTATTTACAATCTTTAATGCAACATATTGTAAACAGATGTCTCAGATGACTTGTAATATGGTTGACTGAAAAGTAAAGAACGGACATTCAACATATCCTAAATAACTAACATGAGTACATTTTTTTTATTTAGTAACTATACATTCATTATTTTTTACATTTTTACGTGAAATATGTTAGGTATATATATAAAATAGAAAATATATTCGTAGTCCTCCTCACTAGGAGATCCTGTGCTGAGGGGGACTATGCTTTGGATAAGTTTTCAGTGACTTCTATGGTTTAACTTCATTGTTTGGATAAGGTTTTCCAGAAACTTCTATGACGTTGTTTTAAGTATACAAGTAAGTTCATTTTCCGATAGTTCCTTCAGCCAACATTTAATGTACTTAATGTAGCTATTTTTTGTTTTAATTTGTTTGGTACTAAGTGGGAGTTTGTTATATAACTTTACTGCTAAAAATTCAGAACTTCTTTCACCAAATGAAGAGTTACACTTTGGTATATTAAGTGTGTCTGTTTGTTTGACTCTGGTTTTATGAGCATGAGAGGTGTCTGCCTCTGAATAATTTTTGTGGTGTTGTACTAGAATCAATGTTTTTGGCGTAGATTTTCTGTATGCTTGGAACATCAAACTGTTTAAAAATTAAATATTAAGGACACATTTCACATAATTTCCTCACGAAAAGATAAAATTTCAAAATATGCAGGGTACTAACTGCTTGTTTACAAGATTAATTATCATATTGTGTCTACTGTATTTATATTTTGTAATTTCCATGTGTAATTTTAAATTAGGTACGTATGCAATCTTTTTATGAAAATGTATCAAATAACAAAAACAAAATTAATATGTAAATATTTAAAATAACAACATCATGAATGTACGAGTATGTATATATGCATGTGTGTATATATCACGAGTTACCCTGACGCACAATAAACAAAATCACCCTTCTGACTTCGTATTCTTAGAAAATAAGTATTTTCTCAACCATGACATGTAGATACATGTACAAGAGTAAAGGTGGTATTTTTAATTAATGTATGTTTTTATTATTGCCGTGATGATTCACGGATACGGTACCGTGATGACAAAAAAGGCAATAAGCATACTTGCCTTATCGCTATAATGCTGCAGTTCTATCAAAAGATGAGATACACATATATCAAATGCACGTACGAGTAGGTCTGTTTCCTCCAAAGGAAAAAATCGTAATTTTCTTACATCTCTCTCACACACCGCACCGTAACGTCTCCGTAAACCCCTACAATACTACTAACCGCAAAGATAATTTTAAAAGTATGGGATATAGTTTATTACAAGGATATATTGAAGTGAATGAATTTCAAAAAGTTAGTAACGTTAATTTCCAATGCGCTTATGTTTTTGCTTTTGTTCTTAAACATATAATGCTGCAGCTCTTTCTTCCACACTAAATAACAACAGTCGAAAATAAAACAAACGGTGAACGTATGTCTGCACCCCCCCAAAGGAAACATATAATCATTATCATACATCTCCCTCAAACGTATAAAGAAAATGAAACGCAATTTCTGTCGCAAAAAAAGTAGTACTGTGGAGAAACAGTCACTCGTATTTTGTGTATCGTCCCATTATTTAATAAGTAAGAAAGAGCTGCAGCATTATAACGAAGGAAAGTATGTTTATTGCCTTTTTTGCCGTCACGGTACCGTAACCGTGAATCGTCTCGGTAATTATGAAAGCGCTCATTTTCCAAGTTATATACAAAGAATGAGGTGGCATTTACTCAATTTAATTTGATGTAGTAATTAATGAAACATTTATTGACACGTTCTACTAACGTTTTTGTTCAAAAGAAGAACTTTTTTTCGCGGATAAAGCTTACTCGTTCCTTTCTACCTGGTTTTAAAAGCTTGAATTGGGAACAAATATATATTTTTTTTATTGGTGTCCTTTTTTACTCATTTAAAGTACGCTCTAGCGTGTTTAAATCGCACTTTATGGAACGCGCGTTTTTTAAAGTTACCATGGCAACATCAACAAAGCACAACTCGTTCATCTACATCTACTACGTTTTGCTCCTCCATCCATGTTATGAACCTTTCATATTCTTTTTTATAAACGTCTTTGGATTTTTCAGGTATTAACCGCGATTCTGCTTTGGTATTTAAATTATCAATGTTAGAACTCATTTTACAACACACAATAACTAGTAAAAACTGTGATGTCAACTATTAATCTTATGTGACAGATTGCAAATTAATGTTTGTGTTTTTCATTTCCATGACAACAAGATATTGTGATGTCACATCACGAATTCATTAATATTCTTATTTCCAAATTTTTAATAATAATATCAATATTTATGTTTTCAAAGTGTACCAATAAAAAAAAATAGCGTAAAGTATTCGTGGATAACTGGTCTTTAAAACACTTGCTTTATTTCGAGCACTCGGCTACGCCGTCGTGCTCGAAAGATCGCGGGTGTTTTAAAGACCTGTTTATCCACTTATATTTTAATATACTATTTGTATTACCACAGTAAAAACTATGCATTCATTTTCATTTTGCTAAGAAAAATTAATGTTAAGTACATTATTCTACTAGGTAATAATGCAAAATTGCTAGATTAAAAAAAAATACTGTATTATGCACCGATTTCTCGGTTCGTAATAGGATCCACGATCATGCGAACTCTGGTAGAATTTTTTTTTTTTTCATAAGTTTTTATTCCAGTAAAAAAGAAAATAACATTTTCACTTACTTAACTAGAATATTGAATTATGTACTTTTTACATTGTATTACATAGTTTTTACATTACGTGGTTTTTACATTTCATAACCTTAGATTACATTAGATTGCAATACTAACATTTACATGATATTATATTACCATACGATATTATTCACTATCACTACTTTGTTTTTTGTGAATAAACATGAACAATTTTTTTTTGAATTTGCACACACTTTTTTCGTTTTTGATATCATCTGGAAGGCAATTATATAAATTGCCCCCCTCGTAACTAATTGATTGCTTACCGTAGTTAGTATGAATGGTGTTTAAACGTATGTTATCGTGTTATCGTGTAAAATGTTTGTGTACTTGGGACGTTTTAATGAATTCTGTGTTTGTATGTATGAGTTTATTATTTATTTTGTATATAAGGACACATATTTTGTACTCGTATAGTTTTCTTAATGTTAGCAGTTTTGTTTCTAAATATATTTTTTGTGGATGTTTTGGATTCGTAGTGAAATAGTTTTTTGATTATCTTATTTTGAATTTTTTTCTTATTTTGAACCTGTAATTCATTGATGTATGTTTCATACGCATTTCCCCAGATGTCAATCAGGTAATTTAGGTGTGAGTGTACGAGACTATAGTATAAACTTTTTTTTAATCTAATTGGTAATAGATATGATAACCGGCTAAAAACGCTAATTAAGGGTGTGATTTTATCTTTTACATTTTGAATGTGTTGTTTAAAAGTTAAATGCTTATCGATGCACAGCCCAAGATATTTTTCCTGTTTCAGGATTTGCAAATCGTTCTTTTCAATTTTTAATGGACATGTGGAGGAATTATTTTACGGTTTGAACTTAAAATCATGTATCCTGTTTTTTTTTTATATTCATTGTTAGGATATTTGATTGGAGCCAACCGCAAATTCTTTCTAGGTCACTTTGTGCATTTTCTAGTAGTATGTTTAGATCTTTACCCCAGTAGAATATTGCAGTATCATCTGCATATAAGAAAATTTCACCGTTTAATTCTAATTGCGAAATATCATTGATATAAATTTGGAACAGTAGTGGCCCTAGTATGGATCCTTGCGGAACTCCATAGTTTATTGGAAGGTGCTTACTATTTTGATTGTTAATGCTTACGAATTGCTTTCTGTTGCTAAGATATGATTTGAATAGATTAAGAGCAGGACCAACTACACCAAGTTTCTCGAGTTTCTTGGGAAGTATATCATGGCTTACCGTATCAAAGGCTTTTTGAAGGTCAACTAGTATAGATAAGATATAATTTCCACCATCAATACCACTCCTAAGTTTACTGATTAAGTCATTTATTGCCGCAAGTGTGTTAGATTTTTTCCTAAAGCCATACTGTTTTTTTATAAAAGAATGATTTTTTTAATAGGAAATTGTTTAATCTTTCGTAGATTACACGTTCAAAAATTTTTGATAAGATTGGTAAGATTGAGATGGGCCTGTAGTTTGAGGTATTTGATTTGGACCCACCTTTGTGAATTGGTATCACCTTGGCAATTTTACAGCAGTCTGGAAAAGTTCCCTCTTTAAAACATTGGTTAATCAATTTTGATAATATAGGAACCAATTCCGTTGAGAGACTTAGCACTGTTTTGTATTTGAGTTTATCGTAACCGGCACTCGCATTTGATTTCAATGATTTTAATATTTTGCTTATTTCTAATTCTGTTGTTAAGAATAAAAACAACTAGTTCTGTTGTTAAGAATAAAAATGTACTATCCAACACGGCCACCATTTTGATCCGGAACCGGAACGATATAAAAAATATTATGAAAGTTTTGATGAAATGTCAATTGACCGACTTCAAACTGGACTTCGCCACGCTGTTAATAACCTTTTTAATCATTTGCGTTGGAAATCTTTGTCACATTTATTGCACATGTTTAAAAAATAGAAATACAAATATTAAAAAAAGAGTAAAAAAATAGTGATAAAAATTTACAAACCTTCGTCTATCATCATCTGACTAAACACTGCTAAATTGGAAGTGACAAATTTATTATCCCACGGCTACGAAACCGGTAGTCGCGAGTTCAAATGCCGGCGTGCGCAACTAAATTTTGTGTTATTTCACATTTTATTAAATGATATATACATATTGTATTTGTGGCACATAGATACTTTCAGAATCGCCATGATCAAAAATCTCCATTCAGAATCAGAACGTTCTACGTTACTTGAAATTAGTTTAGCTTATTTAGTGACCCAATCTGAATATCCAGGTAATGTACCATCTTTCTCTTTTCCATCTCCTTCCACTTCCCACTACTCCAATTAGGATGCCATAGTCTCGCTGGCTCCAGATGATCGGGAGCAGTTGTGACTTTCTTGCGGATTGTTTTTCCTTTTCTTTTCATTGTAATTTTCATTTCTATTTCGAAAAAAAAATGAGTGTGCTTTAGACCACACGACTGAAGTAAAACTTCTTTAGCTCCATCTATATGATAGGAAGAGAGAAAGAAAATGTGCGCGCGCGCTGCTCTCTCTTGCTCCTGCAGTGTGATACAGACAATAGACCTGCACTGTGTCTTAGATATACGAAACGTAAATGGCTATGAGAGAAAGAGAGAAAGAAAATGTGTGCTCGCAACTCTCTCTCTTGCCCCTACAGTAATATACGAAACGTAACTCTCTCTCTTTCTATCTTCACTAACTTATATCTCCCTCTCAACTACCGTTCGCCTCGCTTTTTGGAGATGCTGTTTGGAGGATCTTTAGGAAATGAATATTTTTAGAGAAGTGAAACCGTCAGAAAACTAAGGTAGACAAGAGTGGTGAGGCTACCAAGCACCGCTTAAAGAGGAGACTGTTAGGCTACGAAGCACCGCACAAATAAGAGATCGATTACACATCCTTTTCTTTCGCAGGCTAAATCACAAAAATATGTAATAGAATGTGTTTGTGTCTTTATAGTGTCGCTAGTTTTCATTTCATTAAGTTTCAAATCACAGTGGTGCTAACGAAGTTTTCATTTCAAAAAGAAATCTGAAATCCGAAATATTTCTAGGTGCTAAAGTTTTCTATCCAACCTTTTTCAAACCTTATAAAAAGGTATTGATTTTGACTGAAAACAGGGTATTTATATCTCTGTAAAATAAAACCACCCGGGAAATCTAGTGGGAAATCAATGTTCATTATAAAATAATATTTAGCAAGACTGAATCTGACATTTGGTGACTTTAATCCTGTCAGGGACGAGATTAGAATATCATTGAATTCCGGGAAATGTAACATTTTTTAATCATTTTCCGAGAGTTTCTTGTTGGAGTAACAAAATTGAAGTAGCTTGGGAATATTTCTGTAATAATATTTTAATTTTTTTAAATGTAAAAATTAGTGTAGGTATTATTAAGCCACTGCGGTTGAGTGCTTATCCTCGGAGATGGGCGGAGGTCGTGAACTATCTTGTTCCCACAAAAGATATAGAATACCTCGTCAGGAATCGCCGGATAAAATCCTTCGGGTACGTCCTATTACTATTATTCCTATTACTCTCTTGTAAGATCGCAGCTGGAATATGCATCTCCTGTATGGTCTCCGATTTATACCTGTAACTTACACCGTTTGGAGAGAGTACAAAGAAAATTTCTTCGATACATTCAATTCAAATTGAGACAGCCTGTAATTGAAATCCGCTACAATGCATTAATGTCCGATCTAAACCTACCACTACTTTCTACCCGGGGCGTACTATTAATGACATTCTTATACTTTTTAAATTACTGAACAATCTCATAGACTGCCCTCAAATGTTAAGTGTTATAAATATTCGTGTCCCTGTTAAATCAACTCGACTCCACCACCTTTTCCACAGTGACAATCATAGCACTAACTATTCCTATCATTCACCGCTAGTGCGTTTTCACCGAACTGCCAATACGTATACAGACCTTTACGATATTTTCAATATCTCACCGTCTTGCATCAAAGCAAAAATAATTAGTTATTTATGTAACTGATATGTTTGTAACATGATATATAGTTGTTGTACTAATATGCATCGTATGTATGTACTGTATGTTATTCTATATATATATAATGTTTGTAAATGTTCGATACACTTGTATTATGTATGTAATAGCCCTATGTACGGGCGTTTAAATAATAAATAAACCCTGTATATGTAGTCATTTAATCCCTAGCTCGTTCTCAAAAAATTACATTTATGTTTTCTTCACAAGAACTAGATATGAAAAAAATTAAATTGTGACCGACGGTGCGCCAAGTATGGTGGCAGTGGAGGTAATCCACCTCTCACCCGCCCTGGTATAAGTAACTGATGGTTACTCCTTCAAAGCTCTCGCAAGATTCTAATTTTTTTTGTTAAACGAAGCTACATTTATTTATTTTGAACGAATCTAGATCTCCAGTGTCCTTGCATACGTTGTTAGTGAGCAGTATGCAAGTGCTTAACAGGCAAAACAAAATGCAAAAAATAGGATAGTAAGACAAAGATAAATTAAACAGGGCAAAAGAAAAACTCATTCATGAGGCTCCATGAGGCGGCATTGCATCTGTAAAAACCCGCAAGCACCTGAATAAAATAGAGAACATAAGTAATACAATAAATCTCAAATCAATTGACAAGTACCAACAAAAAATGTGAATGGCTTTCTGTCTGACCATAAACTACACTTAGCTTCCGTGTCCCTTAGCCAACCACTCAGTGAAGCCTCAAAGAATGTTAACTGAATATTTGGGGTAAAATACCCGAAGACTAAAAGAAAATTCAGCGTTGGGTAGTCAGAGGCAGAATGGTGGCAAGGAATAATCGTCCATTTAGGGACTCTTCCTTCTAGTTCTGCGGGACAGAAAGGAGCCCTTAGCGGGCCACATCAGGTCCGCGGGCCGCCAATTTTAATATGCTTGGTGTCACCCTAAGTGACCAGCTCAGGTATGGGGCCATCGAAGCCAGAGTAAAGTTAGCCTCCCAAAAACTGGGCGTATTGTACAGGGCCGCAGATACTTTAATAGTACACAACTGCTAACCCTGTACAAATCACGGTAGAATTTGGCAGCCACCTCTGGTCTGGAGCTCCAAATACCTGAAAAATACCCTCGACTCTATGCAGAAACGGGCGGTCCGTTTGATAGATTCTCCCATATTAACAATTGCAATCTTTAGAGCACAGGTCGGGTGGTTCTACCGGTATTACAACGGAAGGTGCTCCGAGGAACTAGCGTCATTGATCCCTTCGGCACCGGTGCATAGTCGGGAAACACGCTAAATGCGTGCCCAACATTTGTACACGGTTCACATGAAAATGGGTCGTTTCTTCGACTCGTTCTTGTGTTCAACAACTTGGCTGTGAAATGATTTGCCGGCCTCTGTGTTTCCTCCTTCCTACAACAGAGTGGAAGATACTCTCAGTATCGCCCTGGTGTAAGACCACCATTCAGAATTGAAACGTCGCTTGAAATGGCATTAGCAGTGTTTGGTGACCAGATCTGAATAGCCAGGTACTTTCACACCTTTCTCTTCCCTATCTCTTTACCCTCCCTACTACCTTCAGCCTCACAACATACACCAATTGGGGATACCATAGTCTCACTGGCTTCTGACGGGAGCAGTTGGGACTCTTGTGCGGTATTCATATTAAAAAAATAACAACATGGGTCTCTTCAAGACCAATGTTCGTTCCTTCCTCTCCTCAAAAAGATCCTCCACACAGCATCCCAGATGATATAGGCCCTGAGGGAACTTATTTTCCTCAGGGCCACCTTAATGCAAAAAAAAAAGTCGATCGCTGCACTACACACTCCTATCAGTTCATTTCCACTATCGTTTTATAACAATATAATTTCTTACGACACGACGCGACGCGCGTCATGTAAGAAAATATAAAAAGAGAAATGTTCTAGAGTGCCGCCTGCCGTCGGCGGCACTGCAGTAGCCGTCTGCTGTTGCCGTCTGCCGACTGCCGCGTGGCACGGAATCGCACCTTTGAGATATGAAAAACAACTGCGTGTTTATAATATTTTTGTTTCACGATTATTTTGATTAAAATAATAATTATTGTTCCGCTTAATATTCTGAAATAATTTGTTGCGTGTCTAATTTTTATCTCACTTTTTATCCTGATTACTAATCTTTGTATCCTATTCTTTAATTAATCATATAATTTTTTTGTAACTTCAAATTTTAAAGTAACCACTCGACTTATCAAGATTGAAACTGAGAACTTTTCCAGTTTAAGATGAATATACGATGAATAATATAATATAATATAATATACGTGAAATCCTATTTAGATACTATTTTGATTAATCTTTACGACGAGTCGGCTTACAGTATGAACATCAAAAAATATGCTACGGATAAATTGAAGCTTTAACTACTTTATATGTATTGGAATTACAATAAAATTATTATTTACGTAACAAAAATATAAGCGTAAACCACTAAAAAAAATGTTTTCTCATGACTTAACTATGAAGTAATGTAACTAACAATTTTTAAAAAATACCCCTTTACGGCTAAGACTATTTTTGACTTTATCCATGTTCTAACTTTTTTTCGTTCTTATAAAATTATGCACAAAATAAATAAAAACCACTTTTTCGCTTACTAGCCTCGTGCAAAAAGACGCTCGATTTTAAAATTTTGCAGGCATGAGATCGACATATTTCTAGCGTTTATATTCCTCTTAAGGGCCCGCTACCCGAATTACTACCGATTTCTTACACATCTCCCTTAAACACGTTAAGTTTTAAAGCCCTTAAAAAATATATGTTATTCTTGAAGATAATATCTATACATTCCCCGCGCCGAAACGCAAATTATACAAAATTCCCTCGATAGAAAAAAATCGCAAAGTATGCTCCAAAAATTATTATAAACAGTTTGTTTCAGTTATTTTACGAGTTATACAGGGTGTTAAAGGACGTACTTTACTTACTTTAACCAGTGATTCCTGACATTATTTGGAGTGAAAAATGTAAATAAAATTTTGGTCTCCGGTGACATTTTTTTTGTTTTTTTTTTTTTTTTTTTCTACAAAAACATAAAAAATGGTAGTTTTTGAACAGTTGGAGGCGGGGTAAGGGGTTCGTCGGACACCCGGCTGAGTGACCAGTGACGACATGCGGAAGAATTTTTTTTTTGTTTGATTTTGAAGAAAAAATTTTTGAAAAAAAAAAATCGTTTAATAAAGTCACCGGCGACCAAAATTTCATCAACATTTTTTACTCCAAATTACGTCAGGAATCACTGGTTAAAGTAAGTCAAGAACGTCCCTTAACACCCTGTATGCATGAAAAAAAAAAAAAAAAAACTGGCACAAAACCGAGATGCGTGGAGGAAGGCTCTTGAGGAGGCCAAGACCCACCAGGGGTTGTAGAGCCAATAGTGATGATGATGATGATGTATGAAAAAATTGACAGTGTTTCTTTAAATGCTGTTTAAGACAATGCCCGCGAGATTTTTGCTCTATTTTAAACGAGTCGTGTTTTATTAAACATTTTCGCAATTTTCGCATCGATTTTGTCGCTGTAAATGTTCTCCTCTAACATTCATAATTTTATATCTCTCCATCTTCTTAATTCATTAACCCTATGAGCACTTTCATAATTACCGTGATGATTCACGGTTACGGTACCGTGACGGCAATAAAGGCAATAGACAAACGTTTCTTATCGCTATAATGCTGCAGCTCTTTCTTACACATTAAATAATGGTGACACACAAAATACGTGTGACTGTTTCCTCCGAAGTACTACTTTTTCCTTGCGTTTCATTTTTTTATACGTGTGAGGGAGATGTATGATAATGATTAATAATAATAACATACCTTTATCTTTATTGAACGAAATTTTGCAAGATTTATTAAGAGTAGAAAATATAAAAAAATGCAACTACGAATTTTGTAGGCTGGAAACACCAATTTAACTGCCAAATATTCTTTCAAAGCGCAATGACACTGAAAGTGCAGAACAGTGTAAATCACATTTTTAAAAACTTTTTTTTGGTTAAAGAAAAAAATTTATGGGACAAAAATAATACAGACATCCTGCATTATTCAAAAATAGTAAAAATGGGACAAAAATATACAATTAACAATAATTTATTGTCTTTACAGGATATCTGTATTATTTTTGTCCTATTTTTTTGTTAGGTTAGGTTAGGTTTTAGTTGGGGGATGTTGGGGGGATGTTTTGTCTGATAATTTGTCGGGGATATTTGGTCGCGGAACCGAATGTCAACAATTATTGACCGTGATCGCAAATATCAGTAACAGAATATATATAGATGATGGATTTGGCCATTTTTTTTATTTTATTTTATTTTTATTTTTTTTATTTTTTTATTTTTTTATTTTTTTATTAATTTTATTTTAGTAATTTGTACATTTAAGTTTACAAATTTCTAATTAATTATGATATTTCATATTGCAAACTAAATTTTATGTAATTTTATGTAGCTCCTACAATACGTCTTGAACTTTCCAATTGGTGTGGACTTCAAAGTCTCTGGTAGCTTGTTATACAACTTCATCCCCTTGTACAGCAAACTGTTCTGCGTATTCGCCTTATCCTTTTTTTGAAGCCTGATTTCTTTGCATGTTCTTGTGTTATGTCTGTGAATGTCCTTGTTGAATACAATTTTATTTGAAAAGTATTTTGGTAAAATATTGTTAATTATTTTATGTATAAATATCATCGTATTCAAGGTCAGCATCTGTTTCACGGTTAGCCAATTTAGATCCTTTAACATTTTGTTTACTTTTGAAAATCTATTCCGCCGTAATATTATTCTCATTGCCCTGTTTTGGAGAATTTGAAACTTATTTTGTTCTCGTTCGTTACATAGGAAAAGGATAGTTGAGCAATAGTTAAAATGTGGAGCAATAATCGAATTGTAGATAGTGATTGCAGTTTTACTAGATAGTTTTGGCCGAATTCTTCCCAATTGTTTTATCGATTGTCCACGCTAGACCTCCTCGAAATGTATGTCGTTCTTTCAATTATGAAGTTAGAAAGAAACGCGTACAAAATGTTGAATAGAATTCATCTCACAGGTAAAGTTTAATTAAACTCTTCTTATTTGAACATACCTTACTACAGCAGGGTTGTGAACTGATTGCTTCAAATGGACTCTGAAACGACAAAGGGGAATAACCACCAAAGAAGTTATCCGTTAGTGGTGATTTTTTTTTGCCTGCCTTTAAATATCCCATTTTATCTACTTATGTCTGGTGAAATTACTAGTCCGCACCTTTCCACGAGTATGGCCGAAACAGCACCAGCGCGCGGCGAAGCGAAAAAACGCCCCATTGAGTATGGCCGAAACATTGCGTACGCGGCTATTGTTCAAACGCCGTCATATTTAATGAAAATATTTGACTGTTAGTGGCATCTATGGACATCTGCGCATGGTTTGTCGAAGATAATATACCTACAACACTGATTTCACAGTTTTGGTTTAAAAATTGTTTTTGCGTCGTTCAGCGGTCGTTGGAGGAAGAAAGCAGTTTTTCGGGTTCAAAAGTTGTTTTTCGATGTTGATTTATTTGCGTGGATTGATATTGACGTTTTTATTCAAAATATAAAAATATTTTTATTTTTACTTTTTCTATTTTTTTTTTTTACATGAGCTCCACACAGGAGGCCCTGAGGAAAATAATTTCCTTCAGGGCCTAAGTCATCTTTGGGGATGCTGTGTGGAGGGTTTTTTGGGGGAAAGGGAGGATAGGAGAGTTCTGGGAAGGAAAAGGGTTTAAGGGGTGGGTAGAAATCTGGGGTTCAGTGTGTCCTAGTCATCTGCCTCCAATACCTAGACAAACCTCACCCCATGAACCCGGGCACCCCTGCTAAATCACTAAACGTAGCGAACCACTTGGGGTGACCTATGGCAGAGGTGTTGGTTATCCAATAACGGTTCCCGGGGCAGCGGTACCCAATCCCGCCTCCCAAATTGAAAATATGATAATATATTAAAAAAAAAATAGAGTGTGTAATTCACACGCGATAATATATATATATAGTTATATATATATATAACTGTATATATATACACACAGTTATGTTCGCCAAAACTTAAACAGGTTAAATTTGATTGTACGCCCTTTCCAACATCTATGTAGATACTATATTGGCATATTGATTTGCCATTACAAATGCAAGAATAAAAATCCCTGGCAGAGTTTTAAAGGACCTTTTCCAATATTTAAAGAACCCTTAAGCTAAAGACCCTTTGCAAATATCTCTCAAAAAGAAAAACAAAGAGACGGGAACTTCAACGAACGTTTCAATATAAATATGACCATTTTTCCTTTGTTGTGGACGAAAAGGATCAAAGCAATTGCTTTTAATAGACTGGAACGATCAAGAACAAATTATTAAAAATAATAATTATAATTCACCGAAAATAACGAAATAATGGTCTTCTTCTTCTTCTTATGCCCTGTCCGTTCAAAGGACGTTGGCTATCATGTTGGCTATGCGGACTGTTTACTGCGGCCCGGAACAGCTCTACGGTAGACTAGCCAAACCACTGTCTCAGGTTTTTCAGCCATGAGGTTCTCCTTCTTCCAGGGCCCCGTCTTCCGGTAATCTTTCCCTGCATTATGAGATGCAGGATCTCATACTTCTCTGGATGTCTCATCACATGTCCAAGATATTTAAGTTTTCGGATTTTTATAGTTTTAATTACTTCCTTTTCTTTATTCATCCGAACCATAACATCTTCATTTGTAACCCTGTCCATCCAGCTTATTTTAAGTATTCTTCTGTAGATCCACATCTCGAATGCCTTCGCTTAATTAGTTCTTCAGTAAGCGTCCATGTTTCTATTCCATAAAATAATATCGAAAACACGTAGCATCTGACCATTCTCATTCGTAATCCAAGGTTGAGATCATGACTGCAGAACATTTTTTCATGCGGATAAAGGTTGCACGAGCTTGCTCAATGCGGCAATTGATTTTAACCGAAGGATCCCATCTATCATTTACATTGCTGCCCAAGTAAACAATACTCTGTACCTTCTTGTTCTTGTTCCAGCAAAATAAAGATTTTCATCCAATGCGTTATTTTTGCTTACGAGAATGTATAATAATGGTCGCAACTGGTGTTCGAACCCAGATGCTTTCTTACCGGGACCAACGCTACAACGATTGAGCTACAGAGACCGATTTAAATTCGAAAATTTGTATCGATCTCATGTTTCCAGTTAAGAATTACTGAAATGCTATCCGTAAAAGATAGATGCCTTCTCGGACTTTTTTTGTAGATCTATCTAAAGAGGAATATCCCACCATGCATTGTTTTGTTATATCTCAAAGGGCGGCATGACTTTTTCCGACACTTCTAACAATTATCGTTATTTTTCAACCAATTTACACAAATCATTGACAGATTTCATACCTAAACCTTCCTCACGAAACACTCTATCTATTGGTGAAAACTGCATGAAAATCCGTTCAGTAGTTTTCGAGTTTATCGAACAGACTGACAGACAGACGACGCGAAGGACTTTAATATTTATAATATGTAGAGTAGGCTTGTTGAAAAAGTATCGATATATCGATATTTTTAATTCAATATATCGATATTTTTAGCCGATATATTTTGATCCGATATATCGATATATCGATATATCGATATCTATCCAATATCGAAAATTGTATCAAAAACGATATTTTTTTAAATTTAGTATTTAAAGTCACTAGAATCCAAAACCGTATAGGAACGAACGGAAAAAAGTAACTGTATTGGGTCATGACATCTGGCGGTTGAAATTTTAACTATTAATAGCTTACAAATCTATTGTCTTTGCATTAGTATTTGTGATCACCAATACTATCTCATGTGTGTAGGTACATACACAGAAATGTATGCTATTTTTCACCATTTTTTTCTAAGGCACTCCTATGTGTTGGTTCCCAATTGTCTATGATTATTGACTATACCTTGTTCCAAACACGAAGTCCTTTTTGACAGATTATTACGCAAATAGAATGTTACTTTGACGTTATAAGTTAGAAGACAGCTTTTTAGTTTTTGATATTTTTGTGATTATCTTCTATCTTCTATCTTCTATCTATCTTCTTCTTCAATCTTCTTCTTCTATCTTCTATCTATCTATATAAATAAAAATGAATTGCCAAAATGTATGTACGCGCATAACTTACGAACGACTGCACTAAATTAGATAATTCTTTTTGCTTTGTGTTCTTTATTGTAAGGACAAGGTTTGTATAAAAGAAGCGGTGAGCTCTGGCGTAATAAAATTAGTATAAAAAAATTGTAATAAAAACTGAATGTACCGGGACTGAATGGGGGGAAGGGAACTCGGGTAGGGGATTTGCGGGAGTGGGGGGAGGGTAACCCAAGAGGGGGAAGGGGAACCTGGGAGGGTAACTTGGGAGGAGGGTTCGCGGGACGGGGAAGAGAGGGAGTATAGTGGGGAAAGGGATGGTGAAGGAGGCGGAGTGGGAACGCGAGAGGGGAAGAAACGCGGGAGAAGAAGTGAAGGCGGAAGGGGAATAAGACGAATGGGAAAGGACACGCAGGGAGAAACAATTTCTTTATTAAATGGCATAGCAACGCATGCCGGGAATCAGCTAGTTACGTAATAAAAATAAATAGTGATAAAAATACCTTAATTTTTATTGAGATTTTTGTACATTAAAAAAAGCAAATTGTGTACAAAAATTACTATTGATAATATTGAGCTGAATACACTATTATTTTAAAAACGCAAAATCTCTTGAAAATTTGGCCGATATATCGATATTTTTTCCTCGATATATCGACGTCGATATTGATATTTTAATAAATATCGATACATCGATATATCAATATTTTTTTTCACTTTCGACATCCCTAATGTAGAGATGTACAGAAGAGAAGATAGAGATATATTTTTTGATATCCATAATCTAATCTAATTATGACATAATCGGCGTTAATAAATAAATAATAAATATATAATAAATAAATATATAGTAAATATTAATCTAAAATAGTAGGTAATACATCAGGTAGAGCATTGCTTTAACTCACTCGGTACTCGTAAAAAAATAATGAATACTTTTGCGTTTTTTGCTGCGATGCGTGCACGCCGAAGCGTGTTAAGTCTCAAAATTAGACGCGTCTCTTGATAATTCGTGTTTTTCTTTCAATTTAACCTCCCACGACCTCACAGCGAGGGATCTAATCACAATCGCCCGCTTGCAAATTAAAATCCCTCCGCCCAACCCCCCCTCCCCCAGAGATACCACCCCTAACAATTTCCTAAAATCCACCCCACCTGTTCACAGGGGTGAAGGACTTAATACGTTGAAGGTTTTGTTATTAGAACGGATTACGTAGGATTGGATAAAGGGAGATGTGGCATGAGCGCGTGCCGTCTGTCGCCGAGCTCTTAAATCTTAACCTTATCGTTGCCAACAGGGGTACACAAACTCTAAAAAATTGCTATTGTACATATTTATAATTGATAGTATATAGTTTCTGCCCTGTACCCGTCTTAATCTCGTGGGCTTACAATGGAAAAGCACTAAGTCAATTTTGCTGTTTGGACTTAATGATGGAGTTTTGTTCGTCGGTGGCCAATCCAAGAGACAAATTGAAGTGTGAAAATCACAGAGGAATATCGTTACTTTGTACAGCGTATAAAATTTTCACAATGATTTTGAAAGAAAGACTAGAATATTACTCAGAAAACTTACTAGGAGAATATCAGGCAGGGTTCAGGAGGGGGAGATCCACCACTGATCAACTCTTCACTACTCGACAAATCCTGACAAAATGCTGGGAATTCGATATAGATATATATCAACTATTTGTTGACTTCAAACAGGCGTATGACAGTATAGATAGGGAGAAAATATATGAAATACTCCTCAATTTTGGAATACCGCCCAAAATAGTCAAGCTTGTAAAAGCAACAATGGTCGGATCACGGTGTCGAGTAAGGATAGGAGGTGAAACAACGGAGGATTTTAACGTTTCCCAGGGGCTGAAACAAGGTGATGGCTTAGCACCCACCCTTTTCAATATTGTACTGGAGCACGTCGTGAGGAAGACAATGATCAGTACCGACTCAAACATCTGCTACAGAAGCAATCAAATAGTTGGCTACGCAGATGACCTTAACATTGTCGGAAGATCCCTACAGGCTGTAAGAGAAGTGTTTGACCCTTTGGAGACTGCGGCAAGAGAGGTGGGTCTGCAAATCAATGAAAATAAAACAAAAATCATGATGCAAACCAGAACCCCTCACCGCAGAATAAAAGACAAAGTGAAATTCAAAGACAATTATAATTTCGAAGTGGTCGAAGAGTTTACCTACCTGGGCTCCATCATAACGCAGGACAATGAAGACCCAGTAGAAGTAAGAAAGCGCATTACAGCCGCTAACAAAACTTACTTCGCGTTGCTGCCAGTGTTCAAATCCCGAAACGTCCATAGGAAAACCAAAATAACCTTATATAAAACAATTATCAGAACGGTCTTGGCCTATGGATGTGAGGCGGGAACACTGACAGCAAAGTCAGCGGAACGGCTGGACATCTTCGAAAGAAAGGTACTTCGAAGAATCTTAGGAGCGGTGCGAGAGGGAGAGGCATGGAGAATCCGCCACAATAATGAGCTCTATGATATTTACCAAGCTCCCAGACTCTCCACCCATTTAAGACTCCAAAGATTAAGATGGGCCGGACATGTGCACCGAATGCCAAGCACACGAGTACCGAAGAAGGTTCTGACAGGACACCCGGGAGGTAAACGAAAGGCGGGCAGACCTAGACTGAGATGGGAGGATGATGTCAGGAAGGATGCAAGAGGATTATTCCAGGTTGCAGATTGGAAGAAGACGGCCGAGGACAGAGGGCGGTGGAGGCTTATTTTGAAGGAGGCCAAGGCTCGAATTGGGCTGTAGCGCCATTGAAGAAGAGTGATTTCAATAATGTCAATACTGTAAAAAAATTATATATGTCACTCGTAAGGAGTCATTTAGAATACAATTCCACGGTTTGGTCCCCAAATTATGAGGTTCATTTACATGCGATTGAAAGAATCCAAAATAAATTTTTAAGATGTGTGAATTTTAAAATGGGCATTCCTAGTGAATGCCTAAATTACGATAACTTACTTTCTTCATTAAATTTAATAAAATTATCTGATCGTAGAATCATTTCCGATTTAACCTGTTTGCATAAAATCGTTAATTCAATGTTTGATACCCCTGATTTATTATATGAAATCTCTTTTCATACTCCAGGCAGGTCAGTCACAAGACAGTACCTACCATATTATTGTAGCAATTCTAAGTCAACAAATCAATATTATACTCCTATGCGACGGATTCAACAGCTTGGAAACAAATACTCTGAAGTTGTTGATATCTTTAGTACATCAATTTTATTATATAAGCGCACCTTATTGAAGTTTTTTTCATCACATAAGGGAATAATACTTTGATAAAGCTATTAAAATTGTCTAATTCATTGGCAGTATTTTGTCGGCTGAAAGAAAAAAAAACTATTTCAGATTTATTATATTTTGTACCTACATACTGTGTGGTTTAAATTCAATACCTAATATTTTTACTTTGTATTTATTTTTGTGCAAGTGTTTTAAACAGTAGTTTCCTGCACTTTTTACCAGTATAATTTTGTTAATATTGTTATATATATGTATGTAAAAGCCTAAATAGGCGTAAATAAATAAATAAATAAATAATCAAATAACAAACAAGGATTATTCTGCCTTTTTATCACATGATCAGGGAATCGGCCGCCAGGTGCAGTTTGTAGCATTTTAAAGTGTCCAGTCATGTTATTCTAACATTCATTCACCGGCGGGATTGATGAGGTCCACAGGGCAACGCCTGAGGCCCTAGACTGGCTCGCAGACCTAGATGTCCCCCTCTGACCCCCCACCATAGGCAAGAAGAAGAAGAAGAATTCTAAAAGTAGTAAATAAAAAACTTAGTTCAAATCTCTCGGAGGTTTTAGTAGATGTTTTGGTAAATATTTCCCTGTCGAGTCCACGCTCAAACCTCACTTTAAAAAATGAAAATGAATTGTACTAGGTATATTAACCAATTTTGATAGTCATCAATCAATTTTGATAGTCATCAACCAATTATGATAGTTATCAACCAATTTTGATGGTCATCAACCAATTATGACAGTTATCAACTTATTTTGATAGTTATCAATCAATTTTGACAATCATCAACCAATTTTGATGGTCATCAACCAATTATGACAGTTATCAATCGATTTGGAGAGTTATCAATCAATTTTGATAGTTATCAACCAATTTTGACAATCATCAACCAATTTTGATGGTCATCAACCAATTATGATAGTTATCAACCAATTTTGATGATCATCAACCAATTATGACAGTTATCAATCAATTTTGATAGTCATCAACCAATTTTGACAATTATCAACTAATTTTGATGGTCATCAACCAATTATGATAGTTATCAACCAATTTTGATGGTCATCAACCGATTATGACAGTTATCAATCAATTTTGATAGTCATCAACCAATTTTGACAATTATCAACCAATTTTGATGGTCATTAGGTAGGAGTGAATTCTTTTTTTTCACTGGACGGTAATGTAAGAGTCAAAATTTGGTGCCTTTTAGGTTTAATTTAAGCCATGTAAAATATTATTCAATTTTTTTTAGGGTAACTGCCTCCGCAATGGCATTGAATTTACGAAAATAGTCGGTTTTTCACTCTAATTGGAAGTCATGTTTATGTACGATATTTTTTGAATAAACGTACTAATTTTTATCAAGAAAGTTTACTTGGTATAAATATAGATTCGACACAAAATAAAAAGAAGTTCGAATTTGTGTTTTATAATTTAAATAAAGGGGAGAGAGGAAGCGCGGGAGGTGATACTTAGCTTGCTTGCTCTATTTGTTCGAGGCTCGGATCAGTCGCACGCTCGTTTGTCGTTAAAATTACGTTCGATATTCTTGCATGGCAACTATGCAAAGAACTCGGAGTGTATTCAAATGTCCTCTATTTGGTGATGTTTGTGAGATGAAAGAGAACTTTCTACCTACTTACGAAGATGCAGTAAAATACCATTATGAGTGGACGAGACATCAACTGAAATTGCAATCAGAAACTGCAAAAGAACCAATTTTTGGTGAGATATAGTAATGTCGAAATTGAAAATATATGGCACACTGCATCTATTCCTACATTGACACGAACAAGGATCGTTCAAATGTTGAAAGCATATCATTTAAAGTGCAAAAATCTACTCAAGTCTATCAAGAGGCTCTTCCTGGACAAGTTAAATAGTTTTCAGAAAAACAATAAGATACTTTTTGATATTTCAGTATGCAAGTACAAAGCATTCGCTTAGTGTTAATATCCTAAGGATAAAAAGGTTCCCAAACAAGAGCAAACTTTTTTGACCGATAAAAGAACGTCTCGGGTAATGGTAATCAGCGGAAAAAAGGAACCTGTCTCACTGTTTCAAGAGCCGGGATCCATTTACATGGGATACGTGGTACCTGATGTTGGTACAGTAAAAGGAATAGATACCGTGATAACAGGGTTTCTGTTACATAAAGAAGTTTCCCAAGATAGATTTTATGGCTATTGATTGTGATGGTACGAATGTTAATACTGGAAAGTATGCTGGAATTATAAGACTGCTTGAGAAAAGGCTACAAAAACCACTTCAGTGGATAATTTTTTTACTCCACATTAACCAACTGCCTTTGAGACATCTGTTTTTTTATCTCGATGGGTGACCTTCTTCGGGACCTAAATCTTATATTGGTCCACTGGGAAAATCACTGGAAACCTGTAAAAAGCTGCCTGTTAAAAATTTTGAACGCATGGAAGGTCAAATGCTACCAGAAATGGCCAAAGATCTGAGTCCAGACCAACAGTACTTGTATAAAATTGTCTCGGCTGTAGTTTCAGATGAATTTCCAGAAGACCTAGGCAATAAATCTCCAGAAAAAACTATCACATACCCGTTGGGTCATCGAAGACTACGTTTGTATGTATCTACTGAAGAACCATCTGATAATTTGAAAACTCTGGCTACTTTTGTGGTCAAAGTTTACGCACCGTTTTGGTTCTTAATTAAAAGTAAACCATCATGCAAAGATGGCACGTGTTACCTGTTCAATATTATTAAGGCCTCCAGTTACCTGCCAGAAACTCTAAAAAAAATTATAGATCCTTTTATCCAAAGAAACGGCTACTTTGCCATCCTGAAGCGATTCTTCTTGCGATGATAACAGATGATAAAAAAACATGTTAGAGAGCTGGCAGCCCTACTAAAGGCACGCAATACTACTCAACCTCCAACACCTAGACTGTTTCAAGTGCCATCAATAGATTTTAATGCTTCTACATATAGTGATTTAATAAATTGGCAGGAAAACTTAACCGAACCACCGATTTTGAAAAACTTATTGGACTAGGAAATTCAGAATGTCGTGGAATCTGGTGGTGAAAACGAACTATTGTTTATAAGGCTTCCCTGCCATACCCAAGCTGTTGAAAGAGCTTTAAAGAATACAACGGAGGTTTCCATTTCTCAGTGGATAAGAAATTCGCGATTAGATGCAATAAATGCCAAGCTGGAATCGCGAAATCAAATGCCTAAATTTGAAACTAAAAAGGATTTTAAACCTAAATAATAAATGTATAATTAATTCTTCGAGTTTGTTTCAAATTTAATTTTTTTTACAGCAATGCCTTAATAAATATCTTAATTACATATTGTTTATCATTACCACTAAATTACTACCTACTTACCACTAAATTAATCACAATGTATCGCCTTATAAACTTTAAACTTTTTTACCCTAATTTTCAATTTTTAAAGTCACTGCGGAGACTGAAGATCTTAATCAAATGAAATGAAAAATCCCACGTATTTCTACTTTAACATAAGGCACAAATCCCCCCCTCTTAGAACTCTGAATCTTAAAAAAAAATTTTTTTCATACATCCGTGCTCCACCCTAATGGTCATCAACCAATTATGACAGTAATCAACCAATTTTGAGAGTTATCAATCAATTTGGGTAGTTATCAACCAATTTTGACAATCATCAACCAATTTTGATGGTCATCAACCAATTATGATAGTTATCAACTAATTTTGATGGTCATCAACCAATTATGACAGTTATCAACTTATTTTGATAGTTATCAATCAATTTTGACAATCATCAACCAATTATGACGACAGCAATCAACCAATTTTGATAGTTATCAAAAATTTGCTCATCCTAAAATTGAACACACGTTGTTTGCAAAAAATTGGACCCATCAGCATGTTTTCACGATAATAAAATATAATCAGACATTTGTGAGATTCATGAGGCGTATCTGACTTATTTAATTAAGCAAGAAAGCTTTCTTTTCTCATCCTTTCAATCCAATATTTCTTAGACTACCAAAAATTAATATAATCACTCATCCTGGGAAATATAATATCCATACGGTATATTATATTAAAAACAGAATAGATTGTTAGGTTAATTAATTTTAGGGCACACTTGCGATTTGTATAGGATCAACACTGAACACTCAGCAGTTGTGTACTAGGTACCTACTAAAAATTTGCGAAGCCAGTATGGGTATCGCCGCCCCGGGAACCATTTATTGGATAACCAACACCAGGTTTATGGGATTAAGGTAATCTAGTTCTTGGCAGCGGATGCATTTCCCCACCAAACGCGTGGCGTGCCGGACTGGGAGAGACTGGTTGAAGGAGACCTTTCCACCTGGACCCTCTCGACCCATTATTGCCTTGCATCTCAGTGGGTTTCATAGGTTCGTCACTTCTGGAAACATTGACCCCCTGATTCACCACATAGCCTTCATACCTTTTACCTTTTTCCTAAAAAGACCCTCCACACAGCATCCTCAAAGACGGCATAGGCCCTGAGAGATTTTTTTCCGAACGGCCTCCAGTGTGGAGCTAATGTAAAAAAAAAACAGAGTGTGCAGTTCACACGCGGTAGAAACTTTAGAAAACTAAAGCAGACGTAGGGCGGCTACAAAGCACTGCACAAAGAAGAGACCGACAGACTCAGATCCAATCACCAAACTATCTTTCTTCTAGTTATGTTGACTATTCTCGATCCAAAATAAGAACAACCCGTGGACGCGCATGTCTCCGCCCCTTCTCCCCACTGCTTACTAGACGAACGCTAACACATTCAATCCCACTATTTAAATAAATTGAATTATTTTATTAAATTTTATTTTATTTGTCTGACAACAATTTATACCTTTTAAATAATGGTAGCGGTAGTTTTACCAAATACATATTGTACTTTATGTGACATGAGATTTACCGAATTGGCTGAGGAATTAATCCGAACCTAAAAATATCATCATTGTCATTTAAAAAAAAACCTCTAATGATTCACTTGAAACATTGAAAGCCAGTGAATCATCGTTGTTGTCTCCGAGGTCATGAACAATAATATGATGGACATTCCAAAATTATCGCTTAGTACCAATAATATGTCGAATAAAATTACTGTTGTAATTTTTCCGATGCATTCTTACGTGGGTGTTCTTAGGCATTTGTTTTGAAGGAGATATTGTTTACTTTAACATGTTATTTTATCATCGACCATACCAATTCGCTCGTGTTTAATTCGCAATGTTAAGGAAGAAATCGGAACCCAGTTTTGTTGGCTTCACTAGCAGTGACATTTACCATATACTTATTATTTATGATATTTATAACCCTCTGTGACAGCTGTCCTCTTTTGTTCTTTGTAATTAGTGATAATATATTTGAACATATCGGCTGATTACCCATTTTACCACTGGGTCTGAATGGGTTAATTTTTTTGTAACGCGGATACACAGGACGACGGTCAACGGTATACTGAATTTTGGGCGAAGTGATTGGCGGCAGCCAAGGGCCGGTGAAGGGACGGTAGCGGGGGGAGTGGTATGCGCAGTACAAACCAAATTTTGTACCATCGCGGGTTGTTCTAAATGTGGATAGAGAATAGTCGCCGTAAACCTTATAATACGCAAAGTATTAATAAACACCAGATAAACCAAATAACTCTACTTCTTCCATTATTAAAATCTCCTTCCAAGACGTGTTGGAGATAGTTTGATTGTGAAAACACAACAATTAAATTATTAGAAGTAAGGACGAATTGAGCTTATTTGGAGCACTCGGAAATTCTCCCAACACCATCAGTTTCTCTCTTCAGTGATATATAATGATGTGCATATTGTATAATATTTAAGTGCGGATTGAGAGCTACTACTGTTCATCTCTTTGTTCTGCGGAGTATCACTTGCTGAGGATTATAATGAATAGCACTGAGCGCAGGAAGATTAGCTCTAATACTGCCAGTTCGCACACAACACACAGTATAAGAACTATACTTTTGTGATTCTGTTTTAACCCCCAATGTGCCGATTCCGCGAATTTTCATCCCGCGTCAAAATACCCCAAGACCACGGACATATGAATATATCTGGACCTGCCCTAAGTGATAAAAACGTATTATTTCCCCCCCCCCTCATGGAACCGGCTGGAGCTCCTCCTTGGCGCCAGTTCGCCCCATGGGGAGGGGATAGAGCCTCGCTTGAATCTAAAATGTGTGACGTCATCATTCTTGCCGTGGGCAGCGCGAAGCTAACATCTATACATTTAACGAAATAACACGCTAAAACGCCAAGCTTGTGCTATACAACATACTTACATATCAATGTGCACATAGCGAATGTGGGCGGTTCCTTACGGTGCTCGTCGCTGGTTACAGGGGTAAGTAAATTATGAAACATTTGTAAAAGTGTCTTAACTAAACACGGCAACAAAATATTGCTATGTGAAAACGGGCGAATCTTTTTGGGGTGTACATTTGGCCAATGCAAATATTTTATTAACGTGGCAAGCAATTCGCGCTCCCATGTAAAAAGGTCTATTCATTCAAAGCAGATTTTGCTTTTAAGAACTAAATGGTGATATTATCATGCGAGATGCCTATATACTGTCAGATTGATTTTTCAACTAATCACAGTCATCTTCCCCTCTTCGCCCTCCATAGTTTGGTTTTACCCCTCACCTGTATCTTCTCGTCTATCCATTTGGATGTATATGCCCACGACAAAATATCAACTAATATCTAATAAAAAAATGGGACAAACATAATACAGACAATCTGTAAAGACAATAAATTGTTGTTCAAAAATAGTAAAATGTTAAATAAGGTTACGTTAAGTAAGGTTAGGTTTTAGTAGATGTTTTTTTGGAGGATGTTTGGTCCGTAATAATAATAATAATAATGGGATAATTTGTAGAGCGTCGTTTTTGTGAAAAATCACCTCAAGGGCGCTTTACAATTTATAATGAATCTTAACCTCGTATCAAATGTTATTATTTACAAATAGATACAGAGACATACTTCCCTGCAGGACACTTCCGATAAAACACACTTTATTAGAAAGTGTAATGTTCTTTAAATCAATGGCTCACTAGCCCACAATAATGAGGATTATTACAACGTAAGTTCTTAATTTTAGTTTTATTGTGAATTACAATAATTGCAAGTAGTATTATATTTATGTCAACGGTAGCGACTGTTTACTGAGGCTTCGTAAATAGATCTGAGCGCAGCGGAACACGTCAGCTGTTCTCTTGTACTGTGTGCCCGCTCGTCAATCTCCGGAAACCCGAACCTTTCCGAGCGGCGCGATGTGCGAATATACCTATATTCACATATATACTAGGGGAAGATACGACTTTGCACGTGGAAGACATTATATTCAAAATACTGGACATTGCATGACTTTACCTTTGCTACCCTCATCACTGTTGGTTTTATATTTATATTTATACTAGCTGATCCGGCGAACTTCGTACCGCCTCAGAATCAAAAACTGTTGTCAACTTATTAGCTGAATTGATCTAAATTGTTTCTCCCTGCGTATACCATACCTTGATCTAAATTGTTTCTCCCTGCGTATCCTTTCCCCTCTCGCGTTCCCTCTCCCTCTCCCCACTCCACTTCTCCCCTTCCCCCGTCCCGCTAACCCCCCTTCCTGAGTTCCTTTCCCCCCTCCCCCGGTTCAAAGTTCAATATTATACCCCTTACAATATTGCTGCAGTTCTTTCAAAATAGGAGAATTCGTTCCATACAAAATGTATGGGGAAAATAATTTTCTTCGGAGTGGAACACCCTTTACTTTTATGGGTATGAAAAATAGATGTTGGTCGATTCTCAGACCTACCAGATAAGCACACAAAATTTCATCAAAATTGGTCCAGCCGTTTCGGAGGAGTATGGTAACAAACACCGTGACACGAGAATTTTTATATATTAGATTTATAAGAAGATTAATGCCAAAGTTGAGTTAATATTTATTTTGAAACTCTGGAGAATTTTAACAATTAGATTTATTTTTACTCACTTGGTTATTTACAATGTTGTGAGCCGTGAAGGCGAAGGTGAAAGGTTTTTTTTTCTGTCTGAAAAGATGAGTTTTAAGTTTAGCTCTAAATTCCGCTGAATCTGTGATCATTCTTAACTCGTGTGGCAGTCCATTCCAGGCTTTAGGTCCTGACACTCCGACAGCACGCTCACAGAATTTAGTATCTGGTGTGCGCTTTGGTTCCTTCAACCTTCCTATCGCTGATGTTGCTGCTGACCTGAGGGTTGATTGTCGAGAATTGGAATTTTCTGGAATACACATTTCCGATAAACATTTCCGTAGGATATTTTGTCCTTGGGATATTATGTCGAGGGATATTTTGTCGGAGCATATTGTGTCGGTGATATTTTGTCGCAGGATGAAAACGTGCGGTACCCAGAGTGCCAAGAATCCACCGCAATTTTTGATGTTAGTACGTGTCGCGTCGTGTGTCGGCGAATCTAAGGTTTAGTTTAGTAATCGTCGTAAAATTGCAGGGAATAGCATGATCCTTTTATTTAGGGAACCTGTGAGTAAACTTTTCATTTTTTATTTTAAGCAGGCCCTGAGAAAAATAATTCCCCTCAGGGCCTATGTCATCTTTGAAGGAAGGAGAGGAAGTTCCGGAAAGGAAAAAGGTATAAAATGTGGATAAGAATCTGGGGGGTCAATGTATCCAGGAGTGACAGAAATTCGAATCCTTCCCTCTCACTGCGTTGTGTCTTCATTTTTTCGTTAGAACTTGAACTTTTGTTAGTAACTTCATTTTTTTATACATCGTTGTATGCCACTTAATAAAAAATTGTTTCTCCCTGCGTGTCCTTTCCCATTTGTCCCATTCCCCTTTCGCCTCCCCTTCCCTCTCGCGTTCCCACTCAGCCTTCACCGCCTTCCCTCTCCCCACTCCCCTCACCCGCTTCCCCCGTCCCGCGAACCCCCTCCCACGTTCCCCTCTCCCTTCCCGAGTTCCCCTCCCCCATGCCTGGTTCCCCTCCCCACTCTCGGGTTCACCTTCTGCATTCCCTTTGTTCCCCAAATCCCCAAAGTTTCATTGCAATCGGATGAATGGCTTAGCACGCATAATTTCAGGATACTAAAGCTCACTATTGTATACAGAAACCATCGCGGGCATGCACACATCAAATCCCTAAAGTTTCATCGCAATCGGATGAATGGTTTAGCAACGCATAGACATCTCATATACTCATATACGCCCAAGCAAACATATTTTGATTTTTATGTATATAGCATGCGTTGTGCGTGTCCTTTCCTGTTTATCCCGTTCCCCTTCCGCCTCCCCGTCCTCTCCATTCATTCTCAAATGTAAATAATCATTACAAACCTTGTCCTGACAATAACGAACACAAAAAAATAAGAATTATCCAATTTGGTGCAGTCGTTCGGAAGTTATGCGCGTACATACATTTCGGCGATTCATTTTTATTTATAGAGATTATTAAAAAAAAAGTTGGTTATTACGAAGATAGTGTCAACCGGCGTACGACTGGTTATTGACATTTTACCCCTTGCACATCTGGGAGGATGGCATCGCAAGGGTTAAGCCTTTCAAATGCATTTTCTGAATAAGAAGAGAAGAGAAAATTATTTAGGAGAGAATAATTTGATATTTAATTAATTTTATGTTTGAGCACACAGTGGTAAAAAATTGTTCAAAAGAGTTTGGACACCCGCCCGCGGTCCCCTCTTACCCCGCGGTCTTCTCCTCTTACCCCGCAGCCCGCAGCAGACCTGCGATATATTATACATACCACTACACGAGGATTTTATTCACCACCTGTTTGAAGTATCTTTACTTCGATTAAACAGGGTTCTAACTTCGCTTTACCTTGTTCTACGATATGAGTTGTCAAATACGATTTCCTATAATCTATTTATCAAGGTTGAATCTTGTGTAAAGTAATTTAGTTTATTAAACGACTTCAAAAAGGAGGAGGTTCTCAATTCGGTTGTATTTTTTTATTTTTTTTTTATGTTTGTTACCTCAGAACTTTCGAATGGGTGAACCGATATTGGTGATTCTTTTTTTTATTTGTAAGCTGGTGCTTTTCGTATAGTCCCATTTTAATTTGGTTCAATTCCGACAATGGCATCCATGAGAAAACCATACAAGTCTTAAATTTGCATTAAGTATGTGCGCGACAACGGACGAATAACTCAATATCACGCTAACCGATTTCGATGATTCTTTTTTTATTGGAAAGGATGTATTTCAAAAGTTGTTTGATGAGAGTTTGGTTAGGTCCTGAATATCAGAACCATGACAAAGTAAAGGAACTCTCCAATTCTTAACGAAACTCGGCGAATCTCTTAATTCGACCCTAACGTCGTTATGGTCAAATTATGTCTGTCTCATATGAGCAGCACGTTTAGTAGGTCTACCCATATTCAGACAAATTAGTTAATGTACTTCAGATTCACTAAAAATCAAAAAATCGACTGCAAAAAATGCACTAAAAAGTAAAAAAATTATTTCGTATTCTTCAACAACTTCATAATCAACTTACTTTTTCTACTCATCAATATGTAGGTACGATTGTTATTTTTGAAGTCGGTGTCAGCAAAGGTACCTGGCCCGGCGTGTTCACTTGACAGCTCCCTTCACGCCGCGGCCCCGTTTTCGCCTCTCCTCTCGTCAAGTCGCGCGTGCGACACAAGCACATCTCACCTATAACTATGTATGTAGTTACAAACCTACCTTGACTGATACCGACTCCAAAAATAACAATCGTACCTAAATATTGATGAGTAGAAAAAATAAGTTGATTATGAAGTTGTAGAAGAATACGAAATAATTTTTTTACCTTTTAGTGCATTTTTTTAAGTCGTTTTTTGTTTTGTAAATTTTTTTGTTTATTTCATTTATTTATTAATTTTATTTTAGTAATAATTTTTACATTTAAGTTTACAAATTTCTAATTAATTATTGTTCGCGCGTTTTTATATGCGATTGATTGGGTATTGCATTCGCAGACTTGGTGCGTAGATATGTCAAAATCCTGAATTTATCCCACCTATCTAATCTTTCCTTCCCAAATGTCACCATAAAAATTGTTGCAAGAAATACTCAACTTTCGAGAGGTGACAGTGTGCTTTCCTGCTCAGAACAAAATAACATCTCAGACAGGGTGCATGTGTCGTAACCTCTTGTTATAAGAATATTGCGAATTTTAAATAGTGAAAAGTGTACACCAAAACTGGAGATCAGCGAGGCCCCATCTGCAACGGTGAGTCCTATTTTCCTTATTCCAATCTGGGCTTATCTAATTTTCCAAAAGCACAGATCTTAACTATCGACTGACTATCCACCAGGTTTTGCGAGTGTATGGCTATTAAATCGTCCCATATAACTTAGCTTTTTACGGTAGTTTCGGGACTGGTCATTCGAGGGCTGCATAGGCTTACTCTGCAGCATTTACCGCCAATTAACAGTGGAGTCGCAGTTTCGCGACACCAATTATAATATTTCATATTGCAAACTAAATTTTATAGTTTTATGTAGCTCCTACAATACATATTGAACTTTTCAATTGGTGTGGACTTTAAAGTTTCTGGTAGCGTGTTATATAACTGCTATTCTGCGTATTCGCCTTGTCCTTTTTTGATGCCTGATTTCCTTGCTGAGTTTTTGACAGAACTCTATGTTCTGTCAAAACCCTGAAGAAGTCAGCTTTGCTGACGAAACATGTCGGTTTTCTAAACAATAAAAGTGGTAAAAACGAAGTAATTTATTAATTTAAATCAAAATGGTGCCACAAAATAAGTTTGATGTGTTAGAAGAATATGTTAACTGTTTTTCACAATAAATAAATAAATACCGCAGGGGTAGGCAGAGAGGACGGACCGCCAAATAACTCGGTCTTGGCAAACATTCTTTGCCTCACTCACATTGATATATTTTTTAATAAATACTCTTCTATTATTGACTTTTGATATGGCCCGACTCAAGTATCTGATTCACTTGATCGTACCATGTCTTCCTCGGGGGTCCCTGACTTCTTCTACCATTCACAACTCTGCCAGTTCCATGCCTCACTGCCATACATCTGGGTAGGTATCAGGACCACGTTGGTTGTAGAAAACAGCAAAAGAAATGGTTTTGCATTCAAAGGTAATTTTTTTTTAATGTCAGTTAGAACCTTTTCCAACCAAAGTGACGACGTATAAAAATGCATATTGCCCCCTTTGGTGCATTTGTGGCTCGTGCAAAGCTTTCAGATTAATTGCTTTTGGATTGTGTAACCAGCGAGTATTAGATTTACTGCAATAGCTCGTTAATTAAAGTTGCATTAAGTGCTTTTGTAATTAACGTAAATCCTTTTTTAATTATGAGGGGAGGTAATTATTATTTTGCGAACATAATATGGTCATTGTTAAATCATTATTAGTAGGTACCTACTTTTACAATAGGCCAATAGAGTGTGTTTCTTATTGTTAATACTTTATCGAGTCGCCTCCCTCGGAACCACTCATTGGATATCGACAGTAACTTGAAAAAAGCACTTCAATGAAACCCTAGCCTCAGCAATTAAAATCCTTGCAGCACTTAGAATTGAAAATTGAAACCCCATGATATCCAAAAGAAACAAAAAACTATCAATTAAAAATAAACTCCTAATTTACATACTTTTGAATTTAGCTTTAATTTGTGGTTATCGTCTATAATACAGAGGGTGTTAAGGGACGTACTTGACTTACTTTAACCAGTGATCCCTGACATTATTTGGAGTAAAAAATGTAAACGAAATTTTGGTCTCCGGTGACTTTTTTTGACGACTTTTTTTTTTAAATTTTTTTTTCTTCAAAATCAAACAAAAAAAAATTTCTTCCGCACGTCGTCACTGGTCACTCAGCCGGGTGTCTGGCGAACCTCTTACCCCGCCTCCAACTGTTCAAGAACTACCATTTTTTTATGTTTTTGTAGAAAAAATAAAAAAAAACAACAAAAATATCACCGGAGACCAAAATTTCATTTACATTTTTTACTCTAAATAATGTCAGGAATCACTGTTTAAAGTAAGTCAAGTACGTCCCTTTAACACCCTGTATAAAATCGCTGAATGTTTTGCTAAGCGCATAACTTTCGAACGACTGCACCAAATTCATTTTTTGTGTGTTCGTTATTGTCAGGACAAGGTTTTTATAAAACTTCCGGTGAGCTCTGGCATAACGAAATTTGTTTAAAAAAAATTGCTATTGGTGGCACGCGAGGTTTGAAAACTGGATGCATGGAAAGCGGGAGGGAGGGAGAGATTGGTGAGGGGGAGGAGGGGGAGGGGGGGGAGGGGGGAGGGGACGGTTGTAGGGGGGGAGGGGAGGAGGGAGGGGAGGAGGGAGGGGGAGGGGGGAAGTTGGAGGAGGCGGGAGTGGGAACCCCTTACACCATGCGAGCGAAGCCGCGGGAAAAAGCTAGTTACAGATAAATGAAACAATGTTACATGGTTAAATTGACTGATTCCGGAATATACAACTCAAATGTAATGATTGTCCCTCATTTTATATTGGAAAAAGAACTAATAATTTTTAAATCAGAATCAGAGAACATTTAAGGTGTCCTAATAATAATATTTTTTCTGAATTCGCTAACCATAATATCATTGAAAATAACCATAGTTATGAAAAAAATACGGTGACGAATATTCTTCATATTAACCATAAAGGAAAACGCTTAAATAACTTAGAAGCCTTGGAAATAAAGAAAAAAATCCATTAAAAATAATGAATCTATTGATAATTATCAACAAACAAAAAATATTATCTTACAGCCCAATCATGGATTTGTTCCTCCACCCACTCTTATTATTTGCTACCCCAGTATTACATTTATGAATAGATTACTGGCAAAAGTAGAGTTGGTATTTATTTTAAAATACTGGAAAATTTAGGACTATTGGAAATTAGTGGCAAAAGTACGGTTGATATTTATTTTAAAATACTGGAGAATTTAAGACTCTTTAGGGCTGGAGAATGTTCATGAAATGACCTTCACCAACGCTTACATTTTTTTTTCTACGTTTTTACAGGTTAGTTATTTACGGTGTCGAGGGCATTGAATGTGAAGGTGAAAGATTTTGAGTTTATGGATACGACTGTCTGAAAAGGTGAGTTTTAAGTCTAGCTCTAAATTCCGCCGCGTCTGTGATCATTCTTAAGTCATATGGCAGTCCATTCCAGGCTTTAGGTCCTGACACTCCGAAAGCGCGCTCACCGAACTTAGTATCTGGTGTGCGCTTTGGTTCCCGGTTAACCTTCCGATAGCTGATGATGCTGCTGACCTCAGGGTTGACTGACGATAATTGGAATTTTCTGGAATACACAATTTCGATAAGTAAGCCGGAGCCATTCCGTTAAGGGACTTAAATACCATCCACAGAGCTTAAACTGGATCCTTTCAGGACATTTAAGCCAAGATTTTTGAGATGCTCTGAAATGTGGGAATATTTAGTAGCAACCTAGCAACACTTCCACCCCTACCACAATCCTTAGTAATAATATATTGTTCCCACCCACTATTTTGTAATTGTCAAATCAGTATACGTTTGCCCTGAGGAAGGAACGGTTGTTCCGAAACCGGCCGGCTTTAAACAAATATATGTACCTACCTATTTACATATTAAGGCGATCCACTAGTTCACTACTGTGCCGTGGACAGTAGTTCTTCGGTGGACGCCATAGGGGTCACTTTGAATAACCGAATTCGTCGACTAGCGGCCGTATTGTAAAATATCAACGCGAAAATGCATATTTTATTTTATTTTGGGAAGATTGGGTGTAAATATAAACTTTTTTTGCGATTATTATAAAACAAACTGAATTTGCCACATTACATGGTTTATAAATATGAGAGTTTGGACTTGAAAGTGTGTTTTTTAGACCTTATACTTTATTTTTTTATAGGCTTATTAAAAAACTTATAAAAAAAATGACCGATATTTTTAAGGGCCAAGGTATGTTCTACACGCAGTATTTAATTGAAGCATCTACAATACTTCTAAGCGATCAAATTTTCAAAACAAAAACATATGATTTTGCATTATTTACTATGACTTCATCTTAACTGAGTTTTTTTTAACTGGATCGAACATTTGTAAAACCCAGTAAAAATAATTTGCTTTTATACAATACGAGATATAATAGATACCTTACCTAACATGAAAAAAACGTAGCGCTCTTGTACAGGTAAATTAATATATAAAATTTCTACATTCAAAATAAGCTAAACATCTAGTTCCCCGGCGTCACATTGCGTCCCAGATGAGGCTTTAGATATAATCCCAAAATTTGAGTACCACCGGCGCAGTCCTTTAAATATTTAGTGGAAAACAGATTATACTGGTACCGCGCGTTTTCATCCCGCGATACAATATCCCCGACACAATATCCCCGACACAAAATCCTCCGACAAAATATCCCCGACACAATATCCTCCGACAAAATATCCCCGACACAATATCCTCCGACAAAATATCCCCGTCACAATATCTTCCGACAAAATATCCCCGACACAATATCCCCCGACAAAATATTCCCGACACAATATCCCCCGACAAAATATCCTCCGACAAAATATTCCCGACACAATATCCTCCGACAAAATATCCCTCGACATAATATCCCAAGGACAAAATGAGTCGTTCAATTTGTATATCCGCTATATCAACTTTCACTGATCCGGAGTAAACCCCAAAAAACTGTCACATCTCTACCGTAAATGAAAAATCGCATTTTAAATATATATAAAATGAATTGGAGTAATATACATTCGAAAAGTGTTCATTTTTCAATGTATGTCTAGAAATATTCAAGTAATTTGGATAAATAAAATGGATATAGCTGATTTTGATACTCACTTCGTGATTTATATGGTTTATAGAGGCTTTTGAAACTCAACTGACCTGAGGGGCGTGTTTCTACACCCGCCATCTTGGCAAAATAACTGCTTGTGATTGGTTGAATTCCGATATAGCGGCTTTGATAGTAACTTCTTGAATGACATAGCGGGTTTTGTTTCTCACTCGCAGTTTTAACATGGTTTTTGGTCGTGATAAAGGAGGTTTTGAAACTCAATTTTAGGTTAGTCTTGTTCCTCGCAAAAATGTGAACAAGATGAAAGTAGCCTTGAGGTGATTTTTTCACGAAAATGGCGCTATAGAAGTCATCCAATTATTATTATTATTATTAAAGTATAGGACTCAAATATCCTACGGACAAAACATCCTCCATCAAAATATTTTCTTTAACCTAACCTAACTTAACTTAACCTAACCTAACCTTATTATACATTTTACTATTTTAAAACTATAATTAATTGTCTTTACAGAATGTCTGTATCATTTTTGTCCAATTCGACTATTTTTGAACAATAACTTATAGTCTTTAAAGGTTGTCTGTATCATTTTTGTACCATTTTTTTCGTTAGGTTGTGTTAGGTTTTAGTAGATATTTTATTGAGGGATATTTTATCCGGGATATTTTGTCGGGGGGCATTTAGTCGCGGGATGAAAAGACGCGGAACCGATTATATTGTATAGCTTTTACGGGCTAAATAAGATGTATGGTAAATCTTTGCCTATTCCGCGAAGAGACCAACAATTTTAGAGATATTTAGTATTCTCAAGTATTTATTTTCATTTACCTCGGAAAGGAGATTTCCGATTAATCAATTATGTATTCCTTCCTGAGCGTTTATATTTTATGTAAAAGAAGGTAAAATCACGTACGATCCGAAGGGGGGTCGCTAGGTTCCCCCATTCCAAACGTATATCGCGGAGAATTCGTTATTTAGTCTTTCAAACATTTTTACCAAGTTCCAACGACACTGAAATTTAATGAAATATCTAAATATTTTAAATGTGCTATATATTTCTTCATTTTAAAGTTGTCGTAATAATAAATATCATTTTAGAATTCAGGTAAAATTATCTTTGAGGTGTTTGTATTTGAAATAATCATTAATATTTGTAAATATTAAAATTTTAATTATAAACACGAAAATTTAAAACAAAAGCTTTTCGCTAGAAACGACAATAAAAAAAGAATTCGACATTTAAAAAAACACATTATTTTATGTGGGGAATTTTCAAGAAAACTGCGTTTTACCATAAAAATTTTAATCTTTTTTTCTTCTTTTACTGTCATCAAAAATATCCCGCCATTTTTTTTTTTTAATCTTATCTGTGGAATAGAGTGTAGATTTTTGAGACAATGTGTGAAGAATTATTATTTCTCTTTCGAACGTCGAAAAAATCACACGATTAAAATAATACTTTATAATGTACTAGCGAGTTCCATTGCCATTTAATAAAGAAATTGTGTCTCCTTGCGTGTCCTTTCCCATACGTCCCGTTTCCATTCCGCCTACCCTTACTATATAATGTCCCCTTCCCCTCACGCATTCCCCTCTACCTTCTTCGCCATCCTTCTCCAAATATACTACACTATACAATACATTATTTTAAAAATAATCCATTGTATATTTGCGGCACATTCCAGAGTGGAAGACACTCTCAGTATCGCCCCGATGTAAGACAATCTTTTAAAATTGAAACGTTGCTTGAAATGGCGTTAGCTGCGTTTGGTGACCAGATCTGAAAAGCCAGGTACTTCTCCACCTTCCTCTTCCCCATCTCTTTCTCCTCCCCACTACACTCAGCCTCACAACATACCCCAATTGGAGATGCCATAGTCTCACCGCTCCAGACGGAGCAGCTGGGACTCTTGTTAGGTATTCATATAAAAATAAAAATAAATGCACATCGACTACAATTTGTCTAGGATCATAGAATACATGATGTAAAAAATAATCGCACAAAACTCTGCTTGGGGGAAGTTTATTACCCCCTCCCCCCACTGGAAAGGGAAGGTTAAGATCCTTAATTTCCGATCCTGAAGTGGAGGGAGCGGAACACACACGGAGACAAAAATATTTTACCATGCAAAAGGGTCACAATATAATTTTTAAAAAATACTTCAAAAACATAAATTTATTTTAACCAATATTACAGAATTTTTAAACAAAATAAAATACAAAACAACGCGTATAGTACAATGGTTCAAACAACTCAATAACAGTGTGTTTATTCTAGGTAATTAGTTTAAAAATATTATTTATGACATAATAAAGGAAAAAAAAAATTGACATTGGTTGACGAACTACTGGCCGAGTCATTGTCGTCACTATTGTTAAGGGCCATTAACCAGCCAGCGGCCGAGATATTTCGTCGAAAGATGTTCTTACGATCGTACAGGGCGGTTCTAATGAGAAAAAATAATTATTCACTGTACCGGCATTTTAAAATAATAACTCAAAATACATTTTATTTTATTAAAAATTTGCTATAATTTATACCTACATTAAAAATGCTGAAAGGCGTGATGATAAAACTATTAAAATTATGCACTATTCGTAATTATTTTTTGATCATAAGTATTTAAAATTTTTCAACGATGTCTCAGAACAATAAGAATGTAAAAAAACTTTAATATATTAGTTTGTAAGACCGTAAATAAATAGACAAACTGAACTATTGTCGTCACCAAACCTTGTGTGGATCTTTTATAAAATGATTTTTATTTAAAATTCTGAAACGTAGCTTTCCCAGATAAATTATTGACTTTTTTTTTGAAATGTGTGTTTTATCATGTCTTTCTCTTATTCATCAATGACATTGGCAACACCATAAACCACTCAAAATATCTCCTTTTTGCTGACGATATAAAACTTTTCAAAGCAATCAAAAGTTACATCGATTCCATTCTTCTGCAGAACGATCTTGATTCTCTTGTCAAATGGTCGGAACTGAACAACTTACCCTTCAGCATTCAGAAATGCAGTGTCGTTACATTCACAAGATCCAAAAATACATTCCTGTTCCCCTACCACGTAAAAATGAGATTCGAGACTTTGGCGTAATTTTTGAAGCAAATCTCTCTTTCAAATCCCATATATCTGATATTGTCTCCCGTGCCAACAAAATGCTTGGATTTGTTCTTCGTAATTCAAGATCATTTACCAACGGAATCGCAATCCGGAGAACGTATGAAGCACTTGTTCGCAGTATCTTGGAATATAGCTCCATTATTTGGGCCCCTTCTGAGCAAAACCATATTCTCGAAATAGAAAAAGTACAAAAGAGATTCATGCGTTACCTATATATGAGGGAATATATGTACTACCCTTACCTGTATACATCCTTATTCTTAGCAGGAATGCTCGATCTTAATACATTAGAAGCCCGCCGAAAAATATTTTTAAAAAAACATTTTTTTAAGATAATCTCTGGAACTATACATAATCCACCTATTTTGAAAGAAATTAACTTATATGTCCCAGACAAGTATACTCGTGGAAGGTCCCATACCCTTTTTTATGCTCCAAAAGCGAGGACTTCTGCCTATCAGAACGCGCCAGTCAATAGAGCGCTGAACTGCTCAACGCTTCTGCATTGACCATTGACATTTTTAACCTAACAATTATCTTTTGACGTATGTCACAAAGTAGTAAAACTGGCCTTTTTATGTGTTTTGCTATACTTTTGTCTAATTTGTAATCTTCTCCATAATGTATTGGTGAATAACCGTTTTACGGAGAACATGATAAAATAAATAAATAAATAAATAAATACAAAACTTTGTTGGATAATTTAAGAAATCTTCCAACGACCTACGGTAAAACCTTATTGTACTAAAAATAAACTTATTTTCCAAAAATTTTAAACATAGCTTTACTAGATAAACGAACAGTCTTTCAAAATCAATTTATAATAGTACTAGCTGGTCCCGGCATGCGTTGCTCTGTCATGTAATAAAGAAATTGTTTCTCCCTGCGTGTCCTTTCTCATTCATCCCGTTCCCCTTCCGCCTCCTCTTCTTCTCCTGCGTCCTCTTCCCCTCTCGCGTTCCCACTCCGTCACCTCCACCTTCCCTCTCCCCACTCCACTCCCCCTCCTTTCCTCCGTCCAGCGAACCCCCCTCCCGAGTTCCCCTCCCCCCTCACACGTCCCCTCCCCCTCCCGCGTTCCCTTTCCACCTTCCCCGCCTTCCCTCTTCCCTTTCCCGCTCCCTCGTCCCGCCACCCTCCTCCCGCGTTTCATATATTCAATCCCAGTACATTCAGTTTTTGAACAGCCCGCGTGCCACCTTTTACAATTTTTATTCAAATTTCCATTTTTCATGTATATTAAATTTGGTACCTAAGCTACCTATTTAAAATATCTAAAATTCTTGATTAGATTCAAACTATTAGGGGAGTACCTACTTTAAATAAATTTATCAACTTAAAAGATTTTCAAAAATAGAATCCTGATTTAACAATCATTGTTTTACAAAATGTCATTCTCAAACAAACGTTCAATAGTTGTTAGGTTTTCTGAAATTATCCAATTTTCTGCGCAATTTTGTTACTTTTTCTCTCCGTAAGAACCATCCTCGTACTTCAAGGAATATTCTAAAAAAAAATTTGCGAAATCGGTTCAGCTGCTCTCTAGATTAAATCTAGCAACAAATTCAGCGATTCATTTTTATATATAAGAAGAAGAAGAAGATAATAGTCTAACATTTGATTTTAAAATGACATATTTCCGGTTTTGTCTGGTTATTCCCTCTTAAATGATAATATTCGGGCGGCGTGTTACTAGCAAATCCGCTATAGATTCGCCAGAACACATGATGCATGTGTCAGAAATCCGCTAGGGATTTCTTGGCACCCGAGAGGTTAAAGCCTCCAACCCTTCAATCCTGGATGCTGAGTGGACCTCTCGACAGACGGGGGAGGAATGGAGGTATGGAAATGCCGCTTGTTGCAAAGTAAAATATCTCATTTCTCTCTGAATACATTTATCCCTAGATTCCGTGTACCGTTTAGAGTATTTGCATTACCTGCGCCGTCCCCTCTATCCTGGGACTTAACACACACCGTTTTACTACTTTCCACGAATACCTTTGAATTAATTACTTGAATTACTTCAAACTGGGCGCTGGCGTTTATATAAGTCAAGATGTTTTTTAAACAGATGGCTAAAAACCGACAATGAATGCGAAAAATCAGAAGGGTGCGCTGCAATAGTTTAAATTAATGTCCACACCACGATAAATGGCGCAAAGATCGACCTCCGTCGTCAAAATATATGTGACAGTTATGGTCAACGGTGACGACCACCAACCACGACTTGTTCAATATACCATACGGTAGAACAGATTTTCTAACACAGCATTTCATTACTAGTGAAAATCTCTAGATATCTGAGTTAAGAGGGCATTACCAGAGAAAACCAGAAATATGTCATTTTCAAATCAGATTTTAGACGTATTGACAGTTTTCCACAAAAAATTATAAATGGATTTCGAAAGATTGTTCTTTTATCTAGCATTCGCATGTAATAAATTTTGAGATTTTTTTTTTTAGTTTTTAGTATAATAAGGTTATTCCATAGGTCGTTCGCAGATTTGTTAAATTTTCAAAAAGATTTTGTATTATACCACACCCATTTCAAATAATATAATCATGCACTAAAATAAATCAATACATTATCTAGCAAACGCATGTTTTAGAATTTTAATTATAGTTTCAATAAAATCATTAAAAAATATGTACGTACATGTGTTTCTTGACGAAAATTGGTCCATTTGTGTATTTATTTGCGCACTTACAAACTAATATATTTCAGAGTTTTTTTAACATTCTTATTAAATTTAGACATTATTGAAAAATGACAAATACTTATAATGAAAAAATAACTACAAAAAGTACATTATTTTAATAGTTTTATCATCACGCCTTTCAGCATTTTTGGATGAAGGTATAAATTAAAGCTAATTTGAATTGAAATAAATTCGATTTTGAGTTAAAATTTAAAAAAGGTGGCACGGAGAATAATTAATCTTTCTCATTGTAACCGCCCTGCACGATCGTAAGAACAACTTTCGACGAAATGTGGATTTTCGTCCGCTGGCTGGTTAAACGCTCTTAAGTAGCAATTTTTTTCATACCTATAATCTATGACGTTACATACTATTAGACGAGGGGTAGAAATCTCAAAGTGGGAAGACAAGAACAAGACAATTGTAACGATCTCGATATCTAGTACTTTAGTACTAAACTGCACTTTAAAGTAGACTAATCAGCCTAAACACTCTGTTTATTTTTTGTTTGCTTGCTGTCAAACATCACATAAATCAGTAGTTCTAACAAGTATTGATGACAATCGCCACCATTTGAAAACTGTCGTTGCCTTATTGTATTTATTGTATAGCTCGACATATCAAACTCCGACAGGCAGCCGGACCTTTTATTCTAGTGGGCCTCAAGAAAAAAAGACAGCGAACGTTCCATCAAAAAGTGACAAGCAATACGCCGCCCGCTCCTATATTCATTGCATTCATACACACACATTATTTGATTGTCTATCTTTATCGCACAGGAATAAACTTTGGAATCAAGAAATTATACTGAAAATCGCTGAAAACAAAAGAGTGTTCCTTACTTTCCACATTATATTGTGAGTATATGAGACTATGGCGAGTCTATTTATTTATATAACGTCATTGCCTATAATATGTTAAATCGATTTGGAATCTTTTTTTTTGTTATTTTTGTTATTGGTTTTTGGGGTATTATGCCGTGTTGCGCTACCTCCTTCTTTAGCCAACGTTTCGGACAGCGTTGCAGTATCCATCATCAGGGTAGATGTGTGGAATGTAGGTATGTTTGGAATCTGTTTAGTAATTAAAAAACTTATGAACTGAAACCCATTTTCCCAAATTCCTTGCATTGCTATTCATCTCCTTTTGTCCTTTCCTTCCATGAAAGGCCCTCCCTAGTACAAGAAGAAGAAGATGATGCCTACCTATTTCCTACTCGCTGATGCACAGAATTATTGCACAAAATTGAAAATTACCCACAATTGAGTCAGTCGAAAATTGTTCACAGCTCTCTCTTGATCTGCCGCTTAATAGGCTTGTTGAAAAAGAATCGATATATCGATGTATCGATATTTTTAATTCAATATATCGATATCTTTATCCGATATATTTTGATTCGATATATCGATATAAAATATTCAATATCGAAAATTGTATCAAAAACGATATTTTTTTAAAATTTATGTAACTAAAGTCACTAGAATCCAAAACCGTAAAGGAACGAACTCATGACATCTGGCGGTTGAAATTTTAACTATTAATAGCTTACAAATCTATTGTCTCTGCATTAGTATTTGTGATCACTAATACTATCTCATGTGTGTAGGTACATACATAGAAATGTATGCTATTTTTCGCCATTTTTTTTCTAAGCCATTCTTATGTGTTGGTTCCCAATTGTTTATGATTATTGACTATATCTTGTTCCAAACACGAAGTCCATTTTGACAGATTAATATGCCAATAGAATGTTACTGAGACGCATACAAACTTTATATGCGTCTCAGTTTACATACAAGTTAGAAGACAGCGCTTTTTGGTTTTGATATTTTTGTAATTATTACTTAATAAAATACCTTCATTTTTATTGAGATTTTTGAACATTAAAATAATACACATTGTGTATAAAAATTACTATTGATAATATTGATCTGAATACACTAATATTTTAAAAACGCAGAATCTTTTGAAAATATGACCGATATATCGATACATCGATATTTTTTCCTCGATATATCGACGTCGATAATGATATTTTAATAAATATCGATACATCGATATATCGATATTTTTTTTCACTTTCGACATCCCTACCTATTAAGTGACGGTAAAGATAAAAATCCCTTGTGCCATCAATCTGAAAGACCAGCCACCACCAATACTGAACCATCAAGTATAAAATAGATTTACAGTCCATCCCCTCCAGTGTCACGATATCGTTCGTGACAGAATCAGATGTGTTTTTTTTATAATTTTTGGAGTATTCTTAACGATTTTTGTCCAACGAGGAAATTTCATATCTTAAAAGAAAAGTGGGCGGCGTTTTGTCCGTACAAACGTATTTCTTTCATTATTATACTATTACTAGCTGGTACCCGGCATGCGTTGCTATGCCATTTAATAAAGAAATTGTTTCTCCTTGCGTGTCCTTTCCCATTCATTCCGTTCCCCTTCGGCCTCCCCTTCCTCTCCCGCGTCCCCTTCCCCTCTCGCGTTCCAACTCTGCCTCCTCCACCTTCCGTCTCCCCCACTCCACTCTCCCCCCCCGTTCCGCGAACCCCCCTCTAGAGTTCCCCCTCCTCCCTGGTTCCCCCCCTCTTCCGCGAACTCCTTACCCGAGTTCCCCCCCCCCCCCCCCCCCTCTCGCATTCCATACATTCAGTCCCGATACATTCAGTTTTCAAACAGCTCGCGTGCCACCTATTGCAATTTTGTATGCAAATTTCATAATACCAGAGCTCACCAGTAGCTCATACAAACCTTGTCCTAACAATAACGAACACAAAAATAAAAGAATTATCCAATTTGGTGCAGTCGTTCGGAAGTTATGCGCGTACATACATTTTGGCGATCCATTTTTATTTATATATATATATATATATATAGATAGATATATAGATATAGAAGATAGAAGATAGATAGATAGATAGATAGATAGATAGATAGATAGATAGATAGATAGAAGATAGATAGATAGATAGATAGATAGATAGATAGATAGATAGATAGATTATTTTGACACTATTTCAAATATTTTTAATATAATAAAGATAGATTTTTTTGATAAGTTTCTTCTTATAAGAGTTAGGACACCCCGAAAATCTTTATAGTTGTTGCCTGGTTTGAATGCTCTCAACAGGCATTCAGTATACAAACTAGTCAATATATTTTTTTAAAGTAAAACATACAGACACAGAGTATTTTCTTCTAATACGATTAATATAAAAAATCTTAAAAATCGGTTCAGTTTTAGAGGGGAAAAATTGGGAATACAAAAAAGCGATTTTGATGATTTTATTTAGGAACTAGCTGACCCGGCCACGCGTTGCTGTGGCTAATAAAACATTTTGTAAAATCCAACCTTTGTAACCACCGCCGTCTTTGAGTTCATCGCGAACCGCACTGATGCGTTCACCGCATCAGTGCGGTTTGCACGTGTGGTACTCGTAGCTTGTCGCCTATTTGATTGACTTCGACGATCTATCTCAGCTCGTCTTTTCCTTGGCATATTAAAACAGTAAATAAAGTTCTCACGCACTGACAAACTGATGATAGAAGATTTTAAATGGTAACAGAATGACAGGTAACGTTTGACAGCGACTGAAATATGACAATCGGAATTATTTTTTTTTTTGCATTCCAATTCTAGATTACGTTGTGCTTCTGAAAGTAGGTAGAACAGTAGAACTGTTTATATGAGAAAATGAAATTTTGGTTTTTACTACCTTCCTCACAATTTTTTCATATTATCTCACCGTTTAAACCTTCCCTGGACTACGACAAACATTTCATAACCAAAATCATCTAAATCGGCCCAGCCGTTCTCGAGTTTTAGCCAGACAAACGGACAGCAATTGATAAGAATAATAAGATAAGAAGATAGAATGCGTGTAGTAAGCTATCCGTAAAAGATAGATATATGCCTTCGCGGACTTTTTTGTAGATCTATAAAAGAGGAATATCCCACCATTAATTGTTTTGTTATATCCCAAAAGGATTAGGCAGCGTTTTCGATGAAAGCTACCAGGCGGCTGGACTTTTTTCCGACACTTCTAACAATGATCGTTATGTTTCAACCAATTAATACAAATCCTTGTCAAATTACATACCTAAATCTTCCCCACGAAACACTATCTATCAGTGGAAACCGCATGAAAATCCGTTCAGTAGTTTTCGAGTTTATCGCGAACAGACAGACAGACAGACAGACGGCGCATGGGACTTTACTTTATAATATGTAGAGATTATCAGCCTGAGGTTCAGTTGTCTCTTTCGCTCAGTATTCGGAGGAGTAAGAGCGACAGTGACAGAAACATTTTGATGAGATACGTATTGTTCAAATTTTTCGGCGAAAGGTGTCCTATTAATTACTTTTTTCAGTTCGGCATCTGAATAAATGTTGTCTTAAAAAATAACGCATATTTTTAAGGCATTAACACCTTCTAAACTGTTCGAGGGAAGTTTGTTATAATATGTCTGTACAAATTGAAATACGAGAGACATTAAGGACCACCCTCTGTACTTATTAGAAAACCGATCGATTTTTCCTAGGCAGTCGCCGTCACTAAACATTGTACCCTCGTCACATATCCGGCAGACAGCCGGCGGTAATGAGTTGACGCCCCTGGTAGGGAGGTATTAGGTAGTGCGTTACCTGGATTTAACGGCGAGGCGCACGCACGGCCAATGTTTACAACTTCCCGTTTAGGCTATTTTTACACCTAGGAATCCGGACTGTTCGGACCAATGCCGTTTAGATAAAATACTAGAGGTTTTTTTTTTTATATTTTCCGCAACTGATAAACAACCAGTTAGTGTGGTAAACGGTTGTTTTTCAGTTGTGTAAAATTTAAAGAAAGTTTATTAGTAAGAATCTAGTTATTTTTATAATACATAGTTGCCATACGTTAGCACTACAACTCGCATCCAGAAATTCGAACTGATATAAAATTATAATATAAACATTTTTTTTAAATTTATATAACTCCACTCAGGACCTATGTGATCTTTGGAGATGCTGCGTGGAGGTTCATTTTGAGGAAAGGAATAAGATGAAGTGTGTGTAATTCACACGCGGTAGAAGTGAAATTTTTAAAGTCGCTAGATGTCGCTTTCTTTTCTTTTGCATGTTTTTTTTAAAGTGGTTTAAATATTGGATATTGATTTCACAAAATAATTGATTTTTTTTGGATTTCGTAGGATTCGAACCTCCGTTCGCTTGATGTCTGTCTCTCTGGCCGCTGAGACTTTTCAGGCATCTTGCCCACTGCTCTATGGAAGGCCCGCGCTAAAGCGCGAATTTACCGTACTGTATATTAGAACCGAGTATTTGAGTTGTGACGCATTTCCGTTTCACCCGAATTTCAAATCACTAACGACGCTAAAGAAGTTTCACATCAAAAAAGGTTTAGGATTCTGGGTGTCAGTGTGCCCAAGAGTGAAGAATATATGAATCCATCCCTCCCACTGCGGTGCAAGACGACGGGTCGAGAGAGTCCAGCTGGAAAGGTCAAACGGTATCTCTCAAATCTTCCGATCCGGCCGGCCACACAGTTGTTGGGAAGATGCATCCGCCACCATGACCTGGACAAACTAGGTCTTAGCGGCGGTTGTAGATACTCTAAGTATCACCCTGGCGAAGGATCACCTTTCAAAATCGTAGCATTGCTTAAGGGCCCGCAACCCGGATTTGTACCGATTTATTACATATTTCCGTTAAACACGGTAAGTTTTAAAGCTCTTAAAAAATATATGTTATTCTTGAAGATAATATCTAGACATTGCCCGCGCCGAAACGCAAATTATATAAAATTGCCTCGATAGAAAAAAAATCGCAAAGTATGCTCCAAAAATTATTATAAACACGTTTGTTTCAGTTATTTTACAAGTTACATGTATGAAAAAATTCACAGTGTTTCTTTAAATACCCGCGAGATTTTTGCTCTATTTTAAACGAGTCGTGTTTTATTAACCCTCGACCCGTCGCGTCGCGTGGGGTCTTTAAAAGCCCAGGTTTTACAGAAATGCTAATTATGTTCATTTTAAATGTTTCCACTGATTTCTTACTTTAGGTAGCTTCCTAAAAGGGACTATACTTGACGCAAGCGCCGAGAAAATTTAGTTTGCGCATGTGCGATGTGAGATACAGACTTGTGTTTCGGCGTGAGGCTAAAAAAATCAACAAAATACCATGAAAAATCAAGTTTATATGTTTTTTATTGTATTTTGTTGATTTTTTTGTTGTAATAATAATAAGTCTATATCAACCTCACATAGTTATGAGTTTGATGGAAATTGGTTAGTTTTTTTTTAAGGTTTTCTATTAAAAAATATGATTCAAAATTTCAAAAAAATGTTCCTGGTTGATTTTTAAGCTCATGCATTGAAAATAAATAACCAATTTTTAACATTTCTTTTTATTTCAATGCAATCATTATCACCTGACTGTAATCAGTTAAAATAACATAGAAAATGTATGCTACAACAACAATTTAATCATATTTATTTTCGGGGTCCTAAGCGACCCCACGCGACACCTCGCGTTACAAAAAAGGCGCGACGGGCGGAGGGTTAAACATATTCGCAATTTTCGCATCGATTTCGTCACTGTAAATGTTAGCGCTCTCCTCTAACATTCGTAATTTCGTATCTGTCCATCTTCTTCTTTTTGCAGAGCCTTAAAATCATAGTATTTATAAGGCGCTGGTTAATTCATTCAGCTTCACAAATCCAATAATTATAATATCACTTGATTTTTCATATGTGTACACTATTGAATATTAGTCATGAAACAATCTTCACGTTGAAAATTAAAAATTATGAGGAATTTGCAATTTAATTTGCATTCTTCGCATTGCAGGTATCAAATTCATAAACTTTAATGTTTATTGATGAGAAATCTACTGCAGGCATTATAACTTGTTGGAGCTTCGGTCACACGGAGCAGTTTTTTCGCTGCTATTTGAATAGTAGCGACGAATTGCTAACTCGGTATTTGCTGTGAGTAACTCAAATTAGCAGCTTTGGAATACAGCGGCGATTTGATTAGAAGATGTTGAATTCTGATTGTGATAAAAGCTCGATTTTGGCGTTCACGTGACCTAATTGGCGTTATCGGTCACGTGATATTACTATCGCCTCGACTGACATATCAAATCGCTAGTCGCTAGTCGCTAGTAATATAGTTGATTATTTTTGGTTCGTTTAACGAATTTTTCGACAATTAGTTTACTTCACCTTCGCAGTTTCAGTAGCTATGTGTGATTATTTATTTATTAATTTACGTACAATAGTCCATTAAAAACATAATAATAACACGAATAAAATAAAAACAGAGATGATACTGAAGGGAAAGCACATATAAATAAATAGCAATGACAATATAAAATGTAAAAAGTACATATAGAAGACACTACAAGTCAAAGCATGAAGAAGCATTTAAATATTGCGTATCGACTGCCGAAAGTCATTTAGTTTTACACCAAAAAAATCAATGCTTTGACTTGCGTTGACAAGTCTCAACATTCTGGGTAAGGGATAATGATATCCATAATTAGTAGAATGTTGATTGAGGAACAGCAATTCGTTATTTCGGAGTCTACGGGAAGGGATGTTGAACTGGATGAGTTGTAACAAAACAGGTCTATCAGTAATACTGTTAATAATTTTAAATATGCAAATTAGATCAGAGTGCTATCTACGTTTTTCTAAAGAAGAAATGTTTAAAATGTGTTCAATTTCATCATATGAGTACTCGCTTCTTTCAAGACCCAACCGCCAAGCAATTCATCTTAGGAAACGGTGTTGTATGGTTTCGATGTGGCAAATGTGGACAGCATAGAAAGGAGACCAAATGACACTAGCATATTCAAGGTGAGGGCGAACCAGCAGACAGTTATCTTTTATAGCAGCGGTTGTCAACCTTTTTGAGCCAGGCTAACTCTTCACTCTTACTTTAAATTTGTTGTCTATCTATTTTGTGTACATGTGTAATGAAAAACATATGTCACATTTGTAATTTTTTTTTATGTGAGAACCTCACAAGAGTTCCAGCTGCTTCCGCCTGCAGCCAGTGAGACTATGGCATCCCCCCAATTGGGGTTTGTTGTGAGGCTGAAGGTAGTGGGGATGGGAAGGAGATGGGGGAGAGGAAGGGAGAGGAAGTACCTGGCTATTCAGATCTGGTCACCAAACACTGGTAAAGCCATTTCAAGTAACTTTTCAATTATCAATTGTGGTCTTACACCAGGGCGATACTGAGAGTATCTTCCGATCTAGAACGTGGCGCAAATATACTTATTATTATTTTAAATTAATTAATTGTGAAATAACACAAATTAATGAAATAAAATTTATTTGGCCACGCCGGTACTTGATCCCGCGACCTTCGCATTGCGAGTCAAGAGCCTTATCGCTCGACCACACCGGCCGTCAAACTCTCATTATTACAGAACTTTACAATCAGGTCACAAAAATTCAATTAATGCAAATTTTAACCAGTGATTCTACATGCAAAATTGGAAAAAAATTGTTCCACATCTTTTTATTTACGCGGCAGACTGCCAAACCACCAAGCATAAACCACCGAAATTCGAAAACGTTGAGCTCAATTTTAAAAACTACGTTCGTTCCACGATATTGCGTGCCCCTAATTTTTGCTTGGCGTTCCCCAGGGGGTACGATGTAAACCGTCCTTCTAGAGAATCTCTCGCCGCGACAAGTAGCAGCGACTAAATCGATCCGTGTGACCATGCGTTTAAAAAGTGGGATCTAAAAAATGTTTCCCTGACGTGTATTTCATATTATTGTCTTATGCAAATACTTCACAAGATTCCCATTAGGCCACTTGCATGGATATCATAACACTTGGAAAAAATCGCGTTTATAGATTTTTTTTACTAAGATTACGAAAACGTTAGTAATTTTTTTTAGAATTGTACAGTTTTTTTTTTATAAATAAATCCATTATTTGGGCTCGTGACGTCACTACATGAAAATAAAACTCCGATATATAGTTCCATTAATTTTATAAAATTCCACACTGATATATTTTTTTTTTATATGGCAACACTTTGATTTCAGGCGAATTTTTGAATTTGACATTTAACATTCACTAAATTTATCGTTTGTTCTCTGCGAACTTATCATTTGGTTTGACGTTTTGACAGATGTTACGAAGAGAACCCCGTGCATTTTATACCTTTTGTATCTGTTTTAGAGGTATATTGATTTTAACAAAATCAAATTTATAATATTCTTATTATTATTATAATTTACAAGTACAAGTATATTACATTGAATTTAGTCATATATAGACGTTGAACATTATAATGATTTATGATCAATAAGACGGATCAAGAAAAAAATATTTGATATGTTATATTTTTGGTATGCCTCGTTATTCTCCCGTGTAATTCGTGTGGAAAACGTTCTTTTTTAGTGATTTTCGGCTATGTAGGTAATTATCATTTTTTCGCACCCATAAAATTATTTTATTTATTTATTTATTTATTTACGCCCTTTTACGGGGCTTTTACATAAGTATGAAATTTACAAATTACACTATGATTAAATAATATATAAATACTATTTCTTTAACAAAGAAATATAATAGGTTTTTGCAACGCAATATATAGTATTTATTGTACATAACTGAACTGCCTCAGTAACAGTATTTTGTATTTGTTTAAAGATAAATTGAAGACGTCCACTGACTTGGTAAAATTATTTCCCGTTTTTTATGTCATATAGATATTTTATTATGTCCCGTCTTTCCGGTTTATATTTCGGATTGAAATTTTCAGAAAATCGCCAGGGTCTTGAAAATGGATTTCAAATGAAAAATAAAAAAATACAGAATGTCTTAGAATATTTGCTTAAACCGGATTTTTTTTTTAAATGTGATGCAAGAGGGCTTTTGCTCCCAATCGTCTGGAGCGAGTGTCATCACCAAATGGGAAATATAATGAGGCTGAAGGTAGTGGGGAAGGAAATGAGATTAGTAGGTGGAGGTGAGTAAACACCTGGCTATTAAGAGGGCATTACCAGAGAAAGCCGGAAATACGTCATTTTCAAAAAAGTTTTTAGACGTATTGACTCTTTTCCACAAAAAAATATAAATGGATTTCGAAAGATTGTTCTTTTATCTAGTGAAGTTATGTAATAAATTTTTAGAATTTTTTTTAATTTTTAGTATAATAAGGTTATTCCATAGGTCGTTGGCAGATTTGTTAAATTTTCAAAAAAGTTTTTGTATTATACCACACCCATTTCAAATAATGTAATCATGCAGTAAAATAAATCAATACATTATCTAGCAGAGTTATGTATTAGAATTTTGATTTTAGTTTCAATAAAATCATTAAAAAATATGTACGTACATGTGTTTCTTGACGAAAATTGGTCCATTTGTGTATTTATTTGCGCACTTACAAACTAATAAATTTCAGATTTTTTTAACATTTTTATTAAATTTAGACATTATTAAAAAATGATAAATACTTATAATCAAAAAATAACTACAAAAAGTACACTATTTTAATAGTTTTATCATCACGCCTTTCAGCATTTTTGGATGAAGGTATAAATTAAAGCTAATTTGGATTGAAATAAATTCGATATTGAGTTATAATTTTAAAAAGCTGGTACGGAGAATAATTAATCTTTCTTATTGTAACCGCCCTGCACGATCGGAAGAACAACTTTCGACGAAATGTGGATTTTCGTCCGCTGGCTGGTTAAACGCTCTTAAGACTTAGTCACCATGGCTAAAGTCATTTCAAGGAACGTTTCTAATGGTAAGGAACGTTTCTAAGGTAAATATACTACACAGGGTGTCAAGGAATGTACTTGACTTGCTTTAACCAGTGATTCCTTACATTATTTGAAGTAAAAAATGTTAACAAAGTTTTCCGGTGACTTTTTGATGCCTTTTCAAAAATTTTATCTTCAAAATCGAAAAAAAAAAAATTCTTCCCCATGTCGTCACAAGTCACTCAGCCGAGTTACCGCCCAACCCCTCACCCTCCCCCTAACTATCCACTGTAGAAAATGTCACCGGAGACCAAAATTTCATTTACGTTTTTTACATCAAATAATATCAGAAAACTGGTTAAAGTGAGCCAAGTCCGTCCATTAACATCATGTTCATATTATTATTATTATTTTTTAAATTACCACAATTGTGACCTCTGTGACCTCCGGATTTCGTCAGTAAACTTTCTAGTTTTTTCTTGGACTTTTCATTAAACTTCTATTTAGGCCTTTCAATGATCTCATCATCTTCTTCTTCTTCTTGTACCCTGTCCATTTAACGGACGTTGGCTATCATGTTGGCTATGCGGACTTTGTTTACTGTGGCCCGAAACAGCTCTACGGTAGACTGGCCAAACCATTGTCTCAGGTTTTTCAGCCACGAGGTTCTCCTTCTTCCAGGGCCCCGTCTTCCGGCAATCTTTCCCTGCATTATGAGATGCAGGATCTCATACTTCTCTAGATGTCTCAAAACATTTCCAAGATATTAAAGTTTTCGGATTTTTATAGTTTTAATTACTTCCTTTTCTTTATTCGTCCGAACCATAACATCTTCGTTTGTAGCCCTGTCCATCCAGCTTATTTTAAGTATTCTTCTGCAGATCCACATCTCGAATGCCTCAAGTCGCCTAATTAGTTCTTCAGTAAGCGTCCATGTTTCCATTTCATAAAATAATATCGAAAACACGTAGCATCTGACCATTCGCTACGATCTCATAACACGAAATTTAAAAAAAATCAAAAAGGTTGACGTGAAACCTTCAAAAAACTGAAGTAGACGAGAATGAGGAGACTACGAAGCATTTTTTTTATCAATATGAGGGATGATTTTTTAAATATTTTTGTCGTCTTATTCCAGTGCATCTTTTCCTATACATACCTTTGGTCATCTTATTAGTATTTGTGTTTTCTTCTTCGGAGTTGCAAGATGTCGCTTTCTTTTGTATTTTCTTTGCCTATGCATTTGGGAGTGGTTTGATTTTACAAAAATATGTTTTTTTTTTGGATTTCGTAGGATTCGACCTTTGGTCCGCTGAATGTCTGTCCACTAAGAATCGTCAAGGCGCTTTATAACACTAGACTAAAGGAGACTTGCATGGGACCCTGGATTTATTGTAATATATTGAAACCGAGTACCCGAGAAATAAATAAATATTAATTTTTGTTTTTAACTCTTCGAGTAAAACCTCAAATAATAATATTTAATAAAATGAAGACAATGTTAGCGAAACTCAATCTAAAATCTGAAACAAAAAAATCAGAAAAAGATATTGGCACCTCTGGGACTCGAACGCAGGACCTTCTGCTTTCATGGAAACAACTCTACTAACTGAGCTAAGGTGTCTGTATAACACTTCGATTAAGAACTACCAACATTATCTTCATCTTCTTAAGACACATATTATTGGCTGCTATCTTTATATATGATTGCAAAATTCAAACTCAAACTAAATGCTATCTAGATAGTCTGTCTGGGTAATTTTTATGCATTTTTTTTAATATGCGACATCTATTGACTTTTCTGCAAGTCTATGAAGAATATTTATTTATATTTTTAACTTTATGAGTAAAACCTCAAATTTTAAACATTATCGAAACTCAATCGAAAATCTGGAGACAGAAAAAAGATAGCAGCCAATAATATGTGCATTAAGAAAATGAAGATAACGTTGGTAGTTTTTAGTCGAAGTATGATTTAGTTAAAAGCGACCGACCTTAGCTCAGTTAGTAAAGCTGTTCCCATGGTCCTGGGTTCGAGTCCCAGAGGTGCCAATATATTTTTATGATTTTTCTGTCTCCAGATTTTCGATTGAGTTTCGGTAATTTTGTCTTCATTTAATTAAATAAATATTTTATAGCTATATCATTACACGCTTAATCCTAAAGATGTACGTGTTTATATCTTTTTAGTGTCGCTCGCTCCCGTTTCATCGATTTTTTAATCACGAACGGTGCTAAAGAAGTTTTCACTTCAATAAATATTATTTAATTAACGAAATCCAAGCTCAACAAACATTCCCAAACTTCGAAAAGTCACTCAACAGGTTCGAGGCTCACCTCTCTTTCCGGGAGTAGAACCTTTTCGGGTCGGAGATTAAATCACAGCCTTGTTTTATATGATGAATGAAAATAAGACGAAAACTTCTCAAATTGGTCAATGTGTACCCGACCAACCGTGTTACCTAAATTGGTCGAGAAAAGTGGGCAAGTTGTCGAGAAATAAGAGAAAAGTTGGCAAGTTGTCGAGAAAAGTGGATAAGTTGATGAGAAATAATGCTGTGAAACTTGCGCCGATATCTTTCTTGAGAAAATACTACTTTATGTGACAAAGTTTCAAATTTCGCGAAATTGCTTCCAAAAGGAGTAATATCAGTTTTTTGTTTTGTTTCACGAAGCCTGTGAGGAATTTGGTGTTTTTTGTAAGGAAAACCAAATTCTAAAAATTCTTTCTGAATATTATAAAATCAAGCTGACCCGGCAAACGTTGTTCTGCCATATAAATCATTTGTAGTGAATATTTTGGTTGTTAAATAAAAAATTACGAATGTATTGTAAGTGTGTGGGGATGGGATCTATGCCAGAAAAAGGAATGGAGCGCCGAAATGCCGAATGATATATTTCAAAATGATGCCACGCTTTTCATGAATGACTTGAGCAGCGCATGTATGGATGAGGTGGACGTGGCGCCATCTGTCATTCAACAACATAAAAATTTCGTTCTGTTTGAAATACGAATGACAGTTAAATTTGTTCATAAGAAATACTAAAATCGCAATTAAAAAATGGGAGGGTGGGGGTAGGAGGGTGAATATTTGGGGTTTTATGTATTTTTTGATGCCAAATAAAAAAAAATTGTCCTAAAAATAGAAAAAAAATCTGGATCGGGACACCATAATCACATAGTGAGGTATGAAATATACTTAATGACCTATTCTCATACCTACCAAATATACATAAAAAAATTTCATAAAAATCGGTCAAGCCGTTTCGGAGGAGTGCGACCACAAACACCGTGACACGAGATTTTTACATATATTAAATTTCTTACAAGAACAACTCTTTTTTTATAATTTTTGAAGGTTATTCCCATCAATGAAAAATATATACGAGTATCATTGAAGAGGAAGATAACACTAATAATCTAAACCACAGGTTCTCAACATGGGTGATAACGCCCCCTTTTAGACCTTAAAGACCAAGGGAAAATTGGGGGGCGTTTTAGACTTTCAGGGGGGCCGGTAGGAGACTCAGAGAAACTTATCCCACCCCATCCTATCTTGCCCCATCCCATCCCATTAGAGGCCATACATCCACAAAAATAAAATATTTTCCCTATCCCCCTTCGTCATGGTATTCCGTTACGCCCTCTCCATTGTGGCAAATGTAATCCTGTCGTGATATCCCATTATGCCCCCATCGTCGTTGTCAATTGCTGTTTCGGATTCACGAGTTAGGGGGCGCTAGAAATAAAAAAAAACATTCTCAAAGTGGGCGGTGGGCAAAAAAAGGTTGAGAATCTATGATCTAAAATCTAAACGAACCTACAAAAGAGAACAAGACAAAAAAAATCAAAAAAGATACGTTCACATCTTGATATCCAACGGCTTGCCGGGGCGCTACTCTATCAACTAAGCTAATGTATCCCTATCCGATTCGGTCATATTTAACTGCATCATACTTCGACTAAGAACTACCAACATTAGCATATTTTTATTATAATATGTACGATTACAAGATTCAAACAAATAATGCCATGTCTTGGATAAATTTTAAATCATTTTTATTTTTAACTAGCTGGTTCCCGGCATGCGTTGCTATGCCATTCAAATAAATAAATAGTTTCTCCCTGCATGTCCCCTCCCGCGTCCCTTTTCCCTCCTACGTTCCCCTTCCGTCTTCCCCGCCTTCCCCTCCCTCGTCACCCTTCCCCCGAATCCCACCTCCTTCGATACCCTCCCCCTTCTTACTTTCCTTAAAATATATGAAATACACACATTTCCAAACCACTCGCGCGTTATCGTTATCGTAGTAATTTTTTATACAAATTTCATAACTCCAGAGCTTACTATTATACATAGAAACACTCTTCTGCTAAAATGCAATGTTATGTAAAAAAAATTTGTCAACCATCGATACTCTCCAAGATTTGCGGACCCAAACATACGGAACTTAATTTTTTTTTTATATACAAATTTCATAACGCCAGAACTTACACAGGGTGTTAAGGGACGTACTTGACTTACTTTAACCAGTGATTCCTGACATTATTGGGAGTAAAAAATGTTAATGAGATTTTGGTCTCCAGTGACTTTTTCGATAATATATTTTTTTTCAATTTTATTTTCTTCAAAATCAAACAATTTTTTTTTCTTCCACATGTCGTCACTGGTCACTCAGCCGAGCAACCGACCAACCCCTAACCCCGCCTATAACTATCCAACACCTACCATTTTTTTATGTTTTGTAGACAAATTAAAAACATAAAAAATGTCACCGGAGACAAACCTATTTTTATTTTACAAATTTCACAATGCCAGAGCTTACCGTTATATATGGAAACACTCTTCTACGAAAATGCAAATGTTCTGTAAAAATTTTGAGTCAATCCATATTAGCGAAACTCTATCGAAAATCTGGAGACAGAAAAATTAGAAAAAGATTTTTTTTTTACACACAGGAGGCCCTGAGGAATATAATTTCCCTCAGAGTTTATGTCATCTTTGGGGATACTGTGTGGAGGGTTTTTTTAAGGAAAGGGGGAAGAGGAGAGTTCTGGGAAGAAAAAGGGTTTAAGGGGTGGGAAGGAATCTGGGGTTTAGTGTGTCCTGGTCATCCGCCTCCAAGAACTAGACAAACCTCACCCCATGAACTCGGGCACCCCTGCTAAATCACCAAACGTAGGGAACCACTTGGGGTGACCTATGGCAGGGGTGTTGGTTATTAAATAAAGGTTCCCGGGGCGGCGGTACCCATTCCCACCTCTCATATTGAAGATACGGTTTTTTTACATGAGCTCCGCGCAGGAGGCCCTGAGAAAAATAATTTCCCCCAGAGTTTATGTCATCTTTAGGGATGATGTGTGGAGGGTTTTTTCAGGAAAGGAAGGAGAGGAGAGATCTGGGAAGGAAAAGGGTTTAAGGGGTGGGAAGGAATCTGGGGCTTTGTGTGTCCTGGTCATCCGCCTCCAAGACCTAGACAAACCTCACCCCATGAACTCGGGCACCCCTGCTAAATCACCAAACGTAGCGAACCACTTGGGGTGACCTATGGCAGGGGTGTTGGTTATTAAATAAAGGTTCCCGGGGCGGCGGTACCCATTCCCACCTCTCATATTGAAGATACGGTTTTTTTTTACATGAGCTCCGCGCAGGAGGCCCTGAGAAAAATAATTTCCCTCAGAGTTTATGTCATCTTTAGGGATGCTGTGTGGAGGGTTTTTTCAGGAAAGGAAGGAGAGGAGAGATCTGGGAAGGAAAAGGGTTTAAGGGGTGGGAAGGAATCTGGGGCTTTGTGTGTCCTGGTCATCCGCCTCCAAGACCTAGACAAACATCACCCCATGAACCCGGGCAGCCCTGATAAATCACCAAACGTAGCGAACCACTTGGGGTGACCTACGGCAGGGGTGTTGGTTATTCAATAAAGGTTCCCAGGGCGGCGGTACCCATTCCCGCCTCCCAAATTGAAGATACGGTCACATCTGAGACTCGAACCCGGGATCTTCGTCTTGCCGGGGCGCAATTCTACCAACAACTGAGAATTTCTTTTAGATTTTCGATTGAGTTTCGCTGATATTATCTACATTTAATTAAATATTTATTCAGTAAGTTAAAAATTAAATTAAATTAAAAAACTATATATTTCTCACATTAATGTACTATGATGTTATATTACGTCAAAGCGCACTGTGTGTTGTATAAAATTAATTAGGCGGTCAACATTCTCTTTGAGCGAATCAAACAATTCCAAATGTATACGAGAAATGTTTTATGAAAGCACCGGAAGCATTTAATGTAATTTTATATGAGGGTGGTTTTTCTACCATGTTACGAGTATATTAACCGCTTATAACCTACCCAGAAATACCGCAAACTAAATATGCAACTTTATCACCAAATATTACTGCATTTCAGTGACATTCAACCGACAGTTGAATCCCTGACAGTTGGCCTCCCAAAATTAAAATTATTACAAAATTGGGCATTATTTATAGTGACTGACCCAAGGTTCGGTTTCGATTTCGACAAGTTTCGGCAAAAAAATCTAATTTTGGCATCAGTTTCGGTTTCGGCAGAAAATCTGCCGAAATTCTGCGTTCGTGAATTCTATCGCGCCTCGTTCGGCTGACTTCGGGTGAGTTAGTGGTTCGTGTGTCACCCGCTATCATAGGCTGAGTTCGCCGGCCGGTCCGGCGTGATTGTGTTGTATGTGTTATTTCCCGCGCATATTGATTATTGATAAATTTTTGTTCCAAAAAATAGTTAACATATTTTTTAATTTTTATAATTTTAGTTTGTTTTATAGCAGTAATATAAAAAAAATAATTATTGTTTTTTTCACATACTTCGATTATTGACGGCCGGCTTAGTCCAGCGGTAAGGCTCTTGGCTAGCACTCCGAAGGTCGCGGGATCGAATCCCGGCGTGGCAAATAAATTTTATTTGATTAATTTGTGTTATTTCACATTTTATTCATTTAAAAAATAATATATAGTATATTTGCGGCACGTTCCAGAGTGGAAGATACTCTCAGTATTGCCCTGGTGTAAGACCTCCATTCAGAATTGAAACGTTGCTTGAAATGGCGTTAGCCGTGTTTGGTGACCAGATCTGAATAGCCAGGTACTTCACCACCTCCCTCTTCCCCATCTCCTTCCCTTCCCCATTACCCACTGGCTCCAGACGGGAGCAATTGGGACTCTTGTGCGGTAAACATGTAAAAAAATATATTTTTTTAAGGTTTTTTTATATCATTTAACACGTGTTAAACTGTCGGTATAAGTGAAAAAATAAGCCGTGTTTCAGTAAACAATAGATTTTTAACATTTATTTATTTATTTATTTATTTATAAGAATATTGTACATTGCATAGTTTTTTTGTGGTGTTTCATCCGCCATGCTAGGGATATCCCTGTGTTATGGCGGGTGAAGTTTACAGATTTGAAATTATACATTTGTAATGGTTGATAAATAAAATTAGAAGTTGTACAGATTAAATTAAATTGCAAAATTTTTTAATAATAATAATTAATTAATTAATAATAATAATAAATAGAAGGATTTATGCTTGCCATTCAAGATAGAGTCATTAATACTAAAAATTATAGAAAGCATATAATCAAAGATATAAATCAAATTGATGATTTATGTAGAAAATGTTTGGCTTTTCCCGAAACTATAGAACATATTATATCGGGATGTTCTATATTAGCGCCTTCCGAGTATACATTTAGGCACATTCAGGTTTTAAAAATAATTCACCAAAGTTTGGTAATTAAACATAACTTGATATTATGAATATGAACCAAATTCATTTTTAGAAAATGAATTTTATAAAATATATTATGATAAAACTATACTAACAGACAGAACAATTAGTCATAATAGACCTGATATAGTTTTACATGACAAAATTTAAAAAATAACTTATATCATTGATGTAGGTATTCCAAATTCCTGTAATATTCAAAAAACTATTTCTGAAAAAATAAGAAAATACACAGATTTAGGAAATGAGATTAAAAGAATTTTGCATTCTCAGACTATAAAAATATTGCCATTTGTTATTTCGGCCACTGGCATAATACCTAGGAATCTGATTCAAAATTTAAGCATATTAGATTTGTCAAAGAATTTGTATATAAAAATGCAAAAATCAGTCATTTTAAATACATGTAGGATTACAAAGGATTTTTTAAATAATTATGATAATTATGATAATAACAAAAATTTGTAATAATATTGTAATAATAAGTTGATAATAATACATATTACAAGAAATAGTAATTTAATTATTTGTTAAATTAAGGAATTAGGGAACACCGTTTCTAATCATCATTTCTAGTTGTATTGTGATAAATGTTTTTTAATGGTGAGCGGTTGGGTTTCGGTTTTTAAGTTCTCAGGGAGAAGGTTAAATATTTTAGGAGCTAGGTATATGAAATGTCTTCGAGCTGACGTGGTATGTAGTGTCGGTACATTGTAGTGTCGGTTGGTTATTGTTCTGGTCGTGTAATTATGATGTAAGAGAGTTTTTTTCTTATATTTGAACATGAAATGCGTTAAAGTAAATTTTAGATGGAGTTGCCGTATGTTTAGAACATTATATTCAGTGAAGAGTCGAGTGGAGGGGTATCTTGTCGGTCGCTTGTTGTTAACATGTCCAAAACAATTTCGGTTTCGACCGAAACTGAGACAGATACCGAAGATTCGGTTTCGGTTTCGGTAGAAAGTCCTGTTTCGGTCGGACACTAATTATTTACCGATTTACAGGGGTGTATTTATAGCGGTACTCGAGTTCATGGAGTGGAGTTTGTTCAATTTTGGAGTTAAAAGGTTATGTTAGATTTGGTTATGCGCTATTTTTTCAAAGCTTTTAATGACTTTTCAAAGAGGTGTTGAGTTAAGCTGATTCTGAATTGGTATTGAACCGATATTTTGTCAATTTAAGACGAGAGGTTCTGGGTTCGAGTCCCAGTTGTGACCGTTATATTTGTATTTTTCTGTGTCTTGTTTGTTTTCATACTTTCGTTTAGGTTATTACAAGTAATAATGCTTTATCTGAAATGTGTATTTATTTTGTTTAAATGATTGTTAGATCTGCATCTGAATCACCAATGACTTTTAACCCTAGAATGCTAAACTATCGTAAAAATTACGAAGTGAAAAAAAAACAATGTTCTCGTCCTTCCCGCGCCTCCCGCTTCACAATTCCTTCCTAATTTGTTCCGTCAGTGTGCCAAGCGCTGTCATTGTGGTCGGGTATAATTTTTGTGTTGACTCATAGCAAGAGTGTCTACGACAGTTTAGTACTCTAGGGTTAATATGTATGAAATAAAAGAGCTCCTAAAAAGTATCTTGCTTGATGAATCTGTTCCTGAAGCGGCAACAAATTAAGAACAAAATTCAAGACAAGTATGTGCCTTTCGTCCAAGTCAAGAAAAATGACAACAAACTTCTTCACGAAATGCAAAAGTGCCATATATTGGGGGTATAACATGTGTCCCAAAGGTTTAACATATACTTATATTTTTTTATTTTTTATAACTTCTCACCACACATTTGTTCTTATTTTTTATTTTTACATACAAAAAAAATAACCTCACTAGGACTAACAGCCTGTATTGACGTTAACATTTATAAATTTGAGTGATTTTACACATACAAAATACTAAAATACACAACACTACATTTAAAACACTTAAATATTATAATAAAGTAAGAAATAAAAATATCATATTAGTGACCAGATGGGTAATTTAAGTATGATTTGAAACAATACAGACCATAAATAAATCTTTAATTACGAAACAAAACTAGTTCAAAACATCTAGGGTGACACTCCAATTTTGGCAAATGGAACTCAAATAAAATCTAATTATTTAAAAAAAAAGATTATTATTCAAAATAACAAATATAATTAAAAACACATTTTATTATTACGTGATCTTTTAAACCCAAAGATAGTAACTATTATTTTTATAATAATAAAAGTTTTTGATTATCTTATTTATTCCCGTTTTATTTTGATGCCGTATTTGTTATGAATTTTTAGTAACAACGTCTCTTTTAGGATATCTAGGGTTATCTAGGGTTAAAAATTTGCTAACGGTGTTAATTGCAAACCAATCTAATTCTGGTCGTCTTTAATTATTTGTCAACAAAAAATATTATTATATTGTAAAGAAAATTGACAATATTTGTCTTTAATAAGGAACTCCAGTGAAAAATATTCTGGCTTTAAAAAAATATGTCCGTGTAGACTGTAGACCAATAAACGCCGATTCTGAATGTGTAAGTTTTATTTAATAATATTAAATGCAGAGTTTTTATTATTTTTAATCGGGTGGTAAAAACACGCCGTCACTGTTCGACGTGTCGTGACGTCACCGTAAAGTCATTGTATTGGAATGTAAGATATTACACAAGCCATTGTATTAATTTATTCGTTTATTTACATAATGTTTATAGAGATTTAGTTGTCTATTGAAACATTATTTAGGCCTAAATAATGTTTAAAAAATAAAGGTATCTCTTATTAGTATGTCTATTATTAAAAATATTCAAAAATTACAGCACAAAAAATGGGAGGCGTCTACTAATATCTACAGGAATTTCAAAAACTGAAAAAATCGAACTAATATCTATGAGAATCAAAGTGTTGACGAATATCTACAGCTCAAACTGTTGACTAATATCTATGAGAACCAAAGTGTTGACGAATATCTACAGTACTGGCAGAGGTTGGATTTGCAATTATGTATAGCATATTGGAATAACGTAATATTGCGTATGCAGTTTAAAAAACTTAATTTATGTAAGTATGTATGTAAAAATCCCTGATATCGGACTATTACACACATTTAGCTGATTAGTCCAACCTACGCTCTGTAGATATTAGTCAACACTCTGAAGTTCGTAGATATTAGTTCAACATATGAGCTGTAGATATTCGTCCGACATACAGGCTGTAGATATTAGTAACTGGAGTCAAAAAATGCTATTTCTAGGGAGAATACTTCGAATAACGGAATTCAAAATGGCGGCAGTAGATCAGCTGATTGCCCGATCCTATATTAATTTTTCAGGAGTGATGACGTCACACGATTCACCATACATACGGTGGTTTTCGGGGGGTCTTGAAAAATTAAAACTTTGAGAATTATTTTAACTATTAAAACTAACTCTAAAAATAAAAATAAAAATACAGTTATGTGAGAAGGTCATTATTCATTAAAAAAAATAAAAATTGGACTGGGGTTCTCTATTGTTGAGAAATAAGTCTTTCTTTGACTGGTATTGCAACGCATGCCAGGTACTTGCTAGTAATTATGATATAATATTTAAAGTACAACTGGTACGACGCGACGGATAAAAATGGAAGAGAGTCTCTAACTAATCTCTAATCTCTAAAGGACAATTATACCCTCCGCTCGCGTCGTACATTCCTCAGAGACACATGTTTATTATTCCATAATTTCCGACTTACATTCATGACAATATAATGCAAAATTACCAATTCCATTTCATCGTTCTCTGAGTATATTACGAGTACACACCCTAAACCAAGGGTCGGCAATCTGCGGCTCGCGAGCGACATGCGGCTCTTTGGATGTGAAGCTGCGGCTCTTTAGTTCCATACGCAAATACTATTTATTTTATCAAAAGAAAAACCTTTGAAAATCGTTCTGAATCGAGGAACGAGGATTAGGCACCATTTCTATTTCTCAGCCGCTTGTTTTTCACCGCATCCCTCCCCCGAGACATGCGTCCTCACTATCGTCAGTCCGTCGGAAGCTCTCGAATAACGCCGTCGTCACTATCGTCAGTCCGTCGGAAGCTCTCGAATAACGCCGTCGTCACTATCGTCAGTCCGTCGGAAGCTCTCGAATAACGCCGTCGTCGGATATTTCTATGTAAGTTTTAACACACTTTCGACACAAGATAGTTTGGCGTCTTCACCAGTGCTTTGGCTGTGACGTATAGTTTGTTGTTTCAAGTAGAAGAGCTTCTCAAAGGTATGTATGTACAATATGCACACATATTAAAATAATCTAAAACTGCAAGGAAAGGAAAACCCAGCCTATGATTTGGTAGAAGAATTGGTTTGTTTCGAAGAAAATTTAATTATTTTTGCAGAAGATATTCAGAGCGGTAAATTACTTCATTATCAATTTATAAAGCAATATCGCGATAAAACCATTGCAACTGTTGACACGAATTAATTCAGCACAGTTATAAAAAAAAATTAAAGATGAATTTGCTGACAGATTTCAGCAAGTCAAAACCAACAAAAGCACGCTAGCATTCATGGTAACTCCTCTCAACGCAAATAGTAACGAAATCCACATTGAGCCATTTGGAGTTGATAATGGATCTTTATAAATGCAATTGATCGATTTAAAAATCATGTAATCATCATCAAACCTGTGTTTCTTCGGGAAGGAATCGCCCCCTTTGCCACAGTAAAATTATCCAGTGCCCCCCCCCCCCCCCCCACCACTAAAAAAATATTTATGCAAGTCATAGACATCCAAATCAATAGACCAGAAGATACAGATGAGGGGTAAAACCAAACTATGGGGGGCAAAGAGAGGAAGAAGAGACTGTGATTCGTTAAAAAATCAATCTGACAGTATATAGGCATCTCGCATTACAATATCACCATTTAGTTCTTAAAAGTAAAATCTGCTTTGAATGAATAGACCTTTTTACACGGGAGCGCGAATTGCTTGCCACGTTAATAATAACATATTTTCGAAGGCCAAATGCTCGCCCCGAAAATATTCGCCCCCATTCACATAGCAATATTTTGTTGCCGTGTTCAGTTAAGACACTTTTACAAATGTTTCATAATTTACTTACCCCTGTAACCAGCGACGAGCACACTGGAGAACCGCCCACATTCGCTATGTCCAATAATATGTGGGTATAAATGTATAGCACAAGCTACCGCTTTTGGCGTGTTATTTCGTAAAATATATGAATGTTAATTCCGCGCTGGTCACGACAAGAATGATGACGTCACATATTTTAGATTCAAGGGAGGTTCTCTCCCCTCCCCATGGAGCGAGCTGGCTCCAAGGCGGAGCCTAACCGGCTCCATGGGGAGGGGGAAATATTACGTTTTTATCACTTAGGGCAGGTCCAGATATATTCATATGTCCATGATGCAAGTAGTATTTATTGTTGGCAAGAAAAAAAAATGTGGCTCTTTAAAAACTTTGAAATTTTGTAAATTGTAATTTTTTGCTCTTCCTACTCAAAAGGTTGCCGACCCCTGCCCTAAACTCATCATTAAAATATTTCCTACATATGCTTGCAAGTCGGAAAAGGATATTTCCACGTTAAAACAAAATTCCGAGAGATTCCAGTTATAGCGGTATGTATTTCCTGAATCCCCTCGCAAAGCAGGCCAACTTTCTGCCAATTAAAATACCTCAGCGGAAAAATCCAGAACGAAGCAGAATTTACTTCCCGGAAATCCGAGTATAACGATGGATTCCTTTGAACTTTGAGAATGAAATGTTATAGTTTTATTTACTATGAAACTATGGGACATGGAACCACGCGGGTACCAGACGTTTATATTTCGGGGATAGTTTTAGTCCATTTTTTGTTATTAGAACCACCGACAATAGTACTAACCTCCCCAATTTAGTAATTTATTTATGAGGGCTTATTGGGGGCTTTCACATATAACGCAGAACATTTTATTTTTTAAATTACAATGAAAATAATAGGTAACATCTCTATCTCTACATCTTCTCTACATATTATAAATTAAAGTCCCCCGCGCCGTCTATCTGTCTGTTCGCGATAAACGCGAAAACTACTGAACGGATTTTCATGCGGTTTTCACCAATAGATAGAGTGTTTTGTGAGGAAGGTTTAGGTATGTGATTTGTTAAAGATTTGTGTAAATTGGTTGAAACATAACGATAATTGTCAGAAGTGTCGGAAAAAGTCAAGCCGCCTTGTAGCTTTCATCGAAAACGCTGCCTAATCCTTTTAGGATATAACAAAACAATGCATGGTGGGATATTCCTCTTTCATATGTAGATCTACAAAAAAGTCCGTGAAGGCATGTATCTATCTTTAACGGATAGCTTACTATACCCACTCCATCTTCTAAAAAAATGGTCACGTACATTGCGGTAATTGAAAAGTTATTTAGATGGATACAGTATTAAGCCTTATTAACTTAAATACATTAGTTACCCATATAATCTTTCACACCATCTCTACGTATTATAAATTAAAGTCCTGCGCGGCATCTCTCTGTCTCTTCGCGATAAACTCAAAGACGGCGGTGGTTATAAAGGTTGGATAACCATCCATTAGATGACGTTGTGTTTTATTAGCCACAGCAACGCGTGGCCGGGTCAGCTAGTAAAATATAAGAAACAAAATAAAGGTTACAAAAGAGTTGACACAAATTAAGTCACACGACCTGGCTACCATAGTGCTAATTGAATCTGATCGGTGGGCCGGTCAGAGCCAGTCTCGCCGGCACTCGCCCTTATCAGCCATCGATAGAAGCACTTTCCCTACTAGTATCTATCTGATCATTCCCTTATTATTTATGTACTTTGTCTTCCTCGCATACAGGTGCTTATAGGATATGCTGGATGCGATCACCCAGCGCTTGCCGCCTCGTGGACCAACTTGTCCCATTGTCTTGTCTATAGTCTTACTAACACTTATTGTATCTTGTATTTCCCCGCTAAGCACTTGCATACTGCTTACTAATAATGTATGCAGGAACAAAAAAATTAGAGTCCTTGCGAGAGCCTTGAAGGATACTTATAACATCTGTCACTTATACCAGGGCGGGGAAGTGGTGGATAACCTCCAATGGTATCACTTAGAAGCGTTTTCAATATAATATTACAGATTTTAAGTGTAAAAAAGAACACAGGCAAACATCCTCAGTATTGCTAGGTGAAAGGGAAATGGCTGTTGGTCATAGCGTAAAATACCTGGGCCTTACTATTACAGACTACATGAAAGACATTGAGGATATGGAAAGACAGAGAAGAGCGATATCCATTATAGGATGTATGTTGTCAAGGTGTGTTCACTTTTACAGTCAAAAGAATAGGTTTCAACGCATTGAGTATACCGCTGTATAAGTGAGAACTGTGGGTATACTACACTGCACCGTAAGCTATAAGTTTCTTACAATATTGTTGACCTCCAACTGTACCGCCTGCCTCTGACTACCCAACGCTGAATTTTCTTTTAGTCTTCGGATATTTTACCCCAAATATTCAGTTCTTTGAGGCTTCACTGAGTGGTTGGCTAAGGGACACGGAAGCTAAGTGTAGCTTATGGTCAGACCGAAAGCCATTCATATTTTTTGTTGGTACTTTCCAATTGATTAGAGATTTATTGTATTACTTATGTTCTCTATTTTATGCAGGTGCTTGCAGTTTACTCTCATGAATGAGTTTTTCTTTTGCCCTGTTTAATTTATCTTTGTCTTACTAACCTATTTTTTTGCATTTTGTTTTTCCTGTTAAGCACTTGCATACTACTTACTAACAATGTATGCAAGGACACTGGAGGTCTAGATTCGTTTAAAATAAATAAATGTAGCTTCGTTTAACAAAAAATTAGAATCTTGCGAGAACCTTGAAGGAGTAACCATCTGTTACTTGTACCAGGGCGGGTAAGAGGTGGATAACCTCCACTGAACCGCCTACCGATATACTGCAGCGCTACGGAAATGTTACTGGAGAAACGATTGCATCCTTCAGAGATCTTATAGGCCATCGCATGGGAAGATTATAGCACAGACTACGTCAATCGGAGAACACGATCATCACTGCCATGGCATCCTGGATGGAGTCCCCCCTGGGAAAGGACATGCAGAGAAAAACAATTTCTTTATTAAGTGGCATAGCAATGCATGCCGGGAACTTGCTAGTACATTATTTTTATTGCACACGTAATATAATTTTTTTTGATCTAATATTTTTTATTGATTTTCTGTTTTTATTCTATGTACACGGATTGTTATTTTGTCTAACTGTTTGTTATTGTTTTTCAAATATGGAATGTACAGCACTGCACTACCACTGTATACATTCTGGAATAAACTATTATTATTATCAGTATTTTTCTCAGTAACCTGCATTCACCTTTTAATTTATCAAAGGTCCAGAAACGCTAGTTTACAAATAATAAAAAAAAACCTTTGTGTTACATCTAAATAAAAACAAGTAAAAACTGCAAACGTTTTATGCGAGTTAATGATGTAGCGAAATTACAAAGGGTAAAGGTAGGGCCCTTTAGGTACACCGGAGTTTTTTAGGAAAGTGCGTCAAAGGTAAAAAAAGGCATTCGTTACCAACTTTGTACTTCCACTCACTATAAATTGCTTGATTGTCTGCATGTACGCGGCTTGCGAGCAAAGCATAAAGTATAAATGTATTTTAAATTCAACGTTGGGTAACCAAGTTAATTGAGCGTTATAAAAACGTCAAAAGTTGCATTGTTTATGCGGTTTCTTTGGATAAAGATGAAACATAGATTTAGTTTATTTTATTACAGGCGGGTATGGATACCGCCGCCCAGGGATCTATTAATTGGAGAACCAAGTTGTGTCTTAGCAAGGGTGCTGTTCATGAGGTGAGGTTTGTCCTATTTCCAGGTTTTGACGGCGGATGCGTCTGCGTACCAACTTCGTGGCAGGCCTGATCGGGAGAGGCCGTTTGAGGTAGACCCTTTGACAATTTCAGCCGGATCTCTCGACCGATCGACTCTCACCGCAGTAGGAGGGATAGATTCATACGTCCGTCACTCCTGGACACACTGAACCCCAGAGTTTTCCTTACCCCTGTTACATTTTTCATTTCCAAAACCTCATTGCTTTTATTTTCTTGAACGATTTTCAACACAGTATTCCCAATGACAACATTAGCCCTTTGGGGCCTCATTGTAAAACAACACTATTGTAAAAAAATGAAAATAAAACTAACTAACTAACCATCACGCCGTTTCCCCGCAGGGGTAGACAGAGAGGACAGACCGCCAAACATCCCGGTCTTGGCACACATTCCTTGCCTCGTTTACATTCATACAACGTCTCATACATTCTCTTCTATTATTCTGACTCTTGACATAGCCCGACTCAAGTATCTGATTAACTTGGTCGTGCCATGTCTTTCTTGGGCGTCCTCGACTTCCTCTACCATTCACATTTGCGTCATATATTCTCCTTACACTCTTTTCCTCGTTCATTCGCTCTACATGCCCAAACCATTGGAGCGTTCCTTTCTTGATCTTACTTATTACGCTTACATCAGCCTTGCATTCTTTGCGGATTTCCACATTTCTCACACGATCATACATGGTTTTACAACACATACGCCTCAGGGATCTCATTTCTACAGCGTTCGGTCTACTTTCAACCTTCCTCTGCCAGTTCCATGCCTCACTGCCGTACATCAGGGTAGGTACCAGTACTCCATGATGGACGGCTAGTTTCGCGTCTTTGGACAGTTTTTTGTTGGTGCCAACGGCGTTCAGTCCTCCATTAATAGAGTTACCAGCATTCACCCTTCTTTCAATATCTCTATCAGCCTTCCCATCTCTCGTAAACATACTTCCCAAGTAAACAATACCTCTCAATAAACCTGTTTAATTAACTCTAATATTTAATATAAATAAATATGAATTTTTAATTGTCAGCTAATATTAGATTTAATTCGCGTCAGTCATTTTATGTATCGTGACGTCACACGCTTTTCATTCAACATTCTGACTGCGTATTTTCCAAAAATCGAAAAATTTATGTGTTCGGCAATTCAGCACACTCAGGAGGTTGTCTCCTACAATGGAATTTCACGTTTTTTACAAAAACAAACTTAGCATTTATAACATGCTGCAGACAGAACCTTTTGGATTTTTGGAACTGTCGATCAGTATCGAAGATATTATAAGCTGTCGAAATGTTAATTTTTGCAGCCGGACGAAAAGCGTGTGATATGTTTTAATATCAACGGTATATATGTTACCGTAAAAGCCCGAATATTGGTAAATCCTAAGATTTTCCGGTAAATCCTAAGATTTGCCAACTCTTAATGGTAAAAGTCCGAAGCGTTCTATAATCATCGTTCACCAACCTAACCTAACCTAACCTAACATGTACTAAATTCTAATGGTAAAAGCACGAACAAATCGTTTCTTATTTAAATATTATAAACGATTTTTTCGGGCTTTTACCATTAGAATTTACTACATGTTAGGTTAGGTTAGGTTAGGTTAGGTTAGGTTAGGTTAGGTTGGTGAACGATGATTATAGAACGGTTCGGACTTTCACCATTCTCTCTCTCTCTCTGGTTTCAATCCTGGGATTGGTTTGCAGCAATTTCATCTATTCGTTTCTTCCACTCTTCCCTGTCTTGTGCGGCTCTTTTGAAGTCTGCACATGATAAGCAGCGCTCGTCCACCAGCAGGTCCTCCAGGTACTCTCGGCGTGGGCGTCCCCTAGTGTTTGTCCCCTCGGTCATACCCTCCATTATGGCATGCAAGAGGCCTTCTTGTATGGCCGATAAATCTTAGGATTTACCGGAAAATCTTAGTAATCGTAGTTCGGGCTTTTACAGTGACATATACATGTTAGTGACATATTTAAAGCGCCCTTGAGGTGATTTTCTCACGAAAATGGCGCTATAGAAGTCATCCAATTATTATTATTATTATATATATACCATAAATACAGATTACATGTCACAAAATCATAGTTAAATAAGAAATTATAAAAAAAGACCATAACAGTTAATTGTGGCATTTGCTTGATAAATGACCAAAGAGATACAATTACGTAGAAGATTCTACAGAATAAATAAAATTAATATTGATTGAAAATATTTGATAGTATAGCCTTCTTGTATCTACCTTCCGTGCAGTAAAATAGATCTGCCACATCTGCGTATCTATTACTAACTTCACGTAACCTAGGTACAACAAGTGTTTCGTATACTCAGTCCTGTAATTGTTGCATTTAAACAGGATTTTGTAGGAATATGAAATTCCCCGAAGTTTGTTAAATCAGGACTGTCGATTCTACCGTTTACAATTTTGAACATAAATATTAAGTCAGATATGGTTCTTTAATAATTTTTTTTTTTTTAAATAAATTAAGTTTTAATAAATTTAATTTTTTCATCAAGTAATTATAGTAGATATAGTTATGAGTAAATGAAAAATAAATTAAAAATAATTTTACCGTTTTTATTTTAAAAATGCAATGAGAAATAAAATCAAAATTTAAACACAGTTAAAAATGCATTTTTTGGATAGTAATTTTGAAATATAAACGACAGTTTTTTGTTTCGCCCGTAAATGGGTAATTTGTATTTTAAATTTACACCCATCAAAATGATATTTTTCATAAATTTTCATTTAATAATTAATTAACTAAAACTAACAAACGATCACGCCGTTTCCCCGCAGGGGTAGGCAGAGAGGACGGACCGCCAAACAACTCGGTCTTGGCACACACTCTTTGCCTCACTCACATTCATACATAATCTTCTATTATTCTGACTTTTGACATGGCTCGTCTCAAGTACCTGATTCACTCGATCGTGTCAAGTCTTTCTCGGGCGTCCCCGACTTCTTCTACCATTCACATTTGCGTCATATATTCTTTTTAGACTATTTTCTTCGTTCATTCTCTCTACGTGCCCAAACCATCTGAGGGTCCCTTTCTTAATCTTACTCATTATACTTGTTAAAATTGTAAGGGTCCTTTTAATAAATAACTCTTTTTACAAAAAACTTCACTTTTTATTTTCACAGTGTGACATGTTTTATAAATGTATAAAATAACGGTGATAATACTTTATACACCGGGCAAACACTGGCAGTAGTTTACCATTTAAACTTTGCGTAGGAAAGAGGAATAATACTCTGATGCTAGCGTTTTTATAGCATAAAAACTGCACACATTTTGTAGCGGTAAGAACCGCTAAGACACTATTTTGCTCGATGGATTCGACCAGTGTGGTTGGCAGCATTACAAGCCATCTGTATTCCGAGGTTGGTGCCCATGCTTCGCAATAGTTCGAGAGCGCTGCGGGCACATAAGTACTTCAGTTTGGTTCCAGGCGACTTGTGAGACGGCCGACGGCATGTGGATCCTGACAGAAACTCGACGGGCAGAAGATCTCACAGATTCACAGACCTCATGGGAATTATCAATCACGTATCGTTATTATATTTTCATTGGTTTTCTCATACATAATTTAACAGACTATTTGTCGTTTAATAGTTCTAGGGCAATTTTAATAAACGACTGGCGCCTTCCATCTTTCATTCTTAGAAGCAACTTATGATACAATATGCACTGTTTTCTTGGAGCAGTCGCCATACCCTGAGAATAATCATTTAATTTATTTAGAGTCTCTTTTGTTGATCAAACTTTGTATTTATGATTAAATATTATATTCCCTATATAGCCTTTAATTTCATTTAGTATTGATTACCATATTCACATGTCTTACCTACCCTGAGCTTAGCATTACCTTACTACAAGATTTAACTTTCATAACCTCAATATTCCATTCTGACAGTTAAGATGTCGATGCACACATTTAAATACGACGAAGTTAAACCAAATACGTTTAATTACGTTATATTTTGGCACCAACGTGACGTAAAACGTTTCAGTGGCGACCCAACGTGCTTTGAACTATTTTATCATATTTTGTTTCGTTTAAAATATATTATCTAGTGGGTATACATTTTTTTGACGGTGGAATTCTGTGAGGTCATCTGCGTTTCTAGATGGATTTACATGTAAGTCTTTTTGAACATTTAATGTTAATTTATTATTGCATATTCTCTTTGTCAGCCTGGATCAAACTCATTATTTTATTCAATTCCCTTTGAGACTATTATTGTAGCCTTGAATAATTAATTAATGCTCAAATATTGTTCGCTTCTCGCAGATTAATTATGACAAACTTTGGAACCACTATTTGACTATTTGAATCTTAATTGTTCGTTGAATTTGAACGATCATTTTTTATCATATTCCTTGTTGTGTTCAATACATGAAATACAAAAATCGTCTAATTATTTTTTCCGATTTTTTTTCAGAAAATGTAGGTACTTTTAGCCTCAGTTTGTCACAATGTAGCATTCATGGCTTCAGGAATCACATGGCGTTAATCTGGGATTATAGGTTATATTGCCGAGTACAATTTAAATTGGACCACAATAATAATTAAATTATGTAAGTTAATAATTATTTAAAAATTCTTTCTTGTGATTTAAATCGGTTTCAGATTGAAATTTTGTTTCAGATTGTTAAGCGTCATTTTCGAATTATTGATGTTCTTTAAAAATTATTAGGAAAATCCTTACAACTAAATTTTATTTTTCATTTATGAATAGGGACCTTGGTGATTCTGCGCCCCATACACTTTTACTGGAAATTATCTGAGCTTCTTCATTATTTCTTAAAGATTATCGTATTTTTGAACATTTACATCCTGGTGATTTAGGGTATTGACAAAAAATTTTTTTTTTCATGCGACCCAAGTGAATTTTTGTCACGAACAAGGCTATCTTTGTCAGCCGTTTGTTGTTTTCTTCCTTTAACCATGTTTCAAATATTTTATTTCTTTAAATAACTTTTCATAAATATGTTTTCAGTATGGCCAGCATTTTTCTAATGATAAGCGGTGGAAATCATTTTAGACGTCAGTTTCTTCACGCTGATCAGCGGTTTTGCTGGGACCAGTTCTTCGCAACAAGCGGGTTTAATTTTTTTTCATTTATTTTATTACTAGTGGATATAATTGTATTGACAGATTTTGACTTTTGGGAAGTTTTTAAATCATTAATTCTGTTATTATCTTCTTTTGGTAATTTTTTTAAATTATTAGATCCGTTTTGCAGTTGATGGTTTTTCAAATTTGTTGAGCTGACATGAAGATCGATGTTTTAGCTCATTCCTTTTGACAAATCTATCGTTTAGTTAATGGGGATTTAAAATCTTTTTGGTTTAATTATCGATTTAAATCTAATTTTATTGGGGGTTGATAAACTTTACCGATGTCCTGATTTCAGAATAATCTGTACAGTATTCTGTTGCATCATGATATGTTAAACTTTATCAGGGTAGATTCGTTCATTTTGTTAGCATCGGAGGACATTTTGGATATGTGTCTCGATTGAAAATTGCTGGTTTTAATCGGGACTTACAGATCACAATGATTACTTTGATCTCTCAAATATTTAGTTTTATTGTTCTGTTGGATTTAAATTATTGGGTCATTTTCTTAAATTTTTTTTTTAACTTCAGTTCTTTTGCACATTTAATTTTGTTCTCAGGTTTTCTTCTAAAAATGGGCATACGTATTGATTTCATCGGGATTTTTCATATGTACGTTTCAGGAGTTTAATTTACGGTTCATTCTGGGATTGTTATTACATCCTTTTAGGGTTTTACATGTGATAACATATTGTTAGTTCGTGCTGTGTTTTTTCTCTTAGTACGGATTTTACAAAAATTTATTTTTTATTTTTTACTGGAATTTTTTTTCTCATAGTGACATCTGTGGTCAGTTAGTAGTACTTTCTAGCATTGAGTTGTGAGGCCTCGCTTATTAAAAGCATAGTAATATTCAGGTTACATAGTTTGACGATAGATGTCAGTAGTGGCATAACTGAATTAATATAAATATAAATCGAACAATTTTTGTCATGATTTACTGCGATACTTAAATTGGTTTTTGCGTGATATCAGATAAAATTTGAGCGCACATCAAATTACACTTCCATAAGTACCATGTCTCTTTTGAGGGATTATTTTATTGATTTATTATTTGTTATTAAATATTTTATTTGATAAATACAGCGTTGGTTTGTTCCGTCACAAATAAATGCTTATATTTTTCAATTGTGTTCGTGTACGTTTTGTCTGTCTGTAATTTGTCTTGTGTTCGTAATACATAGTCAGGTTGTTTTCTCGGGGTGGTGTAGTAAGTACCTGCATAAAACAGGTCATTCTTGCGGTGGTACCATATAACTGGTGTCGCAGTTTAATATTCTGATCAGGTATTACCTCGTCAGGTTTTCGCGGAAAATGCGAACGTTTAGCACATGAATATACACATGGGGCGTGGCTACGCTTATTTTATTGATCAATATTTGGAAGTTGGTTTCATATCATCTCTTCGGAGGATTTTTAAATGATGTGTAAACAGACTCTTGGTTATTGTTGATTTTGATGATAAGATTTGCATATTTTATCTGGTTCTGGTTAGTTCTGGATAATGGGAACAATTCATTTCCCATCTCCTCGGAGGTTTTAGCGGAATGACAGTTTGGCATAGGGCCGTAGGTGGTGGTTTAACACTAAACACATGTGGTACATCGTAATATGGTATTAATATTACATTAAATGGTGATAAATTTCACTGCAATTCTATCTCTTTGAGGATTTACACGAGATTATGTGTACGTATTTAGCATTTATGTCTTGTGGTTGTTTAGGTTTAACAGATATATTTTTATGCGTGTTAATTAATTGTTCAGGAATATATTTCGGAAGATAGTATAATTTTTTCTACAATTTTATATTTCACATTATAAACGGGGTCATTTTACAATAAAGATATTTTTACATTATGTTTTATAAGAATTTTAAATAGTAATAAAAGATATTTCTTTTGTTTTAAAATAACAATTAACTTTCATTAATTTTCTACGTTGAGTGTTATGTGTTCACTTTGTTCCTGATCTCTGTTTCAGTTTGATTTTATGAGTTCATATTGATTATTAATGTTGATCTTTTTACTGCACTTCGACCATGATTATTTTTTTTACATTTGGAATTAGAGAGACAAAAATTTTTTTTTTAAGTCTGAAGTTAGACATTGTTAAATATTTAATAAATTTGGAATTATTTTCTGGGCGAATTCAGCGACATCTATGTTCTCAAATTATAATCAACACTATATTCTTGGGAAATGATTTAATATTTATTGATATAAATTGTACTTGCTGTTTTTGTGAAGTCTAATTGAATATAATCATAATGGCATTTTTCATTTTTGATTTTGATCGATTAATTTTTATAATTTGAATATTGCGTTGTGCTTCTGTGGTGATTAACAATAGAATATACATAGAATTTAATGATGTATTCTATATAATTATTTCAAGGTTATTTTCAATATGGTCAGGGTGACTTTTTGCCTTTTAGGATCTCAGTCGATGAAGTTTTTTGGTACTTTGGCACTGTTTTAATGTAATATAATATTTTAAAGTTTCATCTTTAATTAGATTTTGTTTTGAGAAAACCAATTTTAGGCAGGTTCAGTTTTAGGGAACGACAAGAAACTGGATTATTTGGGTCTCACAATCTGGACTACTTCTTCAACTATTCGAACTACTTCACATCGGAAGTTCATCATCTTACTCGGATGGCGCATTTCATTGCAGTTTTCTGATCTCCACTCTATATGGAACTTCTTGCACTTTCTGTCACTCAAGGATTTTCTTCAGCTTTCACAAGATGCAGTCTTGATCATCATACATCTTCATTCATATTGGGCGGCAGAGCTAGCAGCGCGGGAAAATTTTCATCACCTACACAGAACCTCACTTAATGACTTTTTTTCTGCTCCAGTTTGGATTATTAATCATAAACGCAAATCAAGATCCAATTAGTGCGGCGATGTACGCAGACGGAGGAATGGTCTGATTTCGGCGTTTTTTTCCATCTCTACCTTGGGCCATCTTGGGTCATCAGTTATTGAATGCATCATAATAGGAGAGATGCTGCATAGTTTGACGCGACTTTCTTTTCATCGCTTTACATTGAAGTCATGCCTACAGTATGGCAGTACGGTGGTCACCGCTTCCTCCATGAAGTACATTATATGGATTGGGAGTACTTCTATCACCAGGATCCTTCCGGCTAACAATCATTATATTTTTGCGTCTTCCAAGACTAACATTTACGACCAAGGCTCACATAGTATGCAGTTCTCTTCAGGAAGTGACACATGGACCTCATGATTTCCAGGAGGAAATATTTTCTCTTTGGTGGAGGGGTAATGTAGCGGTAAGAACCGCTAAGACACTATTTTGCTCGATGGATTCGACCAGTGTGGTTGGCAGCATTACAAGCCATCTGTATTCCGAGGTTGGTGCCCATGCTTCGCAATAGTTCGAGAGCGCTGCGGGCACATAAGTACTTCAGTTTGGTTCCAGGCGACTTGTGAGACGGCCGACGGCATGTGGATCCTGACAGAAACTCGACGGGCAGAAGATCTCACAGATTCACAGACCTCATGGGAATTATCAATCACGTATCGTTATTATATTTTCATTGGTTTTCTCATACATAATTTAACAGACTATTTGTCGTTTAATAGTTCTAGGGCAATTTTAATAAACGACTGGCGCCTTCCATCTTTCATTCTTAGAAGCAACTTATGATACAATATGCACTGTTTTCTTGGAGCAGTCGCCATACCCTGAGAATAATCATTTAATTTATTTAGAGTCTCTTTTGTTGATCAAACTTTGTATTTATGATTAAATATTATATTCCCTATATAGCCTTTAATTTCATTTAGTATTGATTACCATATTCACATGTCTTACCTACCCTGAGCTTAGCATTACCTTACTACAAGATTTAACTTTCATAACCTCAATATTCCATTCTGACAGTTAAGATGTCGATGCACACATTTAAATACGACGAAGTTAAACCAAATACGTTTAATTACGTTATATTTTGGCACCAACGTGACGTAAAACGTTTCAATTTATAGAATAAAAACTACACATTTGACGTTTGCAAGTGTTTAACAATACGGCTTTTACCTAGCTCGTGGTTAAAACAGGTTCCTAAACCACCGATTCGGTCTTAGCCTTTTAGCAGAGACTCACACCATCTTATTGGATCGATACAAAGTCGGAGTTTACTCCAACCAACCAACAGATGCCGGTAGCATGTCAATTTTCAACAATACTTTTTTTTTTAACATTAACTCCACACAGGAGGCCCTGAGGAAAATAATTTCCCTCAGGGCATATGTCATCTGGGATGCTGTGTGGAGGGTCAGACTTACATCAGTACATCAATACTTACATCAGCCATACATTCTTTGTGGATATCCATATTTCTAATACGATCATACATGGTTTTACCACGCCTCAGGGATCTCATTTCAACAGCACAAAAAAATTTAAAAAAGATATTTAAAAAAAATATAAATATAAAAAAATATATATAAAATAATATTTTATTTTTAATTATATTTATTGATTAAGATTATCATTGTTAAAAAAAGAGTTTTTCTTAGAGAAATTGACCATTTTATTTATTTTACACGTAAATTAAATTTAGGAAACAACTTCATTAGCAACAACGTTACAAGCCACTATAAAGAGATTAATAGACTCCCCATAGATAGATCGAGCAGCAAAGTGTCGGCCTTGGTACGTGGACCCCATTAAGTCGCGGGGGGCGAGCCCTAGGCCTTCAACCTCCTTGAGAAGCCCTGTGTTATTATTATTTCTAGGCCACTCAGGCGGCGCCCCATTATAGGGGGCCCCGCTGTGCTCAGATATTACACGGGTAGCATTTCAAAATCTTAGCGGTTGGGTTCACAATGGGTCAAATCACTCAATGGGCGTCGTGAGTTCATTTGCTAATCCTCCATCATTGGGATAAATCGGCGGTCGGCATGGGGGGTAAGACTCTTGACTCGCAATCCGAAGGTCGCGGTATCGAATCCCAGCGAGGGCAAATAATTTTTTTTTTTTTTAAATTATATGAAGACAATGTTAGCGAAACTCAATCAAAAATCTGGAGACAGAAAAATCAGAAAAAGATATTGGCTCCACTGGGACCTAACCTGAATTTGGGAGGCGGGATTGGGTACCGCCGCCCCGGGAAGCTTTATTGGATAACCAACACCTCTGCCATAGGTCACCCCAAGTGGTTCGCAACGTTTGGTGATTTAGCAGGGGTGCCCGGGTTCATGGGGTGAGGCTTGTCTAGGTCTGCGAGGCGGATGACCAGGATACATTACACACCAGATTCCTACCCACCTCTTAAGCCCTTTTATTTCTCAGAACTCTCCTCTCCTTCCTTTCCTTAAAAAACCCTCTACACAGCAGTGGCTGCTCGTGACTTTTGGGTGTGCTAGGGTGCTATTACCAAAAAAATGGCATATGGATGTTGTCGTAGGCGTAAAATTTTTTTTTTTTTTTTCAAAAATCGGTTTTTGTATAAAGATTTTTCAGGAAATCCGTGCGGCACATGGCCAAACTGAAACTTCCTGAAATTTTTCATACAAAAAACTAATTTTCAAAAAAAAAAAAAAAATTCCTTCTACAACATCAATAATGCAATTTTTAGTAATATCAGCACTCTACCACACCCAAAAGTCACGAGCCGCCACTGCTACACAGCATCCCCAAAGATAAATATATTTATATATATATAAATAAAAGTCCTCTTTGTGTTTTCTTCTTCGGAGTCGCTAGATGTCACTTTCTTTTGTGTTTTCTTTTGCCTACTCATTTTGGAGCAAGTTGAAGATTGGATATTATATAAAATTATCATTTGTGTAAAATCAATACAACACGTCTATTAAATAAATATTTTATTGCTATCTCATTTTCGCACAGACTTAATCCCATTCTATATCCATTTCATCTAGTTTCAAATCACAATTGTTCTAAAGAAGTTTTCACTTCAAAAATAATATTTTAAAAATATGTATTTCAAGAAATATTTTAGCAAAGTGTCTTTGGAAAGTCACGGTGAGGGGGAGGCTCCATTCTATTAAATACTTCTCAAGTTCGGGCAGGCAATTTAACTCTTATTAGAAGGTAATCAAAAATTTTCTGAGAGCTGCGACCTAGATTCATTAAATTCACCCCTTTTAAAGTACTGGAATTTACATCTTTTAAAAAGGTTGAGATACTTACAAACTGTTGATTCAATAAAGGGTCTGGAAAGTGCGGATTGGATTTCTGCCACGAGAAAAGTTACAAATTCCAACTGTTCGCAACCGTCTGCAGTCAGTGAGAATATTGAGAATATGGCATGCGGTATGTTGTAATGGGGGGAAAGTAGATGGGAAACAGGAAGACGCTATTCAGATCTGGTCACTAAACACGGATAAAGTCATCCTTGCACTACAGTGGGAGGAATGGATTTGTAAGTCCGTCACTCTTGGACATAATCCCCAGATTTCTACCCATCTTATATATTAGGTCCTTACATATGAAATAGGCGTTTTGCCGTACTGGCAACTTTGATCTCAAATATCTTCTCTTTGGTTAGGAATTCCAAATTCAAATTTATACAGCTATTTACTCATGTATTTGTGTTTCGAAAATTATAATTCATTTGTTTTTTCCTTAATTGTTTTTTTTTCTTTGCGTCACTTAGTTTACAAAATGGAAAACTTGAAATATCGCGTTATTTACGAGTACGAGTTCCACCGTGCCACCAGTGCTGCAGAAACGGCTCGAAGGATTAATGATGTGTATGGCGAAGGTGCCGCAAAAGAAAACACAGTGCGTTTTTGGTTCCAACATTTTCGTTCTGGAAATTTCGACTTGCAGAACATGCCCCGTGGACGGCCGGAGACCAAAGTTCATAATGAAGAATTGAAGGCTATTGTGGAAGCGGATCCATCGCAAACCACGTCTGAGTTAGCTGCAGGCTGCGGTGTTAGTGATAAAACTGTTTTAATCCACTTGAAGCAAATTGGGAAGGTGAAATTGGGCTTGAAAGGTGGGTACCTCACGAATTGAGTGAAGCAAATCAACAAACGCGTGTTAGAACGCTAGACCACACACTGCACAATAGACGGCTACCAAATTAGAGGAGCTTCAATTGGAATGTCTATGACATCCACCGTACTCTCCGGACCTTGCCCCAACAGATTACCATTTTTTTCGAAATTTGGATAACTTCTTGCAAGGGAAAAAATTCAACTCCGATGGGACAGTCCAAACCGCCTTCAAAGATTTTATTGATTCCCGTCCGAATGTTTTTTTTTAGTAAAGGGTTCGATGAACTACCTATGAGAAGGCAAAAGTGCATAGATAGCAATGGTACATACTTTGATTAAATAAATATATTATATTAAAAAAAAATTGACTTTATGTTCCTCCCATACAAAACACCAATTTCATATGTAAGGACCTAATATTTCCTTCCTTTCACTAAAAATACCCTATTAAATATACTATTGTAGAATCAATCTTATCTTATGTAAAACCAAGTCGGGTTAGTTACACCATTTATAATTTATGTCTCGAGAACAGCTGGATCGATTTTTGTGATATTTTTATTTGTTGGATTTGGTCTCCGCTCCGAAAAGCACAACAGTTATTAAAACATTTGAAAAATTCACAAAAAAAAATATTACGAAGAAAATTATTTTCTCATACATTTTGTATGGAACGAATTCTCATCTTTTGAAAGAGCTGCTGCAATATTGTGATAAGTATAATATTGAACAGTGAGTGAAATCCAAACATTCGAAAACGTCAAATGTCAATGCGCTGATTGTTTTGCTTTTGTTCTTAAACATATAATGCTGCCCCTCTTTCTTACACACTAAATGTCAACAGTCGAAAATGAGACAAACGGTGAACGTATGTCTGCACTCCTCCAAAGGAAAAATACAATAATTATAATAAGTCTCCCTACACCTATAAAGAAAATGAAACGCTATTCACGCAAGTAAGTGGAAAAGTAAGAAAATCACAAAAAATATAAATCCGTAGACAACGCCATCTCTGATACTAACAAAAATAAAACACGGACAGTTGCACATTGATAATTGCTTAAGAGGGCATTACCAGAGATAACCAAAAATATGTCATTTTCAAATCAGATTTTAGACGTATTGACTCTTTTCCACAAAAAATTATAAATGGATTTCGAAAGATGGTTCTTTTATCTAGCATTCGCATGTAATCAATTTTGAGAATTTTTTTTAATTTTTAGTATAATATGGTTATTACATAGGTCGTTTGATTCGGCAGATTTGTTAAATTTTCAAAAAAGATTTTATATTATACCCACCCATTTCAAATAATAAAATCATGCAGTAAAATAAATCAATACATTATCTAGCAAACGCATGTTTTAGAATTTTTATTTTAGTTTCAATAAAATTATTTAAAAATATGTACGTACATGTGTTTCTTGACGAAAATTGGTCCATTTGTGTATTTATTTACGCACTTACAAACTAATATATTTCCGATTTTTTTAACATTCTTGTGGTGAACGTATGTCTTGCGGTATGAAAGAGACATGCATGTATGAGTGAGACAGCATGAGGAACGTATAAAAGGGTGTGATTGCTGTCTACCGTCCTCTTTGCATTATCGCTTCGTAGGAAGCACGACCTGTAACATATCTCGGAATAAACTCGCCTAGTCTACCTACGACTTATTATTGTGTCAATCTCCCTAAACTGAGATCACATATAGAGGAAGCTGGATCCACACCCGGAGTCCAGTAAAGTAATGTTGATACCGGCCACGGTCATCACATTTGGCGCAGCCGAAATAGGAACTAGAAGCAGCCAAAATCACATTTGGCGCAGCCGATAAAGGAACGAGAAGCAGCCAAATCATATCACATTTGGCACGGTTTGAAAAAGAACCACGGGCAGCCAAATTGTCACATTTGGCAGTCGAAAAAGGAATCACGGGCAGCCAAAATCACATTTGGTGCAGCCTATAGAGGAATCCGAGATTGAGGCTACAGGGGCAACAGGCAAGAGCAGCAGAAATTGGCATCCGAGGAACAGCAAGGCGCTGGATTGGTTTATTCAGTGCCGAGAACCAGGAGCATACACGTAAGGCGTGGATGGAGAAGTCCGGGTCTTCAGGAGAAGACCAGAGACCAGGTGCAGACCTCACGGAAGGCGTGCCGGGCATTAGAAGGACGACCAGGGTACAGGAGCCAAGAGACGGTCCGCGGAAGGGCGAGATCGGAGCAGCAGCAAGTCAACAGAGTCGTGAGTTGAGTGTTGTTTGTAAAATTTTCTGCTTATTGATTGTATCTGTGTGAAGATGGAAGGGGGAGAACTACCCAGGTTCTGTCATTTGAGGGACAAACTGGAGACGTTCGTATTGCAATACGAACAGTTCATCCTCGTCAATGATGACAAAATTAATTCGGTAGAGAAAAAGAGAGCGGTTTTAATATCTCATTTACACACAGAGACAATAGATTTATTGATTGATTTGTGTTTTCCTAAAAAAATTACAGATATTACGGTCGAAAATTTATTGTTATTACTAGAGAATCATGTAGGTATCAAACGAAATGTGTTCAAAGAGCGCGAAATTTTTTTTGCTAGGAAACAAAAAGTTCAGAATCGGTTAATGATTATATTGCACGGTTAAGGAATCTCGTTAGATTTTGTAAATTCGAGGACAGACTTGAATATAATTTAAAAGATATTTTTGTCACCGGTCTTCAAGTGGGGCGAATTAAGGAGAAATTATTTGTAGAAGCTGAAAACTTTTCATTAAAAAAGGTTTAAGAATGTGCTATTGCTATGGATTCATTTGAGGTAATGAATAAGCAAATTAAAACGGAAAGTGTTGATTTAGTAAATAAATTTAAAAATACATCGAACAATTTGTCACAAAAACAAAATTCGGTGGGTAAACATTTTTTTAGAACTTCGGACAAGAATGTTACATCGTACAGAGCGAGGTCAGCGGATCGAACGAAATGTAAACATTGCGGGAGTTATCACGATTCAGTAAATTGTAAATTTAAAGACGTGTTTTGTTATAAATGCAGAGTAAAAGGGCATATTGGGAAGATATGTCGCGGTTTAAATAATAATAACATTTCTTCAGTGTTCGTCAATACGCAGGAACATAAAAAAATGTTGCGGATAAACGCAGTATATTGTGAACCAATATTGTGCAAAGTTTTAGTGAATAATGTGGAACTAAACGGGTTATTGGACACAGGAGCGGCGATCTCGATTTTGACTGACAAAGATTATGTTAAACATTTCAAACATTTGAATTTAAAACCAAAGGATTTAACCTTAAAGGGTTACGCTAACTGTAAGTTAAATTTATTGGATTGTATCTTATTAACAGTTGATTTTAACGGTTATAGGGAAATGTTAGAATTTTGCGTAGTAAAACATGGAACAATTACGGTTCTAGGGCGTGACTTCATTAAAAAGTTTAATATTGGATTTACGGGCTTACAATCTACTTTATCCCAGGAGGGAAGTGAAAATTTTTCTCACAATATGGTTCAGAATAATACTAGTGTAGTAGATAATTTAATTCGGAAATTCCCGGAGGTTTTTTCGGAGAAACTGGGTAAATTCAATAAATATAAAGTGCATTTGAAATTAAAAGAGAATGCGGAACCGAAATTCTGCAATCCGAGAAATATACCGTTTGCTTTAAAAGCAAAGGTTGAATCGGAATTGGGCCGTTTACAATCGGAAGGTATTTCAGTTCCGGTAAACTATAGTAAGTTTGCGTCACCAATCGTTCCCATAGTAAAAAGTAATGGGGAAATAAATGAACAATCAATTTCAGCCCAGGAGGGTAGTGAAATTTTTTCTGACAGAATATTTGAGAATGATAGAAGTGATTTACAATCAATTTCATTCCAGGAGGGTAGTGAAATTTTTTCTCATAGTGGTTTTGAGAATGATAGAAGTGATTTACAATCAATTTCATCCCAGGAGGGTAGTGAAATTTTTTCTCATAGTGTATTTGAGAGTGGTAGAAGTAAAGTGAATAAAAAAATTCGAAAATTCCAGGAGGTTTTTTCGGAGAAAGCGGGTAGTTTTAATAAAAGTAAAGTGCAATTAGAATTAATTGGGAATGAGGAACCAGTTCACGTAGAGAATGACTTGGATACTCAAATTCTAAGTTTATTTAAAAATAACAGAGATTTACCTATAACGGAAGAAATATGGAGTAGGGTGCATATTAATTATGCGGGCCCAATTGCAAATAAATATTTTCTTGTGATTATTGACTCAACCTCAAAATGGTTAGACTGTGTAGAGGTAAATTCTCCAAATTCGTATAACACTATTAAAATATTAAAAGGTTTATTTAGTTATTTCGGGAGTGTACAGACAATAGTTTCAGATAATGGAGCCGCTTTCATGTCAGCGGACTTCAAAGAGTTTTGTGAGATGAATAACATCAAACATTTAACTACTCCGGTAAATCATCCACAATCAAATGGTCTAGCAGAAAACGCGGTTCGAACGTGTAAAAATTAAAAAAAAAATGATGATAAGAAATAAGTTTCAGTCAGGTTATGAGGAAAAATTAGGAAATTTTTTAATTGATTACAGAAATGCACCACACTGTACAACTGGTTTAGAACCTGCAGTAGTTGTAATGTTTGGAAGGAAACTAAGGTCAAACTTGAACAGTTTTGTACCGAGAGGGGGGAGAGATAAGGATAATATAATTAAGAAAGAAACAAAATTTAAAATTTCAAAATGTCAGGAAAATCAAAGATATTATTATAAGAGAAATAATAAAGAATCGGTGGGTTTTTCGATAAATCAAAAGGTAATGGTTAGAGATTTCAGAGACCAAAACTATGATAAATGGGTACCAGGGAAAGTGTATAAACAATTAAGAAAAAAACTTTATATAATAAACTCACCTTTGTATGTCATATTAATAATATTATCAACAAAGCCCTAAAGACTCTTGGTTTTGTTTTGAGAGCTGCAAAAGATTTCAATGATTTAGACACATTTATTATTTATTTATTTATTTTATTTATTTATTTATTGAATTTCACGCCCGGCTGGGCTTTTACATGCATTTTTTTTTTACAAAGAACATCTAAATTTAAATAAGCATAACAAAATTTTAAAAAACAAAAAAACAAATACATAAACAAAACAAAAACAAAATCAAAATCATAACCAAATCTAAAACAAAAATACAATAAAAAACAAATTGAAATAAAAACAAAATACTCCACCATGCAAGATGGAAAAAGATGTAGACTGAGAAAAGTAAAGTACACGTGAAATGATTCGAAGCAGAGCTATTCAGTTGGATTAATTAAATTTGTTGTTCTTCTTTTAGATATAAATTCTACTAAGACTTGTTTGTATTTAGTGAATGATGTGTTAAATATATCAACAACATCTTTATAGTCATTACCCAAATTTTGTATACGGCGAATGGGGGTATACAATTGTGATTCTGTGTTGGAGTTGTCACAATAGAATGGTAGATACTGCCTCGATGTTGAATTGCGAGGTATATGGAAGGAAATCAAGTTTAATAGTTCAGGGCTGTCAATTACTGAATTTATGATTTTATTTAAACATGTTAGGTCATATACTATTCTGCGTTCGGACAATTTTAATAAATTAAGTTGACATAGTAGATAATCATAGTTGATACATTCACTTGTGATACCCATTCTGAAATTAATATATCTTAAGAATTTATTTTGAATTATTTCTATCGTGAGTGAATGCTTAGCATAACTAGGTGCCCATACTGTCGAGTTGTACTCGATTTGACTCCTTACCAATGACATGTACAAATTTTTAATGGTTTGAATATTTTTAAATTGACTGCAAATTCTTATTACGAAACCCAACATTTTCAAAGCTTTATTTGATGTAATTTCAATATGATTTATAAATTTCAGTTTTTGATCAAAGTTTACACCTAAATCATTCACCTCGGTTACAGCTGTTAGCACTACATCATTAATGGAGTACTCATAAATTATTGGATTTTTTATTCTATGAAATCTCATAATATGACATTTACTTAAATTTAGTTGTAGATAGTTCTCTTGGCACCAAACAAAAAGTTTAAACAAATTATTAGACAATGTTTGACAGTCATTAATATTTCTTATAGCTTTATATATTTTCATATCGTCCGCAAACATTAAAACTTGGACATCGTTGAAAATAGTAAGAACATCATTCACAAATATCAAAAATAAAATTGGTCCCAAATGTGACCCTTGTGGAACGCCGCTGGTAGCGATAAATTTATATGAAGTAAAGCCTTCAATTTTAACGGCTAATTGCCTGTTACTTAAATAACTTTTAAACCACTCGTATAAATACCCTACTATTCCTAATTTGTGAAGTTTTTTTAACAAGAGATCATGATTAACCCTGTCAAATGCTTTGCTGAAATCGGTATAGACTGAATCAACTTGTAACTTCTTAGACATGGATTCGGATATATAGTTTTGGTAAATTAAAAGATTAGACAAGGTAGATTTTCCTGAAGTGAAACCATGTTGGTTAGGTAAAATTAGTGGCTTGATACAGTGGATGATTTTGTTTAAAATAAGTTTCTCAAATAATTTTGGGATGGTTGATAAAAGGCAGATCGGTCTATAATTGCTCACCTCGTTTTTGTCTCCTTTTTTAAATATCGGGGTGAGGAAACTGTATTTCCATTTTTCAGGAAAATTTCCAGTTTGTAACGACTGGTTGAAAAGAAAATGTAGCGGATATGCAAGAGTGGTGGCGCAATTCTTTAGGAAAACAGGTGGGATATTATCAGGACCACCGCTCTTACTTTGATCCAGTTGTTTTAGCTGAGTCAGTACATCGTTATATTCAATTATTACATTAGATAAATTTAAATAATGATCCGAGGAAAAAGTTGGCGAGCAATCTTTGAATGTTGTTGGGTCATGGATATAAACACTTTTAAAAAAGTCTGCAAATAGGTGAGCTACGTTTTGAGTGTCGTTGGCTCTTTTTCTTTCGTAACACATGTTAGAGGGTACACTAACGTCGTCATTTTTCAAAGACTTTGTGAAATTCCAAAAATGTTTTATGTCACCATTTATTGAATTTTCTACTTTATTTATATAATTATTGTAGCAGATTTTTGACAATTTTTTGCATTCTTTTCTTATATTACTGAACTCTGTATAATTTGGAAGGGATCCCTCTTCTTTATATTTTTTATGTAAATTTTTTTTTTTAGCTATTAGTTGGATTAATTCCTTACTGAACCATTTTGGATGCTTTGATTCTTTATATTCAATTAATGGTATACAATCTACGATAATGGCATTTATTTTGGAATAAAATGAATCTATGTTAGAGCTCACATCGCTTTCCTCGAGAAACGACCAATCCACTTTGCTGAGATGTTCATTAATTTCATCGTAATTGGCATTTTTAAAGTTATAACTAGAACTTGTTAGTATAATACTTCTTTTTACATATGTTATATAAATGTTTTATTATGTTATATAAAACCCTTGTCAGATGCCAACTTGAATACAACTCGACGTTATGGTCTCCCTTTTACAAAATTCATTCAGACAACGTTGAAAAGATTCAACGGAAGTTTCTAAGGTTTATAAACTATAAATTGCATATTCCTATACTAAACATTGATTACAATTATCTCCTGGATAAAACGTCTCTATTGAAACTTTCAGAAAGAAGAATAAGCACAGATTTAATATTATTACATAAAATACTGCATTACAAAATTGACTGTTCTGAATTACTTCAATTTATCAATATCCATGTTCCCCAAAAATCATGTCGACATTTATTACCCTTCTACTTCAATAACACCAGGACACTAGCTTATCAAAATTCTCCGTTTCCGAGACTTCACAGTCTCGGAAATAAATATTCTAATTTAGGTGATATATTTCATCTTAAAACTAATCAGTATAAACGTTGTATATTCTATCACTTTTATTCTTCCAGGCACAAATAGATTTACATAATTTCTTCAATTTTTGTTTATATTGAATATGAGACTTCTTATCATTTTTACATAATATATATTTTTATTTTATTATTTGTTTTGTTGTTACACTGTTTTGTGTATTTTCTTTTCTCATTGTATTATATTTTCTTCATTGTTTGTTACTTAACTTATAAATTATAATGTAAAAGCCCAGCAGGGCGTGTAATAAATAAATAAATAAATAAATAATTGAGGTAAATTAAAATCGTAAAATTATGTATTGGGAAAGGCATTTTGATCAGTTGTCTAAATTATGTGTATCATGGGAAAAGAAACACAGCAATCCTTATATCGCGTCTGAGACGAAGAGACTGTCGTATGACGAATAAGATGTCTCCAGCTTTGGCCTGGATGACAGTCTAATGGGTTTTTCTCCTTCTCCTTCCAGCTCCAGTGATCCAGTGGCGTCAACGTCGGGAAATTGGAAGGACCGACTACGACCACGAACACACAGATGAGTCAATGAAGACAGCACTCAGCTCTCGACTCAACATGAATTACTTACATTGTAAATATTGGAATATTATATGTATTGTAAATAATTATCAGATCATGTTGTGTAACTGTCTTCGGATTTAAGTGTGGAGGGATGTGGTGAACGTATGTCTTGCGGTATGAAAGAGACATGCGTGTATGAGTGAGACAGCATGAGGAACGTATAAAAGGGTGTGATTGCTGTCTACCGTCCTCTTTGCATTATCGCTTCGTAGGAAGCACGACCTGTAACATATCTCGGAATAAACTCGCCTAGTCTACCTACGACTTATTATTGTGTCAATCTCCCTAAACTGAGATCACATATAGAGGAAGCTGGATCCACACCCGGAGTCCAGTAAAGTAATGTTGATACCGGCCACGGTCATCACAATTCTTATTAAATTTAGACATTATTGAAAAATGACAAATACTTATAATCAAAAAATAATTACAAAAAGTACATTATTTTAATGGTTTTATCATCACGCCTTTCAGCATTTTTGGATGAAGGTATAAATTAAAGCTAATTTGAATTGAAATAAATTCGATATTGAGTTATAATTTTAAAAAGCTGGTACGGAGAATAATTAATCTTTCTCGTTGTAACCGCCCTGCACGATCGTAAGAACAAATTACGACGAAATGTGGATTTTCGTCCGCTGGCTGGTTAAACGCTCTTAATTGTGTAATTTTTAAATTAATAAAAAACTGAATTTAATTCAGCTAACAAGTTAACACAACAGTTATTGATTCTGAGACGGTACGAAGTTGGCCGGGTCAGCTAGTTATAAATAAAAAATGAAATATGAATAGATCCGATTCCCGCAGGTGTCACACTGTAATAGCAGTGTAGCATATATGCTACGTGGATTGTTTGCACTTCTATCTATTATGTTTCTACCTGTTGCTTGCTACACGGTGCTATCCCGCTTAGCCGTCTCTCGGCGTAGCCAACGTAGCACTCGCTACACGCTACCTACTCGTAGATATACGTTCAGAATACAGTGTGTTTATAAATGAACGGTTTTTAAATGAATTTAAATCACTTTTAAAATGATTTCATTTCTATTTTTGAAACTGAAAATTCATGGTGGAAATCCATTTATAATAATACTAGCTGGTAACCGGCATGCGTTGCTATGCCATTTAATAGAGAAAGTGTTTCTCCCTTTGTGTCCTATCCCATTCGTCCCGTTCCCCTTCCGCCTCCCACTCCTCTCCCGCGTCCCTTTCCCACCTCGCGTTCGCACTCCGCCTCCTCCAGCTTCCCTATCCCCACTCCACTCCCCCCCTTCCCCCGTCCCGCTAACGCTCCTCCTGAGTTCCCCTCCCCCCTCTCAGGTTCCCCTCCCCCCTCCAGACATTCAGTCCCGGTACGTTCAGTTTTCAAAAAGCTTGCGTGTCACCTATTGCAATTTTTTTACACAAATTTCATAATGCCAGAGCTCACCAGTAGTTTTAGATGTTGCGCGAACGTACATTTCGGCATTTCATTTTTATTTACATAGATATTGTATTTTTCCTTTGTAGGGGTGCAGACATACGTTCACCGCTTGTCCCATTTTCGACTATTGACATTTAATGTGTAAGAAAGAGGGGTAGCATTATATGTTTAAGAACAAAAATTAAACAATCAGCGCATTTGACGACCTCCGTAGTCCAGTGGCTAAGACTCTTGACTCACATTCCGAAGGTCGAGGGTTCGAACCCGGCATGCGCAAATAAATTTTATTTGATTAATTTGTGTTATTTCACAATTAATTCATTTAAAGTAATATATAGTATATTTGCGGCATGTTCCAGAGTGGAAGATACTATTAGTATCGCCCTGGTGTAAGACCACCATTCAGAATTGAAACGTTGCTTGAAAATGGCTTTAGCCGTGTTTAGTGACCAGATCTGAATAGCCAGGTACTTCCCAACCTTCCTCTTCCCCACCTCCTTCCCCTCCCCACTACCTTCAGCCTCACAACATACCCCAATTGGGGATGCCATAGTCTCACTGGCTCCAGACGGGAGCAGTTGAGATTCTTGTGCGGTATTCACTGTAAAAAAAAAAAAAATATTGACATGTGACGTTTTTGAATTTTTGGAATCACTCACTATTCAATATTATACTTATCACAATATTCCTGCAGCTCTTTCAAAAGATGAGAATTCGTTCCATACAAAATGTATGAGAACAAGAATTATCTTCAAAATTGTTTTTTTCGTGAATTTTTGCGATGCTTTAATAGCTATTCTGCTATTCGGGGCGGAGACAAACCCAACAAATAAAAAATCATAAAAATCGGTCCAGTCGTTCTTGAGTTATAAATAGTGTAACTAACCCGACTTTATTTTATGTATTAAGATAATAAAACAAATAATATGAAACTTATTTCTACTTTAATTTATTTGGCCGTAACCGGTTTCAGCTTATTAATACCATCTTCAGACTATGACAAATTATTCTTAATCTACGGTTTATGTAGGGCACAGAGCAAAAACATGCAACGTCACTAGGATAATGAACTGAGAAATTGTAAAATTATTATTTTGAACCTTGAAAAAAAAGTACATTAAAACTTGGAATTAAACAAAAATATGTAATTTATGAAGAAAACATTTTGTAACAGTTTTGTATTTGTAGTATAAAAAAAAACTTCTTGCTTTTATTTATTGAATTAGTTGAAAAAAAGTGAACGAAATCAGAAAATACAGGAAAAAAATATGCAATGTCCTCCAAGACTTTGAAGCCTTATTTTTTTTGTTTATATCTGACATTCGACCGTAAAGTTTACGTTTTTTGATTGTTTGCTTTGGATTAACCTCGTTTTCTTCTTGCTACGACATTTTTCAAAAAAATTTAACGATTTGGATTACATTTTAATTATAATATAAAAACACACGCCGCACAACCCAACAGACTAACGTAATACAATAACCTCAAAAATTCAAACTGTAAAGCTGGGAACATACTAGGCCCGCGCAACGCTACGCGACGTAGGTAGACGTCATCATTTCCATATCTGGACTACTTACCATCCTTACATTTTCTATGGAAACGGGTGCTTTAGAATTACACTAGCCCCACGCAACGCAAACCGACGCCCCCTACGCTACGCGGATCTGCCGCAGCCAGATCGGCGTGGGCCATGTGGAAGGTGGAGGGGGTATGGTCACGCCTACTACGAGCTGATTTTACATCTTTTTGGTGTTATCTGAGCATCTAAGTTATTTCGCTATATCTATGGTTGTTTTTTTTGACAGATATTATCAAAAAATGGATGACGAACAGTTTATTGAAGCTTTTAGACGGCACGAAGTTATTTATAAAATTAAATTACAGGATTATAGAGATTCCGCATACGCAGTGCAACTTAGGAAGAAATTTCAGCCATTCATGGCATGATTTTCAATATTATACCCCTATAATGAATGTCAATCAAACTTTAGACACACTGCCAGTCTTTCTCTGATCCCAATTGACTTTCGAAGACGTGTGTTTTCTTTTTTTATGTCATATTCAATTATGCTGTGAAGCTGTTCAAATACCACTTTACTCATACGGAAGTACATGAAGAATCGTCCGTCATCAGATTCTAGTTCCTTTACTAAAGTATGGAACTCTCCAAACATTTGTCTTTGTTAATGTTGTGGACTCAAATACTTCTCACTTTTTTCTTTTTACGAGAATATTGATTTAATAATAATAATCGTAGCAAATCATCTTCAAATTCACTTTCAAGATATGGCAAAGCTGTCATCTGCTGAGAAGAGAATCACATAAACATAACCTAAAAAATAAATGTCAAATGTGTCAAATCAAACGCGCCTGCGCGTGGTCACAGCGTCACGTGGTCACAGCGACGCGTACGTACGTCGGCCAGTGTGAACGGGACAGGAACGTTGCGTCGCGTTGCGTCTGCTCAGTATGATCCTTGCTTAAACGTCAAGCCGGCAACCATGGACAACGCTTATTTTTTTCCTGTACGACTTAGACATTGCTTGTATCAATATTTTTCTATGAACATTGCTCAGTGACTCTGCATGCTACTGCAATGTGTGTTTTGGCGTTTTGTTCTAACACATATGTGTACTATACAATGGCATTGCTAGTTCAAAAAACATATAAAAGTGACATTGCATGTGCCCTTTATATAAAACATATGGGAGTGGGAGGTGGTCTACAGGGATTTTTTCAATTATAAAGATTTTCTTACATTTGTTACTAAGTCGTTGTAGTGTTGGTAATATGTTAATCTGTCGGGTAGGTTCGGAAATACTGAACCTAGCCGAAGCGACCGATCATCGGCACAATATAATAGCGAGCAGAGGGCTCGCGCGGCGTTCTTTCTCGTCAGACGGCTTACAGCCAACATTGTACTATTATATTCTATTAAACAGTTTCCGTGTATCAAGGTACTACGTGTTTAAAATAATAACCCACAAAACATCCTAGAGGAATACTGGAGATAAAGGGCCCAGTATTGCCTGCAACATTGGATATTACAGTCGTTTTTGACGGTTAATTATTTTGGTTATTCCCAGTAGGCTTAATTACCTCGGGTTTGTTTGATATTGCTTGGAGAATACCTTACATGTAATATGAATTATTAACAATCTAATTTTACTGTTTTTTTTATATTTTTTAATTTAAAAAAAAAAAAGACAAACATTCTCGGGTTACGAATAGTACAGTACCCTTTTATACCATTTCTTATTATATTATTATTTTACCATTCGTATAAAACAACAATGTTTGAAAATCTCCTACTACCAGCACAGAAAGCCAAAAATTTTGCTTGTGTTGTGATGGAGGACTTAGCCAGCCGAATAATCGAACACGGGACGCCCGGGTGGGACCCATACGTGATGCCCACTCAACCGCCCGTCTGGAGCCAGTGAGACTGTGGCATCCCCAATTGGGGTATGTTGTGAGACTGAAGGTAGTGGGGAGGGGAAGGAGATAGGGAAGAGGAAGGTGGGGAAGTACCTGGCTATTCAGATCTGGTCACCGAACACGGCTAAAGCCATTTCAAGCACCAGGGCGATACTGAGAGTATCTTCCACTCTGGAACGTGCCGCAAGTACTCTATATATTATTTTAAATTAATAAATTGTGAAATAACACAAATTAATCAAATAAAATTTATTTGCCACGCCGGGATTCGATCCCGCGACCTTCGGAGTGCTAGTCAAGAGCCTTACCGCTGGACTTGCCGGTCGTCATTTCACTAAAGAGACATTACACACAACATCCCCTGAGATGACGTAAGCCTTGAGGGATTTTTTTCCTCAGGGCCCCCTGTGTGCAGCTAATATACAAAAATATATGAATTGTGTTTTGTAGTGGCGAGTTTTTCAGAGAAATTCAGAGTAGTGAGTACGCTTTTATTATTTAATTTTAATTTTAATTTTTATTATTATTGTACAACAGAATAATTCCAATTACAGTACAATTTAGTTACCCTATCAGCATTTAGGCAAGTGACTCTTCAATAATGTTTTTAAGGCATATAAAGAACAGTCACTTACATCCAAATGGTTTGCAATTTCATTTAACAGCACCACTCCCCTCGTCATGCTATGCTTTGCCAAGACGTCTGTTCTGCCGTTCGGTACTTTAAATAAGTCATGATGTCGACTTCGGCTGTAGTGGTCTGGTACATATAAATCATAGCATCCCAAGAGAAATGGGCTATTGATGAAATTGTTCCAAATTTTGAAAGACAGAATAGCAAGACTTGCTTTCCTTCTAGTTTCTAGGCTCACAGAATCAGTTTCCTCAAGTAAGTCAATATGGTGCATGAACCTTGGATAGGTTCCATGCTTCCGCATATAAACATACCTGAGGAATTTCTTCTGGATTTGCTCTAACATATCAATGTACTTCTGGTGGTACGGTGTCCAAACATCGCTCGCGTACTCCAGTTTGCTTCTCAGTATGCCATCGAATAACGCTAGCATAGCTTCTTGGTTATCAAATTGCTTACAAATCCTGATGATGAATCCAAGAAGTTTGTAGCAAGACTGAGTGAGCTGCGATGTATGACAAGAGAATGTCAGTTCGGGATCAAAGACGACACCGAGATCTTTCACGGATTTTACACGTGATAACATTATGTTACAAGTAATGTTATTTTCAGATGACGGTATGGAGTCATAAATATGTCTCGAATTGAGTTGGGACAAAGATTTGCGATTGTTTGTTTTTATGCTGTGAAAAAACCTGGGCGACTGAAACACTGTGTTCTAGGGGCTAAGCTTACGAAGTATAGGCATAGGTACAATGTATATACAACACCGACGTCGACTCGACCCACAGATTCAGACTATAACGTACTCGGAACCTGTGGGTATTACGACTAAACCTCTTTATAATATATATAGAAATATGTATATTATATATGTAGAACGGTCCTTTGAAAGGACTAAGACCTCTTTCGCAGAAATGTCGGAGGAAAATAATATGAAATGTAACATTTTTACCCGATTTTCATCGTTTCAACTGAATTACGTACATTTTGTGTGGAGTTTGTCTTGATGGGATTTAGTACGAAAATAAGAGTTTTCGTATGAAAATTTGTTTGTTGGAGAAATATTTTGTATTTTTTACTTACATAATTTATATTATACCGTTTTAAGCTTCCTCCCTTTTCAAACGACTTCGAAAAGGAGGAGGTTCTCAATTCGACTTTATTTTTTTTTTTGAATTTTATTTTATTTATTTTTTTATGTTTGTTACCTCAGAACTTTCGACTGGGTGAACCGATTTTGATGATTCTTTTTTTATTTGAAAGCTGGTGCTTTCCGTGTGGTCCCATTTTAATTTGGTTTTGACAAAGGCATCCATGAGAAAATCATATAAGTCTTAAATTTGCATCAAGTATGTGCGCGACAAATGGACGAAAAACTAAATATCACGCCAACCGATTTCGATGATTCTTTTTTATTGTAAAGGATGTACTTCAAGGGTAGTTTGATGAGAGTTTGGTTAGGTTCTGATTATGGGATCCATGACAAAGTAACGGAACTCTCCAATTCTGAAGAACAAATTTACGACACTCGGCCGAATCTTAATCGAATTAGTTAGTGTACTTCAGATTCACTAAAAATCAAAAAATAAACAAAAATTTTAAGAAAACAAAAAAACGACTTCAAAAAATGCACTAAAAAGTAAAAAAATAATTTTGTATTCTTCTACAACTTTATAATCAACTTACCTTTTCTACTCATCAATATGTAGGTACGATTGTTATTTTTGGAGTCGGTGTCAACCAAGGTACCCGCGGCCCGACGTGTTCACTTGACAGCTCCTCTCCCGCCGACACCGACTCCAAAAATAACAATCGTACGTACATATTGATGAGTAGAAAAGGTAAGTTGATTATAAAGTTGTAGAAGAATACGAAATTATTTTTTTACTTTTTAATGCATTTTTTGAAGTCGTTTTTTTGTTTTCTTAAAATTTTTGTTTATTATAAAATTAACTTACTTATTCTTATTATGCTGTCTCAGTAGAAGTAAAGTCACAAGGAGGAAATCCGTAATTGGTTTTATTAAGTTTCGAACCAACATTTCCGACACCGTTTTTGAAAGCCAAATGTACAAAATTTCAAAATTTAGATTCTAAAAGATTATAAAATCTCACGTAGACAAAGACCATCATCCTGTTTTGAAAGTTTGTTTCACACACAAACCCACACCGGGACAATTTTATTTATAATAATTTATGATAGTATTATAGACACGTTCAAAGACATGGTTTCTTATGTCCACGGGCACGTTCCGGGGTGGAAGAAACTCTCAGTTTTGCCCTGACAAATTACCAATATTCAGAATTGAAACGTTGCTTGAAATGGCTTTAGTGACTAGATCTGAACAGTCAGATCCTTCCCCACCTTTCTCTTTAAAAAAATCAAAATTTATCCAGATACTATCTAGATAGCATTTAGTTCGGGATTGAATCTAGTAATCATAGATAAAGATAGCTGCCAACAATACGGGCGTTAAGAAAAAGAAGATAATGTTGGTAGTTCTTAGTCGAAGTATGTTTAAGTTAAAAGTGACAGAATTGGATATAGACATCTTAGCTCAGTTGGTAGAGCTGTTGTTGGTTCGAGTCCCAGAGGTGCCAATATCTTTTTTCTATCTTTAGATTTTCGATTGAGTTTCGCTGATATTGTCTTCATTTAATTAAATATTTTTTTGCTATATCATTTTCACGCAGGGTAAATCCTATATATCTACGTACGAGTTTGTCTCTTTTTAGTGTTGCTCTTTTAGTGAGCTACTTTTTTACAAGAGGCCCTGAGGAAAATAATTTCCCTGAGGGCGTATGTCATCTTTGGGGATGCTGTGTGGAGGGTTTTTGGGAAAAGGAAGGAGAGGAGAGTTCTGGGAAGGAAAAGGGTTTAAAGGGTGGGTAGGAATCTGGGGTTCAGTGTGTCCTGGTCATCTACCTCCAAGTCCGAGACAAACCTCATCCCATGAACCCACTTGGGATGACCTATGGCAGAGGTGTTGGTTATCCAATAAAGGTTCCCGGGGCAGCGGTACCCATTCCCGCCTCCCAAATATAGTGCTGAACAAGTTTTCATTTCAATAACACTTCAATAACAATTCAACAAATTTTGTTTAAGTTTTACAGTACTTCTACAGTAGTCTACCTATGTCACACTTTAAGTGTATTCTGTCATCGTGCGAATATGTTATTGTCTGTCAACAATTGCTGTACCGTTGATACACGTCGATAAAAAAATCAATCAGTCAACCTGACAAAAGCCACGCCAGATAAGATACGATATATAATATTGAACACGCTTACAACACTTTATCTGAGTGAATATATTGATTTTTCAGCCCTTATCTCTCGCGGCATGTAAATACTATCCGTGCTGGTGGAGAAAAACTCGTAGAATAGTTTCGGTATTAATTCTCCCGCAGCCAAGTGGGGCCGAAGGGACTCCAGATACTAATATTTACAGCCTGTATGTCGGACTAATTTCTACAGCTCATATGTTGGACTAATATCTACGAACTTCTCATACTTCTCTGGATGTCTCATCACGTGTCCAAGATATTGAAGTTTTCGGATTTTTATGGTTTTAATTACTTCCTTTTCTTTATTCATCCGAACCATAACATCTTCATTTGTGACCCTGTCCATCCAGCTTATTTTAAGTATTCTTCTGTAGATCCACATCTCGAATGCCTCAAGTCGCCTAATTAATTCTTCAGTAAGCGTCCATGCTTCCATTCCATAAAATAATATTGAAAATACGTAGCATCTGACCATTCGCATTCGTAATCCAAGGTTGAGATCATGACTGCAGAACATTTTTTTCATGCGGATAAAGGTTGCACGAGCTTGCTCAATGCGGCATTTGATTTCAACTGAAGGATCCCATCTATCATTTACATTGCAGCCCAAGTATACAATACTTTGTACCTTATCCAGTTTTGTTCCAGCAATATATAGATGTTCATCCAATGCGTTATTTTTGCTTATGAGCATGTATTTTGTTTTATTTATATTCAGTTCTAGCCCAAAATTCTCACAAGTCTTCACTACTTGATTCAGCAAAAGTTGTAACTCCTCAATGTTACTTGTTAGAAGTACCGTATCATCTGCATAACGCAGGTTGTTTAGAATCTTCCCATTTATAACAAGTCCTTTAGTAGCTTCTTGCAGAGCTTCATTGAATATTTCTTCTTTTTTAAACTGCATACGCAATATTACGTTATTCCAACATGCTAGACATAATTTCAAATCCAACCTCTGCCAGTGCTGTAGATATTCGTCCACACTTTGGTTCTCATAGAAATTAGTCCGATTTTTTCAGTTTTGGAATTCCTGTAGATATTAGTAGACGCCTCCGCCGAAGGTAGACCCCAAAATTACTATACTTCTTATATCTACTTAAATACATCAAACATATTTTTAGTATTTTAGGTATTTCTGCGCAAAGGATTAATAGACAATGTGCCGTTAAAAAAAAGTGAAAAAATCGTTGATCGCAGGAAAAAATATTTTGTCAAATATAGGTAATATTTCATGCCCAATAAATGGTCAAGTAACACAACAAAAAAAGGGAATTATATGGTTTAAATGCCAAAAAAATGCATGAGGTCATCGACCGACCCACATGGTTACGGACGTTAATTTTGTCATCTTGGCCTGTCGAGATTTAATGTCAACATGTGCAGTTATAAATATTATCATGAATTGAATTTAACCCTTGGCAACATTCGCTATTTTCAACCTACACAAATTCACTTGTGGTGGACATAGGTCCCCATGAATTTATGCTTCATAAAAATAGAAATAAGCACTTTTTGGGATTTATTTATTTAAAATTAATGAAAGACGTATAAAAAATGGTTCCATGACAGTTGGTCCGGCGACAGTTGGTCCGGCGACAGTTGGTCCGGCCGACAGTTGGTCCGGCCGACAGTTGGTCCGGCGACAATTGTTCCGGCCAAAAGTTTAGAAGATGTTTTCTTCAAGTAAGAATGCAAAGAGGATATACGGCCGTAAAACCAAAGTCGATATACTTATATCTGAAGGCATCTTGAGTGAAAATCCACTGTAAAAATATTTTTACTAATAATTTCTACTCTCCGAAGTAACATGCTCCGAAGTAGCATGCTACTTCGGAGAGTATTTGCGATAACATGCTTGGTGGGGGACTCAACTCCACCGCGTGTGGTGTTAAGACTGTTAAGGGTTAGTAATAAAATCACAACAAAATGTTGTCCAAAGAAGCTAAGCTAGCAGTTCATATTGGAGTGCTGGTACCTACCCTGATGTAGGCATAGAATTGGCGGAAGAACGATTGAAGTTTTTTTAAATAGCTCCATTTCTAATATTATTATTTTTTATGCCGACAACCCAGGCGTAAATAACACGCCTCCCTAGACTACACATACATATATTTATAGATGCATACATTTACACATACATACATATATACATACATACATACACACATACACACATACATACATGTTTATATACATTTATACATATATATATATATATTTTTAAAGAAAGACATACATACGTTCTCGGATTACGAACAACCCAACAATATTTGAAAATCTCCTACTGCCACCATAGTAAGCCGAAAATGTTGCTTGAGTCAAGATGGACTTGGCCACCCGAGGAATCGAACACGGAACTCCTATATACACATATATACACATACATTCACTCATACATACACATACGTATTCGCACAATGCACATAATCATACACATGCATACAAAAACATAAGTATATACTTACAATCAAAAAAGAAATTATTAAATTTACATAGTTTCATATAACCAAAAATGCATTAGATTCGCTTAGTAATGCAAGCATCGAAAATTAAAACGATTAAAATTTCAACAAAATAATATAATAAAAAAAGAATTAATAGAATTTACATAGTTTCATATAACCTAAAAATCATTAGAATCAAATAGTAATTAATGTAAGCTTCTAAATCTAAAGCTATTATATATCGTTATACCAGTTCTTTACAGTAAAATTATTAAATATCCTAATTTAGTGCATGAAAATAAAATGATAAACATGTTTTTTTTGGAGCGCGGTTTGGTGTTCACCGAATTAATAGTAATATTTTTATGACTCAAGAATGATGATTGCTTCATTCAAATTTCAGTAGAAGACAAACAAAGACCAGACAAATCGGCAACTATCCCAACCTTGTCTTGAATCTAAGGACTTGTGGTAAATACACTATAATTATTACGTTTTACTTTCCAGGGCGTTAAAAGGCCCATCAATATCATGTCTAGTTATTTATGACACTATTTTGTCAACAACACAAGAATAATAATATCTGTGAATTAAGTTTCGAGGATATTTTTTTAGATTGGCTCCACACAGGTTGCCCTGACATTAATTTCCCTCAGAGCCTATCTCGAATTTTGAGGGAGAGGTCGATTCAGACGGTAGCCGACGATTTCACCTCTTCCTCACACTCGATAAATGCTGGCGTCCCACAGGGATCGGTTCTGACCATCAACACACCAATGACCTTTTCTCAAGTGCACCAATTCATTGTTACGTGGATGACAGTACAGCCCATGATAGCTTTTTGTTTGACAAGCCCCCAAAGGGCTCACAAACTCCAACGGCTCGGAGGGCTTTGAAGCAAAGAATGGACGGTTACCTCGAGAGTGTTTTTTCTTGAGGTAAAAATAATCTCGTTGAATTTAATGTTTCAAAGACCCAATCATGTCTGATTACGTCTAAAAGGGATCGAAATGAAAATCTAGTGTCCTTCAACGGAAGCAATCTTCCGAACAGGCCCTCCATTGATATGCTTGGTGTAACTCTAAGTGATCAGCTCAGATATGGGGTCTCCACCGACGCTAGAGTAAAGTTAGAATCCCAAAAACGGGGCGTACTGTACAGGGCCCGCAGATACTTTAATAGCACACACGGTTCGCCCAAGTGCGCCCCACGATTGAATTTGGCAGCCATCTCTGGTCTGGAGCTCCAAAATACCTGAAAAATATCCTCCACTCCGTGCAGAAACGGGCAGTCCGTTTGATAGATTATCTCATCTTAACATAGTCCGAAATACGCCAAACGCGTGCCCAACGTATGTACATGGTTGACATTTGTCACATGAGAACGAGTCGCTTCTTCGCTCGGCTGTAGAACGATTTGCCGACCTCTGTGTTTCCTCCTTCCTACAACATGGGCCTCTTCAAGACCAATGTTCATTCCTTCCTCTCCTCAAAAAGACCATCCACACAGCATCCCTCCAAATCTCAATTCGTTCAATTCAAATCAACGTAAACAAAACTCGAGACACTTTTAGGTTTAAATTACTTGTTATAAATTTCATATCAGTCATTCTCTCAACCCCGCCGATAGCAATAATTCCTCAACTCACCTGGAGGTATGGAGAAGGGAAGCGGAAGGTGGGGTGGAGCCACGCAGCCTTTAGACAGTCATTAGCTGGTATTTATTAGTGGAAATAGCGCCGAGCTCTGCCGTCAGGGAGTTATAAAAACACAGAATTGGTATTTCGTAGACGTATCTTGAAGTCGACGAGATGAATAAGGTAAAAACCACTCAAACCATTGCGAAGATAGCGACAGATTGGCACCATTGACGTACATGACCAAATTATCAAAGGCTGTGGAATTAGGCCCTTATGGGAAAAAGTGGAACTGGGCCCTTATGGAGACATTTGGAAATTGGCCCTTATGGGAACATGTGGAAAGCTGTGGAATTGGACCCACAAGGCCTTTTCAGATTGAGCATATAAATATAAAAGATCATAGCACGCCAAATATCGCTCTCCAAACAATCCCTTCAGACCGTTCACACCTAAGCGCTTTATGCGCACATCAACCATAGACAATACACATCCTGTTGCGATATGCCAACAGTTAAGCGCCCCCCACTCCGACGAAAACAGAAGAGGGGGTCATTTTAATTACGTAGCTGCCTAGACCGGTGGACGACAGATGTCAAATTGATAGATTCAGTACAAAAAATGCGCACTCCGTGGCCGCTCGCTAATTCATCTGACCCCCTCTCCTACCAGAGGAAGAAATATTTGATCAGCGTCGTGTGAACGGCATGAAACATAAGCGCTCGCGCTTCTACTGATATCTGCTCGCGGTTATATTTGATGGCTGAACGGGCTTCTATGGGGACAAGTGGAAATTGGCCCTTATGGTACAAGTGGAAATGGGACCTTATGGTGACATGTGGAAAGTTGTGGAATTGGGCCCTTATGTAGACACGTGGAAAGCTGTGGTATCGGGCCCTTATGGGGATAAAAGAGCGCCTCCTAAATATTATATTTCATTGTAGTGAGCATAATATATACACACTCAAAGTAAAATAAAAGTCTACGTAATTAGGTATTTCAAATAACAGACAACACGTTTTATGTATTTTAATTAATTCAATCATATTTTTTTTCTGCAATCGTGCTTTGGCAAGACGTGCTTTTGAAGATGTAAGGGTTGTAAGTTTCCCCTTCTAGAAATTTCTAGGACATTCGAGAGCATTCCAAAACATTCCAGAACATCCCGGAACATTCTTGAATGTTGTGGAACGTTCGGGAATAGTCTGGAACGTTCGAGAACTTTCCGGAACATCCCAGATTATTGTGGAACATTGTGGACCATTCGAAGCCTTTTTGTATGGCTACCCATTGTTATAATGCAAGATCCGTCGTGAGTTCGAACATCAGTTCAATCTCATAATAATTCCCTGAGCAAAGCCGGGTAATAAAAAGAAATGAAGGTGTAAGAATATAAATAAATGACAATTTAAAGGTAACTAATAACCTGCAATACAGATTTCAAAACATAATGACTTACTGAAAAATTTATAGAGCACGCCTAATTACAGGGGCAATTGAAATTCATAAAAATCCTATTAACATTAATAGAGACGACGGAGCTAAGCTCAATAGTTCTTGGTATCCGGTAATTGTGCACTAATTCACTGTTACGCGGGTGACAGTACAGTTCATGATTGCTTTTTGTTTGACAAGCCCCCAAAGGGCTCACAAACTCCAACAGCTCGTAGGGCTTTGAAGCAAAGAATGGACGGTTACCTCGAGAGTGTTTTCTCTTAAGGTTGAGGGGTAAAAATAATCTCGTTGAATTTAATGTTTCAAAGACCCAATCTTGTCTGATTACGTCTAAAAGGGATCGAAATGAAAATCTAGTCTCTTTCAACGGAAGCAATCTTCCGAACAGGCCCTCCATCGAAATGCTTGGTGTAACCCTAAGTGACCAGCTCAGGTATGGGGGCTCCATCGAAGCCAGAGTAAAGTTAGCCTCACAGAAACTGGGCGTACTGTACAGGACCCGCAGACACTTTAATAGTACACAACTGCTAACCCTGTACAAATCACAAGTGCGCCCCACGGTTGAATTTGGCAGCCACCTCTGGTCTGGAGCTCCAAAATACCTGAAAAATACCCTCGACTCTGTGCAGAAACGGGCGGACCGTTTGATAGATTCTCCCATCTTAACAGACGGATTGCAATCTTTAGAGCACAGGCGTCGGGTGGGTATGCTATCCTTGTTCTACCGGTATTACAATGGAAGATGATCCGAGGAACTAGCAACATTGATCCCTTCGGCATCGGTGCATAGTCGGGAAACACGCCAAACGCGTGCCCAACATTTGTACACGGTTGACATTTGCCACATGAGAACGGGTCGTTTCTTCGACTCGTTCTTGTATTCAACAGCTCGGCTGTGGAATGATTTGCCGGCCTCTGTGTTTCCTCTTTCCTACAACATGGGTCTCTTCAAGACCAATGTTCATTCCTTCCTCTCCTCAAAAAGACCCTTCACACAGCATCCCAGATGACATAGGCCCTGAGGGAAATTTTTTTCCTCAAGGCCTCCTGCGTGAAGTTAACGTAAAAAAAAAAATTGACGACTACACCAAAGCTAAATGCAGAAAACCATCTTAAAGTATAATTTAATGCCAGCTCGCAGTGGAGTAGAGCTGGCAACACGGTACTGCTACGGAGTAGTTAAGCAAACATTTCACCACTAACATTTACACATCTGCCCTGATGATGGACACTGTAACGCTGTCCGAAACGTTGGCTAAAGGAGGAGGTAGCGCAACACGCCATAACACCCCAAAAAATAACAAAAATACAATAGGGCATTTAAAATTATTTAATGTTAGCTGTGACATATTTTTTAAAGGTTAATGAATTACACGAGAATGTAATTAAAATTCTCATCAAATATATTACAGGCTCTGAATATAAAAGCATTTTGTCTGATATTAGTAGAACGTTTATGAAGTTGAAAAAGTGATTTTTTCTAGTTCTAACGCTTGGGACTCTAAAATTAATCTCAGACAAAAGGGGCGAACAATCAATAAAGCCATTAATTTATTGTTGTGTTCCCACAAACAGTATCTCGTGGAAGGTGGATTTCACTTAAGAAAGAATAGAGATTTTTGGTTATATTAAATCTGTGATTTGTTACGTCTTCGCGGATTACAAGTAATAACTTCGGTTAGTCGACCCAACTAGGAGCTGGCAATAATCGATCTGGTTCCCAATATCTTTTATGGGAACAGCTGGCCTTGGCCCTCTGGTGATCTGATGGAAACTAATCCTGCCGACATCTTGCGGACTTTATGTAAAGCTTTTATACCTGCCATCTTTGTGACTAGATAGGAAGCTTTTTAGATATATTTCAATTATTTATGGAGTATACATATTATATCTGCGGTAATGTTTCAAACAATAAATAATATTTTTAATGTTTCTTCTCTTAATGTTTCAAACAATAAATAAAACCTTTCTACAACTTTTGACCCCATCCCAACGTGGCTTCTGAAGAAATGTTGCAACGTGTTGGCCCCCTTCCTAGTTCACATGTTTAACAAGTCCCTAAGCACAGGTGACTTCCCGGAACCACTTAAATCTGCAGTGGTTACCCCAATCATTAAAAAACCACAGCTTGATGCCGACAACTTGGGTAATTATCGACCTGTGTCAAATCTGCCTTTTGTAGCAAAACTACTTGAAAAAATTGCTGCTTCTCAAATAACGTCCCACTTAAATCTGAACAAATTATTTACCGATCATCAATCTGCATATAGGAGGTTCCACTCGACAGAAACTGGATTACTTCGTGTCCTGTCAGATATTACCCTTGCCATAGAGTCAGGTAAGTTAGCACTTTTATCACTTTTGGATATGAGCGCCGCATTTGACACCATTGACCACGACTTTCTCATTAAGAGACTAGAGGTAACATTCGGTTTGCATTCTAGCGTAAAAAAATGGCTACAATCCTATCTAACCAATCGCTCACAAGCAGTGAAGGTAGGAAATAAACAGTCTAACTTCACAAAACTCTCTTCAGGGGTACCTCAGGGATCCGTTTTGGGTCCACTTCTCTTCATTCTATTCACAAATGTTGTCGCAACGATTATTAAGTCATTTGGTCTCCTATCTCACTGTTATGCCGACGATCAGCAAGTCTACTTTTACTGCACACTAAATGAGATCACCGGCCTTAAAATTCGCATAGCTGAGTGTCTAGAAGCAATCAGTCTCTGGATGTCCTCAAACAAACTGAAACTAAATCCTTCAAAGACCGAGTTTCTGTGGGCAGCCACAAATAGACGCCAACATTTAATAGATAACTCACCAATTGCTATTTCCGGCAATGACGTAATTGCGAAAACAACCGTCAAACTTCTGGGAGTTTATCTGGATTCAGACCTTTCATTGAAGAGCCAGGTGAATTGGACCATTAGCACGGGGTTCTTCTACCTTAGACAACTTAAGTCAGTTCGTAGAAACCTTTCTACAGAAGCAACTAAGCTTCTTGTGAACTCGTATATAGTATCACGTCTTGATTACTGCAATGGCATCTATGCAAGTCTTCCTAAATGTCAAACTGACAAACTCCAATCAGTTTTCAACGCCGCAGCACGACTTATCACTGGGGTACCCAAATTTTCGCACATTTCGGAACACCTCCGAAATCTTCACTGGCTGAAGTGTCCTGAAAGGATCCAATACAAGTTATGCTGGATGGTGTTTAAATCTATCAATGAAATGGCTCCTCCCTATATCTCTGAACTATGCATTCCGGAAAATATTGGTCTAAGGCAGTCAACTCTTAGATCAGCGACATCTTCTGCAATTGGAAGGTTGAAAGAACCTAAGCGAAATCCGAACACTAATTTTGGTGATCGTGCATTCGCAGTATCCGGCCCTGAAGCTTGGAATAAACTTCCTATGGAATTGAGATGCATAACCAACTCAGCGGAATTTAGATCAAAACTGAAAACTCACTTTTTCCGATACTCCTTTCCATAAATTCATCATTCTATTTAAACTTTGCAATTTTTAATAGTTTTTTTTTTCTCTTTGTTTATAGTTAACTCAATCTGTTTAATGTAATCTGTTAATTGTGATACCTCAATCTGTTTACTGTTGAGCGATGAATCACCTTAATGCAGTAAAGATGGGCTATTAAATTTATTAATTTATTTAAAATATCTATACCTTCCCGTATATCCAGTTAACCTTCATCATACTTTTTGCACCCGTATTCTCGAATTGTAATATTATGTAAAAACTTCCTACTTCTTCTGGCACTAATCTTAATTGTAAATATGTGTGTTAATAAGTCACCAGTTTTAGGTTAGAATCTATATGTCTTAGTCATAAGTCACTAGCTATAAGTCTTAGAGCTAAGTCACTAGTTATAATTGTAAATCTTAGTTGTAAGCCAGTAATATAAGTAGCTATAAGTCTTAGATGTAAGTCACTAGTTGTAATTGTAAATCTTAGTTATAAGCCAGTAATATTAATTCGTTTATATATTTATTTGTACAGCGCCCTTGAGGTGATTTTTCACGAAAACGGCGCTATATAAATTAGCCAATTATTATTATTATTTAACTTTTAACTAATTAGGTACTTAACTATTACAATTTCCCAAAGAGTTGTTTACGGAATACGGCAGTTATCTATTGAATTCCGGTTCTATTATTAGTCGACGTTTCATCGAACGAGTTGAATTTCTACTACAATTTCCCAATGCCTATCTTTCCCAGTAAAAGTTGGCCAATCAAACCATTACATCGCGCGTGTTGAAAGCCAATTAAATTGAACATCAAATTTTCTTTCAACTTGCAAATAATTTTTCGCCAGTTTAGTGTGAAACAGCGCCTGTCTTTCATTAAACTCGACTTTTAGGTTAACAAACCAAGGAAAAATAATGAATGTGATAAATGAGACTATTTCGATTAATCTTTACTACGAATCTGTTTATATTATACGTATAAAAAAATAAACACTGAAAAAATTTAATCATTTCCCATAATTTCGCTTGCATAGAATTAAAATAAAACCGTTAATTACTAGGGGCAGTCAAAAAGTATCTAATACAATTTTTTTGTACTTAAATAAAGTTAAGGCTTGACGGCCGGCATAGACCAGCGGTAAGGCTCTTGACTAACACTCCAAAGGTCGCGGGATCGAATCCCGGCGTGGCAAATACATTTTATTTGATTAATATGCGTTATTTCACTAATTATTCATTTAAAATAATATATAGTATATTTGCGGCATGTTCCAGAATAAAAGATACTCTCAGTATCGCCCTGGTGTAAGACCACCATTCAGAATTGAAACGTTGCTTGAAATGGCTTAAGCCGTGTTTGGTGACCAGATCTGAATTGCCAGGTACTTCCCCACCTTCCTTTTCCCTATTTCCTTCCCCTCCCTTCTACCTTCAGCCTCACAACATACCCCGATTAAGGATGCCATAGTCCCACTGGCTCCAGACGGGTTGGCAAGCGGGCGGTGTGGATTTGATTTGTATGCAAATTAACTGATGGGGGTGGTTATAATGGTTGGGTAACCATCTTGCAAATACAATATTCTAATGGCGAACTATTTCGAAAATATGCGGTAATGAGAGGTGCGCATCATCCTAATCACCTTCCTCTTCCTTATCTCCTTCCCCTCCCCACTACCTCCAGCCTCACAACATACCCCAATTGGGGATGCCATAGTCCCACTGGCTCCAGACGGGAGCAGTTGGGACTCTTGTGCGGTATTCATGTAAAAAAAAAGTGAAAATTTTGAATTTTGAGCAAACCTTCTACAATCTGCTACAGTAGTAACTTTTTTGCGTCAACAGGTGGCAGCACTGCAGTCGCTTGCAAAATGGCCGACATCGATGTTAGTATTAGACAGCTTTTTGTGATTGATTCTTCACTGTAGAAAGTGAAACGCCCATTGGCATTCATGAAAGACTGAAAAATGTGTAGCATGATACAACAGTAGACATCAGCACTGCCAGCCGATGGGTTTGTCACTGTAACGAAGCTGAAGGACAAACAACGCTGGCTGGCGAAAAGCGGAGCGGTAGACCGTTGATTGCAGAAACTGCATGTAACATTGAGCGAATTGATGTCGTCATTCATGGTGACCCCAGTTAACTTAAGTTGTCGCATTCTCTCCCTCAGTAAAGGCAGTGTGATGATAATTATTCGACAACTGATTATTCAATAAAAATTTGTTTAAGGTGGGTACCAAGAAGGTTAACCGGCCAGAATAAAGAAACAAGAAAAACAACACATACTTGGTTTCTGGAAAAATATTGTGACCGGAGACCAAATATGGGTTAATTTTTATACCCTGAATCAAAGAGGCAGTCAATAAAATGGCATCACACAAACTCAACAAGGACAAAAAAATCAAAACTGTGTTATCGGCGGGGAATGTTATGGAGATGGTGTTCTGGATGTTACCATATTTTTTACAACACTGTGATACACGCCCTTGTTAAAAGACAGACCAAACTTGTGAAAATGGACGGAGATTTTATTGAAAAATAAAAAATTAATCGTCAATAGTGTGGTTTTCAACCCATGTAATTGCATTTCTTATATCTCGATAATAGAGAACTCCAGTCCATTTTTTTGTTTAATGAATAATGATCTTCTGACTTAAATAACTGCATATTTATTTTTATTTTTAGAGTTAGTTTTAATAGTTAAAATAATTGTAAAAATTTTAATTTTTCAAGATCCCCTGAAAATCACCGTATGTCTGGTGAATCGTGTGGCGTCAACACTCCTGAAAATGCCGCCATTTTGAATTTCGTTGTTTGAAGTATTCTCCCTAGAAGTAGCATTAATATTTTTTTGTGCAGTACTTTTTGAATATTTTCAATAGTAAAGAAAAACTAATAGAGATACCTTAATTTTTAATAAATTTTCGGTTTCCATTCCAATTCAGAATCAACTCAACTCACTCGAAAAGTCATTAAAGGCTTAAAAAAACTAATGAAAAATCACCCAAAGCCTAACCTAACGTAACTATTTAACCAATTTTTCAGTTTTTTTTCATCACTTTTAATGTCTTTTTAAAGGAGGTGTTGAGATGAGTGGAGGTTATCCACTACTTACCCGCCCTGGTATAAGTAACAGATGGTTACTCCTTCAAGGCTCTCGCAAGGACTCTAATTTTTTTGAAAGAATGAATCTACATTTAAGTTTGAACGAATCTAGACCTCCAGTGACCCTGCATACGGTGTTGGGAAGCAGTATGCAAGTGATTCATCATCATCATCACTATTGGCTCTACAACCCCTGGTGGGTCTTGGCCTTCTCAAGAGTCTTCCTCCACTCATCTCGGTTTTGTGCCAACTCTCTCCAGTTTGGAAGCTCTAAGATAGATATGTCTTTGAGGACGTTGTCGCTCCATCTTAGTCTTGGCCTTCCTAGGCTCCTTCGCCCTATTGGTCTTGAGTTCAGCAGGGACTTTGGTGCTTGATGCTCGGTCATTCTCTCCACATGACCCAGCCACCGAAGTCTTCCCAATTTTATAAATTTTGCGATGTTTAGCTCCTTAAACAAAATAGAGCTCATTGTTATAGCGTCTGCGCCAAAATCCATTTTCTAGAACCGGTCCGAAGATGCGCCTCAAAATTTTTCTTTCAAAAACGTCCAGTGCTCGCTCATTCCTTCTAGTTAGTACCCAAAGTGCTTACATAATATTATACAAAATGCAAATAATATAAAGCAAGTCATGGCAATGGCATCTTGCGTACGTTGCAAGCATCTGCAAGAAAAGATAATGAAAACAAGTATTGTGATATGAAGAACGCTTGTGTCGGGTGGGATACCTCTCTCGCCATCTGGCAGTACCAGCCAGAATGTGTAGGTGGTCGATCTGCCGTGAATTAATCTCAACGTCCGCGCCCTTTAGCCGGTTTCTCGGTTGTGCCTTGACGATAGTAAGTGGGAAGTAGGGGAACTGTGTTGAGATGAGTTTATTCTGAGTCGTCCGGTCACCAAATTTTCTGTAACAATTTGAATAACGATAAGGACGTCACGCCGGAAAACATTTGTGACAGCCGTCTTACCAGCAGGTGGCGGTTCTATGTCATAATGACGTCGTAGCCAGTTGATACCGTTTTTGAGTGTGCGGTTTTTCAAATCAATAATTATTTATGAAAATATTAAAAATACACATTTGTAGTGTTAGTAACAGAAATATAAACTTTAAATCTTCCACACATTTTAACGGTAATCACAGTTTGTGAAAATACCCCATTCATCTGAGTACCTACTGCGTTCGCATCAACCTAGGCTGGGATTCAATACAATCACTCTAGTTCTGCGGGTACAGATTGTATTATTCTCCAAGCGTTTGATAGGCGAGAAACAAAAACCGTGAACTCTCCCGGGTAATGAAGAAAAAAACATTAAAAAACACCATTCCAAATCTGGTTTATCCACAGAATAACACAAGAAGGGTTTTGTGTACGTATTTCGTATTTCAATTACTTACTTAAGGCCCCGTATCCCCGCTCATAAAGAAGAAGATGTAGAGATATTACTTATGTAATTACGAATGTTGGAGAGAGCGCGCTAATGTTTGAAACGATGAAATCGAAGCGAAAATCGTGAAAATGTTTAATAAAACACGAATCGTTTAAAATATAGCAAAAATCTCTTGGGGGCTAATAACGGTTAATAAAGAATTAAACACATAAATAATACATAAATAGTACAACATTTTAATAAGACATTGATAGTTAAAATAAAAGAATTGTGGCAACAATAAAATTATATTATTCAATAATAACAAAACCAGAACATGGAATCTAATTCATAAAAAAATATTATTCTATTATTTTAAACTTAGGGTCGTGTTTAGCCTAAAAGAAACTAAATATTTAGAAACTAATAAAACCAATCGATAGCTTGTCGTGTTTAAAATAAAACAAAATGTTTTTAAAAAGATCATCACGATGTGAAAATTACTACAAGCGGACGCCAGTTAAAATTGAACATTAAATAGTAAATCAATATTAATTTATTAAACTCAAAACTAAACGAAATATTAGCTTACAAGTCAACAGCGATCCACCATAGTATGTGTCTTCCACGTCGAAATAAACGTCCAGACCCTCTGACTTCCTATTTGGAACTCTTTGAAAATGTAGCTTGTCCATGGTACGTTTTATGCATCAGAAAAATGCAGGAAACCATTTTTAAACGACTTCGAAAAGGAGGAGGTTCTCAATTCGACTGTATTTTTTTTTGTTTTTTTTTTTTTTATGTTTGTTACCTCAGAACTTTCGACTGGATGAACCGATATGGATGATTCTTTTTTTATTTGAAAGCTGGTGCTTCCCGTGTGGTCCCATTTTAATTTGGTCTAGTTCTGACAATGGCATCCATGAGAAAATCATATAAGTCTTAAATTTGCATCAAGTATGTGCGCGACAAATGGACTAATAACTTAATATCACGCCAACCGATTTCGATAATTCTTTTTTTATTGGAAAGGATGTACTTCAAGGATAGTTTGATGAGAGTTTGGTTAGGTTCTGATTATGGGATCCATGACAAAGTAACGGAACTCTCCAATTCTGAAGAACAAATTTACGATACTCGGCCGAATCTTAATCGAATTAGTTAGTGTACTTCAGATTCACTAAAAATAAAAAAATAAACAAAAATTTTAACAAAACAAAAAAACGACTTCAAAAAATGCACTACAAAGTAAAAAAATAATTTCGTATTCTTCTACAACTTTATAATCAACTTACCTTTTCTACTCATCAATATGTAGGTACGATTGTTATTTTTGGAGTCGGTGTCAACCAAGGTACCCGCGGCCCGGCGTGTTCACTTGACAGCTCCTCTCCCGCCGACACCGACTCCAAAAATAACAATCTTACGTACATATTGATGAGTAGAAAAGGTAAGTTGATTATAAAGTTGTAGAAGAATACGAAATTATTTTTTTACTTTTTAGTGCATTTTTTGAAGTCGTTTTTTTGTTTTGTTAAAATTTTTGTTTATTTGTTTGGATTTATCTTTCCAATTTGGAATAAAAAATCAATTCAGTGTTGCAACCGACTGGATGTTTACTTAGCGTTATAATTTCAAACTGTTACAGGCTGTCTAAAAACTTGTAAAATAAACGTGTTTATGATAATTTTTGGAGCATACTTTGCGATTTTTTTCTATCGAGGGAATTCATATAATTTGCTTTTCGGCGTAGGGATGTACAGATATTATCTTCAAAAATAATATTTATTTTTTTAAGAGCTTAACAACTTCGAATGTTTTATGTTAAAGGGAGATATGTCAGAAATCGGTAGAAATTCGGGTAGCGGCGGCTTAATCGAGTCTTAAATTGCGTAGACAAAACTGTGTTTACAAAATTCAAATGGGTTAGAGATCTACAATGTCAGGCAAGTAAGAGTGAGGCAGAACGCTGGGCTATTGGGTTAAATGGAACATTTGTTTCCATAGTGCGCTTTTATCATTACCGTGACGATTTACGATTCACGATTACGGTACCGTGATGGCATAAAAAAGGCAATAAATATACTACATTCCTTATCACAATAATGCTGCAGCTCTTTCGAAAGATGAGATACACAATGTACGTAGGTCTGTTTCCTTCAAATGAAAAAAGGAATCATTTTCTTGCACCTCTCTCACACACCGCACCGTGACGTCTCCGTAGACCCCTACAATCTACAATAAACTACTGGCCATGACGATAATTTTTAAAGTGTGGAACATAATAAATTACAGGGATAATATTGAAGAGTGTGTGAATTCCAAAAATTCAAAAACATTCAAATGTCAATGCGCTGAAGGTTTTGCTTTTGTACTTAAACATATAATGCTGCAGCTCTTTCTTACAGACTAAATTTGGAAGGCGGAAATGGGTACCGCCACCCCGGGAACCTTAATTGGATAACAAACACCTCTGCCATAGGTCACCCCAAGTGGTTCGCTACGTTTGGTGATTTAGGAGGGGTGCCCGGGTTCATGGGGTGAGGTTTGTCTAGGTCTAGGAGGCGGGTGACCAGGACACACTGAACTCCAGATTCCTACCCACCCCTTAAACCCTTTTTCCTTCCCATAAATCTCCTCTCCTTCCTTTCCTTGAAAAAAACCCCTCCACACAGCATCCCCAAAGATGACATAGGCCCTGTTGGAAATTATTTTCCTCAGGGCCTCCTGCGTGGAGCTCATGTAAAAAAAAAATAACATCAATCTCTATACTTCCAGCTATCTCTAAAATATTTGAATGTATCATTAAAGAAAGACTATTGAAATATCTCGAACACAACAAAATTCTCACGTCAAAACAATACGGTTTCAGACGACGATCTAACACTAAATGTGCAGCTTTTGATTTTATATCAAATATACAGAAACATATTGATCATGGGGATTTTACGGCGGCAATATTTATTGATCTAAAGAAGGCGTTTGATACGGTGGATCATAACGTATTGATCGAAAAACTGAAAAATTTGGGTATTGTTGGTACTCCTCTGGAACTTCTCCGATCTTACCTATCAAATCGCTTCTCGGCAGTAGAACTGGGAGGAGAAACGAGTGAGTTGGGTAAAATAACATGTGGAGTACCACAGGGATCAATTCTTGGACCGTTGCTATTTCTTATCTATGTGAATGACATAACAAAGTGGGGTATTAAAGGAACTCTGCAACTCTATGCGGAAGATACAGTAATTTTTTACAACAAACTGAACCTAGCGGAGCTTGAAACGGAAATGAATGCTGATATTTCTAAACTCACAAGCTGGTTAAGAATAAACAAACTAACTCTTAACGTAAAAAAAACTCATTACATACTTTTTGGCAACAAGAAAAATATCAGCCTCAATATCAAAGTTGGTGATAACTGCCTCGAAAAGAAAATGAGCACAAAATATCTGGGCCTGATCGTAGATTCCCAACTTTCGTGGGATCTCCACATAAATCATGTAAAGGAGAAAATTACATCCATAACTGGTGTACTTTATAGACTCCAAGGATTACTACCCGTACCTTTATTAACATCAGTGTACTACGCCATGGTACATTCACACCTTTCTTATCTCTGCTGTATCTGGGGATTTGCCTCAAAGAAATTGATAGCTGATCTGCAGGTGGTTCAAAACCGAGCTCTCAGAAATGTTTTTGGACTTCCATGGGACACCCATGTCAGAGACATCTATTCAGTTTCCGGTATTCTTCCAATCACAGTCCTTCCTAAACATGAAATCACAAGCACCATGCTTCAAATTACCCAACAATCAACTCACACTAACATCAAGCCAGTTTACAATCAAGACATCCACACTCACAATACTCGAAATAGCAATAAAATCCGCATACCTCAAACACACACTACAAAATATGGGATAAAATCTCTGAACTATGTTGCCTATACACTATATAATTCGTTACCAGATATGTACAAGGGAATTCAGCAAAATAAAAAAAATCAGAGTAATGCTTTAAAAGAATATTTTTTAAGTATGTATAAGGATGAAACTTTGTAATTTTCTTGTCATGTTTCAATTGTCTTGTCTCTTTTCTCTTCTTTTCTTTTCCATTAAGTTGTAATCATCCATATCTGTATAACCTTGTTCCCTTTTTCTTTAATTGTTTTCCATTGCTGTTTATTCTACTCAACCTGTCTTTTATTTTTCTTCTACATTGTATGTGAATCTTATATTTTAATATCCAAATTCCTATGTAAAATTTTAACTATTACCTCCCACCCATAATTTGTATGTTCCTCCTGTCCTAAAATGAGTTCTGTAATTCATCGGGATTGCTATAGCAAGAAATAAAAACAATAAAAAAAAAAATAAAAAAAACAGTCGAAAATAAGACAAACGGTGAACGTATGTCTGTACCCCCCAAAGGAAACATACAATCATTTTCATACATCTCTCTCACACGTATAAAGAAAATGAAACGAACTAAAATATATCTGTGTCCTCCGGAGGAAAAAGTAGCCCTTTGGAGAAATAGGTCACAAGTAATCTGTGTGTCTCATCTTTTGTCTCACCATTATTTAATGTGTAAGAAAGAACTGCAGCATTGTCACGGTACCATAAACGTAGGTCGTAATAATAAAAGCGCCGATTCAAATTTATGTGGAAGCCACTTCTAATTTCTTCTTTAGTCTATGGGTTTATCCGTTTTCTCTCTTCCCAGTGGAATTTAGATAAATTTGCAGGATATTATGAAAACAAATATTGCGTACGTTTTATGTTAACAAGTATTCGTCAAATCGAGATGCTCTCCAGGGATGAAAAAATAAGATTATTTTTTGTTTTTGAAACCCTTCCTCAACCAATTTTCTTGCTGCGGACTTACCTCACTCAGTAAGAGTTACGAGGTGGTAGAGAGGAAGGTTGGGAAGTACCGACCTGGCTATTTAGATCTAACACGAAAAAGATTTATCAAGCAACGTTTAAATTCCGAATGTTAATTTTTCACCAAAAAAAGGGCGAAGTGAGAATATTTACCATTCAAGAACTTGCTGTATAATTATACACGGTGTCCAGAAACTCGTAGTAAAAATGGGAATCTGTTGAATCTATGAATTGAATTGAGCTTTCTTTTTTGAGTAACTCGAGCCCTAAATTGGAATTTTTTATAAAATTAAAAAAAAAAATCAGTCGCTGTGGTTTTTTAATGTGAACACCTCACACACAGTCCCAGCTTCTCCCGTCTACAGCCAGTGAGACTACGACTCCCTAACTGGGTATGTTGTGAGGCTGAAGGTAGAGGGAAGGGGAAGGAGATGGGGTAGAGGAAGTCTGTTTCAGATCTGTTCACCAAACACGGTTAAAGTCATTTCAAGCAACGTTTCGATTTCGAATGGTGGTCTTACACCAGAGCGATACGAGAGTATCTTTCGCTCTGGAATGTGCTGCAAATCCTATTAATCCTACTATCCTAGTGATATCCCTCATGCCAACATCACCTTAACTCCTAAAATTGTTTCTCATTAAAAATTCTTTTCTCGTTAAAATTCTTTTACATTTTGGTAGTACAAATGATTCATGACAGATTATTTAACATATAGAGAATAATAAAAATAAAATTTGATAAAAAAGCACACAAGTCATAAAAATACAAAAATACAGCGATTTCATAGATTTTCAGAAAAACAGATAGGTTTAGGAATAGTTTTGGAATAATAAGTTTTTTAAAAGATCAACAAATTTCGCCAAGTTTATGTCAAATATGTCAATATCACCTATGTACTGATTTCCCATAGTGTGAAATCGTTGTATCGGAGAGTGGGCAATGTAGTTCCGCTTATGAATGCTACAGTAGAATAGTGTATTTTGTCGTGTAGTTACTGTCGGTATTCGTAAGTTTATGAGTTGCAGTAGTTCGCAACAGTCAAATTTATAGTTAAGTATTTTGAATAAAAATGTTAAGTCGTTTATTTTACGTCTGTCTTCTAGTGTGTGTATTTTTAAAACATTTAATAATAAATTATATTTCAAGTCTTCTAGTGGGATATTTAATTTAAAATTTATAAAACGCAGGAATTTTTTTTGTATTCGCTCAATGTTATTAATGTGAATTTTGTAAGATGGAGACCAAACTACCGAGTTATATTCCATTAGACTTCTAACTAGAGATACATATAATAATTTAATGACTTGTATGGAATTAAAGTTTTTGGTTGTTCTTAGTACGAAGCCTAGTGTTTTCATACCTTTGTTTACAATTTGGTGGATATGATTGGCGAAACTTAGTTTTTCATCCAAAATAATTCCAAGATCTCTCATTTCCGTGACTCTTTCTAAAGCTGTGTTATTGATGGAATATTCGAATAAAACAGGATTTTTATTTCTGAAGAAAGTCAAGGTTTTGCACTTTTCTACATTTAAGAATAAATTATTTTGAACGCACCAATCTTTAAACATACTAATATTTGACTGAAGTATATGGCAATGATTTACATCAGTTATTTTCTTGTATAGCTTGATGTCATCAGCAAAGAGCAATACCTCGACATCATTGAAGCAATTGGTTATATCATTGAGAGATTTTAATTGCATCCATAATTCTGTGATACAACCATGCTCATGTAAAAATATTGAACTAGTCTCTAAATACGTATATCTAGGCTTAACAATTGATTGTAATTTTAAATGGGATATACACAAACAAAAAGTTTGCACACGGCTTAGAGCTATAGTGAGCAAACTTTATAGACTGAAGTTTTTTGTTCCACTAAATACTCTTAGATTAGTATATCTGTCATTGGCGGAATCCCTAATAAGATATGGAATAACCACATGGGGACATTCAACAAAAACAAATCTTCTTTCAGTGCAAAACGTACAATATTCTTTGGTAAAATTATTATTAAAAAAAACTGAATACGAACAAAGACATTGTTACTTAGAAAAGAGTGTGTCAAATGTTAAGTGTAATTGTGGGAATAGTTTCGGGTTAAATTTGAGATTGAAAGGTATGTGAGTAATGTATGATTGTATCCGCTAGCTTTATTTAAGGGCGCCACTGGTTGATAAACCAAGCTAACAGACGGTAAAGCATAATTCTCTGTCAGGGCCTTGGGGATTAAATACTTTATGATCAATTAAGACTTTTAATAATGAAAAGAAAGACAGTATTCATATAACAGAGTTGATAATATATTTAAAATATAACAAATAAAATCCAGTTAACCGAGAACAATTAAAAATTATAATAATGTAACACTCACCCAAGGATCAACCAAAAATCTATTCTAGCTAAATTTATACTTAAGTCCGATATCAACAAGGAATGTTGAATGATGCTCTCTGCTTTGCTGTTGTACTTCATTCGTCTTTAAAGATTGAGCCAGTACCAGATCAAGACCAATGCCATGGTCAAATTAGCTGCTTTCCATGCATATAATTGATGGTTCTTCAAGTTTATTTTAATTATTCTCCAAATATGTCCGACAGACGGTTACAACGAAGAAATTTCCGAGTTTGTAAAATATTATTTTTATTTAAATTCCTTCCACTGCAGGAAAATACTGTTGAATCCCGGTCAGTTAAATTCTTTATAGAATGTTTCGGTTTCACGCCATTTAAACTTGTAGGTAGCAAAACACACGGGATATAATTTTACATTCCGTAAGTTTTTCAACAAATATCTCGGAAATAAACTCGGAAAATATACAGTGACCCTTTCAAAAAGGAGTCCACCTCTCTAGACTGCTTCCCAAATAAAAGTGCCAGCTCTAAGCAAAAAATGACTTTTTATAACCTCTGATTTCAAAAATAATTGAATGGCCCAAAGTTCTATATTTAAAGAAAAATCAACTGGCGTTTTAAACCAAACAAATATTGAAAAAATAAGAGGTAAGACTAGACTTAATTGTGATGAAATGTAATTAAATATTTCATAACAACATGACATACCAAAATCATTACTATACAACTTTGTAAATTTATTATCTGTTCGTGCTATATTGTGGCTTAAAATTGCGAGTCAGCATACATCTCAATCTGAATATAATAAACTAGTGGCTCATGTTCATAATACAAGACGAACTGCAAATGATGGACTTATAATTCCCAGATACCTAAATAAATACGGTCAAAGAACTCTAGAATACCTTGTTCCAATAATTTACAACATGTTACCCAACGCAATAAAAAGCTGTGAATTGAGTTTCAGAAGGAAATGTACGCTAAAAAAATGGTTAAGTGAAAGAACTTTTTTGTACTAATTTCTATTATTTCCGCTTTTCGTTTTAATGTTTTTTCCATTATTATTTTCTCTTGTAATTTCTTTTTATTTTCTTTCATTTTCTCTGTTCTGTATTTCTTATAAATTTTATTAACAATTTATTTTTTTCATGTACCTGTTTATTTTATGTACCTGTCTCAATTTAAAAAAAAGTAATTGTCAAAAGAACCCGTTGACAAACTGATATCAATCAGTTTAACGGGGCTTAATTTAAAAATGTAAAACTGTAAATAAATAATAAAGGAATTTTATTAATAAAAAATTAAAAAAATATTGTAAAGGCGAAAGTTTATATGGATATATGGATGTAGGATGTATGGATGTTTGTTACTCTTTCACGTAATAAACACTGAATGGACTTTAAAAATTCTTTCACTAATAGAAAGCTACATTATTTGCGAGTAATATAGGCTGTATACTATATTGGTAAGCTCTGGTGTTATGAATAAGCTCTGACGTTATAAAATTATTTGTTATACGTTTATTATCCGGACGAAAAGCAAAGCGTTGCTAAGTAATTGTTTGATGTGCGCTGTCATTTTGTTTAGGTTACTTTGGAGATTCCTTTGATAGTAAAAATTCTAATATGTATAAAATACTAGTCTACACTAATATTATAAATGCGAAACTATTACGTTTTAATAGGTGGCACGCGAGCTGCTTGAAAAATGTATGTAACGGGTATGGAGGGGGAGAGGGGTGCGGAAGGGTTGGGGTGGGAGGAGGGGTGGAACAGGGAAAGTGGAGGAGGCGGAGTGTGAAACCCCCTAATACTATCGGGGGCAAAAGCTAGTATGTTATATATATATATTTTTTTTAATTAATTAATTTTGAAATGACACTAATTAATCAAATAAAATTTATTTATGCAAGGCATGATTTGAACCCACGACCTACATTATTATATCTAAATAAATAAAAATGAATCGCCGAAATGTATGTACACGCATAACTTCCGAACGACTGCATCAAATTGGATCATTCTTTTTTTTGTGTGTTCGTTATTGTCAGGATAAGGTTCGTATAAAACTACTGGGAAGCTCTGGCGTTATGAAATTTGTATAAAAAATGCAATGGGTGGTCGGGGAGGGGAACCCAGGAGGGGGGAGGGGAACCTGTGAGTGGGGAGGGGGGAGGGGAACTCGGAAGGGGGGTTCACGGAACGGGGGAAGGGGGGGAGTGGATTGGAGAGAGGGAAGTTGGAGGAGGTGGAGTAGGAACGCAAGAAGGGAAGGGGAGGCGGAAGAGGAACGGGACGAATGGGAAAGGTCACGCAGGGAGAAAAAAATTCTTTATTAAATGAAGTAGCAACGAATGCCGGGTACCAGCTAGTTTCTAATAATGTTGTTATTTTTTTTTCAGATTTAGTCCTTTAAACAATGTTTTGTTGATAATTTAGTTTCGCTAAAGGTGCCACCTATTTTCAATTTTATTATGCAAATTACATAATGGCAGAGCTCATCAGTGTATATATAGAAACCTTCTTTGACGTGCTTATAACAACTCACCAAAGTTTCATCGCAATCGGATGAACGGTTTAGCAATGCATAATTTCTGCCAGAGCTCACTATTATATGCAGAAATCATCGCGGGCATGCACACATTAAATCCCCAAAGTTTCATTGCAATCGGATGAACGGTTTAGCAATGCGTAATTTCATAATGCCAGAGCTCACTATTGTATATAGAAACCATCGCGGGCATGCACACATTGAATCCCCAAAATTTCATCGCAATCGGATGAATGGTTTCGCAACGCAGAGCGGACATACATACAAACATTTTTAGATTTTATATATGTTTATATGATTATAATGATTATAATGATTTTTCCGCGTGAATTTAATGAAACTTTTATAAAGTAATATTATTTAATAACATAGAAGGCTTGCGCGTGTGTAAATAAATTCCAAATTGTTAGTCGATAGCCTTACTCCTCAACCATGTAGAGCGTTTGAAGAAGAAAGGAATATAAGTGAAAAGTAAAAATGTATATCAGTGGAAGATACTCTCCGTACCGCCCTGGTGTAAAACCATCATTCTGAATTGAAACTGTAGAACTCGTGGTTGGAGGTTGCCAATGTAAAAAAATAAGGATGCTTGTTGGAAGTCTTTATTGAGTTCTACCAAAAATTACAAATTGCAAATTAATTCGGTAATGGACAGCGAAACAGATTTACTAGACTACCGGCTCTTGGGTAAACAAAACGAACGTAGTTTCTCACTGAGTCTGGGAGAGCTTGCTGAACGCTATGAAAAAACCGTAACACTGAATGCTGTGTCTGTTGCCGGGCGCCTTTATATAGCCCGACAAGTCGGAGTGTTGCTTTGTGCGGCAGTAATTCTTCACTCGCGAATTCTTCACTCGCGAATTTCTCGAAAGCGCCCGAACTGTGCATTTCAGATGGGCAATGGTTAGTACCTTTTCTGGAACGCGTGAGAGGTAGGTAGATCTGCAGCTCAGTATCGATGTGATAGGTACTTACTATCCAGTCACGTAATGCCGGCGCTGGGCGTTTTACAAGTGGTGGCCGGAACGTTCTTGTTAGTTCGGCATCCGAACATTTTAATATGGGCGACGCTTCTGGAAAGATCAATATTTTTCGGAAACAATCCAGAGCATGGGGTAGCAGAGGCTGGCTGCTACAAAACGTTGCTTGAAATGGCTTGGTGACCAGATCTGGGTAGCTACATTCTTCCCCACATTCCTCTGCCATCTTCTTCCCCTCCCCACTACTTTCAGCCTCACAACTCACCCCAATTGGGGAAGCCATAGTCTCACTGGCTCCAGATGGGAGCCGTTGGGACTCTTGCGCGGTATTCATATTAAAAAAATGAAAAACGTTCCTTTCTTAACCTTACATCATTTGCGAATCTCCACATTTCTCGTACGAACATATTTGATTTTACAACACATACGCCTTAGAGATCTCACTTGTACAGCGTTCAGTCTGCTTTCATCCTTCTTCTGCCAGTTCTCCAAAGCCACTCCATTTTAGACTGATAGCTTTGCTTCTTTGGACATATTAAAACCCACCTGCCCTATTATATCTAGCATAGTCCAGGTGATTATTCCGCACTGACAGCCAGATTGGCGCACTAGTACTTGCTCTGTCGGATGCTATCTGCACTGATAGGAGGCCGAACTTCCGCACCAATAACGGTGTTGGCCGCAAGTAGGGCGCCCCCTCTGGCATGGCACTGGAAGCCGCCAGTTCTAGATTCTAGCGATCTAGTCGAGAGATTGCGACTTAAGACGTCTATTATTGGAGGTGTCACATAGTGCACGAATACCAAGCAGGTGTTGTTTTAGAACACCACAGAAGATGTAGATAAAATCACGCAAACTGTATATAAAACTGTTTAAAATAACTACAACCTTACTTATAAAAAAAAACACTTCACGACCGTTAAACTATGATTTTTTGTTTCACGTTGTATAAATACTAGGTATTAAAAAATCGTCATAACGATCGTTAAACGGTATATCTGTTGCGAGCCCTATGAACGGCATTTTTACACCTTAAACCTTAATTACTCGCACAAAGACCATTACATAACTACTCGCATGGGGTCACAGATGACCCCAAATAGTATGAGTAGTTTTTAATATATATTGAAATATACAAGAAAATGAAACTTTTGTTTGATTAAAGTGCTTTGTTTTTTCTGTAATATCTATAAGTAATAACATGAATTACTAACTAATTATAGAAAAACAAAATAATTAACAATTTGTACTTAGGTATACTGAGATCATAGTCAATACTCGTATTTTTAGGAACTCTCCGAATCACTATTGTTACACTGTTGACAGTATATTTCAGAGTGATCATTGCACACAAATCTTGTACATTTCTTGCATTTTTGGTACTTACTTACCTCTTCCAAAAAAGTAACGTAATTACTCGCACGGGGTCACCGCTCAAGAGCGCAGCGACGCATCCTTCCACTTCCGCGACTTAATCGCTACTAAAATACAAACTTAGACGCGCGTTATGAAGCTAGCGAGGGCGCGGGGAGAATCGGGCCGCGCCAAGTGCTTCATTTTTTAATCCGAAAATGCTTTGACCCCATGCGAGTAATTAAGGGTTAAGTAAGCTGTTTTTTTTTAAACTTTTTTCATGTTTGAAGCTTAAAATATTGCAATTTTTAAATACGAAAGTATATTTCAGATACAAAAATCTAAAAGGTGATTTTATCTAGTTTCCATAAAGGTATTTTTTTACGACATCTCCAAAAATGATAAATATACAAGTCATTTAAAATACGTTGGAAAAATTCCAAAATTCATTCAGAAATTATTAACAAAACAGATGTATATAGCAGATAAACTGCCCCTTCTGGATGTGTAAGCAGTATACATACTCGTATCTTTACATTTTTTTTGTAACGTTACTAATAAAAAAATATCATTAAACTTAAGCAACATTGAACTTCGGTAGATCTGCGCATGCGCGGATTCGCCATACTTTTTTTCACGCGATGTAAAATTACGGTTTAGACATGTGATATTTTACGTGCGATTCATATAATGTGTTTTTACATAATTTCTATTCTAATGACCAATTCATTAATATATAAGTAGGTATAATTCAACATAATAACCATTATATATGTGTTATTTTTGTCATTTTTAAACCGTTAAATAATGTCTTGTTGTTAATTTAGTTTTCTTAACAGTTAAAGCCGCGTGAGCTTAATAAAACTGCCTTGTTCGTGGATAAATACACAACAATTTGAGAAATCAACTTAAATTGTGCAAACACATATCCAAAATATTGCTTGATATGCTTGGTGTAAATCTAAGTGACCAGCTCAGATATGGGGGCTCCATTGAAGCAGGAGTAAAGTTAGGATCCCAAAAACTGGGCGTACTGTACAGGGCCCGCAGATACTTTAATAGTACACAACTGCCAACCCTGAACAAATCACAAGTGCACCCCACGGTTGAATTTGGGAGTCACTTCTGCTCTGGAGCTCCAAAATACCTGAAAAATACCCTCGACTCTGTGCAGAAACGGGCGGTCCGTTTGATGGATTCTCTCATCTTAAAAGACGGATTGCAATCTTTAGAGCACAGGGGTCGGGTGGGTATGCTATCCTTGTTCTACCTCTATTACAATGGAAGATGCTCCGAGGAACTAGCGTCATTCCGCACCGGTGCATAGTCGGGAAACATGCCAAATACGTGTCCAACATATGCATACGATTGACGTTGGTCGCATGAGAACGGGTCGCTTCTTCGACTCGTTCTTGAGTTCAACAGCTCGGCTGTGGAACGATTTGCCGACCTTTATATTTCCTCCTACTACAACATAGGTCTCTTCAAGACTAATGTTCATTCCTTCCTCTCCTCAAATAGACTCTCCACACAGCATCTCAGATGACATAGGCCATGAGGGAAATTATTTTTCTCAGGGCCTCCTGTGTGGAGTTAATGTTAAAAAAAATAATAATAATATAAAAATATTGGCAGATTACGTCTTGAACTTACAGATTTAAGAGCGTTTAACCAGCCAGCGGACGAAAATCCACATTTCGTCGAAAGTTGTTCTTCCGATCATGCAGGGCGGTTACAATGAGAAAGATTAATTATTCTCCGTACCAGCTTTTTAAAATTATAACTCAATATCGAATTTATTTCAATCCAAATTAACTTTAATTTATACCTTCATCCAAAAATGCTGAAAGGCGTGATGATAAAACTATTAAAATAATGTACTTTTTGAAGTTATTTTTTGATTATAAGTATTTATCATTTTTCAATAATGTCTAAACTTAATAAGAATGTTAAAAAAATCTGAAATATATTAGTTTGTAAGTGCGCAAATAAATACACAAATGGACCAATTTTCGTCAAGAAACACATGTACGTACAAATTTTTTAATGATTTTATTGAAACTAAAATTAAAATTCTAATACATAACTCTGCTAGATAATGTATTGATTTATTTTACTGCATGATTACATTATTTGAAATGGGTGTGGTATAATACAAAAACTTTTTTGAAAATTGAACAAATCTGCCAACGACCTATGGAATAACCTTATTATACTAAAAATTTAAAAAAAAATCTAAAAAATTATTACATACGAATGCTAGATAAAAGAACAATCTTTCGAAATCCATTTATAATTTTTTGTGGAAAAGAGTCAATACGTCTAAAAACTTTTTTGAAAATGACGTATTTCCGGCTTTCTCTGGTAATGCCCTCTTAAAATCCAATGTAAATTTTCTCCCACGTATACTTCAAAATACGTATTTTTAAAATAACAGATGATGTGAAAAATATAATGATGGTTTTTCATCATTCAGTTAATCACGATATGTGGACGTAAGAAACTCCGAAGGTGTTTGCTCATTTCCCAGGTGCCTCAGATGTGTAGTGGAAACAGTCGTGTTATTTATAACTGTCGCACAGGACAAGTTAGATTGCGACGGGCTTAGGAAATCTGCAATCTAGTCTAGGGGAGTAGAGCAGGGGTTGGCGAACTCAGGTAATTTTTTTTTTTTTTTTTTTAATTGTACAACAGATTTTTTATCCAATTACTGTACAATTTTCTCATTTTGACAGTCTTAACACCTAGGAAGATGATTATTATACAAAAAAATCTTAAGGCTATCTAAAGAAGAGTTATATATATCTAGTGTTTCCGATATTTCGTTCAACAGCACCATTCCTCTTGTCAAGCTATGCTGTGTTAGAACATCTGTTCTGCCGTATGGTATTTTGAACAAGTCGTGTCGACGACTACGGCTGAAATTTTCAGGCACGTATAAGCCATAACATTCCAAGAGGAATGGGCTGTCAATACGATTATGGATTATGTTAAAACTAAGAATTGCAAGATTTGCATAACGTCTAGTTTCCAAGCTAAATCTATCTGTTGCCTCAAGTAATTCCATATGGTGCATGAATCTCGGGTACGTTCCATTCATCCGCATATAGACATACCTAAGGAACTTTTTCTGAATTTGTTCTAGCATATTAATATATTTAGCTTGGTGCGGAGTCCACACACCACTAGCATACTCCAGCTTACTTCTTATGACTCCATCGAACATGGCTATCATTGCATCTGGGTCATCAAATTGCTTACATATTCTGATGATGAAATCCAGGAGTTTGTAGCACGCTGGAGTGAGCCGTGATATATGATCAGAGAATGTCAGACAAATTACTACAAACGGGGTAAAAAAAAAAACTCGGGTAGATGCTCTATAAATTATCACATATTAAGACAGTAAATAATACAATAATTCAGTCAGCAATTAATACAGTAATTAATACAATAACTGTATACTGACGGCCGGCGTAGTGCAGCGGTAAGGCTCTTGACTCGCATTCCGAAGGTCGCGGGATCGAATCCCGTCGTTGCAAATAAATTTTATTTGATTTATTTGTGTATTTCACAATATATTCATTTAAAATAATATATAGTAGGTATATTTGCGGCACGTTCCAGAGTGGGAGATACTCTCAGTATCGCCCTGGTGGAAGACCACCATTCAGAATTGAAACGTTGCCTGAAATGGCTTTATCCGTGTTTGGTGACCAGATCTGAATAGCCAGGTACTTCCCCACCTTCCTCTTCACTATCTTCTTTCTTCCCCACTACCTTCAGCTTTCGCAACATACACCATTCGGGGATGCCATAGTCTCACTGGCTCCAGACGGGAGCAGTTGGGACTCTTGTGCGGTGTTCATGTAAAAAAAACAATCACTGTAATAATTACAGAAATTAAGAATATTTATGTCCATATATGTTTGGTGATGTGTGGAGGATCTTTTTAGGAAAGGAACGAGAGGATACACTGGGAGGGAAAAGGTATGAGGGTAGGAATCTGGTGTTAGTGTGTCCACAAGTGACAGATTTATGAATTTATTCCTCCTGCTGTGGTGCAAGGCGATGTTCCGAGAGAGTCATATTGTATAGGTCAAAAGATCTCCTGCCATGCAGGATGGTGGTTAAGAAGTAGGCAGAGATGGCGGTCTGTCATCTCTGCCTACCTCTGTGGAAAAGGCGTAATGGCAGTGGCGGCTCGAGCACTTTTTTAAGTGGTGGGGGTCGATATTTTTTTTACGTACTGTACCGCAATCTCACCACCCGTAGAATATAATATAAAATTTCTCAAAAATATATTTTATGGTCTAATCATGCTAGTCGGATATCTAAACACAAAATAATATAAAATATCCAAAGATATATGCCAATTTACAATAAAGTATAATAAAAATAAAGCTTTATCTTGCAAGATTATTATCAAACTAATTTGAACGCGAGCGATTTTTTTTTTTTTTTTTTTTTTTTTTTATTTTTTTATTTTTTTTTTTTTTATTTCATACAATTTTTGAAAATACACTTTTATGTTTTTTTCTTGATTACCATACTAGGCTAATGCCCGTGTTAAGGTAATCATACATGATATAAATTATACAATGTGTGAACTAGAACAAAATATATATAGGTTTGAAATAGAAATTATAAGATATTAGAAACAAGAGAAAAAAAAAAAAGATAAAAATATTTAAGGTAAAATATAACAAGATATATGTATATGTATGCACATACAAATACATACAAACACACATACATACATATATATACATACATATATATATATATATATATATACACTTACATACACATACACATATATACATATATATATAATTATAAAAAAGAAAATGTTTGAAAGAAGTTAAAAATAAAATACTATATAAAATATACATAAAAAATAAAATACTAAAATATAAACTTATAACTATATAAAATACTAAAATATAACTATATAAAAATATAAAATACTAAGAAGTAAGATTTATAATTTTTTTTCTGGAGGTTTGTCAAGGTAGGTAATTAATCACCTAGAAGAGTATATATTTATTTAGGTTAGATTAGATTTCAGTGAAGTCAGGTTAGAAAAAGATGTGAAGTATGATATTTTATTTAGTTAATTTAATTATTTTCTTATCCTTTATAATGGTTAGGAAGTCAGATATTCTTTAAAGAAATCTCGTCCCCTTTCGAATATCCAATTTTGAACACGAATAGTAAAAAGAGGTATGGTAATACTTGATTTTATATCGGTGCTCAATGCATTGTATATTTTGGGGGCAATGAACCAAAATTGTCGGTGAGCGAATGTGGTTCTAGTTTTTGGAACCATGCATCCCAGATTTGATGAAAAGCGGGTTTTGGCTTGATGTTGTGGAGCCACCAGTAGGTTATTTTTCCGTACGTAGGATAGGCTTGTCTTAGTGAATAGTTGTCGAATATCTAAGACCTTAAATTTAGTAAATAGCACATTAGAGGGGTGGGTAGGTTGGCATTTAAATATGATTATCAGTATTAGTTTTTGAACTGTAATTATTGGATTAATGACGGATTCTGTGCAACCACCCCATCCCAAAATACCGTAAGTTGCAATGGATTGAAAAAGGGCAAAATATACGCTTCTAAGGGTTTTTAGGTCTAAGATGGATCTAAGAGAGCAGAATATATGGCAGAGCTTACGGAGTCTTTTCACTGTGCCACTTATGTGTGCTTCCCAACGTAGTTGGTCATCTATGATTATGCCCAGATATTTAACTTCCTTAGATGATTTAAGGGTAGGACACGTGCAATTTGTAATAGGTGGGGTTCCGGGTGGGTGTGGGTGCATGTTTAGTGAACACGAGTGAATTATTGGTTTAGGGCAGTTGTTGGGAAAATTATGTTTGCGTATGGAAAACGTCATATATTGTGTTTTGTCAATATTGAGTGTAAGGAGATTTGTGTCAAGCCAATGCCTCACTTTTATTAGGCCATTATTAGTTTTATTAATAACTGCTTGCCATGTTTCATCTTCGAATATTAAGACTGTATCGTCGGCAAATGATAAAATCTTACCTCCAATATCCATGGTACATAGTGTGTTGATGTATAAAAGAAATAAGAGTGGTCCTAGTACACTGCCTTGCGGTACACCGTAAGACATGGATAATTTTTTGCTTTTATTTATTTTGTCAGACTGGATAAGAGTTTGTTGAGTTCGGTTTGTTAGGTAGTTTTCGAACCATGTGTAGGGTATCCCAGTTATTCCGATCTGTTGAAGTTTTTTAAGCAGTAAGGGATGGGAGACCGTATCAAATGCTTTTGAGAGATCGAGGAAAACAGCAAGCGGTTTTCGACCAAGGTCAAGATTAAAAGAAACTATTTTTGTGAGGGCGGCTATTGCATCTGAGGTACTCCTACCTTTGCGGAAACCATATTGGTTGTCCGATAATATTTTGTTCTCTTCAAGGAACTTGTAGAGTCTATTCTTCACCGCTTTTTCTATGATTTTAGATATTGTGCTAAGTAAAGATTAACAATTATTATAAGCAATAATTATCAGCCTGAAACACTCATCCACATTGAAAAATCTTCCGAGAAAAGATACATGACGCCAACGGGACTTATTAATTAATTATTAATTAATTAATTAATTAACGGAATTATTGCTTATAATAATTGTTACCCTTTGTGCTATGCATAAAAAATCTTGTCTTAAAAACGTTAGTTTTACAATTAAAAATAATAACTAAGTAAAGATATCGGTCGATAGTTATTTACAGATAGTTTGTCTCCTGATTTGAATATTGGGATTATTGTGGCCTGTTTTAAGGAGTTAGGAAATACACCAGTTTTAAAGCTTAGATTGATTATATGTTTCAGAGGTGAGGCTATATATTTTTGGATATGTTTGATGATTTTTGTTGAAATGTGATCTATACCTACAGAGTTACTGTTTTTAAGGGATGAGATTAGTTCTAAAATTTCTGTGTCAGTAGTGGGAGTGAATTGGAAAGGGTTATAGCTAAGATTAGTGAGGGGTATATTGTTTGCAAGATCTTTGTCCGAGACGTTGTGTCTGTCTAAAATATTTTTTGCTAAGTTAGATCCAATATTGGAGAAAAATTGATTGAAATGGTCGGAAATTTTTTCGGGGTCGGAATTGACATGTAATATTTGATCTTCGATGTTAATCTTAACAATGGGTGTATTGGTTTTATTAATATTGGCTATATCTTTAACGATATTCCAAATTTTTTTATTATCACCGGTAGCTTCACTGATTTGTTTATGGTAGTAATCTCTTTTAACACTGTCAATTATTTTTTTGCAGTTATTTCTGTAACGTTTGTAGAATAAGAGAGATTCATAATCGTGGGGATTTTTTCTACAGAAGTTATGAATCTTATCGCGCTTTCTGATACAGTAGAGAATTCCTGCAGTGATCCATGGTTTGAGTTTTGTGTCAGATCGTTTATTTTTACTTTTTGTGTATGATGTAGCATCGGTTAAGTGGTTACGTAGGGTATTTATAAATAATTCACATGCAGAGGTGACATCGGTACAAGAATAGATAAGTTCCCAGTTTTCTTTAGAGACACTGTTTAGGAGAGTTTCATATGAGATCTTTTCTTGAGGGGAAGTATTTTGTGGTGATTTATGATTTTTATGCGAGAGAGAAGTGATGATTGAATAGTGATCTGTAACAGTTGATTGATAGACAATGGATTTGGTGTCTAATTCACTCTTAACAAATACATGATCTATACAACTGCTAGTGTTTGAGTCTGATTCTCTAGTTGGTGCTGTAACAGCTGGAAAATATCCTAATAAAGTTAGTGCGTTTAGGTATTCATTTGCTTGAGGGTGCATTTTATTAATTATATTTATGTTAAGATCACCTATTATAAAGGTGTTTTGGCGGTGTTCAATGTTTGATAAAATTTCTTGCAGTGAATGTATGAATGGGGCTATGTTATGTGTATTCGGAGATCTGTACATTGTAAGAAGTGTTATATGATTATCAATTTGAATTTGTAGACAGTTTGCATATTTAATTTTGATCTCTTTTACTGAGTGAGAGATATGATTTTTAATGTATACAATGACTCCGTCGTTCTGAGTTTGGTTGTGTAGAGTATTATAGTGATTGTAGTTTCTTATCGTTTTAGGGATGAAATTTCCTTGAATCCAGCATTCACTCAAGACAATTATATCAAAATCTGAGACAAGATTAGTGAGGAGAATAAGAAGTTCATCAAAATTTTTGTTTATACTTCTTATGTTCATAGAGAATATCGTAAGGGTTGAATTAGTCAATAATAATTGACGTACTACTTCGGAATCATTGGTAGATATACATGGGATTTGTGTTGTGTTATCTATTAAATCTGCTATGTCTTCCATTTTCTGGTTTTTTGTTTTGCATAAATTATTAACAACCAAGTTGTAGTGACATTGGTACGTTTATGAGATAGAGATTTAGTTGATATAAATATATAAAATATACATAAATATATAAAGTGTAAATATAGTTGTTGTGAATATATAATATAAGCACATAATGAATATATGACATAAGCATAAGAATATAGTGTAAGCTTTGTGAAATAAGGTTTTTGTTGTTGTGAATTTATAATATAAGCATATATAGTATATATAACACAATAGGTATATAAGGTATACAAATAGTTGTTACGAAAAATATAATATAAGCGTATAGATAATATATGATACGAGCGTATATAGAATATAAAATAAAAGTATGTATGTAAAGTATGTATAGTATGTACAACATAAACATAGGTATATAAGGTACACATATAGTTGTTGCGAAAATATAACATCAGCGTATACAAAATATGTAGCACAAGCATATATAGAACATAAAATATAGGCATATAAAGAATATTAAGTAAATAAAACATAGGCTTATAAATAGTATAAAACATCAGCATAAGCAAAAAAAGTATGTAAGTGATATAAGAATTTAGTTGTTGAGAATGTTTAACATAAGCATATAAAGTATTTATAGTATAAGTATAGGTGTATAAAGTGTACTTATAGTTTCTGCGAATGTATGACATAAACATATAAATAATAAATAACATAAGAATATGAAATATGAGCATACAAAGAAAATAAAACATAAGCTTAAAAAGATTATAAAACGCAAGCATATAAAGAAAATAAAACATAAGCATATAAAGTATACCAGTGATATATGTATTTGGTCGTTGCGGATATTTAACATGTATAACACAAGCATAAGTATACAAAGTATGCATATATTTGTTGCGAGTATATATCACGAGCATATAGAGCATAAGCATATAAGGAGTATAAAACATAAGAATATAAAACATAAGCACAAGCATGTAAAGTACACAAGTGCTATAAGGATTTAGTTGTTGCAAGTATTTTACATAATTATAGCAGGTATATATTGTAACTACGAATTGAAGATACATAGTACAAGATTTATATTTGTTAATGTTAAAACTAAATGGAGTGTTTGTGTAAAGATATAAAAGAAAACTAGAAAAATACAAATTAAATAATTTAAATTCCCCTGTCGCCATATACCTGTGCCCTTCTGGTTCATATAATAGGTTGAGTTTAATAGATAAAATAGTGATGTTAATGATTTTTGGGTAAAATAAAAAATATATAAACATAAGTACAATAGTTACAGTTTTTTTACAAGTTATTGAGTGAGGGAGATAAGAGGTGTTTGTTTTTGTCATTGATAATAATGACTGGTGTCCCAATTTCTTTGCGGACGTACACTTGCCCTCCACGGGTCCAGGCGAATTTAAATAAGTTTTCCCGTGTAGCCTTACGTGCAAGGAACCACAAGTGTTTCGCACGAAACGTAAGGTGTTCCGAGACGTATATGTGGGAGCGAGGTCCTGCAATTCCGACGAGGGTGGTGTTGAGTTTTTCCTCTCTATTGTTTGCTTCTTTGTTGAACTTTTTTATGTCTGTCAGGAAAACATCACGGTCGATACTGGTTTTAAATGATATGATTATGGGCCTGCATTGATCTTTAGGTATTTTTTGGGAGATGCGGTAAGCTGCGTCAATCTTGTTCATTTCCACGTTTGAATTAGTAGTTTTTTTGATGTTGGATATAAGATTTTTCAAGTTTTCCCCGTTATTTTCTGGGACCCCCCTGATTTCTACGTTTTTAGACCTATTTTGCCTATCGATTTGCTCCATGTGATTTTCTAACACTTCAATTCTTGCTTCGAGGCTGGTGTTTTTTTTCTCCAGTTTGTTATTAGTGTCCTCAAGCTCATGGACGCGAAGGAGAATCTCCTCATATTGCTTGCTCATCCCCGCTAGAGTGGCAAGAATCTGCGTGTTTTGTTCGAGGAGTTTAGAGAGTAGTTCACTATCAATAAGTGAACTGCCGCTGGGTTTGACAGTCGGTGTGACACAAATGCATTGTTTACATTTTATGAGGGCACGCCGCTCCTTAGAGAGGCGACGGTAGGTAGTTTCCGCTACACCTCCACATTGCAGATGAAATGTCTCCTTGCAGGTTATGCACACAAAAATAGACTCTGCAGAAAGTGTAGGTTCGGAACATTCTTGGCATATGTTGTTCATGTTGATGATGTTTCACTGTTATTTGGAATAGGCAGTGAAAGTTTTGTAATAAGCAGTCACAGTTCTTAACACAAATTAAGATAGATTAAGATTCCCGCCCAAAACTTCGCAAACAAATGTTTCTGTGGGGATCCAAAGAATTGTCCCCGCGGGTATTTGAATTCACATACGACTGCGCATGCGCAGTTGCATACGATCGCGAAACAACGCAAGGAAAGTATGGGGATACTTCGGATCGTCCCCCAAGTGCGCATTAGATTCTGCGCACTGAGAAATTGACCCGCTGTTTTGTGCTCCGTACATTGTTCGCTGTACGCGCGTTGGGTCTTATTAAAATCATCCGGAATAATTATTTGTATTTTATTTCTGCAAATGTTAATTACTTTATGTTAAAGAATTCATCGACTGTTATTTCCTTTTCCTTTAGTAGGTTTTGAGTGTAACTGGCGGGGACCGTCCCCATTGTCCCCCTGTGAAGAACCGCCACTGCGTAATGGCGTTGCTTAGTTAGTTTGTTAAAAAAACGTTTTTTAATGATTGTGTTTTCCGTATTCCATACAAATTTTTGCAGATACAATCAGCAATCAGTGAGATTTTCCCCGTTTACAAAACTAGGATGTAAAAATCAAAAAAAAAAAATGGTAAACCAAAAAAGTTACCCAGCCCCTGCGCTAAAGCCAAGTGTAGATAGGCTTCGCTACGTAAACCGCTTCGTGCGAACGTTCGTGAAGAAATAAAGAGAACAAATAAATTATTGATTGTGGAGAAAATCTCTCGAGCATTGTCACATCATATTATCTACATAAATCCCTGTTAGATTGACTTGACTTTGTCGACCAGCAGATCTATTCGACTTTGACAACCGTGGCACGAATTATTCATAACTTTTTACTTTACGTGTTATACATTTGATATTTGAAATGGGACAAGCTTAGATTACGTGAGTTCCTAACACTGTTTAAAAAAATATATTTTTCCTATTTCCAATTTCTTTCATATCAACAACCACTAGAGCGATTTTTTGATATATTACGGCACTATTGCAAAACGTTTTGAGCGATTCGTTGCCACATTATGCCAAACTTACCTACAGTAAGTTGGGTATAATTTGATTTTCCAAATATTGCACCGTTTCCCGCAGGGGTAGGCAGAGAGGACGGACCGCCAAACAACTCGGTCTTGGAACACATTCTTTGCCTCATTCACATTCATCCATCGTCTCATACACACTCTTCTATTATTCTGACTCTTGACATGGACCGACTCAAGTAGGTATCTGATTCACTTGCTCGTGCCATGTCTTCCTCGGGCGTCCCCGACTTCTTCGACCATTCACATATATTATTCTTACACTACTTTCTTTGTTCATTCGCTCTACATGCCCAAACCATCTGAGGGTCCCTTTCTTAATCTTACTCACTACACTTACATTACGCCTTGCATTATTTGCGGATCTCCACATTTTTCACACGATCATACATGGTTTTACCACATATATGCCTCAGTGATATCATTATTAAACATCATTCAGTCTACTTTCATCCTTCCTCTGCCAGTTCCATGCCTTACTGCCATACATCAGGGTAGGTACCAGGACTCCATTGTGGACTGCTAGCAAAGCTTCTTTTGATAGTTTTTAATTAGCGCCAACGGCAATCAGTCCTACATCAAAATGAAGTTACCTGCATTTACCCTTCTTTCAATATCTCTATCAGCCTTACCATTTCTCGTAACCATACTACCCAGATACATAAACTTATCCACCTGCTCCAAGTCTTCATCATTCACAACAAATATTGTTAATAAAAATTAATAACAATAAGGGTCTTAAATTAGATCCCTGCGGCACACCAGAGTTTGTGGAATACGCGTTAAGGCATGACCAAACCGGCGCGTTCAGTTTGCGTCCGCGGTGGCGTGCGCGGTGGCGATCAGTTGTTGTGTACGAACTTGTAGCGACGTGTTCAAACCGCGGCGGCCGCGGCTAGATCGCGGCGTCCTGTGCAGCGTCTGCACGCGGCGGTGGCGATCAGATCGCGCATGTTGCGTTCGGACGCTGCACGCAGCTATTATCTATGTGTAAAAACTGTGTTGTTAAATATAAAGTATGGGGGAAACGGAACAAATTTTAAATGAGGTTCACAAATACCCGTTGCTGTATGATACGTCTCATTTGATAGGTTAGGTACGGGATTAAAATAAACTTTAATGATAAAACTATATTTATTCGTTTCCTACATGAATTAACACAATATTCAATACCTATATGAGTTTCTATACAAAGGCTTATAGATTGAAATATCTTACATATTGTTCACGAATATTGAAAGCATAATTACTACTTCTATGATTTATATTTTGAAATGCCGTAAAGGCATTTGGCCGTTCAGTTGGTGTCAAAAGAGTGTTGTCATAGTGCACGCATCGCTAGTTTGGTGTGAACGGTTTCTGCACGCACATAGGACGCCACTGTGCACGCCACCGCGGACGCAAAATGAACGCGCCGGTTTGGCCTTAGCTTTAGAGTTAAACTCACCATAGGACGAGAATTGATTAATTTCGTTCGAATGCTTGATAGTGATGACAGGTTAAGACATTATAAATAAAACCTACATCGATCGACCGGGCCAGATACTCCGGAAAGTTTAATGAAAGATAAGCAACAACTTTTGCAGAAATTTGATAACTTCAAGTAAATATAAGCGAATAGTTTTCTCGGGAAATACAATCTTCTTGTACAAATTCATGTTTGTACTCTGGAGCGAACTGTCTCAACGGAGACTGGGGACATAATACTTCTGCAACAGGTTGCAGAGGTTTATCTTCGTTACGAACTAAAATAGAACAGTCACGAATTTAGAAGATTATTCAAATTTAAAACATTCTGAATTTTTTATTTAATGTGAAATGTGAATTATTCACGTTGTTTAGTTTTGAAAAAGCTTATGAACTGAACCCCATTTTCTCAAATTCCTTGCATTGTTATGTTCTCCCTTTGTACCTTTGCTTCTTTGAAAGGCCCTACTTACTTACTAGAAGAAGAGGAAGAGGATGTCTACCTACTGGCACACATGCCCAGTACCATTGCACAAAATCGAAAATTACCCACATTTAATTCAGTCCAAAATTTGTCACGAAATCGTTCACAGCTCCTGCTTGAAATCTCGCTTTAAAAATCGTAAAAAAAATACTGATTAATACAAATGTGACGGTAAATTGTAACCACCTTTTGTGCCATCATCGTGGAAGACCAGCCACCACTAAGATTGGACTATCACATCGTATGAACATAGCAAAGGTAGGAGCTTTCTCTTTTCAAATTGCCATTTTCTGTGACTGACTTTAAAAACTGCCAACAACTGTCTTGCATCATACAAACCTATATATTAGGTCCTTACATTTGAAATTGGCGTTTTGGCGTACTGGCGACTTTGATCTCAAATATCTTCTCTTTGGTTAGGAATTCCAAATTCAAATTTATACAGCTATTTACTCGTGTATTTGTGTTTCGAAAATTATAATTCATTTGTTTTTTCCTCAATTGTTTTTTTTCCTTTGCGTCACTTAAGTTTACAAAATGGAAAACTTGAAATATCGCTTTATTAGTACGAGTTCCACCGTGGCACCAATGCTGCGGAAAAGGCTCGAAGGATTAATGATGTGTATGGCGACGGTGCCGCAAAAGAAAACACAGTGCGTTTTTGGTTCCAACGTTTTCGTTCTGGAAATTTCGACCTGCAGAACAAGCCCCGTGGACGGCCGGAGACCAAAGTTGTTAATGAAGAATTGAAGGCTATTGTGGAAGCGGATCCATCGCATACCACGTCCGAGTTAGCTGCAGGCTGCGGTGTTGGTGATAAAACTGTTTTAATTCACTTGAAGCAAATTGGGAAGGTGAAAAAGCTTGAACGGTGGGTACCTCACGGATTGAGTAAAGCAAATCAGCAAACGCACGTTAGAACGCTAGACCACACACTGCACAACAGACGACTAGCAATGGTACATACTTTGATTAAATATGTACCATTGCTATTTATGTTCCTCCCATACGAAACGCCAATTTCATATATAAGGACCTAATATTACAGTCCACCCCCTTCTCGTGTCACGATATTGTTCGTTGACACACGTTTTGAATTTATTGTGCGAGACCTTTATTCGGAAAGATTTCTATTTCATTATTAGGTACATAATCTTTTTAATAATTCATTAATTTCCGGGGGTGATCCACAATTCTAGGTTCGAGTTTTAAACGTTTTAACCGTTCAGTCCCCGTGCATATTTTTCCGGAAGGTCAAAACATTTCCACCTTGCAATAAAATCCAAATAGATGGAATATTTCTCAATGTATTCGAAAACAAAACGAATAAAATGTGATTATTTGAAATATTTAAATTTTGAATGCACGTTATGAATGATCCCTCTACACAGCATCCCCAAGGATGACGCAGGCCCTAATGGGAATTGTTTTCCTCAATAGTGTGTGTGGGGCTAATGTAAAAAAAAAACATAAAAAAGATTTAATAATGGTTCACTTTACATTTTTCCAACTAAAATTTCTGATAACGAAAAAAATGAAAAAATCACGTATTTTATTGGACAAATGTATTATTAACGTTTTTTTTACATGAGCTCCACACAGGAGTCCCTGAGGAAAATAATTTCCCTGAGGGCCTATTTCATCTTTGCGGATGCTGTGTGGAGGGTATTTTTAGGAAAAGGAAGGAGAGGAGAGTTCTGGGAAGGAAAAGGGTTTAAAGGGTGGGTAGGAATCTGGGGTTCAGTGTGTCCTGGTCATCCACCTCCAAGACCGAGACAAACCTCATCCCATGAACCCGGGCACCCCTGCTAAATCACCAAACGTAGCGAACCACTTGGGGTGACCTATGGCGGAGGCGTTGGTTATCCAATAAAGGTTTTTACATGAGCTCCACACAAGAGGCCCTGAGGAAAATAATTTCCCTGAGGGCCTATTTCATCTTTGCGGATGCTGTGTGGAGGGTATTTTTAGGAAAAGGAAGGAGAGGAGAGTTCTGGTAAGGAAAAGGGTTTAAAGGGTGGGTAGGAATCTGGGGTTCAGTGTGTCCTGGTCATCCACCTCCAAGACCGAGACAAACCTCATCCCATGTACCCGGGCACCCCTGCTAAATCACCAAACGTAGCGAACCACTTGGGGTGACCTATGGCAGAGGCGTTGGTTATCCAATAAAGGTTCCCGGGGCGGCAGTACCTATTCCTGCCTCCCAATTTTTTTAAAATTTTAGTCATAACGAAAACTTTGTTTCGTAGACGTACACGTTTTATTTTTTATGCGGTTAACTACCTATTAAGAGAAATGCAATAACATTATTTGTATTTTTGCTACATCTTTGTATATTATTACTTTTAAATATCTATACTACGTGTATATCTAATTTAGTAACTGCTACAAGTATGTAAGGAAATTTCTTTAACAATATTTGTTATCATTCATAAGTTTATTTGTTTCTTAATTTAAAAAAAAAGTATATCTTATTTCTTTATCTTTTTTCTGTAATGACACGACTCCCCAATTCAAACACGAGAAATGTTTTTCTCTTTTAAATTGGGTAGATTCATTAACAAGAAATTACTTTATTTGTGATTATTTTTAAGAACCTGGCGCCTTTTAAATGCTGGCGTCCCACAGGGATCGGTACTATCTCCGATTGTCTCTTTTTGTTGCACATCAACGACCTTTTGTCATGTGCACCAATTCATTGTTACGCGGATGACAGTACAGTTCATGATAGCTTTATGTTTGACAAGCCCCCAAAGGGCTCACAAACTCCAACAGCTCGTAGGGCTTTGAAGCAAAGAATGGACGGTTACCTCGAGAGGGTTTTCTCTTAAGGTTGAGGGGTAAAAATAATCTCGTTGAATTTAATGTTTCAAAGACCCAATCTTGTCTAATTACGTCTAAAAGGGATCGAAATGAAAATTTAGTCTCTTTCAACGGAAGCAATCTTCCGAACAGGCCCTCCATCGATATGCTTGGTGTAACCCTAAGTGACCAGCTCAGGTATGGGGGCTCCATCGAAGCCAGAGTGAAGTTAGCCTCCCAGAAACTGGGCGTACTGTACAGGGCCCGCAGATACTTTAATAGTACACAACTGCTAACCCTGTACAAATCACAAGTGCGCCCCACGGTTGAATTTGGCAGCCATCTCTGTCAGCCAGGTCTGGAGCTCCAAAATACCTGTAAAATACCCTCGACTCTGTGCAGAAACGGGCGGTCCGTTTGATAGATTCTCCCATCTTAACAGACGGATTGCAATCTTTAGAGCACAGGCGTCGGGTGGGAATGCTATCCTTGTTCTAACGGTATTACAATGGAAGATGCTCATTGATCCCTTCGGCACCGGTGCATAGTCGGGAAACACGCCAAACGCGTGCCCATCATTTGTACACGGTTGACATTTGTCACATGAGAACGGGTCGTTTCTTCGACTCGTTCTTATGTTCAACAGCTCGGCTGTGGAATGATTTGCCGGCTTCTGTGTTTCCTCCTTCCTACAACATGGGTCTCTTCAAGACCAATGTTCATTCCTTCCTCTCCTTAAAAAGACCCTTCACACAGCATCCCAGATGACATAGGCCCTGAGGGAAATTATTTTCCTCAAGGCCTCCTGTGTGGAGTTAATGTAAAAAAAGAACCATATACATATTTTCCTTAGGTAAATCTGTTGTATGTATGTATATTTCAAAAATTTTCAAAAAAAAATCTCAGAAATCGCTTGTTAAAATCCTACGGGCTTGTGCTTTTACACCCTCTACCTGTACCAAACCATTCGTTGACTTCAGAAATAAATGAAATATTTGACAAGGGTGGAAAGTAGAAACGATATCTCCCGTACGTCCAAAGTAATTCACTGTAGGAAAATGGTTGTAGATAAAATAGTATAATTGTGCTTGACATTTCTAGGGAAATCAGTTCTATCACTTTCACAAAGGGAGACGTTTTGGGTTTTTTCGTCCAATTACCATTTCACAGGACGATTCACGGAAAAAAACTGACTAACTAACTTTAAAAAAAAAATTATTTTAGTAACTATACATTGATTATTTTTTAAATTATTTTATATGAAACATGTTAGGTATATATATAAAATAGAAAATATATTCGTAGCCCTCTTCACTAGGAGATCCTGTGCTGAGGGGGACTATGCTTTGGATAAGTCTTAAGCGACTTATATGGTTTAACTTCACGTTTTGGATAAGGTTTTCCAGAAACTTCTATGTCGATGTTTTAAGTATACTAGTAAGTTCATTTTCCGATAGTTCCTTCAGCCAAATGTCCTTAATGTAGCTATTTTTTGTTTTAATATTTTTGATACTAAGAGGTAGTTTGTTATATAACTTTACTGCTGAAAATTCAGAACTTCTTTGTCCAAATGAAGAGTTACACTTTGGTTTATTAAGTATGTCTGTTTTTTTGGCTCTGGTTTCAACTAACTAACCATCACGCCGTTTTGCCGCAAAGGTAGGCAGAGAGGACGGACCGCCAAACAACTCGATCTTGGCACACACTCCTTGCCTCGTTCACATTCATACATGCTACTCTATTATTCCTACTCTTCACATGGCCCGACTCAAGTATCTGATTCACTTGGTCGTGTCATGTCTTTCTCGGGCGTCCTTGACTTCTTCTACCATTCACATTTGCGTCATATATTCTCTTTACACTCCTTTCTTCGCTCTACATGCCCAAACCATCTGAGCGTCCTTTTCTTAATCTTATTCATTACGCTTACATCAGTCTGACATTCTTCGCGGATCTCCACCTTTCTCACACGATCGTACATGGTTTTACCACACATGGGATCTCATTCCTACAGGTATCAGTCTACTTTCATCCTTCCTCTGCCAGTTCCATGCCTCACTGCCATACATCAGGGTAGATACCAGCACTCCATTATGGATGGCTAACTTCGCTTCATTGGACATTTTTTTTGGCGCCAACGGCGTTCATTCCTCCTTTAATAGAGTTGCCTGCATTTACCTTTTTTTCGATATCTCTATCAGCCTTCCCATCTCTCGTAAACATACTTCCCAAGTAAAAAGTACACAAACCTGCTCCAAATACTCGTCATTCACAACTATGTTGCACATTGTTTTCATACTCCTCTTTCAAATGCCAGACTTACTTACATTCATCATTAACTCATTCTTCATACATATCTACTTCGTTCATCCTAGATACGAGAGACTGTAGATATTCCATACTGTTAGAAATCAGCACGGCGTCATCAGCATACAACAGGCAACATACTTCCAGATTACTCAATTTCGCTCCCAATCCCATATCTTTCAATTCTTGCATCCATGTATAGATTGAATAACCTCGGTGACATTACGCAGGCCTTGTTTAACGCCTTTTGTGATGTCAAAAAACTGTTGTTAAAATAATTAGAAAACGAACTTACATATTTATACGATTAAGAAATATCCTAAATCATTCAAATATTAAAATGCTTTACTTTACTCTTGTACAGTCAGTGTTGCGTATGGCATAATCGCATGGGGAAGCATCTATAAGAAAAATCGGTATCCGATAATTACAACACAAAAAATGATCATAAAGTTATTCTAAAAAATCAAAAGAATTTTTCTAACCAGCGAACTTTTTGAAAATTTTAAGATCCTACTGGTTTCAAAACTATTTTTAAAAAATAGTATATTAAAATATAAGTGGATAAACAGGTCTTTAAAACACGCGCGATTGTTCGAGCACGACGGCGTAGCCGAGTGCTCGAAATAAAGCAAGTGTTTTAAAGACCAGTTATCCACGAATACTTTACGCTATTTTTTTTAACATAAATATTGATATTATTATTAAAAATTTGGAAATAAGAACTATTAATGAATTCGTGATGTGACATCACAATATCTTGTTGTCATGGAAATGAAAAACACAAACATTAATTTGCAATCTGTCACATAAGATTAATAGTTGACATCACAGTTTTTACTAGTTATTGTGTGTTGTAAAATGAGTTCTAACATTGATAATTTAAATACCAAAGCAGAATCGCGGTTAATACCTGAAAAATCCAAAGACGTTTATAAAAAAGAATATGAAAGGTTCATAACATGGATGGAGGAGCAAAACGTAGTAGATGTAGATGAACGAGTTGTGCTTTGTTGATGTTGCCATGGTAACTTTAAAAAACGCGCGTTCCATAAAGTGCGATTTAAACACGCTAGAGCGTACTTTAAATGAGTAAAAAAAGGCACCAATTAAAAAAAGCTATTCTAAACGTTTTTTAAATAATATGAAGTGTCCTCAGCACGTAGTATAAGACCTAGAACATCTGCGAACATATGTGTACCTAGATGCAACACGACAGCTGCACGACACCATTATGAATATGTAGGCCCAAAGCCATTTAACAATTTACCTGATTTAATAAAGAAAAACTATTTTAAATTAAAAAAAAACCTTACGTTGCATTTTCACAGATAACCAACAGATTGACTTATTTTTATCAATTATTTTCAGATATATTCTATTGCTAATATTCTGTTGATATTCTATTTCTATTATTATACTAGCTGATCCGGCGAACTTCGTACCGCCTCAGAATCAAAAACTGTTGTCAACTTATTAGCTGAATTGATCTAAATTGTTTCTCCCTGCGTATACCATACCTTGATCTAAATTGTTTCTCCCTGCGTATCCTTTCCCCTCTCTCGTTCCCTCTCCCCACTCCACTTCTCCCCTTCCCCCGTCCCGCTAACCCCCCTTCCTGAGTTCCTTTCCCCCGGTTCACAGTTCAATATTATACCCCTTACAATATTGCTGCAGTTCTTTCAAAATAGGAGAATTCGTTCCATACAAAATGTATGGGGAAAATAATTTTCTTCGGAGTGGAACACCCTTTACTTTTAGGGGTATGAAAAATAGATGTTGGTCGATTCTCAGACCTACCAGATAAGCACACAAAATTTCATCAAAATTGGTCCAGCCGTTTTGGAGGAGTATGGTAACAAACACCGTGACACGAGAATTTTATATATTAGATGTATTTTTAATAATTGTACAATATTTTGTAATATTTTACAGTATTTTTGAGAGAATTCGATTTCCATTTTTGTAACTATACATTTTTTTATCTAAAAGCAGTATTATACCGAAATAATGTATCTCAAATACTTTATAAGTTTGTTACGTTACGGAATTGATTCCCGTGCGAGCTAATAGCGAATTGACCCCTTGCACAGGCCCTCCGCCCCCCTTTCCCCGCACCGCTCGACACAAGTAGCCAAGCGCCGAGCGGCTCCCCGCATTCATTCCCCAACCGGGCCTCGGGCGAACAACAAGTGCGTCCTAGCGGGTGCGCTAGGGCGCCCGCCGTAAACTGACTTCGCGATGTTTTATTTTAATTGTGTGAAGTATATAATACCAGTACCTTCTGACGACTACCTATATCCTGCCTGTGAGTACAAATGAACCTTCCTTCCCCTCTGTGTGCTAAGAACTGACATTTAACTTAACTATATACGCGTAGAGAGAGAGTTGATAGAACGATAGCATTTTAGTTAGCCAAATAACCATGTGTTTAGTGCCGAGGCTGGCTTGTGTATAATCCTGTTCACCTTTAAATGAATAAACCCTTTTTCGTGCATAACAACTGTGTTCTGATTGAGGAAGGAGACCTGGAGATTTTGAGGAAAGGAAGGGGAGTAGGAAATTACAAGCGAACCACAAACACTCGCCCTGGGTTTAAGAGGGACCTTGCTCGCGCCGGCTGTGCAGAGCTAGCCGCCGGCTTGTTTATTGCATGTCCTTTCCAGGTTTTGGGTTTGGCGTTGGCCGCAAGTAGCGCCGATGCTAGCACTGTCGCCCGACATGTGGCAGTTTTTTTTTCCTCCCTCTTCACGATCCCACAGTCTCGTTCTTCAATCAGCAATTGTTTAAACTTTATAATGTATAATGTTTTGTCTCGTTATCCCCAATTTGTCTAGCATTTCCATCAAGAACCCCGGCGCGATTGTAACTTCGAATTGCAATTTAAATTATCACGGGCACGATTCCTTCATTTTCGAGTCGTCACTCGACAAAACATTATCACCGGTATTCCTACGTAAAGTGCTCAACCAAGAAAGTTGCCGTCGTGAATAATATAGTGTTTACAAGTGTCGACCGACTAAATTTGCTAGTTTCAAATACAAGATTAATAGTGGAAATGTACACAAATATTTAAAACAAAGTTATTCAACAATTAAAATCCTGTATATGATAAACCAATTACCCGCTTCGTTTCCCGAAAGTTAATTAACCAGTTTTTATTAATAAACTTATTCCGCAGAGTGCTGGTCTGTATTTGATATCGACATATTCTGCGGGTAGGGGACTATTTCGCAAAATACTGGCCTGTATATATAACGGCATATTTTGCAGCTTAAGGGAAACAAGTGGATTAAATTCTTTCTACCTTTTGACAATTGGTCATTTTTTTGTACTTCTGTCGTCCGTTTCTCCCTTTTTCTTGCGCACCTATCACCTTTCATAAAGAAACAGACGACATAATTCGAAAAATGCCTAGTTCGCGTTGACGTCGATTCCTCGAAAGCTAACATTACAACCGTATACAATATCTGTATATAACTTGTTATGACGAAAGGAAGTTGGCGTGTAAATACCAATATTTGGTGAAGCTCAAATCAGGCTACAGTCTAGCCACGTAAATAAAAAAAACTATTCCCCAAGACATTGTTGAATTTTCAAACAAATACTTCCACGAAAACTTGTATTAAAGAAAAAATATTTCTTTCCTTTTCTGAAGAACCCCCCTTTGGAAAGGAAATGGAAATATTCTAAAAACATGTTCGTTTAAGGCGAACCTCGTTTCCGTTTTTTATTTCCGGACTTTTGCAAATTTGCAAACCTTTTTCAAAAACATCGGAATAAATTCTAAAAACGTGTTTCATTAAGGTGAATCCCGGCCCGTGAAATTTTCATATCCGGACTTTGAAAATTTTCAACAAATTTCCAAAACAGCTGGATTTTTTCACAAAATCACGTTTTTTAAGGGAAACCGCTGCGCAATTTTTTTTCATTTTATGGACTTTGAAAATTTTCAACAAATTTCCAAAACATCTGGATTTTTTCACAAAATCACGTTTTTTAAGGGAAACCGCTGCCCAAATTTTTTCTCGTTTTTGGACTTGGAAAATTTTCAACAAATTTCCAAAACATCTGGATTTTTTCACAAAATCACGTTTTTTGAGGCAAACCCCTGCCCAAATTTTCAAATAAACCAAACACTTATAAAAAACGCGTTTTTTTTTCAAAAACTTTTTGTAAAAATACGTCCCCAGTGGTCAATCTCTGCCCAATTTCTTTCCAATTGCGAGTCTAGTTCTCACTTTTTCCAACATAAGGTCACTCTAACACGATCCTATACACCATGGAAGTTCCTCAAGTTACGCTGGGTATAATCCCGCACGTCTTTACTTCAAGAAAGGAAGAATTACTACAGGCCCTGAGAAATAGAAAGATTTCTCCTCGGAATAAATCCAAAAAATGCCTTACTCTATATGCTTCTTTCTACAACAAAAAATACATCTGGAGGTTGCAATTTCAACCGGAAGTCACCTCTGACGGAATCAGTAAATTCCATCACATCAAGTACTCAGGCGTTATCAAATTGGCAAAACTCTTGTCATAAGTGACGTGAGTTACTTGTAAATATTAAATGTAAATAATCACCCATATGGTCATTCGTAAGGTAATCCTTACACCCGAAGGCACATTAATGTCAACGGTAGCCTAACTCCTGTACATTCTTTTTCTTTTTGCATAATTTTATATGTTCTTGTACATCCTGCGTGCCTTGCCTGCTGTACCACAAGAGCACCTCTTGGGGCACCGTTTTCATACTTGTATGCATCCTCTTCCTGAAATTGATCACTTCGGGAAAGGGCCTCCTTTTCCTCCTACCATCAACGGTTCCGGAAAACTCTTGCTCCAAGACGTCGCTTTCCTTTTCACAATTCTTGCAGCATCCGCGCGTTTTTTTTCTCACCTCATCGCCTCATCTTGTCATATCACCTTTTTTTAATTGTTTTGTGTCGGGTTTTTGTCGTACCAGTACGTCCCTACCCTAATGTTGTAAATATAAAATCTTAAGTGCAAGTCTGTATAATAACCATTGGTTTCAGACCATTGCCGCAGCTCACTACTATGGTCACAGCACCATATTGTAAGAATGTCGCGACGATTTCCGTATAATAGGAAATCCTCCCGTTTTTTTCTTTTTTCTTTTTCCTCTTCACCCCATCCTAACACATTCATAGTAATGTTGTATATTGGGGATCGTTTCGAATACACCAAATGTACACACCTATCAGGTCACATTCGCTGGATTCGAAACAATTCAAGGGCAACCTTGTTGCTACTTGTGGTTTTTTCTTCTTTTTCCAAAAATTAGAATGGCGCTCAACCCAATTGCTCTATTTTTTTCCAGAATCGTATTTTGTCGGATTCTGAGAAAAATATTTGTTATAAAAGTGACAATACGTTTCGTCCCTTCATTAACATTGTTCTTTGTACATATACAACTTCATTATGAGGTACAATATTTTATCATGACATCAGTTTCTTTTGTCCTTTATTGTACCATTATTTTTGTTTGAAGTTTAAAATCTTGGCCAGATCTTCAATAAAATTTGTGTTTATCGCCTTTTGGCAAGTCTTGTAACGTATGCTAATATGAAATTATTAAGCTACAGCAGTGCCGTATTAATTACATTATTGCAACCCGCCGTCTGTATTGAATGGGGACCCACCTTTTTGAACGTAAACTTTTGTAACATTATAGGCGCGAGCCTTACAATATCTACTATTATAGGTGTGAACCTTACAATATCCACTGCTATAGATGCGAATCTCATAATATCTTTGTGTTTTTACACGTCACGGGGAGTCCGTCATAACTACTCATTGTTTGCTCGTCAACACAGGGTTGTTGATCGAGAGGGTGATTTATCTCATTAAATTGTTTTAAATACCTATTGGGTTACTGTCTTTCAATACTGGGCAAAATTTGTTGTAAATCGTTCATTCCTGTCACGTGAGACGTGAAAACGTGACAATATCTACCATCATAGGAGAGATCCTCAAAACATCCGCCATGATACGAGAAGTTCGTTATAATTACTTTATACTCTTAACTAAATGTTATTGAGTTGGTCGTGTGTCTTTTGGCATGAGAACCGCCCCTTGTTGGTCGTGTGTCATTTATTTGGCATGAGAACCGCCCCTTTTTGGTCGTGTGTCTTTTGGCATGAGAACCGCGTTGTTACTTATATAATCTGTGCACCAAACGTGAAGACGTTACAATACTCACCATGAGTCGTTAGAACGAAATAATATCTACCCCCATGTTTGTGTGACCTACCAAGTGTAGATCACACGTCTCTTATGTCAGTGTAATCCTTTTGTCCTACACTACCACATGGTATTGTAATGTGCCAGGATAACTGCTGTAGACCTTGTTTCACCTTCCACTCAGAGGTCGAATTTCGGAAATAGCCGAGTCCTCAGCAGTTTTCTTCGTTCAAATGTTCCCAATTGTCACCCTTTCCCTTCCTCGAAATTATCCGTGAATGGGGATATATGCGTTACGCACTTGGCGTTTCGTTTGTCAAATGGGACAACCTTCATACACGGATCCTTTTAACTTCCTACTCCTTTCCCACTTTTCATAACTTATTTGTACTCAATGTTTTTGTTCTTCGAAAGTAGAAAAAATGCTACCGTATAGACGTGAGCATAGGTCATGGAAGACCAACTTCTTTCGAACGTGGCATTTTGTCATACGTACAAACCCTTACCTACGTGTTCTTGGAAATGTATTTAGTTTAAAAAAAACTAAATGGGTTAAACAGAACCTTCCTTGAATACATACCTTTGTAATATGTATAAGTCTGTAGTTGCATTTAGTTAACTCTCTCTCCGTCTCTCTCTCTCTCTCTACACGTCAAACAAATCCAATCTTTCTCAACATGCACACCTTGTTTCTCTCCAAACCTTTTCATCATTGGTCTACCAGGCAGGTAAACTTCAAGAATTTTGTTCTAATAATATTTTTTTCGCCGGATTAATAAGAAGACCAGCAGCTCTTCACCCCATCTACACCTGCGCCTCTCTTCATGCTGCCTTCACTACCGTCACGGAGGTCCCATGCCTTCAAACCCTACGTACCAAAAGCACCCGACCACACCTAACATAACCTAGTGTGAGTCGTGCGTGTAGTTGCGAATTGTATCATCACAAAACCATCACTCAAACAAACCCGAGCACGTCAGCTCTAAGTTGGTTCATGTTCCTGTTGCCATCGTGCAAATGTTCCTGCGGCATCTCGCAAATGTTCCTGTTGCCATTGTACAAATGTTCCTGCGGCACCTTGCAAATGTTCCTGTTGCCATCGTGCAAATGTTCCTGCGGCATCTCGCAAATGTTCCTGTTGCCATTGTACAAATGTTCCTGCGGCATCTCGCAAATGTTCCTGTTGCCATTGTACAAATGTTCCTGCTGCATCTTGCAAATGTTCCAGCTGCACCTTGCAAATTGCTCTGTTGCCATCATGCCAATGCTCCTGTGCCCTTGCGCAAATAACAATACCAACAATTGTTCATACAACAATCCCACTGTATACAAACCAGTGTACCAACCACCATCACAACAACGGCTGTCATGCACACAAACCACCTCCCCTATAAAGGACCAACCACCAATTACAATTCCACTCTCCAGTACCTCAATGATGTCATACTGGCCCACCCACAGGATCCGGAAGCAGCTACCTTTTTGACCTCTGTGACAGGTAGAACCCTCTCCACCACCAAGAAGCCTCATCCTGCGTTCTCGTCTTCGTGTTTTCTTTAAGGCCCTAGTGTTCCTTGAGTGTAATCTCAAACGGGCCAGGTTACTGTGACAAAGTAACCTTGTAACTTCAGTGCAACGTTCAAACACCCCAAACACCACGCTACGCAAACTTAGCTCACAGACCAATGATACAATTTAGAGTCATTTTTTTTCTGTCACTGCATAACCCTTGTACCTTTCTCCAGCAGGTCCTTGTTTATATTTATGTATGCCACTGCTCTTTCATGTACATTCATGTATAATTCTTTGTTCACCATGCTTTTTTTTCTCTTTTGTTTTTGTTTCTACTATTTTATAGCTAGCAACTTTTTCTCTTTCTTTTTCTCTCTCTCTCTCCTTTTTCTCTTAAAATGTTTTTTTTTTTTGGCACAAGTGCTAGAAGGGTAAGAGGATTTCTTAGCCCTACTGCTCCATTACCACGTCGCCTTTTTTGCGGCGAGGGGGGAAGTGTTACGTTACGGAATTGATTCCCGTGCGAGCTAATAGCGAATTGACCCCTTGCACAGGCCCTCCGCCCCCCTTTCCCCGCACCACTCGACACAAGTAGCCAAGCGCCGAGCGGCTCCCCGCATTCATTCCCCAACCGGGCCTCGGGCGAACAACAAGTGCGTCCTAGCGGGTGCGCTAGGGCGCCCGCCGTAAACTGACTTCGCGATGTTTTATTTTAATTGTGTGAAGTATATAATACCAGTACCTTCTGACGACTACCTATATCCTGCCTGTGAGTACAAATGAACCTTCCTTCTCCTCTGTGTGCTAAGAACTGACATTTAACTTCACTATATACGCGTAGAGAGAGAGTTGATAGAACGATAGCATTTTAGTTAGCCAAATAACCATGTGTTTAGTGCCGAGGCTGGCTTGTGTATAATCCTGTTCACCTTTAAATGAATAAACCCTTTTTCGTGCATAACAACTGTGTTCTGATTGAGGAGGGAGACCTGGAGATTTTGAGGAAAGGAAGGGGAGTAGGAATTTACAAGCGAACCACAAACACTCGCCCTGGGTTTAAGAGGGACCTTGCTCGCGCCGGCTGTGCAGAGCTAGCCGCCGGCTTGTTTATTGCATGTCCTTTCCAGGTTTTGGGTTTGGCGTTGGCCGCAAGTAGCGCCGATGCTAGCAAGTTATATAATATAATATGTAGCATAAGTAGGTACATAGACTAGTTCCCCAGTTAGACACGAGAATAATTCTCTACTAATTGGGTAACCAAAACTGTTAGTGAATGATACGTAACATGTTATTATTGTAAATATTTACTTTTTTCTAAATTACATTAAAAAAAAAATGCTAACACCTCGCGGTGGCAAACGTTATGCTGCGTGTACTTGCACGAACATGCATGCGAACTGAGCCGCGAATTATGGGAAAGAAACGAACCAATAGCAAGCGGCGTTTTGTGCCGTTTGCGGTAGCACATTCCATTTATCATTTATCGAAAGAAGGGTAAATGCAGGCAACTCTATTAATGGAGGACTGAACGCCGTTAGCGCCAATAAAAAACTGTCCAAAGAAGCGAAGTTAGCCGTCCATAATGGAGTGCTGGTACCTACCCTGATGTATGGTAGTGAGGCATGGAACTAGCAGAGGAAGGATAAAGGTAGACTGAATGCTGTAGAAATAAGATCCCTGAGGCGTATGTGTGGTAAAACCATGTTCGATCGTGTGAGAAATGTGGAGATCCGCGAAGAATGCAAGGCTGATGTAAGCATAATGAGTAAGATTAAGAAAGGGACGCTCAGGTGGTTTGGGCATGTAGAGCGAATGAACGAGGAAAGGAGTGTAAGGAGAATATATGACGCGAATGTGAATGGAAGAAGAAGTCGGGGACGCCCGAGGAAAACATGGCACGACCAAGTGAATCAGATACTTGAGTCGGGCCATTTGAAGAGTCGGAATAATAGAAGAGCATGTATGAGACGATGCATGAATGTGAACGTGGCAAGGAGTGAACGAGCCAAGATCCTCTTCCTCTCTGCCTACCCCTGCGGGTAAACGGCGTGATGGTTAGTTAGTTATTTAGCTTATCCTTGTTCTAAAAACAGATTTGAATGATCCTGTTAAGTCCGATACTCCAGTTAATTTATGTCGTTTTCGACGTTTAGTTTTGGTGTAACCTTCAAGTATCGCATACCAAGAACTACTCTTCAAGCCTGGGAAGGACATTACCAGTCACAAAAATCAATTTCCATTAGAGACTCTGAAATTTAATTTAACTTAATAAACCACGTAGGTAGCTCTGAATCGGCTTATCTTACCAATGTATTGTACTTTTCCTGGTATTATATTTTTCCATCTTGCATGGCTGAGTATTTTTTTTTTCTGTGTTTATGTTTTAGATTTTGTGTTTTATTTTGTTTTTTATTTTGTTTTGATGTTATTATTTGATTTTGTTGTGTTTATTTGGATGTTCTTTGTAAAAAAAAAAATAACATGTATAATAAGCCCAGTCGGGCGTGAAATCTTAATACATGAAACAAAGTCGGGTTAGTTACACCATTTATAACTCGAGAACGGCTGGATCGATTTTCATGATATTTGATTTGTTGGATTTGTCTCCGCCCCGAATAGCAGAATAGCTATTAAAACATCGGAAAAATTCACGACAAAAAAGTTATGAAGAAAATTATTTTCCTCATACATTTTGTATGAAACGAATTCTCATCTTTTTTTTAAAGAGCTGCAGCAATATTGTGATAAGTACTTATAATATTGAATAGTGGGTGAATTCCAAAAATTCAAAAACGTCAGATGTTTATGCGCTGATTGCTTTGCTTTGTTCTTAAGCATATGATGCTGCCCCTCTTTCTTACACACTAAATTTCGACAGCCGAAAATGATACAAACGGTTAACGTATGTCTGCACCCCTCCAAAGGAAAAATACAATAAAAATAATTAATCCAAGTGGAAAAATAAGAAAATCCGTAAACAACACCATCTCTGATACTGACAAAAACAAAACACGGGCAGTTGCACATCGATAATTGCTTCATTGTGTAATTTTTAACTTAATTTTAATGCAGCTAATAAGTTAACACAATTGTTCGCGCCTTTTATTGTTGCATGTGGTTCTTTGGAACTACCGATTGAATGCCCTCTGCTATAATCAGTTGAGTTTAATTCGCCTCGCCGCAGGGGACACAGGTCCTATACCGCACCGCTTTACACTTGAATAATCGAGCCGCAAACGTGATTCTAAAGCCGCAGCTATTATCGAGTACTATCGCCACGCGTCACTTAGTCTCGCTAATGATTTCGCGATCAATTAATTGTTCATCCCAGTCGCCATTCCTTCCAAAATCTCCCATACTAACATACCTACCTTCCCAGTGAACACAAAATCTAAGAGGGAAGCAGTCTGGGTAAGTGAGATAAAATATAATAAAATAGATAAGAACCACGCATACAGTCCACAACATACCGCAGCATTTGATCCCTCGATCTTGAGAGGGATCATTTGCTACCCGCCGCAACAACAATAGTTATTGATTCTGAGGCGGTACGAAGTTCGCCGGGTCAGCTAGTTTAAATATAAATGAACAAATAAATATAGCACGTTTAAAATATCTGGGAAGCATTCACAAATTCCATTAGAAATTTCACCGTCGGCGTCGCGACGCGCCGAGTCGGCGTCGTTGGGACTTGAAGATAAACATATTTAAAATACTGAAGGGTTAAGCGCGTCAAGTCATCCCTATTCGTAAAATGGGGTTTGTACGGATTTCAATTGTCGGGAGGCACTGTACTGGAGGTAGGTACTCGAAATATGTATTATTTTTTTTTTTCAGATTCTTCATAAAACAGTTATACCTACATCAAATTATGATGGAGAAGATTAAAAAATTTAAGAGAAAAAAAAGTCCAAGGGGGCAGTTTCACTATGTTGAGACGTATGTCAAAAGATAGTTACTGAACTCTCTATAGGTAACATTGAAGATGTCAATGCTCAATGTAGAATCGTTAAGCAGTTGAATTGCTCTGTTTAATGGTGCATTCTGAAAGGAAGAAGTCCTCGCTTTCGGAGCATAAAAAAGTGCGTGGGATCTCCCACGAGTATACGCGTTAGGGACATATACATAGGTTAATCTCCTTCAACATAGGTGGATTCAGTACAGTACCAGTAAAAAAATGTTTCCCCAAAAATATCTTTTTATTATTTGAGGCTCTTTCAGTTTCCATTGGTTATCGTTCAGATTCATTTTTAGTTTTGGAGGCGGGCGTGGCTAACGCCTCCCCGGGAACCATTTATTAAATAACCAACCCCTCTGCCATAGGTCGCCCCAAGTGGTTCGCTACGTTTAGTGATTTGGCAGAGATGGCCGGATTCATGAAGTGAAGTTTATTTCTGTCTTGGCGAAAGCGTTTGCCCACCTAATGCATGGCGGGCCGGGTCGGGAGAGCCTGTTTGATTGAGACCTAACCTAGACCTCTCCAATCGGACTCTCTCAACCCATTGTCTTGCACTGCAGTGGCAGGGATGGATTCAAACGTCCGTCACTCCTGGATACATTGACCCCCAGATTCTTACCTACCCTTCATACCTTTTTCCTTTCCAGAACTTTATCTCCTTCATTTTCGTAAAACAACCCTCCACAGAGCAAACAGATGACATGGACTTTTAGGAACTTTTTTACTCAGGGCCTTCTGTGTGGAGATTATTAAAAAAAATATCTGAAACAAATTCACCTTCAGAATTGAAGCTTTGCTTGAAATAGCTTTATCTGCGTTTGGTGACCACATCTGAATAGCCAGGTACATCTCCGTCTTCCCTTCCTACTGACATCAACCTCACAACATAACCCAATTGAGCATACCATAACCTAACTGGCTTCAGAAGGTGAGAACAGTTGGAACTCTTGTGCGGTATTTATACAATTTTTGAAGTGAAAACTTCTTTAGCGCCGTTGTGATTTAAAACTAGATGAAACGAAAAATAGCGACATCAAAATAGACAAACACTTTGTCTATATAACACTTACGTCAATAGGTTTTAGCCTGCTAGAGAATGAGAGAGACTAATCGGTCTGTTATTTTGCGGTGCTTTGTAGCCGCCCCACTCTTGTCTACTTTAGTTTTCTGGAGGATTCACTTCTAATGCGTGTGAACTGCACACCCTGATTTTTTTTTAAATTGTTACAAGAACCTGAGTCCTAACCAATTCGGTTTTGGACGCTTTGAGACATCTGTTGACAGATTGGCTCATTAAATACAATGGGCGACTCATTGGACTTCCGGTCCCGCCCCGGAACAGGAAGTGACGAAGTTATTTCATTAGGATCTCCCGCGTTGAAGGCTTGATTCCAGCAGCCTTTGTCATCGCACCACTCTATTCCCCCAATATCACTGTCAGTAGCAAAACGTATCTGGGAAGGTAATTAAATCTCGCCAGCAGACTGATACAGACAGGTCGATAACTCAATAAAAATACCAATTAGTATTGCCATTTTTACCCCTCGGTCTAATAATATGTTCGCTTTTCGGAACAACCTATATAGGTCTCATATAAATCGTTATGTCTGCCTTACTATCATGGTTAGAAATGTACTCTGAACCAAAGACATTGAAATATAAGAGATGAGCTATCCGCAGTTTTTACTAGGTGGGACTGTTTCCTGGTGGCGTATTTACAAAACCTCTACCGTTTCGGTCGCTTTACATTTTCAATATCAAAATTTAAATATTTAGAAATAAAATTATTAATTTCTAATATACACATCAAAAAGATTATTTTATCTAGACTTTAGAACAATTTTTGTTTTTGCAAAGTGATAAAAAATAACCAATATAGAGATATATTTAAAATGTAAATTGTCGTTACCGCGACTGAATCGGTATAGGTTTTGTAAATACGCTTCCTGGTGTCGCCGATATTGTTAACCAATACTGCTGCACACCTCAAAAAAATCAACTAAATGAACGAATTCTTTCCGTATTCAAACTATTGTTAACCAATTCTACTGCACACCTTAAATAAACAAAAAATTTAACAAAACAAAAAAACGACTTCAAAAAATGCACTAAAAAGTAAAAAAAAAATTTCGTATTCTTCTACAACTTTATAATCAACTTACCTTTTCAACTCATCAATATGTATGTACGATTGTTATTTTTGGAGTCGGTGTCGGCGGGAGAGGAGCTGTCAAGTGAACACGCCGGGCCGCGGGTACCTTGGTTGACACCGACTCCAAAAATAACAATCGTACCTACATATCGATGAGTAGAAAAGGTAAGTTGATTAAAAAATTGTAGAAGAATACGAAATTATTTTTTTACTTTTTAGTGCATTTTTTGAAGTCGTTTTTTAGTTTTGTTAAAATTTTTGTTTATTTTTTGATTTTTAGTGAATCTGAAGTACACTAACTAATTCGATTAAGATTCTGCCGAGTATCGTAAATTTGTTCTTCAGAATTGGAGAGTTCCGTTACTTTGTCATGGATCCCATAATCAGAACCTAACCAAACTCTCATCAAACTACCCTTGAAGTACATCCTTTACAATAAAAAAGAATCATCGAAATCGGTTGGCGTGATATTGAGTTATTCGTCCATTTGTCGCGCACATACTTGATGCAAATTTAAGACTTATATGATTTTCTCATGAATGCCATTGTCAGAACTGGACCAAATTAAAATGGGACCACTCGGGAAGCACCAGCTTTCAAATAAAAAAAGAATCATCAATATCGGTTCACCCAGTCGAAATTTCTGAGGTAATAAACATTAAAAAAAAAAAAAAAAAATCGAATTGAGAACCTCCTCCTTTTCGAAGTCGTTTAAAAAAACAACTAAATGAATTAATTCTTTCCGTATTCATACTAATTTATTTGTTAATCAATTTGGGAGACGGGAATGGGTACCGCCGCCCCGGGAACCTTTATTTGATAACCAACACCTCTGCCATAAGTCACCCCAAGTGGTTCGCTACGTTTGATGATTTAGCAGGGGTGCCCGGGTTCATGGGGTGAGGTTTGTCTAGTTCTTGAAGGCGGATGACCGGGACACACTGAACCCCAGATTCCTACCCATCCCTTAAACCCTTTTCCTTCCCAGAACTCTCCTCTCCTTCCCTTAAAAAAACCTCCACACAGCATCCTCAAAGATGACATAGGCCCTGAGGGAAATCATTTTCGTCAGGGCCTCCTGTGTGGAGCTCATGTAAAAAAAAAACAATACTTCTGCACACCTTAAAAAAATCAACTACTTTCTGTATTCAAACCAGGACCGTTGGCAAGCAATCAAAGCATATCTCTTATATTTTAATATCTTTGCTCTAAACCTAAACGGTGCTTGAAAGAAAAAAACAAAGCTTTGTATTCAAATCTAAAAGTTTAATGTATACCTTTACGAAACCAAAGTTTCCGACAATATACAAAAATGAATATTTGCAAAACGAAAATTTGAAGTAAAAAATTGTAATAGGTGGCACGAGAGCTGTTTGAAAACTGAATGTACTGGATATATGGAAAGCGGGAGGGGGTTGGCGGGACGTGGGAGCGGGAGAGGGGAGAGGGTAGGCGGGGAACGCGGGAGGGGAAGGGGATGGGGAGGGGAACCCGGGGACGCACGGAAAGGACTTGCAGAGAGAAACAATTTATTTCTTTAAATATGGCCTTGCAACGCATGCCGGCAACCAGCTAATTGAATGTAAAACTCCTCAGACATCGGGCCTTTTTTGTCGAAAGGTCAAAATATTTCCTCTTTGCAATTAAATTCTAAAGACTTTTTGAAAGGTGATGAAATACGCTTTCAGATTTTATTATTCGAAAAAAAAAATATTTTTTTATATCAATTTTTTTAATGCAAACACAAAAAAGTTAAAAAAAATGATTCACAAATGTATTATAAACGTTATCATCAAGTAGGTACGTTTTTTTATCGTTTCGTGAAATAATGATTCATTATTCAATTCATTCAATTTGGGAGGCGGATATGGGTACTGCCGCCCCGGGAACCATTTACTAGACAACCAACACCCCTGCCATTTGTCACCCCAAGTGGTTCGCTACGTTTGGTGACCTAGCAGGGATGCCCGGGTTCAAGGGGTGAGGTTTGTCCAGATCTTGGCGGCCAATGCGTTCGTCCATCTACTGCATGGCGGGCCGGAACGAGAGAGATTGATTGAGGGAGACCTAACCTAGACCTCTCGCTGGTCTCTCTCGACCCATCGCCTTAAATCGCATTTGGAGGAATGGATTCATACGTCCGTCACTCCTAGGCACATTGACCCCCAGATTTTTTTCCGACCCCCATACCCTTTTCCCTCCCAGAACTTCCTCTCCTTCTTATCCCTAAAAATACCCTCCACACAGCATCCCCAAAGATGACATAGGCCCTCAGGGAAATTATTTTCCTCCGGGTCTCTTGTGAGAGCTTTTTATTGCGGTCGGAAACTTTGGATTCATAAAGTTGTATATTAAAAATATAAAGCGAGGGTTTTTTTCTTTATAACATCGTTTATTAGGTATACTAGCTTTTGCCCCCGGCTTCGCTTGCGTAGTATTAGGGGGTTCCCACTCCGCCTCCTATGCCTTTCCTATACCCACTCCACTCCCCTCCCCCCCTCCTCCCCTCCGCCCTCCGTCACTCCCCCCTCCTCCACCCCCTCCTCCACCCCCTCCTCATCTCCTCCCCTCCCCCCCTCACATTTCCGTTACTCCATACCTCCATACTCCATATATTCATTTTTCAAACAGCTCGCGTGCCACCTATTAAAGCGTAACAATCAAACACACGCAGTTTCGCATTTATAATATTAGTAAAGACATTTATAATATTAGTATAGATTAGTATTTTATACAATACATATTTGAATTTTAACTATCAAAGGGATCTCCATAGTATCCTAAATACATAACAAAATGACAGCGCACGTCAAATAACTACTTATAGTTACCAAGCAACGCTTTGCTTTTCGTCTGGACAATAGACGTATAATAAATAATTTCATAACACCAGAGCTTATTCATAACGCCATATATACAGCTTATGGTACTAGCTTATGTAGCTTTCTATTAGTGAAAGAATTTTTTAAATCCGTTCAGTATTTTTTGCGTAAAAGAGTAACAAACGCACTAACATCCATACAAACTTTCGCGTTTATAATATTAAGTAAGATTATATAACTTTATTTAGATGTTGGCGTATAGAAAATAATTCGAGGAGTTTCTAGGAAGTTTATCAACAGTTGTAAAGTCAATATTCATTAAAGATATCGTCTTTTGATGTTGCGTTATATCTGTATCGATAGATCTAAAACCAAATACTGTATTTGCTGCTGGCCTGGTCAAAGGAATTTAATCCTTCGCAAAGGCCCTTTGGGAATTTGTTCAAAGACTTATCAGAAAATATTCCCATTCAGTAATCTTCCATTGATATGATTGGTGTAACTCTAAGTGATCTGCTCGGGCACAGGGGCTCCAGCGAAGCTATGGGCACATTGACTAGGGCCCGCAGATACTGCAATAAGGAACTCCAGTCCTTTTTTTAATGCAAAATGACCTTCTAACTTAAATAACTGCATATATATATTTTTAAGAGTTAGTTTTAATAGTTAAAATAATTGTCAAAGTTTTAATTTTTCAAGATCCCCCGAAAACCACCGTATGTGTAGTGAATCGTGTGACGTCATCACTCCCGTAAAGTTATTTTTATTTTCAACAGGTGTTGTCATTTTGTATGACAGTTATACGGAAGAAAGTATGATACTATTCGATAAGTTAAATCATTTTCGTTATTTGTTTTGGGGTGTTATGCCGTGTTGCGCTACCTCCTTCTTTAGCCAACGTTTCGGACATCGTTGCAGTGTCCATCATCTGGGCAGATCCGGTAGATGTGTGGATCTACCGGATCTGCCGGATCTGCCCTGATGATGGACACTGCAACGATGCCCGAAACGTTGGCTAAAGAAGGAGGTAGCGCAACACGGCATAACACCCCACAAACAAATAACGAAAATGCTCTTGGCCATGAAAATCTTAAAACTTACCAGTTAAATCATTGTTTAGGTGGAATTTATTACAATAAAACAAATATGAAACTTTTTTCCACTTAATTTTATTCGACCGTAACCGGTTTCAGCTCGTCAAAGCCATCTTCGGACTGGTACAAATATTTCCTATTCTACGGTTTATATACACAACATATTGGGGAGGGGAGAGGGGTGGTCTACAAGGATTTTAATTAATTACAATAATTATATTTGTTGCTAAGTCTATATAATTATTGTAATTAATTAAAATCCTTGTAGACCACCCCTCTCCCCTCCCCAATATGTTGTGTATATAAACCGTAGAATAGGAAATATTTGTACCAGTCTGAAGATGGCTTTGACGAGCTGAAACCGGTTACGGTCGAATAAAATTAAGTGGAAAAAAGTTTCATATTTGTTTTATTATAATATATTATAATGGAATTCCACCATGAAATATCAGTCTCAAAAATAGAAATATTAGGTGGAATTATTTATTTATTATAATTTTCAATATTATTACGGGAGAATGGTATAAATATTGTTGGAAATTGTTATTTTTTTGGCTTTTAAGAATCGAAATCAATATTGATGGAAACCGAAGCTCCGAACTGAGAATTGTAGGGGAGCCCAAGCGGGGATTTTTGGATTTACTCAATCCCGTTGTGGGGACCTATTGGATTGTGGACCTATTGGGGCACCCTTTTAGCCTCTTGGGCTCCCCTACTATAAGCTCGGGCAATCAGCTGTTCGACTGGCGCCATTTTGAAATTCGGAGTTCGAAGTATTCTCCCTAGAAGTAGCATAACAATTTTTTTGTACAGCAGTTTTTGAATATTTTCAATAACAGAGATAAACCAATAAAAGATAACTTTATTTTTGAAACTGAATTATTTAGGCGCAAATAATGTTTCAATAAACACAACAACTATATCTCTATAAATAGTATGTAAGTAAACGAATAAGATGAACCGTTGTTAATTCGATGGCTTGTGTCATACCTACACGACTTTACGGTGATCAGTGACGTCACCACTAAACATTTTATTAATACCAACTCGACGGTGATGGTCATAGAAATGATCCGATTAAAAATGAACTTTTTAATATTTTTTTAAAAACTCTGCGTTTAATATTATTTAATAAAACTCATATATTCAGAATCAGCGTTTATTGGTCTATACAAATATAATTTGTTAAAGCCATAATATTTTTCACTGGAGTTCCTTATTGGTGACCCCGAAAATCGCACCTAACCTCAGGTCGGCGGCCCCTAAATTCTCGAAAAAACCCTTGACTCTGTGTAGAAACCGGCAGATTATTGTAACAAACGGATTGCAATCTTTAGAACAAAGGCTTCAGGTAGGAATGCCATCCTTGTTCTGTAGGTATTTCAATGGAAGATGCTCAGAAGGACTAGCGTCATTTATCACTTTTGCACCCAATAGTCAAAACAAGTCAAACGGTTGGTCACATGAGAACGGCTCGTTTCAACGTTCGAAACGTTCGACTGCGTATCGATTTGCCTGCCTCTGCGTTTTATCCCTTTTTTTATTTTATTTTTATTATTTTTTTTTTATTTTTTATTTATTAATTTTATTTTAGTAATTTGTACATTAAGTTTACTTTTTTTTTTAAATTAATTTTCATTTCTAATTAATTTTAATATTTCATATTGCAAAACTAAATTTTATGTAATTTTATGTAGCTCCTACAATACGTCTTGAACTTTCCAATTGGTGTGGCCTTCAAAGTCTCTGGTAGCTTGTTATACAACTTCATCCCCTTGTACAACAAACTTTCTGCGTATTCACCTTATCCTTTTTTTGAAGCCTGATGTCTTTGCATGTTCTTGTGTTATGTCTGTGAATGTCCTTGTTGAATACAATTTTATTTGAAAAGTATTTTGGTAAAATGTTGTTAATTATTTTATGTATAAATATCATCGTATTCAAGGTCAGCATCTGTTTCACGGTTAGCCAATTCAGTTCTTTTAACATTTTGTTTACTTTTGAAAATCTATTCCGCCGTAATATTATTCTCATTGCCCTGTTTTGGAGAATTTGAAACTTATTTTGTTCTCGTTCGTTACATAGGAAAAGGATAGTTGAGCAATAGTTAAAATGTGGAGCAATAATCGAATTGTAGATAGTGATTGCAGTTTTACTAGATAGTTTTGGCCGAATTCTTCCCAAAAAAGATATAATTTCCCAATTTTCTTTTGTGTATATTCAGCATGATAATGGAGAATGGCGTATCAGATACAACCAGGAGCTATACGATCTTTACGAGGACCCTAATATCTCCAAGGAAATCAAAACTGGAAGACTCAGGTGGGCTGGACATATCCAGAGAATGAGCGAAGGAGATATCCCAAAGCGAATTATGGATGGTGCACTTGGGGGTCGGAGAAGAGTTGGAAGACCAAAGCTTCGATGGCTGGATGGAGTGGTGAAGGATGCAAGCACCATCGGCATCCGAAACTGGCGCAACGCAGCACAACACCGACAGTCATGGAGGCAGGCTCTGCTGGAGGCCAAGACCCGACCTGGGTTGTAGAGCCACAGATGATGATGATGTATATTCAGCATGCTTGTTGAATGTTAGTTTGGAGTCTATAGGCGACATTTATTTCTTAAAATTAGCGCAATATAAACATGCACTCAAAAATTATTTTTCCATAATGTAACTTTATATACGCAATATGGACATGTTGAAATGAAATGTTGATATTTCTCATTGTTCTTTTTTTGTTATTTTTTGTTGTGATACACAAAATAATTGTATGTTATTTTGAAGTTTCAATTTTTAAGTTTTTTATTTTTTCCATAATGTAACTTTATATACGCAATATGGACATGTTGAAATGAAATGATGATATTTCTCATTGTTCTTTTTTGTTATTTTTTGTTGTGATATGTAAAATAATTGTATGTTATTTTTAAGTTTAAAACTATTATTATGTAATGATATTATTTTTCTTACTTTTGTACTCTATTATATGTTTATTTACAAAAGGCAGTATAGCCGTTTATGTATTTAAAATTAAAAAACAAAAAAAAAAATAAAAAAAAAATAATATAACTCCTAAATATTTCATTTCAGTAACATTTTCAATAATTTCACCATCAATTTTAATTTTGTTTTCACTGGATGTCTTCTTGTATCCGATCAGCATACATTTTGTTTTTTTTTTGTATTTAATTTAAGCTTATTTATTTTTATCCATCTTGATACATTGTTTAGCTCATTATTTAAAATATTTATTAGTTCTTCATAGTTATCTCCAATTAAGTATATTGGTGTATCATCCCTCTTACAACATGAGTCAAAAATATCCTCCCCGCATCGTCCCCAAGATTATAAGACTCTGAGGGAAATTACTTTCTTATGAGGAGTTAATAAAACAAATATGTTTGTAATTGTTCTTATAAGCATACAGCATAATAGTCCAACTAAAGCCCTTCTTTCATGGAGATACTTACAAACTACGTGATTGTGACGCAATCACAAGTAGCCTATAGATATACCTAGGTGCTAGTCTTTAATGCTAGCTTCCGTACACGGCGCTACCCAAAATACCCTAAACTTGACAATTTTTCACGTGGAGATACGATATCAAGTGACTCTGGCGATGAAGACATTGTTTATTATGAGAAAAACGGTGTAAGTAATATAAGATTTTGTGTTCATCCATATATCAAAAGAAATATTAACTGCGGGTCGTTCGTTGCCGCCAGGAAATTGCTTGAGATGATCACAATAAGTTTCATTCTTTCTACAGAATGTCAAAGGATTCTTATTTAAATTTGGTGCAATTGTTAACTCCTAGAATTCATAAGAAAAATACACTTTTTCCAACATCAATCCTTGCCTTCTCCACTAAATTATTTCTTACATATTCTGGTAACGTATAATTATATAAACACGCATTTTTTCCATTTCTAAAATAAATTTAACATTCCATTCTAGATAGACCGACATGAATGCAACTAGCGTAGCGCGCTACCAGCACCGTTGGTAGCGTGCAACTGACGTCAAACCCGTAGACAGCGCGTAGCAACTTGTACGAACACTAGCGAAATAGTACAGCGGGTTCTCACGAGCGGTGGGTGTGCTACGCGCATCAAAGTCGAGTCGCTTGTAAGTATCTTAGAGTACGAAAGTACTAACCGTCCGAGATCAGTGGGAAGTGGGACTAAAGCATCTACCAATTGTTAACATTATATTTCAATAGACGCCAGTATCAGTGCTGATAAATTAGATTAACGTACCAGGATTCCTAGCACGGTCCAACGATAAGGATTATATCGATAACTTTCGGTATCATCTCATCGTTCCATGGGCCAACTGCAGTTCGCTAACGTACAAACAACAGTAGTTGACGTCGAATATATTAAGAACATGTTATGAAGTGGTGTTAACTCTTATTTAAAGTTATTATTTTTCTAACACCTCTTCACAACAAGAACCATTGTTGTTTTAATTTTCGTAAAGTGATTAAGAATACGGGCAGGCAACACAGAGACGGCCGGGAATCTATGGTTTCCGGCTCCGGTTTGGTTTTCACGCTGGAATCGTTTCACCGACGGGCAATCGTTGAAATGTTGGCACAGTCAATTAATTATAATTTATATTAAACCCAGACGGGTGAACGTATAGGAAATGTAAGAATAGTGTTTCCACAATGATGGGTGAAGTTTCAACCGAATAAATATAAAGTTTAATCGAGTGTTGTGCTAGATTAAATGACCGCAAAGGTCCGCGCGTGCAATGTAAAATTAAATAATTTACTACCGCAAATCGTTGCCATCGCGCGATGTTGTGAAACCGCGCATGCTGCCAAGGAAGCATAATACTCCCGGGGCGCTATCCAGGCCTTATTTTACATACGGGAGTTGTATTAACATAACAACGCGCTCAAGGCCATCCGCCCGTGGAGCTCCCACATTGTCATGGATGGGAACTCAATGCGCTGAGATCAGCCACCCTGTGCTGGAGACGCTGGACCCGTCTCCAGGGCACCCTTTCCGGACGGAGATCCTGATGGTTCCAGCTGGGTCTGACGAGATCGGATCCTCACCGGTTTGATGGAGGCTTCCCGCTCACACACGCCCGCACACGGTTATATAAATGTTAGTTAGCTTAGATAGAATTTAAACCATCGACCGATCCCTGGGGGTAAGTTTATTTTAAACATAATTGTATTTCTGTTAATGATCAATATATTTTACACTATATTTTTCTGAACATCATCTTTCAATTAACACCCGAACCATCATATCATGCATACCATTGTGCCCACGCTCAGAGTTTGTGTCATGCTCTCCTACATCCAGAACATTACTCGGAAACCGAGTATTGGCGCGCAGGATTCTGCAAAGTTCCGGATGGTATATTATTTGAACACCCACACAAACTGTGTTTTATATTTGGCAAATAGCCCACATAAGAAACTACCTAGCAGATACATAACAAACACTTAGTCATTATGGATGGTTATTTATTCGTTAACAATCTGCAGTCATGCTAGGGCTCGATGAGAAGTTACAGAAAGTTTTCCTTTCAATCCTTATCGATCGACCATGCTAAAGGCAGGACTGCTAATACAGTAGATCGATAAGATTTGATAGGATAACTTTCGGTAACTTCTCATCGTTTCTTAAGACAACTGCAGATTGCTAACGTACAAACAACAGTTGACGACGGATGTATTATGAATTGATGTTAATTCTTTTTTATTTTTATTTTTAACTTTACGAGTAAAACCTCAAATTGTAATATTTAATTATATGAAGACGATACTAGCGAAACTCAGTCGAAAATCTGGAAACAGAAAAATCAGAAAAGGATATTGGCACCTCTGGGACTCGAACCCAGGACCTTCGACTTTCCGCGAAGGTCCTGGGTTCGAGACTCTACCAACTGAGCTAAGGTGTCCCTATCCGATTCGGTCATTTTTAACTGTTACATACTTTGACTAAGAACTACCTACATTATCTTCATTTTCTTAATGCGTTTTTTATTGGCGCTATCTATATAAATGATTGCAAGATTCAAACCCGAACTACCGAAGTTCCTGGGTTCGATTCCCAGTGGTGCAAATATCTTTTCTGATTTTTTTGTTTCCATATTTTCGATTGAGTTTCACTCACAGTGTCTTCATTTAATTAAATGTTACTAATTCTTTGGCGATCTGCAATCATGACGGCCGGCCTGATCTAGTGGTAAGGCTCTTGATTCGCAATCTGAAGATCGCCGTATCGAATTCCGGCGTGGGCAAATTAATTTTATTTGAATAATTTTTGTTATTTCAGAATTAATTCATTTAAAATAATGTATAGTATATTTGCGGCACGTTCCAGAAAGGAAAACACTCTCAGTATCGCCCTGGTGTAAGACCACCATTCAGAATTGAAACGTTGCTTGAAATGGCGTTAGCTTCATCGATGACCAGATCTGAATAACCAGGTACTTCCCACCTTCCTCTTCCCTATTTCCTTCCCCTCCCCTTACCATTAGCCTCAAATATACCCCAATTGTGGATGCCATAGTCTCACTGGCTCCAGATGGGAACAGCTGGGACTCTTGTGAAATATTTAGATAAAAAATAAAAAAAAAAATGCTAGAGAACGGTGAAAAGTTATCCTATCAATTCTTATCGATCGACCGTGCTAGGAGTCCAGGAGCACAAATAATTAGTGTCCGACCGAAACAAGGATTTCTACCGAAACCGAAACCAAAACCGAATCTTCGGTATCTGTCTCAGTTTCGGCCGAAACCAAAACCGAAACTTTTTTTAATAATGTTGAAAATCTGTTGTTCTAATATATTTGAGTTATTTTTTACACTTATACAGACAGTTAACAGGTGTTAAATGAAATAAAAATAACAATAATTGAAGTACTTATGTTAAAAAAAAATTAATATTACTGCTATAAAAGAAACTAAAATTATAAAAACTAGCTAAACATGTTAACTACTTCTTGGAACAAAAATTTGTCAATCAACAACAAGTAAGGATCTCATTAATTGAGTATTTTAATTTTAATTATATTTACAATCACACCATTCTTATTACACGTGTTAAATGAAATAAAAAAACAATAATTGGAGTGTGAAAAAATAATTATTTATTTTATAAATATCTGCAAAACAAAAAAAAATTAACAAATATATTAACTACTCCTTGGAACAAAAATTTGTCAATAATCAACACTTACATTATAAAGGAAGGACCTCATTAATTGAGTATTTTAACCGGCTGTTGCAGTATTTTAAGGGCCGACAACCCGGATTTCTATTTTATTACAAACTAGCAGACCCGGCCACATGTTGCCGTGGCTAACGAAACACAACGCTATTACCCAATCTTTATAAAATCCACGCCACCCGCTTGCCAGCTACCCGCTACCTGAATTGAATATTTGAATTTATCGGCTTTTCTCTACTATAATAAGCATGTATTATACATATAAACTAATTAACTCGCCACTAATTATACAATGCTTGCAATGCAACACTGGATATTTGAAAAGGGAAAATCAAATACCTACTTACTCTAGGACATCTATTTTCCAATTTCTTCCGTAGAACGAATTTCAAAAGTGACTATAGTACAGCCAGCCAGCCGTTTTAAATCGCACAAAAATATGTTTTCTTTGAATTTCTCGGCTTTTCTCTAATATAATTTACGTGTATTATGCATATAAACATTCCTCTTCAATCACTCTATATATTGGTGAAAACCGTATGAAAATCCGTTGCGTAGTTTAAAAGATTAACGTGCACATACATTTTGAGCGACTTCATTTTATACTATGATATGATATGATATGATATGATATGATATGATATGATATGATATGATGATATGATATGATATGATGATATGATATGATATGATATGATATGATATGATATGATATGATATGATATGATATGATATGATATGATAATAATGACGATTTACCTTAAACAGGTAAGTTTTAAAGCTCTTAAAAAAATATGTTATTCTTGAAGATAATATCTAGACTTTGCCCGCGCCGAAACGCAAATTATATAAAATTCCCTCGATAGAAAAAATCGCAAAGTATGCTCCAAAAATTATTATAAACACTTTTGTTTCAGTTATTTTACAAGTTATAGGTATGTATGAAAAAATTCACAGTGTTTTTTTATATGCTGTTTAAGATAATTCCGGCGAAATTTTTCCTCTATTTTAAACGAGTGGTGTTTTATTAAACATTTTCGCAATTTTCGCATCGATTTTGTCGCTGTAAATGTTAGCGCTCTCCTCTAACATTCGTAATTTCGTATCTCTCCATCTTCTTCTTTTCGAACCGGGTTGCAGAGCCTTTTTTTTCACAGTGAATACCCCACAAGAATCTCAACTGCTCCCGTCTGGAGCCAGTGAGACTATGGCAAGGTAGTGGGGAGGGGAAGGAGGTGGGGAAGAGGAAGGTTGGGATGTACCTGGCTATTAAGATCTGGTCACTAAACACGGCTAAAGCCATTTTCAAGCAACGTTTCAATTCTGAATGGTGGTCTTACACCAGGGCGATACTAATAGTATCTTCCACTCTGGAACATGCCGCAAATATACTATATATTATTTTAAATGAATTAATTGTGAAATAACACAAATTAATCAAATAAAATTTATTTGCGCATGCCGGGTTCGAACCCGCGACCTCCGGATTGTGAGTCAAGACTCTTAGCCACTGGACTACGGAGGTCGTCCTTAAGAGGAAATACTAGCTGCGTTTTTCCATACAAACGTATTCCCCGTTTATCTCTCTGGATTTTGACCCTAGAGCAAAAATTTTTTTTACATAATATAGATATCGACCACTAGCGTGTCGGTACGTTTTGCTTTTTTTGATAATTTACTTCTTATAGAAGTTAGGACCATCCAAAAATGAATAAAAATGCCTAATTTAAAAGCCGTCAAAAAACGTTCAGTATACAAACTAAACAATGTATTTTAAAAAAAAACAAAACGTACCGACATAGAATATTTTCTTCTAATACAGTTTGTGAAAAAAAAAATAAAATCGGTCCAGTTTTGGAGAAAAAAAATGGGGAATACAAAACATCGATTTCGAAGATTTTATTTAGGTATTTTCGGCCCGATGTGCAGGTGTCCCTTTCGCTTAGTTCCCTTGAGGGGGGCGGGGAACGAGGGTTTTGACAAATACATACAAAGCGAAGTAGTGATGTAACGAATTTTATCGGTAGACTAGTGTTGTCCTTCCGCGAGTGATCGATATTTTTTATTCGTTTTTTTCTGTTTAGTGACTTATCGCGGTATACCAATACTGATCGAGCTTTCATACTAAAATTGAGCCAAATTAAAATTATTTATATCAAGTACTATAATAAATTTTCAATTTGGGAGGCGTTATAGGTACCATCGCCCCGGGAACCATATATTGGATAACCATTACCCCCGCCACTTGTTCACCCCAAGTGGTCCGCTATGTTTAGTGACTGAGCCTGGATTCCCGGGTTCACGGGTGAGGTCTGCATGGGTTTTGGTGGCGGATAATTTTGTCCACTTACTGCGTGGCGGGCCGGATTGGGAGAAACTGGAAGAGGGAGATCTTTTGATCTCTACAGCCGGACTCTCCACCATCATTTCATACTTTTACCTACCTTTTCCCTACCCAGAACTTCCTTTCCTTCCTTATCCTAAAAATACCCTCCACACAGCTTCTCCAATGATGTCCAACAACTTCTCCAACAAAGTCCCTGAGCGATTATTTTTCCTCGGTGCCTCCAATGTGGGGTTTATGTTTAAAAAAAAAATCTGTTTCAAATTTTTGGTTGAGAGTCGCTTACATTGCCTTCAGTGATTAATTGAAATTTTTTGTTTGTAAACGCTTTATTGTACAAAATTTTTAATTTTTTACAACTAGACAATGAATTTTAAACAATTTATGATTTATATCTTTCTCTCGCTGGTAAATTTCTTGGTATGCGACCGTCAATTATTTCTGGTAAAAGGCATTGGAGGTAGAAGTTTTCTAACAGTGGTTCAATTTTTTGCCAGATTGAATCGTCCCTTTCAATTTTTTCATACAGCAAACCTTTAGGACTCCACACGACAAAATAACAGTATTTACGACGAGTAACGTGTAACTGGCCTTGGACTTGGTAGAAGTAATTGTGATTCCGTTTTAATGTTAAAGCATTGTCTTCAATTTTACAGTAATCAATTTTTTTTTGTTCAATTCCTTCTTCTGGTGACATATTTGCTATTCTATATGGGCATTTCACTTCAATTATAGAATCTTTGCCAATAAGGCCATCCGGACTTGCCGCTAAAAAGTTTTTGTTTTCATCGACAAATAGTCCACAGGCGAATACCTCTAACTTTGTTTCTTTTGTAAATTGCTCAATTGCTTGGTTTTCATTTTCTTTCCCATAATTTGTGGCCGTATTTCCTTTAAATGGCGAGTACAGTAACGAGTTTAATACTCTCGTAACTGAAGTTTTTGGCCGTAACTTACATATTTGTCCAAAGTTAGAAGCTGTTAGCCTCTTACGCCTTTCAATTGCCCACAAATTATTATTGCTTTGGCCCACCGTATTCCGTTCGAGTTCTTCCTTATTAGATGGAGATAATTCTTTGAGAAATTCTTCTTTTTTCGTTTCAAATAATTCAGGTGGCATATCTGGTTCTAATTTCAATTGACCATAATTTTCATCAGGCCCTGTAACTTTTTTTTCTCTTTTCTGTCGTGTTTTCATTATACCTTAGTTTTCTTTTTCGACACCTCTGTGTTGTCTCATTCGAACGTCGTTTTCTTTCGATAAAATGCTTTGTGTAGTTGCCAGGACTGTGGCCTTGGATTTTTTTTTGTATACGGGAATGGGTTGCCATTTCACTATTCCACGAAGTTACTGCTCCAAAACATCTTGCTTGGTATGATCCCCTTTTTGTAAAATTTACTCTTTTTCCGCCTATAAATTTGGCAATAACGTTGTTGAATTGCTCCACAGTGTTATTTGTCACGTTAATAATAAGACTTTCCGCATTTGCTATAAGAGACGACAATAATTGTTGAATATCAGTCCATATTCCACAATCTTGAAGATCGCTTAGTAAATTTGGATCATTAGTGTACTTCTCCGACTTGCAATAGTATGACGAACATTTTGTATGATCACCAAAAACATGGTTTGCGGCATTTTTTATGTCCATTTTCAGATTTTTTACTTTATCACTTTGTGGCGTGTTTTCTTGCTCTTTTCTGTAATTTACTGCTCCAACTATAGCTTTTCTCATTCGTAAAACGTTTGCTTCAACCTTTTTCCTTATTTGAACTGGTACAAATTCTTAGCGTTGTTGGTTTTTTTTCCAAGTGCTTTTATTTTGTTGCAAAAATTGCGAAGTAAGTGATTTTTGCACTCTATTTTTTGTACTATGAAGTTCGGCCTATATGGCATTTGCTGCAAAATTTTTTTCATGATGCTGGAGTCGCCATCTCCAATTAGTTTATTGAATTTCAATCCATGCATTTCAATGCTTCTCGAGAACCCTTCTGCTATAATGTGGGCTTCCATGGCATTAGCACTGTCACGCCAGTTTTTGAAGCACCTATGCTCAGATGCTTCTACTTGTAGCTTTGTAGCTCTAGCACATATGCAGCAGTACGAGTTTCGCACTCCCAGAAATAAAACCTTTTTAGTTCGCAGTCCAACTATGCATCCCGCACCAGATGAGGAGCTAAATCCACTTTTATATGATCTCTTTGCCCAAGAACCATCTGCAACTACCGTCACCAAAGGGTACCCTCCCTCGTCTACGTCACCATTTAAAATTGCAAGCCTTTTTTCTTCTTCACCAGCTGCGATCATTTCTTCTAAGGCACATTCTTCAAGTGTTAGCGCTAAACATTGTTCTATGTTCTTGTAAGTTGAAGGATTCATATTTGGCATATTCAATACCCCACAAATTTCGTTCCATTGTGAATATCCATTTCCTGTACATACTACTCCTTCGACGACAGCAGTATTTACGGACACTTTCAGTTTCGGGTCTTCGGAATGTACATATTCTATTTTCTTGCACATTTTGCACTCGAAAACATATTGGCTTAGAAAACCATTTCGTCGTTCCTTCACAAATTTTAAATCGGAAAATGTGCAGTTGGTGTGTTCGTGCTTTATATTTGAAATTTCTGAAAACAAATATTTTATATCAACAATTCTGCGACCTTCGTGAATATGGGTTTCATCAATATGGTCTGGTTTCAACAGAAAATCATCAAGCGTTGTTGGCGATGAAGAACTTGCGTTTTCTTCTATATTTGGAGAAAATGATTCATCCCTCGAAGGTTCACGCATTTGTGAAGATGTATCTAAGTTTCTAGCAGCATCGTTGATGACATCCATATCCCTGTAAATAAAAAGTAATAATAATTAAATTACTTATTTTCGTTGTACTTATAAGACAGAATTTTTTCGAGTTCCATACGCGAAGGAATCAATAGAGCCCATTTGTTCTCATCAAAATGTAATGCTTTATATCTTCTGTTCTTTTCCAAGTCTCGGTTACGCATGCTACATACAGGCTTCTCATAACATAAACCATTAGGAGGGTTCAGTAGTGAGAGGAAAACAGGAAAACTATATTTATTTACCTAGAGATCGAACGCGGTGCAACATGAATCTGTCGTTTGATAATAATAATCGGTTTTTTTCGTCTAGTAGACGAAAATAAACGAGCTTTGTTTCCATTTCTTTTACCCATTATTTATCTGTAAGAAAAAGATATCACATTTTTTTAGTAGAAGTTAGATAATAGTAGCTGATTTTATATCACACACATACGAGAATCTTATGCTGCGTATAAAATTGTGAACCGAGGCGCGAATTGTGTAGTACTTGCACATTACTTAGGCTAATTTGTTTGCTTTTTGAAATAACTCATATAGGTCTCATAGAAATCGTTGTGTCTCCCTTACTACCATGGTTAGAAAAATGATCTGTTAGAAAGAGAAAACAACCAGAACATAATTAAAACTTAAAACAAAATAATTATAACCTTTTATGAAACCAAAGCTTCCGATTAATATTTGAAAAAAAAAATAAGAAACTGGGAATTTTGTGTTAATTTTTTGACATGAAGCGAAAAAAAAGTGAGTTGACGGTAACATTTATTTAATTATGTTTACTTTTTATTACACGCCCGTAGGGTTTTTGCAGACATTTACATACATTTATAATGCATATCGTTTGCTCAGGATTGGTTTGTACTAAGTCCACAAAAACACGTACTGAGAAATAAAAGTTTTGAATTAAATGAAGACTATATTAGCGAAACTCAATTGAAAAGCTGGAGACAATCTATTTCGAGTTTCGCTAATATTGTCTTCGTGTAATTAAATATTACAAATTAAGGTTTTATTTATAAAGTTGAAAATAAATATAAAAAGTTTTGAAGTTTAAAAATATTATATATTTGTTTCCTTTATTTCAAACTGACTGTAATAAATATTTAAAAAAATATGTAGGTTAATCTATCTATAGGTAAAAGACCAACATTTTTGGTTGAATTTTGAACGAACTAACACATCCTTTTTTGTATTTACTGCTTAAAAAAACTCAAAAATACAGGAGTACAAATCAAACCTCAGCAAACGATATATCTAACGTTTTAAACATTATTTTTTACAAACATGTCAACTCACACGTATAATACACACAACACAATAAATCCATTTAGATTTAATTGTCTAATAAAATATTACGTGCTTTTATCTTTTTGTTGTCGTAATTTTAATTAGAAAAAACGTAAGGTGGGCTATTTTTAAACATTTTTTATTATTAATAAATAAAAAAAATTATATGTTTATTTCGAATTATAAAATTTGAAAGCGTATTTCATCATCTTTCAAAAACGGTTTTTAGTTTTCGGATGCGTTCGCAAATATTAAAGTTATTTGGAATTTATTGGAAAGTGGAAATATTTTTACTTTTCGAAAAACAGGCCCGAGGCCTGAGAGGTTAATACTAATTTTCAATAATAACTAATGTATCATAGAGAATAATCATATGTATATAATAATTCGATCTAGTTGGTTTGACTGCATATTTATAAACGCTAATACAGTGAAAACTTTAAAACCACTAACCTACATAGAGTTCTAGTAAAATAATACGTAATATGTCGGTAATCTACATACATTATAAAATATTTTAGTAAGACCCTGTATAGAGGGGTAAGTATACACTTTTCACACTGATATTCATCATAAATTTATGAATAGTTTAGTAGGTACTCACCGATATCCTAACTGTGTAATTCGTGACAAAATATTGGAGTGATGCAGCTAATGGTGAAATCAATCTCTAAACAACCACAAACATTGGGATCAGGACAAAACTTATATTTATCTCTCTGATATTCTCGCAACTTTGTTGTTTCAAATTACTTAACCAATAGGTACAGCATGCGTGATGCTTTACTTGTAGTATAACAATATAAATGAATGATGAGCGCAGAAGACATCTATTATATAGGAATACTTACGTTCAAGTCCCGACTCGACTTGACTTATTTGGTGCAGAAAATAATGAACTCTAGCAGGCAGACACCAGTCTATACACACGCTCAAGTCAAGACGCGATTGAAGATGCGCTAATCAGCAAGAAGCCACCTGTCTGAAGCGCTCATGTTGCAACGCGATTTATTTGGAAGAGTAGATATTATAACAAAACCCTGTAACAATCTGATACTGGACTTCGTCGTAACAAAGGTTGACCACCACAACATGGGCATGTACCTAGCATGGTGGTCGAAAAATCCTCAACTTATGTTAGGGAACGTACCCATACTACGTGACCAATTTTTTGCAATTTTTAACCCCCGCCCCCCCCGGTGACCAAAATCCTTAGCAAACCGCCGCTCATTTGTACCAAGCGTGACATTTTGAAGACCCCCCCCCCCGAAGAGATCACGTAGTATAGGTACGTTCCCTAATAATTAACGATGCAATGAATAAATAAAAAAAATAAAAATGTATCTTTGAAAAGATGCCATGTGCATGGTTATAACAAAACACTGTAGGAAAAGTTGCAGCGTTTACTCATGACATTTTCTATTATTTTCGAGTTTTATTTTATTTCTTGCCACCTACTTGGTCACACCCGGTAAGGCGACAAACACACAAGACTCAGCATTACCGCGCGAAAACGTACACACGAGCTTCACACACTCACATATCTACTACGCGATGCTACTATAGATGTGTGAGTATTTGATCGAAGCGTGAACAGAAGACATTGTTACAATATCTATCGATGATATTTATAAATGACCGGCATAGCAAACCTCGTGCGTTTAAAAATAATGCGCCCTTTTTCTGTCTATGGAGAGCGGTACATCCTAAATAAGTCGAAACATGCCTTGTCCAAACCTGAGGCAAGAGACGCAGAGGGGGCGAGAAGGTGTACAAGCCAAACACTCACGTGCGGTCTCACCCACACATCGAGAGCTAGTTCTTTTTCGAGCGCGGTGCGACAGCGATAATTTTTGAAAATACCTACCGTCGAGATTTCTCACCGGTGGTATTACCTCTTAATCGCTGATGCGAACTCAGCTGATGATGGCGGGTGACACACGAGCCACTAACTCACCCGAAGTCAGCCGAACGACGCGCGATAATTCTCGAACGCAGAGTTTCGGTGCGGCAGAAGGTACGGCAGATTTTTTGCCGAAACCGAAACTCGATTTTTTTGCCGAAACCGAAACCGAAACTGAACCATCGATCGGTCACTACAAATAATGAAAGAGCAGAGATTTTTGTGATTTTTCCGCAGTTACTTTGCTTTGAAGGATTTGAAGGGTTCCTCCAAGAGTTCCCCACTTGAAGTAAACGCTCGTATAAAGTGTTTTACCCACTCGATTATCCGAATTTAACGATTATCCTCTCTCTGTGTCGGATTTATTTGTCTTTATCCTTCGAGAGACTTCGTGGAATCCTCAGAAATAGCGAGCTTAGTTCAAGATAGTGATGGGACGCTCGAAACATTTTTATGCCACGAGTATTTCGATTGATTTTTTTATGGTTTTTTACATATTTAGATAACATTTTCAATTACATAATTTTTATCATGGAAGAAGAAGATAACACTGATAAACTAAACTAAAATATAAAAGAGAAAAAGACACAGAAAAATAGGAAAAATTCACTCCACGGAAAATAATTTCCCTCAGGATCTACGTCATCTGAGATGCTGTGTGGAGGGTCTTTTTGAGGAGAGGAACGAATGTACATTGGTCTTGAAGAGACCCATGTTGTAGGAAGGAGGAAACACATAAGACCGGCAAATCGTTCCAGAGCAAATTGTTGAACACAAGAACGAGTCGAAGAAGCGACCCTCCGAGGAACTAGCGTCATTAATACCCAAGAAGAGATTAATGACGCTAGTTCCTCGGAGCATCTTCTATTGTAATACCGGTACAACAAGGATAGCATTCCCACCCGACGCCTATGCTCTAAAGATTGCAATCCGTCTGTTAAGATGAAAGAATCTATCAAACGGAGCGCCCGTTTCTGCACAGAGTCGAGGGTATTTTCCATGTATTTTGGAACTCCAGACCAGAGGTGGCTGCCAAATTCAACCGTTGGGCGCACTTGTGATTTGTACAGGATTAGCAGTTGTGTTTTTGAGAGACATCTAGCGACTCTCAAGAAGAAAACACAAATACTAATAAGATGACCAAATGACATGTATACGAAAAGGTGCAATGGAATCCGACGGCAAAAATATGCTAAAAATCATCCTTCGCATTGATAAAAAAAAGTGCTTCGTAGTCTCCCCACTATTTTCAACTTTAGTTTTCTAAAGTTTTCACCTCTACCGCGTGTGAATTGCACACTCTGATTTTTTATATTTTTAATATTCGGACTGCTCTAGATTTCACCGTCGTAATGGATACGTTTAAATTTGTAATAAAATACCTTGATCATCAAAAAGTCGGTGAAGAGATCTCATAATGTATTTTTTATATAAAGCGAAGGACGCACATTTTACCACCGTATCTTCCAGGAATATTGCGAAATTTAATTTACAGACATTTTCCCTCTGGGCGTGTACAGGACTCAGGACTTATTTAAATCATTTCCTTCTCGGGTCGGGAAATTCAATCATGCGACCTTTTTGGTAGGAGGCATTTTAATGGGTCTTCTGTGACACTATACTTGTTTTTTATTCCGTTTTCGTCTTAACTGCTTCATTAAGTTCATTTCTGTAATATTCTTTTATTTGTGTTGTGGCTCACTAGCCCACAATAAGGATTACAACGTAAGTTCTTTTACTGGTTTATTGCGAATTATATTAGGAACAAATATTGTTAGTAGCGTCTGTTTACAGGCGATCTCTAATTAGTTCTGACGACGGTTCGCCGAACGGCCGACTACTCTGCACGTTCGGAAGCACTCGGCGCCGCCCGACCATCTCCGAACGAACGCGGTCTTTTCGTGTGGCATTCTACACCACTACATTCATATACTACAATTTAATGCAGTCTTTATGCGGCAACTGAAATGAGATATCTAGGTTTAGTTGTCCAAAATCATCGACAAATCAAGTAGGTGAGAAAAAGCATTCGCCGCCAAGACCTAGACAAACTACGTTCGTCACTCTTGGACACATTGACCCCCAGATTTCTACCCACCGCTCATACCTACTTCCTTCCCAGAACTTCTTCTCCCATCTTTCCTTAAGGCTCTGCAATCGGGCTCGAAAAGAAGAAGATGGAGATATACGAAATTACGAATGTTAAAGGAGAGCGCTAACATTTACAGCGACAAAATCGATGCGAAAATTGCGAAAATGTTTAATAAAACATGACTCGTTTAAAATAGAGCTAAAATCTCCCAAACATTATCTTAAACAGCATTTAAATAAACACTGTGAATTTTCATACATATAACTTATAAAATAACTGAAACAAACGTGTTTATAATAATTTTTGGAGCATTCTTTGCGATTTTTTCTATCGAGGGAATTTTATATAATTTGGGTTTCGGCGAGGGCAAAGTCTAGATATTATCTTCAAGAATATCATATATTTTTTAAGAGCTTTAAAACTTACCGTGTTTAAGGGAAATATGTAATAAATCGGTAGAAATTCGGGTTGCGGGCCCTTAAGAAAACCCCCCAAATCCCCTTTCCGAAGCATCCCGATATAAGACGACATCGGCAAAAGGAGGGAAATTATTTTCCTCTGGGCCTCCTACGTGTTGTAAATGTAAAATAAAATACAGTCGTAGAAACGATCCATTCTCATGTTACAAATGTCAACCGTATGCAAATGTTAGGTGCGAATTTGGCGGTGCAGAAGGTATCAATGACGCTGGTTTCTCGGAGCGGAATCTGCATCGCCCGTATTTTTACAGTTTGAAGTGTTTTTGAAGTGAAAATTCCTTAGCCCCGTTAGAGTGATTTTAAATTCGGATGAATTGGAATTGATGCACTAGGGCACCTGCGAAGCATCAAACTGCGCTCAAGGCTCCTATTGGATGAGATATAAAACGGAAACGACGATAGGTCTGCGCTCATTGGCCGATTTGTTTTTTTACGGGTCGTCGGAATATAACGCGTTAATTCGCACCTCGCCAGCGGTATAGTGTATCTCAAATCACAGCGGCCATAGAAATTCAGCGGACGGAGGTTCGAATCCTACGAAATCCAAAAAAAATAATCATTTTGTTTTTGTAAATCAATATCCAATCTTCAAACCACTTTAAAATAAACAGGCAAAAGAAAGCGACATCTAGTGACTTTCTAGTTTCACTTCTATTGCGTGTGAATTACACACTATAATTTTTTTGTCAAGGATTTTTGGGCTTCAAAGGTTCACCTACAAATTCATGAATATCCAATTGGGGATTTCATTGTATCTAATAATTACATAGTCCCACTGGCTCAGGACAGTTTGCAGCGGTTTAAATTGTTTGGCAATAATCACATAAATAAAAAAATCAGAATGTGCAATTCGTGCGGTAGAAATGAAACCTTCAAAAAATAAAAGTAGACAAGAGTGAGGAGACTATGAAGCACTTTTTTTTTTCAATGTGAAGCATGATTTATTCCATATTTTTGTTGTCGAATACCAGTGCACCTTTTCCTATACATCATCATGTCAAGTATTTGTGTTTTCTTCTTCGGAGTCGCTAGATGTCGCTATCTTTTGTGTTTCTTTATCTTCACTTCTTTATATTTACCCTCCCGGGTTCCCCTCCCCCCTCCCGCCTCCAGCATTCCATTCATTCAGTCCCGGTACATATAGTAATCAAACAGCTCGCGTGCCACCTATTGCAATTTTTTTATACAAATTTCATAATCGCCAGTACAGATAGAAACCTTTGCGGGCGTGCTCACAACAATTAACCGAAGCAAGTTTCCTCGCTGTCGGATGAACGGTTAGCAATGCATAATTTCATGATGCCAGAACTCACTATTATATAGAAACCATCGCGGACATGGGCACATCAAATCCCCAAAGTTTCATCGCAATCGGATGAATGGTTAGCAATACATAATGTCATGATGCTAGAACTCACTATAATATAGAAACCATCGCGGACATGCGCACATCAAATCCTCAAAGTTTCATCGCAATCGGATGAATGGTTAGCAATACATAATGTCATGATGCCAGAACTCACTATTATATAGACCATGGCAGACATGCGCACATCAAATCTCCAAAGTTTCATCGCAATCGGATGAATGGTTAGCAATACATAAATTCATGATGCCAGAACTCACTATTGTACATAGAAACCATAGCGGGGATGCTCCGATCAAATCCCCAAAGTTTCATCGCAATCGGATGAATGGTTAGCAATACATAATGTCATGATGCCAGAACTCACTATTATATAGAAACCATCGCGGACATGGGCACATCAAATCCCCAAAGTTTCATCGCAATCGGATGAATGGTTAGCAATACATAATGTCATGATGCTAGAACTCACTATAATATAGAAACCATCGCGGACATGCGCACATCAAATCCTCAAAGTTTCATCGCAATCGGATGAATGGTTAGCAATACATAATGTCATGATGCCAGAACTCACTATTATATAGACCATGGCAGACATGCGCACATCAAATCCCCAAAGTTTCATCGCAATCGGATGAATGGTTAGCAATACATAAATTCATGATGCCAGAACTCACTACTGTACATAGAAACCATAGCGGGGATGCTCCGATCAAATCCCCAAAGTTTCATCGCAATCGGATGAATGGTTAGCAATACATAATGTCATGATGCCAGAACTCACTATTATATAGAAACCATGGCAGACATGCGCACATCAAATCCCCAAAGTTTCATCGCAATCGGATGAATGGTTAGCAATACATAATGTCATGATGCTAGAACTCACTATTATATAGAAACCATGGCGGACATGCGCACATCAAATCCCCAAAGTTTCATCGCAATCGGATGAATGGTTAGCAATACATAATGTCATGATGCTAGAACTCACTATTATATAGAAACTATCGCGGACATGCGCACATCAAATCCCCAAAGTTTCATCGCAATCGGATGAATGGTTAGCAATACATAATGTCATGATGCTAGAACTCACTATTATATAGAAACTATCGCGGACATGCGCACATCAAATCCTCAAAGTTTCATCGCAATCGGATGAATGGTTAGCAATACATAATTTCATGATGCCAGAACTCACTATTATATAGAAACCATCGCGGACATGCGCACATGAAATCCTCAAAGTTTCATCGCAATCGGATGAATGGTTAGCAATACATAATTTCATGATGCCAGAACTCACTATTGTATATAGAAACCATCGCGTGCATGCGCACATCAAATCCCCAAAATTTCATCGCAATCAGATTAATAATGGTTTAGCAACGCATAACATCTCATATAAGACAGAAGCAAACATATTTTGTTTTTTATATACATAGATAGATTAGGCATAAAACTAGAGACGGCCCAAGGTTTGTTTAATCCCCGGTATAACTGGACTGGCTTAAAGTGGAGCCACCTTTAGGCCTTCCATTACATGATATTATAACAGTTAGATTCAGTCTTCAATTTATTCCAAGCATGATCCAGTATTAAAGGACAAGTTCTACCTGTGTGTGTAAGTGGTGGGTTGATTGTAGAGAGCGTAGGAAAACAAAAAACGTGTACCACGATGGCAACACTGACGGGTTTTTATCGATTTCATGGGCGCCAAAATTATTCGTATGTACCCTTTCACAAAGGGATTTTTAGGTATTACCTGTTGATTGTTTTTGAAGTGAAAACTTTTTTAGCACCGTTGTGATATGAAACGCGATGAAATATCCCACGGACAAAATAGCCCACGAAAAAATATCAAAAATAAAAAAAATATGTAATAAACTAGCTGGTTCCCGGCATGCGTTGCAATTCCACATTCAAAGAAATAAATTGTTTCTTCCCACATGTCTTTTCCCGTGCGTCTCCGTTCCCCTCCCGCGTTCCCCTTCCACCTTTCCCGCCTACCCACTCCCCTCTCCCCCTCACCCGTCCTGCCAACCCCCCTCCCGCATTCCGTATATTCAGTCCCAGTACCTTCAGTTTTCAAAAAACTAGCGTGCCACCTATTTATTACAACTTTTTTATTAAAATTTTCATTTTCATATTTCACTAATATTTATTTTTGTATATTAAAAAAACAATCAATCAAATCTGGTACTAACATAGGTAATTATTTAAAATATCTATAATTTTAAAATCCATAGACAATTCTTTTGTTACAAAGAAAACAGCTGCCTGCTTAATTCAATTTCATCAAAAGCGCGAACTGTCAAACGTGCAAAGTGAAAATAGTCGTTAAGTTTATTGACGTTATCCAATTTTCTTTATTTTTCTTTCCGTAAGAACCTTCTAAAAAGTATTAGAAAACTTTAAAAAAAAGATGAATGAAATAGGTAAAGTCGTTCTGAAGTTATGGTGTGACCAAGGGAAACAGGGATTTATTTTTATATATATAGGCTACCTTAAGTACCTAACGTTGCCCGGGCTTTAGATTATCTAGTTTTAGTTCTTAATATATTTAACTCATTCGGATCTAAAAGCAGTGTAACTAAACTCACCATTAGCGATTCTTCCTTTCTACCTACTGTTAAATTCAAATTTATGTTAAATTAAATGAAAACAAATAATTTTGGACAACACCATTTAATCAAATTTATGTCGTAGGTACGTTAACAAAAGTGCCACTTCGATTTAATTTTTTTTCTTTGAGAACAAAGAATGTTTTTTAAAATGTGATTTACAGTATTCTATGTAATCAGTGTCATTGCGCTTTAAAATAATATTTGACTGTTAAATTGGTGTTGCCAGCAAACAAATTTTGTAGTTCCATTTTTAATATTTTCTACACTTAATTGACTGACTATGCTAGTTTCATCTGTGTACTCGATGACTCAGGTTTCGTCATAGCGAGATCCTAGTCAGCGTGTGTGTCAAACTATTGGTTTTTAAACTGGCAACATTGTTTCTGAGGCGTCTACTAATACCTACAGGAATTCCAAAAACTGAACAAATCGGACTAATATCTATGAGAACCAAAGTGAGTTCGAATATTTACAGCAGTGGCAGAGGTTGGGTTAGGTTAGGTTAGGTTAGGTTAGTTATTACGTAATTGAAGTAATTTATGCTTTTCCGTACAACCTCTTGCTCAGCTGCCCCCTGTAGACATGGGCGCCCGCAGGTGGGGGCAAGGGGGGGCTAAGGGGGGTGGATTGATTGAAAATAGTCAGATTCGCTAATTAACTCAATGGAGAGTCGATTTTGTGAAGCCAACAGTGCACAATTTAACACTTAGCGTTGCTACATCCTTCGAAATTATGTAAACTGAATCGTCAACAGTTTAAGGATATAATGTCCACTATTAATCTACTGATAATTTTGAAACTGAAGCCTTGAGTTGGTTTGATTTTTGGAAAACGCGAGAATACAAAAGTAACCAAGATTTCATCGACTTGTTACCTTTTACAAAGTTTTATCCGAGTGTCAGGTATGCCTTACTAGTTTTGCTAACATTACCAGCAACAACATGTACGGTGGAGCGATTGTTCAGCTCATCGTGTAAAAACATGGCTTAGATCTATAATATCAGATGAACGTCTGTCTGGATTGTAAATGTTAAGCGTACACAGAGACAAAGTGAACTGCAACAAAATAGACTTAATGGACAAAATTTTAGATATGTTTGGTAGCGATAACAGACGACTCCAGATCTTGTTTAAAGAATAAATTTTATTTTAAATTTATGTTGCAATATTTTTTGTTATATACATATATTGTGTTAATAAAAAAAATGTTGCTACAGTATGCCCTTACTACATTACTACAGTGTCCTGTCCGTTCGTTTACCATACAAATTAATATGCTACAGTAAATTAAAACTACATTGAAACATCACTAAAAATATTTTGCCCCCCCCTAGAAAATTTTCTGCGGGCGCCCATGCCTGTAGATATTAGTTCAACCTACGCTCCATAGATATAAGTCACCACTGAGACCGTCATAGATATTGGTCCGACCTTAGCTCTGTAAATATTAGTCCTCACTCTGAAGTTCATCGATATTAGTCCAGCATATGAGCTGTAGATATTCGTCCGACATACAGGCTGTAGATATTAGTTTCTGGAGTCCATTGTTTCTACAGACTGTCAATTTGATAGTTGACAGTTGATTTTTGTAGTCAGTACGTATTGCCATTTCATCATGAATAGGCTGACGTCAGAACAGCACTTGCAAATTGTGCAAATTTATTTTATTGCATTTAATTAAGAGAAAATCCACATTTCGTCGAAAGTTGTTCTTACGATCGTGCAGGGCGGTTACAACGAGAAAGATTAATTATTCTCCGTACCAGCTTTTTTAAATTATAACTCAATATCGAATTTATTTCAATTCAAATTAGCTTAAATTTATACCTTCATCCAAAAATGCTGAAAGGCGTGATGATAAAACTATTAAAATAATGTACTTTTTGTAGTTATTTTTTGATTATATGTATTTATCATTTTTCAATAATTTCTAAATTTAATAAGACTGTTAAAAAGATCTGAAATATATTAGTTTGTAAGTACGCAAATAAATACACAAATCGACCAATTTTCGTCAAGAAACACATGGACGTATATATTTTTTAATGATTTTATTGAAACTAAAATTAAAATTCTAAAACATGCGTTTGCTAGATAATGCATTGATTTATTTTACTGCATGATTATATTATTTGAAATGGGTGTGGTATAATATAAAATCTTTTTTGAAAATTTAAACGACCAACGACCTATGGAATAACCTTATTATAATAAAAATTTTAAAATTTATTTCATGCGAATGCTAGATAAAAGAACAATCTTTCGAAATCCATTTATAATTTTTTGTAGAAAAGAGTCAATACGTCTAGAATCTGATTTGAAAATGACATATTTCTGGTTTTATCTGGTAATGTCCTCTTAAATGAAGACAATATTAGCGAAACTCAATCGAAAATGTGGAGACAAGAAAAATCTAAAAAAGATATTGGCACCTCTGGGGCTCGAACCCAGGACCTTTTGCTGGTATTTTACCTTTGGTCCTGGGTTCTGGAGTCCCAGAGGTGCCAATATCTTTTTTTAAATTTTTTCTTGTCTCCACATTTTCGATTGAGTTTCGCTAATACTGTCTTCATTTAATTAAATATTATAATTTCAGATTTTACTCACAAAGTTAAAAATTAAAAATAAATTATTTTGTTGCCTCCACGATCGAGTCACTAGTCTATGCTGATAAACCAGAGACGTTGGACCATTTGGAAGTCAACATTTGCCGTGTTATTGGCGTTATATGGCCCCAGTTGCTCGGTAAAGTTGTCGAAAAATGGACTTCACGATTTCGCTTCATTCGAGCTAGCCGTGGCACTCATATGCCCGAAATCATTTTATCACCCGAGCGTTTAACCAGCCAGCGGCCGAAAATCCATATTTCGTCGAAAGTTGTTCTTACGATCGTGCAGGGCGGTTACAATGAGAAATATTAATTATTCTCCGTACCAGCTTTTTAAAATTATAACTCAATATCGACTTTATTTCATTCCAAATTTGCTTTAATTTATATCTACATCCAAAAATGCTGAAAGGCATGATGATAAAACTATTTTCAATTTGGGAGGTGGGAACGGGTACCGCCGCCCCGGGAACCTTTATTGGATAACCAACACCCCTGCCATAGGTCACCCCAAGTGGTTCGCTACGTTTGGTGATTTAGCAGGGGAGCCCGGGTTCATGGGGTGAGGTTTGTCTAGGTCTTGGAGGCGGATGACCAGGATACACTGAACCCCAGAATCCTACCTACCCCTTAAACACTTTTCCTTCCCAGAACTCTCCTCTCCTTCCTTTCCCTAAAAAAAACCCTCCACACAGCATCCCCAAGGATTACATAGGCCCTGAGGCCTCCTGTGTGGAGCTCATGTAAAAAAAATTAAAATTATGTACTTTTTGTAATTATATTTTGATTATAAGTATATATCATTTTTTAATAATGCCTAAGTTAAATAAGAATGTAAAAAAAATCTGAAATATATTAGTTTGTAAGTGCGCAAATAAACACATGTACGTATATATTTTTTAATGATTTTATTGAAACTAAAATTAAAATTCTAAAACATGCGATACCCAGATAATGTATTGATTTTTTTTACAGCATGATTATATGATTTGAAATGGGTGTGGTATCATAAAAAATCTTTTTTGAAAATTTAACAAATCTTCCAACGACCTATGGTATAACCTATTATATTAAAAATAACTATTTTTTCTCAAAATTTAAAACATGCGAATGCTAGATAAAAGAACAATCTTTCGAAATCCATTTATAATTTTTTGTGGAAAAGAGTCAATACGTTTTAAATCTGATTTAAAAATGACATATTTCTGGTTTTCTGTGGTAATACCCTCTTATACAATAATGGCATAAAATTATCTTTTAAATAAAGCCAATATCATAGACATTAACATTATTTTTATATGTTTTTTTTTTCATTTTGAATTTGTTTAAGTACGTCCATAAAAACACCCTTTATTATGTAGGAAATGAATCTTCACGTGAAACTTTGCCATCCAATCTGCTGAGATATTTAAGTCTTGCTAAAACTTGTTCCATATTGCTAGAGGTTGCGAATATCGACCCGAAATCCCTCCGAGCAACAGATTGCTTTCTATTTTATCATCTCCCGATACAACTCACTCCTCTCCACACCCCTCCCGCTGTATCATTATATTCAAGGCATTCCTGGAAGAAGCCTTTACAGCAGCAAGATATAATATAATATTATAATGTATTATATAAGAAGCGGGGAGATCAAGGGAGAGAGGAAGTTGCTCCGACAGGTGACGGTTGTAGGGCCTAAACGTGATATATTAAATTATCGGATTTTTTGGTTGTTTCGCTTTATTTATAACGGAGCAAACATAAAAAAGGAAACAAAAACATATCACTGAAAAATAAGATAAAACTCACAAATCTTAACGAAAATTTGAAGACGAACAAGACACAGAAAAATCAAAAAGGAAACGGTCTGGGGCTCGAACCCAGGATTTGTTTCACACCTCAAACCACTTGGACCTCTCATTTTTAAAATAACTTGAAGTGTGTTAAAAAGCTACTTTTGTAATAGAACCAAAATGCCCAAAGGTGGCGTCACTTAGGTTAACAGCTAGCGTGAGGAACTTCGATTGGATTTGTAATTTCGTTAATCTCTCCGGTATGGAGGGATTGGTAATAATATGATTATTATTGTAACTGGCAGTAGTGAATAATAATACCACGCGTCTATAGATATATTGTATAGGAAGTCATTGCCTGTCACGGTTACTTTGTCCCGGTGACTAGCTGTCACTAGATCCGAGGAACCGGATATTTTTGGAACCAGTTCCTATTGGATTTATAAATTGGTCACCAACACTTAAACTCGGCGAAGCCGAACCAAAAGCCGAGCAGGGCCTTGCAGCAAAAACCTGTTGAGCTGGATTTTAACGGGTCTAGGTAAATTGACCGAATAGGCCACTTGCATGGATTTCATAACGACTTGGAAAAAATCATGTGGATAGCTCTTTTTACTAAGATTACGAAAATGTTAGTTAATTTTTTTAGAAATGTACAGTTTTTTTTTTTTTTTAAATAAATAAATCCATTATTTGGGCCCGTGATGTCACTACATAAGAATGTCCCGTCTCCGAAAATGTTCCTATTAATTTTGTAAAATTCCACACTGATTTATTTTTTTATTATATGGCATCACTTTGATTTCAGGTGAATTCGTTCACTAGATTTATTGTTTGTTCTCTGCGAACTTATCATTTGGTTTCACTTTTTGACAGAGATTTGAAGAGAACCCCGTAAATTTTAGATGTCGGTACGTGTTTTAGAGGTATAATGGTTATGGTGCTGATTTTAACAAAATCAAATATTACAATATTCTTATTATTATTATAATTTACAAGAACAAGTATATTACATTGAATTTAGTAATATAGACGTTGTATATTATGATGATTTATGATCAATAAGATGGATCAAGGAAAAAAATATTTATGAGATGTAATACATTTGGTATGCCTCGTTATTCTCCTGTGCCATTCGTGTGGAAAACGTTATTTTTTTAAAAATGATTTTCGGCAATGTAGTTATTGTTTTTTCACACCGTTTTTCCGGTTTATAAAAAATGGTCTGATTTTTCGGATTGAAATTTTCTAAAAATCCTTAGGGTTTCAAAAATACGATTAAAAAAAAATACAGAATGTCTTAGAATATTTGCCTAAACCGGAAATAAATTTAAAAATTGTGGTGCAAGTGGCCTATTGCAATTTTTCGACATAAATTTTTCGAATTCAACTGTTCGAAATGCAATTTTTCGAAAACATGTTTTTCGAACATCAATTGACCGAAACACTAGTTTTTCGAATTGATTTAAAACCCGTCTGCTTGGTTCAATATATTCGCACCTCACAATCCGGAAGCCTCGGATTCTGAAAAAAAAATGTGAAACCGTCACTTTGGATCGAGATTGTAAAATATCTATGCAAGATAGCTTTCATATTTCAAAGACAATAAGAAGCATTATTCCGTTCTCTTTCTGGTTAAAAGAAAAAATACACTTTTACATATGTTTGCATGAGAGGAAGAGAGATATATAGCTTTTAAAATGTAAGGTGGCTCGGGACGTTTTTGGTCTTATGAAAGTATAACGCGATTACATGTTTTGGGATGTATTTATTCCTAAACAAGCAGACGGGATAAGTATATATACAGTAGGTACAAGAGTATTTTGTTATAGGATGGACAATATCAACTAGCCTAACCTAACCTAACCTAACAGTATCTCGTTAGTCATAAGCAAGTGAAATGTATGTATTATTTTAAAAGTTGATCAACAAATGTGAAAAATATGTCTTTCGGCCAATTGCTGTTTGAAAAATTAGTGTTTATAACACAATTGTTGGTAAAAGGTTATTTATTTAAGAAAGTAAGTTCACAGATCACATAATATGGTAAAAATAGTCACAATGTATCCATTCACTAATTAACTGAGCAAGGGATCGGAGGGAACCTTGCCGTTAGGCTTTGGGAACAACAAAAGCTGACTGTGGTTCTGCTTAGAGGGTCGTACCATAGGACGAAGCGCAACTAAGGCAGCAGTCGGGGGTCTGGTTGGTGCTTTACTTATGGTAGTAGAATACTCCTTAGAGAGTCGTGCCAGAGGACGAAGCGCAACTAAGAGAGCGTACTAGCCAAGAGCGAGCTGCAGACGAACTGACTGATTTAGGGCGCGCAGCCTGTTATATAGCCCATTCCTTGTTGCGGGGTGTGGTTTATGTAGCGGCTCGAGGGTGGGAGATGCGCAGAAGGCGTCGGCGCATCCTGGTTTGCTTAGGGGTGGGTGAGCAGGATGGCGCTGTACGGGGGAAAGAGATGGTGTAGCGGCAAGCGTAAAAACGGCGCGCTACATGTTTCAAAAATCTCAAATTCGAAAAATTGATTTCGTACAATTGATTTCGAACAATTGATTTCGAAAAATTGAATTAAAAAAAAACATAATATATCTGGTCCCGTTTTGAACTGCAAGTTGAAATTATTATCTCCTACTAATTTTCCCATATTTTTGGCTGCTACCCAGTAATGCAACATAGCTTCTTAGCTCGTTTTTCCGATAATCTAGCTCATCTTTTTATGCAAAATTGAAAAAATACAATTAGGACTTTTTATTTAGGAACCGGCTATTTCCGTATTGAAAACAACGTTTTTACGTCAGAATTACTCTAGCCGTCACCCCCCTCCCCTCCGAAAACGAAAATAAACTACAGAAATACACGAAAATTCGAAGGAACTGTTTTTTTTTTCATTAGCTCCACACTGTACAAAATTATTGGGAAATAATTTTACCTCAAGGCCTATGTGATTTTTCGGGATGGAAGGAAGGAGAGGACGTTCTGGGAAGGAAAAAGATATAAGGGGTGGGTAGGAATCTGGGGGTCAGTGTGTCCAGGAGTGACGTATGAAACCATCCCTGCCACTGCGGTGCAAGGTGATGTTCCGAGAGAGTACGACTGGAAAAGTCAAACTGACTCCCTCAACCATTATCTCCCGATCCGGCCTGCCATGCAGCTGGTGGGCAGACGCATCCGCCGCCAAAATTTAAAAACTTTAAAAATATTATATTCATCCATTGTCAGAAGTCATTTAGAATTCAACTCAACCATTTGGAATCCATTTTACAATATTCTTGAAAAATCCATCGAGCGAATCCAACATCAATTTTTACGAAATATAAATTATAGATTAGGAATTCCTATTGAAAATATTAGCTACATGTCACTGTTGAAAATTATGGACCTCGCTACATTAAAAGAAAGAAGAATATGTACTGATCTATTTTTTCTGCATAAAATTGTTAATAACATGTTTGACTCCCCTGAACTCCTTAGGCTGATTAATTTTCATGTGCCTAGTAGAACGGTTCGTCAGATTGTACCTTACCATTGTAACAATTCAGGTACCAATTCAGAAATAAACTCAGTAATGAACCGACTGCACAGTACAGGGAATAAATATTACATGAATACCAACGGTACTGAAAGTCTATCAACCTATAAAAACATTGTCATTAAATCTGTATGTCTATCTAGATAAATTTGAAATGTTTATAAATTTTCAATATGTGTCGAATGTATATGAATGTGTATCCTTTATTTTATTCTGTTGCTTTTAAGCTGCAAGAAAATCACTTCTTTAAATGTATATGAATGTGTATTCTATAATTTACTCTTTTGTTTTAAGTTAAAAAATCTATACTTGATACTTATTTAATTGTTATCTCTTAATTCTTTGATTATAACAAATGTATTTTTAATTTTATCATATGTAAAAGCCCTAATTGGGCGTGTACAAATAAATAAATAAAAGACACGGACAAACCTCATCCCATGAACCCGGGCTCCTCTGCTATGTCACCAAACGTGGCGAGCCCCTTGGGGTGACCTTTGGCAGAGGTGTTGGTTATCCAATAAATGGTTCCCAGGACGGAGGTACAATTATACCCGCCTAAAAAAATTATTTCTTCTCAGAATAAATAAAACTGATGACGCAAATACGTTTTAAGATTTTCACGGCCGAAAGTATTTTCGTTATTGGTTTTTGGGGTGTCATGCCGTGTTGCGCTACCTCCTTCTTTAGCCAACGTTTCGGACAGCGTTGCAGTGTCCATCATCTACCGGATGCCGGATCTGCCCTGAAGATGTACACTGCATCGCTGTCCGAAACGTTGGATAAAGAAGGAGGTAGCGCTACACGGCAAAACACCCCCAAAAACCAATAACGAAAATGCTTTTGGCCGTGAAAATCTTAAAACGTATCTGACTACACCTTAAATGTTTTTTGATTCTGATTTCAAAATTACGAGTTGTTTTTTCCAATATAAAATGAGGGACAATCATTACATTAATGTAGCGATATGTTCTTTTATGGATATGTTCCCCTACCCACCCACTTTTCATTAATACCTAGCAACGACTCCACCCCTACCATAATAATACATTGTTCCCATCCATATTTCAAAACTGTCAAATCAGTATAAATTTGCCCTGAAGAAGGAACGGTCGTTTTGAAACACCCCAAAAACAAATAACGAAAATACTGATAGAAGCACTTCACCCGACTGACCTCACTACGAATCCATCATTGTTCTAAAAGACAAAAATAAAATCAAAGATTTAGCTAAAACAGGTATGAATAATGTACCTGCTGATGTGTGTGATATATGAAGTCACAAACAAATTAAGAAAGTGTCACTTAGCGTATATTTTTGGGCAAACGACGATATATTGGCGTAGGTTTTAGCTGAAGGGGAAAGACCGGCAGCCCCGGGCAATTCCCCGGGGAGGGGGCTGTCGCTATTGTGTTACGCCCATGGAAGATGAAACAAGGAAGCCGAGGTATCTATTATATCTATCCACTGAACTGTGCCGCGATAGAAGTGTGGCGCAGGCGTGTCCCTACGCTTGAAGTAAGGTTAATTTGTCCTTCAATCCTACTAATATTATTATAAAGGGGAAAGTTTGTATGGATGTATGTTTGTTACTCTTTCACGCGAAAACTACTGAATGGATTTTAATGAAACTTTACAATAATATAGCTCATACATCAGAATAGTCTATAGGCTATAGCTTAGAGCTCGGGCGTTATGAAAAATAATTTCATTTTTCATACATTTTCTGTCGGTAACAAAATCGATTTATTGCAAACGTCAGAAAAAAAACAAACCAATTGTCTGTCACCTTGGAAACGATGTTTTTTTTTTAAATTTGGCAATTCCCCCTAAAAAGATTGCTCTTTGCTGGCGTCGTACTTAATAACTATCTCTAAAAATGAATCGCCGAAATGTATGTACGCGCATAAAACCGAACCACTGCACCAAATTGGACTATTCTTTTTTTTGTTGTTCGTTATTTTGTATAACTACCGTTGAGTTCTGGCATTATGAAATTTGTATAAAAAATTATAATAGGTTGCACGCGAGCAGTTTGAAAACTGAATGTATCGGGAATGAATGTGTGGAATGCGAGAGGTGAGAGGGGGGAGTGGGGAGGGGGTTAGGGGAGGGAGAGGCGGGAGGGAAGGAAGGGGAAAGGGGAAGGATGGAGGAGGGTGTGGGGAGGAGTAGGGGATGGGGGGAAGGGGGTTAATGGGGGGAGTGGTGTAGGGAGAGGGAAGGTGGAGGAGGCGGAGTGGGGTGGGAGAGGTGGGAGGGAAGGAAGTGGAAGGGTGGAGGGGTGGAGGAAGGTGGGGGGAGGTGGAGTGGGAAGGGTATGGGGTGGGGAAGGGGTCGGTGGAGAAGGAGATGGAGGGAGAGGGGGGTTGATGGATGAGTGGAGTGGGGAGAGGAAAGGTGGAGGGTGGAGGAGTTTGGGGAGGGGTGAGGGGAGGGGAGAGGGAGAGGGTGGTTGAAGGGGGGAGTGGAATGGGGGGAGGGGTGGGTGGAGGGGTGGGTGGAGGGAAAGGGGGGTTGATGAGGGTGGTGGAGTGGGGAGAGGGAAGGTGGAGGAGGCGGAGTGGGAAACCCCTAATACCTTGCGAGCGAAGCCGCGGGAAAAAGCTAGTACGAAATAGTTTCTTGAACCAACAGATAATTTATTTTTCCTATCAAGTAGAAAAGTCTTGTACGTAAAATTTATCAACGATCCGTTATAAGTTATAAGAGTTCAAACAGAAGAAGAAGTTTGCTGAAGATTGTTTGAAGGGAAGATTTGTAAATACAGGGTGCGGAAGCATAACTTCCTTTTTTGAAATGGGTGCCATTCAGGAGCGCTAGTGAAATCGTTCGAGAGGCGGAACTATAAAATTGTATCCCGACCCTACAAGATTTACACCAACATACAGGAAGAAATTGCCAGGATAATTGTTTGATGGCAAGAGTCATGACAAACGCCAGAAATCGGTTTACTCAGTGTATGGAGAATGGGGGACGTCACCTATCTGATTTGATCACTAGCGCTCCGCTACGACATCAACCGACTGAGTGGCGCGCATTTTAATGAATGATAGAAGGAGGGCATTGATAAGGCATAAGCGAATGCTGTAAAAATACTTAACAAAACACTACGTTTTTAAAACAAGCAATAATCTCGACATCTGAGTTAAGCAGAATTTAACTCTGATTTTTTTTTCATACATAGAGCATGTTAACACTAGAGTACACGCGTGGGCTACATATGCAGCCCAGGGTATTGTTTTTGTTCGTAACTTCGTGAAATCGCGTGATTTAACTTCGAGCCTCTAGCTAAGCTTCGATTGGTTGTTGCTCGACGCATTCAGTGTGTTGTGAGCGATCGACGCTGGCGCACATGTGAAAAATAACGATTTAAAGTTGTTGGGCTACGTATGTAGCCCATGCGTGCACTGGCGGAATACAAGGAAACACAAGGAAAACTGTATAAGGCGTATATGTAATGATCACCAAATTGTTATTTGTCCTTCGGGTAATGAAAATTTAAAAAAAAAGTTTAAAAAAATGTAAGAACTAAACCAAAAGTTAATTGATCTCAAATAAGTAAAATTTAGGTGATTTTTTGAGAAGTCTGAACTTTTGTTAATATTCTAAGTTTAAGAATGAAAAGATGTATTTTTTTTATTTCGGTTTACTTAATAAAAGTAATTTAAAAAGATATAAGTATATCGATTTTGGTTGTACGGCCGTATATCCTCTTTGCATACTTACTTGAAGAAAAAAACTTCTAAATGATCAGGCAGGATGAATTGTCGCCGGATGAATTGTCGGCGGGATGAACTGTAGGCAGGATGAACTGTCGGCAGGATGAACTGTCGGCCGGATGAATTGTCGCAGGATGAACTGTCATGGAACCCAATAACTTTACCACCTGTACTAAACGATACCGGACATCGTGTGAATGATATTATGATTGTGTAGAGTGGATTGATATGTTTATGTAAAAAATGACTGGCGAAGGACCTTGTGTTACTATCACTGCCTGAAATGATAAAATACATGTGGCATAGAAAGGAAAGGACTCACCAAAAAGGGCAAAAGAACTTGTAGGGTGGCAATGCACTTGTCTGCTTCCTCTCCCATCCAACAGGCACAAACAGCAATAGGCGTGAGTTGGTTTATTTTATAGTACACGGCGCAGTTATTTTTAATGGCGATTCACCGATAGCGGAGGCACATTGGCTATGTTGCGGCGGGAGTTTATTACAGACTGACTTTGGGTAAGATTGACGGGTAGGCAATTGGGATAGGTAGGAAAAGGAACTTGCAACAATAATTAATACCAATCCCAAGCAGTGACAGTATGTATGCGTGCTATGTAGGTATGTGTATGTGTAGGTATATGTATGGGCGTAACCACCGTGTATAGATTGGACATCGGTTTTCTATCAAATCAGCACCTACAAGTCACACTTCTAGAAAATGGCTGTTCTGTGACTATATTTATAATGTAACGAAGCTGGGAGAGTTTAATTAAGAATTTCCAATTAGAATTTATTCTAATACTTTTGTATTGTTCACTGCAATGTTGACTGTGTAAATATTTAAATTAATTTGGAGAGGCTTAGCAAAGGGATTAAACTATTGTTTGTCTTGGTATGAAGAGATTACAAAATATACTTCAATATTAATAATATGAATTATATTCATTTTCAAACAAATTGTTATTACTCTACTTGAATACGAATTCGGATGTCGCGGTTCAAATCCCGCCGTGCACAAGTAAATTCGAATTATTTAATTTGTGTCGTTTCATAATTTATTAATCTTCTTCTAATATATCATCATCATAACTATTGGCTCTACAAGCCCTGGTGGGTCTTGGCCTCCTCAAGAGTCTTCCTTCACTCATCACGGTTTTGTGCCAGCTCTTTCCAGTTTACAATCTCCAAGGTGGATATATCTTTGAAGACGTTGTCTTTTCATCTTAATCTTGGTCTTCCCAGGCTCCTATTGGTCTTGAGTTCAGCAGGGACTTTGGTGCTTGATGCTCGGTCATTCTTTCCACATGACCCAGTCACCGAAGTCTTCCCAGTTTTAAAAATTTTGCGGCGTTTAGCTCCTTAAACAAAGTATAGAGCTCATTGTTGTAACGTCTGCGCCAAAATCCATTTTCTAGAACCAGTCCGAAGATGCGCCGCAAAATTTTCCTTTCAAAAATGTCCAGTGCACGCTCATTCCTCTTAGTTAGTACCCAAGTCTCAGCTGCGTATATAAGTACTGGTCTGATAAGTGTTTTGTACACTAATATCTTGGTGTTTCTGGACAGCAGTCTTGATTTTAATTGGTTTTGTAGGCGGAAATAGCAATGATTTGCGTTCACTATGCGCTTCTGGATCTCGTCTATGGTATTATTGTCGTTTGTTATCAGGGAACCTAGGTATCTTCTAATATATAAAAATCAATATTTGTGTGTTTGTTTTCGTACTTTATGCTCTGCCATACCGTTCATCCGATTGCGATGAAACTTTGGTGATTTGTTGTGCGAACCCCCGTGAAGATTAAAGGCTATATTTTTTTTTTTTATTTTTTTTTTTATTAGTAATAGAAGGTACATAAATTACAAATAAATTTTATACAGTAATTAATTACATAGTAGAATATTTGATGTACCCCCATAATTAAGCAAGGCTTGTGTGTATGGGGGTTATAATGGTTAGCTCTGGCGTTATGAAATTTGTATAAAAAAAATACTACAAGTGGTGCGCGAGTGGTTCAAATGTGTGTATTTCGTATATTTTAGCGGCAGGGAGGGAAGGAAGGTAGGGGTTTGAGAGAAGGGTCACGAGGGAAGGGAAGGCGGGAAGGTGGAAGGGGAACGCGGGAGGGGAACGGGGATGCATGGGAAAGGACACGCAGGGAGAAAAAAATTATTTATTTGAATAGCATTGCAACGCATGCCGGGTATCCGCTAGTTAAAAATTATACAAAGTGTATGCACGGGAAGTTCCAGAGTGGTAGATACAGAAAGTATCGCCCAGTGAAAGATCGCAATTCACAATCGAAGTCTTGGCGTTGCTTCAAATGGCTTTTGATTCTTCCCAGGTGCAGAACTAACTTACAAACGGTGATGCCCCTGGGAAGAATCACTAGGTTAATTAACTGCCTCGCAGGAAATGTGGTTATTTTCCACATGTCCTACAATGAGTTTAAACGTGAAATATCTCTCATGTTTTAATTTGTATCTTAAATATAAATATATGTATTATGTACGTATACTGTACCGCTTTTGCAATGTATTGGTTTTTACACTATTTTTGCAAATAAATAGTCGTGTTTGGTGGCCAGATCTGTTAGGTATATTCCCATATTACTCTTTCCATATCCACAACTATCAGCCCCACGACTTACCCAAACATTTTTATTCATACACCTCTTTCTTCCTCCAATGTTTCTCATCATCCTTAACCCATCAGGCTAACTTCAGGAATCCAGTCAGGAACAACTCAAATAGGTTTCTTAGAAATCGTCTCCCTTACAATAATGGTTAGAAATATAAATCTTAACGGTGTTTGAAAGAGCAAAAACCACCCTTTGTGTACAAATCTAAAAATTAACCACAAAATAATTAAAATGTATACCTTTATGAATCCAGAGTTTCCCGCCGCAATTTGGCAAAAAAATGAATCTTTGGATATTTTTTATTAATTATTTTTACACGAAATGACAAAAAAAGTGAGTTAATGATAATGTTTATGGTACATTTGCCTAATAAAATATCTATGCGCTTTTATTGTTTTTCGTTATTTAGTAATTTTAGTTAGGAAAAAAAAATGGAAGCCATTTAAAAATAAAATTTAAGTTTGCATTCAAAATTTTCATACTTCAAAAATTATGTTTATTTCGAATAACCTTTCAAAAACAGTTTTTACTTTTCGGATGCGTTCAGAAATATTCCATTTGGATTTTATTTCAAGGCCGATCACCTGTTGGTCGGACAGTTGCGTTGGGAAGATCGTATTTATGTATTTGAGGAGTGTTGAGCCAAATTTCGGCTCAACAGTTGATCAGCAAGATTGAGAACAACGGCCGTCAGTCTACGTTAATCCTTCCTCCGTCAGTTCCTATACCTTACTGCCTTACATCAGGGTAGGTACCAGCACTTCATTGTGGACTACTCACTAGAACAACTCATCTGCGCCTCCCCCAGCGACATGTCTTGGCCTGAGGTTTGGTTGGGCGAACTCGGCGTCCTTCCGCCTTGCCTCCGGCAACTCGACGCTTTCATCCTTAGGGTCTTCGGGTACGTTCCCTTAATTCCCAATCACTATCTTCAAGACACAACCCAGAAACCGGCTAAAGGGCGCGGACGTTGAGATTCATTCGCGGCAGACCAACCACCATACACATTCTGACTGGATTACTGCCAGATGACGAGAGAGGTATCCCATCCGATACAAGCGTTCTTCATATCACAATACTTGTTTTCATTATATTTTTAAGCAGATGCTTGCAGGATCCACAAGATGCCATTACCTTGCGAGCAGCAGCCTTTTATCTGTTATATTTTTTAATTATTTTATCCCTAACTTGCTTTATGTTAGCACTTGCATACTGCTTCCTAACAACGTATGCAGGGGCACGTATACAGGTCTGAATTCGTTCAAACTTAAATGTAGATACGTTCTTTCAAAAAAATTAGAGTCCTTGCGAGAGCTTTGAAGGAGTAACCATCTCTCACTTATACCAGGGCGGGTAAGTGGGGGATAACCTCCAACTAGAATTTTTTTTCAATGGAATCCAACTTTTTTTTTTTTTTTTTTGTCTTTCCCGTATGGGGGTGTGTTGGACCTCGTCCCTGCTTCATTTTGATTACATTAGTAGATCTCTCTCCGATCTATCTGCGCCTCACCCAATGACATGTGCAGTCTTGAGGCTTGACCAAGCGACCTTGACTGTCCTTTGTCCTGCCTCTGACTACTCAACGCTGAATTTTCTTTTAGTCTTCGGGTATTTTACCCCAAATATTCAGTTAACACTCTTTGGGGCTTCAATGAGTGTGGTTTATGGTCAGACCGAATGCCATTCACATTTTTTGTTGGTACTTGCCAAATGATTTATTATTATATTTTTTATGTTCTCTATTTTACAGGTGCCTGCAGGTTTTTTCACACGATGCAATGCCACCTCGTGGAGCCTCAGGAATGACTTTTTCTTTTGCCTTTTTCAATTCGTATTTGTGTTTACTATCCTATTATTTGCAATTTTTCCTGTTAAACACTTGCATACTGCTTACTAACAATGTATGCAAGGACTCCGGAGGTCTAGAATCATTCAAAATAAATAAATGTAGTTTCGTTTAACAAAAAAAATTGACTCTTGCGAGAGCCTTGAAGGTGTTTCGATGGAGTCCCCTTACATGAAATGTGATTTGCAGTAGTATTATTTGACAAAGATATAGGCGAAGCGCGGTTTCATTGTTAGAATGGTTCCTGACCAATCTCTTTGTTTCTATTATCCTTGGGTGTTGCTGTCGTGATGCAGTAATATAGGTAATTAATAGTCTCTGGAAAGGTTCCCCATACATAAATAATCACACACTCCGAAACTAACCCTAATAACTCATGTAATAATGGCAATTCTGGTGGTTTACATTACAGTTATAGTTTTACATTTTAAATCTAGTGAGTACTTTGGAGGTTATCCACCACCTACCCACCCTGATAATAAGTAACAGATGGTTACTCCTTCAAGGCACTCGCAAGGACTCTAATTTTTTTAATGAATCTAGACCTCTAGTGTCCCTGCATACGTTGTTAGTAAGCAGTATGCAAGTGCTAAGCGGGAAATCAAGATACAATAAGTGTTAGTATGACTTATGGGAGGGGTGTTGGTTATCCAATAAATGTACCGGTACCCAAATTAATGTTAATCATTGAATTGACTTTTCCAGCCGTACCCTCCACACAGCATTCCCTAAGATGGCATCGGTTAGAAATGAGAGAAATTATTTTGGTAAATATTTCCCTATCGAGTCCACGCTCAAAACACACTTTAAAAAATTAAAACAAATTGTACTAGGTAGATTACAGTTAGTAATAAGTAATTCAGTAACCGGAATTGAAAAATATTGCATTTTAATGTTTTTTTTATTAATTTTAAAAACGCGAAATGTCATTTTTCAAGGACCGCCATGTTAATTACGACGATGAAATACGCATTTTTAAAAGTAACAATCACTTTCTTCAGTTAGACAATAATAAGTACAAAAAAACTATACCAGGAAATGAACCTTTTGAAAATAAGAACATTGTACGAATTATATGTCTTTTAATCTACAAAATACAAAATGGACTTATACACACAAACACAACATTTATAAAAACATCACAAGTACACGAACATTATACTAGACAACACAATAAATTGTACACAAATACTGTCAAGACTGAAAGTGGCAAGAGAAGTATTGGTCACGAGGGAGTTCATGTATATAATCTCCTTCCAGATAACCTAAAAACGGAAAATAATATAAAAACATTTAAAAAAAAAAACTATTTAAACTCAAAATGTTGGAACAAAATTAAAACTATTACTTCTTACTATTGTACTATATATGCTCTGTATTTAAGTTAAGAAAGCGAAATATTATGTTTCTTTTAACTTAATAATAATAAAAAAAAGTACGAATTGCAATCTTAGGAAATGATAAATAATGCGTATTAATCATTATTCTGTTCGGTTTCATAAACACGAAAAATCACGCGAGATGTTTTCCGTCGTAATTAATCCAAGATCACTAACCTTATTTTTCGACGCTTATTACTATTACTAACCTTCGTCGTTTCGACTACTGTACTAAATAAAGGGGGTTTAAGGGTTTTATTAAAACAAAATATGTACATATTTCTTTTTATTATTAATGAACAGTGTTTATTTGTATTATTTATCATATTTAGAAAAACAAAAATATCAAATTTATTAATTTATTAAGAATGAGATCATAGTTTTCTTGCAAACTCACCAATTGTAACATTTTTAAAGTTGGTATTTGAATTAGTTATAACTAAATTTTGAAAAAAAAATTCAAAATCAAAAGCAAAGACTTGATTTAACTAATAAAATAAAAGTTTTGTTGAAAATCTAGAAACTAATAAAAATTTGGTCACGTTATCACTAACCTTCGTCGATGCGACGAGCCATGGTTGCGGAATTGGCGCTCGTGAACTCCCCCCATCGTCCGCACTACCGTCAATGGCAGAAGTAACGGGCGAATGAGATTAACCAAAGTATGAAAGAATTACGGTAGCGAGCGCGAAAGTTATCGCGGTTTTTTTAATCCTGCGTCGTCGATTCGACGAAGGTTAGTGATCTAGGGTTAACAATATGGCGTTCCTTGAGAAATGACATTTCGCGTTTTTAAAGATAACAAAATAACCATCAAAATGCAATATTTTTCAATTCCAGTTACTGAATTACTTATTACTAACTGTAATCTACCTAGTACAATTTGTTTTAACTTTTTAAAGTGTGTTTTGAGCTTGGACTCGATAGGGAAATATTTACCACTAGCTTTTTCCCGCGGCTTCGCTCGCATGGTATTAGGGGATTTCCACTCAACCTGCTCCACCTTCCCTCTCCCCAATCCACTCCCCCATCAATCCCCCGCGCCCCACCCCTCCCCACACACCACTCCCCCAACAACCCCCCCCCTCCCCCTCCACCCACCCCTTCCTCCACCCCTCCCCCTTCCCTTCCTTCCCTCCCCGCTCTTCCACCCCACTCTGCCTCCTCCACCTTCCCTCTCTCCACTCCACTCCCCCCATCTCACCCCCTACCTCACCTCACCCCCTACCCCTCCACATTCCCTTTCCCCCCACCACCCCCCCCCCCCGTCAACCTTCTTCCCCCCACCCCCTACCCCTCCCCCCACCCTCCTCCCCCTCCCCTTCCCCCTGCATCAACACCCTCCCAACACCCCCTCCCCCCTCCCCACTCCCCCCATTCACCTCTCGCATTCCACACATTCATTCCCGATACATTCGGTTTTCTAACTGCTCGCATGCCACCTACTATAATTTCTTAAACAAATTTCATAATGCCAGAACTCAACGGTAGTTTTATACAAAAAAAAACGAAAAAAAAAATTATCCAATTTGGTTCAGTCGTTCGGGTTTATACATTTCGCGGCTAAAGTTCGGTGTTTGGGCGAAATTCCTAAAAAATAAAACTAGTTATTTTTATACTAATTTGGGGTCGGGGAATCCGAATCTGAAAGAATTAGGCGGCGGCAAGCAATATTAACTGAATTACACGACTTTAAAATTTTTTATACACATACAGGAAAATAGCCATTTTGGAAGCATTTTGATTCCTAGAAAATCAAACTAGTTATTTTTATACTAACTATGGGTCGGGGAATCCGAATCTGAAAGAATTAGGCGGCGGCAAGCAATATTAACTGAATTACACGACTTTAAAAATTTTTATACACATACAGGAAAATAGCCATTTTGGAAGCATTTTGATTCCTAGAAAATCAAACTAGTTATTTTTATACTAACTATGGGCCGGGGAATCCGAATCTGAAAGAATTAGGCGGCGGCAAGCAATATTAACTGAATTACACGACTTTAAATTTTTTTATACACACACACATGAAAATAATCATTTCGGAAGTATTTTGACACACGTAGTACAAAGATCATAGAAAAACAAGATAACATAGATGTTTTTACCACACAAAATTAGGTGTTGCCATTAAGCAGTAATATTAATAACGTAAAATAACATGTTTATATTTTAAGTACTTATTTTTTTATAAATTTTACTCACTTTTGTATCACAAACCATGTTACATAAACCCAGCGTAGCTGCTAAACTACTTGAAAACAGGGATGTTTTTTGCCGTGACGCGAGCAGGCGGTATAAAGGGGCACAAACCATGTTACACAAACCTAGCGTAGCCGTTAAACTACTTGAAAACAGTGATGTTTTTTTGCCGTGACGCGAGCAGGCGGTATAAAGGGGCACAAACCATGTTACACAAACCTAGCGTAGCCGCTAAACTACTCGAAAACAGGGATATTTTTTTGCCGTGACGCGAGCAGGCGGTATAAAGGGACACAAACCATGTTACACAAACCTAGCGTAGCCGCTAAACTACTCGAAAACAGGGATGTTTTTTTGCCGTGACGCGAGCAGGCGGTATAAAGGGGCACAAACCATGTTACACAAACCTAGCGTTAGGTTAGGTTAGGGACGCGAGCAGGCGGTATAAAGGGGCATAAACCATGTTACACAAACCTAGCGTTAGGTTAGGTTAGTTTAGGTCTGCTGTTTTTTCTGCTGTTATCTATTTTCATATTGATATAGGGATAAATATTTTTGAGAGCTGGTAACACTGCCGGCACATGTTTTGGTACATTTCTTGTTTTTCTATGATCTTTGTACTACGTGTGTCAAAATACTTCCGAAATGATTTTTTTCATGTGTGTGTGTATAGAAAATTTTAAAGTCGTGTAATTCAGTTAATATTGCTTGCCGCCGCCTAATTCTTTCAGATTCGGATTCCCCGGCCCATAGTTAGTATAAAAATAAACTAGTTTGATTTTCTAGGAATCAAAATGCTTCCAAAATGGCTATTTTCCTGTATGTGTATAAATATTTTTGAAGTCGTGTAATTCAGTTAATATTGCTTGCCGCCGCCTAATTCTTTCAGATTCGGATTCCCCGACCCCAAATAGTATAAAAATAACTAGTTTTATTTTTTAGGAATTTCGCCCAAACACCGAATTTTTTCCCATTTCGCATACATACGTATATTTCGGTGATTCATTTTTAGAGATAGTTATTAAGTACGAATTATTATTCTTCTTTTTATATTCTACCAAAAATCCAGTACGGCCGTTTTATACTTAAACAATGCGATACCTGTTTATCCAATTAAAACAATAATTTTTCTGTGATGTCAAAATTTGAGGATGACATTTTACAAAACAAAGATTCTTAAATGAAAATTCTATTTTAGAAAATATTTAAATTAGCGAAGTACCTACTTCTCTAATAATTGGAATCGATTAAAGAATTATAGATATCTTACTAATCGTGCCACCTATTGCAATTTTTTCATACAAATTTCGTAATGCCAGAGCTCTGTGCTATAGCCTATATGTTTATATTATTGTAAAGTTTCATTAAAATCCATTCAGTAAAGTAGGAATTAGTATTTTATACGTATTTGAATTTTAACATAAAAGGGATGTCCATAGTAACCTAATTAAAAAAAACATCGTTTCCAAGGCGACAATTGACGTTTGCAATAAATTGATTTTGTTAACGACAGAAAACGTATGAAAAATAATTTCATAACGCCAGAGATTATTCATAACGCCAGAACTTACCAATAAATATAGCTTATAGATCTCGCAAATAATGTAGCTTTCTATTAGTGAAAGAATTTTTAAAATCTATTCAGTAGTTTTGTGTGAAAGATTAACAAACATACATCCATACAAACATTCACCTTTATAATATTAGTAGGAAGATCTCGCAAATAATGTAGCTTTCTATTAGTGAAAGAATTTTTAAAATCTATTCAGTAGTTTTTGTGTGAAAGAGTAACAAACATACATTCATACAAACTTTCACCTTTATAATATTAGTAGGATTATTTTTCTCAGGGCCTCCTGTGTGGAGCTTATGTAAAAAAAAATCATATCCTGGCGAAAAAACCTCGGAGTTTGAAACGTGTCGATAATTTTTATTAAAGATGTGGTATTGAACAAAGTGTTTGTTTGATAAGTTTTAAGATTTTCACGGCCAAAAGCATTTTCGTTATTTGTTTTTGGGGTGTTATGCCGTGTTGCGCTACCTCCTTCTTTAGCCAACGTTTCGGACATCGTTGCAGTGTCCATCATCAGGGCAGATCCGGCAGATCCGGTAGATGTGTGGATCTGCCGGATCTGCCCTGATGATGGACACTGCAACGATGTCCGAAATGTTGGCTAAAGAAGGAGGTAGCGCAACACGGCATAACACCCCAAAAAAAAATAACGAAAGTGTTTGTTTTCTTTAATTAAAAATGACGCCGCAAAATAAATTTTTGCAAAGATTGATAAAGTTGTTATTTATTATTTGTAATATTTTATGAGAGTAAAATTATTAACTCAACGCGTATTCATTCAATAATTCTGGGTCTAAGTAAATCCACTTCCACTCGGCACATTAGTTAAATACTTAATTAGATCGGGGCTCGAATTGAAAATTACTATCCCGCGAACGTAAGCTTTATGGCAGTGGTTTCGTAAGTAGCGTAAGGTAGGGATTATAGTATGAGAAATATAGAAATACAAGTGTTTTATGGAAAAGGCTTGGTTTATTCCATTTTGTAAGGACACTATCGGGTCCTGAATGTTAATTTTCACTTAGACCGCGGCCCGTTCGCCATCTCTACATCTTCTCTACATATCTATCTATCTATCTTCTATCTATCTATCTATATAAATAAAAATGAATCGCCGAAATGTATGTACGCGCATAACTTCCGAACGACAGCATAAAATTGGATAATTCTTTTTTCTTGTATTCGCTATTGTCAGGACAAGGTTTGTATGAAACTACTGGTGAGCTCTGGCATTATGAAATTTGTATTAAAAAAATTGCAATAGTGGCACGCGAGCTGTTTGAAAACTGAATGTATCGGGACTGAATGTATGGAATGCGGGAGGGGGGAAGGGGGAGGGGAACTCGGGTAGGGATTTCGCGGGATGGGGGGGAGGGGAACGCCAGAGGGGAAAGGGACGCGGGAGAGGAAGGGGAGGCGGAAGGGATGGGACGAATGGGAAAAGACACGCAGGGAGAAAAAATTTCTTTATTAAATGGCGTAGCAACGCATGCCGGGTACCAGCTAGTTATAAAATAAAGTGCTCCGCCACGTCAACTGTTTTTTTTTTTTAATTTTTATTTAGATGTATAGTTTGGCAAGAAAGTGTAGAAATTAATTCAATTGGAACTAAACGTGTTCATTACTATGGCAACACCGAATTATATGACGTTTCTTATGGCTGTCATATTATGTGTTATCATATTGTGTGTATCAACGTGTTACGGTTGATTTATTGTCTTAAATCTGAGTAGAATATCGCTGATTTGATAATATTTTTATTCATTGTTTGCCTGAATTTAATTAAAATGAATAAATTATTACATAGTGATACAAGAGGGGTTATATTCTGCGTTTTTCAACGCAGCCTAGCCGAGTGTCACGCGAAGAAGCTTCTTTTTAATTTAGAAGATGTTTGCAAACGAACTGCTGAAATGACTGGTACGTAGTATAGTTTGTTTAATAAATTTCATTAGTATTACAAGATTTATGCCAATTTTCGAGCGATAATAACCATTACAATCTGATTTGAGGTTATGGTAAAAAAATCTGATTTTGACACTTCATTTTGACAGATAATATGCGGCCACAAGAAAAAGGGAATAACTCAATAAAAAAAATAATATTAAACTCGTAGAAAAGTTACCTTTTTCTCGTTTTCTCTTTCTTTCTTTCCAAGTGAATATTATCTAGTGTGTGTTTTTAAAACTCCCTTATATAATAATAATTTTAATGATTTTTCACACACAGGTAAATCTGAATCAACGGTAAGACGAATTGTCAAGGAAGGGGAAAAGGCAGATGGAAAATTTGAAACACCGGGAAAACAGAAAATGGGCATTATGTAATAGCATAAGTGCTGATGATTGGAAAAATTGTTGCAAACACGTGATGAAAATTGATGCAGAATATTATGCATGAGGCAGTAATATATATGATATCGATGAACTGCGCTTAGATGAAGATGAAGATACGGAAGAAGAAGAATCACACGAGGACGAAGACAATAATTACATGTCGGGTGTTGAATTAATAGACTTAAATTTTTAAGTACCTACGTTTTTATATCGGAATAAAAGCCCACTTAAAACTTGTTTTGTTTTATTTTGCTTCTATTAAATTACAGTTTTTTGTGCAAATTTTTTGAAAATACAAATACGCTATGAAATATGCATTTTGCCAGAAGTGTTTTTTTAAAACATACGTTCTTTGTCTTATGAGCCATCTTGGTGTTGCCATTTAAAACTAGAAAACGATCGCAGCGCCATCATTTATTTTCTACACTTTCTTGCCAAACTGTACGTAAATTTATTCGTACATCCAATAGGAAAATATTAAAAAATATAATTAAGAAGTACAGTAACATTTACAAATACATTTAAAAAAAGAATACTAAATAAAAAAGATAACTAGACAAAAATACATTATATAAGAATAATATTGGTAAGTAATCAAAAAATATTTTTTACATATTATAATGCACATATCCTAAGAAAAGTGCTGAGACTTGAGGCTTCCTTTACGGCATTTGGCAGATTGTTATAAAGTTTTTACCCTTTATAAAACGCGCTATTTTGTGTGCACAAAAGTTTAGTTTTGGGAAGCCTAAAGTCTCCGCGTCTTCTCGTAGGATAATTGTTAACATTTTCTTGAAATATAATATTACTCTGCAGATAATTTGGGAGCATATTATCTTTAAGTTTGTATATCATTGTTTATGTATTATATGTTGTTTTATTTCATAATTTTAATTGTAGTAAAAATCTTCCATTTTAAAATCATCCTCATCCCCCTATTTTTAAACGACTTCAAAAAGGAGGAGGTTCTCAATTCGACTGTATTTTTTTATTTTTTTTTATTTATTTTTTATTTATTTATTTTTTTTTATTTTTTTTATGTTTGTTACCTCAGAACTTTTGACTGGGTGAACCGATATTGATGATTCTTTTTTATTTGAAAGCTGGTGCTTTCCGTGTAGTCCCATTTAAATTTGGTCTAGTTTCGACAATGGCATCCATGAGAAAACCATATAAGTCTTAAATTTGCATTAAGAATGTGCGCGACAAATGGACGAATAACTCAATATCACGCCAACCGATTTCGATGATTCTTTTTATTGGAAAGGATGTACTTCAAAGGTAATTTGATGAGAGTTTGGTTAGGTTCTGATTATCGGATCCATGACAAATTAACGAAACTCGGCCGAATCTCTTAATTTGACCTTAACGTCGCTATGCTAAAATTATGTCCGTTTCATATGAGCAGCACGTTTAGTAGGTTTATCAATATTCGGACAAATTAGTTAGTGTACTTCAGATTCACTAAAAATCAAAAAATAAACAAAAATTTTAACAAAACAAAAAAAACGACTTCAAAAAATGCACTAAAAAGTAAAAAAATAATTTCGTATTCTTCTACAACTTCGTAATCAACTTACTTTTTCTAATCATCAATATGTAGGTACGATTGTTATTTTTGGAGTCGGTGTCGAAAGGTACCCGGCCCGGCGTGCTCACTTGACAGCTCCCCGCACCGCCGCGGCCCCGCTCTCGCCTCTTGCCTCGTCAAGTCGCTTGTGCGACACAAGCACATCTCACCTATAACTATGTATGTAGTTACATACCTACGTTGACTGACACCGACTCCAAAAATAACAATCGTACCTACATATTGATGATTAGAAAAAGTAAGTTGATTATGAAGTTGTAGAAGAATACGAAATTATTTTTTTACTTTTTAGTGCATTTTTTTAAGTCGTTTTTTTGTTTTGTTAAAATTTTTGTTTATGTATATATAACCTGTAGTTTATTATTTTGGGCTTCGTTACATAGGAATAAAACACTAGAACAATAATTTAAATGCGGAGTTACAATAGAATTGTAGACAAGGCGCGTTGTCTTGAGATCTAAGTTATTTCTGATACTTTTTAGGAATCCAACTTTTTTAGCAATTTACTTTGTTATGTATTCTAAGTGTTCGTCGAATTTTAATTTATCAACTGTCTGTCTGTTCGCGATAAACTCAAAAAGTACTGAACGGATTTTCATGCGATTTTCACCAATAAATAGAGGGATTCATGAGGAATGTTTGGGTCTTTAATTTGTCAAGGTTTTGTGTAAATTGGTTGAAATATATAAGAATAAAGGAGAATGTCTGTATGTGGTGGATGAGCGGGCTGGCAAGCGGATGGTGTGGATTTGATTTGTATGCAAATTCACAGATGGCGGTGTGAGTTAAAAGGTTTGGTAACCATTCAGTATATGGCGTTGTGTTTCGTTAGCAACGCGTGGCCGGGTCAGCTAGTTATAGAATAAAATCCTCCACCACGTCTGTCTGTCTGTCTGTTCGCGATAAACTCAAACTACTCTACGGATTTTCATGCGGTTTTCACCAATAGATAGAGTGATTCATGAGGAAGGTTTAGGTGTATAAGTTATCAAGGTTTTGTGTAAATTGGTTGAAATATATAATATATAAATGTGGACGAGCGGGCTGGCAAGCGGGCGGTGTGGATTTGATTTGTATGGAAATCTACAGTTTTACGCCGAGGTAGATGATATTTTGCACATGCGACTTTCAAAACAAGAGGAAAAATGCACATGTGCCAAATTGCTCTTTGTAAATGTACAAAAATGTACATGTGACCTTCAAAACGACATTTAACTTCAAAACTACATTTACAAACTACAAAATCGATCGCCATTTCAAATGTCAAACGGATAATAGTAGAAGTAAATGCAAATAGCGTAGCGTGCAACCAACGTAAAACCCATAGTCGAAGCGTAGCATCGTGAACGAATACTAGCAAAATAGTATGGCGGGACGGTGCGTTTGCTACGCGTATCAAACTGGAGTCTCTCATAAGTATCTAACGCACCCGGGGAATAAGAATGGCACAAGTCAAAAAAATGTATTTTTGAGTTAAGTACGCAGAAATATTCCTGGATTCTATTTTTCAATTCTTAAAAATGTTATTGTGGCCTTAAAAGCGAATATGTAATTTTTATAATGTAACTAGCAGACCCGGCCACACGTTGCTGTGGCTAACGAAATACAACGCCATCACCCAACCTTTATAAAATTCGCATCACGCGCTTGCCAGCTGCCCGCTGCCTGAATTGAATATTTGAATTTCTCGGCTTTTCTCTACTATAATAAGCACGTATTATACATATAAACCTTCCCCTTGAATCTATCTATCTATTGGTGAAAACCGCATGAAAATCTGTTTCGCAGTTTAAAAGATCTATGCGCACATACATTTTGAGCGACTTCATTTTATACTATGTAATGCAATTCGAGCGATCGCCACTAATTAAACAATGCTTGCAATGCAACACTGGATATTTGAAAAGGGAAAATCAAATACCTACTTACTCTAGGACATCTATTTTCCAATTTCTTCCGTAGAACGAATTTCAAAAGTGACTATAGTACTGCCCGCCAGCCGTTTTAAATCGCACAAAAATATGTTTTCTTTGAATTTCTCGGCTTTTCTCTAATATAATTTACATGTATTGTACATATAAACAATCCTCTTCAATCACTCTATCCATTCGTGAAAACCGTATGAAAATCCGTTGCGTAGTTTAAAAGATTAACGCGCACATACATTTTGAGCGACTTCATTTTATACTATGTAATGATGATAATGATGATGATGATAATGATGATAATGATGTTTTAATCGAATTCTAGCAAAATATGTATATTGGCATGTTGATCGTTGTACCACTATTATAATATTAAACCTAATAAATATGATTATATTGCTTTTCAATTTTTGTAAAGATATAATTTTTTATTACGTTTATTATTCTTTTATTTTTTGTACTATAAAAAGGAAAGATTTGATTGTTTGCTTGTTTGCATTGAATATGCTCCGAAACGACTGAACCGATTTGAAAAATTCTTTCAACAATAGAAAGCTACTTTATCAGCGAGTAACATAGACTATATATAATGGTAAGCTCTGGCGTTATGAAATTTGTATAAATGAAAATGTGTGTATTTCATATATTTTTGCGGCAGGGAGAAAAGGCAGGGGGAGGGTGGGGTATGCGGAGAGGGAAGACACGAGGGAGGGGAAAGGTGGGGAAGGTGGAAGGGAACGGGGATGCACGGGAAAGGATACGCAGGGAGAATCAATTTATTTCTTTGAATGGCATAGCAACGCATGCCGGGTACCAGCTAGTTGGTTAATAAACTGATTTAATGCCATCAAACGAAATATTCAAACTGTTCTCCTGAAAAAAAGGTTTTTTGAGTTGTGCCATTGTTATTCGCCGGGTGCGCTATGTACGAAGGGACTTCAGCTCAAGTATACTTGGCCAGCATTAAATTTGACTCCAGATACTAACATCTACAGCCTGTATGTCGGACGAATATCTACAGCTCATATGTTGAACTAATATCTACGAACTTCAGAGTGTTGACTAATATCTACAGAGCGTAGGTTGAACTAATAACTACAGAGCGTAGGTTGGACTAATCAGCTAAATGTTGTTACGTTACAAAAGATAAAGAATAGAGTCCCTTATTCCTGTTGCGAGGAGTTAGTGAATTAGGTTCCAGTGCACAGCTCGCCGCACCGCCCCCCTCTCCGCCCCCCTCTCCGCACGCGGAGGTCCGTGGCCGAGTGCCGATCGGCACCCGGCATTCATTCAACCGCTTGCCCCTGGCGCGACAACAGTGTCCAAGTAATTGCGCTATGGCGCTCTCCGAAATTCTAGACTCGTGATTGTTTCTATAATGAGTATTGTGCACGAGAAGGCTCCAGCCCACCAGTAGCCTGTCTGACGACTACCTCATTTCCTGCTTTGTGAGTAAAATGAATCTTTGCCCCCTCTTGTGTGCTACATCCCGCGTTTAAATTCACTAACACGTGTGGAGAGTTGAGAGAGAGAAGTTCCCCGCCATGTTAGAATACTAGTCCTAGCAAGTACCCATGTGTAGTTTGCCGAGGCTGGCAATTGTAAAACCCTGTCTCCTTCTAAATGAATAAACCCTTTACGTGCAAAACTGTGTTCTGATTGAGGAAAGAGACCTGGAGATTGTGAGGAAAGGAGGAGGAGGAATTCACAAGCGAACCACAACACTCGCCTTGGTTTTAAGAGGAACCTTGCTTGCGCCGGCTTCCTGAGCTAGTTCTGTTGGCCTATTTATTGCGTGTCCTTTCCAGGTTTGGTTTAGCAAATGCGGTAATGCTAACAATGTGTCCAATAGTCCGATATTAGGGATTTTTACATACATACTTACATAAATTAAGTTTTTTAAACTGCACACACAATATTACGTTATTCCAATATGCTATACATAATTGCAAATCTAACCTCTGCCAGTGCTGTAGATATTCGTCAACACTTTGGTTCTCATAGATATTTGTCAACAGTTTGAGCTGTATATATTCGTCAACACTTTGATTCTCATAGATATTAGTTCGATTTTTTCAGTTTTTGGAATTCCTGTAGATATTAGTAGACGCCTCCTTAAATTTCGTATACGCTAAAGACCGACGTGTCAGAAATTTATTAGCACACAACCATCTGTCACGCATATTCGAGTGTTGGAGTCATTAGTTACCCAGATCTTATGTTCAGAGTGAAAAATAATAATATATTGTCAAATCGTTTTCACCTTTTTTGACGTGTCGAACATTAATACACGTCAAACTCAACTTAACCATAATCAACAACCAAAATTGGTTTGTTATGATAAGTTAGCATAAAAGGTAGAAAGTTCGGAAGTACGAAAGGATAGGAAGTTCTGGGAAAGAAAGGGGTATTAGGCATGGGTAGGAATCTCGGGGTCAGTGTGTCCAGGAGTAACGGACGCATAATAATCTATCCCTCCCTCTGCAGTGTAAGGTGATGTTCCGAGAGAGTACGTTTGGAGAAGTCAAAGGGACTCTCTCAGACACTCTCTCCCGATCCGGCCTGCCATGCAGCTGGCGGGCAGACGCAACCCCAGCCAAAACCTGGACAAAACTCACCCCACGAACCCGGGCACCCCTGCTAAGTCACCAAACGTAGCGAACCACTTGGGGTGACCTATAGCAAAGGTGTTGGTTATCCAATAAATGGTTCCCATACCCGCCTCCCAAATTATTCAAAACTAGCTAGCTCCCGGCATGCGTTGCTATGCCATTTAATAAATAAATTGTTTCTCCTTGCGTGTCCTTTCCCATTCGTCCGTTCCCCTTCCGCTTTCACTTCCTCTCCCGCGTTCCCGCTCCGCCTCCTCCACTTTCCCTCTCCCCACTCCACTCCCTCCCTTACCCCGTCCGACGAACTCCCCTCCCGAATTCCCATCCCCCTCCCAGGTTACCCTCCCCCTACCACGAACCCCCTACCCGAGTTACCCGCTCCCCCCTCCCGCATTCCATACATTCAGTTTTCAAACAGCTTGCGTGCCACCTATTGCAATTTTTTTTATATAAATTTCGTAATGCCAGAGCCCACCAGTAGTCTTTTACAAACCTTGTCCCGACAATAACGAACACACAAAAAAAAGAATTATCCAATTTGGTGCAGTTGTTTGGAAGTTATACGCGTACATACATTACAGCGATTCATTTTTATTTATATAGATAGATAGATAGATAAAGCAAAAATTCTCGACAAACTCAAGTCGCATTTAAAGAAACGTGATTTTTTCATACTTTGCGAGTATACTTTTGCGATTTTTTTACTTAGATAATTTTATATAATTACATTTTGGCTTTACAAATGTTAGATAATATCTTTAAAAAAAATGTATTTTTTTACGAATTTAAAAATTTAAGATTTTTTTTTTTTTAATTATTTATTATAATTACAATTTTACAACAAATATATATATTTTTTTACAGGTATTTTTTTTTTTTTTACTACCCTTCCATTTAAAGCATTTGCTTGTGTATGGAAGGGGAGTGTACATAAATGCTATTAGTTATTAGTTATAAGTTAGTACTTAAATAATTAATTGTACATAAATATATGTGAGCTGCAGTATGTATTTGATAATGGTGTGAATTTTTTTAAAAAAAGAAAGAATGTAATGGAAAACTAAGGATATTTGTAAGATTAATTGACAGTAGTTTTTTTCTTAAGAATATTTTTAAAATGTCTCTTGATAGAGAGCAGTATTCGGGTTTTATCATTAATGCTTCTGATTTCTTCTGGTAGACGATTGAAAAAAGTTCTTCCCTGGTAAGTATAATGATGCTGTGCAAAAGACGTATTTAGTTTTGGGCATAGAAAAACATGTTTAAGTCGAGTTCTGTTTTCATTTAAAAATGGATATTTATCTTTTTCCTTTATAGAAGATGTCCAAGATAAATATGTTATAAATCGGTAGAAATTCAGAATGCGGTAAGAAGCTGCTAATTGAGTTAATCGCAGCGATTATTATCTTGTCACACGAAGCGATTTCGTCACTACTGTTCAAATACTGACGAAATCGCTACTTGTAACAGAGTCAAAGTTTTTCTTTGCATGCAATAATAATTTCTCCCGTAGGTTATCGAGAAAGATCGTGTTTACTTTACGTCTGATATATATTTTAGTTTATGTGAGTTGGTCATGCAACCCAATAATTAATGGGTCTTTTAATCTTTAACAAGGGTTCTTTATGCCGACATTCATTTTAGTATTTCGCTTGAGAATTAATTAAGAAAATAAAAGTAATTAGAACCTCGTGCTTCTTAGCTGACTGAAAAATGTTTTGGTTTCGACCTCGTTCAGTTTTGCCTGATTTTGGTTTGGAGATTAGATCCGAGTAGATTAAGGAAGGGACGCTTAGATGGTTTGAGCATCTAGAGTAGTAATGATCAACCTTGTTAACGGGAGGCCCAATTTATCAATTTTCATTTTGTTCGTGGGCTCCCTGGTGGCAGGGTTACCTACGGCTTTCATAGTAAATAATTTTTTAATGTTAGAATTTTTAAGTAACGACTCCCGCGCGAATCTATTCTGTCGATTGTAGAAAACTTGAGCTCGCAGCTAGCGCCACACGCTAGCCAGTAGCGAGAATTATGACTCCCGCGCGAAATAATTCTGACAGTTGTTGGTGCCTCCGTTCACGGAGATACTTACAAGATACTCGATCCTCGTGCGCGTATCATACGCGCCGATCGTAAGTACCCCCCGTACGATTTTGCTGGTGCCCGTTCATGGCGCTAAGCGATGGCTGTCGGTTTCCAATCAATATCACGATACCGACAGTGTTAATTGCGCGCGACGCGTCACATCATTTGTGTCTGATACTTATTCGTTTGACGTTTGACAGAATGGCGTCGGAACATGAAAGTAATGTTAGATTTGTTCTGGAAGTGGAAAAAATGCATGTTTATATAACTATACTTTACCAGAATACGTAAGAAAGGATTTAGTGGAGAAGGCATGGATTGATGTTGGAAAAAAGTCATATGACATCGCATGACAGCGTGTTAACTCCACGGCTGCACGTGAAAAATGATCAAGTTCAGTATATTTCGGATAGCGCCGTGTACGGAGACTAGCATTAAAACGTAGTATATCAGCAGGGTACTTGTGGTTTCGTCACAATTACGTAGATTGTAAGTATCTCCATGAACGAAGGGCCTTACGAAATCAGCTGTTGGTAGGCCGCCATCTTGAGGCAAACGCGAGCAAAGTTAACCACATTGTTAAATTAAATGTGTATTGCCCGCCTTCAGTAGCGCAGTACCCTCTTACCCCGTAAAGATACTGGGAACTTTATCAAATCCGTTTAAAGTTAGACTCGCGATTCAATCCAACAACAATGTTATTTTTATGTTTAGATTATTTTTTATCTATCCAGAGGCCCAATCACAGAGAAAATGATAAGTTTACGATATCGGATCGATAGACCTTCCTGCGACTTTATATCGATATAGAGAGCACGGTTTTACTGTTGAGATCCGAACCAATATTGACAGGGAATTAATAAGAAATCGAAATACGCTGGCAACACTTGTAGGTGTTGTCTATTAATTCACATTCCCAAACGTCTAACGCCAAGCAATTACGTAAAAATATTCTCTAGTCTGCATATACTTTTTGACACTAAGCAAAAATTAATCAGTTGTTTAGTCATATTTCAAAAATTTTCGTTTCTCAGAGATCGAACAGAATAAAATCATCGCGTCTTAGAGGCATTATTTTTTTTTTTTATTAAATCAAACATACAACGAAGTTGAACTCCTATGAGTAATCAAAACTCATTAAGGGATCGCCAATTGGTACTTATGAGAAGTTAAACCCAACCCAACCCAATATGCAGACACAATATATGAAGAAAATTTTTACAAAACATTTCATACAAGCAACATACAGACACAACATATGAAGAATCACTTTACAAATATTTCACAGAAACATGTCTTATAAGATTTTATGAATTATTATAACCACTCATTTGATTTATGTACTGTCGGTGTCAAAAAGTTAAAATAAAGTATCCTCCATTGTTATGCGCCACGTTGCGCGCCCGTTGTTATGATGGGCCCTAAACATGTCCCAGGCCAGCTCACAGCAGAGACAAAAGTACCCTCTATTCCAGGGGCAGGTCGCACGAATGCTTCGGAACTCTCATCTCCCCACGATCGTCCGGGAAATACACTCTAGGAAATGCTCCTGCCGAGGCAGAATAACAACAGGATTGAGTTAAATAGATTCATGTATTGCAAATTCAAAACACAGTTTCATAGGTTATTAGTACAATTCAACACAAGAAATGCATATTACACAAACCTAGCTATCGTGTTTATACCTCGTGATCTCTGAAACGAAACTCCCTGAGTGATGGCTTTTCGCGAGGGTTTACAGTCTATCGTTAAAGGACACAAACAGAAGAGGGAATATTTGTACAGCTTACATGATGTTCGGGGATCCACGCCTTCCGGGTTCAGCAGGGGGCACTTCCGAGTCTAGGACAGGACCCGAAGTTCACACAGGCATGGCAGAATACCAGCGCTAAAACCCGTATGTACTTCAATTAACATCGCAGATGTAATTGCGTTCAAATTGGTCGACAGAAAGTAGCCGCGAACTCGGTGTTCGATCCGGGGGAGCGTAACGTGTTCCCGAGGCCGCTTGCAATTCTCGACTGGCCGGACGCGTTGGTGTGCGCGGGAGTGCAGAGAGGGGAGGAGGTAGGAAGCAGGAAACAGGGGGGAGCGGGGTGTTGCTGTCCGCGGTGGAGCTCCCGTGGGCTCGAATTCTGTCGTTTAGGGCGTACCATAACACTTCCCCCCGCGCTTGGAAAAAAAGCGACGTGGCAATGGAGCTGTAGGGAAAAAAAATCCTCTTATGCTTCCATCGGGGTTTTTGAGAGATTCGTTGCTTGAGAGATTGCCTAGCTAGAACATACAGTTTATGCTATAGTTTAGGTCACAATGTTTGTAGGGAATGGATGGGGGTACATAGAATGTTTGGAAAAGACAACTTTGGGGAAAGTACATGGTGTAAAACAACATACAAGGTTATGCAATTGAAAATAACAATACACATGGTTATGCAATTGAAAGAATGACAATACATTTGTACAAGAGAAGAGAAAAGGTGTAATTCTAAGGTTTCATTGGTCTGGGAGCTAAGTTTGCGAAGCGTGGATTTGTTTGGTTTCGGAGAATTTCGAAGAAAAGGACGTGGTTTCACAGATTCTAAGGATTACATTATCACTGCAATCAGACCCATTTGAGATAACACTCAAGAGTACACTTAGGCCTTAGAAAACACCTGGTTTGGTTGAAGACGTTGAAGTTCACAAAGTGGAGACTGTGGTTGCTGTGCCGCGACTATGGTTACAGAGGCCATTGAAGAGAAGAATCCAGTATCTGCAGACATGCCAGTACGAATCCTAAGTGTTATTATGGTAAACACGGATCGTATATAATGGTTATTGAAGCATAATGTAGCTCAAGATAACTTGTATTGGTACGCATTCAGCGAATACTGGTGGGTCAAGGTAATGATGGTTTACACATGATGATATATGCGTCACTGCATGACAGAGCAAGAGACGGCAAGGTTGGCATTGATAGCAAGAGTTAGAACAAACCTAGGAGCTAGCGTGCCCAAAAGGTAGTTTAGAGTGTCATAATGTATGGTGGGACAACTCAGCTTGCTGTGGCACGACAAGACAACATACATATGAGCGGTATGGTCTGTGCTTTCAGGAACAAATACGTAGAAAATGGCAGCAGGAGGGACCTTGTAACCACAGCGCGTGCTGTCAGGAAGTGAAGCTCAGCTTGGCTGTCGGTGATGACATCCGCCTGGGCTTCTTTTTAAATCCGGGAGAAATTATTATTAGAGCAAAATTCTTGAAGTTTACCTGCCTAGGGACCAATGAAGAAAAGGTTTGGAGAGAAACAAAATGTGTCCAGAAAATGAAATAAACGAAATTTTAACCACCGACTCAGAGAGTGACGAAGAGAGATTCCTAACTAAATTGTGATTACATGAACATTTTCCTTTTCCAGGATGACTTGGCGCTTGCCGAGTGACAATGTGTCTTGGTTAAAAAACAACCGGCAATCTATGGCCTATGTTAACATAAGATGGTAACATTTTCGTAGAATTTCAAAGAACAAGACAAAGAATCGTGAACTAGTCACGGCAAAGGGAAACCAATTCATGAATAAAGGTTGTCAAAAAGGAGACAGACGTTACGCCAAGTGCATATCGTACATATCCAACATTCATGAATGTGTTTCGTAGAATTGAGAAAGAGAAAAAAAGGTGAGACATATGCAGAGATTGAGGGGGAAAACCTGTAGATAACCGGACAGTTACCTATTCGAACTCCAAGTGAGGGCGAAATATGGTCAACGACAGATTTTTCACTTCATAACATAATCTGAGAACATGGGGGAATGGGGGGGAGGAGGGGAGAAGGGAGACGAGTTACGAAATTTGCTAGAGACTGGACTAATTTCCAATTCAAGCTCTATGTGAAAATGAAACATAATCAACCAGCAGATTTCCTGACTCTTTACATTTATCAGAAAAGGGTGAGGAGAAATTTGAATACACATTATAACAAAGAGGCTAATCTTTCGCGTGTATTGGGCAAAAGATTAGGGGTCATTTTAAAACTTCTACATGATTGTGAGAAAAGACAGACCCTTGCTCCAATTTCACAAACCTGGGGGTTTTCTTATTCGTTCTCCAGACAACGAGTTAGGTGGTTTTGTGCTCAATCGATTAACTCCCACAGCACTATGCCCCATAATTGACAGTGAAGCTGAAAACTAGTCCTTTTGGGATAGTAGATATTCCTGGGCTTCTTTCCTTTTGCAAAGAAGTAAAAAACAGGAAGTCCACGGGCATCGGCGTTGAATGACAACAAAGGGTTGTGGACTACATTTCGTAGATCGCACACAAAAGGTTTGATATTATTTCGTTCGCACGACTCATGGTAAGTGTTTTAACGTCTCCACGTATGGTGTACAAAATATGTAAGAACACACAAGATATAACTCAATTATAGACAGAAGTCAAAGAGCTTATACAATGCATCTTAAAGAAGATGGCAAAGCCGATATTATGTCGTTCACACGAATCACGGTAAGTGTTTTAACGTCTCCACGTGTAGTGTACAGAGTTTATACACAATTATACATAAAAGCGGTGCTCACGGCAAATAAATGACGCATGACCAGAACAGGTTATACAAAAGGGTGGTACTCATGGCAAATATGTCACACGACCAAAATAGAATGTACAAAACGGTACTCATGACAAATATGTCACACGACCAACTCAATAACATTTAGCTATGAGCAAAAGTGATTATGACGAACTTCTCGTATTGTGGCAGGTATTTTAAGGATCCCTCCTATAATGTAACAGGGTTGCGTTTAAATACAACACAATAAACGTTAACAATGCTTGTTTTAACACAGTATATGAAGATTTGTTAGATTAACTAACTCCGTAGCCCAGGAGCGTACGATAGAATAACAAGGAGGTAAACAATTTAATGTCACTTCGTATGTTATAAAGGCGGGGTGATGACAGAGTACATTTCTGTTTACACCATGTGACAAACAAAGACAGACCTATATGGTTTTACATACTGTCTATTGTAGCAACTTCGGTGGGGACAAACAAAAGGGACCAATTGTGGTTTTACATACCCTTTGTGCAGTTACAACATACCAGGTTATGTGCAATTTAGGTTGCAAATACTTGGTTAAATGGCGAAACAAGAGTTGAATGCCTATGTTTGCAAAACGATGATCAAACAAAACATTGATGATTTACGTTAAACTGCGGTTATTTATGTACGGAAAACAGGGCTGCCGTTAGGTTTTATTAACCTTTTCCGTCAGGGTTGAGGCATGTAATACAAGACATACATGTTGTGAAGAGGGACAAATGGAGGACTTCTTATAACAACAAAAGACCGAGTATTTGGTTTTACGTACTTTAGTTGAAACGGGCCCAAGAAGATTTGTATAAGGGTGGAAAGACCAATTTAAAGGCTTTTCCTTTACTTATATACATATGATTTCAAAATGGACGTGTCAAAATCCAATTTGTTAGCAAAGAGCTCGGGTAGGACGCCATCAATTTTTTTAACATTTGAGACAAATTGAAAACTACTGTGCACAAGGAATGTGATTATGTGAGTAACCACTTATTTTTACCATGATGAGTAAACTATGGAGTATGTTAAGATGGTTTACTAGTCCTGGGTCGTGATTTAACGCTTTGGAGTTTACCAAATCCGACTTTAGAACGACGCTCCAGTACTTACAGAACATAAAAGAAAAAATTTTGAAGAGATTCCTTCCGATATGATGAAAAAACAACAAACAAAAATGGTGAAAATTACAATTTTGCATTACATAGCAAAGCGTGCCATGGCATGAACGTTGCGTAGTGTGAGGGGTTGAGAGGCAATGATTTGGGTTCATGACTTTCCAAACACTGTGACTCGAGGGGTGTCTCTGCTCTAAAGTGATCAATTTTGGAACAGGTGAGAAAAAAAGAAAAAAACAAAAAACGTGTGGAACAAAAATTACGGTGGTTGCCAATTCATAAACATGAACGGGGCAAACTACGCCGTGGAGTGTACATAAATTTACAAAAATGATTTTTTTAACAATATTCGTTTCATCAACGAAAGGGTGGACATGTAATTGACACTTTACACGCCAGTCATTGTAAGACTTGATGTGCTTACCAAAGGGTTGTGGTGATACACACTGGATCATTTTGAGTTTGCTGAGATAGTGGGGGCAGTTTTACTTGACTCCTCACTTCCAGTCTTTGCAATATCCTTAATATGGTAATTACCAATGTGCTTTCCAGAGGAGTCAGACAAAGAGTACACTAGATTTGATATCTTTCTTAGAACTTTGGCCTTCACGAAACGTGGTGCCAGCTTGGCAGAGAAATACATGGCTCCTTGGGAAAGTGTGTTGTTCTTTCTCCAAACTATGTCTCCAGTATTGAAGGTGACATGTTTCCTACGTAGGTTGTATCTGTCCGCGCTCTTTTGATGAGCCAGGAGTAAAGCATCAGTGACTTCACTGTAGATGGCCGACAGTTCTTCCAGACGATGGGCATAGTCCGCGGTAGGGTTGCTTGTGGCGGCAATTGACGTAGGAAAGTTTGTGTCCCTATGTAGAGAACCGTGAACAACTTGTTCCATACCGTGTTTTAAGAAGAAAGGTGTGTAACCAGTGGCCAGGTTAACCGTGTTGTTCATAGCAGCCTGAATTTTATCTAGGTTTTTACACCAAGTACGTTGATCTTTATCAACTAGAATAGCTAGAGCTGTGTTGATTGTCTGGTTATAACGTTCGACAGTGTTATTCTGTGGAGTATACAAGGTGTTATAGTAAATGTCCTTGATTCCGTATTTGGCAAGAAAATCTTTGAATTCTTGGGCAATAAATTGTTTTCCGTTATCAACTATTATGGTTCTGGGTGTTCCGTAAGGTATAAAAATGTGTTTTTCCAGGAGTTTGATGATGGCGGACGCGTTGGCTCTTTTTAAAGGGAAGATCCAACAGAATTTAGTGAAAACATCCACTACACTAAGTATGTGCATGTGTCCGGCATAACTTCGAGGAAAGGGTCCGACGAGGTCCATTGACAATGATTGTAGGGGTCTGTCGGCACGTTTGGGATTACCCATTAGGCCGGCAGGTGCTGCCGTGCTATGTTTATAAGCTTTACAAGTTTCACATTTAGAGATGTAATTGCGAATTTGCTTAAAGAGACCAGGCCAATAATACTTCAAGGCGATTTTTTTATACGTCTTGAAATTTCCTGGGTGTATGGAGTCGGGAGCACTATGATTGTCAATGATTATTTGTTCTCTACCTTCGAGGGGAACGACAAGTTTCCACGAGTAATCTTCGAGGATGGATAGTGGTGCCTTGCAATTACGGTATAGTTGTCCTTCTTTTATGATAAAATTAGGAAACTTTTGTTGGTTATTTTTGCAACCTTCGAAGATTTTCAAGTACCATTCATCTTTTGTAGATGGAGGGGGGGCAATTGTGTCAACATTTAATGAAGCTAGTTCAATTCTTGAAAGGGCGTCGGGAACAATATTGTCCGCGCCTTTACGGTGAACAACATCAAAATTGTATTGAGACAAACGGGAGGACCAGCGAGCGAGCCTACCGGAGGGATTACTTAAAGAGATCAACCATTTCAAACTACTATGGTCTGTGACTACAGTAAATTTGCTACCGTCTATGTAACCGCGGAAATGGTGAACAGAATCCAATACAGCCAATAATTCTTTCTCTGTAATTCCGTAGTTTTTCTCGTGTTTGTTTAGTGTACGGGAAAAATACGCTACAGGGTGTTCGCCATCTGGGAATTCTTGAGTAAGGACTCCACCGATTCCTACATTGGAGGCATCCGTGTGGAGGGTAAAAGAGAGTGCAAAATCCGGGTAATTCAGAACGGGAGCTTTTTGAAGGGCATTTTTTAAAGTTGTGAACGCTTCTTCAGTTTCGACAGACCATCGGAAATTGCTGACGCCTTTACGAATGCCGGTAATTTTATTTAAGGGGGCTGCAATAGTGGAAAAGTCTTTGATGAATCTCCTGTAGTAACCTGCAAGTCCAAGGAAACCTTTGACTTCCTTCGCGTTTTTGGGTCGGGGAAAATTTGCCATGGCTTCCACCTTAGCGGGGTCTGTTCTTAGACCTTTTTCGTCGACAATGAATCCCAAATAACGTAGACGGGACTTACAGAATTCAGACTTCTTCAAGTTGATGGTTAAACCAGCGAACTTGAGTTGTTGGAAAACTTTTTCCAGCATTAATAGGTGTTTTTCAAAGGTATCGCTGACGATGATGAGGTCGTCAAGGTAACAAAACAGGCTATTATCGACTTCAGGACCGAAAAGTTTGTCCATCAGTCTTTGTAACTCGGCGGGGCTGTTTTTTAGACCAAAGGGTAATCTTTTAAAATGGAACATTCCCCTACCAGGTACAACGAAAGCAGTTTTTTCGCACGATTCTGCGTCCAAGGGTATTTGCCAAAACGCTTTGCTGAGATCGACAGAAGAGATGAACTTGGCGTTACGCAGCTTGTCTAAGGTTGCGTGAACGTGAGGTAAGGGATACGCATCAGCTTCCGTGCAAGAGTTTAAACGTCTACTGTCGAGACAGAAACGTGCAGAGCCGTCTTTTTTAGAAACCAAAAGAGTTGGGTTGGTCCATGCACTTCTGCTGGGAACCACCACACCCATTTTTAACATTTCGTCAAGTTCGTTTTCTAAAAGTTTAAGTTTTTGGGGGGCTAAGTTGTAATAACGTTGCTTGATGGGTGGGCCATTGGTTTTGATATGGTGTTCCACCAAATTTGTCAAACCTAGTCCACATTTTTCGAAGGATATTGATTCGAATTTATTGACCATTTCCTTTAGTTGGAGAGCCTGGTCCGTGCTTAAATTTTCGTGAGGTATTATTGTGCGGATCTCACTAATTTGAGCGGCAGTGGAGGTTTCGCCAAGAGTATTAAATACTTGGGGAGCAACATTGAATGCCTTCCAGAAGTCAACGCCAAGGATGAAATTTTGGGATATAGAGGGCACTATTAGAAAATTGATTGTAACTATTTTATTGTTACAATTAATTGGCAGGGCAAGGGCACCGATGACCGGCTGAGAAACATTATCTGCAGTCGTCAGGTGTGTCGATTGGGGCGAAATTCTAAAATCACTGTTAACAAAAGGCAAGTGAGCATTGTTGCCAAGACAGCTGATAGATGCCCCACTATCGAGTAATCCGGAAAAGGTCACATTGTTAACAGAGAAAGAAGCATAGAGTCTCCCATCTTTAGCTTGTTTGCAACAAACCGAAGAAACATTTAAGGTCTGGTTAAAATACTTAATGTGTGCTAACCAATCAGTCCATTCTTTAGACCTTGGTTCAGAATGGGTGCCTGAGAGGTTATTATTTAGTTTTTTGGCCTCTTCATGTAGAAATTTGGTGGGGGCTTGGAGAAATCCACCTGAGGTCTGACATCGCTTGGGTTTTGTAACCTTTCCATGTTGTGCCTTGATTTCTTGAAAATATTGCGCAGTTCGTCGCGTGGAGGAGAGCGGTCCCTAGAGTGATGCCTCTTGAAAGTTCGGGGTTCCTTGGATTCCAGAAACCTCGCTTGCTTGAAACAAGTAGTGGCCAGATGGCCTACTTTTTTGCAAAAAGAGCACACTTTTTTGTTGTCGAATTCTGGTTTTAAACCAGACGAACGGCTTGGCACAACTACATTATTTGACACATTCTTTATGTTCTTCCTATCCTGGTATGATTCCAGAAGGAGACAGACCTCGTTTAACTGGGCCAGGGATGCAATTTTCTGCGAGGTGATGATGTTCTCGTATTTGCTTAAAAGGCCATCAGTTATGACTGGTAATAGTTCAGCTTCCGAAACGGGATGTGAAAGCTTGATGTTAATGGATTCAGCCCTTTCTATGAATGTTGCTACAGGTTCATTTACCAGCTGTTTAATGGATAGTAAAGATAATTTGATCCTGTGCTGGGCTTCTGTTTTTCCGAAGCTCGAGATTAGGGCAGATCTGAGTTTATTCCAATCTTTGCATTTAGTTTTTTGAATGCGGTGCCAGGATATCAATTCTGGGGAGATGAGTTCTATGAAGTTTTTTCGTAGAATCTCGAATGGGATATTTTTGATTGTAGCCGTTTCTTCGATACGGTCGATGAAATCCAGCACATCGGAGACGCCATTATATTTGACTTTCCAAGAGGATAAATCGTAAGTTTTATCTTGTGTCAAGGTGGGTGCGATGTCCTGTTTTACCATTACTTGCGGTATGGGTTCTTTGTTAGGAACAAGATTATCCAAAACTTGCGTAGCCGAGCGTGAATTATTTTCGCTTGAGGGGGCGAGGTTTATTCTCTTAATGTACTTTTTGTTAAATAGAAATGCATAAGCCTTTAATGTAGATTTAGATTTGTTTGATGGCGAGAGTCCTCTATCCCTTAAAGCAGTTTGTAAGTGAGTTTTGGATAAGTTGTGCACGTTGGGAATGATACCCAAATTGGATGATGCCATAGCTTGATTGTTTTCCATTGTGAGTTTCCCGGGTGGTGAAAAAAATTTTTGCCAGGGGTTTCCTTTAGCAAACGCAAAATTAATTTTGTGAGGCACTTTTCACTTGGTAACCACTGGTTGGCACTTCTAAAATAGTTATAGAAAACTGTATTTCATACTACAATTTGGTATAAATGACACCAGAATCTTTGTCAAAGGAAGGCATACGAAAAAAAATTTTGCGTGGAAAGACCTTAGTAGTAAAGGTTTCTGTGTTTCACTGACCACTTTTGAGAAAACTGTGAAATTCACAAGTATTTATTTATTTTCACTTCACTTTGCACTGAGAAAGGCACTAAAATTCACAAAAGGCACTCTTCTGTCAAATAAGAACAAACTTCCGGATGAAAATAACTGAATATGGGATTCGTTACGACAACCACATTAAAATTATTTTATTTATTCATGGAATCAATCATTTGTTTTATTATTATTTCACTTTTCTTTATGTAAGGAAAAAAAACAATTCACTTTACACTTATGCTGAAAAAAAACGGTACCTGTAATGTAGAATGGGAAAAAAAGTCATTATTTTGTCCATTTGGTGAAATATAAGTTGCACTCATTTGACAGACACAAATGGGCCAATTGGTATATTGTGCAGAAACAACAAAAAACGTAAGTCCGAAATTTTTGATTCAGGAATTCGCAAAATAACTGGGGTTCCAGAATCAAATTTATAATAATTTCCGTTGCTATCCGGTTCAGTCATAAAAAGGCGATTTGATTATAAACGCTGCATAGCAACAGTTAATTATTTCTTTCCGACGGGTTTTTTCCGTTGGAATTTTGGCGCGAGACAAAGCACTTGCGCGCGCAATCCAGAGAATAGGTATTTACCGCGTGAACATTTGCCGTTGAGATTGGCGCGAAATTGACCGTAGCTTGGTGAACAAAAGGGTCACGCCTGCGCAGTCAAGTTCGCGGTTAAAAGTATTGGCGCTTTCTAGTAGCTTCCACAATGGCCGTGTTTTCAATTGCGGCGTGGTTCATGGTTTTTTCACAGAATTCACTGTACACTGGGTGTAGAATATCAAGGTATAATTAATGTTCACAAAACAATTCCTGTACAGGGAGGATTTCGACGAGTTGCACTCCGCGAAGCGATCGTGATAGAGAGAAAAAAATTCCGAGGCCCCACGCTATGGCGACAGTTGTTATGCGCCACGTTGCGCGCCCGTTGTTATGATGGGCCCTAAACATGTCCCAGGCCAGCTCACAGCAGAGACAAAAGTACCCTCTATTCCAGGGGCAGGTCGCACGAATGCTTCGGAACTCTCATCTCCCCACGATCGTCCGGGAAATACACTCTAGGAAATGCTCCTGCCGAGGCAGAATAACAACAGGATTGAGTTAAATAGATTCATGTATTGCAAATTCAAAACACAGTTTCATAGGTTATTAGTACAATTCAACACAAGAAATGCATATTACACAAACCTAGCTATCGTGTTTATACCTCGTGATCTCTGAAACGAAACTCCCTGAGTGATGGCTTTTCGCGAGGGTTTACAGTCTATCGTTAAAGGACACAAACAGAAGAGGGAATATTTGTACAGCTTACATGATGTTCGGGGATCCACGCCTTCCGGGTTCAGCAGGGGGCACTTCCGAGTCTAGGACAGGACCCGAAGTTCACACAGGCATGGCAGAATACCAGCGCTAAAACCCGTATGTACTTCAATTAACATCGCAGATGTAATTGCGTTCAAATTGGTCGACAGAAAGTAGCCGCGAACTCGGTGTTCGATCCGGGGGAGCGTAACGTGTTCCCGAGGCCGCTTGCAATTCTCGACTGGCCGGACGCGTTGGTGTGCGCGGGAGTGCAGAGAGGGGAGGAGGTAGGAAGCAGGAAACAGGGGGGAGCGGGGTGTTGCTGTCCGCGGTGGAGCTCCCGTGGGCTCGAATTCTGTCGTTTAGGGCGTACCATAACACCATATAAAAATGCATAAAAAAACAAAATCAGGAAAATACAGTAAAAGGTACGGGCTCAAAAATATACAGACCTAATACAAGATGTTTACATACAAAATACATGACAAGATTTAAAAAAGATAAAAACTGCGCCCAATATATCTGGATGTAGGTATAAAGTTTGGTACTTGGAGATAATCAGGACAGCTATCAGAACAGAGTTTGTACCTACTTATGACTCGTTTTCCAAATAACATTTGAAAAAATAGGATTCAATATATCGTTTCGAGATTTATCAGAGGTCTTACTTCTTCAGGCAATTTGTTATATTTAGTGTTGGCAATGTATTCTAATGATTTCAGTCCGAACTTTTTTGAGTGTATTTTTGATATGAGTCGTTAAATTTCTATATCCGCTATATCAACTTTCACTGATTCGGAGAAAACCGCAAAAACTGTCACATCCCTAGCGTAAATAAAAAATTGCATTTTTATAATGAATTGAGTTAAAATGCATTCGAAAAGTGTCCATTTTTCAATGTATGTCTAGAAATATTTAAGTAATTTGGATAATTAAAACGGATATAGCGGATTTTGATACTCACTTCGTGATTTATATGGAATATAGAGGATTTTGAAACACAACGACCTTAGTTGCGTGTTTCTACACTCGCCATCTTGGCAAGATAACTGCTCGTGATTGGTTGAATTCCAATATAGCGGGTTTTGATAGTAACTTCTTGAATGATATAGGGGGTTTTGTTTCTCACTCGTTTTAACATGGTTTTTGGTCGTGATAAAGCAGGTTTCGAAACTCAATTTTAAGTTAGTCTTATTCCTCGCAAAAATATGAACAAGATGTCATACTCAGATCATTTTGTCAAAAAATCGGATATAGCGGGTATTGAAATTATAGGACTCATATTATGTAGTTTGTTGTGTTGTCGTGTATTATATTGGTGAACGTCGTTGTATAGTGCAGTTTTATATTTGTGTGGGCGTTGCACTGAATAATATTTAAAATGGTGTTTGTTATCTCAAAGCTAGGAACAATCGTAAATGGCAATACAAGTGCGTGACGGTAAATATTTTTAACAGGTGTATCCCAAGACAAGCCAAAAATGCTACGTAGGGCTCTATTTCGATATCATTTTTTGGTAGCAAAACCCCAGATACTCGAAAAGTATACCAAGTGGGAGTGAATCATAGCATAGTACAATGATCGCAGCATGGCTGTGGGAAGTCTGTACATTACACCGGTCACCGGAGCAACCTTTGATTTAACATGGTCAAAATGGTTTTTCCATGTAAGTCGTGAGTCAATTAGAAGTCCTAGATACTTCGCGGCATCTGTTTGTTCCAGTTTGTTTATTCCCAGGGAAATATTTAGCGTTGTCTTCTCCTATTCCCGAATAGCACATAGTGAGTCTTTTTAATATTAAGGCTAAGTTTATTAATTCTCAGCCACTCGACTGGATGAGCCAAATTCCTTTCCATGTCCTTTTCCATTTCGTTTAAGTTAGTATTATGATAGAATAATATTGTGTCATCAGCATAAAGTCGAAGTGTACCATTCACTCCCCATTTTGCAATATCATTTATATAAATCAAAAATAATAATTTCCCGAGAATCGAGCCCTGTGGTACGCCACATGTTATATTTCTATGATTGTAAAGTTTTAAGGTAAGGAACTGGTAATGAAAGACTCATCTTCAGGACAATTTTTAAGGGACTCTTGAGTTTATTGATTCTATTTCCAATTACATTTTAATAACCGGAAGATACAAACTACCCGATACAGACCAAGAAGTTACTAGTTAATTAAGTGTGGTTTCAGCGAAGCGAAGAGGAGAAAGAGGGTATATCACCCTAAAAAACAGCTATTTATAGAATAATATCCTGGCCTGACCAGAGTTTTGTACCTTCTGACATCTGTTGACAATTTATCTAACTAGGTATGAGAGCTCTCACCTAATGTTTTATGTAGGATCTCGAGAGGTGTGAGTCCTGGCTAAATATAGTTAAGTTTCAAGGTCTGAAGTTCAGACAATGATTACTTGATTATTTTCCTGTTCATGGATCGCGAATGACTTCTTTCAATTCTAAGAGCTTCGTTATTTCAATCCATTAATTAAAAGTCGTTAGTTTTGCATAAAGAAAGAAAAATATTCATCAATCGTCTCTCGGAATACTCGTATCTGTTATCGATCGTTCATGACGGATTTAATCAATATCACAATGATATGTGGTTTTATCGATCGTTCATGCTAAACCTCCAGTACACCATAACGCAAACAAGGGTGGCTTTAAAATAAATTTACTTTTACAACAATTGGACATTGTAGGACTCCGTGATGGGGCCAGAAACAATTCAATTCTTGTCGTAATACAATATTGTAAGACGTGTTGAGATTGTAGCGGTAAGAAGCGCTAAGACACTATAATGCTCCACGGACGTAGGAATATATGGACCTGCCCTAAGTGATAAAAGCGTATTGTTTCCCCCTCCCCATAACGGTTCCATGGAACCGCCTGGGCTTACGAGAGCCGCCTCCCTTGAATCTCAAAACGTGACGTCATCATTCTTGTTCTGACCAGCGCCGAAGTCACATAGTACATTTTACGAAATAACAAGGCAAAAACGGTAGCTTGTGCTATGAAAACGTGTAAAAATAGAAGTGAAAAAGAGAATAAACCAAATTGTCGTATTACATTCCATAGGTAAGCATTATTTTACTTTATTTTAAGCTTATTCGAATTATATTACAATATATCAGTTTTGTAACATACACTATCATGAACGTGTTTACACACAGCCGTAATATGCGTGGGATGGCGTATTTCAGCATATCGCTCGCCATATATTCCGATTGGGAATGTACGGCGAGCGATATGCCGAAATACGCCATCCCACGCATATTACAGTTGTGTGTGTGAACACGTGTTAACGCTCAGAGGGCGTGTTCATACACAGCTATTATGAATGGCGACGTAAAACACACAGCCGTTTGCAAAAGACTCAGGGATGTGCCTTCGCCTTTTGCGCTTTGCTAATATTTATTTTTGCGCTTTCCTAATCGTATCATTTGGAACGTCTATCTTTTCATGTGTTATTTCTTGCTGGAAATCCGTCGTATTAATAAAGGATAATAAACCAATCATTTTTAAATTTATCACACTTTAAGGGCCTTATTACTAAACGAGTTTTGAATTTTACGCAACTCATAAACAACCGTTAATATAAGATAAATAGTTGGTTATTCAGTTGTATAAAATTTAAAACACGTTATTAGTAAGGAGTTAAAAGTGGAATAAAGTATGTTTTATTTATTAGGCGTTATTGTATATTTTGCTTTCTTAATTGTACTCCTTCGTGGTATGTTTAGAAGTAAAATGTAGATACAGTGAGCATGTTTGGAATGAAAAATGTATGTGTCATTTTGCTGTCCGATGATATTTTTTATCAATCAAAATTTAAAATAAAATATGTTTCTATCGCACGTCGCCACCGATTATATTATTATATTTGGATCACACCGTCACGTCTCAGCGGACCACGTGTTAGGTAAGCGCGTTGTTTCGTATGTACGGTACTGCTGGAACGAGAACGAGTGTATATCGCGTAATGCTCTAGGTTATTCCGAGTATGTGTATGTATGGAAAACACGTTTTTTGTTTTTAATTCAAAAAGTGTCATCGGACGACAAAATTACATCTAAATTTTGACTCCAAATTCTCTTAGGAATCGCTGGTAAAAGCTGTGTGTATAAAATTTAATTTGTTTTTGAGTTGTTTTTCTTTTCTATTATCTTCTGAAAAGTGAAATGTTATGTACTTTCTTAAAGATTTCCCAAAAAAGAAAACTTGAAGACAATGTGGCGACTTTCATCCGGTAAAAGTGAGCAGACAAGTGTTCGTAACCTTCGTATCTGCTCAGAACATTTCAAAGAGACAGATTTTATAATAAACAAACAGGGCACACGTGTGCTACGTGTAGGTGTGATTCCATCGGTCTCTTTGTCACCTGTTACAGAAAGAATTATCGTTAGTATATAAATTCTTTAATGACTAATAATTCTTTTTTGTAGTTATTCATTACATGTATTTATTTTAATTTTATTATCTATCCATTTCAGAAATTAAGCGACAACTTCTCTGAGAAATCATATGTATGTCTTTCTCTAGCTGATGAAACGATCAATAATACTTATGGATGGATGAACCCTCAAGAGGATTCTGATTTTTCTCTCGTTTCTTGCGCACCTGCTCTACACAGCACACACGTCGTGAGTTCATTCTTATATTTAATTATCCTTTAAATTAATATTTTATTGATAGTGCATATCACAAATTTGTAATAAATATGTAAATTATCGAATTGCAATAATGATTATATACCTAATATTGTCAACTTTGTCTCGTTTCGAAAAGGAATGCGAACCAGAACCTATGACTATGTGCTTGACGGAGATCGAGGCCGTAGCTGCAGCTGCTCAGTCATGTGTGCTCGTCAGTTGTATGGTACCCACTACTATTCCAGAAAGCTTTGTGAGTACCAATTGATTATTGACCTTTGATGACTTCAAAAACACATTGTACTATTATGTAGTGTGCAGACCACTCTAGTAACTGACTAAATGTTTTTATACCTAAAAATATAATATTATGTCTCTATTCCCCAGATTCAGGAACCCCAACCCGTCTTTATGGAAGAACCACTTATTATATCAAAAACCACTCAAAAAAATAAACCAATTGAAGTCAATTACAAAAAAATGGAAAACTTGTTATTAGAAAGTAAGTTACTAATTAGAAAATTAAAAAAATTAACGTTGTTTATAAACGTAAAATATTTCTTTAGAAAATATTTTTTATTTGATATACACAGCTTCTCTGACGGTGTTGGAATAAATTATCTTTTTTAATCTTCTTTTTTTATAAATGAAACCGTACAAGAGTCCCAACTGCCCTCAACTGTCTGAAGCAAATGAGACTATGGCATCCCCAATTGGGGTATGTTGTGAGGTTGAAGGTAGTGGGGAGTGGTAGGAGATTATGAAGAGGACGGTGGGGAAATCTGGCTATTCAGATCTGATCAATGATAGTATTTTCCACTCTAGAACGTGCGGCAAACATTTAAAAATTATTTTTAATTAGTAAATTGTGAAATAATTCAAATTTTTAATTTGCATGTTGGGTTTCGAACCCGTGACCTTCCGCTTGCTAGTTGAGAGCGTTACCCCTCGACTACGAAAACCTTCGTATCTATGATTTTTCGGCGTGTAATTTTTTCTCACGGTCACGGCCGTCATCACAGTCAACATATTAATACCTTCTTACTATGTTGGCTCATCTTTTTAATATATTTTTATTCAGCTGTTATTATTGTACTGTTTTTAGCATCGATAATATAACTCCTGTATATGTTATGTTGTTTTCTCTTAGGCTGTGCTGTTATTTTTGTACGTTATTTAAACCTCTGTAAGTTGTTTATTGAATGCTGTTCTCACAAATATAATGTTATCCTTAACCCTTTTTGTCTTTTTCTTTTCACTTCTTCCATTGTCCATAGACAATGTAAGAAATAATTTAATGGAAGTTATATATATTATAAAAATATTATTTCTTTAAACAATATTATGTATAGTCTGAGAATACTGTTACTGTGTCGGTGTAGGTATATAATACTGTTTTACTAAGTTTCTGCTGATATATGCTTAAATGTACCTAAACAAAAAATATTATATCCAAAAAATAAATAAAAAGCACCTTCGTCGTCAAAATATTCCAATTAATACGCCACTCCTGGCTACGCACGATCCGATTTGCAGAACCCAGATAAGTTGGGAGGTTTAGGGGGAGGGGGGAAGTTGTTGCTTATACACAATGCGTCGATGTGGTGGTGACAAGTACCTATCTATGTAAATCTGGTCACCAAATACGCTTAAAGCCATTTCAAGCAGTTGGGGCGATACTAAGAGTATCTAAAAAAGGATCAAATAATAATGTAACTGCTACGTGCTACGTATTATTGTAATTAAATAACGTGTGAAATAATTCAACTAAAATAATTTTAATTAAAAGAGATAATTACATTATTTTTATTAACTAGCAGACCCGGCCACACGTTGCTGTGGCTAACGAAACACAACGCCATTACCCAACCTTTATAAAATCTTCACCACCCGCTTGCCTGCTGCCCGCTGCCTGAATTGAATATTTGAATTTCTCGGCTTTTCTCTACTATAATAAGCATGTAATATACATATAAACCTTTCTCTTGAATCATTCTATCTATTGGTGAAAACCGCATGAAAATCCGTTGCGTATTTTAAAAGATCAATGCGCACATTTTGAATGCCTTCATTTTATACTATGTAATTATACCAACAGAGCGGTTGTGATAACCCTAAAATATGTCGATAATCACGAAAGTGGGCGGTTCTCCAATGTGCTTGTCGCTGGTTACAGGGGTAGGTAAATTATGAAACATTTGTAAAAGTGTCTTAACTAAATATGGCAATAAAATAGTTGTCTGTGAAAAGATGCGAACTTTACTTTGCCTATTCAGACTTCGCAAATATGTTAATAACGTAGCGAGCAATTCGCGCTCCCACGTAAAAAGGTCTATTCATTAAAAAGCAGATGTTATTTTTAAGAACTAAATGGTGATATTATAATGCGAGATGCCTATATACTGTCAGATTAATTTTTCAACCAATCACAGTCATCTTCCCCTCTTCGTACCGCCATAGTTGATTTTTCCCCTCACCTGTTATTTCTGGTCTATTGAATTTGGATGTCTATGATAATGCTCAATGGATTCGACCAGTGTGGTTGGCAGCATTACAAGCCATCTGTATTCCGAGGTTGGCGCCCATGCTTCGCAATAGTTCGAGAGCGCCGCGGGCACATAAGTACTTCAGTTTGGTTCCAGGCGACTTGTGAGACGGCCGACGGCATGTGGATCCTGACAGAAACACGACGGGCAGAAGATCTCACAGATTCACAGACCTCATGGGAATTATCAATCACGTATCGTTATTATATTTTCATTGGTTTTCTCATACATAATTTAACAGACTATTTGTCGTTTAATAGTTCTAGGGCAATTTTAATAAACGACTGGCGCCTTCCATCTTTCAATCTTAGAAGCAACTTATGATACAATATGCACTGTTTTCTTGGAGCAGTCGCCATACCCTGAGTATAATCATTTAATTTATTTAGAGTCTCTTTTGTTGATCAAACCTTGTATTTATGATTAAATATTATATTCCCTTTATAGCCTTTAATTTCATTTAGTATTGATTACCATATTCACATGTCTTACCTACCCTGAGCTTAGCATTACCTTACTACAAGATTTAACTTTCATAACCTCAATATTCCATTCTGACAGTAAGATGTCGATTCACACATTTAAATACCACGAGGTTAACCAAATACGTTTAATTACGTTATATTTTGGCACCAACGTGACGTTTAACGTTTCAAGATGAACGCCACGGGGAACGTGGTTATCGATTGCTTCCACTCTCCTTTAACCCTCTGCGCTCCGGGCGCTGCAAATCAACGTGTCTCCGTCTACCGAACAGAAAACACCTAGACGTGTGAAATATACACTAAACAGACCGAATTAAAGAAAACTCGTATCGCCAATTTACTTAAGAAGGAATAACCAGACAAAACCGGAAATATGTCATTTTTTAATCAAATTTTACTTTTTTTTTTTTTTACAGTGAATACCGCACAAGAATCTCAACTGCTACCGTCTGGAGCCAGTGAGACTATGGCATCCCCAATTGGGGTATGTTGTGAGGCTGAAGGTAGTGGGGAGGGGAAGGAGGTGGGGAAGAGGAAGGTTGGGAAGTACCTGGCTATTCAGATCTGGTCACTAAACACGGCTAAAGCCATTTTCAAGCAACGTTTCAATTCTGAATGGTGGTCTTACACCAGGGCGATACTAATAGTATCTTCCACTCTGGAACATGCCGCAAATATACTATATATTATTTTAAATGAATTAATTGTGAAATAACACAAATTAATCAAATAAAATTTATTTGCGCATGCCGGGTTCGAACCCGCGACCTCCTGAATGTGAGTCAAGAGTCTTAGCCACTGGACTACGGAGGTCGTCGGAGGTTGTTGACTTGTTGACTTTTTCCATAAAAAATTGTAAATTGAATTTGAAAGACTGTTCTTTTGTCTAGTAAAGCCGTGTTTTAAACTTTGAGAAAATATGTTCATTTTTAGTACAATAAGGTTTTACCGTAGGTCGTTGGCAGATTTGTTAAATTTTCAAACTAAATTTTGTATTATACAACACACATTTCAAAACATATAATCATGCAGTAAAATAAATCAATAAATTATCTGGGAAAGCTATGTTTCAGAATTTTAGTTTAAATAAAATCATAAAAAGATCCGCACACGTGACTGATCCGCACATTTGTGACGAAAATACTACAGTTTGCTATTTATTTACGGTATTACAAACTAATATATTAAAGTTTTTTTACATTCTTATTTTTCTTAGACCTTATTGAAAAATTATAAATCGGTACTTATGACAAAAAAATAATTACAAAAGTACATTATTTTAAAAGTTTTATCATCAAACCTTTCAGCATTTTTGAATGTTGGTATAATTCTTATATAATGTTGGTATAACCCTTAAGAGCGTTTAACCAGCAAGCTTCTTTTCGGTCGCTTGCTGGTTAAACGCTCTTAAGGGTTGAGGACAATTCCTAATCCGGAAGTTGAACCGGAATTGCCCCTATGGGTATGTAGCACAATCGATCGATAAATGACTTATCGATTAGTGCCCGAGGATGACTGCAGATCGCTAACGTGAAAACAACAGTTCACTTCGAATAAATTAAGAGCACTCAGCCGTTGTGAACCGTTTGTTTGTTCGTTGGCGGTCTGCAGTAATAATAGTTAAAACAAGTTACCGACAAAATCGATAAATCCTTCGTTTGACCCAGGTTCTGTTAGTTAACGTCTATAGGTATAAAAAAAATCACGGTGTTTCTTTAAATGATACTATCTTTAAGTCGTCTTTTATTGAATATTTTCATAACAGTCCCTTACGCCTATTCGATATAAGCTTATTTTTTATATTAGCGTGCTCCCTCTATCATTCATATTTACTTATCTTCCTCTCAAACCATCTTTAGTAATCTTTTTCTTATTTTTCAAGGCTTGAAAGGGAGGCTTGACGGCTCTTTTTAACATGTTTTGTGCAAATACGGGTTTGATGTTGATCTTTGGATTTTGGCCAAGCCTTTGATGTGAGTGGAGAGGACTTTGTGTTTGGTTCGCAACAGATGGCACTAATCGTATCGATTTAAGCAATTTTCGATAAGTTAAATTTACTTGCACCTTTGGATGGTTTCGTAGTAGATCCAATACGACTAAATAATACGTTTTCTATTTAATATTATATTATTGAATTGAGCAAGGAGGGCAACTGAATAAAATAATACTTAATATAAATGTCATTAATGAAAAGCCGAATGAAAAACGACGTCGCGGATGACTTGTAACCTTATGGTTTTAATCCATTTGGTAAGCGCTCAGTCTTTCCTAATCTTGTCTTGTCTGATATTATATACCGCCATCCCATTTGGATTTAATAATGATGATGAAACACAGTATGTGTTTTTTTATACGAATCTAGCTTCTTCTTCTTCTATCATGTTGGCTATGCTAACTTTGTTTACTGCGCCTGCGGCCCAGACAAACTCTACAGTAGACTGGCCATTGGCCAAACCACTGTCTCAGGTTTTTCAGTCATGAGGTTCTCCTTCTTCCGGCAATCTTTCCCTGCATTATGAGATTCAAGATCTCGTACTTCTCTGGATATCTCATCACATGTCCAAGATTTTGAAGTTTTCGGATTTTTATAGTTTTAATAACTTTTTTTCATTATAAGCAATAGTTGTCAGCCTAAAACACTCATTTTCATCTTTTCTCGGAAGATTTTTCAATGTAAATGAGGGTTTCAGGCTGACAACTATTGCTTATAATAAATGTTACCCTTTGTGCTATGCATAAAAATCTTGTCTTAAACGTTAGTTTATAAATTAAAAATAATAATAAACTTTTTTTTCTTTATTCATCCGAACCATAACATCTTCATTCGTAACCCTGTCCATCCAGCATATTTGAAGAATTCTTCTGTAGATCCACATATTTAATGCCTCAAGTCGCATAATTAGTTCTTCAGTTAGCGCCCACGCTTCCATTCCACGAATCTAGCTAGGTAGCTTAACCCCGGTGTTGCCTGGGCTTTAGGCTTTTTTTAACGTCAAGTGTGCCAAATTTCACCAGGAAATATCAAAACTCTGCTTTAATTGGTATGAAAAAGGAAAGCAGTCTGTTTTTCAAAATCGTATATAGGCAATGAACTTTCTCTTCTTTTGGGTCAAGTGTTCAAAATTTAATTATTCTCATAATAAAACTGTAGATTTGTATAAAATCAAAGCCACCTTCCCACAGACTCTCTTCATTATGTGATAGATATATACACGGTGTTAAGGGATGCACCTGACTTGCTTTTATCACTTGATCAGTGATTTCTGACATTATTTGTAAAAAAAAAATAAATTTGATATTCTGTGATATTTTTGATGTTTTTTTTTAAATTAAAAGCATAAAAAAACAGTATGTATTGGAGAGTTGGGGGCGAGGTTAGGGGTTACCTGGTTACTCGGCTGAGTGACGAAAAAAAACGACATCTAAAAAATCACCGCAGACCAAAATTTCATGAACATTTTTTTCTCCAAATTATGTCAGAAATCTAGTTCGTCCCTTGACATCCTATATAATAATAGATAGATTTGAAAATGTTTTATTAATTTCAACAGAATTAGGGAAAAATTGAACTTAATTTGGCCACAAAAATACGCCCGCAACATACTTTATTTGTCTTCAGTGCTCATAATAAACGTTCGTAGCTTTTAGAAAAATACCTAAATGGCGAAATCAGCAACTTAATAAACACCTACAAAATACTACTGTTGATTCGCAGTGTGTTGCTGGTTTTGTAAATAAAATAGCCAGGTGAAAATGATTTACAGCAGAACACATGACGGTTTATTTTTTGATATTGAAGCACGGAAAACTCCAGAAAGGTGGAAAAGTGTTTTATGTAGGAGTTTTAATTCCACTTCGAGAACAATACAATAACGCATATAGGGCGCTATTCGGCCTACCTTGGCGATGCAGTGCCTCGCAGATGTTCGCAGAAGCAAGGATACATGGGTTCGCCGCTTTGATGCGCCACAGAATAGCCAGGGTGAGACAGCGATACCAAAGATCGGAGAACACTCTCGTTCAGGCCGTGGCCCAGTGGCAGGGCGCGCCTCTTCACCAAACATGGAGAATTCATCTGAAGCCCCCGTAGTAGATATACAAGTACTAAATATGTGTATATATATTTCTTTTAAATCTTTTTATATTACTTTATTTTTTCTTTTTTATATAGTATGTAAATCCATTGTATGTAATGTATACTTTTTTTATGGCAGACAGAGTATTGCACCCACCGCTCTGTTCGACTGAAATAAATAACTTATTATTATTATTATTATTAATTTATTTGTGTTTAATTAGTAGAACTCCATTTTCATTTTATTTCATTAATTTCCTATTATTATTATAAAGGCGAAAGTTTGTATGGATGTATGTGTGTATAAATAAATGGATGTTTGTTACTCTTTCACGCAAACAATACTGAATTGACTTTAAAAATTCTTTCACTAATAGAAAGCTACATTATTTGCGACTAATATAGGCTGTATTTATTTGTAAACTCTGGCGTTATAAATAAGCTCTGGCGTTATGAAATTATTTATCATACGTTTTCTGTCCCTAACAAAATCGAGTTATTGCAATCGTCAGAAGAAAAGCAAAACAAATTGTTGCCTTGGAAACGATTTTGGCGTCGTATTTGCGTAGTTGCATTGGTATCATCTCTAAAAATGAATCGCCGAAATGAATGTACCTACGCGCATAACTTCCGAACGACTGCACCAAATTGGATAATTCTTTTTTTGTTTGTTATTTTGTATAAAACTACCGTTTTTATGAAATTATGAAATTTGTATAAAAAATACAGTTTGAAAACTGAATTTACCGGGAATGAGTGAGTGGAATGCGGGAGGAGGGAGGGGTTGATGGATAGGGGAGTGGTAGGAGGGGGTTGGGGAGAGGGGGGCGGGGCGAGTGAGGGTGGGGGAAGGAGGGGGGAGGAGGGGGACTGGGGGGGAGAGGGTGAGGGGTAGGGGGGTAAGGGGGGGAAAGGGGGAAGAGGGAGGGTGGAGGTCTGATAGGGGGAGTGGAGAGGGAAGAGGGAAGGTGGAGGAGGCGGAGTGGGAGCCCCCCTAATACCATGCGAGCGAAGCCGGGGGCAAAAGCTAGTATTCAATAATATTATTAATTAATTTATAAAGAGTTCTACTATTTAATTAGTATTACCAATAACAGCTGTTTCGCCTTCTGAAATCATTATCAAACTAGACTACAAAATCATAGACTGCCTACAGACGATATATTAATATTATTTTTGAGATAATTGATTTTGAGAACCCCAGATTCCTCCCCACCCCTTAAAACCTTTTCCTTCCCAGAACTCTCATCTCCTTCTTTCCAAAAAAAACCCTCTACACAGCATCCCCAAAGATGACATAGGTCCTGACAGAAATTATTTTTCTCAGGGCATCCTGTGTTGTGGAATGTTATTGAACGTTGTGGACCATTCGAAGCCTTTTTTGTATGGGTGGGATTATCCATTGGTAGGGGTTTATAACGCAAGATTCGTCGTTGGTTGGAACGTCAGTTCAATCTCATGTCACCTCCCTGAGCGAACCCGGGTACCCCAGCTAGTAATATTTTAATTTCTAATAACTAAGAATCAACCGAGATGTCAGTCTCGGTCTCGGTCTCGGCATTCTCGGCTACAAATTTTACCGAAAACTCTGTCTCGGTTCTCGGCGGAAAATCGCCGAGATTCTTGGTCATAACCGAGACCGTTGTAAGTAGGTACGGTATAGGATAATGGGATTCAAATCTACCGCGCACGTCCACATTCGATCGATCGATCCACGATTTAAAACAAAATATCTGTCTGAAGCGAAATTAACACAGCTAAGCTTCACATTATCGAAACTCTCAATACAAATGTGGCATCAAATTCTCATGTGCTTCTACTGCATCGGCAGTTAGCTCATCAAAAATGGCTGCAACAGATAAATCCGACTTATGGGAAACTCATGACTTCATAGATTTGGGAGATGAGCCAGTGACCAGTGACAAAAGCAGTTCAAGTGCTGTGATAGAAATAGGGCTTGATTGCTTACTTACAGAGTCAAGACTGCAGAAATGTAAGTATTTTTGAGTATTGGTATTCTTCACCATATCAAGTACTTAGGCCTGCAGCAAAAAAGTTTTTATCAGCACCGCCTACTAATGTAGCAAGTGAACAGCTCTTTAGCGGAGCTGGTTAATTGTATGACATGAGGCGACACTCTTTGAAGGCAGTGGCGGATTTGCAGTCTTGGCCGCCCTAGGCCCCAGGCCACAGTACCTATCATATAGAATACATAATGAATTTACGTTATTGCCAACTTTTATCGAAATCGATTTGAAATTTAGTTAACTATAATAGCTGCTAGTTTGTAATACTTTCTAAGGTTTCAAGGATAATTGCACATTTAAACAAAACATTAAAACGGTTTAAGGTCTTATTAATTTAACTAGTTTAACTACAGGTTTATTCTCTTACAATATAATAAGTGTTTCACAATGTGTTACAAAACTCGTCTGCACAGTGCAGCAAAATCATTAATTAACTCTTCGCAATCCTATTTCCTTAAAAATCTGCTTCTATGTTAAGCAAAGCAAGATCGTTTAACCTTTGCTCCGTCATTGTTGTGCGTAAATAAATTTTAACTTGTTGCAACTAAGAAAACGATCGTTCTGCAGAACAGTTACTGGCGGGAGTACACACACACAAACGAAAAGCAATATCCACGTTTGGATAAATGGTGTGATTACCTTCAGTTCGTTGCCATTTCACTGTTTCCATCCTCATTTTTCACACTGCAGTGAGCACAAAAATGGAGACATTCTTCTGAAAAATTGTCTTCTAAGTCAGTAGAATAAACCATTTGCAATGCTTTGTCCTTTTCTTCCACTTCAGATGCGCTTAGTTTCGTCAAGTTAATAATTCTTTTTTATTTTTATTTCTTGTCATCATCAGTGACTTTTTTGTCGTGATTGGCCGCCCCTAATATCTGGCCGCCCTAGGCCCGGGCCTAAGTAGGCCTTATTTGAAGGGTGAAAACGTAGAAAAATTGCTTTTTATGTGTTATAACATCATGTTGTTCAATTTTGATTATTAAAACTATTTAAAACAATTATAATTACATTCTTAAATATGCTATATTTTGCAAAAATAGCGCATTTTCATTTTTTTTTCTCAATTTATCTATTCTCGGTCTCGGCCAAGATTTTAATTTATTCTCGGTCTCGGTCGACCCTTACTAATAACATGACATTACAAGCTTTTCTTACATCCGTTTATGCGCATGGTTATCAAAGGGTTGTTTTAGTGAAGCGATATGTATGAGGTTGTTAGCAGCGAATGAGAGAGGTAATAAGTAAGAGATCTCCTCCTGAGAAATAACCTCGGTAATAAAACATTGCGCCAAACTGGATCCTTTATCAAAACCATCTCAACCTAGGCCAGGAAGTTTAATACCCTCTGGAGCGATTATGGTCGAAAAATGGACCACTTTTATTTTTCTGCGATTGATAGCTGTCCAAAATTGGACCACATTCTCCTACCATTCGTAAAACATTTATTGTAATTATTTTAAACATTTCCTTGGCCAGCCATTTATTTTAAAACGAAGCAATTGAAATGCCATAGATGTCGCAAATTCGAACATCGTAGACTATTATTTTAGGCCGATGTCAAAAATAAATTTTTCATTTTTTTTCTCGCTGAATTTTTGGTCAGCTGTTTACACTTGTTATACACTTTACAATTTTTTTTATAAATCCTAAAAATATGAAATAAACGGTAAAATACAGGTAAATTCATTGGCTATAATATCACTGTAATAAATTTTTATGTTTCCATGTCAAAATTCGAAGTCATAATTGTTTTAATGTTGGCGAAAATTTTTTTATAATGATCTTCTGGGAAATCTCGAGCAATCTAGACAAAATAATTTATTTCGCATGATCGCTGCAGTGGATAAGGGGTAACTGGTCCAGCCGATCCATGAAAATGATTTTTTGTCGCCTAAAAATCTTTCATGTGGAGAATACGTTCCCAAAGTTATAGCATCAAATAAGGTTAATAGCGATGCGCCCCAAGCAAGTAGATCAGAAAACGGAGTGGCCCGGTTACAAGTGAACTCTTTTAATGCTATATTCTATTCTATGCGGATGAACCTCGATTTACGAAAAATTATTATTTTAAGAAAAAGCTATTGCAAAATAAAGGCTGATGTTTTCTCGTCAATTTTCGGTTTATGTCCGCCATTTCAGCAAGCAACAATTATTTTGCAAACTAAAATATAGATATTCAATAAAAATTTTCAATAGTTTTTTTTGTTGTTCAAATGTATGTTTTATTCACAAAAAGATACATAAATTACAATAAATTTGATACAATAATTAATTACATTGCCTACCTGGGCTCCAGTCTGACAGAGAATAATGAGGATCCAGCAGAAATCAGAAGGAGAATCACAGCAGCCAACAAAACATACTTCTCTTTGCTGCCAGTGTTTAAGTCACGTAGTGTCCACAGAAAAACCAAAATAACCATATATAAGACCATTGTTAGAACTGTATTGGCATATGGATGTGAGGCGCTGACACTGACGGTAAAGATGGCTGAAATGCTGGATACTTTTGAAAGAAAAGTGCTGAGAAGAATATGTGGACCCGTGAAAGAGGGTGAACAGTGGCGCATCCGGCACAATACAGAATTGTATGATATATATAAGGCACCTGGCATCTCAACACATATGAGACTCCTCAGGCTGAGATGGGCTGGGCATGTACATAGAATGCCGGATACACGCGTCCCAAAAAGAATTTTGACTGGACACCCAGGTGGAAAGAGAAAAGTGGGAAGACCCAGACTGAGGTGGGAAGACGAAGTAAGAGGGGATGCAGCACAGCTTCTTGAGGTACCAAATTGGAAGTCAGCCGCTGAGGACAGGAGGAGTTGGAGGCGACTGTTGCAGGAGGCCAAAGCTCGATATGGGCTGTAGCGCATCGAAGAAGAAGAATTAATTACATAATGTATGTATTTGACGTACCCCCATAAATAAGCAGGGCTTGTGTGTATGGGGGGGTGGTATTACATTGGTTTAATTTATTGTGTTTTATTCAGTTCAAATTTTCGGTGTAATTTTTAAGCTGTGTTTAAAAAATTTTTATGTTACTGTTCATGTTTCTGATTTTTTCAGGTAGTGAATTAAAAAATTTAACTCCAAGATTTTTATGATTTAACTTCCTATTGTTTTTTACATTTTGGAATAGGAAGTATTGATGTTTGTCTAAGATTTCTGTTATTTTTAAAGGGTGCAACTTTATTTTGAATATTATCTTCATAAATTTGTAATGTTGCGTAATAAAAGTATAATGCACTTAATTTTCTGACCTTAAATTGTTTAAATAACAGTTCTGATGAATATGAGTAGGGTTTTTTTTAATTGTTTTTATTATTAGTTTTTGTGATATCTAAATTGTTTGTGTTTGATTTGTATATGTACCGCCCCATCCTATAATTCCGTATAGTATCAAAAGTTTCGTGAAAGATTTTTGAACGAAACCAAAAATCTGTAAAAACCTAAAACCAAAAACATGAAAATCAAAAACCAAAAACCTATTGACAAAGAAGAAGAACAAAAAATGAAGAAAAAGTGGAAGATACTCCCAGCATCGCCCCGGTGCAAGACCACCAAAACCCAAACGGCCCCAGCTGCGTCCGGTGACCAGAAATTAACAGCCAGCCGGTAGCTGTTTCAGTATATATCTAAAGCAATTTTGATATTTGATTTAATGTATCGTGGTGTTTGGTCATTTACACAATACATAGCTACACTTACCTACATACATCTCCATACATCATAGACCCTCTGCTTATAGTTAGTGTTGTCACACGTTCTTTCCTACCCTTCCTTATATACCTGTCATGTTTATGCTACTCACATTAGTCATTAAGCAGGGCAAAGAGAATAATACTACGGCAAAATAGATTTTAAAAAGTAAACAAGATGTTAAAGGAACTGTATTGGCTAACCGTGAAACAGATGCTGACCTTGAATACGATTATATTTTTATATAAAATAATTAACAACATTTTATCAAAATACTTCTCAAATAAAATTATATTCAACAAGGACATTCACAGACATAACACAAGGACGTGCAAGGAAATCAGGCTTCAAAAAAAGGACAAGGCGAATACGCAGAACAGTTTACTGTACAAAGGGATGAAGTTATATAACACGCTACCAGAAAATTTAAAGTCCACACCAATTGGAAAGTTCAAGACGTATTGTAGGAGCTACGTAAAACTACATAAAATTTAGTTTGCAATATGAAATGTAAATATGTAAACTTAAATGTACAAATTACTAAAATAAAAGTAATAAATGAAAAAAAATAATCGACCTTCGCCGCATCTATATTCCTCAAACCGAATCCCGCATACCGCAAGTAAAGTACCGCAACAACAGTTATAAAAGTGCACGTTAAAACTCGCCAAGATAGAAGGAAGTGGCAGCGTAGTAAGTCCTTTTCATTTTTCTTTCCTTTATGTACATTCTCTCTACTTGTGCAGGGGTCTTTCACAGACATTTCATAACATTCAACGTCCTTCGATATCCGCAGCCACATAAATCACACAACAGGCGGATTTTAGATTTTTTTATAGTAAGGAACTGGTAAATAATTTTAAACATAAAGGAAATAATTATAAAGTATAATATAAGGAATTAAAACAACTGTCTTCATTTTGGAACTGGTAGATATCGGCATTCTAATCTAATGCATTGCAATTTTTTTGATGGTTCCGAGAGGCGATTCAGTGACCTGGCCTAGGTTTAGGCAGCTTTGCACCTACCTGATTCCAGCCACTGAGGTGGGTGATATGGCCCCCAGGGGGCGGTGGTGATCTCAGGGCCGACAGGGGACAATGAAAGGGCTATACGAAATTGCTGATTTTTGATCTGGAGATAAGCTGCTTTGCTGCGGTCAGTTAGATGTCGAAGATTCAAATCCCGGCGAGTAAATATATAATCGAAATATATTTATTCATCTTTTTTGTTTATATGAAACATAAACACCCGAGTCAAAGAACATTTTGTAACTTAAGGGATTTAGCAATTCAATTTGTAAATAAATCTAAGGCAGTAATGAAACCAATCAATCATCAATCAAGTTATCAATTTATTGGATTCTATAACACGGAATATGCTGTTTCTTAAATTAGAGACTCTTATCATAATGATCAATCTAATATATCTCACTATCTCAGGTCGTGGTCCAAGGTTCCTTGTGAGAATCTCTTGGGATGATGAAGCTAACGAAATAATCATTTTCTTCTTCTTCTTCAATGGCGCTACAGCCCAATTCGAGCCTTGGCCTCCTTCAAAATAAGCCTCCACCGCCCTCTGTCCTCGGCCGTCTTCTTCCAATCTGCAACCTGGAGTAATCCTCTTGCATCCTTCCTGACATCATCCTCCCATCTCAGTCTAGGTCTGCCCGCCTTTCGTTTACCTCCCGGGTGTCCTGTCAGAACCTTCTTCGGTACTCGTGTGCTTGGCATTCGGTGCACATGTCCGGCCCATCTTAATCTTTGGAGTCTTAAATGGGTGGAGAGTCTGGGAGCTTGGTAAATATCATACGAAATAATCATTTATAAGAAATAAATCTGTGATGTGTGACATTAATGTTCAAACACGGGCACTAACCTTGAAAATTGAGAATATTGTCGGGAATGTCGGGCGCCAGGCCCCTTAGCATGGTCGATCGATATAGGTTTTATCGAAAATGTCGGTAACTTGCCATCGTTCCCGAGCACGACTGCAGGCCGATAACGAATAAACAACAGTTTACGTCAAATATATTAGGAACCCCTAGTCATTGTGAACTTTTGTTTGTTCGTTAGCGGTTTGCAGTCGTGCTCAGGAGCAATGGCAAGTTACCGACATTTTCGATAAAACCTATATCGATCGACCATGCTAGGACCCCAGGTCTGTCTACTAAACGTGACCATTTTATTAAAACACCCTAATTTTTACATTTAAAAAAACCAGTATCAGGTAAAGAAATAACTAACGTCTCATGATGTCAGCCGGAGAACCAGGAACCACCTTCTTCTTGTCGCAAAATCCGTTCAGTGCCACCGTCGTTTCCATTCATCAGATGTCGCCACTGTCTCCAGCGCGAGTAACAAGAATGCGTCAAGATTCAAATGCACACTTCTTACGAGTCAACATTGATAATTAATTGGGGTAACAAGTTAAACTGTTACAATTAGATGTTTACACAGCACTGGCTTTTCGGAATTTGCAAACCACTTTTTTTTTTTTTACAGTGAATACCGCACAAGAATCTCAACTGCTCCTGTCTGGAGCCAGTGAGACTATGGCATCCCCAATTGGGGTATGTTGCGAGGCTGAAGCTAGCGGGGAGGGGAAGGAGGTGGGGAAGAGGAAGGTTGGGAAGTACCTGGCTATTCAGATCTGGTCACTAAACACGGCTAAAGCCATTTTCAAGCAACGTTTCAATTCTGAATGGTGGTCTTACACCAGGGCGATACTGATAGTATCTTCCACTCTGGAACATGCCGCAAATATACTATATATTATTGATCGAAACAGACCATAAATTTGATAAAAACTCAGGCGTCACCCTAATTCATAAAACACGATAGGTATCAGGTTGAATAACCTAGATGCACTAGAACTAAGGAAAGCCAAAAACATTAATAGTAAGGTAATTATTAACCAAATAAATTTAAATAAAAGTCCTATACTAAGATTGTTCCCTATTGATAAGGAACACTCCCGTTCCCTTACCAATTCTCCATCTACACTTATGCCTTCTTCCTCCTTCACTTGTGTAGTCCAGGCCATTTAGTTAAATCATATATTATCTACAACACACATGTAACTTGATGTTAGTAGAGTATTATACTGCCCTGAAGAAGCTACGGTTGTAGCGAAACTCGGTCGGGATAAAGCATATAAAATAAAAGTGGTGTTTACAAAGTTATTGTTTTATTTTAAATTTATTTATTCCATTCATATAATATTCCTATGATAAGATATACCCACGAAGAGAAAAATATGATATTCATACCAATAATTCCATATGTATAAATATATTTTTTTCAGCGCCTTGGAGATGATTTACGACAAAAACGGTGCTATACAAATGGTTCCGCGACTTTTCATCCCGCGACAAAACATCCCCCCACAAAATATTCCCTACAAAATATTCTACGGACAAAACATCCCCCCACAAAATATTCACAACAAAATATCCTACGGACAAAATATTCCCCCACAAAATATTCCGACAAAATATCCTACGGACAAAACATCCCCCCACAAAATATTCCCGACAAAATATCCTACGGACAAAACATCCCCCCACAAAATATTCCCGACAAAATATCCTACGGACAAAACATCCCCCCACAAAATATTCACAACAAAATATCCTACGGACAAAATATTCCCCCACAAAATATTCCGACAAAATATCCTACGGACAAAACATCCCCCCACAAAATATTCCGACAAAATATCCTATGGACAAAACATCCCCCCACAAAATATTCCCGACAAAATATCCTACGGACAAAACACCCCCCCACAAAATATCCCCGACAAAATATCCTACAGACAAAACATCCCCTCACAAAATATTCCGACAAAATATCCTAACCTAACCCAACAAAACCTAGCCTAACCTAACACAACCTAACCCAAGAAAACCTTTCGGCACCAAATTTAAAATTTAGAATTTAAACCTAAACTAACCCAACCCAACAAAACCTTTCAGCGCAAAATTTAAAATTTAAATCGAAACTGTAAGTTAAGGGATGTTTTGTTCATAGGATATTTTGTCCTTGGGATATTATGTCGAGGGATATTATGTCGGAGGATATTTTGTCGGGGATATTTGTCGGGGATATTTTGTCGGGGATATTTTGTCGGGGATATTATATAGGGGATATTTTGTCGGGGGCTATTTTGTCCTTGGGATATGATGTCGAGGGATATTTTGTCGGAGGATATTTTGTCCTTGGGATATGATATCGAGGGATATTTTGTCGGAGGATATTTTATCCTTGGGATATGATGTCGAGGGATATTTTGTCGGAGGATATTTTATCCTTGGGATATGATGTCGAGGGATATTTTGTCGGAGGATATTTTATCCTTGGGATATGATGTCGAGGGATATTTTGTCGGAGGATATTTTATCCTTGGGATATGATGTCGAGGGATATTTTGTCGGAGGATATTTTATCCTTGGGATATGATGTCGAGGGATATTTTGTCGGAGGATATTTTGTCCTTGGGATATGATATCGAGGGATATTTTGTCGGAGGATATTTTGTCCTTGGGATATGATGTCGAGGGATATTTTGTCGGAGGATATTTTATCCTTGGGATATGATGTCGAGGGATATTTTGTCGGAGGATATTTTATCCTTGGGATATGATGTCGAGGGATATTTTGTCGGAGGATATTTTGTCGGAGATATTTTGTCAAGGATATTTTGTCGGGGAAATTTTGTCGGGGATATTTTGTGGAGGATATTTTGTCGGGGATATTTTGTCGGGGATATTTTGTCGGGGATATTTTGTCGGGGATATTTTGTCGGGGATATTTTGTGGAGGATATTTTGTCAGGGATATTTTGTCGGGGATATTTTGTCGGGGATATTTTGACGCGGGATGAAAACGCGTAGTACCATACAAATTATCAAAATATTATTATTTTTAAAATCATGGCTTTTTTAAAATAGAAGGTATGTTATATTATGTAGCCTTTAAAATTTCCATAAAATAAATACACTAGCCAAAAATGGATAAGTATCCTTGAATTGAAAAATCAAAGGGTAATGAATTTTACCAGTAGAGTGTTTCTATATATAATGGTAAGCTCTGGCGTTATGAAATTTGTATTAAAAAAAAATTAATTAGGTTCCGTATGTTTGGGTGCGTAAATCTCGGAAAGTAATCTATATATTATAATAGTAAGCTCTGGCGTTATGAAATTTGTATTAAAAAAAAAATTAATTAGGTTCCGTATGTTTGGGTGCGTAAATCTCGGAAAGTAATCTATATATTATAATAGTAAGCTCTGGCGTTATGAAATTTGTATTAAAAAAATTACTGCACGAGGCGCGAGAGTGGTTTAAAAATGTGTGTTTTTCATATATTTTAGCGACAGGGAGTGAAGGCAGGAGGTGGAGGGGAATGAAGGAGGAGGGATTTGCGGGAACGGTGACGAGGGAAGGGAGAGGCGGGGAAGGTGGAAGGGGGATATATGAGGGAAAGGGGACGCGGAAGGGGAGAGGAAAAACATGCAGGGAGAAACAATTTATTTCTTTGAATGGCATAGCAACGCATGCCGGGAACCAGCTAGTCGACATATAAAACGAAATAAGTAATACGGCGTTACAATTTACCATAACAAATCATTAATAATGTAGATGTCATACGTCTGTATTGTATCGGATTTTAGTTTTAAAAACCTTGTAATTTGCGTGTCAGAAATCTAACAGGTCTCCGATAAACCAGAGATGGCATACCAAAATTTTACCACGCGGGCAATGTTCAATTTTGAATTATTAGATCTGAATTGTCAGATATGTAGATATTTACAAATACCACTTATAGACAAGTTTCTTTACGCCCTCCTCGAAGAATTCTCCCACCAGCTACTTCACCCAATTCAGGACCACTTTCTGCACAAAATTTATTTTCATCCGTACATGCCTTCAGGAGGGTTAAAAGATGATAATCTGAAGACGCCAAGTCAAGGGATTACGGGGGGTGGTTCCAAATATTCAAACCAAATGAGTCCAAGAGCATATTGGTGGGTAAGGCTGTGTGAGGACGGACGTTTTCGTGAAACAAGCACACTTCTCTGGTTAACATTCCGCTTCTTTTGTATTGAATGCTCCTTTTGAGTTTTTTTAGGGTTAAACAATATTGTGGTGCATTGATGGTCTCAACCTGAGGTAGAAATTCGACCAAAATGACGCCTTTTCGGTCCCAAAACATTGAGGCCATGATTTTGTGGCCTGAAATTGTGGTTTTCAATTTTTTGACAGATGGGTAATTGGTGTGACGCTACTTTGACGACTGTTTTTTTTTTCCAGGGGTGTTATGAGTCACCCACTATCATCTCCAGTCACAATATAGCTCAGAAATCCTCACCTTTTTTCTTGTAGGTGTTATTCCTTCTGTAAGTAAAAAGCGGATCAAAGCACTTGGCGGGATTTTTTGTTGACATCTTTCACGCAACTGGATACTACGGCGTGAGTTTACGTACTACATTGTTCCAGCGATGCTCCTTTTGGTCAGGAGACCCCCCTCTACCACTCAGTGTTGGCAACCTTCAAAAAACTAAAAACCACCGCCCACTTACTTTCTGAACATGCTAAGTATATTACTCGAAAAAGAAAAAGGCGGTAAATATTTCCCTATCGAGTCCACGCTCAAAACACACTTTAAAAAATTATAACAAATTGTACTAGGTAGATAATGGTTAGTAATAAGTTTTTTTTAAATTTAAATAACGCAAAATGTCATTTTCAAGGACCGCCATGTTAATGACGAAGATGAAATACGCAATTTTAAAAGAAAAAAACCACATTCTGTCAGTTAGACAATAATAAGTACGATTTGCATTCTTCGGAAATAATAAATAAAGCATACTAATCATTATTTTGTTCGGTTTCATAAACACGAAAAATCACGCGAGACGTTTGCCGTCGTAATTAACAACATGGCGTTCCTTGAGACATGACATTTCGCGTTTTTAAAGATAACAAAATAACCATTAAAATGCAATATTTTTCAATTCCAGTTACTGAATTACTTATTACTAACTGTAATCTACCTAGTACAATTTGTTTTATTTTTTTAAAGTGTGCTTTGAGCGTGGACTCTGTAGGGAAATATTCACCAAAAAGGTTCGTCTCTCCTTCTACTGACAGAACACTTAGCACACAACATAACATTTCAATAGTAAGAACTCTCGGATCAATACTGTATTCTCTGCTTTGAATAATGTATCCACTATACGATAAAAATTAATTATTAAAACCAAAATGTCCGCGTGGCGCACGAATCGAACTATTTAACTTGTTGCTAACTAAATAATTTATCATTGTATCTTCACTGAACAAAAAATAACAAATTACTACATTTTGACGATCTCCGTGGCTTAGCGGTTAAAGCGTCGATGACACGTGCGCGAGTTTACAAGCTACTATCTGGGAAATTCACTATCTGTTAGTAAACTCTCCCAGTGTCATCGTGTTACTTGCTAACTAGCAGCGACTAGCAGATTGTTGACAATCTACGAAAAAAAGTTGAAAGGTCGTCTACTTTACTCGCATACACACTTGCTCCGCTTGCTTGCTTGATTGGTTTATTTATGTTTCCAACATGGCTTCCGATAAACGGCTGATTTCGACTGTCAAACATCTGAAAAATTAGTTCACGCAGGCGTCGTTATTCTTGTTACTGGCGCTAGCAGTGGCCTCAGTTTCCTACGCTTCTGAGCGAGTGGACAGTTTTGTGTGTCATCATGACAATCTCACTCGCCGATTTACCCGCTTTTAAACTTAGTTGATAGTTGCTTGTAAACTCGCCACGTGTTATAGACACTTAAGGGCGATTAACTAGCGGCCGAGAATTAAAATTTCGTCGAAAATAAAATAAAATTCCGGAATACTTATGGTGGGAAATAATTATTCCAAGTCATTGAACATCTTGACAAACCTCCAGAAAAAAATTTAGCTTTCATAAAAAAAAAAAAAAAATTATAGATTAACATATTTAAATCTTACTTCTTAGTATTTTATATTTTTATAAACTTATATTTTAGTATTTTATTTTTTATGTATATTTTATATAGTATTTTATTTTTAACTTCTTTCAAACATTTTCTTTTTTATATGTATATACGTGTATGTGTATGTATGTATGTATGTATATGTATATATATGTATGTATGTGTGTTTGTATGTATCTGTATGTGCATACGTATACATATATCTTGTTATATTTTACCTTAAATATTTTTATCTTTTTTCTTTCTCTTGTTTCTAATATCTTATAATTTCTATTTCAAACCTATATTTTGTTCTAGTTCACACATTGTATAATTTATATCATGTATGATTACCTTAACACGGGCATTAGCCTAGTATGGTAATCAAGATAAAAAACATAAAAGTGTATTTTCAAAAATTGTATGAAATAATAAAAATAAAAAAATAAATAAAAAAAATAAAAAAAAATTCTTCAATTTATGTTTAAACAAATATAAAATATTGTTACTGAGACAGTTGAGTTATGTACAATGAATACTATGTTTTTTTTACTATTCATATGTAATGTAAAAGCCCCGAAAAAGGGCGTAAATAAATAAATAAATAAAGATCATTGTAACAATTATTATAAGCAATAATTATCAGCCTGAAACACTCATCCACATTGAAAAATCTTCCGAGAAAAGATACATGACGCCAACGGGACTAAAGTTGGTTGTTTTCAGGTGGAAAAAATATAATAAGCAGTAATTGTTGAATGAAACACTAGTATATATTGAATTATTTGGCGGGTACAAGATAAGCCGCCATAGCTCAATTGGGAGAGCAGCTGACCGGCAATCAGAAGGGCACGGGTTCATGTCCCGTTGGCGTCATGTATCTTTTCTCGGAAGATTTTTCAATGTGGATGTGTGTTTCAGGCTGATAATTATTGCTTAAATAATTGTTACCCTTTGTGCTATGCATAAAAATCTTGTCTTAAAACGTTAGTTTAACAATTAAAAATAATAATTAAAGATCATTGTAATATGTAAAGTTTTAAAAAATAAATAAATTTAATATGGATCTTCTACTTTTTGTTTTAGGGTTGTCACTAGAACAATAACGGGGTTATAATCAATGACGTTATATAAATAGACTTGCCCTAGTCTCACAAACTCAAGATATAATGTGGCAATTAATCAAAACTCTTTTGTTTTCAGCGATTTTCAATAATTTCTTAATTCAAAAGTTATTCGTGTATGATAAAGATAGACGCTTAAAAGAATATGTGCATATGAACGAAACAAAAGATAGAACGCGGGCGGCATTTTCGTATTCAAAATTCAACAGTTGCGTCGAATACTGTCTCAAGGCCGACTAAAGTAGGAGGCCTGGGCACCAGTCGAATTTTGAGGTGTCAAATAGTTATAATGAACAACGATAGTTTGCAAATGGCTTTGATTGTTATTGTTGTTTCTGCTGATTTGTATGTTGTTTTACCGCAGGCAAGTAAATAAAGAATCATTAGATTATTATTATAAAAAGTAAATTTTACTTAGCGACGGCATGGCATCGACTTTGTAATTTGGCTGTTGCGCATCCAGACCTGTACTTTAGTAGGCCTTGAGTTCTCTAATGACGCATAAAATCTTTGGTCGGAAAGCAATTGTATTATTTTTATAATCGATAATAATAAGTAATTTGCATGTATTATATTACAAATGAAATGTTATTCCTTCGCTTTTACGACTGTTTACAGTGTAATGGAAACATTTTCTCATCACACAGGAGGGAATTTTGGCGCTTTTTAATGCAATTTACTTACTAGTAAGACACGACCTTACTCGACGCGTGGCAGTTTAGTACTAAAGTACTAGAAATCGAGTACTCTGCAATTGTCTGGTTGTTGGCTTCCCATTTTGAGATTTCTACCCCGCGTCTAAAGTATGTAACGTCTTTGGTTATAATGATTTCTATGAATGGGGTAAATCATTATAAATCACGCGTCAGCTTGAAAACAAGTTTATTGGACTTGACTGCTATTGTTATATTCTCATGTAAACAAGACTATTAATTTTACCCGTCACAGGAGGCCAAAGGAAAAAAAATATCGCAGGGCTTAATTCATCTTTGAAGATGCTCTGTAAATGGTATTTTTAAGGAAAGGAAGGATATGAAGTTTTGGGAAGAAAAGGCATGAGGGGTGGGTGTGTCCAGAAGTGACGGACTATAAATCTATCTCTCACGTTGCTGTGCAAGACAATGGGTCGAGAGAAATCTTTTGAAGAGGTTAAAGGGTGTCCCCAAACCGGGCTCTCCCAATCCGGTCGCTACGCAACTGGTAGGTAGGCAGATCCCCGCCGCTAAGACCTAGACAAATTGCCACCCGATGAACCCGGTCACCCATATTATTTCAATTTTTTTTTACATTGGCTCCACCAGGGGTGAGGTTTGTCTAGGTCTTGGTGGCGAATGCGTTTGCCCACCTACTGTTTGGCGGGCCGGATCGCAAAAGACTGCGTGAGGCAAACTTATTCTAGACCTATCCAGCTGGACTCTCTCGCACCATCGCCTTGCATCGCAGTTGGAGGGTTAGATTCATACGTCTCTCACTCCAGGACACATTGACCACCAGATTCCTAACCACCCCGCATACCTTTTTCCTTCTCAGAACCTCCTCTCCTTACTTTCCCTAAAACAGACTCCCACAAAGATCCCCTAAGATGACATAGGCCCTGAGAGAATTTTTTCCTCAAGGCCCCCAGTGTGGAGTTATTAAAAAAAAAGCACAGGAGGCCCTGAGGAAAATAATTCCCCTCAAAGTCCATGTCGTCTTTGGGGATGCTGCGTGAAGGGTTTTTTAGATAAAGAAAGGAGAGGAAGTTTTAGGAAGGAGAAGTGTATGAGGGGTGGGCTAGAATCTCGAGGTCAATGTGTCTCAGAGTGACAGACGTATGAATTCATCCGTCGAGAGAGTTCAAAAATTTCCACCAACCAGCCTCTCCCCATCCGGCCCGTCATATAGCAGGTGGGAAAACCATGAACCCGGACACCCCTGTTAAGTCACCAAACATAGCGAACCACTTGAGGTGACCTATAGCAGGGTGTTGGTTATCCAATAAATGGTTCCCGGGGCGGGGAGATTTAAACTCACCCCTTGTGACATTATCCGAATTGTTTCAAGTGGCAACTGAACATTCTTCCATCCTTTACCCTTTCACGTGATTATTTTTATTGATTCCACTTCATACAATACAGGAGGGGTGATTCCAAGTGTCACACTAAACGACAGATTAAAATGGTTTTAAGATATTCTAAGTGAAAAGGCGTTGTATTATTGACAAGCACTTAGTTGACAAGGGATGTTGAAATAGACACATCCAAGAAGACACAATATACTCGTATAATATGTAATTTATACGTCGAACAGGGAGCATAATTCCTTTTGCATGTTCAGTAGTCTTTTACCTGCCGTACTTGTTTGAGGTAATTTTTTTTCAAAAATACACTAATATCTAGATTAGTGTTTCTTAACCTGTGTGTATATAAAATAATATAAAAAATAATTACAAAAAGTACATAATTTTAATAGTTTTTTTTTTTTTACATTAACTCCACACAGGAGGCCCTGTGTGGAGTTAATGTAAAAAAAATCTTTGAAGATGCTGTGTGGAGGGTCTTTTTGAGGAAAGGAAGGAGTGAACACGGTTTTTGATGAGACCCATGTTGTAGGAGGGAGGAAACACAGAGGCCGGCAAATCATTCCACAGCCGAGCCGTTGAACTCAAGAACGAGTCATAGAAACGACCCGTTCTCATGTGACTAATGTCAACCGTGTACAAATGTTGGGCGCGTGTTTGGCGTGTTTCCCGACTATGCACCGGTGCCGAAGGGATCAATGACGCTAGTTCCTCGGAGCATCTTCCATTGTAATACCGGTAGAACAAGGACAGCATTCCCACCTGACGCCTGTGCTCTAAAGATTGCAGTCTGTCTGTTAAGATGGGAGAATCTATCAAACGTACCGCCCGTTTCTGCACAGAATCAAGGGTTTTTTTAGGTATTTTGAAGCTCCAGACCAGAGGTGGCTGCCAAATTCAACCGTGGGGCGCACTTGTGATTTGTACAGGGTTAGCAGTTGTGTACTATTAAAGTATCTGCGGGCCCTGTACAGTACGCCCAGTTTCTGAGAGGCTAACTTAACTCTGGTTTCGATGGAGCCCCCGTACCTGAGCTGGTCACTTAGAATTACACCAAGCATATCGATGGAGGTCCTGTTCGGAAGATTGCTTCCGTTGAAGGAGACTAGATTTTCATTTTGATCCCTTTTAGGGATTGGGTCTTTGAAACATTAAATTCGACGAGGTTATTCTTACCCCAAGAGAAAACACTCTCGAGGTAACCGTCCATTCTTTGCTTCAAAGCCCTCCGAGCTATTGGAGTTTGTGTGCCCTTTGGGGGCTTGTGAAACAAAAAGCTATCATGGACTGTACTGTCATCCGCGTAACAATGGATCGGTGCACATGACAAGAGATCATTGATGTGCAACAGAAACAAAGTCGGTAACAGAACCGATCCCTGTGGGACGCCAGTATTTATTATCACGCCTTTCAGCTTTTTTGGATGCAGGTATTGCAGGTATAATTTAAAGCTAAATTTGTAGTGAAATAAAGTCAATATTGAGTTAAATAATTTTAATTTATTAAGTTATATCATTTTAAAAAGCTGGTACGGAGAAAAATTAATCTTTCTCATTGGAACCGCCCTGTACGATCGTAAGAACATCTTTCGACGAAATGTGGATTTGAAATGTAAATTTTGTTATGTTTTTAAAATGAATAAATTTAATTGGCCTTGAAAAAATCACCGACATTCAACTGGACACGGCCTCTGTGGTCCAGGGGTAATTCTCTTGACTTGGAATACGAATCTAATCCCGGCGTGCGCAAATACATTTTATTTGTGTTATTTCAGAATTAATTTATTAAAAATAACATAAAGTATATTTGTGGCACGTTCCAGAGTGGAAGATACTCTCAGTATCGCCCTGGTGTAAGACTACCTATCAGAATTGAAACATTGCTTGAAATGACTTTGGCCGTGTTTGGTGACCAGATCTGAATAGTTAGGTACTTCCCCACCTTCCTTTTCTCCGTCTCCTTCCCCTCCCCTATCCATATAGCAATCCGTCTGTTAAGATGGGAGAATCTATCAAACAGACCGCCCGTTTCTGTACAGAGTCGAGGGAATTTTTCAGGTATTTTGAAGCTTCAGACCAGAGGTGTTCAATGTCTTGAAATGCGTAGTTCTGACTTTTACCAGAGCATTTAGTCTCACCTACCACAGTACACTATGCTCTAACTTCAGCCTCACAACATACCTCAATCGGGGATGCCATAGTCTCACTAGCCCAAGAAGGGAGCAACTGGAATTCTTGTGAGGTATTCACATAAAAAAAAATTAAAATAAACACGGTTTTGTTGGGGAATATCGCTACAACAAACCCGTGTTGATTTCAGGACGGCTGTTGCGTCTACTGAACATGGAAAAGGAATTATGCGAACGGGGGTTGGGTGGTGGGGTGTTTGGATCGATAAATCTTTGGAATGACGGTGGTGCGTTTCATTTCTTTATCATTGGAAAATGTTATATGTTGTTATTTTATCGCTTACGCCATTTCAAGCAACGCTTCGATTTTGGATGATGATCTTTGACCCGGGAGAAAACTAGTGACAAATATTTATACTTCGTGACTTCATGTAATTTAATGTAAAATAGGTAATACGTATTAATTAAATAAAATATATTTGCGCACGCTGGGAGTCAATCCCGCTTGATTTGTAGTCGAGGACTTTTTTATATGAATACCCACAAGCGTCCCAGCTGCTCCCGTCTGGAGCCAGTGAGACTATGGCACCCCCAATTAGGGTATGTTGTGAGGCTGAAGGTAGTGGGTAGTGGAAGGACATGGGGAAGAGGAAGATGGGGAAGTACCTGGCTGTTCAGATCTGGTCAACAAATACGGCTAAAGCCATTTCAAGCAATTTTTCAATTAGAATGGTGGTTTTACGCCAGGGCGATACTAAGAGTATCTTCCACTCTGGAACGTGCCGCAAGTATGCTATATATTATTTTTACATGAATTAATTGTGAAATATGAAACGTGATTGTGAGTATTGAACTTAACCGTAAATATACGCATTTTTATTCCAAAATATTTTTATTACACGTTAAGCATTAGTTAGGTTGAGGTAGCTTATGTTAATTAGGTTAATTTAGGTTTAGTTAAGTTAGGTTAGGTTATGTTAAGTTAAGGCCTCCGTTGTCAAGAGGTAAGGCCCCGACTAGCAATCCGAAGTTCGCGGGTTCAAATCCCGGAGTGGGCAAATAATTTTTATTTGAATAATTTGCATTATTTTACAATTTTGCATTTAAAATCATTTACTTGCGGTAGGTTCCAGAGTGGAAGATACTCTCAGTATTGCTATCGTATAAGACCACCATTCAGAATTGAAAAATATGAAAATCTAGTCTCTTTCAACGTAAGCAATCTTCCGAACAGGCCCTCCATTGATATGCTTGGTGTAATATATTATTGCACTTTACCGCTCACCTTCCAAACCTAACATCTCCCCCTTCTTGCGAGACTTAAACTGTTATCTTACCGAGCTAAAAAAAACAAAACACCTAATCTTAATTGGAGACCTCAACATTAATATTCTAAAAACCAACGAACATCCCCAGTGCCAAGATTACTTAAATACCATTATGTTTCACGGAATGGAAAGTACAATAAACTCACCTACACGATGTACACCACATTCTTCCTCCTGCATCGACCATATTATGGTTAAAACATCAAACCAATACACTTCAGAAATCCACATGTCATCAATTACTGATCACTACGCCACCTCCTTCACAATGAGTTCCAAAAACAACGTACAAAGCAAAACATCAACTGAAATAACAACGAAAATAATTAACTATGACCACCTCAACAAAACGATTAGTTCCAAATCCTGGGACAGACTCTATAAGATAGCTAACATAGATGAGGCATGGAACTACTTCTCTACCTACATACAAGAAACCCTTGTTCAAAACACCAAAACCACCACAAAAACCATTCCTAGAGCTATCAAACCTCTCAAACCATGGATTAATCACACTATCATCAACTGCATTCGGAAACGCAATTCCATACATAAAAAATGTGCCACGAATCCATATGATATTACACTTCATAATTTCTACAAAAGATACCGAAATATTTGCACACAAGTCATTAGGAAAGCCAAAAATCTATACTACAATAAAAAAATATCCGAATGCAACAACGATCCTAAAAAAATATGGAAAGTCCTCAAGGAAGCTACCAATTCAAATAAAGCCACCGACGCCTTAAACTCTCTCAATATCAATGATATCACCGTAGACTTTACATCGAACCCCAACACAATTGTCAATCATATAAACAGTTATTTTGCAAATATAGGTCCAGAACTAGCAACAAAAATCCAATCAAGCAACCATATGCTGGGTCCTAGCGTTCACCCTTCCAATGATGAATTCCCAACCCGATTTGTTCTCAAAACGGTTACAGAGAAAGAAGTTTCTACGGTAATAAACTCTTTAAAAAACTCTTCATCCACCGGCATTGACGAAATACCCAACAGTGTTCTTAAAAAAATTGCCCCGGTTATAATACAACCATTAACTCATCTGCTGAATATTAGCATTCGCCAAGGATTATTTCCCACCATTCTAAAACAAGGTCTTATTATCCCTATTTTCAAAACAGGCTCCAAACTTGATATTAGTAATTATCGGCCTATTACATTACTTAATTCCCTGTCTAAAGTATTTGAAAAGATCGTTAATAATAGTCTTATGGAATATCTGGAAACCAACAACCTACTATCGCCGCGGCAATTTGGCTTCAGAAACCAGAAAAGTACAAACGATGCCATAGCCACCGTCACTGACCACATCTCTGGCCACCTTGATAAGGGCTCGAAATGTCTATCGGTATTTCTCGACCTGTGTAAAGCGTTTGATACAATATCACACATCAAATTAGAACGCAAATTGTTCAACATAGGTATTAGGAATAATGAATTAAGCCTCCTCTCCAGTTTTCTATCTGACAGATCCCAATGCGTTAAACTCAGAGCTACAAAGAGTCAGAATTTACCTATTAGTTACGGTGTCCCACAAGGCAGTGTTATAGGTCCAACGCTCTTCCTAATATACATTAACGAGTTGTGTAACCTAGATATCGATGCCACTATTGTCAGTTTCGCCGACGACACTGTACTACTATTTCAAGCAAAAGATTGGCCTACCGTATATTCTAAAGCGGAGGTAGGAATTCAAAAGGTTAAATATTGGCTTGACTCGAACACATTAACTCTTAACATACAGAAAACAAAATACTTACTGTCTAGTCTTACCAATATCACAAAACCAAACCTACACCCAAAATTAAAAATACACGAATGTAATAACTCATCTCAGAACAGGAATTGCAACTGCCCATGCCTAGAACAAGTAGCAACTATCAAATATTTAGGATTAACCTTTGATACACATCTAAATTGGAAGCAACATATACTTAACACTACAAACAAAATCCGCAAATCTATTTACTTTTTCAAACAAACGCGCAATTTCCTTAACCTACAACTTTTAAAAACAGTGTATTACTCACTGTGCCAATCTCACATCGAATACGGAATTTTAGCTTGGGGTAACACTTATTATAATGCCCTCGAACCCATCATTAAAGCACAAAAACTAATAATAAAAATAATTCTTAAACTTCCTCTCACTACCAGCACTGATACGATCTTCAATACTTTCAACGTTATGGACATTAAACAGCTCTACGCAAAATCCATCTTACTTTATTTACATAAAAACAACAAAATCCTATACAAACCAACACAAATGATACACAATACACGAGCCAAAAATAAAGAACTTCTCCAAACTCCCTTTTCTAAAACCACCTTTGGACAAAAACACTTTAAATACATAGCTTGCAAACTATACAATACACTTCCAGCCACGATTAGACAAACCGAATCAAAGACCAAATACAAACAAGATTTAAAGAAATGGATTATAAGTATTGGACGCCACTCTACTGCTAACATCTGTAAAATAGAGTACAAATAGACAGAATTACCATCTCACGTATGTCCTTACCCTTATTAAAGAACTTAAAATAGTAAAATCCTATATGTATAACATAACTTCCTATATAGACTCGAAAGGATTTACTACTTTATTCATCTCTTCCTTCACCTATATAATGCTCTCTTTATGATATTAACCCTCAATCTTAATCATCTTTCTGTTTGAATTGTATAAATCAGTATGTATCTTACCTTAAATATTCTCATGTTGTAATTAAATATTCTTATGTATGATACTCATTTATGTACCTCTACGCCTGTCTCAACACAGGTATTCCCTAGTGAGACAGGCATCAAATAATGTTATGTAAACATACCTTTTATAGATAAATAAATAAATAAATAAATAAAAATTAAAAAAAAAAAAAAAAAAAAAAAAAAAAAAAAAAAACCCTAAGTGACCAGCTCAGGTATGGGGGCTCCATCGAAGCCAGAGTAAAGTTAGCCTCCCAAAAACTGTGCGTACTGTACAGGGCCCGCAGATACTTTAATAGTACACAACTGCTAACCCTGTACAAATCACAAGTGCGCCCCACGGTTGAATTTGGCAGCCACCTCTGGTCTGGAGCTCCAAAATACCTGAAAAATACCCTCGACTCTGTGCAGAAACGGGCGGTCCGTTTGATAGATTCTCCCATCATAACATACAGATTGCAATCTTTAGATCACAGGCGTCGGGTGGGAATGCTATCCTTTTTCTACCGGTATTACAATGGAAGATGCTCCAAGGAACTAGCATCATTGATCCCTTCGGCACAGGTGCATAGTCGGGAAACACGCCAAACGCGTGCCCAACATTTGTACACAGTTGACATTTGTCACATGAGAACAGGTCGTTTCTTCGACTCGTTCTTGTGTTCAACACTTCGGCTGTGGAATGATTTGCCGGCCTCTGTGTTTCCTCCTTCCTGGGAGGACATGGGTCTCTTCAAGACCAATGTTCATTCCTTCCTCTCCTCAAAAAGACCCTCCACAGAGCATCTCAGATAACACAGGCCCTGAGGGAAATTATTTTCCTCAGGGCCTCCTGTTCGGAGTTAAAGAATGTAAAAAAAAAAGAATTTAAAAATTGCTTGATACTGCTTTAGCAGTGTTTGGTAAGCAGATTTGAATAACCGGTAGTTGCCAACCTCCCTCTTTCCCATCTCTTTACCTTTTCCACTATCTTTAGCCTCACAACATATCCCAATTACCACACAAATTTAATATTACCAAACCAAATAATTGTAATATAAATATTCCAAAATTAGTAAAGTAAAATTCGAAAGATTTGTCAACGTTTGTGAGTTTATTAATAATTATTTTTTTGTGAAACGAAAATAGTGAAATAAAAATAACCTTTATAAAACGTTTGCGTAACGAAATACATTTTTTTTTCATATAAAGTTTTAATTCTACAGTTTACAAGAAAAAAACAATCGGTAAGCGACAAAACGATTGTAAAAAAATTCCATCATTTTCGATATCAGATATTTTACACATTTAATTACATGTATACGTTTGTAATATTATTAAAATCTGACAGTGTCTTTCATCTGCTTTCAAAACTAGAGATTCATTTCGTTAAACATTTTAAAACAGCGAATCTATTACATTCACAAATTTCTGATAAAAAAATATTCATTCAATAAATACCCGCGAAAACTCCGGAGTGATGATAGAAACAGCTAATAATGCTGTGATACCAACATTGCGAGGTGTTTTAATTTGGTTATATTCGCTTGTAAATGTTTTTTTACACATTCTTCGTAAAATAAAACTTATACGAGTATATTCAGAATCAGCGTTTGTTGATCTATAATCTATTTAAATGTATACATATTTTTAAAACAAAATATTTTTCAGTGGTGTTCCTTATTTCTGTCGCATAATGAAAATAATAATGTTTTTACAACCCTCAGTACAACAATTAATCCTCTCAGAAGGTTGTTAATTTTAATATTACCACCTTTAATCTCGTATTCAGATTTCTAACGATTTTGTAATTATATAGACTGCCTTGTATTACAACTCGTGACATGCCAGGGGGCTTCGTGAGGGGTTGAACTCCAGAATGGTATAAAATAACCACTGAACTTCCGTGTAATAGGATGTACGGTAATCACGTACGGTATATTAGCGTGGGGTGATGCGTTTATTGCATTTATAAAACCTTTACAAATAACTAAAAATTATATCATCAAAGTTTAATATAACAGAAATAGAAATTATTTTTACCGACGCATTTATACAAAGAATCTAAACTATTCAGTCTCCGTAAACTATTTTTACTACAAACCAAGAAATATATCTTTAAAAACAAAAACAAATTCCATAAACATGAAAACAGAATCAACATTAAAAATAATAATGATTATAACACTTCGGTTTTAGTGGACCTCGTACTTTTAATCTTTTAGCAAAAAAAATTCAAGTGATAATTAAACCTCAAAACCTAAAAGATTTAAAATTTTGGCTTAACAATACATATGTTGAAACTTTATTTATTTAATTTTTATCACTTTATGATTCTCACAAACTATACACTTATTATTACACTATTGTAAACATTTTTTGTACAAATTTTAATTGTGTTTTTGCTTTAAACGCCCACTGTTTGTTCATTCTAGGTACAATAATATAATGTATATAACTAGCTGGGTTACCCGGCTTCGCTCAGGAAAACATTCGAGAGTGTTCTGGAATGTTTCACTTTGATGTTCCCGATTCCCCATTCTCGAACATTCCACAATTTTCCAGAAGGTTCCGGGATGTTCTGGAACGTTGTGGAATGCTCTCAAATACTCGACTGGGGTGTCCGGTATCGCTCATGGAGTTGATGTATATTGAATTGACGTTCGAATCCACAACGGATCTTGCTTTATATACCCCATATGGGTAGCCCTATACAAAAAAAATTTCAAATGTTCCAGATCATTCCACCACATTCAGGAGTGTTCTGGAATGTTCCACAATGATCTGGGCTGTTCCGGTGTGTTCCTGAACGTTCTTCGAACGTTCTTCGTTCTGAACGATATTCTGGAATATTCTATCAAACTTTCTAGAACTTACTACAGCTTTATCGCACCTTCTAGACTCACCGACATACTCCGCCACTCCTTCCAGAAATTTGTACATTCCTACCGAACCGTCTAGAACTTTCTACAGCTTTATGGAACCTTCTAGAATCATTCGGGACCTTCTAGACACACCGACACACTTCTCCACTCCCATCAGAACTTCTACAGCTTTACGGAACCTTCTAGAACTTTCTACAGTTTTATCGAACCTTCTAGAACTTTCCGTAAACTTCTAAATCCACCGACATATTCCACCATTTCTCACAGAACTTTGTACAGCTTAACCTGTCAAAGGCCAGGGTTTTTTACCTTACCTTTTTTAAATTACCTTAAGAACAAGAATGGAGGAAGCTATTTTAAGCTTTATTTTATGTTATATATTAATGGAATAAAATTTAAAATCTCATCCAAATTATTTGAATTAATATTCATTTTTGAAATTCGATTCTCGCGCGCCGGCGCGTTCCTGGCAAATGACAGGTTAATCGACCCTTCTAGAACTTTCCGGAACCTTTTAGACTCACCGACTTACTCCGCCACTCCTTCCAGAACCTTTTCTAGCTTTATCGAAACTTCTAGAACTTCCTACAGCTGAATGTGGAATGTTCTAGAATTTTCCGGAAACCTCTACACACACTGACACACTCCTTTCAGAACTTTCTATAGCCTTATGGAACCTTCTAGAACTTTTTACAGCTTTATCAAACCTTCTTGAACTTTCCGGAACCTTCTAGACTCACCGACATTCTCCGATAAACCTTTCAGAACTTTCAACGGCTTTATCGAACCTTCTAGAACTTTCCGGAACCTTCTAGACTTACCGACGTACTCCGCCACTCCTTCCTGAACTTTGTACAGCCCTATCGAACTTTCTACAGCTTTATAGAACCTTCTAGAACTTTCCACAACCTTCTAGACTCACCGACTTACTCCACCACTCCTTCCAGAACTTTGTACAGCCTTATGGAATCTTCTAGAACTTTCTACAGCTTTATCGAAATTTCCTATCCTTTCCGGAACCTTCTAGACTCGCTGACATACTCCTCCATTTCTTCCAGAACATTCCAGAGTCTTATCGAATTTTCTAGAAGTTTCCGGAATCTTCCAGACTCTTCTTGAAGTTTCTAAAGTCTTCTTAGAACTTTCAGCCCTTATATCTTCAAAAGCAAGCCCTTTAGGTAAAAACGAATACCCTTATTCTCTAGGGGAGATAGAGAACTACCATACCATATAACTCTCTTGATCGTACAGGCACTCGTTTCTGAGTTTTTGCGTTCCGCACGTTTTTTTTTACTTTCTTTTATAATATATATATTGATTATATTGTCCAAGCACAGGCTGCGCTTTAGTGGGTTCCCATTACTCTTATGATTTTCATAATATTGTATTTATTAAATGTAAAAATTGGGAATAATAAAGGAAAACAAAACAACCGATATTATCTAGATATGCATCCTTTTGAAAGATGACTGATGTCGTTAATGAGGTTGTTAATTAACAATTCATTGGCCATTGACTTTGGTACTATCGATATCTTTCAAAAATTCTTAAATTTCTATCTTTCGCATGTTCTAATAATTAATAAGATATATTTGTAAATGTCAAGAAATTTTTTTGTAACAGTCAGCGTTATTTATTTATTTACTTATTAATTTACGGACGATAGTCCATTAAAACCATAATAATAACACGAATAAAAAAGGCAGAGATGACAGTGAAGGGAGAGCACATATTAATAAATAGCAATAACAATCTAAAATGTAAAAAGTACATACAGAAGACACTACAAGTCAAAGCATGAAGAAGCATTTAAATATTGCATATCGACTGCCGAAAGTCATTTTGACAAAAAATCAATTCTTTGACTTGCGTTGACAAGTCTCGACATTCTGGATAAGGGATGCTAAGTACACCTACCTGAGGTGCCTACCTTCTGCCGACAGACTAGCTCAGAATGGTCAGCATAGCGGAGGAGACTATCATCAGGGTGGTAGGATCTCTGAGGCGTTTGTGTGGCATCCCTGAAATAAGCTCAAATTCTACGGGCTGGGGGAGACAGTGAAACAAGTGGCTATGGTAAATAACAGTTGTATTGGGTAGAATTCTTTCCTAAACACAATGATACAATAATGCAAGCAGAGTAGTACAGGGTAGCAACAGTAATTCTATCTAAATCGGGAGAATTTGGCCCTAAAATCTCTCTGGGGGCGGTCATTTATCTTCGCGTTGAATTTACAAGGAACACACGCAATAAAGAGGGGTTAAATAGCTCATGGTACTCACAGCAGCAGGCTGGTCTCTTGGAGATTCGGTTATGTGGAGGGCAAATTAGCCGTTCTTGGCATTCCCGCCAGTCACTAGGCAAAATAACAACCGCCATAGCGGCGTTGTGGAGTGTTCCGGAACAGTGCAGCGTGGTTCACGATACACGTGCGCCCAGAGCGGGCTCGGGAGGAGAATGGCGGGCTCGTTAGTCGGCCGACCGAGGCTGGCGTTCCGCCGCCGTCAGCGCGCGGCGCACTTGCGGCGAGGGAGCGAAACTGTTTGTCTGTACAGTGGCGTGCACTCCAATTTGAGAGGAGGCGTTTCGTATATCGTAACAGGGAGGATGGTATCCATAATTAGTAGAATATTGATTGAGGAACAGCAATTCATTCATTGAGTCTACGGGAAGGGATGTTGAACTGGATGAGTTGTAATAAATCAGGTGTATCAATAATACTGTTGATAAGATTGAATATGCAAATTAGATAAGAGTCCTTTCTACGTTTTTCTAAAGAATTTTGAAGAATTTTAAAGAAATTTGTTCAATTTCATGATATGAGTACTCGCCTCTTCCATGACTTAACCTCCAAGCAATTCGTTAAGTAGCACGCTTAAATGTACATTTTTTGATGTTAAAGGCAATTCACCCTAAAGAGAGTGCTGTGTGTAAATGTACATTTGAAATCACCGCTAATAAAGCCCTAATACGCGTTCTCACCAATGGGCGCCGCGGTAGCAACGCAGACCGACCAAGGGCAAGCCGCCTTGATCACTGTTCTAGAAGCCCGCTGAAGTAAGCCGCGTCCAGCGTGAGCTGGCTATTTTGTACCGTTTTTGGGAGCTTTCCTTGTGGAAAGATCTATCCCGTTCAATTAATATAAAATGTCCTAATTGATATTTGGGGCCAGCCTGCCCTGTGTTGTGGCCAACGATAGAATCGTGTTACGGTCCCGACCTCGTTGTTAAAAAAATGCTAAACGTCTGGCCGCTAAGGTTCGTCAGGCGCTTTATACCACCAGGCTAAAGAAGACTTGCGTGGGACCGTGGATTTGTCTTATTACATTGGAACCGAGTAACCGTGAAATAAATACATATTTTATTTAATTAAATGAAGGCAATATTAGCGAAACTCAATCAAATATCTGGAGACAGAAAAATCAGAAAAATATATTGGCACCTCTGGGACTCGAACCCAGGACCTTCTGCTTTCATGACAACAGATTTACCAACTGAGCTATGGTGTCTATATCCAATTCGGTCACTTTTAACTGTATCATACTTCGACTAAGAACTGCCAACATTATCTTCATTTTCTTAACGCACATGTTATTGGCTGCTGTCTTTATAGATGATTGCAAAAAATAAAAAATTTCTAGTTCTTCAACATTTTTATTGACTATATTTCGGGGATTTACCTTTAGTAACATTTAATTTCGGTTTATTTATATTTAAACATTTCGTGAAAATCACTTTGTATTTGTTACAATGAATCTTTAATACTATTTAATAACGTAAGTGTGTCATCTGCAAAAAGATTGGTGGAACAGTACTTCAGGCGTATTCTTAATAGGCCACTTGCATCACATTTTTAATTTTGTTTTTTCTGGTTTAGGCAGATATTTTAAGACATTCTGTATTTTTATTTTTATTTTAATCCTATTTTTGAAACCCTGAGGATTTTTTGAAAATTTCAATCCGAAAAATCAGACCATTTCTTATAAACCGGAAAGACGGGACATAATTTTATAGGTGTGAAAAAAACGATAATTACATAGCCGAAAATCATTTTTAAAAAAAAGAACGTTTTCCACACGAATGGCACAGGAGAATAACGAGGCATACCAAAAATATTACATCTCATAAATATTTTTTTCCTAGATTCATCTTATTGATCATAAATCATTATAATGTACAACGTCTATATTACTAAATCCAATGTAATATACTTGTACTTGTAAATTATAATAATAATAAGAAAATTATAAAATTTGATTGTGTTAAAATCAGCACCATAACCATTATACCTCTAAAACACGTACCGACATCTAAAATGTACGGGGTTCTCTTCACAACATCTGTCAAAAATTCAAACCAAATGATAAGTTCGCAGAGAACAAACAATAAATATAGTGAACGAATTCAAAAATTCGCCTGAAATCAAAGTGATGCCATATAAAAAAAATAAACCAGTGTGGAATTTTACATAATTCTCAACTTCCGATGGGTTTGAGGCCATCGGTCTCTGTTGATCTTTTACCTACTCACTCTCACTCTTTGTTGATCGTTCACACAACGTCGTTTACACATTTACGTTATTCGCAGAGGGCCAATTAAATTGATATTTTCAAGAATTTCGACATATTAAAAGATTTGTATAATTCCACCAGAAGAAAGATAAAAGTATGCTTTCTTCGTGCACGTAGACACGCCCACTAGACTATTCCATAAGTGTTTGTCTTCAGTGGGATCAACCTGACTACAGCGTGTTTGAAAAGTTATACCTTTGTTTCTCGTTACTTAAAACAATTTGGTGAAATACAAAACCCTTGAAATTATTTCCGTAAACAGGTTTTTTTTTCACTGATGGTACCTTATTAATTAAATAACTAACCACACCCATAAAAATCACGGGATATAAAATTATAAAACTACGTTTTTTCATAAAATCTTAAAAATTTATAATTGCATATCCAATTTATAATAAATGTATAATATTAGGTCCTTACATATAAAATTGGCGTTTTGCCGTACTGGCAATTTTGATCTCAAATATCTATAATTTATTTGTTTTTCCTTAATTGTTTTTTTTCTTTGCGTCACTTATATTACAAAATGGAAAACTTGAAATATCGCGTTATTTACGAGTACGAGTTCCACCGTGGCACCAGTGCTGCAGAAACGGCTCGAAGGATTAATGATGTGTATGGCGACGGTGCCGCAAAAGAAAACAGTGCTTTTTTGGTTCCAACGTTTTCGTTCTGGAAATTTCGACCTGCAGAAGAAGCCCCGCTGACGGCCCGAGACCAAAAATGATAATGAAGAATTGAAGGCTATTATAGAAGCGGATCCATCGCAAACCACGTCCGAGTTAGCTGCAGGCTGCGGTGTTAGTGATAAAACTGTTTTAATCCACTTGAAGCAAATTGGGAAGGTGAAAAAGCTTGAAAGGTAGGTACCTCACGAATTGAGTGAAGCAAATCAACAAACACGCGTTAGAACGCTAGAACACACACTGCACAACAGATGGCTACCAAATTAGGGGAGCTACAATTGGAATGTCTAAGACATCCACCGTACTCTCCGGACCTTGCCCCAACAGATTATCATTTTTTTTTCGAAATTTATAATATATAACTTCTTGCAAGGGAAAAAATTCAACTCCGATGGGGCAGTCCAAACCGCCTTCAAAGATTTTATTGATTCCCGTCCGAATGGTTTTTTTAGTAAAGGGATCGATGAACTACCTATGAGATGGCAAAAGTGCATAGGTAGCAATGGTACATACTTTGATTAAATAAATACATTATATTTAAAAAAAATCGACTTTATGTTCCTCCCATACAAAACGCCAATTTCATATGTAAGGACCCAATATAACAGATTTTCAAAAAAAAATGGTTCTAAAAACTGATTACAATAAAGTAATTTCTTGATATCAAATTATCCAACTTCAACTACTATTCAAGTAGTGCCATTATAAAATAAGGTAATAAAATTATATTATTTGAAGGAAGAAATAAATAAACTTATATAGCATGATAATAAGTCTACGTAATGAACATGGATAACATAAGAGGTACTAACATTAGATATACAACGTAGATAAGAATATAGATGTGGTAGAAATAAAATGAATATAATTACATTTACTTAACGGGAATATATTAGGAATAATAAAAGATGTTGGTTTCTTACAAATAAATGTAAATAATACTATTATTTAATTTACGAGTATCTCAGTTGATTAGTCAGGTATCTCCGATAATCGAAATTTCAGTGGAGTATGCAGTTATATATAGGGACACGATATCGAATAGAAAGTATCGATACTGTACTCGTGAGTAGTATCAGAAAAAAAGTATCGTAGGTACTCGTATTGAAAGAAAAGTATCGATACTTCAAAGAATTGATTACATTTTGCAAAAGTTCACTCTTACAAGGAGGCATTCCTCTAATTATGACTCAAATATACATAGCACAGAATAATAGTGTTTCACTTGATTAAATCAATATAATACCTTCAAAATCAATTTGGGAGGCGGGAATGGGTACCGCCGACCCGGGAACCTTTATTGGATAACCAAACACCTGTGCCATAGGTCACCCCAAGTGGTTCGCTACGTTTGGTGATTTAGCAGGGGTGCCCGGGTTCATGGGGTGAGGTTTGTCTAGGTCTTGGAGGTGGATGACCAGGACATACTGAACCCCAGATTCCTTAGGGCCTCCTGTATGGAACTCATGTAAAAATAAAAATCAAATACGGCCAAGCGGCAAGCCCAATAAACAATCAATCGCGGTTAATAACGTGGTCGCCAAATAAATAACTATGAAACAAAGCGCGAAATAAACACAGAACAGATTAAAAAGAATTGGAATATTATGTCAGTTACTTACTGTCCTAATTCGACAGCGCTACCTATTCGTTCCATCACACACTAGATTGCTTGAGCTTGCAATTATAACAACACAATGGAATGTTTTAGAAGGTTTGCTATGACTAAACTAGATGGCGTTGCTATAAACATGAGCCGCTTAGCCAAATTTTTAAAGGTGTGCTTAATAATAATGTGTAATACTTGTCAAAAAGTACTCATTGAATAAAAGTATCGAATGCCAAGTATCGAGTACAAAAGCATCGGCATCGAAAGGAAAAGTACTCGATACTACAAAGTATCTATACTTTTTTCGTATCCTTAGTTATATGTACCCTTTATCTGGTATAATACTCAGATTACTCATAAACACCACCAAATTAATTATAATTCACAAAAACTTGTAGTGAATGTTGATGTTTAATGTGATGTGATGTTTTCTGGGTTACTTGTAGGATATTTCAAAATGTCATACTAATTTAGTGGACCGTGGTGCTTCACGGTGTTATTTTATATCATACTAGCTGACCCGACAAACGTTTTTCTGCCATAAAAATTATTTGTAGTGAATATTTTGGTTGTTAAATAAACAATAACGAATGTATTGTAAGTGTGTGGGGATGGGATCTATTACAGAAAGAGGAATGGAGCGCTGTAGACGATGACCGCCGATATAAGCAAAAAACACCAACTAAAGTAGGAAAATGAAATAAAGAAAATCAATGTTAATTTCGAAGAGCAATTGAGTGTATAATTATATTTTTTATCGGTCCGTCTTTAGCCGACACAAATGAGCTAGATGGTTTGCCAACGCGAGAACATGATGCCGAATGAAATATCAAAATCTCGTGAATATCTTGCGCCTGTGTCATGAAAGTTCGATGAGGCGGACGTAGCGCCATCTGTCATTCAACAACATAAATAATTTCGTTATGTTTGAAATTATTAAATTTGTTCATACAAAAATTCTAAAATCGCGATTAAAAAATGGGAGGGTGGGGGTAGGAGTAGGAGGTGGGGGTTATCGCTATTTTTGATACCAAATAAAAAAATATATTTTTTAAATTGGTAAAAAAAAAAGATTTTTGTTTCTGGGTAGGGACACCCTAATCACCTAGCGGTAAAAATATACCTTAAAACCTATACTCATACCTACCAAATATACATTCAAAAATTCATAAAAATCGGTCAAGCTGTTTCGGAGGAGTGCGACCACAAACACCGTGACACGAGATTTTTGAAATTGGCGTTTTGCCGTACTGATCAACTTTGATCTCAAATATCTTCTCTTTGGTTAGGAACTCCAAATTCAAATTTATACAGCTATTTATTGGTGTTTCGAAAATTATAATTCATTTGTTTTTTCCTTAGTTGTTTTTTCTTTGCGTCACTTAGTTTACAAAATGGAAAACTTGAAATATCACGTTATTTACGAGTACGAGTTCCACCGTGGCACCAGTGCTGCAGAAACGGCTGGAAGGATTAATGATGTGTATGGCGACGGTGTCGCAAAAAAAACACAGTGCGTTTTTGCTTCCAACGTTTTCGTTCTGGAAATTTCGACCTGCAGAACAAGCCCCGTGGACGGCCGGAGACCAAAGTTGATAATGAAGAATTAAAGGCTAATGTGGAAGCGGATCCATCGCAAACCACGTCCGAGTTAGCTGCAGGCTGCGGTGTTAGTGATAAAACTGTTTTAATCCACTTGAAGCAAATTGGGAAGGTGAAAAAGGTTGAAAGGTGGGTACCTCACAAATTGAGTGAAGCAAATCAACAAACGCGCGTTAGAACGCTAGACCACACACTGCACAACAGACGAAATTAGAGGAGCTTCAATTGGAATGTCTAAGACATCCACCGTATTCTCCGGACCTTGCCCCAACAGATTACCATTTTTTTTCGAAATTTGGATAACTTCTTGCTAGGGAAAACATTTCAACTCCGATGGGGCAGTCCAAACCGCCTTCAAAGGTTTTATTAATTTCCCGTCCGAGTGTTTTTTTTTGTAAAGGGATCGATGAACTACCTATGAGATGGCAAAAGTGCATAGGTAGCAATGGTACATACTTTGATTAAATAAATATATTATATAAAATAAAAAAACGACTTTATGTTCCTCCCATACAAAACGCCAATTTCATATATAAGGACTTAATATTAGATTTAATAATATAATGACCTGACCCGTGTAAACAATATTTGATTTATATGGCGAGCATTCAAATATTGCTTTAGTATTTTGAGATGTCTGACTAATCAACTGGACGATCAATATATAAAGAAGTATTAATGAAGGCAGACTCTGGCAGTTGATGAGAAAACAACGGGGAGGTGTGTATTATTGTGCAGACTAATGAAATTTTTCCTTTACGGCTTTATTAGTGCCTCGTAAAACGGAATCAAATGAAGTATTGGCTCAGGCCGTGAAGCAAATCATTCTCAAACTTCAGTCTTAATATGTGAAACAAAGTCGGGTTAGTTACACCATTTATAACTCAAGAACGGCTGGACCGATTTTTATGATGCCCAGAATAGCTATTAAAACATCGAAAAAATTCACGAAAAAAAATTATGAAGAAAATTATTTTCCTCACACATTTTGTATGGAACGAATTCTAATCTTTTGAAAGAGCTGCAGCAATACTGTGATAAGTATATTATTGAATAGTGGGTGAATTCCAAAAAATCTATAAACAAAAATTTTAACAAAACAAAAAAACGACTTCAAAAAATGCACTAAAAAGTAAAAAAATAATGGTAATTGTTCGGAACAAACGTCAACGGTTAATACGCACTTTTTTTTATAAAACTTTTAGATTCTTCTTAATTACCATAAAAGACAACTATTTGCATTGGGGGAGGTTGAAAATGTTACATTTTTAATTTTATTTAAGTAAATTGAAAATTTGCTTTCACACTGTCAAATCACTCTGTTTGCAGTTTTTTTGATAAAACTTTTAAAATTAAGATAATATACACAAACCCGTTACACAAACCCTGCGTAGCCAAACAAACCATTCAAAAACGTAGGCTGTTTTTTAAAGTAAAGATAACATACACAATCCCATTACACAACCGTTGACGTTTGTTCCGAATATTTACCAAAATAATTTCGTATTCTTGTAAAACTTTATAATCAACTTACCTTTTCTACTCATCAATATGTACGTAAGATTGTTATTTTTGGAGTCGGTGTCGGCGGGAGAGGAGCTGTCAAGTGAACACGCCGGGCCGCGGGTACCTTGGTTGACACCGACTCCAAAAATAACAATCGTACCTACATATTGATGAGTAGAAAAGGTAAGTTGATTATAAAGTTGTAGAAGAATACGAAATTATTTTTTTACTTTTTAGTGCATTTTTTGAAGTCTTTTTTTTGTTTTGTTAAAATTTTTGTTTATTTTTTGATTTTTAGTGAATCTGAAGTACACTAACTAATTCGATTAAGATTCGGCCGAGTATCGTAAATTTGTTCTTCAGAATTGGAGAGTTCCGTTACTTTGTCATGGATCCCATAATCAGAACCTAACCAAACTCTCATCAAACTACCCTTGAAGTACATCCTTTCCAATAAAAAAAGAATCATCGAAATCGGTTGGCGTGATATTGAGTTATTCGTCCATTTGTCGCGCACATACTTGATGCAAATTTAAGACTTATATGATTTTCTCACGGATGCCATTGTCAAAACTGAACCAAATTAAAATGGGACCACACGGGAAGCACCAGCTTTCAAATAAAAAAAGAATCATCAATATCGGTTCACCCAGTCGAAAGTTCTGAGGTAACAAACATTTAAAAAAAATACAGTCGAATTGAGAACCTCCTCCTTTTTGAAGTCGTTTAAAAACGTCAAATGTCATTATTGCGCTGATGGTTTTGCTTTTGTTTTTAATCATATAATGCTGCCCCTCTTTTTTACACGCAAGTCAATAGTCGAAAATGAGACAAACGATGAACGTATGTCTGCACCCCTCCAAAGGAAAAATACAATAATCATAATAAATCTCACTTACACGTATAAAGAAAATGAAACGCAATTTCCAGTAAGTAAGTGGAAAAGTAAGAAAATCCGTACAAAACTTCATCTCTGATACTAACAAAAACAAAACACGGGCAAGTTACGCATGGATAAATTGTTTCTTTGTGTAATTATTAACTTAAGGCTCTGCAACCGGGCTCGAAAAGAAAAAGATGGAGAGATACGAAATTACGAATGTTAGAAGAGAGCGCTAAATTTACAGCGATAAATTTGTTGCGAAATTGCGAAAATGTTTAATAAAACACTATTCATTTAAAATAGAGCAAAAATCTCGCCTGCATTGTCTTAAACAGCATTTAAAGATACACTGTGAATTTTTTAATACGTATAACTTGTAAAATAACTGAAACAAACTTGTTTATAATAATTTTTGGAACATATTTTGCGATTTTTTCTATCGAGGGAATTTTATATAATTTGCGTTTCGGCGCGGGCAATGTCTAGATATTATCTTCAAGAATAACATATATTTTTTTAAGAGCTTTAAAACTTACCGTATTTAAGGGAGATATGTGAGAAATCGGTTGAAATTCGGGATGCGGGCCTTAATAAAAAACTGAATTTAATTCAGGTAATAAGTTAACACAACAGTTATTGATTCTGAGGCGGTACGAAGTTTGCCTCGTCAGCTACATAATAGAAAAACAAATATTACAACATGTAGAAAAACCAGAGATCTTGGAGTTTTACTAGGTCACAAATTGATTATGCTTTACACATTTCGAATTCCCAATATCACCGGTTGCTTGGCGGGCCGAATCGAGAGAGGCCGGTTGAGGGAAACCCTTTGACCTCTCCAGCCGAATTCCCCTGACCCATCTCCTTGCACCCCAGTAGGATGGATTGATTACTTTCCTCCCGTTCTCAAGTTTTTTATCCCTTGGCTAAGGGATACGGATGCTGGGTGTGGTTTATATCAGGCTGAATACAATTTAAATTTTTTATCGGTACTTGCCAAATGATTTGAGACTTGTTTATCGTATGTTCTCTATCTATTTGTACAGGTGCTTCCAGGGTTATTATTTTGCTTGTATTACTAACCTGATTTGTTGTATTATGGTTTATTTTCCTGTTAAGCACTTGCATACTGCTTTCTAACAGCGTATGCAGGGACACTGGAGGTCTAGATTCGTCAAAAATAAATAAATGTAGCTTCTTTTTTTTTGTTATTAGTTTTTGAGGTATTATGCCTTATTGCGCTACCTCCTTCTTTAGCCAACGTTTCGGACAGCGTTGCAGTGTCCATCATTAGGGCAGATGTTGGCAGATGGTCACTAATAAAAATAAAAAATTAAAAATTAAAAAAAAACACTCTCTATCTTCACTAACTTATATCTCCCTCTCAACTACCGTTCGCATCGCTTTTCGTAACGCTCTCGTCACGCATTGGCTAGCTTACTCCCAAAGTCAAGCGTGCGTAAAGAAATTTTACTTCAAAAATTCGAGTGCAGTTTACACGAGGTAGAAGAAAAAAGAAACTTTAACAAAACAATCTCAACCAATACTTGAAAACTGAGGTCATAATCAAAGCGACCAATGCGTAATTTCCGTCTAATAGCTCAACCAATAGAAGCCTTTAAAGGTAACATCACTGTCAAAGCGGCTGATGAGCGCTGTTGATGCGTCGCAGGTGCACTAATCGTCATTTCCGTTTCATCCGAAATCCAAATCACAGCCGTGCTATAGAAGTTTCACTTCAGAAACGATATTAATTAAGCGAAAACTGTGCAAACATTAAATTAAATATGACTCGTTCAAAATAGACCACAAATCTGGGAGGTCAATGTGTCCAAAAGTGACTGACATTTAAATTCATCCCTCCCACTGCTGTGCGAGGTGATGAGTTGACACAGTGCTTCTGGAAAGGTAAAAAAGATTCCTCAATCAGTCTCTCCAAATTCGGCCGGTGGGCAGACGGATCCGCCGCCAAGACCCAGACAATCTTCACCCCATGAATCCGTGCAATCACCAAACGTATCGAACCATTGGGGTGACCTATAACAGAAATATTGGTTATCCAATAAATGGTTTCCGGGGCGAAGGTACCCTTACCCGCAACGCAAATTATAAATTGAGGCGTATCTATGTTAGCATATTTTTATAATTTGAAGAAAAAAATCTGTTGTTCCTTTCAAATAAATTTATATGTATAAAAATGAATCCGCGTTTCCCTTGGTCACGCCATAACTTCAGAACGACTTTACCTATTTCATTAATCTTTTTTTAGAAGTTTTCTAATACTTTGTAGAAAGGTTCTGACGGAAAGAAAAATTAAGAAAATTGAATAATTTCAGAAAACTTGACGACTATTTTAACTCCGCACGTTTGAGAGTTCGCGCGTTTGATGAAATTGGATTTAGCAGGCTGTTTTTTTTAAATGATAGATATTTTAAATAGGTACTTATGTTAGGTACCAAATTTGATTAATTGTTCTTATAATATACCAAAATGAATATTTGTAATATACGAAAACTGAAAATTTGTTAAATGTTTAATAAATACTAAAATACACAATTTGGGAATTTATTTCTTAAAAATAATATCGTCCAAATGTAAACCCTCGCATTCTCGGCATTCATTTAATCGAAGAGTAAAATTTCTCATGACGGCTCGGCAGGTAGGTTTCGTGATGGCTGCCATTTCGTGACGGATATTTTCTTTTAATTGTATCAGGAAAGTCGGATTTTTGGCGTTCATTTTAGATTTGAGATAACCCCACAGAAAAAAATCCATAGTGGTTAAGTCAGGACCACGAGGAGGCCAATTTATGTCACCTCTCCTGGAGATCAATTTGCCAGGGAAAATTTCACAAACTCATGACAGAGGACGGATTGGACGGATGTGATGTTGTTCTATCTTGCTGGAACCATGTTCTTTGGTTATAGCCAGTAAGTTTGTAGGAGTGCAGCATTAGATATTTATGCAAAATGCTCTGTAACGATGATCTATGCACATTTAAAGCACTTGTGCACTTCCGAATCGAAAAGTTTGATAAACACTCTCTTCGTTTTCTACCGTTCTGGAAGACCTTGGTCGACCGGATTTTGGTTTTGCCAGCGTTGTACCGATCTCTTCAAACTTTTTGACCCATTTTCGAATGAGAGGAATGCTTGGCGCGTCTTTGAATTGACGAAAACCTCAAATATTGCAGAATCTTCTACGCGCTACAGTCGCCGAATCACCATTTTTGTAAAACTCACGCACGCACAACGTGCGGTCGCTCCCGAGAAATGCTTCATAGCGACTAAATTCCCCAGAGCCAGACTACTGATTGACATACCCCCCGCGCTCCTCGGAAAAGTTACGTTCACACAGAAAGCAAAACAAACTTTCTTTTGGGACACCCTGTAAAAATTAAAATATAGTAACCAAATAAAAAATAAATATTTATAAGTTTGTTCTGTAGCACAGCTTGAGAAGCCCAGTCTGTCGCTCCGCATTTCCTTAAATAGAAAATACCTGTGGATTTTATTAGCCCAGGCGAAGCGAAACTCTTAACAACGTGAAAGCCATTCCGACTTAATTCTGTTGTTCGTGCTGTTTTACCGTTGAACACCAATGCATTCTAGCCTGTCACTATGGTGACACAATTGATTCCATGACAGTTGATCCTCGACAGTGCCCCCCCAGCACACGGCTTAGGGAAAATAATAATAATAATATTTATATGATTTATTTAGCGCGGTTTTTGTGAAAAATCACCTCAAGGGCGCTGTACAAACTTATAATACATTTATAAAATCTTTAAAAAACTATCTACAAGCTAGACACACACCAATTTTGCATACACCAATTGATTGATCACAGATACGTAAATATATGTACAATGTTTTGACCAATGAATGCGATGCTGCCGACAAATTAATGAAAACAGGACCATACTTACCTGGGAGGTCGCTTGAAATTAACACTGTATATTGTCTATTTAAGTAAATTTAGATAGAGTTCGCACGCAGAGGACATTATTGTGAACATATGTTATTTAATCCTGAAAAGTTTTTTATTATCAATATGTAATATATTGTTTGATGAGTGTATTTTGGAAAGTAAAAACCACGTTTAATGGTGGGTGGTGCAGTAGTACCTATAAAGGATTTGATCTTCCTAAATGTGATTCGTCAAGAGACAGATTGATGTATAAGGACTCGAGTAATTTTTATTCAGTAAGAAAAGTTTGATTAAGACATATCTTAGGCAATACAAGTATGACACTCTCAGATAGGTATATTTAAATTAAGGGTATGAGAGCCCAAAAAGGTAGGTTTTTAGTTTGGACCTAAACTTTGTTGGGCTTTTTATGCATCTTAATTCCGGAGGGAGTCTATTCCAAGCCTTAGGTCCAGATACTCCGAAAGCACGATTTTCAAACATAGTATTTGGCTTTCGTTTAGGTTCTATATAATTTGGTATACCTACATTTGGGAGGCGGATACGGGTACCGCCACCCCATTTATTGGATCATTTATGAAACCATTTATTGGATAACGAACACCTTTGCCATAAGTCACCCGAAGTGGTTCGCTACGTTTGGTGATTTAGCAGGGGTTCCCGTCATAGGGACATAGGGTGATGTTTGTCAAGGTCTTGTGTCTGCCCACCTGCTGCGTAGAGGCCGGATCCGGAGGGACTCAATAAGGAGGTCTTTTGACCTCTCCAGCCAGAATCCCTCGACCCATCGCCTTGCACCGCAGTTGAAGGGACGGATTCATATATCCATCTTTCCTGGTGACCCCCAGATTCCTAACCACCCCTCATTATTTCCTTTCCTCTTCCTACCTATTTCCTTTCCTTAAAAATCCCTCTACATAGCATCCCCTAACATAACACAGGTTCTGAGCGAAATTATTTTCTTCAGGACCTCCTGTGTGGAGTTACTATAAAAAAACACAAAATACAAAACATAACTAAGTGTTAGAAGTGTTGTTTGCAGGGTAGAGGAGCTGGTGGAAAATGTTTGACCTGGTACTCCGTCTCCACATCAGACGAGGTAGTACCAATACTTTACCATAAGGGATAGACAGGCTCCTGGGGATCACGGTACTTCTATGCCGCAATCCAGTATTCAGTAATTATATTGGATGATGATTGATAACACTTGCTCATGTTCGAGAGATTAACATTTATTGAGATTTAATATTTTACACGATTTAATGTTCACGTATGAAACGGGTAGAGAGGTACAAAACGCGAGTGGTCGGCCGGATCGAGTACTAGAGACGGAATAAATCGCTCGGTCATCGCCGGAGCGATCCAGAGATGGTTTCTTGCGTTGTGGGATACCATTCGCATAAATAAATAAAAGTGATGCCCATTTAAGTATCTCGAAGGGGTGTGCAGAGAGGACAATGAAACTGAAGTTATGGCGTGACCGAGGGAAACAAGGATTCATTTATGTAGATAGAATTAGAACAAAAATTCAACAACAAATTATAAATATCATACATGCGCCATTCAACGGATTTTTCATTTCCGATTTTGGTGCCGTATTCACAAAATCAAAAAAAATACCTGTTCACCATTTTATAAAATGTATTCCCAGAACCTTCTTAAAAAATATCAACCTTGCCTTGTAATTTAATAGCTTTCAGAAAAAAATATGTCAACAAAATACCCTTCATTGTTGAATTTCAAGAAGAAAAATAAATAATGACGTTGGTTTTTTAGGATGGGGTAAAACTTTTTGTTGTACTACGGGAATACTACAGGGAACTCTTGTAAACCCTGATAGGGTCGAAAGTTACCGGAAAACACGGATGGACACGATTCCAGTGGTGGTACGCAATTCTGTATATGAGTAATTTATAAAAATAATTTCAAACTAGCAGTTAAAAGCTTTGAGTGTTGGTGACTATTTTATAAATCCGATGGAAACCGGTTCCAAAAATAGCCATTTACTCGGATCCACTTTGATCCAATGGGCTTTTAGTGCGGCTTCGCCCAGTTTCAATGTTGGTAACCATTTTATACATCTGATAGGAACTGGTTCCAAAAATAGCCAGTTCCTCGGATCCACTGTGATCCAGTGACATCTAGTAACCGAAATAAAGTAACCGAGACAATGACGTCATACTATACTATTATTCACAACTTATCAAGTATTGCCGTCAATCTTTTCAAATCCGAAAAGATACTTTAATTCTATAAATCCGTAGTACTTATACCTAGGGGGGGAAACGTCCACAGCTGCTGACGGAAGTGGCGAAAACATTTGACAGATTCTTAAATTAAAAACCGGATTACAACAGCAGTTTTGCTTGAAATTCCACGTACACAGATGTTATTACTGGCGCGGCGCGTAAGGCGTGGCGGCAGACATGAAATCGAAGTTGGGTTCTGAAATTTAACCACGCAGACGGAAGGGTATTAATATTGTTTGATTATAATAAAACTAAATACCACACAATCACCCCGTTTCCTTGCAGTGGTTAGCATAGAGGATGGACCGCCAAACAACTTGGTCTTGGCACACACTCATTGCTTCAGTGACATTCACACATCGTCACATAAATAGACTTTTGATATGATATAATCTAAGTAATCGCATCACTTGATCATGTCATGTCTTCCTCGAACGTCTCCGACTTCTTCTACCATTCAAAAACTTAGCATCCGCATTGCATTCTTTGCGAATCTCAACACTTCTCACTTGATCGTTGGTACATGGTTTTACCATAGATACATACGACTCGGGGATCTCATTTCTACAGCATGGATTCGTTTTAAGGATTTGATTTTGTTTGTTTCTATCGATGTCATTATGTTTGGAATATAACATCGTTCAAATGTCCACAGCGGCTTCTCTGGGTGGCGCGCATCCGAAATGTCAAATTTTCCATAACTCTGGCGCATAAATCAGGCTGAATTTGACTGATGGCATGGGTTATGTTCGCTTTTGGCTTATTCGCATAGACCTAAGACTTAAGAAAACCCCAAAAGAAAAAGTTTAACGGGGTCAAATCGCACGATCTCGGTGGCCAGTTCATATCACCTCCACGTGAGTTTTTATCATTAAAAAATTTAAAACATATATACAATTGATTAAATTTTTAACAATTTTATCATTTTCACGTGTTGTTAAAAGCTATATGCGTTCATGTTGATTTGGCAAAACAGACATCTAATTTGACAGATGTCGCTTCAACAATGTGACCACTATCAACTGTCAAATTTCGGAAATCCCTATTGGAAGACCCTGTAGATTTCCTGGAAGAAACATTGTACATCGCTCACAATAAACATAATAAGATTATCTACAGAGTATTATTGTATCTCTACATCAAAGTATTGAGATCACCACTTAAATGAAACTGGATCCTCACATATTGAGCATTCGGTTCATTACAATTACTAAGAAGAAAAGTGTTCGGGGGAAGTGTGTACGTGCTTGCCCTCGGGACGCTACTGTCCAATGTACCTACTTGGGGACTACCTGTGCTACCGAATTTTGAACTTCGACCTTTGTAGGAAGGGCGATGCAAGAAAAGATAACAAAAATGGAGCAAAAAATAAATCAAGAAATGAGAATTTTGATATTTATTTAGATAAGCTATGATCCTGTCCACGGATAATGAACAAATGTTCCATCAGCAGGATTTTTTTAGAAACGGGATAACCACGGCAGCGCTCGCAAAGAAACGTATTATAGATTGATGTCAAAGGTTACAACTTTTCAAAACATTTTTAGTGTACCTATTTAAGGATAAACTTAACCTAATTTATAATCTTCGCAATCATGTGGCCCAGATTAAAATATTTTTGAAAAACTCATTTTTCACGTTGGGCCTTAAAATATTAAGAATATTGTTTGTTGGTGGTTGTACAAACAGAATATGAATAAAGAATTTCGTGTTGAATTGGGATAATAATAGTTTTTATTAAAGTAGATTTTCAGAAAAACTATCTAAAACAATTGAAAGTATATATTGTGTTTATAAAACTCATCTTCATGTTTTTTGTGTTTATGTTTGTTTACATTATTTAATGATGTAAATAAACATACTTAAACACAAAAATCTACAGTCAGCAAACATGAAGACCAAAAAATAAACAAACATAAAAATTAAATCTACGAATATGAAGATGATTTCTATAAACACGGATACAAGGAAATCAACATGCAAATGCGGTCTACAAACTTAAATATTTTACTATAGATTCTCAACTAGGTACTTACTTCAGATATCTTTACTAACAGACTGAAGAGAGATAGCTTTTAAATGTATTATTTTATTAAAAGTGATTTATTTTTTTTAAACCAAAACTATTATTAAATATTTAACTGACAGTCCTGAAACAGTTAGCTAATTAGCAATACCTGCTTAATAATTTCAAACAAAGATAACTTTGAAGGTAACAATAAACTCAATGCAAATTTACTCTATTTAGTGCTTATAAATACTGTTGACAACTTTTTGACAAGTCCCCTTTGTTTAGGTACATATTTTTTTATTCTAAATTTTATGTTCTCTGTTATTATCACATTGATATTATTTTTTTTGTATAGTAACAGCAGTTTAGTAACACATAATAGTAACCTTTACCTAAATACTTTCTACTTTGTTAAATGTTCATTTCTACTTTGTTATTATTGATGATCTCCTGTGTACCACTGTATGCTTATAATATTATGTACTCACTTCAATGTAAAAGCCATGCTTTCCTCATCTTTATGTGTGTACACCTCATATTCACGTTTGTCGATATCCTCATCTTTATGACAGTTTTCACGTATTCATTAGTGTAGACCTCATTTTCATGATTGTTGATTTCTTTGTTTTCATGTTTGTTGATTTCCTCATCGTTATCTTTGTAGATGGCATCTTCACGTCTGTTGATATCTGCGTCTTCTTGTTTTTAGACCTCAACTTAATTTTTGTTGATTTCGCCATCTTCATGTTCGTAGAAATCACCTTTATTTATTTATTTTATTTAAACGTTTAAATAAAATAAATAAATAAAGGTGATTTCTACGAACATGAAGATGGCGAAATCAACAAAAATTAAGTTGAGGTCTAAAAACAAGAAGACGCAGATATCAACAGACGTGAAGATGCCATCTACAAAGATAACGATGAGGAAATCAACAAACATGAAAACAAAGAAATCAACAATCATGAAAATGAGGTCTACACTAATGAATACGTGAAAACTGTCATAAAGATGAGGATATCGACAAACGTGAATATGAGATGTACACACATAAAGATGAGGAAATCATGCAAAAGTTGAAGATGAAGTTTACAAAAATAATTTGACATCGTTCGTCCATTTCGTACGCTGCCTGGGATACTTGCTTTTGTTTTTGTTTTTTGGGGTCTAAGACTATCATTGTTCATCTGTATAGATGATTTATATATTTATTCTTATTTTTATTTCTATTATCCTTAAAATATTATTATTTGTTAATTTTATTTTTATTTGTTATTCTATTTTATTTTTATTTATATAAGATTCACCTAGTTTAACTCCTTTCCTGTATGTGATCATGTACCTAATACTAGTATGAATATTTTCCTTAATATGTATGCTATATGTTTGTACTTTCATCCACATATTATATGGATGATTATACTTAATATAACATCTTATGAATCTCGACTACCATGATACGGACATTTGCCTAGCTTGGTAGTCGAAAAACCATATAAAACAAACCTGTAAGAAACAAAATGTATAAAGAAAATTTATAATAAAAAAAATGAGGAAATTAACAATGTGAAAATGAGGAAATCATGATGTTACACCAACACAACAACCTACAGTCCGACTCAGAATAGGAATCCCTAGCGAGGAAGACTGTGAATATCACCACTATTAATTTATCTTTAATAGTCATAAATAAAAAAAATAAATAAAATATTTTATATTATCGTTATTATCCGTAATTGAATAAATGTGATATGATCTGAATGAAGCGGAATCTTGGAAGTGAAAATTAACCCTCTTCCCGACATCCGATCGAGCTGAAACTCTGCAGATCGACACGATGTCGATGACACTGCATTCTTTCTTTTTGACAATCACGCATACACACGGGATATACGCATTTTTTCTGAAATTCGAAGAAATTAAAATACTTAATATAAGTACGAAATAAATGTCGACCTTTTTAACTTCGGATTTGACCCGGTTTTTAGCGCGGTCGATTCGGATCACTGGGTAGGAAGGTTCAAACCAAAAAAAAAGTATAGTTTTGAAAGATATTTCAAAATATTTTTATTTTTTTAACTTTATGAGTAAGACCTCTCTTTATCATTGCGAGAGTTGGAGGACGCCTTTGTCAACTAGTGACATATAGACAGGGAGTCGATGCAAGATTAGTGTTATAAATGTTATAAATATTATAAAAAATGTAATGTAATTTACTGTCTGAATAAAGGCTTTTATTATTATTATTATGAGTAAAACCTAAAATTTGGAATATATTTAATTAAATTAAGACAATATTATCAGTCGAAAATCTGGAAACAGAAAAATTACAAATAAGATATTGGCACCCAAAGGCGTGTCAGTCTCTTTCTGTTTCCAGATGTTTGATTGAGTTTCGCTAATATTGTCTTCATTTAATTAAATATTTCAAAATAGTTGTATTATAATTTAAATAATCTTGTTTTTATGGGTTAATTTTTCTAGTATCTTATCCTGGGGGAAATTGGATAATATCGATATGATATTGCATGTTCTTCTGAAAAATGAATGTTTTGCGTAGTTAGTTTTGAGTGTATTTGTGAAATACTTAGTTGGTTTCGGAAACTTATTAACCGACCCTCGTAATATGATAAAGAGTGTACGCACCTGTTGCTTTAACGCTTGCCACCTCTGAAACAGGGGTCGTCAACTGCTCCGGACCCCGCCCACTCCCTCCTTCATGCCTCCCCAAGGCAGGGCTGCTCAACCCCGGCCAGAGTTCCAAAGTGAAGCGCCAGATGGCAGCACTGTCACCAAACAAACATGGCGGACGCACTGATATATATTATTATTGATTATTGCACTTTTTACTACCTTTTCACTTGTTTAATCACAGATAACTATTTTTTAACACAATTGATTGCTAATGAAGACCTGTTGACTTATAATAAAATTTAAATTAACTTTTTATTGTTATAAACATATATTTTACATGTTGGCAAAAGCATACATCATGGATATTGATTTAATAAACATAAATTGTGCGCATAGCCAGTTTTTTTTTACATTAGCTTCACACAGGAGGCCCTGAGGGAAAAAAAATCCTCAGGACCTATGTCATCTTGGGGATGCTGTGTGGAGGATCGTTTTAGGGAAGTTTTAGGGGTGGGTAGGAATCTGGGGGCCAGTGTGTCCAGGAGTGACGGACGTACGAGTACTAATCTATCCCTCCGGTGTAAGGCAACGGATGGAGAGAGTGTAGCTGGATAGGTCAAAGGACCACCCTCAACATGTCCTCTTGATCCGGACCGCCACGTAGCAAGTGGACAGACGCATCCGCCACCATGACCTGTCAAACCTTACCCCGTGAACCCGGGCACCCCTGCAAAGCCAGTAAAAAAGGCATTCACATTTGGCATGACATGCTGTTTGACTGAAGGATATGGGCAGAGGAATTATAACGGGAAGAGGAAGGATAGGTAGGCACGTACCTACCTGTCAACAAAATCGTCACTTTGGTGAAACAGGGTTCTAACTTGTTTGTTACTTTGTTCTGAGTTATGAGGTGTCAAAGTTTGCAAAGACCTTTTCATATAATCTATTTTTGAAGATTTCTGATTTTCAGGTCGAATTTTCTGTAAGGTATTTTAGTTATCTATCTATCCATATAAATAAAAATGAATCGCCGAAATGTATGTACGCGCATAACTATCGAAATACTGCACAAAATTGGATTTTTTTTTTGTGTTCGCTATTGTCAGGACAAGGTTTGTATAAAAGAAACCGTGAGCTCTGGCGTAATGAAATTTGTATAAAAAAATTGCAATAGGTGGCACGCGAGCTGTTTAAAAACTGAATGTACCGAGACTGAATGTATGGAATGCGGGAGGGGGGGAACTCGAGAGGCGTGTTCGCGGGGCGAGGGAAGCGGGAGAGGGGAGTGGGGAGAGGAAAGGCGGAGTGGGAACGCGTGAGGGGAAAGGGATTTGGGAGAGGAAGGGGATGCGGAAAGGAATGGGACGAATGGGAAAAGACACGCATGGAGAAACAATTTATTTATTAAGAGGCATAGCAACGCATGCCGGGAACTCGCTAGTTTTAAATAAAAATATTTAAATATTACGTACTTACTATTTTAGAATAAACCTAAACATGGAGATGGAACCATACGCAACCAGTAAGGGCATAATAATTTATTGCATAAAGTTCTAACTACATTTGCCTACTGCCATTCCAAGATGGGGCCACAATCTAATTAAATATTTTCTTTTAAAATACGTTAAAATTAAACACTTCATACAAAATTTAAAATCGGAAATTATTACGTAGGTTATAAGAATGCCTCTTTGCAAACTTCGACAACTCAGAACATGGTAAGGTGAAGTTAGAACATGAACCATAAGGTCAGTGAAACGTAAGGGGCAGAGTGACCGTTTTCCGCCTAAAGGACCAGCTCTGAAAAAAGGACCCGAAGCGTGTTAGAATCCTATCTAACTAAAGTGAGGAACTATCCTGCCACGATCTGATATAGGTAATATTATCAGATACAAACAAAATGGTATTTGCAAAAGTTTCAAAGTTATGTTAGAACCTTGTAAAATAAAATAAATATTTTATAACTTGAAGTTAGAACTTCGTCCAACAAGTATCTTCGGAAATACAACACAGATTGCTCTAAAAATTAATTGGTTATGGTAATGAGCAAATGAAGGTGGGAACATACTAGGCCCACGCAACGCTACGCGACGTAGGTAGACGTCATCATTTCCATATCTGGACTACTTACCATCCTTACATTTTCTATGGAAATGGGTGCTTTAGAATCACACTAGCCCCACGCAACGCAAACCGATGCCCCCTACGCTACGCGGATCTGCCGCAGCCAGATCGGCGTGGGCCATGTGGAAGGTGGAGGGGGTATGGTCACGCCTACTACGAGATGATTTTACATCTTTTTGGTGTTATCTGAGCATCTAACGTTATGTTTCGCAATATCTGTGGTTGTTTTTTTGACAGATATTATTCAAAAATGGATGACGAACAGTTCATTGAAACTGGACGGCACGAAGTTATTTATAAAATCAAATTACAGGATTATAGAGATTCTGCATACACAGTGCAGCTTGGGAGGAAATTTCAGCCATTCATGGCATGACTTTCAATATTATACCCCTATAATGAATGACAATCAAAATGACATAGACACACTGCCAGTCTTTCTCTGATCCGAATGGACTTTCGTGTTTTCTTTCTTTATGTCATATTCAATTATGCTGTGAAGCTCTTCAAATACCACTTTACTCATACGGAAGTACATGAAGAATCGTCCGTCATCAGATTCTAGTTCCTTTACTAAAGTATGGAACTCTCCAAACATTTGTCTTTGTTTATTAATGTTGTGGACCCAAATACTTCTCACTTTTTTTTTTCTTTTTACGAGAATATTGATTTAATAATAATAATCGTAGCAAATCATCTTCGAATTCACTTTCAAGATATGGCAAAGCCGTCATCTGCTGAGAAGAGAATCACATAAACATAACCTAAAAAATAAATGTCAAATGTGTCAAATCAAACGCGCCTGCGCACAACCAGAGACCCCTTGTCACGTGGTCACAGCGACGCGTACGTACGTCGGCCAGTGTGAACGGGACAGGAACGTTGCGTCGCGTTGCGTCTGCTCAGTATGATCCTTGCTTGAAGTGGTTTAGCATTCAAAGATCATTTTTGATATATTTTTTTAATTTAAACCTTGTCCAATAGAGAACACCAGTCCATTTTTTTTATTTCTTTTTAATGAATAGTAACGTTCTAACTTAGATACCTGCATTTTTATTTTTATTTTTCGAGTTAGTTTTAATAGTTAAAGTTTTAATTTTCCAAGATCCCCCGAAAACCACCGTATGTATGGTGGATTGTGTGACGTCATCACCCCTGAAAAATTAGTATAGGATCGGGCAATCAGCCGATCAACTGCCGCCATTTTGAATTCCATTGTTCGAAGTATTCTTCCTAAAAGTAGCATTACTATTTTTTTGTGCAGTGGTTTTTGAATATTTTCAATAATAGAGATAAACTAATAAGAGATACCTTTATTTTTGAAACATTATTTAGGCCTAAATAATGTTTCAATAAACACAACAACTAAATCTCTATAAACAGTATGTAAATAAACGAATAAATTAATACGATGGCTTGTGTAATGTCATACATTCCCATACAATGATTTTACGGTGACGTCAAACAGTGACGTCATCACTAAAATTTGTTTTTACGACCGGATTAAAAATGGACTTTTTAATAATTTTAAACTTATATCTTCAGAATCAGCGTTTATTGGTTTATATGAACATATTTTTTTGAGCCATAATATATTTCACTGGAGTTTCTTATTGAGTTGACTATGTCCGTGACGTCGCCAAAAACGCCCTCAAATTTGAAACAAATTCAAATCTTTTAAAGAACTCAAATCAAGATCAATAAACAGCTTCGCTAATGTTGTTTTCATTAATTAAATATTACAATTTGAGGTTTTACTGATAAAGTTAAAAATAAAAATAAATAAAACATTCTAGTCAATTTTTCTCATTTCTTCATCGTTAAAACTAACTAACTAACTAACCCTCACTCCGTTTCTCCGCAGGGGTAGGTAGGCAGAAAGGACGGACCGCTAAACAACTCAGGTAAATTTTCTTAGAAGACTAAGGCTAGCGCCACACTTGACGGAAATTCCGTCGCGTAACTTCCGCGACGGAACGCCAATACATGTAATTGCATATAAATTACAAATAGCGGCACACTACGCGGAAGATCGGTCGTTCCGTCGCGGACAATCGGTCGCTCCGCGGCGGACCGCCGACTCTCGCGTCTGTTCCGTCCTCCGCGCACCGATCTTCCGTCGGCGGAAGATCGGCAACGTCGCATTCCAAGTATTTGTATGCATCGCGCCACATTCGGCGGATAACACGCGGCGACGACGCACGCATAGGATGTTCGACACTGAGCGTTTTATTATCGAAGTGAAAAATAGAGTTTGCCTTTGGGAAGAGAAAAGCCGGATAGAACGGCAAATAAACGAGCATGGGAAGAGATTGCCAAATTATTGTACGACAATTGGAACAGTGAAATAGAAATAAAACAGCGAGAAATTGGAAGCATACAAATACAAACAGTCCAATTCAATCAGCTGACACTAACTTAATGTAACGGTCAGCCTTTCTTCGGGAGATATAGCTGTTCTAAGTTTTGTATTTTGCTTGGTAATATAGTCCTTCGTTAAATTCAGCAATACATCAAATGATTATATGGACATTCGATAATATTCGAATGCTTTGTCTGGATAATGTCTTAGTTGCATATACAAGGTATGAAATTGCCCAATTTCTAGTCGAAGAGTATTTATAGACGTAAATTAAATAGAAACACTACGGAGCTTATTTATAAAACTGTAGTTGCTCCACATTTGGACTACTGCTCTACGATGTTATATTTGGCCAATGGAGGAAATCTGAACAAACTAGAAGTTATACAAAACAAAGCAATGAGATGTATACTGGGGAAAGGCAAATACGCAAGGATAATCAAATGAGAGAGGAGCTAAATTGGATTCCAATAAAAAAGAGACTACTATTTAATGTGTTAATTTTTGTGCATAAACTTATGAAAAACCAAATGCCAAAATACTTTAAGGATGAAATTGTTTTTAATAGAGACATTCATAATTACGAAACAAGAAATACAAACAGAGTTCGATTGCCACAAATGAAGAAATCAAAATCACAGAACTGCCTAATGTACAGAGGACTAAAGATGTATGATGAAATGCCTGAAAGTATGAAGAATGAAGAAAGAATGAATGTATTTAAAAAGAAATGTTATGCATACTGTAAAAATATTTAAATTTATAAAATGAAATGTTACATTGTGCTTATTAGTTTATAAATATTCATGTAGTATAAACTAACTCGATAAATTTAAAAAAAAATTTAAAATAAATAAAACTCGATCTTGGCACACACTCCTTGCCTCGTTCACATTCATACATCGTCCCATACATGCTCTTCTATTATTCTGACTCTTCACATGGCCCGACTCAAGTATCTGATTCACTTGGTCGTGCCATGTCTTCCTTGGGCGTCCCCTACTTCTTCTACCATTCACAATTTTTTTATGTTTTTATTTATTTATCTATATAAGGTATGTTTACATTACATTATTCGATGCCTGTCTCACTAGGGTATACCTGTGTTGTGACAGGCGTAGAGGTACATAAATGAGTATCATACATAAGAATATTTAATTAAAACATAAGAATATTTAAGGTAAGATAAATACTGATTTATACAATTCAAACAGAAAGATGATTAAAATTGAGGGTTAATATCATAAAGAGAGCATTATATAGGTGAAGGAAGAGAAGAATCTATATAGGGAGTTATATTATGCATATAGGATTTTACTTTTTTAAGTTCTTTAATAAGGGTAAGGACATACGTGAGATGGTAGTTCTGTCTATTTGTTATCTATTTTACAGATGTTAGCAGTAGTGTGACGTCCAATACTTATAATCCATTTCTTTATATCTTGTTTGTATTTGGTCATTGATTCAGTTTGTCTAATCGTGGCTGGAAGTGTATTGTGTAGTTTGCAAGCTATGTATTTAAAATGTTTTTGTCTAAAGGTGGTTTTAGAAAAGGGAGTTTGGGGAAGTTCTTTATTTTTGGCTCGGGTATTGTGTATCATTTGTGTTGGTTTGTATAGGATTTTGTTGTTTTTATGTAAATAAAGTAAGATGGATTTTGCGTAAAGCTGTTTAATGTCCAAAACGTTGAAAGTATTGAAGATCGTATCGGTGCTGGTAGTGAGAGGAAGTTTAAGAATTATTTTTATTATTAGTTTTTGAGCTTTAATGATTGGGTCGAGGGCATTAGAATAAGTGTTACCCATAGACATCCAAATGGATAGACAAGCAGTTACAGATGAGGGGTAAAACCAAACTATGGAGAGCAAGAGGGGAAAGATGACTGTCATTCGTTGAACAATCAATCTGACAGTATATAGGCATCTCGCATTACAATATCACCATTTAGTTCTTGAAAGCAAAATCTGCTTTGAATGAATAGACCTTTTTACATGGGAGCGCGAATTGCTTGCCACGTTCAAAACTTATTTGCTAAGGCCAAATGCTCGCTCCAAAAAGACTCGCGCCAATACACATATCAATATTTTATTGCCGTGTTTAGTTAAAACACTTTTACAAATGTTTCATAATTTACTTACCCCTGTAACCAGCGACGAGCACATTGGAGTACCGCCCACATTTGCTATGTGCATATTGATACGTAGATATATTGTATAGCACAAGCTGCCGTTATTTCGTTAAATGTATGGATGTCAGCTTCTCGCTGTTCACGGCAAGAATGATGACGTCACACATTTTAGATTCAAGCGAGGCTATAACCCCTCCCCATGGAGCGAGCCGGTTCCAAGGAGGAGCTACAGCCGGCGCCATGTGGAGGGGGAAATAATACGTTTTTATCACTTAGGGCAGGTCCAGATATATTCATATGTCCGTGGTGTTACCCCAAGCTAAAATTCCGTATTCGATGTGAGATTGGCACAGTGAGTAATACACTGTTTTTAAAAGATGTAGGTTAAGGATATTGCGCGTTTGTTTGAAAAAGTAAATAGATTTGCGGATTTTGTTTGTAGTGTTAAGTATATGTTGCTTCCAATTTAGATGTGTATCAAAGGTTAATCCTAAATATTTGATAGTTGTTACTTGTTCTAGGCATGGACAGTTGCAATTCCGGTTCAGAGATGAGTTATTACATTCGTGTATTCGGATTACACTCCTTACACTGCATCGCAATCGTGTAAATTTAGGGTTAGTTTACGGTTTAGGTCCGATTAGGTTAGATGTTATGTCAGGTTAGGTTATGTCTTCTACTGATGGTCTTTAAAAACTATAATAAATCATTAAGTTGGTGCCAAATTGGATAATACAACGGTTTTCATAAATTTATCCATCAGAATTCAGATTTTAATTCGCATCTAAAAATAAGGCTTTTCGAGTCCAACAAAGAGAAAACGTCAGACATTTCTAAAATAATGAAGAAAAACGTATTAATATTTTTCCTTGACAAACCAATTTCCTACCAGACAACTTTTTTCTTTTCAACAATTTGTTTTCCCATCCAATTAACTTCGTATGCCAGACGTTCGAGTACTGAATTTTAATGCAATCATGACTCTCAAACCAATGCTACTTGAAGATGATGAAATGTATTAAAAATGTTGGGGCAGACATTTTGAAAACATTACAAATTACATTTTATAATGATTTTTGGCTGTCCAACTAGTCCAACGTTTTAGAACATCAAAATGAGCAGTTTTTTTACATGTTATCAATGTTTTGACTATAATATTGCATTTTACTTAAATATAACACTTGAAAAAATATATATTAAGGTTTTGATGACAGATAGAAGAAGTTACTTATGAGTGTAAATTATACATTTATCAATAAAAAAAATGTAGACCAGAGAAATAATACCAAAATAAAAGAAAAATATTTTTTTATAAAAGTGTATGCTTTTCAACCATTCCATGAAATTTTAGTTTTGATTTTGATGAATTAATGAACTAGAGCAGAGGTTCCCAAACTTATTTTTCTCGTAGACCTCTTTCAAAATTTTACTGATTGCGGTGGACCCCCTGCTGCTACATTTCTACCATATTCCCAAAACTCTTAAAAAATGTGAAGATTAGATCTAACGATGGAAATTTGCGTCGCGGCTGAGTTCCAACCCCAAATTCGGAGTGGTATAAATAAAAAGAAAAATAGTTTATTGTCTTGTTATTTATTAAAATAATATGATTACAGAATTGGGGGGAAAATTTTTAATTTTTTTATTTCATAAATTGTTAGTATAACTATTAAAGAATATGTTCTCAAAGTTTTTTAATAAAAATTTCAATTCGTTCCGGTATTACGAGGGTGTTTGTGCCGAACCGCGTGCTAAACTTGAAATGCATTTTTCTCGAAACGACTTTTTTGGAATTTGTGTGCACTCTAGCTCAGAATTTTTTTAACAAAACATTTTAAAAATGTGAAGATACCTTATTTATATATTACGCTCTATGTGAACCGAAATTCGTAGTAATATCATTGTCAAAAGTATTTTTAATTGCAAAAAAAGGTTTCCTGTTTACACACCTGTAAAAAAATTTATTTCATTTTTTCTGAAAAAGTTAGGTTTACATAAAAGAGACACATGTTCTTAAATTAAATTCAAAACTCTATTGATTTGAGATGAAAGCTGTGGCCTCCAAAATGCACACAAAAGCTACTTCTGATGATGACGTTCGATGTATAGCAGCTGATAATTTTCATGTTTTCCGAGGAAATGGTTCGAAAAATTCACAATATTTTCTTAAATAGATGTTTAAAATTACCTCAAAGTTTCAATAAATTATACAAATTTCCATGAATGAATGCCAAAAAAAATTCATGAAAATCATTTAAAAAACCTAGTCCTCCGTTTCCCACCTTAATAGAATTAAATATCGAATATGCAAGTTTTTACAAGTAACAGTAGCTGACCTTCTTAAAATGAGACGAAAATACCAGTGGGAGGTTTTAAATTAAGGGAGGTTTTAAAAAAGGAAATTATTTCTAAATATCAAGGCTTTAAATTATTTCTAATTATTGATCTGATTAATAAGCCGGCCTAACTGAAAAAAAATTCAAGCCGTGTACCAAAAAAATAGCAAAAAATTAGGATTGCATGAGAACCGTAGCTCCAAAAAAAAATTGCCAAAAATATGAAAATTATAATCTTAAAGCTTCAAAATACTTTTTTTTAAGTTTCAATACCACCATTTTACACCGAAATACAGCCTGTTAAACATCACCGAAAAAAATTAATTTTTTTGCTCCCTTAATTTTTTTGAGTAGTGTATTATTTGCCTACATTGATACGTAAAGCCAAGCCAATATTTTTGTTCTTTACTATCGAAATCAGATAAATTTTCGTGGACCCCCACGTACAACTTGTGGACCCCCATTTTTTTATCGCGCCAACGTAGACCCCCGTCGAGTCTCCCGTAGACCCCTGGGGGTCCACCTGGACCACTTTGGGAATCACTGAACTAGAGGATAAAAAAAAAATAAAAATTGAAACAATTTTGAACTTACATTGTTAAATAATATTAAGATAATACCAATATGTATGAAAGGTCAACTGAAAAAAGAAAATTTTGTGACAGTTGTTTAGCATATGAACAAAGTTGAACTCTCCTGAACTTCTTTAGTTAACATGTTTTCATGTACCGAGTAAATCAGTTCGTCACAAATTACCTTACCATTGTAATAATACAGGAGGATCTAATGCTGAATTATATGCCATAATAAATCGCCAGCATATACTTGGTAACAAATATGTTGTTGATGATATGATAATTATTGAAAGATTATCAACATACAAACATTATTTAATTAAAGCTGTTTGTCAGCGCTTCTCAGTTGGATTATAATCTAATATACTCTGCTTGTTTATATTCTTCATCAATGTTTATTTCTGGCATTTATAAATTTATTACTGCGTACTTTACGTAGTAATTTTTTAGTTCATAATATCTTGTACACATTCATATATATAAGGTTTTCTTTTTTTTCATGTTTGTATTTATAATAGCTTACTATACTTGCTTTATATTTATTCTTTAAAATTATTGCAATTCCTATGTAAAAGCCGTTAATCGGCGTTAATATTTTCGCATTCAGCTCTCGCCAATACCAGAAGCCAATCATTTACCAGATTTCGCAGATGTCGGGGCATCAAAAAGATACCCCGTAAGTGAACACCCACTGGGATACATAGTTGGGTCAATTAATTATAAATAGCAAGAAGGGCAGCGTCATCATGACCATTAATGTGTCTTAATTATTCCTTGGTCCGTTCATCCCGATTATCCGGTCCGATGGAGCGGATAATCGGGCGTCTGGCTCAACTAAGTAATTACACGGCGATGGTACAAACCACCCTTTAGCTAAGGTCGTAACAGTTTCTTGAGGACACACTTTGTAAACATAATTACATGCATTAAAATTAATTTCCCAACTCTCCGCTAGAGATCTCCAATAATATTGTCGTTTTTCCTTTTTGGGATTATTTTTTACATCAGCTCCACAAATATAAGAGGTGATACACAAATATGGATAACCAACGCCCTGCCATAAGTCACCCGTTTGGTGATTTAGAGCTCGGATACATGGGGTGAGGTTTGTTTACGTCTTGGTGGTGAATGTTTTTGCCCACCAAATTCGTGAAGGGCCGGATCGGGAGAAACCGGTTGAGGGAGACCTGCACTTCTCCATCCGGACTCTCTTGACCCATCGCCTTGCACCGCAGTCGGAGGGATGGTTTTACACTTATTTTTTTTTAAAGTAAAACTTCTTTACGCACGCTTGACTTGGGGAGTAAGCTGGTGAATGCATGACGAGAGCGTTATGAAAAGTGTGATCGGACGAGGCGAACTGTCGAGTGAGGCAAACGGAAGTTGAGAGGGAGATATAAGTTAGTGAAGTTTTACTTCAGTCGTGTGGTCTAAAGCACACTCGTTTTTTTCTTTATATATTGCTTTGATGGTTACATAATTGTAGATTTTTTGACAACCATGCCATGCCCCTGTTATGGTGGTCGATGACTCCCAGAATCCTATCCACTTCGCTTACTTTTTACTTCCCAGAATTTCCCCTCCTTCAGTCCCTTTAAAAAAACCTCCGCACAGCATCCCCAAAGATGACGCAGGCCTCAAGGGTGGTGTAAATGTAAACAAAAAAACACAAGAGGCCCTTAAGTATAAAAATTTCCCTGAGGGCCTATGTTTTCTTTGGGGTTGCTGGGTGAAGGGTATTTTTAGGAAAGGGAGGTCTGTGGAGGAAAAAGATATTTCCGAGCACAAACTGAGCTATTTTTCAACATGAAGTTGTTATTTCCATTTTTTTTAAGTGAGTTTCTACCACACAAAAGTCTCAACTGCTCCCAACCGTATTGAGCCAGTGAGACTATGACTTATGTATACGTTGTGAGGCTGAAGACAGTGAGAATTATTTTTACGATTTTTTTCTGTTTTTACAAAAATACTTGATTACAGAAATGTACGATTATTTTCAATACCAAGCTGTCAACTTGCAGTATTTTCAATTTTTGGTAGAAAATTAATTCAGTGGTGAAGGCCAATTTTTTAGCTCATTAATTCTGTGGCCAATGGGAGCATCTTTACATAGTATAAAACAAAGTCGCTCCCGCTGTCTGTACGCTTAGATCTTTTAAACTACGCAACGGATTTTCATGCAGTTTTCACCAATAGATAATGTGATTTATGAGGAAGGTTTAGGTATATAATTTGTCAAGGTTTTGTGTAAATTGGTTGAAATATATATTATGCCAGCTTGTTCCCGGCATGCGTTGCAATGCCATATTCAAAGAAATAAATTGTTTCTCCCTGCATGTCCTTTCCCGTGCATCCACCTTTCCCGCCCACCCTCCCCCCTCTCCCGCACCCCGTCCCGGAACCCTCCCTCCCTCGTTTCATATATATTTAGTCACAGTACATTCAGTTTTCAAACAGCTCGCGTGCCACCTATTACTGTATTTTTTAATTCAAATTTTAATGTTTCGTATATTACAAATATTCAATTTTGTATATTAGAAGACCAATTAATCAAATTTGGTATCTAACAGAGGTACCTATTTAAAATATCTATAATTTTAAAAATCCATAGACAATTCTTTTAATACAACAGCTGCCTACTAAATTCAATTTCATCAAACGCGCGAGCTGTCAAACGTGCGAAGTTAAAAAATAGTCGTTAAGTTTTCTGAAATTATTTAATTTTCTTAATTTTTCTTTCTGTAAGAACCTTCTACAAAGTATTAGAAAACTTTAAAAAAAGATGAATGAAATAGGTAAAGTCGTTCTGAAGTTGTGGCGTGACCAAGGGAAACAAGGATTCATTTATATATATATAGATAAACCGAGCGGGCTGGCAAGCGGGCAGCGGGCCGGCAAGCAGGCCAGATTCACGAGGAAGGTTTAGGTATATAATTTGTCAAGGTTTTGTGTAAATTGGTTGAAAACATAATATATAATGTAGAATGTCTGTATGTGGTGATCGAGCAGACTGGTAAGCGGGCGGTGTGAATTTGATATGTATGCAAATTAACGTGAAATGGCGTTGTCAGTAGATGGCGTTGTGTTTCGTTAGCCACAGCAACGTGTGACCGGGTCTGCTAGTCTGTAATATTTCTATGCGATGTAATTTTGAAACCAAAAACACATGTTTTTTGCATTCCTTCGCAGTTCGTTGAATGGATTATTGAGTTTGGAGTGGAAGTCCTTTTTTATTTTTGAAAAATAAATACAGGAAGCAATTAAAAAAACCGAATCCAATCGGCGTTGGGCGAATTGTAGAGATGATAGAATATAAAGGATGACACTGCAGCATGTAATACAGTTCTTAAATAGAACTGGAAACAATCTTTCTTGTTTCAATCTTTCCCGTTATTTATTTATTATATTTAGCAGAAACAAAAAGTACATAATTAGATGGTAAAAAATAGTTCCAAAGTTATAGAATTTAACATAATAATTGGTGCCTATGAAATGTCGCTGTTATATAAATTTTTTTTATGTGATAAATTATACACTTTACCTAAATTAAGTTAGTAAATTATTGAAGGAGGGTGTGTGTGTGTGTGCGAATTCAGTGTGCTAGAAATGTTTTTCTTAAATAGAGGGAGGGAATCAAAAAAAATATCGGTATTTGTGGTTTTTTGAAATGAGTTGAATCTTTCAAGGATGCGGGAAATGGGGGAGTTGGCCGCAGCATTCGTATTATTACTGGTTGTGTAAAAAATATGATATTATACCTAAGATTATAATGATAAAACAGATGCCACGAAAACAGAATCGACGACAAGTGCAAACTAAATTTCAATTTCACACCTTATTGAAGTAAACAAACGCACGCAAGTTTTACGCACGCTTAACTTGGGCAGTAAGCTGTTGAATGTGTGACGAGAGCGTTACGAAAAGCGAGGCGAACGGTAGTTGAGAGGGAGATATGAGTTAGTGAAGACAGAAAGAGAGAGAGTTACGTTTCGTATATTACTGTAGGGGCAAGAGAGAGAGGTGCGAGCACACATTTTCTTTCTCTCTTTCTCTCATAGCCAGTTACGTTTCTTATATCTAAGTCACAGTGCAGGCCTATTGTCTGTATCACACTGTAGGAGCAAGAGAGAGCAGTGCGGGCGCACATTTTGTTTCTCTGATAGGAAATCATATAGATGGAGCTAAAGAAATTTTACTTCAGTTGTGTGGTCTAAAGCACACTCGTTTTTTTTAATTACAGGACTTTGAAATAACTCCCAATAAACCTCAAAAACAGAGGTGATGGTTATAGGAAGGGACCAAATTCAGTGCAACATACTCGTCAATGGGACTCAGCTGAAGCAGGTGGACAGATTCAAATACCTCGCGGTTGAATTCTCCAGCGATGGACGTCAAGACGGATAAATTGATCGAAGAATTAGTGCGGCAAGCGGTGTATTGTGTCCTCTCTACAGCTCAGTGATAAGGAAAGCCGAGCTCAGTATCAAGACAAAGATGGCAGTGTTCAAAACTGTATACCGCCCGATGCTCACTTACGGATATGGATGCTAAATGAAAGAGTCCAAGCTGCCGAAATGAGGTACTTGAGAGGAGTGGCACGGTTACGAAATGGGCACATATAAGATAATCGACGATCCGAGACGATCTAAACATCGAACCATTGCTACTCTTCATAGAAAAATCGCAACTGAGGTGGCTTGGGCATGTACTAAGAATATCTGATGACTGAATTCCGAGAAAAATACTGAGTGCGATTCCAGAGGGTAGACGTCCAGTGGGCCGCCCCAGACACAGTTGGGCGAGGCAACTTCAGAAATTGTGTGAGGAGAAGATGAGATTGCTATGGACGGAGACCGTACAAGCAACACAAGACAGGGACGCATGGAAGAGCCTTGTCCATACAGTGGGTCCCCGACCTGAATAGGATAAGGGGAAGAAGATGATGATGAAATAACTCTAAATAAGTAGAGAATTCAATAACGCACACGTTGACATTTAATAAATAACAGAATTTCCCTAAAATTAACATCTATTGGATATTTTAATGGGTTCGGGAATCGGGAATGGCGGGAACAGGTATAATGAACTCAATTTTCAAGTTCGAAAGTGTGAAATCTTCTATCTACCCAATATGTGCGCGCCTAACGCCATATTTATTGGATAACCAACATCTCTAGACTGGATGACTGACTTAGCAGCGGTGCCCGTGTTCATGGGGTAGGGTTTCTCCGGATCTTGGTGGCACCAACTGCGTGGCAGGCCAAATCGGGAGATACTAGTTGAGGAAGGAGGGATACATTCATATATTCGTCACTTTTGGACATACTAACCCCCAGATTCCTACCCTACCCTCATACCTTTGTTCTTCCCGAGATTTCTCTTTTTCCTTTACTAAAAATTCCCTCCACACAGCATCCCCAAAAATGAGACAGGCCCCGATGGGAATTATTTTCTTCAGGGTCTCCTGTATGGATCTGATGGAGAACTGGAGAATCTATTGTATTTAAATAAAAATGAATCGCCGAAATGTACCTATGAACAAGCATAATTTCCGAACGAAAGCACCAAATTGGATAATTCTTTTTTTTGTGTTCATTATTGTCAGGACAAGGTTTGTATAAAACTACTGGTGAGCTGAGTGTATGGAATGCAGGGGGAGGGGGGTGGGTGGTGGGGGCGAGAGGAGTGGGGGGAGGGGAACTCGGGTAGGGGGTTCGCGAGAGGGGGAGAGGGGGGGAGGTGAACCTGTGGGGAGGGGGGAGGGGAACTCGGGACGGGGGTTGGAGTTGGGAGAGGGAAGGTTGTAACGGAACGAATTGGAAAGGACACGCAGGGAGAAACAATTTCTTTATTAAATGGCATAGCAACGCGTGCTGGGAACCAGCTAGTTTATCATAAAAGATTAAAATATCAAACTTAGGTTTAAAACTATTTTCTCTCTTTAAAAACTGGTATTATCCACGAAATCGTGGCTCATGGAGAACATGAGCCTTTATTTGTTTTACTTCGAAGGTCTGATCAAATAACAGGAAAACTTTTACATTTCACAATTTTTACCAAATTTTCATACAGCTCATGTGCGGTGCACAGTGGTTCTTTGATCCTCAAATTCCCATCTATCGCTTATAGCTTGTCCTTCCTAGAACCTACTCTCCTTCCTTTCCCTAAAAATACCCTCCACACAACATCCCCAAAGATGACTCAGGCCTCGAAGGAAATTGTTTTCCTCGGGGCCTCCTTTGTGGAGCAAATATAAAAAAAACGTGTGGGATTGCATTATCCTCCCCACAGAAACGTGGATGGTATATATTATATTATATAAAAAATTATTTGCAATACATAGTGTCAAAATCTAGATAGAAAATAGTGAAATACATTCGCATGGACAAAACGCCGTCCGCGTTTCTTCCTAAGGTAGTTTATTCTCCAGATAGTAATATTTCAGCACACGTAAAAAAATATCAGTGCCCACCATCGAAGAAGTGCTTGCACCGCCACTGGCCTCGAAAGTTGAAACTTTGTACATCCTCGTAGCAAAGTGCCTTCCCGTGATGTCCAATGTTTACCCTGGGGGGCTATAAGTCGAGCCTTGGGACAATTACTTCCCGTAAATAATGACAAAATACTGATAAAACCCAAGGAAATATTCACACCTCGGCTTCTGGGGAAGTTAAACTTTCACAATTTATAAAATAACTTTTAAAAAGTTTTTCGTATTTTTTGTGTGTTTCCGATAAATAGGTATGTGAACACTGAACAGCAAATCGCCAGAAGTGTTATATGTTGCCGGCGGCCGGCGTAGTCCAGCGGTAAGGCTCTTGACTTGAACACCGAAGGTCGCGGGATCGAATCCCGACGTGGCAAATAAATTTTATTTGATTAATTTGTGTAATTTAACAATTAATTCATTTAAAATAATATGTAGTATATTTGCGGCACGTTCCAGAGTGGAAGATACTCTCAGTATCGCCCTGGTGTAAGATCATCATTCAGAATTGAAACGTTGCTTGAAATGGCATTAGCCGTGTTTGGTGACCAGATCTGAATAGCCAGGTACTTTCCCACCTTCCTCTTCCCTATCTCCTTCCCCTCCCCACTACCTTCAGCCTCACAACATGCCCCAATTGGGGATGCCATAGTCTCACTGGCTTCAGACGGGAGCAGTTGGGACTCTTGTGCGATATTCATATAAAAAATATAATATATAATAGTTTTTGAAGTGATACTTCCTTAGCCCCGTTAGAGTGATTTGAAATTCGGATGAAATGGAAATGACGCACTACGGCACATGCGAAACATCAAACTACGCTCAAGGCTCTTATTGGTTGAGATATAAAACGGAAACGACTATAGATCTGCTCTCATTGGCCGCTTTGTTTTTTACGGGTCGTCGGAATATAATTCGCAAATTCGCGCCTCGCCGAGCGCGTCCCATAGTGCAGCGGTATAGTGCGTCCCAAATCTCAGCGGCCAGAGAAATCCAACGGACGGAGGTTCGAATCCTATGAAATCCAAAAAAAATAAAAATTAAAGTTTTTGTAAATCAATATCCAATCTTCAAACCACTTAAAAATAAACAGGCAAAAGAAAGCGACATCTAACGACTTTCTAGTTTCACTTCTATCGCGTGCGAATTACGCACTCTAATTTTTTTGTGTTAGTGGGTGTATTACGTTTTTTGTGAATAAATCAAATAAGCATTTAACACTGTACCTACTTACAATTTGGGAGGTGGGAATGGGTACCGCCGCCCCGGGAACCTCTATTGGATAACCAACACCTCTGCCATAGGTCACCCCAAGTAGTTCGCTACGTTTGGTGATTTAGCAGGGTTACCCGAGTACATGGGGTGAGGTTTGTCTAGGTCTTGGAGGCGGATGACCAGGACACACTGAACCCCCTTAGATTCCTACCCATGCCTTAAACCCTTTTCCTTCCCAGAACCTCTCTTTCCCTTAAAAAAAACCCTCCACTCAGCATCCCCAACGATGGCATAGGCCCTGAGGTAAATCATCGTCCTCAGGGCCTCCTGTGTGGAGCTCATGTAAAAAAAAAAGTTTATTAAAACTATTTTAAAAATATTCGTGTAATATGAAAAGTGGGAGGGAACAAGTAGCGATTTACAAGCCGTTACATCGTAGGCAATCTGGAACAGGATGGTTCCTATTATTTTGTACCGGCAGTCGGTGACTAGGTAAAAATGTTATGAGATCGCTATTTGCTTGTGAGAGGTCAATAGTAATGATTCCGCGACTCAAAATAGCTGCATCGTTCGCTACCACAACGTGAGTACTGCACGAGAGATCCCCAAAGATTGGGATATATTGAGGTTGATGATTTTGCGTAGAGGAAGAGGAAGGTGGGGAATTGTCTGACTACTCAGATCTGGTCACCAAGCACAGTTAAAGCCATTTCAAGTAACGTTTCGATTCTGAATTGTGGTCTTTAATCAGGGCGATACTGAGAGAATCTTCTATTTTGAAAATATACTGCAATATATTATTTTCAATGAATTAATAATTGTGAAGTTACACAAATGAATCACATACAATTTGAGTATTTGCGCACGCCGGTATTTGAACTCGTGATACTCGGATTGATAGTCGAGAATCTTACCCCTCGACCACGGAGGCTGTTAAAGGTGTTATCAAGTCTAAAATATGCTCTTTGTTATGTGAAAAGAAAAGTGCTCGTCTGAAAGGGTTTCGATGTAATGATGTAATATTGTGTACTGAATCAATTCACACATCCTTGGAAAATGTCCTTCACAACACACTTGAATTCATAACGCAGAGAACAAAATATAAATTCTTTTATAAAAAAAATACTCTTGATCGTGCCATATCTTCTACCATTAAGGGCGTTTAACCAGCCAGCGACCGAAAATCCACATTTCGTCGAAAGATGTTCTTACGATCGTACAGGGCGGTTCCAATGAGAAAGATTAATTATTCTCCGTACCAGCATTTTAAAATAATAACTCAATATTTATTTTATTTCATTCCAAATTTGCTTTAATTTATACCTACATTCAAAAATGCTGAAAGGCGTGATGATAACACTATTAAAATTGTGTACTTTTTATAATTATTTTTTGATCACAAGTATTCAACATTTTTCAATAATGTCTAAGCAAAATAAGAATGTAAAAAAATCTGAAATATATTAGTTTGTAAGTGAGCAAATAAATACGCAAACGGACCAATTTTCGTCACATGTACGTATATATATATATATTTTTAATGATTTTATTTAAACTAAAATTAAAATTCCGTAACAAGCGTTTCCCAGATAATGTATTGATTTATTTTACTGCATGGTTATATGATTTGAAAAGTGTGTTGCATAAATACAGAAGAATTGCAGAAGATAATTATGAGAAAGCAATCAAAAAGATAAATAGTGACTTAGAAACTTTGTCAAAATGGCTCAAATTAAATAAATTGTAACTCAATGAAAATAAGACAAAATACATGCATATAGGTTGAACAAATATGCATGGTGAACCAAAGGTTTCTATAAATGGAGAAATCATAAAAAAGTGGAAGAAATTAAATATCTTGGTGTCATCATAGACTCAAAATTGAACTTCTCAAAAAATGCAGATTACACAATTAAAAAAATTGCAAAAAAATATAATTTCTTGGTAGAATCAGAAACAAAGTAAATAAAGAAACACGCCAGATAATATATAATACAATTATATCACCACACTTTAATTACTGTTCAAGTATTCTTTTTCTCTGCAATGAAGAGAAAATGAAAAACATGCAAATACTGCAAAATAAAGCAATGCGAATAATACTTAAGCGCAACATATACACACGAATACGAGACATGCTAAAAGAGCTAAATATGTTGACGGTGAAGCAAACTGTGTACTTGAATGTACTCCTTTTTTTACATAAAATTAACATGGGGATGATGTCTAAGGAACTAAAAAGAAAAATACGTTATAATAACGAAACACACGGTCACGGGACAAGAAATTCAAAGCAAATTAGACTGCCGACAAGAAAAAAATCAAGCACCCAGAAATCTCTGATGTACCAGGCCGTCTAACTGTATAACAACATCCCGAATGAAATTACTGAGATAGAAAATATAAATAAGTTTAAAAAAGAATTACGAAAATATGTCTACCTCAATTATTAATGTCTTTATTTATGTGTAATATTTAAAGAATGATTATGTTTGCCAACCAATGTAAATGTTTATATCTTTATAAAATATTAGCACACACAAAGATGTGAGCTAACTTAAGATTAATAAATAAATAAAAATAAATAATACAAAATCTTTTTTGAAAATTTAACAAATCTGCAACGACCCATGGTAAAACCTTATTATACTAGAAATAAACATTTTTTCTCAAAATTTAAAACATGCCTTTACTAGATAAAATAATAATTTTCCGAAATCAGTTTATATTTTTTTGTGGAAAAGAGTCAATACGTCTAAAATCTGATTTAAAAATGACTTCATTATGGTTTTCTCTGGTTATGCCCTCTTAACTTGGTTATGATATGACACACCTTTCAATTATCACTCATGCTAAGTTACATACCCGCCAAATGAATGCGCAAGCTCTACACTAACCTGAGCACTTTAGGGTCATGAAATAAGTTGTAAAGAATTTAATTCCCTTTTAGAATATATATAGATATACGAATAAATCTCCAACCAGTAAATATTTACCGCAATTTAAAGTTTTTCTTAAAATGTCATTTTCAGGAAAAGCTGTTTTAATTTTTCCTTGATCATGACCCTTGATCTTGATCTGCGCTACATGCCCAAAGAATACTAAAATTATTAATACCAAACTGTACCATAATATAGGCTTCAATCGTTACCACTTATTCCTTTACTAACTTCAGTGTACTATTCTATGCCATGGTACGTTCACACCATTCCTAACTCTGCTGCTTTGCCAAACTTTGCTAACTCTGCGGGCTTTGCCTCATAGAAATTGATAGCTGATCAGCAGGTGGTTCAAAATTAAGCTCTCAGAAATGTACTTGGACTTTCGTAGGACACTCTCGTCTGGGACAGCTATGCAGTTTCCGGTTTCATTCCAGCCACAATCCTTTCTAAACATGAAATCACAAGCACCATCCTACAAATTACTCAACAATAAACTCACACTAACATCAAGCCACTTTACAATCAAGACATCCACAACCACAATACTCGAATCAACAATAAAATTCGTGTTCCTCAAACACACACTATAAAATATGGGATAAAATCTCTGAACTACTCGTATATTGCCTTCACACTATATAATTCACTTCCAGAAATGTACAAAAACATCGAGCGTAATAAAAAATTTCAAAGAAGTTCTTGAAAAGTGGCTTTTTAGGTATATTTAAAAATGAAAATATGTAATTTTCTTGTCGTGTTTAGTCTGTCTTGTTTCTTTTTTATCTCCTTTTCTTTTCCCTGTACATGTATCCTACATTTACATGGTGACCAGACAACTCATAATGAAACCAACTCAGAAGCACCTCAGAAAGGTCATTAGGAGTGATGTTAAAAAAAATAAAAAAAATTGGTCAAATAGGTTAGTTTAGGTTAGGGTTACCGGCTATTTTAAAATTATTTTTTCATAGCTTTTAATGACCTTTTTGAGGTGTTTCTGAGTTGGTTTCATTATGAGTTGACATGGAACCCATTTACATACATCCTACATTTGTTTCTTTATTTGTTTTCTCTTTTGGTTTGTTCTACTTAACCTGTTTCTTTTTTATTTTCATGCTGTATTGTATGTATGCTGTGTATGTGAAATTTATATTTCTGATATCAAAATGTCTTTTTAAATTTACACCTCCAAGTTATGAATTGTAAGCTCCTCCCTTCCTAAAATGAGTTTTGTAACTCACCAGGATTGCTCTAGCAAGAAATAAAATTTTTAAAAAACATCTAAATGTCCTTTGCATAGTATAGATTTAATCAACTTTCATCCTTCCTCTACCAGATCCATGCCTAACTGCCATACATCAGAGTTATCAGAGTTCGTACCAGCACTCCTTTGTGGACTGCCAGCTTCGCTACTTTGGTCAGTTTTTTTGTTAACGCCAACCGCGTTCAGTCCTCCGTTAATAGAGTTAGGGAACGAACCCAAACTACGTGACCAACTTATTGCAATTTTTAACCCCCCCCCCCCCCCCCCCCCCGGTGACCAAAATCCTAAGGAACCCGCCGCTCATTTGTATGGAGCGTGACCTTTTGAAGACCCCCCCCCCCCCTAAAAGTGTCACGTAGTATGGGTACGTTCCCTTACCTGCATTTACCATGCTTTCAATATAGTCCAGTAAAGGAAGGAGTTGTAGAGTGCGTGAGCAGGAACCTAAGCGATTCTTTCAGGACTTATTTAGGGTGCTTAGGGTGTGAACATACTAAAAGTCCTGACGTCTAAGTGGCGAGCTAGGGGGGGAGGGGGGGGGGGAGGTCCCAATTTTCGGGTTTCCGTTTATATCTCAAAAACGGTGCGTCGCAGAGGAAAACTTTTTAAGAATAAGTAAAAGCTCATAAAATTATCTACAACTTTTATTCTATACGTAGTTTTGGAAATCCCAGCCGTTTTTGAGTTATACGCTCCACAAATGTCAATATTTTCGAAAAAAATCATTTCACCTCACGTTTTTCATCAAACATTCCTTCATATCGTCTAAAATATTCATCCAAGAAAGAAATTTATTTGAAAGAAGTTGTAAATAATTTAATTATCTTTTAGAATATATATTCATATGTAAGTAAATCTCTAATTAGTAAATATTTACAGCAATTTTAAGTTTTTTCGTAAAATGTCGTCATTTTCAGAAAAAGCTGTTTTTTCTTACCAAATTATTAAGACGGGTTTTTTCTTCATGGGAAATTCCTTATTAATTTTTGCACGCAAGAAAGCAGGTAAGTTGTTCTCGAACAGATGATTAGTGGAATTCATTTTATAATCATTATTATTGTAATGGGTGATTAGGTTAGTCGTCGGAGATGCTACAATAACGTGCTAAGATGCTGTTCGAGTTGGTGAAAAGGCATAGATATGCAATAGTGGGCTTGACATTCTCAGACATCAAGTTGTCCCGCAAAGATCGGGCATTTCCAATGTCTTCTGTCAGCTCGTCGATAAAAATTCACGACGAAAAGGTTGCAGTTGACCCAACATTGCTGTTTCAGCGGATGTGTATAAGCAAACGATCTGATGAGGATTTGATGAAATTCTTTGATTATGAGTTGGCCCCATTTCCTTTGGCACTTTTCTCAATAACATCATGTTACACTCTCAACTTTATGTGGAATCACGTTTTCATATCCTCTTTGGACGTGAGGGTCCTGGCAAGCGTTGTTCATCCATGGCATCGTCATTCTCAGTGGTGGATGTTCTTGCTGAAAGGGCTCTACATCGTCTTCATCGTCGTCCTCGGCAACAGGCACGCTATTGAGGCATCTCCCTTGGCAGTGAAGGCACGCTGCAGAACAGGTCAGCATTGCTTTTCGGCATCCACATTTGCCAATTGCACAACCCTTGGTACAGCGGCAAAATATCATTTTCAGAAGGACCTCCGGTGCTGGAGGATCTTCTGTTGTAATTGGCGCCAGGGTGTCTCCTTCGTGTTTCCACTCCCATTCTTCAGGGGACAGCTCAATCCCGAGCCACTGCTGAACTTGGTGGTATGTCCGCCGGGAATGCTGTTTAGCTGCACTCTCTGTTGGAGGGAGGGAGCTGATGTCAGGCTTCATATTTGCCACGGACCTTGTGAACGATTGGGAGCGGTACTGGTTAAGGGAGGTCTGTCTTTTTGGCGCCGCATACCATTTCAGGAAGCATTTATTTCCAGCCTCTTCAACCTCGTCGTGAGTAGAGGAGGGGTTGTAAAAGATCATTGCCGCTTGCTTGATCATTTCTGACTCCAAGTACAATTTTGAAAAGCCCACCTTGCTTCTCCTGAAAGTTGCAGACGTTGTATCGCATCCGGTAAATGAATGTAAATATATGATGTGTTCAAATCCACGATGCTGCATCTCTTTGGTGGACAGTGCCAATGTTTTGGTTTTCCCTCGTCCGGGTTTCAGCAACAGAATATCTTAGGTGGGAGGAGTGGAAGCAATCAAAAGGACAGTGAGGTCCACATCCTCACCAAAGACAGCCACAGAATTGTGAAAGGATAGTTCCACAGCAGTCTTCACGATAAGGATGTCAGCATCATCGGTGGCCTGAAGAGTCTGTATCCCATTCTCCCGAAACTTTGTCTGTAGTAAGGAGATGAAGTTACTTTTGTTGGTAGGATTGGATAAAAAATCTTCCTGTTTAACTGGTATTGATTTGTTCCATGTCAAATTGATGTCTGCTGACCTTCTCAGTCTGTATCGTCGCATCTGTTCTTGTGATTTCGAACTATTGACTGGATTTGCGTACCCATCAAATACCACAGTGCGAGTCATTCCAGGATAGTGGTGGTTGACATAGGTGATATAACGATCACAAATTGCGGCAACGGAGGCATCTTTTTGTCAAATTACTCTGTATAATATAGATAATATGTATAATATGATAGAAATCCTCCGTCCACAACTATGTTCATCTGAGACAGTAGAACAGTTTTTTTGGTAGGCTCGAATGAGCTATACAGAACAGATTTATTTGTCTTTCGCATCCCACTTTCATTGAACAGTGCCAAGGGAAATGGGGCCAACTCATACTCAAAGAATTTCATCAAATCCTCATCAGATCGTTTGCTTATACACATCCGCTGAAACAGCAATGTTGGGTCAACTGCAACCTTTTCATAGTGAATTTTTATCGACGAGCTGACAGAAGACATTGGGAATGCCCGATCTTTGCGGGAGAACTTGATGTCTGAGAATGTCAAGCCCACTATCGCATTCATTGCCTTTTCACCAACTCGAACAGCATTGTAGCACGTTCTTGTAGCATCTCCGACGACTAACCTAATCACCCATTACAATCATAATGATTATAAAATGAATTCCACTAATCATCTGTTTGAGAACCACTTACCTGCTTTCTTGCGTGCAAAAATTAATAAGGAATTTCCCATGAAGAAAAAACCCGTCTTAATTGGTTAGAAAAAACAGCTTTTTCTGAAAATGACGACATGTTACGAAAAAACTTAAAATTACTGTAAATATTTACTGGTTAGAGATTTACTCACATATGTATATATATTCTAGAAGATAATTAAATTATTTACAACTTCTTTCAAATAAATTTCTTTCTTGGATGAATATTTTAGACGATATGAAGGAATGTTTGACGAAAAATGTGAGGTAAAATGATTTTTTTCGAAAATATTGACATTTGTGGAGCGTATAACTCAAAAACGGCTGGGATTTCCAAAATTACGTATAGAATAAAAGATGTAGATAATTTTATGAGCTTTTACTTATTCTGAAAAAGTTTTCCTCTGCGACGCACCGTTTTGGAGATATAAATGGAAAACCGAAAATCGGGACCTTCCCCCCCCCTCCCCCCCCCCCCTAGCTCACCACCTAGACATCAGGACTTTTAGTATGTTCACACCCTGAGCATCCTAAACAAGTCCTGAAAGAATCGCTTAGGTTCCTGCTCACGCACTCTACACCTCCTTTTGGACCATTCGTTTACTGGACTAATATCTCTAACAGCCTTCTCATTTCTCTTAAACATAGACAAACTCGTACACCCGATCCAAGTATTCCAAGTTTTTCAAATACTGTGACTTTAGACTTACATTCATCATTAGCTCATTCTTCATACATACTTGGTTCATCTTGCTTTCGAGCAACTGTAGGTCTTCCGTACTGTTAAAAATCGACTCCGCATTATCAGCATACAACAGACAACAGTTTCAAGTTTCAGATTACTCGATTTCGCACCTTATCTTACCTCTTTCAATTCTTGTATACAGTTATCCAATTGTAGATTAAATAACCACGGTAACATTATGCTGCCTTGCTTAACACCTTTTGAGAAGTCAAAACACCCCATAAAATCATCAAATATATGCAATGCTTCCTTCATACAGAGACGCAAATTTATTTATGTATTTATCTATAAAAAAGTATATGTACATTAGGTTTTTTGATGCCTGTCTCACTAGGATATACCTGTGTCGAGACAGGCGGAAAGTATATAAATGAATATCGTAGTTACAAGAGAACTTAAGAGCGCTTAACCAGCCAGCGGACGAAAATCCACATTTCGTCGAAATTTGTTCTTACGATCGTGCAGGGCGGTTACAATGAGAAAGATTAATTATTCTCCGTACCAGCTTTTTAAAATTTTAACTCAATATCGAATTTATTTCAATTCAAATTAGCTTTAGTTTATACCTTCATCCAAAAATGCTGAAAGGCGTGATGATAAAACTATTAAAATAATGTACTTTTTGTAGTTATTTTTTGATTATAAGTATTTATCATTTTTCAATAATGTCTAAATTTAATAAGAATGTTAAAAAAATCTGAAATATATTAGTTTGTAAGTGCGCAAATAAATACACAAACGGACCAATTGTCGCCAAGAAACACATGTACGTACATATTTTTTAATGATTTTATTGAAACTAAAATTAAAATTCTAAAACATACGTTTGCTAGATAATGTATTGATTTATTTTACTGCATGATTTTATTATTTGAAATGGGTGTGGTATAATACAAAAACATTTTTGAAAATTGAACAAATCTGCCAACGACCTATGGAATAACCTTATTACACTAAAAATTTAAAAAATTTCTCAAAATTTATTACATACGAATGCTAGATAAAAGAACAATCTTTCGAAATCCATTTATAATTTTTTGTGGAAAAGAGTCGATACGTCTAAAAACTTTTTTGAGAATGACGTATTTCCGGTTTTCTCTGGTAATGCCCTCTTGAGGTAAAATACATATTAATTTGAATCGAAATTAAAACAGAAAGGTGATTGGAAGGGCGGGTAAATCTTTTAATGAGAATTACTACCAGCACCGATACTATCTTCAATTCCTTCAACGTTATGCACATAAAACAGCTCTACTCAAGATCCATATTACTTAATTTACACAAAAACAACAAAACACCATACAAAGTTACACAAACAATACACAATACCCGAGCCAAAAACAACGAACTTCTCCAAACCCCTTTTTTCAAAACCACCTTCGGGCAAAGACACTCTAAATACATAGCTTGCAAACTATACAATACACTACCAACTACAATCAGACAAAGTGACTCCTTTACAAAATTCAAACAAGATATTAAAAAATGAATTATAAGTATTGGACGCCACACTATCACAAATATCCGTAAAATAAATCACACATAGACAGAAATAACTATTCACATACAACCTAACCCATATAAAATAAATGAAAATAATGGAATCCTGTCAAATTTAACCTATAAATAGATTAGGCAGAATTTATTTCATTACTCCATCTCCGACATTTATAAAATAACTCTCTTTAAAAGATTTACCACCCTTCTATTTTAATTCTATTCATAATATGTATTTTACCTGAAATATCCTTGTAACTACTATATTCATTTACATACCTGTACGCCTGTCTCGACACAGGTATATCCTAGTGAGACAGGCATACAAATAAAACCATTGTAAACATATTTTATTATAGATAAATAAATAAAATAAAAATAAAAAAATTATCTTATAATTGTTGAAGGAGATGAATTAAAGAAGTAAATTCTGTCTAATCTATTTATGGAGTTAAATTTGACAGGATTCTATTATTTTTATTTATTTTATATGGGTTAGGTCGTATGTGAATAGGTATTTCTGTCTATGTGTGATTTATTTTACAGATGTTTGTAATAGTGTGGTGTCCAATACTTATAATCCATTTTTTTTATATCTTGTTTGAATTTGGTCAATTGCCGGTATGACATTTATATTCATTCCATACTCGGACAATACGAGAGAATGTAGATCTTCCGTACTGTTAGAAATCAGCATTGCATCATTCACATACAACAGGCAACATATTTTCAAATATCATATATTTACAACAATAGTTGAAATAATGTGTAATTCGGGTTGCAAAGAGGGGATTAGAAAGCCTATAAGTAGTGGAACCAGTGGCGTGCACAGAGTTTCCATTCAGGGTAGACAGTAGGAAAAACTGCGAAAATTTTTTTTTTACATTAACTCCACACAGGAGGCCCTGAGGAAAATAATTTCCCTCAGGGCCTATGTCATCTGGGATGCTGTGTGGAGGGTCTTTTTTAGGAGAGGAAGGAATGAACATTGGTCTTGAAGAGACCCATGTTGTAGGAAGGAGGAAACACAGAGGCCGGCAAATCATTCCACACCGGGCTGTTGAACACAAGAACGAGTCGAAGAAACGACCTGTTCTCATGTGACAAATGTCAGCTGTGTACAAATGTTGGGCACGCGTTTGGCGTGTTTCCCGACTATGCACCGGTGCCGAAGGGATCAATGATGCTAGTTCCTCGGAGCATCTTCCATTGTAATACCGGTAGAACAAGGATAGCATTCCCACCCGACGCCTGTGCTCTAAAGATTGCAATCCGTCTGTTAAGATGGGAGAATCTATCAAACGGATCGCCCGTTTCTGCACAGAGTCGAGGGTATTTTTCAGGTATTTTGGAGCTCCAGACCAGAGGTGGCTGCCAAATTCAACCGTGGGGCGCACTTGCGATTTGTACAGGGTTAGCAGTTGTGTACTATTAAAGTATCTGCGAGCCCTGTACAGTACGCCCAGTTTTTGGGAGGCTAACTTTACTCTGGCTTCGATGGAGCCCCCATACGTCAGCTGGTCACTTAGGGTTACACCAAGCATATCAATGGAGGGCCTGTTCGGAAGATTGCTTCCGTTGAAAGAGACTAGATTTTCATTTCGATCCCTTTTAGACGTAATCAGACAAGATTGGGTTTTTGAAACATTAAATTCAACGAGATTGTTTTTACCCCAAGAGAAAACATTCTCGAGGTAACCGTCCATTCTTTGCTTCAAAGCCCTACGAGCCGTTGGAGTTTGTGAGCCCTTTGGGGGCTTGTCAAACAAAAAGCTATCATGAACTGTACTGTCATCCGCGTATCAATGAATTGGTTCACATGACAAAAGTTCGTTGATGTGCAACAAAAACAAAGTCGGAGACAGAACCGATCCCTGTGGGACGCCAGCAGTTATCGAGTGTGAGGAAGAGGTGAAACCATCGGCTACCGTCTGAATCGACCTCTCCCTCAAGAAGTCGGCAATCCACGTACCTAAGAGTCAGTTGAAGGCAGTTTGTTGACAAGTCCGTAAGAAGGCAGTTTGTTGACAAGTCCTCGGTGCCAAACCCTAGCTGATGTTGGTTGGGATTACCAAAACCATATCAAATATCCAAATAACCGCTTTATTTATGCTTATCACCAGCCAATTACACTCTAACATAATAGACATTGACTCGCCGGACTTTTTAGAAAGGATTGCATTTCGTTGCCCTGAACGCAATACCAGATCGAACACCTTATTTCATATACAACATTTTAAATCGAAATACGCACAAAACTCCTTGCACGGGCGTATCTGCCAAACTTATAATGCCCTAAGAGATATTGACATTTTCCATTGTACCCTTAAATCGTTTAAAATCAAACTAACCGTACAATGTACTTAAATGAAAACTATTATTTCTTGTTTATTATTTTTTTTATAACTTTTTACTTAACACTATGTACTATTTTTTTAAACAACTACTGGAAACTATTATTTCTGTATTAATTATTATCACCTTTTTGGTAATTTTTTACTAATTACTCACACCATATACCTACTATAATTGTTTAATTACCACTTTTTTTTTTTTACAGTGAATACCGCACAAGAATCTCAACTGCTCCCGTCTGGAGCCAGTGAGACTATGGCATCCCCAATTGGGGTATGTTGTGAGGCTAAAGGTAGCGGGGAGGGGAAGGAGGTGGGGAAGAGGAAGGTTGGGAAGTACCTGGCTATTCAGATCTGGTCACTAAACACGGCTAATGCCATTTTCAAGCAACGTTTCAATTCTGAATGGTGGTCTTACACCAGGGCGATACTAATAGTTTCTTCCACTCTGGAACATGCCGCAAATATACTATATATTATTTTAAATGAATTAATTGTGAAATAACACAAATTAATCAAATAAAATTTATTTGCGCATGCCGGGTTCGAACCCGCGACCTCCGGAATGTGAGTCAAGAGTCTTAGCCACTGGACTACGGAGGTCGTCATACTTGATTCATAATCACAGAATCATTAACCATTAACAACTAAATATTATAAACGGAACTTAACTGGTTTAAATTATGTTCACTGTTTTATGTACAACTACTTTATACACAACTGTATGTTTCCTAAATAAACATAAATAAAAATACATAAATTCATAATCGAACAGTATTAATACCTTACCGTATGAGTGGTTGATTTTCAGAACCCGGCTTCGAGTGCATGTCTGACCACAAATAACATTCGAGTGCATGTCTGACAACAAAGACAATCGACCCGTTTCCAGGCTTTTCCCGATCTGCAAAATCATTTTGCACAACCCAAATTATAAAAAATTTACAGATATAAAAGTGTTACGTGAAATTTCAAACAAAGCTACTACTGTAATTCGCAAATCGAACTGTGGTCGCGTGGGGACGTGACCCCCCCCCCCCCCCCCCCCCCCCACCTAGTTATAAGTACTACGAATTTGTGTATATGAGTATCTCTTCGAATATGGAAAGATTGACTGTAATAATTAGATAATATTGTTAATTCTAAAATTTTAAATATGAGATCGACAATTATGACGGTTTGACAGAAGGTAGCAATAGCGAAATTGGTTAACGCGCACGTCCCGGCTAGACGAGAGGATTGGGTTCGAGTCCCAGTTGCGACCATTGTCTTTTTTCTGTTTTTCTGTGTCTTATTCTCTTTCATATTTTTGTTTGAATTATTATTGTTATCTTCTTCAATGATATAAAAAATAAATAAATTAAAAAAACAAACAATGTTTATATTTTTTATGCGAGTAATGTAGGATAGGCAGTGCTCATGTGCCTTTTTGAACGGCACGCCTCTGAGTGGCACCATGATCTCTGAGCTGGGAAGGAATGCTTGACCTACATTTCGGCAATTCAATGACTGTATCCACGCCATTTCAGCATTTATCACCTTTCAGAGTGAAAAAAATCAACGGAAAAATTCACTGGAAATTTTTTCACGAATATCAGTTCACCATTCGAAAATACGTTGATTGATTTTTAGTTCAGCCACTGAAGATATATCGAATACCAATATTATTTATTCACAGAGCATTACCTAAAGGTGTTTTCTTATTTTATGTGAACACCGGAAAAGAGTCTCAACTGCTCCCAACCATCTGGAGCCAGTGAGACTATGGCTTCCCCAGGTGGAGTATAATGTTAGGCTAAATGTAGAAGAGAGGGGAAGGAGATGAGATAGGGGGAAAGGTGTGGACATACCTGATTTTAGCCGTACTTGGTAACCAGATCTGAATACAGTTAATTTATTTATTTATTAATTTACGGACAAAAGTCCATTAAAAACATGATAATAACACGAATATAAAAAAACAGAGATGACAGTGAAGGGAGAGCACATATAAATTTATAGCAATGACAATATAAAATGTAAAAAGTACATATAGAGACACTACAAGTCAAAGCATGAAGAAATTGCGTATCGACTGCCGAAAGTCATTTAGTTTTACACCAAAAAAATCAACGCTTTGACTTGCGTTGACAAGTCTCGAAATTCTGGATAAGGGAGAATGGTATCCATAATTAGTAGAATGTTGATTGAGGAACAGCAATTCATTATTTCGGAGTCCACGGGAAGGGATGTTAAACTGGATGAGTTGTAACAAAGCAGGTGTATCAGTAATACTGTTGATAATTTTAAATATGCAAATTAGATCAGAGTCAGAGAGAAAATGTGTTCAATTTCATTATATGAGTACTTGCCTCTTTCAAGACCCAACCTCCAAGCAATTCCTCTTAGGAAACGATGTTGTACGGATTCGATGTGAGAAATGTGGACAGCATAGAAAGGAGACCAAATGACACTAGCATATTCAAGATGAGGGCGAACCAGCGAACAGTAAAGAGTTTTAAGTGTACTTATATGTTTGAAATCAGAGGTAATTCTATGAATGAAGCCGAGTAGTTTAAGTGATTTATTTACGATATTATTAATGTGTTCACGGAAAGAAAGTTTGCAGTCTAGAGTGACCCCAAGGTCCTTGATAGATGTGACAGTAGATAGACAAACACTATTTAGTTTATAATCAAACTGAATAGGTTTTTTGGTTCTATAAAAGGCCAAAATTTTGCATTTATCAACATTAAGTTCCATGCAGTTAATTTTGCACCAATCATTAAATGAATCAATATCAAGTTGAAATAGTAAACAGTCAAGGTGGGATTTAATAATCTTAAGAATCTTATTATCATCGGCAAATAGCCAGAAACGTGTGTGAGAAAAAAACTTTAGTGATATCATTTAATAAAAAGGTTAAAAAGAAACGGGGTCAAATTGGCTCCTTGGGGAACGCCAGAAGTTACATCAATGTTAAAGGATTCAAAGTTATTTATTTTAACCCTTTGTTTTCAATCAGTCAAGTTCTTACTTGAAAAAATGATAACAAAGGGTTTCTAATGGGTTCATAAAGTTTGGCCATGAGGATACGGTGATTAACTTTGTCGAAGGCTTTGGAGAAGTCAGTGTATAGGACATCAACCTGAGTGTTATCTTCTAAGGCTTTCACAGTGGTACTTGTAAAGGAAAGTAAATTTGTTGTTGTAGATGTCGCCGATGAAAAATGTTTAATGTAAATTGTTAAATAAAAATCTGGTTAATGTAAAAATGTAAATCAAAATATTAGTATAGGAGATGTCTATGTATTGCTATATTCAGAATGGGAAAAGTTTGAAACTTTAAAAATACCTTCTTTCCATTTTCGCGGAGGTTTCTGGATTATTACAACCACATGACAATACATCTGAAAAGTTTTTTTAATCATTACAAAAACTTTCAAAAACGATCAAAGTTCAATTTTCGAAACTCTTTAAATTAATTTATTTATTTGAAGTACTCACCTATGGTTCTAACCAAAATCGAAAACTCTGAATCTAATCAAAAACTATATTTATTTTAAATAATTCTTATGTTAGGTACCAAAATTGATGGATTCTTCTTATAAAGTATAAAAATGAATGTTTGTAATAGAAAATTTGTTAAAAAAATTTAATAGTTGGCACGCGAACTGTTTGAAAATCTGTATGTACCGGGACTGAATATATTGAACGCGGGAGAGGGGAGAGGATCGCGGGAGGGGAGTTCGCTAGATAGGGGAGAAGGAAGACGGGGAAGGTGGAGGAGGAAAGCATGAGGGGAAGGAGACATGGGATGGGAAGGGGAGGCGGAAGGGGAACGGGACAAATAGGAAAAGACACGCAGGAAGAAACAATTTCTCTATTAGTGGCACTGGAGCGCACGCCGGACACCCGCTAGTATATAAAAAAAGATTAAATCAATTTTGAAGTTTAAGTTTCTGGGAATTTCTAAATAAATTAATATTTCAACATTCGATAAATTTTCACAATTGGTTTATGAAAACCAAAACAAAATGCCAAAAAAACACAGAGGGCGGCAAACCACTGGATTTTTTTCTTTGGGAGATTGTTCAGCAGTGATGATTTATAGCAAACAGCCATGTGAACGAACAGGAAATTATTCTACGTTGGGTAGGTACTTTAATCGGCTATTTTGCTGGACATGCGATCAATTCGTTAAGTTGATTTTACACTACATCCTTAGCTTTCAGATTTTCATTTATTTTTGTGTTTATTTAGACAAACACAATTTTCCGAGTATTCTTCTATATAGATAGATAATAAGTTGAGAAGTTTAATTCCTTTCTATTAATTTATAAACAAACAAACATTTATAAACACTTGTGTATTTTTTTATAAACACTTGTGTTGCGAAATTTTTTTAACAAAGAAACGACATTTATGTTTATTAATATCACTTTACTTTGAACGGTTTCTTCTCATATTTTACAATCAAATAATGGAAAAACAAAACAAGTGACAATTGATGATTTTTTTTACATATAATACAATTTTTTCCGGTTTAGGCAAATATTCCAAGACATTCTGAATTTTTTGCGATTTCTTTTAAATTTCAATCCGAAAAATCAGACCACTTTTTATAAACCGGAAAGATGGGACATATTTTTACGGGTGCGATAAAACGATAATTTCGTAGCCGAAAATCATTTTTAAAAAAATCACGTTTTCCACACGAATCGCACAGGAGAATAACGAGGCATACCAAAAATATTACATTTCATAAATATTTTTTTCCTTGATTCATCTTATTGATCATAAATCATTATAATGTTCAACGTCTTTATTACTAAATCCAATGTAATATACTTGTACTTGTAAATTTGATTTTGTTAAAATCAGCACTATTACCGTTATACCTCTAAAACACGTACATACAGTATAAAATGTACGGGGTTCTCTTCATATCATCTGTCAAAAAGTCAAACCAAATGATAAGTTCGCAGAGAACAAACAATAAATCTAGTCAACGTTAAATGTCAAATTCAAAATTTCGCCTGAAAGTGTTGCCATATAAAAAAAAATCAGTGTGGAATTTAACAAAATTAAAAGGAACATTTTCGGGGACAGGACATTTTCATGTAGTGACGTTAGGAGCCCAAATAATGGATTTATTTATTAAAAAAAAAACTGTACATTTCTACAAATTTTTACTAACATTTTCGTAATCTTAGTAAAAAAATCTATCAACACGATTTTTTCCAAGTCGTTATGAAATCCATGCAAGTGGCCTATTAAACACATCAAAAAATTAACAAAATATTGTACTCTGGCTTCTTCAGGAATGAAGCGCAGTGCTTTGGAAGGCCACCAACGAACACTAGCGAACTACCTACTAATAAATTACGCCTTTTTTTTGCTTACGACCTAGCTATTGTGGGAGATGCTTTTCCTTGAAAAATACAACCTAATATACTCGTAAATTTAAATAACATTTTGTTTGACTCTGCGGGGCCCTACGTTAACCCGTTAAGCGTGTTTAACAGTTAACTCGTGTTATTACACTATGGCCGAATAATGCGAGTTTTATTCCACGCGATAGGGGCGCGGGGCGGAAGGGGTTATTTATTGACAAGGGCCCAGTGAACAGGGCCCAATCAGGGCTGCTAAAATTACCTTCAAAGGCTTTAAGTGTTCACATTTTATTTTGGGCTGTAGGTCGCAGATACCCATAACGCCTAATTTCCTGTTCCGAAGAAGACTCCTGCCACTGAGCGACTTTGGTCGCCGATACTCTTGAAACGGCCCAGGGAGCTTACCGCTCAATTCACTATACCTTCTACTGAACCCCTTTGATGGCGCGCTGCGAATGAACTGCGCACTCATATCGTGTTGAGATTGGCCATGAACTGCGCGCTCTTGTCGTGTTGAGATTGGCCATAAACTGCGCACTCACATCGTATTGAGATTATCCATGAACCGCGCACTCATATCGTGCTGAGAATGATCATAAACTGCGCACTCATATCATGTTGAGATTGCCCATGAACTGCGCCTGAGGGCGAGATTGGCCATGAACTTCGTCCTCATATCGAGTTAATATTGGCCATGAACTGTGCCCTCATATCCTATTGAAATTGGCCATGAACTGCGCCCTCATTTTGTGTCGAGATTGGCCATGAACTGCGCACTCATATCGTGTTGAGATTGGTCATAAACTGCGCACTCATATCATGTTGAGATTGCCCATGAACTGCGCTCTTATATCTGGTTGAGATTGGCCATGAACTTCGTCCTCATATCGAGTTGATATTGGCCATGAACCGTGCCCTCATATCCTATTGAAATTGGCCATGAACTGCGCCCTCATTTTGTGTCGAGATTGGCCATGAACTGCGCACTCATATCATGTTGAGATTGGTCATAAACTGCGCACTCATATCATGTTGAGATTGCCCATGAACTGCGCCCTCATATCTGGTTGAAATTGGCCATGAACTTCGTCCTCATATCGAGTTGATATTGGCCATGAACTGTTCCCTCATATCCTATCGAAATTAGCCATGAACTGCGCCCTCATTTCGTGTCGAGATTGGCCATGAACTGCGCCCTCATTTCGTGTCGAGATTGGCCATGAACTGCGCACTCATATCGTGTTGAGATTGCCCATGAACTGCGCCCTCATATCTGGTTGAGATTGGTCATAAACTGCGCAACCACATCGTGTTGAGATTGGCCACATCCATAAAAAACTTTCGCCTTTATAATATCATATATTTGGGTGGATAGTAGGATTTTATGTTTTCGATCTTGATTTTTGTTTTACATATATGCTGAAAGTTTTATTCTTACATGGTATTTAAATCCGTTATTGGAAGGTTTGTATAAATTCTTTGTCATTCCTTGGTACCCTTTGGTCTGTTTCAATAATAAAAAAAACACGTGAATATAAATTATAAAAATAATACAAACACTTTGTATTTAACCACGAATTTATTATTTTATATATCAACCGGTTTCGCTATAACCTAGCTTCTTCAGGATATAATAAAAACTAAATATTAAGACAGAGTGATCAGGTATTTATAATAAGCGACCAAAGATATTCTAATAGAGAAGAGATATGCTATGGTGTCCGCGCAACTGTCGCCGGACTACGCGCTAATTAGCGTAGTTTTCATACAAAAAAAATTGTTCATTTCGTTGATTTTTTGAAAATGTGCATTAATATTGGTTAACAATATATTTTAAATAAGGAAATAATTCGTTCATTTAGTTTAACGTTCGTTTGGTTTATTCGTTAATTATTTGTTCTTTTAGTTTATTTGTTAATTGGTAAACAATATCGGCGACACCCGGAAGCGCAGACCCACATAGTAAAAACAGCAGATAGCACATCTACTTATATTCCAATATCTTTGTAAGCGACAGAGGGAGAAAGAACATATTTAGACAGAGACAAAGTATTTGAAAGCGGTACAATAGATAATCAATTAGAGGGAGGGAGACAACAATATACATCTAGTCACAAGTAACCAACAGTTAACGGGATGTTGATGGAACAGTTAACGGGAAGTAACCAACAGTTAACGGGATGTTAGTTACTTGTGGCTAGATGTATATTGTTGTCTCCCTCCCTCTAATTGATTATCTATTGTACCGCTTTCAAATACTTTGTCTCTGTCTAAATATGTTCTTTCTCCCTCTGTCGCTCATTATAAATACCTGATCACTCTGTCTTAATATTTAGTTATTATTATATCCTGAAGAAGCTAGGTTATAGCGAAACCGGTTGATATATAAAATAATAAATTCGTGGTTAAATACAAAGTGTTTGTTTTATTTTTATAATATAATGTCTAACCACAAAGTAATTGCTTCTTATGAAAAAAATTAATACAAATTTTTGGCAACCCTGTTCGCCGTGAAAGTGGTGAGGCAATTTGCCGGCTAATGGTGGGAATTAAAATAAAATAGTGTTAGAACGCGCAATCGATTCTCCACGGACGATTTATTTCCTTTAAGGCTGTCATTTGCTCTCGCCCTTTCACTTTAGCTATTTCGGAAACATATTACTAATAATGACTTGAAACAGTCTTTTTCAAAATCGTCACATGAACAATATTCGACGAGGGAGGCAAACTACCTCACGCCAGGCCAGAACACTGAATCGAGTTGGTCTCATATCTGTACATCGTGTTCCACGAAAAACGTATATTATAATGCAGACATTTTTTTCATTAGTGTCCAAATACGTACTCATATTGTTTGGTTCTGAAACAGTTTTTTAAAACTAAATCCATGTTCCCAAGTCCTTCATCATTCATTTATTCCTTTGTATTCCTCCGTTGCTCAAAAGTCCCTACAAGGAAAAGAAGAAGATGTTTTCCTACCTATATGGAAAAAAAACAGTATTGAAACAGTGGATGAAGCCATCAAAGGTAGGGACTGATTCCTTCCATCGCCCAATTCCTGTGATCGATATTTCAAAACGCAGTCAATTGTCTTGTACTAGCAAAAATCAGATTTACAGTTCACATCCTCTCGTGTTGCGGCATCGGTCGTGACACATATTCTTTCGTTAATATGTTTTCATATACCGAGCAAATCAATTTGTCACAAATTACCTTACCATTGCAACAACACAGGATCAAATGCTGAATTATATTCCATAATAAATCGCTTGCATATACTTGGTAATAAATATTATGTTGTTGATGATGTGATAAATATTGAAAGATTATCAACATATGTACAAACATTATTTTTTAATTAATGCTGTTTTTCAGCGCTTCTCAGTTGGATTATAATCAAATATACTTTGAATGTTTATATTCTTCATCAATGTTTACTTCTTGAATTTTTAAATTTATTTTTATTACGTACTTTACGCAGTTATTTTTTTAGTCTCACAGTATTTTCAAAATATCTTGCATACGTGTATACGAGGTTTTCTTTTTTCTTCATGTTTGTGTATTTGTTACCGGAAATGTATGAAATCTAGGAATTGTATACAACTCCTAGCTTTCTCCTAGGGAATGTATACAATTCCGAAGCTATTTAGAAAATGTATAAAATATTATTTTAAAAATTATTTAATACATACGTATCCTGCTTCATTCATCTTTTTGTAGGAGGTTCTTACGGAAAGAAAAATTAAGAAAATTTGCAAAGAAAGTTGGATAATTTCAGAAAACTTAACGACTATTTTAACTTCGCACGTTTGATGAATGTGAATTTAGAAGGAAGCTATTTTTTGTTACAAAAGAATTGTCTTTGGATTTTTTAAATTAAATAGGTAATTTTATGTTCAAAATTAGATTGATTATTCTTATAATATACGAAAATGAATTGTAATACGTGGCACGCGAGCTGTTTGAAAACTGAATGTAATGGGACTGAATGTATGGACTGCGGGAGGGGGGTTGGTGGGACGGGGGAGCGGGAGAGGGGAGAAGGTAGGCGGGAGGGTGATGGGAAACTCGAGAGGGGAAGGGGATCCGGGAGGATAACGGGGACGCACGGGAAAAGACATGCAGGGAAAAACAATTTATTTCTTTGAATATGGCATGCCGGGAACCAGCTAGTCTTGAATACTAATAACCCCAAGTTTCGCGGTATGAGCGTTAAACCAATCTCCACTGAATTGGCAACAGAACACCACTGAATCGTAATCTTGCCAAAATGGCTTCACGGCAATAATGTTCTTAAGTGATATTACTTCCTAAATTAATTATAACACCCTACAAGTATTACTAAGGATATCGATTATTTCACAAAATACTGATTGATGTCTTCTCAAATCAGAATCACAGAGCGAAGCACTCTTACCAAGCGATATCACTGACAAAGTGAATTATATACAAAATATAAGGTAGTATTTCTTAAGGTTTATCCATTTAAAATATATATAAATCAGGGTTGCTAACCGGCCTGATTTCCCAGGACATGTCCTGTTTTTTGGGGTGTCCTGGGCTGTCCTAGATAGTGTTTAAGCATCGTCCTGAGTTTTTTAAGAGTCCTGTTAAGGACCTATGTTTATATGGACCTGTGTATATAAAATATAGACTATTATCAAGGACCTGTGTATATAAAAATCTGCGCGCCCCTTTTTTTCCAATCGTTTTGTCACTGGGCTCGCGCCGCGCGTGTAAAGCAGGCGCCAGACAGGAATTCAAAGAAGTGATCAAACAAGTGTTCACATGTGTGGCACGGGCATTTGACACTGTTGTCACATAAGTGATCACTTAAGTGCGCTTTGCCGTTCCGTGTCGGTTTTTTAGCGCACATCAAAGGGATCAAAGTTCAAAGTTTGCGTGCCTGCCACACTGCGCGAAGCTCAGTTGCGCGAGCGTCGCCGTGGAGAGTAGTCGTGCGTGGACAGCCAAACGAACTAACGATGGAGTGGAATAATGAGAGCGTTTTCGAGTTTATAGAGTTGATGCAAGTAGAGCCAGATATATGGGATCCGAAACGTAAAGGGCATAAAAATCGAAATATCATCAATGACGCCTGGAACCGAATTAAACACCACTCTTCAATACCTTGCTCTATCGAAGAATTAATTAGATAGATATATTTAGATAAATATATTTAGATAAATATATTTAGATAAATATATATAGATAAATATAATTAGATAAATTAATTAGATAATTAGATAATATAAATAATTAGACGCACATAAATAATATAAGCAAACTGTGTCGACCAAATCGTCGACCATGTTGTGTGAAGTCTAGTTGAAAACTGTGAGCTCAAAGGAGTGATCAAAACTTTGATACATGTCTGGCAGATACAACAATATGTGACCAAATGTGTGCGCAAAGTCTTCAAAGAAGTGATCACTTATTTGAACTTCTGTCTGGCGCCTGCATAAAGGTCGAGGTTTTTTTCACTTATAAACACACAGTTGTCAAAAGAGAGAAATCGGTTACTTCCAGCAACAGTTATTGTTATTATTAGTTATTTAGTTGCTGCAATAATCAAAATTATCTACAACATGTTACATAAATATGAACTGTGTAAAAATTGGTCCTCCTATATTACTTACTTAGACTTGATTATTTTATGATAAAAAACATCATTCCTCCATTTGATTCGCTAATTTAGTAACTAAATGTTAGTTGATCACTTTCTGAGACTTGGGTACTAACTAAGAGGAATGAGCGAGCACTGGACGTTTTTGAAAGGAAAATTTTGAGGCGCGTCTTCGGACCGGATCTAGAAAATGGATTTTGGCGCAGACGTTATAACAATTTTTTTTTTTTTTTTAATTTCAATAACAAGGTTTGTACATGTATGTATGATGTATATAATAAGAATGGATTCATTTTTTTTTTCACAGACCTCCTCACTAGGATTTCCTGTTCTGAGGTGGCCTGTAGTTTTTTAAAATATTTGTATTTGGTTATGGATTGTCTTTATATCGTCTTCATGATGTTTGTAATTTTATTATCACTTTGATCTCTCAGCCATATTTTTACTTTTGTTTTAAATATATTCATTTCCTTTATATTTTTGATTTGATCTGGTAGAGCATTGTATAATTTTATAGCATGGAATTTATTATTTCTCTGTCCAAAAGATGTGTTCAAACTGGGAGTAACCAGGATGTTATTGCTTACTGACCTGGTTGAGTATTTATGTTGGGCAGTGGAGTATACATATATGTTTTTTTTCAGTTTAAATAAAATATTTTTTGAATAAAGTTTCTGTACATTGAAGACTTGAAAGTTATTAAATATTTCTTCCGTCGGAGTTCTAAGCGGAACTTTCAGTATTGTCTTCAGTACTCCTTTTTGGGCTATATTGAGTCGCTCTGTGTGAGTGCTCAAAGCAGACCCCCATCCAGTTATCCCAATGAGCTCTATACTTTGTTTAAGGAGCTAAATGTCGCAAAATTTATAAAATTGGGAAGACTTCGGTGGCTGGGTCATGTGGAGAGAATGACTGAGCATCAAGCACCAAAGTCCCTGCTGAACTCCAGACCAATAGGGCGAAGGAGCCTGGGAAGACCAAGATTAAGATGGAGCGACAACGTCCTCAAAGACATATCTGTCTTGGAGCTTCTAAACTGGAGAGAGCTGGCACAAAACCGAGATGAGTGGAGTAAGACTCTTGAGGAGTAGCGTATGTCAATTATTTCAACTTTTGAATTCAGAAACGCCCGGGGTCTCAAAAGTTGCGTCTTGCAAAGAAAATGAGAACTGCATTTAAATTTTTTTTTAAATGGTTATTAGCCCGCTAAAATCCATTGAATATCTGAAAACAAACCTAAAACCATTTTTTTTATTAATTTTAAATAATTTTTTTTTTCAGTAATCTAACCTTTTAACGTTTGTTTATTATTAAAAAAATGGGTATAACTGACAAAAATGAAAAAAAAGTTCAACTTTATGAATACAAGTAGGGCAACAAGAATTCTGATTTTATCCAGAAAAAGTGTTATTTTCCCCTTTTATTTTTTTAACCAACACATCACATATGTTAAAAAAATATATGTTTTTGGTTCTTTGTATTTATGTAAGTTATGTAATGAAAAATAAGTTTGGTACAAAATATAAAATATGAACCCTTTGTTTTATTTTTTTTTCCAAATCACGAAATCTATTTTTTTTCGAAACTTCCGGCCATTTTAGCGGGCTAATAGTAAAAAATAATTTCATTTTTTTTTACGTTTTCGGATAGCTACAGATCATACGAAACTTTTGAGACCCCGGGCGTTTAAATATAAGGCCATTTGTTTTTCCTCTATGGAGAGCGACTCACGCTATTGAGGAGGCCAAGACTCACCAGGGGTTGTAGAGCCAATAGTTATAATGATGACGATGATGATATTGAACACTTTAATAAAACATATGATACCTATTAGTTGTTTTATTGACCGTTTTCAGTGCAATGTAACTATGACAATTAGGTACTGCTCTTAATACATATATAGTTGTGGCTTTAAACCGAAATGTCCTGGTATTTCTACTTTCGAATCCTGGATTTCAAAGTTTGGAGGTGGTAACCCTAATATAAATCAATAGAATAATATCTATTTATTATATATGGCGGGACAGAGTTGTAGGTAGACGTTCTTTAGGATGTTGTTTTTAATAGCATCAATATTATTAACCTCTCAGCTAATTTGTTCGATCTTCGGAACAATTCATATGGGTCACGTAGAGATCGTTAGGTCTCCCTTACTATTTATATTTATTTATTTATATAATACATGAGTTATCGAAAGTACATATAGTTTTTTGTGATATTTCACCCTCCATGCTAGGGGTGGCCCTGTGTTATGGCGGGTGAAGTTTACAGTTTGCGGATATACATTCATTAGTAAAGGTTGAAATTTTTCACTAATTGATACTATGCACACAAATTCTCCTACAATAAGAGAGTTTATGTAGTTATATTGGATTACAAGAATGAGGTGAAGAAGTTAAAGAATTATTGGAAAAGATAAGTTATTATTAGTATATTAAGGAATTATTGATATATAGTTCACAGAATCAGTCTTATACATATAATGCTGCTTAGATAGTAAATAAGCATATATTACGTTTTGCCTGCTCTCAATACTATGCACACAGATCTTCTATAATAAGAAAATGATATACTTATAGTTAGATTGGGTTACAAAAAGAAGATGGAGAAGTTCGAGAATTATTGTAAAATAAGAAATTGGAGGAGTTGTTAGATATAGATTAATTAATCTTGATCTTGCACATACAATGCCGCTAATTTAGAAAATAGAGATATATTATGTTTTGTCTGAAAAGTGATTAAATTAATAGAGTGTAAAGTGAATGGGTGTTAAAATTGTAATGTATTCCATGTGTAAGGATCCATTTCGTTATTTGTTTTTTAAAGGAATGGGGTTGACTCAACGTTTTTAAGTTTTCAGGGATAAGGTTAAATATTTTAGGAGCTAGGAAGAAAAATTGTCTTTGAGCTGACGTGGTGTGTAGTGTAGGTACATTGTAGTGTCTGTTGGTTATTGTTCTGGTGGTGTAGTTGTGTTGTAAGAGAGTTTTGTTTTTGTATTTGAACAGGAAATGTATTAGCATAAATTTTAGATGGAGTTGCCGTATGTTTAAGACGTTATACTCGATGAGGAGTCGTTTGGAGGGGTATCTTGTCGGTCGCTTGTTAATGACACGTATTACCATTTTTTGGGCTTTTAGTAGAGGTTCGATGATAGATTGTGCACATAAAATATAGTGCACTATAAAAGTTAGAAATAAGATTAAACCACTGGAGCGCTTTTTGCCGTAATATGGCACTATTTAAAACACCTCGGAATGCTTTCCTGCCAATTTTCTTTTATAAATCCTACGAATGTGTGATAATCGACAAAAGATAGGTGAATTCATTGGCTATATAGAACTATGATCAGTTTTTATGTGTCCATATTAAAATTCGGAGGTATAATTTTTTTAATGTGGGCGGAAAATATTCAAAATGTACACCAAAAAATCAAAAAAAGTTTTAAACTGCGCTGTCACTCCAGTGGCTAAACGGTTTTAAATTAATAATATTTATTTTAATTATAAATGTAAAATTAATTAATTTAAATTTAAAATTAACCACAAAAGAAGTAAATGGCACTTTTATGAAACCAGGGACTGTAGCGGACTGCAATTTAATTTATTTTTATGGACTATTTTTACAGTGGTCGACAAAAAAGTAATGTTACAATTATGTTAATGTTAATAATAATTGGTCTAATAAAATATGTACCTACTATTTTTGTTTTTGGTTATCAGTCATTTTAGTTATAAAAAACGTAAGGTGAGCCGTTTTTAAAACTTTTTTTATGTTTGCAAAAAAAATTTTTGCATTTCTAAAATTACATATGTATTTCTAATTAAAAAACTTGAAAGCGTCATTTATCAGCTTTCAAAAACAGTTTTTATTTTTCGGATACGTTTAAATATATTTAATTTATTTGTATTTTATTGTAAAGCGGAAATATTTAGACACTACACGAATTTTGTGATGTGCGTTTAAGCCGCCGCGCCGCCACCCGAATTTCTGCCGATTTCTTACATATCTCCCTTAAACACGTTAAGTTTTAAAGCTCTTATAAAATATATATATATATATATATATATATTATTCTTGAAGATAATATCTAGACAAATTATGCAAAATTCCCTTGAAAGAAAAAAATCGCAAAGTATGCTCCAAAAATGATTATAAACATGTTTGTTTCAGTTATTTTACAAGTTATATGTATGAAAAAAATTCACAGTGTTTGTTTAAATGCTGTTTAAGATAATCCCCGCGAGATTTTTGCTCTATTTTAAACGAGTCGTGTTTTTTTTTAAACACGTTCACAATTTTACTAACAATAAAATTCTACTGGCTAAGTTACGGAAGCTAGGTATTGATGGAAAACTTTTAGACTGGTTTGCAAGCTATCTATCTGACAGAGTACTACTTGTTAAAATAAATTTGTTCCTTTCCAATCAATTTATAGCTACCAGTGGTGTACCACAAGGGTCTCATTTAGGCCCAATTTTGTTTCTTCTGTTTATAAACGATATTGTTGATATATTTGATAAAGATGTAAATGTGTTGCTTTTTGCAGATGATTTGAAAATATTTAAAATAATTAAAACTGTTGAAGATTGTCTCTGTCTACAGAATAATTTACACAAGTTAATTAATTGGTGTTCTGTTAACAAACTTTTTCTGAACATAAATAAGTGTCATGCAATAAGATTTTACAGAATAAGCCAACCAATTATTCATCCGTATGTACTCAATAACTCTACCCTTACCTCTGTCGAAGAAATTAACGACCTGGGCATAATTTTTGACTCTAAATTAAACTGTATATCCCATATAAACACAATCGGTAATAAAGGAATGAAAATGCTTGGCTTCATTCTTCGAAATTCCAGAGGTTTTAGGAATATTTCAACACTAAAAATTTTGTATACATCCTTAGTACGTAGTCAAGTCGAATATAACTCCTCGATCTGGTCCCCCCATTTTAAAATTCATTCAGATTCAATCGAAAAAATTCAACATAAATTTCTAAGACATATTAATTTTAAACTCGGTATTCCCATTGAAAACATTAACTACAATTACTTGCTGATAGAATTAAATTTATTAAAACTCTCAGATCGAAGAATTATATCCGACTTAATATTTATGTTCAAAATTGTAAATGGTAGCATAGACAGTCCTGATTTAACTAAGCTCATTGAATTTCATATTCCCACGAGAACTACTCGATCTAAAATCCTGTTTAAATGTAACAATAATAAGACTGAGTATACTAAACACTCCCTTTTACCTAGGTTACATGATGTTACTAATAGATATGCAGATATTGCAGATCTATTTAACTGCACGGAAAGTAGGTACAAGAGGGCTATGCTATCAAATCTTTTTAGTCATTATTAATTCTATTTGTACTATAGATTTTTGTACGTAATTGTCTCTCTGGTGTCATTTCTAATTCAAATGCCACAATCATTTGTTAAACTATTTTTTTTTATTATTTCTATATTACTATTTTTCATTTTGTGACATGTAATCAGTTCTTATGGTATATGTATACCGTTGAAATTAAATAAATAAATAAATAAATAAATAAATTTTCGCATCGATTTTGTCGCTTTAAATACTAGCGCGCTCTCCTAACATTCGTAATTTCATATCTCTCCATCTTCTTATTTTTGAGCACGGTTGCGGCGCCTTAAGTTCTTAAAAAAATATGCGTTATTTTTTAAGATAATATATGTACATTCCCCATGCCGAAACGCAACTGTTTTAGACAGCCCCCAAGAGATTGTTGCTCTATTATAAACGAATCGTGTTTTATTAAACATTTTCACAATTTTCGCTTTAATTTTACCATTTTTAAAATAAAAGCGACCTCTCTCCAACATTCGTAATTAGATATCTCTCCATTTCCTTCTTTTTAAGCAGGGATACGGCGCCTAAATTGAAAACTGACTGAAAGTAGAATATAATGAGCTCTCAGAATCGGTGTACAGTAAAAGGTGACGCCTTCATTCTTCCGCTGAAGCAGAATGTGAGTAGGTACCTTTGTTTTGCCATCTATGTCCTCCAAATCCTAAGTATCTCTAACAGGTTTATCAGGCATTTTGGGGCTTGAGACCAGAAGTGGCGCTCAAATTCAAAAGCACGGAAATGCACTTCAGCATCAGAATGACTCGAGCGTCCATTTCGTAAACTTCAAAAAACCTACCAAGATTGTATTTTTTACATTGGCTCCACACAGGAAGCCCCAAGGAAAATAATCCCTCCTTGGGGATGCTGTGTAGAGGGTCTTTTTAGGAAAACGTGTTTCAAACGCGTGTGCCGCCATGACCTAGACCCCAAACGTAGCGAACCTCTTGGAGTGACCTAGGGCAGGGGTATTGATTATCCAATAAATGGATTCCGGGGCGGCGGTACCAATACCCGACACTGAAATTAAAGAAAATAAAAATACGGAGACATTTAAACTGATGATAATGTGCTATGGAGTCAACGAATTCACCACTTATACTTATACCATATTTTTAGGTTTCATGAAAAATTATTAAAAAGCATTAAGTTTATAAACGCGTAAATTCTCAGAGCTAATTACTTTTTAATTGTTCTGCAATATACGTAATTGCAGCAATAATTAAAATTGCAACTTCTCTGGACTATCTATGACCTATTTCGTAGGGTAATAACCAAAGATATTGAAATTGAAATATAAGTAGATGTGCTATCTGCTGTTTTTACTATGTGGGTCTGCGCTTCCGGGTGTCGCCGATATTGTTTACCAATAGGCCACTTGCATGGACTTCATAACGACTTGGAAAAAATCGTGTGGATAGAGTTTTTTACTAAGATTACGAAAATGTTAGTAAAATTTTTTAGAAATGTACAGTTTGTTTTATTTTTTAATAAGTAAATCCATTATTTGGGCTCGTGACGTCACTACATGAAAACGTCCCGTCGCCGAAAATGTTCCTATTAATTTTATAAAATTCCACACTGATTTTTTTTTTTATATGGCATCACTTTGATTTCAGGCGAATTTTTTAATTCGTTCACTAGATTTATTGTTTGTTCTCTGCGAACTTATCATTTGGTTTGATTTTTTGACAGATGTTCTGAAGAGAACCCCGTACAATTAATGGGTACGGGGTTCTGAAGATGATGTCGGTAGTCGGTACATGTTTTAGAGGTATAATGATTATAGTGCTGATTTTAACAAAATACAATTTTATAATATTCTTATTATTATTACAATTTACAAGTTCAAGTATATTACATTGAATTTAGTAATATAGACGCTGTACATTATAATGATTTATGATCAATAAGATGGATCAAGGAAAAAAATATTTATGAGATGTAATATTTTTGGTATGCCTCGTTATTCTCCTGTGCCATTCGTGTGGAAAACGTTCTTTTTTTTTAAATGATTTTCGGCTATGTAATTATCGTTTTTTCACACCTATAAAATTATGTCCCGTCTTTCCGGTTTATGAAAAATGGTCTGATTTTTCGGTTTGAAATTTTCAAAAAATCCCCAGGGTTTCAAAAATACGTCTAAAAAAAAAATAAAAATACGGGATGTCTTAGAATATTTGCCTTAACCGGAAATTTTTTTTAAAAAATGTGATGCAAGTGGCCTATTAACAAATAAACTAAAAGAACAAATATATAACGAATAAACCAAACGAACGTTAAACTAAATGAACGAATTCTTTCCTTATTCAAAATATATTGTTAACCAATATTAATGCACATTTTCAAAAAATTAACGAAATGAACAAATTCTTTTTGTATGAAAACTACGCTAATTAGCGCGTAGTCCGGCGACAGTTGCGCGGACACGATAGCATATCTCTTCTGTATTTGAATATCTTTGGTAATGACTAATGACTATTAAGATATTGTTGATATTTTAACGATACTAATATTGTAAATGCGAAAGTACAAATATAAATGTAAAGTTTTGTTTATTACGCTTTCACTCCTAAATCACTAAACCGATTTTTTAAATTCTTTCTTCAATAGAAAGCTACATTATCAGCGAGTAATATAGGCTGTACATAATGGTAAGCGCTGGCGTTATTAAATTTGTATAAATGAAAATGTGTGTATTTTATATATTTTAGCGGCAGAGAGGAAAGGCAGGGAAGAGGTGGGGTTCGCGGAGAGGGAAGAGACAAGGGTGGGGGAGGGCGGGGAAGGTGGAAGGGAACGGGAAAGCATGGGAAAGGACATGCAGGGAGAATCAATGTTTTTCTTTGAATAGCATTGCACGCATGCCGGGTACCAGCTACTTGTTGATATATTCAGTACATCTTTTACCAAATATAAGCAAGTCATTTCCTAATTTATATTGGAAAGAAGAACATTAAAATTAATTTAATTTAACTTTACAAAATACGTAGCTCTACTTTGGCTTAGCTTACCAACTAGCTGACCCGGCGACGCGTTGCTCTGGCTAATTAAACACAACGCTATCTACTGGATGGTTATCCAACCTTTATAACCACCACCATCTTTGAGTTCATCGCGAAGAGACAGACAGACGCCGCGGAGAACATTAATTTATAATACGTAGACGAAAGATTATAATAATGTGCATGGAATGCTTGAGGTAACTAACGTATTTAAGTTGATAATAATTAATACTGTATCTGTCTAAGTAACTTTCCAATTACCGCATTGTACGTGACCATTTTTTGGCAGAATGGGTATAGTAAGCTCTCCGTAAAAGATAGATAAATATGCCTTCGCGAACATTTTTGTAGATCTATAAAAGAGGAATATCCCACAATGAATTGTTTTGTTTTATCCCAAAAGGATTAGGCAGCGTTTTCGATGAAAGCTACAAGGCGGCTTGACTTTTTCCGACACTTCCAACAATTATCGTTATGTTTTACGTTACCAATTTACACAAATCCTTGACAAATTACATAGCTTAACCTTCTTCTCGAAACACCCTATCTATTGGTGAAAACCGCATGAAAATCCGTTTAGTAGTTTTCGAGTTTATCGCGAACAGACAGACGGCGCGGGGGACTTTAATTTATAATATGTAGAGATTAAATATCATCCACTAGCTCCAAGTATCCATCATTAACAACTATATTTAATACTGTTTTCGTACTCTCTCTTTCAAATACCATGACTTCGGACTTATTTATATTAATAATTACTTAACTCATTCTGCATCCATGCATCGTTTATCGAACAGACAGACAGACGACGCGGAGGACTTTAATTTATAATATGTAGAGATGTAGAGAAAATGTAGAGATAGTAAGCTATCCGTAAAAAATATATGTACGCCATCGCGTACTTTTTGGTAGATATATAAAAGAGAAATATCCCACCATGCATATTTCTGTTATATCTCAAAGGGATTAGGCAGTGTTTTCGATGAAAGCTCCCAGGCGGCTTGACTTTTTCCGACGATTCTAACAATTATCATTATTTTCAACCAATTTACACATAACCTTAACAAATTATATACCTTCCCCACGAATCACTCTATCTATTGGTGAAAACCGCATGAAAATCCGTTCAGTGGTTTTTGAGTTTATCGCGAACAGACAGACAGACAGACTGAGTTTAATTTGTAAAATGTAGAGAATGAAGATATTTGAATATTGTACTTTTCCTAGTATACATAGGTACTATTTTTCCATCTTACATGATGGGGTATTCTATTTTTTTTTTTTCGTTTTTTGCTTAGTTTTTGTTTTTGATTTTGTTTTCTGATTGTGTTGTGCTAAAAAAAACTAGATGTTATCTGTGATTAAAAAAAATAAGAGTGCAGTTAACACGCGGTAGAAGCGAAACTTTGCCAAAACAATCTCAAACTATGAAGAATCAAGGAGCCTTGAAAAGTGACGTCATAATCAAAATGCAGTGAGCAGGCCAATGAGCGCCGACCTCGCGTCGTTTCCGTTTTATATCTCTAACAATAGGAGCCTTGATAGGAGTATAATGCTTCGCAGGTGCTGTACGCGACATTTCCGTTTCATCCGAATTACCAATCGCTAACGGGGTTAAGGAAGTTTCACTTCAATAACACATATTCAAAAATAAATAAATAAATATATTTTTTTTGCATTATTTTTTCTTTTTAAAAAGAAAGGCAAACATTCCCGGGTTACGAATAACCCAACAATGTTTGAAAATCTCCTACTACCACCACAGAAAGCCGAAAATGTTGCGTGTGTTGTGATGGAGGACTTAGCCAGCCGAGGAATCGAACACGCGACGCCCAGGTGGGACCCAATCGCTGTGCCCACTCAACCACTGACCGGTCAATCATTAGCTCCACACAGGAGGCCCTGAGGAAAATAATTCCCCTCAGAGCCTATGTCATCTTTGGGGATGCTGTGTGGAGGGTCTTTTTGGGAAGGCAAGAAGAGGAAGTTCTGGAAAGGAAAAGTATTAGGGGGAGGTAGGAATTTAGGGATCAGTGTGTCCAAGAGTGACGGACGCACGAATCCATCCCTCCCACTGCGGTGCAAGGCGATGTTCCGAGAGAGTACGGCTGGATAAGTCAAAGGGACTCCCTCAATCATACCATCACGATCTGGTCTACCATGCAGCTGGTGGGCAGACGATTCCTGACCACCCCTCATACATTTTTCCTTCCCGGATCTTCCTCTCCTCTCTTTCATTAAAAAACACTCAACACAGCATCCTCAAAGACAGTTTAGTAAAACAATGACATACAATTTGTAATCGATGTCAATTGTCACATGAATGTAATATTATTTGTCATGCTCGCTCGTGTAGACTTAAAACCAATATTTTTACAGTGTTGGATTTCGTTTATTTTTGCCAGGGCCCCCAGTCTTCATTTAATAGGGAAAAAATATTAGAAACTAGGTCAAACAATAATATCGCGTAAAAATAACCACCCAACGAATTGGGAAACTGCAAAATAACTTTTTTCTAAGTCAAAAGAAAAAGTTCGTCAAAATGATCTACCGAATTTCGTACATAATTTACACTCTGACATCAATGTCTCAAATAATAATAATAAGGTACTTCGAAATGCCTAGTATAATTATTCCAAACTTCCAACCGGCGAATGTTATATGTAACAATGTTCGTTGATGTAAAACCAAATATCTTACTGTCGCATTGTGATAATGCAACAGTTTATTATTTATTTATTTATTTATTGTAAAAAACAGTTAACATGTATATCCAATTATTACATTTCACAATTTTTAGTTAATAATGTAAAACATTAATTGTATAGGTACATTAATAATGACAGGTGCTAAAGAATACCTTTATTTCGCTCTTGGAATGATTGTAGTTAAATCGAAAAATGTCAATTTCAGAAGAAAGGTTTAATAGTGAGGTCATTCTCCCCAGAGGCATAACCATTGGTAGGTTGGTCCTGCCTCTAGGAAAAGTAAAAAGTCTGTGTTGCCTTGCTCTGGTGAAGTTATTGGGGACATAAAGTGAAATCCTTTCCAGGATTACAAATGTGCCCGTTTAGCAGCTTGTGTGCTACTAGTACCATTGCCATTTTTCTCCTAACGTCGAGACGATTTAGTCCCAATATTATTATTATTTAGATTTTATTATCTGGAGTATTGTAGAGTATCAAGTAACATTTTTAATTTGAGAGGTGATAATGGATTCTTCCGCCCCAGGAATCATTTATTGAATAACCAACACCTCTGCTATGAGTCACCTAAGCGGTTCGCTACGTTTGGTAACTTACCAGGGGTGCCCGGGTTAATGGGGTGAGGTATGTATACATGTGTAGGTCTAGATCATAGGTTCTCAACGTGGGAGATAACGCCCTCCTATGGGCGTTTGAGACTTTCAGAGGGGGCAGTAGAAGACCCAAATAAAATTAGGGGGCGTTGAGATAGCACAGGGGGGGCGTTGAGATGGCACAGTGAGGGCGTGGGAAGGTAAAAATAAAACAAAAAAACATGCTTATCACGTACTAATAATTAAATGTGTATTATTATTATGATGAATTGACAATATATCATTATTTAATTTAAATTAATGCAAGAAGAAAGAAGGTAGCAACCCGGTACTTAAAATACAAAAGAATTGCTTTTTAAACATGCATAACAAAAGGTATATCAAATAATTTAATGTATTTTTAATCAAATCACTTGACTATAATCAGTTAAAATAACACATAAAATGTATGCTATAACAACAGTTTAATCCTATTTATTTTTGGGGTCTTAAGTGACCCCGCGCGACACCTCGCGTTTCAAAAAAGGCGCGACGGGAGGGTTAAGAATTGACACTATATCATGAATACAAGAAGGAAGGAGGTAGCGACCAGTGGCGGCCCCTGCCTTAGTGCACTTGTGCAATGCACTACCAAATAAAAGTGTAAATTCGTACAAACATCAAAAGTGTAAATTCGTAACATTCATTCACGAAGAATTCCCGCCAATTCGTTGAAATATCCTTACCAATTAACTTTCGTACTCATACTCGCATCGGCGCATACGAAAAAGCAATTGCGTGAGCAATTGAGTAGCGATACCGTGTGGCCAGCTCCACTAACTTTCACCGGTACAAAATAACCGTGATAAGCAGTGGCGTCATTGCCGCGGAACGGATTAGAAAGTTAAATAAATAGTGGTATTTATGCTAGCCAGGGGCAGGACCGTTTGCGAATTGCCGACGGAAGTGGCTCCATCTCATAACGGATTCTAAAAATTAGAAATCATAATGGTAAGAATTTATTATTTGCAGATTTTTTTATAAATAACGTTGTTTGGTGTAAAGCCCTCGAATTGGTGTGGATGGTTCCATGCCAACTCAGAATGAAACCAACTCAGAAACATCTCAGAAAGCTATGAAAAAAATATTTTAAAAAGCCAGTAACCCTAACCTAATTTAACCTATTTAACCATTTTTTATATATTTTTATCATTACTCCTAACGACCTTTCTGAGGTGCTTCTGAGTTGGTTTCATTCTGAGTTGTCCGGTCACCGGTGTGGATATGTTGTGAGATTAAGGGTAATGGGGTAGAGGAGATGTATAATGGAGAGGTGGGGAAGTATCTGGCTATTCAGATCTGGTCACCAAACACGGCTAAAGCCATTTCAAGCAACGTTTAAATTCTGAATGATAGTCTTACACCAGGGCGATACTGAGAGTATTTTCCACTCTGGAATGTGCCACAAATACACTACATATTCTTTTTAATTAATTAATAATTGTGATTTAACACAAATTAATGAAGTACGTCTTAAGATTTTCACGGCCAAAAACATTTTCGTTAATTGTTTTTGGGGTGTTATGCCGTGTTGCGCTACCTCTTTCTTTTGCCAACGTTTCGGACATCATTGCAGTGTCCATCATTAGGGCAAACCGGATCTGCCAGATCTGCCCTGATGATGGACACTGCAACGATGTCCGAAACGTTGGCTAAAGAAGGAGGTAGCGCGACACGACAGACACCCCAAAAACAAACAACGCAAAGTAATCAAGTTTTACTCTCGACCACCTAGGTCATCATAATAGTTGGAACTCTTATGCGGTACTCACATAAAATAACCCGTGAATTCGCGAAGAGGTATTTTTTTGAAATTTTGTAAAAGTTTGTAAACCAAGGTTGGATATTAAAAATTCGCTTTTTACTGGCGGTCAAAAGTGGGACATTTCTTCAAAAGATGTTGCTATGAAAGGGTCCCATTTATAGCGAGACTACTTCCCGTACCAATTGAAACAACTTTATATGGAACTAAAGATCGACATAGTTATATTTATAGGTCATTTTAGTAAAACATCAAATCGCCGGATTGTGATTTTCACGGTTAAAAGTTTTTTTTTACATTAGCTCCACACAGGAGGCCCTGGGGAAAATAATTTCCCTCAGGGCCTATACATCTGGGATGCTGTGTGGAGGGTCTTTTGGAGGAGAGGAAGGAATGAACATTGGTCTTGAAGAGACCCATGTTGTAGGAAGGAGGTAACACAGAGGCCGGCAAATCATTCCACAGCCGAGCTGTTGAACATGGCTGTTGAATACTCAATAAATGCTGGCGTCCCACAGGGATCGGTTCTGTCTCCGACTTTGTTTTTGTTGCACATCAACGACCTTTTTGTCATGTGCACCAATTCATTGTTACGCGGATGACAGTACAGTTCATGATAGCTTTTTGTTTGACAAGCCCCCAAAGGGCTCACAAACTCCAACAGCTCGTAAGGCTTTGAAGCAAAGAATGGACGGTTACCTCGAGAGTGTTTTCTCTTGGGGTAAAAATAATCTCGTTGAATTTAATGTTTCAAAGACCCTATCTTGTCTGATTACGTCTAAAAGGGATCGAAATGAAAATCTAGTCTCTTTCAACGGAAGCAATCTTCCGAACAGTCCCTCCATTGATATGCTTGGTGTAACCCTAAGTGACCAGCTCAGGTATGGGGGCTCCATCGAAGCCAGAGTAAAGTTAGCCTCCCAAAAACTGTGCGTACTGTACAGGGCCCGCAGATACTTTAATAGTACACAACTGCTAACCCTGTACAAATCGCAAGTGCGCCCCACGGTTGAATTTGGCAGCCACCTCTGGTCTGGAGCTCCAAAATACCTGAAAAATACCCTCGACTCTGTGCAGAAACGGGCGATCCGTTTGATAGATTCTCCCATCTTAACAGACGGATTGCAATCTTTAGAGCACAGGCGTCGGGTGGGAATGCTATCCTTGTTTTACCGGTATTACAATGGAAGATGCTCCGAGGAACTAGCATCATTGATCCCTTCGGCACCGGTGCATAGTCGGGAAACACGCCAAACGCGTGCCCAACATTTGTACACGGTTGACATTTGTCACATGAGAACGGGTCGTTTCTTCGACTCGTTCTTGTGTTCAACAGCTCGGCTGTGGAATGATTTGCCAGCCTCTGTGTTTCCTCCTTCCTACAACATGGGTCTCTTCAAGACCAATGTTCATTCCTTCATCTCCTCAAAAAGACCCTCTACACAGCATCCCAGATGACATAGGCCCTGAGGGAAATTATTTTCCTCAGGGCCTCCTGTGTGGAGTTAATGTAAAAAAAAAAAAAAAAAAACATGGGAGACTTGGGAGGTTAACTTTACACTGGCTTCGATGGAGCCCCCATACCTGAGCTGGTCACTTAGGGTTACACCAAGCATATCAATGGAGGGCCTGTTCGGAAGATTGCTTCCGTTTAAAGAGACTAGATTTTCATTTCGATCCCTTTTAGACCTAATCAGACAAGATTGGGTCTTTGAAACATTAAATTCAACGTGATTATTTTACCCTATGAGAAAACACTCTCGAGGTAACCGTCCATTCTTTGCTTCAAAGCCCTACGAGCTGTTGGGAGTTTGTGAGCCCTTTGGGGCTTTCAGACAAAAAGCTATCATGAACCGTACTGTCATCCGCGTAACAATGAATTGGTGCACATGACAAAAGGTCGTTGATGTGCAACAAAAACAAAGTCGGAGACAGAACCGATCCCTGTGGGACGCCAGCATTTATCGAGTGTAAGGAAGAGGTGAAAACATCGGCTACCGTCTGAATCGACCTCTCCCCCAAGAAGTCGGCAAAAGTATTATCATGATTAATTTTTGGGGTATTATACCGTAATGCACTTCCTCTTTCTATAGGCAATGTTTTAAGGCCGATATTTCCGTATATCGATCGTCCAGTTGATTAGTCAGCCATCTCGAAATAATTTTTTAAATATTCAAAAGCAATATTCGGATGGTCACATGTGTCTTTGTTTTACATATGAAATATGCTATAAAATAACATCGGCAAACATAACGGTACATTATTATTACATTTTGAAATTTCCTACTTATAACACAGAAAACATAATTCTTTGTTTTTAAGAGTCCCAACTGCTCCCGTCTGGAACCAGTGAGACTATGGCATCCCGAAATGGGGTATGTTGTGAGGCTGAAGGTAGTGGGGAGGGAAGGAGGTAGGGAAGTGGAAGGTGGGGAAGCACCTGGCTATTCAGATCTGGTCACCAAATACGGCTAAAGACGGCAAATATTGCAACGTTTCAATTCTGAATGGTGGTCTTACACCAGGGCGATACTGAGAGTATCTTCCACTCTGGAACGTGCCGCAAATATACTATATATTATTTAAAATGAAAAAATTGTGAAATACACAAATTAATAAAATAAAATTTATTTGCCATGCCGGGATCGATCCCGCGACCTTCGGAATGCGAGTCAAGCGCCTTACCAACAAAAAATTAAAAACAAAACAACAAAAAAAACACCACACGTCGCCACTGATCATCCTGCTACACGAAGCAATGTAACATATGTTACGCTCTATCTCGTCTGGATGTTGCAGGTGGAACGAGACGGGATGCGTATCACGTGACCCGCTAGGCTGTATCCAACTACCCAGTAATAGCTGTTTTGTGAATTAAAAAAATAAGTCATTGGACAGCAAAATGATATCTACGAATACATTTTCCTCCAAATATGCTCAGGAATCGATGTTAAAATTCTTCAGCTACTTGTTGACACATCCTACATATTAGTCAAAGTAATGTGGTTTTCTGCGCTTAGTTTTGGTGTACCGTCAAGTACCGGATACCTAGAATTATCTATCACGTCTACATACAACATAAGCACACTACTTAGGTACTACTTCGCGCCAACCTAAACATCTCCCATGGACACTGTAAAGAAAAATAAAGGAGAAAATGCAACACGGCATGATAACCCAAAAATAATCACGATAAATAAACCGACGATTAAGAATTAAGATTATATGACGCAAATGTGAACGGTGGAAGAAGTCGGTGGCACCGTCAAGTGAATCAAAAACTTAATTCGTGACATGTCGTATGATGTATAAATGTGAATAAAGCAAGGAGCGTGTGCCAAGATTCTGCGGGGAAGCGGCGCGCGTGGTGGTTAGTTAGTTAGTCTTCCGTCGGCAATCAGAACATTTATTTGTTTCTTAACATTGTCCTCGTTTTCAGTGTAATTTCATAATGACTCTCAATTTATTTAATCATATCCATGACGCTCTTATCAACAATAAAATATATATTTTAGAATCAATTTAAACTGCACATAAATTTAACAATACATCTTCTCTTTTCATTAGCACTTTCACTATTTTAATTCTCATCCAATGAATATACCGTTGAAAAGTTGACATAAAACTACACATATTAATAACTATTAGCATCATTACTAAAAAAAGCACTAGAATTTCCCTAATAAAAAAAGATCCGTACAAAATAACGCACTCTTATTTTGAGCAACCATAAATTTTAAAAAAAGAACACACTTACTTTTTTAGCCGACACAATTGTATTTAAAAAATAACAGTAATTTAACACAAATTTCGAACGCCCAAGATTTAAAAAAATACCATTAAAAATGGAACAGTTCTCATTTAAAATAAAAAGAACGCACTTACTTCGAATAGCCACGATTTTTTTAAAAAAAAGAACACTTTATTTGAACGGCCGCAAATAATAATTAATAAAAAGAACTTTAAATAGAACACTCTTATTTTGAACGACCACAAATTTGCATAGGTACCTACCTAAAAATCACTAGTATTATTAACAGAAGCACTTTTAAAATGATTAACGAAGTTGATTAGAGTTAGTTGTTGCACGGTTATTGGTTTTTCGCTACTCTACGCGAGCGAACCCCGTCGCTGCTTACGGCTAACTGAGGAAGGTTCTACGAAGGTACTCTAGTCCCTAGTAATGTCTATCGGTAGGTTGAAGCGTAGGTTTCGTACAGTATCTACCAGCAGCAGAACCTTTTTCCTTATCTGAATGCTAGCTTTATTGAATTTTCCGAACGAGCTTTTTGGGAAAATTATTATTTTTATTTTTTCTGTTTGCTTGTGTTTGGGAAATCAACAGTTGGTTGTTTACATTTGGGACTCTTTCGATATTGGGCGCTGTGACATAATTTTCATTCTAGTTGACTGCGTGCAGCGAAGTCCTGTGCAAACTCGAATCTTTTGCATTTCATCTGTCTGTAAATTTTTTTTGTACATTTGTTTTCGAAAATCGTCTGCATCCAATTTATTAGACAAGCAAGCTTTACTTTGGCTAGATGACAAACTTTGTGTATGGTTCAGTCGCCGTATCCCGGCTCAAAAAGAAGAAGATGGAGAGATATGTAAATACGAACGTTGGAGAGAGCGCGCTAATATTTAAAAAGGTAAAATTGAAGCGAAAGTTGTGAAAATCTATATCTATATATCTATATATATAAATAAAAATGAATCGCCGAAATGTATGTACGCGCATAACTTCCGGACGACTGCACCAAATTGGATAATTCTTTTTTTGTTGTGTTCGTTATGGTCAGGACAAGGTTTGTATAAAACTACTGGTGAGCTCTGGCATTACGAAATTTGCTTAAAAAAATTGCAATATGTGGCACGCGAGCTGTTTGAAAACTCAATGTACCTGGTCTGAATGAATGGAATGCGGGAGGGTGGAACACGGGAGGAGGGTTCGCGGGACGGGGGAAACGGGCGAGGGGAGTGGGGAGAGGGAAGGTGGTGTGGGAACGCGAGAGGGGGAAGGGGACGCGGAAGAGGAAGGGGAGGCGGAAGGGGAACGGGATGAGTGGGAAAGGACACGCAGGGAGAAACAATTTCTTTATTAAATGGCATAGCAACGCATGCCGGGAACCAGCTAGTGTTTAATAAAATAGAGCAAAAATCTCTTAGGGGCTGTCTAAAACAGCATTTAAAGAAACACTGTGAATTTTTTTATTCATATAACTTGTAAAATAACTGAAACAATCGAGTTTATAATAATTTTTTGAGCATATTTTGCGATTTTTTTTCTATCGAGGCAATTTCATATAATTTGCGTTTCGGCGTAGGGAATGTATGGATATTATCTTAAAAAATAACATATATTTTTTTAAGAGCTGAAAACTATAAAAATGAAAAAATGTTTAAGGGAGTGTTAGAAGTGTTGTTTCCAGGGCTGAGGAGCTGGTGGAGAATGTTTGACCTGTGCTTCGTCTTCTCATCAGACGAGTGTATACCAATACTTTACCATAAGGAATAGTCAGGCTCCTGGGGATCACGGTACTTCTAGGCCGCGATCCAGTGTTCAATAATTATATTGGATGATGATTGATAACACTTTACTCATATTTGAGTGATAAACATTTATTTAAGATTGAATATTTTACACGATTTAGTGTTCACGTATGAAACGGGTAGAGAGGTACAAAACGCAAGTGGCCGGCGGAATCGAGCGCTGGAGACGGAATAAATTGCTCGGTCATCGCCGGAGCGATCCAGAGATGTTTTGTGAGAGACGTGGTGGGGATGCCACACGTATAATAAATAAAAGTGATGCCCATAGGAGATATGTAAGAAATCGTTGAAAATTCGGGTAGCGGCGGCTTCAGTAAACATTATTTTTTCAAAAATGTGAAAAAGTTTTATAAGTAGGCAGGTACTTAATACCTACATAAACCGTATGTACCTGTATTATTTTATCCGTTGCTGTAGCTGTCCGTCCCGCCTCCGGCGACCCGACGCTTCTCTCCCTAGGGTCTTCTTCATGTTTTCCACTTACTGTCGTCTAGGCACCACCGGCTAGCTGGCTTAAGGACGACGCTGCCGGTTGTGGGGAGGCCGGTCAAGCAGCCTCCTTCACTGTCTCGGGGACTGCCGGCAGCCAGGTTGCGGTGACACCGGTTCTTATCTGTATATATGTTATTTTACTTTTGTTTCTTTCTTTTTAACGTACAGTGCTCGGTGCCGCCCGCCGGATTATGTATGGTCATGTCTCCCGCTGTCATGAGCTAATTACTCATGACGGCTGCTGTCATTTTGATTACTTTATTTATTTGTTCATGTTACTAACAACTTGTTTGACTGTCCATGAGGCTCACTGCTTTTGCATTGACACCTCCATGGGCTTTAGAATTGTAGAGATTGACCATTACAGTACAGTCCTGTAGGCGCGCCCGCATACCGCCACCTAACACAGTATGAGGGGACATTGAAGGTCTAGATTCGTTACATTAAGAGCCCGCGCAGACAGCTAAGCGTTCAGCGTTCAGCGTTCACTGGCGTTCACCTAGCGTTCTGCCGGTTGCGTTCTACGCGAGTTCTAACTCACACAGCACACGGTCAAATATTCTGCGTTCCATTTTCCTAAAAAGCTTGTACCTGAAACATGTATTTTGATAGTTTGTCTTCAGAAGACGAAGCATTGCTTTTGTTGACTTTGGAAGAGTCTAAAAAGAAAGGAAGTCGCTGGGTGCATCCAATTAACACTGAGCGAAATGAAAAGGAGAGTTCAGTATTCTTTTTCCTGAATTACTTAAAGATGAAGAACGTTTTCTTTTAATTACTTCCGAATGTCAATAAGTAGCTTTAATGAATTGCATAATTATAAAAAAAATAATAAATATAATTATAATTATATAATTATAAAATAATAAATATGCTATAGTTATTTATAGAATTATTTTCCCATTTGGTCTCTGGTAGGTCGACATGTTGTTCTTGTATTATTTTGTTTTTACAATACTTATATAGTGCAATTGCATAGCGTGGATTGACTAGATGATCATTTGGGGAAGTGTGTGAAAGGGTTTAGTTTTTCCTGTGGGGAAAATTTAACCCGGACATTTAAATCTGGTGCATATAAAAAATATTTTTATAATTATACAGTCTGTGTCACTAAGATTACTGATGGAGGGAAACAATTATACCAAGTCAGTGGACATCTTCAATTTATCTTTACACAAATATAAAATATTGTTACGAAGGCAGTTCAGTTATGTACAATAAATACTGTGTATTTCTTACTATTCATATGTAAAAGCCCCGAAAATGGGCGTTAATAAATAATAATAAATTATATAAAAAAACTGTCTTTCCCTTACTAAATCAATTAATTTTTCGGTGTCGGTCATCTTGCGAGCGAGGCGTTCCACGCGTTCTTTGTAATTCTGACAATAGAACGCAAAAACGTAAGCGTTCACACTGACCGGCGCGGTCTGACTGCTGCTATATCTGCGCGGCGCTATAGTGGTCAACTACTTACAAAGAACGCGGAACGCAGAACGCGGAACGCCGAACGCGGAACGCTTGCTGTCTGCGCGGGCTCTAAAAGTAGAGCCATTTATTCAAAAAAATTAGATTCTTGCGAGAACTCCGAAGGGGCGACCATAAGTTGCCTATACCGGGGTGGGACAGTGGTGGGTACTTCAATGTATTATTTTATATGTTTTTTTATTATTTATTTTCAAATTATGAATTAAATAATTCGTAAATAAAAACGTTACTATCTCAATGACAATCCTTTTTTTAAACGTTCTTCAGGCGCCATAATATTTAAAAAATTATAACGATAAAGTTCAAATATACGATGGCCTTTGTGGGCGAGGGGTAATACTCTTGACTCGCAATCCTAATGTCGCGGAAATCGAATCCCGACATGCGCAAATAAATTTTATTTGATTAATCTGTGATATTTCACAATTAATTTATTTAAAATATTTATTTGTATATTTGCGGCACGTTCCAGAATGGAAGATACTCCCAGTCTCGCCCTGGTGTAAAACCACCATTCAGAATTTAAACGTTGCTTAAAATGGGTTTAGCCGTGTTTGGTGACCAGATCTGAATAGCCAGATACTTCCCCACCTTCATCTTCCCCATCTCCTTCCCCTCCCCACTACATTCAGCCTAACAACATACCCCAAATGCGGATGCCAAGGTTACTCTGGCTCCAGATGGGAGCAGCTGGGACTCTTGTAAGTTATTCACATAATAAAAATTCACAACGGTATCACATTTGAAAAAGAATCATTACTGAACCATTACAATGGCCACCATCTTGAAACGGCAACGGAACGTACACATACATTTATTTATATTGATTCCGCGCTAAGTCAAAAATAAAAAATCAAATTGACTGCTTTTCAAGAAAGAGAAAATGTTTGTTCAATTTTAAACCTTAAATAAAACTGCAATTAGATCGGTACTTCGGACGTACAGACTCTTCAGTATTTATTAATGTGGGTAGGTACCTTCGTGTTTTATCCCTAGCGCCAATAAAGTAACTCATTTCCTTTTCCACCCCCTCTATAAGACAATGTAAACACGGGCCACTCTGGAAGCTTAGTTCTCCGTCGGTGTCGATACTGTTTCTCTACTGGGTATTTCTACAAAAGAATAAACAAGAACACAAGAAAGTCATTGTGGGCGTGTTTCGACATCAAAAAGTCTGGCCAATCGGGACTTAGATTTCATATACAGTATTTCATATACTACTGTGTTTCAATAGGATGGGGATATACATATATACAATGTCAGGCAAGTGTGAGAGACACAAAGCGCATGCTAAATAGCTGGAATCATAGAATCAAACAGTATTAATAGCCTTGCATCTGTCGTACACCCTCGATTCACAAATATATACAAACGTAAGTGCTGCCATCTATGTATGTTATTAAAACGCTAAACAAGCTACTTTTGTAATTTGGTTTCGAATTCATTTCGCAGGTCGCATGAGGACGATACGGATGCAAGTCCAAAATTTGAAGAAATGAATTTTTTGACTTGCATCCGTATGCTTCTCGGGTACAGATTTATTGTCTTTATAGGATGTCTTTGATTATTTTTGTCCCATTTTTTTGTTAGGTTAGGTAAGGTTAGGTTTTAGTAGATATTTTGTTGGGGGATGTTTTGTCCGTGGGATATTTGGTCGGGGATACTTTGTCGCGGGTTGAAAAGTCGCGGAACCCTTTCGAAAGACGAGATACACAATGCAAGTAATAGTTTTCTTACTTCTCTCTCACACGCCGTACCGTGACGTCTTCGTAGACCCCTGCAATACTACTTTCCGTGATGATAATTTTGAATGTATGGTGTAAGAGTATAGTGGCACGCCTGCTTCTTGTTAGTGTAAGAGCGATATAAAAGGAGATGAGTACATCTCCTCGCTCTCTTTTCCTACCGCCAGCTCATTAGATAGGACGTAACTATAACCTGTGTTAAAACAATAAATGTTCATCTTGCAATCGTGTAATTATTCAGACCAAGTCTACACTCCGAAAGTCTGTATATAACATATGGAATACAACAAGGATAATGTTAAAGTGTGAGTGAATTCCAAAAATTCATTAACTTTTGTTTCTGTCCTTAAACATAGAATGCTGCAGCTTATTCTTACAACTAAATAACAACAGTTGAAAAATGAGACAAACGGTAAACGTATGTCTGCACCCCCCCCCCCCCCCCCCCCCACCACCCCCCCCCCCCCCCCCCCCCCCCCCCCCCCAAAAAAAAACATACACTCATTATCATACATCTCCCTCACACGTATAAAGAAAATGAAACGCGCGGAAAAAGTAGAACTTTGGAGGAAACAGTCGCACGTATTTTGTGTGCCTCACCACTGTTTAATTATTTATTTATTTATTTATTTGTTTACGCCTATTTAGGCTTTTACATACATATATATAACAATATTAACGAAATTATACTGGTAAATAGTGCAGGAAACTACTGGTTAAAACATTTGACAAAATAAATACAAAGTAAAAATATTAGGTATTGAATTTGAACCACACAGGATGTAGGTACAAATTTAAAAAAAAAAACAAAAAATCTGAAATAGTTTTTTTTCTTTCAGCCAACAAAATACTGTCAATGTGTTAGTCAATTTTAATAGCTTTATCAAAATATTCCCCTATTTGATGAAAAAAATTTCAATAAGGTATGCTTATATTATAATAAAATTGATGTACTAAATATATCAACAACATCGGAGTATTTGTTTCCAAGCTGTTGAATCCGTCGCATAGGAGTATAATATTGACTTGTTGACTTAGAATTGCTACAATAATGTGGTAGGTACTGACTTGCCTGGAGTATGAAAAGAAATTACATATAATAAATCAGGGGTATCAAACATTGAATTTATGATTTTATACAAACAGGTTAAATCGGAAATGATTCTACGATCAGATAATTTTATTAAATTTAATGAACAAAGTAATTATAAGAAAGAGCAGCAGCATTATAGCGATAATTAAAGTATGTTTATTGCCTCTCTGCCGTCACGGTACTGTGACCGTGAACAGTCACAATTATAAAAGCGCTCAGTGGTTTATTCAAATGGACACGGAAATCATTTCTAGTGAAAATTATCTGTTCGGTGACCAGGTACTTGTTGCATTCTAACATTTTTTATCGTTAGAACGTCTGGTGAGTCGTTCAACTAGAAGTTTACCAAATGTGGCGTTTCCATATTCTCTAAGTAAGGTATTTTTTTCTCACTTTGCAGAAACACAACATGTGCTCATTTGTAATTATTGCATTCGCAATTTTATCTATGGAGAATTAAAATAAATTAATTTCGGTCATACCGATTCTCCGGAGACGTGAGCAGAGAAGATACACCGCCACCCAACTCAACACAAACCAACACCTCTACCCGTATGTCATTGGAGGGGACCCCACCACTTAAAAGGAAACATATGGTTTCTTCCTTCACCGCACAAGTCAAGACTCTACTTTTTTTTTGAACGAAGCTAAATTTATTTGAACGACTCTAGACCCTCCAATGTCCATGCATACGGGGTTAGTAAGCAGTATGCAAGTACTTACATTAACATTATATAAAGGATAAATAGAAGTAGCAGTCCGTGGAACAATTCTTCTGAAATAGGTAACATTAAAAAGAGATAATAGTGTTAGTAAAAGAAAAATAAAGGCTATGACCAGTCGAAGAAACCTTCTGAAAATAAAATAATAATGAGAAAAAAAACAGTTATGTGATTATGTTATAATGTAAGTAATTAATTACTATAAAAGCGCGAAGAAAATAAAATACATAAAAAAGAAGAATAGTCATAGGTCAACTGCCATAGGTCACCCCAAATCGGTTCGCTACGTTTGGTGACTTAACCGGGGTTCCCAGGTACATGGGGTAAGGTTTGTCCGGGAGCTGCATGGCAGGCCGGATCGGGAGGGAATGGTTGAGGGAGCCCCATTTGGCTTCTCCAGCCGTACTCTTTCAGAAAATCGGCTTGCACCACAGTGGGAGGGGTGGATTCATGCGTCTCTCACTCCTGGAAACGTTGACTCCCAGATTCCAACCGTCGTCCCCCCATACCTTTTACCTTTCTCGAAACTTCCTCTCCTTCCTTTCCTCAAAAAGACGTAAATGACGTAGGCACTGAGGGATTTTTTCCTGTGGAACTATTGAACGCAGAACGGGACAGATGGACTGAGAGAAAACTAACCTGGACTTCTCCAGCCGGACGCAGATGACATAGGCCCCGAGGGATTTTTTTTCCTCGAGATCTCCTGTACGTTAAAATATTATAAAATAAAACCAATATTGACGACTACTTTATGAAGAATTTTCTTTAATATTTTTTTCTCAGAATTACAATATCGTTCTGTAGTCCTCTTTGGTTTTTTTCCAACCATAATGCTCTTGTAGAATTTTTTATTTATTTACATATTCAATTCCCTGCCGCTTTTGATGAAGGACGTTCACACTTTTTTCACCTTTTACTGAATTTTTCATAAGTTTTGTGTTGTATTTATTTTACATAAGTAGAGGCTGTCAGCACGATCGTAAAATACAGTCCGTCCAGAAAGTGTAAACAAAATTGGAGGATGCTACGATCGTTGCACCCGCAATCCGAATTTCTACCGATTTATAACATATTTTTCTAGAACACTTTCAATTTTAACCCCGCAGAAATCGGGTTTTTTTAAAGGTGGTCAAAATATTTCCGCTTTGCAATAAAATCCCAATAAATGGAATATTTCTGAACATAACCGAAAACTAACCGTTTTTGAAAGGTGATCAAATTCGTTTACAAATGTCATTATTTGAAACAATAATTTTTTTTTTGAAGTAGGCATACATTCTTTAATACAAACATAAATCTATCTATCTATCTTCTCTATATAAATAAAAATGAATCTCCGAAATGTATGTACGCGCATAACTTCCGAATGACTGCACCAAATTGAATAATTATTTTGGTTTTGTGTTCGTTATTGTCAAGACAAGGTTTGTATAATACTACTGGTGAGCTCTGGCATTATGGAATTTGTATAAAAAATTGCAATAGGTGGCACGCGAGCTGTTTGAAAACTGAATGTACCGGGACTGAATGAATGGAATGCGGGAGTGGGAGGGGAACCCGGGAGGGGGGAGGGGAACTCGCGAAGGGGGTTGGCGGGACGAGGGAAGCGGGCGAGGAGAGTGGGGAGAGGGAAGACGGAGTGGGAACGCGAGAGGGGAAGGGGACGCGAGCTGTTTGAAAACTGAATGTACCGGGACTGAATATATGGAATGTGGGAGGAGGGAGGGGAACTCGGGTAGGGGGTTAGCTGGAGGGTAGGGGGGACCAGGGATGGAAAGGGGAACCTGGGAGGGGGTAGGGGAACTCGGGAGGGGGGTTCGCGGGACGGGGGAAGGGGGGGAGTGGAGTAGGAACCCCCAGAGGGGAAGAGGACGCGGGAGAGGAAAGGGAGGCGGAAGGGGAACGGGACAAATGGGAAAGGACACGCAGGGAGAATCGATTTCTTTATTAAATGGCATAGCAACGCATGCCAGGGACCAGCTAGTAAATTTATAAAAATGGCTCGCCTTACATTTTTTCTATTTAAAATTACTGATAATGAAAAAAAACCCACACATTTTTTATTATTCTAATTTGTTATAAACTTGTTTTTGTCAGATAAGTTTTAAGATTTTCACGGCCAGAAGCATTTTCGTTATATGTTTTTGGGGTGTTGTGCCGTGTTGCGCTACCTCCTTCTTTAGCCAACGTTTCGGACATCGTTGCAGTGTCCATCATCAGGGCAGATCCGGCAGATCCGGTAGATGTGTAATTTTTAGTCGTGAAGTGTGTGCTTATTTACTTCGAAGCGATACCGTGTCGCCAGCAGCACTAACTTTCACCAGTACAAAAATACTCGTGACAAGCAGTGGCGTCATCGCCGCGGAACGGAATAGAAAGTTCATTAAAACGTGGTATTTATGCTAGCCAGGGGCAAGTCCGTTTGCGAGATGCCGACGGAAGTGGCTCCATCTCTTAATGAAATCTAAAATTAGAAATCACAGTGGTAAGAATTTAGGAAAAAATAAAAAAAAATAAAAAAAAAAAAAATAAAAAAAAAAAATAAAAAAAAATAAATAAAAAAAAATAAAAAAAAAATAAAAAAAATAAAAAAATAAAAAAAAAAATAAAAAAAAAAATATAAAATAAAAAAAAAAATAAAATAAAAAAAATGTTTTGTCGTTTCATAAAAAAATAATGGAAATAAATAAATAGAGAAATAAATCATAAACAAAACCGGAATGGTGTTGCATCGTCATCCACTAGACCGGGAAGCGGTGCTCAGTGATACCAGTCGGTAAAATCGAATTTTATATTTTTAAGGTTGTTCGTTGCTCGGCTACAGAATAAAAAAATCTTTTTGCTTTATCGCTTGTCTGATTTAATTTTTAAACAACCTGTTCGAATTTTGAAAAGAACACTTAAATTTACAGAAAATTTGCGCTAATTTCGCACTATCCTGTGTTAAAAAATTAATATAAATTACAAATTAAAAACATTTCCACTGCCAAAATACTAACTTTCAATTTACTAACTTACCAACTTACCAATATATCTGGATACGCGCCGTAAATATATTTAAATCCATTTGGGCATTAATTTCTTTTAAATTAATAATTTATGCTATGGGACCATGAGGGCGCCATCTATAGTTTTTGTATTATATTGAATTTACCTATGTGACATTGAAATTCAGTATATTCATGCATTTTCTTACCTCTGTGAAGCAGGCAATTATTATTATTATTACTTCCGACGTGAGTGTTAGTGAAAGCCAAGAGATGTAACTCCTAGTCAGTCATTATCAAATAATTCACCCAATAATTGAATTGTTGTTGTTACCTAAGATTTTGGCACGTATTATTAATATGCAAATTTATATTGTTTGTTTGAACTTCCTTCCCGTGCTAAACACATGTTGAGATTGTGCACTTACCACCTTGGCGAAATCAATATTTTGAATGAAAACTAGTGTCGTTTTGTGCTTGACATCGTGCAAGAGCTGCATTCTCTGAGTGAGTATTGTTTTGTTTTCACTTAGGATTTTGGAATTGCTGTGTAGACTGTTTTGTGTCACATAGGGAAGAATTCAACTTTCCTTAATTTACATAGGGTAGTATTCCCTCGTGTCTGGGGCTATTTACACGCCCCTACATATTTATTTAACCTACTTACCAACTTACCAATAAACCAACTTAATAACTTACTAACTTTCCAATTTACCAAGTTACCAACTTTCTAACTCACCAACTTTCTAACTCACCAACTTTCCAACTAACCAATATGCCAACTTACCAACGTACTAACTTACCAACTTGCTGACTTACAGCTTACCAACCTTTATGGAACAAATCTAAACATTATGTACCAAATGTAAAAGCCCCAAAGGCGTAAGAAAATAAATTTAAAAAAATAGTTTTGTAATCGAAAATCACATCTAAACTTTCTACAAAAACATTTATATGAATAAAGAAAATTTTAAAAATCTAGTCAAAATGTATTCGGGATGCAAATCGTACATTTGAATCTAATGAAATTAGTTCGAAAATCGGTAAAGCTCAAGATACTTAATGAAAAAAAAAATTTTCAATTTTATTAAATACTAGCTGGTACCCGGCATGCGTTGCTATGCCATTTTATAAAGAAATTGTTTCTTCGTGCGTGTCCTTTCCCGTTCGTCCCGTTCCCCTTCCGCCTCCCCTTCATCGGCTACCCGAGTTCCCCTCCCTCCTCCCACATTCCATATATTCAGTCCCGGTACATTCAGATTTCAAACAGCTCGCGTCCCCTTCCCCTCTCGCATTCCCAATCCGTCTTCCCTCTCCCCACTCTCCCCCCCCACTTCCCTCGTCCCGCCAACCCCCTTCGCGAGTTCCCCTCCCCCCTCCCGGGTTCCCCTCCCACTCCCGCATTCCATTCATTCAGTCCCGGTACATTCAGTTTTCAAACAGCTCGCGTGCCACCTATTGCAATTTTTTATACAAATTCCATAATGCCAGAGCTCACCAGTAGTATTATACAAACCTTGTCTTGACAATAACGAACACAAAACCAAAATAATTATTCAATTTGGTGCAGTCGTTCGGAAGTTATGCGCGTACATACATTTCGGTGATTCATTTTTATACAGATTTTTAATTCCTTGTCAGACTGTACATTAGGGTGGAGTGATATTGGTATGTTTCCGGCAGGTGTCAACTGTCAACTGTCAGGAGTGATAATACTTGTTTAAATATTATTGTGATGTTTTAGGCCAACCCTATTTAATCAATATTGCAAAGGAAGGACGAACATACATTATTAAAAATAACAATAAATTGTTTAAACCTACAAATATATTCTAATAATTGTAAACTTAGTTTATTGATTGATTTTGATCGTTTATTCTAGTTAATTTTTTTAATTGTTTATTCCAATAATTGTTTACAAATATTTTACTAAGAAGATATTTAAAGTCGAGGAGTAAGGCTCTCGACTAGCGATCCGTAGGTTTCGGGTTCAAATCTTGGCGTGCGCAAGTAGATTTGATTTTTTTTTTACATGAGCTCCACACAGGAGGCCCTGAGGAAAGTAATTTCCCTCAGGGCGTATGCCATCTTTGGGGATGCTGTGTAGAGGGTTTTTAAGGAAAGGAAGGAGAGAAGAGTTTTGTGAAAGAAAAGGGTTTAAGGGGTGGGTACGAATCTGGGGTTCAGTGTATCCTGGTCATCCGCCTCCAAGACCTAGACAAACCTCACCCCATGAACCCGGACACCCCTGCTAAATCACAAAACGTAGCGAATTATTTGGGAAGACCTATGGCAGAGGTGTTGGTTATCCAATAAAGGTTCCCGAGGCCGCGGTACCCATTCCCGCCTCCCAAATTGATTTTCCAGAGAGTAACTTTGGTGACACTTCAGAAGAGTGCCCCTGTCTGCACAGTGTAAAGACTGTGTCGCAACCCCGTTGGGCAGCGTTGTGAGGCGGATTAAAGTAGCGGCTGTAGAAGGGGATTTATGGCCTGGAATATGTAATGAAGGGAAAACACTAGCTTTTTTGTTTTTCAATAAACTCCACACAGGAGGCCCTGAGGAAAATAATTTCCCTGAGAGCCTATGTCATCTGGGATGCTGTGTGGAGGGTCTTGTTGAGGAGAGGAAGGAATGAATATTGGTCTTGAAGAGACCCATGTTGTAGGAAGGAGGAAACACAGAGGCCGGCAAATCATTCCACAGCCGAACTGTTGCACACAAGAACGAGTCGAAGAAGCGACCCGTTCTCGTGTGACAAATTTCAACGCTGTACATGTGTTGGGCATGCGTTTGGCGTGTTTCCCGACTATGCACCGGTGCCGAAGGGATCAATGACGCTAGTTCCTCGGAGCATCTTCCATTGTAATGCCGGTAGAACAAGGATAGCATTCCCACCCGACGCCTCTAAAGATTGCAATCCGTTTATTAGGATGGGAGAATCTATCAAACGGACCGCCCGTTTTTGCACAGAGTCGAGGGTATTTTTCAGGTATTTAGGAGCTCCAGAGGTGGTTGCCAAATTCAATCGTGGGGCGCACTTGTGATTTGTACAGGGTTAACAGTAGTTGTGTACTATTAAAGTATCTGTGGGCCCTGTACAGTTCGCCCAGTTTTTGGGAGGCTAACTTTACTCTGGCTTCGATGGAGCCCCCATACCTGAGCTGGTCACTTAGGATTACACCAATTATATCAATGGAGGGCCTGTTCGGAAGATTGTTTCCGTTGAAGGAGACTACTTACTACTAACAAACTATTATAAATACTGTAATTTGTATCTATAATATAAAAATGAATCGCTGAATGTGTTGCTAAGCGCATAACTATCGAACGACTGCACCAAATTGGATAATTCTTTTTTTTAGTGTGTTCGTTATTGTCAGGACAAGGTTTTTATAAAACTTCCATTGAGCTCTGGCATTATAAAATTTGTATAAAAATATTGCTATTGCTGGCACGCGAGGAAGCGGCTATTGATATGGAAAGCGGAAGGGAGGGAGAGATGGGGAGGGGAACCTGGGAAGGGGGACCTGGGAGGGGGACCTGTGGATTGGAGTGGGGAGAGGGAAAGTGCAGACGACGAAGTGGGAACAGGAGAAAAAAGGGGAGGCGGAAGGGAACGGGACGAATGGGAAAGGACACTCAGGGAGAAACAATTTCTTTATTAAATGACATAGCAACGCATGCTGGGGACCAGCTATTAATGATAAAAAAGAATTAAACTTTTTTAAATTTTCTCACTTAATGCATAGATTTAAATTCGCTTTCCATTTTCCCACGTTGAAATGATAAGCAAGAACTCCATTGGAAGTTGAAACCCAATAATATATATATTTTAAACTCCTACAGGAAAAATTAAATAAAAAATTAGAAATAACATCAGCTTTGAAAAGGTTGTCATCTGTTTTCGACGTGAGTTCCGCGGCGCTGGAACTTTTAATGGCTGATTATTGGAGCAATTCACTCCCCGGGGATTACGGTTTGTTGTGTTTTTCTTTGTTGTTGTTAGTTGTTGTTGTTTTGTCGGATGTTAAACAGCCTCCGTGTGTTGTTGTGCCATTGTTTCGTGTGTTAAAATTAGAGATGTAACAGATCTTTGCGTCCGCCTTCGCAAACGCGGAAGTTCTGCATACTTTTCACTTCCGCAACATTGTAATAATAAATGATTTATTGTCTTCCTTTCTTAGTAACACGTAGAGATAATGATATCCCGTGCTGAGGATTTCATTTAAATATTATAATTTAATTGTAAGAAATTAATATGAATTAGTTATAAACACATATCATGTAGTATTTTTTAAAATAATTATAAAGTAAATAAGATGGTGTTTTTTTATAACGCAGTTCACTAGATTCGGTTTTAGTCTGTATTTGATATAAGTATATGTTCTATTTCTGATCTCCCTATATTTAGTATCCAGCTTTTTATTTGAGATTTAAATGTTATAATGTTGAGGTTTTTGAGTGAGAGTAGTATTTTATTGTAGAGTTTAATACCATTAGATTTTAACTTTCTATAACGAGCTCCTGCATGGCAGTGGGTGGGCAGCGAGCCGCGGACAATCGACACTTCCCAACCGTGAGTAATGCGTGATTTGTTTTCTTTTCGGATAAGTACGATTAAGGAACATCCCATCACTTACCTACTTACAACTTATTTTTTTTAAATATTGAAATTAAAATGAACACACCTTACTTTTTATGTAAATACCTTACAAGAGTCCCAGCTACACCCGTCTAGACCCAGTGAGACTATGACATCCCCAATTGGGATATGTTGTGAGGCTGGAAGTGGCGGGGCGGGGAAGGGAAGGAGATGTGGAAGAGGAAAGTGGGGAAGTACCTGGATAATCAGATCTGGTCATAAAACACTGCTAAAGCCATTGCAAGCAACGTTTCAGTTCTGAATGGTGGTCTTACACCAGGGCTATGCTGAAAGTATCTTCCACTCTGGAACGTGCCGCAAATATAAAATATTTTATTTTTAATTAATTAGTTGTGAAATAAAAAAAAAATAATCAAATTAAATTTGTTGCCCACGCCGGGATTTGGTCCCGCGACCTTCGGATTGCAAGTCAACAGCCTTAACCCTCGACCACGAAGGCCGTAAATAACTTATAATTAACTTACAAGAATACCTGTATTTTTTTTTGTTCTACCTGTCATCATTGAATTTCTAGGTTCCATCCCAATTTAGAATGAAACCAACTCAGAAACTCCTCAGGAAGGTCATTAAAAGCTATGAAAAAATAATTTTAAATTAGCTGGTAACCCTAACCTCTCTCTAACCTAACTTAACCTATTTAACCAATTTTTTATATTTTTTTATCATCACTCTTTCTGAGGTGCTTCTGAGTTGGTTTCATTCTGAGTTATCCGGTCACCGAATTTCTAATGTCAATTACACATCCGCAACCGCATCCATATCCGCATCTGCATCCGCATCCGCATCCGGATCCGCATCCGCATCTGAAAATTTTATTTTATTAATTATAATGTATTACAAAAAAAAACATGGTAACACATTATTCCCAATGAGTTAAGAAACAAACTCATTACGGGAAGGAAATAATTAACAAATATCCGCTTCTGCTTCCGTTATTAGTTGTTACGCTTCCTTTACATCTCTAGTAAAAATGGTATCGTGAGACTGCGGTAAAGTTGTCGCGGTTAGAGCCGTTATTCGCAAGGAAACTTTTACGTACATCATCAGAAGACACGATAGTTTTTTCTTCCTTTTCATAGTTAAGTGTGAAGAATTTATTGTTATGAACGTGTATCTTGATTTTTTTAAAGAAAGACGAACATTACTTGGTTATATTTACAGATGGGACCTTCACAATAATATTTATGGGTTATCTTTGAGTTTTCCTTTGGGACGGACAAATAAATACCGCTCTATTTCTCCCATGATTCCAGATGTTTGACATTGTTAACAGAACGTAGCGAAGTCGTGTGTAATTTATTTTCTAACACAGATCCACTAAAAATCACAGGTATATAAATGTAGGCCGATCTTTGGATAGGCTTTTGAGGATCTTCAGAGATCAACTCCAATTTCATCTCCACGCATTTTGGGAGGCGGGTATGGGTACTATCGCCATTTATTGGTTAACGAACACCTCTGCAATAGGTCACCCCAAGTGATTTGGTGCATTCGGTGACTTAGCAGGGGTGCCCGGATTCATAGGGTGAGGTTTGTCAGGATCTTGGCAAGCGATGTGTCTGCCCACCAGCCGCATGGCAGACCGGATCGAGAGAGAGTGGTTGAGGGAGTCCCTTTGACTTCTCCAGCCGTAATCTCTCGGAATATCGGCATGCACTGCAGTGGGAGGGATGCATTCATACATTCGTCACTCCTGGACACACTGACCGCCAGATTCCTACCCACCACTCATACCCTTTTCCTTTTTAGAACTTCCTCTCATTCCTTTCTTTAAAAAACCCTTCACACAGCATCCCCAAACATGACGTAGGCCCTGAGGAGAATTATTTTCCTCAGGGCCTCCTGTGTGGAGCTAATTAAAAAAAAAATTAATAACCACCTCAAAGTTTCGCCGTATGAGTAATAATGTAAATAAAATAAAAATTCAAAGAGTAAATAAGAATTTTGAAGGAATTATTTGATAGGCTGAACGTTCACTTGCCGGTTGTCAATAACCGGATGCTGGCGACGCGCGACGGCCATATTTGCGGAAACGGCTTCCGATCTGTAACCAACGTCACGGTAATGCAATGACACGTGTGCTGCCGTCATACATGCAGATGGGGTCATTTATTTCCTTATTCAGCTTACAGATTTCTCTTTTTGAAGTACCTAAAACTTCTTTACGCACGCTTGACTTGGAGAGTAAGCTGGTGAACGCAGGACGAGAGCGTTACGAAAAGCGAGGCGAACGGTAGTTGAGAGGGAGATATAAATTAGTGAAGATAGAAAGAGAGAGAGTTACGCTTCGTATATTTTTTTTTTTTTTTTACATTAACTCCACACAGGAGGCCCTGAGGAAAATAATTTCCCTCAGGGTCTATGTCATCTGGGATGCTGTGTGGAGGATCTTTTTGAGGAGAGGAAGGAATGAACATTGGTCTTGAAGAGACCCATGTTGTAGGAAGGAGGAAACACAGAGGCCGGCAAATCATTCCACAGCCGAGCTGTTGAACACAAGAACGAGTCGAAGAAACGACCCGTTCTCATGTGACAAATGTCAACCGTGTACAAATGTTGGGCACGCGTTTGGCGTGTTTCCCGACTATGCACCGGTGCCGAAGGGATCAATGATGCTAGTTCCTCGGAGCATCTTCCATTGTAATACCGGTAGAACAAGGATAGCATTCCCACCCGACGCCTGTGCTCTAAAGATTGCAATCCGTCTGTTAAGATGGGAGAATCTATCAAACGGACCGCCCGTTTCTGCACAGAGTCGAGGGTATTTTTCAGGTATTTTGGAGCTCCAGACCAGAGATGGCTGCCAAATTCAACCGTGGGGCGTACTTGTGATTTGTACAAGGTTAGCAGTTGTGTACTATTAAAGTATCTGCGGGCCCTGTACAGTACGCCCAGTTTTTGGGAGGCTAGCTTTACTCTGGCTTCAATGGAGCCCCCATACCTGAGCTGGTCACTTAGGGTTACACCAAGCATATCAATGGAGGGCCTGTTCGGAAGATTGCTTCCGTTGAAAGAGACTAGATTTTCATTTCGATCCCTTTTGGACGTAATCAGACAAGATTGGGTCTTTGAAACATTAAATTCAACGAGATTATTTTTACCCCAAGAGAAAACACTCTCGAGGTAGCCGTCCATTCTTTGCTTCAAAGCCCTACGAGCTGTTGGAGTTTGTGAGCCCTTTGGGGGCTTGTCAAACAAAAAACTATCATGAACTGTACTGTCATCCGCATAACAGTGAATTGGTGCACATGACAAAAGGTCGTTGATGTGCAACAAAAACAAAGTTGGAGACAGAACCGATCCCTGCGGGACGCCAGCATTTATCGAGTGTGAGGAAGAGGTGAAACCATCGACTACCGTCTGAATCGACCTCCCCCTCAAGAAGTCGGCAATCCACGTACACAAGGATGCGGGAAGTCCGTAAGAAAGCAGTTTGTTGACAAGTCCTCGGTGCCAAACCCGGTCAAAGGCCTTGGAGATGTCCAGTGCAACCGTTTGGGTCTCACCGAAACGTTCCAGGCATCGCCCCCAAACATGCGTCACATACGCGAGAAGATCACCGCACGAGCTGTTCCGCCGGAATCCGTATTGACGGTCGTTGATAATTTTGTTCTTCTCGAGGTATGTGAGCAGTTTGTCGTTGATCACACGTTCCATCACCTTAGACAGAACTGATGTGATCGCTATGGGGCGGTAGTTGGCCGGGTTGGAGCGGTCACCCTTCTTTGGAATAGGATGGATAACCGCTTTTTTCCAACCAGAGGGCACAGAGCCAGTCTTCAGGGACAGTTTAAAAAGCTTCGTCAAAATTGGAGCTAATTCTGCAGCGCACCTCTGCAATACCAGGGCAGGTATTCCGTCGGGCCCACTAGCTTTATTAACATCAAGCCCTCGTAAAACATGGAGTACTTCCTACACATGGAGTATATTACTGTAGGTGTAAGAGAGAAAGGTGCGAGCACACATTTTCTTTCTCTCTTTCTCTCATAGCCAGTTACGTTTCGAATATCTAAGACACAGTGCAGGCCTATTGTCTGTATCACACTGTAGGAGCAAGAGAGATTTTCTTTTCTTTCTCTCTTCCTATCATATAGATGGAGCTAAAGAAGTTTTACTTCAGTCGTGTGGTCTAAAGCACACTCGTTTTTTTTTTTTATTTATCGATTGTATTTTCTTCGTAGTACTATTTTTTGTTCAGCGATATGTCCTCACCGCATCATTGTTAGCAAAAATACTTGTGTATTGGAATTCCATTCAAAACGCCTGCAGTAAGTATATAGATTTTTTATGGCTATATCCTCTCTGCGTATCTCTTCGGAGACCTTAGTAATATTTTGTGTAAGTATGTACAAGTTGACGTATTTAAGTATATCGTCATTATCAATATCTTTTGTTTTTCTCTCTGCATATTCCTCCGTGGATGCGGTTGTGTAGTAAAATTTGTATATTTATATCGGATTTCTACTCAAGATGCCTACATTGACATTTTTTTCAACCTTAATGATAGATCCCGCAAAGATTGGATAAAATATTGCCTCAATACATAGGATTAACCCATCAAACCCATGGTTTCAACAATACAGAACACCAGTCCAATTTTTTTAATTTTTTTAATGTCTGTATAATGAATGATCTTCTAACTTAAATAACGGCATGTATTTTTTTCTTTTAGTTAATTTCAATAGTTAAAATAATTGTCAAAGTTTTAATTATTCAAGATCCCCGAAAACCACCATATGTGTAGTAAGTCGTGTGACGTCATCACTCCTGAAAAGTTACTATGAAATCGGGCAATCAGCTGATCAACTGCCGCCATTTTGAAATTCGTGTTCGTAGTATTCTCCCTAGAGTAGCATTACTATTTTTTTTGTGCAGTAGTTTTGGAATATTTTCAATAATAGAGTCAAACTAATAAGAGATAATGAAATAATTAAAAACACCTTGTTTTTACCACAATAATCTTTATTTAAAAGTCAACATATTTCAAGAACGATGTTCTCTTCATCAGGACATTTAATGTACTAAAACTAATTGATCAAACATAGAAAGACAGGCGTGGGTAGAAATGGAAGTAGTGTGGGAGGAGAGAAGTGGAAAGGGGAGGTGCTTAGAAGATCAACAAGGGGGAGGGGGGGAGAGGTGGAAAGGGGGGAGCTAAGAAGATCAACAAGGGGGAGGGGGGGAGGTGGAAAGGGGGGTTCTTAGAAGAACAAAGACAAAAAATTACAATGGAAACATGTTTAAGATAGGGTTATTCACAAAATTAATTTGATTGTTAAGAGATACCTTTATTTTTGAAACTGAATTATTTAGGCCTAAATAATGTTTCAATAAACACAACAACTAAATCTCTATAAGCAGTATGTAAATAAACGAATAAATTAATACGATGGCTTGTGTCGTACCTACATTCCCATACAATGACTTTACGTTGACGTCACGACACGAAGAGCGGTGACGTCACCACTAAACATTTCAATAATGCCAACTTGACGGCGTGTTTTTACGACCCGATTAAAAATGGACTTTTTAATTTTTTTTTAAACTATGCGTTTAGCATTATTAAATAAAACTTATATATTCAGAATCAGCGTTTATTGGTCTTTATGAACATATTTTTTTAAAGCCATAATAATTTTCACTGGAGTTCCTTATTCTCCCATTTTTCAACGAAGAAAATTTCTCAGTTATTCGAATGAGAGTTGGACATGTTCCGTTCCTTCTCACTTTTTTAAAATTCACGTCCATGATTTAACGTCCAGAAATTTTAGCCAAAACTAAACGCAGAAAGCAGAAAAGAAGGAGGCAGCACATAATAAGGTAATGGCATAATTTCCAAAAATAAACCATCATTATTTCGGATATAATTTTATCGCAAAATTCGGATACCCTATTTGTGGTTAGAGGGCAGTACGCTCTACGTATTGCATACGAGGATAAATTTGAAACGCCCGTCGAATATAGTCGCGCAATGTGCATCGTATCATTAAAATATACCTATTTCAGGATTTGACAGCAGGCACCTATTCTCACAAGGGATGGAAATGATACGGGGAAGGAATGGGGAAGGGTGAGTAAGAGATGGGGAAAGGATGGGGAATCGAGTGATAGGGATAAACAGAGAAACGCTCAGAACACAAAATTAAAAATACATTGGACGCTTTTACAGCAGCGATGGATCATACCTAACGTAGTCATTTATTTTTGGCCCCAAACCTTTACTATTTGGGAGGCGGGTATGGGTACCGCCGCCCCGGGAACCATTTATTGGGCAACCAACACCCCTGCCACAGGTCACTCCAAGTGGTTCACCACGTTTGGTGACTTAGCAGGGGTGCCTGGTTTCATGAGGTTTTTCTAGGTCTTGGTGGCGGATACGTTTGCCCAACCACTGCGTGGCGGGCTGGATCGGAGGAGACTGATTGAGGGAGGTCTTTTGACCTCTCCAGCCGGATTCTCCCGACCCTTCGCCTTGCACCGCAGTGTGAGGAATAGATTCATACATCCGTCACTTCTGGAACACTGACCCTCAGATTCCTACCCACCCCTCATACCTTTTTCCTTCCCATATCTTCTTCTTCTTCCTTTCCCTTAAAAAACCCTCCACACAGCATCCTCAAAGATGATATAGGCCCCTAAGGAAATTGTTTTCCTCGGTGCCTCCTGTGTGGAACTACTGTAAAAAAAAAAAAAAAATGGACGCTTTTACAGCAGCGATGGATCATACCTAACGTAGCCATTTATGTTTTGCCCCAAAACGGGACGCGTATTTACAATCCCTGACGCGTTTCAGTCGCTTTAAATTTTCAATATCAAAATTTAAATATTTAGAAATAAAATTATTAATTTTTAATATACACATTGGAAAGATTATTTTATCTAGATTTTAGAACAATTTTTGTTTTTGCAAAGTGATAAAAAATTATCAATATAGAGATGTATTTACAATATATGGGAATAATATTAAAATTTAAATATTTAGAAATAAAATTATTATTTTCTAATATACACATCAGAAAGATTATTTTATCTAGATTTTAGAACATTATTTTTTGCAATGTGATAAAAAATATCCAATATAGAGGTATATTTAAAATGCAAATTGTCGTTACCGCGACTGAATCGGTATAGGTTTTGTAAATACGCAACCGGGACACCGAAAAACAAGGTAGGTACTTTTTTTTACATTGGTTCCACACAGGAGGCCCAGAGAAAAATAATTCCACTCAGGACCTATGTCATCTTAAGGGATGCTGTGTGCAGTGGCGTAGCTAGAGGGGGTGGCCCGCCCCGGTGCCACCCGCTGGGAGTGACACTCGTGTGTCTAACGATCTTTTTATAAAGGCAAAAATAGCCTAAATTTATTTCCCTGAAATTCACTTTTCATTTTTTTATTATGTTTTCATTTATCAATTTTAAAAGATTTGGAGAATTTGTTATGATGATTCGAGACCATCTCTCTTATTTCTATTATCTATGAATACCACACCATGAGACAGTTCGCGCACACACACCCCGCGTTTTGTTTTTATCAATTTATACAGTTTTGCCGTCGCTCCCCATCAATAATACATTTTAATTCATGCAGGTTTGTAAACAACATTTTCTGTGTCGCCTCGGGTGATCAAGACATCCACTGGGAACTCCGCTGTGAAGTCAGTACCGTACTTTTTTAATATCAATATATTTAACTATTTTATGCATTTTGTTCATAACTTTATCTTTTAAAATTTCCTTTGCATTGCAATGCCACTAATAAAGAAATTGTTTCTCCCTGCGTGTCTTTTCCCATTTGTCCCGTTCCCCTTCCGCCTCCCCTTCCCCTCCAAGTCCCCTTCCCGAATATTATTAGGTTTATAAATAAAAATTCAATTCAATTCTGTCACGCCTACATACACGGAAAACAAACTGTTGATAAAATTAGTTATAGGCGCCGCAACCGGGCTCAAAAAGAAGAAGATGGAGAAGTATGAAATTACGAATGTTATAGGATCGCGCTAGTGTTTAAAGCGACAAAATCGATGTGAAAAATGTGAAAATGTTTAATAAAACACGACTCGTTTAATATAGAACAAAAATCTTGCAGGAGTTGTCTAAAACAGCATTTAAAGAAACATTGTGATTTCTGTCATACATAGAGCTTGTAAAATAACTAAAACAAACGTGTTTATAATAATTGAGCATAGTATGATTTTTTTCAATCGAGGGAATTTTATATAATTTGCTTTTCGGCGCGGGGAATGTCCAGATATTATATTCAAAAATAACATATATTATTTTAAGAGCTTTAAAACTTAACGTGTTTAAGGGAGATATGTAAGAAATCGGTATAAATTCGGGTAGCGGCGGCTTAAAGAGTTTATTCGAAAACAGACCAATCAAATTTGGTTATCTACCTAAAATACGCACCTATTTAAAAAATCTATAATTCATGATTCGATTCAAAATATTAATTACTTTACTAGTTTTACTTAAATACTTTTACCAACAAACTGGCAACCTTGATAATTATTATAATCTTGTTGCCAATTCATACAAATGTATTCCATCGTAGCCAAGTTATAATATGGTGTTAAAGGTGGATCAACTTTGTCTGATAACTTCTTACTGGATCAACATACTGCGAGAAGATATACATATAATAACTGGATCAACATACTACGAGAAGATATATAATAATATATACTAGCTGAGCCCGTTGCAGAAGCAACTAACGGGTTAAAACACTATGCGATTTGACATGTGAACGCGGACGAAGCGAGCAGGAGTGTGTGTTAAATTACATATATGAAGAAAAAACTATGTCTGAATGCGGATGGAGCGAGGAGTGAGCACCTACAAAGGGAACAGGTAGTCGACGCCCCCTCCAAAGTTTCATCGCAATAAGATGAACCGTTTAACAATGCATAATTTCTTGATGCCAAATTACCTTAACACGGGCATTAGCCTAGTATGGTAATCAAGAAAAAAACATAAAAGTGTATTTTCAAAAATTGTATGAAATAAAAAAATAAAAAAAAAAAAAAAAAAAAAAAAAAAAAAAAGCTCACTATTTGGTGCATAAATAATGGACTCGATGCGCACATCAAATCTCAAAAGTTTCATCGCAATCGGATGAACGGTTTAGCAATGCATATTTTCATGATGCTGGAGCTCACTATTTTATACAGAAAGAATCGAATAGATGCCCAAATCAAATCCCAAAAGTTTCATCGCAATCGGATGAACGGTTTAGCAATGCATAATTTCATGATGCCAGAGCTCACTATTTTATACAGAATGAATCGACTGGATGCTCACATCAAATCCTAAAAATTTCATCGCAATCGGATGAACGGTTTAGCAATGCATAATTTCATGATGCCAGAGCTCACTATTGTATACAAAAACCATCGCGGGCATGCATACATCAAATCCCCAAAGTTTCATCGCAATCGGATGAACGGTTTACCAATGCATAATTTCATGATGCCGGAGCTCACTATTTTATACAGAATGAATCGAATGGATGCGCAAATCAAATCCCAAAAGTTTCATCGCAATCGGATGAACGGTTTAGCAATGCATAATTTCATGATGCCAGAGCTCACTATTTTATACAGAAATGAATCGACTGGATGCTCACATCAAATCCTAAAAGTTTCATCGCAATCGGATGAACGGTTTAGCAATGCATAATTGCATGATGCCAGAGCTCACTATTGTATACAAAAACCATCGCCGGCATGCATACATGAAATCCCCAAAGTTTCATCACAATCGGATAAACGGTTTAGCAATTCATAATTTCATGGTGCCAGAGCCCAACAGTACTTTGATACAAACCCTGTCCTGATAATAACGAACAAAACAAAAAAAAATAATTATCCAATTAGGTGCAGTCGTTTGGAAGTTCGTTGAAGATCGTTTCGGAAGTTCGTTGCGCGTACATACATTTCAGAGATTCATTTTTAAACAAATTTCATAATGCCAGAGCTCACCAGTAATTTTATACAAACCTTATCCTAACAATAACGAACACAACAAAAAAAAATTTATCCAATTAGGTGCAGTCGTTCGGAAGCTATGCGCGTACTTACATTTCGGCGAATCATTTTTAAACAAATTTCATAATGCCAGTGCTCACCAGTTATTTTATAAAAACCTTGTCCTCACAATAACGAATACAACAAAAAAAGAATTATCCAATTATGGGCAGTCGTTCGGAAGCTATGCGCGCACATAAATTTCCGCTACTCATTTTTAAACAAATTTCATAATGCCAGAGCTCACCAGTAATTTTATACAAACCCTGCCCTGGACACAACAAAAAATAATTATCCAATTTGGTACAGTCGTTCGGTTCAATTCACTTCGGTTGTTAAAAAAAAATATTTAAAAACCTTCAATTTTTCAAGTTAATTTTAACGTTCTCTGAAAGTTCTGTTCAAATTCTATTCAAGTTCTGTAATTATTTCTGTTTTGAAATAATAAGTATAAATAAATAATAATAAATATATTGAAGATAATTGAATAAATACAACTCGCACATTACGTGAAAATGAACTAATTTAAAAATAACGTTCCCACCAACAGTGGTTGTCCAGAAGCAACCTCCGTGTACCTACAAAATTCAAAAAGTGACCATCTTGGGTGATTTTTTCATTTCATATCATTAATTTTCGATTTAACATTTAAAGGAAAGAAGTTCATAAGTCGCTAGCAATAATATTGGTGTAGGTACCTATGCGTTTTCTCAATAAATACTTGACAATCTTGAGTGATTTCTTTTAATATTTAAATGCTTCATAAGCCGGTACCTACCTAGTATATACCGACAAAAATAATATTTGGGTAGGTACCTACGCGTTTTTTCTTACGTACTTTATTACTTTTCTTTAACTAATTTGCAATAACTTGATGGAACGGTAGGTACCTACCGCGTTATAAATTGTGTTATTTTCAGATGGCCAGCAATTTTCACACTATCGAAGAATTTAGGAACACGTTTTTGACATGAATTTTTCAGAAAATTATTGATTTTCGTCGGGTTCTCCTGACATATTTCATATGAGAATCGTATATAATTTTGATATTAAAAGTTGCGGAATTCTCTACTGTAACGTATTTTTTAAAAACATCTAAGCGGGGATCGGTTTCCGGGTCGCAATGCCGCGTACCATAAAACCACTACCGAAAACTCTGAAAAGTCTGTATTATTTAGGCTAAATTTTTGACACTCGGAATCCTGACCTATCTCAAGATTATCTGACTCGCCGCCAAGCCAAAATGGACCTTGGCACGTTCCAAACTCGAGGAAGCGACCATCTATTATCGCCTGCGGGGCCGAGGCCTGGGCTGGAAAGTAAGAGGGCTTAAGCGTCTTTGCATTTTCAAGCGAAAATACGCCGTAAGGTGGTACGCGATGCGGGGGAGAAGAGTCCGTTATCGCATCACCAAAACTGGAACCGTCATTTGTATGGACTTTTTGACACGTTTCCTTCCGAAATGGATTTTCGTCTTTCGACTGGCGAACCTGTCGGCGGAAAACATAACCCCGGCCGAATTTCTTCGTCGGATAGTGAGAGATTACAGTTTCCGTCGCCAGGGTCGCACTTCAATTCTGTATCAGTCGTTTTGTATGAAACCGGTGTCAGAAAAGGCTGAAAAAAAAGGTGAGTTTTCCAAACTGAGCATTAATATATACTAGGTTTTGCCCGTTGCAGAAGCAACTAACGGGTTAAAACACTACGCGATTTGACGTGTGAACGTGAATGATGCGAGGAGTGTGTGTTCAGTAAGTATTTGAAGAAAAAAAACGATGTTTGAATGTAGACGAAGCGAGGTGTGTGCGCCACATAGAGGGCACAGGCAGTAGACTGCTTAATTTCGTACACCTAGTCACTTCGGCCAACTGGTTCAAAGAGTTCAGTATGGGCCTAAAAGTAATTTTTTTAATAAAATTTTTTTGGAATTTTTATAATATTGAAATTTTATGGATCTTAAATTTTTTTCGGATTTTAAAATGTTTTGGATTTTGAAATTTTTTGGAAATTAAAATATTTATCGATTTTGAAATTTTTTGGATTTTAAAATTTTTTGGATTTTAAAATTTTTTTCGATTTTGAAATTTTTTGGATTTTAAAATTTTTGGGTTTTTGATTTTTTTGGATTTTTAAATTTTTTTCGATTTTTAAATTTTATTGATTTCAAATTTTTTGGATTTTAGAATTTTTTGGATTTAAAAATTTGGAACTTTAAAATTTTTTGGATTTAAAATTTTTTTTGATTTTGAAATTTTTTAGATTTTAAAATTTTTTGGATTTAAAAATTTTATGAAATTTAAAATTTTTTGGTTTTTGGATTTAAATTTTTTTTTGATTTTGAAATTTTTTAGATTTTAAAATTTTTTCGATTTTAAAATTTTTTGGATTTAAAAATTTTATGAAATTTAAAATTTTTTGAATTTTAAAATTTTATGAAATTTAAAATTTTTTGGATTTTAAATTTTTTTGTATTTTGAAATTGGTTATCAAAATAACGTAATATAATTTAGGGCCCCCTAGGTCGAGAGGTAAGACTCTCGACTCGCAATCCGAAGATTGCGGGTTCAAATTCGATGTGTGCAAATAATTTTTGATCGATTAGTTTGTGTTATTTCTCATTAACACTAATTAACTTATAAAGTATAAGTTATAGTGTAAAACCACCATTCAGAATCGAAACTTTGTTTGAAATGGCTTTGGCCGTGTTTACTTACCAGATCTGAGGTTCAATTTGGGAGGCGGGAATGGGAACCGCCGCCCCAGGAACCTTTATTGGATAACCAACACCTCTGCCATAGGTCACCATTTTATACATAAAGAATCAAAGGTCCCCAAAGTTTCATCGCAATCGAAGAACTAACACAGAACGTGAAAATTAACTTTAAAAAAAGTGTGCTTACCTGCATAATTTGGCAAAAAATTGACCATCTTAAGATATTTAAATTTATTCATTTTCATAATGTTGCTTGAAATGGCTTTGGCGTTTTTGGTGACCAGATCTGAATAGCCAGGTACTTCCCCACCTTCCTCGTCTCCATCTCCTTCCCATCCCCACTACCTTTAGCCTCACAACATACTCCAACAGGGGATGCCATAGTTTCGCTGACTTCAGTAGTTGGGACTCTTGTGCCGAATTATCATTAAAATTTAGTTAATAATGTATAAAACAATTAATTTCCGTACAATTTTAGAGTACCTACACCATTTGAAAAAAAAAATTGAACCATCTTTTTTTCTTAATTAATTCGACAACAACGTTCCCTCATAAGTAGGTACTGGCCATTACTGGTATTATAGCTGGGCCCGTTGCAAAAGCAACTAACGGGTTAAAACACTATGCGATTTGACGTGTGAACATGGATGAAGCGAGGAGGAGTATGTGTTAAATTAAATATCAATCGGCTTAATATCAAATTTTCATCGCAATCGGTTAAACAGTTTAGTAATGCATAATTTCAAGATGCCCGAGCTCACCATTTTATACAGAATGAATCGAAGGGATGCGCACATCAAGTCCCCAAAGTTTCCTCGCAATCGGATGAACGGTTTAGCAGTGTGTTTTTCATGATGCCAAAGCTCACTATTTTATACAGAAAGAATCAAGGGGATGCGCACATCAAATGCCCTAACTTTTATCTCAATCGAAGAAGAACTAACACAGAACGTGAAAATTAACTTTTAAAAAAGTGTGCTTTAGACCACATGACTGAAGAAAAACTTCACTAACTTTTGTTGGATACCAGCTGTATATAATGTTATATAGTGCAGGCGCTGGCATTATAATGTATTTTCCCGGAACTTGGGATGAAACCATTACAGTTTAATTGACCCCGAGGTTAAAGTGGCATTGCAACGCAAGCCGGGTACCCGCTGTATATAATGTTATAATACTCAAGAACTCTTTGAAAAGTCATTAAATGCTATTAAAAATATAATTTTAAAATAGCCGTTAACCCTAACCTATTTTTTATATTTTATTTATTATCACTCTTTATGACCTTTCTGAGGTGGTTCTGAGTTGGTTTCATTCTGAGTTGGCTGGTCACCCTCTGTATTATGTACCATATACCATTAGATTATACCATAGTCCATAGTGCATACAGTGTCACAGTCAGCCATGGTGCTTTCAGAGAACTGTTGAAGAAAAATTAATAGTAATAATTATATTTGCACATCTAATTTGCAGTTGAAGTTTCTTCCGAGGAAAATATTACAATAATTTCACAATGCCAGAGCTCACTATTCTATACAGAAAGAACTGGATGCACACATCAAATCGCCAAGGTTTCATAGCAATCGGATATTTGACGGGTGAATGTGGATGAAGCGAGGAGCGCTTGTTGAATTAAATATACAAAGAAAAAACGATGTTTGAATGTGGATAAGGCGAGGAGTGTACGCCTACAAAGGGCACAGGAAGTCGACCGCTCAATTCCATATACCTGCTCTCGGGCCGATTTGGTCGCCCGGTTCAAGGCGTTCAGTACGGGCCTTCTCTCGCAAAAGGGGGCCGCGGAGATGCCAGCTCAGTTTTTCACTGCGCCATTCCGGTTGTGCAGGTCGATACGCGTAATTTGATACCTGTACGCATAATTTCCTGCTGCAAAGAAGACTTACCAACTCTCTCACTCTACGTATGAATGTATGTTTGCAGTTCAGGTAGCAATTGAAAAGCTGAAGTGATAGCGTTGCCAACTCTATGACTTTTTAGATCTACGTATTTTAGGCCTTTCCTGTACACCTACGAACTTCAGTCGCAGAATCTACATATTTACTTTGAAATTGTACAAATTGAAAAAATTACTTAACTCATTAGGCTGAATAAGTATATTTTCAGTTACTTTATTTAAAGACAGAGGCGCCCCTGTCTGCGGGGCAAATTATGTGGCGCAGACTCCAACAAACATTCTGTTTCATACTGCTAGAGTCCGTGCCACATAAGAAGTCCTGCAGATGGAAGTGCTTGACTATTTTCAGGATTATTTCCAACAAATCTTACCAAGTTGGACCGTGAATGGAGAACTCCAAGAAACACAAATCTTCCATTTCAAGAAGTTTCAGTTTCCCTTACTGGTCCAGTTTATATAAAAAAGTATGTCTCTTTTGCTACCAGCAGCTCCCCAATACCAGTACCGATTATACATACTCTCTTCATTACCGAGTTCCACCCATCAGACACACAGCACTTATACGACAACATTACACTACAAAAGTTATTAACTTGCCTCAAAGCAGTGCGAATGTCGAGCATCTGCTTTCTGCGATCAAAACTAAAGTCAGAAACAGACTTTCTAATGACACGCTTACTTTTCATAAAAAGTGGCTAAAAAACAAACAGCGAGCCTTCATTAATATTTTAATAAATATAATTTGACTGAAAATTGAGTATTATATTCTTAAACCATAATTTACAATACCAGAGATGAAAAGGGGTTAATACACTAATATTGCAAGTACGAAGAACGGTTCAAATGCTATCAGTACAGCGTTTCCTCTGGGAGTTCTATCTCTCTAACCCGTAAGCTGCGGATCGCATGTATAGTCGTTTTTAATGTTATTTCGTTTTTGTAAATAATTATGTGTAAAAACGAAATTACTAAAGCTTTTGGTATAGGTATTTGTAAACATTGACAATGTAATATCTTATGACATTCAGGAGTTTCCTCAGAAAAGAGTAAGTAAAAACACGTTTTTTATTCAGGAAAATACACCAGCCAAAATAATACTGCAGAATAATTCAGCAGCTTATGGATTAATTAAATTGTAACAAAATACATGTTTTATTCAGTTTCACCTACCCTAACTTCTTCATTTCATGACAAAAAAAAGTATGTGGATCTATGAACTTTTCATATACAAATTTTACTAATACTACATAATTTTCTAATCTGGCCTACGCCTTTTTCAAAATCCGAGTTGGCAACACTACAGGAATGATGTGTGAATCCATCCTTCCCGCTGCGATGAAAGGCAAAGGGTTGAGTCCTGGAGAGAACAAAGGTCTTTCTCAACCAGTCTCCCAATTTCATAATCACTTTTGTTCTATTGTACTATTCATAAATATAACCAGTAAATATTTACTTACTTTTTTTTCAAAATACTCAGTATCATTTAGTGGTCGGCAAACTTATTAGCATAATCTGTGCATTATAACGATTCAAAAAAAATTTGAGAGCAAATCTGTTTGATTTAGTAAACATTTATCATAATTTTAGTACTTCATTAAATTATGGGTACGCTGAATAAAATTTGATAATAAAATTTTATTCATTGATAACAAAATATTATGTTATTAAGGGATACATAAATTGTATTCCTTAATTACAAAAGCGTCATGCGGCTCGAATTTGATAATAATGTAAAAGTTTTTTAATTTCCAGAAATGGAAAATAATGCATTTTAGTATTTATTTCATTTAAAAAACAGACTACTTATAAGTACTATAAATACATGAAGAAGAAATAACCTTTTTATAAGTTTTCTTGCTTCAATTGTATTATTCAGCATAACGTAAAATAAAAAAATTACACATTTTGAAGCAAACAAAAAGTCAGAAATCAAGATTTGTATAATATTTATAATGCAAAAAAATTGATGAACATATTATTTATTTAATTTTATTTGAGGGAAATTAAATTACATTCACAGACTTCTACAGCCGTACTCTCACGGAACATCGCCTTGCACCACAGTGGGAGGGATGGATTCATCCGTCTGACAGTTAGTAAAATTTGTACAATCGTTAAAGTTTCTAGATTGCTTATATAATTAATGCATTTGTTTTTTTATTGAAAATGAATTCTTTTGAAAACCATATGGGATAATGAGAAGCCTTAAAAATTAATTATAGGAACATAAGTTAAAGAAAAACAATAAGTTCCTTCGAAGTGTTTAAGAATGAATAAAATTTTTGTGCTTGATCAGTTATATTGTTACCAGCCTAGCGATACCGTATTTTTTGTGAGATCGTTATTGGATAACGGACATAATCTCCTGTCAGATTTGTGTGATTTTTAAGTCATATATTTTAGTTTAGATCGATTTAAACATGAATTCCTGCAAGTAAGCATGATTATTTTCTCATTTAATGTACGTTGTACATAGAAAACGCAAATAACAGCCATAAAAATCACACAAATTTGACAGGAGATTACGTCCGTTATCCAATAACGATCTCACAAAAAATAAGGAATCGCTAGGCAGTCTCTTAAAATGACCAATCATTTAGATTGGTAATAATCAACAATATTTGATTTTTCTATTTTTTTTTTAATTTATCTGCCTATAACGTATCTTTAAAATACTTTGGACACGTTGATCGCCAAACTGAGGACTCCAACTTGGAGAAACTCATAGTCACTGACAAAGTAGAAGGCAGAGGAAGGTCACCGCAGCGCTGAAGTGACCAAGTATCACTGGCGTCTCTGGTACGTCGATGTCCTTCGCTCTCCACATAGCGCAGGACTGCGGGGACCGGAAGAAAGAGCCTTATCCACCATGGAAATTGGAGTAGAGCACACGATCCTCAGCAAATGAAGAATCTCCACGGGATATAATCAATATTGCGTCGGTACAGCCAGTCGATATCAGTGCAGCTTCGTATCGTAGTATCTTGAAACATAAATATTATTTAAATTCAGTAATTACACAACGAAGTTTGATTTTCAAATAAAATTCTTTATAACAAAATCAGATATATAATGACTTCGCTTATAATGATTGACATGATTCCTTACACAGTTGATTTTAAAGCTGGGTCCACACATGTTCTTTTGTCCGTTCCGTTCCTCCGTTCCGTATCAGCGTCGCGATCAAGAACGCTAGTTTGGACGCCCGTTCGGAACGGTACGGTGTTACGATACGGGTAGAGGTACGCCCCGATCCATCGCGAGTCGGTTTATTCGGCCCGTTCAAAGGCGATACGATACGGGTATGCGCCAGTCTGGACGCGATCGCGGCATGCGCAGGTCGTTCTCTCTGTCGAATGGAATGAACACGCGATGCCGATGATCGCAGCGACGTTACGGAGGTACGGGCTATTTTTACTTGCGTCCAGAGTTTTTGATACGGAACGGAGGTACGTAACGGAACGGACAAAAGAACATGTGTGGACCCAGCTTAAGCATATAACACTTGCTTTCCTTGCGTCCAATACAACATCAGTCTTACAGCCAATGGATCAAGGAATAAACGGTCACTCAAAACTAATTTTAGAAAGAATCTTGTGCTTAAAATGTCACAAAGTACCATTTACAATTGTTTCGAACATGCAGGATTCAACCATGACGGTTTAACTGTTCAAACAGCAGAACATAACAGATGAAAATTTTAACAGATGTATTTGAAAATTATAGACGGTAATGCTTCTGGAAGTAACCAGTAGGTACATGGAGCGGGTCTGTACGGAAGATGTCAGCGTATTTACTTTAGAATTTTAGTATTATTTTAGAATAGATCACTCTATTATCAAAATAATGCTTTGTACATAAATATGACGTCTGCTTAGTATGATGCGTTTGTCATTTCCCTTCATTTTGTCATTATGAAAATGTTTGTACCCACAAAGTTCAGAAAGTTATTGTAGGGATGTCAGCGTATTTACTTTAAAAAAATACCGGAATAAATTCGGTTTTTGGGGGAAATTCCTAAAAAATAAAACTAGTTATTTTTATACTAATTATGGGCCGGAAAAACCGAATCTGAAAGAATTAGGCGGCGGAAAGCAATATTAACTGAGTTACACGACTTTAAAATTTTTTATACGCGTACAGGAAAATAGCCATTTTGGAAGTATTCTGATTCCTACAAAATCAAACTAATAGTTATTTTTATACTAACTTTGGGCCGAGGAATCCGAATCTGAAAGAATTAGGCGGCGGCAAGCAATATTAACTGAATTACACGACTTTAAAATTTTCAATACACACAAAACATGAAAATATTCATTTCGGTAGCTGAATTTGACTCATTCAGTACAAAATCATAGATAAACAAGAAATCTACGAAAACATGTGCCAGCAGTGTTACCAGCTCTCAAAAATATTAATCCCAACTATCTCAACGGCCGTATTCTTAAACCAAAAGTATGAAAATTCGTAGTCTTAAAAATGCGTAACCAAACCTAACCTAACGCTAGGTTTGTGTAACATGGTTTGTACCCCTTTATACCGCCTGCTCGCGTCAATTTTAAAAAACATCCCTGTTTTCAAGTAGTTTAACGGCTACGCGAGGTTTGTGTAACATGGTTTGTGCCCCTTTATACCGCCTGCTCACGTCCCTAACCTAACCTAACCTAACGCTAGGTTTGTGTAACATGGTTTGTGCCCCTTTATACCGCCTGCTCGCGTCAATTTAAAAAAACAGCCTACGTTTTCAAGTAGTTTAGCGGCTACGCTAGGTTTGTGTAACATGGTTTGTGCCCCTTTATACCGCCTGCTCGCGTCAATTTAAAAAAACAGCCTACGTTTTCGAGTAGTTTAGCGGCTACGCTAGGTTTGTGTAACATGGTTTGTGCCCCTTTATACCGCCTGCTCACGTCCCTAACCTAACCTAACCTAACCTAACCTAACCTAACGCTAGGTTTGTGTAACATGGTTTGTGCCCCTTTATACCGCCTGCTCGCATCAATTTTAAAAAACATCCCTGTTTTCAAGTAGTTTAACGGCTACGCTAGGTTTGTGTAACATGGTTTGTGATACAAAAGTGAGTAAAATTTATAAAAAATAAGTACTTAAAATATAAACATTTTATTTTACGTTATTGATATTACTGGTTAATGGCAACACTTAATTTTGTGTGGTAAAAACATCTATGTTATCTTGTTTTCTATGGTCTTTGTACTACGTGTGTCAAGTCAAAATCAGCTTGCGAAATGAATATTTTCATGTGCACGATGGAAAATTTTAAAGTCGTGTAATTCAGTTAATATTGCTTGCCGCCGCCTAATTCTTTCAGATTCGGATTCCCCGGCCCAAAGTTAGTATAAAAATAACTATTAGTTTGATTTTGTAGGAATCAGAATACTTCCAAAATGGCTATTTTCCTGTATGTGTATAAAAAATTTTAAAGTCGTGTAACTTTGTTAATATTGCTTTCCGCCGCCTAATTCTTTCAGATTCGGTTTTTCCGGCCCATAATTAGTATAAAAATAACTAGTTTTATTTTTTAGGAATTTCCCCCAAAAACCGAACTTTAGCCAAAATACCTAACCAAAATAAGGTTGTTTATTTTCTACAAAATGCTTTGTATGACGTCCGATCATTTGTCATTTTCCTTCGAAGTCATTATCTTCTGGATTGCCGTTTGTCACCCGGTGGCCGCGAGGTGACCGCGGCACTTTTGAAGGTTAAAACAATAGGAAATACATAATTATCTGGTAGATTGCTCTATTTTTTAAAGAAAATAATAAATAAATACCTTTTTAAAATGAATTCCTTTGATCAAGAGTCTTTTTTTTGTAAGCTTGCTTCGTTAAATATCTACGCACTTTGCGTTTTCGTGTCACTTTCACTTTCATCATACCAACATCTTAATTTATGGAATAAATATATATCCAATATCTCTGGGGGCATTTTCAAAATCTTTCCTGTAAGTAAATAAATTACGATTTAGATCATTTTCAAAATCTTTCCCGTAAGAAATGACGATAAGTTATATCATACGTCTGACGTGTTAGCTCATTTTCGAGCTAATCTGTCTATAAGTTGCATAATATTATCAATGGAGCATAAATAAACCAGTCATGGAGTCATGGAGTATTATTTCATATATTATCCTACCTATTTACAGTCAGCAATTTAGTTCTGTCATGTCAATAAATGAACAAAGCCATGAGCGACAGCCCGCCATATTGTTTACGAAAATAAATAGTTGTCATTTTGAACTTTGTTGAACACCAAGTTCAGTGTTGCCGTTTCTAAAAAAAACCTATTTCAGAGGTAAAATAATCTTATGTTTAGTAAGAAGTTTTTCGTAAACTTTTAATTGAGAGTATAAGAAAGCAACGAAACATAAATATATTAACTTTGATGCTTTATTATCCATAACATTTTACAATATACCTGCGAATAGAATGAAAAAAACATGTTTTTGAAAAAATAACAACAAAAACACCCTAAAAATATTTTTTTTAAACATTTTTTTTGCTGTTTTCAAACTTCATATGCACAATTCCATTTAAAATATATTTCCAAATAATAATATGATAGTATAAATGAGTTGAAAAAAAAGAACAAACAATTTCACATGAGGTAAAAGAAATTCTACCACAACTTCAATAATTTATTTTTTCTAGTGAGTGTTGGTATGTTTAGAGCAGTTAATTTAGGTATCCAATTAAATTTATATGAAATGTATTTTATATTTAAACGTCTCCATATTATTTATTGACAAAATTAATAATTTTAGTAAGAGACATTGTGAACACGTATTAAAATCAAAGAGACTACATTCCAAAATCAGCCATTCCAAAATCAAGCACCTGGCAACATTATATTAAGAAAGTCGCTGTATTGAGTCATGTTGAGTGCCCTTTTTTCGTGAATTGGAAATTTTTGTGTAAAATCAGACGACCCCGCCATTCGAACGGATAAAAATAGAACTACAACCGTATGCGATAGACATTTGATTTTTTCTAATGTGAACAATCCACACTCGTATTCCGCACCGCTAGATGTCTCCCGTAAAGTTTTGGCAAACGTATAAATTAAAATTAAAAATGTTTCCCGATCCAGAAAAAAAAACAAAAGCTCGTGCCGAAGACTTCGAAGGAGATTGAACCGTGAAGCCTTCCGAAATGCTGAACGCCAAGGTCCACTTTGGCTTGAGGATCGATGGCTGAAAATTCTCATACGATTTTAGTTACGCTGCCCGTTGACCGAAACTGACCTCTCAAAGTGTACGAATCTCGAGGAGCCGAAAGGTCGTTTTGGCGTGACAGGTTTGGCTTAATTTTTGCATACAAAAAAGAGTGAGCTTTTCCCGACCTACCCCAAAACTAAACAATACTATATATACTAGGTTTTGCCCGTTGCAGAAGCAACTAACGGGTTAAAACACTGTGCGATTTGATGTGTGAACATGGATGATGCGAGGAGTGTGTGTTCAGTAAGTATTTGAAGAAAAAAAAAACGATGTTTGAATGTAGACGAAGAGAGGTGTGTGCGCCACATAGACTGTCACAGGCAGTAGACTGCTCAATTTGGTACACCTACTATAGGGCCACTTCGGCCAACTGGTTCAAAGAGTTCAGTATGGGCCTAAAAGTAATTTTTTTTGGAATTTTTATAATATTGAAATTTTATGGATCTTAAATTTTTTTCGGATTTTAAAATGTTTTGGATTTTGAAATTTTTTGGAAATTAAAATATTTATCGATTTTGAAATTTTTTGGATTTTAAAATTTTTTTCGATTTTGAAATTTTTTGGATTTTAAAATTTTTTTATTTTAAAATTTTTGGGATTTTGAAATTTTTTGGATTTTTAAATTTTTTCGATTTTTAAATTTTATTGATTTCAAATTTTTTGGATTTTAGAATTTTTTGGATTTAAAAATTTTTTGGATTTTAAACTTTTTTCCGATTTTTAAATTTTTTGGATTTAAATTTTTTTGGATTTTAAAATTTTTTGGATTTTTAAATTTTTTGGATTTTAAATTTTTGAACTTCAAAAAATTTTTTGGATTTAAAATTTTTTTTGATTTAGAAAATTTTTTAGATTTTAAAATTTTTTCGATTTTAAAATTTTTTGGATTTAAAAATTTTATGAAATTTAAAATTTTTTGGATTTTAAAATTATTGAACTTTAAAATTTTTTGGATTTTAAAATTTTTTGGATTTAAAATTTTTTTTGATTTTGAAATTTTTTAGATTTTAAAATTTTTTCGATTTTAAAATTTTTTGGATTTAAAAATTTTATGGAATTTAAAATTTTTTGAATTTTAAAATTTTATGAAATTTAAAATTTTTTGGATTTTAAAATTTTTTGTATTTTGAAATTGGTTATCAAAATAACGTAATATAATTTAGGGCCCCCTAGGTCGAGAGGTAAGACTCTCGACTCGCAATCCGAAGATTGCAGGTTCAAACTCGATGTGTGCAAATAATTTTTGATCGATTAGTTTGTGTTATATCTCATTAACGCTAATTAACTTATAAAGTATAAGTTCTAGTGTAAAACCACCATTCAGAATCGAAACTTTATTTGAAATGGCTTTGGCCGTGTTTACTTACCAGATCTGAGGTTTAATTTGGGAGGCGGGAATGGGAACCGCCGCCCCAGGAACCTTTATTGGATAACCAACACCTCTGCCATAGGTCACCATTTTATACATAAAGAATCGAAGGTCCCCAAAGTTTCATCGCAATCGAAGAACTAACACAGAACGTGAAAATTAACTTTTAAAAAAGTGTGCTTTAGACCACATGACTGAAGAAAAACTTCACTAACTTTTGTTGGATACCAGCTGTATATAATGTTATATAGTGCAGGCGCTGGCATTATAATGTATTTTCCCGGAACTTGGGATGAAACCATTACAGTTTAATTGACCCCGAGGTTAAAGTGGCATTGCAACGCAAGCCGGGTACCCGCTGTATATAATGTTATAATACTCAAGAACTCTTTGAAAAGTCATTAAATGCTATTAAAAATATAATTTTAAAATAGCCGTTAACCCTAACCTATTTTTTATATTTTATTTATTATCACTCTTTATGACCTTTCTGAGGTGGTTCTGAGTTGGTTTCATTCTGAGTTGGCTGGTCACCCTCTGTATTATGTACCATATACCATTAGATTATACCATAGTCCATAGTGCATACAGTGTCACAGTCAGCCATGGTGCTTTCAGCGAACTGTTGAAGAAAAATTAATAGTAATAATTATATTTGCACATCTAATTTGCAGTTGAAGTTTCTTCCGAGGAAAATATTACAATAATTTCACAATGCCAGAGCTCACTATTCTATACAGAAAGAACTGGATGCACACATCAAATCGCCAAGGTTTCATAGCAATCGGATATTTGACAGGTGAATGTGGATGAAGCGAGGAGCGCTTGTTGAATTAAATATACAAAGAAAAAACGATGTTTGAATGTGGATAAGGCGAGGAGTGTACGCCTACAAAGGGCACAGGAAGTCGACCGCTCAATTCCATATACCTGCTCTCGGGCCGATTCGGTCGCCCGGTTCAAGGCGTTCAGTACGGGCCTTCTCTCGCAAAAGGGGGCCGCGGAGATGCCAGCTCAGTTTTTCACTGCGCCATTCCGGTTGTGCAGGTCGATACGCGTAATTTGATACCTGTATGCATAATTTCCTGCTGCAAAGAAGACTTACCAACTCTCTCACTCTACGTATGAATGTATGTTTACAGTTCAGGTAGCAATTGAAAAGCTGAAGTGATAGCGTTGCCAACTCTATGACTTTTTAGATCTACGTATTTTAGGCCTTTCCTGTACACCTACGAACTTCAGTCGCAGAATCTACATATTTACTTTGAAATTGTACAAATTGAAAAAATTACTTAACTCATTAGGCTGAATAAGTATATTTTCAGTTACTTTATTTAAAGACAGAGGCGCCCCTGTCTGCGAGACAAATTATGTGGCGCGGACTCCAACAAACGTTCTGTTTCATATTGCTAGAGTCCGTGCCACATAAGAAGTCCTGCAGATGGAAGTGCTTGACTATTTTCAGGATTATTTCCAACAAATCTTACCAAGTTGGACCGTGAATGGAGAACTCCAAGAAACACAAATCTTCCATTTCAAGAAGTTTCAGTTTCCCTTACTGGTCCAGTTTATATAAAGAAGTATGTCATTTTGCTACCAGCAGCTCCCCAATACCAGTACCGATTATACCTACTCTCTTCATTACCGAGTTCCACCCATCAGACACACAGCACTTATACGACAACATTACACTACAAAAGTTATTAACTTGCCTCAAAGCAGTGCGAATGTCGAGCATCTGTTTTCTGCGATCAATTTGACAAAAACTAAAGTCAGAAACAGACTTTCTAATGACACGCTTACTTTTCATAAAAAGTGGCTAAAAAACAAACAGCGAGCCTTCATTAATATTTTAATAAATATAATTTGACTGAAAATTGAGTATTATATTCTTAAACCATAATTTACAATACCAGAGATGAAAAGGGGTTAATACGCTAATATTGCAAGTATGAAGAACGGTTCAAATGCTGTCAGTACAGCATCCTACATACAGTTTCCTCTGGGAGTTCTATCTCTCTAACCCGTAAGCTGCGGATTGCATGTATAGTCGTTTTTAATGTTATTTCGTTTTTGTAAATAATTATGTGTAAAAACGAAATTACTAAAGCTTTTGGTATAGGTATTTGTAAACATTGACAATGTAATATCTTATGACATTCAGGAGTTTCCTCAGAAAAGAGTAAGTAAAAACACATTTTTTATTCAGGAAAATACACCAGCCAAAATAATACTGCAGAATAATTCAGCAGCTTATGGATTAATTAAATTGTAAAACAAAATACATGTTTTATTCAGTTTCACCTACACTAACTTCTTCATTTCAAGAAGAAAAAAAAAGTATGTGGATCTATGAACTTTTCATATACAAATTTTACTAATACTACATAATTTTCTAATCTGGCCTACGCCTTTTTCAAAATCCGAGTTGGCAACACTACAGGAATGATGTGTGATTCCATCCTTCCCGCTGCGATGAAAGGCAAGGGGTTGAGTCCTGGAGAGAACAAAGGTCTCCCTCAACCAGTCTCCCAATTTCATAATCACTTTTGTTCTATTGTACTATTCATAAATATAACCAGGAAATATTTACTTACTTTTTTTTCAAAATACTCCGTATCATTTAGTGGTCGGCAAACTTATTAGCCAAATCTGTGCATTATAACGATTCAAAAAAAATTTGAGAGCAAATCTGTTTGATTTAGTAAACATTTATCATAATTTTAGTACTTCATTAAATTATGGGTACGCTGAATAAAATTTGATAATAAAATTTTATTCATTGATAACAAAATATTATGTTATTAAGGGATACATAAATTGTATTCCTTAATTACAAAAGCGTCATGCGGCTCGAATTTGATAAGAATGTAAAAGTTTTTTAATTTCCAGAAATGGTAAATAATGCATTTTAATTTTCATTTAAAAAACAGACTACTTATAAGTACTATAAATACATGAAGAAAAAATAACCTTTTTATAAGTTTTCTTGCTTCAATTGTATTATTCAGCATAACGTAAAATAAAAAAAATTACACATTTTGAAGCAAACAAAAAGTCAGAAATCAAGATTTGTATAATATTTATAATGCAAAAAAATTGATGAACATATTATTTATTTAATTTTATTTGAGGGAAATTAAATTACATTCACAGACTTCTACAGTCGTACTCTCACGGAACATCGCCTTGCACCACAGTGGGAGGGATGGATTCATCCGTCTGACAGTTAGTAAAATTTGTACAATCGTTAAAGTTTCTAGATTGCTTATATAATTAATGCATTTGTTTTTTATTGAAAATGAATTCTTTTGAAAACCATATGGGATAATGAGAAGCCTTAAAAATTAATTATAGGAACATAAGTTAAAGAAAAACAATAAGTTCCTTCGAAGTGTTTAAGAATGAATAAAATTTTTGTGCTTGATCAGTTATATTGTTACCAGCCTAGCGATACCGTATTTTTTGTGAGATCGTTATTGGATAACGGACGTAATCTCCTGTCAGATTTGTGTGATTTTTAAGTCATATATTTTAGTTTAGATCGATTTAAACATAAATTCCTGCAAGTAAGCATGATTATTTTCTCATTTAATGTACGTTGTACATAGAAAACGCAAATAACAGCCATAAAAATCACACAAATTTGACAGGAGATTACGTCTGTTATCCAATAACGATCTCACAAAAAATAAGGAATCGCTAGGCAGTCTCTTAAATGACAAATCTAAATGGTCAAAATAATCAACAATATATGATTTTTCTATTTTTTTTTAAATTTATCTGCCTATAACGTATCTTTAAAATACTTTGGACACGTTGATCGCCAAACTGAGGACTCCAACTTGGAGAAACTCATAGTCACTGACAAAGTAGAAGGCAGAGGAAGGTCACCGCAGCGCTGAAGTGACCAAGTATCACTGGCGTCTCTGGTACGTCGATGTCCTTCGCTCTCCACATAGCGCAGGACTGCGGGGACCGGAAGAAAGAGCCTTATCCACCATGGAAATTGGAGTAGAGCACACGATCCTCAGCAAATGAAGAATCTCCACGGGATATAATCAATATTGCGTCGGTACAGCCAGTCGATATCAGTGCATCTTCATATCGTAGTATCTTGAAACATAAATATTATTTAAATTCAGTAATTACACAACGAAGTTTGATTTTCAAATAAAATTCTTTATAACAAAATCAGATATATAATGACTTTGATTGACATGATTCCTTACACAGTTGATTTTAAAGCTGGGTCCACACATGTTCTTTTGTCCGTTCCGTTCCTCCGTTCCGTATCAGCGTCGCGATCAAGAACGCTAGTTTGGACGCCCGTTCGGAACGGTACGGTGTTACGGAGGTACGATACGGGTAGAGGTACGCCCCGATCCATCGGGAGTCGGTTTATTCGGCCCGTTCAAAGGCGATACGATACGGGTATGCGCCAGTCTGGACGCGATCGCGGCATGCGCAGGTCGTTCTCTCTGTCGAATGGAATGAACACGCGATGCCGATGATCGCAGCGACGTTACGGAGGTACGGGCTATTTTTACTTGCGTCCAGAGTTTTTGATACGGAACGGAGGTACGGAACGGAACGGACAAAAGAACATGTGTGGACCCAGCTTAAGCATATAACACTTGCTTTCCTTGCGTCCAATACAACATCAGTCTTACAGCCAATGGATCAAGGAATAAACGGTCACTCAAAACTAATTTTAGAAAGAATCTTGTGCTTAAAATGTCACAAAGTACCATTTACAATTGTTTCAAACATGCAGGATTCAACCATGACGGTTTAACTGTTCAAACAGCAGAACATAACAGATGAAAATTTTAAGGTTGTTTATTTTCTACAAAATGCTTTGTATGACGTCCGATCATTTGTCATTTTCCTTCGAAGTCATTATCTTCTGGATTGCCGTTTGTCACCCGGTGGCCGCGAGGTGACCGCGGCACTTTTGAAGGTTAAAACAATAGGAAATACATAATTATCTGGTAGATTGCTCTATTTTTTAAAGAAAATAATAAATAAATACCTTTTTAAAATGAATTCCTTTGATCAAGAGTCTTTTTTTTTGTAAGCTTGCTTCGTTAAATATCTACGCACTTTGCGTTTTCGTGTCACTTTCACTTTCAGTATAAATATCATACCAACATGTTAATTTATCCAATATCTCTGGGGGCATTTACAAAATCTTTCCTGTAAGTAAATAAATTACGATTTAGATCATTTTCAAAATCTTTCCCGTAAGAAATGACGATTTAGGTTATATCATACGTCTGACGTGTTAGCTCATTTTCGAGCTAATCTGTCTATAAGTTGCATAAAATTATTAATGGAGTATTATTTCATATCATATATTGTATTCCTACCTATTTACAGTCAGCAATTTAGTTCCGTCACGTCAATAAATGAACAAAGCCATGAGCGACAGCCCGCCATATTGTTTACGAAAATAAATAGTTGTCATTTTGAACTTTGTTGAACACCAGGTTCAGTGTTGCCGTTTCTAAAAAAAACCTATTTCAGAGGTAAAATAATCTTATGTTTAGTAAGAAGTTTTTCGTAAACTTTTAATTGAGAGTATAAGAAAGCAACGAAACATAAATATATTAACTTTGATGCTTTATTATTCATAACATTTTACAATATACCTGCGAATAGAACGAAAAAAACATGTTTTTGAAAAAATAACAACAAAAACACCCTAAAAATATTTTTTTTAAACATTTTTTTTGCTGTTTTCAAACTTCATATGCACAATTCCATTTAAAATATATTTCCAAATAATAATATGATAGTATAAATGAGTTGAAAAAAAAGAACAAACAATTTCACATGAGGTAAAAGAAATTCTACCACAACTTCAATAATTTATTTTTTAAAGTGAGTGTTGGTATGTTTAGAGCAGTTAATTTAGGTATCCAATTAAATTTATATGAAATGTATTTTATATTTAAACGTCTCCATATTATTTATTGACAAAATTAACAATTTTAGTAAGAGACATTGTGAACACGTATTAAAATCAAAGAGACTACATTCCAAAATCAGCCATTCCAAAATCAAGCACCTGGCAACATTATATTAAGAAAGTCGCTGTATTGAGTCATGTTGAGTGCCCTTTTTTCGTGAATTGAAAATTTTTGTGTAAAATCAGACGACCCCGCCATTCGAACGGATAAAAATAGAACTACAACCGTATGCGATAGACATTTGATTTTTTCTAATGTGAACAATCCACACTCGTATTCCGCACCGCTAGATGTCTCCCGTAAAGTTTTGGCAAACGTATAAATTAAAATTAAAAATGTTTCCCGATCCAGAAAAAAAAACAAAAGCTCGTGCCGAAGACTTCGAAGGAGATTGAACCGTGAAGCCTTCCGAAATGCTGAACGCCAAGGTCCACTTTGGCTTGAGGATCGATGGCTGAAAATTCTCATACGATTTTAGTTACGCTGCCCGTTGACCGAAACTGACCTCTCAAAGTGTACGAATCTCGAGGAGCTGAAAGGTCGTTTTGGCGTGACGGGTTTGGCTTAATTTTTTCATACAAAAAAGAGTGAGTTTTCCTGACCTGCCCCAAAACTAAACAATACTATATATATACTAGCGGGGCCCGTTGCAAAAATGCAACTAACGGGTTAAAAAATTATGCGATTTGCGTGTGAACGTGGATGAAGCGAGGAGGAGTGTGTGTTAAATTAAATATATGAAGAAACCTGAAGTTACAGTGACCTTGCAACGCATGCCGTGTACCCGTTGTATATAATGTTATGTAGTGCAGCGCTTGCATTAAAATGTAATTTCCCAGGAATTTGAATAGAACCATTACAGTTAAGTTGACCATGAGGTTACAGTGACCTTGCAACGCATGCCGAGCAACCGTTGTATATCATTTTATATATTGCAGGCACTTGCTTTAAAATGTTATTTCCCGGGAATGGGGATGGAACCATTACAGTTAAGTTGACCCCGAGGTTACAGTGACCTTGCAACGCATGCCGGGAACCCGTTGTATATAATGTTATAATATAGTGCAGACGTTTGCAAGGCGCTTGCATTATAATGTAGTTTCCCGGAACTTGGAATGGAACCGTTACAGTTAAGTTGACCCCGAGGTTACAGTGATCTTGCAACGCATGCCGGGTAACCGTTGTATATAATGTTATGTAGAAATAAAAATCCCCAAAGATGACCTTTATTGGATAACCAACACTCATGCCGTAGGTCACCCTAAGTGGTTCGCTACGTTTGGTGATTTAGTAGGGGTGCCCGGATTTATGGGGTGAGGTTTGTCTAGGTCTTGTAGGCGGATGACCAGGACACACTGAACCCCAGATTCCTACCCACCCCTTAAACCCTTTTCCTTCTCAGAACTCTCATCTCCTTCTTTGCCTTAAAAAACCCTCCACCCAGCATCTCCAAAGATGACATGACCGTGAGGGAAATTATTTTCCTCAGGGTCTCCTGTGTGGAGCTTTTTCCTCCCCCCCTCTCGCGCCTCATTAATTCATTCCCGATACATTTAGTTTTCAAAAAGCGAGAAATGTGCACCTACTTCGGTCGCCCGGTTCATTATTGTATCCCGATTGATCATTATTGTATTCAGAAACCATCGCGGGAATGCACACATCAAATTCCAAAAGTCTCATCGCAATCGGATGAACCAACACCGCTGTCAAAGGTCACCTAAGTGGTTCGCTACGTTTGATGACTTAGCAGGGGTGCCCGGGTTCATGGGATGAGGTTTGTCTAGGTCTTGGTGGCGGATACGTTTGACCTACCACTGCATGGCGGGCTGGATTGGAGGAGACTGATTGAGGGAGGCTTTTTATCTCTCCAGCCAGATTCTCCCAACCCTTCGCCTCGCACCGCAGTGTGAGGAATAGATTCATACGTCCGTTACTCCTGGCCACACTGACCCCCAGATTCCTACCCACCCCTCATACCCTTTTCCTTCTTATATCTTCTTCTCCTTTCTTTCCCTCAAAAAACCCTCCACACAGCATCCTCAAAGATGACATAGGCCCCTAGGGAAATTGTTTTCCTCGGTGCCTCCTGTGTGGAGCTAATGTAAAAAAAAAGTTTAGCAATGCATAATTTCATGATGCCAGAGCTCACTATTGTATATAGAAACCAATGAATGGTTCCCGGGACGGCGATACCAATTCCACGTTGAATGATTATCATTAAAATACAAAATACAAAAAAAGCGGTATGTAAATTTAATATTTTTGAAAAAAATTATACCATTCCACTTCAAGCAATTTTATTATACATTTACAAAAAAATCATAAGCAATATCATCAGATTTTGAGTTGTTATGTGCATGTAGGTACCTGCATAGATTCTATGTAGAGGTACCTGCACATACGTAAAAAAAACATATGAAATATATTTAGGCTGGGTTTTTCAAAAAATTTATTTAAAAATCTTCAATTTTTCAAGTTAATTTTAACGTTCTGTGAAAGTTCTGTTCAAATTCTATTCAAGTTCCGTAATTATTTCTGTTTTGAAATAATAGTTTAAATAAATAATAATAAATATTATAAGTTTTGAAGATAATTGAATAAATAAAAACCGCACATTACGTGAAAATGAACTTTACTAATTTAAAAATAACATTCATACCAACAGTGGTTATCCAGAAGCAACCTCCGTGTTCCTACATATGTATTTCAAAAATTACCATCTTGGATGATTTTTTTCATTTCATATCATTAATTTTCGATTTAACATTTAAAGGAAAAAATCTCGTAAGATGGTACCTACCTAGTACATACCGAGAAAAATAATGTTGGTGTAGGTACCTACTTACGCGTTTTCTCAATAAATACTTAGCGAATTAGCAATAATTCAATAGAACGGTAGGTACCTACCGCGATTTTCTGCATTTAAATCATTCACATTTTTAACGCCAGTACCTACCTCGAGTTTATATTATTAACTGGCTGGAAAATTATGCATTGTTGATGATAGATCGATTTCAGAAAATGTCAGAAAAATTTCAATATTTGATGCAATATAGTGTAACATTTTAAATGGGAAGCTACACATGTTTTTATTTTAAAAGTTTCTTAAACTTGTATACCTTCTATTTAATCAAAAACATTTCATGCAAAATGTTTGTTTTCGCCGCAATCTCAGTTCCCGCAAAGGGCCTTTAAAATGTCAATTTTTCTCCGCTATTTTCGAAAACGCCGTTAAAAAAATTCGAATAAATCCCTAGAAAAATCAGTTTTGTATGGGAAATCTCTTTACTAAACGATTCGACGTTTTTTAACGGGTGAACCTGTCGGCGAGAAATATAACTGAGGTCGAATTTCTTCGTCGGTGAGAGATCTAATTGTAGTTTTCGCCGTTTGGGAGCGCTGTTGACCCTGCGTCATCTTTTTTATATGAAATCTGGTCTGACCCGCAGAGAACGCCGTCCGTGCCCCCTTTCGGGCCAAATTGATCTCTGCGGTCGGTGAAACTCGAGGAGCTGAAAGTCGATTATCGCCTGCGGGTCGAGGCGGGCGACGGAAATCGAAAGGGCGTAAGCGTCTTTTTTTTTTTTAAGCGACAATACGCCGTGAGGTCTTGCGGATCGAGGGGGAAAAGTGTCGATTATCGGATCACCAAAACGCGTTTTTTTGGAACGGCCGTTTGTATGAAATCCCGGTCCACACGCCTTGCTAGGCCAAATCGACCTCTGCGGTCGGTGAAACGGGACAGGCAGAGTGGTCGATTTTCGCCTGTACCCGGAGGGCTAAAAAAAAAGTGAGTTTTCCTGACCTACCCCAAAACCAAACAATACTATATATACTAGCGGGGCCCGTTGCAAAAATGCAACTAACGGGTTAAAAAATTATGCGATTTGCGTGTGAACATGGATGAAGCGAGGAGGAGTGTGTGTTAAAAAATATATGAAGAAACCTGAGGTTGCAGTGACCTTGCAACGCATGCCGGGTACCCGTTGTATATAATGTTATGTAGTGCAGCGCTTGCATTAAAATGTAATTTGCCAGGAATTGGAATGGAACCATTACAGTTAAGTTGACCCCGAGGTTACAGTGATTTTGCAACGCATGCCGGGTACCCTTTGTATATAATGTTATAATGTAAAGCAGGCGTTTGCATTAAAATTTTATTTCCCGGGAGTCGGGATGAAACCATTACAGTAAAGTTGACCCCTAGGTTACAGTGACCTTGCAACGCATACCGGGTACCCGTTGTATATAATGTTATATAGTGCAGGCGCTTGCTTTAAAATGTTATTTCCCGGGAATTGGGATGGAACCATTACAGTTAAGTTGACCCCGAGGTTACAGTGACCTTGCAACGCATGCCGTATAACCGTTGTATATTATGTTATAAATTGCAGGCGCTTGCATTAAAATTTTATTTCCCGGGAATCGGGATGAAACCATTACAGTAAAGTTGACCCCTAGGTTACAGTGACCTTGCAACGCATGCCGGGTACCCGTTGTATATAATGTTATATAGTGCAGGCGCTTGCATTATAATGTAGTTTCCGGGGACTTGGGATGGAACCATTAGAGTTTAGTTGACCCTGAGGTTAAAGTGGCCTTGCAACGCATGCCGGGTACCCGTAGTATATAATGTTACATATTGCAGGCGCTTGCATTATAATGTAGTTTCCCAGGACTTCGGATGGAAACATTACAGTTTTATTGACCCCGAGGTTAAAGCGGCCTTGCAACGAATGCCGGGTACCCGTTGTATATAATTTTATAAAGTGCATAATTTTATAATGTTGTTTCCCGGGACTTGGTAGGGAACCATTACGGTTTAGTTGACCCCGAAGTTAAAGTGGCCTCGCAACGCATGCCGGGTACCGCAGTTTAGCAGTGCAAAATTTCATTATGCCGGAGCTCACTATTGTAGTTGTATTGTATTTCATTTTGCAAGTGTAAGTACTAAGTAGGTACTTTGTTGTAATATTTCACCAAAACGACGCCATTATGCTGTTGAGCATAAAATAATTTTCACTACAAATAAATTCATTCAATATCATGTTTTGATTTTTGAATGAAAAAAGTCCCCGCAAGTAAGTACCTACCTAGAACACGCGTAATGTATATATATATACAATGTTCAAATAGAACACACTTAAAAATAAAAAAAATAATTAATAAAAAAAATTGACAATTCTTTAAATTTTTCTAGTAAATTTTCAGTTCTATAAAGTTCCGTTCGAGTTCTGTAATTATTTCAGTTTTGTGATGTAACTGGTCTGTAATGATAAAACAATAGAATTTGAGTAGAACCATCACAGAACGTGAAAATTAACTTTAAAAAAGTTCAATTATTCTGTATCATGGAAACAACCTTACCTTAGTATTTATTGCATTAAAACCTAATTCGTTGTGTAGGTACCCATTCAGGTAGGTACCTGCGCATTTCCTTAGATTCCGGCAATCTTAGCTTTTTTCATCATATTTGCAATACTACCGAAATAAGTAGGTACCTACCCCGAATGAAAAACGTGTTAATTTGACTGGCCAGCAAATATTTAAACTTCCGATGGAATCTGTGAGCGCGTTTTTTGATGATTTTTTTTCGGAAAATTTCGAGTTTCGTCAGCATCTCCTGACGTATTTTATATGAGAATCATATGTTTTATTGGTGTTAAAAGTTGCGGAATCTATCCGGCTATCGTATTTTCAAAAAACATCTAGCCCGGAATCGGTTTTTCGGCGGTAATGTCGTTTTCCGAAAAACAACGACCGAAACCGCCGAGAGTTCCGTTTTGTTAGGCTAAAAATTTGACATCTGAGATCCTGACCTATGTCAATAGTCCTATATAGCATTTTCCTTTGTGAAATTAGCGGGTTTTTTCCTAAATTTTTTTTTTCAAACGCCGTCTGTCGGCGGGAAATATAATCGAGTGATTCGAGTAGAGCTTCTAGTTTTCGCCGCCGATTCGTATCGGAGAATAAATCCCTGTATATATTTCATTTTGTCGAAAAAAAATTTCTCCCAGCTTCCTTATTACGATTTGCTTCAACCGAAAGTGACCCGTGAGGTTTCACCCACCCGAGGGGCAAAGTGGTAGCTTTTCCCCTCAAATCGAAAGTGAGTTTTTTCGACCAATGGCGTGAGCGGAAAAAGTGAGTTTTTTCGACCAATGGCGTGAGCGGAAAAGTGAGTTTTCCCTGACCTACCACAAAACCAAACAATACTATATATACTAGCGGGGCCCGTTGCAGAAGCAACTAACGGGTTAAAACACTATGTGATTTGACGTGTGAACGTGGATGAAGCGAGGAGGAGTGTGTGTTAAATTAAATATATGAAGAAACCTGAGGTAACAGTGACCTTGCAACGCATGCCGGGTACCCGTTGTATATAATGTAATGTAGAAATACAACTCCCCAAAGTTGTCTACTATTGGATAACCAACACCTCTGCCATAGGTCACCTCAAGTGGTTCGCTACGTTTGGTGATTTAGTAGGGGTGCCCGGGTTCATGCGGTGAGGTCTGCCTAATTCTTGGAGGCGGATGCCCAGGACACACTGAACCCCAGATTCCTACCCACCCCTTAAACCCTTTTCCTTCCCAGAACTCTCATCTCCTTCCTTTTCTAAAAAAAATCCTCCACACAGCATCCCCAAAGATGACATAGGACCTGAGGGAAATTATTTTCCCCACGGCCTCCTGTGTGGAGCTCATGTAAAAAAAATAATTAAATGCATATCTTTTTCTCCGTCCTTTCCCTTAAAAAACCCTCCACACAGCATCCTCAAAGATGACATAGGCCCCTAGGGAAATTGTTTTCATCAGTGCCTCCTGTGTGGAGCTAATGTAAAAAAAATATTTTAGCAATGCATAATTTCATCCTGAGTTCTACCTGAGGTTGCAGTGACCTTGCAACGCATGCCGGGTACCCTTTGTATATTATGTTATAATACAGGGCATGCGTTTGCAAGGCGCTTGTATTATAATGTAGTTTCCCGGAACTTGGAATGACACCATTACAGTTAAGTTGACACCGAGGTTACAGTGATTTTGCAACGCATGCCGGGTACCCGTTGTATAAAATGTTATTTAGAAATACAAATCCCCAAAATTGACCTTTATTGGATAACCAACACCTATGCCGTAGGTCACTCCAAGTGGTTCGCTACGTTTGGTGATTTAGTAGGGGTGCCCGGGTTCATGGGGTGAGGTTTGTCCAGGTCTTGGATGCGGATGACCAGGACACTGAACCCCAGACCCCTATCCACCCCTTAAACCCTTTTCCTTCCCAGAACTCTCATCTCCTTCTTTGCCTTAAAAAACCCTCCACCCAGCATCTCCAAAGATGACATGACCCTGAGAGAAATTATTTTCCTCAGGGTCTCCTGTGTGGAGCTCATATAAAAAAATAATTAAATGCAAATAAATTCACCTTTCCCAAAAAGCCTTTTCCTTTTCTAAAAAAAATCCTCCACACAGCATCCCCAAAGATGACATAGGACCTGAGGGAAATTATTTTCCCCACGGCCTCCTGTGTGGAGCTCATGTAAAAAAAATAATTAAATTCATATCTTTTTCTCCGTCCTTTCCCTTAAAAAACCCTCCACACAGCATCCTCAAAGATGACATAGGCCCCTAGGGAAATTGTTTTCATCAGTGCCTTCTGTGTGGAGCTAATATAAAAAAAATTATTTAAGCAATGCATAATTTCATCCTGAGTTCTACCTGAGGTTGCAGTGACCTTGCAACGCATGCCGGGTACCCTTTGTATATTATGTTATAATACAGGGCATGCGTTTGCAAGGCGCTTGTATTATAATGTAGTTTCCCGGAACTTGGAATGAAACCATTACAGTTAAGTTGACACCGAGGTTACAGTGATTTTGCAACGCATGCCGGGTACCCGTTGTATAAAATGTTATTTAGAAATACAAATCCCCAAAATTGACCTTTATTGGATAACCAACACCTATGCCGTAGGTCACTCCAAGTGGTTCGCTACGTTTGGTGATTTAGTAGGGGTGCCCGGGTTCATGGGGTGAGGTTTGTCCAGGTCTTGGATGCGGATGACCAGGACACACTGAACCGCAGACCCATACCCACTCCTTAAATCCTTTTCCTTCCCAGAACTCTCATCTCCTTCTTTGCCTTAAAAAACCCTCCACCCAGCATCTCCAATGATGACATGACCCTGAGGGAAATTATTTTCCTCAGGGTCTCCTGTGTGGAGCTCATGTTAAATAAAAAAAAATTAAATGCAAATAAATTCACCTTTCCCAAAAAGCCAGAAATAATTGAAAAAAAAAAAACATTTTCTTAATATATTTTCCCTTGCTTAGTTCTGCACTCCTGGTATGTATCCTTTTAAAATTTTGTTTTATTCGAGTAAAAAAAGAACCAAAAAAATATTCTTTCATAGCGTACTCTACCCCCCCCCCCTTCCTCCATCCCGCAAAACCCCCTCCCGAGTTCCCTTCCCCCTTCCCAGGTTAACCTCCCCCTCCCTGGTTTTCCTCCCCCCCCTCCCGCACTTCATTAATTCATTCTTGGTACATTTAGTTTTCAAACAGCTCGCGTCCCACGTATTAAAATATTTTTATGCAAATTTCATAATACCAGAGCTCACCATCCAATAAACAAAAATGTGCTATTCAGCATTTTTTAGAAAGTGAAACTGTGTTTTATCTGAGTAAAGGATTTACAGAAACGCTATAAAAATGTATTCGTCACATTTTTTTAGAATCAACAACTAAGGTTTATTACTGGTATTATTGGTACTAAATAGACATGTAGTAATTTTTCCCAAAACGGCGCTACAAAAATGTATTATTCAGAATTTTTTTATAAACTAAAATTTAGTTTTATTCGAGTAAAACAAAAACATAAAATATTCTTTCATAGCGTACTCTACTCCCATCCCCCCCCCCCCCCTTCTCCCATCCCGCAAACCCCCCTCCCGAGATCCCCTCCCCCTTACCAGCTAACCCTCCCCCCCTCCCTGGTTTTCTTCCCCCTCTTCTAAGCTTCATTATTTCATTGCCGTTACATTTAGTTTTCAAACAGCTCACGTGCCGCCTATTGAAATTTTTTTACGCAACTTTCGTAATGCCAAAGCTTACCAGCCAATAAACAAACATTACAAAAAAAGAATTATTCAATTTGGTGCAGTCTTTCGGAAGTTATACGCGTACATACATTTCGACGATTCATTTTTATGAAAATTTGATAATGCCAGAGCTCACCAGCAGTTTTATACAAAATTTTGTCTTAACAGTGTCGAAGACAACAAAAAAAGAATTATTCAATTTGGTGCAGTCTTTCGGAAGTTATGCGAAGTACATTCATTTCCGCGATTCATTTGTATGCAAATTTCATGATGCCAGAGCTCACCAGTAGATTTATACAAACTTTGTCCTAACAATAAGGAACGCAACAAAAAAAGAATTATTCAATTACGTGCAGTCGTTCTGAAGTTATGAGCGTACTTACATTTCGGCGAATCATTTTTAAACAAATTTCGTTATGCCAGAGCTCACCAGTAATTTTATTCAGATCTTGCCCTAATAATAAAAATTACAACAAAGAAAGAATTATTCAATTTGGTGCATTCGCTCGGAAGCTATGCGCATGCATATATAGATTTCGGCGATTCTTTTTAAACAAATTTTCTAATTCCAGACCTCATCAGTAGTTTTATACAAAGCTTGCCCGAACAATGACGAAACCAACTCAAAAAGAATTTTGCAATTTGGTCCAGTCGTTCGTGAGCTACAATTTATTGATGATACCCGTGGATAATTTATCCGTTTATGTAATTTTCAGGGTACCTACCTAGTTCATCAAAATATTCTAAAATAACATTTTATCTATATGGCAAGACTACCATTAAACTTTGTCGTAACCACCTCAAGCACAGCCTGAAAATCGAACACCTGCGCCCGTTTTAGAACATTTTACATACAAATTACGTCAGCTAATGCTGTCAGGTCCTCGCTGAAAACTTGCGGTGGTTTTGGATAGTGTTCCATGTTCAGTATTGCAAGGTTGAGGAAAATTAAATAAACATTTAAAATATTTACCGATTTAACAGGCTGAAAACCATGTGCATTATCGATGTCATTGAATTTTTCGCAAATGTCAAATAAAATTGCAAAGTTTGACGCGACATTGTGAAATATTTTAAATGGAAAGCTATACATGTTTTTATATTAAAAGTTTCTAAAACTTGTATATTTTATGATTATTTGAAAATATCTCTTGCAAAATGTTTTTTCATGCTGTAATCCACCACCCCGCAAAGGGCCATTAAAATGTCCATTTTTCCAAGCTCTTTTCAAGAATGCCGTTTAATTTATTAGAAAAAATTTCTAGCAAAAAAAAAAAATCCTAGCAAAAATCAGTTTTATATGGGAAATTGACAATATATCTTTCTCAACTTTCGCAGCCATTTGAATAGAGATAGATACCTCCCAACATTTTATTTACTGAAACTGATGGTCGAAAAGACATCTATCGTTTTTTATGCGCACCTGTCGACGGGAAGTATAACCGAGCCGAATCGAGTGATTCGAGTAGAGCTTCTAGTTTTCGCCGCTGATTCGTATCGGAGAATAAATCCCTGCATATATATTTTATTTTGTCGAAAAAAAAATACTACCAGCTTCCTTGTCTGAATTTCCTTCAACCGAAAGTGAACCTTAAGGTGGGTGAAACGTAAAGGGCATACTGGTGGTTTTTGCGTCAAAATAAAAGTGAGCAAAAAAAGTGAGCAAAAAAAGTGAGCAAAAAAGTGAGCAAAAAAAAACCAAACAATACTATATAACTAGGTTTTGCCCGTTGCAGAAGCAACTGATGGGTTAAAACATTATGCGATTTGACGTGTGAACGTGGATGAAGCGAGGAGAAGTGTGTGTTAAATTAAATATATGAAGAAACCTTAGTTCACAGTGACCTTGCAACGCATGCCGGGTACCCGTTGTATATAATGTTATGTAGTGTAGTGCAGCGCTTGCATTAAAATGTAATTTGCCAGGAATTGGAATGGAACCATTACAGTTAAGTTGACCCCGAGGTTACAGTGACCTTGCAACGCATGCCGAGTAACCGTTGTATATCATGTTATATATTGCAGGCACTTGCTTTAAAATGTTATTTCCCGGGAATAGGGATGGAACCATTACAGTTAAGTTGACCCCGAGGTTACAGTGACCTTGCAACGCATGCCGTGTACCCGTTGTATATTATGTTATAAATTGCAGGCGCTTGCATTAAAATTTTATTTCCCGGGAATCGGGATGAAACCATTACAGTAAAGTTGACCCCGAGGTTACAGTGATCTTGCAACGCATGCCAGGTACCCGTTGTATATTATGTTATAAATTGCAGGCGCTTGCATTAAAATTTTATTTCCCGGGAATCGGGATGGAACCATTACAGTTAAGTTGACCCCGAGGTTACAGTGACCTTGCAACGCATGCCGAGTAACCGTTGTATATCATATTATATATTGCAGGCACTTGCTTTAAAATGTTATTTCCCGGGAATCAGGATGGAACCATTACAGTAAAGTTGACCCCGAGGTTACAGTGACCTTGCAACGCATGCCAGGTACCCGTTGTTTATAATGTTATATATTACAGGCGCTTGCATTATAATGTTGTTTTCCGAGATTCGGGATGGAACCATTACAGTTTAATGGACCCCGAGGTTAAAGTGGCTTTGCAACGCATGCCGGGTACCCGCTGTATATAATTTATTTATTTACGCACAAAAAGTCCATTAATCTCCCTCTTATCCTTTCCCTTGTTACCATAATTATTGGAAGGCTTTTGACCTCTCCAGCCAGATTCTCCCAACCCTTCGGCTTGCACCGCAGTGTGAGGAATAGATTCATACGTCCGTCTCTCCTGGCCACTGTCCCCCAGATTCCTAAACACCCCTCAGACCTTTTTCCTTCCCATATCTTCTTCTCCTTCCTTTCCCTTAAAAAACCCACCCCACAGCATCCTCAAAGATGACGCAGGCCCCTAGGATTTAGAACGGGCCTTTTCTTGTGTAATTTCATGATGCCAAAGCTCAATATTGTATTCTGAAACTGTATGTATTTGTCTAGATCTTGGTGGCGGATACGTTCGCCCAACCACTGCGTGGCGGGCTGGATCGGAGGAGACTGATTGAGGGAGGCTTTTTATCTCTCCAGCCAGATTCTCTCAACCCTTCGCCTTGCACCGCAGTGTGAGGAATAGATTCATGCGTCCATCACTCCTGGCCACACTGACCCCCAGATTCCTTAACACCCCTCATACCTTTTTCCTTCCCATATCTTCTTCTCCTTTTTTTCCCTTAAAAACCCTCCGCTCAGCATCCTCAAAGATGACATAGGCCCCTAGGGAAATTGTTTTCCTTGGAGTCTCCTGTGTGGAGCTAATGTAAAAAAAGTTTAACACTGCATAATTTCATCCTGAGTTCTACCTGAGGTTGCAGTGACCTTGTAACGCATGCTGGGTACCCTTTGTATATAATTTTATAATACATTGCATGCGTTTGCAAGGCGCTTGCATTTTAATGTAGTTTCCCGGAACTTGGAATGGAACCATTACAGTTAAGTTGACCCCGAGGTTACAGTGATGTTGCAACGCATGCCGGGTACCCGTTGTTTATAATGTTATGTAGAAATACAAATCCCCAAAGTTGACCTTTATTGGATAACCAACACCTATGCCGTAGGTCACTCCAAGTGGTTCGCTACGTTTGGTGATTTAGTAGGGGTGCCCGGGTTCATGGGGTGAGGTTTGTCTAGGTCTTGGATGCGGATGACCAGGACACACTGAACCCCAGACCCCTACCCACCCCTTAAACCCTTTTCCTTCCCAGAACTCTCATCTCCTTCTTTGCCTTAAAAAACCCTTCACCCAGCATCTCCAAAGATGACATGACCCTGAGGGAAATTATTTTCCTCAGGGTCTCCTGTGTTGAGCTCATGTAAAAAAATAATTAAATGCATATAAATTCACCTTTCATTGCCGTTACATTTAGTTTTCAAACAGCTCGCGTGCCACCTATTGAAATATTTTTATGCAAATTTCGTAATGCCAAAGCTCACCAGCCAATAAACAAACATATCAAAAAAAGAATTATTCAATTTGGTGCAGTCTTTCGGAAGTTATACGCGTACATACATTTCGACGATTCATTTTTATGCAAATTTCATAATGCCAGAGCTCACCAGTAGTTTTATTCAAAACTTGTCCTTACAATAACGATAACAACAAAAAAATAATTACCCAATTAGGTGCAGTCGTTCCGAAGTTATGCGCGTTCTTACATTTCATCGATTAATTTTTAAACATATTTCAAAATGCCAGAGCTCACCAGTAGTTGTATACAATCTTTGTCCTAACAATAAGGAACGCAACAAAAAAAGAATTGTTCAATTGCGTGCAGTCGTTCTGAAGTTATGAGCGTACTTACATTTCGGCGAATCATTTTTAAACAAATTTCGTTATGCCAGAGCTCACCAGTAATTTTATTCGAAACTTGTCCTAGTAATAACAAATACAACAACGAAAGAATTATTCAATTTTGTGCATTCGCTCGGAAGCTATGCGCATTTATAGATTTCGGCGATTCATTTTAAACAAATTTTATTATTCCAGAGCTCATCAGTCGTCTTATACAAACCTTGCCCGAACAATAACGAAACCAACTCAAAAAGAATTATCCAATTTGGACCAGTCGTTCATGAGCTATAATTTATAGATGATACCCGTGGATAATTATTTATCCGTTTATGTAATTTTCAGGGTACCTACCTAGTTCATCAAAATATTCTAAAACAATATTTTATCTATATGGCAAGACAACCGATAAAAGTTGTCATAACCACCTCAAGCAAAGCCTGAAAATCGAACACCTGCGCTGGTTTAAGAACATTTCCCATACAAATTACGTCAGCCAACGGTGTCATGGCCTGACTGAAAACCTCAGGTGGTTTTGGATAGTGTTCCATGTTCAGTATTGCAAGGTTGAAGAAAATAAATAAACATTTCAAATATCTACCGATTTAACAGGCTGAGAACGATGTGCATTTTCGATGTTGTTGGATTTTTCGCAAATGTCAGATATAATTGCAAAGTTTGACGCGATATTGTGAAACATTTTAAATGGGAAGCTACACATGTTTTTGTTTTAAAAGTTTCTAAATCTTGTATAATTTATGATTATTAAAAAAAATGTCTCGCAAAATGTTTTTTTTCGTCGTATTTTATCACCCCGCAAAGAGCCTTTAAAATGTCATTTTTTCAACGTTATTTCCGAGATCGCCGTTTAATTAATCGGAATAAATTTCTAACAAAAATCAGTTTTGTATGGGAGATTTTCGATATATCTTTCTCAACTTTTCCGGGCATTTGAAAAGAGATAGATACAATGAATTCGCTTCGAAGAAGAGTGAACCGTGGGGCCTTTGAAATCGGATGAGCTTAGAGATCAATTTGGCTTGCCAAATTTTTCCCAATTTTTGCAAGCCAAAGTGACCCGTGAGGTTTCACCCACCCGAGGGGCAAAGTGGTAGCTTTTCCCCTCAAATCGAAAGTGAGTTTTTTCGACCAATGGCGTGAGCGGAAAAAGTGAGTTTTCTCGACCAATGGCGTGAGCGGAAAAAGTGACCTTTTCCCTGACCTACCCCAAAACTGAACATTAATATATATATAGGTGGTTTTTGCGTCAAAATAAAAGTGAGCAAAAAAAGTGAGCAAAAAAAGTGAGCAAAAAAGTGAGCAAAAAAAACCAAACAATACTATATATATATATACAAAAATATTCGCGGCCGTGCGCACGACAACTCTCCAAGGTTTCATTGCGATCGGATGAATAGCATAGGAGATAATATCATAACGCCAGAGCTCGCTATTATCTAAATAAATTATATTGGGCATGCCCACGTTAAATCACCAAAGTTTCTCCACAATCGGATCGCAATTTAGGAAAGCGTAAGGGACAAACAACGAAATATTCATTTTTATACGTTTTCATACTAGCAGACCCGGCCACACGTTGTTGTAGCTTACCCAACATTTATAACCAACGCCATCTGTTCATTTGTATACATATCAAGTTCACAGCCCGCTGCCTGAATTGAATCTTTGAATTTCTCGACTTTTCTCTACTATAATATACATGTATTATACATGTAAACCTTTCTCTTGAATCACTCTATCTATTGGTGAAAACCTCTTGAAAATCCGCTGCGTAGTTTAAAAGATCTAAGCGCACATATAGCGGGAGCGACTTAATTTTATACTATGTAAAGAAAAGATAAATAAGAATAACTCTGTAAGTTTCCTACAGAACTTAAATAATAGATGTATACAAAGCGAGAGAGACAATACAGTAATGACAATAATGTACAGTAGATACTAATGTACTCATCCTAACACACATAGCATCCCCAAAAATGACATGGGGCTCATGTGTAGAGAAAAACCCAATACTGCCCCGACTAGAAGGGAGGGGATTTACTAATGAGGGAGAATGAGGCCGTGGGGAAGCAGATTAACTAGTTAGGAAAACAGTTTCCTGTTAATTGGAGCTTTTAATGCAATCGATGATACATATTGAATTTGTTTTTTTTTGTCTGTTTTTATTTGATATTAGGGCGCGTTCAGACGTGTCGATTTTTGTTGATCCACTTTTATTTGACGTAAAAAGTTGAATAAGATTATGTTCACACGTTTCAATTTAAGTAGAACCGAATTTGACAATCAAGATGGCGCCAACTGAAATTGTCAGTGCGTGCGTCTCTCTAACTTCTGAGGTTCTGCGAGACGAGCTCGAGAAAAGCATAAAAAACGTCATATTTGGGCGAGAAAATGGATCATGAGGAGTGAATTAGGCGCATCCAACACAATTTTGAAAGAGATGGCCCTAGAAGACTCCGAAGGATATAGAAATCACTTGAGGATGACAGAAAAACAATTTGATGAGCTGCTTTCCAAAATTGGCGATAATTTTTTTCAGAGATGATTAAATTAATAATAATTACTACTAACTACAGTAACCGGAGAAGCAAGGAAATAATGCATATTTCGTTAAAGTTAGCTTTACCATAACCTAAAAACGACAACGCCAAACGTCGAAGTTTGACATAGGTAGTTATCGGTAGTTTTGTTATTAGATTTGTACAAATTGTTTTTTCTTTTAATTTATGAGTGTTAATGGTGACGCATGTCTCTGAATATTTACCGCTATTTTCTGTCATTATCATAATATATTGGGTAGGTAGTGTAAATGAAACACATATTATTTATTGCAGTATCACGGGCATTTCTATGTTTGTACACTTCTTGCTTTTGATCCCAAAGACAGGGATGCATAAATCTGAACATCAAATCATCCGACCATTTCAGATATTTTTTCATTGAAACGGATTCCATGACGGTAGAAACTAGGAATGTCTAACGAATATTGACATAAACGTTTGACGTCTACTTGTGCCCGCGAGTAACCACGGTAACCAAGATGGCGCGGTCATACTTGAACGTCAAAAGTAGACGGGCTATCAACTTTAGCTAGTCAACAAAAAACTCGTTCAACTTTGTTGAAAGAAGGTTCACACCTGTCAATATGCTTTCAAGGACTCCAGATACTAATATCTACAGCCCGTATGTTTGACGAATATCTACAGCTCATATGTTGAACTAATATCTACGAACTTCAGAGTGTTGATTAATATCTACAGAGCGTAGGTTGAACTAATATCTACAGAGCGTAGGTTGGACTAATCAGCTAAATGTGTCCAATAGTCCGATATTAGGGATTTTTACATACATACTTACATAAATTAAGTTTTTTAAACTGCATACGCAATATTACGTTATTCCAATATGCTATACGTAATTGCAAATCCAACCTCTGCCAGTACTGTAGATATTCGTCAACACTTTGGTTCTCATAGATATTAATCAACAGTTTGAGCTGTAGATATTCGTCAACACTTTGATTCCCATAGATATTAGTTCGATTTTTTCAGTTTTTGGAATTCCTGTAGATATTAGTAGACGCCTCCCTTTCAAGTGTCGAGTTGATCAACTAAAATTGAACCGTGTGAACCGGCTATTACGGAGGATATAAGCGTAGAAAGTTGGTCTGTGTATATTATGTATACATGTTAAGGTAATAAATAGACATAAAAATCGCTTGGCAAACAGTCAATTTAATACCTAAGTCTTTCGAAATCAATGGAAACTGTCACAAAAAAATCTTTGTCATTAAATGGTATTTTTGAAATTGTTTCTTAACCACTGGAACGAAATAAATAAATTTGCCTTGATTGTTTGAGATTTCCCAGGAGGTCATTTTTTTAATTTTTCGTAAAATTAAAAGAATCATACCTTCGAATTTTAACATGCAGACGTTAAAAAATATTATAGTGCTATATAGTCAATAAATTAACCTGTATTTTACCGTTAATTTCATATTTGTAGGTTGTATAAAAAAAATATTAAAAAATCCTAAAGTTATAATCACGCGAATCCTGGGTGTTTTTTTACTTGACACGGCCGTGAGGGATACTTATTCGGGTCAACATAGAATATCTTCGGTTTCTGTATGTTGTCTGTGGTGTACTTGATAATGAAAGGTGCATATCTATGGAAAAAGGACTTAATTTTATCCGTAAACAGGCTGTTAAATATTCGGCGGGAAAAAATATTTTTAACATTGTTCTAAAATAGTCTACGATATCCGGATTTGCGACATCTTAGATCATAATAGATAAAGCATTTCAATAGCTTCGTGTTAAAATAAACAGTTGGCCAAGGAAATGTTTTAAATAATTACAATAAATGTTTTACGAATGGTAGGAAAATGTGGTCCATTTTTGGACCGAAACCGCTCCAGTGGTTATTAGAGGTGGGTAAGTTCAGCATTTTACCGGAAGCATCCGAGACTTGCCTCCTCTTAAAAGTACACGGGTTCTAGGAGCAGGTCCCGGGTCCGAGTTCTTAGGTGCGGACACTGCGGACTGAGCACTGAATGTTGTTGCGGTGCACCGAACCGGGACGCACGGGTTCAAAGAACTTGGAGCCAGGACCTACTCGTAGAACCCGCACAACAACTCAGAACCCTGGAGCAGGACAAGACCCACACGAGGGCTCGGACCCGTCACCCGTGCAATGTAGGTACATTCAATGGACCTACATTGCACGGGCTTTTATTGAGAATTTAAATAAGTAAATTAGCTGTAATGCTTTATTATAAACTATTATTTTATAATGCACTTCACCCGTTGAGTAACAATACCAATATACGCTCTAATTGAAAATTACTCCGTGTCTAGTCGAATATTCTAAACAATTCCGCGATGACGTTAGGCAGCAGTATACTGTTACGCCAAGCGGTCAGGCACGTGCGTGTTGATTGCCGGCCGGGGTCGGAATGACTGAAGACTGAATGAGGAATGTATCGTGGTTCGTGAGTCGCGGGAGTGGGAGGGAGTGACAAGAGTGGCGGGTGTTTGTCGCGGTTCACGACTTACGTCGCTCGGACCAAGATGCATACTCGTACTCGGCGATCTCGGGACTTGTAATTCGAATCTGCGCCGCGGCTTCGCGCTGCGGCGTTGAGTAGCTCGAGTGTTTCACGATTCACGCAGTTCCAAGAACCCGACACTCGCCGAGACTCGCGACTCGTGAGTGGAGTGGAGAGTGTAGCGCTTCGGGGACACCGGACGGTTACTACTACTCAGTCACTAGACTCACTAGTACCGGAGTACCTCGCCTCGCGGCGAACACGGGGACACCCGCCGCACGGTGGACGAAATGAAGAAAAAACGCGAATTAAGTGGTTTTTGCAAAAGTTAATTTTTTAAATGTGTATATTTTTTTTAGTGTAGTTAAATAGTTTCTGCATTTTATGTGATTATTTAAATATGTCAATAGCGCTTGACGGAAGTTTGGCAAGGCCGCAAAGTGTGTCGTAAATTTGATGTTCGACATCGCGTTTTTCCGTTCTCTCCTACGCGTGAGCACATACGGTCGTGTATTAAGTGACGTTTAGATATATATACAAAAGTTTATTTTGTCTGACATTCTTTATGGAATTCTCTATTTAATTTACTAAATTATATATCAATATCACATGTGTGTGAGATTTAAACTAACATCTAATTTTCCACTATTTTTATATTTTTTTACTGTTAAAATGCTTATTTCAATTAGCATTTAGAAACAAAATATCGTTTGTACCCATTAATGAATATATACATATTGTAGACTGAAGTTTCACCTTTATTGTCATGTATAAATTGTAATCATCTTTTGTCCTCCGATGAACAAAGTTTTTATTTTCAGGAAGGCCTGTATGCATTCCCCGGAGAGAATTATTCGAGGTATTAAATGCACGGGGTATATTAAATGCCACTTCTGTGAAATAGAAGAAGTTTTTAATTAATTACCTAACACAAAAATACCAAATGGTGGTAAGTTCGAACATTTTAAGCCCTACATTTTACAAAACTGTGCAGTATTTTTCACTACAATCGATGAAGAAATGGAGTAAAAGCCGTTATTATTGTGAGGTTTAAAAAACATAATTTAGAGTAGTTGCAAGAAATGATAGTTGTCTCCAAATCTTTGGGTAGACTAAAAAAATTATTTCAAGAAAGTGGTTCTAGATCAAGGAAGAAAAAAGTGCACGATCTGTTAAGAGTCACACATTCTTGATTAGCAGCAGATGTGAGTTTGCACAAATGTAAAATGGGGCTGCGATGGTTAGGTAGTCACAGTCACTAAAAGCAAAGGTATAGTGATAGAGAATATCATGATGACTCTAATCTCCCTACAACGTCGTAGGTGCCACTTCAGCTCTACAGCGAAGGAAACTCAAGAAGCAAGACTATTATATGGCAAAACCCACGGTCTTTATCTACAAGGTACTGCAGACCAATCAGATTACCATTTAAAGATAATAATACCGATATAATAAGAAATAAATTTGCACATTGCGACCACTTCCTAAAAAAAAGGTTCTGTTTACCTCCTAAAGTTTTAAGCCTACTAAAAATTCGTCCAACGGTTCTGGAAATTTTTGTGATTTAGACTCTAACGACAACGGAGCCACCTTTAGCACTTAGATTTTCTATCTTTCTGTGTTCATAGATGTGAAATATAATATTTAAAATGATTTTTTTTTTAAGAAGATAATAATAATAATCAAAACGAAAATATGAAAGATAACAAGACACAGAAAAACAAAAAATGATAATGGTCGCAACTGGGGCTCGAACCCAAAACCTCTCGTCTATTTTTCTGTGTCTTGTTCTCTTTCATATTTTCGTTTAGATTTTTATTATTATCTTCTTCAATGATATATTACATGATGCGAATAACCTTCGAAAGTTTTGAAAAGAGAGTTTTTCTTGTAAAATTTAATATGTTTTATTAGCCTAGATATTTGTATATCTTCAAAATGAATTATTTTGTTGTTGTAAATTTCTACGGAAGAGTAAGTAAATTAATAATTTTTACTTCAAAATAGTTATAATTCATTAATAAAATAAAAAATAAAAAATTGCATTAATATTCAGTCAGCAAGGAATTAATTCGTGTTTTTTCTTCATTTCGTCCACTGTGCGCCGGTCGGTGGAGGCATCCGAGTTTTTCGGGTTTGGGAATGAGCCCGAGTTCCGGGACAGGGTTCTCTTGGAGTAGTCGATTTGAAAAAGGAGTGGGAGTAGGACCCGCTTCCCGCAACGTTTGGACGATCTTGTGGAGGGTGTTCGTGCGTTGGAAGTTCGAGTTGGAAGGTTGGAGTTCGCGTTGGCCGGGGATCGCCTTCGAGGCGATCTCGACGGCCAACTCACACGAACCAGCCTGCCGCAGCTGTCCACAACGTGCCGCGTACTATTAAAATGACTATATTATTACGGAGATTGGTATAACAATTGTTTGAAAACATGTCGTGTATATAAGTATATGATTATACGTACGTAATAATTGTAGGCAACTGAAAAAGATACAGCGTAGCTACAGCTGTCTCATGTCCGCCATTTTGGAGTACGGAATTCGGGGTTGGAGGGTTGGCCGCAGCGACCACACGATCGGCCAACCTTCCAACTCCGAACTAAGTTCGGAGTTGGAAGGTTGGCTTCAGTCTGGACGTAGCATATGGATTATTACAATTGACAATACATCTGAAAAGTTTTTTTAATCATTACAAAAACTCTAACGAAACTGTCAAAATGTCACAATTTTAGAACGACATTTTACAAACATCGATTGTTCAATCAAAATTCAATTTTCGAATAAACTTTTTAAAATGAATTTAATCGAAGTACACACCTATGGTCAAGGGCGTAGCGAGGTACGGGCAGGGGGGGCAGCTGCCCCCCCCCCCCCCCTCCCTTCCCCCCGCCCCTAGAAGGTGCAGGAATGCTCACAAACCGTAAAGTTTACGTCGGTAGCCTATTGTTTGTGAGAATAAATTTAATTTTTATTATTACCTTTTAAGTTGATCATGATAAATGAAGCATCAAGAAAACATGCCTATCAGTTACATTGCGCTGTTATTAAATCAGTTTTCATTATATTATGTGTTCAACTGATAACCAAGTACTCAGGCATATTGAAACCTATTGCCAATGCTTTACGATCGGAAACTTTAATATGAGTCATATTAAAGGTATAATTTCTGTTATAAATGATCATCAAAGCAACGTAGACATAGAGAGCCAAAATATCTTAGATATTTCAATTAGAACTGCTGCCTTTGGAACTGATTATACAAGTCCCACGCATTGTATCTCGCTCACAACATCGGACCAATTACCTTGCTGAGACTCTATGCAATTTTTGGAAGCGATCGATTATTATCATGCCTTATTTAGATTCCCTAATATCTGCATTGGAGCAGCGTTTTGGTGACCAAAATTTGCCTGCTTTCGGATTAAAGTCGCTACATCCCTGTACAATGTTGAATAAGTCGTTAATTGATTTTGAAGAAAAAGCACAAAGTTTTTGCCTATACAACGATTTACTTAATTTTAATCAAGAAGCCAAACTATGGTATAAAAAATGGCAGAACAAGGGTATGACCATAAAAGATCTCGAAAAACTAGATTTTACTGAAGTGTTTAAGGAGGCGAACATTTTCTTTCCCACAACAAAAAAAGCAATTATTTTTCCTTGGCACAACCTTGCACTACAAGTAACATAGAGAGGTCCTTTTCTACACTGCATCGTGTTAAAACATGGCCGAGATCAACGATGACTGGGGGGGGGGGATACGATGTTATTTATATTTTTGAAGCTTTGTGCCTGACAGTCTTTTTATAGACGGAAAATAGCCTATTTCTGAAATTCTCTAGCCACCCCCCCCCCCCCCCCCCCGCTCCCCCCCAGCAGGGCAGCATTTACTTCAGATATATTCTTGGTTTGTCCACACCTGCCCCCCCCCCCCCCCCCCCTTAACAAAATTCTAGCTACGCCCTTGCCTATGGTACTAACTAAAATCGAATACTTTGAATCTAATCAAAAATTTGATTTATTTTAAATAAATACGTACCAATAATTAGTACCAAATTTGATTAATTGTTTTTATAATATACAAAAATGAATGTTTGTAATATACATGAAAAATTAAAAGCTGTAAAAAAATTGCAATTGGTGGCACATGAGCTGTTTGAAAATCTGAATGTACCGGGACTGAATATATTGAACGCTGAAGAGGGGAGGGGATCGCGGGCAACTCAGAATGAAATCAACACATATAAAAAAAAAAATTGAATAGATTACGTTAGGTTAGGCTATGGGTTTTTCCTTTTTTCACAGCTTTTAATGACTTCAAAGAGGTGCTGAGTTGACTTGAGTCTGAGTTGGTATGGAACCGAAAAATAAGGAAAAAACGTTTTCGCGCCGCAAAAATCGATAAAGTAAATTCCCCATAACGTGGCGCTTTCTTGTCAACCAACGCCATCCCTCGATAAACTCCTGAAACAATTTGCAACAAGCATCCAGTACCCTTCTCACCCGTAAACATTACCACATCCCAACCGATGTAGCAGAGAAACTAACCTTTCCAGGAAAAAAGGTTCAACTCCTTTTTTAATCACACCAAAAATACAATAACCTCCAGTCACATCGGCGAGCTCCCAAACTGCCAGCACCATGTGAAGTTCGCGCCTCTGCCGGCAGGCGGACGCATCGCTGCAATGAAATAATTTATTGATTTTGGAAGGAACGGCTGCACGACCTTTTTATACAAAACTTAAATTAGGATTTGAGACCAAAAAAGTTATTTTTTTACATTAAAACGCATGGCAAGTACCTAGTACGGATATATACTACTCTATTTATATATCAAATTATATAACCCATAACAAAAAATTCAGTCTTGGCGTGTGATACCTTTATCTAGGGTTGCCATCTCTTAAATTTGACAACCAGGACAAGACGCGTGAAAACCCCGGATTTTAGGGCCCAGAACCCGGACATGTCAGCAGGTTTTTTTAAAGATAGTCAGTGTAATAAAAATAGTTGAAAATGTCATAAATCACCTTTTTATTAATTTTCTAATTAAATTTAGTCATCTTTTATCATCATTTTCAATATACCTAACAAAACAGAATCTTATTACAGTTTGTTACAAATTGTTTTAATAATCAGTTAGATTTTTTTTTATTCTTAAAATAAAACACAAATTATTAATATACTCTGTTATGAAAACAAAACCTTATTAAAATATTAAGCCAAACAAAATTCAATTAAATTTTTAAACAAAAAACTTTAAATTACTGAGACCATATTAGTATTTAGTCTTACAATTTTTGAGGTAACTCTTTTAACTCAATAATAATTATATCTTTAAATTTTTATCAGCAGCCATTTAAACAACAAAATATCTCTTAACATAATATGAAATAAATTTAGTCTTCTTAAATCTTAAGCAACAAAACTGAAACTTTTTAAAGTTTAGACTTACTGTAATGTACGTTACATTATTAATTTTTTTTATGCATAAAATAACCGAAACTATACTCATTTATATCACCTTAAAGTTTTAATCAACAGCCATATTGAAAATTTCTTTTACGTAATAAAAATAATCACAACTCTACAAAAATTAAAAGAAATTATTGCACTCAGTAATACATTATTTGATTATCTAGCTATTAAAGCTTTTACCTCAGCCTCTCGCCTTTTTTACTTTTCAGTTTTTTTTTTGTATTTATCACTCTTTCCGATAGCTTTTAGAATATCTTCCCTTTTTAAAAGGAATTTGTTAAAATCAGTGCAGCTGTATTCTTGGAAATTGAATTTAATTTTAATTAAAGATAAATGAAACAATGTTACTTTGTTTGAACCACTTTTATGTTTGTTTAAAGCTGACCGGTTTCAGAACGATCGTTCCTTCCTCAGGGCAAACGTATACGTTTGACTTTAAAGTATTATTTTTAAACCCGGACATCAAATGAAACCCCGCCCGGACTCTCCCCGGACGCTCTCTAAACTAGGACAAATCCGGGGAAACCCGGACGGATGGCAACCCTACCTTTATCAAGCATTTACCAATTTTTATTCTAAGATTGATGTCGGATGTTATACCTATATGCAAAAATTAATTGATTTAAAAAAATAAAAATATTTTCCTGCAAAAAAAAAATTGGTAAATTGAGGGCATAATAATTATATTGAGGATTCCAACCCCAACTGTGACATAATGAAAAAATATTTTGTGTAGTCTTTCTTTTAAATAAGTACTTTATGCCATCAAATTCACACTCAAAAGTTATTTAATTATGAATTATCGCAGCGGCAACACTGAACGACAAACTTCAAAACTTACAGCGAGCCGAGGGGGTTAGTATATTTATGGAGCCGAGCTATCAAAACATTACTAAACTAACCTCAAAACCTGGTATATTATCGGTATTTATAACATTACGGGACAATTACTTAAAAACTTTCTATAATAAATACTATTATCAATCAATTAGTACTTACATTATTAAAATGTCGTCGGATGAAGAGAATGGCGAGCTGGGAGGGTGTGAACTGGGCACGTCTGTGTATTGGGATAAGGTGTATAATTCTGAGATGGCTAACTACAAGAGACACGGAGACGTTGGAGAGATATGGTTTGGAGAAGACAGCATGATGCGGATAGTCCGATGGTTCCTCAATAGTGCACAGGTGGAGAAGAGTGACGCCATCATTGATTTAGGTGAGTTTTAATTCTAGAATTAATTTGGTATGATCGTTGAATATAATATACGGCAAGGGAACTAAGCTAAGCAACATACGGAAGACAATTTTGAAATTCCAGTATACAGAAGCATCTTTTATTTTTTTTTATGAAGCGGAGACAGTTTACAAGTAGTTCCCATGAGCACTTATGCCACAGGCCCATTGTGCTATCTCCCATTTTGCCTCAATCCTTTAACAATAACTCAGTCCTTTTGATGTAAAACTTCTTTACGCTCGCTTGACTTGGGGAGTAAGCTGGTGAATGCTTGACGAGAACGTTACGAAAAGTGTGATCGGGCGAGGCGAACGGAAGTTGAGAGGGAGATATAAGTTAGTGCAGATAGAAAGAGAGAGAGTTACGTTTCGTATATTACTGTAGGGGCAAGAGAAAGAGGCGCGAGCACACATTTTCTTTCTCTCTTTCTCTCATATTCAGTTACGTTTCGTATATCTAAGACACAGTGCAAGCCTATTGTCTGTATCACACTGTAGGACCAAGAGAGAGCAGTGCGCGTGCACTTTTTCTTTCTCTCTTCTTTTATAAGTTAGTAAAGTTTTACTTCAATCATGTGGTCTGTGGTAGCTACTGGTACCTACTGGTAGCTACCTCCTTAATAGACGGGCTCTGGGAGCGCACGTCTATAGTTTGAATTTAGAGTGTTGTTTGCTGTAGGACTGCTGAAAGAAGCATCATACAGGGTTCTTTTATTTCAACGAGATTCCGGATAATTCTATTGTAAGAAAGTGTTATTAAATATATATTATATCAATATATTACAGTGGCGACGAGGATGGGATTCTGTTGAAAAAATTAAAGCACACTGGTGAAAAATTGGCTATCGAAAAAAATACATTTATATTGATATTGATATGTATGAAAAAATGTTGAATCTGTAGATATAAGATGTAAATTTTAAATTTTTAAAATGTATATGAAACTAAAATATAAGCACCTGTTGACAAGCCAATTCGATTGGCTTAGCAGGACTTGTTTGTTGATTATATGTATTATCTATTCTTTCAATAAAAAATAAAAACTTCTTTTTTTTTATAAAGATCACCAGAATTATCATTGGATATGTCTTCTGGTTCTACAGTATCTCCTCAGGTATCTGAGCCTAGTTCCCACCAGGGCAGGACATTGGCACCTTAACCTGTGAAAGGCCAGGAACGTGCCCGCACGCGAGACTCGAATTTCAAAAAAGAATATTAATTCAAATAATTTGGATGCGATTTAAATTTTTTTGTATAAAGAAACTGTACCAAGGAAAAGCTCAGAATAGCTTCCTCCATTCTTGTTCTTAAGGTAATTTAAAAAAGGTAAGGTAAAAAACCCTGGCCTTTGACAGGTTAAGAGAATTGGAGTCTCTTCACCCTCTTCACGTTTTCTACATCTACTGGTGCTTTCCACTCCCAATAGCTGCATGTGTGTCCTGAGATGGCAGTGTCCCGTTAGTAGTCCTACCAGTTCCCTCAGCGAGTGCACTGTCCATATCGATTCCTGGTATGGTTCACTTATGAGTACTTTGGATTGCCTCATTCTGGGTGCCCTCTCCCATTCGTTCCAGTACTGGGATTTGACCCACCTCAATATATATTTTGGTGTGGCAAGCTGCTACTCCTACAGCCGGCTCGAAACCTGCAAGTGGTGCTTTCGCCTCTTTCCTTGCTAGTTCGTCAGCCCGCTAGTTGCCCTCAATACCCTTATGTCCTGGTTCCAATATCAGGACACATCTTTAAAATACCATAAACTTTGTATTTCTGTGTTACACGTCACAAGAATGCCCCTTTCTGTACAGTGTGAAGACAGGAGAACGGTATATCACCACCCTGTTGGGCGGCTTTGTGAGGTGGGTTGTAGGAAGGGGTTTATTTATGCGGGTCTTGAAGAGACCCGGAAAAGAAAGAATTGTAAAGATTTCAAAGTGGAAAGCAAAAGATATTGAACTGTGATGCAACGCGTGATGTTGTGCGCTACCTCTAACCATTGCATAAATGAGTGCCAAAACAACCTCCAGTGTCATGAGAAATAATCCATAAACTGCCAAATACCGCTAAACTTTTAATAGGCTTAGATTTTGAAAATTAAACTATTTTTAAACTTAATTACCAAAAGAAACATCGGTGTCAGTCGGGATAACGGGAAATAAATGCATTATAATTCTATTTTCATTTAATCAAAGTTAAAAATTTCCCATATAAAACATCTCCATTTTTTTGTATGGATTTGACATTTGAGAAGTTTTGTTTCAAACTAAATATGCATGAATTACTTAGTTTACCTAAACTAAGAACCTAATAACCTATTTTGTGTACATAAAAAGTTGTTTCTTGTAGTAATAGGCGACTTGGAAAAAATCGTGTGAATAGATTTTTTTAGGATTACGAAAATGTTAGTAAAATTTTTTAGAAATATACAGTTTTTTTATTTCTAAATAAATAAATCCATTATTTGGGCTTGTGACGTCACTACATGAAAATGTCCTGTCTCCGAAAATGTTCCTATTAATTTTGTAAAATTCCGCACTGATTTATTTTTTTTATATGGCAACACTTTGATTTCAGGCGAATTTTTGAATTTGACATCTAAAGTTCACTAGATTTATTGTTTGTTCTCTGCGAACTTATCATTTGGTTTGACTTTTTGACAGACGTTATAAAGAGAACCCCATACATTTTACGCTGTCTGTACGTATTTTAGAGGTATAATGGTAGTGGTGCTGATTTTAACAAAATCAAATTTTATAATATTCTTATTATTATTATAATTTACAAGTACAAGTATATTACATTGGATTTAGTCATATATAAACGTTGAACATTATAATGATTTATGATCAATAAGATGGATCAAGGAAAAAAATATTTATGAGATGTAATATTTTGGTATGCCTCGTTATTCTCCTGTGCCCTTTCTTGTGGAAAACGTTATTTTTTTTTTAAATGAAATTATGCACCTATAAAATTATGTCCCGTCTTTCCGGTTTATAAAAAATGGTCTAATTTTTCGGATTGAAATTTTCAAAAAATCGCCAGGGTTTCAAGAACACCATTAAAAAAAAAAACCTACAAAATGTCTTAGAATATTTGCCTAAACTGGAAAAAAAATTAAGTGGCCTATCGTTGAAATGAAGTGTGATTTCCATAATCTGTGCAGAAGCTTATGGATTATTTAATGTTTGCATTTCACGTAATCGTGAAAACCGAGAGAAACACTTGTAAGCGCCATTAGAGAAAGTGAGATAGCGAACTTAGAAACATATAAGTATAAGAAGGTTAACCTAAAGCAGTAAGTTGTCTCGTAGAGCATTCCATATTCGTCTTAGTGTAAGCGAATAAGCATATTGTCATCTCAATCACACCCGTGATGTAAAATGTAGTACTCGATGCAACTTTTAAGTTTGTAAATTCCGCCCGAGCCTATATACAAGGGTTGTCCAAGAATTAAAGACCGTTTCAAAAATCAGGAAAAATTTATCAATATACCTGTGCGTGCTATTATGTGGCAAAAAATTGTATTGCAGCATATATCCGGCAGTCCATATAAAAAAATGGTTAATCATACACACAATACGCGTCTCATACAAAATAAAGGAATGAAAGTACCTGTGTTTCAAAACAAATATGGTCAAAGAACCCTTGAATATATTATCTTCTTCTTCTTCTTCGATGGCGCTACAGCCCATATCGAGCTTTGGCCTCCTGCAACAGTCGCCTCCAACTCCTCCTGTCCTCAGCGGCTGACTTTCAATTTGATACCTGGAGAAGCTGTGCTGCATCCCTTCTTACTTCGTCTTCCCACCTCAGTCTGGGTCTTCCCACTTTTCTCTTTCCACCCGGGTGTCCAGTCAAAATTCTTTTTAGGACGCGTGTATCCGGCATTCTCTGTACATGCCCAGCCCATCTCAACCTGAGGAGTCTCGTATGTGCTGAGATGCTAGGGGCTTTATATATATCACACAATTCTGTATTGTGCCGGATGCGCCACTGTTCACCCTCTTTCACGGGTCCACATATTCTTCTCAGCACTTTTCTTTCAAAAGTATCCAGCATTTCAGCCATCTTTACCGTCAGTGTCAGCGCCTCACATCCATACGCCAATACAGTTCTAACAATGGTCTTATATATGGTTATTTTAGTTTTTCTGTGGACACTACGTGACTTAAACACTGGCAGCAAAGAGGCAAAGAGAAGCAAAGCTTGAATATATTATACCATTAATATTTAACAAATTACACCATTAGAATTTAAAGAAAATTGCTCTTTAACAAAATTCTCACTGATGTCAAAATCATGGCTCTTAAGGCGAGAATACACCTGCCTTTAAAATGGAACAGTAGCTTGCATGCCTGTTAATGGCATGTACAAGTTACTGGCACAATGTGGATACATATGCAAGTTAAACTTGCATGCAATTTGCGTCCTTGCATGCCTGTAACTTGCAAAACGTATACATAAGCTAGTCACGAGACAGTAAGTGTCTCAAGTCACTCAGTTCTCAAGCTTTTTAGCAATGGAAAACATTCAAAGTGAATTAAATATCATCGTATTGCAATTGGCAGTACAATGTGTGTCTAATTTAATAAGAAAAAAAAAAGAGTAAAAGAAGACGGATTTGGGTGGCCCACGGCGACAACAAGTCAGCTACTAGCATGCCCGTACCTGTCGCGACATTCACACATGCCAGTTTCGTAGCCCCCCGCGTCCCCTCCCTCATGTTGCATGCCAGTAGCTGCCTAAAAATCAAATGTTGTGCTATCTACTTGCATGGCAGTTACAGGCATGCAAGTTAGCGTATACACATGATAGTAGCTGGCATGTGCAAAGGAGCTTGCGTATTAAGATAATATTTTGCTCTTTCTTACCATGCATTAAATTGCAAGTAAGTGATCTACTAATGTATTGTTATCATTATGTTGCTCAACTTTTTCATGATATTTAAAAATATTTTTTTTTTTCCTATTCCGCATCACAATGTCGGTAGGTATGTTATATGTGTAAGTGTATTTGTGTATGTTGTTGCTACGCTAACGCGTTTATGATTATTTAATTTGTGGTTGTAACTAATCTGTGGAACTAATCTCCTGCTGACAAGCTACTTGCAGTAGCTTAGCGGGAAATTAATTCCAATTGTATGCAATTTTTGTACAATAATAATAAAATAAAATTATACATTTTAATACATAACTAAATAAAATCACAAAAAATTGACATCTTCTAAAGTTTTCATCATAACAAACACAAATAATTTTTTTTTTTTTCTACAACCAATCTTAGTACTTGTGAAAAATTGTAATATCTGTATCGGTGCTAGGTAGGTAAAACATACCCGCTGACAACTTTTGACGATGTCTAACTACCTCGCTGAAGGGTAGCTGACTAAATCCTCATTTCTTGTCGATTCCTTACCTCCCCCCGCGCAGCTATTGGGGGCACGGAACAGTTGAGTGCGGCAAACTAAAATTATCGAGCAACATAAATTGCCTTGGGTAAATTTTACCCAACCTTACGCTCACCGTAAGGTTGGGTAAAATTTAAGGGGGGTTGCTAAACTGTAGCATGGTAATGTGTGATTCACTAAAATATCTTAGCTGTCAGTGTGTAATTGAGGTTATAAGATGTTACAACTTGAAATGAAGGAATGCATAGCTCAGTGTAGGTAAAAGCATGTGAATTAGAAAAAGCAATACTTAATAAATCAAACTCTATTATAGGTAAGATAATTTAATAATCACAGGGATTGAAAGAACATCAAGACTCTACAATATTTAAATAATAATCATCAGGGAGCGGTGACTGCTCTAAGAGGTCAGCCATATTAAATCATAAATTGCTTCTACGTTTAAAAAATGAAAAGGCGCCAGTCGTTTATTAAAAAGCCCAAATACTACTAAACGACAAATAGTCTGATATATTTAAATGAGAAAAACCAATAAAATAAAATAACTATACGTCGATGATGAAATCTTCCGTAAAATCTCCGCCCGTCGAGTTTCTGTTTGGAGTTACATGTGTCACACGCCTTCTCCTCTTGCCGCCTGGATCAAACTGAAGTACTCTCTTGTCGAAACCCTCTCGATCTCTCACGAACATGGCAACCAACATCGTCATGAAAGCAGCGCCAACCTCACAGGTCGAAATAAAACAGCATTTAAATCCAGTCGCGGTTCCTACCGCTACAAAGTTAATTTTGTGAGACAATAACATGTCCGTATGTTTGTAATGTAACTGGTTTAATTATATTTGTATAACAGCAGTATTATGTATTTTAATATTACAGGCTGTGGCAATGGCATGACGCTGATAGAATTGTCCAAGGAAGGCTTCTCATCTCTACTGGGAGTGGACTACTCCGAAGCTGCCATCAAGTTGGCAACCACCGTAGCCGAGGAACACTCCTATGACATCAAATACGAGGTAAACGTTATTGCCAACTGGTTACGCGTGCGTAAATTTCATGTTCCAATATTAAGCCATTTGAGAAGAGCGTTTGCTGAAAATACGAGCATCATCTATACACGATGCATATTATGTTATTTTAATTGTTTAGATCATGGGTCGGCAACCATTTGTTGTAAAAGGGTCAAATATTTTACGTGGGGATTATTACGGGCCGCACTTAGGTCATGTGTCAGTATACATATACCAATTTGGAAGGAGGGTAAGGGTACCGCCGGCCCGGGAATCATTTTGTGGATAACCAACACCTTTGCCATAGATCATCTCTTGTGGTTCGTTACATTTGGTGACTTAGTAGCAGTGCCCGGGTTCACGGGGTGAGGTTTTTCCGGGTCTTTGCGGCGGAAGGTCCGCCCATCAGCTACATGGCAGGTCGGATCGGGAGAGAATGGTTGAGGGAGTCCCTTTGATTTCAGCTGTACTCTCTCGGAACATCGCATTGCACCGCAGTGGGAGGGATGGATTCATACGTCCGTCACTCCTGGACACACTGACCCCCAGATTCGTACCCACCCCTAATGCCTTTTTCCGTCCCAGAACTTCCTCTCCTAAAAAGAACCTCCACACAGCATCCCCAAAGATGACATAGGCCCTGAGGGGAATTAATTTCCTCAAAGACTCTTAAGCCGGAGCTAAAAAAAATTTAAAAAAAATATATATATATATACAATATTTTTGTACAATATTTTATTTTAAAAATAAAAGGTTTATTGTATCTTTTTACTAGATTTTTTGTAGTTAATAAAATCAATGAGATTTTTGTGGTTGGATTTGACTCCCGACTAATTTGATTTGACTAAATGTGAATCCGATAACCGAGAACAGTGCTTGTTTTTCGATAATTCATAATTGAAAAAAATTTGCTATCCTATCCTTTCACTCTATGTGATATCGTCTGTTACGTGCATTGCGGCGAGAAACTTGCGGGCCGCACCAAGACGCCTCGCCGGGCCGCAGGTTGCCGACCCATGGATTAAATAACAAAATTTTTGATTGTTGGATATGATTTGTTATCTTTGAACAGTTTAGTCTACGTCTACATCTGTCACGAACAATATTGAGACAAGAGAGAGGATGTGGACTGTAAATCTAATTTGTATGAAACAAGACAGTTGACTGCGTTTTTTACAGTCAATCACAGGATTTGGCAAATGAAAGGAGAAAGGCCCTACCTTTGATGGGTTCATCTGCTGTCATGGCCCGATCTTGATGCTGGCTGCTCTACACAATAATAGCACAAAATGGTGGTTACAATTACCGACACTTTTTGGCATATTAATTAGTATTTTTACGATTATTAGCGAGATTTCGAAAGCAAGATGTGAACAATATCATGGTGAATTTTCAACTGATTTGATATGGGTAATTTTAGAATTTTGTGCAAATATTGTATACGTGTTCCAAGTAGGTATGAAACACCCACAGTAGGGACTTTCAAGGAAAGGAGAAAGACAAAGGGATAAAATAACAATGAAGGACGTGGGAACATGGGTTTAGTTTTTAAGCTGTTTCAGAACTAAACAATGTTGGTTACGCATTGCAATATGTTGTTTGTTCGTAAATTTAAATAAATATATATCACAAATAAGGTACTTACTCACTCCTTGGAATTAACAGTCCACCTAAATGGATTGTTTTTTAAAAATAGAATCAAAAACAAGAAAATAATTGACACTGTCTGTTTCTTGGAAAATTTTCATTATTGTGAAAAGAAACTTTGAGTTTGTGTATTCATTGACAAATTTAATCTCTTGTAAAAACTTATGAATCACCCAAGGATTGCATTGACTGCATCTAATTGTTCATTGGATGACATTAAGGAGGCCTCCACACTTCAAGATCAGCAAAAAACAAGGTTGGTGGATTTGTTCTATTCCCTGGAGTTCCTCTTTGTACCATTTGTGATATATTTGTTCGCAAGTAGAGTTTTTTCCTCCGCCCGCATCCGCCGCACGCATCCGCCGCCAAGAACCGGACAAACCGGTAACCGACGAGTTCATTGAAAATCATTTCATCGAAAGCAAATTCATCGAAAACGAGTTCATCGAAAACTAGTTCATCGAAAACCAATTCATCGAAAACCAATTCATCAATTCGCCAATTCATCGATTCGCCAATTCATCGAAAAAAAAGTTAGGTTAGGTTAGTCTCCTTGTCCAAAGTTTTATTATCAATTTTTTTTATACATATATATATATATATATATATATTTATCCCCTCTCGTACTATGTTGATTTTGCGCGACGGTACACCAGTTTTTTATTGATCCGTTTGGGTTTGTTGATCTGGCCGGATTTTTAGATCCGTTACCGAAGCTGGCATACAAATCCTGATCCATGTGGATCTACTTTTGTCATCGAGATTTACCTCTAAGCCACGCCCATTTTTCGGTGACATATACATTTTACACGTTTTTATTTGTTGATCTCCATATATGTATATATGGATGGTGCCGGTCTGTCGAACTTTTCTGCTCCTTTTAGTAGGTAATCGTAGGTACGTTCTTATTTGCCACGTTTTGACCGCGAACTGTGCGCAATGCAAATAAAAAATGTTCTATGTGCGTCTGTCGTATTGTTCAGGTCCATTTAGTATCGGTACGTTCTATAAAGATTAAAATATACTTAAGAGGATAGACCGCCTCACAATTGCGTCATGGTACTTTACCCTTGAAAAGTGTTTTTATTTACCACCTAACACGTGCCAAACTACTTGTACGGACTAGTTAGAGCGGCTTTTTATCGTTACCCGGTTGGGAAACTTTCTGATGCGAGTTAAGGTGGGGACCAAAGACTCGAACTCGAAAAACTACTGTAACCATTAAATAGAGTTAGCACACCTATTGGAGATGGCTTGAGTAATGAGACTACGAACTTTGACTACGAATCCAGAGGTCGCGGGCTAGCATATGTGCGTAGTATGTATATTCATTTCTAATTAAGAGGATGAACAGTTTGAACGGATGTACTTAATCTTCGAAAACGGTTTTTATTACTTATGTGTACGCCATTACGAACTTCGACTAAGAATCCGGAGGTCGCGGGTTAGCATCTGTACGTAGCATGAAGATAAATTTTTACTTTAAGAGGATTAACAGTTTCATCTTGGGGGTCATCTATTAATCACGTGAGACTCGAAAGGGGGGGGGGGGTCGGAAAAAAACACGAAATATCACGTGGGGGGGGGGTATAATGAGATATCACGTGTATTTATTTTTCGTGATAATATTCTGAAAATTTCAAAATACTTTGTACTAAAAAAAATACACGTGATTTTGGGTATGGGGGGGGGGGGGGTAGTCTTAAACCTTACCACATATCACCGGGGGGAGGGGGTTAAAAAGTTGCTAAAAAACATCATGTGATTATTAGACGACCCCAAATGAAAAGGAATAAAGGGTGGGTAGGAATCTGGAGGTCGGTGTGTCCAGGAATCTATCACTTCCACTGCGGTGCAAGGCTATGTTCCGAGAGAGTACGGCTGGAAAAAGTCAAAGGGACTCCTCAACACTCTCCCAATCCGGCCTGCCATGCAGCTGGTGGGCTGATGCATCCGCCGCCAATACCCGGACAATCCTCACCCCATGAACCTGGGCACCCCTGCTAAGTCACCAAACGAAGCGAACCACTGGGGGTGACCTATGACAGAGGTATTGGTTATCCAAAAAATGGTTCCTGGGGCGGCGGTACCCATACCCACCTCCCAAATCTTAATCTTGAAGGCGACCTTTTGAATTTCCAGATGGATTTTCTCGAAATAACGCCATGCGCCGCAGTGAGAGGGATGGATTCATCCGTCCATCACTCCTGGACACACTGACCCCCAGATTCCGACCCACCCTTCATACCTCTTTCCTTCCCCGGACTTCCTTTTCTTCTTTTCATTAAAAGAAGCCCTCCACACAGCATACCTAATAGAGTTATTATAAACGAGGTATTCCAATTTGGGAAGCGGGTATGGGTACCGCCGCCCCGGGATCCATTTACTGTATAACCAACACCTCTGCAAGCAGTTTGCTACGTATGGTGACTAAGCAGGGGTGCCCGGGTTCATGGTATCAGGTTTGTCCAGGACATGGCGGCGGTTAGGTCTGCCCTGCTGCGTGGCGGGCCGGATAAGAGAGTTTGGTTGAGGGAGGCCTTTTGTCCTTTCCAGCCGGACTCTCGCGACCCATCGCCTTGCACCGCAATTGGAGGGATGGAATTTTAGGTCCTTCACTCCTAGGACACATTGACCCCAGATTCCTATCCACCCTACATACCTTATTCCTTCCCAGAACTTCCTATCCTTCCCTTCCTTAAAAAGACCCTCCACACAGCATCCCCTTAGATGACATAGGCCCTGAGGGAAATTATTTTTCTCAGGGCCTCCTATGTGGAGCTACTGTAAAAAAATGAGATTGCGATATTCAAAACAATGATATTATACGGCGCACGCACACATAGTAGCAATCTGCCGGCCGGAAACCCCACCTCCCCTCGTTCCGCAGTCCCTACACCTTACCAGCACGTGATACATTGTGTCTCTCGGGAGTCTTGTACCTACCTAGGTACCTAAGCAAACCGCATAATAATTATTTGTTCTTTTCGCCTGGAGGGTATCGGCTCCTTTAATCAATTAGTAAACCAGTAGGTATTGTTTATTATAATAAAATATAATAATGTATTGTTTTTTATAATATTTATTTTTATTTTATAATATAATATAATAATGTAAGTTTTGTTTATTATTATTATTATATTATATTATTATATAATATGTTAATGTATTGTTTTTTTATAATGCCTTGCGCCGCAGTGGGAGGGATGGATTCATCCGTCCATCACTCCTGGACACACTGACCCCCAGATTCCTACCCACCCTTCATACCCCTTTCCTTCCCCGACTTCCTTTTCTTCTTTTCATAAAAAGAAGCCCTCCACACAGCATCCCCAAAGATGACTAAGGTAGGTACTGAGAGGTTTTTTCTCAGGTGGACACCCGTGGAAGTAATGGCACGATCAAGTGAATCAGATACTTGAGTCGGGCCGTGTCAAAAGTCAGAATAATAGAAGAGAATGTATGAGACGATGTTTGAATGTGAATGAGGCAAGGTGTGAGTGTCAAGACTGAATTGTTTGGCGGTCCGACCTATTTCATTGTTTAGTAACGTGGTTTATGTCTGTCTGTAACTCGGGTCCAATGAACTCGAATTGGCTTTGAATTTAAGTGTCATTTTGAAAATTGAACGTGTTTAAAATCCACAAAAAGTACCTACCTAAATAATTCAATACAACCATATTATAACTAAGTCTGTCACGAGTCACGACCCATTTACGCGATCCATTACTTAATACAAAAGTTTGAATACGATATTTTATATAGAATATACAAGAAAAGAAACTATTCATAAGCGTTTTAAAAATTTAGCTGATCCATTGGATAGATTTTTTTACTATGTGCCGTTATATTAAGTGTTATAACATTCATCATTCAAGACTGCACGTGCAAAATAACGACAATTTAAACAACGTTTCAACGGCCGCTTACAAAAGCAAGAAATTTAACATTTAAGTACATGTTATTAGGTGTCAAAGTCCTAAACCACTGTAAACCACTTCTAACGCCGTTGAAAGTTTCTCCAAATGAGGTCACAACTTTGCGGATTTTGACGAGAAGCATACAAGTGCTAGTCCAAAATTTTTAGAAATAAGTTTTTGATGCAGTCTTGAATCGAAGTAAATAATCATGTTAATCAGTGGCAGAACGATACAGATCCTATCATGAAGAAAAAAATAGGATTTTCTAAAATGAATATAACTTAGCTTCTGCTCTAAGATAGTTGTTCCATGGAGCGATTTAGTTGCATTTTTAGAATTATGACTCAAATCCTACGTATTATGTGGTATTATGACTCAAATTATACATTACTACGCATTCTATGGAAGTAAACAATTTTTAAACATTGATCCATTCATAATACACCACATGTCAAGAAGGACTGAAGTCCATGCTATTGTTTGACTCAAATCAGCTTTTTTAAAAGTATATTCAAAAAATTATTTAAAACATATAAAATATTTCGTTTTATTTGCTCGTTTTTTAAACAAAACTAATTGACTTGGTAATAATTTTTTTTTATCTATCAACAAGGATATCCGAAGAAGTAATGAGACCATAGTTAGAGAAAAAATAGTTTTTTGGCTCTTCCGAACTTTAAATTTTTTGGACTTGCACCCGTATATTATTCTCGGTTACAGAATATATGAAGATCAAATTACCGATTACATCCGGCTTCCAAAAATAACATTGGTTAACGTGGTAGGTAAAACAATGTGTGATCGTGTGTATGATTATGTCCGTTTCTGTTTGACACGTGAAATATAAATGGAGTAGAAAGAGACAATTAGGTATGTTATTTAATTGGTCGAAGGAATTGATAAAGAACAAAAAAACAGTACGACGGTTGAAGTCACATGCGAGAAAAGTGAAAACTAAAGTAGACGAGAGTGATAGATACGAAGCATCGCACAAAGAGGAGACCGATAGGCTGGCTACGAAGCAACGCACAAAGAGGAAAGCGATTAGTCTATGTCATTCATTCTCTTGCAGGTTTAATCCTATAGATGTATAACAGATTGTTTGTCTATTTTTAGTGTCGCTTTTTTTCGTTTCATCCAGTTTCAAATCACAACGGTCCTAAAGAAGTTTTCACTTGAATAATTTTATAGAATCTGTGTGCAGTTCACTCACATGCGAGAAAAGTGAAAACTAAAGTAGACGAGAGTGATAGATACGAAGCATCGCACAAAGAGGAGACCGATAGGCTGGCTACGAAGCAACGCACAAAGAGGAAAGCGATTAGTCTATGTCATTCATTCTCTTGCAGGTTTAATCCTATAGATGTATAACAGATTGTTTGTCTATTTTTAGTGTCGCTTTTTTTCGTTTCATCCAGTTTCAAATCACAACGGTCCTAAAGAAGTTTTCACTTGAATAATTTTATAGAATCTGTGTGCAGTTCACTCACATGCGAGAAAAGTGAAAACTAAAGTAGACGAGAGTGATAGATACGAAGCATCGCACAAAGAGGAGACTGATAGGCTGGCTACGAAGCAACGCACAAAGAGGAAAGCGATTAGTCTCTATGTCATTCATTCTCTTGCAGGTTTAATCCTATAGATGTATAACAGATTGTTTGTCTATTTTTAGTGTCGCTTTTTTTCGTTTCATCCAGTTTCAAATCACAACGGTCCTAAAGAAGTTTTCACTTTAATAATTTTATAGAATCTGTGTGCAGTTCACTCACATGCGAGAAAAGTGAAAACTAAAGTAGACGAGAGTGATAGATACGAAGCATCGCACAAAGAGGAGACCGATAGGCTGGCTACGAAGCAACGCACAAAGAGGAAAGCGATTAGTCTATGTCATTCATTCTCTTGCAGGTTTAATCCTATAGATGTATAACAGATTGTTTGTCTATTTTTAGTGTCGCTTTTTTTCGTTTCATCCAGTTTCAAATCACAACGGTCCTAAAGAAGTTTTCACTTGAATAATTTTATAGAATCTGTGTGCAGTTCACTCACATGCGAGAAAAGTGAAAACTAAAGTAGACGAGAGTGATAGATACGAAGCATCGCACAAAGAGGAGACCGATAGGCTGGCTACGAAGCAACGCACAAAGAGGAAAGCGATTAGTCTATGTCATTCATTCTCTTGCAGGTTTAATCCTATAGATGTATAACAGATTGTTTGTCTATTTTTAGTGTCGCTTTTTTTCGTTTCATCCAGTTTCAAATCACAACGGTCCTAAAGAAGTTTTCACTTGAATAATTTTATAGAATCTGTGTGCAGTTCACTCACATGCGAGAAAAGTGAAAACTAAAGTAGACGAGAGTGATAGATACGAAGCATCGCACAAAGAGGAGACCGATAGGCTGGCTACGAAGCAACGCACAAAGAGGAAAGCATAGCGAACCACTTGGGGTGACCTATGACAGAGGTATTGGTTATCCAAAAAACGGTTCCCGGGGCGGCGGTACCCATACCCACCTCCCAAATCTTAATCTTGAAGGCGACCTTTTGATATCTCCAGCTGGATTTTCTCGGAATAACGCCATGCACCGCAGTGGGAGGGATGGATTCATCCGTCCATCACTCCTGGACACACTGACCCCCAGATTCCTACCCACCCTTCATACCCCTTTCCTTACCCGGGCTTCCTTTTCTTCTTTTCATAAAAAGAAGGCCTCCACACAGCATCCCCAAATATGATAAAGGTAGGTACTGAGAGATTTTTTCTCAGGTGGACATCCGTGGAAGTAATGGCACGATCAAGTGAATCAGATACTTGAGTCGGGCCGTGTCAAAAGTCAGAATAATAGAAGATAATGTATGATACGATGTATGAATGTGAGTGAGGCAAAGAGTGTGTGCCAAGACCGAGTTGTTTGGCGGTCCGTCCTCTCTGCCTACCCCTGCAGAGAAAAAGCGTTATGGTTAGTTAGAATTTTATAAAATACATTAAGCAAAATGTTAGAAAACTAACACGAGACTGCATACTGATCCAATCACGATGAGATGGGTTTGATCAAACTAGCGCTGTCTCGTTTGTTTAAAGTGCCGCTATAATGCTGCTAGAGCGAGATGCAACGCCTGTCGAATGACCGCGGGCAGCAAATTGAATATTTTGTGGAGAATTTACAAAAATATATATTCTTCATAAACGTTGAAAAAATTTAGCTGAACAATTGGATACCTTTTTTTAGTAGGTGCCTTCCATATCTGGTCAACCAATGAGAAGGCTTCGTTCACAACACACCACGCCCAACACGACCAATCAGAAGGCTTCCTTTTTCAGCCATCTTTGATTATACACAAGCGGATCAAATGCGTACGGATATTTGGGCGGATCCGCAACGTATGGGAATTTGGACGGATCAACAAATAAGATGCGTATGATTTCCATACAAAGTTCGAAAATTTTATGTGCAATATATCAAAAACTTTTACCGAGAAACTGGCAACCTTGGTATTTGTAGTAACGTTGTTGCCAATTCATACAGATATATTCCATCAAAGCCAAGTTATACGGTGTTAAAGGTGGATCAACATTGTCAACCAACTTCTTACAGGATCAAGATACTACGGGAAGAGGTCAATATATATATATATATATATATATATATATATATATATATATATATATATAATGAAAACAAAGGCGTTATTGTGTTTCTCTATAAAACAAAAGCTTTATTAGTAATTCGTATTTACAACTATTTACAAAATTACACCATCGATTAAAAGAAAGGTTCACTTACCTATAAAACAAAAGAAACAACATTTAATGCCCTTTTTTCAGGTTTCTTTATATAATAATAAATAAGATAATTAGATAATATTTTTAGGATTTTTTTATGCAATAATTCTGACAGTTATATTTAAATAATTCGATTCTGTTGTTTTGCTGTCAGCAGTGATATCTAACCTGGTACTTACTCAGTGCCACTAACTCGGTACTTACTCAGTGACACAGCAAATACACGCTTAAGGAAAGCGCTCATTAGTGGTTTTCTTTACATATAAATTTATTGTCAACTTTTATTGACCAATGCTTTTTTAACTTCCCGGTCCGCTCGGCGTTTTTCTCAAATATCTACAAAATATTTTTTTTCATTGAATTGGCGATTCGCTAAATTGATCATTCGATGAATTGATTTTCGATGAATTGGTTTTCGATGAATTGGTTTTCGATGAATTGATTTTCGATGAATTGGTTTTCGATGAATTGATTTTCGATGAATTGGTTTTCGATGAATTGGTTTTCGATGAATTGATTTTCGATGAATTGGTTTTCGATGAATTTCGATGGTTTTCGATGAATTGATTTTCGATGAATTGGTTTTCGATGAATTTCGATGGTTTTCGATGAATTGATTTTCGATGAATTGGTTTTCGATGAATTGATTTTCGATGAATTGGTTTTCGATGAATTGGTTTTCGATGAATTGATTTTTGATGAATTGGTTTTCGATGAATTGGTTTTCGATGAACTCGTTTTCGATAAACTGGTTTTCTATGAACTCGTTTTCGATGAATTTGCTTTCGATGAATTTATTTTCGATGAACTCGCCGTGAACTGGACAAACCTCACCCCTTGAACCCGGGCATCCCTGTTAAGTCACCAAACGTAGCGAACCACTTGGGGTGACCTATGGCAGAGGTGTTGGTTATCCAACAAATGGTTCCCGGGGCGGCAGTACCCATATCCGCCTTCCAAATTGATATATGATACCTATATAAAAATAAATATATATTAATATATATGGCCGACTTGTATTGAGAGCGCACTACCGGTCATCACTGCCATTTGTTGTTGAGACTTTAAAACGATTTTTTCTGTGAATTTAGATAAATATGTGGGGCATAATTTGAGTGGTTCTACGCAATAAACAATTGTAAATGTGGCAAGCTACGAGGGTGGTCCGATAAATACTAAGCCTACAAAAGAAAAATGAAAATTTTGAAATTTTTATTTTTTTTATTTCTCAACGTAATCTCCTTTTAGCTCGATACACTTACTTGACCCAGCGATGCTCCAATTTCTTTAATCGGTCTGAAAAATACGTTTTTTCGAAGTCTGCAAAGTAGGCCTCCGTGGCGGCGATGATCTCCTCATTCGACTCAAATTTCTGTCCGGCGAGTGACTTTTTCAAGTTTGGAAACAAAAAGAAATCACACGGGGCCAAATCTAGAGAATACGGTGGATGGGGCAGCAGTTCGTAGCCCAATTTGGCCGTGGCGAGGGCGGAGGTGTGAGCCGGTGCGTTGTCATGGTGGTAGAGCACTTTTTCTTCGCTAAATGTGGCCATTTTTTCTGCAATTCGGCGTCGAATCGGCCCAATAATTCGGCATAGTATAGCCCTGTGATCGTTATGCCCTTCTCCAGATAGTTGATGAAGATCACACCTTGTGAATTCCAGAAAAGTTCCTTGGTCTCTGGCGTGTACCAGTGGATCCATGTTTCGTCGACGGTCACGAAATGACGCAGAAACTCCTTCAGATTGCCCTTAAACAGCGTCAAACACTGCTCTGAAATGGTCTCACGGTTTCGCTTGTTGTCCGGAGTGAGCAAACGTGGCACCCATCGCGCCGACAGCTTTCTCATGCTCAAAATTTTATGCAGGATATGCCTACTGTCTCAGCTATCTCGCGCACCTTCAATCGGCGGTCTGCCATTACAAGATCGTGGATTTTTGTTATGTTATCCTCCGTGGTAGTCGTTTTCGGGGCACCTGGGCGTAGCTCATCAAAAACCGATGTGCGACCATGTTGAAACTCGTTAAACCAATTTTTGACAGTCGCCATCGAAGGAGAAGAGTCACCGTAAACAGCATCCAAGCGCTCTTTGATTTTGCTGCGCGATTAACCTTCCAAAAACAAGAATCGAATCACCAACCAATATTGCTCTTTTTCTATTTTTCTAAAATCTGCAGACGCGCCCGCTTCCAAACGCTATCAAAACAAAACTACGAGTCCGATTCGGCTGAAATTTCTACACGAACGATGAAAAAATGTACCACACGATAGTAAATTTCTCTTGCGATAGTGGTGCCATCGGGCGGTGAGGCTAAGTACTTATCGGACAGCCCTCGTATAAAGTGTGTATATGCTTTTTATGAATAAGGAATTTATAAATATTTTCGTCTTTGTTTTCAGGTGCTCGACATTCTAAATGAAGATATCGACAAATATGCGGGAAAATTCAAGGTAGTCCACGATAAAGGAACATACGACGCCGTTAGCCTAAACCCCGAAGATACCAAAACCAAGAGACTAACCTACATTGACAAGGCGGCAGATCTACTAAACGCAGGCGGCCTGCTGGTTATTACCTCCTGCAACTGGACAGAGTCAGAACTGACAGAGCATTTCAAACACAAATTCCAGATGAAGAAGGTGTTACCAACTCCGCAGTTTCAATTTGGCGGGAAAGTTGGCAACGTTATCACGTCTATGATCTTTGAGAAAATAAATCTGTGATATTGTTTAATAATTTTATGATGTTATTTATAAATACACTAATTAAGCTGATTGTAATGCTTATTTTAGAAGAGGTGAAAGAATAAATTAGTGCGATGGAAATAAATAAACAATGGACTTGAAAAAAGATTAATAGTAGCAAAAATAAATAATTTTAGAGTAGCATCTTCACTCCGATGACACAACATATCTGCGATAAACATATTAAAAAAGATTTATACTAACAGCAACAAAGCTTGCCATCTAGATTTTGCTTCATTGGTGTTTTAAACATGACAATATTCTAAGTGTTTCTATTTAACAAAAAGATAGCACTCCCCACTGGCAAGTTATTTCTGCAAGTTGGGAGATAAAACAGCTGTGCACCTACACTATACGAAGGTAAAAATAATTCAATGTTATGAAGTGTTCATTAGACGGGTGCGACACACAGCTACAACAGATAAAAAATCATCGCACGCCCAATATCGCTCTCCAAACAATCCCATAAAGACCTGTCACACAGAGCAGATGAAGCGCTCGAAGCTCAAAGTTAATACGCCGTAACCGCTGCCGAGGCGATATGCGAAAAGTTATGCGACCCCCTCTCCGCCGAAAACAGGAGAGGGGGCCATTTTAATTATGGACCTGCCTAAACGGGCGGATGACAGCTGTCAAGCTGACAGATTCAGTACCTACTAAAAAATGGCATTTCATGACAGCTCTCTAATTCATATGACCCCCTATCCTACCGTAGGAAGAAATATTTGATAGCATTATGTGATGGTACAACACATGAGCGCTCGCGGTTCAACAGATATCTACCAGCGCTTTTATAGCTTTGTGTGTCACCTACATTAGTGAAACAGGAGAGGGGTCATTTTAATTACGGAGCTGCCTAAACGGGCGGATGACAGCTGTCAAGTTGACAGATTCAGTACTAAAAAATGGTATTTCATGACAGCTCTCTAATTCATCTGACCCCCTCTCCTACCATAGTTAGAAATATTTGATAGTGTTGTGTGACGGTACAACACATAAGCGCTCGCGGTTCAACAGATATCTGCTCGCTTTTATATTTGCGTGTGGCACCTACATTATTGTGCATGCGATGATCTTTTATCTTCGCATGTAGCACGAAATGAAAAATGTTTTAGACAATATTGTAATGTTAATTTATTTTATTTCACTTACGGGAACTTACCCATACTATGTGACCAACTTTTTGCAATTTTTAACCCCCCCCCCCCCTCCGGTGGTTAAAAACCTAAGCCCGCCGCCGCTCATTTGTACCAAGCGTGACATTTTGAAGACCCCCCCCCCCTAAACGTGTCACGTAGTATGGGTACGTTCCCTAAACAATAAAAACATAATATATATAACATAACATGTATAACTTATCTTTTATATAAAAATCTCGTGTCACGGTGTTTGTAGTCGCACTCCTCCAAACCGGCTAGGCCGATTTTTATGAATTTTTTTATTTGTATTTGGTAGGTATGAGAATAGGTTTTAAAGTATATTTTATACCGCTAGATGATTAGGGTGTCCCTATCAAGAAAATAAATTCTTTTTTATTTGGCATCAAAAAATACCTATAAACCCAAATTTCAACCCTTCTACCCCCACCCTCCCATTTTTTAATCGTGATTTTATTATTTTTGCAAGAACAAATTTAACCATCTTTCGTATTTCAAACAAAACGAAATTATTTATGTTGTTGAATGACAGATGGCGCTACGTCCGCTTCATCGAACTTTCATCCACACATGCGCAAGACATTCACGAGAAGCGTCGCGTCATTTTGATATTTCATTCGGCATCATGTTCTCGCGTGGGCAAACCATCAAGCTTATTTGTGTTGGATAAAGACGGACTGACAAAAAATATCGTACACTCAATTGCTCTTCGAAATTCATATTGATTTTCTTTACTTCATTTTCCTACTTTAGTTGATGTTTTTTTGTTTTTATCGGCTGTCATGGTCTACAGGTCTAGAGCGCTCCATTCCTCTTTCTGTCATAGATCCCATCCTCACACACTTACAATACATTAATTATTTTTTATTTAACAACCAAAATATTCACTAGAAATAATTTATGTGGCAGAACAACGTCTGTCGGGTCAGCAGTAATATATATGAGTCGTTTAATTTCTATATCCGCTATATCAACTTTCACTGAGAAAACTGCAACAAACTGTCACATCTCTAGCGTAAATAAATAATTGCATTTTAATTTTTTATATAATGAATTGGAGTAATGTACTCGTACATTCCAAAAGTGTTCATTTCTCAATGTATGTCTAGAAATAGGTTAAACGTCACATACGTTATAATCTACGCATTCACAGATGGTGCCAATTAAATTATTTTGGTTTTTTAATACTTCTTGCACATTATGCTTTAAAATATTAAGGTAAATTAATTGTTTGCGCCTGAACATATTTAATATGAACATTAATAAATAGTTTTGTGCATAAAAAAACCTAAATCTTTCAAGAGAGGCTGAAAAATTCAATTTTGTATCGGTGACTCAATCTAATATTGCATTTTTCATACGTACGGGCACTTCACCTCAATATTTTAAAGCAAAACTCGCAAAAAGTATTAACTTTTTACCCGCGTTGATCTACTCCGTTTTTTCAATACCCATACGCGGTATGTATATGTCATATTTCAAGTACCACGAGGCACGAGGACACATTCACTTGATTATAGATGTTTTTTACGAAAAAAAATTTTACTTTCGAAATATGCCTGAATATGTCAGCATCGTGATAGTTACACGAATATCCTAGCGAGCGGGAAAAAATACTGTGACATAGTAGCGCTGTTATATCGGCAGTCGAAGTTAGCGTAACAAGGGCTGATACGGGCGCGTGTGAGGCATGGCTTTTGCCGTATCAACTGTTGTTACGATCGCGTGGAAAAGGTTAAAAACCTAAAATAATTTGATTGGCGCCATCTGTGAATGCGTAGATTATAACTTATGTGACGTTTAACCTTAAGTAATTTCGATAAATAAAATGGATATAGCCACGGACATATGAATATATCTGGACCTGCCCTAAGTGATAAAAACGTATTATTTCCCCCTCCCCATGGAGCCAGCTGGAGCTCCTCCTTGGAGCCAGCTCGCTCCATGGGGAGGGGAGAGAGCCTCACTTGAATCTAAAATATGTGACGTCATCATTCTTGTCCTGACCAGCGCGGAACTAACATCCATACATTTTAAGAAATAACACGCCAAAAACAGTAGCTTGTGCTATACATTTATACCCAGATATAGCGAATGTGGGTGGTTCTCCAGTGTGCTCGTCGCTGGTTACAGGGGTAAGTAAATTATGAAACATTTGTAAAAGTGTCTTAACTAAACACGGCAACAAAATATTGCTATGTGAATAGGGGCGAATCTTTTCGGGGCGAGCATTTGGCCTTCGCAAATATTTTATTAACGTGGCAAGCAATTCGCGCTCCCATGTAAAAAGGTCAATTCATTCAAAGCAGATTTTGCTTTTAAGAACTAAATGGAGATATTATAATGCGAGATGCCTATATACTGTCAGATTGATTTTTTAACGAATCACAGTATTCTTTCCTCTCTTCGCCCTCCATAGTTTTGTTTTTCCCCTCATCCTTATCTTCTGGTCTATTGAATTTGGATGTCTATGGATATAGCGGATTTTGATACTCACTTCGAGATTTACTCTCGATATAGAGGCTTTGAAACTCAAGTGAACTGGCGTGCAAGTTTCAAAACCTGCCATCTTGGCAAAATAACTGCTCGTGATTGGTTGAATTCCGATGTAGCGGGTTTGGTAGTAACTTCTTGAATGATAAAGCGGGTTTTATTTCTCACTCACAGTTTTAACGTGGTTTTTGGTTGTGATGAGAGAGGTTTTGAAACTCAATTTTAGGTTTGTCTTGTTCCTCGCAAAAATGTGAACAAGATGTCATACTCAGATCAATTTGGCAAAAAAATCGGATATAGCGGGTATTGAAATTATAGGACTCATATATAGGTTACCACACCAGAACAAAAAATTTACATGGAAGTATAAGTTACTTATATAATTAAACATACATAATTCCTGGAATAATTTGTTAACCCATTACCCATTCCATCAGAGTCGCCGTAATTGGCGGCTATCTTTGAAAGCCTTCACTCTAGAGCCGCCATAATTTTTGATTTGTTCTTCGTAATGCGAGATTATTTACTAATGGAATTGCAATACGAAGAACATATGAAGCACTTGTCCGCAGCATCCTGGAATACAGCTCCATTATTTGGGCACCCTCTGAACAAAACCATATCCTAGAAACCTGTATATAAGGGAGTATACATACTACCCATTCCTGTATCCATCGTTGTTCTTAACAGGAATGCTCGATCTTAATACCTAAAGGCGGGTACAGATTGCCGTAACGTAACACGCAATGTAACACGCAATGAAAGAATTTGCCGTCCACATTGTCGCAATGTATCATGCAATGTAACAGAATTCTCATAGTGTGGACGCCTTGCTCGCACGAACCGCGCATACTCCGCGCGCGAACAGAGCATTTCAACTCGTGCAATCCACAATGCTTCGGTTTTTTGCCGAATACAAAGGGGCGCGCAGTGTGCGCGGAGCGTCTGTGTGAACGGCTTGTTCGTGTCTGTACGTCAGAACGCGCGCGAACAATAGAGAACTTGTTCTCGGCAGACTGAGCTATGTTCACCGCGCGCATGCCGGGAACAGCTGCGAGTAGGTACATGTTCGGTTCGTGCGCGCGCTGCGTCCACACTTATGAAATGTTTCTTTCATGTTACATTGCATGTTACGTTACAGCAATCTGTACCCAGTGGCGGCGTAAGGGGGGGGCGGAGGGGGCGGTCCGCCCCGGGTGCCAAGCACCAAGGGGTGACAACGACAACTCACTCGTACATACAAAGAATGCGTTTAAAATCTCCCTCTGTAAAGACATATCAATAAATAACTACCTAATCTTGTACCTAGCTACCTACATACCAATATCATATTTTGAAACGCATCGCTACTATATATATTTTTTTCGAGTATAATTTCTAATTCCCTAAAATATTGAATTAATGTTAAGCTTGGTCTGATCTTATATCGCGAGTAACATCGAGCGCGGTGGGAAATATTAATGAAAAATATAAGCGTTTCCGTTAAACGACTATCAGAGACAAGATGGAGTGCTCATCACGACACTTTACCACTGAAGAATAATTTTGAGAAGCTTGTATCAACACTCAAAGAGATGTGTGATCCCACTACCAGTAAAGAAAGCGTTGAAAAAGGAGAAGCAGCATCAACACTCATACCAGCTGTGTGTGACTTCAGTTTTCTATGTTATCTTTCCTTTTGGTGTAACGTCCCAGAAGAAGTTAATCAGACAAAAAAGTTTGGTAAATTTATACAAAGCCGGGACCAGCTCATTTTGGACAAAAATAAATAAATATATACCCCAGTAGATAGGTAATAATTAGATGTAATTAATTCCGTGAGCGGAAATTGAAAATAATATATATTATCGTCAATTTCTTAAATTTAAAAATACGTAAATGTCATTTTTCAATGACCTCCATGTTGTTATCTTTACTTTAAAAAACAGCCTACGTTTTTAAATGGTTTGTCTGGCTACGCAGGGTTTGTATAGCGGGCTTGTGAATATTATCTTAACTTTAAAAAACAGCCTACGTTTTTAAATAGTTTGTCTGGCTACGCAGGGTTTGTCTAGCGGGCTTGTGTGACAGATCGGCCGCGCCATGTCAGTTTCGAAGACGCGAAGTGAATTTTGATTTTACGCAATTGAAATTTAAAATGCATCATTTTCCGCCTCCCCCAATGCAAAAAGTTTCCGAAATACGTAATTCTAACAATTATTCAACTTCTGCAAAGTGTTTTTTCGTGAAAAAGTGCATATTACCGCTTTTGCACTTTGAAAAATGACATTTTCGTATTTTTAAATTTAAGAAATTAACGATAGTGTACATTTTTTTCAATTTCCGCTCACGGAATTAATTACATCTAATTATTACCTATCTACTGGGGTAAAAATTTATTTTTTTTAGTGTAAAATGAGCTGGTCCCGGTTTTGTATAAAATTAATAAAAGTTTATACAAAAATCTTGGCTATCATTGGAAAAATGTGTAATAAAAAATAAAGCTCTCGGCATTTGGTCAACCAAACGGTGGAAAAGGCTATTTGCTACGCAACAAAAAATGTGTGGACTTAGACATTCCGATTGAAGGAAAAACAGGAGAAAACGTGTACCTGGAGAAATGGCCCGATATGCTGAACTTACATTACCAGAGGAACTGCTTAGAATGCCACGATAGATTTTACGAAGAATTAGACCTTCGTTGCAGGGCTATGATTTTATTCTGGTTACATTAAGTGTTATTCAGCCTAAAACGATGGTAACATCACCAGAAGAAGATCTTCGTGGAATGGTTCCAAATCTGTTAAAAAATTACGATACGTGTCGGAGATTTTACGATTGAGGCGCCATTTGGAAGCCGCCAATATTTCTGCCCAATAAGCGGTTCAATAGACTACATTGGAGCTTCTCAGATTCATTGTAAAATGGGGCTATTCTGAGTCTATTCCAAGTTTAGTGCTATGCGTTTTTTTAACAATTTGTGTTTCAGTGGCTTCACGTGAAAAAAGTTTTTCAAAGTTAAAATTAACAAAATCTTACTTAAGATCCACAATGAGAGTAGCGCGACTAACCAGTCCTTCGATTTTATTAATTGAAAGAGACAGGGAAATCAATTTTGATAATGTGATCGAATATTTTAGTAAAATGACGTCTCGTAAGCATGTTTATTGCATGTTTATTTTATTTTAAGTAAGGGTGCTCAATACGAAACCGCCCCGGGTGCCAATCTACCTTACGCCGCCACTGTCTGTACCCGCCTTTAGAAGCCCGCCGAAAAATATTTTTGGGGAAACATTTTTTTAAGCTGATCTCCGGTACTGTACTGAATCCACCTATGATGAAGGAGATTAACCTATATGTCCCTAACGCATATACTCGTGGGAGATCCCACGCACTTTTTTATGCTCCGAAAGCGAGAACTTCTTCCTTTCAGAATGCCCCATTAAATAGAGCAATTCAACTGCTAATGCTACGGGCACACATGCTCATTTGAAGCCAAAGAGCATGCTACCTAGTAGCAATTGCTACCTAGTAGCATGTGTGTCAGTGACGTTGCTAGTAATGAGCATGCTCATTTCAAGCCGACTGGGCTTGCTCACAAATCAAAAGCCATTTGATTAATGAGCATGCTCATTGGATTATCGAGTGGAAGGGGAAGCCTCTAAGCATGTGTGTACTGGCTAGCTTATGAGCATGCTCATGTCAATCCGATCTCAGTCCGTGGAAGTTGTGTGTTGTATGTACACAGTACCTAAGCGGTTGGAAACGTCATGCCTCATCCGCACGTTTGGCAAACCTCAACAAACCTTCACAAACGCAAACGTGCGGATAGGGTGTTTGGCTTGGTTTGCGTAAGTTTGCAAGCGTTTGTTGCCGATTTGCCGAGTGTCGGTTTTTCGTCACAAATCAAAGGGAATTTGCCGCAAGCGTTTGCAATGCATCCACACGTTTGTGAGCACTCAGTCTCGTCTGTGCAGTGGTGGCTAACGGACGTGAGTTGCGGTTAGTATATTCATGCGTGAGTTGTACTTCAAAATGAGTGACTGGTCAAATGAGGACGTTTACGATGCCGGGAATTCTATCAGGGAGAGCCATGCATTTGGGACCCAAGCCATAGAGAGCATAAGGATAATAAGAAGGTTACCGATGCATGGAGTCGCGTTAGTAACTTTTTGAAGAAACTAGTAAAGGAGCTGAAAGCCAAGAAGGAAATTTTTATATTCAGAAAACACCTAAAAAAGAAAGAAGAACGTATTCGTTTCTTCCACTTATTTTCTTGTATTTATAATAAAAATAACTTAAGGCGATCCTATATAGTCCAAGCAAAATCGAAGAATTTACGCCCTTTTGTGGGAGGAGTTTAAAAATACTCGAGAAAAAAGCCTTTGGAAAGGTTGGAAAAGGTATTTGAGATTTTTTTTTACAGGTTGATTTCGTAAAGGCCTGTAAAAACATTAACTCATTTTTTTCGCATTTTTTAATTGTATTAAAACAGAATTTTAAAATTGATTTCACGGAACAAAGCGACGCGGAGCCTAACGTTTAGGGGCGAACAGATAAAAAAAAAAAAACGGGCGTGACTAGTTATGTAGCCCTTCGGTGGACGGCATAGAGTTCACTTTGAAAATCCAAATTCGTCTACTGCCGGCCGTATTGTAAAATAACAACGCGAAAATGCATATTTTATTTTATTTTGTGAACTTCGGGCGTAAATATCATTTTTTTTAGCGATTATTATAAAAGAAACTGAATTTGCTACATTAAACAATAAAACCATATTCGAAAAGGGGTTTATAAATAGGAGAATTTGGACTTTTTACCGACTTTAAATTTTATTTTTTTATAGGCTTATTAAAAGACTTAAAAAAAACTGACCAATATTTTTTAGGGCCAAGATATGTTCTACACGCAGTATTTAATAGAAGCTTCTATAATACTTCTAAGCGATCCAATTTTCAAAACAAAAACATACAATTTTGTATGATTTTGCATTATTTACAATAGCTTCATCTTAAGCCAAATGTTATGGCCGATGCAACAACCTCGACGTCCGTCATGCTTGCCTCTTCAGAACAAACTAATGCACTCGCAAGCGTGTGGATGGCCACGTTTGAATTCCGAAATCAAGCCAAACGTTTGTAGAGATTTGGAGTTTGCGGCAAGTGGCAAACGTGCGGATGAGGCATCAGATTCATTCGTTACTAACCTCACTTATATGAATATTATTGCGGCGGTGCAGCGCATATGTTTTGATTTAGGCAAAAAAACTATAAATTAGAAGCATTACATGCACAATATATACAAAACTTTGAGCGACGTTACATATTAATTCTCTACTTAAGTGTTTTACGTTTGAAAAATGGTTAATAAGTTCGTTGTACCTCGTTGTAAAGGAAATTACGACAACGAAACAAGATGGAAGACGTTCAAGTTCCCAAATGATATTGATGTTATATTACGTAATAGACCGGGATTTCATTCCAATAAAATATTCAACGGTAAGTGAAATGTGGTTATTTTTTTATTGCAAATAGCTACAGAATTCAATTTTGTACATAACCTCAATGTATATGAAAAACGTCAGAAAAATCGATTGTAATGTGGTGTTTGCACATGTTTTTACTTTTATTTTAAAATGTGTTTATTGTCTAATAATGTTGTTGTCTCATAACTTTCTTGTCTAATTTAATATATTGTATCGGTTTTGCTGTAATGAAAGACAACACAATGAAAAAATGCAACGTGTCAATGAAGTGCCGAGATAGGTATTTAATATTTATTGTCGTGCATTGTGAAAAATGACCCACATTATGTTTACAAGTAAAATTGAATGCAATATTGATTATTGAGGTTTAGAAAGAGATTGACATTTATGATTATTTGAGATGGTGAGCATCTTTCAACATCATATCGCAAACCAGCATGTTATGCTGCCAGATCTGCTCTCAGTTTGATATATCTTGTAAGATAGTCTGCTGGTGGAAGAATGAGCTTCATTTATAAATAAAAAATAAATTAACTTAATTAATAACTTAACTTAACTAAAGTACCTAATAACTTTTCAGGTTTGCGAGCTGCATTTTAGAAAGGAGGACATCGTTACAACCAGTGTCCACGAAGTGCAAGAGGGTGAAACTTGCTATCCCGTATCCCGTCAATTCTGCCAAATTGTCCAGCCTACCTGTCGGCGACTCCTGAGAAAGTGTGGACTGTGGACGGAAGGAAAAGCAGGAAAGAACTTCTTAATTTACAAATAACAGTAGAAAAGAGCATAGTTTCTATTGCAGTCTTTGAATGTCAGAACCATTTTTCAACTTTTAATGATTTTTTAGGTTGCATTGACAAAAATAACTTCCCAACTGATTGCATTACCGTGAAAAAAGAAATTTCCTAGTTTTTTTTTTATCTTGCATCAACTCCATTTCCAAAAGTCATTGCATCTGCCGTTGTTGATATAAATTTACAGTTGAGTTTATTTGTTGAAAGCGTAGAATTAAAACAACTAGGTGAAAAAACATTTCCACAGCAAATAAACAATTACAATGAACTTAATACTATTTTATTATCAATTCAGTCCTTCAAAAATGTTTCTGACAATGCTAGAAACTGTGGTTCATTTACTAAGTGAAGTTGATAACTTATTAACAGATGATAACTAAAAAGCAAAAAAAAACAATTTTTAACAACAATTACAATTATTAAATCGAAAATCAGGGGCTGCAAGATATTCACCATGTTTTGCAGTATTCTTATTTCAACCCATTCATATAAATTTCTACGAGGCTCAGATCATCTAACGTTTCCCCGTCCTAGAACTTTGAGAAGAGTTTGCTCCAAGTTTCATACAAACCAACTAAATGAACAGAGTGACACTCATTTTTTGTCGTTTATGCAACATAAATTTAATTTGTTAATGAAAAGTGATTTAAATGTAACATTGATGATAGATGAAATTCACATATTGCCATATTTAGATTACAGCGGAGGCAGCATTTTGGGAATAGCTTACATTAGTGAAAACGCAGCTACTACTGCACATGTCTTTGTGATTCAAAGTTTACTCTCTCGATATAAAGTAGTAGTCCATATACTCCCCGTTAGTGATAATAATTCCATTAATAGAAAAGCTATGATGTCTTTCAGCACTCCCCCGTTTAAAGACACTCAACAAGTATTATCATTTCCACACTTTGAAGATCATACGTCAGAATCAATAGCTGCGTTTTCTTCCATAAAACGACTTCATGAATCAGAATGTAAAAATTTAGTCAAGTATGCTTACGGATTAACAATGAAATATCTTTGCCCAAGTTATTTTGAAAGACAAAACAAGACAGCTTGTTCAAATGTATTTAATGAATTTGTTCCAATAGGCATTGATGATTCTAGGTGAGCAACATAATATTCCCCATTTTGCAACAACTGCTGATTTCATATATTTAATTCGCACGTGGTGGAATATTATCAATGTAAAAACTCCATTCAAGGGAATACGGTTGTGAAATCTCTTTCAACAACCACTTTCTTTCTTTGTGAAGAAAATGTAGCATATTTGGAAAAATTTATTAAATGGTTAGATTCATGGAAAGCTTCAAATAATAATTTTAATTCACTGACGAGAGAAACTCACTTAGCTATTACACAGATTTCAACTGTCCTGCTAGACATTCATCAAATATTATTTTGCAACATTTAATCAGATCATCTACAAATTCATTGGTAAATAATTATGTTAAAAGAATAAGTGATACTAACAAAATAGTTTTGAAAAGTCACAAAATCTACATAGTAAAAAAAATATTCTTAACTGATTGATATACCCACTTATACCATTCCCTCGTCACCATTCAACATGTCGAAACAATATACCCGTAATACTTATACTACTTTTGTACTACTTTCATTGTTATTATTTTCAGGTGCACATTCTGCAGCAGCCAGCCTCCAGCAACTGCAGCAGACTGCTCTACAATCTCAACTGCCGGCGATCATATCCACCAACTACACAACATTCATATTATACATATTACAACACATATCATTATAATCAAATTTCATTATTAAATGTAATTCACTATTAATTTTGTTTATATTTAGTTTATTCTTTAGGGCCAGTTGTTTCGCAGAATTTGAACAATTCATCAAATTTCAAAGTTAATTTTCAAGTTCTGTTGAGGTTCTACTCAAGTTCTGTTATTATTTCAGCTATATGGAATAACTTGCCCATATTGATTTAATAACAGAACTAAAATAGAACTTTCACAGAATTTTAAAATTCACATTGGAATTTGGTGAATTGTTTAAATTCTGTGAAGCAACTGGCCCTTATTCTAAAAAAAAAATCTTGGTTTTGATACCTTCTCTAATTATAAGTACCAATACACTGTACTTAGAAATGTTGCATTTTTAACAAAGGATATTAATGATTTTTTACTATAAAATTTTCTTGGCTTATTTTACCCGTCAATACTTTTCCCCAATGTGCCATGAACCTGTTTTTTGCACTTCAGTGTGTATTTAGTATAATATTTTCTTTTTTCAGATTACTATTTTGCCGTAATTGGCACCTTATTAAATTTTTTTAATCCATACTCATCAGCCTTCAGCGCCGGCCATCTTGATCCAGTGTCCTGGCCTTTTGGTTTATATAAATATACTGATTTTGAAACACTATGTAAGTACTACCTATTGTAATATGTTTACGTTCAAACATTGGAATTCTTCAGCCTAATAATTATGCAGAAATAATGTAAAAACCTTACCGTTTTACCAAAACTAATCTAATAAGAAATTTAAAAAAAACCTGTTTATTATATCAAATATGTTACATTATGCAAAAGTGAAGGGTTAATAAAAAAATCCTGAATTTGAAACACTATGTACATTTATGTTCAATCCATCATAATACGTTTTTGTTCAAACAACGATATCTACAACTAAATAAAAAGTTGAAATATTCATAGAACTGTTTTATTTACCCGCATATAATCCTTCAAAGCCATAGATATTACAGCACAAACTTCAGGTATAAATTTAGCTTACTTTTCAACCCTGTGAAATGCTGATAATGTGTACAAAGAATCTCCTACAGCCCGGTCTGGGAATAATACATGCTTTGCTGTAATTAAAATACAATATACGTTCAAGTCGTTTATTTGAAATACAAAATACAATATTCGAACCATTTTTTTTTTATTTTTTTTAATTTACAAACTAACGTTTAGACAAGATTTTTATGCATAGCACAAAGGGTAACAATTATTATAAGCAATAATTGTCAGCCTGAAACACTCATTTACATTGAAAAATCTTCCGAGAAAAGATACTTGCCGCCAACGGGACTTGAACCCGTGTCCTTCCGATTGCCGGTCTAATGCTCTGACCACTGAGCTATGGGGGCTTATCAAATTCCCGCCAAATAATTCAATATATACTAGTGTTTCATTCAACATTTACTGCTTATTATATTTTTTCCACCTGAAAACAACCAACTTTATTTTTTGCGAGAGAGACATTGTTAGTGTTAAATCCCTCGCTAGATGGCGATTTTTTTTTTATTTCAAATACAAAAAAAAATTGGTTTTGGTAGAACCTTTGGTTGAAATAAATTATCTTATCACTATAGCAAATATATTAAGAATCTTAACGACCTAAGTAAAGAAGCCGTGTATACAAATTGCGACCCGCGTATTGGACGGAACTACTATCGAATTTACCCTATCAAAGAAAAGAAGAAGAAAAATAATGTGGGAATCTTAACGACGTAAGTGAAGAAAGCTTGTAAACAAATATGCACCCGCGACACGGCGTATTGGACGGATGTACGGTCGAATTCACCCGAGCAGGCTTGGAGGTTTCACCTTTCCGCCGGGTTCATATGAATTAATTCTGAAGAACGTGTTACTAACATTTAAGATGTTTCTAAATGAATACCTCCTGAAGTTATTAATTCATCGGCTTGAAAAATAAAATCTGGTGCTCACCGCTAACTTTAGTTGAACAACGTATTAGAATTTTTTAAAGGCGTACGTTAAAAAAAATGATGGCAACGTACTGTTTTTATTTATCTAAAATATAAATAACTCGCATCTCTTGTGAGGCATGGAAATAAAAATGATAATTCAATTACGAATTCGCCGTAATAAATTAAATTGTGAGCCTCGGGCAAACCCTCAATAAACGTGGTTATGTCTCGCCTTAAGCAGAGTGAAACAGAGACGTGCTAAAATTGATCAATCATATTGCTCAGAAGACACATCTCACACCACACCACAATTTAGGAGGCGGGAATGGTCACTGCCACCCCGGGAACCTTTATTGGATAACCAACACCTCAGCCATAGGTACCCCAAGTGGTTCGCTACATTTGGTGATTTAGCAGGGGTTCCCGGGTCCATGGGGTAAGGTTTGTCTAGGTCCCGGATGACCAGGACACACTGAACCCCAGATTCCTACCCACCCCTTAAACCCTTTTCCTTCCCAGAACTCTCCTCTCCTTCCTTTCCTTAAAAAACCTCACCATACAGCATCCCCAAAGATGATATAGGCCCTGAGGGAAATTATTTTCCTCTGGGCCTCCTGTGTGGAGCTTATGTAAAAAAAATCTCATCTCCGCTCCACTTGTAAAGTTTTGTGGTATAGGACTCAGGTCTGGTGTTAGAAAATAATTATTATACGTTTTAAGATTTTCATGGCCGAAACTATTTTCATTATTTGTTTTTGGGGTATTTTGCCGTGTTGCGCTACCTCCTTCTTTAGCCAACGTTTCAGACAGCGTTAAAGTGTCCACCATCGGGGCAGATGGTAATTTTAGAGAGTAGGTAGCTCGACTAATTTCTGCGGAAACTTTCGTAAATAATTTTTATATCCGTTGACATCTTCTTATCGCATTTCTACTAACAAATGCTCCAAGGTTTGCTCTTCTCGCGATCCAATTACGAACCCAAACCGATCTTTTAATTTTCGGAACTGACTCTATTATGTCCTTGTAACTTTATATACCTCAATGCTTGTAACTGTATAACCGTTGACATCTTGGACCCAAATCAACCGTTTTGTTTTCTTTCGTCAAAAGATTCTTAAATAATTAATAATTGCGTTGCAAGCAAAAAGAATAAGCACTTTGTTTAGTTCTTGGCGAATGGAACTGACAGTTGACACTTACGATGACGTTTATTATTTGACATGAGCATGCTCATTAAATAGCATGTGTGTTCAAATGTTGGCTTTGAGCACGCTCATTCACGAGAAAGCTCAAACCAAGCCTGCTCTTATTGAGCAAATGTGTACAGTTGACTATTTTTGACAGGAGCGTACTCATTAATGAGCATGCTCATAAGCCGGATTCTGTGAGCATGTGTGTCAGTACCTTAACGATTCTGCATTGAGCATTGACATCTTCAATGTTACCTATAGAGAGTTCAGTAACTATTTTTTGACATACGTCTCAACATAGTGAAACTGCTCCCTTGGACTTTTTTTTCTCTTAAATTTTGTAATCTACTCCGTAATAATTTGGTGTATAACTGTTTTATGGAGAACCTGAAAAAAAAATAATTTAGGGCACCTAAAAGCATGTTTTATTTTTACGTACATCTTACAGTTTTTTGAGAAGTTTAAAATTAATCAATAAACCCTCAGAACCTAAATGAATTCAGTGGCTGTGGTAAGTTTCAGTTGAAATAATTTCGGATGCAATGGGTTAGGACATGCGGCAAATATCCACATTTCCTGCTAGGCATATCAAACCAATAAGTGTTTCGAGAGGCACCAGCACAGGTAAGAAAGGTGTAAGAAAGTATTTAATATGACTCCGTCAGTAAAGAGCGCGTTAAAATGTATTAGCTACAACTCCCTCTCACATTCCAGCTCTCAAATAGACCACAAGCATCCTTAATCATGGTTTGCGTTTATTAACAAACTATTTATCTCTAATATCCTGAGTTTTATTATATTAATCAACCACCATTGCATTGATATAACAAAAATTCAAAATTGAAAGGCTACCGACATCTGTGGGTTGCTTGAGTTAAATCAGATTAAATTATTAGACCAACAAGTTGGTGTGAGCCTTTGCTAAAGGTTCATGCCGGTATTGTAGGGAATCATTTGGGTGAAATGCAGATCCGGGCACAGTTTGGAAATTTAATAAAAAGGCACTTTCTAGATGAGAAAAGTGTGGAGAAGATGAATAAAAAATAAATTAAGGCGCGCTCGGCAAAATTGAGGGAGATACAACCGTTCAAAGTATTTAAAAATTCACTTCGCGAACTGATATTTTTCGTTGTTACATACAGTTCGTTGTTCGTTCGCCATGTTTTCACCGCTTAAATATGTTGGATCCCAGACCTAATACAGAATTAATAGTACGCCAGAATCACAAACCATGTTACACAAACCTAGCGTAGCCGCTAAACCACTTGAAAACTCGGATGTTTTTCTTGCCTTGACGTGAGCAGGCGTTATAAAGGGGTACTTTTTTTGTATCACAAACCATGTTTAGCGTATTAGGTTATAAAAAAAATGGCGGGCGGACGCGGGCGAACTGTCAATATCAGTTTGTGAAGTGAAATTTTAAATACTTTGAACGGTTGTGTCTCCCTCAATTTTGCCGAGCGCGCCTTAATTTTTGTTTTATTCAGCTTTTCCACACTTTTCTCATCTAGAAAGTGCCTTTTTATTTAATTTCCAAACTGCCCGGATCTGCATTCCTCCCTATCATTTTAGCTGATTTTCATTTTACCACACTAGTGACATGTCATTTTGGTTTGTTTATGTGTTGGATTTTTTAGATTATAAATAGGCTCAGATCTGGTTTTTAGTGTCTTTTCTACGCAAAAGTTTAAATAGTAAACAATTGCCAGTTTGGGTCGGGTGTAATATTATTATTCACACCGTTATTTAAACATTAAAACATGTTCTTGTAATTGAAATAAAACGTGAAAGTTTTTTGTAAAACCAGTTCTTTAATAAAGGATCCTCACATTTTTAACACGTGGGAAGAACCAGAGTGTTGGCAGCCTCGCGTGAAGTCTTCCGGGACCTAGAATCCCACTTCAGCCAGGTTGTATGGTTCTAAAAAGAAACCGTTCAGAAACTTATAAGCCATCAGCGTTAATACGACATTCCGTCTAGAGCTAAAGCTGCAGATACCCAGCATTCCCGAGATATAGGAAAATTACTCTCTGATTCGTGACGTTCATACAAGTTGATAATTGGGCATGGATGAAGGAACATGGCACAATCAAGTGAACCAAGCAATTGAGTCAGGCCATATCGGAATAACAGAGGTGTGTGTATGAATGTGATTGAAGCAAGGAGTCTACGCCAAGAGCGAATTATTTGGCAGTCCTTTCTCTCTGCCTGCCCTTGCAAAGAAACTGCGTGATGGGGAATGGATTATAATTTACTATAATCTGAGGAATAGCGGTGCAAGGTGCAAATAATAATCTGACTTACCCTAATACCAGAAGATAGTTTAATGAAAGTTAAACACTAATTTAACATTACGGATTATAAGTTGTAATACATTAATACAGATGTAACAATTGTAATACACAAAGCGAGAAATGAGCTGAAACCACGGAAGCCAGGTAGCTAAGGAACATCTGGAACAACTGAATCTAATATCTAATCTGATAAACTAAATTTTCGCCTGGCTGATTTATGGGAGCCGATGTTGATTTCTTGTTATTGTTTATACGTCGCACATATATTTTTCAAACTTCTACTTACTACTTCCACTTCTGGACGCCTACAACAGTCCGATGAATTTTGCGTATGTGAGTTTTTAAGTTACCCTTATTAGAATATGAATAGTTGCAATCGTGGCATAAGAAAGATTTTTCTCCACTATGGGTAAACCTGTGTTTTTTTTAGATATTTCTTTATAGAACATGAATAGTAGCAGTCGGAGCATCAAAAGCGATTTTCTCCACTGTGAGTAAACATGTGTTTTTTTAGATTCCATTTTGTACAACATGAATAGTTGCAGTCGGGACACGAAAAAGGTTTTCCTACACTGCGGGTAAACAAGTGATATTTTAGTTGTACCTTTGTGGAACATAAATAGTTGCAGTCGGGACATGAAAAGGGTTTTTCTCCACTGTGTTTTATGTTCATGTGACTTTTTAGTTGTCCCTTTCTAGGACATGAATAGTTGCAGTCGGGACATGAAAAAGGTTTTTCTTTACTGTGGGTAAGCATGTGTTTTTTAAGATTATGATTTGTATAACATGAATAGGTGCAGTTGGGACATAAAAAAGATTTTTCTCCATTGTGGGTAAACAAGTGATTTTTTAGTTGGCCCTTTGTGGAACATGAATAGTTACAGTCAGGACATGAAAAAGGTTTTTCTCCACTGTGGGCAAACATGTGAATTTTTAGTTGGCCCTTTGTGGAGCATGAATAGTTGCAGTCGGGACATGAAAAAGGTTTTTCTCCACTGTGAGTAAACATGTGTTTTTTTAGATTCCCTTTGGTACAACATGAATAGTTGCAGTCGGGACATGAAAAAGGTTTTTCTCCACTGTGAGTCAGTAAGTGACGTTTTAGATGTCCCTTCTGAGAACATGAATAGTTGCAGTCGGCACATGAAAAAGATTTTTCTTTACTATGGGTAAACATGTGTCTTTTTAAATCCCCCTTTGTATAACATGAATAATTGCAGTCGGGACATGAAAAAAGTTTTTCTCCACTGTGTTTTATGTTGATGTGACTTTTTAGTTGTCTCTTTGTAGGACATGAATAGTTGCAGTCGGGATATGAAAAAGATTTTTCTTTACTGTGGATAAACATGTGGTATTTTAGATTCCCTTTTGTACAACATGAATAGTTGCATTCGGGGCATGAAAAAGGTTTTTCTGCATTGTGGGAAAACATGTGAGTTTTGAATTGTCCCTTTGTAGCACATGAATAGATACAGTCGGCACATGAAAAAGGTTTTTCTCCACTGTGAGTCAGTAAGTGACGTTTTAGACTTCCCTTCTGAGAACATGAATAGTTGCAGTGGGCACATGAAAAAGGTTTTTCTCCGGTATGAGTGGGTAAATGTTTTGCTAACGTTGACGTGTGAGAGCAGGAATAGTTACAACGCAGATATGAGAATCGTTTTTTCCCAGGATGCGTCTTCAGGTTTGCCAATGAGTCTGAAAAAGATTATGGATAAAGCGTTATAAGTAAATAACAGTAAGCAATAATGATAGTGAGCAACAAGAAAATTAGGAGGTTTCCAATTGTTAACTTTAAACAGTCGGTCTAACCTGCTGCGTGGGTAATTCTTTCAAATCGCACTAAGCATTCCTTTTTAATATCCGGTAGGTCTATGTCGACCTCCATACAAGGAATTCCCTCTCCAAAATCTTCTCGGGGTCCTGGATCTGCCTTCATGGTAACAATCTCCACATTACTGCTGCCTGGAGAAACAAAATAACAGTCTTATTAGGAATTACATAAATTTTCTTTAAAATAACTTTCTTCTTCTTCAATGACGCTACAGCCCATTTCGAGCCTTGGCCTTCTTCGAGATAAGCCTCCACCGCCCTCTGTCCTCGACCGTCGTCTTGCATCTGCAACATGGGGCAGTCCTCTTGCATCCTTGATCCAGTCCTGATATCATCCTGCCATCTCAGCCTAGGACTGCCCGCCTTTCAGGTATCCTGTTAGAACCTTCTTCGTTACTCGTGTGCTTGGATAAAACAACTTTAAATCAAAATATTTACGATTGAAGAAACCATTGACAAACATTGACAAGAAACTTTAAGGTTAATTTGAAAAACAAAGGACCACAGATGTCCGCTTCAGGGATCGATGCTTCAAGAAGGAAAACCATTTACTTTTTAGCCCCTGAGCCCCTTCAGAACGGAGTTTTGTAGTTGTCGACGGAAAAAATATTTCCTAGCATCAAACAGATATTTTAAATGCATACATTGTAGTATACATATAACTTATACAACAATACAAAATATAAGAACTTGAAAAATCGGGAAATTTTGGGAACATCGTAAGTTAAAAGTACTTACATTGGTAAATATTCGGAACAAACGTCAACGGTTATGTAACGGGATTGTGTATGTTATCTTTACTTTAAAAAACAGCCTACGTTTTTGAATGGTTTGTCTGGAAAAGCAGGGTTTGTGTAGCGGGCTTGTGTGTATTATCTTAATTTTAAAAGTTTTATAAAAAAAAGTGCGTATTAACCGTTGACGTTTGTTCTGAACTGCAAGAGAGGACGTCAAAAAGAAGGATGTAATCTAGTTTGCGAAATATTCCAAAACGGACAAGAACTCCAAACAACTGAAATAAAGCTTCAACATATTTTTTGCTTTTGTAATACAACTTACTGGTTGTCGGAGTGTTCGCCGCATACTGCAAACAATCTTCCTTCACATCCAGGAGGAAGATATCTCTATCCGTATTAAGCATTACACCTTCACCTTCATCTCGGGATCCTGGATCCACATTGATGGAAATGCTCTCTGTGTTGGGAAGATCCATCCATGGTCTTCTGTGATAACTTAGACTTGTTATAACGTCGGTAAGTTGTCCCAGATCAAAATACCGGCAATACCTGTGTAAATAAATATACAACATTGGTTTTCGTATTTCAGGGTGTAAATTAAAATTAACTTGGTGATGACTATTATTAACAACGAGAAAGCGCAACAAAAAATGTAACGCATTCCCTAAAGAAATGGACTGATGAGAATCAGTTTGCATTGGAATGTTTTACTAATATGGTAAAACAGTGTTTTTATATGTATGAAATATACCATGAATAGTCAGTCAATCCCTAAAGAAAATGAAAATAAAAGAGTTCATGTGTAAAACAGTACAAAATTAAATTAGCAGGAATTTTAAATTATTAAAAACTAGCAGACCCGGCCACACGTTGCTGTGGCTAACGAAACAAAACGCCATTACCCAATCTTTATAAAATCCACACCACCCCCTTTCCAGCTGCCCGCTACCCGCTGCCTGAATTGAATATTTGAATTTATCGGCTTTTCTCTACTATAATAAGCATGTAATATACATATAAACTAATTATATCGCCACTAAAATTGTACAATGCTTGCAATGCAACACTGGATATTTGAAAAGGGAAAATGAAATACCTACTTACTCTAGGACATCTATTTTCCAATTAATTCCGTAGAACGAATTTCAAAAGAGACTATAGTACGGCCCGCCAGCCGTTTTAAATCGCACAAAAATATGTTTTCTTTGAATTTCTCGGCTTTTCTCTAATATAATTTACATGTATTATACATATAAACATTCCTCTTCAATCACTCCATCTATTGGTGAAAACCGTATGAAAATCCGTTGCGTAGTTTAAAATACTCGTAGCTCACATACATTTTGAGCGACTTCATTTTATACTATGTAGGGGAGGCGTCTACTAATATCTACAGGAATTCCAAAAACTGAAAAAATCGAACTAATATCTATGGGAATCAAAGTGTTGACGAATATCTACAGCTCAAACTGTTGATTAATATCTATGAGAACCAAAGTGTTGAGGAATATCTACAGCACTGGCAGAGGTTGGATTTGCAATTATGTATAGCATATTGGAATAAGGTAATATTGCGTATGCAGTTTAAAAAACTTAATTTATGTAAGTATGTATGTAAAAATCCCTAATATCGGACTATTGGACACATTTAGCTGATTAGTCCAACCTACGCTCTGTAGATATTAATTCAACCTACGCTCTGTAGATATTAATCAACACTCTGAAGTTCGTAGATATTAGTTAAACATATGCGCTGTAGATATTCGTCAGACATACAGGCTGTAGATATTCGTATCTGGAGTCCTATGTAGGTAATGAAATGATGATTAGCGTATGCTGATTGTAGTATTGAAATATAGATATAGAGTCTATTATTTATTCTTATTCATAAGGGTGCGGACATACTCGAAGATGACTTGTCAATTGACTTTGACGACCTCCGTAGTCCAGTGAGTGAGACTCTTGACTCACAATCCGGAGGTCGCGGGTTCGAACCCGGCATGCGCAAATAAATTTTATTTGATTAATTTGTGTTATTTCACAATTTATTCATTTAAAATAACGTATAGTATATTTGCGGCATGTTCCAGAGTGGAAGATACTATCAGTATCGCCCTGGTGTAAGACCACCATTCAGAATTGAAACGTTGCTTGAAAATGGCTTTAGCCGTGTTTGGTGACCAGATCTGAATAGCCAGGTACTTCCCAACCTTCCTCTTCCCCACCTCCTTCCCCTCCCCACTACCTTCAGCCTCACAACATACCCCAATTGGGGATGCCATAGTCATGCCATAGTATTTACTGTAAAAAAAAAAATCAATTTAGCTACATAAGTTACACAACGATAAATCTATTAGATTAGATCAAGGGCGGATCCAGGATATTTTTCTGGGGGGGGGGGGGGCACAATGGGCGGACGGGCAAAACAATCAACAATTACTGTTAGGATTTTTTTTCTGGGGGAGGCACAAGGGGCGTACGCGCTAAAAAATCAACAATTACTATTCTATTAGAAATAAACTTGAAGTATAATACTTCAAGTTTATTTCTACAAGTTCAAGTATGTATAGGAAGGTTTATGAAAGTGTCAAAACAAGAGAAAAATTAAATGTTTAATGAAGACAGTTTTCTGTACTGTGATGGAATCTCCACAGTACACACCACCCCTAAATCCGCCCTTGTATTAGATCAGTAAGTATTATATTAAGTAATAAATAAAGTTATATAACCAAGTATGTAATACTTAATAAATATATGGTAAACCAATACGGGAGAAAACGAACTGGTTCCCGGTGCATGCTGTCACAACCCTTAAATAAACCACTATGTCACAACCCAAGGTTCGTAGAAAATGTATAACAAGGTTGGCTCATAGAATACATTGGAATATTTCCCCCTCTTTGGAATACGATGGATGACCGCTTTTTTCTAACCGGAGGGTATGGAACCAGACTTCAGGGACGTTTGAAAAGCTTCGTAAAAATTGGAGCTTATGTTATCTTTACTTTAAAAAACCGCCTACGTTTTTGAATGGTTTGTCTGGCAAAGCAGGGTTTGTGTAGCGGACTTGTGTATATTATCTTAATTTTAAAAGTTTTATCAAAAAAGTGCGTTGACGTTTGTTCCGAACTGCAAACAGAGTGATTTGACAGTGTGAAAGCAAATTTTCAATTTACGTGAATAAAATTAAAAATGTAACATTTTCAACCTCCCCCAAAGCAAATAGTTGTCTTTTATGGTAATTAAGAAGAATCTAAAAGTTTTATAAAAAAAAATTGCGTATTAACCGTTGACGTTTGTTCCGAACAATTACCATTTTTTGGTCATTCCATAGTTGTTAACCCCTTCTTCTTCTGAATTGATCAACAACCTAATAAAGAAAATATCTTTACACCATCCGGCTTACGCAATGATCAACTGCTGAGCCAAAATCTCGGCTCAACCCTGCTCAAACGCACAATTACGTGCTTTCCAATCCCAAAGCACATCATCGACACACCACTACTCAAATCCCGTCAGAGGCCAGGAAAAATACGGAAATTTCCTAACAAGCACTACTTTGAATTGAATGGTTTGTGGATTAATTTTGAGCTATCGTATATTTTATTGACCGAAACACATTCCTAGAACAATAAACTATGTACCAAAACAACATTACTTGCGTTACTTACGTAAATTGATAGGTTTTACGATGTTTTCGTCACATGCATCGACTTTGACAGAAGGAATAGCGCATAAATAAACCAATCATTAGATTGATAACTCGGTGCTTTTTGTACTGACGAGGTGTCAACGCTATTTGCTATTTGACCATAAACAAACCAATCACGACCATAAACACGCCAATATTTTACCACTTTTTTTTAGCGAGACGTAATTACGTCACACATACCATCGACAAGGATAGAGGAAACAATAAAAAAGGATCGACCATAGACAATATAATTACCATTCTGTACCTACCCAATAAGGTAGCCTAAAATATTATTTTAAAAATACAACAGAGAAATGAAAACTCAATTACACGTTTTAATATTTTATTATAAACAGGTAAAAACAGGAAATACAAGAATAACCTACTAACCATCATTTCACCGCAGGGGTAGACAGATAGGATGGACCGCCAAACAACTCGGTCTTAGCACACACTTTTTGCCACATTCACAAATTGACTCATACATACCTACTATTCTGATTCTTGACGTGGCCCCTAGCAATATCTAATTCACTTGATCGTGTCAGGTCTTCCTCTGGCGTCCCTGACTTCATGTACCACTCACATCTACGGCATATATTCTACTTACATGCTTCCTTCATTCGTTCTACATGCCCAAACCAACTGAGAGTCTCTTTCTTAATCTTATACTAACAATACTCATTACGATCAGCCTCGCATTCTTTGCGGATTTCCACATTTCTCACACAATCATAAATAATAATAATATTTGGATGCGGTGTTTGTTTAGCGCCGTTTTTGTAAAAAACTTACCTCAAAGGCGCTCTGCACAAACTTATAATATACCTACATATTTCTACAATGTTACTTCCAACTACAAAGACAAACCATTATGATAACTTATGGATAAAAATTGCATCCACCGGTTCATCCATCACTGATATGAAACTATACATAAGATTTGACCAATAAACGTTTTGCTGCGTAAAAATATAAATATATTGCTCTATTTATACTCCGTACAGGCAGAAAGTATGAATGACCATATATGGTTGTACCATATACACCACATACGCCTCAGGAATCGCATTTCTACAGCATTCAGTCTACTTTCATTTTTCCTCTGCCAGTTCCTCACTGCCGTACATCAATGTAGGTACCAGCACTCCTTTGTGGACTGCTAGCTTCGCTTCTTTACAGTTCTTTTGTTAGCTTTACCTGCATTTACCCTTCTTTCAATATCTTTATCAACCTTCCCATCTCATAAACAAAATATCTCTAAACATACTTTCCAAATACACAAACTCATCCACTTGATCACCTGCTCCAAGTATTCATCATTCACAACTATATTGCACACTGTTTTCGTCTTCTCTCTACTGATAAAAATAGCACAGAATACATAAGGCGTTTTACGAAAATATAGTTCCTGTTGCGTCCTGATCCAGTCCATGGAGCACTCTTCCTTCTTTTCTCAATGACAGCGGCGGCACAAAGTGATGGGACACGTCAGCCCCCCATCTCCTGACATGACACCTACATACCTACAACAAACACGTTAAAACATTAGTATTATCGTCACACTGCACCCGGTGGATAAAGTTCACCATCAATCTAATCCTCGCAATATAAATACCTTTACCTAGGTAATAATTTATAATAATAAAGCATACAAACCAAGAGTCCTGCTGGCGGTGGCCATCGCTCGTGGGACGTGAGTATGTGGTAATGAGTGAATTCCAGCACTAGTAGTCTCCACCAGCATGTCAGCTGTAGGGGGAAGAAAGTACCGTCACAATTTGTTGTTTCGAGCTGAAAATATTAACAAAAATAAATAAGGAGATAAATCAAGACAGACAAAACTGTCAAAACATAACATTATTTATTTATCTATACAAAGTATATTTACATTAGGTTTTTTTATGACTGTCTCACTAGGATATACCTGTGTCGAGACAGGGGTACATAATTGAATATCATAGTTAAAAGAATATAAGGTTAAATACATTTTAATTTGAATACAATTAAAACAGAAAGATGATTGAAAGTGTGGGTAAATTCCATAAAAAGATCTATTCAGGGGCGTTAATCTCGGCTTTGACCTTGGAACTGACAGGAGCGGACCAAATTCTTATAGATAAAGCTTAATTATAGATAGGTCTAACTTTAAACGTCAAATTGCATCATACGATTGTCAAATGAACATTAATTCGTATTTGAATTTGTATTGTTGACATCGCCGATGGGCATATTTCATTCAAAAATCGTTTACACGAATTACAAAGGTGGAAAAATGGTTAAATTTTGTCCGCAATTGATCCAGACATCAGGTAATTACATAGGACATTAACATTCAGCTTGATTTATCTTTCAACCTATTTGAGGTTAAATGACATGTGTTTGTATTGATAAAAATAATATGCTTTCAATTTTACTTTAATAAGTTACGTACGCCTCGTACGTCATACATATGTCTGTTAATGTTATATTATCGTTAAAACAAGCTTATGGGTCCGAGTGGTTAATGTTTCACAAATATTGTTTCAGAAAATGTTCCAGACTTTGGATGATTTTGAAGCTTTACATTAGGAACACCTTATAATATTGTTTGGCAGACCATAACATTTGGCAAGTAAAATTAATAATGCTTTAAGTAACTAATTGTCATGCTGTTTTCCCGCAGGGCATTCAGAGAGGACGGACCGCCAAACAACTCGGTCTTGGCATACATTCCTTGCCTCATTCACATTTATACATACTATTCTATTATTCTGACTCTTGACGTGCCCCACGCAAGCAAGCAATTATTCACTTGATCGTGCCAAGTCTTCCTCTGGTGTCCCCGAGGAAGACTTGGCACTTCACTACCACTCACATCTGCGTTATATATACTTCTTCCATTCATTGTACATTCGCTTTTCATGCCCAAACCATCTGAGGGTTTCTTTCTCAATCTTACTCATTACGCTTACATCAGCCTTGCATTTTTTGCGTATCTCCAACGATCTTACGTGGTTTTTTCGTTCTTCATATGAACAGAAGGGAGAATATTTTTCCCTTGTGATAAACAAAGTATGTCATCACAAGGGAAAAATATTATATATTATGTTCACAAACTTTTTTTAATGTGATATTTTTGTTTTCAGAACACGTGATGCGGCTTTTACTGTGAGATGGCTGAAATGGGCCCTCGATGAAGGTATACTCTGTTTAATTTCGGTTGAAAGGAAATTTAGAATATGCAGATTTTTTATTTCATTCTGCAAGAACTAAGATATGTACGGTGACTGCTAGAAAGGAAAAATGGCTAAAGCGCCATATAGATGTGACATTAAAGATGAACATATGTAAACAAACAATACAGCTTATTGTGTATGTTAATCTTTAATGTCACAGCTGTATGACGCTTTAGCCATGTTTCCTTTCCAGTGTCGATAGTCTTTTTCAAACCATTTATCAATTCATCGAATTCACCGAACCAGTGTTTTTATGTGCTATTATTGATTGTCTTTCTGAAAATAAAAAGTATTTAAACATGTACTCCTGAGTTCTCATTTTTCAAGCAGAAAAATGGAAATTCGTTGTAGAAAACCATAATCATTATTTGAAAATGTTTTCCTTTTATAAGGAGTTCATATTTCAAGTATTTTAGGTTTTTTACTAACACTTGAATTTTTGATTTCCTCAGGATAACAGGTTTCCATCTGACAAAGCTCCCTGCTGAGAGAATGAGCTGTAAATATTATGTAAAGCTCATTCCCTCAGGCCTCAGGCTTTGTCAGATGGAATGTTGTTTTCTTGGGGAAACTAAAACATTTTTCTGCTTAAAGCATTTTTATTTTTAAATAATTTATTTGGCTAATGAATGAATGAAGAAGGTCGAGTGTGATCATATTCTCTATGGTGATAAATGGCCTTGAACTTCTTCTATGTTATTTGTTTATTGTCTTTGGTGGACCATTTTATTTTTGGTTAAGTTGGTGACAGTGATGACCAAACTGCTTAGAAGCAAAAGGCCCGAAGATATCGATCTAGGGGTTAGTATATTTATGGATCTATTCATGTAGTCAGCTGAAGTCACAAGGTTCACTCGGATGAAGGTTTACTCGATGAAATGTTCCATTCTCGTTTCACCGAGTGTTCAGACGGTTCCTTCGAAAGAAGAGTTCACTCGACATTCTCGCTACGAAGTCGTCGAGAGTAGTCGCGGCCGCATTGGAATTCGTCCGGCGCTGACGGCTAAGTTCGGGAATATTTACGATTTCAATTGACATTTCCGTTAACGTCGAACTAAATTACGAGAAATTGGCGATTCTCGTAAACAGTAAATAAATTTCAGCACCATAAAATGAACATATGGTTAAATAATAACCTGAAAACTGATATCTACCAGTATTTTTGCACCATGAAAATATTTTTATTCCAAAATAGGCCTCGGCTTGCAATAAAATCCATATAAATGGAATATTTATTAACGTATTCAAAAACTAAAAACTGTTTTGGAAAGGTGATGAAATATGCTTTCAAAATTTATTATTAGAAATAACCACGTAATTTTTTAAATAGAATAATTTTTAATGTAAACTTTTAAAAGTTTAAAAAATGGCTCTACTTGCTTTTATTCTAACTAAAATTACTCGTAACAAAAAAAATATAAAAATACACACTTATTTTGTTAGACAAATAAATTATAAACGTTTCTGTCACCTCACTTTTTTGTGGTTTCATATAAAAATAATTCATAAAAAATTCACAATGTTTCATAATTTATTTTTCAAATTCGATCAGAAACTTTGGTTCCATAGAAGTGTACATTCGTATTCGTTTGTGGTTAATCGTTATATTGAATATATAGAGCATTATTTTCTCTTTCCAATACCGTTTAGATCATATTTTTCACTATGATAGTAAGGGAGAAACAACGATTTCTATGAGACGTGTAGGAGTTATTTCGAAAAGCGAACTAAACGGAGCAATTTGACGTTTAAGCCGCTCCGGCTACTCGTCCTCACGCCAGAACATTTCGGCCGACTAATTTGCGAGTGAAAGACTGTTCACTTGAGTGTTCACACACATCATTCGCGTCACGTGATGTTAAATTCCGGTTGCGAGTGAACAGTGCTGAACCGGCTATTCTAGCCGGTTCACACGGTTCAACTTTAGTTGATCAACTCGACACTTGAAAGCATATTGACAGGTGTGAACCTTCTTTCAACAAAGTTGAACAAGTTTTTTGTTGACTAGCTAAAGTTGATAGCCCGTCTACTTTTGACGTTCAAGTATGATCGCGCCATCTTGGTTACCATAGTTACTCGCGTGCACAACTAGACGTCAAACATTTATGTCCATATTCGTTAGACATTCCTAGTTCTACCGTCATGGAATCCGTTTCAACGAAAAAATATTTGAAATGGTCGGATGATTTGATGTTCAGATTTATGCATCCCTGTCTTTGGGATCAAAAGCAAGAAGTGTACACAAATAGAAATGCCCGTGATACTGCAATAAATAATATGTGTTTCATTTACACTACCTACCCAATGTATTATGATAATGACAAAAAAATAACGGTAAATATTCAGAGCATGCGTCACCATTAATACGCATAAATTAAAAGAAAAAAACTTTGTACAAATCTAATAACAATAACTACCCATGTCAAAGTATGACGTTTGGCGTTGTTGTTTTTAGGTTATGGTAAAGCTAATTTTAACGAAATATGGATTATTTCCTTGCTTCTCCGGTTATTGTAGTTAGTAGTAATTATTATTAATTTAAACGTCTCTGAAAATTTTTATCGCCAATTTTGGAAAGCAGCTCATCAAATTGTTTTTCTATCATCCATATCCTCATCTCGCAAAACATCAGAAGTTAGAGAGACGCACGCACTAACAATTTCAGTTGACGCCATCTTGAATGTCAAATTCGGTTCTACTTAAATTGAAACGTGTGAACATAATCTCGTTCAACTTTTTACGTTAAATAAAAGTGGATCAACAAAAATTGAAACGTCTGAACGCGCCAGAGAAGGAAGCATTCCAACATTGTTGGAATGCTTCATTCGGAACTGTCTCTATTCACTTTCGTGTTCACACGATTCATTTCGAGGGAAAGAGGTGGAATGAAATCACGAAATGAACGATAAATGAATGGTGTGAATGGGCTATTAGATTATACAGGATTCTATTATTTTAATTTGTTTTATATATGGGTAAGGACTAGGGACGTGTGTAAATTGATATATCTGTCTATATGTAATTTGTTTTACAGATGTTTGCAGTAGTGTGACGTCCAATACTTATAATTCATTCCATTTACATATCTTATTTGAATTTGGTCACTGATTCAATTTGTCTAATTGTAGCTGGTAGTGTATAATATAAATGCGTGAAAACCAGGACTGCAAATGAAAACTTTGACACTGAAATAAAATGGCACGTTTGAAAAACTGGGCACGTTTGAAAGTATCTACTACCTTCAGTATTCCTCCGGTATTGTACACCGCAACGCAACCACGAGAGGATTTATGAATGCGAATGAAGCAAGAAGTGTGTGATACAGAGTTGTTTGATGGTCTCTCCTCTCTGGGATTTTTTGTTGTTGTTTAAAAATCGGCGCCCTTTCGTAACCATGCGCCCCTAGGTATGTGCCTAGTTTGCCTTAGAGATAATCCGCCACTGCTCGGACTTGCTAACGTGCGTTATATAAAACGATTTGTTTGTAAGTACACGGTTGTCTAACTCTCGTGGCAAGACTGAAATATTTGATTTGCTTGAACCACAGTGCATGTCTTCCTTCGAATTCCTTCTACCTTTTCTAACATTCACTTCCGCGTCATATCATAAATTATATAAACAAATATCTAATATAAGTGACTGCCTTATCCTACAGTCAAACATTGACAAATTACACAATTGGTGTGTTGCAAACAACTTATTCCTCAATATCGATAAATGTAAGACACTAACATTTTGTAGAACAAAGACCCCGTTATCTTTCAAATACACAATAAATACCAAAATCTTAGAAAAAGTCAAAGAAATCAGGGATCTTGGAGTTATATTTGATACCCAATTAAATTTTATAAATCACATACAAGAAATAACCAACAAAGGCATGAAGACACTAGGATTTATAATCAGAACCATCAAAGACTTTGATTCACTAGAAGCTATTAAAATTGTATATTTGTCACTAGTACGCAGCTTGCTGGAATACAATTCCATAGTTTGGTCCCCTTATTATCAAATTCATATTAAAAATATTGAACGAGTGCAGCACAAATTTTTACGATTCATTAACTTCAAGTTACATATACCTATTCAACACATTAACTATACATTCTTACTAAATACACTTAAATTGCATTCCCTAGAAAACAGAAGAAAAATAATTGACCTAACTTTTTTATTTAAAATTATTCACTCCGAATTAAACTGTTGTGAACTCCTGCGTCTCATTGACTTTAAGGTACCAACTCGAGCGACAAGGCAAAACATAGTATTCGGCAACAATAATTCTGGAACCAACAACTACCTCACACATGCACCTATTCCACGATTTCATACACTAGCAAACAAATTCACCTCAAGTATCGATGTATTTAATACAAAGTTACTATCATTTAAGAAACACTTGAACGATATTTTTATGTAGTATAGTTTGATATTTAGGGAGAATCACATAGCACATTGCATATATTTGTGTATTTTTATATTTTTCTACAATATAAAAACCTGTTGCTGTTTTCTTTTCTTTTTATAAGTACTGTGATATCTGATTTGAGTTGTCAAGAATTACTTTATGTAAATTTTGTAAATACGCAATGTAGGTATACTATTTTATGCCATCTTCTGCAACTTTAAAAACTTTCTCTTGTATTGTAATGTATTATTTTTACTAAAATGTATCTATACCTTCCATTCATGTGATGTTTACTTTTTCAAGTTCATCTTTTTTATTGTTCAACTTTGTCTCTGTATTATAAACTTATATGTAAAAGCCCACCAGGGCGTTGATATATTAATAAATAAAATAAAAAAATAAATAAAATATCAATAAATTTTCATGCCCTTACCTAACCATCTAAGCGCCCCTTTACTCATAACTAAGGGTCGACCGAGATCTCGGTCTCGGTCTCGGTCTCGGCATTCTCGGCTACAAATTCTACCGAGACAGTAACCGAGACCGTTGTAAGTAGGTACGGTATAGGATAATGGGATTCAAATCTACCGCGCGCGTCCAAATTCGTCACTTGGTGTCACGAAAGCTCGAGCTGATAGAGCTGTCCCTTATGATTGTTTGGCTGGCAGGAGGTGGTCTTTGTCTTTACTCACAGCAGTCGCGGTCACAGCTCACAACCGCCGCGTCGCGTCGCGCCGTTCATTAATTTCGCTACTTTTGTAAATTGTAAACAAACAATTAATTGTAAAGGAAGTTTGTTTGAATTTTGTTCGTGTTCGTAGTAGAAAAAAGTGAGTTATTTTATGTGTTGTTGTGATTAATTATAATTACTTTACTAGCCAGAATAACTACATAAACTTGTTAAGTGAATATTAAGATCATTAATCATTACGTATTATTTTATACGTATGTTGGAAAGCTGGTAAGTGTACGAAGATTTTTTAGATTCACTGGCCACATTCATCAGAACTCTGATGAATTAGCTGATTTGTATGTTCGTTGCTGTTTTTCTTAGAAATTTGTTCATAATAAACTGCCAAAAACAGCAATGAACATACAAATCAACTAATCGACATGGGCGCCCGCAGAAAATTTTCTAGGGGGGGGGGGCTAAATATTTTTAGTAATGTTATAATGTAGTTTTAATTTACTGTAGCGTATTTGATGGTGAACGAACGGACAGGACACTGTAGTAATTAATGGAACACTTTCTTTATGCTAACACAAAGCGCTATTTCATTTTTTGCTCAATTTATCTATTCTCGGTCTTGGCCGAGATTTTAATTTATTCTCGGTCTCGGTCTCGGTCTCGGCCGAGAACAAAAAACCTGTCTCGGTCGACCCTTACTCATAACCATCAACAGCCTTTGATGTGATTTCATTACTAGACAGCGCTATAAAAAAATTGGATACCTACTATTATTAATTTATTTTTTCGGGAAATCGACAGTTTACATTTTTCCAGTTTGTACATGTTTGTATAGCCAAAATAAAACCAATTATGGATTTTCTCCTTGTGACTTTACCTCTGATTAAACAGCATATTAAAAAAATAGAAATAATTAAATTTATATTAAAGGAGCATGAGACCAAAAATTTATAAAACAAAAGACTACATAAAACTAAATTTTACATAAAACATAAAAATATCAATACATTGGTAACCGGTAGAAGCCAGGTTGTGCATATAAATCAAATAGTAACAAAATTATAAGTATAAACGATATAAACATAAGAAACATAGACACATTACATATTCATTAAACATCAGAGAAATACTCTTGTACGTACCCCTTATATTTGGTAAGTTCGGAAATTAAAATGTCCACCTTGGATAATACCCTGTTATAACTATTGCATAGTCTGTTCAGACAAGAATTCTGCTTACAGTTTGTCTTGCATTGATCCACCCTGAACAGGACAGAAGAGAGTGTTGTACGCGCAGGTACATTAAGTTGAATTTTATTTACCAACTCCGGGCAGTGAATATTATTGGTAACTAATTTATATGGGAATAGTGCATCCATATGATGCCTTCGTACACTCAATGAATCAATTTTAAAGTTCGAAGCTGCATCTGCATATTTATTAAATCTAACGAATGACATGTAACAAAGATATTTGAGGAATTTGTTTTGAATTGCTTCGATTTTGTTCATATGGATTTTATAAAATGGAGACCAAACAACTGATGCAAACTCCAAATGACTCCGTACGTAGGCAGAGTTGCTTAGTGACGTTGTGCTATTAAAAAGTTTTGTGTTTCTTATTATGAAACCTTACATTTTAGCAGCTTTATTTGTGATTGGTTGTAAATGAAGGTTTTATTTAAGTTTACCATCTTGGGTTATTCCAAGATCACAACTATCCGAGACAGTTGCAATGTCGTTTTTATTTAAAAAAAATATTAAATAATATTTTATTTTTATTTCTGGAAAAGACAATGTGATGACATTTTGAAACGTTTAGAAATAGTTGATTTGGTTGTCAATAGTTAACTACATTGATTAAATCGTGTTGCAAACTGACACAATCCCTTATACTTTTTATTGGCTTGTATAGCTTAGCATCATCAGCAAATAATTCTATTTCAGAGTATTTTACAATGTTCACCATATAGTAATTATCCATAACGCTTACACCAGCCCTTCATTTCTTTCAGCTCTCCATTTGAACACGATCATTCCAATATGGTTTTTACCATACGTACACCTTAGGGATCGCATGGCATGCAATAATTACAGGCCTATTTCCTCATTAAAAATGTATAAGCTAGACATTACTTCGATCTGTTGTTAAAAGAGAAGAAAAAATATTTTCGACCAATACTACAAATAATAATAATAATATATCTTTATTCAATGAAATTGGCAACATTACAACTAAAAAATTACATGTTCAATGTAGATTACAAATAGATTACCTACATCAGTACAAAAAAATTAACAAGTAGAAAGTAATGTAAGATCGGTTACACAGAAGACATTAATGTATGTGCCACACGCAATTCAACGAGGAGATATCTGTTGAATCGCGAGCGTTGGCAGTTCAACAGATATCTGCTAGCGGTTTATAGCTGTGTCTGTACACAACTTGAACCGCTTAGGTGTGAATGGCGTGAAGGGATTTTATGGAAAGCGTTATTTCGATTATTCCCTTCATCTCCCGATCTACCGGAATGGCATCAAATCTCCCGATTTTTAGAATTTCTCAGCGATTTATCGTTTCCCGTCGATTCTTTGTTTATGGTCCGCTCAACAGGTAAATAATTGTCTGTGGTTAAGAAATAAAAAATTCCCAAGGTTCGGGTATTGACCAGAATAGTTACAAAATACTGCTATCTAAGCATATCTCTATTGTACATAAATTATAGACTTTAATTTATACTTTATAACATAACGCCTCTTCGACTCATTCGATTTTCAGTACCTTGTTCTACGAACTTTATACATATTTTTAATTATGACCAGCTCAGACTATGATGCCGGCTCAGGTACGAGAAGGAGTATTACTAAAAAACAGAAAATTCCTAATATTATAACAAAAAGTGTGAAATTTTGTCCGATTATGGTGAAAGAAATATGTCAAGGCTATGCCAATTGCTTAAAAACGAAAATTTACTGTAATGGTAAGCCCACACTGCGGCCAACGTTCCAACTTCAAACGTTTGGACGATCGTGTGGAGGGGTGTTCGTGCGTTGGATGTTCGAGTTGGAAGGTTGGAGTTCGCGTTGGCCCGGGATCGCCTTCGAGGCGATCCCGACGGCCAACTCACACGAACCAGCCTGCCGCAGCTGTCCACACCGTGCCGCGTACTATTAAAATGACTATATTATTACGGAGAGTGGTATAACAATTGTTTGAAAACATGTCGTGTATATAAGTATATGATTATACGTACGCAATAATTGTAGGCAACTGAAAAAGACACAGCGTAGCTACAGCTGTTTCATGTCCGCCATTTTGGAGTACGGAATTCGGGGTTGGAGGGTTGGCCGCAGCGACCACACGATCGGCCAACCTTCCAACTCCGAACTAGGTTCGGAGTTGGAAGGTTGGCTTCAGTCTGGACGTAGCATAAAAGGTTTTTCTCCACCATGGTAAATATGTGATTTTTGAGATATCCCTTTGTAGCACATACATAGTTGCAGTCGGGACATGAAAAAGGTTTATCTCCACTGTGAATTAGCATGTGCGTTCTTAGACGTCCCTTTTGATAACATGAATAGTTGCAGTCGGGACACGAAAAAGGTTTTTGTCTACTGTGGGTTAACATGTCCTTTAAAATTTCCCTTTCGAGAACTTGAATAACTGCATTCGAGACAAGAAATAGGTTTTTTCCACTGTGGGTAAAAACGTGATTTTTTTGTTTCCAACCGCCTCATTGTAGTACACGAACAGTCGTGGTAGAAACATGTAAAAGGTTTTACGTCACCGTGAGTCAGCAAATGATTTCTAAGAAGTTCCTTTTTACAACATTTATGATTGCAGTTGGGACATGAAAAAGGTTTTTATCCACTGTGGGTAAGCGTGTGAATTTTTAGATACCGTTTAGCAGTGCATAAATAGTCGCTATGGGGACATAAAAAAGGTTTTTCACTACTGTGAGTCAGCAAGTACCGTTTCAGTTTTTTTTTTCGAGAAAAAGAATAGTTGTAGTCAGGACATGAAAAAGGTTTTCTGCATTGTGGGTAAACACGTGAATTTTAGATTTCTTTTCGTAGAACAGGAAAATTTGCTTTCTGAACATATAAAAATGTTTTTACTACGAACTTTAGGGGGGGGGGGGGGGGGGGGGGGGAGATAGAAGATAGAAAATAAAGTAAAATAATATTAAAAATTCGTTTAATATCTGAATGTCCTCCTTTTTAGAACCATCTGTCCTCCTTTATCAAATTATCATCTGGCAACCCTACTCTCAGGAGACAGGAGAGGGGTCATTTTAATTACGGAGCTACCTAAACGGGCGGATGACAGCTGTCAAATTGACAGATTCAGTACAAAGAAATGGCAGCCTCCTAATTCATCTATCCCCCTCTCCTACCATAGGAAGAAATAGTTGATAGCGTAGTGTGCCGGTACAACACAGAAGCGCTCGCAGTTCAACAGATATCTGCGCTATTTGTTTATTCAATTACATTACAAGAGCCATGGCTTATACTTTATACCAACTGATTGAGATATTCTCAGCGAAATTTACCCTGAATTCTTAACGAGCCGTGTATTTATGGTCGAACTTAAAATTTACCCTGTAAATATATATTAAAAAAGTTAAACTATCATATGGGATTGATTATCCTCACTACATCCTGGTTATTATTATAAGTAGGTTTTGTTTAAATAAACACAAAATTTATTTAATTAAATGAAGGCAATATAAGGAAAACTCAATCAAAAATCTGGAGACAGAAAAATGAGAGAAAAACATATGCACCTCTGGGACTCGAACCCAGGACCTTCTGCTTACATAGCAAATGCTCTACCAACTGAGCTAAGGTGTCTATATTCAATTTCAATGTCTATAGTCACTTTTAACTATATCGTACTTCGCCTAAGACCTACCAACATTATCTTCATTTTCTTAACACACGTATTATGGCTGCTATCTATATATATATATATAATTGCAAGATTCAATTCGAACTAAATGCTATCTAGATAGTGTCTCGATAAATTTTTATCCATTTTGTTTTATATACGCGACATCAATTGACTTTTCTGCAAGTCAATAATATTTATTTTTAATTTTTATGAGTAAAATTTCAAATTATAATATTTAATTGAATGAATCGATTGAGATTCGCGAAAATTGTCTTTATTTAATTAAATATTATAATTTGAGATTTTACTCATAAAAGTTAAAAATAAAAATAATTCTGTATTAAAAAACATAATATTTTGATACACACATAAATAAATTGGGTATTACAGACAAATTAATAAACCGTTTTCAGAAAAAGTGGTAATGTGTTATTACTTCGTTTCTTTAGTTTAAAGAGAAAACCAATCATATCTTTTGGGGATTTCAGAAGAATTGTTGAGAAATTTTTAAATTTGGGACACAAATATGGGTAACGCCGGCCGCTTAGGAAACCATTCATTGGATAACCGTCACTTCTGCCATACGGTTCGCTGCATTTGTTGACTCAGAAAGGTGTCCTGGTTCATTGGGTGAGTGATGTTCAGGTCTTTACATGGCGGGCCAGGTCAGGAGTGGCTGGTTGAGGGAGACACTTAGACTTCTCTAACCTGATTCTCTCGACCGAACAACTTACTCAGCAGCGGGAGGAGAGATTTCAAACGTCCGTCACTCCAAGACTCAATGACACGCAGATTCGTATCGTGAGTTTTGACCCGTCGAATGACCCTTTACAGAACATGAAAAGTTGTAGCCGAAACATGAAAAGGGTTTTTCTGTGAGACATCATGTGTCTCGTCAGACTGACCCTTTGAGGACATAACAGGAATAGTTGGGACATAAAAACGGGATTTTTACCACTGTGAGTCAACATGTGGCTCGCAAGATTGTGCTTAGAGAAGATGAAGAGTTGCACTCGGAACCTGAAAACGCTTATTTTCCACTAAGAGTCCGTACATGCTCAACCAAATATCTCTTTTGAGAACACGAATAGGTGCAGTCTGAAGACGAAAAAGGTTTTTCCCCACTGTGATTCAGCATGTGAACGGTAAGAGTGCTCTTCCGAGAAAATGAGTAGTTGCACTCAGAACATGAAAAAGGTTTTTCTCCACTATGTGTCAGCATGTGTCTAGTCAGAGAGGCTTTTTGAGAACTGGAATAGTTGCACTCGTAACAAGAAAAAGGTTTTTCTCCGCTATGAGTCAGCATGTGTGTAGCCAGATAGCCCCTGACAGAACATGAATAGTTGCATACGGAACAAGAAAAAGGTTTTTCTCCACTGTGAGTCCGCAAGCGTATATTCAGAGGGCCCTTTTGAGAACATGAATAGTTGCACTCGGAACAAGAAAAAGGTTTTTCTCTACTGTGAGTCAGCACGTGGCTTGTCAGATGGCCCTTTTGAGAACATGAATAGTTGCACTCGGAACAGGAAAAAGGTTTTTCTCCACTGTGATTCAGCATGTGGATCGTTAGACTGCCTTTCTCAGAACATGAATAGTTGCACTCGAAACAAGAAAAAGGTTTTTATGAACTGTGATACAGCATGTGTTTTGTCAGGTTGCTCTTTAGAGAACATGAATAGGTGCACTCGGAACAAGAGAAAGGTTTTTCTCTACTGTGAGACAGCATGTGGATCATTAGACTGTCCTTTCAAGAATATGAATAGTTGCACTCGGGACATGAAAGTGGTTTTTCTTCATGTGAGTCCGCATGTGGATCTTCAGATTGCCCTTTTGAGAACATGAATAGTTGCACTCGGAACAGGAAAACGGTTTTTCTCCACTGTGAGTCAGCTTATGCCTTATCAGATGGGACTTTTGAGAACATGAATAGTTGCACTCGGAAGAAGAAAAAGGTTTTTCTCCTCTATGAGTCCGCAAGTGTATATTCAAAGTGCCCATTTGAGAACACGAATAGTTGCACTCGGAACAAGAAAAAGGTTTTTCTCTACTGTGAGTCAGCATGTGGCCTGTCAGATGGCCCTTTCGAGAACATGAATAGTTGCACTCGGAACAGGAAAACGGTTTTTCTCCACTGTGAGTCAGCATATGCCTTGTCAGATGGGCCTTTCGAGAACATGAATAGTTGCACTCGGAACAGGAAAACGGTTTTTCTCCACTGTGAGTCAGCATATGCCCTGTCAGACGGGCCTTTCGAGAACATGAATAGTTGCACTCGGAACAGGAAAACGGTTTTTCTCCACTGTGAGTCAGCTTATGCCTTGTCAGCTGGCCCCTTTGAGAACATGAATAGTTGCACTCGAAACAAGAAAAAGGTTTTTCTCCACTGTGAGTCCGCAAGTGTATATTCAGAGTGCCCTTTTGAGAACATGAATAGTTGCACTCGGGACAAGAAAAAGGTTTTTCTCCCGTGTGAGTCAGCATGTGGCTTTTCAGATGGCCCTTCTGAGAACATGAATAGTTGCACTCAGAACAAGAAAAAGGTTTTTCTTCACAGTGGGTCAGCATGTGGATGGTCAGATTGCTTTTTTGAGAACAAGAATAGTTGCACTTCGAACATGAAAAAGGTTTTTTTTTCATTGTGAGTCAGCAGGTGCCCCAACAGATTGCTTTTTTGAGAACAAGAATAGTTGCACTTGGAACATGAAAAAGGTTTTTTTTTCATTGTGAGTCAGCAGGTGCCCCAACAGATTGCTTTTTTGAGAACATGAATAGTTGCACGTGGAACAAGAAAAAGGGTTTTTTCCATATTTAATCACCATATGCTTTTTCAAATAATCCTTTTGGGAATTTGAATAATTGCATTCGGAAAATGAAAAAGGTTTAACTCCAGTCTGGGTGCGAAGGTGACTTACAATACCATTCTTATGAGAGTATGAGTATTTACAATGAGGAAAAGATAGTCCTTTATCCACAGGATGCATCTTCAGATCTGTCGACAAATTTGAAAAAGAATACGGATTAAAAATGCCCATAAATACTTTTTAACTGCGATAAGTTTAAAAATTGGATACCACTCAATGTGAATCTAACAATGAAAATCGGTTTTACCTGCTGTCTGGTTCATTCTTTCAATACGTTCTAAGCATTCTTTTTTAACATCCGACAGGTCCATGTCAATTTCCATGAAAGGAAAACTCTCTTCATTTTCTTCTCGGGATCCAAGATCTGTTTTGATGACAACTGTCTCCACATTAGTGCTGCCTGGAAAAAAAAACGTCAATATGTACATTGGTCATTGGTTAGAATTATTTTATTTTTTTATAAAAACTCTAAACTTGAAATATTAAAGTTACCAATTATTTACCATATATAGGCGAAAATTTGGATAAGATACTTTAAGGTCAATATTGTTGGAATATTTGATGCTGGCAACACTGACAGTTCCGGAACAATCTTCTTTTGTTATTTTTCTTCTGTTTGAAATTGTGTCAACTAGTGTATTGTTTACCTGACAATAAAATACGTTTGTACCTTATAATTGAGTATATTTAATTACGAACTAACAGGTTATGGGCCACATCATGCTTAAAGACACTGTGTTGTGATCAATGACTTTTAGTATAAAATTGTGATTAACATTTGAATCGAACAATGTCGTTCCAACTCCCTATTGAAAAGCTGAGGGGCCGTGAGAACTTCTGTCCAAGGTTTATCGTTTGTATGACCCTAACAATAATTGTATTTTTGCATCAAGAGATGTCATTTTCTCTGAGAATGAGGAAGGAGTTTCACTCCTCACAGGGAAACAGGATAATTCAAGAGAATCTTTCTTTCCTGCAGCGGAAGATAAATGTTCCTCAATAAATGAAGATATTGTATCTAAGGAATCACCCGAAAAAGTTGGCTCAGTGGATTCAGAGGACATTGCGGATATACGGGATACTGAAGACTTCCTAAATCCGCACGTTGCAGACTTACAGTCTGGTCTAAGAAGGCAGGACAGGGTTAGGAATCTTCCCAAAAAATATGATGATTTTGTAGTTTATACTGGTGTTAGTGATGAACCCTCAGATCCCTTGACCATTGAGGAGGCAATGGAGCGATCAGATAAACAACTTTGGATTGAAGCAATGGACCGTGAAATGGAATCACAAATGGATAACAACACATGGGAACTGGTCGATCTTCCATCTGACAGAAAACCTTTAAACAGCAAATGGGTTTTTCGCACAAAGAGAGATGCAAATGGGGATATAGTCCAGCGTAAGGCTCGTCTAGTAGTGAAAGGTTGTGCTCAAAGAAAGGGTTTGGATTTCGAAGAAACCTTCTCACCTGTGGTCCGATACAGCTCCATTCGATACTTAATGGCATTAGCGGCTGAACTTGATTTGGACATAGATCAGATGGACGCTGTTTCAGCATTTCTCCAGGGCGATCTTCAGGAGGAAATCTACATGTACCAACCAACAGGATACCAAAAGTCTGATAAAGTTTGTCGCCTAAGGAAAAGCCTATATGGATTAAAACAATCAAGCCGTGTTTGGAACATAAAATTGGATGCATGCCTGAAGAATATTGGGTTTCAACAGTCAAGATATGATCCATGTGTGTATGTGAAAAATGAAAATGCGACTGTGTTGATCATTGCTGTTTGGGTGGATGATCTACTTATTTTTTCTAGCGACAAATCACAAACATATGCTGTTAAAAATCAGCTCAAAGAAAGTTTCAAAATGACTGATATCGGTGAAGCCAAATATGTGTTGGGATTCCAGTTGACTCGAGACAGGCAAAACAAGAAGCTGTGGATAAGTCAACAGAGCTATATTGAACAGGTTCTGAAGCGCTTCAATATGTATGGATGCAACCCTGTGGACACACCACTAAGTCCTAATGAAAAACTCTCGAAACAGCAATCACCAAAAGATGAGAACACCTCAGCCATGATGAAAAATATTCCGTACCAAGAGGCAGTTGGTAGTTTGTTATTTGCCTCTCAAGTTACCCGACCTGACATTTCATTTGCGGTTAGTTATGTGAGTCGTTTCAATAACAATCCAGGTCAAGCGCACTGGGCTGCAGTCAAACGAATTATGCGTTACTTAAAGGGTACTGCAGATTGGAAACTGGAGTTTGATGGATGCACACCCTCTTCAATTGTTGGTTTCTGTGATGCTGATTGGGCCAGTGATTGTGACGAAAGGCGATCTGTGACAGGCTACATTTTTACTAAATGTAAAGGAGCTGTTTCTTGGGGGACAAAAAAACAACCAACTGTGGCGCTATCGACAACCGAAGCAGAGTACATGTCCATGTCTGCTGCGACACAGGAGGCATTGTGGTTAAGAGGTCTGGCTCAGGAAATCGACAGTGCAGTATATGACACTGCTACAGTTATCCACGTGGACAACCAGGGAGCGGCAAATCTAGCCGTGAATGGGTGTTACCAAGCCAGAACCAAACATATAGATGTGCGACATCACTTCCTTCGTGAGAAGATCCAGTGCCAACTAATTGAATTCAAATACATCCCTACAACTAAAATGGTAGCCGACTCTCTCACCAAAGCTTTGGATAGAGAGAAATTGATGAGATGCATTTGCAATCAGGGTATCATCAAATAGGGAGGGTGTTGGAATATTTGATGCTGGCAACACTGACAGTTCCGGAACAATCTTCTTTTGTTATTTTTCTTCTGTTTGAAATTGTGTCAACTAGTGTATTGTTTACCTGACAATAAAATACGTTTGTACCTTATAATTGAGTATATTTAATTACGAACTAACAAATATAAGATCTAATAATATACTTATGACATATCCCAAATAAAAAAGGTAAAAACAGGATATTAATGCGAATAATATAATAAAGTTAAGATTCAAAACTAAACATGCTACATTTATAATATGTTCAATGCAACTAACTGGCGGTCTGAGTAATATTCGCATATTGTAAACATTCCATTTTTACATCTTGGAGGTCGATATCTATACCCGTATACAGAATTACATCTCCGCCTTCCTCCTGGGGCTCTGGTTCCGTCTTAATGGAAACAGTACCACGATTAAGTAGATCCATGGTCTGGCTGTGGTAGTGTTTGGTACCTTGTTCAAGCCAAAACCAAAATTCCTGGAACAGAACGCATGAATATTGGGTTTTGCTTGGAATAGGTATGCAAGTCGTATACATAACTCTTTAATTTATCGATAAGCGCCGCACTTTTAATAGGCACAGATTTTGGAAAGTACACTATTTTTAAACTTAGTTACCGCAAAAAAAATCGGTTTCAGTCAGGACCGGTGGAAAAATATGCATTTGAATTTGGGTGAAATGCAGAATACGCCAATGTCGGGGAATTTAATAAAAATGCACTTTCTAGATGAGAAAAGTGTGTAGAAACTCATTAAAAAAAGAATTAATCTGCGGAAAGCAAAATTGAGGGAGATACAGCCGATCAAAGTTTTATAAAATTTCACTTCGCGAACTGATACTATGACAGCCCGCCCGCCATCGTTGTCACTGTTATGTTGGTATCCCGGACCTGATACAAACAAGAGCCTAGATACGATTGTAGCCGACTTCGTGGGGTAAATTATAAGGCGCGTAATTATGAAAAACAGAATTAATAATATAATGTAAATAGGCACTGGAATGGAGAATCCCGCCAGACAAACCATTTAAAAACGTAGGCTGTTTTTTAATGTAAAGATAACATACACAAGCCCGCTAGAAAGGTTAGGTTAGGTTCGGTTAGGTTAGGTTAGGTTAGGTTATGGGGGGGGGGAGGGCGGGCAGATCCGGCGCTGGGTTAACATACACAAGCCCGCTAGAAAGGTTAGGTTAGGTTCGGTTAGGTTATGGGGGGGGAGGCGGGCAGATCCGGCGCTGGGTTAACATACACAAGTGAAATTTTATAAAACTTTGATCGACTGTATCTCCCTCAATTTTGCTTTCCGCACATTAATTCTTTTTTTTTAATGAGTTTCTACACACTTTTCTCATCTAGAAAGTGCATTTTTATTAAATTCCCTGACATTGGCGTATTCTGCATTCCTCCCTTGAATTTATATTTCATAAACAAAAAAAATTGTAATTTCTCGTTACGGCTGACGTTTCGTAATACTTTATTTTGCATTTTGAACAACTTCCACTATTTCCAGGCTACCAATCGATAAATATTTAAAAAAAGATTGCTATATGGCAAAAATCACACATATTCTAGGAAGGTACTAAATAAAGTTGCACCGTACAAATTTTCAAAATAATTTATGGATAAGCACAGATTTTGGAAAGTACACTATTTTTAAACTTAGTTACCGTAAAAAACATCGGTTTCAGTCAGGACAAATTTTCATAATATTAAAAAAAGATTGCTATACGGCAAAAATCACACATATTCGAGGAAGATACCTACTAACTAAAGTTGCACCATACAAATTTTTATGTTCTGAATAAATAAATAATTGAGTATAATTATTTAGGATGAATTAAAATCAATGAACTATACAAACCATTCAAAACCTAAACCCGTTAGACAAACCCTGCTTGCCCTACAAACCATTCAAAACCTGGGATGTGTATCTTGCTTAAAAGAAAAACGCGTGCGTGTCCTTTTATAAACCATTCAAAACCTGGGATGTATATCTTGCTTAAAAGAAAAACGCGTGCGTGTCCTTTTATAAACCATTCAAAACCTGGGATGTATATCTTGCTTAAAAGAAAAACGCGTGCGTGTCCTTTTATAAACCATTCAAAACCTGGGATGTATATCTTGCTTAAAAGAAAAACGCGTGCGTGTCCTTTTATAAACCATTCAAAACCTGGGATGTATATCTTGCTTAAAAGAAAAACGCGTGCGTGTTCTTTTATAAACCATTCAAAACCTAAACCCGTTAGACAAACCTTGCTTGCCCTACAAACCATTCAAAACCTGGGATGTATATCTTGTTTAAAAGAAAAACGCGTGCGAGTTCCTTTATATATTTTCGTTCTTAGGTTAGGTTAGGTTATTAGGTTAGGTTAGGTTGTTTGGTTAGGTAAGGTTATTGGGTTGGTTTATTAGGTTAGGTTAGGTTATTAGGTTAGGTTAGGTTATAAGGTTAGGTTATTAGGTTAGGTTAGGTTAGGTAAGGTTATTAGGATAGGTAAGGTTAGGTTATTAGGTTAGGTTAGGTTATTAGGTTAGGTTATTATGTTAGGTTAGGTTATTAGGTTAGGTATAATAAGGCGTTCTCTAACGACATTCAGATATTAATAATTGAGAATTTTGAAGCTGTTTTTATAATAAAATGTATTATTACACATATTCGTTAGACAAGCACTGCTCTCTTTACAAAACGAAAGAGAAGAACGTGTGCGCGTTCTTTTATATATTTTCGATCATTTTTCTTTTGTTTATGGTTCGTATTTATGTTGGAAAAAAATTCCTATTGAATTGAGCGGTTTTCGGGAAAATTTAAAATGTCGTGTGAAATTTCTTCCGTAGGTGTTGTCGGATTTCTAAAGATTGTGGATAATCGGGAAATATTATTAGAATGTCTTAGGAACCACGGAGTTATTAGACGCGAAAAACAATGTGAAAAGTGCAATAATACCTGTGTTTTAAAATCTGACTTTCGATTCGTGTGTACCAAAACAATTACTGTGCAATTAGGGAGATAAATAAAAAAAAAACTAGGTGTAATTTTAGTGTAACGGCGCGGAAAAATACATTTTTCTCTCTCTCGAAACTACAAGAAGACCTTGGAGAAGAAAGAAAATTATACAGAACATTTTGGATTTGCTACTCTGGTGTCAAGACATAAAACCTGGCATACATCACATCAATACACGCTCCTCCAAGTTATCAAAACCATTGAAGAATTGGAAATACACTTAAGCGGAAATGACGTTGGGATGGCGGCTTTCATAAAGGCTTCAAGATGACATCTAGGCAGCCCAGGATCAGAACGGAGGTCGCTACACTATGAATGGATGGCAGAGAGGTGGAGTTGGTTTCCTTGCAGTCAACCAGGATCCCATCTTCCAGTAACTTCTTGTAAGAATTGTGCTGCATTACATCTGTCAAGCGTCCCGAGTTTCCATCAGGCTCTACGAGCGTAACAAGCAAACAGGAAGATTCCATGTTCAGGTGCCAGGAGGACCTCATAATTTCTTGGCAGAAATTTTTTTGGTGGAGGGGTAATGTAACGCAGTAAATGCCGGTTACAGGAATTCTACTGATATGTCACTCAATGGTCTTCGAAACGCTACCAGAGACAACTATTGTAAATGTCAGTTCCGAGATTTGATTAGCGGGGAACGGATCGAATTCCCTTTGAGCAGCAGGAAGGTGACTTCTGGAGACACGAAGCCAACCAGCATAACCTTCATAACACCATAATTAGTTATGAAGTAGTTTTATTTATATTTTACCCTGTAACGCAGGGTGTGGCGCCCATCTACCAGTAAGTGGTTCCTAATATTTCCATAAATGAAGTCTTGACATGTGCCAAGTAGGTAGCTATTTAATTTTGGTTCTCTCTAAATTAGAGTATTAAAGGAAATCAAAGAGGACTCTTCGAGTATGACGAATCCATGCCCATGAAATAATAGAATTAGCTTATATAATATTTCAGATCATGTTTGTATCGTGAGTAACATAATAAACCCGAACCTTTGTTAAACGTATTTCGACTTTTCATTTCAGTAGCATTGCATAAACTTTTACTTTCAGCATTAAATACGACACATAGTAAATTAATCTGTAACAAACTTACTGTTGAGGACATTTGTAGATTTGTTGTATTTTGGGCCGATGTGCGACCGCCCCGGACTTGTTTTATATTTTAATTTGTTTTGTATGGTTGGCACCACTGATATACGTCACTATGTGGTTTCTATGAACAAGATTTTATATGGCGTCGGCGTCAAAACGGAAAATAATATAGGCGTTAAGAGGATGAAGATAGTGTGGGCGGTTCTTAGTCGAAGTATGATACAGTTAAAGTGACCGAATTGGATATCGGCACGGTGGCGCAGTGGTTAGCGCGTTTGCCCGGAAAGCAAGAGGTCCTGGGTTCAAGTCCCAGCGGTGTCAATATCTTTTTCTGATTTTTCTGTTCTCAGATTTTCGACTGACTTTCGCTTATATTGTCTTCGTTTAATTAAATATTACAATTTGAGGTTTTGCTCATAAAGTTAAAATAAAAATAAAAATACAATATCTAACTCACAAGATAAATCGGTATTTTGTTATTTTGAATCCGCCATTGCGATTTTAACAATATATAATGTAAGTACTTAAAATTTAACAATTATTATAAGCAATAATTGTCAGCCTGAAACACTCATTTACATTGAAAAATCTTCCGAGAAAAGATTCTTGCCGCCAACGGGACTTGAACCCGTGTCCTTCTGATTGCCAGTCGGATGTTCTGACCACTGAGCTATGGCGGCTTATCTAATACACGCCAAATAATTCAATATACAGGGTGTCCGGTAGTAAAGTGCATTAACTTCGGGAGGAGATTCTACACGATGGTAGGAGTAAAAAAGATAAATAACTTTTTCGAAATTCCAACTTTTTTTTTCCCATACAAAAAGATCTACCTACTAAAAATCCTTAGTGTGAGGTACGATCTTACTTGCCGGGAGCCTGCCGGGCGCGATCGTGGCAACAATAAATGGTGGTGACTGGCCCGTATCGTAACAGCGGAAAATAATAAAGCTGGACGCGCACGCCGGTAAAATTTTACGTTTTTACCACAAAACTACCCCTAAAAGTTGAAATTTCGAAAAAAGTTATTTATCTTTTTTTCTTACACTATCATGTAGAATCACCTCCCGAAGTTAATGCACTTTACCCCCGGACACCCTGTATACTGGTGTTTCATTCAACAATTACCGATTATTACATTTTGCCACCTGAAAACAACCAACTTTATTTTTGTGAGGGAGGTATTGTTAGTACTAAATCTCTCGCCAGGTGGCGTCGAGACAAATTATGTCTACATTTTTGGTGAAATACTTTTAACTTGTTAAATATTAATTATTATTTTAAATTTATAAAAATAATAATTTAAAATTTAAATCAATGCAATTTAAATACTGCATGCTGCCAATATCATTTTTTTTACATGAGCTCCATACAGGAGGCCCTGAGGAAAATAATTTCCCTCAGAGCCTATGTCATCTTTGAAAATACTGTGTGGAGCGTTTTTTTAGGGAAAGGAAGAAGAGGAGAATTCTGGGAAGGAAAAGGTTTTAAGGGGTGGGTAGGAATCTGGGGTTCAGTGTATCCTAGTCATCCGCCTCTAAGGCCTAGAGCCTAGACAAACCTCACCCCATGAACCCGGGCACCCCTGCTAAATCACCCAACGTAGCGAACCATTCAGGGAAGTTTTTACAGCAACCAGCTCCGCCAATACCATTTGTGTACACAACTAATTTATTCAATAAGCGATATAGGCAACAATGGATATAACTATGACTGACGTCTGCGTCATCAAAAATCTGGGGTTAAAAGAAAAAACTTCGAGTAGATGTTATCATATACAGGCAGTGGCGTAGCTAGCGTGGGTGGCACCATGGGCGGATAACGTGGTGTCACCCCCGCCCCCTCCCCCAATTTCGACTTCACCAATGTGGAGAAAATTGGGCTGGTGCGGGGGTGGCTAGAGAATTTCAGAAATTTCAGGCTATTATCGTCTATAAAAAAATCGTCAGGCACAAAATTCTCCCCCGTTTCGGGACATTCCACGGGGAGCCGTAGAGCTACGAAAATATAAATCGTATTCATTATTTTTGTGACAATATCCTTCGTATTTTTTTTTCTACGGTCGGGTGTCACCTACGTCGGGTGCCCCCCCCCCCCGCCACCCCTCGCTACGCTACTGTATATTATATATTTAGGTACTGTGGCTTAAACTTGACGAAAAATAGGTTATTAAGTTCTTAGTTTGGGTTAAATAGGAAATGTGTGCGTATTTAGATTCAATGAAACTTAAAATGATACAAAAAACCTATAATGGCGGTAAAGTGATCTTTAACAAAGAAAATTTTGAGCTTCGTATAAAAATGGAAATTAAAGAATCTTTTGTCATCTCGACCGACGTAAGTAAAGATAAAAATAACAGAAAGTGAGAAAGCAAAAGTAGCAACAATTGAATATAAGGACAATCCAGGACGTAATTGTCTTAGTGTAAACGAGTAAGCGGATCTTGGCATCTGTCACACCTGTAATGTAGAATGTATTATTTGGAGAAAAAACGCCACCGGTCCTATATCGAAATGGGTCATACACACATACTCTTTGAACGTCTATCTCTATCCTACATGAATAATTTTTGTATTAAGAATTTACTGAAAACCCAAGAGTGTTTCTTACCTGCCACATTTAATTTGAAAAGCGGGTATGAGTAACGCTGCCCCGGGAACAATTTATTGGATAACCAACACTTCCGACATAGGTCACCCCAAGTGGTTCACTACGTTTGGTGACTTAGCAGGGGTGCCAGGATTCATGGGGTGAGGATTGTCCAGCTCTTGATGGCCGATGTGTCTGCCCAGCCGCCACGTGTGGGCAGGATCGAGAGAGACAGGGTGAGGGAGATATTTTATCCTCTCCAGCCGAAATCTCTCGACCCATCGCCTTTCACCTAATTTGGCGGAATGGATTCATACGACCGTCACTCCTGGACACTCTGACCCCCAGATTCCTGCCCACCCCTCGTACCTGATTCCTTCCCAGAACTTAATTTCCGTAATTTCCTCAAAAACCCTTCCACGACATAGAAAAAACCACTCCACCCCTCTAAGATGACATACGCCCTGAGGAAAATTTATTACACCAGCCTAGCGATTCCGTAATTATTGTGAGATCGTTATTGGATAACGGACGTTATCTTCTGTCAGATTTATGTGATTTTTTACGTCATATATTTTAGTTTAGATCGATTTAAACATGAATTCCTGCAAGTACGCATGATTATTTACTCATTTAATGTACGTTGTACATAGAAAACGCAAATAACAGCCATAAAAATCACACAAATCTGACAGGAGATTACGTCCGTTATCCAATAACGATCTCACAATAATTACGGAATCGCTAGGCAGGGTCCCCTGTGTGGAGCTAATGAAAAATAAATCTATCTTGAGTTTGTGAGACAATGGCGAGTCTATATATTATGTAAGTCCTCATTGATAGTGAATATAAAATTAAAAAAAGTGCTATGAACTATTTAGAATATTTGGAAGAACTAAATACACTTAAAATAATTTATCTATGCCAAAAATATTCAATTATTTCTAGATTTTAATATTTTTTTTTAATAAACCAATAGGTACATATAATATACAAAAAAAAAAACGGTAAATATCGGTTCGGATTGGCCACGCTTATTACGAATAATTTTTAGAAAAAAACTTTAGATTCGCCTTAATTACTATAAAAGGAAACTTTTTGGCTTTGGGGCGGCGGAAAATAATGCATTTTAATTTTCAATTGCATAAAACCAAAATTCACTTCGCGAACCGACGACGCAGCGAAAATCCGCAGCCGTAGCTGTCACTGTTATGGACTGTGGCTGACTTCGTGGGATAAAGCGCGTAATTATGAAATTTCTCTAGCGGGCTTGTTTGTGTAACATGGTTTGTGATACAAAAGAATGTGCCCCTGTATAACGCCTACTCGCGTCAACGCAAGAAAAACATCCCAGTTTTCAAGTGGTTTAGCGGCTACGCTAGGTTTGTGCAACATGGTTTGTGATTCGCGGTATTTCATGCAGGTATCCCACGAAGTCAGCTACAGTCCATAACAGTGACAGCTACGGCCGCGAATTTTCGCTGTGTCGATTCGCGAAGTGAATTTTGGTTTTATGCAATTGAAAATTAAAATGCATTATTTTCCGCCGCCCCAAAGCCAAAAAGTTTCCTTTTATAGTACTTAAGGCGAATCTAAAGTTTTTTTCTAAAAATTATTCGTAATAAGCGTGGCCAATCCGAACCGATAATTACCAAAAAAACAAATACATATAATATATAATATTGGTGGTAACAATACCTCCCTAATTGAGAAATTCTCGTATTTAGGGAGGGAGCACTATCAGATTGACAGTACTATACATACTTGACAGTTGTTATACATAGAAAAAATATTAGTTGGCATTTTGGTTCACAGTGGAAAATATTAGTTGGCACATCGTAATACATATCTAAAACAAGTTAATGGTAAAATGTTTTTTAAGTTTTTGCTTAAAAATTTCTAATTCCTTTCGGATTGTATTTCTTTAGGGAGTTCGTTAAAGGGTTTTATGGCTGAGTATGTGTAATGATGTTGGGCTGTTGTTGTGTTAAGTTTAGGGATTATTATTTGTCCTAAGGTTCTCGGTCTGGTGCTAAATGACTTTGTTGTTAGTTTATCTTTGTGGATTTGAAGTAATGCAGTTTTTTGATAAATTTTATTTAGTGGTAATACTTTGAATTCATCGAATAATTTTTGGGTTGAATAGTCTAATTGTTTCTTTAAAATAATTTTGATGAGTCTTCTGTGTACTATTTCAAGTGGTATTTAACTCTTCCGCAGCCAAGTGGGGCCGTAGGTAGTACCCAAAATTACTATCCTCCTTATATCAACTAAAATACTTGAAATATTTTGATAAGATTTTACGTATTCCTGCGCAAAGAATTAATACATAAGTTGGCATTTAAAAAAAAAATTTAAAAAAATCGTAGATTGCAAGAAAAATATTTTGTCAACAAATAGGTAATATTCCTTGCCTAAACAAAAATTACTTGCGTGGCGGAAACAGAAACCAAATGCATAAGTCAGTAGGTATAATACACCTAGCCCTTGCGCGCCGTGACTCGCATCGACTGTAGTAGCGGCTGCGGGGGGGAAGGGTTTGCTTTAACTTTGAGAGGTGTAACGTTGCGCATTTATCCCAACATGATTATTTCTATCAATAATAACAATAACTAAAAAATAATTGTGTGCGCATTTATTGAATGAAAGACATGACAATTTGAACGTTTTATTAAATACGACCGACAAGGAGAGGTACTTACATAATTATTACCTACAAAATATTTTATTCCACCTCTTTCAAGGAGCGGATGATAAATTATACGATAGGTATGTATGTATAATTATGCTTTAATACATATATGTTATTATTATACATGTATTCCGGAAATATGTTTACGGATTTAAAAATACATATATCCATTTTTAACGCGCTCCATTTATATATTGATAATGATATTTCGCCGGTTCCGAAAAATCCCCAAATGGCGCTTAGATGAAAGATATAGTTATATTATTCGTCCATATCAGACAATAATTCTATCAAAGTTGATATCAAAATAACTCATTGCTCTTCAAAAACAAAACTTCTTAAAAAGTAATATTCGTAATAAATAATATGTGCGCAACGTGACACCTCACCCAGTTGCGTGCTAACATGGTACCTACCTATTTCCTACAGATGAGGTATGGTGGGGCGAGCCGCGGAGACATCACAAAACTAACACAAACACATTAGTATTATGCCAACACTCATAAATATACTAACCCCTAGATCGATCACTTCGGGCTTTTTCCTCCTAGCGGTTTCGTCACCAACTTAACCAAACCACGCCCATAATTGTCCCCCCCCTCGCCCTTCCCGCACCTGCCCGCGCCATTGCCAGCACTAATAGACTAAAGATAGAGGAAACTTATTTGTCTACCATAGACAATTAATCGCTCTCGACCTACTTCATTAGCCCAATAAATTATTTAAGAACAAAATTATTGGAATCAGAAAATGTTACATTAGACAAATGAAACACTCTGAGAACATCTTTAAATATGTTTATTTTCAGTAAAGACAATTGATAATAAATAACACATAAGACAATTGATAATAAAACATAACACCAAAACTAAGGTGTCCTAACCGACCTAACCTCAAATTAATTTACGGACGAATGCTGAATGTTGATGTCCTGGTACTGGTTCTGATCCTGGTCATCTTGTAGATACTCCACTGACCAGCTCTCTTCACCTTCACCGTCAGACTCCCATTTGACATCGGAAATGTCTCCTTCCAGTGCAATAGTTATTTCTTCATGTGACAAACCTCTAACAGCCATCTATAAAAATGATAACAATAAGTTATATATAGTCTACCGGAAAACATTAAAATAAATTAATACATCTTGAAAGAATCAAATTAAAATACGTAAAACAATACAAAAGGCCAAAACAAGAAGATCTCCATTAAAAACATCCACCAATGCGCCATCACAGGATCATGAACGTTTTTAGCGAAAACAAAATGAAAAAGCAATGTTTTTGAATGGAAATCATATTTATCGATCAGATTAAACATCTATATACAGTATAATAATTATTTTCAACAGAAAAATGCTATACCTTACCTTGTTATGCAGAAAACCAAGACCGTTAAATGCTGTCAAAAACGCCATTCGAAATAGAAATATTTTGTGTTGCCAGTACGCGATTTGTTATATACCTTATAAAACATATCTTTCACAAGCGATACGCAAAATACGGGGCTGTTTGTTTCATAAAATCAAGAGATTTTAATTTTCATCCATCAAATGACCTGACGACCTCCGTAGTCCAGTGGGTAAGACTCTTGACTCACGATCCGGAGATTGGGATTCGAACCCGGCATGCGCAAGTAAATTTTATTTGATTAATTTGTGTTATTTCACAATTAATTCATTTAAAATAATATATAGTATATTTGCGGCATGTTCCAGAGTGGAAGATACTATCAGTATCTCCCTGGTGTAAGACCACCATTCAGAATTGAAACGTTGCTTGAAAATGGCTTTAGCCGTGTTTGGTGACCAGATCTGAATAGCCAGGTACTTCCCAACCCTCCTCTTCCCCACCTCCTTCCCCTCCTCACTACCTTCAGCCTCACAACATACCTAATTTGGGGAATGCCATAGTCTCACTGGCTTCAGACGGGAGCAGTTGAGATTCTTGTGCGGTATTCACTGTAAAAAAAAATCCTTTTCTTCAAGATCTTGTGATATATTTCGAAAATCAAAACCAAAACACATTGAAGCTTCATCAGATGTTCTCGGAAATTAAAAAAAAAAAATCTACAACTTCAAGAGTCCACCAATTTTTCCAATAGAGAACTCCAGAAAATTTTTTTTATTCTTTTTAATAAATAATGACCTTCTTACTTAAATAACCGCACATTTATTTTTATTTTTAAAGTTAGTTATAATAGTTAAAATAATTGTTAAAGTTTTAATTTTTCAAGACCCCTCCGAAAACCACCGATGTATGGTGAATCGTGTGTCGTCATTACTCCTGAAAAATTAGTATAGGATTGGTCAATCAGCTGATCTACTGCCGCCATTTTGAATTACGTTCGTCGAAGTATTCTCCCTAGAAATAGCATTACTATTTTTTTTGTACAGTAGTTTTTTTAACATTTTCAATAATAGAGATTATCTAATAAGAGATGCCTTATAAACACAACAACTAAATATCTATAAACAGTATAAAATAACGAATAACATGAAATGTTGTTAGTACTGATGGCTTATGTCATACCTACATAATCAAAGTTTCAATACAATGACTGGTGACGCATGACGTCAGCACTAACCATTTCAGTAATACCAACTTTACAGTGTGTTTTGACGAGAGGTTTAAAAATGCACTTTTTAATAATTTTTTAAGAACTCTACGTTTAATATTATGAAATAAAACTTATATATTCAGAATCAGCGTTCATTGGTCTGTATGAACATATTTTTTTAAAGTCATAATATTTTTCACTGGAGTTCCTTATTGTGAAGGCACAAGTCGTTGCAGCAAGTTTTTGTACAATCAAAATAAATCCTCAAATAAGAAGTGTGCGAGTGCTCCGTGTATACGATGTAATAAAAATTTAAAAAAATATATGGAATCACAAAACCCCCAAAAATACCACAAAAAATACCCCAAAACACCTATTAAACCAGTAAAAAAATCCCATCTCACTTATTTTACCCCTAAGTTGGCAACCCTGAGCGAGAGATGGTGAAAATCAAAATTACAAACCTATCTTTACAGCTCCATCTATGAAACTTTATCTATGTGTGACAGCACGTTTACGTCACGGACCACGGTTGAAAAATTTGAACGAAGTGATACGCCCCTGCCAACACTTGAGCTGAACGCACGCTCATTGTATGAACGAGTAGGTATTTCTAAAATACATCAAAATAATGATTTTTAATTATTTTAAACCTGCCTTCAGGTAGTCTGTAAGGATAATATAAATATGTATTTGGAATTTCTATAGTTTTAATGCCTATAAGACAGAAAATTGCGTGGGGTCGTCGGACGACCCACATGGTTACCAAAGTTTTGTTTCGCAACTTGGCCTGTCGAGAGTTAAACTATATACAAGTCATATTTAAACTATTCCAAATCACAGAATATGATGTCGTGAATGCTGTAAAAACTAAACTTAAACTAAAAGTGAAATATTCTCACAATAAACAAGCACCAATTTTGAAACATAAGTTTTATAATAAGAAGAACTTACTTATATTCAAGGCGAAGCGCAACGGTCAGTTCCAAAGAGTTAAACAAACGTCACTAGAAAACAAGTGCTTGAATTTTAAGATATTTGTGATACAATTGTTATGGTTATTGAAATAATTTCAAATGAATACATTGAACACAATATTTAATGTGTAGTTTATACACAATATTACTTCGAACGGCGGAACATCAATCACTGCTTAGGAAGGTCTCAAGGTTAGGAACAAAAGGGACGCCAAAAATTGACGTTTGACATAACCATAATGATAATAATAACCATAGACAACGAAAGATTAAAGAAATTTATCTCAAAAGTAGGCACCGGTCCTTACCAGTAGGAATATTGCAACACCAATCAGGATTAAGCTTCAACTTCAAAGCTGAAGGAATGGGGAAAAGGGTGCGAGCCTGAAGGGAGATTTTTTGTTGATAATAATGGCCTGTTTTCAGGCGTCTTCCTTTCATGAATACGGGTTCGATGTATTCTATTGCAGTCTATGGAATACGGACTGTCATTTCGATTTGTTTTAAAACCGCCTAGACGCACTTTTTCGATTGACAATTACAATCTCTATTTATTGAAAAGGTCTCGTTATACGAAGTTGATTATTTATTATAAGTCAATTATGGAGAAGTACAATGCTTCCTCTAGTGAGGTGAAATGTGGAATGGTGGATGGTGGCCGCCCGGCGGCTCTGTGAGCTCCTGGGTAGCTATTCCCGAAGCGTTCTCGCTCGCAATCTCCGTCGAAAGTACGTCCGTTAGTCGACTTGGTTATTCCTGAGCTTGGTCGAAATAACATTCTTAGACGCCAAACGTCAAAAGTCACTCCACAACAACAACGAGTGGGTCAACCCAGTAGAAACACAGCAGCGAATGGTGTGAAGTTGGCGTATCTATGCAATTAGCTGTCAAAATTTGGTATTATTGTTTTCCCGCGCGACCTTTCGCACTCGCAATTTTCGCACCCTACAATTGTATTTCCAGAATACCTGATTGATCATAATCTAGATTTAGGTCTGATTGCTGGAGGATTGGCTCCACTTGAGCCTGGGGCTGTTAATAGAATTAACCTAGATTTAGTGGCTGGTAGAGCTGTTAGAAATAGGATAGTTCAAAATTATTTCTAAATTCTTTCTGTATTTATACTAGTCTTTATTATCATTTTGTTGATGTTCACTGTATATTATTTGTCAAGTGTCTGATCGTATTATTATTAATGATATTAGACAAACAATAGTGAGACCGAGTTGAAGGTGTTGTCCAAGTACGGAGTGAATACGAAGCTCATTCAGGCAATTGCGTCTCTATATGAGGGAAGCGTTGCATGTAGCTGATGTCAGCGTGATGTGTAAGATTAAGAAAGGGACGCTCCGATTGTTTGGGCCTGTGGAGCGAATGAACGAGGAAAGGAGTGTATAAAGAATATATGATGCAAATGTGAATGGTGGAAGTAGTCGAGGACGCCCAAGAAAGACATGGCACGACCAAGTGAATCAGATACTTGAGTCGGGCCATGTCAAGAGTCAGAATAATAGAAGAGCATGTATGAGACGTTGTATGAATGTGAACAAGGCAAGGAATGTGTGCCAAGACCGAGTTGTTTGGCGGTCCGTCTTCTCTGCCTTCCCCTGCGGAGAAACGGCGTGATTGGTTAGTTAATTAGTCAAATAATGAATGGTGAGGTGAGGCTGCGTTACAACAAACACTTCAAATACAATATTTTTGTGATAATATAGTGATATAAAATGTAAGAAAACAATGATGTGATCATAAAAAATGTATTTAACATTAATATATCATTATTTTTTTTTAAATAATACAGAAACAACAGTTGTTAATATACAATGTCAATATATTTTGTAATTCAGGCTAAAAATAAAGAATTAGTACTAATGAACTAATCAAGTCTGATATTTTCTATTATGAAACTAAAATGCAGTAGCATAATATCACAATTAATATCATATAACGCAGCAAACATCACAGTTTCAGCTGTTCAATTACAACACTGCTATTGATATTGTCTACTAAATATCTTTGGTTAATTTTAAAGAAAAACATTATATTTATCTCAGATAAAACTAAAATGCAGTAGCATAATATCACAATTTATATCATATAACGCAGCAAACATCACAGCTTCAGCTGTTCAATTACAACACTGCTATTGATATTGCCTACTAAATATCTTTTGTTAATTTTAGAAAAACATTATATTTATCTTCGATAAAACTAAAATGCAGTAGCATAATATCACAATTTTTATCATAGAATGCAGAAAACAATACGGTTTCAGATGTTCAATTACAATTGTAATTATTTCAACATATTTTGTATTACAAGCGAAAAATAAACAATTAGTACACTGATGAAACTAATCAAGTCTGATATTTTCTAGTAAATTATTTTCTGGTGTTAATTAGTTAAACATTATAATTATACATGATAAAAATAAAACTTGCATTCATTACCCTGATATTGTATACTAACTATCTTTGGTTAATTTTAAAGAAAAAAACATTATATTTATCTCAGATAAAACTAAAATGCAGTAGCATAATATCACAATTTATATCATATAACGCAGCAAACATCACAGCTTCAGCTGTTCAATTACAACACTGCTATTGATATTGCCTACTAAATATCTTTTGTTAATTTTAGAAAAACATTATATTTATCTTCGATAAAACTAAAATGCAGTAGCATAATATCACAATTTTTATCATAGAATGCAGAAAACAATACGGTTTCAGATGTTCAATTACAATTGTAATTATTTCAACATATTTTGTATTACAAGCGAAAAATAATCAATTCGTACACTGATGAAACTAATCAAGTCTGATATTTTCTAGTCAATTATTTTCTGGTGTTAATTAGTTAAACATTAAAATTATACATGATACAAATAAAACTTGCATTCATTACCCTGATATTGTATACTAACGATCTTTGGTTAATTTAAAAAAAAAAAAACATTTTTATCTCCGAGATAAAACTAAAATGGGTAGGAGGTACCACAAGGGGAGTTGTGGCCTCCGAGAACAGCGGCACCTTAACATTCTGACATCTGCTGCAACCAGCAACAGACTGTGGTCCTCCAAGTGATTCAAAGTCGAAGTTGACCTCCCCATGTTGAACTTCCGTGTGGCCCGTAATCAAGACTGGGCTGATTGACTGTAGTATCAGCTCGTCAGTCGCATTGAGGCCGACTGCTGGCTCTGGTGGTCCGCCTCCCGTCCCGGCCGCATGCCGCCTCAAGGAGGCATGCTTTAACTTGGCCTTTGACCGTAAGTCTTGCCAAGTCTGAAAAGATTTTTGAATTATATTAATTATTTACACAAAATATTGGTGGAAAGACACTTTATAAGATCTTAAACTATTCAAAAAGCAGGACAACGTCAATATCAAACAATTTTACTTGAATTTTGAAACAATCAGCTTTGAAATAACGTAGCCCCATTACCATTCTTTTCAATATTGTGATTTTCAAAACATATAAATTAGGCTAAACGAAACACCATGTGAGCGGTGACCGGACAACTTAGAACCTCTTCAGTAAAGTGATGATAAAAAATATATTAAAAAATGGTTAAATATGTTAGGGTTTTAATGACTTCAAAGAGATGTCGAGTTGACTTGATTAGGCATGGAATCCATGTTAGATGTGAGCATGGTGTTTGTTTTATTGAATAAAAATTTGTCGTAGGCAGAGCTTCATCTGAACGAAGCATTAGGGTAACAAATAGACATTTTAAGTGGAAATGAATCAAAACAAACCTTTCTCCAATGTTTGAAATCTTTGTTGGCCCCTGCCATGGCATTCAATTTTTCGGCAATCGCCACCCATCTCCGTCTGGATTCGGCGAAGGTAAATGTTGAGGAAAATTTGCCACTCACAAGTTCCACATCCGAACTTACTAATTCAATTAGTAATTGTTTCTGAGCAATCGTGATGTAACCCGCGGCCATTTCTGTTGTTGTTGTTGTTTTGTTTTTAGTCTGACCATAAATATACCAATCCCAGTCTGACTGTCTGACTCTGACAGTGACAGTCACACCATAGAAATCTCAAAAACACCAAGAACATAGACAATATTCACAGGGCTGCCAATATAATCATCGCTTCGATCGGTCGACGTTCAAGAATACGTAAAATTGAAGGATTCGACAAAGTTCGTCGCGACGACGATAAATTTTCGCTCTCTTCGAGGCGCATAACGAGGAACTTTTGATCGACCGTCAGGAATAGGGCCCCTGGCTAGCTCCCCTCCACTACCTTGTATTCGGGCGGGATCGGAAGCCTTCGGCTACGTTCGACCCCGGGTAAAAGGTACCACAGACACTACAATTGTTATAATAAGAATAAAAGTAATGGCGAACTGTCTAAAATAATTATTTCTGACAAACGTTTTTTTACAGCGAGACAAATATTGGCAGATGTATTCTTGATGACAATTTTAATATCCGCATTAGTAGGTAATTTACTTTAGTAGTCATTTAACAAAAACTATGACAAGTATGGAATGATGAATTTAAATGCGTGTGTTAAACAGTGTAAGGACTGTTATGTAGAATTAGAGAATTGACATAGGACGAAACGAAAGACAGTGAAGAAAGCTTGTGTCAACTAAGGCTGGAGGAATGTAAATTTTATTAATTGTCTATGACTTCATTAATGTCTATGGTCTATGCATAATTAATATATTTTTGACAAACGCCAAGTTCTATAAAGTAGTAGTGTTCAATATCGGTACTTTTACTACCCGTCGGTATCCGTTACTTTCACAAAAAGTAATCGTTACTATGTAATCGTTACTGATTACTTTGATTACTTTCGGGTAGTAACTACTGCAAGTATCAAATCGTTACTGAATGCTTTGATTACTTTCGGGTAGTACCGACTACTAGTATCAATTCGTTACTGAATGCTTTGATTACATTTGACTACTTTCGGTTCCGGATACCGCCGGATAGATACAAATCGTTACTGGTTACATTTTGACGTTTGTGTATTTCGTTAGCGCGGATAGCGTGTACTTTGGTTATGAATTTTTAGGATTCTACGTTAGTTATTTATAGGTACTTCGAATATTTTGAAGAGTTTGTGTGTTTAGATTTTTTTACATTATCCTTTAATCGTAAATTACATAATATTAACACACTGGATTGACGTGTCATTTTCCTTTGAAATTCGAAACGTTATTTTACATGCGTGTTTTGATTTTTGTTTTTCTAGCTTTGAGAAAAGTTAATAAAACACTATTATAGGCTGGTGGTAGTTTTTTATACATTTTATTTATTTAATCTCACATAATGTCATATTATACCTATGATGATAGATGTTATAGGCGGGCTTATTACTTGGCGGAAATTTCTACAAACCAAATTCATCTCTATAATCATAAAATTAAAAATGAAGCGCATATTGTATTATTATTTTTTTTTTGTAAACTCCACAGAAATTTAAATCTTATAATGTGTGATAGAATAAAAGAGGTGTTAAAATTATTACTTTGAAAACTTTTTATAGTCGTAATAATATCTAATAATCATATTTTTTACACCGTTCGAAAATTGTAGTAGATACCTACCGTCAAAAAACTTGCATACTTAGTACAAATTGGTAGCAATATAGATATATCAGATAGCAAGGTACACAAACACAAATATCAACTGAAAGCGTTTTTTTCCCGATGTAAACAGTATTTTTTGTCTCTGGCAATACCGTACTTAAACGTCGCGAAGCGGTGTGAAGCGCCCCAGCGGCACAAATAGAAACGACCAAATAATCGGTACAAAGTGTGGTTTATTTATGAACAGCTGGTATAGCGTGGAGCGCCTCTTGCGGCACAAATAGCAACCAAGTAATCGGTACTGAAGTATCCGCATCGAAAGTAATCATTTCAAAGTATCAATGAAAGTAATCATATCAAAAGTAACGGATACTCTTCGTTTTTAGTAGTCGGTACTTTGATTACTTGGTGAGTACCGATTACTTCAGTACCGAATGATTACTTTTCATGCATCTCTAGCCAACATATTCTCACTTTCTTCTAATTCCAGAAATCCGAGAATATAGACGTCATTCGTAGGAATACCAGTTTATCGTTGGAGAGGTAAATTGTACTGAGTTAGGTATCCCACGATTGATAGCAATTCTCTCAAACGTTTTCAAATGTCAACTTCAAGCCCAAAATACAGTCACACTAATAAATGGTCATGGTTTCAAAATATGTTTTATGTGTACGACTTCAATATTTTGGCAGAATATTCAAAGCGAAACCAAACATTCTAAACTCGTGCGAATTAAAGAGCCGTTAGAACAATGTTCTGTTTCAGTAATAATTATTTTTGGTATAAACCAATTACCAGAAGTGCCATGGACCTACTAAATTTATATACTGTTTCCATCAAGATGGAGCCAAGGTCCCAGGAAGAAGGTGGAGATGAAATGCGGTGTACGGATATAGATTTAGACCTCCCAGATGAAGAGATGGAATTTTTGCAATACGCGGAGAGTACTGACACAGCCAGTAAATTGTAGAAAATGTGTATAACAAGGTAAGCTCATATTGGAATACGGTGGATGACCGCTTTTTTTCTAACCAGAGGGTACGGAACCAGACTTCAGGGACGTTTGAAAAAGCTTCGTAAAAATTGGAGCTATTTCTATTGCGCACCTCTGGAATACCAGAAGCAGTTCAGACCCACCGGCTTTCTCATATTTCTAATAGTAAGGTAGATACAACGATTTCTATGAGACATATGTAAGATGTTCTCAAAAGCGGACAAATTAGCCTTAGGGGTTAAGTAATTATTTTTTGGTCATATCATGGTTGTTAACCCCCTTCTTCTGAAATTGATCAACAACCTAAAAGAAAATATCTTTACACCATCCGGCTTACGCAATGATCAACTGCTGAGCCGAAATCTGCTCAAACCCTCCTCAAACGCACAAATACGTTATTCTCAAAGCACATCATCGACACACCACTACTCAAATCCCGTCAGAGGCCTGGCCAGGAAATTTCCTAACAAGCACCACTTTGAATTGAATGGTTTGTGGATTAATTTTGAGCTATCGTATATTTTATTGACCCAAAACACATTCCTAGAACAATAAACTATGTACCAAAACAACATTACTTGCGTTAATTACGTAAATTGATAGGTTTAACGATGTTTTCGTCAAATAACATGCATGGACTTTGACAGAAAGAATCGCGGCAAATTTGACATTTCGTCATTTTGATGCCACAGATAAAAATAATTTAAAAATATTCTGGGGTTGCGAGGTGAATGAAATTTTTACCCATCTTATGGGGAAATGTTGGCGCGAGCGATTCTGACCTTGTCCTTCATACAAATTTTACATAGAAGGGTCAAAATCGCAGAAAAATATATTTTTTTCACGCGCATGCGCACAAACTGCGTACATCCCCGCGCTCCGGCAAATATAATATAAATTATTCCGAGCGACTAGGCGCATTGCAGGTTTCGCTAATGGTAAAGGGCGAGAATAGAGCAAGCGATTCTGACCTTGTTTTTCATACACTTTCTTTATACATAAAGGTTAAAATCGCGAGTAATTTTTTTTTCATGACACCGGTGAAAGAGCGGCCAGTGGGCCTAGTCACTAATTTTTGTAAACCTCCGTTTCATGAAGTTACGGGTTTAGCTACGTCACATACCCGTTGTTGTTGTTATTTAAGTTGGCGATTCTGTCAAAATACGGGTATGTGACGTAGCTAAACCCGTAACTTCATGAAACGGAGGTTTACAAAAATTAGTGACTATGCCCCCAGGGGCGGGTGGAAGCTAACCTCGTGGATTAACTTGCCTGAGGAAGACCTACACAAAAACTGACGACAGGGTGAAAAAAATCTTTGTGCGTTTTGCCTTCGCTCAAATTTATACAACAATTATTCGCAACATAGAAACAAAAATCACGGATTTCTATTAAAGCCTCGATGACACACGGCTAGTTTACAAGCTACTATCTACTAAGTTTAAAAGCGGAAAAATCGGCGAGTGAGATTGTCATGATGACACACAAAACTGTCCACTCGCTCAGAAGCGTAGGAAACCGAGGTCGCTTTTAGCGCCAGTAACAAGAATAACGACGCCTGAGTGAACTAATTATTCAGATTTTTGACAGTCGAAATGAACTGTTTATCGGAAGCCATGTTAGAAACGTAAATAAACCAATCACGAGCAAGCGGAGCTAGCGTGTAGGCGAGTAAAGTTGACGACCTTTCAACTTTTTTTCGTAGATTGTCAACAATCTGCTAGTTATTGCTAGTTAGCAAGTGACACAATGACACTGGGCGAGTTTACTAACAGATAGTGAATTTCCCAGATTGTAGCTTGTAAACTAGCCATATGTCATCGAGGCTTAACGTGCAATGTGGAAAATAGAAAGAAAAATATATAATGTACACTGATTACGCCTCAAGGTCTTCGTTAAGGTAAAGCGTCGATGACACGACGACGTGGCGAGTTTACTAAAGCCTCGATGATACACGGCTAGTTTACAAGCTACTTATCTGCTAGCTATCTGTTAGTAAACTCGCCCAGTGTCATCGTGTTACTAGCTAACTAGCAGCGACCAGCAGATTGTTGACAATCTACGAAAAAAAGTTGAAAGGTCGTCAACTTTACTCGCCTACACGCTTGCTCGTGATTGGTTTATTTATGTTTCCAACATGGCTTCCGACAAACAGCTGATTTCGACTGTCAAACATATGAAGAATTAGTTCACGCAGGCGTCGTTATTCTTGTTACTGGCGCTAGCAGCGGCCTCAATTTCCTACGCTTCTGACTCTTCTGGGTTCTGAGCGAGTGGACAGTTTTGTGCAGTGTGTCACCATGACAATCGCACTCGCCGATTTTCCCACTTTTAAACTTAGTAGATAGTTGCAGATAGTTGCTTGTAAACTAGCCGTGTGTCATCGAGGCTTAACTTGAGGTTTGGTTTATTCTGGCGTCGGCTGCAGCGTCGAAGTTTGTGGTTTCAACCAATGACGTTATATAAATAAATAGACTCGCCATAGTCTCATATACTCACAATATCAATATAATGTGGAAAGTAAGGAACACTCTTTTGTTTTCATCGATTTTCAGTATAATTTCTTAATTCAAAAGTTTATTCCTGTGTGATAAAGATAGACATTTAAATAATGTGTGTGTATGAATGACATGAATACATGAGCGGGCGGAGTATTGCTTGTCACTTTTTGATGAAACGTTCGCTCAGTTCGCTGTCTCCTTTTCTCGACGCCCACTAGAATAAAAGGTCCGGCTGCCTGTCGGAGTTTGATATGTCGAGCTATACAATAGGGCAACGACAGTTTTCAAATGGTGGTGATTGTCATCAATACTTGTTAGAACTACTTACTGATTTATGTGTTGTTTTAACAAATAAACAAGTGTTTAGGCTGATTAATCTACTAAACAGTGAAGTTTACTTAGCAACAAAAATTTGTCTGTTGCGCGTCCAGACCCTCTACTTTAGTAGGACTTGAATTTTCTCTAATGACGTTTAAACCGCGAGCGGGAAACATGAAAATTAATTTAATATTTATAATAATCGATAACATTAAGTAATTTGCGTGTACTTACAAATGAAATGTTATTCATTCGCCTTTACTATTATTTGCCGTGTAATTGAAACATTTTCTCATCACACAGGAGGGCTTTTTGGCACTTTTTAAAATGCAATTTACTTACAGTTAAGTGCTGGTAAGACGCAACCTTACTCGACGCATGCTCGACGCGTAGCAGCATAAATATACTAACCCAACCCCCGTAACAGTTTAGTACTAAAGTTATCTAGATATCGAGATCGTTACCTTTGAGATTTCTACCCCTCGTCTAATATAGTATGTAACGTCATTTGGTCATTGGTTTCAACGGGATTGGTTTATTTATGGTTTCAACTCTATGCCTCTATGCTTAAGGCGGAAACACACTTGTGTGGTGTGGTGTGTCGTGGCGCGCCAGAAGCACATCGGTTTCATACATTTATTATGGTTAGAGACATATTTGTAGGTTGTGGCGTGTCGACAAGCGACGACGATGATTGGTTAATTTGTAGTCACGACACACCACACCACACAAGTGTGCCAGTGCCTTTCCTGACATGTGTTTTGTGTTTGGGCTACAACAAAGTTGTCTTTGGCTACAAACGTCAAATCAAAAATCATAAATTGAAAACGAGTAAATGTCCGTTGGAACTTCAATTTTTCTACGATGAACGTAAGTTATATGAATTTTTATTTCTTATGTTGTTTATATAAATATTGTTTGTTTATGTTTTTAAACATATTTCGTGAGATATCGCGAACTTTCCAAAAAGTATTTAGTTTATAAAGACTTTATAACCTCAAATTCACTTGAATAATTGATTTAAGAGTACGTAATTGTTATTTGTAGATTTCTTTTCAGTTAATGACAACTCGGTTAGGTATTGTGTATTTTTGATTTTGTCATAATATTGTGTCAGTATTATTCATTTATCATTTATGCCATGTGAAATAGGCGATTTCACCGTCCTCGTAGCTTATTTATAAGATGCTTAAATAAATACTTGCAATAGGTAGAAAATTCAACCAACTTATCAAATGTATAGTTTGGTAAATATCGGTTTGGACTGGCCACGCTTATTACGAATAATTTTTAGAAAAAAACTTTAGATTCGCCTTAATTACTATAAAAGGAAACTTTTTGGCTTTGGGGCGGCGGAAAATAATGCATTTTAATTTTCAATTGCATAAAACCAAAATTCACTTCGCGAACCGACACAGCGAAAATCCGCGGCCGTACCTGTCACTGTTATGTTGGTATCCTTGATAAATTAACAAGAGCTAATACGACTGTAGCCGACTTCGTGGGATAAGGCGCGTAATTATGAAATTTGTCTAGCGGGCTTGTTTGTGTAACATGGTTTGTGATACAAAAGAATGTGCCCCTTTATAACGCCTACTCGTGTCAAGGCAAGAAAAACATCCCAGTTTTCAAGTAGTTTAGCGGCTACGCTAGGTTGTGTAACATGGTTTGTGATTCGCGGTATTTCATGTAGGTATCCCACGAAGTCGGCTACAGTCGTATTAGCTCTTGTTAATTTATCAAGGATACCAACATAACAGTGACAGGTACGGCCGCGGATTTTCGCTGTGTCGGTTCGCGAAGTGAATTTTGGTTTTATGCAATTGAAAATTAAAATGCATTATTTTCCGCCGCCCCAAAGCCAAAAAGTTTCCTTTTATAGTAATTAAGGCGAATCTAAAGTTTTTTTCTAAAAATTATTTGTAATAAGCGTGGCCAGTCCAAACCGATATTTACCTATAGTTTTTATTAATTCATTGTGTTCTTTATGCAATTGATTTTCTTGTGTAGAAAGATCTTAGCTGGAATGGTTATAGTACCTTAGTTAGGTATATAAAACATTTATAAAAATTATTCTTCTTTGTAGACAAAAAGGGCAACGCCAGAACAGGTGGAATGCTTGGTGACATGGATGAGGGAGAGACCATCCATGGCATCAGGCATTCATGACGGGAAGGAGGGTCGCCTGCAAAACAGGCAGCACTGGGAGGCTTTGGCCGACAGGCTAAATGCCATTAGGTTTGGAGCTCGCAAGACCGGCGAGAAATGGGAGCAAGTATGTACATCTTTAATAAACATTACTGAACCTAAAACATTTTATATTTTTTTCATTTTTATGTTTATTTTTTGCATTTTACATTTTATGTTTTTTATGCTTTTACATTTTTATGTTTATTTTTTCTTGTTTACACAGGCCCTGCGTTATTCAACGCTCATGTTTATTTTATGTTTTCTTTACTTTACATGCTTATGATTTATTTTTCGTTATTTGGTGCAATTAAACGCCTAGCGATGACTCCCACATGCTCTTGTTGATTTATTTTTTATGTTTTGCGGTTTTCTATGCTTATATACATTTCTTTTCAGTTATGCTGTACTATGAGAACTGAACTCAGTTGTTCGTTTTTGTACCGTCCTTCTCCCCATATAAGGGGTTGGACCCTGGACCGTGTCCCCGCCTGCGTACCATGGCCGGTCTTCTAGAACTGGTGGAGCTGCACCTGTTTGCCGCGCCACACCCCGTGACATGAAGAGGCTGGGGAGAAGGCTGAGCGACATCCGAAAGCTGTTCGTCCCGCCTCCGGCGACCCGACGCTTCTCTCCCTAGGGTCTTCTTCATGTTTTCCACTTACTGTCGTCTAGGCACCACCGGCTAGCTGGCTTAAGGACGACGCTGCCGGTTGTGGGGAGGCCGGACAATCAGCCTCCTTCACTGTCTCGGGGACTGCCGGCAGCCAGGTTGCGGTGACACCGGTTCTTATCTGTACATATGTTATTTTACTTTTGTTTCCTTTTTCTTTTACGTACACAGTGCTCGATGCCGCCCGCCGGATTATGTATGGTCATGTCTCCCGCTGTCATGAGCTGACTACTCATGACGGCTGCTGTCATTTTGGATTACTTTATTTTTTGTTGATGTTACTAACAACTTGTTTGACTGTCCATGAGGCTCACTGCTTTTGCATTGACTCCTCCATGGGCTTTAGAATTGTAGAGATTGACCATTACAGTACAGTCCTGTAGGCGCGCCCGCATACCGTCACCTAACACAGTATGAGGGGACATTGAAGGTCTAGATTCGTTACATTAAATGTAGAGCCGTTTATTCAAAAAAATTAGATTCTTGCGAGAACTCCGAAGGGGCGACCATAAGTTGCCTATACCGGGATGGGACAGTGGTGGGTACTTCAATGAACCTAAAACAAACACCTTACTCAAAATAATCTATTTTACCGGTGTCTGAATAGTAGTTTGACCATTTATCTATTGTTTCAGTCATGGAAGGACCTTAAATCCAATACGAAGAAGAAGGCGTCGCGGCTGCGAGTTGTGATGTGCCAGACGGGAGGGGGGCCGAGCATACTGCCACCTCTCTCCCAAATGGATGAAAACATCCTTGCCATAATGGGGAGAGAGGGGGTTGACGGATTAGACGGAGGGGACTTCCAACCCCTGATCGATGATTTGCACCAGGTACTTGATATTTAATATTATTTGTTATATATATATAGTTAGCAACACCGACGTGCCTTCCTTGGCCCAGATTTCGGTAGGAGGGGAAGGGCAGGCAGCCGGAGGCTGGGAGAGCCCTATGCGCTTCTTCTGGTTCTATACATTATCCAATCATCCCTTTTATTATATTTTAGATTCAGTAAAATACAAAGTTCACATTGGGATTAAAGGCTTTTCCTAGAAGCGTCGAGTCATAAATAAATTAATAAATCTTTTAATAGATCTTTTAATCATCATTACATAGTATAAAATGAAGTCGCTCAAAATGTATGTGCGCATAGATCTTTTAAAGTACGCAACGGATTTTCATGCGGTTTTCACCAATAGATAGAGTGATTCAAGAGGAAGGTTTATATGTATAATACATGCTTATTATAGTGGAGAAAAGCCGAGAAATTCAAATATTCAATTCAGGCAGCGGGCAGCTAGCAAGCGGATGGTATGGATTTTATAAAGGTTGGGTATTGGCGTTTTGTTTCGTTAGCCACATCAACGTGTGGCCGGGTCTGCTAGTTTATTATAACCCTGCCTACATTTATTAGTCAGATAGTTGTCTTGAATCGACTCTGTCAACGAACTGTGAAGGCGAGACCCTGCCGATCGAGTTAGCTGGGGAGGCTTGTGAGTATAAAGTTGGTTTTGTAAGTATCTAAATTGAACATTGTGTTGTTATTCATTATTAATTTGCCTATAAATCAGTAATCAAGCGGTTCGTTACAGTAATTACGTAATACTGTAAGTAACACAAATGTAGAAAGATAGAGGGTATGCTAAATGAGTTAGAACTCTAGGCTCTATTAAAAAAGCGCAGGCGGATATATTCTCCCATTGTGGCTAACGTACCTACATAAATACACAAACTGTTAATAAGATTACAACAGACACTTACCGATTTGGTACATATTATTATAGTAATGGTAAATACTTACCTATTTGTAAAAATAAAATCTTTTATATCCAAACCATTTTCCGCCACTAGTGGCATACCGCAAGGTAGTCATCTTGGCCCAATTTTATTTCTTGTTTTTATAAACGACATAATCAACTGCTTTAAAGACGTCAAAGTATTGCTTTTCGCTGATGACATTAAATTATATAAAGAAATAACAATTCTTTATCACTGTGAAATTCTTCAATCCAATATAGACATGCTAAAAATTTGGTACTCACAAAACAATCTATACTTAAATGTAGAAAAATGCAAAACTTTGACCTTTTCCCGAAAAAAAAACATCACTGTTTTTCGACTATTCAATAAATAAAATAAATTTAGAAAGAGTATCGGAAATGCGGGATCTTGGCATAATAATGGATGAGATACTAGACTTCACGGTTCACATTCAACAAACTGAAATAAGGGTATGAAAACATTAGGATTTGTATTAAGAACAATTAAAAACTTTGAATCGTTACAAATCATTAAACTATTGTACACATCCCTTGTTAGAAGCCTAATAGAATATAACTCCATAGTCTGGGCGCCCTTCTACAAAATTCACATTCATACTATTGAAAGAATTCAAAGAAAATTTCTACGTTTTGTAAATTTTAAACTTAATATCCCTTTAGAGCACATAAATTACCCGTCGCTAATGAATACTTTAAATATTCCAACATTAGAAAACAGACGACAAATAAACGACCTGACATTTTTATTAAAATTATTAAACTCTAAATTCAACAGTTGTGAACTTCTGCAATTAATAAATCTACATGTACCTACACGAACAACAAGACAAACATTGACATTTTATATACGTACATCTCATTCGAACTATGATTTACATTCTCCAATACAACGTTTACATAGTCTTGGTAACAAATACTTAAACAATATGGATGTATTTGACAATAATTTGAACTTAGCAAACTTCAAACGCCATACGTGCCAACTATTTATTTCTACCTATCCCATAAACCAATGTGAACAACAATTTTAACCTTACCTACTTTATCTCAACTCCTATCATAACTCGGATCATATTTTGTTTCTTATATTTTATGTTACCTGTATTTTGTTAACGCTTATATTTTATATAATCTATATTTTGTTTTTAACATATATTATGTTACTTATAATCTTTTCACTGTAATTAAAAAAAAAATGTACTGCATTCTATGTAAAAGCCCTGTGGGCGTTTAAATAAATAAAAATAAAATAAATAAATAAACTACCTACAAGCTTGAACCAAATGCCAGAACCAGAGGATCTGATTATTGTAGTTGATTTTAGAAAGACCGTGGCATGGATGAGCGCTGATGATTAAATTTGGTGATTGAGAGTTTGAACAAGCTCACGTTGAGTTAGCCGACCTTGCGTAAGCAGATCTTCGGATTGTAAGTTAATTAAATATATGTTTAGCGTAGGGAGTGTGGCGAACCCATCGCTCAGGGAGTGGAAACACAAAACTGCAATAGCCATCCCAAGCCAAGGTGTGAGCTACCATGCTCAGGCTGAATGTCCTGGGGAACAGCGTCACGAACTGTGCCTCCGAGAAACAAGGTCGCATCTCGGAGTATTTAGACCTCACTCCAGCACTCAGGGCTCTGCTGGAGTGGACATTCTATTTCCTTGGTAACTCATGGGACAAAAAAAATTGGATCATTCTAAAATTAGGGGTCTTTTGGGAACCTAGGAGTGCTGAGGCCACCTCTGTGGATTTCCTTCTTGGAACTCTTCCCTTGTGGGGCCTTCAAGGAACTAAGGGGAAGGGCACCCTTCCAGCGCGGGGCCTTTGTGGAACCAAGGAGGCGTGAAGTAGAGAGATGATGTCCTCTTCCCATGTGGGGCCTTCGAGGAACCATGTAGGAGTGAAGAGGAGAAATTAGGCCATCTTGGTAAACTCTTCCTCTGTGGGGCCTTTAAGGAAAACCAAGGGGGAGAGATGAAGTTCTCTTCCCTCCTGGGGCCCTCAGGGAACCAAGGTGGAGTGGACTCTTCCCTTGTGGGGCCTTTAGGGAACCAAGGGGAGGTGGACTCTCCGTCGTGGAGCCTTCGGGGAACTAAGGAGTGGAGAGATGAAGCCCTCTTCCGTCGTGGGGCCTTCGGGGAACCAAGGTGGAGTGAAGAGGGGAAATGAGACCTGGGAAGACACATTGTCGAACCAGAAGATTTAGCTTCATTTTCAATGACAATTCTGATGAACTTTATAAAAGGGACTGGGTTACTGTCAAAGGAATGAGGTAAAATGGGAGATAGTACAATGGGTCTATGGCCTAAGTGCTCATGGGAACTATATATGTATATGTAAACCGTCTCCGATTATTTAAAAAAAAAAATATATATATATATATGTTTTTAGCGAAATGTTTATTTACCATGAGAGTATTTAACGAATGGTAACCTTTTCGGTTGAAAAATGCCTCTTCGTGCACTTTTGGTTTGATTAAGGCTATATGAGTTCCGTCGATGCAACCAATTACCCCCGGAAATTGGAATTTCTCATAAAATCTGAAACATGTACAATTTTTATGATTAAAACTCATTTATGTCTCATACATTCTCTTGTATTGTTCTGACTCTTGACATGGCCCAACTCCCTGGTACCCACACTCAACTCCTAAATTGAAACTTTAGCTTCATTCACATTCATACGTCGTTTCATGTAAAGGTAACCTTAACATGGTCCGACTCAAGTATTTGATTCCCTTGATCGTGTAATGCAGTCCTACTGCTCCCTGTGGCCAGCCAAGTTTTATTTATTTATTGAAATGAAAACTTCTTTAGCACCATTGTGATTTGACAAACACATACATCTACATGTTTTAGCCTGCGAGAGAATGAGATAGTATAGTCGGTCTCCTCTTTGTGCGGTGCTTCGTATTCTCCCCACTGTTGTCTACTTTTTACTTTTCTTATATTTTTAGCGCCCCCCGCCTTGAGTTTTTTCTGTATCCGCCACTGACCGTACATGATTGAAGATTGCACCAGACAAAAATACAATCATTTTTAGTTTGTTATTATTGATTACTTCCTTAAGTCTGTAAAATATGTACGTAGAATATCTTAATTTAGAAGTGGTGTTAGTAATTTGTGTTTGCCAATTCAGATTTGTATCAATATGTATACCTAGAGACACTGATTCTTAGCTTTAATTTTTAAGAAATGTAGCATTCATTATTGAAAAAATAGCTTTTATAGCTTTAATTTTGCGTTTTTATAGCGTTGATAGCTCAGCAGGATAACGCCAAGGAATGGGAGTCGGCAAGAGGGGAAAAACAATTAAATTAGCAAAATCAATTGAAACATATAAAACTCAACAAGGCACATGTTTCTACAGTAGAGTGTGTCAAATTCCTTCTACGATCAGTCAATACAAGATTATAGCAACCAAAAAATCTTTATGCATCAACACTATTCACAGGGGGCCACACAGTCATCAGAGCTGCCTCAGCAAATTCTCTGTGAACAATTTTTACAGCTAAGAGTAGCTGAATTAAGTCTACAGTGACTCCATCCCTCACTTGCTCTACAACAAGCTGTCTTTGAAAACAGCTGTTACCTTCCAGGAATTTACTGTCTTCAACAGATTTGAATGTTGGTGCAATTCTATTTTCAGTGGCGTAGCGTGAGTTTTCAGTGAGCTAGAATGCTAAGATTGAAAAATACGACATTACTGATTTATGAGATCACTGATTTATGAGAATCCTGAATTCTTCATACAAAAAGTTGAACAGTAATGTCGTATGTTTCAATCTTAGCATTCTAGCTCACTGAAAACTCACGCTACGCCACAGCCTGCTTTTACGAGTTCTTGCTAAAAGAATAACGTCTGATTGCTGGACATTCTGACCTACAACCACAAGATTGAACATTTTACCTGCGTGTTCAAGAAATAGATAGTGCTGTTTTCTTGACGGTTCAGCATATGAGGTGCCAGTTTCAAAAACCCAAAATTTGTACTTTGCTTGCGTTACTGAATATTGTTGAGTTTTGTCGTAAAAATCGCTGCTATTTCGCTTTTTAACATATTTATCGCTAAAAACACCATTTATCGCTTTAATTCGCGAAATTATCGTTAATGCTATGAACCAGTGTCTCTATGTATACCCATATATTTGATATATACCATAAACTTTTCTAAGATCAAAGCAAGAAGAGCATGTTACTTAGGGCGGCTTGCACCAAAAGTTAAATTTGATTTAAATATCAAGTTAAACACATTATTTGATTTAAGTCGACTTTGCGTCTTGCACCACAAAATTTAAGCCGTTAAACGCTTTTAAAGAACTGTCAAAGTTAAATGCCCAAAAAGGGCTGTTTAACTGAGTTAAACATGTTTAGCGAGCAAGTTCTGTCAAAAAAATTTAGGTTAGGTATTCCTTCGATTACCGATTGTCTAATATTTCTGAAATCTGTCTCATTTATTAATTTGTGTTCACGATCCATCGTGAATCAACTTCAGAATAAAAAACCCAAATGTATTATATTATATTGACGAAGAAATTATAGATTTTATAAGTAGACCCTTTGTAGTGAGAGAAGTAAACACAAAAACAAATTTATTTTATATTCGGTGCCAGAAAGTTTCAAAGATTTCTTAACACATCAGCACAACAGCGAGGTGCTCGCAATACTCATTATTGAGGAATAGGTATTGATTTATTTATGGAGGAATACTTTGGAAGGTTGTAAACTTAAATTATATCTACCTACAGCATTCTTATAATAGTTAACAATCTACATAAAATAAATAAAAAAACAAAATTACTAGGTACTCAGATATTTGTTTTATTTTTAAATCTAACAACAAAACCTCTTTTTGCCCCATTTCGTAGTTATGTTTGTTTTATTTTTTCTTCCAATCTACATGATTCATTTTTGTTTCTTGTGCTAATTTCTATTCGCAACCACAACATAACCTCAAAATATTTTGACACTCGCAAATTTAAGCATCCCCACACGGGCAATTTGGATCGATCGTGCCCCTCGCACTTCAAGTCGCTGTGCAGAAAGTGTGCGTGTGGGTGGTGCTAAGGAACGATGCCACTGTTTTACCGACTCGTTAACGGCGGTAACTGTTTTACCGATGCTAAATGACATTTAACTAAATAACCGCTCCAACAGCTTGGTGCAGGACGAAACTAAACACATTTAAGTTAAATGTATTTAGTGACTTAAATGCATTTAGTTAAATACAATTTAAGATAAAATTAGCGACAGTTGGTGCAAGTCGCCCTTATATATGTTATAAAACTGTTATAATTAAATTATAAAATTGTTTGCATTTCATGTTGAAGTTCGACTTTATTTGTAGTTCTGCTTTTATGCTTTTACAGTGTCAATATCTAACTTATTTCGGTTTTTGGTCCACGTATTCGTACACAAGGAAAAATCCTTTCAGCTTGGGCGTTAGAAACTGGGATAGAAAATAAATATTGTATTATTTTTAGCAGATTTTTTTTTTTTACATGAGCTTCACACGGGAGGTCCTGAAGAAAATAATTTCCCTCAAGGCCTACATATGTCATCTTTGGGGATGCTGTGTAGGGGGTTTTTTTTAGGAAAGGAAGGAGAGGAGAGTTCTGGGAAGGAAAAGGGTTTAAGGGGCGGGTAGGAATCTGGGGTTCAGTGTGTCCTGATCATCCGCCTCCAAGACCTAGACAAACCTCACCCCATGAACCCGGGCACCCCTGCAGGGTGGCCACAGACCTGGAATACCTGGAAGACCGGGAATTATCAGGGAATTTTACCGAACCTGGAATTATCAGGGAAATGTCAGGGAATTTCGAAATTTTTTTATAATATCACGGAATTCCAAAAATAAAACTAAATTCGTTATTTTGCTATTTGTGAAACCCCAAAGTTGCATTATATTACTTTTACTTGTGACTTGTATAACAAAAGATGTGCCGATAAAGACAAACTAGATAGGTATTTTTTTATTATTTTCGTTAATGCCCTTGCAACACAATGAAGCAAGGATCATACTGAGCAGACGCAACGTTCCTGTACCGTTCACACTGGCCAGACGTACGTACGCGTCGCTGTGACCACGTGACAAGGGGTCTCTGGTTGTGCGCAGGCGCGTTTGATTTGACACATTTGACATTTATTTTTTAGGTTATGTTTATGTGGTTCTCTTAGCAGATGACAGCTTTGCCATATCTTGAAAGTGAATTTGAAGATGATTTGCTACGATTATTATTTTTAAATCAATATTCTCGTAAAAAGAAAAAAAGTGAGAAGTATTTGGGTCCACAACATTAACAAACAAAGACAAATGTTTGGAGAGTTCCATACTTTAGTAAAGGAACTAGAATCTGATGACGGACGATTCTTCATGTACTTCCGTATGAGTAAAGTGGTATTTGGAGAGCTTCACAGCATAATTGAATATGACATAAAAAAAGAAAACACACATCTTCGAAAGTCAATTGGGACCAGAGAAAGACTGGCAGTGTGTCTAAAGTTTGATTGACATTCATTATAGGGGTATAATATTGAAAATCATGCCATGAATGGCTGAAATTTCTTCCTAAGTTGCACTGCGTATGCAGAATCTCCATAATCCTGTAATTTGATTTTATAAATAACTCCGTGCCGTCTAAAAGCTTCAATAAACTGTTCGTCATCCATTTTTTAATAATATCTGTCAAAAAAACAACCATAGATATAGCGAAACAACGTTAGATGCTCAGATAACACCAAAAAGATGTAAAATCATCTCGTAGTAGGCGTGACCATACCCCCTCCACCTTCCACATGGCCCACGCCGATCTAGCTGTGGAAGATCAACGTCGCGTAGGGGGCGTCGGTTTGCGTTGCGTGGAGCTAGTCTGATTCTAAAGCATCCGTTTCCATAGAAAATGTGTGGATGGTAAGCAGTCCAGATATGGAAATGGTGACGTCTACCCACGTGGCGTGGCGTTGCGTGGGCTTAGTGTGGCTTTACCTTCATGTCATCTAGTTGATGTGTGTGTGTGTGTGTTTTTATTTTGTGTGTGTGTAGGTATTTTAACATTTAAATCAAGGTTTTTAGTATTTATAAAATTACATTGCATAACTATTTATACCATAGCTTCGTGTAAATACATAATAAACCTCTTTCTAAACTTTAGTCGAATGCTTATGGTTCAGTTTTCTCTATTACCATATTTTTCTTTGCATTATCTAATGTCCTAACTGCTTACCCAAAGGGTATATTGTTTTAATTATTAATATTCTAAATCTAAACTATTCCCTAGTATTGTTACTTGTTTCATGTGATATTTTTTTTGTATCTCTTCTAATGTTAATGTTTTTTTTGTTTATTTTTCTATTTTTGTCTGGTCTTTTCATTTCTTCACAAATTGTCTTCAGGCGAAATATCATAAATTTGTGAAGAGTGTATTTTGTGTTTAATAGATTATTGTAATGCAAACAAATAATAAATCCTGTAGATGACGGAATTCCATTTAATATTTATTTAACAAACGATATCCCCTTATATCAAATTTATTTATTTATTATTTATTTATTTATTTATTTATTTATTACACGCCCTGCTGGGCTTTTACATTATAATTTATAAGTTAAGTAACAAACAATGAAGAAAATATAATACAATGAGAAAAGAAAATACACAAAACAGTGTAACAACAAAACAAATAATAAAATAAAAATATACATTATGTAAAAATGATAAGAAGTCTCATATTCAATATAAACAAAAATTGAAGAAATTATGTAAATCTATTTGTGCCTAGAAGAATAAAAGTGATAGAATATACAACGTTTATACTGATTAGTTTTAAGATGAAATATATCACCTAGATTAGAATATTTATTTCCGAGACTGTGAAGTCTCGGAAACGGAGAATTTTGATAAGCTAGTGTCCTGGTGTTATTGAAGTAGAAGGGTAATAAATGTCGACATGATTTTTGGGGAACATGGATATTGATAAATTGAAGTAATTCAGAACAGTCAATTTTGTAATAATATTAAATCTGTGCTTATTCTTCTTTCTGAAAGTTTCAATAGAGACGTTTTATCCAGGAGATAATTGTAATCAATGTTTAGTATAGGAATATGCAATTTATAGTTTATAAACCTTAGAAACTTCCGTTGATTCTTTTCAACGTTGTCTGAATGAATGTTGTAAAAGAGAGACCATAACGTCGAGTTGTATTCAAGTTGGCATCTGACAAGGGTTTTATATAACATAATAAATGTGTCTAAATCATTGAAATCTTTTGGAGCTCTCAAAATAAAACCAAGAGTCTTTAGGGCTTTGTTGATAATATTATTAATATGACATACAAAGGTGAGTTTACTGTCGAACATAATGCCTAGATCCATAATTTCACTAACACAATTTAAATTTTCATCATTTAAAGAATACTGAAAAATAATAGGATTATTTATTTTTGAAAAATGAATGAACTGACATTTATTTATATTTAATGCTAGTTTGTTGATAGAGCACCATTCAAAAAGATATATCAAGTTAGTTTGAAGTATAATACAATCATTAATGTGGTTAATCTCTTTATATAGTTTCATGTCATCGGCAAACAGTAGCACATTTATGTCAGTAAATATATCAACAATATCATTTATAAATATAATAAACAAAATGGGCCCTAAATGGGAGCCTTGCGGCACTCCACTTGTTGCTATAAATTTGTAAGAATGTGTGCCATTTATTTTCACACTAAGAATTCTTTTGGACAAATAACTAACAAACCAATTTAATAAACTACCATAAACTCCAAGTTTCGCCAATTTATTGATTAGTATTTTGTGACACACCTTGTCAAAGGCCTTGCTAAAATCAGTATATATTGAGTCAACCTGGCACCTGTTGGCTAAAGATTTAGATATGAAGTTTTCGTATATTAGTAAAATTAAAAGTAAAATTAAACATATCAGGGAAAAATGTAGAAACTGCCCTGGAAAACCTGGAATTATCAGGGAATTTTGAAATCCGTTTATTGTGGCCACCCTGCCCTGCTAAATCACCAAATGTGTGGGGACCATTTTAAACGCTAGTCTATTATTATGTCCAGGTACTTAATATCGGTGTTGCTTTCTATGTTTGTACATAATATATTGCATTTGTCGTTTTCTGTATTTGTCACAGAGTGGATTACTACGTTTAATTCTTTAGGTGTTTTTTTGTTTTTTAATGAAAAATGGTAAATAATATGGATGGTGAAAACATAATAGCCAGTTTGTTACTTGTTTGCAGATAGAAAACTTGGAAAATGATGAGGTTGAGTTTCGCTGTGCAACACCTGAACTAGTGGAGATTCCCCCGGTAACGTCTGGCATCAAAAGAATGTCAACACCCAACTGTGAGAGAGGACTGTGTAAGTACTTACACTGAAATATCTTGTTTGTGTGTGTGTGTTTTTTTTACACGAGCTACACACAGGAGGCCCTGAGGAAAATAATTTCCCTGAGGGCCTATGTCATCTTTGGGGATGCTGTGTAGAAGAGTTCTGGGAAGGAAAATGGTTTAAGGGGTGGGTAGGAATCTGGGGTTCATTGTGTCCTGGTCATCCACCTCCAAGCCTTGAGAAACCTCTCCCACGAACCCGGGCACCCCTGCTAAATCACCAAAAATAGCAAACCACTTGAGGTGACCTATGGCAGAGGTGTTGGTTATCCAATAAAGGTTCCCAGGGCGGCGGTACCCATTCTCGCCTCCGAAATTGAATATTGTACGGGGGGAATGATGCAATAAAAAGAGTAAGGGTAGGCATACATCGAGTCATCGGTCGTGTTGCATGTTAAACGCAGCGTAGTTCAGGTTTTTGTATTATATGGAAGTGTACGGAGCGACATACACTGAGACGTAGGCATGTGTGAGCTCGGCTCTGCGTCGAGTTGCGGCCGGGACGTAATTTTCTGCGAGACGCGTCAGCATGTGGGTAAAGTATTTTATAATATAATATAAATAGATAATTTTATTGTACGTTAGGTAATATAACATAATAGGCCACTTGCATCACATTTTTTTTAATTTTTTTCCGGTTTAGGCAAATATTCTAAGACATTCTGTATATATATATTTTTTTTTAATCGTATTTTTGAAACCCTGGGGATTTTTTGAAAATTTCAATCCGAAAAATCAGACCATTTTTTATAAACCGGAAAGACGGGACATTATTTTATAGGTGTGAAAAAACGATAATTACATAGCCGAAAATCATTTAAAAAAAAAGAACGTTTTCCACACGAATGGCACAGTAGAATAACGAGGCATACCAAAAATATTACATCTCATAAATATTTTTTTCCTTGATCCATCTTAGTGATCATAAATCATCATAATGTACAGCGTCTATATTACTAAATTCAATGTAATATACTTGAACTTGTAAATTGTAATAATAATAAGAATATTATAAAATTTTATTTTGTTAAAATCAGCACCATAATCATTATACCTCTAAAACATGTACCGACATCATCTTCACGTACTGAAGAGAACCCCGTACCCATTAATTGTACGGGGTTCTCTTCAGAACATCTGTCAAAAAATCAAACCAAATGATAAGTTCGCAGAGAACAAACAATAAATCTAGTGAACGAATTCAAAAATTCGCCTGAAATCAAAGTGATGCCATATAAAAAAAATAAATCAGTGTGGAATTTTATCAAATTAATAGGAACATTTTCGGCGACGGGACATTTTCATGTAGTGACGTCACGAGCCCAAATAATGGATTTATTTATTTAAAAATAAAAAAAACTGTAAGTTTCTAAAAATTTTTACTAACATTTTCGTAATCTTAGTAAAAAACTCTATCCACACGATTTTTTCCAAGTCGTTATGAAGTCCATGCAAGTGGCCTATTATTTAAATAAATGAAGACAATATAAGCGAAACTCAATCGAAAATCTGGACACAGAAAAATCAGAAAAACATATTGACACCTCTGGGACTCGAACCCAGGACCTCTTGCTTTCCGGGCAAACGCGCTAACCACTGCGCCACGGTGTCGATATGAAATTCGGTCATGTTTAACTGTACCATACTTCGACTAAGAACCACCTACATTATCTTCATTTTCTTTAACGCATATATTATTGACAACCATCTTTATGTGTGATTGCAAGATTCAAACCCGAAGTATGGTACAGTTAAACATGACCGAATTTCATATCGACACCGTCGCGCAGTGGTTAGCGCGTTTGCCCGGAAAGCAAGAGGTCCTGGGTTCGAGTCCCAGAGGTGTCAATATGTTTTTTCTGATTTTTCTGTGTCCAGATTTTCGATTGAGTTTCGCTTATATTGTCTTCATTTATTTAAATATTACAATTTGAGGTTTTACTCATAAAGTTAAAATAAAATATATAATATAACTTTTTCTATCCGAATAAGAGAGACTTGGCATCCCCAATTTTGGTATGTTGTGAGGCTAAGGGGAAGGAAATGTAGAAAATGTGTCTGGCTATTCATATGTAGATCACTAAACACGGCTAAAGCCATTTCAAGTAATAAGTCAAATATGTAACCCATATACCCTATGTACCAGTGTAAAACTTTTAAACAATCATGTAATAAAACTTATTTTATCCGAATACAACACAAGAGACTGAACTGTTCCCAACCGTTTGGAGCCAGTGAGACTATGGCATTCCCCATTTTGGTATTCTAATCAGCAAACTCGGATACAGTCATTTTAAACAAGGTTTCAATTCTGAATGGTGGTCTCACCAGGGCGATACTGAGAGTATTTTCCACTCCGAAATAATATTTTCAACCAAAAGCATCAAGGGTTTAATTAATTGATCCATACCATAGGTTCTCAACCTTAGTTTGCCCACATTTTGAGAATATTTTTTTTCTAGCGCCGCCCCTACTGTTTTTACTTACCATCTGTTGTAGCGAATCCGAAACAGCTATTGTCACGATTATACATATTCACCACAACGGGGGTGGGCGTAATGGGATGGGATGGGTACCGAATTTTTTAAACCATTTTTTTTTACCTGCCCACGCCCTCACCTTCACCCTCACTATACCAACTCAACGTCCCCTAGATTTCTCAAAAAATATATTTAAAAAAAAAATCTAATTAAAATGTTTGAGACGTTCAATTTCTATATCCGCTATATCAACTTTCATTGATTCGGAGAAAACTGCAAAAAACTGTCACATATCTAGCGTAAATAAAAAATTGCATTTTATTTTTTTATATTCGAAAAGTGTTCATTTTCAATGTATGTCTAGAAATATTTAAGTAATTTGGATAAATAAAATGTATATAGCGGATTTTAATACTCACTTTGTGATTTGTATGGAATATAGAGGCTTTTGAAACTCAACTGACCTGAGGGGCGTGTTTTTCACCCGCCATCTTGGCAAAATAACTGCTCGTGATTGGTTGAATTCCGATATAGCGGGTTTTGATAGTGACTTCTTGAATGATATTTTTATTTTTTTTTATTTTATTTATTAACAGAAACAAACAGTACAAAAGATAATTTGTTTAAAAAATTACAATTTATAAGTATATTACATGGTAGGTACCTATTATGTGTTTCATTGTAGTGTCTTATTTATGGTATGCGTATTAAGTAATTACCGGGTGATGTATGTAGTGGGAAGGTGTGTGTGTGAGTGTGTGAGTATGTGTGTATGTATGTGTGCGCATTGAACAAATTATAATATTCGCAAGATGCTCTTTTTAAATTTGGGCAGTGAATCAGAGAAAATGTCGATGTTGGAATTTAGACCAATAATATTGAACTTATGAAGAGCACGATTGATTGGTGAATTAGATGCTGCATTTGTCTTGTAATTAAGCGTGTGGAATAGTTCTGTATGACGTGTACGTCTTAAGGGTATATTAAAATTAACTAGGGAAAGAAGTTCGGTACAGTCAATGTTATTATTTAAAATTTTGTGTATAAATGTCAAATCAGCTATTGCTCGCCTTTGTTGCAATGTTTGAAATGTGCATTCAAAGTTATTGTTGAATTTAAAGGTAAGATATTTTATAAATTTGTTTTGAATATTTTCTATGCTATCTATGTATACTTTGTATTGCGGGTTCCAAATTGGCGAAGCATATTCCAGTGTACTTCTGACTAATGCAAAATATAACATTATTACTGTACGCGGGTTATTGAACATTTTACTTATGCGAAGAACAAAACCAAGCATTTTATATGACCTGTGAACGATTGAGTCGATGTGCTTATTAAATATAAGTTTGCTATCGAGGTACACACCAAGATCTTTACATTCCGTTTTCGAGATGACAGGTTCATTATTGAGTGAATAAGAGTACTTAATAACATGTTTATTTCTGGTGAATGTCATAGTATGACATTTGGAAACATTGATATATAGCGGGTTTTGTTTCTCACTCGCAGTTTTAACATGGTTTTTAGTTGTGATAAAAGAGGTTTTGAAACTCAATTTTAGATTAGTCTTGTTCCTTGCAAAAATGTGAACAAGATGTCATACTCAGATCATTTTGTCAAAAAATCGGATATAGCGGGTATTGAAATTATATGACTCATTTCACTTTCAGTTAAGAAAAAAGCCACCGAGGTTCGCTGCACAACACCTCAGCCAGTGGAGATTCCCCCGGTAACGCCTGGGCCATCTGGCATCGAGAGAATGCCAACACCCAACTCTGAGAGAGGACTGTGTAAGTACTTGTAGTCTGTCAAACAAGAGTAGAAAATATAAAAACTGGAACTACTAAATTTGTAGACTGGCAACACCAATTTAACTGTCTAATATTTTTTTGAAGTGCAATGACACTGAATGTATAGAACACAGTAAACCACATTTTAAAAAACATTTTTTCTTCATGACATAAATTTGATTAAAAATGATTTATAAAGCGATTTGCTTTAATTTAATTAACATAAATTTGAATTTAACAATAGATTGAAAGGAAGAATCACTAATGGTGAGTTTAGTTACATTACTTTTAGATCTGAATGAGTTAAATATATTCAGATCTAAAATTAGAGACATGATCTAAAGCCCAGGCAACGCTAGGAACTTTATCTAGTATTAAATAATTGTGAGCAATTTCTAAACTGTGCTTTATATTTTATTACATTATAGTTATTCTTCATTATGTTTACACAAAATTGCAAAGGTATAATAATATACCTATATGCAATTCTAATTTTGAGATCGGCGAGTATCTATACTGCAATGAAAAAATATTTTTTCCACTATTAACGAGTCAAATGCCGCAACATTTCGCGGAATTTCGCGGAACTTCGCGAAAAAACACTAAAAAACCACCACTTTGAATTTTGAATTGAATGTTTTGTTGATAAATTTTGAGCTATTGTATATTTTATTGACTGAAACACGTTCACAACACAATAAACTATCCACTAAAATCACATTACTTGCATTTATTACGTAAATTAATAGGTTTTACGACATTTTAATCGCGATACAAATACATGGCGATAATGATAACGACCGTTAATTTCGCGATAAAATCTGACAGCGCATTGTCATGGAAGAAATCGTTTTAAAAATAATCCAGTGTGGCAATTCGAGTAAAATCTTTAACACTACCCAGAGTAATGATGGCGCAAGCGATTTTGACACTGTTCTTCATACAAATGTCGTACATATAAGGGTCAAAATCGCAGACCAAAAGTTTTTCAGAGACAATATTATTCAAATATTTGAATTATTTTCTGCGCCTGCGCATTAGGACCCGCGCGCCGGAGCGTCTCCGGCATTTGACAGGTTAAGCCTTTTTATTTTTTTTATAAAAATGTAGGTTACACAACTTTACTTTAACACCATGAGTTATGTGTTTAGTATTGCCATTTGATCAACAGTGGCGCCCACATATATTTTCTACTCTTATTTGACAAACTATGATGCTATGAAAAGTGTAAGAATCGCATGTAACAAATATATTTATTAAAAAAAAATTTCATAAAAATTTTTCACTTTCAGTTAAGGATAAAGCCATCTCTCTCGATGATTGGTTCCTCATTGTCAAGCAAAAGAAACTCCATCTTCAAGAGAAGGAGCTCGAGCTACAAGCAAAGAAGAGTGAGGCAGACAAACTCTTCAAAGCAAACATCCTTGCTATCAAGGAAAAGAAGCTCCTTCTTAAAGAAAAGGACCTTGAGCTCGAAGCCAAGAAGGGGGAGGAAGACGAACTCTTCAAAGTTAACATTTTGGCTGTGATGGATAGAATGCTTGAAGAGCTTTTGAAACGGAAATGTAAGATTTGATTTATTGTATATATATTTTTTTTTATTTATGCGCCAAGGGGGCATTTACATTGGTTGCAAAAAATTGCTTATATTTAAGTTGTTTATGATAGGATAAAATTAAAATAACAATACACAGAAATTATGCATTAGAATGTCTTGACATAAAAAATTGTTTTTAGTATGTTTTAAACATCAAATTTGTTACATTAAAAATGTCATTATTATTGGTACATTTGTATTTCTAAACTATGCAGTGTTAGCGGACCTACATGGGGGTCCCTACATTCTGCCGACAGACTAGCTCAGGTTTTAGTCAGCAGAGCGGGAGAGGCCCTCACCACCGGGTGGTAGGATCTGTGAGGCGTGTGTGTGGCTTCCCTGAAATAAAGCTCAGATTTCTACGGGCTGGGGGAAGGCAGTGAAACCAGTAACCAGGGTAAACAACAGTTATATTGGGTAAAACACCTGCGTAAACACAATATCACAATAATGCATACAGAGTAATACAGGGTAGCAACAACAGTTATATCTAAAATGGAGGAATCTGTCCCTATAATCTCTCTGGAAGGGCTATTTATCTCCGCGGTGAATTTACTGCGAACACACGCAAATATGGGGGAATATAACAGCTTGGGTACTCACAGTGAGCGTTTGGACTCTTGTATCTTCCGTATCGGGAAAGAATTCGGCCATTCTTGGTGTCCTAGTGTATCACTTAGCAAAAACACGTTCCATGCTTCCGCGTGGAACTTTCTGGAATGCGCGCGGAACGATTCTCACATTATGCGTGCGCACTAGACCGGGAGTTGCAGGGAAGTGGCGGTTGGTGGCTCGCTACCGACGGTCTTGGGTTCCGCCGCCGGTAGCGCGCCGGCAAGCTAGCGGAGGGGGAGCGAAACTGTAGTTTGTGCAGTGGCGTGCGCTACAACTTGGGAGGAGGGGCCGAGTAATTTGCAGGGGCGTATTTGTGTATCGTAACAGCAGGCATAAAACAAAGAGAAAAAAAAAACGAGTGTGCTTTAGACCACACGACTGAAGTAAAACTTCACTAACTTATAAAAGAACATATGACATTGACATTGACCTACGACCTTTGGGTGACCTACGACCTTGGGGTGACCTACGACCTAGGGATGACCTACGACCTTGGGGTGACCTACGACCTTGGGGCGACCATCCTTATCCTTATCATTATTCATATCCTTATCCTTATCACTCCCCAAGTCAAGCGTGCATAAAGGCCCGACCTTTCGCCTCGCCATCGATCACCGTTCGCTTCACACTTTTCATAACATCACACTTTTTGTAACACATCACCACTTTTAGTTACACATCACCACTTTTTGTAACGCATTCACAAGCTTACCCCCCAAATCGAGCGTGCGTAAATAAGTTTTACTTAAAAAATTACCTAACTATTAGATATTATAATGGCGACATATATATTACAAAAATTACAACATTTTCAGTCAGAAGCCTCAAAAGATTATAATCTATTGTGGTAAGTAAACATAGTAGCAAAAGCAGATAATTGAAGTTGAAATGCCAGAACCACAGTAGAGGAAGTGATTATTAAAGATGGTTTTAAGTAGATGGTTAGAAATAATTACATTTGGTGATTGAGAGTCTCAACAAGCTGATGTTGAGTTATCCGATCTCGCAGAAGATCGTTGGGTTGATCGCCAACATTGACCACTTCTCTAAAATCATCTTATTTATTTATTTGAGACACAAACAGGATATTTATACAACATTTTTGTGGGTAGTATATAATAAATTAAAATACAAATATAAGTATCTCTAGATTAATGTGTCTGCATTAATCACATATGCATTTTCACAGAAGTAAACTCTTGAAACACAATGCAAGTATTATTTATACATAACTTGAAAACTTAAATACTAAATTGAAATAATAATAATAACAATATTTATAAAGTATTTACTGAAAAGTATCTAATATAACAACTTTTTTTTTTTTTTTTTAAGTGCACAAATTGTGGAGATATTTTTTGAAATATGTTATATTATTTGCAAAAATATCTATGGAACTGTGTATTTTAACAAGATCGTTGTATGACCGAGACATTCTAGATATAGGATTAAAATATCCAGTATTATTTGTAAAAATTTCAGTCCAAAATATGTTAAGGGTTCTTGTAGATTTGGGCCTGGCGTATAACTTACTGTTACTGTCTACACAATTATTCACAATTTTATAAAGCATTAAGAGGTCATTTATGTTTCGTCTTTTAACTAGACTCTCTAATTTGAAATATATAAGTCTTTGTTCTTCAATAATCAAATCCACTGGCTCTGGCGTGTGAGCTTCAATGGCATCGATGGTTTCACCTTTTCCTCACACTCGATAAATGCTGGCGTCCCGCAGGGATCGGTTCTGTTTCCGACTTTGTTTTTGTTGCACATCAACGACCTTTTGTCATGTGCACCAATTCATTGTTACGCGGATGAAAGTACAGTCCACGATAGCTTTTTCTTTAACAAGCCCCCAGAAGAGGAGGGCTCCACATGAGGCATGCGGGGGGGGGGGGGGGTCACGTGATGTCGCAGAAAGCGAATTTCACCAAAAAAACTAAACACCTAATAATAACTCTAGTTCTGAAGAGCCAACTTACACTGTTAATTGATTTAACTAGCAGACCCAATCACACGTTGCTGTGACTAACGAAACACAACGCCATCTACTGAAAACGCAACTACCCAACCTTTATAACCAACGCCATCTATTAATTTGCATACATATCAAATCCAGATCGCCCGCTTGCCAGCCCGCTGCCTATCGCCCGCAGTCCACTGCCGCTGCCACATATATTATATATTTCAACCAATCTATTGGTGAAAACCGCATGAAAATCCATTGCGTAGTTTAAAAGATCTAAGCGTACAGATAACGGGAGAATCTTTACTTTATACTATGTAATGATGATATAAGATACGCCAAAATCATAAAAACTAGAGCCAATTCAGTACTTTCATGAATATATCCGTAAACTTGGTACTTGAAAATATAAAAATCCGCAGAGAAAAAAAAACATTTTTTGTTGAGCTGTGAATGTCTGTATGTCCCAATATTAAAATTCGGAGGTATAATTTTTTAATGTGGGCGGAAAATATTCAAAATGATTACCAAAAAATTTCCAGCAATCAGAGAAAAAAGTTTTAAATTGCGCTCTCACTCCAGTGGATAACCTATTTTGTGAACGTAAATAGTTGTTTTTCATATAGTCCAGTCAAGTTAAACATGAAAAGGGGGTTGTGCTTGCAAAAGGTCCAGTCATTCTGAATTTTTTATATGTTGTTAGGACCTAAACCAGCATTAAAAAATAAATTTTGCAACTTCGAAAGTGCTGTGCGAGCGGCGGTGGACTCAAAAAACCAGGAAATTTTCGGATTTTTTTCAGTTTTTGCTCAATATCTCAGTGAATGAAGGGTCTGACCGGTGTAGTCAGTATACATACTTTTAAAGTAGACTAAATTTTCTATAATTTAAGATCAAAGCGAGCTATATACAGCCATTGGTTTCCAAGATACAGTTCTTCGAAAATAGGCCATTTTTTCCAAAAATTGAAATTTTTTCGAAATGGTCACTTATTTTGTAAATTTTTTTCTAAAACACGCACCCCACGTCATGTCCTTTCCCATTCTTCCCGTTCTCCTTCCGCCTCCCCTTCCTCTCCCGCGTCCCCTTCCCCTCTCGCGTCCCCACTCATCCTCCTCCACCTTCCTTCTCCCTACTCCACTCCCGCCAATTCCCCTCCCGAATTCCCTCCTCCCCTCCCAGGTTCCCCTCCCCCTCCCTGGTTCCCGTCCCTTTCCTCTCGCGGAACCCATACCCGAGTTCCCCTCCCCCCTCCCGCATTCCATACATTCAGTTCCGGTACATTCAGTTTTCAATAAGCTCACAAAATACATCTGACAGTATGTAGGCATCTCGTATTATAATATCACTATGAGGCGGATAGTGGTGGCAAAACTTAAAATTCCAGAGCCGCCCATTATTAAAGGCAAAATAATTAAATTATCGTTATTTAACCGGTCAAATTTGTTTTAAACAGAGTGTAGCTTATGCACGTGGCTAGCGAATACCACGAGAGGTTTGGTGTGAACAAATTCTCAATTTTGTATTATTTTTTACGAAATAGATTTTCAAACAGTGAATTCGTACAAACAACACTTTTGCACATACAAATATATTGGATTTTCAGTTTGGAGGTTGTGTGATATCAATTGTGTTATTTTAATGAAATATTATACCAAGTTTGTAGGAAATAAATAGAAAATTTAATAATAATGATATTCCAGTTTTGTCGCTGGCATTAGCATGCAGGTGCAGAGCGAACTACTGTGATATAGCCGACAAAATATTACGACATGCAAAAGGTTGAGTTTAAATGGAAAGGGATAAATTGATTTCAATAAAATAACATTACATCTTATACTTCTCTTTGTCCTTTTTGTGATAAAAATCACTTTACTTGACTTGCTAGCTGCGGTTCCCCTCAGCGGCAAGTCGGGCAAAATGAAATATGATACCTTTATTTGGAATATTATAAACATATGTATATAATATTATTTTCGTCTCTTTCTCTTCAATAGAAAATATAAGGAAAAGAAAAGAGATATATTATCGGCTTGTTTTCTAAGAAAACAATCTTTCCTAATCTACAGCAGGACGTGAAATGTTTTTAATACTTTGAATATTACGAAACAGTATTGACAATATAATTTTACTATTGTAATATTTCGACAGTATTTTTTAGAAATCAACTTGAAATAAGATGTGAACAGATTTGTTTTTATTTAGGTATAGTCAATTTGGGAGGCGGGTATGGGTACCGCAGCCCCGGGAACCATTTATTGGATAACACCTCTGCCATAGGTCACCCCAAGTGGTTCGCTACGTTTGGTGACTTAGCAGAGGTGCTCGGGGTCATGGGATGAGGTTTGTCGGTGAGGTGTGAGGTGGTTGGTGTATTGGGCTACATGTCATGTCACGTATCGTATGGGTCAAATCCATGAGGTGGTGAGGCGTGAGGAGTTTGAATGAGATTTTTGTACAAGAACCAGGAGGTGGTGTTGGGGTGAGCCATTCATATAATAATACCGCACAAGAGTACCAACTGCTCCAATTTTTTTTTTTTTTTTAATATTTTTTATTGTAAATTATTGTTATGTGAATACCGCACAAGAGTCCCAATTGCTCAAATTTTTTTTTCTAAATATTTTTTATTGTAAATTATGTATTGTTAAGTAAATTACCGCACAAGCGTCCCAACTGTTCCAAAATGTTTTTAAATTTAAAAAAAATATATATTTTTATTGTAAATTATTATTATGTGAATACCGCACAAGAGTCCCAACAGCTCCCAAGGGAGGGAGGTTGAGGGAGTGTTGAGATGAGGTGGAGGGGGTTGCTGAGGGGGGGGATCAGAGGGTGGGTGCAGGGGGGGGGGTGGATCAGAGGTGGTGGTGGGGGGAGGAGGTGGAAGGGGGGTGAGAGGGGGAGGGTAGGCTTTTTTCATATACATTTTTCGTATTACAAAACTAACAAACACGGGAGGCGGGTATGGGTTCCGCCGCTTCAGGAACCATTATTAGATAACCAACACATCTGCCATAGGTCACCCCAAGTGGTTCGCTACGTTTGGTGACTTAGCAGGGGTACCTGGGCTCATGGGGTGAAGTTTGTCCAGGCCGGATCCGGAGAGAGTGGTTGAGGGAGTCCTTTTGACTTATACGTCCACAGCTGATGACATAGGGTCTGAGGGGAATTTTCCTCAGGGCCCCCTGTGTAGAGCTGAAATTATCTAGCCAACCCCCCCCCCCACGTCCCCCACACCCCCCCCCCCGTAAGCGAAAATATTTTGTAACACCTCAACTACAAACTCATCCTGATGTCGTGTCCTACCCAACACTAAGTCTTTGGGGTTGCTGTGTGGAGGTTTTTTTTTTAAAGAGACCCATGGAAACAAAGGGGGAGGAGACAAAGAGGCCAGCAAATCATTCCATAGCCGAGCTGTTGAACTCAAGAACGAGTCGTAGGAACGAACCGTTCTCATGTGACTCGACTCGTTCTCATAACTCGTTCTCACTCGACAAATGTCGTGCGCGTAAATTTTAAAATTATTTTAAATAATATATATGACATACTTGCGGCGCGTTTCAGAGTGGAAGAGACTCTCAGCATCACCCTGGTGTGAGACAACCATTCAGAATTCAAGCATTGCTTGAAATGACTTTGGCCGTGTTTGGTGACCTGATCTGAATGGCCATGTAATTCCCAACCTTCCTCTTCCAACTTCCAGCCCCAGCAATTGGGATTCTGGTGCGGTATTCACATAAAAAATGTTTTTAAGTTTTTATTGTTGTACTTTCACTCCACACAGAAGGCTCCTAGGAAAATAATTTTTCTTCAGAGTCTATGTCATCTATGGAGATTTTGTGTGGATGGTTTTTTTTAGGGAGAAGAGGGGTCTTGAAGAGATCTATGTTGAATTAGGTAGGAAACACAGAAGCCAGCAATCATTCGACGGCTGAGCTCAAGAACTCGAGAACTTGAACAAGCCGTAAAAATGACCTATTCTCATGCGATATAAAAGTCAACCATGCACAAATGTTGGGTGCCCGATTGGTGTGTTTCCCAATTATGCAACGGTGCCGAAGGGATTACAGACGCTAGTTCCTTCGAGCACCTTCCATTGAAATACCGGTAGAACACGGACAGCATTCCTAACTGATGCCAGTGCTCTAAAGATTGCGATCCAGTTGTAATCGGGGAAGCTATCAAACGGACCGCCCGTTTTTGCGCAGAGTCATGGTTTTTTTTAAATTATTTTGCGACTCCAGACCAGAGGTGGCTACCAAATTAAACAGTTGGCCGCCCTTGTGTTTTATACAGGGTCAGCAGTTAAAGAATATCTCTTTGAAAACTTTGCACGTCATGTATTACTATAAGTCAATAAACTTTTATTTCCGACAACGTACTCAACTTGCTAAAACTGTGAAGTAATTTAAAAACAACTATTTAATAGGTACCTATGCGTTTTTTGCGTGTTTAAAAATTAAGTTGTCTTCCCTAGAGTTCGGCTCTGTAAAAGCCACCACTTTGCCGCCTCCTAAATATCACCATTTAGTTCTTAAAAGCAAAATCTGCTTTTGAATGAATAGACCTTTTTACATGGGAGCGCGAATTGCCCGCCACGTTATTAACATATTTGCGTAGTCCAAATGCACAAAGTAAACTTCGTCCTTTTGCACAGAGGAATATTTTGTTGCCGTATGTAGTTAAGACACTTCTACAAATGTTTCATAATTTACTTACCCTTGTAACCAGCGACGAGCTCACTGGAGAAACGCCCACATTCGCTGTATACACATATACTAGGGTATAATGTATAGCGCAAGCTCTCATATTGTTCGTAAAATGTACGATGATAACACCGCGCTGATCAAGACAAGAATGATGATGTCACATTTTTTATATTCAAGCGAGGCTCTCGAGCCGAGCTGGCTCCATGGAACCGTTATGGGGTGGGGGAAATAATACGCTTTCATCACTTAGGGCAGGTCCAGATATATTCATATGTCCATGGCGCGTACATACATTTCGGCAATTCATTTTCATTTATAGAGATTATTGTGTTGATGTGTGAAAGAATTTTTTTTTAATGAAATAAAAATGGCAAAATAATAATTTCGTTAACGGGAGTGAGAGAAGTGTTGTTAATTTTACAAGTATTAACCCCTCCGCAACGTAAGCAGATATATGCGTTAAAAATACGACAGCAGTCAAGTACAATAAGCGTGTTTACACGTCAGCGTGTGTGTCTCCATAGAAACCGTTATAACTCCGTTATTGTTTTAGTTACATCCGTAAAATAAAAAGTGAAATGTCGATAGTGAATCACGCTGCACATCTCTATTCAAGTTGTCCATAGAAATACATAAAAACAACATTCTGTCAGACGCGCAGTCTGACACATAATTTATCCCGCCAAATTTCCTACAGGCGCCCGACGTTGTTAATTTTTATTAAATATTTTTATATGAAATGATAAAAAAGTGAAATGATAAAAAAGTGTTTTTTACACATTTATACAATAGAATAAGTATTGTTGTTTACATAATCTGTGATTTTAGTAACGTTTTCACATAAAAACATCATGTGAGTCATTTTCACATTTTTTTAATGTTTGCATTCTAAATTTTAATATTTACAAATATTAATATTTATTTGTAATATAATAATTCGAAAGCTTATTTTGTAACCTGTCTAAAACAGTTTTTACTATTTGGCTACGTTCAGAAATGTTTCATTTATAGAGCTTTATTTGTGAAGCGGTAATAATACAAAGTTTTCGTAAAATGTCATTTCGTTAAAGACATTAAAAGTGCATATTGGCGATTTTCTGAGGGGTTAAGGAGACTTGGATTTATTTTAAGTGAACGTGACGTACAATTAATTAATTATTAAAGATGAATAAAAAAATTTAAAATAACTAGTTTGAATAGAGAGATTTTATTACAGGTCTTATTTATTTTCAGCTGAAACCAATTACCATCACGTAACAGTACGCTATCACAGCAGTGCCATGGATCTTCCCAACCCAGAGAGTGTTTCCATCAAGACTGAGCCACAGACGCAGGAAGAAGGCGCAGGTGAAATGACATATACGGATATGGAAATCCACCTCCCGGATGTGGAGAAGGAATATTTGCAGAATGCTGAGAGTGTTCAGCCAACCAGTAAGTTGCATTCCGTTTATCGCGGTGGTGTTTCAGATAGACGCAATCAGGACGGCTGTTTGTTTTCTGACTAAAGGCTCGATGACACAGAGCGAGTTTACAAGCTACTATCTACTAAGTTTAAAAGCGGGTAAATCGGCGAGTGAGATTGTCATGGTGACACCCAAAACTGTCCACTATCTCAGTAGCGTAGGAAACTGAGGTCACTGCTAGCGCCAGTAACAAGAAAAACGACACCTGCGTGAACTAATTCTGTGATGTTTGACAGTCGAAATCAGCTGTTTATTGGCAGCCATCTTGAAAAACATAAATAAACCAATCACGAGCTGACGAGTTGACGACCTTTCAACTTTTTTCGTAGATTGTCAACAATCTGCTAGTTAGCAAGTAACACAATGACACTGAGCGAGTTTGCTAACAGTTAGTGAATTTCCCAGATGGTAGCTTGTAAACTCGCTCTGTGTCATCGACGCTTAACCCCCCAAGGGCCAGGGAACAAAGGGAAAAAATCCCGACCTTGAATTTTGAATTGAAAGTTTTGTGGATTAATTTTGAGCTATTGTATATTTTATTGACTGAATCACGTTCCTAGAACATTAAACTATGTACCAAAATAACATTACTTGCGTTAATTACGTAAATTAATAGGTTTTTACGATGTTTTCGTCACATAACATGCATCGACTTGACCAAAATAATCGTGGCAAAATTTGACAGATGGAGGTCATAGCTAAAAATTATTTTAAAATTTACTAATGTTCCAAGGTGAATGAAACTTTTACCCATCTCATAGAGAATGTTGGCGCTAGCATTTCTGACCGTGTTCTTATACAAATTTTGTACATAGAAGGGTAAAAATCGTAGTTGAAAATATTTTTTTTTCGCGCATGCGCAAGACCTGCGCACATCCCGCCCGACAAAAAATTTCATATAAATTATTCGGAGTGACCGGCTGCATTGCGGCTTTTTCTATGGTAAAGGGCGATAATAGAGCTAGCGATTCTGACCGTGTTTTTCATACACTTTCTTTATACATAAGGGTCAAAATTGCGTAAAAATTTTGATTTTTCATTTTTGTGCGCCGGCGCACAAGCGGCACAGGCCGGGTTAAGAAAGTGTTTAACTTTTTATGCCTGCAAACAGTTCCTAATTCCTCAAGGTGCTGCCTCACCATATTTTATCACTTAAAAAGATCATCTCACTTCATAATTCTTTTTAATGCATTTTCAATGCTCTTAAATTATCAATTTTTGAGTAAAAGCAGTTGAAAGCTCTTTGTGTTTTAGAAAAACTTAAAATTTCTGATATTTATGGACGTATATCTAATAAACGCTTGGTTCTCCTGAATATTTTGAAGTAACTAATTCTTATTTTGTACATGTTTTCATTCTAAAATATGAATCCGAAAATAAACACTTTTGTGCCAGAATTTATTGAAGGAAAGGGTAAATCAATCAAAACCGTTTTAAGACTATCGCCTTTGGCACAAGATCATTTTTTGTTTAATGTGTGTGTTTCTACCAATGACGTTATATAAATAGACGCGGGGTAGAAATCTCAAAGTGGGAAGCCAAAAGCAATTGCAATTGCACTGGTCTCGATTTCTAATACTTTAGTACTAAATTGTCACTCGTCGAGTAAGGTCGTGTCCCTACCAGTAGGAAAATTGCATTTAAAAGTTGCCAAAATGCCCTCCTGTGTGATGAGAAAATGTTTCCATTACACGGCAAATAGTAGTAAAAGTGAAGAAATAACATTTCATTTATATGTACACACAAATTACTTATTATTTTTATCGATTATTATAAGCAATACAATTAATTTTCATGTTTCCCGTCGGACAGTTTTGTGCGTCGTTAGAGAAAAAATACATATTCTTTGATTGCCTTATGGTACGGCCACACTGAGGCCAACTTCAAACTTTCGGACAATTGTGTAGAAGGGTAGTTCGTGCGTTGCAAGTTCGAGTTGGAAGTTTGGCTTGAGTGTGGAAGTAGTATATCTTTTTAAAACATGAATAATTTTTGAATTAAGAAATGACTGAAAACCGCTGAAAACAAAAGAGTGTTGCTTACTTGCCACATTATTATGCGAGTATGTGAGACTATGGCGAGTCTATTTATATAATGTCTTTGGTTTCTACTATCGTGGTACGAGATGCCGATGGAATAAAAGCAGGCTAAAGTTCGGTTTAGGGGCGGCGTTCCTAGATAATAAAACTAGTTATTTTTATACTAACTATGAGCTGGAAAATCCGAATCTGAAAGAATTAGTTGTCGGCAAGCAATATTAACTGAATTACACGACTTTAAAATTTTCTATAAACACAAAGGAAAAGTATCCATTATTGACATTCCAAGTCATAGAAAAACAAGAAAGATGATTCACCACATAAAATTAAGTGTTGCCATTAAGCAAAAATATCAATAATTAATTTAAGTATTTATTTTTTATAAATTTTACTCACTTTTGCATCACAAACCATGTTACATAAACCTAGCGTAGCCGCTAAACTATTTGAAAACTGGGATGTTTTTTTGCCGTGACGCGAGTAGGCGCTACGAAGGGGGCACTTTCTTTTCCATCACAAACCATGTTACACAAACCTAGCGTAGCCGCTAAACTACTTGAAAACAGGGATGTTTTTTTGCCGTGACGCGAGTAGGCGCTACGAAGGGGGCACTTTCTTTTCTATCACAAACCATGTTACACAAACCTAGCGTAGCCGCTAAACTACTTGAAAACTGGGATGTTTTTTTGCCGTGACGCGAGTAGGCGCTACGAAGGGGGCACTTTCTATATGACCCGCGTATTCGCCAGGAACCCTTGGAGACATTAGACGAGTTTGACAGGGATACAACGGACGAAGAAGATTTGTTCGATGATATTATTGTTTAATGGCAACACTTAATTTTGTGTGGTAAAAATATCTATGTTGTTTTTCTATGGTCTTCGTGTGTCAGATTCCAAAATGACTATTTTCCTATGTGTGTATAGAAAATTTTAAAGTCGTGTAATTCAGTTAATATTGCTTGCCGACAACTAATTCGTTCAGATTCGGATTTTCCGGCCGATAATTAGTATAAAAAATAAAAAAAAATTATCTAGCAACGCCGCCCCTAAACCGAATTTTTTCCTAAAAGCAAATACTTTATCTTCTTATCATCAATTTATTTTAATACGGTAAAAATACAAAGGGTCTACTTTCCATTTGCTTAGGTCCCTCTCTAACGATACTGCTCTGTGATCTCCGCAATCACCAAACTGATAAAGAAAAGGGGACTATTTTCTCTTAACTTTACTAGAAATGTTCAATTACTAAGAACTTCGGAAATAACACTTCAAAAAAAATTACAATGAGATATTGTTTTTTACAAAATTCAAGACATTGTGTTTGGTCAAATATCAGACTATAATATACATTATTTTATTTAAAGGATCTTATTTGTGCAAATATGGGGGAATAATATTTTGTAAATCTTACTGTTTTTTTTTGGTTTTTTATGGCAGAAGATCTTCAATAAAGACGCAATATTTCTTCACTGGCTAAATCCAACTTATTTATTAAATTATAATCACATGTTACAACAAAACTTTTTCCTGGCCCGACAAGCACAAAAATGGTCTTCAAACCATAACTTAGTTGATTCTAGCTGTTTTCAAGAGATAAGAAGCGTTTTATTCAAGAGAACACATTATTTATAACCAAAAAAACTCATACTAAAACAAATAAACAATGACGTACATGTCAGACTATGATATACAGAAATCTGTTTTATCAACTATCACTACAACAAGCTGTAACGATAATCTTACCTATAATACTTACCTATTTATCTATCTTTGCATTCACCGCCATCCCAATGCTATAATTATTACTGTCATATTTAAATAAACATTTATCCATATCGGAATACAAGTACTGGCATGTGGGTAGATCATTGAAAGAAAAGACGAAATGTTAAAGTAACAAAGATGCAGATTTATTCTTAAGTCTCAAACATTAAAGGGTAGAGCATGATTATTGTATTATTGAATCTACAGGGGTGGTTGACTACCTTCGGTAAATCAATTAATGTTAAACTAGTTTCTCGGAACATGTGGTATCAAACAAAATGGATGCATATCATTAGAAAATCCTGAAGGGCGCCTGTACAGATAAACTATACATATTTAGAAGGATTAATTAAATGCTAATGATTTATTAAGCCAAAGTTAAAATTATCTCGTGATGATTCATTATAAATTATTTCACTCACGTGTGTTTCGGCCATGACCTTTGACGGCTTGTAGTCCAGCTGTTACACCAAGTACTCCCAGGAACCAACTAACGAACCTACCGAAACTTCTCGTAATTACCCTCTTACCGGCGCCTGTACATTAACGGCCGGCTGTCAATTTTATCAGGCACCCGCGTGGCTACAACACTCCGTCTAAATTAGGCAAGTACTCGCCCAAACTGTTGCAAAGCTTAGGAATTATTCAGGCCGTTGCAAGTAGGAATCTCCACAAATAACTAGCTTTGAAATGTTACGCTAGAGGTCAGTAACTTTCACTTTTTAAACACTTACGATATAATTTTTAGGGATATCCAAATAATATACATGAGAAAATAATCTACCTTAGGTGGGTGTTCTGGCACTATTATTAATTCGTCTCAGCCTAGAGAGCTTTTTCCAAATCAATTCCTCTAAAATGCTTGCTGACAATTGATTTGGTCCTTATGCTGAAAGATTTTACAAATCCTTTTATGTAATCCACAAATACAGCACCTATTTTATGTTTGTGGCATATATTGGCAAGGATATGGATGCACGGTTTTGTGCGTAACTACCCTGCGATATAATAGAGAATTCCAGTACAATTTTTTAATTTTTTTTAATGAATAATGACCTTCTAACTTAAATAATTGCAATTTTTTAAGTTAGTTTAGTTAAAATAATTGTCAAAGTTTTAATTTTTCAAGATCCCTCGAAAACCACCGTATGTGTAGTGAATCGTGTGACGTCATCACTCACTAGGTATAAGTTATTTTTATTTTCAACAGGTGTTCATTTTGTATGACAGTTAAATGGAAGAAATTATGATACTATTCGATAAGTTAAAACATTATTTAGGTGGAATTATTTATTTATTAATTATATTTTTCAATATTATTACGGGAGAGTGGTATAAAAATTGTTTGAAATTATTATTTTTTTAGCTTTTAAATTCAATATTATCGAAAACGAAGCATGACCTGCACAATTGTAGGCAAATAAGATGCGGCGCCGATCAGCTGATCGATGACGGCTATTTTGGATTTCGAATTTCGCAGAGTTGGCCGTGGAGTAGGTAGCATTATGATTTTTTCGTACAGTTTAAAGTTTTTCAATATTTTAAATAATAGGGATAAACTAATAGAGATACGAGTACCTCTATTTTTGATACTGAATTATTTAGGCTTAATAATGTTTCAATAAACACAACAACAAAATCTCTATAAACAGTATGAAATAACGAATAACATGAAATGTTATTAATACCGATGGCTTGTGTCATACCTACACTTCAATACAATGACAGGTGAGGAGTGACGTCAGCACTAAACATTCAATAATACCAACTTTACAGTGAGTTTTAACGAGACGTTTAAAAATGCACTTTTTAATAATTTTTTTAAAACTACGTTTAATATTATTAAATATAACTTATATATTCAGGATTAGCGCTTATTGGTTTACTAGCTGACCCGGCCACGCGTTGCTGTGGCTAATAAAACACAACGTCATCTACTGGATGGTTATCCACCACCGCCGTCTTTGAGTTAATCGCGAAGAGACAGACAGATACCGCGGAGGACTTTAATTTATAATACGAGGAGATGGTGTGAAAGATTATAATAATGTGCATAAAATGCTTGGGGTAACTAACGTATTTAAGTTAATAAGGATTAATACTGTATCCGCCTAAATAACTTTTCAATTACCGCAATGTACGTGACCATTTTTTTAGAAGATAGAATGGGTATAGTAAGCTATCCTTAAAAGATAGATATATGCCTTCGTGGACTTTTTTGTAGATCTATAAAAGAGGAATATCCCACCATGCATTGTTTTGTTATATCCCAAAAGGATTAGGCAGCGTTTTCGATGAAAGCTACCAGGCGGCTTGACTTTTTCCGACACTTCTAACAATTATCGTTATGTTTCAACCAATTTACACAAATCCTTGACAAATTACATACCTAAACCTTCCTCACGAAACACTCTATCTATTGGTGAAAACCTCATGAAAATCCGTTCAGTAGTTTTCGAGTTTATCGCGAACAGACAGACAGACGACGCGGGGGACTTAATTTATAATATGTAGAGATATGAACATATTTTTTTAAAGCCATAATATTTTTCACTGGAGTTCCTTATTATTAATGATTTGCAAATTGCTCCACAAAATATTGTTGCCAAATGAATTTTTCTTTTGTTGTTACAGGTACCATTAATGTGGAGACCGGCCCATCAAGGCAGAAACAGGACCCCGCCAAGAAGTTGGAAGAGGAATTCCTTATACAGAAATAGACATAGACCTGCCAGACGTTTAAAAGTAATGCTTAGAGCATTCTGAAATTAGATATACCGAGATTGCAGGTAAACTTGATTGTTGTCTGACTATATTCGTTTTATACAATTTCTGTTTTAATTATAGAAGTCTAATTATTTATCTTTTTCAGACTTAATAACGGACTGAAAGACGCATCCTGGAAAAAACCTTTTTCATGTTCCGACTGCAACCGTTTATATTCTCGTAAGGGAAGCTTAAAACATCACATGCTTACCCATACTTGAGAAAAACCTTTTTCGTGTTTATACTGCAACTATTTGTGTTCTTTCAAGGGAAGTTTAACAGGTCACATGCTTACCCATACTGGAGAAAAACCTTTTTCGAGTTCCGTTTGAAAAAATCTTTTTCGTGTTCATACTGCAGTCACTCATGTTCTCGAAAGGGAAATTTAAAAACTCATGCTTACACATAAGGGAAGTTTAAAACAACGCACGCTTACCCATACTGAAAAGAAAACTTTACCATGTTCCGAATGCAACCGTTCATATTCTCATTATGGAAGTTTAAAACATCACATGCTTACCCATACTGGAGAAAAACTTTTTATGTGTTCCATTTGCAACTATTCATGTTTTCAAAAGTTTTATTTAATAAGTCATATGGTTACACATACTGGACATAAACCTTTTTCGTGTTCATACTGCGGTCACTCATGTTCTCTAAAGGGAAATTTAAAAACTCACATGCTTACACATACTGGAGAAAAACCTTTTTCGTGTTCACGCTGCAACTATTCGTGTTCTGTTAACACTTCCTCACCGGACCGGGTAATGTACTTACACTATCGAGGGTCTTACGCTGTATCTAAGTTGTTTTTTAAATCACATACTCAATAATTTAGGTAATCCTAGAAAAACTATGCGGTTATCGATCTGCATTTAAAAAAATAATATTGCATTACTATTTTTGTAAATATTAAATAATTTCAATCAAATTCCGGCGGATTATCTGTTCCGCCCCCCCCGCTGCCCCGCTGTTATATCGCCTGACAATTCCCCCGTTCCTATGTCCTGCCGATGAAGATTCCGGGATCTGGTAGCCGATCAGTAAAAGTTGTTTTTTAGTAGAAAGGTCTGTGTCCTAATAACTGAGTCACGCTGGCTTTCTTACTATTACTTTTACCATTTTGCTTTACTTAAAAATTGACGAGAGCGAAAATGGGCGTTTGCATAACTGGACAATTCTATGCGATGGCAAATAGTAACTAAGTTTTAAATGGAAAGGACTGGATCCAGTTCGCTTACACTATGCTCTAGTATGTTCTTTTTGCATTGCTAAAACGTTCGCTTGCTGGTTCAAGATCGTTCTGTCTGGAAAATTTCCGGTAAACATCTAGGAACTAGGAATTCATATCTTTTAAGAACATAATTCAAAATACACCCGTCTCTGTTTGTCATATGAAATACAAATAGATAAGAAAGAGACGATTGTTTTATTTTCTTTGTTGAAGGAAGAACAAAATACAGTATGGTTAAAGTATACAGCAAATAAATAGTGTTGTCAGTTTTAATTACCAACTCGTTTAATTTTGGCGAAAAATAATTCTATGTAAGACCCGACCAGTTTCACCGTGCTATACATCTTCAGATTGGTAAGTTCATTTAATCTTTTGCAATGGCATCCGCAATTTTCTGTTTCAGGGGTGTAAAACATTATTTATTGTAGGTACGCAACATTAAAATTTTGCAATTTAATTGTTTGCTTTTATTGATGTAATCAATGTTGAATTTATCGGTGCCTAACTGCGTGTTATTGCAGCTTATTATGGCATATTTACACAAGTTGTTAATTTGATTCGCAAACTCTTACATTTTGTGATATACCTACTATTTTATAATCATAATATTTTTTTTCCACATACACATTATGTCCACGTTTTAAATTTTTCACGTCCAAAAGTATTTTCGTTATTTGTTTATGGGGTATTATGCCGTGTTACGCTACCACCTTCTTTAGTCAACGTTTCGGACAGCGTTGCAGTGTCCATCGTCAGGGCAGATCCGGCAGATGTGTGATGATGGACACTGCAACGCTGTCCGAAATGTTGGCTAAAGAAGGAGGTAGCGCAACATGGCATAACACCCCAAAAACATATGTATCCACGGACATATGAATATATCTGGACCCGCCCTAAGTGATAAAAACGTATTATTTCCCCCTCCACATGGCGCCGGCTGGAGCTCCTCCTTGGAACCGGCTCGCTCCATGGGGAGGGGATAGAGCCTCGCTTGAATCTAAAATGTGTGACGTCATCATTCTTGCCGTGAACAGCGAGAAGCTAACATCCATACATTTAACGAAATATCACGCCAAAACGGTAGCTTGTGCTATACAATATATCTACATATCAATGTGCACATAGCGAATGTGGGCGGTTCTTCAGTGTGCTCGTCGCTGGTTACAGGGGTAAGTAAATTATGAAACATTTGTAAAAGTGTTTTAACTAAACACGGCAACAAAATATTGCTATGTGTATTGGGGCGAGTCTTTTTGGGGCGAGCATTTGGCCTTAGCAAATATGTTATTAACGTGGCAAGCAATTAGCGCTCCCATGTAAAAAGGTCTATTCATTCAAAGCAGATTTTGCTTTTAAGAACTAAATGGTGATATTGTAATGCGAGATGCCTATATACTGTCAGATTGATTGTATAACGAATCACAGTCATCTTTCCCCTCTTCGCCCTCCATAGTTTGGTTTTACCCCTCATCTGTAACTTCTTGTCTATCCATTTGGATGTCTATATATGTATCCATTTTCAAACCAGACAACGGTGTATAGTATAAGCGCACATAGGTAGGGTAGGGGGGGGCTAGTTGAGCAATGGGGCAAGTTGAGCAACTGAATAACTAAAAAACTCACTCGCACGACAATTGCCGCATTTACATAGTTATCATCCTTTAGATTTTATACAGCTGTTTAGTCCCAGACCTCATAGTATTTTTATAAACTTACTTCAATTCCGAAATGTAAGGTCGGGGCTAGTTGGGCAGTCATTGCTATTGGAGACTTTTTCAGCTCCACACAGTAGGTCCTGAGGAAAATAGTTTAAGGAAAGGAACCTTAACCTGTTGATTGCCCGAGGAACAACACGGAAATTTCACGACCTTCAATTTGAATTGAATATTTTGTGAATTAATTTTTACCTATCGTATATTTTATTGACCGAAACACATTCCTAGAACGATAAACTATGTACCAAAACAACATTATTTGCGTTAATTACGTAAATTGATAGGTTTTACGATGTTTTAGTCGAGGAACACGCATAAAATGTGACGCGGCACCCGGTGGCAGAAATGACATTTCTTGTCCACAGATAAAAATTATTTTAAAATATTCTAGAGTTACAAGGTGAATGAAATCTTTACCCATCCCATGGGGAATGTTGGCGCAAGCGATTCTGACACTGTCCTTTACAAATTTTGTACATAGAAGGGTCAAATCGTAGAAAAGACATATTTTTTCCCCGCGCATGCGCACAAACTGCTCACATCCCCGCGCTACGGCAAATTCGCTATGGTAAAGGACGATAATAGAGCAAGCGTTTCTGACCTTGTTCTTCATACACTTTCTTTATACATAAGGGTCAAAATTGCATTTCAAAGTGCCGCGGCCACCGTGCGGCCACCGGATGACAAACGGCAAACGAGTTAAGGGGATAATTTCAAATTTTTTTAAGGGGTTTCCATGTGGAGGGTCTTTTTAAGGAAAGAGAGGGGAGAAAGTTCTAGAAAGGAAAAAGGTTTGAGGGATGGGTTGGATTCTGGGTATCAATGTTTATAAGCGCCCTTGAGGTGATTTTTCACAAAAACGGCGCTCTATAAATTGTCCAATTATTATTATTTATTATTATTAATGTGTCTAGGTGTGCTGGATGTATGAATCTATCCCTCCAACTACGGTGCGGGGAGGTTAGTTGAAAGAGTCTGGCTGGAGTTGGCCTCGCATTGGCATTGAATTGGCCTCTCTAAACCAGTCTCTCTCTCCATCCGGCCTGTCACGCAGAAAGTGGGCAGACCGGATGTAGACAAACGAGATCTAGACAAACCTCACCCCATAAACCCGGGCACCCCTTCTAAGTCACCAAATGTAGCGAACCACCTGGGGTGAGCTATGACAGAGGTGTTGGTTATCCAATACATAATTTGTAGGGTGGCGGTACCCAAACGGTAAAATGAACAAAAAAAAGTTATTATAATCTGCTGTTTAATTATTGTAGGAGTGTGCAGCTTTCGTAATAATATTGGGTTTATTCTTGTCATCGATGCAACTAACATAAACCAATTTAAGAACGTTTAACCAGCCAGCGGACGAAAATCCACATTTCGTCGAAAGTTGTTCTTACGATCGTGCAGGGCGGTTACAATGAGAAAGATTAATTATTCTCCGTACCAGCTTTTTTAAATTATAACTCAATATCGAATTTATTTCAATCCAAATTAGCTTTAATTTATTCCTTCATCCAAAAATGCTCAAAGGCGTGATGATAAAACTATTAAAATAATGTACTTTTTGTAATTATTTTTTGATTATAAATATTTATCATTTTTCAATAATGTCTAAATTTAATAAGAATGTTAAAAAAATCTGAAATATATTAGTTTGTAAGTGCGCAAATAAATACACAAATGGACCAATTTTCATCAAGAAACACAATTTTTTTATGATTTTATTGAAACTAAAATTAAAATTCTAAAACATGCGTTTGCTAAATAATGTATTGATTTATTTTACAGCATGATTATATTATTTGAAATGGGTGTGGTATAATACATTTTTTTTTTGAAAATTTAACAAATCTGCCTATGGAATAACCTTATTATACTAAAAATTAAAAAAATTTTCTCAAAATTTATTACATGCGAATGCTAGATAAAAGAACAATCTTTCGAAATCCATTTATAATTTTTTGTGGAAAAGAGTCAATACTTCTAAAATCTGATTTGAAAATGACATATTTCTGGTTTTCTCTGGTAATGCCCTCTTATAAAGCTCTATTGGATTCATATTTGGAGAGAAAAAAGGACTAACTTAGTTGAAAATTAAAATTTACTGTCGAAACTACTGAAATTAGATGTGAGCGCATCAGCAGAATGCTGCCTGCTCATTATATAATAATAATAATAATTCTTTCTCTTGCTCAACGTACCCCATTCCCTTGCTCAACTTAATCCACCCATCGGGCAGGTGTAGCAACTCTGAACTTTTTTACTTACACGACATTTGCTTGTTAAGTTAACAAATTATGCTAATAATTATATTTGTGTTTGGAGGCGCTTAGAGCATGATAAATTGCCTGTTCAACAGGAAAGGTACTAAGTCAGTCTGATGCAACATTCAGATATGATTGACTAAGTGTAAACTTGCTCAATTAGCCCCACTCTACCCTACTCGTTTATAACGCTTTAGAATATGACTATTATAATAATAAAATTATTTGGATGATATGCATAGCGCCGTTTTTATGAAAAATCATCTAAAGCGCGCTGGTATTTCACGCCACGTACCATGGTACCATTCTCAAGCTATTTGACATCTTAGTAGAAGCAGTGAAATTAGTCTTACATTAATTATAATAAACAAAAAAGTATCATTTTATAGTTCCCTTTATGTGAAAAATCAATATTCACGGTTTATTTGTTTTTTTTTTCTTTATTTAATGCATCATTAACTTTTTCCACGCGATCGTAACAACAGTTGATACGGCAAAAGCCATGCCTCACACGCGCCCGTATCAGCCCTTGTTACGCTAACTTCGACTGCCGATATCACAGCGCTACTATGTCACAGTATTTTTTCCCGCTCGCTAGGACATTCGTGTAAATATCACGATGCTGACATCTTCAGGCATATTTCGAAAGTAAAATTGTATTTCGTAAAAAACATCTATAATCAAGTGAATGTGTCCTCGTGCCTTTGAATGCAAAGTTCACAATTTACTCCACAGATGGCGCTAGTAGTTTGCGCACGCGCATCCATGCGATTCCGACTGACCAAATTGGACAAGCGTCGATAACATTTATTTTCGAGATCGCGCGTATTCGCACACGTTTGTTTATGTTGTGAAACTGTGATTTTGAATTTACATAAAAATTTTATTAATGTTATTGTCATCAGAAGTTTTAGAACTTGTTTATAAGAATTAATAATAATAAGTGATTGAGGTACCACTTGTCTCTATCAACGCAGTGTCCTGAGTACAAGCACGCTGATAAATGGCGCCGTCTTTAAGATAATATGGGTACATTTTTTGTTTTTTATAAACTAGGAGTGTTTACAGACGACGATTTGGTTTCAAATTGTAGATAATAATCTCAATATAGTATGATAAATGATGCCATAATATGCTGTAATTTGACATAAAATTGGATGGATAGGTATTTGAAATATGACATATACATGTACCGCGTATGGGTATTGAAAAAACGGAGTAGTTCAACGCGGGGAAAAGGTTAAAAATATAAAAGTATAAACAAATAATCAACTAAAGGCACCAATGGTCATTTTTTGGATGCTTACATTTTTGAATTGTGATATTTTCGCGTCCTTGAGGTGATTTTCTCACGAAAATGGCGCTAATCCAATAATCATTACTATTATTTTGATAATATCGATCTTTTAGAATTGAAGAGTAAGTGGGTTGGTAATGCAAAACTGCTTTTTTCTGATTACAAATTGCGGATTCAATTGATTGCGTGATATCATCAAGTTTACCTACTTAATATTTAAATCATATATATATTATAAAATTGTTACCCAATTTTTAAATCAAAATTAAATAATGTTTGTCTCTCTACTGTCACATCTATCAAGGACCTTGGGGTCACTCTGGATTGTAAACTTTCTTTCCGGGATCACATTAATAACATCGTAAACAAATCACTTAAACTACTCGGCTTCATTCATAGAATTACCTCTGACTTTAAACATATAAATACACTTAAAACTCTTTACTGTTCGCTGGTCCGCCCTCACCTTGAATATGCTAGTGTCATTTGGTCTCCTTTTTATGCTGTCCACATTTGTTACATCGAATCTATACAACATCGCTTCCTACGAGGAATTGCTTGGAGGTTAGGACTTGAAAGAGGAGAATACTCGTATGATGGAATTGAACAAACTTTAAACATTTCCTCTTTAGAAAAACGTAGAAAGGACTCTGATCTAATATGCATTTTCAAAATTATCAACAGTATTACTGACACACCTGCTTTGTTACAACTCATCCAGTTCAACATTCCTTCCCGTAGACTCCGAAATAATGAATTGCTGTTCCTCAATCAACATTCTATGGATATCATTCTCCTTTATCCAGAATGTCGAGACTTGTCAACACAAATCAAAGCATTGAATTTTTTGGTGTAAGCCTAAATGACTTTCGGCAGTCGTTACGCAATGTGGTTTTTTAAAGTCTTTTTAAATCCATCTTCAAGCTACTTGTATCTCTATGTACTTTTATATTATATGTATTTTGTCAATGCTCTTCATCTATATGTAATCTCCTTTCATTGTGATCTCTCTTTTTTTCTTTTCTGTTCGTGTTATTGTTATATTGTTAATTGGACTATTTGTCCGTAAATAAATAAATAAATAAATAAAATGCCCAGAAAATTTTTAAGCGATGAGCAGGTAGGTGCGTGTGTTCTTAGAGGAAGAAATTAGTGATGGGTCTAACAGTGATTTTGAATGTGAAAACGTTCAGAACACATCGGATGTCGAAGATCATGTTTCGTTTGAAAGTTCTTCTGAAAGTGAATTCAACACCTTCCAAATCTGGATTTAAGTGGAGTTCTGTTCCTCCGACACAATCCCGCAGAAGGGAACACAATACTATTGGAGACGCACTTGCGTTATTTATTACCGATGACATAATCACACAAATAGTTACCGAAACCCTAAGATTTTGTGTGAGGGAAAGTAAAGGTACAGCCGACGATGCATCAATTTCAACGGATGAAATTAAATCATTTATCAGTTTATTGCTTGCTGCTGGAAGAAATCGTTGCAGAAAGATGCAGTTAAAGGAGTTGTGGACAACCAATGACCTCTTCAGGCAATATTTTTATACTGCAGCTATGTCTAGAGATAGATTTTCATTCTTATTTAGCACTATACGATTTGATGATAGAGTGACTAGACACGAAAGAATCCATCAAAGTGGAACGAAACTGGAAGCCATCAAATCAGTATATGAAAAATTCAATGAAGCCTGCATAATAAATTACTCCCCACATTCTCACATCACTGTCAACGAACGTTTGGCTACATACCGGGGACCATGTCCTTTCCGTGTGTATATGAAGAGTAAACCTGGACGATACGGCGTCAAAATATGGGTGGCGGCTGATGCCAAAACAGCCTATATTCTGAATTCACAAGTATATACGGGTAAAATTGGCAATGCCCGAGAAATTAATCAGGGGTTACGAGTCGTTACTGACTTAGTAGCACCATATTACGGATCTGGAAGAGGTGTTACGACAGACAACTTTTTCACATCAATACCTCTTGCCAATAAATTATTAGATAATAATTTGACGCTGACTGGAACATTAAGGTCAAATAAAAGAGAAATACCGAAAGAATTTTTACCATCTCCGCAAAGGGAGTTGAACACAAGTATTTTTGGTTTCACTGATGTACTAACAATTGTTTCTTATGTGCCGAAAAAGAAGGCTGCAGTTGCTTTGCTTTCAACAGAGTTCCACGACGATAAAATTTCGGAAACTGAAATAATATTGCACTACAATGCAACAAAGGGGGCTGTAGATACTGGCGACAAAATGACAAGGGAATATTCCTGCTTTAGGTCGACAAGAAGGTGGCCATTCTGAATTTTCATGGAAATTTTAGATATGGCTGCCTTGAATGCATATATTGTTTGGATCACGAAATATCCAGAATGGCATTCAAATGACCGAAGCAGACGAAATTCTTTTATCAGGGAGTTAGCCATGGACTTGGTGAAAAACAATATTAGACCAGAAAAGAAAGCGGTGTGCATTTTCATAAAGCACAGCAACACGGCTTTGAATTATTTGAAAAAGCAATGCCGAGCACGAGCGTCGATACTTTGCTAAATGAAGAACAAAATTTACCTGCAAAGGCAATGCAAAGACGGTGTTATCTTTGCCCCCGCAACATTGATAGAAAAACTAAGCTCTGTTGTTTTACTTGCGGAAAATCTATTTGTGTTCTGCACAGGTTCCAAGAAACTACAATTTTATGTGCAAACTTTAAAACTGTTGAGGGCAATGTCAATAATGAAAATTGCTAACATAATAGAATTGGAATGGGATGGTCCGACGCTCTGTGGGGAACCCGCTTGCGCAGCGCGGGTGTAAACTGTGCGACCTAAAGTTTATTTATTTATTTATTTATTTATTTATTTATAATTTCTCACCATACATGTGTTCTTATTTTTTTTTTTACAAAAATTTTAACCTCACTAGGCTAGCAGCCTGTATTGAGGTTAAATTCATAAATTTGAGTGGTGCATTTACACACAAATCACTAAAATGCAAAAAAAATCACTAAAATACAAAACACTACATCCAAAACACTAAAATATTATATGCGGAAAGTAAGAAATAACAATATTATATTGGTGACCAGATGGGTAATTTGTAACAATATAGACCATAAAACAAATCCTTAATTACTATACCCACCAAGAAACAAAGGTAGTTCAAAACAACTAGGGTGACACTCCGATTTTTACAAATGGGACTCAAATAAAATCTGGTTATTTAAAAAATATATATGTTTATATATATCTTTTTATTTAAAAAACAAATATTATTAAAAAAATATATCTTATTATTTTAAAATATGTTTTTTTTTATTATTTAAAAACCGCTTAAGTTTACGTTTAGACTTACGGATTTCAATACTTCGTTTGTGTGAAAGCACTATGAAACCAATTTACTTAGGACGGGTCACTCCACAGAATTTGAACAAATCATCAAACTTAGATGTTAATTTTCAGGTTCTGTGAAAATTCTATTAAAGTTCTGACATTATTTCTTTTCTGTGAAGTAACTGGCCTATGCCTTATACTGGTATAATAACAGAACTTGCTTTGAAATTTCACAGAACTTGAAAATGAACATCTTAATTTGATCAATTATTTCAATTCTTCGAAACAATTCATCCTTAATCTATTCTGAGGTCTACATTTTATACAAACATTATTTCAATAAGGATTTCAATGACAAAGCGGTATTCATATTGAATATAAAAAAAATATATATTTTTAAGATAACCAAATTATAGTCAACAAAAGAGAAACATAATTGTACAGTTTTAATATTAGAAGTGGCTTAGACCCCGGGATAGATCAACAGTCAACTGGTGAACTGTAGAACTCCCGTCTGGATTCTGTTGTCTGGTAGTGTTTCACTTGAAGAGACTGCTCCAACCGATGCACGATTTTGAGTCCTGGCGAGTCAAATCTCTTCGAGGAATGTTGTAATCTCCATATACCAAGATTGGTCGTACGGGGTTAGTCATTGGTAGTCGGCTCGGCTCACGTATGATTTAAAAGCGGATAGCGTGATCCAAAAAGTAACGTACAGAATAAAACAATCGCGGTCGGCGGTGTAATGCGTTCCGTTCTAGAAAATCTTGTTTCTGTTTCGAATTCCCTGCGGGGGCCACTCGTGATAAAATCACTTTACTTTACTTTACTTTACAAATCAACATAATTATTTTAATGACAAAACGCCAATTGACTTTAAATGATTCTTCATTTTTAGAGACGGAAAAAAGATCGCGTTTGACCGTCGATAAGCGATCTGCCTCCAAAGACCTCTTCTCAACAAGTCCATTGCTTTTTTTACTGATAGTCAAAATTTGCATTATTTTCAGTGTTCGAAAATAAGAGAATATCTTACTTTCCACATTTAAAAAAATAAATTCAATTTTTTTTATTTTTTTTATTTAAAATGTCTGCTAGAAAAACAAATCCAGTGTGATCATACAGATCATACAGATTTGGGAGGTTTTTTTGCTTCTTGCAATGTACATTATCGTTCAAAAGTGCAAGTGATAAATGTAAATAGTGTGAGTGTTCCGGGACCTTCGAATGGTGTTTCAACAAATGCTTTGTGCCCAGTTCCTGAAAATGAAAATTTACCACTAACAAGCTTAGAGAATTTAATAATAAATAGTGATAGCTCGATTCCACCTATGCCACCAAGACTTCGAAATGCGGTTATTACGTCGCATGTTACAAAGAGGCCCACAATGAAAGACAAACAGAAGATTGATGACCACATCATGCAAATGTTCATTCATGATTTCCAACCCTTCCGTATAGTTTAAGATATCGGATTTAGGGCATTACTAAACTTCGCATTCCCCAACTACACAATACCAACCAGAATTTTTTTTGCCAATAGCTTGTTGCCCTCATTGTACGAGAAACCAAAGCTCGAAACAAAAGAACTTGTTCATACGGAAGCAAGAAGTGTTTGTATTTCAATGGATATGTGGACATCATCGGTAAATGATTCATACATGGCCATAACCAGACATTATATTAACGACGACTATAAATTAAAATCGGTGTTACTGGACTGTTCGCTGATAACCGGGTCACACACGGGAATTAAATTGGCGGAGGAGCTCCGGAGGGTAACCGAAGAATGGCAAATATCGGACAAAATTTTAATTTCTGTGTCGGATAGCGGTTCCAACATTAAAAAATTTCATTGAAAGAGTCCTATTATGGAGACATTTCCCATGTTACGCACATACATTAAATTTAGCCGTAAGAGCAGCTCTTGACGGAACCGAAGACATCTGCAGCTTAATTATGAAAGTGAAAACCATTGTAACACTTTTTAAAAAAGTAACTTGGCCTGGGAGAAACTAAAAAAATACCAGGAGCAGTCGGGAAAACGCCCAAAAGACCCCTGCAAGAAGTTGCGACTAGGTGGAATTCCACGTACTATTTATATGTTAAAACGGTTTGTTGAATTGAAAGAAGAAATTATAAGTACATTGGCAAATTTGAACACCAATGTAGAGGTATTATCACATATGGAACGGAAAATTTGCCAAAATCTGTGTGAAATTTTGGAGCCATGTGAGCAGGTCAGCAAGGAGATCAGCAGTCAAAAATATGTGACAGCCAGCATAGTAATACCTATTACCAGAGGTTTGAAAAAGGAGCTAGTTGGTCTTGGATTACATCAAAATTTACCAAGCCGTCACCTTAGTTCGTATTTGTCCAACAGACCATTAGAAAATTTTACAACAGAAGAAGGTTTTCTTTCATTATTTCAATGAAACATTATGATAGGTGTTTAAGATAAAGCTATTTCCATATAGGTAAAGGACTCATTACTTTAAATAATTCTTAGTTAAGTGATTAACTATCATTTTTAATACTTTATTTTTAATTTTAAAGTGGAGATTGTACAATAACTAAAATGGTCTGTTGGACAAATAAGAACTGAGGCGACGAAGCGTTGAAAAGGTTCTACGAGATATTCACGGTGAATTGCTGAGAACACTGCCAAACTTAGAGAGCAGCAAAACCTTTACGACGTGTATGTTCCTCGATACACGGTACAAACTCTATTTCGAAGATTCGGCGATTGAAGAAACCATCAAACAATACATCATAGGATTAGTGGTGAAAATCATTAATGATGAATCAGCCGAAAGTGATCGACCTTCATCTTTACTGAACGACCAGGAAGCTCCGATGTCTCTATCGACATCGTCAATTTGGAGCGATTACTTGAAAACCATGAGCAACATTCGCCCAAAGGGTACATCACACTCGTGCGATAGTTGAAGTTCAACATTACCTCGAAGATAAGGTTATAAGTCTTTGGGAAGACCCATTAGTTTGGTGGAAGGAAAATAAAAACACTTATCCGAATCTAGCCAAATTAGTAATCACCAACGTGAGTGCGCTTGCAACTTCCGTTCCTTGCGAAAAACTTTTTTCCGTGGCTTGGTATATTTTAAATGAAAGAAGAACACGTCTTGGCCATAGGAAATTAGAACAATTATTATTTTTAAACCAAAATTTTAAAAATTGAGTGATTTTGTGTTTACATTAATTTTTTACTGAACGTTTTGCTTACCTTTATTGCTAATTTACGTAATGCTGTCTAATATAAGGTTTCGAAATGATATCGCTATTAGCTATTATTTATGTAGACCTGTAGCTGTCTTATCAGCACCCGCAAAACTTTTAGAAACCATAATTTACTCACAAATATATTATCAAACAAAACATACGCTTATCGAAAATCAGCATGGATTTCGTCCCACTTTATCACCCTCAACAAACCTAATGAATCTCACCACCTATATAAATAATTCGTTTGAAAATTTTGTACATGTCGATGTGATTTATACAGACTTCGAAAAAGCATTTGACAAAGTCGACCATGATATTTTATTAAAAAAATTAAGTGACCTCGAATTCTCTCAGAATTTTCTCGCTTTCGTAGCTAGCTATTTACTCAATCGTCGTCAGTATGTCAGTTACGGACACCAGTTTTCTCACGAATACAAAACTAACTCTGGGATTCCCCAGGGGTCGAATCTAGGACCACTCTTCTTTCTTTTATTCATTAATGATATAGGCAAGACCATTAACCGCTCTCTTCGCTGACGATATTAAACTTTTCAGAGCTATTAAGAGTCATATAGATTCCATTCTTCTGCAGAAAGATCTTGATTCTCTTGTCAAATGGTCGGAACTGAATAATTTACCATTCAGCATCCAGAAATGCAGTGCCGTCACATTTACAAGATCACAAGACACATTTTTATTCCCATACCATATTAATAAAATCATACTAACACGCAAAAATGAGATTCGAAACCTTGGCGTTATTTTTTAAGCAAATCTCTCTTTCAAATCTCACATATCAGACATTGTCTCCCGCGCCAACAAAATGCTTGGATTTGTTCTTCGTAATGCGAGATCATTTACTAATGGAATTGCAATACGAAGAACATATGAAGCACTTGTCCGGAGCATCCTGGAATACAGCTCCATTATTTGGGCACCCTCTGAAAAAAACCATATCCTTGAAATAGAAAAAGTACAAAAAAGGTTTATGCGTTACCTGTATATGAGGTAATATACATACTACCCATTCCTCTATCTATCGTTGTTCTTAACAGGTATGCTCGATCTTAATACGTTAGAAGCCCGCCGAAAAATATTTTTGGGGAAAAATTTTTTTAAACTGATCTCCGGTACTGTACTGAATCCACCTATGTTGAAGGAGATTAACCTATATGTCCCTAACGCGTATACTCGTGGGAGATCCCGCATACTTTTTTATGCTCCGAAAGCGAGAACTTATTCCTTCCAGAATGCCCCATTAAATAGAGCAATTCAACTGCTTAACGATTCTGCATTGAACATTGACATCTTCAATGTTACCTATAGAGAGTTCAGTAACTATCTTTTGACATAATGTCTCAACATAGTGAAACTGCCCCCTTGGCCTTTTTTTTCTCTTGTATTTTGTAATCTTCTCCGTAATAATTTGGTGTATAACTGTTTTATGGAGAACCGAAAAAAAATGTCCTGAGTTTCTAATATAATTCACGTATATTGTGTACTCAAATGTTGAGAAATTAATTTATCTAACTCCAGAAGCCCAATCATATTTTTGCAGCTATAAAGCTCAATCATACGTTATAATGACGTGTAATATTTAAATCTCTGTTTGTATTTTTTTTTATTTAAAATTATATACTAGTTCTACATTATTTATTCAATATACAGTGATATAATGAAATAAAAAAATAAAAATAAATATTTGATAAAAGTTGCTTTTTATTTATACTCTTACAATATAATTTTGCAAACATAACAAAATTGAACAAAAAATGAGATCCTCTTGAGTTTTTTATGTAATATTAAAATTTTCAAAAATCAACCGTATTCTAATTTGTTTTATTAAAATTAAATCAACTCTTAAATACTAAATATGTAAAATTATAAAAAAACAGTCTTTATATGCTGTTTTGACAAACATCAATTTTATGTTCACCGCATATAGCTTTTCGGCATTTGCTACACCGTGCTTTCGTCATCCTCTTTTTTTTTATAGGAGCAAAATCCACAATAGCGTCGTTTTTTGGTTCAAGCTCATCACAGGAAGCATTTGTAGTTGCTTGTGGTTCGGTCTTTAGTATATTATCCTCCTCTTCAGAGTCCGTATCATACGGAGAATAATCGTCCTCATTTTCCATTAACCACTCATTTGCCGCTTGTGCGCCGGCGTATCATGAGACTTTACACGCGATTTTGACCCTTATGTATAAAGAAAGTGTATGAAGAACACGGTCAGAATCGCTTGCTCTATTATCGCTCTTTACCATAGAGAAAACCGCAATTAGATTGGTGACTCCATATAATTTATATTAATGATTTACCGGAGCGCGGGAGCGTGCGCAGTTCTTGCGCATGCGCGGGAAAAATTCTTTGGTCTTCAACTTTGACCTTTCTATGTACGAAATTTCTCAAGGACGCTGTCAGAATCGCCGGACATTGGGTGTCATGGCTGCCGCTTTTTGCGAACGCTAATTGGTTACAACCAACCCCATTTACTCGCGGCATTCAACGAGTTAAAGCTGATATTTCATCAGGTTTCAAGTGTTGTCGAGACGCCATTTTGTATCTTTGTAACTAAAACAGCAGTATCTATTAAGAAATGTAAGAAAATAAAACAATAAATAAATTAAAAATACATAAAAGCATAATATAAAAAAACGACGAGCAGTGGCCAAAGTTACATAAAGCCCAAACATACGTCGAATGTACGTGCAACATTGTTCTTCTTCTTCTTCCTTTGCGCTGTCCCAACTCATTGCCTAGGTAGGGTTGTTGGGGTCGGCTCTTCTCGTTCTCAGGTTGTAATATCTTCTGTTCTGGGTATCGCCTTCATCATTATATTCTTCAGCGTACGTGCAACATTGTTGTTACGACAAAATGGCGGCACTTACCGAAGCGACACTGCCGTCTCGTGCAAGGTCTCGGCGGGTACTGAGTTGGTTCCATAAATATACTAACCCCTAGATCGATCACTTCGGCTTTTTCCTCCTAGCGGTTTCGTCACCAACTTAACCAAACCACGCCCATAATTGACCCCCCCTCGCCCTTCCCGCACCTGCCCGCGCCAATGCCAGCACTAATAGACTAAAGATAGAGGAAACTTTTTTGTCTACTATAGACAATATAATCGCTCTCGACCTACTTCATTAATTCATTAGCCCAATAAATTATTTTTAAAATAAAAATGCAGTAAAATGTGAAATTCTGCTTGCAAAAATGAAAACTCAGGGGTACATTTTAAATATTTTTTTATTTTCAAAATACAATGGATTAACAAAGCATTAAAAAGCAGGGTCAGTTCTGATAGATTGAGCATGAGTAACTCTAACAAGTTACACAAAATAATTTTTACAAAAATAAGAAGCACAAAAAGATTTATACAAAAGTATGTAAGCACAAAACATACTTTAATCACTTATGGCATTATAGGATGGGGTGGTGCACTTGATACATTTATTAAGCCTCTACAAATAATTAAAAAACACATAATTAAAGTCATATATAACAAAAATAAAACATTCTCGACCAACTTATTATACAAAGAAACTAAAATATTTAATATACGTAAATTATTTATATTACAAACTTTGAAATATGTATTTAAAAACAAAAATAATTTCGAAATAAATGAAAACAGAATGAGCAAAAGAATAAATAATATATTTTACACCCCACAAACCAATACTAAATTATTGCAGACACATAGCAGTTTCATTGGTCCTCGCACATTTAACCTTCTACCACTACAAACTCAAATGATAAATAAAATGATAAAATATGTAAAAGAGGTAAAATTATGGTTGAATAATGTAGATATTGAAACGCTTTTTCTATAAACTTGTCCTTCCTTCTACAACTCACTTTCTGTAACTTTCTAAACTGAAGTACAATATGTTTTTCTGTTTATTTTTTTGTAATAACTAAAAAAAAAAAAAAAAAAATGAAAAATCACTTTGTTTTTCTCCATATTTTTATTTTATTTTTATAAAAGCTAAAAAAAAACCTTTCTCACTTATTCTACCTATGTAATACTAACTTTTTATACTAACTTTATATTTTATTTGTTTTTTAAGATTATTTTATACTTTGCGTACTTAGAAATATAGTATTTTGTTTTAATATTACCCACACTCAGGCAGTGCCTTAGTGGGTTTTCATTCCTTGTTCATACTATTTGTTATTATATATTATGTTATTATATACTATTTGCTATTATATATTATATGTACAAAGAAATGGAAATAAATAAAGTTTAAAAAAAAAAAAAAAATTAAAGAAGGTGTTGAAAGATATTCAAGAGAGTAATAAAGAAAAGAATTATACAAACAATACATTATTACAATAGGTGGAGAAATGTATAAAAATAAATGTAAATAAGGAAATAACGATAAATAACCAGGTATAATAATTAATTATTAATTAGACAAAGAATACATTATTACAATAGGTGTAGAAATGTATACAAATAAATGTAAATAAAGAAATATCGATATATAACCAGGTATATTAAGGGTTACCAGACAACTCAAAACCTCCTTTAAAAAGTCATTATAAGTGACGAAAAAAAATATAAAAAATTGGTTGGCATGGAAACATATTAAGGTAACAATTTTTTTTTATACTTGAATATTTTATGTATCTTACAGTTGCCACTTTCCCCTTGGAATCTGTACTATTGCAAGGTTGTGTGTCCTTGCCACATTTCTTTTTTGTTGAAAATTATAATTAAAAAACACAAATATGTAAACACAAAAAGCTTTATACAAAAATATGTAGCACAAAAAGCTTTATACAAAAGTATGTAATAAAGCACAAAACACATTTTAATTAAAGAAGGTGTTGAAATATATTCAAGAAAGTAATAAATAAAAGAATTAGACAAACAATACAATAGGTGGAGAAATGTATACAAATAAATGTAAATAAGGAAATAACGATAAAAACTAGGACGGCCGGCGTAGTCCAGCGGTAAGGCTCTTGACTAGGACTCCGAAGATCGCGGGATTGAATCCCTGCGTGGCAAATAAATTTTATTTGATTAATTTGCGTTATTTAACAATTTATTAATTTAAAATAATATATAGTATATTTGCGGCACGATCCAGAGTGCAAGATACTCTCAGTATTGCCCTGGTGTAAGACCACCATTCAGAGTTGAAACGTTGCTTGAAATGGCTTTATCCGTGTTTCGTGACCAGATCTGAATAGCCAGGTACTTCCCCACCTTCCTCTTCTCTATCTCCTTCTCCTTCCCACTACCTTCAGCCTCACAACATACCCCAATTGTGACTCTTGTGCGATATTCATGTAAAAAAAAACTATATTAAGGATAACCGGACAACTCAGAACCTCCTTTGAAAAGTGTTAAAAGTAATGAAAAAAAAAAATTTAAAATTGGTTGGCATGGAAACATATTTAAGAAGACCATTTTTTTTTGTACTTTGAATATTTTGTATATCTCAAAGTCGCCATTTACCTCATAGAATCTGTACTATTGCAAGGTCTTGTGAACTTGCCACATAATTTTTTATTAACTTCACCGCACCAAACATTAAAGGCGGCGGTTGCGCGCCGCGACCGAGACCGGAGACCGAGACGGGAGACAGAGGCAGGCGACCGCAACGGGTACTTGTCCTTTAGCTTTGTATGGGGGCCAGTTGGTGCGCGCGACCGAGACAGCAGACAGAGACGGGAGACGGGAGACAGCGAGACGGTCGCTGCCCTGGACAAGTAGTGTCTCGCGTCGCGCTTGATAAGTATGTGTGGTTGTTGTAAAAAATGACCGCTTTTTCTGACTAATACTGTGAGAAGCTGATTGAACTGATCAGACAGCATATACAATGCACAATTAGATTCCGAAAAAAATTAATTAATTAAATTAACAAATTAAAAAAAATAATAAATTATTAATTTTTAAATTAAATTAAATTAAATTTATTTTCAATGATATTCTTCCTTTTGTAGACATTGTCTTTTTGTAACTATGTTTTATTCATTCTAAAATAAGTCCTGAACATATTATTGTCAAACAATAGGTGATAGGTAAACTAAAAATCGCCTAAAATATGTACAAATCATCGTCTTCTTCTTCCTCCATTAGTAACTCTACTTGGGTTTCCATTAGTGTAAATTAATAACAGTACAACAATACCGACCTCATCGACAGACTGCGCTATACTGAAGGTGAAGGCGGTCGCGGTCTCGCCGTCTCGGTCTCTACCCACAGTAGTGCCGAAGAGACCGAGACACTTGTCGCTGTCGCCTGCCTCTGTCTCCCGTCTCGGTCTCCGGTCGCGGTCGCGGCGCGAACCGCCGCCTTAACATTAAAGGTCACAGAAAATTTTAAAATAGCTTCTATCAAATTTTTTTTATGCACTTGACAATCAATCCAATCAAAACATACATATTTTATAATTGTATTTTTTATAATGGGCACAAGATTTATGTTTTCGCAATTATGATCAAGTACATTTTCAATGACACAACGAATTTCCAAAGCGTTCAGTGCAAAATTTTTGGTTGGATAATTAAGGCTGAGCCTTTTTGTGATGCAGTATTCACGGCTCAGAATCAAAGCATTTAAGTGATCACATGGATCACCAATGCAAGATGATCTGCATTCCGCACAATTTTGAACATATTTTAACACTTTTTTTAACAAAAACCCAGCGACATAGGCGTCGATATTCATAAATTGCATGGAAAATGAATCCAAAATTTTACTAAATTGGGCATCAATGTCTGGAATAGTTTGAAAAGTTAAATTTTGATTTACAGTGGAAGAGGTTTGAATATAAACGAAATCTGCAATGTTAGTTAAGAGGGCGGTAGAATTGTCAGCTTCGCAGTTCATGCCAGGCGAACGTGCAGACCATAAATTGCAAATCATTAGCGATTTGTACGCCGCTGTAAACAAGGTAGCCGATGGATTTCGGACCGCACGACTTCTTATTGCACCGAAAAAATTCTCCAGAGGATCTTGGTTTAAATACCTGCATTTTAAATATTTAAAGCCAACATTTTCAAGGATTTTCCATAATTCCATTATTCCATGGATGGAAAATATCCAGTTATTTAAAACTGGAGCTAAAGTTCTAATATTGGCTCCTGTTGTCTGATGGACGTATTTCATCGTGCGCATTATTTTCAACGACTCATTCCACAATTGAAAGTGTGGGGAGTCATTCGATAAAGCTACACGATATTTTTTGCCCCCTTTGGGATGAACTGATGTGCCATTTACACTGTCAAACAATGCATCAAAAAATTGCAAAACTCGCGCAGTCTCCAATGGCTTTTTAGTAAATACCTCTGGACGTATATGGTTAAATGTTTCCAGGGCTGCAGATACTCGGTCACTAAAAACTTGCGAGGCAAGTTTGACTTTAATTTTTTTAATTTTTTCCGGAACAATGTAACAGTCCGTTATACCGTACATCCTCTTGAATGATTCGTTTGGTACTAAATTATATGCAGTCACTAAATTGTCCCATGAAGCTGACTTTTTCACACCGCCCTCATAAAAAACTAAATGTTTATCTAAAAGATTATTACGAACGCACTTCAAAAGGTGAGGTGCGTCGAACAAAGGAACAATTTTATTTTCATTTACCATGAAGTATCCACCCCTATATTCTATGCCATCCCTTATGCAACTTGTTCGAGTGTCTTCAAGCAAGGCTTTCACCACCCTGCAGTTAACGGTGCCTTGGTCGCACACGGTTACAACTGGCTTGAGACCACACTCGAACAATTTGCCTAAGGCTACGAACGCACAGGCAGGTGGCTGGCTTAGCGCCTAGAGCCTAGTGGCTTGCACTCTGGCTACTTGCTAGGATACATGGTGGCCGCACTGAAGGTGGTTTGCGTGGTGGGTCGCTAGGTGCCTTGGTCATTTGCTTGTCGGCACGTTGACGAGATGTCACTTTCAAAATTAGTTCTAAAACTGCTACTTACAGAAAATTCATTTTTAAAATATTCATAACCATGTACGTCTTTAGATTTTCACGGCCAAAAGTATTTTCGATATTTGTTTTTGGGGTGTTATGCCGTGTTACGCTACCTCCTTTAGCCAAATTTTCGGACAGCGTTACAGTGTCCATCACCATTATCATCAGGGCAGATGAGCTGCAACATGGCATAACATCCCAAAAACAAATCACGAAAATTCATAACCACAATTAACTTCTCAATGTAAAAAAAATCTCATCATAAATAAATCACTTCTTAGTACTAACCATCTTTTTCTACTTAGATTGCTACATCTTCCCATAGTTTCTGACAACTGTCTAATAATATTTCATCCAATTTTTTCTTCTAAAATGCCTCGCGCCTAGCGGCAAAAAACCAACACGTTGGTTTACCTGGATACACGCCAAGCGACTATCTACTACCTATCTAGGCGCCAAGCGCGCAGTGCGGCCGGTCGCTAAAATTCGAGAACGTTCGTTTTACTAAGCTACTCGCTAGGTGACTCGCTAGGCTCTAGGCGCTAAGCAAGCCGCCTGCCTATGCGGACGTGGCCTAAAACAGTTAGAAGAATTTCTTTCCAAGTCTAAATAATTAGTTCCACTTTCAGAAAACGAAAAAAAAACTGGCTGCTTGTAGGGAACGGTCAGGCCTTTAATCATTAAGACCAGAGCATGATCAGCAAATTTTTTTTTTCTGGTATTACCATTATCCTCCAGCCCTTCAATAATTCCACTACTGGTGTTAAAATTGATATGAAGAAAAATACTCATCTCATCAAACATTAAAATGCAGTACTTTTGAATATCCGTCATAGAATCTACGTTTTTTTTTAAATGATCAAATAAGTTTTGATTAATTCCCGGTTTTAGAGATACACACGCTAATTCCCCTTTTAGCGTTAACGGGGAGGGTAAGGCAAGCAGTTTGGACAATAATCGGTACGATTTTGGTCCTCCCTTGTAGATGGCAAGAGCTAACGACTTATCCTCCCTACTGTATCTCCGTCCATTCTTGTGACGTGAGCTGAGTTTCGTCTGTGTTAAAATGAATCTAGATAGAATGGGATCCAAACTTGAAAGAGATTGTTCCAAGCTGTTTGTAATTGTACATCGAGATGCCACCAGGATACATTTCTTCAAAGAGCAATTTTTAACCTGGGCGTATCGCAGCCGACGCTTGATCTTCGTAAGCACTGAATTTACTCTCTTCCTGGGAGTCGGGGCTGCGATCGGTCCAACGTAATGTAAAATGCTCTTCTTCTTACCTAGAAAGACAATATTTGAGATAATTATTATATCTTAAATATAAAAATGAATTGCTAAATGTGTTGCTAAGCGCAAATCTCGAGATCAGCTGAACCGATTTCGCTAATTCTTTTTTTAGAATATTCCTTGAAGTACGAGGATGGTTCTTACGGAGAGAAAAATTAAGAAAATTGCGCAGAAAATTGGATAATTTCAGAAAACATCGCACTTTTGACAGTTCGCGTGTTTGAGAATGACATTTTGCCAAACAATGAATGTTCAATCAGGATTCTATTTTTGAAAATCTTTAAGTTGATAAATATATTTATCAACTTAAAGATTTTCTCTTGAGGAGGCCAAGACCCACCAGGGGTTGCAGAGCCAATAGTGATGATGATGATATTTAAAGTAGGTACCGCCCTAATAGTTTGAATCGAATCAAGATTTTTAGATATTTTAAATAGGTACCTGTGTTGGGTACCAAATTTAATATACATGAGAAATGGAAATTTGAATAAAAATTGTAAAAGGTGGCACGCGGGCTGTTTAAAAACTGAATGTACTGGGATTGAATATATGGAACACGGGAGGAGGGTTGGCGGGAGAGGGAACGGGAAAGGGAAGAGGGAAGGCGGGGAAGGGTAACGCGGGAGGGGGACCTGGGTGCAGGGGAGGGGAACTCGGGAGGGGGGGAGTAGAGTGGGGGAAGGGAGGGAGTAGAGTGGGGAGAGGGAAGGTGGAGGTGAAGGAGTGGGAACGCGAGAGGGGAAGAGGACGCAGGAGAAGAAGGGGAGGCGGAAAGGGAACGGGAAGAATGTGAAAAGACACTCAGGGAAAAATTTCTTTATTAAATGGCATAGCAACGCATACCGGGGATCAGCTAGTTTTTCATAATAAAAGGTACCAAATCACGATCTAAAAAAAAAAGGTATAAATATGCTTACGCCTAAAATCTTCGTTTTGCTGTGTGATGACCAAATGGCCATTGCTGGGTCCCACAGGAATGCTTATATCTGAAAAAAAAGAATTTATATCTTAGTTCTTGAAGGAATGGAAAAAAAAAATATACATCTACAACCAAAATAAAATATATTAAATGAAATAATACACCAAACATACCGCTGGTCCCACAGCGGATATATTTGACACATTAACAAAACTTTGGGAACAAAAAGGAGTTTATTTTTTCCCTTTCAGGCAATATAAAATATCACAATCCAAAGGTCGGGGGATCAAATGATCCAATCAATTTTATATATAGTATATTTGCGGCACTTTCCAGAGTGTAAGATACGCTTTAGAAATGCCGTATTTGGTGACCAGATCTGAATAGCCAGGTACTCCTCCACCTTCCTCTTCCCCATCTCCTTCCCCCCCCCACTACCTTCAGCCTCATAACATACCCCAATGGATGCCATAATCTCACTGGCTCCAGACGGGAGCAGCTGGGACTCCTGTGAGGTAATCACATAAAAAATAAGTACAATTTTTCCCTTTGACTACTCTGACTACTCTTCTGCCCAATAATTCTTCATAGTGAGGAGCATTAGCGCCTCATAATTTGATAAATGAAATGACCATCTTACCAAGGCCTCCTGCAGCTGCGAAAAGAGATGTGTGAGCCTCTCCTGCTACCTGCGGGACGCCGCCAGCTACTCTTGCAGACCCTCGTTCTGCCGCTGAAGGGCTACCCTCTGCTGGCCCCCTGCCACACCCAACTGGTTGCTCTCCAGGACTGAGATCTGATGAAAAGTAATCATGTTTCAGTAATTTTTTTAAAATCATTAATTCCCTTGTTGACTGCCCTTTTTTTTTTTTTTTTTTTTTTCATAAGTTTTTATTCCAGTAAAAAAGAAAATAACATTTTCACTTACTTAACTAGAATATTGAATTATGTACTTTTTACATTGTATTACATAGTTTTTACATTACATGGTTTTTACATTTCATAAGCTTAGATTACATTAGATTGCAATACTAACATTTACATGATATTATATTACCATACGATATTATTCACTATCACTACTTTGTTTTTTGTGAATAAACATGAATAATTTTTTTTTGAATTTGCACACACTTTTTTCGTTTTTGATATCATCTGGAAGGCAATTATATAAATTGCCCCCCTCGTAACTAATTGATTGCTTACCGTAGTTAGTATGAATGGTGTTTAAACGTATGTTACCGTGTTGTCGTGTAAAATGTTTGTGTACTTGGGACGTTTTAATGAATTCTGTGTTTGTATGTATGAGTTTATTATTTATTTTGTATATAAGGACACATATATTGTACTCGTATAGTTTTCTTAATGTTAGCAGTTTTGTTTCTAAATATATTTTTTTTTGTGGATGTTTTGGATTCGTAGTGAAATAGTTTTTTGATTATCTTATTTTGAATTACCTGTAATTCATTGATGTATGTTTCATACGCATTTCCCCAGATTTCAATCAGGTAATTTAGGTGTGAGTGTACGAGACTATAGTATAAACTTTTTTTTAATCTAATTGGTAATAGATATGATAACCGGCTAAAAACGCTAATTAAGGGTGTGATTTTATCTTTTACATTTTGAATGTGTTGTTTAAAAGTTAAATGCTTATCGATGCACAGCCCAAGATATTTTTCCTGTTTCAGGATTTGCAAATCGTTATTTTCAATTTTTAATGGTACATGTGGAGGAATTATTTTACAGTTTGAACTTAAAATCATGTATCCTGTTTTTTTTTATATTCATTGTTAGGATATTTGATTGGAGCCAACCGCAAATTCTTTCTAGGTCACTTTGTGCATTTTTTAGTAGTATGTTTAGATCTTTACCCCAGTAGAATATTGCAGTATCATCTGCATATAAGAAAATTTCACCGTTTAATTCTAATTGCGAAATATCATTGATATAAATTTGGAACAGTAGTGGCCCTAGTATGGATCCTTGCGGAACTCCATAGTTTATTGGAAGGTGCTTACTATTTTGATTGTTAATGCTTACGAATTGCTTTCTGTTGCTAAGATATGATTTGAATAGATTAAGAGCAGGACCAACTACACCAAGTTTCTCGAGTTTCTTGAGAAGTATATCATGGCTTACCGTATCAAAGGCTTTTTGAAGGTCAACTAGTATAGATAAGATATAATTTCCACCATCAATACCACTCCTAAGTTTACTGATTAAGTCATTTATTGCCGCAAGTGTGTTAGATTTTTCCTAAAGCCATACTGTTTTTTATAAAAGAATGATTTTTTTAATAGGAAATTGTTTAATCTTTCGTAGATTACACGTTCAAAATTTTTTGATAAGATTGGTAAGATTGAGATGGGCCTGTAGTTTGAGGTATTTGATTTGGACCCACCTTTGTGAATTGGTATCACCTTGGCAATTTTACAGCAGTCTGGAAAAGTTCCCTCTTTAAAACATTGGTTAATCAATTTTGATAATATAGGAACCAATTCCGTTGAGAGACTTAGCACTGTTTTGTATTTGAGTTTATCGTAACCGGCACTCGCATTTGATTTCAATGATTTTAATATTTTGCTTATTTCTAATTCTGTTGTTGGTTGAAGATATAAAGATTCTATACTATCGTATACTAATGTTATTTCATTGGCCGGTTTGTGTACGACATTGTTACGTATATTATTAGCTAAGGAGAAGCCAATGTTGCAAAAGAAATTGTTAAAGTGGTCGCATATCTCTACATTGTTAGTGATTATTTCATCATTAATTATTAATTTAGTACAAAAATTATTCGAAGTATTAGACTGATTTTTAAGAATGTTATTCATTAACTTCCAAGTTTTTTTACTGTTATTTTCGCATTTTTTAAAAAGATTACTGTAGTGTCTTTGTTTTAAGTTTCGTTTTTCTGTAGTAATGATATTTCTTACTTTTAGGAGATCTGCTTTCAATAATGTGTTATTGGGTTGTCTTTTTAATTTCAGATGCAATTTATTTCTTTTGTTGATCAATTTTATAAGGTCTTTGGTTATCCAGTCTGGATTATTTATATTTTTTGTTTTAATTTTAGTGGTGCTGTTAGTGCCCTGCACTTGTGAACCAAAAATATGATTCACTGCCTAAATAATATTCAAGCATGTCGCTATTTTTCGTTTCATCGAGTATCAAATCACACCGTTGCTAAACAAGTTTTCAATTAAAAAACTATTCAAGTTCTCATGCTAGGATTAGCAATAATTTCCAAAGCTTTGTCGTCAGCAAACGACATGTAGTATGCCGATTAAATCTGAATAAATATAAAAATTAATAATATAAAAAATAATCATAAAAAAGTGAGAGATTACATACCTTTTTGATTCTTGATATAATCATGATCTTTTAATGCCCCATAATACATAACACGGTAGGATTTTGTCCAGTTGGTATCTACAATAAGAAATATATTAAATTATAGGCCAATTAAGTATTGATGAAAAATCAAAAGCAAAGTTGTAATACCGGATGAGAGATCACCTTTATTACGATTCCTTTTTGGCTTGGGTAAATCCGGGAATTCTCCAATGTAGGGAAGATAAAGCGTTGGCAATGCAAATTTTACTATTCCGCCAGTTACCGTATGTGTATTAAGTTCTGAAAAATGACACCCACAAACTGAAGCTCCATTAGCAAGTGTCGGATTTTCAATAAAATCGTTTCTGTTAATTCGCCACGACCATTCACGAAATTGACTTTCGTTCATTTTATAGTTCGGGTATCTATGTCTTACTGAAAGTCTATCAGAACAGTCTTTAACACTACACAGCTTTTTAATTTTACCTCGACCTACTTTAGCACTAGCAATCAACATTTTAAATTTCAAATATTTACGTACAACACACGATTTGACAAAATTGGATAAACCGACGCTAAAAATGTCAAATAAAATCCCCCTTCCGGATACACTGGTTCAATGATGTATTTCCGGTGTAATGGTGTATTTAAATTACAAACCTATCTTTACAGCTCCATCTATGAAACTTTATCTATGAGTGACAGCACTTTTACGCCACGGACCACGGTTGAAAAATTTGAACGAAGTTATACGCCCCTGGTTGGTTCGGACGGTCGCGGCAATTCGATCACGAGTGTGAAAGAGATGACGATAATTTGTCGGCGTGTACGTCTAAACGACGTAGATTGGGCTTCTAGGGTTAATGATGTTTTGTTTTGAATTTAGAATTTACGCCGTGGGAGGGAAACGAAACTTCGTAAACATATTGTAGAATGCTAGACGGTTTCTTCTGGGGATCTAATTTCGGTATTTTGTTTTTTTATTTGTTATTCTTGCTCTAGATTACAAGATATTTTTAGATGGATTTTCATAGCAAGTTAAAAAGCAATTCTTTTGTATTTTAAGTACCGGTTTGCTACCTCCTTTCTTCCATACAATTTAATGTAGATATGAATGTAATGGAATCTTTCAGTTCAATTTTCATCCACTTTCCGAACTACCGACATGTGTGAATTTTCGCACACATAATAAAAATGATTACAATACAAACAGTAACAAAAATTAATCAATACCCGTAAACTCGCAATTTTATTATTATACTTATAATTATTATACAACAAAACAAGATATTATTTTACAAACCCTTTTCACACAAAAACGTCTCACTATTTTTTCTTTCTTTCATTTTAAAAGAAAGACAAACAATATGGTTACAAATAACCTAATAATGTTTGAAAAATTTCTACCACCATCGTTATAAGCAGAAATTGCTACTAGTGATTGTGAAATAAGTTCCATCCATTTTTTTTTTTTTAAAGGTGCCGGTAACCCGGGCGTTTATTAATATCAAGAGTTGTTTACATTTACATATATATGCGCTACCCGACTCACTAGACAATATCTGTTCTGAGCCGGGTAGCAGTATCTATAATTACATAATATATCAGTAAAGATTAAAGCAAAAAAAATACAAAAGATAATAAATAAAAATACAAAGTACAAAAGAAAAACTTAAATAATAATAATAATACAAAGTACAAAAGAAAAACATAAATAAAAATACAAAAGATAACCTACATATAATAATCTAAATATAAAAAAATTTACAAACATATATAAAGTAATTGAACATTTTCAGTATGAAAGTTCTTTTTTTTTTTAAATTTTAATATATGTTTAAATAATAATAATATACAACGTGTAAAAAATTAACACGTTCAGTTTGCAAGTAGCTTATTAATGCAATTCCTTTTTTTGTTTAATAACCACGTATTAAAGTTTTTATATGTACGTTTTCTATTGGTTTGAGTTATGTGTTGTGTTTCTTTTAAGAAAATGTTGAATATGGAAGGTGCGAGGTAAGATTCATGTTTTTTAGCAAGAGTGGATTTAATTTTTGGCACTTGTAAATGTTTGTTTGATTTAGCTCTAGTGTTCTGGGAGTGAGATATGTGGGAAGGTGACGATTTTATGCAATTTATATGGATAATTTTTTTTATGAATAGCTTCCTGATATCAAGTATTTTATTTTGAAGTAGAAGATTTTCAGTGGGATGAAGATATGGTTTTTTGTACATAGTTCTAATAAGTATTTCATGAGCTGTGTTAAGCAGCTTAATGTATGTGTCTGCGGCTCCACCCCATGCCGATATACCATACATTAAAATGCTTTGGCAAAGGGAAAAGTATACATCTTTTAATAGTTTAGGTGACATAATGTTTCTAATCGTTTTAAAAATATATATTTGTTTCCGGATTCTCATTACAAGTGAATTTATGTGAAGTTCCCAGCTTAGTTTGCAATCCACTGTTAAACCAAGATACTTAATACTATCCGAATGCTCAATTTTTTCGCAGTGGCAGTTTGTGGTTTGTAATGTAGTACATAGATACAGATGTAAAAGCGGGACGGATTTATTTTATTAGGTGAAGCGATCTATTCTTTTAGCCGCTCGAGCAACAGAGCGATTTAAATCTTTTTCCTCCGAGTGCTTGTGATTTTTGGAGATCATTCAACTATTGAAAAGAGGTCAGAACAACTATTGAAATCTTTTAAAGATCAAATAAAAAATGAACTCGGAGACCTTAAAAAATATGTAGAATTCTGCTGCAATAAAATTGATGAATATGAAGAAAAAAAATTAAAAAAAGATACATTGATTAAACAACTGCAATCAGAAAATAAGGATATAAAACTACAATTAAACAAACTGGAACCAATTCACAAACAAATTAACATCGAAATACAGGGAGTTCCATTTAAAGATAATGAAAACATAACAAAAATAGTCAACAATATAATGGAAACCATCAAATGCGAAACAGAATCTTCAAAAATAACCAATCAAAAACAGAAATCCTTTAAACAAATATCCAGTCATTGTTGTATCATTTCAAAACAAAGAAACTAAGGACCAAATCATCGCCGAAAAAAGAAAATACGGTTTTCTGTCCACAAATTTTTTTAATTTTCTAGAACATAACAAAGTTTACATTAATGAACAACTGACACCACAAAATAAACACCTCCTGTTCCTGGCGAAATCATCAGGACTCGGCTATAAATTCATCTGGGCGAAAACTGGAAACGTAATGTTGAGAAAAGATGAATCAGCACCAATCATCCAAATAAGACAGCCGGAAGACATTCCCTTAGAACAGAGCAGGGATGGCGAACCTTTACGTATCAACGTGCCATTTTTCTAAAGAAATGTTTAATTAGGTTATAGACGTGCCATCAAATAATTTTGACTTTGTGATTATTGGGAAAATAATAATAATAAATTCTTACTATCAATTAAAAACTCTTTATTTACTACTACTAAATAGGAACATTTAGCATTATACGCGTAATTTAAATTAAAGTAAAATTAGTGTGACTTCTGTTGTTGCAGATTAGATGACAAATAACATATGTTAGGGTTGTAAGATGTTACTTTTAGCAGAATGCATGCTGAACTGGAGTCATCAGATCTGTAAAACGGTTTCTAACCGACTCTTATTGATGTTATTCATAATGGCAAAGGTTGATGAAAATATTGTTAGAATAGCATGAGCCAGCTTCTTCAAACAATTAAATGTGTCTGGTAACGCATTCCAGGTTTCCAAAATTTTGTTACCAACATTTTCAGTTATATTAACATGGCAATCTTTCTGTTTCAATTAATTCCAACTCTTTTCTTGTTTCAACAAATTTTTGAATCCATATTGAACTAAACTGGAAATCAATCAGTTGCATTTCAAATTCATCAATTTCTCTGTCCATCAAGTTTGAAATTCTCTGATAATCTTACTATCTTGCGCTTTTTGTTTTTTTGCAGAACTAGCCATATTAAATAATATTTAAATCATAGATGAAGCTCAAATAAACTTTAAAATACAATTACATCAACAAAATTCACTATTACGTTATGCATAAAGATACTACGCGTCATTCATTAGCAATAGAAACTCGCGATGTTGATTGTAGGTACAAAAACAAACGAGTGAGCGCCGCGCTTCCCGGTATTCGTAGGGATTTATTTATTTATTTAATACAAACGGCATAAGTATGCCATAAGGGAACGTACCCATACTACGTGACACTTTTAGGGGGGGGGGGGGGGGTCTTCAAAAGGTCACGCTCCATACAAATGAGCGGCGGGTTCCTTAGGATTTTGGTCACCGGGGGGGGGGGGGGGGGGGTTAAAAATTGCAAAAAGTTGGTCACGTAGTTTGGGTACGTTCCCTAAACACTAATTACATGTCACAAATTCATATTCAAAATATTAGTAATGATAAAACAGTGTATGTATAACAGTTAGTTGTGACGATACATTGGGAAGTGACAACAGAGATACCTTTACATGCAAAAATCTATAATACAAATAAAATTAGTAGTGATTTAAAAAATATGATAGCATAGCCTTCTTGTACCCATGTTCCGTGCAGTTAAATAGATCTATCACATCTGCATATCTATTAGTAACTTCATGTAACCTAGGTAAAAGTGAGTGTTTCGTATACTCAGTCCGATTATTGTTACATTTAAAAAGGATTTTAGAACGAGTGGTTCTCGTGGGAATATGAAATTCAATGAGCTTATTTAAATCAGGACTGTCTATGCTACCATTTACAATTTTGAACATAAATATAAAGTCGGATATAATTCTTCGATCTGAGAGTCTTAATAAATTTAATTCTTTCATCAAGTAATTATAATTTATGTTTTCAATGGGAATACCGAGGTTAAAATTAATGTGTCTTAAGAATTTGTGTTGAATTTTTTCGATTGAATCTGAATGTATTTTAAAATGGGGGGACCAGATCGAGGAGTTATATTCGACTTGACTACGTACTAAGGATGTATACAAAATTTTTAAAGTTGAAATATTCCTGAAACCTCTGGAATTTCTAAGAACGAAGCCAAGCATTTTGATACCTTTATTATAGATTGAGTTTATATGGGATATAAAGTTTAATTTAGAGTCGAAAGTTATGCCCAGGTCATTAATTTCTTCGACAGAGGTAAGGGTAGAGTTGTTAAGTTCATATGGATGAATAATTGGTTGACTTATTCTGTAAAAACTTATTGAATAACACTTATTTATGTTCAGATAAAGTTTGTTAAGAGAGCACCAACTAATTAATTTGTTTAAATTATTTTGTAGACAGGCACAATCTTCAGCGGTTTTGATGATTTTAAATATTTTTAAATCATCTGCAAAAAGCAATACATTTACATCTTTATCAAATATGTCAACAATATCATTTATGAACAGTAAAAACAAAATTGGGCCTAAATGGGACCCTTGAGGTACACCACTGGTAGCTTTAAATTGATTGGAATAGAACAAATTAATTTTTACAAGTAGAACTCTATCAGATAGATAGCTCGCAAACCAGTCTAAAAGTTTTCCATCAATACCGAGCTTACGTAGTTTAACCAGTAGAATTTTATGGCACACTTTATCAAAGGCCTTGATAAAATCTGTATATATGGAATCGACTTGAGTTCTGTTAACTAATGCATTTGATATAAAGTTTTCATATAATGAGAGATTTGTCAGAGTTGACCTGCCTGACAAAAATCCATGTTGATTTGGAACAATGAGATTGTTAATATATGGGGAAATTTTATCAAGAAGTAATTTTTCAAAAAGTTTCGGAATTATAGATAGCTTACATATAGGTCTATAGTTAGTGACATCACTTTTATTACCCTTTTTTAATATAGGCGTTAAATAACAACGTTTCCAAATGTCCGGGAAGCAACCTGTGTCAAGCGATTGATTAAACAATAGACAAATCGGTTCAGCCAGTGAAGCAATGCAATTTATGAGAATATTGGGGTGCACATTATCAGGTCTGGCCTTTTTGTTTTTGTCTAGAGATTTAATTTTAGATTTAACGTCGCTTATATTGATGTGTACAGGAGGGATATGTATGCTCTCAATAAGGGAAGGTGGTGGTATGTAATTGTCTGGGATATCTTCGTCATATACACTTTTGAAGTAATCAGCAAAATAGTTAACCTTTACTTTCATATCAGTGCTACTCTTATCTTTGAAGTGCATTGAAATGGGTAAACCTTGTTTGTTTTTTCTAAGAGAGTTTACACGTGTGAAAAAGTTTTGTATATTAGAGGGTATAGATTTTTCGATTCCATTTAAATAATTATAATATGATTTTTTTGACAGTTTTTTACATTGAGTTCTGTAATTGTGAAATACCTTATAGTCATTAAGGGATTTAGATTCTTTAAAGTTTTTGTGTGCAGTTTTTTTGCAAATAACCAGGTTGATTAACTCGCTGTTGAACCATTTCGGGAACTTCGCTTCTTTGAAGTGTGAAATTGGTACATAGTTTTCAATGGCCCTGTTGATAATTGTGTAAAAAATTTCAAGATTGTAGTTAATAGGATCAATCGGGTTCGCTCGTTCATCTACTTTTTTTCGTAGTGCATAATAAAATTTGTGATCACTGATCACTCTGATCAGTGACGTGCCCAAAATATTGTGTCGCGTGCCATTAATGGCACGCGTGCCATTGGTTCGCCATCCCTGGAATAGAGGATCAAGTAATATTTGGGTATAGGTATATATTGATACAAATTTAAATTGGCAATCACAAATTAATAATATCATTTCTAAATTAAGATATCTTACGTACATATTTTACAGACTTAAAGAAGTGCTGAATATTGACAAATTGAAAATGATTTATTTTTCTCTGGTGCAATCTTCACTCATGTACGGAATAATAATACGAATAATACGGAATAATGACGACCTCCGTAGTCCAGTGGCTAAGACTCTTGACTCACATTCCGGAGGTCGCGGGTTCGAACCCGGCATGCGCAAATAAATTTTATTTGATTAATTTGTGTTATTTCACAATTAATTCATTTAAAATAATATATAGTATATTTGCGGCATATTCCAGAGTGGAAGATACTATTAGTATCGCCCTGGTGTAAGACCACCATTCAGAATTGAAACGTTGCTTGAAAATGGCTTTAGCCGTGTTTTGTGACCAGATCTGAATAGCCAGGTACTTCCCAACCTTCCTCTTCCCCACCTCCTTCCCCTCCCCACTACCTTCAGCCTCACAACATACCCCAATTGGGGATGCCATAGTCTCACTGGCTCCAGACGGGAGCAGTTGAGATTCTTGTGCGGTATTCACTGTAAAAAAAAAAAAAAATTGGATGGGGTGGTGCGCTTGATGCTTTTATAAAACCTTTACAAACAACTCAAATTTATATTATCAAAATTATGTATAATAGAAATAAAACATTTTCGACAGATGCTTTATACAAAGAATCTAAACTATTCAGTCTCCGTAAACTATTTATACTGCAAACTATGAAATATATCTTTAAAAACATAAAAAAATTAAAACAGAATCGACATTAGAAATAATAATGTATTCTATACCCCCAAACAGATACAAAACAAATGCAAACTCACAGCAGTTTTATTGGACCTCGTACTTTCAATCTTGTACCAAAAAATATTCAAGTGCCAACTAAACTTCCGCAATACATAAAAGAGTAAAAATATGGCTTAACACTAGAAAGACCGGAGCCTTCATTTTGACGGCTGCCCGAAGTAATTTTCCGATATAAAGCTTAAAAATTATTGTATTTTTTTGATTTTTTTTGACATTTCATGATTTATGATTTAACAACGGTGAAAAAAACAGGTACAAGTCTTATTTATTTTTGGAGATATATTGAATTATACCTACAAAGACTGCCGCCGTCAATGTGACGGTTTGGGCCATTATGCTGAGATAGTTTACAACCTACATCAACCAAGTTTACAAATACCTTTTTTGAACGTTGATTTGTACATAATTTATAAAAAGACCACAAAAAATAGATCTCTTGCCCAAATTTATTTTATTGCTTGTTGGAGAACTAAGGACATAGTATACAAATACCAAAGCTAGTCCAGCTCCTAAAGAACTAACAGTGCAATTTATTGGATAACAACACCTCTGTCGCAGGTAATCCCATGAGGATCACTGCATATGGTGACTTAGCGGGGATGCCCGGGTTCATGAAGTTAGGTTTGTCCGGATCTTGGCGGCGAATGTGTCTGCCAAATAACTGCGTGGCAGGCCAGATCAGGAGATATTGTTTGATGGACCTTTCACCACAGTGGTAGGGATATATTCGTAAATCCGTTTATTATCCGTTTAAATTTTATAATATACAAACGATATGATAGATACGATACGATTTTACGATATTGTACAAACATAACTCATGCTTGTACAAAAAAATAAAATATTCTGCACTCACATGTTTTTATTTCAGGAGAATGTATGTATGTCATCTTTGGGGATGCTGGGTGGAGGGTGAGTTAGAGAAAGGAAGGAGAGGAAATTCTGCGAAGGTAAATTGTATGAGGGGTGAATAGGAAAAATTGGTAAATGTATCCATGAGTGATTGACGAATGAATCCATCCCTCCCACTGCGGTGCAAGGCGATGGGTCGAGAGAGTAGGTCTAGATTATTTATCCCTCAATCAGTGTCTCACGACACGGTCCGCTACGCAATAGGCAGATAAACGTTTCGACATCAAGATCAAGACAAACCTCACCCAATGAACCCGGACACCCCTGCTAAGTCACCAAACGTAGCAAACCACTTAAGGTGTTCTATGGCAGAGGAGTTGGTTATCCAATAAATGGTTCCCGGGGCGACGATACTCATACCCGCCTCCGTATTTGAAAAAATGATCAGTCGACAAAGTGACGGTCGTGGTCTTTATAGGTATGGAGCAGTTCCCGGTCTTTCTAGTGTTAACCATACAGATGTAAAAACTCTATTTATTTAATTTTAAATCACTTTATGTTTCTCACAAACTTTACACTTATTATTACACTGCATACCTATTATTGTTATATTGTTAATTGGACTATTTGTCCGTAAATAAATAAATAAATAAATAAATTACACTATATAATTATTATTACCCTGTACACTATTGTATACACTTTTTGTACAAACTGTTAAAACAAATTTTATTCATGTTTTTGCTTTATATACCACTGTTTGTTTTTTTCTAGGTAATAAAATAAAATATATTTAACTATATTACCCACGCACAGGCTGCGCCTTAGTGGGTTCCCAATATTTTTATGATTTTTAAAATATGTAAATATAAAATGTAAAATTGGGAAAAATAAAGGAATAAAAAAAAAATTATAAAATTGAAAATTTTCCGCCCACATTCAAAAAATCATACCTCCGAATTTTAATACGGAGACATAAAACTGATTATAGTTCTATATAGCCAATGAAGTCATCTACATATCTTTGGTCGATTTTCACATATTCGTAGGATTTATAAAAAAAATATTATAAAATTGTAAACTTTGGTAAAAAATATGTGGTCCAATTTTGAACCGCTGTCAATCGCAGAAAAATAAAAGCGGTCCATATTTTGACCTTTGTCGCTCCAGCGGTTATGTAATTGACATTCTCATTACCACAGAACGCATTTGTGTTCTGGATTCATAGGAGAGCCTACTGGACATGACCAGGCTTCTGAAAACTCTTTTGAGTTACTCAATGTACCAATTACTCTAATTTTGTTAGGACTGTGGACATTGTTTACAAGTTCTGACTTAAGTGCTGTAACGGTTGAGTTGCCACACCAAAACTGCAATAATAAGAAAAACACATCAATATTATTACATAGAAATCATTATGCCTTCTCTGTATACAACTACAATCTTCTTAAATGCGGTATACTTCATTACTTCGTTTGCCGTATCAATAATATTATCAATAAGGCCCTTAAAACTCTTGGATTTGTTTGGAGAGCTGCAAAGTATTTCAATAAATTAGGCACATTTATCATATTATATAAAACCCTTGTCAGAGATGCCAACTAGAGTATAACTCTACGTTATGGTCTCCATTTTATAATATTCATTCTGACAGCATTGAAAAGATTCAACATAAGTTCCTGGGGTTTATATTCCTGTACTAAATATTGATATTTTTTATTTATTTATTTATCTATATAAGGTATGTTTACATTACATTATTCAATGCCTGTCTCACTAGGGTATACCTGTGTTATTATAATAATGATTATAATTATCAACTGGATAAAATGTCCCTATTAAAACTTTCAGAAAGAAGAATTACCACAGATTTAATATTATTACATAAAATACTGCATTACAAAATTTCCTTCCCTGAATTATTTCAATTAATCAACATCCATATTCCGAAAAGATCTTGCCGACATTTACTACCCTTTTACTTTAACAACACCAGGACACTCTTACCAAAATTCCCCGAATCTGAGACTTCACAATCTCGGAAATAAATATTCTGATCTAGGAGATATTATATTAGGTCCTTACATATGAGTCATATAATTTCAATACCCGCTATATCCGATTTTTTGACAAAATGATCTGAGTATGACAACTTGTCCAAATTTTTGCAAGGAACAAGACTAATCCAAAATTGAGTTTCAAAACCTCCCTTTTCACGACCAAAAACCATGTTAAAACTGCGAGTGAGAAACAAAACCCGCTATATCATTCAAGAAGTTACTATCAAAACCCGCTGTATCGGAATTCAACCAATCACGAACAGTTATTTTGTCAAGATGGCGGGTTTAGAAACACGCCCCTCAGGCTAGTTGAGTTTCAAAAACCTCTATATTCCATACAAATCACGAAGTGAGTATCAAAATCCGCTATATCCATTTTATTTATCCAAATTACTTAAATATTTCTAGACATACATTGAAAAATGAACACCTTTCGAATGAATATTACTCCAATTCATTATATATAAAAAATAAAAAGCAATTTTTTATTTAGGCTAGAGATGTGACAGTTTTTTGCGGTTTTCTCCGAATCAGTGAAAGTTGATATAGCGGATATAGAAATTGAACGACTCATGAAATGAACTTAACTTTGATCTTGAATATCTTCTCTTTGGTTAGGAATTCCAAATTCAAATTTATACAGCTATTTACTCATGTATTTGTGTTTCGAAAATTATAATTAATTTGTTTTTTCCTTAATTGTTTTTTTCTTTGCGTCACTTAGTTTACAAAATGGAAAACTTGAAATATCGCGTTATTTACGAGTACGAGTTCCACCGTTGCACCAGTGCTGCAGAAATGACTCGAAGGATTAATGATGTGTATGGCGACGGTGCCGCTAAAGAAAACACAGTGCGTTTTTGGTTCCAACGTTTTCGTTCTGGAAATTTCGACCTGCGGAACAAGCCCCGTGGACGGCCGGAGACCAAAGTTGATAATGAAGAATTGAAGGCTATTGTGGAAGCGGATCCATCGCAAACCACGTCCGAGTTAGCTGCAGGCTGCGGTGTTAGTGATAAAACTGTTTTAATCCACTTGAAGCAAATTGGGAAGGTGAAAAAGCTTGAAAGGTGGGTACCACACGAATTGAGTGAAGCAAATCAACAAACGCGCGTTGACCGCTAGACCACACACTGCACAACAGACAGCTACCAAATTAGAGGAGCTTCAATTGGAATGTCTAAGACATCCACCGTACTCTCCGGACCTTGCCCCAACAGATTACCATTTTTTTCGTTATTTGGATAACTTCTTGCAAAGGAAAAAATTCAACTCCGATGGGGCAGTCCAAACCGCCTTCAAAGATTTTATTGATTCCCGTCCGAATGGTTTTTTAGTAAAGGGATTGATGAACTACCTATGAGAAGGCAAAAGTGCATAGATAGCAATGGTACATACTTTGATTAAATAAACATATTATATTTAAAAAATCGACTTTATGTTCCTCCCAAACAAAACGCCAATTTCATATGTAAGGACCTAATATTTCACCTTAAGAATAACCAGTATAAACATTAATTATTCCAATTCTTTTATACATCTAGACACAAATAGACGAGGATAATTTCTGCAATTTTATTTATATTACATATATTTGTCAATGTATTTTATTTCATATTATACGCTTTGTTGTTACATTTTTTTTTCATTATATAATATTTTCATTTTTGTTTTAGTTTTAAAGTAATTAAAAGTACTGTGTTACTTAACTTATTAACAAAGAATGTAAAAGCCCATTAGGGCGTGTAATAAATAAATATATAATTATTTCTGTGTCATTTTTAGTTGTTTTTAATTAACTAACCATCACGCCGTTTCTCCTCAGGGATAGTCAGAGAGTATAGACCGCCATACAACTTTGTCTTGGCACACACTCCTTGCTTCATACATCACCTCGTACATACTTTACTGCTTTTACTTTTTCTAAATCCTGACTCTTTACAAGATCCGACTCGGGTATTGATCAGCCATGCGATTCTGTATCTTGTGGATACGGAATCGATTCCATACGTAAATGTCTGTCAAAATTGTATGATTGTCTATGGCTTGCATTTGTTTTTTTCAAATAGTTTAAAACACGAAATACTATAAGTATACATGATTATTTATTCATTTAGTGTACGTTTAAAGTTGTACATCTTGCTATCTATTTTGTTATGTTTCTTTTTCCCCTTCTGGGGGTGCGCTAGACCTCGTCCTTGCATCAACAGGAGTCGGTCGACGATGGCATGGTGCCCTCTAAATTAATTGCGCCACCCCCAGCAACATGTGCAGGCGTTAGGTTTGGGGGGGCGACCTTGGCTCTCCTTCGCCTTGCCTCCGGCTACTCGACGCTGAATTCCTTAGGGTCGTCGGGTATTTCCCCCCCAATCTCCCATTTACTTTTCTTTGAGGCATCACCGAGGAACCGGCTAAGGGGCGCGGAAGCTGAGTGTGGTTCACGACTAGACCGAACGTCATGCGCATTCTTGCTGGGACTGCCAATCGATTGGAGAGGACTGCCAACCGTTTGCCATGCACTTATTACTTATCTACTGTGTCTTCCTCCCAAACAGGTGCTTGTAGGATATGCTGGATACAATCACCCAGCGCTTGCCACCTCGTGGACTTTCACCAACCTGTCCCATTGTCTTTTCTATTTTTGTTATACTAACACATATTGTATCTGTATTTTCCGCTAAGCACTTGCATACTGGTTGCTAACAACGTATGCAGGGACATTGGAGGTCTAGATTCGTTATCAAATGTAGAGTCGTTTATACCAAAAAAATTAGAGTCCTTACAAGAGCCTTGAAGGGGTAACCATCTGTTACCTATACCAGGGCGGGTATGTGGTGGGTCCTCCATAGTACATCTTGCTAAATTGACGTTTACGAAGTTTCGTTTCAATCTAAATACACATGAATTACTTATTTTGCCCAAATTAAGATCCTAATAACCTATTTTGTCCACCTAAATAGTTGTTTCTTTTGGTAATTGTTGAAATGAAGTGTAATTCCCATAATCCGTGCCTAAAAGCGCGGCAGTTAGTGGAATAATTAATGTATATCGTCCCCAGATATTCAATTATTATGTATGTGTATACTGCCTCAAAGGTTCTTAATTTGGGCAAACTAGGTAATTCATGCATATTTAGATTGAAACAAAACTTCGCAAATGTAAAATGTCATTTTGGGTAACTCAATTTAATTTTTCGAAGAAAACTTCTTCTAAAAGTTGTTACTTTGTGATGTCATTATTTATTTATTAAAAGAAAATAACTTGGTTTACATCACTTTATTTTTTTATATTTTATACTATCAACATGTTTCGTGAACCATGTTCACTTCTTCAGGAATAAAAGTATACTAAAGTTAAAAAATTAATTATAGATTACATATGGAGAGAAGAAATTGAAGGAGGGGGAAGGGTTGACAATGGTAGGAGTTTCGAAGAATTGGGGATTACCAAGCTATTAGAAGTAAAAGGCCGGTTAAGTGGGAAGATATTTAAAACAGGGTTAATATTAATAAGCAAAAAATTTTTGTTAACCCTGTTTTAAATATCTTCCCACTTAACCGACCTTTTACTTCTAATAGCTTGGTAATCCCCAATTCTTCGAAACTCCCACCATTTTCAACCCTTCCCCCTCCTTCAATTTCTTCTCTCCATATGTAATCTATAATTAATTTTTTAACTTTAGTATACTTTTATTCCTGAAGAAGTGAACATGGTTCACGAAACATGTTGATAGTATAAAATATAAAAAAATAAAGTGTAAACTAAGTTATTTTCTTTTAATAAATAACTCAATTTCTTTACCTGTGCAAATCCAAGGAAGAATAGTTGTCGCGGTGTGTATCGCTTCATACTTGGTAGTCTTTCCCTTCTGATAGAAGCATTTCTTGAGGATAATAAGTCATAGGCGCGCAGAGCAGCCCTCAGTCCACCATTGTCGGCAATGTTCTCTCCTTGCGTGTTGAAACCATCCACCTAGAATATAATATGAACATGTCAATTCTGAACGGTGGTCCTGCTTTAGGGATTAGGGTAATACTGAGAACCATTCTTCTCGTTCTAACGAAGATACTTTAGCCTTCCATTAGTCCCTGCCCGCGGTCGGTGATTCCGCAACTTTAGAATATTGTATCTTTATCTTTAATACAACCACTAAATATTTCATGATATATAAATAATAAATATAAAAAAAACATTAATTGGTAATCAGTAATCACCTTTTAATTTGTACGTAATAGTTTAAGTCTGTTAAATCTCAATTTTTTAGACATCTGACACAAAACAACGCTATAAATCAACATAATAATGAAACAAGATAAAATTTTACGGGAGGAATGCAGATCCCGCCAATGTGGGGGATTTTAATAAAAATGCACTTTCTAGATGAGAAAAGTGTGGAAAAGTTGAATAAAAAAGAAATTAAGGTGCGCTCGGTAAAATTGAGGGAGATACAGCCGTTTAAAGTATGAATAAATTGTCACATCATGAACCGATACTGTCAGCCATTTTGACATTAATATGTTGGTATCCCTGACCTGATAAAACCAAGAGCCTAGATACGATTGTAGCCGACTTCATGTGATGGATGAGGCGCGTAATTATGAAATTTGTCTAGCGGACTTTTTTCAACGATTTTTTAAACTGTTTATCACCTTCCAAATTAAAGTAACCTAACCTAAGACTACGCTAAACATGGTTTCTGTAACATGGTTTGTGCCCCTTTATAACGCCTACTCGCGTCAACGCAAGAAAAACATCCCAGTTTTCAAATAGTTTAGCGGCTACGCTAGGTTTGTGTAACGTGGTTTATGTAACATGGTTTGTGCCCCTTTATAACGCCTACTCGCGTCAACGCAAGAAAAACATCCCCGTTTTCAAGTAGTTTAGCGGCTACGACGGGTTCGTGTAACATGGTTTGTGACCATTATTAATTCTGTTTTTCATAATTACGCGCCTTATTACATATCACACGAAGTTGGCTACAATCGTATCAACCTTCGTTTATAGCAAGTCTGAGATACCAACATAATGGTAACAAAATGGAGTAGTATAAGTTCACGAAGTGTCATTTTATTCATTCTTTAAACGGCTGTATCTCCCTCAATTTTGCCAAGCGCACCTTAATTTCTTTTTTATTCAACTCTTCCACACTTTTCTCATCTAGAAAGTGCATTTTTATTAAAATCCCCCACATTGGCGGGATCTGCATTTCACCCAATTTTACAACTGCTTATTTGCATATAACGTATTTACGTTAAATAAAAGTTCTAAATAATATGGTACAAATATCATGAAATACTCCCCCAGCTCTCAATATTTTTCAAGTACACAACCAGTCACACGCGGAATCTGAGACCGCAAATATAGACAAAATAACACGTCCATTTGCGACGAATATCACTGACGGGACGTACCTCACCCCCCCTCCCCGATGATATCACGGAAGCGCGATTATCTGTTGTTTAAGCCTCGATGACACACGGCGAGTTTACAAGCTACTATCTGGGAAATCCACTATCTGTTAGTAAACTCGCCCAGTGTCATCGTGTTACTTGCTAACTAGCAGCGACTAGCAGATTGTTGACAATCTACGAAAAAAAGTTGAAAGGTCGTCAACTTTACTCGCCTACACTCTTGCTCCGCTTGCTCGTGATTGGTCTATTTATGTTTCCAACATGGCTTCCGATAAACAGCTGATTTCGACTGTTAAATATCTGAAGAATTAGTTCACGCAAGCGTCGTTATTCTTGTTACTGGCGCTAGCAGCGGCCTCAGTTTCCTACGTTTCTGAGCGAGTGGACAGTTTTGTGTGTCATCATGACAATCTCACTCGCCGATTTACCAGCTTTTAAAACTTAGTAGATAGTAGCTTGTAACTCGCCGTGTGTCATCGGGGCTTAAAGCGCATAATCAGTAAAATAAGTTTACTGTGGATTCACAGACCGCGCACGACCGCTGAAAGGTTTGGCATTATCGTGGTGTTCTGAATATGATACGATTTTAGATTTTCACAGCCAAAAGTATTAACATGATTTATTTTTGGGGCATTGTGCTGTAATACTCTTCCTCCTTTATTCAACATTTTTGAGAGCGTTATTGTGTCCACCATCAGGGCAGATGTGATGCTATAGCTATTTCTTTGTTTAATACGTTAGCTCCACACAGGCGGCCCTGAGAAAAAAATCCCTCAGGATCTATGTCATCTTTGGGTATGCTGTGTGTAGGTTCTTTTTATGGAAAGGAAAGAGAAGAAGTTCTGGGAAGCAAAAAGGTATGAGGGGTGTGTAGGATTCTGGTGGTCTACGTGTCCAGGGGTGATGGCCTTATGAATTCATCTTATCGATAGGGAATCACTGGAGAGGTCTAGGTTAGGTCTCCCTCAACCGGTCACTCCCGATCATGACATGGACAAACGCATTCGCCACAAAGACCTAGATAAACCCCACTCCATGAACCTGGGCAGCCCTGCTAAATCAGCAAAATTAGCCATGTTCAACAAACAGATATGAATAACCTGGTATTTCCTAATCTTCCTATTCAAAATTTCAAAATGAAGATGCCATAGTTCCACTGCCACCAGGTAGTTAGAAATCCTACACAGTCTAAAGAAAAATCTTCTGTGTGCCTCCCCACGTGTTCTTGGAGTAGTTGGAAATCCTACACGGTATAAAGAAAAATCTTCTGTGTGCCTCCCCACGTATTCTTGGAGTAGTTGGAAATACTACACGGTATAAAGAAAAATCTTCTGTGTGCCTCCCTGTTCTTGGAGTAGTTGGTAATCCTACACGGTATAAAGAAAAATCTTCTGTGTGCCTCCCCACGTGTTCTTGGAGTAGTTGGAAATCCTACACGATATAAAGAAAAATCTTCTGTGTGCCTCCCCACGTGTTCTTGAAGTAATTGGAAATCCTACACGGTATAAAGAAAAATATTCTGTGTGCCTCCCCACGTGTTCTCGGAGTAGTTGTAAATACTACACGGTATAAAGAAAAATCTTTTGTGTGCCTCCCTGTTCTTAGAGTAGTTGTAAATCCTACACGGTATAAAGAAAAATCTTCTGTGTGCCTCCCCACGTGTTCTTGGAGTAATTGGAAATCCTACACGGTATAAAGAAAAATATTCTGTGTTCCCACCCACGTGTTCTTGGAGTAGTTGGAAATACTACACGGTATAAAGAAAAATCTTCTGTGTGCCTCCCCACGTGTTCTTGGAGTAGTTGGAAATACTACACGGTATAAAGAAAAATCTTTTGTGTGCCTCCCTGTTCTTGGAGTAGTTGTAAATCCTACACGGTATAAAGAAAAATCTTCTGTGTCCCTCCCCACGTGTTCTTGGAGTAATTGGAAATCCTACACGGTATAAAGAAAAATATTCTGTGTGCCTCCCCACGTGTTCTTGGAGTAGTTAGAAATACTACACGGTATAAAGAAAAATCTTCTGTGTGCCTCCCCACGTGTTCTTGGAGTAATTGGAAATCCTACACGGTATAAAGAAAAATCTTCTGTGTGCCTCCCCACGTGTTCTTGGAGTAATTGGAAATCCTACACGGTATAAAGAAAAATATTCTGTGTGCCTCCCCACGTGTTCTAGGAGTAGTTAGAAATACTACACGGTATAAAGAAAAATCTTCTGTGTGCCTCCCCACGTGTTCTTGGAGTAGTTGGAAATACTACACGGTATAAATAAAAATCTTTTGTGTGCCTCCCTGTTCTTGGAGTAGTTGTAAATCCTACACGGTATAAAGAAAAATCTTCTGTGTGCCTCCCCACGTGTTCTTTTAGGATGGTGCAACTTTGTGAATGGATTTAGGAGTTATTTAATAATTTTTTACTTTTTTTACATTATCGCCACACAGGAGGCACCGATGAAAACAATTTCCCTAGGGGCCTATGTCATCTTTGAGGATGCTGTGTGGAGGGTTTTTTAAGGGAAAGGAAGGAGAAGAAGATATGGGAAGGAAAAGGGTATGAGGGGTGGGTAGGAATCTAGGGGTCAGTGTGGCCAGGAGTGACGGACATATGAATCTATTCCTCACACTGCGGTGCAAGGCGAAGGGTCGGGAGAATCCGGCTAGAGAGGTCAAAAGGCCTCCCTCAATCAGTCCCCTCCGGTACAGCCCGCCACGCAGTGGTTGGTCAAACGTATCCGCCACCAAGACCTAGACAAACCTCATCCCATGAACCCGGGCACCCCTGCTAAGTCACCAAACGTAGCGAACCACTTGGGGTGACCTGTGGCAGGGGTGTTGGTTGTCCAATAAATGGTTCCCGGGGCGGCGGTACCCATACCCACCTCCCAAATTGGATTATAGAGAATAGAGAATATGTCATGAATTGGTTCACAAGTGACAAGAAGAGAAAACGAGGTAGACCATTTAGACGGTGGGTTGACAACATCAAAGCCATAGAAGGTGGTACATGGACAAGAGTTGCTAATGATAGAGAGAAATGGTGATAGTTGGAGGAGGCCTTTGACTAGTGACATACAGACAGGGAGTCGATGCACGATAAATTAAGGGAACGTACCCATACTACGTGACCAACTTTTTGCAATTTTTAACCCCCCCCCCCCCCCCGGTGACCAAAATCCTAAGCAACCCGCCGCTCATTTGTATGGAGCGTGACATTTTGAAGACCCCCCCCCCCCCCCCCCCCCCCCCTAAACGTGTCACGTAGTATGGGTACGTTCCCTAATGTTATATTATTATAAATAATGTAATCTAATTTACTGTCTGAATAAAGGCTATTATTAATATTATTATTATATATTTTGATGATTGAAAGTTTTATCACTTACAGTGTAATTTGGAAGTTGCGCCATGTGATATTGGTTATACTGATCAATGATGCATTGCACTTTCTCGTGGTAGTGTTCCAGAGTAGCTGCTGACCACCACTGCTTTAAATTCCCGTGCTCGTCATATTGTTTTCCTGAAATAAGGAAATCCTTTATAATAAACTTGAGGAACAACAACCAGTTTTAATTTCTAACATGATAATACTAACCCTTGTCACCAAAACCATGCAATATTTCGTGTCCCATCACTGCACCGATCGATCCGTAATTTATTGCTCTGCAATAGAAAAGTAACATTTATTTATTTATTAATTTACGGACAATAATCCATTAAAAACATAATAATAACACAAATAAAAAAAAACAGAGAAGACAGTGAAGGGAGAGCACATATAAATTAATAGCAATGACAACATAAAATTTAAAAAGTACATGTAGAAGACACTACAAGTCAAAGTATTTTTTTTTTTTTGTTTTTGAATTTTTTATTTAGATGTATGTAAGTATTTTCATACATCTAGTAGGAAAATATAAAAAATACAATTTACGAAGTAGGTACAGGAATATTCACAACTACATTTAAAAAAAGAATACTAAATAAAAAAGATAACTATACAAAAATACATTATAAAAGAACAAGACCTGAGAATAACATTGGTGAGTAATCAAAAAATATTTTCTACATATAATGCACACATCCTACGAAAATTGCTGAGACTTGAGGCTTCCTTTACGGCATTTGGCAGACTGTTATAGAGTTTTTGCCCTTTATAAAATGCGCTATTTTGTGTGCACGAAAGTTTAGTTTTGGGAAGCCTAAAGTCTCCGCGTCTTCTCGTAGGATAATTGTGAACATTTTCTTGAAACATAATAGTACTCTTCAGATAATTTGGGAGCACATTATTTTTAAGTTTATAAATCATTGTTAATGTATTATATACTATATGTTGTTTGGTTGTCATCATATTTAAATTTTGTAACATAATTTTAACTCTTGTAAAAATGTTGCATTTTAAAATCATCCTCATCCCCCTATTTTGTATAACCTGTAGTTTATTATTTTGGGCTTCGTTACATAGGAATAATACACTAGAACAATAATTTAAATGCGGAGTTACAATGGAATTGTAGACAAGGCGCGTTGTCTTGAGATCAAGTTATTTCTGATCCTTTTTAGGAATCCAACTTTTTTAGCAATTTTTTTTGTTATGTATTCTAAGTGTTCATCGAATTTTAATTTATCATCCAATATCACACCCAGATATTTAATACTGCTAACCCTTTCTATGCTTTCGTTATCAATTTTTAGTGTTGCCTGCTCGTTTCCACCTAAGTTATCCACAATTAAAAACTTAGTTTTCGTAACATTCAATTTGAGTTTGTTTTGGTTTAGCCACAGCGTTACATTATTTAAATCAATTTGCATTTTTTCAATGGCGTCCTGTAAATTTTTACTGGCTATGTATAACAATGTATCATCAGCAAATAGTTTAATTGCACAATGTTTTAACACTTTGATAATATCATTCATGTATATAATGAACAGCAATGGACCTAAGACAGAACCCTGCGGAACGCCTTTGTTAGTACTATGTGGTTCAGATGTTATACCCCCATATTTTGTTACTTGTGTTCTTTCTGATAGGTAATCAACAAACCACTTATTTTCTTTACCATTAATTCCAATATTACTTAATTTTTTTATTAATCTATCTCTGTCGATTGTTTCAAATGCCCGCTTTAAGTCTAGAAATACTGCAATAATTTTACTTTTTTATCTCTAAAATTTTTCCGCTCATCTATTACATAGTTAATAGCAGTTTCACAAGAACATTTATTTCTAAAACCAGATTGTTGTCGAACTAATATCTGCTTGGCCTCAATATATTCAGTTAATTGCTCCTTTACTATGTATTCCAGTATTTGTTCATATTTGGGTAAACAATTGATCGGCCTAAAGTCGTCAAATTTTTTTGGGTTTTCAATTTTTGGGATGGAAGTTATTACAGATGTCTTCCAAGTTTTGGGGAATACTCCACTATTCAAAGATTCATTGATAATTTGAACCATCGATTCGCCAATAATATTTATAGAGTCTTTGATTATATTTATTGTAATACCATCTGGTGATTCCTTCGACTTCATATTACTCAGCACCCTCTTCAAGTACGGTAAATCTATATTTTTAAACTTAAATCCTTCATCGGTGCATATAGGTTCATCTAGTTGGTTCTCTGGATCTTGTGGAATACTTTGAATTATAAGATCTATGCTCGAAATAAAATGCTTGTTAAATTTAGTGGCTATCTTCTCTACTTCTTCTTCAGTTCCATCTGGAAAATCAAGTGACTTTACAATTTCTTTTTGTTTGCCCTTTATGATTTCTTTAAGTGTTATCCAAAGTTTTCTTGGTTCATTCTGTTGTGTTTCTAATTTTTGCTTATAATAATCGCATTTTTGTTGTTTAATTTGTTTGGAATAAATATTACGAAATTTTTTATATGCATTCCATTTTTCTTCTGATGGTTCCAATTTTGCCGATTTGTATGCATTATCTCTTTGTTGCTGAAGATTGTGTAATGGTTTAGAGTACCATTTATTCGTATTTTTAAACTTAATCCTTTTCATTGGCATAATTTCATTGACTGCTGTAGTCAAAATATTAACGAAGTTCTCTGCTTTGTCATTTAGGTGATTTGATTCGGTAACTCGACAAATACTATTTTGTAGAGTTTCACAAAAATTTTTTTCATCATATTTCCTTTTATCTCTATATGTGATTTCCCTTGATTCATTTTTAATTACACTCGTTTCAAATGTTGTTGAAATATTTTCGTGGTCTGATATTTTTGGAGTATCCACAACATTAACATTCAGGTAAAAATTATTTGTTATAACTAAATCAATAATGGTTGCTGATGTATTTGAGATTCTAGTTGGTTTGGTCACAAGTTGTTTCAGTCCTAGATTATTCACTAAACTTTGGAGTCTATTACCGCATGTATTTTTGGCTTTCATGTCAATGTTAAAGTCACCGGTTACATAAAACATATCTTGATTTTTCATGTTTTTAGTACACCAACTTTCGAAGAAATCCAAAAATTTAGAATGGCTTTGGTTTGGTGAGTGATATAGTACAGCGTATGTTCCTTTAATCAAGTTGTTTCTGATTTGTACTGCCAGTATCCATGTATTTTTTTCATCAAACACTTCATTAGATATTATTTTAAAAGATATACTATTTTTAATAATCATAACAACTCCTCCCATATGCCGACTAAATGAATCGCATCTTACAGTTGAATATCCTATAAATGATACTTCAGAATCGTAAATGTCACTAGTTATACACGTTTCACTTAACATTAAAATTTCTGGTTTGAGTTCTTGTAATAATACTTCAATTTCATTTACATGAGCCAAAAGACTTGAAATGTTTAAGTAGTATATAATCGCTTTTCTTTTTATCCTAAAAAATCAATTTTTCTCTTCTCCGATTCTATATTTCTTTTGTAAATAGGACACTCCTTGCTCCATGCATGGTGGTTATCATTTAAGTTTAAAGAAACTTTATCATTTGTGAGTTTGCAATTCACACACTTGATATTTTCAATATTTTCTTTGCAGTCTGACGTATCGTGTGCGTTAGAACATCTTCCGCAAGATTTTTTATTTTTACAATCACTTGCTTTATGTCTATATCCGTTGCAATTGAAACATCTCAAAACTGAGAGATGATCGTATACAGCACATCTATTCCATCCAATATTTATCTTCATTTCCTCTAACATTTTAGAGTGTGTTTTTCCATCTACTTCTATGAATGCAGTAAAGTTATTATATCCATTACTTTTTTTATTTTCTTTTATAAATTTCACTGATATTTTTGAATTTTCCTTGTCTATATATTCATTTTGCATCCTTATTTTAATTTCAATTTCTTCGGCGGTATATTTATCCGTAATTCCTATCACTTTTACTGTTGGATTCTTGGGTTTAGGAATATCAACATCATACCTATCCCCAAGCTTAGTGATGACTTCCTTTTGGATTTTTTTTGTTGCCTCTGTGTTCTTTAATTCTATTATAACTGATCCTTTTTTTGAAATTCTTGATTCCGGCCACGCCCACATCAACTGGATCTATGTTGTTCTTTATGTCTTCTTGTGTCTTTGTGTTTTTTTGTTCCTGATTTTTAGGTTTAATTATAACAATTGGTTCGTGTTTCTTTAGTTTTTCTTTGAAATGTTGTTTATCATCGAATTCCAGAGATTTGCTTGCTTCATCAATTTTTTCTGTCATGTTTATGAGATATTGACGGCTAAGGTCAACACTTTTTTTCATATCTGATAGATCAAATTCTAAATTTTTCCTTACGTTTAGTGTCTCATCTTCAATTTTTTTGAACAGTTGTTGCTTTAAATCCTCCATCATTTTATCGACATACTTTATAAATTTATCAAAAAGCTCTGCACCGGCATCAGTTTCGGTTTGTTTTGACCGTGTTTGGACTTTATTCGTAGTTGCCATTATGCCCGGTTGTGATTTTGACTAAAAGTGATGTTGACGATATTTAGTTCTTATTTCTTAAGATAGATGGTGTAGGATTATTATTTAAGAAAAAAAAAAAGAAAACAACTATAATTTTTTCGCCGGTGTGAGGATCGAACAGCGGCCAGCGGCGTGACAGCTGCCTGTTTATCCTCGTTGCTACAACTCCCTTCTGTAGAGCGGCGAATTTCACTCTTATATACTGTGAATTGCCGTACCACACAATGTAATAACATTAACAGCAGGTTGATTTTTTGTTAACAACACTCTGTCACTTCACTATTGATTTAAAACACTTAAAACTGTAAATAAGGCCTTATAGATTTCACAAAAATTCGATATTTTTCTAGAGTGTTCTTTAGGGACACATTTAACGATAAATTGAATGGTAATTAGGAATTATAATCAATAGATTTTAGATATTTTTACGGAGCGATTTTTGACGTGTACTCTGTTGATAAATACTTGTAACTTTTTTTTTTTTTTCTTTAAAGTATGAAGAAGCATTTAAATATTGCATATCGACTGCCGAAAGTCATTTAGTTTTACACCAAAAAAATCGCGTTGACAAGTCTCGACATTCTGGATAAGGGAGAATGGTATCCATAATTAGTAGAATGTTGATTGAGGAACAGCAATTCATTATTACGGAGTCTGCGGGAAGGGATGTTGAACTGGATGAGTTGTTACAATGCAGGTGTATCAGTAATACTATATATAATTTTAAATACGCAAATTAGATCAGAGTCCTTTCTACGTTTTTCTGAAGAAGAAATGTTTAAAATGTGTTCAATTTCATCATACGAGTACTCACCTCTTTCAAGACCCAACCTCCAAGCAATTCCTCTTAGGAAACGATGTTGTACGGATTCGATGTGACAAATGTAGACAGCATAGAAAGGAGACCAAACGACACTAGCATATTCAAGGTGAGGGCGAACCAGCGAACAATAAAAAGTTTTAAGTGTACTTATATGTTTGAAGTCAGAGGTAATTCTATGAACGAAGCCGAGTAGTTTAAGTGATTTATTTACGTCCATTGACTTGTGAAAGCAGAGAAGACATATATGGTCCCTGGGTGCAATAGCGGAACAAATGACATAGGTAACATTAAATTTGCGTAATGTGGTCTCGACCTTTGGAATGAATTAGTTATGTTCAACGAATTTAAGACTAATTAACAATGTTATGTTTTAATGCCATCGGTCGCCGGGCGGCGCATCAACCTCAGTAAAGTCGGTTTTTAAAGCATTTCAACGGTTTTCGCAAGTTTTATTCTGTAAAAAAAAATATTTTAAAATGAGTGCTACTGAAAACATCGCGTTTAACGTCGATTTTATTAAATGTAACTTAGTGGAGTGTTTTAGTGAAACGGTTAAACTTTTCAAAATAAGTTGTACTATTGCAATGACAACTGTTGAGTGCGAACGGTGTTTTTCTACATTAAAACGTGCAGTGTAAAAATATTTTGAGGAACACTATGTCCCAAGATCGGCTTAATGCTTTGTCAATGATGAGCATCGAAAAAGGCTTGATATCTTCTATACCAAACTATAACAATCGTGTCATTGAAGTATTTTCACAAATGAAAGTGCGACGAGTGGATTTTCTCTACAAGTGAACGTTTGTACTAGATATGTCACTCCCTTTAAATCACCCTATTTTCCCTTGTTAATGTTACCTTTTTTTGGGAACTGCACTGCTCGCAAAGTTTGTCACGGGCCGCCTCTGTTTGTGTATATATATATTTTATCTTACAAGTCAATTCTACATATTTTTGTTTTGAAAAGTTTTATTTTTCGATGTACATTTGTTACTTTTAATTTTAAATTTTTTTGCTACCGGTTTCGACACGTCCGTATCTTTAACGAGCAAACTTAAAACTAACTTAAAAATTCTATACAAGTACACAATTAATTAGGCGGGGGTAGTGGGAGGGGGGAATTTGGTGGAGGGGGAGGACGGTGGGAGGAGTCAAAATTACATGGAAACATCGTAAGCAGAGGCGATTTACATGGTGCTATTATTTTATTAACTAAATTAATTTTAGATTTAATTTTTTTGTTGATTTCTAAAGTTTCTAACACGCACAAATTAAAATATGAATTTACGTTGCAATGTTTAAACTTAGTTTTTTTCTTTTTTGAAGCTATGACCCGTCTCTATGAGATGGTTAGCAAACTCTGAGTAGTTATTATTACGTAAACAAAGTTCATGTTCCCTAATTCTGGTTTTAAAATTTCTAGTAGTCATTCCTACATATTGCGCGTCACAATCGTTGCATTCTAAAGTGTATATCCCGTTTTTTTCAAATTTATTAGAAATATCCTTGTTATTAATCAAATTTTTTATTTTAGAATTAGTATAGAAAGCTTGCATTCAATATAAGGTCGAAAATAATAGAATCAAATAATATAGACCTGAAACTGAGAATACTCCTCATCAAGACCTATGTATGGAGTATCTTGATGTACGGCTGCGAAACATGGTGCCTATCCGAAAGAGATAAACGGAGACTAGAGGCTTTTGAGATGTGGTCCTATAGAAGACTACTAGGAATTTCCTGGAGAGACCACATCACAAATGAGGAGGTTCTTCAAAGAATCGAAGGAGGAAGGCACCTGCTCAGGACCTTGTCCGAAAGGCGCGCAAGATGGATCGGCCATGCAATAAGACAAGAAGGCCTCTTGCATGCCATAATGGAGGGTATGACCGAGGGGACAAATGCTAGGGGACGCCCACGCCGAGAGTACCTGGAGGACCTGCTGGTGGACGTGCGCTGCTTATCATATGCAGACTTCAAAAGAGCCGCACAAGACAGGGAAGAGTGGAAGAAACGAATAGATGAAATTGCTGCAAACCAATCCCAGGATTGAAACCAGAGAGAGATAGAAAGCTGGAGAAATATGATCTGGTAATATGCGGGATATTTTTAAGGATAAATCGCCTGTATAAAGAAGTTTTTTTATATATTAAGTTGATACTAGGTTTGTTGTTACTATTACCACTATAAATATATTTTTTTGTTAAAAATTTTGTTTGCTTTTTATTAACTAGGCGGTTAATTATTTCAGGTTTATATCCATTGTTCACGGCTATCTGTTTTATAATGTTAATTTCATTATTATAATTATCATTGTTTAAAGTTAATGATATGGACGTGTCAAAACCGGTAGCAAAAAAATTTAAAATTAAAAGTAACAAATGTACATCGAAAAATAAAACTTTTTGAAACAAAAATGTCTAGAAATTGTTACATAGTCAGTGCCCAAGAAATACAAAACAATTCTACATAAATAAACCAGCGACTATACTCCAATTAAAGGAGAACATCTATCAAGAAATGGTCAACATCCGTAAGATTTGTGTTGAAAAGTTTTCAAAAATCTAACGGCCTGCTTTGAGGAATTCCAGCGGCGAGATGGCGACTATTTTGACAAAATTATTTTTTACCTAATGATTTTCCAGGATATTTTTGTTCTTATCAATAATCATTTATGTATTTAAATACGATCTGTATAGTTTTTTCATGATTATTTCAAAAGTGCAGATGTTTATGACCCACCCTAAATAAGATGTAGGTACTTACTCAACTTCATTTCCAGTAAACGGTGGCTGTAAAATTGCTGCTGGGAAAGCTGTGAAAACGTTAAGGTTTAAATATCAGATTTTATTTTTGTATCTTATGTACAATATAAAAAATGATTGCAAAATTACTTACTGACAGAGTTCAGTGTGGGCAAATAAAATGCATTGACTGTGGTCGGTGGTAAAAGCCACCTAAAAATAAAAACAAGAAAGTGAGTACAAATTTTGATTAAAGCCAAAATTTTAAAATTAAGCAAGAATAATTTTATTGCATAACAATTTGACTTAGTTACCCTTTTCTGTCAGGCTTTTCTCGCAAACTTTCTAAGTTCTTTTTGACCGAAGTTCTTTTTAATTCTAAATATGTTTCGAATAATTTTCCCTCCACGATGTCAGTCTGAAATCAGTTTTAAATAAATATAAAGTTTTTGTTATAATACATTATTTAGTATTGCAATAAGTAAACATGTGTATTATAAATGTAAATAAATGTGTGTGTGTAAAAATGTATATTATGAATGTGTAGTATAAAGATGTTTCCTTGTGTAGGTACTGTGGTGAAGTTATTAGAGATGAAACGGATAGATGTTTTGCCGGATACCGAATATCCGGCCGAACATAGCCGATTGGCGACTCGTTAGACGAACCGCACGAACGATCGGGTGGACTCGGGTGAGTTCGGGCCCTTTCGTTTAAGCCTCAATTACATTCAGCTAGTTTACAAGCTACTATCTAACTAAGTTTAAAGCCTCGATGACACACGGCGAGTTTGCAAGCTACTATCTGGGAAATTCACTATCCCTTAGTAAACTCGCCCAGTGTCATTGTGTTACTTGCTAAGCAGATTGTTGACAATCTACGAAAAAAAGTTGAAAGGTCGTCAACTTTACTCGCCTACACGCTTGCTCCGCTTGCTCGTGATTGGTTTATTTATGTTTCCAACATGGCTTCCGATAAACAGCTGATTTCGACTGTCAAACATCTGAAGAATTAGTTCACGCAGGCGTCGTTATTCTTGTTACTGGCGCTAGCAGCGGCCTCAGTTTCCTACGCTTCTGAGCGAGTGGACAGCTTTGTGTGTCATCATGACAATCTCACTCGCCGATTTACCCGGTTTTAAAACTTAGTAGATAGTAGCTTGTAACTCGCCGTGTGTCATCGAGGCTGTCACTACGTTTGGTGACTTAGCAGGAGTGCCCGGGTTCATGGGATGAGGTTTGTCTAGGTCTTGCTGGCGGATACGTTTGCCCAACCACTGCGTGGCGGGCTAGATCGGAGGAGGCTGATTGAGGGAGGCGTTTTGACCTCTCCAGCCGGATTCTCCCGACCCTTCGCCTTGCACCGCAGTGTGAGGAATAGATTTGTAGCGGCCACTTTTGCTAAATCCATCGCGCCGCCACTGACCTCCACGGAACACGCTGGAAACTACGGCATACCTACCTTCAGCGTAGTACCGACGGCCGCCTAGGAATAATAATTCCGCCACCTACGCGAAAGGCCTAGAACGTCTGGCTGTACCTTACAAGTGCCCACGGAAGGTTCGAGCGATTTCTCACCTTTGCGTGAATTCACGGCATTACCTACCGTGAGACTAATTACTCGCCGCGAGTATATAAGAAAGCGCTCGCTCGCTCAGTCTCAGTCAGTACTTTCCCATTCATCGATCAAGGAACACAGTCCGAGCAGTGCCGCGACTAAGTACGAGCCTGCGCCGGGCATGGGCCCCGCGCAGTCAGCAGTGATCAACATTTATCCAGTGTGACTTCAGGAACATCTTCATAACACCTTCGAGGACTCCATTTCCAACTAACATCTCGACATGAGATGTCAAGCAATCAGCATCCTTCAACGAGCAGCAACCAGCAACCGGCAACAAGCCAGCAACCAGCATCCTGCAACGAGCAGCAACCAGCAACCAGCAACAAGCCAGCAACCAGCATCCTGCAACGAGCAGCAACCAGCAACCGGCAACAAGCCAGCAACCAGCATCCTGCAACGAGCAGCAACCAGCAACCGGCAACAAGCCAGCAACCAGCATCCTGCAACGAGCAGCAACCAGCAAGCGGCAACGCGCCAGCAACCAGCATCCTCACCGCCTCTCAAGGTTCCTTCCTGAGTCACGTGTGTGCTCCGACCCACTGGACACACAGCCGCCATACCTCGTCAACGCGACGACAGTCGACCGCCTGGACCAAGGTCACTTCTACACCGCCATGGTGTAGAGCAACACGCCGGCTCCCTGAAGACCAGTGATCTTCACCGCCGTAGTCTCCTGACCTTCTTCTCACTCATCACGCAGCAGCAACACTCCCGGCACCACTGTCACTCCGCTCCGCTTCGACCTCCGCTACGTAGCCACAATAAAGACTGACTCACTACACCGACTGACGCTTTTCATTTCTCGCTACCCATCTCTACCGATTTGGCCCGCTCCCTCAGATTCATACGTTCGTCACTCCTGGCCACACTGACCCCCAGATTCCTACCCACCCCTCATACCTTTTTCCTTCCCATATCTTCTTCTCCTTCCTTTCCCTTAAAAAACCCTCCACACAGCATCCTCAAAGATGACATAGGCCCCTAGGGAAATTGTTTTCCTCGGTGCCTCCTGTGTGGAGCTAATGTAAAAAAAAAATCAAATAATCGATCTCCTCTTAGTGCTATTTTTTGTAGCTTCCCCACTGTTGTCTACTTAGTTTTCTGAAGGTTTCACTTCTACCATGTGTGAATGGCATACTTGTACTGTTTTATAACTAAGTAGATATTGTTTTACATAAAAATAAAATCAAAGTGAATTCACACACTGTAGAAGTGAAACTAGAAAGTCGCTTTCTTTTCTTTTGCCTGTTTATTTTAAAGTGGTTTGAAGATTGGATATTGATTTTGCAAATATAAAAATGTTAAAAAAATTTTTGGTTTTCGTAGGATTCGAACCTCCGTTCGCCGGATGTCTCTGGCCGTAGAGATTTGTAGCGCGCTTTACGCCGCTGCGCTATTGGAGGACCCGTCAATTAATAAATTTGAATGACGCACTTCCGTTTCATCCGAATTTCAAACCACAACGGGGCTAAAGAATTTTCAATTTAATAATTATTTTTATTCTAAGGGCAACTTACGTCTTCGTAGTTGGTATCAAGCATTTCTTTCAACGAAGGGGAGCCCACCAAGTTAATAATCGCTTTTAGTTTATTAAGTGTTTTGTATCTTGTTGAATTATCCATCCAGTCCAGTTGGGTTACAGTCCCGGAGAAGGCTTGCTTCACGTCTTCCAACATTGCGATGGCCTAAAAAGAAAATTATTATCAAATTACTTAATACTTAACTTAAACCACGCTTACCCGGGCAAGGTATACCCGGTCAAAAAGAAGAAGATGGACAGATACGCAAATACGAATGCTAGAGAGAGCGCGCTAATATTAAAAATGATGATATTTAAGCGAAAATTGTAAAAATGTTTAATAAAACACGTCTCGTTTAAAGTAGAGCAAAAATCTTGTGGGTGTTGTCTAAAATAGCATTTCATAAAACACTGTGAATTTTTTCATACATATGACTTGTAAAATAACAGAAACAAATGTGTAAATAATAGTTTTCGGAGCATACTTTGCGATTTATTTGTATTGAGGGAATTTCATACTATTACCCTTTTGGCGGGGGAATGTACAGATACTGTCTTAAAGATTTTGATTTATTTGATGATTTGAGATTTTTTATCTTTGTTAAGCAGATCCTACACTTCCACTCTATGCTTCTAGCGCTGCGCCGAGATGTTTCAGAGATTTCTGCACAGGCGAGATGGAAGTTGCCTTTGCAGGTACAGCATGAAATACAGTCTGATGGGTTTTCAATGTTTTATCCACAGGTAAAGCATTTTTTAAACATGGTAGAAGTTTTTTGCTTCAGGCTTTAATAGGAGACCACTTATGGTTGATATTTGTTTGAGTTATTGATGTAGAGCACCACAGTGTAAGTTTCACTTTATGTTTGTTAATGATAGCGTTTTAGAGCAAGTGACAGTTGTGGAGGTGTTATGATGAGTTTTATGCACTAAAAAATCCACTTCTAGAGATGAAAATATGCTGGTTTGGCGTGCGATATCCAGTTTAGGATAGGCACTTTTGATTTATTATTATTTTTAATTGTAAAACTAACGTTTTTAAGACAAGATTTTTTTATGCATAGCACAAAGGGTAACAATTATTATAAGCAATAATTATCAGCCTGAAACACTCATCCACATTGAAAAATCTTCCGAGAAAAGATACATGACGCCAACGGGACTTGAACCCGTGTCCTCTAAAACACTAGCATATATGTCTCGAAACACTAGCATATATTGAATCATTTGGCGGGTACGAGATAAGCCGCCATAGCTCAGTGGTCAAGAGCAATCGACCGGCAATCGAGAGGACACGGGTTCAAGTCCCGTTGGCGTCATGTATCTTTTCTCGGAAGATTTTTCAATGTGGATGAGTGTTTCAGGCTGATAATTATTGCTTATAATAATTGTTACACTTTTGATTTAGTTCATTTTTTATTATTTTGATGCAGGCATAGAAATGCGTCAACACTCTGTAGTAGGTAGTTTATGATGTGAAGAATAACATTTTTTTTAAGAGCTTAAAACTTCAAATGTTTAAGGAAAATATGTAAAAATTAGTAGAAATTCGGGATGCCGCGGCATAACCTTTGGAACGCCGAGCCCCCGCGATCTAATACCTGTGGTTTTGATTGTGTTTTTTGTTTATTTAACATCTAATATGACTATTTCGATACATAAATTTCAGAAATACCAAAAACTGCCTTTCCATGTATGTATGTACATAGTTTAACCAATAGAGCGATTTCGGGGCGTTCGGTTTTCGATTCGACCATTTGATTTAATTAATATCATACTTCTAAATATTAATACGGAAACATATGTTTGAAGCCAATAAATCCACCATTTTCCAAGGTTACACAAAACGTATTTTTTATTTTAATTTATAAAAATCACCATAATTAAATTTGGATAGCTATTATTCGAGTGGTTATCTTCCTTGCAAAGCTTTAAATAATAAACAAAAGTTTAAACATAAAATTGTCTCAGAATAATAAAAGGACTACCTTCTTTCTGCACACACTTAAAGTAAAAATTAAGCACTTGGACCATTGTGCTTTTTCAAACTTACTTTCACCTTTCAGTGAGCCATCTTGCGGCTGCCATTAAAAACCTTTTTAAACGATCGCTGTGCAAAACCAAATATTATCGATTTATGAAATCGATTGAAATGAATATTAGGTGATTACACATAACAAAAAGATTATGTTTGACTTATTAGCGTTACGCATAACACAAATATTACGTTTGACTTATTAGTATTACGCATAACAAAAAGTTTATGTTTGACTTATTTGGGACAACAGATAGTGAAGGTAAGGAAATAATTTGAGGTAAAATTTTAGAATAGCAGGCTCACAAACTCTAACGGCTCAGAGGGCTTTGAAGCAAGAATGGACGGTTACCTCGAGAATGTTTTCTCCTGGGGTAAAAATAATCTCTTTGAATTCAATGTTTCAAAGAACCATTCATGTATGATTACGTCTAAAAGGGATGGAAATGAGAACCTAGTCTCCTTCAACGGAAGCAATCTTCCGAACAGGCCCTCCTTTGAAATGCTTGGTGTAACTTTAAGTGACCAGCTCAGATATGGGGGCTCCATCGAAGCCAGAGTTAAGTTATCCTCCCAAAAACTGGGCGTACTGTACAGGGCTCACAGATACTTTAATACTACACAACTGCTAATCCTGTACAAATCACAAGTGCGCCCCACGGTTGAATTTGGCGGCCACCTCTGGTTTGGAGCTCCAAAATACCTGAAAAATACTGTCGACTCTCGTGAATACAAAAACGGGCGGTCCGTTTGATAGATTCTCCAATCTTAACAGACGGATTGCAATCTTTAGAGCACAGGCGTCGGGTGGGAATGCTATCCTTGTTCTACCGGTATTACAATGGAAGATGCTCCTGGTTTCAATAAAAAGGAACTAGCGTCATTGATCCCTTCGGCACCGGTGCATTGTCGGGAAACACGCCAAACGCGTGCCCAACATATGTACACGGTTGATATTTGTCACATGAGAACGGGTCGCTTCTTTGACTCGTTCTTGTGTTCAACAGCTCGGCTATGGAACGATTTGCCGGCCTCTGTGTTTCCTCCTTCCTACAACATGAGTCTCTTCAAGACCAATGTTCATTCCTTCCTCTCCTCAAAAAGATCCTCCACACAGCATCTCAGATGGCATAAGCCCTGAGGGAAATTTAAAAAAAAAATGTATATTAATGTATAAAAAAAAAATAAAAAACACGCTTAACCTTTGGAACTCTGAGCTCCCGCATCCTAATGCCTCCATAATGTGCCGAGAGTAAAAATCCCATGAACGAAATGAATTATTGTCAGATTACCATAAGGATTCACCAGCGCGTGTCCAATCCGCAAGTTCGTATCAAATGGATACTTTCAGCACTTGAGAAGTTCATGTGAAGAATTCGTCAAAGAATATTCACATGAAATTTTGAAACATTGACTAACAAAAAATAGTACTTTATTGCATATTATACATCTCCCGGACGTAAATAGTTGTCTTTTATAGAAATTAAGTTAAATTAAAGTATATGTTTTCAAAAAATATTCATATTATGCGTGTTCAGCTACTCTAAAATGCGACGGGCAAGAAAATAGACGAATTAATCTGTTTTGTCCCAGGGACAATCCAGTTAATTAAGGGGACAGTCCACTGTGCGTGAGCGGTAAAAAGGTGAATTTTTCATAATTATTTTCAAGAATTTTTATTAAATTCATAGTCAATATATAAGTATAGAAGAGTGAATACAAATTTTTGTACGCGAATCTAAAGTATGGTTTGCGGTATACGCCGCTTTCAATAGGACATCCTACGAAATTGCTGCTCGGTGGTTGATGGCGATTAAGCCAAACGGTTAATCATAAAAATAAAATAAAAATACATTTAGAAACTAGACATTAGACATACATGTTTATGGCACCACGTAGGGGAATTTTGATATTTAAACAGAAGAAAAAGACGGACCAGCGAATTCTATTTCCGGTTTTTATGGAAAATTTTCAACGTTCATAAAAAAACGGGGGTCCTTTATAAAAAAAATCCCTACGTGGTGCCATAGACAGGATTTTCAACAGTTTTAGACATGGTGCCTGCAAATCGGATGTATAGTTTTTTTTAATATGCTGTCAACCAGGTTGAAAAAAGTGGTTTCGAGAAAAACACATTCAAAGTTTTGTTGAAGGATAATTCAACTGTTTCAAACAGTTTCACATAAAATGCTGTATCTCCATCAATTTTACGAATTTCTTTAAAACATTTGGTGAGAGCATTCTTAACGAATGCGTCTTTCAGAAAACAATTTTTTTTTCACGGTGGGCTAGTGCCTTAAATGTATTAAGCATTGAAATTGTAGCATTTCATCTTTTCTTCTGCCCAGAAATATTATAATACTATATTATTATATACTAATTAATTACTTATAGTTACCTTTTCACTTGAGTTCCTGTCGAAATGTCTCCTGACGTACAGATAGCTGAGTGCCATGCCAAAGTTATTATTAACGTAGGTGGTGCAATCCATCCACCGGGGGGTTTTATGCTGGAATCCAAACACTTTTTCAGAGAAGATGAATCCCAATTCATCGTAAACTGTTGACAACACTCTCCACCATACGAATTTTTCTGCAAACAACATGTTTTTATCGTTAAATGTAATTTTCTTTTAAACGGAAAATTATTATTTTTATATTCTATGTCATTTATTACAATATAGCTTACTTTTAAGGCCATTTTTAAATTATTTAGGTCTATTTTAACTATTTAGGTATTTTAACAAGTTTGTGTACATGTTATAGTCAATCCTCGAATCTCCGGCGCTCCTAGGTTTGACTAGTCAATTCTCAGGTCTGACTTAAGTCTTTGGCCCGAAGGCTTTGCTCAAACCTAGGATAAACCAGTCATTCCGCGAAGAGACTGCATATCGACCTTTGACTATGACATATAGATAACTTAGTATATATTTATAAAAAATTTACAATAATGAAAATGTCAGGAGTAGAGGCATTTCCGAGAGGCCGTCAGGAGTTTCCTGGAGTTATATATAATATATAAGATAATAAGTCTTTCTGACGAATCGATCTTTCATACTTTCATAATATAAATTGTAACCCAACCACATGCTCTAACATTGAAGAGAAGAAATCAGGAAAAATGATTAAGTACTTAGGTGTAACCATAGATTAACGGACCAACCATTTAGAAAATACTGTTAACAAACTCAGATACTTAAATTATATTTTTTAAGAATGTGTAACATAGCAAATATAAAAACCATAAAACTAGTTTATGATGCACTAGTTCATTCATCACTTTCCTACGGAATAATTGGCTGGGGGGGAACTTACAATAATCACGTAAAACCTTTAGAAATTGCCCAAAAATCAATTATTAAGATGATGTACAAGAAAACTAAATCGTATCCCTCCAAACAATTGTTTAAGGTGTAATGGTTTTAAGAATATACACCACACTTGGGCGTTAACGTAATGGTTTACAAATATTAGTGGTGTAACACTGCGTAAAAGAATAAGTACAACAGAATATTTATAGTTAAAAATGAAAGAGTTGAGGCAACAATCAAATTATGTATATTATTAAATAATAAAAACAGAACATGAGACTCTAACAAAATAATATTTAAATACTTCAGGGTCGTGTTTAGTCCTTAGAAAAAGAAACTAAATAGTTAAAAATCTAATAAATGAATTGATTGCTTGTCGTGATTTAAAAATTACAATAGAACAAAATATTAAATGGTAAAATTTGAGCCCGGTTTACCCTTCGTTGCATTTTATAAGACATTACACAGCTGAAATCAACCCCCTAGTGAATTTTTTTTTCAAATTTAACCTAAAAAATTCCAACTTCGGACCCGATTTACTCGAAAACGAAAGCTCAAATCAAAAAAAGTTAAACCACAAAATCGACTCCAAATGTGATGTGGATTCTCCAGTTTCCCGCTTGTACTACGAGTTTCCGGACACCTTGTATAACAAAAATAAAACATTCTCGACTAACTTATTATACAAAGAAACTAAAATATTTAATATACGTAAATTATTTATATTACAAACTTTGAAATATGTATTTAAAAACCAAAGTAATTTCGAAATAAATGAAAACAGAATGAGCAAAAGAATAAATAATATATTTTACACCCCACAAACCAATACTAAATTATTGCAGATACATAGCAGTTTCATTGGTCCTCGTTTATTTAACCTTCTACCAGTACAAACTCAAATGATAAATAAAATGATAAAATATGTAAAAGAGGTAAAATTATGGTTGAATAATGTAGATATTGAAACGCTATTTCTATAAATTTATCCTTCCTTTTACAACACACTTTCTGTAACTTTCTAAACTGTAGTACAATATGTTTTCTGTTTATTTTTTTATAACAAAAAAAAAAAAAAATCAGTATGTTTTTTCCATATTTTATAATACGTCGCCTCAGTTCTTAATTGTCCAAACGACCATTTTCGTTTTTGTTCAATCTCCACTTTAAAACTAAAAGTAAAGTATAAAAAAGGATAGTTAATCACCTAATTAAGAATTATTTAAACTAATCAAACCTTTGCCTTTACGGAAATAGCTTTATCTTGAACACCTATCATAATGTTTCATTAAAATAATGAAAGAAAACCTTCACGTTCTGTCAAATTTTTAAATGGTCGTTTGGACAATTAAGAACTAAGGCGACGAATAGCTGAAGAAAAAAACCTTTTTCAGTTGTTCTACCTATGAAATACTAATTTTATATTTTATATGTTTTTTAAGTCTATTTTATACTTTGGGTACTTAGAAATATAATATTTTGTTTTAATATTACCCACACTCAGGCAGTGCCTTAGTGGGTTTTCATTTCTTGTTCATACTATTTGTTATTATATATTATGTTATTACATGTATACTATTTGATATTATACATTATATGTACAAAAAATGAGAATAAATAAAGTTTAAAAAAAAAAAAAAATTGTAGCTCCAAAAATGTATAATTTACTATGTACAACCTTTAAAGAGAACATTTGTCAAAATCTTCAATCTTATAAAAAATGTACCAAAATTTGGCTAAAAATCACTGAAACAGAGATTTTTTTCTGGCGGTTCGTGGTCTTTTTAACAGGGGGTTCAGAAATCCAAGAGAAGATATACATATATAAGCAGGGTGGCCACACACCTGGAATACCTGGAAAACCTGGAATTATCAGGGAATTTTACCGAACCTGGAATTATCAGGGAATTGTCAGGGAATTTCGAAAAAAAATTATAATATCAGGGAATTCCAAAAATAAAACTAAATTCGTTATTTTGCGATTTGTGAAACCCCAAAGTTATGTTTTATTACTTTTACTTCCGACTTGTGTAACAAAAGATATGCCGACAAAGACAAACTAGATAGGTACCTATTTTTTTTATTATTATTTTCGTTAATGCCCTTGCAACACAATCCATGTCATCTAGTTGATGTGTGTGTGTTTTTATTTTCTGTGTTTAGGTATTTTAACATTTAAATAAGGTTTTTAGTATTTATAAAATTACATTGCATCACTATTTATACCATAGCTTCATGTAAATACATAATAAACCTCTTTCTAAACTTTAGTCGAATGCTTATGGTTCAGTTTTCTCTATTACCATATTTTTCTTTGTATTATTTAATGTCCTAACTGCTTACCCATACGGTATATTGTTTTAATTATTAATATTCTAAATCTAAACTGTTCCCTAGTATTGTTGCTTGTTTCATGTGATTTTTTTTGTATCTCTTCTAATGTTAATATTTTTTGTTTATTTTTCTATTTTTGTATGGTCTTTTCATTTCTTCACAAATTGTCTTCATGCGAAATATCATAAATTTGTAACGAGTGTATTTTGTGTTTAACAGATTATTGTAATGCAAAGAAATAATAAATGCTATAGATGACGGAATTCCCTTTATTATTTATTTAACAAAAGATATCCCCTTAGGTATATCAAATTAAACATATCAGGGAAAAATGTAGAAACTGCCCTGGAAAACCTGGAATTATCAGGGAATTTTGAAATCCGTTTTTTGTGGCCACCCTGATAAGATATATCTTATCAAAATTTACTTTTAGAGGAATTAAATTGTTTAATGTTTTTTACAGCAATGCACGTTGCTAATATATAAGTGAATATATAAGTGGACGCGGAGGCCTTTTATTTTTAATTTCCAACCTTTTTTCATTTAGGTATATTATTAGCATTATTTTTTATGTACACAACTGTATTCAGCGATTTAAAAAAAAAAACATGACAATATTAGCGACAACCGTTTTCAATTTGATATCCAAAACAATACTGAAGTAAGTTCAACAATAAATTACATAACTAGCGACTTGACAATAATGAATTAGCTTTAATAAAATTATATAAACCAAAGATATTGGAATATAAGATATAAACGCTAGAAATATTTTGATCCTCACGCCTTCAAAATTTAAAATCGAGCATCTTTTTTGCACGAGGCAAGTACGCGCCAAAGTGGTTTTTATTTATTTTGTGCATTTTATAAGAATGAAAAAAGTTAAATCATATAAAGGTCACAAAATAGTCTTAGCCATAAAAGGGGATTTTTTACAATTGTTTCTCATATTACTTCATGGTTACTTAAATCATGAAAAAACGTTTCTTTAGTTGTTTACGCTTATATTTTTTGCTTCGTAAATAATAATTTTATTCTAATTCCAATCCATACAAAAGGTAGTAAAAGGTTCAATTTATCCGTAGCATATTTTTTGATGTTCATAATGTAAACCAATTCTTAGTAAAGATTAATCTAAATAAGATTTCGAGTATAGTTTCATCCGGTGCGAAGGCAATCAACGGTCATTCTGCGACGAACCCGATCAGTACAACTCGTGAAAGATCGGAGATCACGTGGTATCCATGAATCGAGATCGACGCACCCAGCGCGCTTGAATTTGGTAAAGAAATGCAAAGTTTCGTTCAAATCACCGTCAGAGGGATCTGTATGGGCCAGGATATTTTTCTATACAGAATTTTGCGCAGAACACATTCGCACAAAATGGACATAGGTACCGATTTCGACGCGGTGGCGCGAGTTTAAAATACGGATTTTAAAGGAGCCCTATTTATAGTGTGATTATGAACTTATTTTATAATGATTACAAACTTGTTTTATAATAATATTATTTGTATATTATTATAAAACAAGTTTCTTTTATTTTATCATCTTTTTAATGGGGGTTCAGCGCACAAACGCACTTTAGAGAAAACCGCCACTGATCATTAGACAGCTTTTAGAGTAGAACTATTATATTGTTTGCTATGTTTTTGTTTTTTATGTCTTTAAATTGCACTTGTAACATTCATTCTTATAAAACTTTCACAAATGCAACAATAACAGTGCAGACTATTATTATGTTGTAGCTTTTAATCACATTTATTCAGTAACTCTTTTTAAATCCCTAATTTACATGCGCTTAATGTGGTGAACGTATGTCTTAAGGTATGAAAGAGACATGCATGTATGAGTGAGACAGCATGAGTAACGTGTAAAAGGGTATGAATGATGTCCATTCGTCTTCTTTGCAAATAGGCTTCCTAGAAGAACAACACGACTTGGCGAGAATTTCAGGTGTTGTCAATGCCCGTTGCCCGCTGCCGCTTGGCCAGATATATTATGTATTTCAATCAATTTACACAAAACCTTGACAAATTATATATCAAAAACCTTCCTCATGAATCACTCTATCTATTGGTGAAAACCGCATGAAAATCCGGTGCGTAGTTTAAATGATCTAAGCGCACATACAGCGTGAGTGACTTAATTTTATACTTAGTAAGGATAAGGATATGTTTTGTATAAAAAAATTTTAATAAAAAAAATACAGTGTACTTTTACCTATGACAACATTATCCGTGGCCTTTAGCATGACAGCAAGTTTCTGAAGGTAAGACAAGTCCCTTACAAAAACTGTGTCGTTTGGGGACAAGCCTATCTTGGTGTCTTTGAATACCTCATCCAAATATTCTCCCCATTGCATCTGGAAGTGTAAAGATAATTTATACTAGTTACATAGTATAAATACTACAAATAAATTTTTTAGAATTGTACTTTAAAGTACCGTAATTTCACACAAGGTCACAATTTTTTTGTTGATTTTTCGTTATAGCTTCTAAAATATGTTATTAAATGGGATTCCTTTGCTGATACATATTTTCTTTATTTTATCATTGTATATAATGTGTTGAAATTTAATAAAAAAAATCACTTTGTACTCTATTCTCCGTCCAAAATAAGAACAACCTGTGACCGCGCATGTCTCCACCCCCCCGTCTGCTGCTTGAATGCGCGTTAACCCATTAGATTCCCGTGTTTAAATAAATTAACTAAATTATTTAATTATTATTTTCCACCCACCTGCAATCAAAAGTCTTAACAATTTATTCATTTAAATAATTATTGTAATGGTTCTCCAATAAACGCACTGCATTTTATCAGTTTTTGAAAATATGCTCAATGAAATCACCGATTTTTGTATGATGTTTGCGAAATATCATGTTCTCCAGATATTTTTTTTTACAAATAATAATTAATCAATAATAATAATGTGAGTTGAGGTTTGTGTACGGCCTACAAAAAATAAAACTGATTAACACCAACATTCAGTAATTTTATAGTACAGTACGTAACACCATTGTTTTATAAATATGCATTGTTCATATTGTTGCAATTCGAATATAAGGACATGATTATTAATGTCATACTTTCCTATTTTGTTATTTGCAATTAGTGACAGTGATATCTAATGAATTAGGACTTGGCTGAAACATTGATGTTTGAATAATCGACCACCATAACACGGGCATGTGCCGTAAAATGTAAGCATTGTCGTAAAATCTGCAAAGTGTGTTACCATAAAAAGCAATGAATAAAGAAAAATTAGTAATAATAAATATCCATTTTATCACAGGGTCTGAAAGGGTTAAAATTTCAAATCACGTGCACACAGCGCGACAGCCGACGAACGACTGATCTATGGGCGGAGTAACACAGCGGTGGTGAAGGGACCGAAGAAGGGGGCGGGGCATGCGCAATACGAACCAAATTTCGTACTCTCCCAAGTTGATCTAAAGGTGGACGGAGAATAGTTGTGTTATGAAGTAGATCATACATACTAATGGTACAGTCCAACAAATATTTCCTTTAAAAATCCATAAAAGATCTTAATTGGGAGAATGTAAACCACTGTTAACCAATGTTAACTAAAAATCCATAAAGGATCATAATTGGGAGAATGTAAACCATTGTTAACCAATGTTAACTAAAAATCCATAAAGGATCATAATTGAGAGAATGTAAACCATTGTTAACCAATGTTAACTAAAAATCTATAAAGGATCATAATTGGGAGAATGTAAACCATTGTTAACCAATGTTAACTAAAAATCCATAAAGGATCATAATTGGGAGAATGTAAACCATTGTTAACCAATGTTAACTAAAAATCCATAAAGGATCATAATTGAGAGAATGTAAACCATTGTTAACCAATGTTAACTAAAAATCTATAAAGGATCATAATTGGGAGAATGTAAACCATTGTTAACCAATGTTAACTAAAAATCCACAAAGGATCATAATAAGGATCTTCAGTGAAAAATATTATGGCTTTAAAAAATATGTTCATGTAGTATAGACCAATGAACGCTGATTCTTAATATATAAGTTTAATATTAAACGTAGAGTTCTTAAAAAAATATTAAAAAGTGCATTTTTTAACGTCTCGTTAAAATACACTGTAAAGTTGGTATGATTGGTATGATAAAGATTTAGTTGTTGTATTTAGTGAAACAATATTTAAGCCTAAATAATTCAGTATCAAAAATAAAGGTATCCTACATTAGTTTATCTCTATTATTTAAAATATTGAAAAACTACTGCACAAAAAAAATAGTAATGCTTCTTCTAGGGAGAATACTTTGAACAACGGAATTCAAAATGGCGGTAGTTGATCAGCTGATTGCCCTATCCTACACTAATTTTTCTGGAGTGATGAAGTCACACGATTTACCATATTTACGGTGGTTTTCGGGGGGCCTAGAAAAATTAAAACTTTGACAATTATTTTAACTATTAAAACTAACTCTAAAAATAAAAATAAAAATGCCGTTATTTAAGTTAAAAGGTAATTATTCATAAAAAAAAATAGACTGGAGTTCTCTATTGGGAGAATGTAAACCATTGTTAACCAATGTTAACTAAAAATCCATAAAGGATCATAATTGGGAGAATGTAAACCATTGTTAACCAATGTTAACTAACCATTTTTAACTAATGTTAACCAAAAATCCATAAAGGATCATAATTGGGAGAATGTTAACCATTGTTAACTAATGTTAACAAAAAATCCATAAAGGATCATAATGTAGAGAATGTTAATCATGGCAGCTGATGAGATTACGTGCAGTACCTAGGCACCCATAAACAAATCAATCCCACAGGTCCACACTGACCATTGACAAGTGAACAAATATGGCAGACAGAGGTGTTCCCAAAACCATATCATCAAATCTATGCTCCGTTTAGTGTGTAAACTGTTCACCAGATGTCACTCATGTTTCAAATATCGGTGTTTTCGTGCTTTTGTCACTTATACCATAGATGCGTGAAATTAGACTTACATCTCTCTGAGTGTCTGGACCACCTTCTGTCAGCTGAATGATACTAACTTCGTGGAACGCTTCCAATTCGCTTCTCCTCTTTTCTGATGTTGTCATAATCTAGAATAGAACCACCATTAAGCGTCCATCTTGGATTATTAACAAATTATTTTTTTTAATATTAGCTCCATACAGGAGGCCCTGAGGAAAATAATTCCCCTGGCGGCCTATGTCATCTTTGGGGATGCTGTGTGGAGGGTCTTTTCAGGAAAGGAAGGAGAGGAAGTTCTGGAAAGGGAAAAGGTATGAGGGTTGGGTGGGAATCTGGGGGTCAGTGTATCCAAGAGTGACGGACGTATGAATCCATCCCTCCCACTGCGGTGCAAGGCGATGTTCTAAGAGAGTACAAGGAGTAGTCAAAGGGACTCCCATCCTCTCCCGATCCAGCCTGCCATGCAGTTAGTTAGTTACCTCACCCCATGAACCCAGGCACTCCTGCTAAGTCATCAAACGTAGCGGAACAACTTGGGGTGACCTACGGCAGAGGTGTTGGTTATCCAATAATTGGTTCCCGGGCGGCGATACTTTGTTTTATTACATAACTAGCTGGTTCCCGGCTTGCGTTGCAATGCATATTCAAAGAAATACATTGTTTCTCCCTGAATCACCTTTCCCGTGCGTCCTCTTTCCCCTCCCGCATCTCCTTCCTAGCTAGCTTTATAAATTATAGCCTATATGTAATTCTGATGTATGAGATATATTATTGTAAAGTTTCATTATAATCCATTCAGTAGTTTTTGCGTGAAAAAGTAACAAACACACATACATCCACACAAACTTTCGCATTTATAATATTAGTAAGATTAGGTTTCTGGTGGTTTTAAATTATTAAAATATTATAAATTTTGTTTACTTGTGCTAATCCAGTGCTAAATTGAAGAATGTCTTCAGCAAATTGTTCTGCATTCGTTTCAGGATCGAATGTATGAATCATGGATGTAATTATTTTCTTGTATAGGCTTATTTCTGTAGAAAACTTTGTCGAGTTTATTAGGTAGCGTTCACTGAACCCTGGGGACACTTGATCAACCTGAAATTTTTTTACAAATATCAGTAATTCTCCAACATAAGCTGGATGGAAATTTGCTTACAAACATTTGTAATTCTCCAAAATAAGCTGGATGGAAATTTGTTTACAAACATTTTTGTAATTCTCCAAAATAAGCTGGATGGAAATTTGTTTACAAACATTAGTAATTCTCCAACATAAGCTGGATGGAAATTTGTTTACAAACATTTGTAATTCTCCAAACTAAGCTGGATGGAAATTTGTTTACAAACATTTGTAATTCTCCAAAATAAGCTGGACAGAAATATTTAGGTATAATTTACAAAATATTGATGGAAATATTTAAATCGAAAAAAAAGTTTTTTGGGTTCTGTGTTATGTATGTAGATATTCACCAGTTTCAAAAATAAATAAAAATAATATTCTGCGTGACATTAATATTGTTCTGCGTTCTAGAGTATGTGTCGTCATAAGTTTCATCTTGATGAAAGATCACCATCCGGAATCAAAATCTTATTTGAAATAGTTTTAACAGCATTTAGTGACCATATCTGAATAACTTATATAAATATATACATTTGATATTTTTTATGTGAATACTCAAGAGTCTCAGCTGCTCCCGTTTGGAGCCAGTGAGACTATGGCACCCCCAAATGGGGTATGTGGTGAGGCTGAAGGTAGTGGAAAGTGGAAGAAGATGGGGATGAGGAAGTACCTGGCTTTTCAGATCTGGTCACCAAACACGGCTGAAGCCATTTCAATCAACGTTTCAATTCTGAATGGCGGTCACACCAGGTTCACACCAGGGCGATACAGAGAGTATCTTCAACTTTGAAACATGCCGCAAATATACTACATATTATTTTTAAATTAATTAATTGTGAAATAACACAAATGAAGCAAATAAAATTTATTTGCCCACGCCGGGATTCGATCCCGCGACTTTTGGATTTCGAGACAAAAACTCAACTTACAACAAGCCAGTTCCGTGAAGTATTCCTGCTAATCACACCCAGGCCAATCAGGACGTCGAGTCCTAGGAGCCTCTGTGCCCGACCTGCCGCAGTTTGCCAGGACCTCTTGACCCCCTTCTCATTGTAAGTGGTGCCGTTCACTGAAGTGTCGTTTGGTGCTCTGGTATTGTTTAGGTCCGGAGCACTTCCAGGGGGATACGAGGGGAGGCCGATTAGCTCCAGGATCTCTTTGATAGGCATCAAGCTATTAGATTCTAGCAAGGGAGAAAAATGTGGTTAACGATATACAGGGTGACCCAAAAGAAGGTATATATTTAGTGGATCGATTTAAAAAAAAGTAAGGGGTCTATCGAAAAAAAGTTTGTTAAATACTAAAATACACAATTTGGGAATTTATTTCTTAAAAGTAATATCGTCCAAATGTAAACCCTCGCGTTCGCGGCATTAATTTAATCAAAGAGTAAAATTTATCTTGATCGCTCGGCAGGTAGGCTTCGTGATGGTTGCCATTTCGTGAGGGATATTTTCTTTTAATTGCATCAGGGAAGTCGGATTTTTGGCGTACACTTTAGATTTGAGATAACCCCACAGGAAAAAGTTCATAGGGGTTAAGTCAGGACCACGAGGAGGCCAATTTATGTCACCTCTCCTGGAGATCAATTTGCCAGGGAAAATTTCACGAACTTGTGGCAGAGACGTGTTGGACGTATGTAATGTTGCTCCGTCTTGCTGGAACCATGTTCTTTGGTTATAGCCAGTAAGTTTGTAGGGGTGCAGCATTAGGTCTTTATGCAAAATGCTGTGTAACGATGATCTATGCACATCTAAAGAACTTGCGCGCTTCCGAATCGAAAGTTTAAGTCGTCACGAAAAGACCGATACAAACTCTCTACATTTTCTACCGTTCTCGATGACCTTGGTCGCCCGGATTTTGATTTTGCTCTCTTCAAACTTTTTGACCCATTTTCGAATATGAGGAATACTTGACGCATCATTGAATTGACGAAAACCTCAAATTTGCAGAATCTTTTACGCGCTACAGTCGCCGAATCACCATTTTTGTAAAACTCACGCACGCACAACGCGCGGTCGCTCCCGAGAAATGCTTCATAGCGACTAAATTCCCAAGACCCAGACTACTGATTTACATACCCCCCGCGCCCCTCGGAAAAGTTGCGTTTACATAGAAAGCAAAACAAGTATATACTTTCTTTTGGGACATCCTGTATTTATGACATTATTATTAGTCATATTGTATTTGTCTACCAGAGGCAAGATATGAAAGATCAGATGAAGGAGACCTAAGGATTTCGCCTTCGTTCCTCAAGTAAGAGAGAACTGTTATGTTGTCGGACTGTATTAAGCAGTAGAACTCCTTAAACATCTTTTCTGGTATTTAAAGGCATCCACTGAAGCGACAGCGCAATTCAAATCTTTTTTCTCCGATTGCTCAAGATTTTTGGTGATCATTTTAAATATTTTCTGCCCTCATTAAAAAAATCATACCTCCGAATTTTAATATGGAGACATACAAACTGATTATAGTTCCATATATAGTTAATGAATACACCTAACTTTTGTCGATTATCACATATTTGTAGAATTTATAAAAAAAATATTATAAAATCGTAAAGTTCTACTTAATTACTTACAAATAAGGGAAAATTTGTCAAAATTGACAGCAAAGCAATCTGAGGTATTTTAAATAGTGCCATAGTATTCAGTGGTTAGTACAGCAAACATCTCTTTCAAGTTGCTGTGCCAAACCTGCAGCTCCCTGGTCCAATTCCCCGCAATCGGAGCACCGTCGACTTGTATCATCGGTCGAGAAGAAATGAGAGACAGCGGGGACGTTTATTGGCATAATGACATTTACTTTCTGTGCCCATCATAATATGTTTTTCATTACTGTTTTTCAAATTGACGGTCTCTTCGCAGGTTCAACAATAGATTTGTTTGGACCCTCTGTCCTGGTGGGACAGAAGGAAATCGTCCAGGTAGGTTCTCACATTTTGATGAAGTAATGTCTCCGCATCCCAATTGGTCATCTTGGCAAAGGCTTGTGGAGCACTACTGACGGTGAGACTCTGCGACCGGGATGTTGAAATATCGATGTACGATGTATGTATTGTTATCATCCAGTCTTTGATTGGAGAAATTTGGGAACTTTCTGATGTGATGGAAAGTTCTCTTGACACAAAGTGACTGAGATCTTTCAGGTTGAGGATAGGTCTTTTGTTGCCGTCCCCATTTTTGACCAGGAACATTTGGGAAACAAAACCGGAGTTGTTGACTGCCGGTTTCAATATATTAGCCCATTGGCCACAAACCCCGACAGCCTGCCGGGTGTGCAACTCAGGTACTTACCTAACCACAAACCCCGGCGCGCTGACGGGCTAGAGTAAGTCCGCCAAAAAACGGAAAACGAGCATGACAGTGACATTTTTTAATAAAATTTTAAATGCCGAAAGCTCTGTAGGTAATTAATAAGTCATTTCGTGGAATTGGAAATAATGTGTTTCTTATGTTTTTCCCTGATATTTGTGTTTTAAGTTTTATATGCAGCCAGCCGCCATTTTATTTCTTCAAAATTGCGAGTGGTTCTAGGCTTTTGGTAGTGACCCTGAACGTTCCCGATTGCTTTGAGGACTATCATACCAAATTACTTTATTAGATATCAGTATACATGTATGTAAAAAACAAAAATTATTATTTTTCGATTTATGAATATTATGTTTTTTTGTAACTTTTTGAATAAAAATGTGGAAAAAATTTACAAAAAAGGGAAGGTTTGAATCCTTATTTACAGATATTTAAATATTTTTGAAATTTTTATTTTTATGTTATTCTTTACCTTAATTCAATAGGTAAACAATTTTTTTTAAATTAATTATTTTGAATATATAGTTCAAAAGTTACAATAGATTTAGTACACCAATGCAGGTTTTCAATTTTTGGTAGAAAATTAATTCGGTGGTAAAGGTCAGTAGCGTAGCGAGGGGGGGGCGGTGGGGGCGGACCGCCCCGGGTGCCACCCGAAGGGGGGTGCCACTCGACCAAGATATTGCATATACGTAACCAATATATTGTATTTACGTGAACTCGGTCTGTTATTTATATTTTCGTAAGGCGGAATAGCCTATATTCTGGAATTCTCTAGCCACCTCCCCCCCCCTAGGACGGACCAATTTTTATGAAGTCGAAAATTAGCGTTTCGAATTTCTCAACTCAACTTTCATAGGGGGGGGGGGGGGGGGGGACACTACACCCCAGGGGGATGACTTCCGCCCCGGGTGCCACCCATGCTAGCTACGCCACTGGGTAAAGGTCCATTTTTTAGGTCATTTATTCTGTGGCCAATGGGTTAAGTTTTTAGAGGATTTCTATTTCCTTCGTCATTGCTGGAGTAGTCTTTGTCACAAATCTTTTTTAAATTAGGGCCATTGGGCGTAATAATAGGGGCTTTGCAAACAAGGGGATTCTGTATCCCCCTACGATTTTTAGAACAACTTTGGGAACATTTAGAGCCGCCCATTTGTTTTTGTAATTCAGCAATTGATGGACTAATAAGTCTATTGTAGAACTCAAAATTTTTATTCAGTACTTTTTTTGCCAAGAAATCGATAAATAATCTGCATCCAAACAATTTGGGATGTGGGTACAGGTACTGCCCAAGGGCGGATCCACGGGGGGGGGGGGGGGGGGGGGGGTCATGGGGTCATGACCCCCCCCTGGGCAGGGTCCAGGACCTAGGTGGACCTACTTTTTACTTGTATCTATTATAATTAAAATTAAATTATAACTGCTTGTGACTTGACCACGACTGTGTGACCCCCCCCTGGCGCCAAAGCTGGATCCGCCCTTGGTACTGCCGCCCCATTCGCTACATTCGGTGACTTAGCAGGGGTGCCCGGGTTCATAGGGTCAGGATTGTCCGAATCATGGCGGCGGATGCCACCAACAGCCTGGCAGGCCGGGTCGTACGAGAGACTGGTTGACGGATTTTAGCTCTCCAGCAAGACTCTCTCGGATCATTGCCTTGCATCGCAGTGGAAAGGATGGATTCATTCGTCCGTCACTCCTGGACCCAAATTCCTACCTACCCCTCATACCTTTTCCCTTCCCAGAATTTCCTCTCCTTCTTTCCCCTAAAAAGACCCTCCACACAGCATCCCCACGGATGACATAGGCCCTGAGTGGAATTATTTTCCAGTTAGGGCCTCCTGTGTGGAGATAATGTGAAAAAAATAATAATATTCCGGGCGATTTACAAATTTGACGTAGGCACTTCTAATAGCGCGCTTTTGGTGCAATCAAAAACAAAACTGATGTAATTGGCGTTTTGCCATACTGGCAACTTTGATCTCAAATATCTTCTCTTTGGTTTGGAATTCCAAATTCAAATTTATACAGCTATTTACTCATGTATTTGTGTTTCGAAAATTATAATTCATTTGTTTTTCCTTAATTGTTTTTTTTCTTTGCGTCACTTAGTTTACAAAATGGAAAACTTTAAATATCGCGTTGTTTACGAGTACGAGTTCCACCGTGGCAACAGTGCTGCAGAAACGGCTCGAAGGATTAATGATGTGTATGGCGACGGTGCCGCAAAAGAAAACACAGTGCGTTTTTGGTTCCAACGTTTTCGAATTTCGACCTGCAGAACAAGCCCCGTGGACGGCCGGAGACCAAAGTTGATAATGAAGAATTGAAGGCTATTGTGGAAGCGGATCCATCGCAAACCACGTCCGAGTTAGCTGCAGGCTGCGGTGTTAGTGATAAAACTATTTTAATCCACTTGAAGCAAATTGGGAAGGTGAAAAAGCTTGAAAGGTGGGTACCTCCACCCACTTTTCAATTTGGGAGGCGGGAATGGGTACCGCCGCCCCGGGAACCTTTATTGGATAACCAACACCTCTGCCATAGGTCACCCCAAGTGGTTCGCTACGTTTGGTGATTTAGTAGGGGTGCCCGGGTTCATGGGGTGAGGTTTGTCTAGGTCTTGGAGGCGGATGATCAAGACACACTGAACCCCAGATTCCTACCCACCCCTTAAACCCTTTTCCTTCCCAGAACTCTCCTCTCCTTCCTTTCCTTAAAAAACCCTCCACACAGCATCCCCAAAGATGACATAGGCCCTGAGGGAAATTGTTTTCCTCAGGGCCTCCTGTGTGGAGCTCACGTAAAAAAAAAAAAAAAAACCTCACGAATTGAGTGAAGCAAATCAACAAACGCGCGTTAGAACGCTAGAGTACACACTGCACAACAGACGGCTACCAAATTAGAGGAGCTTCAATTGGAATGTCTAAGACATCCACCGTACTCTCCGGAGCTTGCCCCAACAGATTACCATTTTTTTCGAAATTTGGATAACTTCTTGCAACGGAAAAAATTCAACTCCGATGGGGCAGTCCAAACCGCCTTCAAAGATTTTATTGATTCCCGTCCGAATGGTTTTTTTAGTAAAGGGATCGATGAACTACCTATGAGATGGCAAAAGTGCATAGATAGCAATGGTTCATACCGTTCATACTTTGATTAAATAAATATACGATGTTTTAATAGCTATTCTGCTATTCGGGGAGAGACAAATACAACAAATCAAAGATCATAAGAATCGGTCCAGCCGTTCTTGAGTTATAAATGGTGTAACTAACCCGACTTTGTTTTATACATTGTGTTTAATATACACATAAAACAAATTCAGTTTCATTTCTCATGCTTATTCGTTTTTATTTAATTTATGTGTTGTTAGAGTCACGTGGGGTAACCGTACGCAATTCTTACATTGGGATTTTTGTATTAAAAAGCTTTAGGTATTTTACTCAATTTTTGTGTTTATTAATATATTTAATTTGATCACTAAGGCATCTTAAACAAACATAAAAACCTTATATGGTTCATGAATCAAAAAGTTATATAAAATAGTTTACATGCATGTCGATTGCTTACACTTACCCCATGTGCGGGGTAAGTATTCGCATACCGTAGGGTAAGTGTTAAAATCAGATTTGTGGTTATCTTTATTAGAATTATCACTTAGCACCCGTGTAACTAACAATATTTCACCAAAAATTATCATAGACCACATCGCTCTGACATCATCTCTCAATAGCACACACCTCGGTAAGCAAACATATCGGTAGCAGATGAAAATTTTTAGAAAAGTACGAAAAAAAGTAATTTACCTACCAATTTTTATTTTCAAATTATGATTCACTGTACACAAGCCCTGCTTCAATGCGACCCAAAGCGCTAACCCAAAGACCCAATGCGTTAGTGCTAGTTCAGACACGGCGATAACCGCGCGATTGATAAAATCGTGCGGTTTGAACTGCAAAAATGTCGACTGTTCTAACATCGGCGGTTAGTTAGCGATTAGCGATCAGTTTCAAGATGGAAGTCGAAGAGGAACTAGCGTGTCTGTGGCTGCTCCAGAAAAAAAATAAAGAAAAGAAGGAAAACGCATTATTGGGTGCACCCAATATTAAGGGATCGACTGGCCACATGGCCAATTCGTAACGCTATATCCCAATTTAAGAATGTTTGAGAGGAAATTTTTTGACTATTTAAGAATGTCAATAAAATCTTTTTATGAACTAATTGAACTAATCAGGGAAGATATTTCGAGCTCAGAGCGAAGAAAAACTCAGGCGTGCTCTCGTTGTGACGTGTTGATCGCGCGGTGCCCGCAACACTACTGACAGTGTTGCCAACTCTCAAAAATATTTACCCCTAAACTAAATTCAAAAACCCCTAGAAACCGGCAAATTACTTGAAAATACCCCTAAAAAAATTTTTTTGTCAAAATAATAAATAATAATGAATATATGATATGCTGTAATGTTTTTCAATAATCTTTATTTACAAATCATTTAAAACATCAAAAATTGCATCATTTTCTTGACAAGAATCAGACTTTTTAAAATCGTACATGTTAACATTGAATAGGCTTAACATTTCAGGTGATGGATTAAATGTAGTGCAAGATCCACCATTTCGATTTAATGTGAACCGAACCATCATCAATCATCATGCTTTGAAGCATTTCAATGGAGAGTCTATTCCGTAGCTTATTTTTAATTACATTGTAAATGGAGAATGCACGTTCGACACTTGCATTTGAAATTGGAACCGTGGAAAATGCTAATCCAAATTTTGAGATGTTTCCAAAACGTTTACATCCAGCTGCGTCACAATGATTGTAAACTTCGTAATAAAAATCAGCTGAAGTTGACGTATTTTTCCATGTTTTGTTACTCAATTGGTGCCACTCAGACTCAATTTCATTTTTGTTGCCAAAGATATGAGTACGATGAATTTGGTTCAATATTAGTTTTATATCGGGTTTAACTTGAGACGTAGCAACCTTTGGGTGCAAATCAGCAACCATTTTTAACATTAATAAATTATCCGGAAGCCTTTTTTGAATTTGCTCGGCCAGACAACATAAGAAGCTCTTGCATCTTTCCCTGACATCTATCAAATCCATTTCTTCAAGATCTTGTGAAATATTTTGAAAATCAAAACCAAAATCACAAAACCCCCAAAAATACCCCTAAACATATTAAACCCCTAAAAAAATCCCATCCCACTTATTTTCCCCCTAAATCTGGGGGTAAAACCCCTAAGTTGGCAACACTGACTACTGAACACTGAGGAAGATCTCCATAGTAATAAAACCGTGCGGGCGCCGCACGATTCTATTTTCTAGCGGTTGAGTAGCGGTGACCGCGCGGTTGGACTAACCGCGCGATTATGTCTGAATGATTATATAAATACCTGCGTAAATAAGACCCACGCGGTTCCCGTACGATTCACAAATCGCGTGGTTCCCGCCGTGTCTGAACTAAGCCTAAGAAACGCACGGGCGCGAAACAGGCACTACCTTGTCGTAAACATCACTGCGAACACTTACATTCCGCGTACGGTTACCCCACGTAACTCTATTTACTTTTTACCTCATCTTAATTTGTCTTTCTTTTACTGTTTTAAAAAATGGAATGTATTGCATAGCACTTCCCCTGCATACATTCTGGAATAAACAATTATTATTAGTATTACCTATAGCAAAATTTTGACCCATTTAGAAAGAATGTACCAATCCACCAACCTGTGTTCATGCACATCTTGTAGAGCGCCTTGGCTTTGACGAGGGTCTTGGGCAGTTCCTCATTGCCACCTTCCTCGAGAAGGATGCGCAGGTTCCTGGTGAGACGGTCTTGCAGCATGGCCATCGTACTCCAGCTCATGGCCCACTCGGGGATAGGGTTGCGCTGTTCCCAGCCGCCGCACGCGAACTGGTAGAAGTCATCACATGGTTGTACGGTGTGGTCCATCGAGGCTATTATTCTAAAATCTGCAAAGGAGGAGATTGTTGATCAGACAAGAGGACTTGAACTTTTATTTGAGAATGGTTTCTTTATAACTAACTGACTTTATAACTAACTAACTTTGGACAAAGAAGTTCAGAATTTTTAGCAGTAAAGTTATATAACAAACTCCCACTTAGTACCAAATAAATTAAAACAAAAAATAGCTACATTAAGGACATTAAATGTTGGCTGAAGGAACTATCGGAAAGTGAACTTACTAGTATACTTAAAACAACGTCATAGAAGTTTCTGGAAAACCTTATCCAAACAATGAAGTGAAACCACAGAAGTCGCTGAAAACTTATCCAAAGCATAGTCCTCCTCAGCACAGGATCTCCTAGTGAGGAGGACTACGAATATATTTTCTATTTTATATATATATACCTAACATGTTTCATATAAAAATGTAAAAAATAATAAATGTATAGTTACTAAATAAAAAAAAAATAAAAATAGCAAGTACCCGGCATGCGTTGCTATGCCACTTAATAAAGAATTTGTTTCTTCCTGCGTGTCCTTTCCCATTCGTCCCGTTCCCGTTCCTTTCCCGCATCCCCTTCCCCTCTCGCGTTCCCTCACCCCACTCCCCTCTCCCCCGCCCCGCGAACCCCCCTCTCGAGTTCCCCTCCCCTCTACAGAGTTCTCTAGTACATTTGGTTTTCAAACAGCTCGCGTGCCACCTATTGCAATTTTTTTATACAAATTTCATAATGCCAGAGCACACCGATTCTTTCATATAAACTTTGTCCTGACAATAACGAACACAAAAAAGAAGAATTATTTAATTTGGTACAGTCATTCGGAAGTTATCCGCGTACATACATTTCATAGACAGCGGGAGCAACTTTACTTTATACTATGTAAAGATAAGTTTTCGTGTGTTTTGCTAACTCCTCTTTTGACAATTTCGCAGGAATGAGAAGAATTAGGATAACATGGTGTCCCCGTCCCCCCCCCCCCCTTCCCCAAAATTTTGACTTCACAAATGTGTACAAAATTGGTGGGTGTCTAGAGAATTTCAGAAATAGGCTTTTTCGTCTATAAAAAGATTGTCAGGCCCAAAATTCTCCCCGTTTCTAAACATTCCACGGGGAGCCATAGAGCTACGAAAATATAAATAACACCATATTCAATATTTTTGTGACAATATCCTTCGTAATTTTTTTTCCACGGTCGGGTGTCACCTCCCGTCGGGTGTAGTGGCACCCGGGGCGGTCCGCCTACCCCGCCCCACCCTCGCTACGCTACTGCTGCGACGGAAGTAGGACGATTTCAAATATTGTCAGGTTAAATGTAACCGAAGAAAGTGGGCCTGTGGCGTCTTTTTAGGGAAAGGAAGAAGAGGAAGTTCTGGGAAGGAAAAAAAGGTATGAGAAGTGGGTATGATTCTGGGGGTCAATGTGTCCAGGAGTGATCTATCTATCCCTCCCACTGCTGTGCAAGGCGGTGGGTCGAGAGAGTCCGGCTGGACAGTTCTAGGTTAGGTCTCCCTCAATCGCTCCCGATCCCCAGTCGCTCCCGATCCAGCCCGCCACGCAGTAGGTGGGCAGAGGCATTCGCTACCAAGACCTAGACAAACCTCACCCCATGAACCCAGGAACACTTGCTAAGTCACCAAAAGAAGCGAACCACTAGAGGTAACATGGAAGGGATGTTGGTTATCAATAAATGGTACTCGGAGCGGCGGTACACATATGCGCCTTCCAAATTGGAAACTGCAAGAATGTTAACTCCAATATAGAAAATTTTGCAGAAAAGGTAAGGAACGGTTATCATTGCTTGATAAATCATTAATTTTTTTAACAGATCAGTGAATATAACTGCATTTCTTGTTGCCTGGTTTAAATTTTTAAGATAAGTACGGGAAGCTTAGATCCTAAATGACCCAAGAGGTTTTTTAATCGTTTTTCAATCGATTGGACATTATCAAGTGGAGTTTTTAAATTTTTACCAAAAAACAAAATGGCATTAGTGAAGTGGTTTTCAGCCTACGATTCCAAAATTATACTGCAAACCATCGCTGTGATAATTATACTGCAAGCCATCGCTATAATAATTACAGTGAAACCCTCTTCCAAGGGGAGGCGTCTACTAATATCTACAGGAATTCCAAAAACTGAACAAATCGGACTAATATCTATGAGAACCAAAGTGAGGACGAATATCTGCAGCTCAAACTGCTGACTAATATCTATGAGAACCAAAGTGTGGATGAATATCTACAGCACTGACAGAGGTTGGGTTAGGTTAGGTTAGGTTAGTTATTACGTAATTGAAGTAATTTATGCTTTTCCGTACAACCTCTTGCTCATCTTCCCTCTGTAGATATTAGTCCCACCTACGCTCCATAGATATTAGTCACCACTGGGACCGTCATAGATATTCGTCCGACCTTAGCTCTGCAGATATTAGTCCACACTCTGAAGTTCATAGATATTAGTCTAACATATGAGCTGTAGATATTCGTCCGACATACAGGCTGTAGATATTAGTATCTGATGTCTTCCAAGGGACCGGAGATAACAAACTTCTTAAGCAAGAAAACCTTACATGTGGGAAAAATTGGGCCAATATTGAGCCGAGGGACCGAAAAAACCAAACCAAACGAAAAAACGAAATGTCTTAACAGAGAACTTCTTAAGAGGGTTTCATTGTATACTGTAAGTCATCGCTGTAATAATTAATAATTATACTGCAAGACATCGCTGTAATAATTATAGTGCAATCCATCGCTGTAATAATTATACTGCAAGACATCGCTGTAATAATTATACTGCAATCCATCGCTGTAATAATTATACTGCAAGACATCGCTGTAATAATTATACTGCAATCCATCGCTGTAATAATTATACTGCAAGACATCGCTGTAATAATTATACTGCAATCCGTCGCTGTAATAATTATACTGCAAGACATCGCTGTAATAATTATACTGCAATCCGTCGCTGTAATAATTATACTGCAAGCCATCGCTGTAATAATTATACTGCAATCCATCGCTGTAATAATTAGATTGTGTAATTTTTGTTGGTGATGTCAAATACATATTTAAATGGGTATACCAAAATTTTTCTATAAGCTATCGCTGTAAAAACATACAGTAATTTTTGTTGGCAAAAAAATCATGGGAATGCTTAGGGGTATTCTAGTCTAGAAAAAAAAAATCGTTAGTTTAGATATTAGATATATTTTTTTTTTACATGAGCTCCACACAGGAGACCCTGAGGAAAATAATTTCCCTCAGGGCCTATGCCATCTTTGGGGATGCTGTGTGGACGATTTTTTTAAGGAAAGGAAGGAGAGTTCTGGGAAGGAAAAGGGTTTAAGGGGTGGGTATGAATCTGGGGTTAAGTGTGTCCTGGTCATTCGCCTCCAAGACCTAGACAAACCTCACCCCATGAACCCGGGCACCCCTGCTAAATCACCAAACGTAGCGAACCACTTGGGCTGACCTATGGTAGAGGTATTGGTTATCCAATAAAGGTTCTCGGGGAGGCGGTACCCATTCCCGCCTCCCAATTGAAAATATATCTTCTTAAAATGATTTTTCAAAATCCGAATTATTTTAAAAGATATAGCCATTTTAGTTCGACCGGTTCAGAGGGAATCTAACTAGAATCTAAACCGAGCAATACTTTAAACGCGTGTTTCTCGAAACTACTTTTTTCGAGACGGTTGATGCGATATCTCAAGTTCTACTGAACCAATTTATTTGAAATTTGGTGTCAGCCTTCTCTATACATTACTCTATCGCAACAACCAAAACTATAAAATAAATAAAATTTTTACTGTTTTTAAAAAATTCGGAAAAGTTAAAAAAAAACTGGAAAAAAAATGTCTTTTTATTTCAGACAATCGCCATTTGGTGAATAAAAAGTTTCATTTTTCCTTGGTTCGGACCATAGCAATTCGGTTCAATTTGGGAGGCGGGAATGGGTACCGCCGCCCCGGGAACCTTTATTGGATAACCAACACCACTGCAATAGGTCAACCCAAGTGGTTCGCTACATTTAATGATTTAGCAGGGGTGCCCGGATTCATGGGGTGAGGTTTGTCGAGGTCTTGGAGGCGGATGACCAGGACACACTGAACCCCAGATTCCTACCCACCCCTTAAACCCTTTTCCTTCCCATAACTCTCCTCTCCTTACTTTCCTTAAAAAAACCCCTCCACACAGCATCCCCAAAGATGGCATAGGCCCTGAGGGAAATTATGTTCCTCAAGGCCTCCTATGTGGAGCTCATGTAAAAAAAATAGTAGCATTTGTCTCGATTAAGAATTAATTTGATTTTTTTCCAAATTACTAGGAAAGTTGCAATCGTGTCAACCAGGGCGCGCCATTTTTTGAGATCCTCCACTGAAACACACTGTAACTTGTTTAATTTTTAATTTTTTCGTTTGATTTTTTTTATAAGTATGTTATTTAATGTTTAATAAATATTTGGTAAAATAATGGCTAGTAATTTTTTTTATTGCCCCAGTAAAAATACCTACAATTCAGGGCCCGCAACCCGGATTTGTACCGATTTATTACATAATATTTCCCTTAAACACGGTAAGTTTTAAAGCTCTTTAAAAAATATATGTTATTCTTGAAGATAATATCTAGACTTTGCCCGCGCCGAAACGCAAATTATATAAAATTCCCTAGATAGAAAAAAATCGCAAAGTATGCTCCAAAAATTATTATTAACACGTTTGTTTCAGTTATTTTACAAGTTATATGTATGAAAAAATTCACAGTGTTTCTTTAAATGCTGTTTAAGATAATGTCCGCGAGATTTTTGCTCTATTTTAAACGAGTCGTGTTTTATTAAACATTTTCGCATCGATTTTGTCGCTGTAAATGTTAGCGCTCTCCTCTAACATTCGTAATTTCGTATCTTTCCATCTTCTTCTTTTCGGGCCCGGGTGCAGAGCCTTCATGCTTCTAGACTAGAATACCCCTTCAAGAAGTTTGAAATGGTTTTAGTGTGAATGAATAAATAATTACCCGTGGAGAGATATTCTTCAGAGAGACGGAGATGGGGGGCGTGTTGGCTCATCCCGAAGAAAACTACTACAGCACTAAGGCACACTCCCACCACCAACATGCTCACTAGAAACACCAGCACCGAGGAATGTCGCATCGGCTTGTCTCGACTGCAAATCAAAATTACTCATATTAGACAATCAAATAAAACACCACAGGGTTCGGAAGGACATGGCCGACTGCATTATAATATGCGAGCCTGAGGTGTGTAAATAACTCCAGACCCTCTGCGTACACTTGAGCAGTTGATAGTAAAATTGTAGTATTAGGGGCTAGTTTAGCTGACAATGAACACGAAGAGTTAACGTACGAGGGCTCCTCTAGTATAGCATTGCAATTACACGAAATATTGACGTTGGATGACCTGGCAAGGGAGGCGTAGACGGCTCGTCACTGGTAGATGTTTGAGCCGAATGTAGGTTACGTGAGTATTGGTTTTAACTGAGGCGTCTACTAATATCTACAGGAATTCCAAAAACTGAAAAAAATCGGACCAATATCTATGAGAACCAAAGCGCGTAGGAATATCTACAGCTCAAACTGCTGATTAAGATCTATGAAAACCAAAGTATTGACGAATATCTACAGTACTGGCAGAGGTTGGATTTGCAATTATGTATAGCATATTGGAATAACGTAATATTGCGTATGCAGTTTAAAAAACTTAATTTATGTATGTATGTATGTAAAAATCCCTAATATCGGACTATTGGACAAATTTAACTGAATATTAAGGATTTGGGTTTTTGTTTCAACAGCTTTCTTTATTTCGAGTGCTTCTAAATTATTTAGTCTGTTACCATGACCATTTCTATGTCAGTTAGGTTAGGTTAGGTTAAGTTGTGGTGCCGTGTATTTCGAAATAAATAAATATCTTTGTGTTATGACCTCCATGTTTGTTCAATAAATTATTGTCCTCGTAAACAGCAAAATACGTAATATTATGCAAAAACTTCATGTACGTACTTTAAACGTTTAATCCTTTACGTGATTAGTAATTACGTAATTGAAGTAATTTATGCTTTTCCGTACAATCTCTTGCTCAGCTGCCCTCTGTAGATATTAGTTCAACCTACGCTCTGTAGACATTAGTCAACACTGGGACCGTCATAGATATTCGTCCGACCTTAGCTCTGTAGATATTAGTCAACACTCTGAAGTTCGTTTGATATTAGTCCAACATATGAGCTGTAGATATTCGTCCGAAATTTAGGCTGTAGATATTTTTAGTATCTGGAGTCGTTTTAACTCTACTACTACTCTCGAAGTGTAGGAATGTATGGTGACGTTTTTTGGATATAACAACCGACGATTTGCACGAATTGATCGTATGCAATCCGCTGAGACAATTCACACAGGCAGGTTTTAATTTAATAAATTCAAATCGGGCCTGTGGCGAACTCAAACCTTTAAACACTGTGAGCAAACATTAAATGAATGACCAGTCTATTTGCAAAAAATACGAACTTTCGCGGGCGGAGCCGGAACTTGGATACTCTCATTGCTCGCGACGAACGTTTTGTAATTATTTGCACGTGATGAAGAGGTATCCGCCTTATTTATACCACCGTGATCCGTTCTGATATTTTTACTTTTTCTTTCACAAATGAGATCAACTCATTGTATGCAGGAATTTCTTGAGTTCTAACTGCCATTGCAAAATTTTGTGACGTTTGAGAATCAATTTTCCTTGGCTCTGCCACCGGTCCCGAAAAGAAGAAGATGGAAAGATACGAAATTACGAATGTTAAGAGGAGAGCGCTAACATTTACAGCGACAAAATCGATGCGAAAATTGCGAAAATGTTTAATAAAACATGACTCGTTTAAAATAGAACAAAAGTCTCGCGGGCATTATCTTAAACAGCATTTAAAGAAACACTGTGATTTTTTCATACATATAACGTAAAATAACTGAAAGTCTAGATCAGGGCTTCCCTAACTGTGAGTCGCGACGCCCCGGGGCGCCGCGGTATCATCCCAGGGGCGTCGTGAGGCAATCTTTATAGCGTCTCCCACACGCACACTTCGGAGCGACCGAGTCCCGCGCCACTTATTAATCAAGAATATCGTTCCATTAGCACTGCAGCGTTGAGGGTTTTATTACCGTTTGCGACATCATACTTGTGCGAGACAGGTTTCTCTGCAGTTGCAGTAATTAAGAACAAGTACAGATCGAAAATAAATTTGGAGACAGAGACGAGAGTGGCAATTTCGAAACTTCAACCTCGTTTTGAGAAACTATGCTCAGAAAAGCAAGCACATCCTTCTCATTAATACCAAAGAAAAAACGGCGTGGTTGCTTTTTCATCTTTTTTTGTTTGCTTCCATTTTTGTTTTTATGTTGTGTCCTTTATTTTCTAATAAAAAATTTAGATACTATTTGGAGTTTTTTTGACAAATTATTTTCTGTTATTAGGGAACGTACCCATACTACGTGACCCGTTCAGGGGGGGGGGCTTCAAAATACCACCCTTGGTACAAATGAGCGGCCGGGGGCTTAGATTTTCAGTCACCGGGGGGGGGGGGGGGGGGGGGCGTCGCAAAAATATGGTAACTTCCCAAGGGCGTCACAGTTGAAATAAGTTTGGGAAGCCCTGGTCTAGATATTATCGTCAAGAATAACATATATATATATTTTTAAGAGCTTTAAAACTTACCGTGTTTAAGGGAAATATGTAATAAATCGGTACAAATCCGGGTTGCGGGCCCTCAACGCACAGTGTAATAATATGAAGTCAATTAAATCTTCAATATCCAACTGTTTTAACGCCAAAACAGATGAAGCGTACCTTTCAACAGACGAATCAAGACTAATAGATGTATTTGTACAACCCTTTATGTCAAGAATATTATTCAAATAATATGTGCCTAGTGCACGTTTATCTTCTTTTTTTTTACATGAGCTCCACACAGGAGGCCCTGAGGAAAATAATTTCCCTCAGGGCCTATGCCATCTTTGGGGATGCTGTGTGAAGGATTTTTTTAAGGAAAGGAAGGAGAGGAGAGTTCTGTGAAGGAAAAGGGTTTAAGGGGTGGGTAGGAATCTGGGGTTCAGTGTGTCCTGGTCATCTGCCTCCACAAACCTCACACCATGAACCCGGGCACCCCTGCTAAATCACCAAAACGTAGCGAACCACTTGGGGTGACCTATGGCAGAGGTGTTGGTTATCCAATAAAGGTTCCCGGGGCGGCGGCACCCATTCCCGCCTCCCAAATTGCAATCTTGATATTTCGAAACCAACGAATCCCATATAATCTTGTATATACGTCTCTCCGGTAGGTATAATACCCGCGGTAACCTGCAACGCGCTATGCGTTAATTTACCTACCAAATACTGCACACGTTGCGAATCATCAGCTGTGTATTATTATGGATGTTCGATTTGAATGACTGTTTGCAAGGGCGGACCCAGGATTTTTTCCTAGGGGGGGCACAAGGGGCGGACGGGAAAAAATCAACAATTACTGTTAGGATTTTTTTCTGGGGGGGGGGGGGCACAAGGGGCAGAAGGGCAAAAAAATCAACAATTACTGTTAGGATTTCTTCTGGGGGGGGAGGGGCACAAGGGCGGACGCGGAAAAAAAATCAACAATTACTGTTAGAAATAAACTTGAAGTTTCATACGAGTTCAAGTATGTATAGGAAAGTTTATGAAGGTATCAAAATAATCGAAAAATTAAATGTTTAATAAAGACAGTTTTAGCTTCTAAGTATGTACTGTGGTGGAATCTCCACAGTACACAAAAATACCGTCTGGGGGGGGCGCGTGCCCCCCCCCCCCTAAATCCGCTAGTGACTGTTTGGCTACTGAAATTAGCATTTATGGCACATCTTTTTAGCCACCTTAATAATTTAAACAAGAACCTCCAAAGTAGAGAAGAAAATATTTTAACAGCTAAAGATAAAGTCAAAGCATTTCACGCGAAACTTCATTTGTGGTCAACCTCTCTGCAAAACAATATATTTGAGTATTTTCCATGTGTTCAGAAGACTGTTAAAGATACAGAGCTTGCATACTTTGCAAGAGAAACTATTAACAGACTTGCACTCTGAAGCTGACAATGGGCGTAGATGGTTTTTGAACCTTTTTTTGGATAAATAAATAGATTAAACCTTACAAATCTCACAGATTTAGCTCCTGACGGCACGCTTAAAATGGCATTTCATTCTCAAAGAATTGACATGTTTTGGATGTAAGAAAAGAAGTGTATCCAGAGCTGGCAAGGGAAGCTCTAAAATTATTACTTAATGCCATTTGCTACTTCTTACTTATGTGAACTGACATTCTCTTCAATGGTGGACATTCAAACTAAAATTATTAGTGTCATTTTCCACTTCTTACTTACGTGAACTGACATTCTCTTCAATGGTGGATATTCAAACTAAAATTATTATTCTCGTTTGCCACTTCTTACTTATGTGAACTGACATTCTCTTCAATGGTGGACATTCAAACTAAAATTATTAGTGTCATTTGCCAATTCTTACTTATGTGAACTGACATTCTCTTCAATGGTGGACATTCAAAATTCAAACTAAAATTATTAGTGTCATTTTCCACTTCTTTCTTATGTTAACTGACATTCTCTTCAATGGTGGACATTCAAAATTCAAACTAAAATTATTAGTGTCATTTTCCACTTCTTTCTTATGTTAACTGACATTCACTTCAATGGTGGACATTAAAACTAATAAACAAAAATTTTAACAAAACAAAAAACGACTTCAAAAAATGCATTGAAAAGTAAAAAAATAATTTCGTATTCTTCTACAACTTAATAATCAACTTACTTTTTCTACTCATCAATATGTAGGTACGATTGTTATTTTTGGAGTCGGCGTCAGCCCAGGTAGGTTTCTAACTACATACATAGTTATAGGTGAAATGTGCTTGTGTCGCACGCGTTACTTGACGAGGCGAGAGGCGAGAGCGGGGCCGCGGCGTGAGGGTAGCTGTCAAGTGAACACACCGGGCCGGGAACCTTGGCTGACACAGACTCCAAAAATAACAATCGTACCTACATATTGATGAATAGAAAAAGTAAGTTGATTATTAAGTTGTAGAAGAACACGAAATTATTTTTTTTTTTTACTTTTTAGTGCATTATTTAAGTCTTTTTTTGTTTTGTTAAAATTTTTGTTTATTTTTTGATTTTTAGTGAATCTGAAGTACAGTAACTAATTTGTCTGAATATGATTAATACTAATAAATGATTCGGCTGAGTATCGTTAATTTGCTCCTAAGAATTGAAGAGTTCCGTTACTTTGTCATGGATCCCATAATCAGAACCTAACCAAACTCTTATCAAACTACCATTAGTCCAGTAACTTTATACATCACAGTATGCGTTAAATCCGGTAGTTCTGATTTTTTGCAGACTTGTTTATGATGTTGGCCTAATGAATAATCCAAGTTTTCGACCTCGAGCGCCGAGCGCAACTTTGTCAAAAATCGAAAAAACCGCGAAAAAATCGTTAATTTTTCAAATTTTGGTGATTATAACCCTAAAGGACTAGTTTTAAAAAAAAAAAAATTATGTCGTTTTTAAAGTAGACTAAATTTTCTACAATATGATACTAGAACTGTCTCTGTAGACAAAAATAGTTTTTAAGATTAAGCCTTCCAAAGTTTGTGACTTCGAGCGCAAAACGCGAAAAAATCGTTTTTTTTTCAAATTTTGGAGATTACAACCCTAAAGGACTAGTTTTTCAAAAAACTTTGTAAGATGTTTTTAAAGTAGACTAAATTTGCTACGATATGATACTAGAACTGTCTTTGTAGACTCAATAATTTTTTAGATTAAGCCTTCCAAAGTTTGTGACCTCGAGCGTAAACCGCGAAAAAATCGTTTTTTTTTTTCAAATTTCGGCGATTATAACCCTAAAAGACTAGTTTTTGAAAAAACTTTCTTCGGACGTTTGTAAAGTAAACTAAATTTGCTACAATATGATACTAGAATTGTCTCCGTAGACCCAATAGTTTCCGAGGTTAAGCCTTTCAATTCATTTATCATTTTTTTCGAACTTCGCAATTTTTTGCAATTCTGTCGTTCTGAATGAATTTTGACCCTGATTATACTACCAAAGCCCTGTACTTTTATGATGGGATTATGGTGTTTAAGCTAAGCTACGAATAATGAAGTAAAAAGATAAAAAAACAAAGTATTTCCTTTTTATTTATTTAAAAAGGATAAGTACAACAAAAGTTTATTTGTTAGGAAACTGAGTAATATTCAAAATCAAAAAATTAAATTAATTTAACCCTCTTGGAAGATCCCGGTTGAGGTTCGTCCGTATCTGAATCGACGTATTGGGATGGCATATCCTCATCAGGAGATAGTGATGAATCGTCGACGTCTTGTGCCCACAAGTCATCCTTCATTTCGACATCGGACAGATCGTCGCCTTCTGGGATATCTATTACTTCAACATCAGGTAAATTGTCATAAGAGGCCCCACTACAGTGCCTGCAGACTGATGAGCATTTTAATCCTGCCTTCCTGCAGCTGCACGCGTTCCTACAACCCTTCGTGCAGTCGCAAGAAATCACCCGCAAGAGGTGTTGTGGGGCTGCATCTCTGGTCATCATTTTGGGGTTGAGGCCTTGTGGCGTGGATATCCACCCCCAGGAGAGAGGGTTCAGTGTGACTCCCAACCACGCCTGAACCTGTAAGAAGATTGTACATGAGAATAGAAAATGATGAATGATACGTAACTGATGCAGGGACAAATTTTTACCTGACGGTATGTCCGCAAGGAGAAATCGAGCAGAGTCTCGTGTAGAAGGTAAGCTGGCTGGATTGAAGCTGGTTTTCGTCGCAGCCCTGGCGAATAGTTGGTACCGCAGCTCGTCAAGGTTAAGGGTGTTGGGGTTGCCTTCGTATAGAGCAATTATGACTCGTTCTCCTGCTGCTGCTATATCGTCAGGTGTAGAGTCGGTGTCGAGAAAAATCGCAGCTTGCTTTTCAAAGTCCGGATTTTTTTCGACTATGGACATCATTTGTATGTTCCCTAAGCCAAAGAAGCAGGATGTCGAGTCACAACCACTAAAGGCGTGGATGAAGAGGAAAAGCTCTGTTTTCAAAGAGGATTTTGAAGAAGCGATGCTGGAATACAATACATCTGATGCTTTGCCTCTTCCACATTTATTGTAAAAAATTTCACGTTGGTTTGAGATCGTAGTAAGGGTGATCAGCAAGTCAATGTCCTCACCAACGATTACCACTATATCATAGGTAGAGGCAGCAGTTACAGCTCTAGTGATGATGAGCCTATCACCATCTTCCTCTGCTTGGAGTACTTGAATGTTGTGATTTCCCATTTTTGTTGCCGGCAGTTTTATGAAACGAATCTTGTTTTTGTCATTTGACAAGAATTTCTGTTGAGGAACCTGTGAAACGGTTTTCTCATCAACGATTATCTCTCGCGATGAGTGTAACTCGGTTCTTCGAAGACGCTCAGAGCTCTTTGTGTTTGAAAACTCTTTGTGTTTGTAATGTACTGTATGTATCTGTCAGCTATCGCACCAAATGATGGACTTCGAGGCCACACAACTTTGTGAAGTAGATGCCCTCCATCCACTTCTACAAACTTCGTTAACCCTTGCTTCTCATTTAAGGCTATAGGTTCAAATACTGAATACAAGGTGGATTTTGTGCCCTTTCTCATCCCCTCTTCAGAGAAAAATGACATTGAGATGACATTGTTCGTAAGTGAAGAACTCTCGCAATTCTTCATCCGATTGTTTTAAGACACACAACCTGTGAAACAGTGTTAGAGAATCAACAGTTACCTGTTTATTGCCAACAGTAACAGTTCGTACAGCTGAAAAAGGGACGCAACATTGTTTTTACGTTTGAATTTCACTTCTTGAAAGTTCTGGCCAACCATCTTTAGCATCGATTCTCTCCCAATCTCTAGAGCCATGTGCTGTTGAAACTAGATTCTCCAACCAGGCCACGGCTGATGGACATAATGAAATCTACTGTAAGGAATGTAGGGTGCTGTGCAAACCATCTACAGAGTTTTTCAGTATCTGATTCATCTCTGGTGACACGAGATGGTCTATTAGGTCTACAGAGACAATTCTAGTATCATATCGTAGCAAATTTAGTCTACTTTAAAAACATCTTACAAAGTTTTTTCAAAAACTAGTCCTTTAGGGTTGTAATCTCAAAAATTTGAAAAAAAAAACGATTTTTTCGCGTTTTGCGCTCGAAGTCACAAACTTTGAAAGGCTTAATCTTAAAAACTATTTTTGTCTACAGAGACAGTTCTAGTATCATATTGTAGAAAATTTAGTCTACTTTAAAAACGTCATAATTTTTTTTTTCAAAAACTAGTCCTTTAGGGTTATAATCACCAAAATTTAAAAAAAAAACGATTTTTTCGCGGTTTTTTCGATTTTTGACAAAGTTGCGTTCGGCGCTCGAGGTCGAAAACTTGGATTATTCATTAGGCCAACATCATAAACAAGTCTGCAAAAAATCAGAACTACCGGATTTAACGCATACTACCCCATACATTCAGGCGACAAAGTTACTGGACTACATTGAAGTATGTCCTTTCCAATAAAAAAGAATCATCGAAATCGGTTAGCGTGATATTGAGTTATTCGTCCATTTATCGCGCACACTTAATACAAATTTAAGACTTATATGGTTTTCTCATGGATGCCGTTATCAGAACTGGACCAATTTGAAATGAAACCACACGGGAAGAACCAGCTATCAAATAAAAAAAGAATTATCAATATCGGTTCACCTAGTCAAAAGTTCTGAGGTAACAAACATAAAAAAATACAGTCGAATTGAGAACTTCCTCCCTTTTGAAGTCGTTTATAAAGAGAAAGAGGCTTAAATTAGAAAATGATTTGATTATTAACATATCAAAATAGCACCACGATTTGAAATTTTTTGAAAAATAAACAAGCTGTTTATTTTCTGCAGTTAGAACCTCGCATTTTTCCTTTTGCCGGCGACCCCCCGAGTAAGGCTTCGCGACCCCCCTAGGCTAATATACTGCCACGTATAATAAATATCGATGAACTTTTATCGTGTCATGTAGAGGTGGGCAAAATTGAATGACTGAATTAAATGAATAAATTCAATCTTGTGACATAGGTACTCGATCTGATTCTCAATTTCAAAAGGAATTGATTCTTCATTCCTCATCTTTGGCCTTGCACCGTAAGTTTATATTTTCCATTTATTTTACTGTTAAATTATTTCAATGAATGATTTGTACCGTAAACGATTTAAATATTATAATGATTCGTAAATATTTAAATATTATTCTATGGGCGGCGCGCCCATAGAATAATAGTGCAAAACACGTAAAGTATCCCGCTCCCGCGAGCCATTCGTAAGACACCCGTAGGTACCAACTTCATCGTGGTCAGACCAAGTGAAATACGATCGCGAATCGGCCGAGTCTCTTTTACAACGCAAGAATTAATACATTGGTTCATTCAGTACATGATCCTGTCATAGTCCGCTGCGCCGTCCTAGTCCTGTACCCGTCGCATCTCTAGTACCTATTCTGTCGCTAGTTAAGAGGGCATTACCAGAGAAAACCAGAAATATGTCATTTTCAAGTCAGATTTTAGACGTATTGACTCTTTTCCACAAAAAATTATAAATGGATTTCAAAAGATTGTTCTTTTATCTAGCATTCGCATGTGATAAATTTTGAGATTTTTTTTTTATTTTTAGTATAATAAGGTTATTCCATAGGTCGTTGGCAGATTTGTTAAATTTTCAAAAAAGATTTTGTATTATACCACACCCATTTCAAATAATATAATTATGCAGTAAAATAAATCAATACACTATCTAGCAAACGCATGTTTCAGAATTTTAATTTAGTTTCAATAAAATCATTAAAAAATATGTACGTACATGTGTTTCTTGACGAAAATTGGTCCATTTGTGTATTTATTTGCGCACTTACAAACTAATATATTTCAGATTTTTTTAACATTCTTATTAAATTTAGACATTATTGAAAAATGATAAATACCTATTATCAAAAAATAATTACAAAAAGTACATTATTTTAATAGTTTTATCATCACGCCTTTCAGCATTTTTGGATGAAGGTATAAATTAAAGCTAACACATTAACCCCTTAGTACAATTTTTCAAAACGACATAATTCGTAATTTTTTTTTAAAGTGAAATAGGCAAATTCACCCTACGAAGAGTGCTTTGGTAGTGAAAACTTCTTTAACACCGTTGTGTTTTGAAACTCGATAAAACAAAGAATAACTACATTAAAAAGAGGCAAACACCTACATCTATAGGATTTGGTCTAATCGGACTCTTCTTTGTGCGGTGCTTCGTAGCCGGCCTCCTCTTAGTGCGGTGCTTAGTAACCTCCCCACTCATGTCTTCTTAGTTTTCTGAATTAGATAATATATATATATTTTTTTTTTTCTTTGGTTTAAATAGAATTAAAGGAATGAATAGAAGGAATCAATTCAAAAGGCCAGGAGAATCAGATTGAATCGATTCACTCCTGGGAATAAATCTGCCCATGTCTAGTGTCATGTGAAAGTCAAACCAAATGATAAGTTCGCAGAGAACAAAGAATAAATTTAATGAACGTTAAATGTCAAATTAAAAAATTCGCCTGAAATCAAAGTGTTGCCATATAAAAAAAAATCAGTGTGGAATTTTACAAAATTAATAGGAACATTTTCGGAGACGGGACATTTTCATGTAGTGACGTCACAGGCCCAAATAATGGATTTATTTATTTAAAAAAAAAATGTACATTTCTAAAAATTTTTACTAACATTTTCGTAATCTTAGTAAAAAAATCTATCTACACGATTTTTTCCAAGTCGTTATGAAATCCATCCAAGAAACCTATGTACGCAAGTAACAAAAGGAAGTGGAAAATAGTCAATGACTACAGGAAATAAAATGACGTTACAATAGGCCACTTGCATGGACTTCATAACGACTTGGAAAAAATCGTGTGGATAGAGTTTTTTACTAAGATTACGAAAATGTTAGTAAAAAGTTTTAGAAATGTACAGTTTTTTTTATTTTTAAATAAATAAATCCATTATTTGGGCTCGTGAAGTCACTACATGAAAATGTCCCGTCGCCGAAAATGTTCCTATTAATTTGATAAAATTCCACACTGATTTATTTTTTTATATGGCATCACTTTGATTTCAGGCGAATTTTTGAATTCGTTCACTAGATTTATTGTTTGTTCTCTGCGAACTTATCATTTGGTTTGATTTTTTGACAGATGTTCTGAAGAGAACCCCGTACAATTAATGGGTACGGGGTACATCCTCTTCAGAACATGAAGAGGATGTCGGTACATGTTTTAGAGGTATAATGATTATGGTGCTGATTTTAACAAAATAAAATTTTATAATATTCTTATTATTATAAAATTTACAAGTTCAAGTATATTACATTGAATTTAGTAATATAGACGCTGTACATTATAATGATTTATGATCAATAAGATGGATCAAGGAAAAAAATATTTATGAGATGTAATATTTTTGGTATGCCTCGTTATTCTCCTGTGCCATTCGTGTGGAAAACGTTCTTTTTTTTTAAATGATTTTCGGCTTTGTAATTATCGTTTTTCCACACCTATAAAATTATGTCCCGTCTTTCCGGTTTATAAAAAATGGTCTGATTTTTCGTATTGAAATTTTCAAAAAATCCCCAGGGTTTCAAAAATACGATTAAAAAAAAAAAAAAATACAGAATGTCTTAGAATATTTGCCTAAACCGGAAAAAAAATTAAAAAAATGTGATGCAAGTGGCCACCAAAATATATTACTTCTTCAAACACATCAAACTTATTTTGGGGCACCATTTTAATTCGAAATTAATAAATAGAATAGGTACTTAGTTTTCACCACTTTTATTATCTATAATATAAAAATGAATCGCTAAATGTGTTGGTAAGCGCAAATCTCGAGAGCAGCTGAACCGATTTCACTAATTCTTTTTTTAGAATATTCCTTGAAGTACGAGGATGGTTTTTACGGAGAGAAAAATTAAGAAAATTGCGCAGAAAATTGGATAATTTCAGAAAACATGAGCACGTTTGACAGTTCGCGTATTTGAGAATGACATTTTGCAAAACATTGATTGTTCAATCAGGATTCTATTTTTGAAAATCTTTAATAAATTTATTTAAAGTAGGTACTCCCCTAATAGTTTGAATCGAATCAAGAATTTTAGATATTTTTAATAGATACCTATGTTAGGTACCAAATTTAATATACATGAAAAATGGAAATTTGAATAAAAATTGTAAAAGGTGGCACGCGGGCTGTTTAAAAACTGAATGTACTGGGATTGAATATATGGAACGCGGGAGGATGGTTAACGGGGCGAGGGGAAGGGGACGTGTAGGGAGAAGGGGAACTCGGGAGGGGGGTTCGTGGGATGGGGGAAGGGGGGGGGGGGAAGTGGAGTGGGGAGAGGGAAGGTGGACGTGACGGAGTGGGAACGTGAGAGGGGAAGAGGACGCAGGAGAAGAAGGGGAACAGGAAGAACGGGAACACTCAGGGAGGAACACACTCAAGGAGAAACAATTTCTTTATTAAATGGCATAGCAACGCATGCCGGGACCAGCTAGTTGTTTATAAAAATATTTCAATAATCTATGTACCTACATAAATTAATCTCTACCCGCGTCGGGGGGGGGGGGTGGGGGGGGGGGGGGGTGTTGGACTTTGAAACAATGTAAGCAGTCAAATTATTTCGAATAATTTATCAATTTACGCAAGTACGTAGTAGTCACCTATGTGCAACACTGATCCGTTTGAAAATGGCTTGAAAACAGTGAGCGCGTGCACGAAGCGGCAACATCGCAAAACTAAGTAAGGATGCTACGCAACATCGATTGCCGATTACGTCAAATCTGATAATTAAATCGCTTATTAGGGAGAAAAAAATACCGAACCGCCCATACTTCGGTATTTTTGTCATACCGAACACCGAACACGGTGCTAAAATACCGAATGGTTCGGTAGAATACCGAACACCTGGCAACCCTGGTCACGCCATAACTTCAGAACGACTTTACCTATTTCATTAATCTTTTATTTTAAGGTTTCTAATACTTTGTAGAAGGTTCTTATGGAAAAAAAGAATTAAGTAAGAAAATTGCGCAGAAAATTGAATAATTTCAGAAAACTTAATGACTATTCGACTTCGCACATTTGACAGTTCGCGCGTTTGATGAAATTGAATTTAGCAGGCAGCTGTTTTTTTTTAATTAAAAGAATTTTATTGTATATGGGTTTTTTAAATTACGTATAGATATTTTAAATAGGTACCTATGTTCAGTGGCGTAGCTAGTATGGGTGGCAAGCGGGGCGGATTACGTGGTGTCTCACCCGTGGTGGTTTTTTCTGGTGACCGGACAACTCAGAATGAAACCAACTCAGAAGCACCTCTGAAAGGTCATTAGGGAACGTACCCATACTACGTGACCTGTTCAGGGGGGGGGGTCTTCAAAATACCACGCTTGGTACAAATGAGCGGCAGGGGGCTTAGGTTTTTGGGGGAGGGGGGGGGGGGGGGGGGTTAAAAATTGCAAAAAGTTGGTCACGTAGTATGGGTACGTTCCCACGAGTGAAGATAAAAAAAATATATAAAAAATTGGTTAAGAGCGTTTAACCAGCCAGCGGACGAAAATCCACATTTCGTCGAAAGTTGTTCTTCCGATCGTGCAGGGCGGTTACAATGAGAAAGATTAATTATTCTCCGTACCAGCTTTTTAAAATTATAACTCAATATCGAATTTATTTCAATCCAAATTAGCTTTAATTTATACCTTCATCCAAAAATGCTGAAAGGCGTGATGATAAAACTATTAAAATAGTGTACTTTTTGAAGTTATTTTTTGATTATAAGTATTTATCATTTTTCAATAATGTCTAAATTTTATAAGAATGTTAAAAAAATCTGAAATATATTAGTTTGTAAGTGCGCAAATAAATACACAAATGGACCAATTTTCGTCAAGAAACACATGTACATACATATTTTTTAATGATTTTATTGAAACTAAAATTAAAATTCTAATACATAACTCTGCTAGATAATGTATTGATTTATTTTATTGCATGATTACATTATTTGAAATGGGTGTGGTATAATACAAAAACTTTTTTGAAAATTTAACAAATCTGCCAACGACCTAAGGAATAACCTTATTATACTAAAATTTTTAAAAAAATCTAAAAATTTATTACATGCTAGATAAAAGAACAATCTTTCGAAATCCATTTATAATTTTTTGTGGAAAAGAGTCAATACGTCTAAAAACTTTTTTGAAAATGACGTATTTCCGGCTTTCTCTGGTAATGCCCTCTTAAGTTATGTTAGGGTTACCGGTTATTTTAAAATATTTTTTTCATAGCTTTTAATTACCTTTCTGAGGTGTTTCTGAGTTGGTTTCATTCATTTCATTGTTGTATGTACATAAATAAATAATTAAAGAATCATAATAAATAATAAGCAATTTGGAGGATTCACTCTTTTGACCAGCAAGTAAAGTTTATATTTTTTTGATATTTTAGTTTTACTGGCTCTCTTACATATTGGGTCGTCTGACGAAGTGTTATTTTCATCGACTACCGATTCAACTGCCGACAGTGTATACACCTGGAGTCCTAGCATGGTCGATCGATAAGGATTGATAGGATAACTTTCGGTAACTTCTAATCATTCCCTAATATAACTGCAGATTGCTAACGTAAAAACAACAGTTGATGTCGAATATATTAAGAACACTTAGTCATTATGAACTGTTACTATTTCTTTGGAGATCTGCGATCATGTTAGGGAATGATGACAAGTTACCGAAAGTTATCCTATCAATCCTTATTGATTGACTAGTCGTGGGCACCCACCACTTTCCCGAACCGTTTTAAGGACCAGATGGGTCCCTCTATCAGTTCTCACGTTATGACTCTACTTTTGTTTTTGTTTTAAACGAAGCTCCTGTGAAATGATTCTAAAAGCCCCCGACTGTCCCCATACGGCACAACATACATTTATACATACCAAAAACTTTAAAGTTCTCATCCGAGGCAGTTTTATCCTGTTCATGAAGCTTGTGGAGAGACATATATACTGAGGAACATGCATTATAAAGTAAAAGCAAATTCAAACCCGTTCCTACGGCAGTGTACAACACAAGAACAGCATCTAGAGCAGTACTTCCCAACCGGGGGGGCGTAGAGAAATGTCAGGGGGGCGTAATAGGTACATCTGCATTTCCAAAAAAAAAAAATCTATTCAAAGCAAAGCTCTAGCAAAGACCATAATCGACCATCTGGTACAGAGCGTGCAAGCTCACGTATCTCCAACAGTACTTTAAAAGTTTGTATTTATTTGTTCTAAAATTACTTTGAAAGTTGTTAGACATTATTTAATTATAAAAATAGAAGTTAAATAAATAAAAAAATAATATTAGAATACTATGTATAATTAAAAGACCACTAAGAAATGTAAATGTAAAAGTAATTAATGCTTGAAAGTGTAGGTACCTACTGTTCCATTAAAGATCCATAATAAACAAATATATTGTATCTGTATTGTACCTATTTGAAATTCAAATAAATAATTTAGTTACATAATATAAACGTATTTCTTATTTTATTTATATTCGAAACGTCCCGAAACGGGGAGAATTTTGTGTCTGACGGTCTTTTTATTGACGAAAAATCCTATTTCTGAAATGAAATTCTTTTGCCACCCCCCCCCCCCCCCATGCCCATGCTAGCTACGCCACTGAAGGGGGGCTTGAAAATATTTTTTTTGGTTCGGGGAGGTTGGGAAACCCTGATCTAGAGCTTTTGGCAAGCCACAGGCAGTCCCGAGGAGAGACAGTGTGTAGTGCGATGGGAAGGTGGTCCTTCAAACCCTTCACACCGTCCCCGGCAGCACAGTGGCCAGACGTGACCCCTATGACGACGGTGGGATAGTGGAGACTAGACTTCTGAAGAACCCTGGGGACTAAGTAACTCACTCCCTTATCTATCGACTGTGCTAGAGGGCCTGGTCAACTTCGATTGCGGACTGTAGTTGTCAAACGACTAGCTGCTTACACTGGGGTAGTTTTCCACCTTCGCCTGGAAAGCGAAGGTAATTCGTCGTCTCTCTGCATAAGAGGTCCCCCTCGCATTACTAGTACTGCCAATCAAAATACCTAAATTATTTCGTTCAATATTAGGTAGGACAATATCCAAAATCTAATTCTTGGGGCGACACCACGTTATACGCACCAGGGTACCTAGCATGGTCGATCGATATAGGTTTTATCGAAAATGTCGGTACCTTGTACCTTGTAATCGCTCCTGTGCACGGCTGCAGGCCGCTAATGAACAAAAAACAGTTCGCAACGACTAAGGGTTACTAATTTATTTGACTTGAACTGTTATTTGTTCGTTAGCGGCCTGCAGTCATGCTCGGGAGCGATTACAAGTTACCGACATTTTCGATAAAACCTATATCAATCGACCATGCTAGGTACCCAGGTGCCGCCCGTGCTAGCTACGCCACTGCGTAGAAATCTGCGTTAAGTGTTTTTTGGCGATGAAATTAAATTTTATTATTATAAGAACAATAAGTTTTTCATCTTCTTCCAAAAATTACCTTTACTATCGGCCAAGTATTAGCTATAAGTTTGGGCGTGTAAATTCACCGAAACCCAAAGAAGAAAATGCATTATCTCGCAGTTGAAAGACTGGAAGAAGTATTGCTTTTTACCTTTTTTGGTCTGTAGATTATTTTTTTCGTCGTCGCAAAGCTCAATAGACAAGCTTTGGGGATATTTTTTTACTTTAGCTCCACACAGGAGGCCCTGAGGAAAATAATATCAGTCAGAGCCTATATCATATTAGGGAATGCTGTAGGGAGGGTTTTCTTTTTTAAGGAGAGGAAATTATGGGAAGGAAATAAATACGAAGGGTGGGTGGGAACCTGGGGGTCGGACAGGAGTGACGGACATATGAATCCATCCCTTCAACTGCGGTGCAAGATGGTGGGTCGAGGGATTCTGGTTGGAGAGGTCAAAAGACCTCCTCCTTACATTGGCCGCCAAGACCTTGACAAACCTCACCTCGGGTACCCCTGCTATAAGTCACCAAACGTAACAAACCACTTGGCGTGACCTATGCCAGAAGTGAGATACGTTTTTAGATTTTCACAACCAAAAGCATTTTCTTTATTTGTTTTTAGAGTGTTATGCCGTGTTGCGCTACCTCCTTCTGTAGCGAACATTTCGGACAGCGTTGCAGTGTCCACATCTACCGGATCTGCTGGATCTGTCCTGATGATGGACACTGCAACACTGTCCGAAACGTTGGCTATAGAAGGAGGTAGCGCAACACGGCGTAACATCCCAAAAACAAATAACGAAAATATGGCAGAAGTGTTGGTTATCCAAAATGGTTCCCGGGCCGGCGGTACTCATATCCGCCTCCCAAAATTTTAAAGCATTACATTGAATTTTTTTTATTATGCTGGAGTGAATTATTATAGTGTAAACGCAATATAGTTCAGAGATTTTACCCCATATTTTATGAGGAATGCGAATTTTATTATTATTTCGAGTACTGTGGTTGTAGATGTCTTGATTGTAAAGTGGCTTGATGTTAGTGTGAGTTGATTGTTAAGTAATTTTGAGGATGGTGCTTGTGACTTCATGTTTAGGAAGGATTGTGATTGGAAGGATACCAGAAACCGAAATGATATCTCTGACATGGGTGTCCCATAGAAGTCCAAAACATTTCTGAGAGCTCGGTTTTAAACCACCTGCAGATCAGCTATCAATTTCTTTGAGGCAAATCCCCAGATACAGCAAATATAGGAAAGGTGTGATGTACCATAGCATAGTACACTGATATTAGTAAAGGAATGGGTAGCAATCCTTAAGATTAATAATATAGTACACCAGCTACGGGGGTAATTTTCCCCTTTATATGATAATATATATATTCAATGAAGCTCTGCAAGAAGCTACTCAAGGATTTGTTATAAATGGGAAGACTCTAAACAACCTGTATTATGCAGATGATACGGTACTTCTAACAAGTAACATTGAGGATCTACAACTTCTGCTGAATCAAGGAGTGAAGACTTGTAAGAATTTTGGGCTAGAACTGAATATAAATAAAACAAAATACATGCTCATAAGGAAAATTAACGCATTGAATGAAAATCTTTATATTGCTGGAAAAAAACTAGAGAAGGTACAGAGTATTGTAAACCTGGGCTGCATTGTAAATGATAGCCGGTTCCTTCAGTTGAAATCAAATGCCGCATTGAGCAAGCTCGTGCAACCTTTATCCGCATGAAAAAGATGTTCTGCAATTATGATCTCAACCTTGGATTACGAATGCAAATGGTAAGTTGATACGAGTTTTCAATAATATTTTATGGAATGGAAGCATGGACACTTACTGAAGAAGTAATTAAGTGACTTGAGGCATTCAAGATGTGGATCTACAGAAGAATACTTAAAATAAGCTGGATGGACAGGGTTACGAATGAAGATGTTGTGGTTCGGATGAATAAAGAAAAAGAAGTTATTAAAACTATAAAAATCTGAAAATTTCAATATCTTGGACATGTGATGAGACATCCAGAGAAGTACGAGATCTTGCATCTCATAATGCAGGGAAAGATTACCGGAGTATTTCTCTCATTTAAAAATCACAAGTATTATAAAATTAATTAAAAAACTTGAAGAAGTATCTTTGGTTTTGCAAAATATCTATTTTTTATTTATTTTTTATTTTAGCGACAACAAAATAAAATAACTGTACATACGTACAAAATATAATAGTGAATTTATGCATTGATATTGTATTTCTTAGTCCTCCTCACTAGGGGGTCCTGTGCCGAGGCAGACTAAAGTTATTTAATTATAATTTATTTGTCTTCCATATTGTTTTTAGTGTCTTCGTTAGGGATTTTTCATTGACCTCTTTCAGCCAAATTTTTATTCTTGATTTGTACTCAATATTATTTTATTCGTTTTATGTCTTGGGGAAGGATGTTTTGAAGTTTTGCTTTTTTGGACTAATCCTTACTTCCCACTCAATCTCAAGCTATGTCCGCTCGTCGGTGTTGGGACCGCGCACCGTGAAGGTGGCCTTCCTTATTCCGACGTACGCCGTCATCCCCATTTCCCTGATCACCTTCACACTGTCCTCGTCCATGCTCATGATCAGGCGATATCTATCTTTCTCCCTGATCGAGTCGTGGACGATCCACTTATTTGTGTGAAGCCGTGGGTTTTGGTACTCCAAAGGTTGCGGCATCCTCTCGGTGCTCACTACTCCTGTACGTAAAGGTCAAGGCAATTATCACTTTTCAGGGATAATTGCCTTGACCTTTACGTACTTTAGCAGTTCATTCAACCCCACCACCTCCAAAACGCAGCCCTGCCATTTTCGTAAGGTGGCCACAATCTCCCTCAGCCATTTCTCTGACTCCTTGTCGGAGCAGGTCATTCTCAGGACGCCCTTCTGAATGAAGCACTCGTCGAATTCAGGTCTGAACTGTCCTTTTGGGATGCCCAGAATCAGATCGGCGGCCCCCTCACTCACAAGAGCCTCCTGCTCCCTTGAAAACTCCTCCTCTCTGGTCCTACGCAATAAAGCCACCATAGAGGTGAGTGCTCTTTGGGGTTTTTTCTGGGCATTTCCCGGTGAAGGCCCCAAGGGTTTAGGTTCTGGTGAAGTTCTTCTCCTCCTTTCGGCCTTCTGTTCCCCGGGCATTCCTGGTTAGCCTGTGGGGTTCCCGTTTGCTTCCGGTCTGTCCCTGGTGAGTGCGCCCTGGCACGAGAGGCTCCTGACTATCCCCAGCTGACTTTAGAGGTCCCTGGTTGTTCCAGGTGTCCTGTCTCCTGCCGCCCCTCCTGTCTGGGGCCCCCGGTTGGACTCCTGCTTTCCTTTCTTACGTTTCCTCCACGCAGCCCCACTGAGTTTCTTCCTGTGGAAGGTACCGGTGTGTATTCTCCCCACTTCGTCAGTCAGAGAATTTACCCCACTTTCCTCAGTGGTTGCTGTTAAAAGGCATTTTTTTGCTTCCCCCCCCCCCCTCTCTGGTCTCTCGAGGGTCCCGGTTGGAGGTGGGGGTTAGTTTCCAGCTCCCGTGATGGTCCCTGTTTCCTCAAGTCTGAATCCCCTGGAGGATTCAGACGCGGTATATTAATTGGAGGTACCTCTTTTGGGTTCCCTAAGGGCCCTGCAAGAATAGAGTGCGCCAAGGTGTTCCCATCTCTCCCCTCCACTACCTCTTGGTTCCTCGAAGGCCCCAAGAGGGACAAGTCCACCAAGGCGTCCTCATCTCTCCCTTCCACTACCGCTAGGCTATGTTATTGATAATAAACATCAGTCTATGCTGTTTTATTAGGTTATGGGCCCATAATCTAATTCATACGTCCATCCCTCCTAGACACGTTGACCCCCAGAGATTCCTACCCACCCCTCATATTCCTTTCCTTCCCAGAACTTCCCTAAAAAGACTCTTCACACAGTGTCCCTAAAGGTGGAGCTAATATAAAAAAAGAAACGTGTTCGCTCCCACTGTTCCTTACGAATATTTTTTAAATATAATTTATGGTACGGATGTAAATTGGCACAATAAACTAGTAAGTACAGTGTTAATACTTATTTTATTTATACACAACCACACATCATATCCCCCATAAGATTTATTGTACTACTAAATAAACCTCTGTAATCATTTGTTCAGGAATCTTCTTCTTCTTCTCATGCCCTGTCCTTTCAACGGACGTTGGCTATAGTCAAAATCAATATTAAAAAATCGATCAATCTGTAATTGCAGCTGCACCAACGGCTGATGATGGCATCCAACTTCGTGTGCTTGGAGGGAAGGACGCTAAAGTTCGGGAGTTTTCTTACATGGCATCCCTGAGGAATCAAAGCGACTTATTTTGGTGCGGAGGCTCCATCTTGAACTCCCGCACCATCCTTACAGCTGCCCATTGCGTTGTTGGGTAAGCAATCCGATTTTTATAAAAAAAATAAAAATTTTTTTTTTTGCTATTTTTATTTTATTTTTAACAATATGTTTTACACGATAAATGATCATAATTTTACATCTTAGAATTATTTTCTACTCTTCCATTAGAAGTATTTGCTTGTGTATGGAAGGGAAGTATACATAAATGCAGTTATTAGTTAGTACTTAAATAATTAATTGTATATTATGTAGTCTATGTATTCAAGCATAAATACTACAGGTCAACCTAATGATGATTACTCCATAAAAATACATAGCTGTACGAATTCCAATGAATGTAGTGAGTGCCCCAGTATAGAGCGCACTTCACAGATGAAGTACCTCGGCCTCACCATTGACCCATACCTCAAATGGAACCTACACACCCAGATCATTGCAAATAAAATTAGAAAAACAATACACTTCTTCAAATCCATAAGGAACTTTCTTAACTTACAACTCCTAAAAACGATTTATTTTGCAATCACCCAATCTATCATTGAGTACGGTATCATTGCATGGGGAGGGGCACTTCATCAGCTCTAGACCCTGTCGAAAAGGCGCAGAAAACAATTATGAAATTATTCTCAAACTTCCTCTAACTGCAAACAGTGACCTAATATTCAAAATAATGAGAGTATTTGATGTTCGACAGATCTATGTAAAAACTATCCTCATATATATCTTTTAAAACAAACATGTGCTTTACGAAAAAAAAATAAACTTAAGATTTACACGTAATTCCAACAAAGACATATTGCAAATTCCAGCGCTCTCTTCCACCTTTGGTCAACGTAGCTTTAGATACTTTGCCACGAAAATATTCAACATTCTCCCAGAAAACATCAAACTGAGTCAAACACAGAAAAATATGTTAAAATTTGGATATATTCTAATGATCGAGCCTATACTGATGCTCTCACCCAAACGCCCTGTCATTGACAGTTGTTATTGTAGTAATAACCTTACAGTTTTTGTATTGTGTATATACAAACAATAATGTAAACAAAAATAAAGTTTTTGCTGTATAGAAACCTACATTATACATTTATAAAAAACCATAGATAAAATTGTTAGAAACAATTTACAAAAAATGTTGCCTCAATAAAGGTTCACCTAGTGACACAACTAAAAATATTGTATAATTATGCTACTTCTGTGTAACCGATCTTACATTTCTTTCTACTTGTTAATTTTTTTGTACTGATGTAATCTACATTGAACATGTACTTTTTTAGTTGTAATGTTTCTAATTTCATTGAATAAAGATATATGTATATATATATGTGTGTGTGCTGTAGTAAGTACATCAAAGGGTGGATCCAGGGGGGGGGGTCATGGGGTCATGACCCCCCCCTGGGCAGGGTCCAGGACCTAGGTGGACCTACTTTTTACTTGTATCTATTATAATTAAAATTAAATTATAACTGCTTGTGACTTGACCACGACTGTGTGACCCCCCCCTGGCGCTATTTGACCCCCCCGTGTGCCAAAGCTGGATCCGCCCTTGAAGTACATGATGGTGTGATGGAAAATAATAAAGATATATAATAAATTTAATGTAGTAATAAATTGACTTTTATATTTACTGTAAGTGTTATAACAACTAAGAAAATATAAATAAGAATGAATATCTTTACACCCCTGCAATATTACTAGCCGTGACGATATGGAATATAGTTACGAGGATAATATTGAAGTGTGAGAGAATTCTGCATTAATAAAGTTGTGAAGTCCATAGGTAGTTTTATTGAAAAATCGCTTAGCACACAGTTACTAATATCAAAGATATAAAATTTCTCTGCGTTCACCGTTTGGTCCTTTCTACTTACATGTTCTTACTTTTCAAACAGGTTTACTCCTAACAATATGAGCGTCGTCGTAGGAAGCATCCACCTGAACTCTGGGGGCACCAAGTACAAGTTATCCAAAATCACCGTCCACCCTGGCTACAGCAATAACACCCAGGCCAACGACATCGCCGTACTCATCACCAGCGAGGCTATCACCACCAGTAAAAGTGTGGGCTTCATCTCTCTGCCTTCCCCCACCAGCTACACTGGCGCCGGAGCTAAGGTCACTCTGACTGGATGGGGAAAAACTAGTGTGAGTCTTATTCAAAAACACTGTTATTTTCAATACCAGCTCATACCAGCAATAATTTGAATGAAATTCGATTAGAACAACATACCAAATTAAGGATTAGGTAGGTGATTGAGATTGAGCGCTTTTAAAATTACCATGACGATTCACGGTTACTTCACATCCAAGAGTCTTACCCCTGGACCTATCTGTTTCTGCCGAGGATTCTGTCAAGGATTTTTTCAGGTGTTTTGGGGCTCCAGAATAAATAAAAATAAAATAACATGTAGAGTACATTCCTACGTCTATAACTCAACTTTTTCATGTAGAAACCGCCGTGACGGCGGGAGAACATCTTGATCATCGAGAGTTGAGTTTTCCGCAAATGCTTTGCCTAATAGATCGACGTTTTCGGTGGCTGGGATTGATAGAGAGCTGTCAGGTCTGGTAAGAGATGGCAGACTGCAATTTTCAGAAATTGCGACCTACGAGTATTGAGCCCACAGGAGACAAGAACGATCTGCTGCCATGCGGGCGGGCAGCCAACTTTTTGCTGACTTATTTGTGATTCTCTTGCTTTCTTTTGCCAATTTGTCATTCTAATCTATTCATTCAAGATGATGATTTTGGTGACTTGATTTTTTTTTCTCATTGGTGGCTTAATTTATTTGTTGTGTTTTCAGTCGCCTGGAGAAAACCCGAAAATCCTCCAGAAGATTACCCTTTCTACCATCTCCGAAGAAGACTGTAAAAACAAAGTACCTCCTGATTTTCAACCCATCCTCGACACTAACGTATGCACACTCACCGAGGCTGGAGAGGGATCTTGCAATGTAAGCCATACATTTACAAATTCTTTAGGTGTTGTTTGAAAGTTGCAATATGGCAGTCAATTTCTAATCATTTCCGTTTTGAGTATTTAACGTCCCATAAATGTGTACATATTTAATTTTTTTATAAGAAAAACTCTTTTTTTATAATTTTTGAAGGTTATTCCCATCAATGTAATATATCATTGATGAAGAAGATAACAATAATAATCTAAACAACAACAAAAAATTGCTTCTAACTTTATGAGTAAAACTTCAAATTGTAATATTTAATTAAACTAAAGGTCGACCGAGACAGGTTTTTCGTTGTTGGCCGAGACCGAGACCGAGAATAAAGTAAAATCTCGGCCGAGACCGAGAATAGATAAATTGAGAAAAAACCTACCTAGGGACTACCTAATGAAACCGTTTTTTTACACAACCTACACATTGCCTTTGAAGGTTGTAATAAATTTTTTTTTTCAAAATACAGTAGAACCTCGCTAATCCGGATAGGGAAAAACAAGACCCCTTCCGAATTATCGAGGCGTCCGGATTATAGTATGCAATTTTTTAACAGGAATAAAACACATTTTAACTTGAGTTTCATTTATTAAAATAAAAATTTAAAGTCAATTTAGACTAGAATATGTATGTACGTACAAATGTACTTTTAAAAAATTCAACCATGTAAGAAATTTGGGCACTTAACATGAAAAAAAAAACTAAAAGTTAATTAACGAGTGACGGCAAATGATTGAATATTGACACGTTTTGACCCGCACGCACCCGTCCGGATTACAGCGTGCATTGAAGTAACGGGGGTCCGGATTAGCGAGGCTCTACTGTATTCCCAAATAGGATTTACTTTTAGCATATTTAATTTTCATCTGCAACAATAAAACATTATACCTACTTAATAAACACATTAAATCGAAATAACACACCCTAACAAATGTGAATCAATTGCCACATTCATCAAAACACATCGATAAGTTAATTTGTATGTTCATAACTAGTTTATGTAGTTATTCTGGCTAGTAATTATAATTAATCACAACAACACATAAAATAACTTATTTTTTTCTAATACTAACAAAATTCAAACAAAGTTCCTTTAACTACAATTGTTTGTTTACAAAAGTAGTGAAATGAACGAACGGCGCGGTGCGGCGGCGGCAGTAGCCGTAAGTAAAACCCGCCTCGCTGCCAGCCGACCAATCACAATCGACAGCTCTTTCACACACTGACACTAAGTGACGAATGTGGATGCATGCGGTAGATTTGAATCCCATTATCCTATACCGTACCTACTTACAACGGTCTCGGTTATGGTCCAGTTCTCGGTAGAATTTGTAGCCGAGAATGCCGAGACCGAGACCGAGATCTCAGTCGACCCTTAAATTAAACGAAGATAATATTAGCGAAACTCAATAAAAAATCTGGAAACAGAAAAGATATTGGCACCTCTGGGATTCGAACCCAGGACCTTCGACTTTCCGGGCCACTCCGCGAATCACTGCGCAATGGCCCAGAAAGCCGAAGATCCTGGGTTCGAGTCCCAGAGGTGCCAATATCTTTTTCTGATTTTTCTTTTTCCAGATTGCTTATAGAGTTTTTTTTACATTAGCTCCACACAGGAGGCCCTGAGGAAAATAATTCCCCTCAGGGCCTATGTCATCTTTGGGGATGCTGTGTGGAGGGTCTTTTTAGGGAAGGAAGGAGAAGAAGTTCTGGGAAGGAAAATGGTATGAGGAGTAGGTAGGAATCTAAGGGTCAGTGTGTCCAGGAGTGACGGACGTATGAATTCATCCCTCCCATTGCGGTGCAAGGCGATGTTCTGAGAGAGTACGGCTGAAGAAGTCAAAGGGCCTCCCCCAACCATTCTCACCCGATCCGGTCTGCCAGGCGCGTCTACCGCCAAGATCCGCCAATGTTCCGCCAAGTCCGCCAAGATTACCGCCAAGATCCGCCAATGATGTCTACAGCCAAGACCACTGGCGCGTGCCAGTGGTCAGACGCGTCTACCGCCAAGATCCGGACAAACCTCACCCCATGAACCCGGGCACCTCTGCTAAGTCACCAAACTTTGACCTATGGCAGAGGTGTTACTTATCCAATAAATGTCTTGGTTTAATTAAATATTACAATTTGAGTTTTCCTCATGAAGTTAGAGACAAAAATAAATTTTCATATTTTCGTTTAGGTTATTATTGTTATCTTCTTCAATGTACATATCTGCTACTATCGCGTCTTTTCATTTGGAGTAAATAAAATTCTGGAAGAATGAAAATACTATCGTCAACTAGTCGACTGCATATATACAGACTTTTCGAAGGCATTTGATAAAGTATCCCGTAAACTACTAATCCAAAATCTATTTGCTCTAGGAATAAGGGCCAACATGATAAAATAGTTTATTAGCTATTTATTAAATCGTAAACTATTCGTCAAAATAAAATCTTGGATGTCGAAAGCTTTCTGGGCTACTAGTGGCCTACCGCAAGGTAGTCACCTTGGCCTGGTTTTGTTCCTCATTTTCATCAATGATATAACCAATTGCTTCAACGATGTCAAGGTATTAGTCTTTGGTAATGACTTATTATTATTACAACAAAAAAATCAACAAAATACAATAAAAAAAACATATAAACTTGATTTTTCATGGTATTTTGTTGATTTTTTTAGCCTCACGCCGAAACACAAGTCTGTATCTCACATCGCACATGCGCAAACTAAATTTTCTCGGCGCTTGCGTCAAGTATAGTCCCTTTTAGGAAGCTACCTAAAGTAAGAAATCAATGGGAACATTTAAAATGAACATAATTAGCATTTCTGTAAAACCTGGGCTTTTAAAGACCCCACGTGACGGGTCGAGGGTTAAATATTTTTGATTTATTTCTAGTGTTTTATTGAGTAGTCCACTCGACCAGGGCTGGGCAGTATTTGAATTACTTGTAATTGAAATACAAATACGTGTTTTGTATTTGTATTTCAATTACTTCTTAAATATGTGTTTTGTAATTGGTATTTCAATTACCTGCTGCTGAGGTATTTTGTAATTTGTATTTCAAATACTTATGGCATCAAAATATATTTTCAAATACATTTACATATTAAAATTATATAAAATTAATTAATTATATAATTGAGGTCAACTTTTAAAAAATATTATTTTTGTAATGGACCACATTTTCCTACTATTCGTAAAACATTTATTGTAATTATTTAAAACATTTCCTGGGCCAGCCGTTTATTTTAACACAAAGCTGTTGAAATACTTTATCTATCATGACCATAGATGTTGCAAATCCGAACTTCGTAGACTATGTTAGAACAATGTTAAAAATAAATTTTTTAAATATTTTTTTCCTGCCAAATTTTTGAACAGCTGTTTACGGATAAAATTAAATCCTTTTTCCATAGATATGCACCTTTAATTATCAAGTATACCACAGACAACATACAGAAACCGAAAATATTCCATGTTGACCCGAATAAGTATCCCTCACGGCAGTTTCAAGTAAAAAACACACAGGATTCGCGCAATCATAAACTTTACGATTTTTTTATATTTTTTTCATAAATCCTACAGATATGAAATAAACGGTAAAATACAGGTTATTTTATTGGCTATATAGCACTATAATAAATTTTTATGTCTCCATGTCAAAATTCAAAGGTATGATTTTTTTTATGTTGACAAAAAATTTAAAAAATGACCATCTGTGAAATCTCAAGCAATCGAAGCAAATTTATTTATTTCGCGTGATCGCTCAGTGGGACAGTAATACAGATTACTATTCTGTATTATAGCCAATTTTGAGTGTTGTGTTGAGTAACATCTTTTTTATTCTGTCAACAGGTGTCAGGGCTATAACTAAATTATAAATGTTGGATTCATTATTGCTTTGGGGTTGGGTTTCTTGGGTAATACTTTAACTTTTATTCAAGAAGTATCAGGGTACCATTATTATATTATATTTCAATTTGATTTTAATTAACTCTTCGTAAACAGTATGACGATTTTCCCTTTGATAATCTTTTAAATATGAATGTGGTTATAGGATTTCAGGAATTGCATTGTTTTGATTTTCAAACCTATGATGCTTGTTTTAGGATTTGCTTTTTAATAATTTTTTGGATTAAATTATATTGTATTAATTTTTAACCTTCCTTTATAAAATTTGGTGATTATTTCATGTAAGTTTTAGATTAGCTGTCAGTCAGGGCTGGGCAAAATACATGCTTTGCTGTAATTGAAATACAAATTACAAAATACTTTTTCGCAAGTATTTAAAATACGAAATACAAAATACTTTCAAGTCGTGTATTTAAAATACAAAATACAAAATACAGTATTTTAACCATTTTTTTCTTTCAAATACAAAATACAAATTACAAAATACAAAATACATTTGGTTTTGGTAGAACCTTTGGTTGCAATAAATTGTCGTAAATGCCCTTATATAAGGGTGCGTTTCCATAGAAGCAATGTTGAGCAGAGTGAAACAGAGACGTGCAAAAATTGACCAATCATATTGCTCAAAAGACACATCTCATCTCCGCTTCACTTCACGCTCCGCTTAAAATTTGTGGTAAAGGACTCAGGTGTTAGGTAATATAATAAAAATATATTATTATTATAACACGACATTTGTATAGCGCTATTTTGTGTTATTTCTAGTGACCGACCGAAGGTTCGGTTTCGGTTTCGACAAGGTTCGGTAAAAAAATCTAGTTTCGGCATCAGTTTCGGTTTCGGCAGAAAATCTGCAGAACCTTCGGCCGCACCGAAACTCTGCATTTGTGAATTATCGCGTGCCGTTTGACTGACTTCGGGTGAGTTCGTGGCTCGTGTGTCATCCACCATCATCAACTGAGTTCGTTGGCCGGTTCGGCGTGCTTGTATTGTGAGTTTATGTGAACACAAACTTCAATTATTTTTATTTATTTCATTCTAATTTTAATTTTATTTAACAAGTGTAAATAAAAATTAAAATCTAGTCTCCTTCAACGGAAGCGATCTTCCGAACAGTCCCTCCTTTGATGTGCTTGGTGTAAGGCCCTCCGTTCATGGAGATACTTACAATCTACGTAATTGTGACGAAACCACAAGTACCCTGTTGATATACCTACATACTACTTTTTAATGCTAGTCTCCGTACACGGCGCTATCCGAAATATACTATTTAGTCACATGAGAATGGGTCGTTTCTACGACTCATTCTTGAGTTCAACAGCTCGGCTGTGGAACCCAGCCTCTATGTTTCCTCCCTCCTTTCTCTCCCCAAAAAGACCCTCCATACAGCATCTTCAAAGATGACATACGTCCTGAGGGAAATTATTTTCCTCAGGGTCTCTCATGTGGAGTTAATGTAAAAAATGTTGTGATTGTAAACGCAATTAAAATTATAATACTCAATTTATGAAGTCCTTACTTTATAGTGAATATAAGTGTAAAAATAAGCCGAATTTCAGTAAACAATAGATTTTTAACATGTCTAAAAAAGTTTCGGTTTCGGTTTCGGCCGAAACTGAGACAGATATCGAATATTCGGTTTCGTTTTCGGTAGAAAAACATCTTTCGGTCGGACACTAGTTATTTCACTTCAAGTGCGCTCTACTGTAATTAACTTAAAAATAGTTTAGTATTCAGTCAAATTATTCCTATAGTGCTTGATCTAATACTATGACACAAAAATGTACAATACAAAGAAATGACAAGCATTACATAATATGATACAAATATGATAGAAAATGTACAATAACAGTACTATTATAGCACAGGACGTGTTGCCAACTCTAAATATTAACACACATAACATATAGCTTTGGATTCTAGCTTTTTTAGTCTACGAATTATTTATGTCAGTTTATTTTTCATTATCATTATTAAGATCGCTAAATGTATTTGAAAATGTATTTTGAAGCCATAAGTATTTGAAATACAAATTACAAAATACCTCAGCCCCAGGTAATTGAAATACCAATTACAAAATACTTTTTTAGGAAGTAATTGAAATACAAATACAAAATACGTATTTGTATTTCAAATACGTATTTCAATTACAAGTATTTCAAATACTGCCCAGCCCTGGCTGTCAGTTAGCTCTTATGTGTATCTTCTACATCTTCAATCTTCTGAATCTTTACTTTCTTCAAATAACACAAGTACTCAGTGCATTAGAATATGCAGAAATAATACATTCTTCACTTGGGACTTCATCACTAATGGATTTCTTCAATCTACTTCAAGCTACTCTCAGTGCACTAGAATATGCAGAAATAATAATTTCTTCACTTGGGTCTTCATTACAAACGGACTTCATCAATCTTCAGAATCATCACTTCCTTCAAAATCATAGGCTGCTCTCAGTGCATTAGAATATGCGGAATAATTACTTCTTCACGTGGATATCACCACAGTTGGACTTCTTCAATTTTCTGGATCCTCACCTTCTTCTAAAATCATCATCTACATCAGTTCATTAGAAATATGCAAGAGTTTCACCTTTCTGGGAATTCTGTCGCTGTTCACATCCGGAAATTATAACCATTCATCACATGGGGAGGTGCTATATTCACGTTGGCCTTCTTGATGTCACTCTGGAGTTCTTCAATGCGGTTGGACTACTCTCTCCTGATGTGGGCTGCTTGTTCATTGAATCTTCTCTTCACATGACTTCTTGGGTGTCTTCTGGGTATATTTTGATGCGGCAGGACTACTTCTTCCAAGGTACTTCAGACGCCAGGTGGCATATTGGAATTTCCTGCAGAAATTCTCTTGGCTATGGGGGTAATGCAGCGGTACCTACTAGTACTGGAGGCGTCTACTAATATCTACAGGAATTCCAAAAACTGAAAAAATCGAACTAATATCTATGAGAACCAAAGTGTTGACGAATATCTACAGCTCAAAATGTTGACTAATATCTATGAGAACCAAAGTGTTGACGAATATCTACCGCTCAAACTGCTGACTAATATCTATGAGAAACAAAGTGTTGACGAATATCTACAGCACTGGCAGAGGTTGGATTTGCAATTATGTATAGCATATTGGAATAACGTAATATTGCGTATGCAGTTTAAAAAACTTAATTTATGTATGTACCTATGTATGTAAAAATCCCTAATATCGGACTATTGGACACATTGTCACGTAAATAATTATCAATTTGTGATATAATTATTTACCTGACCACTAACCTGATAATTTGAACAGCACGGAATGGATTGGCAACACTTTTTTTTTCTCTCTGGTTTTTTCTTTTTGAATTGGCACCGTACGGGAAGCCGGTGTTGATTCGACTTGTCACTTTAGTGATAGTTTTGGATTTAAAAATGGGATAATCTCTTCGTTACAAATTGTTTTAAACGATTTTAATCGCGAGCCGGGCGATGTACATTTTGCAAACGCTTCTTTCTGATGTGATCGGAACGCTGTTTCTAATGTGATTGGTCGCCGCCATTGGGACCGATATTTATCCGCGAAATAACGGTATTGTTAATTACCGACATAATCGCGACTGGCATATTGAAAAGCTTTGCGAGGGAGAGTCCTTATGACCTGGTACGGTTATTGCTGCTCATATTTGTGACGGATGGTCACTCGGCGTTCATTTCCTGATGAGGTGTGCTGACGGAAATCGTGTTTCATCCGGTGGGCTCAACCGGAGCGCTGGTGCTGATCTTGGATGCTGCTCCCTGGCGGGGAGTCCTCATTCTCTGGCCTTCCTGGGGGTCTTTCCTGGTTCCCATCCTGGAGATTGCGAGAGAATATGGCCCGCGGTTCATCAACGCGCTATATTCAAGTAAATTAAGAGTTCGTGTCAGTGTAGAATTAGATAAAGATCCATGGTCCGCAGGTACGATATTTCTTTCTGCTTAATTATATTCCTGTCAAATCTGTTATGAATCTGTTATGTTTCAGAATCTGTTATGTTTTTGGGGATGTGAAACCCGGCCCCTCAAAAGGGCAACATTGTTATGTTCTTTATAAAATTATACTGGGCTTTGGTTGTTTTGGAAATGAACTCTTTTATTACTGAAACCAATTTAACCTCACAAGTAGAAACCTGTTTTCGTTTATTCCCAAACATTCTTGTTCTTTTTTTATTCTGGAACAAAAAAAGCAGAACCTTCCTACATTACGGATCGCTAGGACCCACATAACCTGAGAGAGAGAGAGATAACCTTATAACATTTAGCTGATTAGTCCAACCTACGCTCTGTAGATATTAGTCAACACTCTGAAGTTCGTAGATATTAGTTCAACATATGAGCTGTAGATGTTCGTCCGACATACATCCAATGTATTCCAATCCTATTCCTTATATATATTAATGACCAATTAATGGTCCAATCCTATTCCTTATATATATTATGACCTGTGTCACCTCCAAATAGACGGAGAAATTATAAGTTTTGCTGATGACACTGTGTTACTCTTTAAGGCCAAAGACTGGAAAACATTAACCCCAAAAGCAGAACTTGGTTTAAATATTACTAAAAAATGGCTCGACTCTAACTTATTAACTTTAAATATAGATAAAACAAAATTCATAACTTTCAGCATAAATTCGAGAGGCCAACCCTCCAATAACATCCACCTTAAAATACATTCCTGTCAATCAACCATTGATATATCAACACAAACTCCATGCGACTGTCCCCCAATTATACAAACGGAAAATATTAAATATCTTGGTATATACTTCGACCGTTATATAAAATGGGATAAACATATAGATTCGGTAATAGGAAAACTAAACAAGTTGATTTACTTTTTTAAAAACTTGAGAAATATCTTAAACATATGTGATATAAAAAATATATACCTCGCACTTGCACAATCCATAATGGAATACGGCATTATTGCCTGGGGAGGGGGAGGGGGAGGGGGGAGGGGGAGGGGGAGAGGGGCGGGGGAGGGGGTGGGGGGGGGGGGGGAGGGGGGGGGGCTGGGCGCGGGGGGGGGGGGGGAGGGGGAAGGGGGGGAGGGGGAGGGGGAGGGGGGGGGGGGGGGAGGGGGAGGGGGAGGGGGAGGGGGAGGGGGAGGGGGGAGGGGGAGGGGGAGGGGGAGGGGGGAGGGGGAGGGGGAGGGGGAACGCGAGAGGGGAAAGGATACGCAGGGAGAAACAATTTAGATCAAGGTATGGTATACGCAGGGAGAAACAATTAAGTTCAATTCAGCTAATAAGTTGACAACAGTTTTTGATTCTGAGGCGGTACGAAGTTCGCCGGATCAGCTAGTAAAACTATACAATTCTCTTCCTACACAATATAAAACAACTAATATTATTGAATACAAAAAAAAACATAAGAAACTGGCTACAATCTTTCTAACTTTTAATTTATAATTTGTGTCGAATTGAAGTCGATTTTATATTTTGATTTTTATTGTTTCTCTTTTTTATATTAGCTATTAACACTCTTTTGTTTTACTATTCACAATTTATAATTTAATCTGAAAAATGTCCTCCACAACACAGGTGAACTCCTAGTGTGGAGGACAATATATTATACCTTTGTAATGTAAATGTACTAAGAATAAATAAATAAAATAAAATACAGGCTGTAGATATTAGTATCTGGAGTCCTAGTACTTACTTAAGTCTACACGGGAATTCTAGCCGCTCGTAACTTACGGCAATCTACAGCCGCTGGGTATGTCAGAGAATCAGAGACGTTCAGAGAGCTTGTTCTAGATTTTTTAGGCGGCATTTGGTTTCAAGTGACGGGGAGTAACAATAAAAATATGTGTAGTATAATCTACACAGGCGCCCATCAGTTGATTTCTTAATTAATCTTCTATCAGTAATATTTTTAGTAACCACATGTACCTACCTGATAACATAATTCATATTCAGTTGGTTTTGCTATGCAGAAACCAACCACCCCTGAGTTTCTTTAAAATCTTGGTAGTCTCAAGTATTATGTCCGATGTTACTCTTTATGTAAATATACGATCTTGTTATATATTCTACCTTACCGCATTTTATTGCATCAATCTACCTACATGTCTCACTTACCTTCCCATACAGATATTCCACTTACTTTATAGATTCTCATAAATTATAGCTGAGCAGTTTACCAAGGATTAAATGATGGCATTAAATAAACATATGGTAAGATTCGACGTTACAAAAAGACATCTCTGAACAAATATTCACGAGTTGTTATCAAATGATACCTAATGCTACTGAAGGTTAGAAAAAGGAACCAGTCGTAAAAAAAAGATATTGTTCATACCTACTGTACATCAAAAATAAAAAAGATGTCGAAGATTACATGTTTCAACTGTAAAAAAAACAATTTGCGGCGAACATAAAAGTGAAGGCTATAGGTATATAAAAGTGATTTAGTGTAAAAAATTTTATTATTTTTAAGTACAACTGATTATCATTTAAACTTTCATAGCATAAAAATACGATTTAGACATAAAATAAAATTATTATGTTTCATTTTAAAAAAGACTTAATACTCGTAGTTTATAGTTGATTTGTAAGAGGTTTACAGTATTTTGTTAAATTATTAATTATGTATTTTATAATTATTTTGACTTTTTTTACGTGAGCTCCACTCAGGAGGCCCTGAGGAAAATAATTTCCCTCATGGCCTATATTTGAGAATGCTGTGTGGAGGGTTTTTTTAAGGAATAGAAGGAGAGGAGAGTTTTATTTATTTATTTTTTATTATTATTGTACAACAGAATAATTCCAATTACAGTATAATTTAGTTACACAATAGGCCACTTGCATCAAATTTTTTAAAAAATTTTTCCGGTTTACGCAAATATTCTAAGACATTCTGTATTTTTTTTTTTAATCGTATTTTTGAAACCCTGGGGATTTTTTGAAAATTTCAATCCGATAAATCATCCCATTTTTTTTAAACCGGAAAGACGGGACATAATTTTATAGGTGTGAAAAAACGATAATTACATAGCCGAAAATCATTTTTAAAAAAAAGAACGTTTTCCACACGAATGGCACAGGAGAATAGCGAGGCATACCAAAAATATTACATCTCATAAATATTTTTTTTCCTTGATCCATCTTATTGATCATAAATCATTATAATGAACAGCGTCTATATTACTACATTCAATGTAATATACTTGTACTTGTAAATTATAATAATAATAAGAATATTATAAAATTTAATTTTGTTAAAATCAGCACCATAATCATTATACTTCTAAAACACGTACCGACATCATCTGCACGTTCTGAAGAGAACCCCGTAGATCATTAAAAGTACGGGGTTCTCTTCAGAGCATCTGTCAAAAAGTGAAACCAAATGATAAGTTCGCAGAGAACAAACAATAAATCTAGTGAACGAATTCAAAAATTCGCCTGAAATCAAAGTGATGCCATATAAAAAAAAAATCAGTGTGGAATTTTAAAAAAAATAATAGGAACATTTTCGGAGACGGGACATTTTCATGTAGTGACGTCACGAGCCCAAATAATGGATTTATTTATTTAAAAATAAAAAAATCTGTACATTTCTAAACAATTTTCCTAACATTTTCTTAATCTTAATAAAAAGATCAATCCACATGATTTTTTCCAAGTCGTTATGAAATCCATGCAAGTGGCCTATTAGCATTTAGGCAAGTGACTCTTCAATATTATTTTTAAGGCATATAAAGAACAGTCACTTACATCCAAATGGTTTGCAATTTCATTTAACAGCACCACTCCCCTCGTCATGCTATGCTTTGCCAAGACGTCTGTTCTGCCGTTCGGTACTTTAAATAAGTCATGATGTTGACTTCGGCTGTAGTGGTCTGGTGCATATAAATCATAGCATCCCAAGGGAAATGGGCTATCGATGAAATTGTTCCAAATTGTGAAAGACAGAATAGCAAGATTTACTTTCCGTCTAGTTTCTAGACTCAGGGTGGGTTTCTTCATTTACCGAGAATGCTAAATGCAATGCTTATCGTAAAAGTAAACGATCGAAATTTAAAAATTTCTATGCATTTGACCGTTTACTTTTACAATTAGTATTGCATTTAGCATCCTCGGTAAATGAAGAAACCCACCATCACGGAATCAGAAGTTAGAGTTCTGCGAAGGAAAAGGGTTTGAGGAGTGGGTAGGATCTGGGGTTCAGGGTGTCCAGGTCATCCGCCTCCGAGACCTAGACAAACCTCACCCCATGAACCCGGGCACCCCTGCTAAATCACCAAACCTAGCGAACCACTTGGGGTGACCTATGGCAGAGGTGTTGGTTATCCAATAAGTTCCCGGGGCGGAGGTACCCATTCCCGCCTCGAAATTGATAATAACCCTATATTAAAATAATTATTCAATTTCCTTTAAACTATTTAACTACAACAATAATACGTCAAATATACACTTTAAAGTCGCATCATTTGTCTTTGTCGTGGGTGATTTTATTTATTTTTTTATTTATTATCGCCGATTATAGCGGCTTTTACAATTTTATTGACAGTGTGATTTTAGATTTAGGTAAATTGTTTCTAATATTTGGTATAATTATTTTTTCAAAGGATTTTTGAATGGATTAAAAAATCATCCAAAGCGTACTAAAATTATCTTCTCGAATTCATGGACAATTAAAAAACATGCAAACCAAGTAAGCGGGTTGAAGTACCCAAATAAGGGGGCGGCGAAACCTCACTATGTAGATCGCACAGGGTTTCGTCAGTAAACGGTAGATCTTGGGTCTAATATAGTTGGCCACCCCTGACTTATATAATAAAAATATTCCCAGTGAGCAACCAAAGTAAAGCTACATTTTGGATTCATTGTTTTCACAATGAAAACGTTGATTTCTTGTGTTATTAACCCTTCGAATAATAAGAAAATAATTTTCTGTCAAATTTTGCCTGTCAAGGTTTGCGCGCAAAATTCCTGCTTCTTCCCATGCATTTTAAATGTTCCTATTTATTGTTTTTTTTAACGCTTTTGCAAAAACAAAAATTGTTTTAAAATCTAGATAAAATAATCTTTCCGGTGTGTTTATTAGAAATCAACATTTTTGTTTCTAAATATTAAAATTTTAATATTGGAAATTTAAATTGGCTAAAAAATGCATACCTGCGAATATTCGAATTAAAGTAATTAAAATAGAATAAACATAAAATTTAAAATACAGGCTCCTTTTCTATATAAAATTTGTAATAAAACTGTCACCTCACTTTTTATCACTTTGATACAATTTTATTTTAAAATTAAATGTGTGATACGTCACAAATTGGCAAAAAATTAAACCGTCACTTTTGATCGGGTTTGTAAAATATCTGAAAAACCTAGCTCATATAATTCTGAGACAATGAGAAGCATTATTTCATTCCGTTTCTAACATAAAAGAAATCACAAATATTCGCATGACAGGAAGAGAGATATCTAACTTTTAATAATGCACTGTCGCTCTGGGACAATCTGGGTCTCCTGTTATTATAACGGCATATGATGTTTTGGGACAACTTGGGTCTCCTGTGATTAGACGGGTCAAAAAATTCTACTTTCATAAAATTCTGATTGAATTGAAATGTTAAGGGGGCATACATTAATTACGGGAGAAGTTTTTTTTTCAATCTAGACCCCTCCCCCTTTGGTGAGATAAATTTATTATTATTATTATTATTATTATATAATGAGCAGGCAGCATTCTGCTGATGCGCTCATATCTAATTTCAATAGTTTGACAGTAAATTTAATTTTCAACTAAGTTAGTCCTTTTTTCTCTCCAAATGTGAATCCAATAGAGCTTTAAATTGGTTTATGATAGTTGCATCGATGACATGTTGTGGGAGTTTGTTCCAAGCATCCACCACTCTATTTGCAAGGAAGTGTTTTCTAGGATTAGATGCAAAAGGTGTTTTGGTAATTTTTTTCGAGTGTCCACGGAGAATTATATTTTTACTAGTAGTGAAGATTCCTTGGATGCCAGGGCAGCTGTAATGTCCAGATAATATTTTGAAGGTCTCGATCAAGTCACCCCTTTCTCTTCTATCTTTTAAGGTTGGTAATCTTAATTCCTTGAGTCTATCTTCATATCGCCGATCTTTCAAAGCTCTTGGTATTTTAGTAAAACGTCTCTGTACTCCCTCTATCAGATTTATATCCTTTGCGAAGTAAGGACTCCATATTTGGAAAGCATATTCCAGGAGAGGTCGCACATATGTTTTGTATATTTTTAACATCATGTCCGGTGTTAGGTCAAGGAATGCTTTCCTGATTAAATATGTTAGTGAGTTTGCTCTTTTCACAATCCCAGCGATGTGCGGTTCCCATTTTAAATCTTGTGATATGGTAACTCCTAAGTCTTGTTGTAATGTCACTGCTTTTAGTGGCGTTCCATTAAGTTAGTATGCAAGTGTAGGGTTAGTTTTTCCAACATGTGGGACAGTGCATTTTTCGACATTAAGTTTTAGAAGCCAATCATTTGTCCATTGGTATATTGCATTTAGATCGTTTTGCAGTTGGTCGTGATGTGTGTGTGGGTTGGCATAGAATTTTGTATCATCTGCGAAGCAGCTGGAGTCTGATTTTATTGTACTGTGCAGGTCCGTGATATACAAAATAAACAGAACTGGACCGAGAACTGATCCTTGAGGGACACCACTGGTCACGTTTCGCTCAGATGACAGTTGGTTGCCAATTTGAACTTGTAACTTTCTCTCAGTGAGGAAGGATTTGATCCATTCGAGAAGTCGTCCTCTTATGCCTAGGAATTTAAGTTTGGCCAACAGTCTATTGGTTGGAACAGTATCGAAGGCTTTCTCAAAGTCGAGATAAATTATGTCAGTGGGAATCCGTTTGTCCCACTCGTTTGTCCAATAATCTATGTTAAGAATGAGATTGGTAATTGTGGATCTTTTTGGCACAAGTCCATGTTGTTTATTTGAGATTATGTCAAGTTTGTTCAAGAACGAGCGTATCTCGTCCACTATTATCCTTTCCATGGTTTTGCAGATGATACTAGTCAAACTTATAGGCCTGTAATTTGCTGGTTTGAGTTTATCACCTTTTTTGTAGATGGGTGTAATTATAGCTCTCTTCCAATCTCTAGGGAGTTTCCCATCTAAAAACGATTGTTGCATAACCAGAGCTATGGGATGACTGAGAGTTGCTGCACACTTTTTGAGAACAATAGTGGGAATATTATCAGGGCCAGCAGCACTATCTTCTCGCAACCCCTTCAAAATATTCTCAACTGCTGATGGAGTGAATTCGATTTCGCATAGTGAGTTATCTACATATAGATCTTGACTAATAGTTGGTATACTGGTATCTGGTTCATTGACAAAGGTTTTTTCGAATTGTGTTGCAAGGGTGTTCGCTATGTCTATTTCACTGGTAACTGTTTCGTTAGAGAAGTTATATAGTATGGTTGGAGTAGACACTTTCGAGGCAATCTGTTTCCGTATGTAACTATAAAATGGTTTCTGACCGCTGTCAATCAATTTTTGCTCAAAGTTTTTTCTGGTATTTCTTAGTTGGGACACAAGGTAGTTGTTTTTCCGTTTGTATTCTCTGTAATACTCATTTTCAGTCTCATTTGAATTCTCCACGTGTTTTCTGGATAATCTATAACCATCCCAGGCTTTCTTTTTCTTTTTAATCAATCCTAGGATGTGTTTGTCAATCCAAGGTTTGTTCTTATTGTGGTTTTTAATGCCTTTGGAAAGTGGTATTTTTGACACAATCTTCTCTTCAAACATATTTGTAAAAAAAAAATTTTTGGCCGTGAAAATCTAAAATCATATATTTGTAAAAACTTCCATTTTTCTTCAGTTGTGGTGGTTTCCACAAGAGACCGCATTATATCAGGAGTGCTTAAGGTTTCATTTATTTTATCATAATCTGCTATGTAATAGTTGGGTCTCGGCTTCGTGCCTTCTGGGCTGGAGGATCCGTTGTTATGGCTGGTTCTTACTTGTAACGTTGACAACAAACATATGTGGTCACTTTTGCCTATAGGTGCTAGGTATTTTATATCCGTAATGAGATGTTCATCGTTGCACAGGACTAAGTCCAATAAAGATGGGGTATTGTTGTCCCTGTATCTTGTAGGTTTATCTACTAACTGCCAATAGTTACTATTCAGGTACATATCCTCAAACAAAGCCTCAGGGCTGTTTGAATTACGCACTTCTGTAATTGGCCATACCAGTTTGGAATAATTAAAGTCTCCAAGAATTATTACGTTTGACACATAAGCTATTCTTTGTAATTGGTGTAATAATTTTTGGTGGTTTTCATAAGATGCATTTGGTGGGCAGTAGACACCAGCTAAGATAGTTTTGAGATGGCCTATTTGCATGTCAATGAATAACGCGTCAATTTGTGGATAATTACTAGAACTGTTTTCCAGGACTTTGTTCAACTGGGCTGAGATTGTCAGGCCTATGGTCCTTTTCTTTACATATATTGCCACACCACCTCCTCGTTTTTTAATTCGACGGTCTTTGCGGAAGAGTGTGTACTCCGGGAGATCCACTAACGTATCTGGTATTTCTGCCTTTAGCCACGTTTCTGTCACTATTAATACTGTTGGTTTTATAAGGTTTATTTGTGCAAGAACAAGATCAAATTTCCGTGTGAGAGAGCATAGGTTCGTATACAGTATCGAGATATTGACTATGTAATTATTTACATGTTTTTTGAAATTTTTATAATTTTAGGGCATCCTTTGATGTATTTGATAGTCAATTCCTTTTCCCCCTTTTCTATTCTTTGATGGAGCTCATTTCTTAGATCAATTAAATGCTGCCTTTGCATCGGAGTTTGGTCTGATTTGATTGAGTTTGGTTTTTTTAGTTTATTTTTATTTTTGAGAATGGTTAACGCTTCATCTCTTGTTCGGAAGATTATTTTTACCGGGCGAGGGAATTTTTTTTCTGCTGAAGGTTTTCCAAGCCGGAGCACTTTTATGTTATTTTGACTTGTGCTGGTGATGCCTCCTATAACTTTCCAGCATTCTTCAGTGTCGCGTAATTTGCGTTGTTCGAGATCCGGCAAGTCGCACTCAGGGATATCAAATATAATTATGTTGTTTGCTCGGGATTGTCGATCGCTAAGTTCACTAATCATGTCTTCTGTGCATCGCATTTGTTGCTGTTTTTTGAAGGCATTGACTTCTTCTTGGAGGTCCCTTATTAGTTTGTGTAGTACAGGTATTTGTTGTAGGCCACTCTCACATTCGGGACACAGGAATTTCATTCTGCGGTTTTTGAGCTCTAGGCATCTGGTTTCCGTTGCGGATAGGCCCGAACATTTAATGCAAACACTTCGATTGCATCCATCACACATGACTCCCACTCCTGGCTTGGAAACATCCCCATTGCAGATGAAACAATTCATGTTTTATATGTTCGAGTGGTTTGATGACAGATGTTATTGACGCAAATGGTTTTTTGGTTAGAAGTGTTTTTATTTTCACTGTTTTTTTTTAAGTTTAGAAATGAGATTCGAATGAGATAACACTTGTACTTGGAGAAGAGCTTTGTCTTATTGATTTTATGATGTTTTTGGGCTTAAACAATGATTATATCACTTGTTAAAGGATTTTCTAGTTCACAATCACTAAACTGTCAAACATCACATATGAAGGTATTGTTGTATAATTTTGGGCTACTTCCCTTATTCTTTTCGAGTAGAGTAACGTTATTTATATAACGTTACTCTACTCGAATATAAATTTGGGCTACTTCCCTTATTCTTTTCGAGTAGAGTAACGTTAGATTGTTGGACCCCCCTCCCCCCTTTTTGAGCTCATGTAATTAATGTATGCCCCCTAACACGAAATAGTTATTAAAAAAAATGTCAGAAATAATCCCACATTTTCAAGACGGAATATCATGCGCCAGTCTGTCAAAATGTGATCTTGCCAGCTCTTTTGCAACTCAGTTAGAGACATTTTCTATTTGGACGGCAGCCACACGCAAAGATAACAGATAATCGAACATGCAATATCGCTCTCTATACAATCCCATCAGACCTGTCACACCTAAGCAGTTTATGCACTCGAAGCTTAAAGTTATAAGCCGTAATCTGCCGTAACCGCTACCGAATATAACCGCGAGCAGGTATCTGTTGAACCGCGAGCGCTTATGTTTCGTGCCGTTCACACGGCGCAGATAAAATATTTCTTCGTATGGTAGGAGAGGGGGTCAGTTGAATTAGCGAGCGGCCACGGAGTGCGCATTTTTTGTACTGAATCTATGAACTTGACATCTGTCACCCACCGGTCTTGGCAGCTCCGTAATTAAAATGACCCCCTCTCCTGTTTTCGTCGGAGTGGGGGGCGCTTAACTGTTGGCATATCGCCTCAGGAGCGGTTACGACGTAAGATGTGCATTGTCTATGGTTGATGTGCGCATAAAGCGCTCAGGTGTGAACGGTCTGAAGGGATTGTATGGAGAGCGATATGTGGCGTGCTATGATCTTTTATATTTATATTATACTTATATGCTCAATGTGAACGAGCTCTTATGCGAAAAGTTATGTGACCCGCTCGGAAGAAATATTTGATAGCGTAGTGTGACGGTACAACACATAAGTGCTCGCGGTTCAACAGATATCTTTTATCTTTGCATGTGGTTCCTGCATAAGGGCAACGCAGCATTAAAACAGCGAGCATGTTGAACTGCGAGCGCTTATGTGTTGTACCGACACACTACATTTTAAAATATTTCTTTCTATGATAGGAGAGGAGGGCAGTTGAATTAGAGAACTGCCACGAAATGTCTTTATTTTGTATTGGATATGTCAACTTGACAGCTGTCATCCGCACGTTTACGTAGCTCCGTAACTAAAATGACCCCCTCTCCTGTTTACAGCGGAGAGCGAGTCGCATAATTTTTCGTGGGTCTATATTGTGTACGGCGACCGATATTGTGCGTGCGATGATCTTTTATCGTTTATAGCTGTGTGTGACGGCCCCATTAAATGTTTTTCGGCGATGAGATTAAATTCTAAAAGTATTTTTGTTTGTTTTCGGACGTCTCTAAAAGGTATTTAATCTACAAAATTTTGGAAAGTAACCGAGAAATAGAAAAACGCATTCCTAATTGAAAAGTGTGACCTATATTTTATATACATGTGTTCCTTAAATACAAGAACAATTATTATTGACAGTCGTTGGTTTTGATTTATTCCGAGCGTTATCAATGATCCAATAAAAATAAGTTTTAAAAGTTGTGCGCTATAAATCGTGCGTTGCTTTCGCATTAAATGATCTTTATTACTCAGTAATACAAATGATTTATTGATGATGGTATTTTATTGAACAGAACATTTAAAAATTTTCATATCCTTGCAAAAATTACAAGTATTAGCTTCAACGTGAAAATTTTAAATTTATCACCGAAACCCAAAATATTGGTGTAGAAAATGCATCAGTATTAAGTCTGAGATGGATTGTCAAGAGCTCCAGAATGACCTTGACTCTCTGATTAATTGTCTAGAAAATCGCTTTCTTTAGAATGCAAATAAATGTAGTGTCATATCTTATTCTTGAAAGAAACACACAATATTATATCCCTACATTATTAAGAACAATATTTTAAACACGGTAAATGTAATAAGAGATCTTGGAGTTCTATTAGATAGTAAGCTTCTTTTGCAATCTCACGTCGAGCATATCGCGTCGAAGGCTTTGAAAATGTTGGGATTTATACTTAGAGTAGTTCAGTTTTCAAAAATCCACAGATTCCCAGATTCTCTGAGTATGCTTGAACCGTGTGGAACCCTCAATGTTCTACATATAAAGCAAATCTAGAAAGAGTTCAGAAAAAGTTTATGAAATATGTCTCTTGAAGTGACGGTTACATCAAGGCTAAACGCAAAAAAACATGTTGAAGTATATTGTAGCGCCAGCTCGTAGAGGAGTGGAGCTGGCGACACGGTATCGCTCCTAAGTAGATAAGTACTAACATCACCCCTAACTATTACACATCTGCCCTGATGATGGACACTGCAACACTGTCCGAAACGTTGGCTAAAGAAGGAGGTAGCGCAACACGGCATAATACCCCAAAAACTAATAACAAAAAAAAAAAAAAAAAGGTTTCAACTGCTGTTGGAACCTTGTTACTCCAACTTTAAAATCTATTTTGAAACATCACTTTGCGCTTTTCTACACAATGCGTTCCATCTGACAATCTGCCAAATTTCCGCGTGTTGCTATTTGAAGTTTTAAATAGATTGATTGAACATAATTCTTGATTAACATATTTGAACACGAAGATTACAATTATTCTGAAATATCTGGAAGTATTTGGAGTCGAATCTTAAAAAAAATATATTAGCTCCACGTAGGAGGCCCTCAGGAAAATAATTTCCATCGGGGCTTGTGACACATCTGGGGATGCTGTGTGGAAGGTCTTTTTGAAGAGAGGAAGGAGTGAACATGGGTCTTGAAGAGACCGGAGGCTGGCAAATCGTTCCATATCTGAGCTGTTGATCTTAAAAATCTGGACGTAGTGTAAATGTACGAGTTGTTCAAAAGTATTAGGTAGTTACTAAAAGTATTAGAAATAGTTATTACTTATTACTAACTAGCAGACCCGGCCACACGTTGCTGTGGCTAACGAAACACAACGCCATTACCCAACCTTTATAAAATCCATACCACCCGCTTGCCAGCTGCCCGCTTCCCGCTGCCCGTTGCCCGCTGCCTGAATTGAATATTTGAATTTCTCGGCTTTTCTCTACTATAATAAGCATGTATTATACATATAAACCTTCCTCTTGAATCAACTATATTATTATTATTATTTTTTATTTATATAATAATATAGTTAGCGATCGCCACTAATTATACAATGCTTGCAATGCAACACTGGATATTTGAAAACGGAAAATCAAATATGCACCTACTTACTCTAGGTCATCTATTTTCCAATTTCTTCCGTAGAACGAATTTCTAAAGTGACTATAGTACGGCCCGCCAGCCGTTTTAAATCACACAAAAATATGTTTTCTTTGAATTTCTCGGCTTTTCTCTAATATAATTTACATGTATTATACATATAAATATTCCTCTTCAATCACTCTATCTATTGGTGAAAACCGTATGAAAATCCGTTGCGTAGTTTAAAAGATTAACGCGCACATACATTTTGAGCGACTTCATTTTATACTATGTAATGATGATGATGAAGAGACGAATACAACGGTGGGGAAATTGAACATGCAGGGGTAGAGGCATATTTTTATGACCAAATTTAAATAATGTTTACATGAAAAAATCTGATACATACATATGTGATTTTGGCGAAAAACATCTCTTCGCAAAAGATAACAATCTCTTGACTGACTGAACACATTTGTCATTAAAGTATGAAAACCATAATGAGATGGCGATGGGAGAGGAAAGGGATGCCAATACCAAATATGACATACCAGTCCTTGGTTTTGATTTGCAAGTCTGGGAGCGGAAGTTCCTTATATTTTAGAAGAAAAGGGAATGTGTATACTTTAATGGCGCACTACTGGCAACCAAAACCATATAATATTGTGCGAATGGAACAAAAGTGTGTTAGGAAGTGACTTAGCGAGTGTTTTAAAAATATTTAGAAAGATTGCTTGGTTTCTGAGAATAATTTGACTAAATTAATAACACGCAGTGTTAAGAGGAATGAGCGTTTTTGAAAGAAAAAATTTGAGGCGCATCTTCGGACCGGTTCTAGAAAATGGATTTTGGCGCAGACGTTATAACAATGAGCTCTATACTTTGTTTAAGGAGCTAAACGTCGCAAAATTTATAAAATTGGGAAGACTTCGGTGGCTGGGTCATGTGGAGATGAATGACCGAGCATCAAGCACCAAAGTCCCTGCTGAACTCAAGACCAATAGGGCGAAGGAGCCTGGGAAGACCAAGACTAAGATGGAGCGACAACGTCCTCAAAGACATATCTATCTTGGAGCTTCCAAACTGGAGAGAGCTGGCACAAAACCGAGATGAGTGGAGGAAGACTCTTGAGGAGGCCAAGACCCACCAGGGGTTGTAGAGCCAATAGTGATGATGATGATGATGAGTGTTCGTGCATTCCGCAAAATATGATTTTTTTAATAAAATGCAGATCTAAATTTCCTTAAAGAAAATTCCCAAATAAATTCTATTACGATGAAATACTCGATAGTTTGCCCGTTCTCACAGCTCACAGCTCCAGAGGGTCTACTTCCTCCATGGTCTCGTCCATTCAGTCTGAACTGTCGGTGAATAGAACACGACACCACTTCTACATACATATCACTTCCACATACACACTATCTAAGTACTTACTTCACTACAATCTACAAACCTGCCCCGATGGTGGAACGCTATCTGATAGGTTATAGAAGGAAGAGGCACAACACGGCGTAATACTCCTAATTATTTTTATTTTTACATTAAGTCCACACAGGAGAATATTTCTCCTGCAGGGAAAATATTTTCCCTCAAGGGCTATGTCATCTTTAGGGATGCTACGTGGAGGGTATTTTATAGAAAAGATGGAGAGGAGTGACAGACGTATGAATCATCGCTTCCACTGCGGTGCAAGGCGATGGGTCGAGAGTCTGACTGGAGAGGTTGAAGGGTCTTCGTCAATCGGCCTCTTCCGATTCGGCCTGCCACACGGTTGGGGGCAGACGCTTTCGCCGCGCCAAGTCCTCAACAAACCTCACCCTCATGTACTCGGGCACCCCTGCCAAGTCACCAAATTTAGGCTACCATTTGTGGAGACCTATGGCAGATTAAAAAATATCCTAAAAAATAAATTTCATTTAAAATTTAAGAAAAATAGATGAAAACAAAATGTTTCACCCTACAAATCTCAAATCACATGAAACTTCTAAAATAACTTTAATTTAAGGGTCTTGGGTTATTATTTTTACTATTTATTAATCAATTTTTATAATTATTAATAATCTATTTCATTTATTGTTTGATTTTATTCCTAAATTTCCTAAAAGTCGAATACTAAGCCAATTTTATAAGAAAGATGAAGTTCAAAAAACCTCACTGACTGTAAGAAATGTTGGTGAACAAGGTTCCATCGCCAAATGGAACCTTGTTCACCAACATTAACTTACTTGAAATCACTTCAATTGCGTAACAAGGTTCCAACTAATAAAATTACTTTTCCAGATTTCATATTTCTAACTTAAAAAGACCTTTCGTAGTACCTAAAATCAGTTAAGGACTTATAACTAACCATATTGGCATACTCAAAAAACTATAAAGTTGAATAGGTATCGAAATATAGTGATTCAAATCTTTGAAGCCCGTTTTTTCAGAATCGGTGTCAGTTTGAACCTTGGTATTCCGTAGGGTCGTAATATCTACAGAGCGTAGGTTGAACTAATATCTACAGAGCGTAGGTTGGACTAATCAGCTAAATGTGTCCCAATAGTCCGATATTAGGGATTTTTACATACATACTTACATAAATTAAGATTTTTAAACTGCAAACGCAATATTACGTTATTCCAATATGCTATACATAATTGCAAATCCAACCTCTGCCAGTGCTGTAGATATTCGTCAACACTTTGGTTCTCATAGATATTAGTCAGCAGTTTGAGCTGTAGATATTCGTCAACACTTTGGTTCTCATAGATATTAGTTCGATTTTTTCAGTTTTTGGAATTCCTGTAGATATTAGTAGACGCCTCCAATTGTAAATGTCAAATTCAAAAATTCGCCTGAAATCAAAGTGTTGCCAAATGAAAAAAATACAAATCGGTGTGGAATTTTATGTCTAGGAGGTGGAGTGGGAACTCCCCTAATACCATGCGAGCGAAGTCGTGGGAAGAAGCTAGTATGTTTTATTCGTACAACGTTTTTATTTTCAGAAGGCTCATTTTGTGGTATAGTTTTTTTGTGGGAGTGTCTGGATTATAATTGAAGAGTTTTTTAACTTTGTATTATTTTATAAGTCGATTAAAATATAAGAGCAATTCTACCAAATACATCAATTAGTTGTTTAAATGTCAAATGTTTATTAATAATAAGGTTTATACTATACATATAAGCCCACGTATTTTTGGCTATCTAGAATATCTAGGTTTCTTTCATCTATTTGTAATGGTTTGTGCGACGGTATTATTCTTTTAGGTGAGCTTTGGATCATGTAACCGTTTTTATTAATATTTATTGTTAATACGTAGGATATGCGTAAAATAAGGTCTTTAAGGTTCTGCAGTCGAGAGCAACAATTTTACGTGTGATCCGGCAACACTGGCGTGTAGCCTGATTTCCCTATGCCAAATCCCCACCACGCGGCACTTTCTGCGATACTTAGTCTCGGCGTGGCAGCCGTCCTCGCCACACCCGCCAGGTGTGAATTACGCTCCATAATTAGCTTTTTTGTTCAAAGAACAAAACCCCGGAAGAAATTCATTCTCAGCTACTTGAAGTGTGTAGTGTAATTTAAAAACGTGACGGACAGCCATCGGTTTCAGACGAAAAAATTGCCAAAGTGGAAAAAACAATGGATGCAGATCGACTAGTGACGGTTCGGGAGCTCTGTGATATGATCCCCGATGTCAGTAAGACCACTATTGACAAGATATTGACAAACATTTGTGAAACCACAAAGTCTCCTCAAGGTTGGTCCCCAAATGCTCACCGAAGATCACAAACAACAACGGGTTGAAACAGCCCGCGAAATCCTTGAGTGCTACGACATCGATGGCGAAGAATTTTTATACGTGATCAATAATGGTGTTGGTGTTTTCTGTGATACGTGTTGCATGTATTTTGTTTACTTTGTTCATTGTAGTGAAATCTAATAATTAATTATTCTTTCTGTGTATTTACGAGTATGTGTGTTTGTGGAATTAAGAAAGTTGATATTAAAATTTCCTAGCATTATGAACCTTTTGTGAGATTTCAGTTGTGTGTTTAACTTATCTAGAAAAGCTTGTAAATTGGTTTTCGTTTTTTTTTATATATCACTCCAATGTTTAAGTCAAGTTTGTGTATCCAGAAGAAGTTGTTTTCTGGATCTACTATATTGTTGATTAAGTTACATTCCGAGTTTTCTTCAATAAACATAGATACTCCACCACCGATGCTCTCAGGTTGGCAGGATGCTTCCTCTTTGTACCTTCAATATTGATGAATGGTATGTCCGTTTCTTTGAGCCAAGCTGACATATTTTGAAGTTGATCATATAGTCAATTGATTTTAATAAGCATAGGATTTCGTCGACTTTTTCTTTCAGGCTTCTAATATTTAGGTACAGGAATGAAATTGAAGTTTGTTTCTTTAGTCCCCAACTTGTAGAGAGTTTCGTTATCTACCCGTTTATGTTTTTTTGGTGTTTTTAAATAGCATGTTATGATATGACTGGTAGTCATCGATTAACTTTTTTGTTTTTCTTTATTATTATAAGATGTCATTTCGTCCATTAAATTGATGATTTTTCGGCACTATCGGAATCCAGTTTTTTGGAGTTTGCATGTAAGTATGTTTGGATTCATAATATTGTTTATTTCCTGCTTAATATTATAGCACCTTTTCCGGTGCTTATGTTTAATTATACCAATTATGTTTGTTCTTGCCAAACTCATCGACTTCGAGATATCGTATTCATTCATTTGGTCGTAGAAAATTGGCCCGATGAATCGACAATGGTTTTTGAATAGAGCAGTGTGAGATCTTATTTCGTGGTTGAGTTTGGAAACATTGAGATGATTATTTTTCGGTACCGAGTGCACAATAACATTAGTGTGTTAAAAATTATTAACAATGTTAGTACAAGGGACTAATTATATGTTTTGTCGTTTTTTCATTTGTCCCAGTAAAAATTATGACAAAATCTTTTTTTGTAAGGATCTGCTGGATCCCGCACCTTCAAAGCGCGGATCCGCGGATCCCGCAAATTAAAAAGAAATATTTAAGAAAAAGCCAGACAACAAGCAAAAGGATTTTGAGAAAATTTTGAAGAAAGAAATGACGTTCTGTGAGTTCGATGGTATCAATGGAATATATCCTGACAGTTCAGCCTACTAGCGTAGAAGCCGAGTGAGCGTTTTCAGCATCAGGATATATTTGCAGTTCACTCAGAAGCAGAAGCAGGCTCGGAGATGATACAATAAACGCCATTTGCTTCTTAAGAGCGTATTTTCAAAAGTTATCACCATAGGTTGATATCATAGTAATAGCATCTAAGAGAAAGTTGTCGTATGATTATTAGTCATTGTATGAATAAGACTGAATTAAAAATATAAAACTGTTATTAAGAGTAAGGATAAAATTAAACAAAACTATTAAACTATGCCAAACATTTAAAAATGTATCTAAGAAAACAGATTACTAATTACTTATACTTAATTAACAGAAAAGAAATAATTTCTGTTGCTTAAAGTAACAAATGTTTAATGAAAGTTGATTTTTACACAAAAATCTGTAGTTTCAATTTGATTTTATAATATAATTTCAAAGATGCGGGATCCCGCGTGATCCCGCACGGGATTACTACTGGTGAGCTCTGGCATTATGAAATTTGTATTAAAAAATTGCAATAGGTGGCATGCGAGCTGTTTGAAAACTGAATGTACAGGGACTGAATGCGGGAGGGGGGGAACCCGAGAGGCGGGAAAGGAACCTGGGAGGGGAACTCGGGACGGGGGAAAGGGGGGAGTGGAGTGGGGAGAGGAAAGGTGGAGTGGGAACACGAGAGGGGAAGGGGACGAGGGAGAGGAGGAAACCAGCTAGTTTGTAATAAAATCCAAAACAATAGAAATTTCTGAACCCATTCGAAAACTAAAAACTGCTTTTGGAAGGTGATGAAATACGTTTTCATAAACTAATTTAAATTAATAAACAACAAAAAATAATGTTTTATTAGGCAATTATATTAAGTATAAACATTTTCCTCAACTCATTTTACTGTCATTTCATGTAAAAATAATAATTAATAACAAACTTACAAAGATTTAATTTTCAAATTGCGGTCTAAATCTTTGGATTCGTAAAGGTGTATATTTTAATTATTTTCCCGTTAACTTTTAGATTTGAATACAAAAGCGTGGTGTTTTCTCTTTCTAACACCTTTTGTTGAGAACCCAGGTGATGCTGATTATTACCACCGCCCCGGGAACTTTTATTGAATAACCAACACCTCTGCCATAGGTAACCCCAAGTGGTTCGCTACGTTTGGTGATTTAGCAGGGGTGCCGGGTTCATGGGGTAAAGTTTGTCTAGGTCTTGGAGACGGATGATCAGGACACACTGAACCCCAGATTCCTACCCACCCCTTAACCCGTCGTCAATGACGTGAAAATAATTACGCGGTCAATGACGCCCGGTAACCGTGACCCGAATTTTATCGATGGATTGTACCAAAACTGAAAGGGTTATCTTGATTTTGAAAATTATTTACTATTTATAAGTTCTTTGCTCATAAAAAAATATAAATAATACCATTATATTTTATAGATCAACTTTTTATTACCTTAGTAAGAAACACATGCAAAATCAACAATGAAAAAATAACTGTAGAATTTCATTTCAACTATAGGAAATATGTACCCGTTTTAACTTGACGCACATGTATCTCCTTCCGCAAGCGGCGTTGCGCTGAGCACGCCGGCGGTGCGGGTAGAAGGGGGTTGTATCTCCAGCTACTGAAGCGCACAAGTCGAACGGTTGATGGGAAAAAAAATATGGCCGTTTTAAATCGCCTCGGGTCATTATGACCCAGCGTCATCGACGCCTGGTTAAACCCCTTTCCTTCCCAGAACTCTCCTCTCCTTTCTTTCCTTAAAAAAAACCCTCTATACAGCATTCCCAAACATGCTGTGTAGAGGATTTTTTTTATAGCTCATGTAAAAAAAAAAAATATTTAAAAAAAAAAATTTTAAAATAAAAAATTTATGAAAAAATAAATAATAAAAAAATGCTTTATGAATAAAAGGTCATAGTGAACCTGGGACGTTGTAGGAGGGTGGAAAAATAATTATTTTTCAGACAAACTGTTGTGCACAAGATCCAGTTGTTGTAATGACACGTTGGACACATTTTATTAGAATTTAAGTGCGCAATATTTCGAGAGCAATTGATAAGGCGATTAAATAAAAGACTAACGCGGTAGGTTGCAAATTCATTCATTTCCCATCATTTGCCTGCAAATGTTCCAACTACTCTTCCTTTTCTCGACCGTCTTGGTTGCAGCTTCGGGTAAGTAAAGTTATCTTTTCGAAATTTATTTTAAAATGGCAAACAAAAATCTACCTATGCTTGAATTCTTATTTTGTTGCAGGTATTAATTGAAGAGTACTTAAAAAATCACAAGTATTATAAAATTAATTCAAACACTTAAAGTATCTTTGGTTTTGCGAAATATGTTTCGGAAGTTCTTGTGCCCCTAGTTCTCCCGGTGGGTAGAATTGTTGGGTGCTATATTGTTGTGTGGGAATGATGTACAGTATGTGACACATTAGATGTTATAATACCACATAGGGTGGCAGCAGGATGTGTGTGGAGTCTCATAAACCCTAGAGTGGGCGCGTCTTTTCACGTAAAACGTCATTGGGCACGTGGGGAGCATTTTGCCACTCGTATTCTTGGAAAATTTTAAGTTGGAATACTACAATTTAAGTAAAACGCAAATAAGGAATGACAAAAACTCTGTTTAAGGAACTTTGGTTTACAAACAACTTTAGAAGTTTTAACATTTTAATTTACTTTTTTAAGTTATCCTACATTATCCTTCTATAATATCGAAATATATATTCTAAATCAATATTTATATTTCTTTTTTTAATTTTTTTATTATTTATATTTTTATAATATAATCAATATTTATATTAATTTTTTTAATTTTTTTATTCTAAATCAATATTTATATTTGTTATCATTCATAAGTTTATTTGTTTCATTATCATTACTTTAAAATATCTATACTACATGTTTATCTAATTTTAGTAACTGCTACGTTAGTATATTTCTTTATCAATATTTGTTATCATTCATAAGTATGAGGCGGATAGTGGAGGCAAAACGTAAAATTCCAGAGCCGCTCATTATTAAAGGCAAAACAATTAAATTATCGTTATTTAACCGGTCAAATTTGTTTTAAACAGAGTGTAGCTTATGCACGTGGCTAGCGAATACCACGAGAGGAATAGATTTTCATTCAGTGAATTCGTACAAACAACACTTTTGCACATACAAATATATTGGATTTTCAGTTTGGAGGTTGTGTGATATCAATTGTGTTATTTTAATGAAATATTATACCAAGTTTGTAGGAAATAAATAGAAAATTTAATAATAATGATATTCCAGTTTTGTCGCTGGCATTAGCATGCAGGTGCAGAGCGAACTACTGTGATATAGCCGACAAAATATTACGACATGCAAAATGTTGAGTTCAAATGGAAAGGGATAAATTGATTTCAATAAAATAACATTACATCTTATACTTCTCTTTGTCCTTTTTGTGATAAAAATCACTTTACTTGACTTGCTAGCTGCGGTTCCCCTCAGCGGCGAGTCGGGCAAAATGAAATATGATACCTTTATTTGGAATATTATAAACATATGTATATAATATTATTTTCGTCTCTTTCTCTTCAATAGAAAATATAAGGAAAAGAAAAGAGATATATTATCGGCTTGTTTTCTAAGAAAACAATCTTCCCTATAATCTACAGCAGGACGTGAAATGTTTTGAATACTTTGAATATTACGAAACAGTATTGACAATATAATTTTACTATTGTAATATTTCGACAGTATTTTTTAGAAATCCACTTGAAATAAGATGTGAACAGATTTGTTTTTATTTAGGTATAGTCAATTAGGGAGGCGGGTATGGGTACCGCAGCCCCGGGAACCATTTATTGGATAACACCTCTGCCATAGGTCACCCCAAGTGGTTCGCTACGTTTGGTGACTTAGCAGAGGTGCTCGGGGTCATGGGATGAGGTTTGTCGGTGTGAGGTGGTTGGTGTATTGGGCTACATGTCATGTCACGTATCGTATGGGTCAAATCCATGGGGTGGTGAGGCGTGAGGAGTTTGAATGAGATTTTTGTACAAGAACCAGGAGGTGGTGTTGGGGTGATATAATAATACCGCACAAGAGAACCAACTGCTCCAAAAAAATTTTTTTTTAAATTTATTGTAAATTACCGCACAAGCGTCCCAACTGCTCCAAAATGTTTTTAAAATTAAAAAAAAAATATATTTTTATTGTAAATTATTATTATGTGAATACCGCACAAGAGTTCCAACAGCTAAAATTTTTTTTTTTTTTTTTAATTATTGTTATGTGAATACCGCACAAGAGTCCCAACAGCTCCCAAGGGAGAGAGGTTGAGGGAGTGTTGAGATGAGGTGGAGGGGGTTGCTGAGGGGGGATCAGAGGGTGGGTGCAGGGGGGGTGGATCAGAGGTGGTGGTGGGAGGAGGTGGAAGGGGGGTGAGAGGGGGGGGGGGTGGGAGGGTAGGCTTTTTTCATATCCATTTTTCGTATTACAAAACTAACAAACACGGGAGGCGGGTATGGGTACCGCCGCCCCAGGAACCATTATTAGATAACCAACACATCTGCCATAGGTCACCCCAAGTGGTTCGCTACGTTTGGTGACTTAGCAGGGGTACCTGGGCTCATGGGGTGAAGTTTGTCCAGGCCGGATCCGGAGAGAGTGGTTGAGGGAGTCCTTTTGACTTATACGTCCACAGCTGATGACATAAGGTCTGAGGGGAATTTTCCTCAGGGCCCCCTGTGTAGAGCCGAAATTATCTAGCCACCCCCCCCCCCCCCCACGTCCTCCCACCACCCCCCCCCGTAAGCGAAAATATTTTGTAACACCTCAACTACAAACTCATCCTGATGTCGTGTCCTACCCAACACTAACTCTTTGGGGTTGCTGTTTGGAGGTTTTTTTTTTAAAGAGACCCATGGAAACAAAGGGGGAGGAGACAAAGAGGCCAGCAAATCATTCCATAGCCGAGCTGTTGAACTCAAGAACGAGTCGTAGGAACGAACCGTTCTCATGTGACTCGACTCGTTCTCATAACTCGTTCTCACTCGACAAATGTCGGGCGCGTAAATTTTAAAATTATTTTAAATAATATATATGACATATTTGCGGCGCGTTTCAGAGTCGAAGAGACTGTCAGCATCACCCTGGTGTGAGACAACCATTCAGAATTCAAGCATTGCTTGAAATGACTTTGGCCGTGTTTGGTGACCTGATCTGAATGGCCATGTAATTCCCAACCTTCCTCTTCCAACTTCCAGCCCCAGCAATTGGGATTCTGGTGCGGTATTCACATAAAAAATGTTTTTAATTTTTTATTGTTGTACTTTCACTCCACACAGAAGGCCCCGAGGAAAATAATTTTTCTGCAGAGTCTATGTCATCTATGGAGATGTTGTGTGGATGGTTTTTTTTGGGGAGAAGAGGGGTCTTGAAGAGATCTTTGTTGAATTAGGTAGGAAACACAGAAGCCAGCAATCATTTGACAGCTGAGCTCAAGAACTCGAGAAGTTGAACAAGCCGTAGAAATGACCTATTCTCATGCGAAATAAAAGTCAACCATGCACAAATGTTGGGTGCCCGATTGGTGTGTTCCCCAATTATGCAACGGTGCCGAAGGGATCACAGACGCTAGTTCCTTCGAGAACCTTCCACTGAAATACCGGTAGAACACGGACAGCATTCCTAACTGATGCCAGTGCTCTAAAGATTGCGATCCAGTTGTAATCGGGGAAGCTATCAAACGGACCGCCCGTTTTTGCGCAGAGTCAGAATGGTTTTTTTTTAATTATTTTGGGACTCCAGACCAGAGGTGGCTACCAAATTAAACAGTTGGCCGCCCTTGTGTTTTATACAGGGTCAGCAGTTAAAGTATATCTCCAAAACAAACCGTTCCGAGAAAACTTTGCACATCATGTATCTATAAGTCAATAAACTTTTATTTCCGACAACGTACTCAACTTGCTAAAACTGTGAAGTAATTTAAAAACAACTATTTAATAGGTACCTACGCGTTTTTTGCGTGTTTAAAAATTAAGTTGTCTTCCCTAGAGTTCGGCTCTGTAAAAGCCACCACTTTGCCGCCTCCTATTCATAAGTTTATTTGTTTCTTAATTCAAAAAAAAAAATATTTCTTATTTCTTTATCTTTTTTCTGTAATGCCACGACTCCCCAATTTAAACACGAGAAATGTTTTTCTCTTTTAAATTAGGTAGATTCATTAACAAGAAATTACTTTATTTGTAATTATTTTTAAGAACCTTTATTTTCCTTATGTAAATCTGTTATATGTATGTATATTTTAAATTAAAAAAAAAAAAAAATTTTTAAATATTCGAAACAGTCTTCACATAAGTATGTGCAATGGCGGAATTGGTAAACGCACGTCCCGGATAGAAGAGAGGTTCTGGGTTCGAGTCCCAGTTGCAACCATTATCTTTTTCTATTTTTCTGTGTCTTGTTCTCTTTCATGTTTTCGTTTAGATTATTATTATTATTATCTTCTTCTTCAATGATATATTAATTGATGGGAATAAAATTCAAAAGTTATAAAAAGAGAGTTTTTCTTATAAATATAAATAAATATTTAATCTGGTCATCACCGGGATGCGTGTTGGATACACTCGCGGCTCAAAGATACGCTTTTCGCGTAAAGCATTTTCCTTAAAAGGATTCTTATACCAAACTGGATTCACTATATTAAGGTATGGAAATTATGAATTTTAAAATATCAATCCACATCGCTCCATCTATTATTTAAAGTTTAAACACGGCACAGTGACGCCCCGACCAGGTCTGTGCACAAAAAGGCCTCGTCGGGAAGTGAGTCATTCAAACGGAAATCTCCTACCTACCTTGTCGCGCCCGATATATGGTTGTTCAATACTCCATAGACGATAACGAAATTAGTATCCACTGTACCTATTTGTAATTTGTTCATCATCATCATCATCACTATTGGCTCTACAACCCCTGGTGGGTCTTGGCCTCCTCAAGAGTCTTCCTCCACTCAACTCGGTTTTGTGCCAGCTCTCTCCAGTTTAGAAGCTCCAAGATAGATATGTCTTTGAGGACGTTGTCGCTCCATCTTAGTCTTGGTCTTCCCAGGCTCCTTCGTCCTATTGGTCTTGAGTTCAGCAGGGACTTTGGTGCTTGATGCTTGGTCATTCTCTCCACATGACCCAGCCACCGAAGTCTTCCCAGTTTTATAAATTTTGCGATGTTTAGCTCCTTAAACAAAGTATAGAGCTCATTGCTCTGCGCCGAAATCCATTTTCATGTATTTATTCATTATCATTTGTAATTTGTTATAAAACATTAATTATTTTCATAACACGCTGCCCAATACGGACGTCGATGTTGGTTATTTTGCAAGCGACTACAGTGCTGCCACGTGTTGACGAAAAGAGTTACTACTGCAGTAGATTGTAGAAGAAGGTTTGAGGAATAGCGCCAAATTTAAAATTTTCACTTAACTAACTTTGTTTATGTGAAAAAAAATAGAAGGCTTTACTTTTTGACTGACCCTCGTATATTTGGACTATTAAGAAACAATATAAAAGAAATCGATCAATCTGTAATTCCAGCCGCACCAAAGGCTGATGTTGACGTCCGCCTTCGTGTGGTTGGAGGGAAGGACGCTGAAGTTGGTGAGTTTCCCTATATGGCATCCCTGAGGAATGAAGACTGGCATATCTGCGGAGGTTCCATCTTGAACTCCCGCACCATCCTTACAGCTGCAGAGCCCCTTATGAAGTAAGCAAACCAAATAACCATTCTAACGTTGTAATGTTTCTAGCACCAAATGTCGACTTATCCACTGGAGCAATCACGCGAAATAAATAAATTTGCTTCGATTGCTTGAGATTTCCCAGATGGTCATTTTTTAAATTTTTCGTCAACATTAAAAAAATCATACCTTCGAATTTTGACATGGGGACATAAAAACAGTTATAGTGCTATATAGCCAATGAAATAACCAGTATTTTACCTTTTATCTCATACTTGTAGGTTTTATGAAAAAAATATTAAAAAATCGTAAAGTTTATAATTGCGCGAATCCTGTGTGTATTTTACTTGAAACTGCCGTGAGGGATACTTATTTGGGTCAACGTGGAATATTTTCGATTTCTGTATGTTGTCTGTGGTATACTTGGTAATTAAAGGTGCATATCTATGGAAAAAGGACATAATTTTATCCGTAAACAGCTGTTCAAAAATTCGACAGGAAAAAATATTTTAAAATTTTATTTTTAACATTGTTCTAAAATAGTCTAAGAAGTTCGTATTTGTGACATCTATGGTCATAATAGAAAAAGCATTTCAATAGCTTCGTGTTGAAATAGACGGCTGGCCCAGGAAATGTTTCAAATAATTACGATAAATGTTTTACGAATGTTAGGAAAATGTGGTCCATTTTTGGACCGAAATCAATCGCAGTAAAATAAAAGTGGTCCATTTTTCGACCGAAATCGCTCCAGTGGTTCAAGCAAGCTTCCATTATAAAAATTTGTAATTAAAAAATAGGGATGTAACGATACATGATTTTGCCGATACGATACCGATTCCGATTCTTAACAAAAATAATCAGCGATACTGATAGTGATGCCGATATTGATTGCCCTCAGGAGTGTGAAAGAAAATAATCAATAAAAATGCAGTAATTAAATTGAAAAAAAACGCATTTATTTGTTTGGAATGAAATAAATCACATAGTTATAAAAAAGAAAAATACATAAAGTTAGTAAATAAAATTTACTTTTGGTAGATTTTTGTTAAGAAAACAAAGTTTATTCAAATTATCAGCAGATAATCTGTTACGCAAATCATTTTGCATCAGGCCTGCAGTTGAAAAAAATGTTCAAAAAAGCTTAGCAAACACTGGGGCGGGGGGTAGGCTGTGCAATGTGGCTGGCGAATGTGGCGCGCGCGGCGTTGTCGTTTCTCACAACCGTTGAGAAGCTACGACAGACCTTCAACGTCGCGCGCGTTGTCGTTTCGCGTGCTTGATATCGGCTGTTATATATCGGCGATGCCGATATATCGGCTTCCCGATTATATCGGCTGATATATCGATATCGGTATCGGTATCGGTATCGATATCGGTATCGGTATCGGTATCGATATCGGTATCGGTATCGGTATCGGTATCGGTATCGGTATCGTTACATCCCTAGAAAAAAATAACAAAGAATTGTAATACCATTTTAATATAGGTTACCTACCTTTGTCATCCGACAGCCTCCCAGAGCATAAAGAACATCCATCTCAGGATGGTGGAGATAGGGATCAGAGATCATGCATATAAATAAAAGAAAGTATTTTCTAGTGAAATGTAAAAAAAAGGCTTTATTGCACTTTGCAAATAACATCAAAGAAAGGTAAAAAAAAGAAACATAAATACCTTTGGCATCTATCAGATTTGGAGAGAGAGAGTTATGTTAAAATTACGGTTGGTTATTAGAAGCGCGTACGTCCCGTCGTCGTGATTCTCTTCCAGTCGTGTAGAGCAATCCTCAACAGCGATCGTCAACAGCAAACTCCAAAACGCCGTTCCACACGTCATGGGGCGTTTGGTTAAAGGGAGTCCTCCCAACACAAAAAGCTCGGTTGAGCCTCCATCCATCAGGCGGCATGGGGAATCTCACCGGCCCAAAGGTACAACAAAGGATATTTGGCGGGTCCAACAGAGTCTAGGAGCCGCTTCATCAGTAAAGGGAATTCACCCAACAAAACGAGCACGGAAGGTCCTCACCCATCAAGCGGCATGAGGGAACCTCATCGGCCAAAGGATTCACCAGCAAAGAATCCTTGCGGGCAGTTCATCACCCGATGAATTTGGTGTAAAAAACATCAGCACGCGGACAACATTATCTCGCGGCATCCGGCGGGGGATTTAACAAAATAAATCGGCTACAGTGCCATTAGAGTTGTCACACACTCACGTGACGTGTAAAAACAAACTTTCTAGGCTACATCGCCTTCGTAACTCACAACATAATCCCCATCGCCCCGAAAATCTGCTCCCCCACACAAAACTACGTTATGTCCTCCGCCATCTTTCCCCCGAACGCCCGTTTCCGGTGTCGTTGCAGTTTCGCCAACCAACAAAGTTAAATAAAAAATAAAAAATTAATAGACAATAAACAGTACCTGCTTTAAGCAGTACCTACTCGCGAAATAGATATGTTACATTTCCCCGCAACCCCCGAAAATTTTACGCCGCGAAGTGAAGTAAAATTATTAGGACACCGCCCAATACGACTCTCTCTTTCCACATCTGTTAAAGAAAAAATAACACAACATAGTATCAGAAAAACATAAACGTAAAACATATTAAAGTAGCAAACCCATTCACAGAATGGTGTACAAAAAAAACAACATAGAAAATGAGGTAATACCTCCACTTTTACAAGCTCGCTTGTAAGATTATCAACACGTTACTCACATGACGAGAGACAATCTCTCAAGAAAACACTAGTGAGTATGGAGAATTCAAGCTCCCACTTTCATTTATAGAAAAAAAAGCAACACTTAGTTATTATTAACATAAAAAAAAAAATAACTCTCTCTCTCTATCCTTATATTCTAATCAAAAGTGATATTTGAAAAAAGTTACGTCACAGATATTATACTCAACGCGTCTTAAATTATCAACTAAAACTAGACCAAGGTATAAACAAATATACAGAATTAACTCATTCAATTTAAAAATTGATGTCTAGGAGGTCAGATCAAGTATAATACAATTATTACTTGTCCATCGTACAACAAGTTTTATAAAAAACTGTCAATTACAAAGTGGTCAGAGTAGGGTTTATATGTAAAGACATACCTATCTGTCAAAAAAAAATCAGATCAAGTATAATACAATTATTACTTGTCCATCGTATAACAAGTTTTATAAAAAACTGTCAATTACAAAGTGGTCAGAGTAGGGTTTACATATTTCAATTACCTATCCATCAAAATTATGAAAAAATTCATTAGGAACACAGAAGCAAAACAGGATCTAGAATGTTAGGCTTAGAGCTTAGGGATTAAAATTAAACAAAACACCTAGCTATTAAAAAAGTGAACCTCAAAAAGTACTCTTGATTTTATACAAAAATACAAGATGTAACTATTATAAACCATCCTCAGAGGACGTTGCTTGTGCAAGAAAAGACTGAAGATAAACTCAGGTGGCGTTTCTTCAAAAAATAACACTTAATACATCAAGTAAGTGAAAAGTCATAAATTTCTTGAACAAACAATGATATTTTGGTGATCGAATATACTTATTAGATAATCGACACTAGATAAGGTGTGATCGAACAATATCCAAATGAACGACACTAGTGGACAAAATTAGCAGTACAACACTGTTTAAGCAGTGAGAGACCTATATATGTAAATGCTTAATGTTAACTTAGAACTAAAAGACAAAATACACTTTCCTGTATTAGAGGTAAGGTGATAAACTTCAAATATGAGTTACTTTAATGGGTAGGTATGCCAGAGCAGTACCACCTTTGTTTGTGACAAGAAAAAAAATTTCTTAACAAATATTCTTAACAAACTTAACTAACTGACTTTAAGGAAAGTTATACCAGACTTAATCTATTTAACATAGCTATGGTATATTTAAGAAAAACTTTACTTAATCACTAATTGTTGAAATTTTAACAATCTGTACATAAGAAAGTCGCTCAAATCTCTCATAAACAGAAGTTTTGAATCATTCTTTCCAAGTGCTTGGAAAGTCATTATTCGGGAGAAAATTCCAACGAACTTGAGAAGAAGGATTCAGACTTAAACGCTAAAACAGTACAACATAACCTATTGTTTTACGAACGCATCAGTGTGTAAGTATAATTGTAGCCTATAAGGAAGGCGAAACGACTCATTTCATACAAAAAAAATTATTTAGAGTTTATATAAAAAAATTCTCGTCAAAGACTAAGTCAATTACAAAATATGACTTAGACAAAATATTGGGCGCCACTGATCACACGGATCAGAGGAAACGACATTCATTGTAAACGACGTTTCCTATAGAAAAAATTCCGAAGAATTTAAAGAAAAAAAAATTAAATTGAGGAAGCAAGATTGAGGAAATTTTTGTGAAATTTTTTTTTTTTATCAAAAGCTGAGTTTACTGGATGTTAGGGCAAAACAAAAATGAACTGGTCTTTCCAATAGCTCGATAGGTATAGAAAAATTACAGGCGAGGTTGTGTATAATGAGACTTGATTCGAGAATTCAGTAGTAATGTGATATGCAACCACAACTCGTTTTAAAGAAAAGGAGTAATATGATTGGATGCGTGCTGTTGGGATTGTAAAAAAACACAAATCGACAATTCCCGAACGAACTCGCGACATTACACGGTGGAACACAAAAAAAATAGGATTAGGAAGGGTGGCCGGGGGCCGTGTACTCCCATAATCCAAAAAAAAATGATGTCTTAACTTGGGTGTTATAAAATGAATCTTGCGGTACTTAAAGCACGGCAGGAAACACAAGAACCCAAGATAAACAGCATCAATGTCCACACCAAAAAAAAAAATTTTTCAAAAAAGAAAAAATTATGAATTCTCTAAGTCCACAAAACTGCAAAAATATAATGCCTGTAATTATATAAAATTTAACAAACCTATGAACATGTCACGATTGACAATAAAAGTGTTCAATTTATTCAAAACAATTTCCATAATTGTTGTTAAAATGCCCTCAAAATAGTAATAACGCATCTTTGTTATTGTTGACAAAAGTTGTTGTCGCTGCAAAAAGACAAATAAAATAATATAATAAGAATTAAATTCGTAAAAGTTTTATTGCACTAAGTACCGGACACCCTGTAAACAAATTATCTTTTTTCTTTTTTAAATTATTTGAAAAAAAAAAAAAAATCAAAATTATTTTTCAAAAAAAAAAAAAAAAAAATTTTTTATGTATGTAGCTCACCGGACATTTTATAATGTATGTAGCTCACCGGACATTTTATAATGTATGTAGCTCACCGGACATTTTATAATGTATGTAGCTCACCGGACACCGTGTAAAGCCAATGGATCACCGGAACTAAAATTCCCTCAAAACAAAGCAAGTTTTTCCTCGAAAAATTATAAAAAGAATCCACATCGTCTTCCCTTGTAAATTCTTAATAGTATATCCAATTAATGTACAAAACCCTTTCACAATATAACGTATCTTCTTATTTGCGAAAACAAAACACAACAATTGTTTTGATGTTTTGACAACTGACACTTAAATCCAGTATTGCCAGAAAAGAGAATATTTTTCGCTGTAAATTATTCAAGCTGTCACTGGTACCAGTGTACATTAAATTGCGGGAAACAATATATTAACACGCACATTTTTTTTATATATGGCAATAGATATAACTAAACGTCAAACTTTGGTAATCAACAAGTTCAAATGCATAATTGCAAATAACTAACTTACTACCCACACACTGATGAGTTGTAAAATGACATCGTAAAAAGCAGACAAATTATATAACATTAAATAAGACTATTCTTATAGATATATGCATGATCTATAAATACCCTTCCGAACACCTGTTTAATATACTTAAAAAACTCTTTCGTTGGGCGCAAATGTAATACCAAGTAATGTAGGTTACCTACCTTTGTCATCCGACAGCCTCCCAGAGCATAAAGAACATCCATCTCAGGATGGTGGAGATAGGGATCAGAGATCATGCATATAAATAAAAGAAAGTATTTTCTAGTGAAATGTAAAAAAAAGGCTTTATTGCACTTTGCAAATAACATCAAAGAAAGGTAAAAAAAAGAAACATAAATACCTTTGGCATCTATCAGATTTGGAGAGAGAGAGTTATGTTAAAATTACGGTTGGTTATTAGAAGCGCGTACGTCCCGTCGTCGTGATTCTCTTCCAGTCGTGTAGAGCAATCCTCAACAGCGATCGTCAACAGCAAACTCCAAAACGCCGTTCCACACGTCATGGGGCGTTTGGTTAAAGGGAGTCCTCCCAACACAAAAAGCTCGGTTGAGCCTCCATCCATCAGGCGGCATGGGGAATCTCACCGGCCCAAAGGTACAACAAAGGATATTTGGCGGGTCCAACAGAGTCTAGGAGCCGCTTCATCAGTAAAGGGAATTCACCCAACAAAACGAGCACGGAAGGTCCTCACCCATCAAGCGGCATGAGGGAACCTCATCGGCCAAAGGATTCACCAGCAAAGAATCCTTGCGGGCAGTTCATCACCCGATGAATTTGGTGTAAAAAACATCAGCACGCGGACAACATTATCTCGCGGCATCCGGCGGGGGATTTAACAAAATAAATCGGCTACAGTGCCATTAGAGTTGTCACACACTCACGTGACGTGTAAAAACAAACTTTCTAGGCTACATCGCCTTCGTAACTCACAACATAATCCCCATCGCCCCGAAAATCTGCTCCCCCACACAAAACTACGTTATGTCCTCCGCCATCTTTCCCCCGAACGCCCGTTTCCGGTGTCGTTGCAGTTTCGCCAACCAACAAAGTTAAATAAAAAATAAAAAATTAATAGACAATAAACAGTACCTGCTTTAAGCAGTACCTACTCGCGAAATAGATATGTTACAGAATATCAAGAATTTTACAAACTAATGAGAAATGGAAACCAATTTATTACACCTAAAACAACTCAAATACAAAATCATTATATTTTCCAAGCCTTAAAATACTATAATAACCGCTGTACCGAATTACGCAGTATCATCAACCAATCAGAACAAATAAATAAAATTAAACAATTTTTCAAAAAAAACCTAGAGTAAAAAGTAAATATTTTATACAAAACATGTAATAAATTACAACCTAAGTAAGAATCGGGGCTCCCTTATCAGGCACAAGAGCTCCTCTTTTCTGGTAAGGTAATACATCCAAAAACGACCTTTATTATAATATTTTGTAAAATATATATGTGTATATGTAACTCATATTTTTTATATTACAATACAAAAATGGTTTCTTCTTCTTCACGTATTAGAATTTGCTGTTTACAAATCAATTATGAATTTGACGCAACTTAGGTACAGCGTTGTATTTATTTAAAAACTTTTACCGAAACAAAAATTACCGTGACGATTTACGGTTACGATACCGACACCGCATAAAAAAAGTTATAAACATACGTTCCATATCACATTAATATATGCAGCTCTTTCAAAAGGTAAGACACGCAATGTACGCAGGTCTGTTTCCTCCAAAGGAAAAAAGTAATAATTTTCTTACATTTCTCTCACATACGGCACCGTGACGTCTCCGTAAACCCCTGCAATATTACTAGCCGTGACATCATTTTAAGAGTCTGTAATATGATTACAAGGATAATATTGGAAGACAAAGCTTTATCTTGGTTCCAGGGTTACTTAAAAAATTGATAACAATTCGTTTAACTAAATAATTCATTAAGTGAACCCTTGTCTTCTAAATATGGAATTCCACAAGGTACAGTAGTCGGGCCTATACTTTTCCTTATATATGTCAATGACATGTTCAGTCTCCCTCAATGGAAGTGTCATCTCATATGAGAATGACACAGTCATCATATTGCAGGAATAACATGGACAGGAGTGAATATAGCTGCGAATGCTGACATTAACATATTGAAGGAATGGTTTCATGATAACTTACTTAGCCTGCAGAAAAAATACCATATATACCTTTTTACCTTAATGATCCTGTCACTGACTCCAATATTGGAGTGATAGTGCACAGTCATTCGTGTAAAGGAGGAGAATGTAATGATAACATTGATATATACAAATAGATGAGACATTAAGCGAATAAATTGGTTCGACGGATTTGAAGGTAGTACCTCCAATTCTCTATTTCACCCATTTAGTGGACCAAAAACCATCGTGTCGTGTTGGTCATTTGAAATACATCTGGTAAGCGTATGTGTAAAAGGCGTTCGTGCAATGTATGGAACGGACTATTCAGACTGTTGAACGTTCAAGTCCTACTACACTGTGCCCTCAGTCTAAGGACACCTGCATTCTTGTACATTTTTGCAGGTATATTTACATGGCGGCTCGCGCTCGGTGTGGAGTCTATTGTAAGTCCCTTAAATGTTTCAATACCCGGCTTCAGAGCATTATATTTTATACATTTTACAAATATAAGACAAATAGTCCCGATAAACTACTTTTTAGTAGTTTGTCTAACGGGTTCTTTACATTAAAGATCTTATTATAGTGATTTAATAGTTACATTTTTACAATTTAAGATATAAAATTAAATAAAAAAAATTTACAGAAATATACTTAGATACATTTTTACAATTATAGATATAAAATAAAATAATTTTTTTACAGAAATATACTTAGATAAAATAAAAATTATGAAAACATGAATAACAATTTTAAAGTCTTTAGTTATTGTAAGCTAATACAAATTAGTTCTTTCCGTAAGCCAAGTCTTCAGTAAGTTCACCAATTGTTTGTTTTGGGTACAGTTTTTAATTTCAGCTGGAAGCATATTTAAACAACTGGGAATCATGTAATTTAACGTTCTTTGTCCATATTTATTTGTATGTTTAGGTACAATTAGTCTTTCATTAAAGTTAAAACGAGTATTATGGTTGTGTTCCAGCCTGTTTATATATAAAGGGTTATTTATGTGCTGAAACTCGTTCCAGAACTCGCGACCGCGAATGGCGCGATGTCATACTCGTAATTGAAACTTTGAATGCAATATTTTCCATAGCATTTTTTTTTCTTTTATAGTAATTTAGGTGAATATAAAGATTTTTCTAAAAAATATTTGTATTAAGCGTAACCAGTGATTTCGAAAGTTTACCAAAAAAAAATAACTAGGTTTATTAGGAGTCAGTCCGCAAACGCCGTGACGGAAGGACGTATTGTCGTATTGCTATGTCGTGTAACTCATGTAACGTCATCATAAACGAGTGTCTCACGTTTATGCAAAATAAGGCAGATACTCTCGATGAGATCGCCATCATCCAGTTATGTATTTCCACCTTCTCGGAGGAGGATATAAAAGATGCAAAAACTATCCTGTTCGATAAGCTTCCGGAGAAACGCACTCTGCGGAAAGGAGATGGCAGGATTAGCCGAGATCTCCAGGACATCCTGAGGGCGTTGAAGGAGACGGACCCTGACCAACTGCCTATATTCGTTGCCAGACAGCTGCACAAATTGCCTCCAGTCAACTTCGATAGTGTGGACGTATCTAAACTTCTAAAGGAACTTAATTATATGAAAACAGAAATAACTCTCATCAAAACGGAACTAAAAGATTCATCGGTCACAAGAAATGATGATTTAAAACAAGAACTGGCTTCGCTAAGAGAACAAATTACAAAACTGCATGCTCCAAACATACAGAGCGATTTGGCTGAGAACTCGCAACAAAATAGCGGCAAAACTGTAGGTAATCCACAACTTAAAAGTAAACAAATACCGACAGAAGCGACCTACTTATCAACTGCATCTAAGAACGCATACAGTAATGGTCGTAATGGAACTACCGCACACACGAAAACTACACAAGAACGCACAGAGCGAAGGAGCAGTAATCGCCGTGAACGACCGAGTTCGGACTTCGAACTTAGGCCCGAAAACACAGCAAATAAACAGGGAACGCGCGACGGCCCGCGGTACCAACACCGGCCATCCACGACTGACGAAAGCGGTTTCACATTAGTTACGCGGAAAATTAACCGAAACTCGAGAGGTAAAGCAACATCAACAACATTAAAGTCGGCTGACATACTCACAACGGTATACATTTCGAGGTTTACTGTGGAAACTACAGAGGAAAACATCAATAACTACCTAACAGAAAAAGATCTGGAATGTACCAAGATTGAAAAAATTAAGCCTTTTCGACCTACGCCTTTTAACACCTTTAAACTCACTGTTAAAGCGATCGAAGTAAAGAAATTCCTGGCAGAAGAACTTTGGCCGGAGGGAATTGTATTCCGAAGATTTATAGAACCGCGCATATCTACTATCTAATGATGCCTACTACTTTTTATTTTATGTTTTATTTTTTATTTATATGTATTTTTTTATGTACTTACTTGTGTTTTATGTATGTACTTAATCTATATAGGATGTGTGGGATTGCACTCACCTCCCCATATTCTGGAATAAAGACTTATTATTATTATTATTATTATTAATATAATTGATGAACTTTGATGTCGTTGTATGCGGCCCTCTACTTGAAAAGTCTGTAAACCCCTGCTTTGCAATCGCATTCGTGCCAGTTCGGTAGATAACGGAAAGTGTCGAACTACCCCTCCCGCAGGCCTGAGATGAACACGAATTTCGAATATATTTGTAAGGCATGGCGCCTCTATTGTATATCTCTATGAATGATAATTGTAAAATCCTGAAGCAGACCTCAGATGTCAAATATCTAGGGAACATTATAGAAAGTAACATGAAATTTAAGAAACACTTCGAAAACTGTGTCAAACTCAATCTTTCAAATATTAAAATGGTTTACTTTGCTCTTGTACAGTCAGTGTTGCAGTATGGCATAATCGCATGGGGAACCATTTATAAGAATAATCTGTATCCGATAGTAACAACACAAAAATGATCATCAAAGTTATTATTAAAAAACCAAGAATTTTCCCAACCAGCGAACATTTGAAAAATTTCAGGTCCTACCGGTTTCAAACTATTTTAAAAAAATGCTCTTTTAACCGTTTAGAAACTGAAGTATCCTCAACACGAAGTATAAGACCATATATGTGAACAAATATGTACCTAGATATATATATTATATATGTACCCATATATTCTCGTATGTTCCCATATGTACCCATATGTTCCCACATATGTACCCATATATGGGAACATATATTATGCAGTGGCGTAGAATTTCAGATTTATCCACAAATATAGGCTATGTTTTCTATAAAAAGACCTAGACACAAAATTCGGGGCATTCCACGAGGAACATATGAAAGAAAATAACAGACCTTGTTCATGTATACAATACTTTGGTGACAATATCCTTCGTGAATTTTTTCCCACGGTCGAGTGTCACCCCTCTGCCGGGTGGCACCCGGGGCCCCCCCCTCGCTACGCTACTGCATATATGTACCTAGATGCAACACGACAGCTGCACAACACCATTATGAATATGTAGGCCCAAAGCTATTTAATGATTTACCCGATGCAATAAAAAGTGAGAAAAACTATTTTAAATTTAAAAAAAAACTTACATTGTATTTTTTCAGATAAGCAACAGATTGACTTATTTTTATTGATGATTTTCAGATATATTCAGTAGTTAATATTTGTTGATTTTCTATTTCTATAATTATACTAGCTGATCCGGCGAACTTCGTACCGCCTCAGAATCAAAAACTGTTGTCAACTTATTAGCTGAATTGATCTAAATTATTTCTCCCTGCGTATACCATACCTTGATCTAAATTGTTTCTCCCTGCGTATCCTTTCCCCTCTCGCGTTCCCTCTCCCCCTCCCCCTCCCCCCCTCCCTCTCCCCCTCCCTCTCCCCCTCCCCCTCCCCCTCCCCCTCCCCCTCCCCCTCCCCCTCCCCCTCCCCCACCCCCTCCCCCTCCCCCTCCCCCTCCCCGGTTCACAGTTCAATATTATACCCCTTACAATATTGCTGCAGTTCTTTCAAAATAGGAGAATTCGTTCAATACAAAATGTATGGGAAAATAATTTTTCTTCGGAGTGGAACACCCTTTACTTTTAGGGGGATGAAATATAGATGTTGGTCGATTCTCAGACCTAACATATAAGCATAAAAAATTTCATCAAAATTGGTCCAGCCGTTTCGGAGGAGTATGGCAACAAACACCGTGACACGAGAATTTTATATATTAGAAGATAGATAGATGTATTTTTCTTATTGTACAATATTTTGTAAGATCTTACAGTATTTTTCAAAGTGTTCTATTTTCATTTTTGTAACTATACATTATCTATAAGCAGTTCTAAATATATAACATAAGTACATAGACTAGCTCTCCAAAGGCGGGTACAGATTGCCGTAACGTAACACGCAATGTAACACGCAATGAAAGAATTTGCCGTCCACATTGCCGCAATGTATCAAGCAATGTAACAGAATTCTCATAGTGTGGACGCCTTGCGCGCACGAACCGCGCACACTCCGCGCGCGAACAGAGCATTTCAACTCGTGCGCGCCGCAATCCACAATGCTTCGGTTTTTTCGCCGAATACAAATGGGCGCGCAGTGTGTGCGGAGCGTCTGTGTGGACGGCTTGTTCGTGTCTATACGTCAGAACGCGCGCGAACAATGGAGAACTTGTTCTCGGCAGACTGAGCTATGTTCACCGCGCGCATGCCGGGAACAGCTGCGAGTAGGTACATGTTCGGTTCGTGCGCGCGCTGCGTCCACACTTATGAAATGTTCCTTTCATGTTACATTGCGTGTTACGTTACAGCAATCTGTACCCGCCTCAATATTTTTCTACTAATTGGGTAACTAAAAAAACTGATGAATGGTGTTATGTAATATTTATTTTTTCTAAATAAAAATTTTAAAAAAATATTGAATAGCGAGTGAGTTCCAAAAATTCAAAAACGTCAAATGTCAATGCGCCGATGAGTTTACTTTTGTTTTGAATCTTAGATGCAGCTTTTTCTTACACACTTTTTTTTTACATAACTCCACACAGGAGGCCCTGAGGAAAATAATTTCCCTCAGGGCCTATGTCATCCGAGCTGCTGTGTGGAGGGTCTTTTTGAGGAGAGGAAGGAATGAACGTTGGTCTTGAAGAGACCCATGTTGTAGGAAGAAGGAAACACAGAGCTGGAAAATCATTCCACAGTCGAGCTGTTGAACACAACAACGAGTCGAAGAAGCGACCCATTCTCATGTGGCAAATGTCAACCTTGTACAAATGTTCGACACTAAATAACAACGGTCGAAAATGAGACGAACAGTGAACGTGTCTGTACCCCCCTAAGGAAACATACAATTAATATCATACATCTCCCTCAAACGTAAAAGAAAATTAAACGAAAAAATTGTAATAAGATAAATCTGTTTCCTGCAAAGGAAAAGTAGTACTTTGGAGAAAACAGTCACACGTATTTTGGGTGTCTCATCTTTTGACTCCATTATTTAATGTGTAAGAAAGAGCTGCAGCATTATAACGATAAGAAACTTATGTTTATTACCTTCTTTTACCGTCATGGTACCGTAACCGTGAATTGTCACCGTAATTGTAAAAATCGTCACCGTAATTATAAATTATAAAAGCATCTAGATAATGCAGATCTGACACCCACCATTTTTTTTTTTTTTTTTTTTAAATTATTGGAGACGGTTTACATATATATAGTTCCCGTGAGCACTTAGGCCATAGACCCATTGTACTACCTCCCAATTTACCTCATTCCTTTGACAGTAACCCAGTCCCTTTTATAAAGTTCACTAGGATTGTCATTGGAAATGAAGCTATATCTTCTGGTTCGACAATGTGTCTTCCCAGGTCTCATTTCCCCTCTTCACTCCTCCTTGGTTCCCTGAAGGCCCCAAGACGGAAGAGGGCTTCATCTCTCCTCTCCACTCTTTAGTTCCCCGAAGGCTCCACGATGGAGAGTCCACCCCCCCTTGGTTCCCTAAAGGCCCCACAAGGGAAGAGTCCACTCCACCTCGTTCCCTGAGGGCCCCAGGAGGGAAGAGAACTTCATCTCTCCTCCTTGGTTCCTTATAGGCCCCACAGAGGAAGAGTTCACCAAGATGGCCTCATTTTTCCTATTCACTCCTACATGGTTCCTCGAAGGCCCCCCAGGGAAGAGGACATCATCTCTCCACTTCACTCCTCCTTGGTTCCACAAAGGCCCCGCGCTGGAAGGGTGCCCTTCCCCTTGGTTCCTTGAAGGCCCCACAAGGGAAGAGTTCATGGAGGTGGCTTCAGCTCACCTCTCCATGGTTTCTCATCTTGGTTCCTCCTACGGCCTCAGGAAGGAAATCCACAGAAGTGGCCTCAGCACTCCTAGGTTCCCAAAAGGCCCCTAGTTTTCGAATGGTCCAATTTTTTTTTGTCCCACGAGTTAAATACACCGAGTCCCGCTTGCGACTCGACTGATGGCTCCGCTTATCCTCGGCGGGACTGCCGGACGACTGCAACTCAGTTACTTTGGTTAAGTCGTACAATCTCATCATAATATATATATTTTTTTTTCTAGTAGCTTTTCCTCTTTTCTATTAATAAACTTTGTTTTCAGCTATATCTAGTGGCGGAGATGAGACGTGATACTGTGAAATAAATAACTAACACCATGTACGCACTCGCATACTGCCTGCTAACAATGTATGCCCGGACATTGGAGGTCTAGAGTCATTTTAATAAAAAAAATAGCTTCTTTATAAATAAAAAATTAGAGTCCTGACGTGTACGGTGAAGGAGGAAACCATCTGTTTCCTTAGAACGCCGTGGGAAAGTGGTGGGCAACCTCCAGTGTCCCACGAGTTACCAGGGAAATAGAAGGTCCACTCCAGCAGAGCCCTGAGTGCTGGAGTGAGGTCTAAATACTCCGAGATGCGACCTTGTTTCTCGGAGGCACTGTTCGTGACGCTGTTCCCCAGGACATTCAGCCTGAGCATGGTTGCTCACACCTTGACTTGGGATGGCTATTGCAGGTTTGTGTTTCCACTCCCTGAGCGATGGGTTCACCACACTCCCTACGCTGAGACACCCACTAACTAGACTACATTTTACTTAAGCGTAAGTTTGCGTCGAGGTATTAACACAGGTATTATCACCGTACAGCCTGGATTTAATTTTCAGAATATGGAGAAAAAATTAGTCAACACATTCTACTTACATTTTCTTACTTTTCAAACAGGTTTACTCCTGACAATGTGACCGTCGTCGTAGGAAGCATCTACTTGAACTCTGGGGGCACCAAGTACAAGGTATCCAAAATCATCAAGCACCCCGACTTCAACCTTAACACCGGCGACAACGACATCGCCGTGCTCATCACCAGCGAGGCCATCACCACCAGTAGCAATGTGGGCTTCATTTCTCTGCCTTCTAGCAACACTGGCGCCGGAGTGAAGGTCACCCTGACTGGATGGGGAAGTACCAGCGTAAGTCTTATTCGCAAACATTATTTTCAATACCTATTAGTAATTTGTTTATTTTTCAGACATTTCCAACAAACCACAACATGAATGAAATACGATTAGAACATGCCAACGTAAGGATTAGGTAGATAATTGTGATTAAGAATGTAATGAAAAGAGACGTGAAGAGTCATGTATCTTTTCTCGGAAGATTTTTTCAATGTGGATGAGTGTTTCAGGCTGATAATTATTGCTTATAATAATTGTTAATGAAAAGAGGACAACTGTCGTGTTGTTAAATATGCCAATTGATCACAATTAATTCATTTTAAAATAATCTTATAAGTACATAAAAATCTCGTGTCACGGTGTACTCCTCCGAAACGGCTTGACCGATTTTTATGAATTTTTTATGTATATTTGGTAGGTATGAGAATAGGTTTAAAAGTAGATTTAATATCGCTAGGTGATTAGGGTGTCCCTATCCAGAAAAAAATTCAATTTACAAAAAAAAAAAAAAGTTTTTTTTTTATTTGGCATCAAAAAATATCTATAACTCCAAATTCTAACCCTCCCACCTATACCCTCCCATTTTTAATCGCGATGTTAGTATTTTTATATGAACAAATTTAACCGTCTTTCATATTTCAAACAGAACGAAATTATTTAATTTGTTGAATTACAGATGGCGCTACATCCGTCTCATCGAACTTTCATCCACACATGCGCAAGACATTCACGAGAAGCGTTGCGTCATTTTGATATTTCATTCGGCATCATGTTCTCGCGTGGGCAAACCATCGAGCTTATTTGTGTTAGCTAAAGACGGACTGACAAAAAATATCGCACACTCAATTGCTCTTCGAAAGTTATATTGATTTTCTTTATTTCCTACTTAAGTTGGTGTTTTTTTGTTTTTATCGGCGGTCATCGTCAGCGCTTCATTCCTCTTTCTGTCATAGATCCCATCCCCACACACTTACAATACATTATTATTTATTTGTTATATTTATTTAATAACCAAAATATTCACTAGAAATAATTTATATGGCAGAACAACGTTTGTCAGGGGCCCTATTCCTGACGGTCGATCAAAAGTTCCTCGCGAAAATTTATCATCGTCGCGACGAACTTTGCAACTTAGCTAATTGCATAGATACGCCAACTTCACACCACTCGCTGCTGTGTTTCTACTGGGTAGACCCACTCGTTGTTGTTGTGGAGTGACTTTTGACGTTTGGCGTCTAAGAATGTTACTTCGACCAAGCTCAGGAATAACCAAGTCGACTAACGGATGTACTTTCGACGGAGATTGCGAGCGAGAAAATTTTCGCTCTCTTCGAGGCGCTTAACGAGGAACTTTTGATCGACCGTCAGGAATAGGGCCCCAGGTCAGCTAGTGATATAATATATAGCATATTCTTCTCCCATATCTCCTTCCCCTCCATACTACCCTTCAGCCTCACAACATACCCCAAGTGGAGATGCCATAGTCTCTTGTGAGGTGTATGTAAAAAAATACCCATAGTGCCTCCGTTATCACACGCGCCGATCGTAAGTACCCCCCGTACGATTTTGCTGGTGCCCGCTACAGCTGTCGGTTTCCAATCAGTATCACGATACCGACAGTGCTGATCTCACGCGACGCGTCGCATCATTTGTGTCTGATACTTGTTCGTTTAACGTTTGTCAGAAATGGCGTCGGAACATGCAAGGGCAGATTTAAGCGGGGGCATGTGCACCCCCAGACGGTATTTTTGTGTACTGTGGAGATTCCATCACAGTACATACTTAGAAGCAAAAACTGTCTTTATTTTAAACATTTAATTTTTCTATTGTTTTGACACTTTCATAAACCTTCCTAAACATACTTGAACTTGTAGAAATAAACTTGAAGTATGATACTTCAAGTTTATTTCTTACAGTAATTGTTGATTTTTTTGCCCATCCGCCCCTTGTGTCCCTCCCAGAAAAAAATCCTGGATCCGTCCTTGGGAACATGAAAGTAATGTTAGATTTGTTCTGGAAGTGGAAAAAATGCATGTTTATATAACTATACTTTACCAGAATACCTAAGAAAGGATTTAGTGGAGAAGGCATGGATTGATGTTGGAAAAAAGTCATATGACATCGCTTGACTCCACGTGTGCACGTGAAAAATGATCAAGTTCTGTATATTTCAGATAGCGCCGTGTACGGAGACTAGCATTAAAAAGTAGTATATCTGCAGGGTACTTGTGGTTTCGTCACAATTACGTAGATTGTAAGTATCTCCATGAACGGAGGGCCTTGAGCTATGAAACTGTATCCATTGCTAACCGCCCATTTCTTTTTATAATTAAACTTAAAATTATAAGTTTTTTTTTAGTTTTTTAGCTCTTTAGCATTAGGTTATTTGTCGAAAGCCTATGATACATACATGTCTACTTTTCATCAATATTACTATTTGAACATTGTTTCATAAGTTCGTAAATGGACTTTCAAGAAAATATTCTCCGCAATATCAAATAAAAATATTTCACGAGTTTTTAGAAAAGTCTGTTTTTCAAACCTTAATGTTTTAAGTGATGTTAAACAAAATTACACAAATAAGTACCATCAAATTTTTAAGTGTAGGTACTCGACTGAACTTAGAATTAATATTTGTTGTTCGTCTAGAGCAGGGTTTAGGCTAGAAGATGGTCCGCGATGGTCCGCCGGTCAATAAGCAACACAGTGCGCTGGCGGTCCCAGGTCGAGAAGTCTGAATAAAAGAAATCGTGACAATATTCAGTTTATCATTATTGTCCGTGGCCATTATGGTATGCCGTTTCGCTCCACCCCATCCTACCCCGTTCCACCCCATATCCCATTTCGCCCCCTTCGTTGTGGTAAATATTCTGCTAGAACCCGTCTCACCCTATCCCATTATGCCCCCCTCCCGTTGTACTATCCGCCCTGAGTGCCACCCATGCTAGCCTACGCCACTGCTTGGGTCCCTGTCGAAAAAATAAATATACAAGTGGTTCCGGGTCAGAAAAAGGTTGGGAACCACTGGTCTACAGGTATGTGAGCAGTTTGTCGTTGAGCACACGTTCCACCGCAATGATATTATACAAAGCTTCTTAAAAAATAGAGTTATTTTTACAGCACACCTCTGCAATACCCAGGGCAGGTATTCCACCAAGCCTACTAGCTTGGTTAACATCAAGCTTCCATTAAGCGTCGATGACACAGGGCGAGTTTACTAGCTACTATCTGGGAAATTCACTATCTGTTAGTAAACTCGCCCAGTGTCATCGTGTTACTTGCTAACTAGCAGATTGTTGACAATCTAACAATCTAACAAGTCGTCAACTTTACTCGCTACACGCTTGCTCCACTTTCTCGTGATTGGTTTATTTATGTTTTTCAAGATGGCTGCCAATTAACAGCTGATTTTGACTGTCAAACATCAAAGAATTAGTTCACGCAGGCGTCGTTATTCTTGTTACTGGCGCTAGCAGCGACCTCAGTTTCCTACGCTACTAAGCGAGTGGACAATTTTGTGTGTCATCATGACAATCTCACTCGCCGATTTATCCGCTTTTAAACTTAGTAGATAGTAGCTTGTAAACTCGTTCTGTGTCATCGAGGCTTTAGACTATAAAATGTAAAATAAACAAAAAATAATATAAGATGTAAAGTACATTCCAACGTCTATAACTCAGCTATTTCTTGTAGAAACCTCAGTGACGGCGAGAGAGCACCTTGATAATCGAGAGTTGGGTTTTGCCTAATAGATCGACCTTTTTAGTGGCTGGGTTTGCTAGAGAGCCGTCAGGTCTGCTAAGAGATGGCAGACTGCAATTTTCAGAAACTGCGACCTACGAGTATTGAGCCCATAGCAGACAAAAACGCTCTGCTGCCATGCGGGCACGAAGCCAGCTTTCTGCTGATTTATTTGCGATTCTCTTGCTTTCTTTTGCCAATTTGTCATTCTGATCTAATTTCGGATATTCGAGATGATGATGTTGGTGACTTGGTTTATTTATTTTTCTCATTGTTAGTTTAATTTATTTGTTGTGTTTTCAGTTGCTTGGAAAACTATCCAACACCCTCCAGAAGATCACCCTTTTGACCATCTCCATAGAAGAGTGTAAAAGCAAGCTATCTGACAATAATATTAAACAGGATATTAACATTTGCACACTCACCAAGGCTGGAGAGGGACCTTGCTACGTAAGCTATACATTTATAAATTCTTTAGGTGTTCGTTGGAAATTTGCAATACGACAGTCAATTCCTAATTATTTCCATTTAACAGTCCCATTGTAACAGATTGAACAACAAGGCCCGATATTTTATTTCTTTTTATTTCATAATATTTTAATTGTTACAGATTTTTGGGTTTTTTTGGCTACCACACTAGGCTAATGCCCGTGTAGTGGTAGTCATACATTTAATATTTTATATATGAATTAAGAAATACTATTCTATTGAAAAAGATAATAAACATACTAAATAAAAATTAAGAAATACATATTAAGTGAAAAATAAAGGAAAAAAAAATATTTTAAAGAAAAATAGAAATAAAAATTAAAATTATAATTTTGGAATACGGAAACTAATAATAAAGATTTAGTGTTAAGAACTCATGTATTCTATACAAATATATAATACAAAGAATCCGTTAGACCTTCCTTGAAAAGCACTTTTCGGAGATTGTCGTTTTGAAAGTTCGTAGTAATGTTATGTACTAGCGCTGCAAGGAGTATCGATTACTATCTTGCCAATTGGCAATCTATTCCAATCTATTTATCATTATTTTAATAGCATTATCCAATTTATCATTATCTATGCCATAGATAATGATAAATTGGCTAGACACTAACCTCCTCACACTTAACCCGGTGTCAATGACGTGAAAATAATTACGCGGTCAATGACGCCGGGTAACCGTGACCCGAATTTTATCGATGGATTGTACCAAAACTGAAAGGGTTATCTTGATTTTGAAAATTATTTACTATTTATAAGTTCTTTGCTCATAAAAAAAAATATAAATAATACCATTATATTTTATAAATCAACTTTTTATTACCTTAGTAAGAAACACATGCAAAATCAACAATGAAAAAATAACTGTAGAATTTCATTTCAACTATAGGAAATATGTACCCGTTTTAACTTGACGCACATGTATCTCCTTCCGCAAGCGGCGTCGCGCTGAGCACGCCGGCGGTGCGGGTAGAAGGGGGTTGTATCTCCAGCTACTGAAGCGCACAAGTCGAACGGTTGATGGGAAAAAAAAATATGGCCGTTTTAAATCGCCTCGGGTCATTATGACCCAGCGTCATCGACGCCGGGTTAACATCGACAAAACACAATATATGACTTTTTCCATACGCAAACACAATATATCCAACAACTGCCCTAAACCAATTATTCACTTGTGTCCACTCAATTTAGAAACTCCAGAAACCACATATCTAATATTAATTGTACGTGTTCGACCCTCAAATCATCAAAAGTAGTTAAATATTTGGGAATAATCGTAGACAACCAACTACGTTGGTAAGTTCACATCGGTGACACAGTAAAAAACTCCGTAAACTCTGCCATATATTCTGCTCCCTTAGATCCATCCTAAATTTACAGACTCTAAGATAATAAAACAGCAGAAAGGTTTTCGACGGACTAGCGTTTATTGTCAAAACATAATTTGGTAGTTACATCCTAGATGGCGTGTGGTAATATACAGTGGCGGCCGCTGCCCTGAAAACGTGGTGGTTCACTGATAATCCGTAACTATGAGATAACGATAACTAATCAACATTAGGTAAAAATGATCCCACTAATCTTATTTGGAGAGAAGATCTATTTTAAGCTGTTTTCGAAGTGCGAAAACTTCTACATATCGCTTTTTAATTAAAATTTTTATTTTTCGGTACTTACTAAGAAAATAAAAACACAATACTATTTTTTCGTGAGTAAATCTTAAATTTCAACCCAAAAAACTCTTTTTTTTACAATGTTTACAATGTAGTGTAAGAAGAATATACGACGCAAATGCGAATGGTAGAAGAAGTCGGGGACGCCCGAGGAAGACATGGCACGAGCAAGTGAATCAGATACTTGAGTCGGGCCATGTCGAAAGTCGGAATAATAGAAGAGAATATATGAGACGATGTATGAATGTGAGTGAGGCAAAGAGTGTGTGCCAAGACCGAGTCATTTGGCGGTCCGTCCTCTCTGCCTACCCCTGTGGGGAAACGGCGTGATGGTTGGTTAGTTAGTTTTATATTTCATTTTAAACAGGATACAAACAGTATTTATAAACAATGTATAAACAACAGGAGGGCAAAATTGTCAAAGTTATCTATGAAAAAATTGTATTCCTTAATGATCTGCGTTTTATAATTTAAAACACCAATCAATAAAAAAGCAAATATGTAAAATTTAGGTATTTGCTGTACCTTCTGATTAAAAAAAGAATTATTCAGTTTGGTTAAGTATTTTGGCCTTAAATCAGAATTTAAGTTTGTATGATAAAGGCCGCTGGGTGGCACACCAAAATGAAAAAGTTTTACCTTACAATAAAACTTATATTATGTACTTAGCTTTATTTAAAACCTATATAGTGAGATAAACATTACCATTTTGCAGCCAAATCGACGTTTCTTACCAATATTCGTGTGAAATTCTCAGTTCAAATCTCCCGCCAATGTCACCTGGCAGTCCCACAAGAATCCGCTAGGCGGCGTTGCCAGCACGGCGTGGGGACGCCAATGATTATGCGTCATTAGATCTCATCAGGCAGCCCTTGCCTAGGTTTTAAATAAAGCTAAGTACATAATATAAGTTTTATTGTAAGGTAAAACTTTTTCATTATGTAGCATAGGCTTTATTTAAAACCTATATAGTGAGATATTGTTTGTTATCGCCTGGTGACATGATGCTAATGTGAATCAAATACAATATTTATATGCTAGAAAATAGGGGCAAGATTTTTAGAAATCAGCTAACCAGTTACAGAGGTTGAAAAAGATTAGCAACCGATGGGTCATCGTTGGTTCGGCCAGCTGATTCTGCAATTTCCCTTCTGTAGAACTTAGCAAAGGTATTGGGAGTTCTCCAGTTGCCACGCGACAGTATGTCGTCTAGCTTATATTTCTGCAACCAGTTCAGGGATGCCACCGCTGAGCGGATGCTGCCAGGTGGATCCTCTACGCCGGCGTCTCTGAGAACTGTCCTAATCCAACCAGCAATTACTGCCCTGGAGGCTGCCTTCGCCGTCCCACAAGTTGTGATAAATAGATTAGGTAATATCACCTGAGCTCTCCGTTCCCTTGACAGTTCAATGACTTTCTCTGTCCAATAGACGGGGTCTATGTTCCTTGTCTCAGAACGAGCCAGCTTCCACCCCGATTGCTGCCAGTCTGCCGAATCTGTCTTGGCACCAAACACTGGCCAGATGGAGATGCCTTCACTGTCCACTGACAGTCTTTCAGCTGTGCAGTGGAGCAAAGTGAGATCATGAACCCGACGCCCTGATGCCAAAAGCAGGATTGTGGCTGCTCTCCTTGATGCTTCAAAGAGAGTTATGTGTTGAGGCAAATTTTTCTCCAGCCATGATGACACGATTCTCGGGTCCCAAATAGGGGGCTTCGAAGGCTTCAGTCTGGCTAAAGATATCCCTTTTAATATCTTTTTCACTATAGGATTGGAGTTCAGCTTTCTATTGTTCTCTGGAGAGCCTAAGGTACACACCACTGACTTGTGGACCAAGATTGTACTCAGCGATAGCTTTTCTCTGAGGTGTAGGTCGGCTAGGAACCTGGCTAGGTCTTCAGCTTTGGGACGTATGGCATCGAGCTGATTCTCGGACGCCCAGTGTTGCCACCTCCGCCATGCCGGGGCATAAGTACGAAGGGTAGAACTTCTCCACCCGGATCTAAGAAGTTCCTTCTGCTGAGTTGACCAACTTCTTAGGTTTTTATCCCACCCCCACAAAGCCAGATCTCCAGAACGAAGGATTCTACTTGAGGAGGAGGGTTGTTGGTCCTGGTGTCTATCAGTGCTTCTTCTAACTTGTGAATCGTGAGAGGTGGACCTAAGGCCCGACCCTTCAGATCCGCTCTCCAAAATGCCCTCTCCCAACGAGGAGCCACTACCAGGTATAATCCCTTTGCTCTGTTCAAGTGGCAAAGAACCCTCGGCAAGAGGCACGGGGGAGGGAAGATCCAGGCCAGCTGATAGTCCCAGTCCCTGCTCCAAGCGTTGTGGTAGTCTGCGTTGTCGTCCTGAAAATCAAGAGAAACATACCTGTGAACCACGTGTGCTGTCTTAGAGCCAAATAGGTCTATCTCGGGTCGTCCCCATTTTCTGAACGCTACCTCTGTAAAAGAGGGTAGTAAGTGCCATTCGGGTACAGCACGATGACGAGATAGACAGTCCGCTACTTCATTGAAACGACCTGGTAAGTATTGTGCTGTCATGGAGATACAGTGTTTGTCCAAAACATCTAGCACTAGTCGTGTATAGCTCAGGAGTTGAGTTGACCTGGTACCCCCCTCCTTGCGGAGGTAAGATACGACAGACTTGTTATCCGACTGGATCAGAAGACCCGAGCCGGATAGCTCGAGCGCGTGAGGAGACAAGGCAGCCAACACGGCGAGCATCTCCTTTAGATTGGAGTGAAGATTCAGCTGATCTTCCGTCCACACACCACTGAGAAGTCTCTCATCTAGCTGGGCACCCCAGCCCTGATCCGAGGCATCGGTTGTCAGGTAATGCTCAAACAGCGGGAGATGTATGGGTGACGTCAGGGTGAGCGATCGAACCCACCATCTCAATTCCCGAGCGGCAGCTGCAGGAATCGGTGATGACTTCCAAGGGTGGTAGTGTCTGAGTCCTAGACACCCTTTCTGTATAAACCGGCTGTTGAGTCTGCCTCTTGGAACTGCAAAACTAGCAAAATTCAAAGAACCCAAGAGGCTGCGCCCCTTATTTAGAGACCACCTTCCTGTCTGAATCAAACCCTTTAACAGATAAGTTAGGGCTAAAACCTTGTTCTGAGGGAGAGACTTTTCGTTGGTTACAGTATTCCAGCTGATACCAAGAAATTGGACTTGTTGTGATGGTTCTAGTATTGACTTATCAAACTGTATTTGCCATCCCAAGTCTTGTAAAAACTCCACCATTTCGCTAGATTGGCGTTTTAAAGTAAGCAGGCATTGGTTTACTAACAAAAAATCATCCAAATATACTAAAATTCTCATCCCTCTCTTCCGCAGTTCCTGCGCTACCCAGTTAGTGATGGTTGCGAATGCCTTAGGTGAGGTGGCTAGGCCAAAGGGGAGGGATGTCATCTGCAAGAGTTCATTCCTATAGATAAGTCTAAGGAAGCATCTATGCTGCTCACTCACAGGCACATGGAAATAAGCGTGCGTTAGGTCCACATTAACCATCCAGTCATTCGGTTGTAGAAAAGTAGGAACTCGATAAACGTTTACCAGACGAAATTTACTAATAGTCAAAAAGTTGTTTAAATACTTTAAGTTAAAGACCGGTCTCTTTGAACCATCTGACTTGGGGACGAGAAACATGTTAGAAATAAATGAGGGAGTGGCAGGTGCCGACTCTAAAACTTTAAGGGCCTTGAGTTTTTCAATTTGTTCCGTCATTGCCACGGAAGTCTTAGTAGCGAACGGGGAATTAGATAATTCAATATTATTATTCAGTGGAGGTTTTGAAGAAAATGGAATCCGGTAGCCCTCTAACATCTTAAGGATGATAGTAGGAGCGCCAAGGTTCCTCCACTTACCTGCGAATGAGCGCAACTGACCCCCCTGAAAAGAGGGGCCTGGGTTAAAACCTCTTACGATCCGACTTCCCTGCCCTTTCCTTGGGCCTGAACCTGTCTCGGCGAGTGAAAGCTTTAGCCGTTCTACGGGCTGGTTCCTGACCTCGGTTCTCTGGCTGTTCCCTTCTTGCGATGGTCCTCCCCTGCAGCATCTTGGGACGAAAGGGCTGCAAGTTCTGCGCTGGATATAACGGACTGGGTTTAACGGGAGGAGCAGGGCGCGATGTGCTAGGCTGAGGAGCGAAGCACTTCTTCACTCCTCCCAACTTATCCAGCTGCGCCGACAGGATGCTCGGGTCGAAGAGATACTCTGATGTAGGGGGTATCTTTCGCATGGCGTCTCTGACGTACCCGTCACTGATGCCCTGCAACACCCTCTCTCTTCGGTGCTCGATGTGGGCTGCCCGTTTTCCGCAGACCATCTGCATTATATCTTTGGACACCTTCTGGGATTCAGATCCTGTAGCAAAGAGAGACTGTACTTTCTCATACAGAGTGGAAGTGCTCAGCTTCGTGCCCGGTTCCGCGCTCCAGTTGACGAGCTCCTGCAGGGAGGCCTTCAGGAGATCTGCGTGCAGCGAAAGGGCATTGGACAGGGATCCGCAGAAGGAGTCCGTTGACGTGCTGGCCGATTCCTCCTGGGCTACACGCTTCAATTCCGGGTTTAAAGCCAACATTGAGAAGAGAGGGGTTGCGGCATATGACTTTTGGATCTCAAGGTAGCGGACATTATTCCAATTTGCCGTCCCCAGATGCTGAAGGAGCTCCACTCTTTTCACCCTCCCTGGGTCGGCCGACGGTATCTTCGGCTGTTTCAGCTCCGTTGTCCACTCCCCGAGATCCAAGGCGCGAGACGGCAGAGGGCAGGTGAGACCCATCCCTTCATCTCTGTCGGCTTCCTTCGCCAATTCCTCCCGGAGCGACGCGGGGGTGTCCAGGGAGATGCTGTCCTCATCGTCCGAGGCGTCACGGATAGGAGCATCCGACCGCTTCTCCAACAACAGATGCAACATCTCCTGCATCTGGGACATCTGCTTCGTTAGCACGTCAATTCGTGGGTCGCCGAGAGTTGGCTCACCGATCTTCTGCCTCTTGGCATCACCGCCGACCCTCGAACGTTTCCCCCGCGTGTCCGTATGGATAACCTTCATGATTTCCGCCCTCGAAATCCCGGCTTCCCCACAATCTGAACTTTCCGAGTTCGACATAACAAAGGAACAATCACAAAAACAAAAAACACACGAAACTGGAATTCAATTTCGGGACTCGAACAGTATCACTGTTAAAATATTGTCGAAATTAAAATTTTTGCACAAAATGCTGTATGAAAGCTACTTCTAGGGTATTTTGTACAATCAAACGTGTTTGACTTTTAGCAAAAATAAATGCTAATGACGCATAATCATTGGCGTCCCCACGCCGTGCTGGCAACGCCGCCTAGCGGATTCTTGTGGGACTGCCAGGTGACATTGGCGGGAGATTTGAACTGAGAATTTCACACGAATATTGGTAAGAAACGTCGATTTGGCTGCAAAATGGTAATGTTTATCTCACTATATAGGTTTTAAATAAAGCCTATGCTACATAATATCTTAATTTTTCATACATATGGCCGGTGTTGCGCGCTGGCGATGTTTGGGATATTCGATACAAAAACATAATTCGTTCCGCTTGCAATGGGCCTGCACACCGGACAGGGTAAATTCGCGCGGAACTTTGAGAATTTGCTCTCCCTGATTCATATTATATTATGCATTATATTGGTAGGTGATATTTTTAATGAAATTCATAGATTTTATATTTTTCGGTAAGATATTATAAACTAATTTTAGACGATATAATTTACCAGTACTGCACACAAACACACCGTTCAACCAGCCGCCCTTGGTAATATATTATTTTGTTATATTCCTACATAAGAAGCGTATACTTTGCCCTTTTCCAATCCATAGCAAAATACGGTATAGTGGGATGGGGTGTTTGTGTTGAATCCATTATTAGACCAATTATTATAGTTCAAAAACTAATTCTGAGAATTGTATTTAAATGTCAACCTACCCATTTCTTAAATGAACTCTTTGCCAAAATCAGGGTCTTAGATATTGGACAGCTACTAAGACAAGCATTTGTTTTAGTAGTAACATCAAGCACACACCCGCTTTTTATCAAACCTGGGTTACGTGGTCCCTAAAACTAATTCCTGATTCGCTCAACGACAATCCTGGTTCATCGCTCCTAAAATATATAATGTTCTGAGTACTGAGTAGAAATTCTAAATCACTTTATATAGCACGTGCACAACATTGGATATTAGAAAGGGGACGAGCTTACTTCAAAGAGTACATGAGTTCTTAACACTACATTTTAATTGTTATTTTTTGTACTTATTTCAAAATTTTTATTTTCATTTTTTTTCTAATTTTCTTTAAAATATTTTTTTTTTCTCTTAGTTTTTCACCTAATTTTTGTGTTTTAATTTAATATTTGCCGAACGCAGGACCGATATACCTGCAGTGTCATAGCGTAGAGGGCTGGGAAGGGGAGGGGGGGGCGTTCCGCCCCAGGCGGAACTTTTAAGGGGCGGCAAAATTTCACAATAAATAAAAATAGTTTGTAAAATTTTAAACCATCGCATATCATATTTTTGTTGCATCTACGATTCGGACAGATTGAAATGAGCACAGAATTTTTTATTACTTATTCTGTGACGAAACCGGGGAATCCCATTTTTTTAAATTTATTTTATTTTATTTTATTTTTATTTTATTATTATTGTACAACAGACTTGACTCTTCAATAATATTTTTATGGCATATAGAGAACTGTCACTTACATCCAAATGGTTTGCAAGTTCATTTACCCGGTCCAAGGTACCTGGCCCGGTGTGATCACTTGACAGCTCCCCTCCCACCAGGGGCCCCGCTCTCGCCTCGTCAAGTCACAAACCTTGTAGTTACAAACCTACCTTGGCTGACACCAAATCCAAAAATAACAATTGTACCTACATATTGATGAGTAGAAAAAGTAAGTTGATTATTAAGTTGCAGAAGAATACAAATTTATTTTTTTACTTTTTAGTGCATTTTTGGTTTTGATAAAATTTTTGTTTATAATGTAATCGATTTATCCCTTTCGATTTGAACTCAACTTTTGCATGTCGTAATAATTTGTATGTTAAATCCTTTGACCAAGTATACCCTAGACGAGCCTTCTCATACTAAAAATGAGAATAAAATAAGACCAGTAACAGTAATTCCGCAATACAAGTCTCCTTTGAAATCCGCCATCTTGCATACGAGTTCCCAGCAATATAAAACTGACCACCAAGTTATCCTATTTTGTAATTTTTCGAACTAATACATCAACAGTCCAATACTTAATACATTCAACTAATACATCCAAGCCGTGACCAACTGTTCACGGTTTGGATACATGCACATATCGACGCGCTATGTTTCATACAAGGGGTTTTCAAAGTGGTGATCACGAGACATTCATAAATTTCATTGTAAATTTTTTTTTTACTTTATTAGGACAAGCGATTCAATTTCAGAGGCGAGTATGGGTACCGCCGCCCAGAGAGACATCCAGCAAACGGGGGTTCGAATCCTACCAAATATAAAAAAAAATTTTTTTTTTTTTTTGGTAAAATCAATATTCAATCTTCAAACCACTTTAAAATGGACCTCTTCAAACTGGACCTCCGTAGTCCAGTGGCTAAGACTCTTGACTCACATTCCGGAGGTCACGGATTCGAACCCGGCATGCGCAAATAAATTTTATTTGATTAATTTGTGTTATTTCACAATTAATTCATTTAAAAATAATATATAGTATATTTGCGGCATGTTCCAGAGTAGAAGATACTATTAGTATCGCCCTGGTGTAAGACCACCATTCAGAATTGAAACGTTTCTTGAAAATGGCTTTAGCCGTGTTTAGTGACCAGATCTGAATAGCCAGGTACTTCCCAACCTTCCTCTTCCCCACCTCCTTCCCCTCCCCACTACCTTCAGCCTCACAACATACCCCAATTGGGGATGCCATAGTCTCACTGACTCCAGACGGGAGCAGTTGAGATTCTTGTGCGGTATTCACTGTAAAAAAAAAAAAAAAAAATAAATAAATAGGTAAAAGAAAGGAAAACGACATATAGCTACTTTCTAGTTTCATTTCTACCGCACATTTCATGAGTTGCACACTTTGATTTTATTTATTTGTAACCTGTAAAATACACAATACTGATGATCCGAAAATGTTCGATGCCGAAAGGTTTACTATATATTTTAGTATTTTAAATTGATGTACCTAAATAAGGGGACTGCAAAATTTTCCTCTATAGGCGTAGGCATGGTGGGGCAAGGTGGAGCGTAAGCCCAGTGGCGTAGTATTGGTGTCAGCCGCCGGGGGCCGGGGAAAATATCGCCGCCCCCTTGTTTAGGTATTTTAAGCGCGGGAGGGAGGGTGTAATACAATAATACACTCAGAACATCTAAATGATTTTTACTATGAGTCTGGCAGTACATAAATAGTCTGCAACTAGAATTTTATAACTATTCTTCGAATAAGAGAATATTTTCCTTTGAAATGTGTCAGCAGATGAATCCACAACTGAATCTTACATTCTGAACACAAAACTGGTTTTAAATTAAGAGTGAATCTGCATGCAAGTCCGCTTTAATAAGTGACTTGCCAGGTAAGTATGTTTCTGTATCTATTTTTAATAATAAAATTAGATAGAGCCTAAGAATTCATAATAAATTGTAAGGCGCCCTTGAGGTGATTTTTTAAAAAACGGCGCTATACAAATTATCCAATTATTATTATTATTATTACTCTCATAATATGCGTATGGTTTTCCTATTAGTTACGAATTTAAAGAATGGATTGAAACAAAAATTTTAACTCCTCTCGAAATATTAGAATGATTTTCTTCGAAATACGTCAGCAGATTAATCCGCTACTGGAATTTTGACAGATCATTCAGAATATGAAACAGGTTTTAACCGAAGAGTTAATCTGCACGCGAGTCCTCAGCTTTAATTGATACTACACTCATAACACGAAAATGTATGTTTTAATATAAAATGTTTTCCTCCTATTTTTATACTTCGAACACATGGAGAGTTTGATGATCCATCGAAACAGATGATGATCCATGAAACTTTCTTTGAATTGTCAAAGCAGCGCCCACGGACCTCTCTCAATCATTCTCACTGAATATTAGTCATAAACAATCCAAGCGCAAAACAAAATAAGTACGGGGAATTCTTGCAATCACTACGGACGGTATTCCCAGTCGTTACAGTGATCAAGGTGTAATATAATAATTATACATTTATTTAAAGAAAGGGGATTCCCCGATTTCACCACAGAACAAGTAATGAAAAATTCCGTGCTCATTTCAATCGGTCAAGCTTTGTGAGCCTAAAGCATGAATAATATGTTGAAGAAGCCTACTTTTTTCGGTACCTGCTCTAAATTTTTATTTTTGCCCCACCCTAAATCAAAACCTGGCGACGCCCATGTTATCAATATCATTTCACTATAATTTTTTATCACCATTCAAGTGATAATGGCGCCCCGACTTTTGATTCACTGACATATTTTAAAATAGACTTCCTCTGACATGTGATTGTTATTCACGCAAGTGAACATATTCCCTTGCCATCTGATGGAGAAAAAGATTCCTAAAATATGGACCCATCCCCTTATTAATTAAAAATAAAAAGATTCATTTATTTAAACAATATCTTCAATGATTTAAGTTCAAATTAACACCTACAATAAACCTAACCTAATTTTCACTTGACATGACTTTCATTTCTGCAATATTGATATTTGAAAAGTTTGCTTCTTTTAGCATTTCTTAACCCGCCCAAATCCACGATGCGATTATAGTTTACAACGCTCTTTAAAACGTCAATAACTCCTCAAATGCTTCAATCATTAAATCAAGATTTTAGGTATTCCTAAAAAATATATTTTTGCATCCGTAAAAAATATTTTAAAAATTGTGACGATTCTGTATAAAATAATAAAAAATGTTTTCCTAAAAGTCAACACATTTCTATGTCAGTTGAGACAACAAATTTTAAATTTCTATGGGAATAACAGAGAAGACAAAACATTAATTCATTTCAACCTCATTAACCTACGTCCAATATTACGATCTCCTTTTAGTTATGTATGACAAAAAGAGATGTAAAATAAAACGTTAAAACCTTTTGCCTATCTGTAGAGATTATTTTACTTCTCGAAGTTGACATCATAATACGTTTGTCGTCGCTTTCAAGTGCATTAATTTGAAATGTCTGAAAACAGAGATGACAATATTAATTATCTTGCTGCAAAAAAACTTGGGTTGCTTGACATTCCGTTTTCATTTTAAAAAGAGCCAAAAAAAAAAATGAGGAACCACATCGGAAGGTTCGGCCAACCGACCACCTGATCCTCAAACCAGAGTCATTTTTTAATTCCTTTCTGCGTATTTCCTTAAAATTAACGACAAAATGTTACGATTGTAGACAATCAGATGACGGGGGATGTTTTTTGTGTAGTTTTATGGGTTTTGGGTTATTTGCAGGGTCATGCCACATTAGTTCAGAAGTAATAAATGTTTATTTAATTTCATTTTATTTTTATCAAATAATCTTTTCGTGGAAGACTTGATTAAGACAATGACAATGCAGTGCTTTTTTTACAATAGATCCACACAGGAGGCCCTGAGGAAAATAATTCCCCCCAGGGCCTATGACATCTTGGGGATGATGTGTGAAGGGTCTTTTTAGGAAAGGAAGGTTAGGAAGTTCTGAGAAGGAAAAGGATGTAAGGGGTGGGTAGGAATCTGGGTGTCATTGTGTCCAAGAGTGACGGACGTATGAATCCATCTCTTCCACTGCGGTGTAAGGCGATATTCCGAGAGAGTACAGCTGGAGAAGTAATAAATATATAAATATATAATAATAAAGCAAAACCCGGACAAATCTCTGCCCACGAACCCGGGCACCCCTACTAAGTTACGAAACGTAGCTAACTACTTGGAATGACCTTTGGCAGAAATGTTGGTTATCCAATAAATGGTTCCCGGGGCGGCGGCACCCATACTTGCCTCCCAAATTGAAAAGTAAGGCATTGAACTGGCAAAGGAAAGATAATTGTTGAAATGCTCTATAATTGAGATTCCTGATATGTATGTGTTGTAAAACCATATAGTTACATTATAGGTAGAGCCATGTTAATTTGTGGAGATCTGGATGGGATACAAGGCCGATAAAAATTATAATAATTTCCACCTTTTTATAGCGCCGTTTAGTGATAAAGTCGCGTCAAGTGTACTTGATGGATGGGATTAAAAAGTACGCTTAACACTAGAAAGACCGGGTACTGCTCCACACCTATAAAGACCACGACCGTCACTTTGACGGCTGATCACTTTTTTCAAATTGGGAGGCGGATATGAGTACCACTGCCCCGAGAACCATTTATTGCATAACCAACACCTCTGCCATAGGACACTCCAAGTGGTTCGCTACGTTTAGTGACTTAGCAGGGGTGTCGGGGTTCAATGGGTGAGGTTTTTCTGGGTCTAGGTGGCGAATACGTTGCCCACCTACTGCGGACTGGGAGACACTTGCTGAGGGAGATACTCATCTTGTCCTCTCCAGCAGGACCTTTCTCGTCCCGTCGTCTTGCAAGGCAGTGGGAGGGATGGATTCATTCGTCTGTCACTCCTGGATACATTTACGAATTTTTCCTATTCATCTCTCACACTTTTTTTCTTTTGAGAACTTCCTCTCCTTCCTTTCCCTAAAAAACCGATGCACACATAAATTCACACAGCATCCCCAAAGATGACATAAGCCCTGAGGGTTTTTTTCCTCGGGGCTTCCTGGAAAAAAGCATGTGAGTGCAAAATGCTGCAATTTTTGTACAAGCATGTGTTATGTTTGTACAATATCGAATTGTTACGTTTTTTATAAAATCGAATGCACTCCCCACAAACGGGTTTCTTACAATTATCACATCTGTCATTTATTTGGTTTATATTATATTTTTTATTAATATGGCACTGTCGTTTTTCAGTAGTTTTTTTCCGTTTTTTTTTCTTTTTCGTTTATATTAGCTCCACAAAAAAGCCTCCCCTCAGGGGGAGTAAATAATTCCCCTCAGGGCATTTGCCATCTTTTGGGGTGCTGTGTGGAGGGTACCTATAGGAAAAGGAAGAAGAATAGGTTCTGGGAAGGAAATGAGGTGAGGGGTGGATGGGAAACTGGGGTTCAGTGTATTCAAGAGTGCCCGACGTATGAATCTGTCCCCACCACTGCGGTGCAAGGAAATGTTCTGAGAGTCCTGCTGCCGAGGTCAAAAGATCACCCTCAACCGTTCCCTCCCAGTTTTGTCTGCCACGCAGTTGTTTGGCATACGCATCAGCCGCCAAGATCCGGACAAACCTAACCCCATGAACCCGGGCACCCCTGCTAAGTCACAAAACATAGCAAACCTCTTGGGTTGACCTATAGCAGACGGGTGGGTTGGTTATCCAATAAATGCTTCTTTCATTTCTTCAGAAGCTAACGCAGATGGATCAACTCTGGTATTTGTATACTCTGTCATTCTCCAACAAGCCATAAAATAAATTTGGGTGAGAGCAATATTTTTTGGTATTTTCATAAATTATGTGACTGTGACCAATCAACGTACAGATCGAGTATGAATAATACGCGATACCGAAAGAAAGAAACAGACATAATAGTACTATCATAAACGAGGAGGAATGGGTATGTTGTTAACTTGGGTAAATAAGGTTGTAAACGAACTCAGCATTATGGCCCAAACCGTCACATTGACGGCGGCGGTCTTTGTAGGTATAAGTCAATATATCTCAAAAAGTAATAAAGACACATACCTGTTTTTTTCACTATAGTTGTTAAAACATAAATCATGAAATGTTAAAAAAAATCACACCAATACAATAATTATTAACCATTATATCGTTACTTTACTTCTGGCTGCCGTCAAAATGAAGGCTCCGGTCTTTCTAGTGTTAATTAGTTAGGGCATTCAAAAAGGAAGATACATGACAATACTTCATCCAAAATACGATTGTAAACATTACTGCACCACCATAAAACTCTTTTGTGAGGGTTGGGTGCAATATTTAGAATCTTACCTAAAACTACCCCCATAAAATAATTATTTTAAAAAGGGACTTTCTTTCCATTGAAACAGTAGCAAAGTGACGTCTTTACAAATGATTATTACATGGAAGGAAGTAGCAATAAATATAAATGGTTAGGTTTAAATGAATTGAAGGTAGAATTTGCAATGATGTTAGGATTTTAAAAATATATATTTTTTTGAATTATTTATTATTTTTACTATTTTAGAACGCTCACTGTCTTTGTGTAACTTGCTATTTCGATCATCTTCTAAAATGCATATTTTTCATAATAACGGCATGCCGCCGCCTCGACAACCATTTATTGGACAACCAACACTTCTGCCATAAGTGACTTCAAGTAGTTTGTTACGTTTGGTGACTTAGCAGGGGTGACTAGGTTCATGGGGTAGGTTTGGTTCCGGATCTTGGCGGCGGGTACGTCTGCCTAGCAACTGGCTTTGTGTGGCTGGCCGGGTCGGGAGAGACTGGTTGAGGGAGACCTTTTGACCTCTCCAGCAGGAAGACCTCTCCCCAAAGATGACATAGGCCCTGAAGCGAATTATTTTCCTCAGGGCCTCATGTGTGAAGCTAATGTAAAAAAAATACTGTATGTCTGCACTACAGTATCCACAGCTTAAGTTCTTATAGTTTCGTATAGTACTAGATGACGTGTGGTCGCCATTTTACGATTTAATATAGATTTATTATAAACGAATGCATTACATAATATGTAGGTAAATATAATAACAAAGTCTTTGTTTTGCTTTTTTGAAAAAATCTTTTACATCTACATTTTTACTTATATTTTATTATGATAAACACGTCGGATTAATGTTTAAATGAGAATTTACCTAATAGGTTTTTGTCGTTATGTTCCTGTGAAATAAATATTTTAATTTGCTATGTAAACTATTTCCACTCATAAAAGTAAAATTTATCCTAAAGGTTATCTCTAAATTTCGGAAAAATGTTAAAACATATAAGTGAGTATTATAAAAAATACTAGTGTGCAGTTCACACCGGTAGAAGCGAAACCTTCAGAAAAAAGAGTTGGAAGGCTACGAAGCACCGCATAAAGAGGAGACCGATTATTCTAACCCATTCTCTATAAATGCTATAGATGCATGTGTTTGTCTCCTTTTAGTGTCGCTTTTTCGTTTCATCCAGTTTCAAATCACAACGGTGCGAAAGAAATTTTCACTTCAAAGTAATTATAAAATTATTTTTTTCGTGGTTTGCTTATACTTTCTTTTAGTGTGGCTTTTTCGTTTCATCCAGTTTCAAATCACAACGGTGTTAAAGAAGTTTTCATTTCAAAGTAATTATAACATATTTTTTTCGTGGTTTGCTTACCGTTTTTTTAGTGTCGCTTTTTCGTTTCATCCAGTTTCAAATCACAACGGTGCTAAAGAAGTTTTTCACTTCAAAATAATTATAATTTATATTTTCGTGGTTTGCTTTTGCGTAAAACTGTAAAAAAAATAAAATTCGAGTATTCTTTAAGTATTGTTAAAACCATTCAATCTGGTATTAACTTAGATCAGCAAACATATTTTTTGTAAATGTATTTAAAAAATGATAGTAGGTCGGTGTAAGCCCTTACTAGTACCTAGCGCATTCCACATGTGGCTTTCTGAAACAATGATGCTCTTCTCGAGGCTAACGTGACCCTAGGCGGTCGCTGTCACAGCCGCCCGCCTTGTTGGGCGTTTCAAATAATATTTGATTATTTATTATGAATGATTATTTTTTTAATATTTTAGTTTAAGGGCACAAAATCAATATTTTTTTCTTACAATAAATTTATATAAGCCAAATAAAAAAATATTCACAACAATATTTTTACAAAAAACCCGAAATAATTTCCAAATCCCATAGAGTAACGCTGTGTAACAAGACGGTTTGTCGAGGGTATTTTTAGCATGGTATGGGAAAGGTTAATGTCTTTTAGTAAGAATAACCGTTGCACCGTAAATGTGTACATATTTATTTCCATATGTTCCATCACGTCGTTTCATTTGGGGTACTAAATAAAATTCTGGCAGAATAAGAAAAAACTATTCTCAACCCTGTGGCCACTAGTCAAAGTTAAATGGTTAAATTGATGTTTATAAATAAAACGAGGTGGTACTCCGAATTTATCACTATTTAAGCATCTTATGACATTAACTTCAAATATCCTGGGGGTCAAAAGTATTCTTTTCGATAAACTCTTACTAAAGAAATTATTTTCATTCTTTAGGGAGATACCGCAGACCCCATCGTTGAAGGAAATGCCGTGGTCGGTATCTTCAGCAGGGGTATTCCCTGTGCCCTGGGTTATCCTGATGTTTACACCAGAGTCAGCTACTTCGTCCCCTGGATCAATGAAAACACCCAGTCATAATGAGGCTGTTATTATTTAGAAGCAATATATTGTGCGAAAACCCGGGAAAAATACAGGAAAATTAAAATAATTCAAATGGTTTCCTTATTACGCGATTTGTAACAAGTACACTGTTCAATAAAAACCTTATAACAAATATAAAGCATTTCTTTTGCTCATTTATATAAAATTATTTTGGGTAGGTATAGACCCAAAATAATTTTTAGAACCATCTGTGTTGTATTTTCGTAGGTATACAGGGTATTAAGGGACGTACTTGACTTATTTTAACCAGTGATTCCTGATGTTATTTGGAGTAAAAAATGTAAATGAAATTTTGGTCACCGGTGGCTTTTTGGATGACTTTTTTTTGTGCAGGTCTTTGCAAACTTTGACACCTCATATCCTAATCGAAGACATGAAGGATATAGAAGATATGGAACGACAAAGAAGAGCAAATAACGTACGGGCCGGAATGCTCTCAAGGCGCTTCTACTAATAAATATATGGTGGCCTGGAACACACACTTTTTTTATAAAAAACCAACCGTACCTTAATTAATCTTCTAGCATCACCATCCAGCGCAGAAAAATTTCAATTTGGCCGGCGGGAATGGGTACTGCTGCCCCGGGAACCTTTTATTGGATAACCAAGACCTCTGCCATAGCTCAAGTGGTTCGCTACGTTTGGTGACTTAGTAGGAGTGCCCGGGTTCATGGAGTAAGGTTTGTCTTGGACCTGGACACACTGATCCCTAGATTCCTACTCACCCCTCTTACCTTTTTCCTTCCCAGAACTTCCTCTCCTTAAAAAGATCCTCGACAGCATCCCCAAAGATGATATAATAGGCCCTGAGGGAAATTATTTTTCTCAGGGCTTCGAAAAATATAATTGTCTCCAGAGGCAGCCCCTGCCTTAGTGCAATTGTGCAATGCACTACCAAACACTGACAAACGTCAAAAGTGTAAATTATTAACATTCATTCACAAAGAATTCTTGTCAATTCATTATAATATCCTTACCAATTGACTTTCGTACTAGATTCCGGCCATACTCGCATTGGCGCTTACGAAAAAGCAATGCTTTCATCTTCAGTTATGCCGAGACGTGACGTCACATGAAGTGATATTTCTACTGGGACTGTCTCCAAAGGCTTGTGCAAGACATGAGTGAAGATATGTATATGTTATCGAACGTTTGGAATGACTTAGGAATAACGAATTTACAACAAATTGACAATGTTATGTATTAGCTCTCCAGCACACCGGGGTGGCGAAATCAAGCATTTAGCAGATCACTGATCACTATTGACACCTTTTTAATGGTTTTCGCTAGTTTTGCTCTGTAAAAAACTTATTTAAAAATGAGTGGTAATGAAAACATTGCGATTAAAATCGATTTTTTCAAAAGTAACCAAATTTCATTTGAGAATAAATTATTTTTGAAAAATAATGGCCTTCCAAAACTTTGCTGAATATAATACAAGTTCAGCGACCGCGAAAGTGGGGGGCAGAGGGGGCCAAATGCCTCCCTAAAATCAAATGGGGGGGGGGCCACGCCCCCTCCAATTTTACTATCTGTATTGTGGAATGTGTATGAACGATGGGTGAACACGATTTCAATCGCATATGGACAGATACGGAAAAGGCTAATACCGATCAAAATATGGAACTCACTATGCCTACTACGCCCCGTGCTCGAACCCCCCCAAAACCCTTCAGTGGCAGAGCTCCAGCTGTGCAGTTGTCGCCTAGAGAAAGTCTCTACCAAAAATTTATATCAGTGTTAGACTGGTTTAAAAACGAGTAGTATTATATAGAAGGTTTGAACAGCCTGGAATGAATCGCCTCGCCCAGCTCGAATCTGTTCTACTTAACCGTTCAAAGGAATTATCAGCAAGCGAAATCCAGGCTGAATTAGGCGTTCACGCTACTGATTTTGATATTGACTCACTAGCACTGCAAATGAAGATAGCTAAGAAAGCAATACCTCACATGAAGACTGTCCGAGAATACGCAAGAGAACTGGCTAATCTACCTAAAGTTTCAAGAGCAATGATTAATGAAGTAGAAAAGTTAGTAGTCTTGCTCCTCACCGTGCCAGCTACGTCTACGTCGTGTGAAAGGTCTCTGAGTTGCCCTCCGACGCATCGGAACATTCCTCCGACTACCAATGAAGCAGAGAAGACTTACTTATCTAGCAATATGCACGTGCATAAGGCGGAAACATTTAGTTTAGATTTAAATGAAATTCTTAGGGAATTTGCTTCAAAGACGGCTGAAAGACGCACGTTTTTGGTATCGTTCAATAAATGCAATAAAGCAATATTAAAAAAAAAGTTTTTTATTCATTGAACCTGTTATTTGTTTGACCTAGTCATGTCCATTTTGTCTTATTTATAACTAGTTGATTGACTGGAGAGGAGACTGAAGGAAGATGGTGACTAAACAAGTTTGCCCCCCCGTCATAGAGTACTTCCGCGGTCCCTGTACAAGTTTGTAAGGTTAAGGAAAAAAACTGTGAATAGAGTTTTTAAAACCAAGTATTAAATATTCGAAAGCATCTTGACTTTGGGAATGTGATCGTTTGAACACATTTTCTTTTGTTTTCATTGAACAATTTTCGTGAGTGATAAACCGTGAAGTTAAAGTGGTGTAAATGATAGCCTTCATTTTACTGAAAACGTTAATAAACATTCTTAGTCCCAAGCACACACAAATAACGTATTGCAATTTAGTTTGTTAGATCGAGTTGATATACGATTACAACTACAACTACGGTATATGATTACAACTTGATGTTGGTTTTCATGAATCTGTGAGTCAATCTATTATATTTTCCCGTTACCATTTTTTGTGAAATGCACTGCTGGCAAATTTTGTCACGGGCCGCCTCTGATTATCTCTATCTGCGAAAACAGTGCAAGAGAGAATTTCAAAATTAACTTATATACAATATCAATTTATATATTAAGTTATATACAATATCAATTGCAATTGATTAGTCCTGATACAGCACAAGTAACCCTCTTTGTGCGATATGCACTATACAGGTCCCAAAGAAGAACTCTAGACTGATGCCGCTCAAGGGACAAACACGCGGAGAAGATATTGCGAACGCTATAGAAACATATGTAGATATTAGAACTTCTTGTTATTAGACCTTTGACTCTCGATGGGGGTTTTGATTTCATGCTTGAAAAGTGAAGACCGAATGCAACTGACCTGATTTTAATAAGTGAAGAGTGAGTGCAAAGGACACACATAGGCAGTTATAATGTATAGTCAGTTAATGCTTTTTAGAATTGAAGGTCACGATTTCACAATAATAACAATTGTGAACACCGAATTACCCCTCCCTCATTTTCACCAAAAAAAACATCGAAAAAGTCAACGGAGACAAAATTTCATTTACATTTTTTTGTCTAAATGATGTCTGAAATCACTGGTTAAATTAGGTCAAGTACATCCCTTAACCCCTCAGGCTAATTGTAATGTCCTGAACTGCAGGTAATACTGGGCCCTTAATCTCCAGTATCGCTCTTGGATGTTTTCAAGGTTACTTATTGAAACACGTAGTATCTTTGGTACACGGAGACTGTTTATTAAAATATAATATTTACAGTGTTGGCTGTAAGCCGCCTAACGAGAAAGACGCCGCACGAGCTCTGTGCTCGCTATTATATTGTGCCGATGTCCGGTCGCTTCGGCTAGGTTCGGTATTCCCGAACCTACCCGACAGATACACATATTACCAACACTACATCTCTCCCTCCTTCAACTCTGAAGCTACTTACTTAAATAACAAAATAACTTAAATAACTTAAATAACAATTAACATAAATTGTAATATTTCATACACAATAATTTTTTTAAGATACACATAATTTAACCGCGGTGACTGGGTCAAGTTGTCCCGTCTCCTCTGGAAGTTGTAGGTGCCTTGTGACTTGAACGCAGTCTTCCCGACCATGGTCTCTGTTGCCGTGCCTGCTCCGACACCACCTCCTCCCCCACCAACCTGGAATCAGGAGAACAACCAGTCAATCCACGCAACAAGGTCGCAGTCTCTAACTCATGAGGCTCGTTCCTCAAAATTTCAGACGCGGGATGCTGCGCAATTTTGCCATCTTCCTTCCAGCTCACTGACATTTCCCTCATCTGGTCCACATGTCTCTTCCATGTCACATCAGTGTTTCCTATTTTAATAATATAAACTTTTTTACCTAGCTTTCTAGAAACTACACCCTTAGCCCAAACGACTTTATTATCATGACGATAATCTTTTGTCAAACATTTTTGTCCAACTTTAAAAACCCTGGTTTTTACCCCTCTGTACAACCTAACTTGATCAGATTGAGCTTTAGAAATGTTAACGTTAGCTTCCTTGACTTTTCCCGAAAAGTCTTCTCCATTTTTCACTGGCAACAAACTGTCGAACGTAGAACGCAGCCTTCTTCCTACTAACAGAACCGCTGGTTCAATACCTGTCGAACAATGGAAAGAATTTCTATAGTCCACTAAAAAATTCAACAGCTTGACATTGTAATCTAGTGGGAATTTACCGTTTATTAACAGTTTCTTGAGGAACATTTTCGAAATTTTTACTGCATTTTCTGCCAGCCCGTTTGACTGGGGGTGTTTCACCGGAGAAGTCATAAGCTTAATATTGTTCTCCTTTAAGAAAACTCTAAATTCCTCACTTGTAAAAACTGAGCCATTGTCAGATACAATTAACTCAGGGTTGCCAAAATTAGAAAAAATTTTCCTCAATTCCATAATCGTGTGAGTTGAATCTGCCTTCTGCACCTCGATACAGTCTAACCACTTCGAGAATGAGTCACAAACCACGAGAAACATCTTCCCCGCTAGGGGTCCACAATAATCTAGATGTACCCTACTCCAAGCTTTACCTGGATTTGGCCAAACCGTCAATTGACTTTTGGGTGGTGACTGTTTTGACAACGAACAATCTGAACAAGATTGAACGACTTCCTCCAAATCTTTGTTCAGAGAAGTCCACCAAAAATATGTTTTAGAAATTCCCCTCATTTTTACAATACCTAGATGTGACCTGTGTAATAAATCTAAAACTTGCCTTTGGAGAGAAACAGGTATAACTATTCTATGTTGCCAAAACAAACAATCTTCTACGATAGAAAGTTCATTCCTTTTCAACCAATATTTCCATATACTGCTGTCACGATTTACCCGTTTGGGCCAGCCCTGCCGCAAATACCTAAACACTAGCTGTAATTCGCTATCTGCTGCGGTGGCTAACACAACTGCTTGAAAATTAACATGGTCACAATTCTCAATAAAACAAACAAAGTCAGTCCCGCAATCATCCTTAAAACCCTCAACTGTGTCCTTCAACGGTAAGCGAGAAAGAAAATCTGCTTGGTTATTACAAGATTTCACAAATTCCGTTTTGTACGAAAACCCTGCCAGAATGATGCCATATCTCTGCAAACGGTTTGCTGCGAGAACCGGAATATTTTTGTGTTCCCCTAGAATTCTTAGTAACGGCATATTGTCAACGCATAACGTGAACTCCCTTCCAAAAAGGTACTGAAAAAATTTATTTAACCCGAACACAATTGCCAGAGCTTCGAGATCCAAAATACTATATTTCTTTTCGGCGGTTGTTAAACTACGAGAAGCGAACTCAATTGGACGCATTGTGCCGTCCTTAAACACGTGCATTAACGCAGCCCCGAGTCCGCATGTACTAGCGTCCGTATACAGTTTTACCGGTAAGTCCGGAAAATAATTTGTAAGAATCGTGTTGTTGCCCATTAATTCTTTAATGGTATCGACTGCTACTTTACAGTCTTCTGAGAAATTCCACTCTACCCCTTTTTTCAAAAGGTTATGTAGGGGTTCCAGTGTCGATGACATGCTAGGAATGAAATTCCGATAAAAATTTAGAAAACCCAATAAACTTTTCAATTTATGAACGTCCGTAGGATACGGAGCGTTTTTTATAGCTTCAAGTTTGTTTGGCTGAGGTTGGATTCCGCTCCCCGAAATTACATACCCCAAAAATTCAACCGATTCTACAAAAAATTCGCATTTATCCGTGTTGACCCTCAACCCGCACTCTTGTAAACGCGCGCACACTGCCTGTATGTTATACACTAAATCCAGTTCGTTGACCCCCGAAATGATGATATCGTCTAAATAGAATGCCACCCCCTTCAACCCCTGAAGACAGCTTGCTATAGTCCTAGCGAAGATCGCTGGCGCTGACTTAAAACCAAAGACTAGTCTGTTATATTGAAATAACCCTAAATGCGTATTTATTGTAGTATACTTTTTGCAAAAGTCAGCTAATTCTAATTGTGAGTAAGCCTGTCTTAAATCTAGTTTAGCGAACACTTTACCCGAACTTACTTTGTGAACAACTTCATTTATGGAGGGAAGCGGGTACCTTTCCAAGTCCGTCATGAGATTTAAAGATCTCTTGTAGTCCACGCAAATCCTAACATTCCCGTTCTTTTTAATTACCGGTACAATTGGAGACGCGTATTCACTGCTGGTTACCGGCGAAATGATACCATCAGCTACCATAGCTTCTAATTCTCTCTCAATTTTTTCCTTAATAGCGAACGGAACCGGCCTCGCATTAAAAAAAACAGGACGAGCTTCCTTGTTTACTTTGAAACTCACTTTATGTTTACTGAATTTACCCAGCCCCGGCGAAAACACTTCTGGAAACTCGTTGTAAATCATTTCAATTTTGTCTTTGATTGTTGAAACCGAATTATCCATCACTGGAACTATCTTCAGATTAAAAGCCTCCATGAAGTCCCGACCTACTATCAATTCCGAGCCATTAATCACAACAGTAAATAATAACTTGTTTTTAATATTATTGTATTCCACGGTAAAACAAGCACTACCTACAAGATTAAGTGGTTTACCATCGTATCCAGATAAAGTACGCTTATCAGGTGACAATGTTACATCCCTAAAATATCGGTTGAAAATAAAATCCGGCATGACCGACATACTGGCGCCTGAATCAATCATAGCGGCACATTTTAATTTATTAATTATTATATTAGCCCTAAACGGATTAATGTAAGAAATCCTATTAATAACCTTCTCCCGGGATTGTTCAAAAATCGGATAAACATTGTGATTCTTACAGAATTTCTTCAAATGCCCTATTTTGTGACAATTAAAACATTTTGCATTCTTAAATTTACAATATTTTTCTAAATGTGATTCACCGCAAATGGTACATTTTTTAATATTCGAGAATCCTCTCGGCTCGGGACTTTTCGACCGCGAAGATGACCTTCGGAAACCTTGAGTTTTATCCGGATGTGAATCTCTCCCCGGCGAATACGAGCATTTAACTGAATTCACGCCGCCCGACGTCCCTACGGAAACTTCTGATTTAATTTTCGGAACCAGATTATCTAAAACTGAAACCGTTATTGCTAATTCTTCCATTTTGTTAAACGTTAATTTAGTCCCCTCGAGAAAAATTTTTTCCTTGGCTCGGCCCGGCAAAATGCCGATTGCAAAAACATCAGCTAAACATTCCGGTAAACGCGTTACGAACTCGCAAAACGAAGATAATCCTCGTAAACGCACTGCAAAATCCCTGACTGATTCACCAAGCGATTGCTTGGCCTGATAAAAATTTTCTCGTTCCTTGAACACCGATCGCGGTCTGGAACAATGTTTCTCAATTAATTCTATTAACTGATCGAATGCCACGTCTGTAACTTTAGAAGGAAAACATAAGTTGATCAAAAGAGTTAATGTCTTCGCTTCTAGAAGATTTAGCAAATATGCGCGTTTCTGTGAAGCATCTAACTTAATCGTTTTTATGTCATCACGAATTAGAAGGAACTGTTCTAACCTCAGGCGAAACAAACTCCAATCCCCATTAACGTGAGAGAACCTGGAAATTCCGCCCGATTCCATGATCGCCCACACCAAAAAAAAAACACACACCCGGCAACAATAACACCTTCCAGAAAAAGAAACAAAACAACCTGACACCAGGAACCGGCGCCTTTACAGTCCAGGCGCCCAGCCGCTTCCAGGATTATCAATACCTTACCCAGGGTCCCGTAATTTCCTCTTCTCCACTGTATTACCGGGCTGGACTTAGTTACCCAGGGTCCCATAATTTCCTCTTCTCCACTGTATTACCGGGCTGGACTTAGTTACCCAGGGTCCCGTAAGTAATTTTCCTCTTCTCCACTGTATTACCGGGCTGGACTTAGTTACCCAGGGTCCCGTGATTTTCCTCTTCTTTCCTCCTTCTCCACTGTCTCCTATTATGCCCTGAAAATCTCCTGATGGATGGCACTTCAGCGATGCCCCAAGTGATTTATTGTCACCTTCGGGAGATTTTTGCAAGTCACGATCCCTGTCACGACTTGCCGCAATCTGATAAACAGTCTGGCGTGTAATCCTTTTTAGCTGCGCCACTTGTAATGTCCTGAACTGCAGGTAATACTGGGCCCTTAATCTCCAGTATCGCTCTTGGATGTTTTCAAGGTTACTTATTGAAACACGTAGTATCTTTGGTACACGGAGACTGTTTATTAAAATATAATATTTACAGTGTTGGCTGTAAGCCGCCTAACGAGAAAGACGCCGCACGAGCTCTGTGCTCGCTATTATATTGTGCCGATGTCCGGTCGCTTCGGCTAGGTTCGGTATTCCCGAACCTACCCGACAGATACACATATTACCAACACTACACTAATTTGATCCCAGCGGTAAGGCTCTTGACTCGCACACCGAGGGTTGCGGGTTCGAATCCCGGTTATTTGATTAATTTGTGTTTTTTCACAATTTATTCATTTGAAATAATATATAGTATATTTGTGGCACGTTCCAGAGTGGAAAATACTCTCAGTATCGCTCTGGTGTAAGATCACCATTCAGAATTGAAACATTGCTTTAAATGGGGTTAGCCGTGTTTGGTGAACAGATCTGAATAGCCACCTTCCTCTTCCCTATCTCCTTCCCCTCCCCACTACCTTCAGCCTCACAACACACCCCAATTGGAGATGCCATAGTCTCACTGGCTCCAGACAGGAGCAGCTGAGACTCTTGTGAGGTATCACCATAAATTTTTTTTTTAAAAAGGCAGAGTTTGTCTAACGGGTTTGTGTAATTATTCGAATACCTCTCCATCCAGTTATTCTATTAGAAAAAGACTGATTGTGCCATAATATATTGTTGTAAACATCACATTTATGTATATTGGCCACACACAGACTTGGTACTTGAATAAAAGGTTGGTGAAGGAAGAAGTTTTTTTTAACATTAGCTCCACACAGGAGGCCCTGCGGAAAATAATTCCCCTCAGGGCCTACGTCATCTTTGGGGATGCTGTGTGGAGGGTCTTTTTAGGAAAGGAAGTTCTGGGAAGGAAAAGGGTACTTAAGATAGGTAAGAATCTGGGAGGTCAATGTGTCCAGGAGTGAAGGACGGGAATGAATCTGAATCCCACTGCGGTGCAAGGCGATGTTCCGAGAGAGAGGCGGGAATGGGTACCGCCACCCCGGGAACCTTTATTGGATAACCAACACCTGTGCCATAGGTCACCCAGTCAGTGGTTCGCTACATTTGGTGATTTAGCAGGGGTGCCCTGGTTCATGGGGTGAGATTTGTCTAGGTCTTGGATCGGGATGACCAGGACACGCTGAACCCCAGATTCCTACCCACCCCTTAAACCCTTTTCCTTCCCAGAACTCTCCTCTCCTTCCTTTCCTTAAAAAAACCCTCCACACAGCATCCCCAAAGATGACATAGGCCCTGAGGGAAATAATTTTCCTCAGGGCCTCCTGTGTGGAGCGAATGTAAAAAAAAAAAAAAAATTCTCTCCCGATCTGGCCTGCCATGCGGCTGGTGGACAGACGCATCCACCACCAAGACCCGGACAAACCTCACACCATGAATCCGGGCACCCCTGCTAAGTCACCGATGTGATGATTTATGATGCGTATAGTTGCGTCATCGGTGGTGTTTCACTAAATGGAGACAATATCAGTAAAACAAACATAGTATTTGAGTAATTTTTTATTATTTTCATATAAAAAGTGGACATTATATTTAATATGTAGTATTGCGAAATGTTTTTAGTACAAGCGACGGCAATATATATTATAGTACCTACCTAAAGTTATCGAAACTTTGTCTCATTTCGTCTCAATTAGCTGCCGTCAGGGCTTTATTATATTATCTTACATAAGTACTTATTAATTTTCCTACTAACTGATTTCAAGTCTTTAATTAACACCATAATATCACATTGCCCTCTAAAAATCTACTAACATACTAAGAGGATTATTGTTGATTTTGTGCACACTCTACACAGGAGACCCTGATGAAAATGATATCTGGGAACGCTGTGTGGAGGGCCCAGTAAAATCGCACGCCCAATAGAAAAGTATCGTAACCACTTTTTGCCACATTATCAGTGCTTTTTGCCACCATATGGCACTATTTAAAATACCTCGGATTGCTTTGCTGCCAATTTTGGCAAATTTATACTTATTTGTAAATAATTAGGTAGAAGTTTACGATTTCATTATATATCATCATTACATAGTATACATAAAATGAAGTTGCTCAAAATGTATGTGCGCATAGATCTTTTAAACTACGCAACGGATTTTCATGCGGTTTTCACCAATAGATAGAGTGATTAAAGAGGAAGGTTTATATATATAATACATGCTTATTATAGTAGAGAAAAGCCGAGAAATTCAAATATTCAATTCAGGCAGCGGGCAGCGGACAGCTGGCAAGCGAGTGGTGTGGATTTTATAAAGGTTGGGTAATGGCGTTGTGTTTCGTTAGCCACAGCAACGTGTGGCCGGGTCTGCTAGTTTTTTATAAATCCTACGAATATGTGATAATCGACAAAAGATATGTGAATTCATTGGCTATATGGAACTATGTTTTTTTTTAATGTGGGCGGAAAATATTCAAAATATATAAGTTGATAAGTCAAAAAAGTTAATTTTACAGAAGAGTGGAAACAAATGAATGAATGATGAACTAGCATTCCTGTGGAAAAGAGCTACTAGCGAAATCTTGTAGAGATGGAGTGATCTAACTTAAATACGGTTTTCATGGGGTCAATCTCTTTACTTTTCATAGATAAAATGTAAAATAAAAAGTTTTGGTTTACGACACTTTTCTATGGGATGTGCAATGTACATAAAACAATACTGTATGTAAGTTATAAAAGCACAAATATTTATTATCTTATACAAAGCTATGAGGGCAATGCAATATTATTTTGCATTACATCAGAACCATTTTCTTGCATCTTATATAATACATTAAAAAAATGTATATTATTACAGATCATATCCAATAAATTCTCTATGAGAAATATATATATATAAAACGTTAGCACCATTTTCAACAAGCTGTATAAATATAACATATCATATCAAGTAAATAATTTTTTTTCAATATACATTAAAATACACATTATTTGTGTGACTTTAAAAATTATTAAAAATGGACGGATATTTTTGATAAAATGCATTTTTACCAAGTAATTTAGTCATTTTTTATAATACTTACAATTTCATAGTGGTCACTGAGATTCAAATAAATTTTATATAAATTTTACAAATAAAAAAAGCATATATATATAAAAATGGAATGTTGTATACTTAATTTTAAACATTATAATTTTTTTTTTTCAATTCGTTGTTTCGTCTGTTATATCTTTGAGTTGCGTATTCATGTTTATTTGTCATATTATGTTACTTGGGTCAAATTGAATGTAAGTTTATCATTCAGAGATTAGTAAGTACAGTACAATCTCACTAATCCGGCACTGCAATAGACCGATACGTCCAATAATCCGGCACCCACCTCCCTCGCCCCTCTACGCCTATGCCCTCCATCGCCGCATCGTCGTCTAGCAGTCTAACCTCAAAATTTATCTCATGTGCTCGTGCGTACGTATTTACCTGTTGTTTTGAAATGTGAATAGTGTGTATATTCTCTTTATGAAATGCTTTGTTTTATTTATTATGATTTTTTCTCTTTAATCCAGTAATCCGAACGTTCCAATAATCCGGCACCCTCTGGTTTTTAATAGTGCCGGATTAGTGAGATTATACTGTACTTCTGTAAAAATTATATAAATTATAGAAATCAACTCAACGATATTACCAACTTAACAATAATCCCGTAGAAGAGGGTCATAAGTCAAAATTTTCTTTTTTATAATATTTTATTTATATCTCTGAATAGTAAAGTGATTGTGATTATCTATGCCCCATGAAAACCGTATTTAAGTTAGATCACTCTTTCTCCATGAGACGTCACTAGTGTCTCTTTTTGAACGCTTGTTTCATCAATCATCAATTGTTTTCGCTCGCCTGTAAAATTAACTTTTTTGACTTACGACTCTTTTCTACGGGATATGCGTATATATATTGGAATTTACGCAGAATGTAAATATGTACATATACAAAAGAAGTATATGTACTTTATTTTATCCGAACAGTGGAGATACATATTATATATGTATGTACATCAGTGTTTTCAAATTTATACGTACATAAAATATTTTGCAGTATGAAAGACATACGGAATACATAATACTAAGGTGTTTGGCACATAAAATTATGTATTTTAATACTTAATAACTAGTTTTTCAAGCTTCAAGCTAATGTTAGTATTTTGTTAAAAGGCCCTAAGAGAAAATAACAGCTCATTTGCAAAAAATTAACAAAATTATTATTAATTTGTTCAATTTGATTTAAATGTATGAATTTATGTACTTAAAAAGGTTTGGGGGTGTTGTGTGGAGGGTCTTTTTGTGAACTTGAAAAGACCCATGTTCTAGAAAGGAGAAAACATAGAGGCCGGCAAATCGTTCCACAATCGAGTCGTAGAAACTACCCACTCTCATTTGACAAATGTCAACTGTGTACAAATGATGGGTGCGCGCATTTGGAATGTTTTCCGACTGTGCACCAGTGCTGAAGGAATCAACGAAGCTAGTTCCTTGGAGCATCTTCCTTTGAAATACCGGTAGAATATTCCTACCCACCCCTCACACCTTTTTACTTCCCAGAACTTGCTTTCCCTAAAAAAATCCCTCCACACAGCATCCCCAAAGATGAAAGAAATTGCTTTCCTCAGGAAACTCTTTTCAACAAGGACAGCATTCCCACCTGACAAAATTGCCTCTAAAAATTGCAATCCATTTGTTAAGATAGGAGAATCTATCAAACTATCTATCTAGTATTGTGGGGCTCCAGACCAGAGGTGGCTGCCAAATTCAACTGCAGGGTGCACTTGCGATTTGCACAGGGTGAGCAGTTGTGTACTACTAAAGTATCTGTACAGTACGCACAACTTCTATCTTTACATAGTATAAAATGAAATCGCTCCCGTTGTCTGCGCGCTTAGATCTTTTGAACTACGCAATGGATTTTCATGCGGTTTTCACCAAAAGATAGAGTGGTTCATGAGGAAGGTTTTTAGGTATATAATTTTTCAAGCGGACAGCGGATAACAGATGGCGTTGGTTAAAAAGGTTGGATAATGGCGTAGCGTTGTGTTTCGTTAGCCACAGCAATATGTGGCCGGTTCTGCTAGTTATGTTATAAAGTTGAACGTTTATTATTATATTTGTTGCATTGTCACGACAATTTATTATTGAAAATAGAAATTACAATTAATGCAAATGAACTGTTTAAAAGAATAATATAAAATTGTTAGTAATACAAAATAGTAAAAAAAAGAACAGAAAACCTCCACAATAAAAAATCCATCATCGTTCGTCCATAAAATGTAATATTTGTAACACGTCTAAAGACAGTACGACGGGCATCTTACAGACGAACAATCGTCACTTCGTTTCGTAAGTTCAAAGAATCCCGAAAATTAGAAAAAAAAACTGATCAAAACGTGCTTTAAAGGTGTGCGGTGATTTTAATTATGATTTTGCTAAGTTTTATTCAATACTTAAACACACCCGGACATTTGACAGAAGATGCGTAATTTACAATTTGGAAATATAATATTTCAATTAAATTTTTAATAGCAGATTTATGTTCTAAGATACGATCAACAGCCAAGTGATGTAAAATACATAAAATAAATACGAAACACAAATACTGATGATAGTAAACCTCCAATAGGAAGAAATTTGAGTACTAAAATTGTAACAATAGTGCATATAAAATAGACGGCATGACAGAGTTGGAAGAAATGACTATAAAAGAATCAAACAGTATTAACCTCTCATTTGCCGCTCGTGCGCCGGCGTGTCAGGAGACTTTACACGCGATTTTGACCCACATGTATAAAGAAAGTGTATGAAGAACACGGTCAGAATCGCTTGCTCTATTATCGCCCTTTACCATAGAGAAAACCGCAATACGCCTGGTCACTCCATATAATTTATATGAATGATTTACCGGAGCGCGGGAACGTGCGCAGTTCTTGCGCATGCGCGGGAAAAATTCTTTGGTCTTCGATTTTGACCTATCTATGTACGAAATTTCTCAAGGACACTGTCAGAATCGCCGGACATTGGGTGTCATGGCTGCCGCTTTTTGCGAACGCTAATTGGTGGAAACCAACCCCATTTACTCCCGGCATTCAAGGGGTTAATAGCCTTGCATCTGCACGGTTGAAATTTAAGAACCCGGCTTTGAGTGCGTGTCTTTTTATATGAAGTTTCAAACAAAGCTACCATTGTAATTCGGTTTCGAATTCAATAATGCGTCAAAGGATGACGCCACTTACGTTAGCAGATCGCATGACGACGTGCCCCTGGTAGTCATAAGTAAATTTGAGTATCTCTCCGTATATAGAAAGATTGACGGTAATACTTAATTGTGAATAATAGTATCGTATGGCGTATTACGTCATTGCCTGTCGCAGTGCGGAGCAATGGATCCGAGGAACCGGCTATTTTTGGAACCAGTTCCTAACGGATTTATAAAATGTTCACCAACAATCAAAACTGGGCAAAGGCGAATCAAAAGCCGCCCGCAGGGCCTAGCAGCAAAAACCTGCAGAGCTGGTTTCTAACTGCTAGTGTTAATGGTTGTTCAATGGCTGTTTTTAAATTCCCATGGCAACGGCATGCGGAATTTAATGTCTTTAATACGAGTGATATTATATATTATATTATAAAAGAAAGTGTATAAATATGTGCGTAATGCTAAAACTCAGAAAAGAGTCCCAGTACGATCAAGGGAGTTATATGGTGTGGTAGCCCTCTATCCCCCTTCCATAAAGAAGGTTCTCGTTTTTACCTGAAGGGCGTGCTTTTGAAGATAAAAGGGCTGGAAGTTTTTCTCTCTAGAAATTTCAAGAACATTCCACAACATTCTAGAACATCCTGGTACATTCTGGTTTGTTCGAAAATAGTCTGAAACGTTCAGGAACATCCCGGAACATTTCAGATCATTGTGGAATATTCCAAATAGCTTTAAGCAAATCCCCATTATAAGAATATTGTGCCGCCTTAATATTGAATGAGGGAGATGCATGATAAAAATACGAATTTTGGCTGTTGATCTAAACTTGAAGAATGCAATCATAATTATATAATTCATAAAAAAAATATATATTCAAACCTAGTAATATATTCCATCCAGATAACCTCAAAAGTAAACTTCGTAGTTGTGAAGAAAATTTTAAAACAATTCATTTAATAAAATGTACATTTTTTAAAAGACGAAGATTTTCTCGAGTAGTTGGTCTGGAAAGAGTGTTATGGCAGTTGGATGGGTCGGAGTGACCCTAAATTATGAGTCGTGACCCCGTCTATTGGGTCATGGTTCCTAACTGTTGAGTTACGGCCAAAGATATTGAAATACAAGAGATATGCTGTGATGGCCGCCCGACCGTCGGCGGACTACTACTTAATGGGAATAGTTTAAATACGGAAAGAATTCGTTCATTTAGTTGATTTTTTGAAGGTGTGCAGTAGTATTGGTTAACAATATCGGCGATGCCAGGAAACACAGTCCCACCCAGTAAGAACTGCCGATAGCACATCTCTTGTATTTCAATATCTTCGGTTACGGCCCCAAAGCTTGGATCGTGTCCTTAACTGTTAGATCGTCGTTGACCCTATATGTTGGGTCACGACCCGAGTCGTTGGTCCTTGTGTTCAGTTGGGTCGTGGCCACCCCTTTGTGGCTTGGAATGTTCTCACCTCGGTCGACTGGAATGTGGAAAGGTGTTGGTGATCTCCTGAAATGAAATAAAAAAATTGATTCAGAAATATATAGTTAAAGGCAGGTTAAAAAAGAAACTGGCGCAGCCAGACAAAAAAAATTGAGGGCGCAGCAATTATTATTTAAATTACTTTAAATGGCAGCAACAAAATGGATCAAAAGTTTAAAAAAGTTACTTTTAAAGGGCATTGTGGCTCGGTGCACCAGAGATCAATGCTGCCAGCAGAGCAGGCTTCATTAAAATACCTGTAGAATAGACTCAGCATGCCCACATTGCGTCTGTGCATTAGAGATGGCATTCGGTCTGTTAACTTTTTACCCGCGTTGATCTACTCTGTTTTTTCAATACCCATACGCGGTATGTATATGTCATATTTCAAGTACCACGAGGCACGAGGACACATTCACTTGATTATAGATGTTTTTTACGAAAAAAAATTTTACTTTCGAAATATGCCTGAATATGTCAGCATCGTGATAGTTACACGAATATCCTAGCGAGCGGGAAAAAATACTGTGACATAGTAGCGCTGTTATATCGGCAGTCGAAGTTAGCGTAACAAGGGCTGATACGGGCGCGTGTGAGGCATGGCTTTTGCCGTAACAACTGTTGTTACGATCGCGTGGAAAAGGTTAACAATGGATTGTCAACCAGACGGACCGCCCTTCTTTGCATAAATCAAGTAGATTTATCAAGTGTTTTGGGGCTCCAGCTCTGCCGAGCGATTCTATATCTTTTGTGGGATCTTTATCGAGATAACGGATGTGATCTCCTGTCAGATTTGTGTTATATTTTAATTTAGATAGTTTTAAACACGAATTCCTGCAAGTATGCATGATTATTCATTTAATGTTGTTGTACACAGAAAAAGCCAATAAATCACACAAATCTGACAGGAGATCGCATCCGTTATCTCGATAACAATACCACAAAAGATGTAGAATAACTCAGCAAAGGTGGTTTACAAATTCAATTATTGGACGTACTTCAGATTTGTATAGGGTTAGCAGCTGGTCACTATTGAACAATCTTTCCTGTTTGTTGAAAGTCAGGTTTACTCGGGTTTCTATGGAGCCCCGATACTTGAGCCGGTCCTAAATACTTACTCCGAGCATTTTAATGGAGTTATATGTAATAGCATTGTACGGAGATAATCGCCAAGATACATGAGTAACCCTATAGTTAGTCACCTTGTTGCTGGTTGTGCCTCCTGATGGGGCGAGGAGTCTGCTCGTCTTCATCGTCCGTGTTGTCTCCGTCGTCCATCTCGTGCGTGGCCCAACGCTCTGTGAACTCGGAGGCGGAGCGCACCAGGCTGGGCTGGCTCAGCGAGCGCTGCAGGGAGCGCTGGCTCAGAGTTCTAAACCACATAAGTTACACAAATTAGCACACTCACGGTTCTGGGGGAGTAATTAAAGGGAGAAGTTAGCACACTCACGGTTCTAGAGGAGTAATTAAGGGGAGAAGTTAGCACACTCACGGTTCTAGAGGAGTAATTAAGGGGAGACGTTAGCACACTCTCGAAGTTCAGCTATGAATTATACTGTGCACTAAATATTTAAAGTGGCCCGAAGCTAGCAGTCAACAATGGAGTGCTGGTACCTACTCTGGTGTATGGCAGTTAGACATAGATCTGATAGAGGAAGGATGAAAGTAGATAGAAAGCTATAAATGAGGAGGCGTGTGGTCAAACCACGTACGATCATGTAAAAAATGTGAATGCAAGGGTAATGAAGTAAGCATAATGAGTAAGAATAAGAAAGGGATGCTTAGTCGATTTGGGAAAGTAGAGCCACCACTGATCTGGAGCCCCAAAATAGGTGAAAAAAACCCTCGACTCTGTGGAGCAACGGGCGGTTTGATTGATTCTCCCATCTTAACGGACGGATTGCAATCTTTACAACACAGGTGTCAGGTGGGAATGCTGTCCTTGTTCTACGGGTATTTCAATGGAAGATGCCCCGAGGAACTAGCGTCATTCATCCCCTCGGCACCATTACTTAGCCAGAAAACACACCAAAGGCGCACCCAACATACATGGTTGTCATTTGTCACATGAGAACGGGCCGCTTCTGTGACTCGTTCTTGAGTTCAACAGCTTCCTCTCCTTAAAAAGACCCTCCACACATCATCTTCAAAGATGGCATAGGCCCAGAGAGAACTTATTTTCGTCAGGGTCTCCTGTGCGGAGTTAACGTAAAAAAAAAGAGAGAATGAACGAAGAAAGGAAAATATTATATGATGCGAATAGGAATGGTAGAAGAAGTCTGGGACGCCCGAGGAAGACATGGCGTGATCAAGTGAACCAAATACTTGAGTGCACACAAAGAGTTAGGGTAGGCATTTACGACTGTTACTGACTGCTCGCCACTGATGATTGGTAAATACCTTGGCATCCTGAAGTCATTATCAGCCTCGCTGTCGGTGTCGTAGAAGCGAGCTGACAGAGCCATCCCCATAGAAGCCTCTGATTGGGAGTCCATATTGTCCATGCGCGCATAGTCCACCATCATCTCCGACATTGACCTGTTGATATATTATGTTATTTCACAAGTATTAATCATCTAATATCTACAAATATATAAATATCATAATAATAATAATAATAAATTTGGACAACTTATATAGCGCTGTTTTTGCGAAAAATCGCCTCAAGAGCGCTGTACAAATTAACAATGATTTTACATTAGAATTTACTTAACTTAGGAGGCTAGATAACAACTCGTCTTGCAGCTATCAAGCGCATGGATTATTGAAATTCTAGCCCCCCGATAAATTAAATAAAATATCTTTTTATACGTACGTATTTCAATTTACTTAACTATGTAGGGGGCTAGATAACCACTCGTCTTGCAGCTATCAAGCGCATGGACTGTTGGAATTCTAGCCCCCCAATAAATTAAATAAAATATCTTTTTATACGTACGTATTCTAATTTACTTAACTATGTAGGAGGCGAACGTAATTTTTGTCGGTCTCATAATTCAAATTCAGAATTAACAATAATTTTTTGGACTAATTTTGAATAATAACGTAAAATATCGGAAATTGTCTATGAATATTTATCAATGTCGCATTCTAGGTAATTTGCTAAAAGGGAAAAAATGGAATGAAAGAAAAAGTTTTTACTTGGTTTCAGAGTTACTTAGAAAACACAGAACAATATGTTAAACTAAATAAAATAATTGAGCGAACCAATGTCTTCCGAATATGGAATACCACAAGGCACAGTAATCGGGCCTATACTTTTCCTTTCACGAGTATACGTCAACGATAAGTTGAGTATCCCCCTTATTGACACATCTCCCTTGTTTCTACTATCTAAGGCTTTACCAGTGTTAGTTATAATTCGTTGCGGGATAAATGGTTTCAGCGCCATGTCGTAATTTGCGGAATATTGCTAGAGGAGATAGATCGTGCAACTTATCAAGTACGAACTGCGCAATCCACGACCGAACATAATTAAATTTAAATCTTCTCTTTTTCATTTTCAACACTGAGGTACAATCACTTGTAAAATTATATTTGGATGAGATCTTGCCAGGTTTCTCCGTGCCGTGACAAGCTCTATGGTAGAGCGGTAAAATTTTTGACTCCGGGATAAATTAAAATTTGAAAAAAAAAAATTATTTGGGAATTTTTTATGAATTACTTTTTCATAGAACAACAAAAAAGTGAGGTGACAAAAAGTTCATAATTCATTTGTATAATAAAATATGTGTACGTTTTAATATTTTTTTCGTTGGCAATAATTTTAGTTAGAAAAAACGTAAGGTGAGCAATTTTTATGTTTGACTAGCTGACCAGGCCACGCGTTGCTGTGGCTAACGAAATACAACGCCATCTGTTAATTTCAAAGATATTCAAATACGAAACAAAGATTTCAATATCTTTGGTTAATTTACATGCAAATCAAATCCACACCGCCCGCTTGCCAGCCCGCTCTTCCACCACATACAGACATTCTCCTTTATATATTATATATTTCAACCAATTAACACAAAACCTTGACAAATTATATACCTACCTAAATCTTCCTTATGAATCACTATCTATTGGTAAAAACCGCATGAAAATCCGTTCAATAAGTTTTGAGTTTATCGCGAATAGACAGACAGACGTGCCGGAGGACTTTAATTTATAATAGATATATGTAGAGATTTCAAAATTTTTATATTTAAAAAATCATATGTTTATTTCGAATTACAAAATTTTAAAGCGTAGGTAGTAATCACCAAAACGGTTTTTAGTTTTCGAAACCATTCAGAAATTTTCGGTTTATTTGAATTTTATTCTGAAGCGGAAATATTTTGACCCTCTGACAAAATATGGTGGAGGCCTTACGGGTTAAAATATTTTCGAAAAAAAAATCGTACTTAATGAGATACGCGGTGTTATAATGTGAGCGATAATACATTACAAGTAATTCATATCACTTGTAAGGTATTGCTCAAACAATATCAAAATAAGCTACAAACCCGTGGTAATTAAGATTACTGGGAATAACCTAAATCAAAGACGACTTAGTAACGATAATGTAAGAAAACCAAAGATATTCTAATACAGAAGAGATATGCTATGGTGTCCGCGCAACTGTCGCCGGACTACTCGCTAATTAGCGTAGTTTTCATACAAAAAGAATTTGTTCATTTCGTTGATTTTTTTAAATGTGCATTAATATTGGTTAACAATATATTTTGAATAAGGAAAGAATTCGTTCAGTTAGTTTATTCGTTAATTATTTGTTCTTTTAGTTTATTTGTTAATTGGTAAACAATATCGGCGACCAGCGCCGGATCTGCCATACGTTCAAAAACGTGCAAAAAACCTGGCGCCAACTCCGAAGGGGCGCCGTGAGAAAATAAATATTGTATTAAAAATTTGTTATAATATTCCCTGAATCGTTTAAAAATTACCCATAGTACGAAATAATTATTACGCTCTAGCAACACTTTCCAAAGATACAGACTGCGCACGCATCTGGTTTTAATTCAACGAAATTCAACGATTTACGAATTTATAGTCAGTTACAGAATTTTTTTACAAATTCCATATATTTAGTTTAAACGTAAGATCTATTTGTCCATATATCTTTTACTGTCTTTTACGACGAATGAGTGCGATCCAAATTCATTAACCAATCACAGCGCCGTACTTTTATTCAACAGAACAAACAAACCGACGGCGCCTTTCAAAGTGCTTTTGCACGATTTAAGTCTCTAGGAGAATATGGTTAAAGACCATTTTCTTATGAAATCTTCAGTAAATTGAAAATTCCATTAGCATAAACATCGCAGGGTTTGCAAGGTTGCAACTTGTTAACAGTTTCATCATTGTTTTGACAGTTGAAGTTCCTTAAATGTACCTATAATTAATTTCTATTAGATTTGTTATTTTACAGTCAGTAATAATCAGTGTAAGCGTCTTTCGTAAGCCGTTGATACCATAGATACGTTCGTGTTTGTTCGCTCAACACAGAACACAGGGAAAATGGAAATGCAAGGTACAAATTTGAGGTTATATTTTTAGATTTTTTAATTTATAACTACATTTCTATTGGTTGTTAGAGGTTGTGGATTGTGGATTACAATGAATAGAACAATAATTAAAAAAAATTTCAGGCTCGCAGAATCTAAAACTTAGAATTAAAGAGCATAATGACATAAAAAAACTCGTTTCCATTGGGAATTTTTTAATTCCAATTTCTCCAGCACCGATAAAAAATGATGTCCCGCGCAATGACGTTACAATGGTCCCGAGCACATCTAAACAGATATCTATCGCACAAATTCCTCCGGTCGAATTATTAGAAGATAAAAATAACGTCACTGATAGCAGTTTAAATTTAATTCTGTTTTCAGAGCTTGAATTGAAAGATCCCGGATGCTGGCCAAAGTTATCTCAAAATTCCATTAGTTTATTAGTTCAGGAAGGTCCTGTACAATTGAAAGGTTTTGATTTTCCTATTACGAACAAGCGTAAATTTAATACTAAGTACCTATTATTACAAGAAACTGCCTAATGGAGAAGAATTACATAGATCGTGGCTTATTTATTCGAAAACTTTAGATAGGGTTGACTAGCTGACCAGGCCACGCGTTGCTGTGGCTAACGAAATACAACGCCATCTGTTAATTTCAAAGATATTCAAATACGAAACAAAGATTTAAATATCTTTGGTTAATTTACATGCAAATCAAATCCACACCGCCCGCTTGCCAGCCCGCTCTTCCACCACATACAGACATTCTCCTTTATATATTATATATTTCAACCAATTAACACAAAACCTTGACAAATTATATACCTACCTAAATCTTCCTTATGAATCACTCTATCTATTGGTAAAAACCGCATGAAAATCCGTTCAATAAGTTTTGAGTATATCGCGAACAGACAGCCAGACGTGCCGGAGGACTTTAATTTATAATATATGTAGAGATTTCAAAATTTTTATATTTAAAAAATCATATGTTTATTTCGAATTACAAAATTTTAAAGCGTAGGTAGTAATCACCAAAACGGTTTATAGTTTTCGAAAATATTCAGAAATTTTCCGTTTATTTGAATTTTATTTTGAAGCGGAAATATTTTGACCCTCTGACAAAATATGGTGGAGGCCTTACGGGTTAAAATATTTTCGAAAAAAAAAAATCGTACTTAATGAGATACGCGGTGTTATAATGTGAGCGATAATACATTACAAGTAATTCATATCACTTGTAAGGTATTGCTCAAACAATATCAAAATAAGCTACAAACCCGTGGTAATTAAGGTTACTGGGAATAACCAAAATCAAAGACGACTTAGTAACGATAATGTAAGAAAACCCATATAATTGAATAAAATCCTTGTAGACCGCATCTCTCTCCCTCCCCCATATGTAATTTACATAAACCGTAGGTTGAGAATAATGTGTACCAGCCTGAAGATGGCTTTAATAAGCTGAAACCGGTTACGGTCAAATAAATTGAGTTTCATGTTTGTTATAATATTGTTAGGAGGCGTCTACTAATATCTACAGGAATTCCAAAAACTGAAAAAATCGAACTAATATCTATGAGAATCAAAGTGTTGACGAATATCTACAGCTCAAACTGTTGACTAATATCTATGAGGACCAAAGTGTTGACGAATATCTACAGTACTGGCAGAGGTTGGATTTGCAATTATGTATAGCATATTGGAATAACGTAATATTGCGTATGCAGTTTAAAAAACTTAATTTATGTAAGTATGTATGTAAAAATCCCTGATATCGGACTATTGGACACATTTAGCTGATTAGTCCAACCTACGCTCTGCAGATATTAGTCAACACTCTGAAGTTCGTAGATATTAGTTCAACATATGAGCTGTAGATATTCGTCCGACATACAGGCTGTAGATATTAGTAACTGGAGTCTATTGTTATATTCATTTATCGTAAATTTCATTGTTTTTATTGCGGCGATTAATGATTATGTATTCACTTGTCCAACCCGTAAAACTAATGTTGTAATATTATTTTATTGCAAAGCCTACATTTGACTAAATAAGGTTTTTATCGGCAATTAACCACCATCCGTTGGCGTTTATTAATGAATATTGCGTTTATAGGTAATTTTTCATTTTGAAGGCGGGTGTGTGTACCGCCGCCACAGGAATCATTTATTGGATAACGAACGCTTCTGCCATAGGTCACCTCGAGAGACTCGCTACGTTTGCAGGGGTGATGATAAAGGGGGGATGATGTTTGTTCGAGTTAAACTCCGAAACTACCTAACCGATTTTGATTAAATTTGGCTTACTGTGTGTTATTTGGTCCATTTTAAAAGATTTGATAGTTTTTAATCTCGATTATTAAAATAAATATTTATTATTGCAAATAATGTTTGTTACAGGACAATGCCTTCTAATTATTTTTAATTTTTATAAGTTTCTAACTGGCGTTTCTAGATGGCGGTGTGAGTTAATTTATTGACACAACACTTGGTTATCTAGGTTAGATAACCATCCAGTAGATGGCGTTGTGTTTCGTTAGCAACAGCAACGCGTGGCCGGGTCAGCTAGTATATATACATATATAAACTTGGAAGTATGTAATGTATTTATTTATGAACATAATATATATGGTTGTATATTATTTTTCATGAATGTAGTAAGTATTTGAATCTTTTGACAAAATGCACATTTTTGGCGGCCCTCTTGAATTTATAGATTTTTACATCGTTTCAGTTCAAAATGAATCATTTGATAAAATGTACAATTTCTGCGGCCATCTTGAATTTCTAGTTTTACACTGATTCGTTTCAAAATGAATCATTTGATAGAATGCACAATTTCGGCGGCCATCTTGAATTTATAGTTTTACACCGATTCGTTTCAAAATGAATAATTTGATAAAATGCACAATTTCAGCGGCCATCTTGAATTTATAGATTTTTACATTGTTTCGGTTCAAAACGAATCATTTGATAAAATGCGCAATTCGGCAGCCATCTTGAATTTACAGATTTTTACATCGTTTCATTTCAAAATGAATCATTTGATAAAATGCACAATTTCGGCGGCCATTTTGAATATATAAGGTTTAATTTTTTTCACCATTTGGTTAAAAATTGGTAAAGCTGAAGTTAGAGAGATCTGAATTTGAATATTTTGCTAAAATACTCAATTTAAGCACAGCGCCGGATCTGCCATATGTTCAAAAACGTGCAAAAACCTGGCGCCAACTCCGAAGGGGCGCCGCGAGAAAATAAATATTGTATTAAAATTTTGTTATAATATTCCCTGAATCGTTTAAAAATTACCCATAGTACGATATAATTATTACGCTCTAGCAACACTTTCCAAAGAAACAGAATGCGCACGCATCAGGTTGGTATCAAAGGCTTACGAATTTATAGTCAGTTACAGAATTTTTTTTACAAATTCCATATATTTAGTTTAAACGTAAGATCTATTTTTCCATATATCTTTTACCGTCTTTTACGACGAATGGGTGCGATCCAAATTCAATAACCAATCACAGCGCGGTATTTTTGTTCTAGAGAATCAAACAAACCGACTTACGCCTTTCAAAATGCTGACAATTTTAGTAAGCGTACGCTCACTATTGTTTTATTTTGTACGATTTAAGTCTCTAGGAGAAGGTAGTTAAAGACCATTTTCTTATGAAATCTTCAGTAAATTCCATTAACAAAAGCATCGTACGGTTTGCAGGTTGTAACGTGTTACGTGTTGACAGTTTCATCATTGATTTGACATTTTATTTGAAGTTCGTTAAATGTATAATTAATATCTATTACATTTGTTATTTTATGGTGTCATTGTAAGCGTCTTTCGTAAGCCGTTGATACCATACGTCAGTGTTTAGTATTTGTATGATGTTTGTTCGCTCAACAAAGAACACAGGGGAAATGCAAGGTACAAATTTGAGGTTATATTCTTATTAGATTTTTAAATTTATAACTAAATTTCTATTGGTTGTTAGAGGTTATAAAAGTACTGTGGATTACCATGAATAGAATAATAATTATAAAAAAAAAACTTTCAGGCTCGCAGAATCTAAAACGTAGAGCAGAATGACATAAAAAAACTCGTTTCTATTGGGAATATTTTTCTCTCTTTAAAAAAAACGAGTGTGAGAGCTACCGCCAGGTTACTTGGAAAGTTACACCCTTATATGTCCTGATTTTATTGGGGGGGGGGGGGGGGGGCGCCATCGGTACCTACTGCACAGGGCGCCAGATTTCGTAGATCCGGCCCTGTTTAAGCAGCCATCTTGAAACTTTGTACCTACTTGATTTCATTTAAAATCAGTATAGGAGAATATAACCAAAATCTTATGACAAAATGCACAATTTTGGTGGCCATTTTGAAATTCTACAGTTATCCAGTGATTTGGTTCAAAGTTACGGGAAGTTTAACTGTAATTTTATTTTAAAATGCATAGTTTGTGAATGTGGCCTCACCGCATGTCCTGGTGGTCACTGGGGCAGCTTGCTCTTGAGGGGCGGCGCGGGTCTTGGCTGTGGGCGCTCCCCTGGTGATGGGAAGGTGGCACCGCTATGGAGGAAGCCGCATCACTATCGCTGTACTCGTAGAGCGTCGGTAGCGAGCTGCGGCGCGAGCGCGTATCCCAATCTGACTTCTTGCGGTAGCGGCCACCCTGGAGCAATAGCAACATGTATTAAAGAAACAATTGGTTTCATGGACAAAAGAGAACATTGAATAACATAACAAACCTAACCTAAACTAACATATTCTTTAATCATGTGCCCTTTGGCACACTTCCATTTTATAAGGTTATATATATTTCAATACACTTTCTTTTGCACTTGTTTTAATTATTTTTTCTCGTTGGTCACCCTAAGTAGTTTGCCACGTTTGGTGACTTGGCAGGGTGCCCGGGTACAAGGGGTGAGGTTTGTCCGGATCGTTGCGACGGATGCATCTGCCCACCAACTGTCTGGCAAGCCGGATCGAGAGAGACTGGTTGAGGGAGACCTTTTGACCTCTCCAGCAGGACTCTCTCAGAACATCGCCTTGCACTAGTGGGAGGGATAGATTCACACATCATCACTTCTGGATATACTGACACCCAGATTTCTACCAACCCCTCATATCTTTTTCCTTCCCACAACTACATCTTCTTCCTTTCCTAAAATTACTCTTACAGCATTCCCAAAGATGGCTGAGGAATTAATTTCCTAGGGGCCTTCTGTGTGGAGCTAATGTAAAAAAACAGTGCATAATATTATAATAATGATTAAATTTCTTTTTGTATCCAATACTCACACTAATTGAAGAGAATATTTTCTAAGATGACCTTATATTATTTCGCTTCTATCAATTTGTAGATATTACATTACTCTGTTAAATGTTCCTAATAAACAATAAATCAATAATGTTATTAATGTAAATAGAAAAGACAAGTGGCCCTAGGATAGGCCCTTGGGGAACCCCAGAAAAAAGAATTGGAGAATTTTTTTTTATTTGTGAGTGTATATAGATAGATAAGTGATATTTGTAAGTGTAAATTTAATGCCTCTTGTTCTCTCCAGAGACATTTGTAATTTAGTAAGTACGTGTTCTCCAGTACTATAAGATGCTTATTGAAAAGACTGTGGAGGTCGAACAAAGGACACCGATCTGCATTCGTCTGGCTATCCGTTTGGTTCCCTAGCAACCAATCGAACTCCATCTCAAGTCACAGAACTCTCTCCACGCCGCATCGAAAACCACCGATCATTCTGCTTTAAACTCTCGGTCACTACTCACTTGCATATCGTGTTTGTTCGCCCTTCACATTAATTATTATTTTTAATATTTAACTATAGAGGAATTATGTATCAGTTGTAATTTGTTAATAAACTTGTAAGTATTGTACCGACATCTTGCTTATTTGCTTTACCTCACACCTTACACTTTAAACCACACATAAAACATTACACTCTATAAGACTTAGGTTTTATAACACAGTACAGAACAGAACAAAGATTATTCCTGGCTGAAAACTAGATTTGATCTACAGAGCTCCTGAACTGTGACTCCACACATTTACCTTCGGTCACCTCGGCAAGACTGTTAGGGAGTATTCCTGTCATTTTTCTGATTCATACCCACACCTAGACCCCCTACCTACATATGTGAAATCACAAGGTTGGTGCATTGACAATCTTCAAAGTGACAGCAGAGTTCTATGCTCAGTATCTAAACTTATTGATAAATTACGAGTTTCGTGAAAACCTTCAAAATTACAACTGATGATGAAAATTACAATCGGTGCAAAGTGGAAAGTTGAATTTGGACCAGAAACATCATTATACTGCCTTCAGTGAGTCTCTGCTTCCTTTTTTCCTACTTTCTTACAAGACTTACAAGGCCATGTGATCCGAAGAGCCCATAAACAACTAAAGTAATGTAGAAACTAAATTATAGATTTATATGATACATTATGGTAGCTAAAGAGATTAATACCTTGGGCTTATCCAGAGGTGGCGCCAGTATCCGGAGGATGACCTCCCACTTGTGTTGAGGGAACAGGCCACTGTAGCGCTGGTCCTCGCTGACCCTCTGGAAGTCCTCTCGCTGGGAGCACTGCGACAGCTCCCGCCGCAGCTCAGAGCTGTGCGAGATGATCTGGCGCCAACGGGTGCGCTCCTCGATAGTCAGGGACTCGTGCTCTTCATATTCCGTCGAGATCTGGTGGAAAACAACAAGATTAGTTTTTACAACATTATGAGAATGTTTTCTCGTTGTGTCTCATTTCTCATTCTAACTCCACCTTCCCCGCCTTCCCTCTCCCCTCTATCGCTCCCCCGTCCCGCGAACCCCCTTCTTCCTTTCCCCTCTCCTCTCCTATGTTTCATATATTCAGTCCTTGTACATTCAGTTTTCAAACAGCTCAAGCGTCACCTATTGCAATTTTTTTATACAAATTTTCATTGATATGAATAAAAAAATCATATTTCTGTGAAATAATCAATGAGGCAGTTCTGATTCTAACAGTACGGAAGTTCTGCAGACTCTCATAACCATGAAAAACCAAATTTGAATATAAATATATTACCCGGGATAAAGTAAAGCTGGAAACAGATTGCTGTAACGTAACATGCAATGTAACATGAAAGGAACATTTCATAAGTGTGGACGCAGCGCGCGCACGAACCGAGCACGTATCTACTCGCAACTGTTTCTGGCATGCGCGCGGTGACCATAGCTCAGTCTACCAAGAACAAGTCCTCCATTGTTCGCGCGCATTCTGCAGTATAGACACGAACAGGCCGACCACACTGACGCTCAGTTGAAATGCTCTGTTTGTGCACGTAGTGTGCACGGTTCGTGCGCGCAAGGCGTCCACACTATGGGAATTCTGTTACATTGCATGATACATTGCGACAATGTGTACGGCAAATTCTTTCGTTGCGTGTTACATTGCATGTTACGTTACAGCAAACTGTACCCGGCTTAAGAATCTGGTGGTCAACATGTCTAGGAGTGACGGACGTATGAATCCATCCTTCCAACCGCAGTGCAAGACGATGGGCAAGAGATTCCGGCTGGAGAGGATGAAAAACCTCCCTCAACCAGTCTTTCTCGATCCTGCCCACCATACGCAGGTAGGCAGATGCATCAGCCGCCAAGACCTGAACAAACCTCACCCCATGAACCCAGGTGCCCCTGCTAAGTCACCAAACGTAGTGAACCACTTGGGGTGACCTATGGCAGGGATGTTGGTTATCCAATAAATGGTTCCTGGGGTAGCGGTACCCCTACCCGCCTCCCAAATTGTACTATAGGTCATCCGATATGTTTAGTGACTTAAGGAGTGCCCGGGCTCACAGTGTGAGATTTTTCCAAGTCTTGGCAGTGGATACGTCTACCCACCAACTACGTGACAGGTCGGATCGGAAAAGGTCGGTTGAACGAGATCCTTCGACCTCTCCAGCCTGACTCTCTCGACCCATAACCTTGCACCGCTTCAATTCCTACTCACCCCTCATACCTTTTCCTAGAGCCTCCTGTTTGGAGTTAAAGTAAAAAAAGTCTTGTTACCTCTTGGTGCACTTCAGGCCTCAGGACTCTGACCAGTACGTCCCAGTTAGGAGGCACAGGGCCAGAGACGGTAGCACGTGCCAGGTGTTCTTCTTCATCCTTGTACAGCGGGTTGCTGGCGGGCGGTAATTCGGGCAGTTGGGGCAAAACGTTGCCTACTAAATTGGGAGAGAACAGTTGTGGACCAGTGGAACCTGCAACCAAAGAACAGGAGTGAGAAAAGAGTCGTTTTCACCATGTTATGTTTTCTACTTTCTATGTTTCTTTAGTAAGAAGCCACATAGAGTATAATTCACCTATTTGGTCCCCATTGTATAAAACACATTTCGAAAATATAAAAAGGGTACAGCACAAATTTCTAAGATTTATTAAATTTACGTTGAATATTCCAATTCAAAATGTCAACTATATCCGTTAGATGAAACAACTCAACTTAATTACGCCGTCAGATAGGCGAATCATCTCTGACCTCGTACTGTTTTGTAGACATGTTTAAAGATTCCGTTTTAGTTATAAAACGAAGTCTTTATAATTACTTTACTGAAATGTACGATTATGAGTTGTTCCGAAAAGTGAAAATATTACCAGAATTGGTTAAAATTGAAGTAAATAAGTGGTATTATTGGAAAAAAATAAAAGTGGTCCAAGAATGGTACCTTGTGGGATTCCAAAAAAAAAAATTTATACCGATATAATTCTGCGGCGGCAGCGGTGCTTCGGAGCGCGAGGCAATGGTCATAGCACTGGCGCTGCTCACGTCCGAGAAGTCCTCCCACCTCGGGTCGCCCTCGCCCGGGTAGTGGCGGATGGTGACGTCCCAGTTGGCTGGCGGGGCCGGTGGGGGCACGGGGGCACTGCGGTACTCTGTCACCAGGCGGCGGTGGCGCTCCGTGTCCTCGATGGTCTTGCGTTCCGTGATGGTGCGAAGGAACACGTCATCTACCATGTGCGAGGTGATCTCGGGCTTTCTGGAAGGGTATTAGATTTGTAAATCAATGAACAATTTTAACACTGGGGATTCCTAATCCGAATTTTTCAATACAATTTCTCTACATAAAGGAGTATGGCTAATACCCATGGCTCTATCCCACATACTTTCTTTTGGGTATGAAATGAACCATCTACAGGTCAGAAGAGGTGTACACATTGCTACGCATTTCTTCAGGCTGATTCGGGGATGGTTTGAAAACTCGGCTATCATGGAGAGCATTCATTTCTATGTTCCCGATGGTTATCTTAGCCACCGACAGCATAAACTGTTCTATCTTCCAGCCTGCAGGACTAACTTGCCAATGGTCATGCCGGTCGGGAGAGCAATCTTGCTGTTGAACAGAATTAATTTGGATATCGACATATATAGCGTTAGTGAAGCTGTCTTTAAAAGGCAAGCTCTATTAATGCTTATATAGTTTGTATGCCTACCACGTATGTTCAATGTAATACTGTTACAAATGTATTTTAAAAAAGCATTAAATGTTAAATTTTGTAATGTTTTTGAAAGAATAAAATTGAATTGAAGTTGCTAAATTGGGTTTGGCAAATGATATCTTTACTGATGATTTTGAAATCATATATTACTTGTGAAAATGATCAAATTTACCGTTAATAAAAAATGCAATAACATAAATTTTTGAAAGTTCATTGTCTAAGTCTAACCCTTATGATGGTTATTTTCCAATATATGGCTAGTTACCTGGCCGGCAGAATGGGGGTTTCAGGCATGGCCTCCAAGCTCTCCAGCTGAAGTTCTTCTTCTCTTCTGATCTGCAGTGGAGGAAGGGGAGCTGGACGCTGGAACAAACAAACCAAGTACATCAGGACAGGGCGATCTTTAAATTAACATTCAAACCTAACATATTGGTTTAAGAAAACATGCATCAAAAAGAAAGGTTATTTTCTCGCGGATATTTTCTCAGGGATATTTTGTCGGGGATATTTTGTCGGATATATTTTGTCGGGGATATTTTGACAGGGATATTTTGTTGGAGATATTTTGTGGGGGATATTTTGTCGGGGATATTTTGTCGGAGATATTTTGTCGGGGATATTTTGTCGGTGATATTTTGTCGGATATATTTTGTCAGGGATATTTTGTCGGGGATATTTTGTCGGGGATATTTTGTCGGGGATATTTTGTCGGTGATATTTTGTCGGGGAAATTTTGTCAGGGATATTTTGTCGGGGATATTTTGTCGGTGATATTATGTCGGGGATATTTTGTCAGAGATATTTTGTCGGGGATATTTTGTCGGTGATATTATGTCGGGGATATTTTGTCAGAGATATTTTGTCGGGGATATTTTGTCGGGGATATTTTGTCGGTGATATTATGTCGGGGATATTTTGTCAGATATATTTTGTAGGGGATATTTTGTCGGGGATATTTTGTCGGGGATATTTGGTTGGGAAAATTTTGTCAGGGATATTTTTTCAGGGATATTTTGTTGGGGATATTTTGTCGGGGATATTTTATTGGGGAAATATTGTTAGGGATATTTTGTCAGGGATATTATGTCGGGTATATTTTGTCAGGGATATTATGTCGGGGATATTTTGTCGGGGATATTTTGTCGGGGATATTTTGTTGGGAAATTTTGTCAGGGATATTTTGTGGCGGGTTATTTCTTTGAGATAAATGTTGTTGAATGATTATACAAAACCTAACATGTGTGTTACCTTGACGCTAAACAGTTTGCTGTGCGAGTCATCTACCATCTCTGTGACGGAGTGAGTATCCGTCATCTCCGTGTTCAGCGAAGCAATGGAACGAGGTCTCCTCACGGACTCCATTTCCTCGGCAGCCTCCCATTCCTGTAACGTGTAGAACACAATATGTTAAAATTTTGATGACAGCGGATTGGCTTAGTGATTGGCTTTTCATAACTATTAATTATTAATTGTTTTCCTGTTTATTTTGTAGAACTCCATTTAATTTTTTGAAACTTAATATCAAGTTCTGCAAGGGTTTTAGTATGTAGTTTTGTTACAACTATTTCGGTTTACAACACCTTTTTTAAACTGTGGGTAATCCACTTTGAGACGACCTATGTACTCGATTTTAAATGTCAATTTTTTAAGGTGTTTATTTGATTTATTACCGGTTAGACCAATTTGCTGCCCACTCTAATATAATAATCGTCAAATAAAATATGTATGTAAGTATTTAATGCTACGTCCAGACTGAAGCCAACCTTCCAACTCTGAACTTAGTTCGGAGTTGGAAGGTTGGCCGATCGTGTGGTCGCTGCGGCCAACCCTCCAATCCCGAATTCCGTACTCCAAAATGGCGGACATGAAACAGCTTTAGCTACGCTGTATCTTTTTCAGTTGCCTACAATTATTACGTACGTATAATCATATACTTATATACACGACATGTTTTCAAACAATTGTTATACCACTCTCCGTAATAATATAGTCATTTTAATAGTACACGGCACGGTGTGGACAGCTGCGGCAGGCTGGTTCGTGTGAGTTGGCCGTCGGGATCGCCTCGAAGGCGATCCCGGGCCAACGCGAACTCCAACCTTCCAACTCGAACTTCCAACGCACGAACACCCCTCCACACGATCGTCCAAACGTTTGAAGTTGGAACGTTGGCCGCGGTGTGGGCTTACCATAAAATTTTTTCGTTAGTTAGTTAACTTTTTCCACGCGATCGTAACAACAGTTGATACGGCAAAAAGCCACGCCTCACACGCGCCCGTATCAGCCCTTGTTACGCTAACTTCGACTGCTGATATCACAGCGCTACTATGTCACAGTATTTTTTCCCGCTCGCTAAGGCATTTGTGTAACTATCACGATGCTGACATCTTCGGGCATATTTCTAAAGTAAAATTGTATTTCGTAAAAAACATCTATAATCAAGTGAATGTATTCCTCTTACCTTTGAATGCAAAGTTCTCAATTTACTCCACAGATGGCGCTAGAAGTTTGCGCACGTGCATCTATGCGATTCCGAGTGACCAAATTGGACAAGCGTCGATAACATTTATTATCGAGATCGCGCGTATTCGCACACGTTTGTTTATGTTGTGAAGGTGTGATTTTGAATTTACATAAAAATTTTAAACCGGTCAAATGCCGGGATATTTTGCGGAAATTCGCGGAACTACACTAAAAAACCACCACTTTGAATTTTGAATTGAATGTTTTGTTGATAAATTTTAAGCTATGGTATATTTTCACAACACAATAAACTATCCACTGAAACCACATTACTTGCATTTATCACGTAAATTAATAGATTTTACAACGTTTTATTCGCGATACAAATACATCGCGATAGTGATTTCGACCGTTAATTTCGCGGTAAATCTGACAGCGCATTGTCATAGAAGAAATCGTCTTAAAAATATTCCAGTGTGGCAATTCGAGTGAAATCTTTAACACTACCTAGAGTAATGATGGCGCAAGCGATTTTGGCACTGTTTTTCATACAAATTCGTACATTTAAGGGTCAAAATCGCAGACCAAAAGTTTTTCAAAGAAAATATATTTCAAATATTTGAATTATTTTCTCGCACATGCGCAAATGACTCACGCGGTTCCGAGGGCCCGGCACGTCACCGGTTTTTTAGTGTCATCAGAAGTTTTAGAACTTGTTTATACGAATTAATAATAATAAGTGATTGAGGTACCACTTGTGTCTATCAACGCAGTGTCCTGAGTACACGCACGCGGATAAATGGCGCCGTCTTTAAAATAATATGGGTACGTTTTTTACGTTTTTTGTTTTTTATAAACATCTAGGAGTGTTTACAGACGACGATTTGGTTTCAAATTGTAGATAATAATCTCATCTGTTTATATAGTATGATAAATCATGCCATAATATGCTGTAATTTGACATAAAATAGATTGGATAGGTATTTGAAATATGACATATACATGTACCGCGTATGGGTATTGAAAAAACGGAGTAGTTCAACGCAGGGAAAAGGTTAGAAAAAACGAAAGGTGAGCAATTTTTAAAACCTTTTTATGTTTGCACTCAAAATTTAAAATTATACGTTTATTTCGATTTATATAATTTGATAGCGTATTTACCTTTAAAAAACAGTTTTGAGTTTTCAGATACGTTCAGAAATATTTAAATTATTATTTGGATTTTATTGCTAAGTGGAAATATTTCAATCCTCTGATAAAATATGGTTGAGGCACGAGGGGTTAATTTGATTAAAAATTTACAATATTTCAACTTGCCTGCGCATTCTTCCTGACGATGCGTGAATAGATTGGCGGCTGTTGCGCCACTCGTCGCGTCTGCATCGGCGGTGGTGGTGGGGCGTACTCCTCGCGCTGCTCCTCTATGGTGGACAGGTTGCGGTCAGACCGCACGCTGGTGGAATCACTCATGCGGTCCGGCGGTGGGGGAGGCGCCTTGCGCACGCGCACCTGCACGTCGAAGGCGGGCGGTGGTGGAGCGCGAAGCGGCAGCGCCACTGCATTGGACATGTGCATCTCATGGGAGTCGCCGTAACCTGGAACATTTTATAAAAATCCAATACATATTATCTTTATATATAAAAATCTCGCATCACAATTTTTGTTCGAGATAAACTCTGAAACTACTTAACCGATTTTGATGAAATTTGACTTACTGTGTGTAATTTTGTGCCTTTAGTTTTTATCTCGATTATTGACCTAAATATTTATTATTGCGAATTAAATGTTCATTAAATGTTTGTTACGGTAGTCTCAAATTGAAGTCAAGTTTCATTTTTTAAAAAACCATTTCTAAAAATGTCCATGTAAAGCATCTTTAGATAATCGATTTCGTAATGTTTAAAAAAATTTATTCTTTAACTAATGTCAAAGAATAAAAATAGTAAAAGACAAACAAGTTTACAGTCCCTGGCCAAATTATTAGACGCACTGTATTTTTTTGTAATTTTATGTTTCTCAAGAGTTTTTATGCAATAATGGTATATTAAAACTACAATATTATTGATTTTTATTTAAAAGAAATGTTGTAGACTACATATTTATATTTATTTTTAACATATGGCAACACTGTGTTGACAAAGTGATACATGAACGTAAACAAGTACAAACCTGTATCAGTCGCGATCGGAATCGAGTCAGGTACGGACGTGTTTCTGTGGCTCTATGGACTGTGGTTGTTTGTTTAACAGTTTTATACTACTCAGTTATTAGTTTATTTTGTATGCAGTGTTTTAAAAAAGTAATTGGACTATTTTCATTATAGGTAGAAAAGGCGATCTAACATTAATTTCATCTTTCTTTAAAACTTAATAAACTTATGCTTTTCTAAATTAATGCTGTTTTATTTATGTCAAGTAAATCGGTAATTGATTGGATAATATAAAAATAAAAAAAAAACAAATCAATCTAAAATAATAAAACGGTACAATATCACACGGTAATTAATATGTTACATGAAATCTTGCAGTGCGTCTAATAATTTGGCCAGGGACTGTAGATAAATAAGAACTAGGGATAAAAAATATTATAGGCAGTGGTGATTAATTACAATTTTAAAAAAAGTTATTTTACTACGTTTAAAAATTGCATTAATAAATCAAAAGCTTTTAAAAATAAATAAAAAATAATCGAGATGTCTAAATAGCAAAAAATATTACATATGAATAAATTTAAAAGATGGCTGTTTTAAAAAAATATTTGGTTACTAATACTATTGAATTAACTATTAAGAGGAAATAACCAGACAAAACCGGAAATATGTCATTTTTAAATCAAATTTTAGACATTTTGACTCTTTTCCACAAAACACTATAAATTGATTTCGAAAGACTGTTCTTTTATCTAGCAAAGCTATATTTTAAATTTGTAGAAAATATGTTTATTTTTAGTACAATAAGGTTTTACCATAGGTTGTTGGCAATTGTTAAATTTTCAAACAAAATTTTGTATTATACAACACACATTTCTAATCATATAATCATGCAGTAAAATAAATCAATACTTTATTTGGGAAAGCCACTTTTCAGAATTTTAATTTTAGTTCAAACAAAATCATAAAAAAAGTATATTTGTAAAAAGCATTAACTTTGTGGCTCGCCATAATTTACAATAAATTTGTTGTAGACCACTTTTATTAAACGACTTCAAAAAGGAGGAGGTTCTCAATTCGACTATATTTTTTTTTTTTTTTTTTTTTATGTTTGTTACCTCAGAACTTTTGACTGGGTGAACCGATATTGATGATTCTTTTTTTATTTGAAAGCTGGTGCTTCCCGTGTGGTCCCATTTTAATTTGGTCCAGTTCCGACAATGGCATCCATGGGAAAACCATATAAGTCTTAAATTTGCATTAAGTATGTGCGCGACAAATGGACGAATAACTCAATATCACGCCAACCGATTTCGATGATTCTTTTTTTATTGGAAAGGATGTACATCAAGGGTAATTTGATGAGAGTTTGGTTAGGTTCTAATTATCGGATCCATGGCAAATTAACGAAACTCGGCCGAATCTCTTAATTTGACCCTAACGTCGTTATGGTCAAATTATGTTTGTCTCATATGAGCAGCACGTTTAGTAGGTTTACCCATATTCAGACAAATTAGTTAGTGTACTTCAGATTCACTAAAAATCAAAAAATAAACAAAAATTTTAACAAAACAAAAAAACGACTTCAAAAATGCACTAAAAAGTAAAAAAATAATTTCGTATTCTTCTACAACTTCATAATCAACTTATTTTTTCTAATCATCAATATGTAGGTACGATTGTTATTTTTGGAGTCGGTGTCAGCAAGTCGCTTGTGCGACACAAGCACATCTCACCTATAACAATGTATGTAGTTACAAACCTACCTTGACACCGACTCCAAAAGTAACAATCGTACCTACATATTGATGATTAGAAAAAGTAAGTTGATTATGAAGTTGTAGAAGAATACGAAATTATTTTTTTACTTTTTAAGTGCATTTTTTGAAGTCGTTTTTTTGTTTTGTTAAAATTTTTGTTTATTTTATAAACACTCTACCGGTTTCAGAAGCACCCTTCCTTCGTCAGGAGAATATTATAACAGTCAGGAGAATGTTATAATATTCTCCTGACGAAGGAAGGGTGCTTCTGAAACCGGTAGAGTGTTTATAAAATAAAAGTGGTCTACAACAAATTTATATGTGTTTTATTCATTAAAAAAGATCCGCACCCTTGTTTGCGACGAAAATTTATATTTTTTATTATTTTGTTAATCTTATCCTGATGATGAAAACTTTGGTTTTGAATCATGCAGATAATTTTGATTAAATAACTGATGTTTTAACAAAAGATCTTTTTACATTTAAATAAACATTTTGGACTCCAAACTTTATTGAGATGAATACAATGAATTGCCTGCCAAAATGCTTTAGATTGATCGCATTACCTTCACTGTGGGCGCTCTCACTGGCCTCCCTCATGCCCGGCAGCGAGCGGGTGTCCACATCAATCTCCACCTCAGAGTGCGACTCACTGGGGTAGTCGGATGGCAGCGTGTCCGAGGAGGGAGGGGGGCCTTCGGAGCCTGAGGAGCTGGCCTGCGCGAGCGGGGCATGCGCGCGCGGGATCTTTACCCCCTCGAATACCGACAGATTTCCTGCAAAACATCATCAATGTTTTAGCATACATAAATTTGAGAATGTTGAGGATATTCTATTTTTAAAAGCATCTATTTGAATTTCGATTTTGTTTTCATGAATGAATGCAAATCTTGGCAGTCGAAATTAACCAACTTCCTGAGATCCAATCGAGCTGAAACTCGGCAGATAGACTCGTTGTCGATGACAATACTTTCTATTTGTGACAACAATTGGTGGCGATGCGTGTTTAAGATTCTGGTATCCTTCCAATCACAATCCTTCCAAAACATGAAATCACAAGCACTATCCTACAGATTACTCAAAAATCAACATCAAGTCAATTTACAATCAAGACATCCTACTTCTTCTTCTGGCTGTCCGTTCAACAGACGTTGGCTATGCGGACTTTGTTTACTGCTGCCCGGAACAGCTCCACGGTAGACTGGCCAAACCAGTGTCTCAGATTTTTCAGCCATGAGGTTTTCCTTCTTCCAGGGCACCATCTTCCGGCAATCTTTCCCTGCATTATGAGATGCAGGATCTCATCCTTCTCTAGATGTCTCATTACATGTCCAAGATATTGAAGTTTTCGGATTTTTATAGTTTTAATTACTTCCTTTTCTTTATTCATCCAAACCATAACATCTTCATTTGTAACCCTGTCCATCCAGCTTATTTTAAGTATTCTTCGGTAGATCCACATCTCGAATGCCTCAAGTCGCCTATTTAGTTCTTTCGTAAGCGTCCATGCTTCCATTCCATAAAATAATATCGAAAACACGTAGCATCTGATCATTCACATTCATAATCCAAGGTTGAGATCATGACTGCAGAACAAGACATCCACAACCATAAAACTCGAAATAACCATGAAATCCGCATTCCTCAAAAGTGCACTACAAAAATATGGGATAAAATCTCTGAACTGCATTGCTTACACACTATATAATTCGCTTCCAGATACATATGTAAAAAAACATCCAGTGTAATAAAAATTTTCAATTTTATGCTAAGAATATTTCTTTAGCATATTTAAAAATATGTCATTTTCTTGCCATGTTTTGTTCTGTCTTGTCTCTTTTTCTCTCCTTTTCTTTTCCTTTATTTGTAATCATCCATATTTGTATATACTTGTGTTTTTGTCTTTACTTTTTTTCTCCTGTTGTTTGTTCTACTAAACCTGTCTTTTATTTTTATGCTGTACCTACTGTACATATGTGAAACTTATATTTTTGAAGTAAAACTTGTTTACGTACGCTTGACTTGGGGAGTAAGCTGGTGAATGCGTGACGAGAGCGTTATGAAAAGCGATACGAACGGTAGTTGAGAGGGAGATATAAGATATAAGTTAGTGAAGATAGAAAGAGAGAGAGTTACGTTTCGTATATTACTGTAGGGGCAAGAGAGAGAGGTGCGAGCACATATTTTCTTTCTCTCTTTCTCTCATAACCAGTTACGTTTTGTGTATCTAAGACACAGTGCAGGTCTATTGTCTGTATCACACTGTAGGAGCAAGAGAGAGCGGTGCGCACGCTCGTTTTCATTATCTCTTCCTATCATATAGATGGAGCTAAAGAAGTTTTACTTCAGTCGTGTGGTCTAAAGCACACTCGTTTTTTTATATCAAAATACCTTCTTAACCGTTTCCCCGCGGCGGCTGACCTAAGTCATTTCATCAAGTGGCTCACACCGCGCGGCGGCTGACTTCAGTCATAAAAATAATATTAGAAAAAAAATATGCCGCGTGGGGGCGACTGCTTAGGTATATTTTTTAGCGGTTAAAGGGTTAAAATTGTGCCTATTACCTCCCAACTTCCTCCAAGTTCCTCCCGTCCTAAAATGAGTTTTGTAACTCACCAGGATTGCCCTAGCAAGAAATAAAAAATATATAAATTATTTCAGTAGGGATGCATGTGGATTGTTCTTATCAAGTTGTTTGCTACATGAGTATAGAACATGTGGAAGAAAGACCTAAATGGGGTTGCGTTATGTTCGATTTGGTATTTTTAAGTTCTGGACAAATAGTGAATCATTTGTTTTGATCCAGGCGGAACAAATTTTGATTAGTTTTGTCCGATTTACCTAGACTGCTGCCCGACAGTTTGGTGATCTCCGAGCCCTCCCGGGAGTAGGGCAGGCGGTAGTGTGGTGGGATAGTAGTGCGACGCAGGCACAAGTAGCTGACTCCAAGTCCCAGGAGCAGCAGCGTCAGGAACAGGATGGCGCAGATGATGAGCAGGATCTGAATGCCCTTCAGCGGGGGCTCGATGGGCACGGCTGGGACCAGCTCTTCCAAACTGAGGACCATAAATGGGTTCATTTCATTAATGCATTCATAAACATTATACCATACCTTGTCAATGGCATTGAAGATCTTGGCATCATCTTTGATTCCTAACTAACATTCTTATGTTACATATCACGGCTCTCTATGGTTTGCTGCAAATTCCTGATCATGGAATCAGGCTCATCATTGGAATTTTTAAAGACTTTAACTGTTGGAGCGATTATGGTCGAAAAATGGACCGCTTTTATTTTTTTACGATTGATAGCAGTCCAAAATTGGACCACATTTTCCTATCATATCAGAGTAAACTGGAGTATGTTATCATACAGACCAGATGTGACTGCCAAATTCAACAGGGGGACACACTTACGATTTGTATAGGGTCAGCAGGTGTATTATCTGCAGTATTAATTTGGGTGGAGGGTATGGGTACCACCGCCCCAGGAACCATTTATTGGATAACCAACGTTCTTACCATAGGTCACCCCAAGTGTTTGGCTACGTTTGGTGACTTAGCAGGGATGTCCAGTTTCATGGGGAGAGGTTTGACTAGGTCATCGCGGTGGATGCGTTTGCACACCTGCTGCGTGGCGGATCGGGAGAGACTGGTCTCCTTTTGAACTCTCGACCCAATGAGCTGGTCACTTAGAGTTACACCAAGCATATTATCAATGGAAGATGTAATGTATTTAAACAGCTCCTATTAGATGCCGACAGGGATGCCCGGGTAGGCAGTGGCCGTCAAGGGGGTTCTCGCCAGCCTACTGCTCAGATTCAATTAGCCACTAGTATAGACAGGTTGTGTGACTTGTGGCATAATTATTGTAAACACATAAACTCATAACAAACCAGTTTGTAACAAGGACTTATTGTTATTATTTTTTTAATTGTTAAACTAACGTTTAGACAAGATTTTTATGCATAGCACAAAGGGTAACAATTATTATAAGCAATAATTATCAGCCTGAAACACTCATCTACATTGAAAAATCTTCCGAGAAAAGATACTTGCCGCCAACGGGCAATTTGTAGACATAATTTGTCTCGACGCCATCTAGCGAGGGATTTAACACTAACAATGTCTCTCTCGCAAAAATAAAGTTGGTTGTTTTCAGGTGGAAAAAATATAATAAGCAGTAATTGTTGAATGAAACACTAGTATATATTGAATTATTTGGCGGGTATAAGATAAGCCACCATAGCTCAATGGTCAAGAGCAGCTGACCGGCAATCAGAAGGACACGGGTTCAAGTCCCGTTGGCGGCAAGTATCTTTTCTCGGAAGATTTTTCAATGTAGATGAGTGTTTCAGACTTATTGTTATTGAGAAGTACTCCCACAGAACTAATAGTGTTTGAATGTGAATAATATCAAACATTACAGAAGGCATGATGGGTAGATTTCTTCCATTGAAGGATACTAGGATGTCATTTCGATCCCTTTTAGAGAAGATCCCTTTTTAATCGGGTCTTTGAAAGATTACACCAGCTATGAGTTGAAGAGAATAAATATGAAATGTCAATGTTGATGTCCATGACCACGAGAAGTGGAGAAATCCTAGGATATACGTACATGGGAGCAGGTAAGGCAGCAGGCAATGGCGTCACTGGAGGAGGGTATCTGCAGACGATGGTGATGACTTCATCTCCATCCATCTCCAGACCCGGGTGGAACCTCACCACTATGTTGTTGGTGAAAACTCGCAGGGGTTCCTGGAACATGCCAATCAAATATTAGTTCAATCAATCAATCATTACTGAACAATAGTCCAAGTCCCAACTGCTCCCAATCTTCTAAAGCCAGTGAGACTATGGCATCCTCAATTAGGGTATGTTTTGAAGCAGAAGGTAGTGGGGAGGGAAAGGAGATGGGGATGACGAAGATGGGAAAGTACCCAGCTATTTAGATCTGTTCACCATGCACGGCTAAAGCCATTCAAAACCACGTTTCCATTCTGAATGATGGTCTTTCGCCAGGGCGATACTGAAAGTATCTTCCACTCTAGAACATGATGCAAATATGCTTTTTTTTTTACATGAATACCGCACAAGAGTCCCAACTGCTCCCATCTGGAGACAGTGGGACTATGGCATCCCCAATTGGGGTATGTTGTGAGACTGAAGGTAGTGGGGAAGGGAAGGAGACAGGAAAAAGGAAGGTGGGGAAGTACTTGGCTATTCAGATCTGGTCACCAAACACGGCTAAAGCCATTTCAAGCAACGTTTCAATTCTGAATGGTGGTCTTACACCAGGGCGATACTGAGAGAATCTCTCACTCTGGAACGTGCCGCAAATATACTATACAACCTGTCCGGAAACTCGTAGTACAAGCGGGAAACTGGTGAATCTACATCACGTAGAGAACCCAAAAAACTTATTTTTTTCGATCTGAGCATTTCGATTTTAATATTATTTTTTTTCTATTTTTCCATTTTTTCGGCAACTAAAGGGTTAAAAAAACTTCTAAAGGGTTAAAAAAACCCGGTTTACCCTTCGATGCATTTTATAAGACATTACACAGCTGAAATCAACCCCCTAGTGAACAATTTTTTCAAATTTAACCAAAAAAATTCCAACTTCGGACCCGATTTACTCTAAAACGAAAGCTCAAATCAAAAAAGTTATATCACAAATCGACTTCGAATGTGATGTAGATTTACTTTCCCGCTTGTACTTCGAGTTTCCGGACACCGTGTATATTATTTTAAATGAATAAGTTGTGAAAAAACACAAATGAATCAAATAAAATTTATTTGCCACGCCGGGAATCGATCCCGCGACCTTCGGAGTGCTAGTCAAGAGCCTTACCGCTGGACTACGCCGGCCGTCAATACATTATTTTAAATAAAAAAATTGTGAAATAACACAACTTAATCAAATAAAATTTACTTGCATGGATTTGAACCTGCAACCTCTAGATTGCTTTGAGAGCCTTACCCCTCGAAAAATAATTTTCCTAGGGGTTTATGTCATCTTTTTGGGAGAAGAAGGATTGAACAATGAACATGGGTCTTGAAGAGACTCATGTTGTAGGATGGAGGAAGCATAGAGGCTGGCAAATCGTTCCACAGCTGAGCTGTTTAATTCAAGAACTCGTTCTCATGTGATAAATATTGGGCGCACATTTGATGTATTTCCCGTCTTTGCAACGGTGCCGAAGGGATCAACGCTCATTCCTCAGAGCATCTTCCAATGAAATTCTGGTAGAACAAGAACAGTGTGCCAGTGAATTGTGCGCAGACAGGGGACATCACCAAACTTTTTCCTTTGAAATTCATACTTTTAAGTGCTTTGGAAATGTTTCCTAGGCATTCCACGAAACTGCGCATGGACACTTGTATATGGATTTCGCAGAGTTCGGGGCCAAACTTTTAAATCAACTTTTCATAGAATTGTTGGACCGTTTACCTGTCTGGTGCCGCAGCCCTTGAGGGGCAATTCCAATCGGTAGCTGAGGGCACCTTTGCCCACCACCTGGCAGGCTGAGTTCCTGTCGAAATCTGCATACGCTATTCCAAAGAACTTCTCGTTGAATTTCAACTCAACCTGGGAAAAGAAAAACAAGTGATTAATTTTACGGAAAAATTTACGAAGTTACGGAAATACACGCAGAATATAAAAACAAAGCAGAAGAACCTTAGAGACACAGAAATTTCAAAATTTCACATAAATTCAAAAGCACCACCTTTACATAGTATAAATGAAGTCGCTCCCGCTGTCTGTGCGCTTAGATATTTTAAACTGCGCAACGGATTTTCATACAGTTTTCAGAGGAATGTTCTTAGGTATATAATTTGTCAAGGTTTTATGTAAATTGGTTGAAATATATAAATAAAGGGAGCGGGCTGGCAAGCGTGCGGTGTGGATTTGATTTCACGGATGGCGTTGGTTATAAAGGTTGGGTAATGGCGTGGCATTGTGTTTTTTTAGTCACAGCAACGTGTGGCCGGGTCTGCTAGTTCAGATATAAAAAATTTAAAAAATGATGCTGATTGACCTCTTTTTTATATTATCCACACAGGAGTCCCTGATTAAAATAATTCCCTCAGGGCCTTTGTCATCTTTGGGGATGCTGAGTGGAGGATTTATCCTGTGTCTTGTTCTGTTTCATATTTTCTTTTAGATTTATCAGAATTATCTTCTTCTTAAATAATTTTAAATTAGTTTCTTTATTTTAATTTTTACAATCACCTAACTTAGTAATAAGATTCAATTCAGTAAATTCAATACTACAATAAAAAAAGTTACCTCCAATTAATCTATTGAGAAGAAAATATAACCTATTTACAGCTAAAAATAACTTTAAATCAGATAAAAACTACATAATATAAAACCGCAATTTGCCATGTCCTTGACAGCACTGCACTTGTATGCATTTTATAAATAAAAACCATATAAATTACCATTGTCAGTTAACTTTTGTATGAATTTCCTCAACATGCAATACAGTTTTTACTGAAAATCTGCACAAGCGTGAACTTCAGACCCAACAGAATGGAAAACGGTTTTTCCTGTTTTTGCAACCATAATAGGTCTGTAAAATTTGTATCAATTATTATTTTTATTTTGTACTAGCTACTTCCCGGCATGCGTTGCCATGCCACTTAATAAAGAAATTGTTTCTTCCTGCGTGTCCTTTCCTATTCGTCCCATTCCTTTTCCGCTTCCCTTTCCTCTCCGGCATCCCCTTCCCCTCACGCGTTCCCACTCCGCCTTCCCTCTCTCCACTCCCCTCTCCCGCTTTCCCCGTCCCGCAAACCCCCCTCCCAAATTCCTCGCCCCCCACACGCGTTCCATTCATTCAATCCCGGTACATGCAGTTTTCAAACAGCTCGCATACCACCTGTCGCAATTTTTTTATACAAATTTCATAATGCCAGAGCTCACTATTATACAACGTGTCTGGAAACTCGTAGTACAAACGGGAAACTGGTGAATCCACATCACGTAGAGAACCCAAAAAACGTATTTTTTCGATCTGAGCATTTCGATTTTAATATTATTTTTTTTCTATTTTTCCATTTTTTCGGCAACTAAAAGGTTAAAAAAAATTTTGAGCCCGGTTTACCCTTTGATGCATTTTATAAGACATTACACAGCTGAAATCAACCCCCTAGTGAAAATTTTTTTCAAATTTAACCAAAAAAATTCCAACTTCGGACCCGATTTACTCGAAAACAAAAGCTCAAATCAAAAAAAGTTATGATCACAAATCGACTCCGAATGTGATGTAGATTTATCAGTTTCCCGCTTGTACTACGAGTTTCCGGACACCATGTATATAGAAATCTCGCGGGTATGCGCACATCAAATTTTCAAAGTTTCATCGCAATCGGATGAATGGTTTAGCAACGCGTAGACATCTCATATACTCATATATAAATACACCCAAGCAAGCGTATTTTGATTTTTATACTATATATAGATACTTGTGCGTTTAATAGGTATAGTATCTCATCTGACCGTCTTGTTAAAAATTAATATTTTGAACAAAGGACCTTAAATACCAGATACATTTATTTATTTCCTGAAATTTACCTGTGGGGGACTTTGGTTCGGCTCCGCCCAGTTTAAGTGTGAGTGACCATTTAATAAATTCGAATGGAACTGGTTCCAAAAATAGCCAGTTCCTCGAATCCAGTGACAGTTAGTCACCGTGACGAAGTAACTGTGACAGGCAATGACGTCATATATAATATTATAATATAGATGCGTAGTATTATTATACACAACTTCCAGTTATAATAATAATCACATTATCAATACAGTACAATCTCACTAATCCGGCACTATTAAAAACCGGAGTGTGCCGGATTATTGGAATGTTCTGATTACTGGATTATAGAGAAAAAATCATAATATATCAAACAAAGCATTTCATAAAGAGAATATACACACTATTCACACTTCAAAACAACAGGTAAATACGTACGCACATGCACATGAGATAAGTTTTGAGGTTAGACTGCTAGACGACGTCGCGGCGATGGAGCGCATAGGCGTAGAGGGGCGAGGGAGACGCGGATGGAGGGTGCCGGATTATTGGACGTATCAGTCTATTGAAGTGCCGGATTAGTGAGATTGTACTGTATTCACGAAGTTACAAATCTAATAGTACCTATACCTGCGAGCGGTAGGTCCTAATACGATCTGTTACAGGAAGTGGCGCCATTTGACATTATTGACTACAAAAGTAGCTTTTTAACAAACTTCAAGTACGAAGATGGTTTTACGTAAGGTTGTACTGTATTCACGAAGTTACAAATCTAATAGTACTTATACCTGCGAGCGGTAGGTCCTAAAGCCATCAGTTACAGGAAGTGGCGCCATTTGACATTATTGGCTACAAATGTAGCTTTTTAACAAATTCAAGTACGAAGATGGTTTTACGTAAGGCGCCATTTGACATTATTGGCTACAAAAGTAGCTTTTTAACAAACTTCAAGTACGAAGATGGTTTTACGTAAGGCGCCATTTGACATTATTGGCTACAAAAGTAGCTTTTTAACAAATTTCAAGTATAAAGATGGTTTTACGTAAGGTTGTACTGTATTCACGAAGTTACAAATCTAATAGTACTTTTACCTGCGAGCGGTAGGTCCTAATGCGATCTGTTACAGGAAGTAGCGCCATTTGACATTATTGGCTACAAAAGTAGCTTTTTAACAAATTCAAGTACGAAGATGGTTTTACGTAAGGCACCATTTGACATTATTGGCTACAAAAGTAGCTTTTTAACAAACTTCAAGTAAGAAGATGGTTTTACGTAAGGCGCCATTTGACATTATTGGCTACAAAAGTAGCTTTTTAACAAACTTCAAGTATAAAGATGGTTTTACGTAAGGTTGTACTGTATTCACGAAGTTACAAATCTAATAGTACTTATACCTGCGAGCGGTAGGTCCTAACGCGATCTGTTACAGGAAGTGGCGCCATTTGACATTATTGGCTACAAAAGTAGCTTTTTAACAAACATCAAGTACGAAGATGGTTTTACGTAAGGCGCGGCATCGGATATGTATTCGAAGTCAGTTTCATAAGTTTCAACCGTACAGACGTAAGTCTATTAATAACATCCGATGACCCATCACTCCTGTTTCTATCTAATCTAAAATTAGTGAGAGAAGAATATAATTACCTGCATGGAGCCAGCTGCGCAATTGAGGGCGGCTTTGGTCCTATTCAGGAAGATCACAGGACTCAAGTCGTCTAGTTTTGTCACCTGAAGGAAACATAAAACATATTATAATAACTCTTAAATAATAAACATTTTATATATGTAAGAAATAAGCTGTCGTTTAGCCTGTGTTGGACGAGATTGTTAATGATTTGGTTTGGAGTAAACTCTTTCGGAAGAATGGCAGAAGATTTTGGTGAAAAATAGATACTCTTTTCAATATCTACCTGTACAATGAAGAATGGAGTGCGAATGAATAGTAAGTAATGCATTATATTGAATGAAGATGGATTAAATTAAGGTAGATTGAATGGAGAAGGTCTGAATGAGGATATATAGAATGAAGAAGGATTAATGAAGTTGCATTGAATGAAGGTAGATTGAACCAAGATAGATTTATGAAGATATATTGAATGAAGGTAGATTGAAAAAAGATAGATTGAATGAAGATTGATTTAATTAAGGAAGATTGAATGGAGAAGGATTGAATGAAGGTAGATTTAATGGAGATTGATTAAATGAAGGCATTTTTAATGAAAATTGCTTTAAGTAAGGTAGATTGAATGGAGATAGATTGAATGAAGGTAGATTTAATGGAGATTGATTGAATGAAAGCATTTTGAATGAAGATTGATTTAATTGAGGTAGATTGAATGGTGGTCGATTGCATGAAGATAGATTGAACAAAATTGATTGAATGAATGGTGATGGATTGAATGAAGAGAGATTGAGTGAAGATAGATTAAATTAAGGTAAATTGAATGAAGATTGATTGAGTAAAGGAATTTTGAATTAAGATTGATTTATTGATGGTAGATTGAATAAAGATTGATTTAATTAAAGCAGATTGAATGGAGATGGTCTGATTGGGGATATATTTAATGAAGAGGTATTAATGAAGATAGATTGAATGAAGTTAGATTGAATGAAGATTGATTTAATTAGGGTAGATTGAATGGTGATAGATTGAATGAAGATAGATTGAGTGAAGACAGATTTAAATTAAGGTAAAATGAATGAAGATTGATTGAGTGAAGGAATTTTGAATGAAGATTGATTTATTGATGGTAGATTGAATAATGATTGATTTAACGAAGGTAGATTGAATAAAGATTGATTTAATTAAAGCAGATTGAATGGAGATGGTCTGATTGGGGATATATTGAATGAAGTTGCATTTAATGAAGGTAGATTGAATCAAGATAGATTTATGAAGATAGATTGAATGAAGTTAGATTGAATGAAGATAGATTGAATGAAGATAGATTGAATGAAGATTGATTTAATTAAGTTAGATTGAATGGAGATGGCCTGATTGACGAACTATTTAATGATGATTAATTATTATGAAGATAGATTAATTGTTAGATAAATAATTAATTAAATTATAAATAGATTAATTAATTAAATTATAAATAGATTAATTAATATTGGATAAATATAGATTAATTAACTTCTAACATTCATTTTTCATAAAAAAAATTCACAAATACCAGTGATAATAATAGTGCAGAAGGTTATTATGCTCTAGTTTTTTATTGCAGTTATTAGTTATTCTTTTTAAATACCTTAATGTATATTTGATACTTAAATCTCTACTTTAACCATAGAAATACAATAAAAACAAATACAGTGCCACGCACAGGCAGTGTCTTTGTGGGATTTTTTTATTCATTCATTTATTCAAGGGCGGATCCAGGATTTTTTTCTGAGGGGGGGCACAGGGGGCGGACGGGCAAAAAAATCAACAATTACTGTTAGATTTTTTTATGGGCGGGCACAAGGGGCGGACGGGCAAAAAAATCAACAATTACAAGTTCAAGTATGTATAGGAAGGTTTATGAAAGTGTCAAAACAATAGAAAAATTAAATGTTTAATAAAGACAGTTTTCTGTACTGTGATGGAATCTCCACAGTACACAAAAATACCGTCTGGGGGGGAGGGGGGGGGGGGGGGGGCACGTGCCCCCCCCCCCCCCCCCCCCCCCCAAAATCCGCCCTTGCATTTATTATATTAAGTTTTTTATATACTTTTCATTATGTTATGTACGCATTTTATCAAAAAAAAAAATAATTAAAAAATATATAGGTATGTAATAATGAATGTAGACTGAATGAAGATAGATTGAATGAAGGTGGATTAAATTAAGGTAGAATGAATGGAGATGGTCTGATTGTGGGTATATTGAATGAAGACAGATTAATTAAGTCACATTGAAAGATTGAACCAAGATAGATTGAATGAATACAAATTGAATGAACGTAGATTGAATAAAGGTAGATTGAAAAATGTAAATGGTTCAAGTATTGTACTCAATTATTAAATACTTTGTTATTAATGTAAACTGTTGGTCTCCCAAATAAATAAAAATAAAATAAAGGAGATGGTCTGATTGTAGTGATTGTAGATATATTTAATGAAGATATATTAATGAAGTCACATTGAATTAAGGTAGATTGAACCAAGATAGATTGAACGAAGATATATTGAATGAAGATAGATTGAATGAAGGTATATTGAATGAACATAGATTAAATTAAGGTAAATTGAATGGAGGTGGCCTGATTGACGATATATTGAATGGACATAAATTAATGAAGCTGCATTGAATGAAGGTAGATTGAACCAAGATAGATTGAATGAAGATAGATTGGATAAAGGTAGATTAAATGAAGTTGCATTGAATGAAGGTAGATTGAACGAAGATAGTCAGAATGGAGATTGATTGAATGAAGGTAGTTTGAATGAGGATTGATTTAATGAATGAATATTGATTTAATGAAGGTTCATTGAATGAAGATAGATTAAATGTAGGCATTTTTATTGAAAAGACTGATTTAAATAAGGTAGTTTTTTAAGGAAGATAGATAGAATGGCTGCAGATTGAATGGATATAGATTGAATGAGGATAGATTGAATGAAGATAGATAGAATTAACCTTTAGTAAATGAATGAATGTGGATTTAATGAAGGTAAAACGAATGAAAGTAGATTGAATGAAGAAATATTGAATGAAGATAGATTATTATGTGATGATTACCTTTCCATCCAGCACAGTTTGCTCGGGGAGTCCATCTCCCTGGTACTCGATGTTGTTGGCGTGCTGCGCGTAGTTGCTCTGAGCAACACACACGCTCACCAGCAGACAGGCAGTCATCAGGCGGAGAGCCATCCTGGACTTCATCATTATTCTGGAAATAACAAGTATATTAGGGACAAATCCGAAATGTACAGCTCAGCAGTTACCCATTTGTCAATAGAATCAATGTAATGCTATAAAATTATACAATGCTCTACCAGATCAAATCAAAAATATAAAGGAAATGAATATATTTAAAACAAAAGTAAAAATATGGCTGAGAGATCAAAGTGATAATAAAATAACAAACATCATGAAGACGATATAAAGACAATCCATAACCAAATACAAAAATTTTAAAAAACTACAGGCCACCTCAGAACAGGAAATCCTAGTGAGGAGGTCTGTGAAAAAAAAAAAATGAATCCATACTTATTATATACATCATACATACATGTACAAACCTTGTTATTGAAATTAAAAAATAAATAAAAAATAAAAAAAAAATAAAAAAATAAAAATAACATGTATAAATATTATGTAACAATAAATATTTTTATTCTCATTATTATGTTAGCAAATGTTCGCAGAGGAAAGGGTGCGCTGCTTTGCTTTTTCATAAAGATAATAATGCTCTCATCTTGGCTGTCGTCCATTGGCACCCCAAGCCCATACTTTGTGAAACTTCTTTAGCGCCGTTAGTGACTTGAAATTCGGCTGAAACGGAAATGCGTCACAACTCAATGCTGTAAATTCGCACCTCGGCGCGAGCCCTTCATAGCGCAGTTGGCAAAGTGCCTGACAAGTCTCAGCGGCCAGAGAGACAGACATCAAGCGAACGGGGGTTCGAATCTTACGAAATCCAAAAAAAAACATTTTTATTTTATGAAATCAATATCCAATCTTCAAACCACTTTAAAAAAACAAGCAAAAGAAAAGAAAGCGACATCTAGCGACTTTCCAATTTCACTTCTACCGCGTGTGAATTACAACTCTGATTTTTTTAAATTAACGATACAATAGTCTTTAATTTGGGAGGCGGGTATGGGTACCGCCGCCACGGGAACCACTTATTGGACAACCAACACCCCTGCCAAAGGCCACCCCAAGTCGTTCGCTACGTTTGGTGGCTTCGCTGGGGTGCCGGCTTCATGGGATGAGGTTTGTGTAGGTATCAGTGGCGAATGCGTTTGTCCACCTACTCTAGGACTCTCTCGATCGATCGCTCTGGCAGAGGGATGGATTTGATTTATACGTGTGTCACTCCTGGACACGTTGATCCCCAGGTTGCCAAATCATCCGCTCCTTCCTTTCCCTAAAAATACCCGTCATCCAGCATTTCCAAAGATGACGTAGGTCTAGGATTTTTTATCCTCAGAGTCTCCTGTATAGAGCAAACATAAAAAAAAGTTTAAAATTCGCAGTAACGCAATAAAGAACTCCAGTGAAAAATATTATGGCTTTAAAAAAATATGTTCACATAGACCAATAAACGCTGATTCTGAATATATAAGTTTTATTTAATAATATTAAACGCAGAGTTTTTAAAATATTATTGAAAAGTCCATTTTTAATCGGGTCGTAAAAACACGCCGTCAAGTTGGCATTAATGAAAATTTTTGTGGGGACGTCACTGATCGACGTGTCGTGACGTCACCGTAAAGTCATTGTATGGGAATGTTTGATATGACACAAGCCATCGTATTAATTTATTCCTTTATTTACATACTGTTATTAGGAAACATTATTTAGGCCTAAGTAATGTTTCAAAAATAAAGGTATCTCTTATTAGTTTATCTCTATTATTGAAAATATTCAAAAGCTACTGCACAAAAAAAATAGTAATGCTACTTCTAGGGAGAATACTTCGAACAACAGAATTCAAAATGGCGGCAGTTGATCAGCTAATTGGCTGATCCTATAGTAATTTTTCAAGAGTGATGACGTCACACGATTCACCATACATACGGTGGTTTGCGGGGGGTCTTGAAAAATTAAAACTTTGACAATTATTTTAACTATTAAAACTAACTCTAAAAATAAAAATAAAAATGCAGTTATTTGTTAGGATTCATTAAAAAAAAATAAAAATTGGACTGGAGTTCTCTATTGACAGAAACGATACTCCCGGTGTCATTCGCGATCCAATTCTTTTTATTTTCTGTATTTTCTTCGGCTTAAAATGTTCATTGATATTATTTAAAACGATCAAAACAATATTTCACGCCACATCCGAAACAATCGACGAGAACGGAGCCGTTAAAAACAATACTAAATAAAATATCCCATTGTTTTCCGTTATTGTTCAACGTTTAACGTAAGCAAGAAAAGCGCGCCAATTACGCGGAGAAAGAAGAAAGTGCCGCGGCCAACGTCTTCTTCTTCTTTTAATCACGTGAAAGGCTGCCGAGTGTGGAGTTTCACTTTTTATAGATAGTTTGTGATGTATCAAACCTATAGAGCGTGACGAGTTATGGGCATTATATTTGAATATCTTGCATACATTAATATTTCTACTAGCTTACAAATATTAATAGATTATTTAAATATATATATATGTATAAATATATTCCAACAGGAAATTAAAGGTGAATTCATCTCTTATGCTGATGATACTGTATTGTATATACAATGGGAACTAGTTAAAAAATTTGCAAATAAAGATACTAATATCTTAAAATCATGGTTTGATAACAACCTATAAAAAAAAATCCATAAATTACGTCACACGAATTTCACGATTTCCCCTCCCCCCCCCCAGTCACAAACTGTCACATTTGTGAGACCCCCTCCCCCCTAGGTGACGTCACATATTTTGTAATTTTACGTAAAAAAATTTATCAAAACAATAGTTCAATTTTTTTTTACATGTGACGTAACAGAGCTGATGACCCCCCCCCCCCCCCCCCTTAAGGTGTGACGTAATTAATTTATGGAATGGCCCCTTACAGAAAATACCTGATCATCTCTACGTGTTTATAATAATTTTCGGAGCATACTTTGCGATTTTTTTCTATCGAGGGATTTCATATAATTTGCGTTTCGGCGCGGAACACGTCTAGATATTATCTTCAAAAATAAAACATATTTTTTTAAGAGCTTAAAAACTTCAAATGTTTAAGGGAGATATGAAAGAAATCGGTAGAAATTCGGGTAGCGGTGGCTTAGGGCTCCGCAACCGGGCCCGAAAAGAAGAAGATGGAGAGATACGAAATTACGAATGTTAGAGGAGAGCGCTAACATTTACAGCGACAAAATTGATGCGAAAATGTTTAATAAAACACGACTCGTTTAAAATGAGCAAAAATCTCGCAAGCATTGTCTTAAACAGTATTTAAAGAAACACTGTGATTTTTTCATACATATAACTTGTAAAATAACTGAAACAAACTTGTTTAAAAATAATTTTTGGAGCATACTTTGCGATTTTTTTCTATCGAGGGAATTTTATATAATTTGCGTTTCGGCGCGGGCAATGTCTAGATATTATCTTCAAGAATAACATATATTTTTTTAAGTGCTTAAAAACTTCAAATGTTTAAGGGAGATATGTAAGAAATCGGTAGAAACTCGGATAGAGGAGCCTTAATAGAAGGTGGTAGGAAACTCGTAAGGGGAAGGGGACGCAGGACGGGAACGGGGACGAGAATGGGGATGCTTGGGAAAGGACACGCTGGAAGAAAAAAAATATTACTTTACGTGGCATTGCAACACATGCTGGGTAAGTACTCGCTAGTAATAAATAAAACATGCAAGCGGCTGGTTAGCGGGTAAGCACCGGGAATAACGACTCGTATAATAATTATAATAGTCGTGCTTTTATTTAATTATGCATGGCGTATAATTGATGATTTCGTTTTTATATTGTGCGCACGCTATCATCAATCAGTCACTGATTGATTATTTGCAATACAGACGATTAAATCAGCCAGTTACCTCATAAGAGAGAGGAATATTTATAACCCAACCAGATATTCAAAAAAGTGCTGAGAAGGCCCAAAACGCATCGAGCACGGTTGGTGCTTCAGTGGGAACTGATGCCCCCATCTTAAAAAAGATATTACAATACAAAAACGTGGCTGCTTTTATAATCCCAACTTACTTATTTTTTTCCTTCGGAGGAAGCAGACACGTATATTAATTAGCGTGTGTCGCTCTCCATAGAGAGAAAAAAATGACCTTATATTTAAACGCCCGGGATCTCAAAAATTTTGTATGATCTGTAGCTATTCGAAAACGTAAAAATAAATGAAATTATTGTTCACTATTAGCCCGCTAAAATGGCCGGAAGTTTTAAAAGAAAATAGATTTCATGACTTGGAAAAAAAATAAATTAAAGGGTTAATATTTTATATTTTGTACCAAACTTATTTTTCATTCCATAACTGCAGTACAAAGAACCAAAAATAAATTTAAAAAATTTAAACATATGTGATATGTTGGTTAAAAATTTAAAAGGGGAAAATAACACTTTCTGGATTAAATCAGAATCCTTGTTGACTTACTTGTATTCATAAACTTGAACTTTTTTTCCATTTTTGTCAGTTATACGCATTTTTAGTAATAAACAAACGTTAAAAGGTTAAATTAATGAAAAAAAAATATTAAAAATTAAAAAAAAAATATTTTAGGTTTGTTTTCTGATTTTAAATACATTTTAGCAGGATATAACCATTTTTTTTAAATAAATTTAAATGCAGTTCTCATTTTCTTTGTAAGACGCAACTTTTGAGACCCCGGGCGTTTCTGAATTCAAAAGTTGAAATAATTGACACACCCTAACGTACATGTATGTAGTGTGAAAGAAAGAGCTGCAGTATCATTGTGATAAGAAACGTGCGTTTATCGCCGTAAGACCCTTACAGCCTTACTAATAATATACATTTTAACCGGCCGGTGTCATCACTGGGGATGCTGTGTGGAGAGACTTTTTAGCGAAAGAAAGGAGAGGAAGTTCTGGGAAGGAAATAATGTGAGGGATGATGGATAGGAATCCGGGGTCAATGTGTCCAGGAGTGACGAACATATGAATCGAACTCTCCCACTGCGGCGGGTCGGGAGAGTTCGGCTGGAGAGATAAAAGGCCTCTCTCAACCATTTTCTATCGATCCGGCCCGCCACCCAGTAGGTGGGCAAACACAATCGCCACCAAGATCTACACAAACCTCTCTTCATAAATATGTTACCAAAATACGAACAGGTACTAGAAATTGTAATAAAAAAACAACTCGTTGAGTATTTGGAAAAACATGACATATTATGTGGGGAGCAATCAGGATTCCGGAACAACAACTCTTGCGAAGCAGCGATAAACATAGTGATTGATACATGGAAGAAAGAAACAGACAAAAAAAAATAACCATTGCAGCATTCTTAGATTTCAAAAGAGCATTTGAAACGATAGAAAGGAAAATACTATTGGAAAAACTAGAAGACATAGGTCTTTCTGACGTAGCTCTGAATCTATTCAAAGAATATCTCCAGAAAAGAAAACAGGTAACGAAAGTTGAAAGCTCAGAATCAGAACCGATAGAAAACAACCTTGGTGTTCCGCAAGGGTCGGTATTAGGTCCAATTCTATTTATAATTTACATAAATGATATTATCAAAACTATTAAACATTGCAAAATTGGACTATTTGCAGACGATACCTTAATCTATATTTCGTGTGAAGATTACATAGAAGCAATTAACAGAATAAACGAAGACCTACAAAATATAGCAAAATGGCTGAAATTAAACAAGTTGAAACTGAACGTAAACAAAACAAAATATATGGAAATGGGCAATAAAACATGTAACACAGGGTTAAATTTGACAATCAATGGTGAAAAAATTGGAAAGTAAATGAAATCAAATACCTGGGTGTAATACTCGACTCAAAACTGACTTTCACAGCAAACTTTGAATATGTGCTAAAAAGGTATCAAAAAAGGTAAATTTTCTTAGAAGACTAAGACGTAAATTAAATAGAAACACTACGGAGCTCATTTATAAAACTATCGTTGCTCCACATTTGGACTACTGCTCTACAATGTTATATTTGGCCAATGAAGGAAGTTTGAACAAACTAGAAGTCATACAAAACAAAACTATGAGATGTATACTGGGGAAAGGCAAATACGCAAGGATTAATCAAATGAGAGACGAGCTAAATTGGATTCCAATAAAAAAGAGACTACTATTTAACGTGTTAATTTTTGTGCATAAAATTATGAAAAACCAAATGCCAAAATACTTTAAGGATGAAATTGTTTTTAATAAAGACATTCATAATTACGAAACAAGAAATATAAACAGAGTTCGATTGCCACAAATGAAGAAATCAAAATCACAGAACTGCCTAATGTACAGAGGACTAAAGATGTATGATGAAATGCCTGAAAGTATGAAGAATGAAGAAAGAATGAATGTATTTAAAAAGAAATGTCATGCTTACTGTAAAAATATTTAAATTTATCAAATGAAATGTTACATTGTGCTTATTAGTTTATATTCATGTAGTATAAACTAACTCAATAATAAAAAAAATAATAAAATAAATAAATAAACCCGGACACCCCTGCTAAGTTACCAAACTTAGCGAACCACTTGCGATGTTGGTTATTCAACAAATTGTTACCGGAACGGCGGCGGTACCCAAACTCACCCCAAAAATTTAAAAATTTAAAGTTTAAATTAGTTGTGAAAAATGTCTATAAGTAAAGTTGTTTTAGTGACCAGATGATGTCAATTTATTTCTATTAGTTCGCACCAAGGATTGTTTTTAAAAATATCACTTTTTAAGGGCCATTAACCAGCCAGCGGCCGAGTATTCATATTTCGTCAAACGATGTTCTTACGATCGTACAGAGCGGTTCCAATGAGAAAGATTAATTATTCTCCGTACCAGCTTTTTTAAATACTAACTCAATATCGATTTTATTTCATTCAAAATTTGTTTTAATTTACATTAAAAAATGCTGAAAGGCGTGATGATAAAGCTACTAAAATTATGTACTTTTCGTAATTATTTTTTGATCGTAAGTATTTATAATTTTTCGTCTAAGCAAAATAAGAGTGTAAAAATCCTACTAATATTATAAAGGCGAAAGTTTGTATGAATGTATGTTTGTTACTCTTTCACACAAAAACTACTGAATGGACTTTAAAAATTCTTTTACTTGTAGAAAGTTACATTACTTGCGAGTACTAAAGGCTATATATATATTGGTAAGCTCTGGGGTTATGAATAATCTCTGGCGTTATGAAATTATTTATCATACATTTTCTGTCCCTAACAAAAACGAGTTATTGCAAACGTCAGAAGAAAAGCAAAAAAATTGTTGCCTTGGAAACAATGTTTTTTTCTATTAGGCAATTCACCCTAAAAAGAGTGCTTTGTTGGCATCACAGTTAATATCTATCTCTAAAAATGAATCGCCGAAATGTATATATACGCATAACTTCTGTTAAATACAGACTCGAGTGTAGGCGAGGTTGTTTATAAATAATGCGCGTATTGGCGATATGGATATTTATTATAAGTAATGGCTATAAATACGTCCTAGCTAACGTGTTGGCGGTTGGAAAAAGAGAGTGAGGAGAGGCCTGCATCTCCTTTTATATGCGGGATCACCTGTCTCGCTCTTGTATGGCCGGAAACAGGTGTGCCACCCTAAAACCTCTCTCACATCCTCCCCTACTTAAACGGGAGAATCCTGGCTACATAAGTGATACCTATAGCTACATATTTCATACAATATATTTTATATTTCATATTTCACATTTAAAATTAACACATTACATTTAAAATTAACAAAACATTTGTTTTTGTTCTTTCTGTTTCCCTTCTGTCCATTTCAACTGCGAAGTGCTGTCACCTGGGCCGAAGCCTTCCTTGCCATGGGTTAGACCTGAAACATGGAGAAACAGAATTAGAGACACTTCTATTACGTAACATACCGGAGAGATCTAATTCGTCCGTCGACAATTCCAACGTGTCAGACGCGAATTCCTGGTTATCTTCCTCCTGCCATGAAACATGTAATTCCTTTAGCTGGTCTAAATGTCTTTTCCACACCATATTAGACTTGTTAATTTTTATGAAATATATTTTACTACCTTTTTTATCCACAATAACCCCAGGGACCCATAACCTATTACCCTGAGATCTGAAATCTCTAGTCATTACTTTCTGACCTATATTAAAGCCTGATTTAACTCTACCCTTATATTGTCTTTTCTGATTGTTTTGGCTCTGAGTAACCTTTTTTATTACTTTGTTTCGTCGAGTAGAACCTGAACTACCCGTTCTATCCTCAATTTTCCTTGGAATCAGAGAGTCAAATACTGTTCTAATTTTTCTACCCATTAATAATACAGATGGCTCACATCCTGTTGTTGCGTGAACTGTATTCCTATAGTCTGCTAAAAAGTTACCTAACTTTTCTTTATAATCTGAAGGAAATCCATTATGTTTACAAATTTTTTTAAGGAAATTTTTACAAGTCTTTACTGTAGCTTCAGCTTGCCCGTTGCTACTAGGGTGATTGACTGGACTAGTGATATGTTCTATCCCATTTTTCTTACAAAAATTTTCAAAATCCTCAGAACAAAAACACGTACCATTATCACTAACTAAAGTTGCAGGAAAACCAAATTGCGAAAATAATCTATGAAGTATTTCGATATTTTCTTTTGAAGACAGACTGTTTACTTCCAGACACTCAATCCACTTTGAAGAAGAGTCTACCACCACTAAAAAAATTTTTGTTATACAAACTACCATGATCAATATGTACCCTGAACCATACTTCAGGTTCATATGGCCACACTGCTAAAGAACTCTTTTGTGATTCTGGTTTAATTTCTAAACAATCTCTACAATTTTCCGTTATTTTCTCCAAATCTTGATTAATTTTTGGCCACCAGACAAAGCTTTTTGCAATACCTTTAGTCTTAAAAACCCCTAAATGAGATCTATGTAACATCTTTAAAACCTCTTGTCTTAAAGACTCAGGTACAACAACCCTATGTTGATATAAAACACACCCATTTATCAAAGACAATTCTAACCTTTTTTCCCAAAAAATTCTAATAAAGTTACCACTTTGTGCCTTTTTTACTGATGCTGGCCAACCTTCGATAAGAAAATTTTTTACTTGACCTAACACATCATCCTTTTCGGTTTCGCTTTTTATCACGTCTAAAGACAAATTAAACCCATTATTCTCGAAATAATTAATGTAATCAGACTCTATCTCATCTTCACAGCTAACCTTTTCAATCGGACACCTGCTCAGAAAGTCTGAACAATTATTTTTCGATTTTACATATTCAATTTTAAAATTAAACGAACCTAACATAATAGCATATCTCTGTAACCTTGACGCGGCAATCTTAGGTACTTCTTTATTTTCACCTAAAATTCTCACTAACGGCTGATTATCCACAGCAAAAATAAATTCTCTGCCGTACAAATATTGATAAAACTTTTTAATTCCAAAAATAATTGCTGTTGCTTCAATATCTAGAATAGAATAATTCTTTTCCGCTTTAGTTAAAGTTCTGCTTGCGAACCCAATCGGTCTTTCTACGCCATTTTGAAACCTATGAAGTAATGTTGCTGCTACCCCATTAAAACTACCATCTGTGACAAGTTTCACAGGTATATTTTCGTCAAAATGCGTTAAAATCCTATCCGAAGTTAATATTCTTTTAATTATCGCAAAACTATTTTCTTGTTCCGTACCCCATTGAAACTTAACATCTTTTTTAAGCAATTCGTATAATGGTGACAATATATTTGCCATATTTGGAATAAAATTACGATAATAACTAATCATACCTAATAAACTTCTTAAATTATTTAAATCACTAGGTGCTGGTGCATTTAAAATGGCTTCTTTATTCCGTTCACACGGTTGAATCCCTTGTTCACTTATTTTATAACCTAAAAACTCAATAACTTTTAAATTGAATTCACACTTGTCACTATTCACTGTTAGATTACAATGTTTCAACCTTTCTAACACGACACATACGTTTTTCTCTAAATCGTCTTCGTCTTCCCCTATCACGATAATATCATCCAAATAAAACGTCATGTTCTGTAATCCTGACAAACAATTTGCCATTGCCTTTGCAAATATAGCTGGCGCGGGAGATAACCCGTACACTAACCGCTTATACTGAAACAATCCTAAATGGGTATTGATTGTTGTAAAACGCCTACACTCCTTTTTTAAAACAAATTGACTATACGCCGATTTAAGATCGATTTTTGCAAAAACTTTCCCACCATTTACTTTCGTTAATAGCTCCTCTATCCTAGGTAATGGATATTTGTCAACTAATAACTGATTATTCACTGTCGATTTATAATCACCACATAATCTAATACTACCGTTTTTCTTAATTACTGGAACAATTGGACTTGCAAACTCACTAAACTGGACTTGTTCTATAATACCGTCTGACAGTAAACTATCTAACTCCCTTTCGACTTTTTCTTTCAAAGCGAACGGCATAACTCTGTGATTACGAAATATCGGAATAGCGGTCTCTTTTAAAGTTAAATTCACTTCGTACTTATTAAATTTTCCTAGTTTATCCGTAAAAACTTCCGGGAATTTTTTTACTAATCGCTGCTTCAAAGTATTCTGTTTTATACTGTTTACGATTCCGTTAATCCCGACGTTAAAAAGATTCATAAAATCACGCCCCACTATCGATAACGAAGCACTTGTGACAACAACAAATTTCAAATTGTGACACTGACCGTTAAATTCCACTTGTGGCGTAATTGTACCTACCACTTTCACGAGCGTATTGTCAAAACCCCGTAGACTAATGTCTTCGTGCACTAGCTTGATTCTACTGAATTTACTGAAATAACACTCCTTGGAAATTACGCAACAAGATGCTCCAGAATCTACCATGAATTTACTCTTGATCCCGTCTAGTGAAACTTCAATAAAAAATGGTTCGACACTATTAACTTCACCCAACTTTGTGTCCGACAACAAAGTATTCACACTCTTACGTGTTGAGGAACGCTTGCACTGTTTTGCGAGATGACCCTTCGTACTGCAAATTTTACATAAATAATTTTTATATCTACATTCCGTCGCGATGTGATTATTGTGACCACAAACGGTACAATTTTGTTTCACAGCGTTCGCTGGCGACTGTGACCGTGCCCTGTTGCTATGCCCGAAACGCTTCACGTCTCTGTCTTTCACACGCGAATTATTAAAAGAGAGTCGACCGGCCTTGAGCTGTACATTAGCGTAAACCGTATTATCAACTCGGGACTGCGCTTGAGTTGAAGCTACGAGGTCAATGCACTCGGCGACTTGTAAACATTTTTCGAACGAGTGTAATTCACCCTCGAGAATTAATTTTTCCCTTACCTTTCCTGGTTTACAACCCAAAACAAAGAAATCCCTTAAATTTACTGATAAACTATTCCCAAATTTGCAATTAGTAGAAAGAGACTTTAACCGCACTGCAAACTCACGGATTGATTCGTCATTTCTTTGTTTAGCACTGTAAAACTTAGATCTCTCTTCAAAAAAACATTTCGTTGAACAACAATACTCATCAAGTTTAGATATCAAATCTTCTAACTTAATATCTGTTACCTTTTTAGGAATGCACAAATTAACCAATAAGGAAAAACAATCATCTTTCAATGCATTCAGGAAAATAGCCCTTTTTTTATCATCCGATGCAAACTTTTCATCATTCACGAGGAGAAATTGTTCGAGGCGGACTTTGAAGTTCTCCCAGTTCCCGTCACGCAAACTGAAGGACTCCAATCCTCGAAACTCCATGTTTCCAATGCCCAGAAGGTACCCAAATAGAGAGAAAGAAAACAGAAAAAACAAAAACTTCCCAATGAGGCTTCTTCTTCTGCCGTCTGCTCCCTGGACCCTGCTCCGGAAACTGCTCCTTGACCCTGTGACTTGATGGCTCCTTCCAGACCCGTAACACAGTAACACCTGGTAACACCGATCCTTTGACCCTCGGTGCTGCTGCCACTTGACGCTCCTGGACCCTCCCGTGCTTCCCCCTTCCGAGAAGCTGGCTGGCTCCAGTGTCTTCTACTTCACTCCTTGCAGTGAAGTTTACTTGGATTCCGGTCCGGCCTTTTTTACCGACCCGAAAATAATATGTTACAACCGCTAATTTTTTGTGCCAAATTTTGCGCGTCGATTCTTTTTACGATTTCGTGAGCTGCCACTGTTATGTGCAGTCTTATCGTATTCCGTAGGCTGCGCCACTGTTAAATACAGACTCGAGTGTAGGCGAGGTTGTTTATAAATAATGCGCGTATTGGCGATATGGATATTTATTATAAGTAATGGCTATAAATACGTCCTAGCTAACGTGTTGGCGGTTGGAAAAAGAGAGTGAGGAGAGGCCTGCATCTCCTTTTATATGCGGGATCACCTGTCTCGCTCTTGTATGGCCGGAAACAGGTGTGCCACCCTAAAACCTCTCTCACAACTTCCAAAAGACTGCTTGAATAATTCTTTTTTTCGTTCGTTATTTTGTATAAAACTACCGTAGAGCTCTGGCATTATGAAGTGTAACACAAAATTTTGTTTGAAAATTTAACAAATCTGCCAACGACCTACGGTAAAACATTATTGTACTAAAAACAAACTATTTTTATCAAAATTTAACCTAGATAAAAGAACAGTGTTTCGAAATCAATTTATAATTTTTTGTGGAGAAAAAGAGTCAATACGTCTAAAATTTGATTTATATTTAACATATTTCCGGTTTTGTCTGGTTATTCCCTCTTAAATCAGTTGTGTAAAGTGTAAAATGTATATTAGTAAATTTGTTTTAGTGACCAAATGATGTCAATTTATATCCATTGGTTCATACAAAGGATCGTTTTTTTAAATATTACTTTACATCATAAATGCTTAGGAATTACTATACAGGGTATTAAGGGACGTACTTGACTTACTTTAACCAGTGATTCCTGACATTATTTGGAGTAAAAAATGTAAATCAAATTTTGGTCTCCGGTGACTTTTTTTGATGACTTTTTTTTTCAAAATTTTTTTCTTCAAAATCAAACCAAAAAAAAATCTTCCACATGTCGTCACTGGTCGCTCAGCCGGGTGTCCGACGAACCCCTTACCCCGCCTCCAACTGTTCAACAACTACCATTTTTTTATGTTTTTGTAGAAAAAAAAAAAAAGACATCAAAAATGTCACCGGAGACCAAAATTTCATTTACATTTTTTACTCTAAATAATGTCAGGAATCACTGGTTAAAGTAAGTCAAGTACGTCCCTTAACATCCATACTAATATCTTGCGTTACCTTTATCTATGGAAGTTCCAGGGCCATTCTTAATAAGGCGATGATTACCATATATAATAATTAATAATGAATAAATTATTCTAAAACAATCGTTAAGGTTTGCAATTTCATAAATAAATAGTTTTTTTATGATATTTATAAATAAGTCACATCCGTACTTGGTTTACGTTGCAATACGAAAGTATTCATCCTTGAGAGAGAAAAAAGAGGCGATTGTTAATAAATTATAATGGTGAATTTATAAAAGTAATTATTTTTACATCAGTGGAAGAGTGGAAGATTCTAAACTCAGAGATCATGTATGATTTGACGTCCTGGAATGCTAAAAGTTGATCGTACCAAACAACGACTTCCAGGGGCGGCACCACGATCTGCTATGCATACCTGAACAGACGTTTTGGCTCAGCACAGCGTGACACGGAGGTTGTTCCTGCTAAACAACATGTCCCCTTGATATCTTCAACATAAACCTTGAAGGTTTCAAGAGACATTTTATTATTACCGTGATGATCCACGATTACGGTACCGTGACGGCACAAAACAGAGCATAAAACATACGTTATTTATCCTAATAATGCTGCAGCTCTTTCTTACACATTAAATAATGGTGAGACCAAAGATGAGACACACAATATACGTGCATCTGTTTCCTCCAAAGTACTTTGGAGGAAACAAATGCAATTATCAATTTGGGAGGCGGGTATGGGTACCGCCGCCCCGGGAACCATTTATTAGACAACCAACACTCATGCCACAGGTCACCCCAAGTGGTTCGCTACGTTTGGTGACTTAGCAGGGGTGCCCGGGTTCATGGGATGAGGTTTGTCTAGGTTTTAGTGGCGGATACTTTTGCCTAACTACTACGTGGTGGGCTGGATCGGAGGAGACTGATTGAGGGAGGCCTTTTGACCTCTCCAGCCGGATTCTCCCGACCCTTCGCCTTGCATCGCAGTGTGAGGAAAATATTCATATGTCCGTAACTCCTGGCCACACTGACACCCAGATGCCTACCCCCCCCACATACCTTCTTCCTTCCCATATCTTATTTTCCTTCCTTTCCCTTAAAAAAACCCTCAACACAACATCCTCAAAGATGACATAGTTCCCTAGGGAAATTGTTTTCCTCGGTGCCTCCTGTGTGGAGCTAATGTAAAAAATAAAAAATAAAACTCTTTTATTTGCCTTGGAGAAAACAGATCTTATTATGGCTCTGCGATGGCGGCGGGATGGTGTTTCATTTTCTTTATATGTGTGAGGGAGATGTATGATAATGATTGTAAGTTTCTTTCAGGGAGTGCAGACACATGTCCATCGTCTGTCTCATTTTCGACAATTTTTATTTAGTGTGTAAGAAAGAGCTGCAGCATTATAAAGGGTTTTCCAATAAGAGGTGTTATTTTGAATAGCCCGCAATTTCGGTAGATGTCACTTTTGAAGCTGTCATTTTTTGACATTTGACAGGTAGAAACTACGCCATTAATAAAAATGAAACGATACATGCTTCAATAACGCATTGAAATTATTAAAGTAAATTATTAGAGCAACAGTTACGGTGAATGGATTACGCTATCGAGAGATGATTAATGATTTTTTATGGCCGGAATGGAATGGTATTGATCTGGACAACGTTTATTTTCAACAAGATGGCGCTACGTCGTGCCACACAAGCAACGAAACCATTGATCTTTTACGGGAAGAGTTTCCGGACCGTGTTATCTCTCGAAGAGGTGATCACAATTGGCCACCGAAATCTTGTGATTTAACACCTTGCGACTTCTTCCTTTGGGGCCACGTAAAAGAGAAGGTCTACGCCAACAGCCCAGCGTCGATTCAAGACCCAAAAGATGGAATTCGTGGGGCTATCGAGGACATAGGGCAGCCACTTTGCGATTTGGTTATGGAAATTTTCATAAAAAGGATATGGTCATGTAAGCGTGGTCATGGTGGTCATTTGTCTGATGTTATTTTCCACTATTAACGGCATACCTTCCTCTTTATAATGAAATAAACATCCGATCATTTATATTAAAAAATGTCATTTTTCTTTGAATATCAAAATAACACCTCTTATTGGAAAACCCTGTATGTTTAAGAAGAAAAGTAAAACCATCAGCGCATTGACGAACTGTTGGAATTCGCTCACACTTCAATATTATCCTCGCAACCTTAACCCATACTTTCAAAATTATCGTCACAGCTAGTGGTATTTTAGACATACACTTAAAATAACATATCTATACCAAATCAATCACATATCTTCGCAATTTAATTTTAAATGCCTTTATGCTCTCTTTCAATTTTATTTCTTCTGGTAATTCTCCAAATATTTTCAATGCTCCGTACATCAATAACTTTTGACTCTGTGTTTTTTTCCTGAAGGGGGGTCTTAGTTCATTTCTTTTCCTCGTCTCGTGTTGTTGCTTTGTAGTTTTATCAATTTTTCTTAGACATTCAATAGACGTATGGCCATTGATTATTTTGTAGATTAACAATATAGTATTGAAGTAAATAATTTGTTTAAATGACGAGATGTTTAAATGATAACTCCTTCAACATTTTCTTGACTGAAGTATTTGAAATTAATTAAAAAAATTAATAAATAGGTGTGTGAGAGAGATGAAAGATTTTTTTTCCTTTGACAGAAACTGACGTATGTACATTGTGTATCTCATATTTGGTCTCACTATTATTTAATGTATAAGAAAGAGCAGCATTATTGCGACAAGGATCCATTGATATGCTTGGTGTAACCAGCTCAAGGTATGGGGGCTCCATCGAAGCCAGAGTAAAGTTAGCCTCCCAAAAACTGGGCGTACTGTATACGGCCCGCAGATACTGCAGATAGTACATAACTGCTAACCCTGTACAAATCACAAGTGCGCCCCACGATTGAATTTAGCAGCCACCTCTGGTCTAGAGCTAAAAAAATACCTGAAAAATACCCTCTACTCTGTGCAGAAACGGGCGGTCCGTTTAATAGATTCTCCCATATTAACAGATGGATTGCAATCTATAGAGCACAGGTGTCGGGTGGAAATTCTATCCTTGTTCTACCGGTATTACAATGGAAGATGCTCCGAGGAACTAGCATCATTGATCCCTTCGGGACCGGTGCATAGTCGGGAAACACGCCAGACGCGTGCCCAACATTTGTACACGGTTGACATTTGTCACATGAGAACGGGTCGCTTCTTTGACTTGTTCTTGTGTTCAACAGCTCGGCTGTGGAACGATTTGCCGACCTTTGTGTTTCCTCCTTCCTACAACATAAATCTCTTCAAGACCAATGTTCCTACCTTCCTCCACTCAAAAAGACCCTCCACACAGCATCTCAGATGACATAGGCCTTGGGGGAAATTATTTTCCTGAGGGCCTCATGTGTGGAGTTAATGTAAAAAAAAAAAAAAAACTTTTGGAGGCGACTACGTGGAATAACTTTTTTTGATTTGGGCTTTCGTTTTCCGAGTAAATCGAGTCCTTTTTTGGTTCACTGTGGTGTGTATTTTCCGCTTCTACTATGAATTTCCGGACACTCTGTATAATGAACACAAAAAGCTGTCATTGCTTATGGTCGCGTGTGCTGACTGGGAAAAGGTGGAAGATTTTTTCCATTGCGACGGTCAATGTTGTGATTGCTGTGTGTTTCATTGTTCCCACGACTTTCTGTTTATACTGATTAAACTGCATACTGAAACTGTGTGGGACTCTGCTTTGAATGCGAATCAAATTGAGATGCTTTCTACCAGGTACGAATCAGGTGTTTTTAATATTTTATCCAATAATGTCCATCCACATATAATAATAACAATAAATTAGCTCTGTCATATCAAATTTCAATTTAATAATTACACAACCTAACAATTCCCCATCTTGATGTAAATCATAGACATCCAAATTCAATAGACCAGAAGATACAGATGAGGGGTAAAACCAAACTATGAGAGGCGAAGAGGGGAAAGATGACTGTGAATCGTTAAAAAAATCAATCTGACGGGTGCTGGTCAGGACAAGAATGGTCACATTTTTTAGATTCAAGCGAGGCTTTCGTAAGCCGAGCCGGCTCCATGGAACCGTTATGGGGAGGGGGAAATAATACGTTTTTATCACTTAGGGCAGGTCCAGATATATTCATATGTCCGTGATGTAAACCTATTGTACAAGCTTCTAAAACCGCACGCGAAACCAGCGAAGATCGTCCATTTTGTGGCAAAAGTGTTGCCGTAATTTGTTGCGCGATGTAGTTGTTTTGCTAGAAATAAATGTAAGATTTTTTTAATGCAATAAAACAATAACTTAGTTTGTAACCACGATTTATTTAATGTTTATAATACCGACCTGTTTCGCTTTACTTAAGCATCTTCAGAGTATAAAATTAAACTTTAACTCAGTTTAGAATTAAACTTTAACTCATCCCTGAAGATGCTTGAGTAAAGCGAAACCGGTCGGTATTATAAAAATTAAATAAATCGAGGTTACAAACTAAGTTATTGTTTTGTTTCATTCAGTATGGCAAATCACAAAGTGACTGCTTTCTATCAAAATGTAAGATTTTTTACCAACTGTTTAGGTACTTTAATCAATACGCCCGGCGCCCGCCTCAAAGATATTAAGGTATGTATTTTTTTTTAATTTTCATATACCTGATTAAATTTAATTTTCACATAACTTACCTAAAATATTTCTAACTGCCTCAAAGTCGTGTCTGAAAAATTATCTTCACATCTAGTCTATTTAGCATTGAGACGAACTAACTGGAAGACAAATCTGTTCTGTGAAGACCATCAAAAAGGAAAAACCGATGCTTGTTCCGATCTTTCGACTGCGAGAAAATGCATTTTTTTCTATGTTTTCTTAAACCAATAAGTTTGGTTTCTGTGAGAATGGTTTTGTTGGTATTCCTGCCTTTTAAATATGCAAGAGCGAGACGGCAGAAACAGTGTATAAAAGGTGATGGATGTTCCTGCTCGCTCTCCTTAATCACAGACAGCTCCGATAATTAGCACGTAGCTTACAACGCAGACTTTATATTGTGCAAATAAATGTTCATCTATCTGCAAGATCACATATCACGCCTACACACAAAGTCTAAATAACAGTTTCGGTGTTAGTTATAAGGTGCACACACCCTGTCTAGATAATAATTGGTCTATGGATATTCCAGGGAGGCGGTACCCATACCTGCCTCTCACACTGATTCTACGTTCTAGAAAAATATTTACAATTTCTTTGTCCAAGTAGTTTTAAATTTGGATATATTACCTATGCATTCACAATCTCAAAGTCTGGAAAGTTCTAGTGTAGTTTCTTTGTTATTTTTTAATGCGTTTGATTAAAATATTACAAACAGCGACTCTGCACTCACAACGTATATTATATTATATATCGTACATATTTATTATTATGACTTAAAAAGCGGAAGAGTAACAATAGTTGGCGTGGAAGAAATCGACTTAAGAAAGCGACACGAATCATGTTTATGTTATGAGTTGTAATTCAAGTCAGATTTGATGCATGCAGTAAATGGTTCGTGACTATCACATTACCAATAATAATTCATTGGATAGTCAAGTTCTTTCTTAAATCTATACATATAAGGATGGACACTGTAACGCTGTCCGAAACGTTGGCTAAAGAAGGAGGTAGCGCAACACGGCCTAACACTCCAAAACCCATAAACATATGAATATTAGTAGACCTGCCCTAAGTGATAAAAGCATGTTATTTCCCCCTCCCCCATACTGGTTCCATGGAACCGGCTGGGATTGAGTATGGCTTCTCGTGAATCTAAAAAATGTGACGTCATCATTCTTCTGCTAGCCAGCGTCGAGCGCTCATCGGTGTATTTTACGAAATAACACCGCAAAAAACATGGTTTGTGTGTTTGAAAACGTGTAAATATATACTATCATTCGAGATACATGCCATGTGCTCGTCGATGTTTATTGGGGTAAGTAAATTTTGAAACATTTATAAAAGTGTCTTAACTAAATACGGCAACAAAATATTGGACCCTCAAAATAGGCGAACTTTATTAGGACTTCGCAAATTTGTTCACTACGCGGTGAGCAATTCGCGCTCCCATGTAAAAAGGTCTATTCATTTAAAAGCAGAGTTTACTTTTAAGAACTAAATGGTGAAATTATAATGCGAGATGCCTTCTAACTGTCGATTGATTTATTGACGAATCACATATCAGTAAAGCCATCTTGCCGCTCTGCGCCCCGCTGTAGTTGGTTTCTCCCCTCACCTTTATGTTCTGGTCTACTAATATTTATATGTCTGTGCCAAAACCCCAATAAAGAAAATAAATATTAAATTTTTTTATAAGAAAAACACTCTTTTATAGCTTTTGAAGGTTATTCCCATCAATGTAATACATCATTGAAGAAGAAGATAACAATAATAATCTAAACGAAAATATGAAAGAGAACAAGACACAGAAAAACAGAAAAAATACAATGGTCACAACTGGGACTCGAACCCAGACCTTTCGTCTAACCGGGACATGCGCGTTAACCAATTTCGCATTGCCACCTTCTGTCAAACCATCATAATTGTCAATCTCATATTTAAAATTTTTAGAATTATCAATACTATTCTCAACTAATTATTTTTCCATATTATGAGCAACTATCCTTTTTATTGGAAACAATCATTCTAAGAATTGGTTCGTAACCTGGATAGCGTCTCGGATAAATGTATCCGAATTTATTTATATTCAACTAGCTGGTCCCGGCATGCGTTGCTATGCCATTTAATGAAGAAATTGTTTATCCCTGAGTGTCCTTTCCCATTCGTCCCGTTCCCCTTCCGCCTCCCCTTCTTCTCCTGCATCCTCTTCCCCTCTCGCGTTCCCACTCCGTCACCTCCACCTTCACTCTCCCCACTCCACTCCCCCCCCCCCTTCCCCCGTCCCGCGAAACCTCCTCCCGAGTTCCTCTTCCCCCTCCCCCCCTCCCGCGTTCCCCTTCCACCTTCACGCCTTCCCTCTTCCCTTTCCCGCTCCCTCGTCCCGCCAACCCTCCTCCCGCGTTCCATATATTCAATCCCAGTACATTCAGTTTGTAAACAGCCCGCGTGCCACCTTTTACAATTTTTATTCAAATTTCCATTTGTCATATATATTAAATTTTGTACCTAACCTAGGTACCTATTTAAAATATATAAAATTCTTGATTCGATTCAAACTATTAGGGGAGTACCTACTTTAAATAAATTAATCAACTTAAAGATTTTCAAAAATAGAATCCTGATTGAACAATCATTGTTTTGCAAAATGTCATTCTCAAACACGCGAACTGTCAAACGTGCGATGTTTTCTGCAATTATCCAATGTTCTGCGCAATTTTCTTAATTTTTCTCTCCGTAAGAACCATCCTCGTACTTCAAGGAATATTCTAATAAAAGAATTAGCGAAATCGAGAGATTTGCGCTTAGCAACACATTTAGCGATTCATTTTTATATATAAGATATTGAATATTTATTTAACCTTTAAAAGTCAGTAGTTCCACATGAATAAATTCGAATACTTTTATCCGAGACGCTATCCAGGTTACAAACCAATTCTTAGAATGATTGTTTCCAATAAAAAGGGTAGTTGCCCATAATATGGAAAAATAATTAGTTGAAGATAATATTGATAATTCAAAAAATTTTAAATATGAGATTGACTATTATTATGACGGTTTGACAGAAGGTGGCATTAGCGAAATTGGTTAACGCGCACGTCCCGGTTAGACGAGAGGTCTGGGTTCGAGTCCTAGTTGCGACCATTGTCTTTTTTCTGTGTCTCTTTCATATTTTCGTTTAGATTATTATTGTTATCTTCTTCTTCAATAATAAATATTTTATTGCTATCTCATTCTTTTGCAGGCTAAATCATATAGATGTATGCGTTTGTCTGCTTTTAGTGTCGCTCGCTTAAGTTTAATCGAATTTCAAATCACAACGGTGCTAAACAAGTTTTTACTTCAAAAGGTGAGTTAATAATAACGTTGATAATTTTGAATATTATGCAGATAATATCAAAGTTGTTCTAAAGAAGAAAGTTTTAAATTTACTAGATCCTCCACAATTATTACCGTATTAAATCTACATATGTATTACAAACGCAGCGAATCTTAGACCTTCTAATACTTGAAAGACACCAATCCAAAAACTCTTTCGAAATAATGACTTATGTCTGGTTCGTGGAGCTAAGTGGAGTTAAGTGCAGTTGCAGCGAAGACCGGTTCTTGCAGAAATGCAGACAAAACCTTCCTAACATCACAATAACAGCTCCCGCTGCATTGTTCCAAATGGCTAAACTTCTATTCTCTTTTTGGTGATAATCTCTGGAACAGGACCAATAAAAGCTTGGTCACCGTGTCTGTAGTTTCCAAGGTCCAACGTTCACTAGACCCAGATGATCGGTGCATCGGCAATGGAGTATGTAGCCCCAGGCGACGTATGCAGCAGCCCGGGCGGCAATTTTAGGGGGCGGCACTTCTCCGAAACTCTAAAAAATATGTAGATTCTATATGTTGCACAAACCCCGTCTGCTTGTTTAGGAATAAATACATCCCAAAACATGTAATTGCGTGATACTTTCTTAAGACCAAAAACGTCCCGAGCGACCTTACATTTTAAAAGCTATAGGTATATCTCTCTTCCTCTCATGCAAAAATATATTTTTTCTTTCAATCAGAAAGAGAATGAAATAATGCTTCTTATTGTCTTTGAAATATGAAAGCTGTCTTGCATAGATATTTTACAATCTCGATCCAAAGTGACGGTTTCAGAATTTACGCGTGAAACCGATGCTTCCGGATTGTGAGGTGCGAATATATTGAACCAAGCAGACGGGTTAAAAATGTTTAAAAAACTTTGCAATAAATGGCGCCAATTCGCTTACGAAATCTACCATTAGGTTCATAGACTTGTTAGCAATGGCGGAATTCTAACATGTTATAGAATTTGGGAGGCGGGTATAGGTACCGCCGCCCTGGGAACCATTTATTGGAGAACCAATACATCTGCCATAGGTCACCCCAAGTGGTTCGCTACGTTTGGTTTTGACTTAGCAGAGGTGCCAGGGTTCATGGGGTGAGGATTGTTCGAGTCCCGGCGGCAGATGCGTTCGCCCACCAGCTGCATGGCAGGCCGGATCGGGAGTTTCTTTGACTTCTCCAGCCGTACTCTTTCGAAACATCGCCTTGCACCGCAGTGAGAAGGATGGATTCATGCGTCCGACACTCCTTTACACACTGACCCCCAGTTCCTACCCACCCCTCATACCCTTTTCCTTTCCAGAACTTCCTCTACTTCTTTTCCTAAAAAGACCCTCCACACAGCATCCCCAATGATTATATTCCCTCAGTGCCCTGAGGGGAATTATTTTTCTGCCTCCTAAATGGAGATAATGTTAAAAAAAATAGAAAAATAATGATGTGACCACGGACATATGAAAATATCTGGACCTGCCCTAAGTGATAAAAACGTATTATTTCCCCCTCCCCATGGAGCCAGCTGGAGCTCCTTCTTGGAACCGGCTCGCTCCATGGGGAGGGGATATAGCCTCGCTTGAATCTAAAATGTGTGACGTCATCATTCTTGCCGTGAACAGCGAGAAGCTGACATCCATACATTTAACGAAATAACGGCAGCTTGTGCTATACAATATATCTACGTATCAATGTACACATAGCGAATGTGGGCGGTACTCCAATGTGCTCGTCGCTGGTTACAGGGGTAAGTAAATTATGAAACATTTGTTTCCGTGTTTTAACTAAACACGGAAACAAAATATTGATATGTGTATTGGCGCGAGTCTTTTTGGGGCGAGCATTTGGCCTTAGCAAATATGTTTTGAACGTGGCAAGCAATTCGCGCTCCCATGTAAAAAGGTCTATTCATTCAAAGCAGGTTTTGCTTTTAAGAACTAAATGGTGATATTGTAATGCGAGATGCCTATATACTGTCAGATTGATTATTCAACGAATGACAGTCATCTTTCCCCTCTTCGCTCTCCATAGTTTGGTTTTACCCCTCATCTGTAACTGCTTGTCTATCCATTTGGATGTCTATGGATGTGACGCATGTTTAAGGGCAGTGCATGAAACATTACGGAGACCCAAATGGTTGCACTGGACGTTTCCAAGACCTTTGACCGGGTTTGGCACCGAGGACTTGTCAACAAACTGCCTTCTTACGGACTTCCCGCATCCTTGTGTACTTGGATTGTCGACTTTCTGAGGGAGAGTTTGATTCAGACAGTAGCCAATGATTTCACCTCTTCCTCACACTCGATAAATGCTGGCGTCCCGCAGGGATCGGTTCTGTCTCCGACTTTGTTTTTGTTGCACATCATTGACTTTTTGACATTTGCACCAATTCATTGTTACGCGACTTGTCAAGCAAAAAGCCATAATCCATAACGGACTTCAACGGATCGGATGGAATGTTGAACTTTGAAGCAAAGAATGGATGGTTGCCTCGAGTGTTTGAATTTGGCAGGCACCTCTGGTCTGGAGCCTCACTATCTGAAAAAACCTTGTGCAGAAACGGGCGGTCCGTTTGGTAGAATCTCATATCTTAACAAACGGATTGCAATCTTTAGGCGTCGGGTGGGAATACTGTCCTTGTTCTACCGATATTTCAATGGAAGATGCTCCGAGATTGATTCCTTCGGCACCAGTGCGTTTTTTTTATTTTATAAGTAATTAATGACGGCCGGCGTCGTCCAGCGTCCAGTCTCTTGACTCGCACTCCGAAGGTCGCGGGATCGAATCCCGGCGGCGCGCGACGTATTTACATTTTAAATATTCCTCTATATTGGTTATTTTTTATCACATTGCAAAAACAAAAATTGTTCTAAAATCTAGATAAAATAATCTTTCTGATGTGTATATTAGAAATTAATAATTTTATTTCAAAATATTAAAATTTTGATATTGAAAATTTAAAGCGACTGAAACGCGGTAGGGATTGTAAATACGCATCCCGGCGTGGCAAATAAATTTTATTTGATTAATTTGTATTATTTCACAATTTTTTAATTTAAAATAATATATAGTATATTTGCGGCACGTTCCAGAGTGGAATATACTCTCAGTATTGCCCTGGTGTAAGATCACCATTCAGAATTGAAACTATGCTTGAAATGGCTTTAGCCGTGTTTGGTGACCAGATCTGAATAGCCAGGTACTTCCCCACCTTTCTCTTCCCTATCTCCTTCCCCTCCCCACTACCTTCAGCCTCACAACATACCCAAATTGGGGATGCTATAGTTGGGACTCTTGTGCGGTATTCATGTGAAAAAAAAATCCGTTCAAATTTTACCTAAAAAATCACACTGTGGACTCGATTTACTCGAAAATGAAAAATCAAAACATAAATATTATACAACAAAGTCAACTCCAAACGTCATTTACTCGTAGATTCACCAGTATCAAGCTGGTATTGTAAGTTTCCGGACACTGTGTACAAAAAATACGAATATGAGCTCCACTTCATTAAATTTGTTCATAATTCGTAAAACAATACATTCAAATTTGGAAGGTATTTGAAAGGCAAGGAATAGAGAGCCAAAATCAGCTCAGCGTTGGTGTGGAAAAGAGAAACTAAAGTAGTTTTTACCTTTTACAAATATTGATAAATTAATATAATGTTGAAACAATATTACTGCACTGACCTTTAGATTTCCTCTTTCAACACCATTTATTACTAGGAAATGTCGAGAGCATTATTAACATTCAAAAGCAATAATAATTAAATCAGTGAAACATGCAACATCTCTACATATTATAAATTAAAGTCCTCCGCCGCGTCTGTCTGTTCGCGATAAACTCAAAAACTACTCAACGAATTTTCATTCATTTTCACCAATATGACTCCGACTCCAAAAATAACAATCGTACCTACATATTGATGAGCAGAAAAAGTAAGTTGATTATTAAGTTGTAGGAACACGAAATTATTTTTTTTACTTCTTAGTGCATTTTTTAAGTCGTTTTTTTTTGTTTTGTTAAAATTTTTGTTTATTTTTTGATTTTTGGTGAATCTGAAGTACACTAACTAATTTGTCTTTACTTCTATACAATACTTGTACTTGTAAATTATAATAATAATAAGAATATTATAAAATTTGATTTTGTTAAAATCAGCACCATTACATTACACTTCTAAAACAGGTATAGAAGGCCTAAAATGCACAGGGTTCTCTTCATAACATCTGTCAAAACGTCAAACCAAATGATAAATTCGCAGAGAATAAACAATAAATCTATTGAATGTTAAATGCCAAATTCAAAAATTCGCCTGAAATCATAGTATTGCCATATAAAAAAAAATCAATGTGGAATTTTATAAAATTAAATCGGAGACGGGAAATTTTTATGTAGAGATGCCACGAGACCAAATAATTGATTTATTTATTTAAAAAAAAACTGTACTTTACTAAAAAATTTTACTAACATTTTCGTAATCTTAAAAAATTAATCTTAAAAAAATTTATCCACACGATTTTTTCCAAGTCGTTATGAAATCCATGCAAGTGGCCTATTGCATTTCATTTTCTTTATACGTGTGAGGGAGATGTATGAAAATAATTGTATGTTTCCTTTGGGGGGGTGCAGACATACGTTCACCGTGTGTCTCATTTTCGACTGTTATTGTTTAGTGTCTAAGAGAGAGCTGCAGCATTATATTTTTTTAGAACAAAAGCAAAACCATCGGCGCATTGACGTTTTAGAATTTTAGGAATTCACTCACACTTCAATATTATCCTCATAACCATGTTCTATACTTTTAAACTTATCGTCACGGCTAGTAATATTGTAGAGGTCTACGGAGACGTCACAGTGGGGTGTGTGAGAGATGCAAGAAAATGATTACGCATTTCCTTTGGAGGAAATACGCGCATTGTGTATCTCATCTTTTGAAAGAGCAGCAAGATTATTCTGATAAGGAACGTATGTTTATTGCCTTTTTTATGTCGTCACGGTAATAATAAAAATGCTTAATGGTTCCCTGGGCGGCGGTACCCATAACCGCCTCCCAAATTAAGAAAATGTGTGCGAAGATGCAATTTGCAGTAGTATGAGTGAACGGTGTTGGCGACATACGTTGCCCATCTAGCTTGTTTCTATTAATCTATGCTATGACCCTTTTGGATAAACGGCGTGGTGTTGATGATGCAGTCTCCATTCCACGCCCCGTGCGTGCCAGCACGCACCACGCACCACGCAGACGCATCCACGGAATAATGTTTTTGTCTGGATAACATCATGCGCAGTTGTAGCACGTTTTTGTATCTCCTGCACATTGTCAAGATGGCGTGCGTGCGCAGACCTCAGTCGATACAATGCACAGTTTGAAATAAAAGAAATAATAATGATAATTTTTTTAAGAACAACTCTCTTTTTATAACTTTTAAAGGTTATTCCCATCAATGTAATATATCGTTGAAGAAGAAGATAACACTAATAATCTAAACCAGTGGTTCCCAAAGTGGTACAGGTGGATCCCCAGGGGTCCACGAGAGGCTCGACGGGGGTCTACGTTGGCGTGATAAAAAAATGGGGGTCCACAAGTTGTAAGTGGGGGTCCACGAAAATTTATCTGGTTTCGATAGTAAAGAACGAAAATGTTGCTTGGCTTTACTTATCAATGTAGGTAGATAATGGACTACTAAAAAAAATGAAGGGAGCAAAAAATATAAATTTTAAGGTGATTTTTGACAGGCTCTATTTTGGTGAAAAAAGGTCGTATTGAGACTTTAAAAAAAGCATTTTGAAGCTTTAACTACATTTTGAGCTACGGTTCTCATGCAATCCTAATAGATAATTTGCGAACATGCGAAAAAATAATTTTGCAATTTTTTTGGTCAACGGGCTTGAAATTTTTTTTCAGTTAGGCTGTTTTATGGATCAAATAGCATAATATTTAGCAATAATTTCCTTTTTCTAAAACCTGCCTTAATTTTTTTGAGTAGTGTATTTTAAGAAGGTCAGCGACTGTTACTTGTAAAAATTTGCATATTCGATATTTAATTCTATTAAGGAGGGAAATACAGGACAAAGGACAAGGTTTTTTTTAATGATTTTTTTTTCGTTTTTTTTTGGCATGGAAGAAATGTGTATAATTTATTGACTCTGTGAGGTCATTTTATACATTTACTTACGAAAATATTGTGAATTTTTCGAAGCATTTCCTCGGAAAATATGAAAATTATCAGCAGCTATGCATCGAACTTCACCATCAGACGTAGCTTTTGTGTGCATTTTGGGAGCAATGGTTTTCATTTCAAATCAATAGGGTTTTAAATTTAATTTAAGAAAATGACGTGTCTCTTCTATGTAAAAACCTTACTTTTCCCAAAAAATTGAAATTAAATTTTTTACAGGTGTGTAAACAGGAAACATTGATTTTTTTGCAATTAAAAAATTCTTTTGACAATGATATTACTACGAATTTCGGTTCACGTAGATAGAGCATAATTATATAAATAAGGTATTTGCAAATTTTTAAAATGTTTGGTTAAAAACTTTCTGAGCTAGAGTGCACACAAATTAAAAAAAGTCGTTTCGAGATAAATGCGTTTCAAGTTTACCGCGGTTCGGCACAAACACCCTCATAACACCGGAACGAATTAAAAAAATTATTTAAAACTTTGGGAACACATTCAATAGTAATACTAACAATTTATGGAATAAAAAAATAAAAACAATTTTAGAGTTGTGTTTCCCCCCTAAGTCTGTAATCATATTATTTTAATAAATAGAACACAAGAAAATATACTTTTTCTTTTTATTTATACTACTCCAGGGTTGGAACTAGCCGCGTTGCAATTTTCCATTGTTAGATTTAATCTTCACATTTTTTGACGAGTTTTGGGAATGTGGTAGAAATGTGGCAGCAGGGGGTCCACCGAAATCAGTAAACTTTTAAAAGGGGTCTACGCGAAAAATATGTTTGGGAACCTCTGATCTAAACGAACGTTTGAAAGTCAACAAGACCCAGAAAAATTATATTTATCCGAGACGCTATCTGGGTTGCAAACCACTTCTAGGAACGATTGTTTCTAATGAAAAGAGTAATTTGCTATAATATGGAAAAATTAGTCGAAGATAATATTGTAAATTCTAAAAAAAAAATTATTATGAGATTGACAAATATGACTGTTTGATGTAAGGTGGCAAAGGCCGATTAGTAGAGGCGCCCGTCCCGGTTAGATGAGAAGTTCTGTATTCGAGTCCCGGTTTCGACCATTATCTTTTTCATTTTTCTGTGTCTTGTTCTCTTTCATATTTAGATTATTATATGTTATCTTCTTCTGCAATGAAATAATAATGTATTTCTGCAGAGAATAATGCCATTTCACACTCTAAATTTAACTACAACTACGCCACAGCCTACAAGACTATTGTATTCTAAATCTGACTTTCCGTGTCCATAACATCAATGCTGGGGATACAAAACCTGAAAATAATCATTTTTATTTAATTTTTTTCCCTAGCTGATGTCCCCAGCACATTTTTAAGACGGTGTATTTATAATTACTTGCGCACGTCGGGATTTTAACCCGCGACCTCCGGATCGCTAGTTGAAGGCCTTATCCCCCGACCACGAAGAACGTCAAAATATGTATGCATGTGCATGAAGCAAGGAGTGTGTACCTAGTGGCGGTCCATTCTTTTTGCCTACCCCTACCGAAAAACAGAATGATTATTAGTTTTTTTTTTACATGAGCTCCACACAGGAGGCCCTAACAAGGAGGAAAATAATTTCCCCTCAGGGCCTATGCCATATTTGGGGATGCTGTGTAAAGGGTTTATTTTTAAGGAAAGGAAGGAGAGGAGAGTTCTTGGAAGGAAAAGCGTTTAAGGGGTGGGTAGGAATCTGGGATTCGGTGTGTCCTGGTCATCCGCCTCCAAGACCTAGACAAACCTCACCCCATGAACCCGGGCACCCCTACTAAATCACCAAACGTAGCGAACCACTTGGGGTGACGTATGGCAGAGGTGTTGGTTATCCAATAAAGGTTCCCGGGGCGGCGGTACCCATTCCCGCCTCCCAAATTGGCTCATTCAGCTTTGCCGCCCCGGGCTTCCTTTTATTTGCCGGAGACGCGAATCCACGCGCGGTTTGGAAAAAATTTCGAAAAAAATATTTTTGAGTGCGATTTTGACCCTTCTATGTACAGAATTTGTATGAAGGACAAGGTCAGAATCGCTTGCTCCAACTTTTGCCTATGATATAGGCAAAACTTTCATTCACCTGGCAACCCCAGAATATTTTTAAATGATTTTATCTATGGCATTGAAATGTCAAATTTGCCGCAATTCTTTCTGTTAAAGTCCGATGCGTGATACTTGACGAAAACGTCGTAAAACCAATCAATTTACGTAATTAACGCAAACAATGTTGTTTTGGTACGTAGTTTATTGTTCTAGGAATGTGTTTCGGTCAATAAAATATACGATAGCTCAAAATCAATCCACAAAACATTCAATTCAAAATTCAAAGTGGTGCATTGTTAGGGAATTTCCGTGTTTTTCCTGGCTTTTCACAAGTTCGGGCTTAGTCCGTCACTGCTTGTAGGAACTATGATTTTCAACGCTGTTAACATTTATTCAATGGTCATACCGGCGCGATTTGAAGGAATTTAGCAAACCATTCCGTCTTGGCCGCTGACTGCAGATGGCTCTTAGTTTCTTCATTATTCCTGACCTCGTGTATCATATCCTTCTGTATAAAATAACCTTTTTTAATAAATTTATTCGTTTTTTAACATAATCAAGCTTTCATTTAACACATATAAATGTAGAATCTGTCCTCGTGCAATCATCGCGTTGGTCTCAAATCAGCAGGCAAATAAAATCACTCCCTGCATAAAACAGCACGTCCCATGTTCCTGCTTATCACACTTGTGTATGAAGACTTCGCTTTTCCCAGTGCAGCGTACACAGGCTGGGAACGTATTCCACTCACACCTGACTTGGCAGTATTTCCCCCAAGCAATTGAAGAGATAGCCCGATATAAATGCGTTGTGCCGAAAGTACCTACAGGCTGCGCCAATGTTATTTGGTGTATTGTGAGAGGTTCGCAACTTGGTTCTAGAACAGTTTTTCAATGATTCATTTTATTTAAACAATACGGTACATCGGAGTCGAAAGTTCGTGTGTAAATTGGCACAAGAGTCCCAACTGCTCCCAACCGCCTACAGCCAGTAGATTACGGTATGTTGTGAGGCTGAAGATATTGGGTAGGGAAAGTATCCGGTTATTCAGATCTGGTCAACAAACGCGGCTAAAGCCATTTAAAGCAAGGTTTAGATTATGAATGGTGATCTTTCACAAAGTTTCCACCACTTTGGAATGTGCGGCAAATATACTGTTTAACCCAGCAAACCCGTGAAAGAATTATCTGAATTTTCGACAAATCAGTTCCAATTTTGAAATCCGTCAAAAAACTATGTTATCATAGGTACTTAATCGCTTGTCTGAACTCTTGAAAAAATCAATTCCAATTTTGAAAACGACACTTAAATTCAAAGCAAATTTGAGTTCATTGAACAGAACGCACACAACAACCGAAATTGGTAGTATATTTGATGATTATGTTAAATGAAAAAATTGTGAAATAACCCAAATCAATTAATTCATTTTCAAATAATATATAGTATATATGCGGCACGTTCCAGAGTGGAAGATACTCTCAGTATCGCCCTGGTGTAAGCCACCATTCGGAATTAAAACGTTGCTTGAAATGGCTTTAGCCGTGTTTGGTGACCATATCTGAATAAGCTGGATGGACAGGGTTACAAATGAAGATGTTATGGTTCGGATGAATAAAGAAAAGGAAGTAATTAAAACTATAAAACTTCAATATCTTGGACATGTGAAGAGTCATCCAGAGAAGTATGAGATCTTGCATCTCATAATGCAGGGAAAGATTGCCGGAAGACGGGGCCCTGGAAGAAGGAGAGCCTCATGGCTGAAAAACCTGAGTCAGTGGTTTGACCAGTCTACCGTGGAGCTGTTGCGGGCCGCAGTTAACAAAGTCCGCATAGCCAACATGATAGCCAACGTCCGTTGAACGGACAGGGCACAAGAAGAAGAAGAAGAATCTGAATAGCCAGGTAGGTACACGGAGAAAAATGGTTTTGAGTATTCATTCGGAATTCTCGCCTGTTTATTCGTAATTACTGTTAAAAACGGGACTGCAGTTGTTACGAATGAATTGACAGGAATTCTAGACCGCATAAAATATTCGGACGAGGACTGCCAAGATTTCCTGATAAACTTTTAGTAAATTACGAATATATTATCATGACTGCTCGCAATTTTGACACCATCTGCATGAAAATACTAATATTTTTATATTACAATTACGAATGTCGAGTATTCATGATATTTTACCCGTAGTTACTAATACTTTATTCGTCCTTGTACAAAATTTTTGACAGGTCTCCCCGATATGTCAGTAAATAACAACCATTTATTCGTTCTTACACCAAAGTTACTAACATTTTATTCGTTCTATTCTGTACTTCCCCACCTTCCTCTTCTCGATCTCCTTCCCTTCCCCACTATCTTCAGCCTCACAATATGCCCCAATCTGGGATGCCATAGTCCCTGGCTCCAGACGGGATCAGCTGAGACTCTTGTGAGGTATTCACATAAAAAAAAATACTTGTACATGCCGGGATTCGAACCCTCAAACCCCTTAGTAGCCAAGGATTGTATAAATTATGCAGTGTCACGTAAGTTGAAGGAATTTAATGCTCATTGCTCCAAGCGCATTGCGTGGTATTGCACGGCATGCCTTGGTATTCGGTATGCCTCCTTGCTAAAGCCATTAATATTCAAGACACCTACACAAACCTCTGTGCATTGTTCTGAACCGCATCTGGTACTTGAGGTTACGTGGAGTGCGTAGGTTCCTAGCTTTCAATGAAGCTTGCATTCTAAATGGAAAATTATGGAATCTTTTAACATCTGTGACTGGTTAGCACTCAGGTATTAATCTCTTTGTTTGTTGCAAAGTAAATCTCTCAATGAACCAATGATATACTAAGATGAGACTCTTTCATCGAGTTTCCTCCGGGCATTGATTTTCTCCATATTTCTATACGGTGTATTTAGTGTTGAAACAGCTTTGGGACTAACCCATTTCCCAGTTCAATGTATTTATTTATTTTTTTACAGGTTCTCCATAATACAGTTATACACTAAAATATTATGGAGAAGTTTACAAAATTTATGAGTTATGAGAAAAAAAAAGTGTTAGGGGATTGGGGGCAGATTTACTTTGTTGTGACATATGTCAAAAGATATTTACTGAACTCTCTGTAGGTGACATTGAAGATGTCGAAATGTCGATGCTCAATGCCGAATCGTTAAGCAGTTGAAGTGCTCTGTTTAATGGCGCATTCTGAAAGGAAGAAGTTCTCGCCTTCGGAGCATAAAAAAGTGAGTGGGATCTCCCACGAGTATACGCGTTAGGGACATATAGGCTAATCTCCTTTAACGTAGGTGGATTCAGTACAGTACCGGAGATCTGCTTAAAAAAATGTTTCCCCAAAAATATTTTTTCTGCGGGCTTCTAAGGTATTAAGATCGAGCATTCTTGTTAGGAACAACGATTGATACAGGAATGGGTAGTGTGTGTATTTCCTCATATACAGGTAACGCATAAACTTTTTTTATACTCTTTCTATATATCTTTCAATGAACCAGTGATGTACCAAGATGAGAGTTTCCTTCGGGCATTCATTTTCCTTACATTTCGTGTGTTAAGTGTTGAAATAGCTTTGGGACTAGTCGATTTCCCAATTTATTTACCCCAATTGTCCTTCTCCTTCCTTATAAAGAAGGTATCAAAAAATCAATTTTCTTAGAAGACTAACGGCCGCTGTTCCCAATCCTAGTAATCAACTGCTAAGCCGAAACTAAGGTTCAACACTGCTCAAATGCACAACTACGCTCTTTCCAACACACACGCATTGCTTAAGAATCGCTTACTCTAAGGAAGCTGAGTACATGGATTGAGTACGACTGAGCAAAGCAAAGATATAAAAACAGATTGGAGCTAACGCAACGAAGTACCAACGCGCCGTCGGCAAGGGTCAAGCTGACACTTTATTTTAATATATTTTATACATTTGTTTAAAAAATATAAAATGCAAGTTTATGGAAGAAATTTTATGCAAGTTTATGGAAAAATTTAAATGCAGGTTTTTTAAAAGAAATTTTGAGTGTTAATAATAAATACAATATTTATTAACATCGAAAGTTTTTACTTTGATGCCATTTTGGGCGGGGCCAAAGTGGTCGGGGTCACTTAAGATAATCCACGATAAAATATTTGGGAACAACGAGATGCTTACTTAGCTGATGGTAGACTCAGATTGGTTGATTGAAAAATTGGGAACAACGGTCGGTAAGAAATAAATCAAATAGAAACACTGCAGAGCTCATTTATAAAACTATAGTTGCTCCACATTTTGATTACTGCTTTACGAAGTTATATTTGATCAATGAAGGAGATTTTAATAAGCTAGAAGTTGTACTAAACAGAGCTATGAGATGTATAGGTACTGGGGAAAGGCAAATACGCAAGTGATAATCAAATAAGGGAGGAACTAAATTGGATTCCAATAAAAAAGAGACTGCCATAATTTAATGTGTTAATTTTTGTGCACAAAGTTATGAAAATCCAAATGCTATAATACTTTAAGGATGAAATTGTTTTTAATAGAGATGTACATAATTACGAAATCAGATATAAATAGAGTTAGATTGCCAAATATAAAAAAATCAAAAGCACAGAACTGCATAATGTACAGAGGACTAAAGATGTATGAAGAAATGCCTGAAAGAATGAAGAATGAAGAAAGAATGAATGTATTTAAAAATAAATGTTTTGCTTACTGTAAAAATATTTAAATTTATCAAATGAAATGTTACATTGTGCTTATTAGTTTACATTCATGTACGAGTAGTATCAGTTCTGTTGTCATTTTTTTACATTTTAGTATCCGAGAAAGTAAATTCAATAATCAATAATTTTTAGGGTATAATGTCCACCAAGTTTGGGGTTATTTATATACCCCAGGCTACATATTATACAGAAGGTACGAGTATTGCTAGCACACAATAAATAAATATTACACACAGCACTTACTAAACGTTTCAAGAATCGTGTGAATACATAACATTGTCCTTTTCAACAATAGAAATATTAAGTGTTTGCGTGAGCTTCCATTGTTGGTCAACAATTTGTCACCATAATCTCTAAAATAATCACCATGATGTCATCGGCTAAACTGCCATAGTGTTCCAGGAACAATGTGGACTATGCAAATATTCATCGTAAGCAAATAATACAAAGTCAAGAATGACTCGATTATACTCGTATCATAAATAGGTACTGCCACCAGGCGCGGCCAGTGCCTTCACGTTTTGGTGGTTCACCGAGTAATTCATCAAAAATTAAAACAAAAGTAGGTAAATAAATAAAAAATAAAATTAGACAGAGCCTAGTAACTCATAACTCGTACAGTGCCCTCGAGGTGATTATTCACAAAAAAAAACGGCGCTATACAAATTATCCATTTATTATTAGTATAATTTTATATAAAAGTTTTCTTTGCGGATTTACTATCTTGGTTGATAATTAAATGTAGTTTTGGCGGGCCATAGGCTATAATTCTGCTTTTATTTTCATGGTTCATATATTCTTAATATAGTCTATATTTATTATTATATAACTTTTAATTTTAAAAAGGCAAGGAAATTTAAATCAGCGATATCTATCGAATAATAACACAATAACAACACGCAATAAACGTTGCTTTTTGGCGCGCCCCCCGCGCGATAGTAAACCCCCTTACTGAGTGAATTTTGCAATACATATGTGACAAAATTGCACAAACAAAAGGTCCCAAAAACTAATAATGACAATGTCAAATCGGTTCCCTATCCATCAAGATAATATCGCACCCGCTGACCCGTTGACTCATCGTTACATTTTACAAGAGAAAAATATAATTACTATCCTATTCAAACCCTACTACGAATGGTCATTTCGCTGGAACGATTCACTTCGGAATTCCTCGGGCATTTCCGTCAACCGCGCAGAGCACGGTTGTCACCATTTTTTCGCTACGAATTTGTATTTTGACGGTCTGGAGATGTTTCTGGGAGCTTCATACAAATGATAATTCTCAAACGTGCGCTTTGCTGAAACGCGTAGAATGGTATGTACCTATCTCGGTTCCTAGGCGATATACGAGTAACTTGCGCGCGGGAAGCAATGCTTTGGGTCACGAGAATTTATTATTCTCTACAAAATTCATGTATTTTTAGATAGGAATTCATTTTTTTTTTTAAATTTAAAATAATCTGCGCAATTTTATAATTAAAAATATTATGTAATACGATGAGCTGTAAATGTTGTTTAATTTTGTTGGCGGTTCGGTGCACGAGTGCACTTTAGGACGAGCCGCGCCTGACTGCGACCGTGAGTACTTGGACATCTCACATTCAATCACTATCTTCAAAAGGAACTTACTCTTAGGCCTAAGAGATGGCGCAATTATTTTCAAAATTGAAAATAGATGGACTATATAAAACTTTGTTTACATGGGTTGATTTTTTTTACAAATATTCGTAGCTATTGCTCAAATTGCATGTTCGAATCTAACTCCGATCATCAAAGAGCAAGTAGCCTGTGCAAGTTGATTACGGCGACAAATTTATGATGAATTGATCTAATATGCACATATTTGTTACGAATTGATCTAATATACACAAATTTGTGATGAATTGATCTAATATCGCACACATTTGTTATGAATTGATCTAAAATACACAGATTTACAACGAATTGGGGTAAAATAAACGTGTGATGAATTAATCTAATGTACCTACACAAATTCCTGAAGAATTCATCTAATATACACAAAATTGTGATGAATTGATGTATACACAAATTTGTGATGAATTGATCTAATATACACAAATTTGCGATGAATTGATCTAATATTCACAAATTTGTGATGAATTGACCTAAAACACACAGATTTACAATGAATTGATGTAAAATACACAATTTGTGATGAATTGATCTTATATACATACATTTGTGACGAATTTATTTAATAAACAAATTTGCGTTGAATCAATCTAATATACACAATTTTGATTTAATTAATCTAATTTACATAAATTTGTGATTAATTGATGTAATATACACAAATTTGTGATGAATTGATCTAAAGTACCTACAGAAATTTGTGATGAATTGATCTAATATACACAAATTTGTGATAAATTGATCTAAAATACACAAATAATGAATTGATCTTATATACACAAAGTTGTAATGAATTGATCTAATATACACAAATTTGTAATGATTTGATCTAATATACACAAATTTCTGATGAACTGATCTAATATACACAAATTTGTGATGAATTGATCTAACATATACAAATTTGTTACGAATTGATTTAAAATACACAAATTTATGATGAATTGATTTAAATTACACAAATTAGAGATGAATTTATCTAATATACACAAATTTGTGATGAACTAATCTAATATACACAAATTTGTAATGAATTGATCCAATATACACCTATTTTCGTATATTGGATCAATTCATTAAGTACAGGAAAAGAAAACTTCTCATAAGGAGAAAATACCATTCACATTGCTTTCGCAAAAGCGGTTTAACCATAAAAACACGCATAAAGATGATATTTTCAAATTGAGTAAGATTAATAGGAGAAAGGACTCCAATTAGGTGTCACCGCATCTTCCCACAACAATTAGATAAAATAATATCCAAATTTCATAGTCATTCGTGGGCGAATGAACTTTCTAGAAAGTTAAAAAATATTAGTAAAGAGTCATATCGTTTCCTGATCCATAAGTCGCGATTTCGAAACCCGGCAAGCGAAAATAAATTTTAAATGATTTTAAACGAAAAATATTTCTATATTGATGCTCGATCTAAGCAGGGAGGAGGCGGGAGGGGGAGAGGGGATGGGGGGAGTGGAGTGGGGATAGGGAAGGTGGGGGAGTGGAGTGGGGATAGGGAAGGTGGAGGAGGCGGATAATACTATGCGAGCGAAGCTGGGGGTAAAAGCTAGTATTAAATATGATACAAAATAACAAACAAACAAACAAAGTTATTTTCGACGGCGACAATCGGCACGCTTTCTTGCAGTATCCCGCTTTGTTTCTATTATCTGTGATTAAATAAACACTGCTGATTACACAAGACGGGTTTGTGTTCCGTGAATAGCTCTCAGGGGACAGAAGACAGAAAGCACGCGATCTGCCTCCAGCTATCAGGACCTACATTACCCACTTTCAATCTCAGGATAATGTATTGCCATAGACATAACTTGTCTATCAGGCTCGGTCCGTCCATACATACTGTGGATGCTGCGCTCTCCTTCTTCTAAGTTTAAAATAAGTATAATAATAATCTAACTGACCCAGCGAACGTTCTTCTGCCATATGCATTATTTCTAGTGAATATTTTGGTTGTTAAATAAAAAATAACGAATGTATTGTAAGTGTGTGTGGATGAGATCTACGACAGAAAGGGAAATGGAGCGCTGTAGACGATGACCGCCGATAAAAACAAAAAAACACCAACAATATCCATTCATTTTCTCAATATAATGTATAATATGAAGAAAAGTAATATACTATTAGCGTAGCGCCATCTGTCATTCAACAACATAAATAATATCGTCTGTTTGAAATACGAACGACGGACGGTTAAATTTTTTCATACAAAAATACTAAAATCGTGATTACAAAATGCGAGGGTGGGGGTAGGAGGGTAAAAATTTGGGTTTATAGGTATTTTTGATGCCAAATTAAAATGTGTCAAAAAAATTATTTTTTCTCTGAATAGGGACACCCTTAATCACCTAATAAAACGTGTATAACAACGTGTACACATTATTTCTAGTGAATATTATGGTTAAATAAAAAATAACGAATGTATTGTAAGTGTGTGGGGATGAGATCTATGATAGAAAGGGAAATGAAGTGCTGTAGACGATGACCGCCGATAAAAACAAAAAAACACCAACCATATAAGGGTCGACCGAGACATGTTTTTCGTTCTCGGCCGAGACCGAGACCGAGACCGAGACTAAATTAAAATCTCGGCCGAGACCGAGAGCCGAGACCGAGAATAGATAAATTGAGAAAAAAAATGAAAATGCGCTATTTTGGCATAATATAGTATATTTAAGAATGTAATAATAATTTGTTTTAAGGCGCCGCATCCGCGCTCAAAAAGAAGAAGATGGAGAAATATGTAATTAGGAATGTTAGAGGAGCGCGCTAATATTTAAAGCGATAAAATCGAAAATATTTAATAAAACACGACATCATTTAAAGAAACATTGTGAATTTTTTTCACAATTATAACTGTAAAATAACTGAAGCAATCGTTTTTAAAATAATTTTTGGAGCATACTTTGCGATTTTTTTTCTATCGAGGGAATTGCAAATAATTTGCGTTTCGGCGTGGAAGGCGTCTAGATATTATCATTATGGTTATAAGTAAAACCCGCCTCGCTGCCAGCCGACCAATCACAATCGACAGCTCTCTCACGCACTGACACCAAGTGACAAATATGAACGCGTGCGGTAGATTTGAATCCCATAATCCTATACCGTACCTACTTACAACGGTCTCGGTTATGGCCGAGAATCTCGGCGATTTTTCGCCGAGAACCGAGACAGAGTTCTCGGTAGAATATGTAGCCGAGAATGCCGAGACCGAGACCGAGACCGAGATCTCGGTCGACCCTTACAACCATATCCATTCATTTTATCAATACAATGTACTTAATTAAAGTAACGGACATATTCATTGTTTGATCTCTTAAAAGTTAAATGTAAAGCGAAGAAAAGTAATATACTAGCGTAGCGCCATCTGTCATTCAACAACAAAAATAATTTCGTAAATAATAAACGTTTATAATACATTTGTTTAATAAAATATGTGTGTGTTCCTGTTTTTTTTTCGTTTTCAGTAATTTTAGTTAAAAAGGAGTAAGGCTAGCACGGACATATGAATATATCTGGACCTGCCCTAAGAGCCCGCGCAGACAGCTAAGCGTTCAGCGTTCAGCGTTCACTGGCGTTCACCTAGCGATCTGCCGGTTGCGTTCTACGCGAGTTCTAACTCACGCAGCACACGGTCAAATATTCTGCGTTCCATTTTCCTAAAAAGCTTGTACCTGAAACATGTATTTTGATAGTTTGTCTTCAGAAGACGAAGCATTGCTTTTGTTGACTTTGGAAGAGTCTAAAAAGAAAGGAAGTCGCTGGGTGCATCCAATTAACACTGAGCGAAATGAAAAGGAGAGTTCAGTATTCTTTTTCCTGAATTACTTAAAGATGAAGAACGTTTTTTTATTTACTTCCGAATGTCAATAATTAGCTTTAATGAATTGCATAATTATATAAAAAAAATAATAAATATAATAATACAATTATAAAATAATAAATATACAGTTATTTATAGAATTATTTTCCCATGTGGTCTCTGATAGGTCGACATATTGTTTTTGTATTGTTTTGTTTGTACAATACTTATATAGTGCAATTGCATAGCGTGGATTGACTAGATGATCATTTGGGGAAGTGTGTGAAAGGGTTTAGTTTTTCCTGTGGGGAAAATTTAACCCGGACATTTAAATCTGGTGCATATAAAAAATATTTTTATAATTATACAGTCTGTGTCACTAAGATTATATAAAAAACTGCCTTTCCCTTACTAAATCAATTAATTTTTCGGTGTCGGTCATCTTGCGAGCGAGGCGTTCCACGCGTTCTTTGTAATTCTGACAATAGAACGCAAAAACGTAAGCGTTCACACTAACCGGCGCGGTCGGACTGCTGCTGTGTCTGCGCGGCGCTATAGTGGTCAACTACTTACAAAGAACGCGGAACGCAGAACGCGGAACGCCGAACGCGGAACGCTTGCTGTCTGCGCGGGCTCTAAGAGCCCGCGCAGACAGCTAAGCGTTCAGCGTTCACTGGCGTTCACCTAGCGATCTGCCGGTTGCGTTCTACGCGAGTTCTAACTCACACAGCACACGGTCAAATATTCTGCGTTCCATTTTCCTAAAAAGCTTGTACCTGAAACATGTATTTTGATAGTTCGTCTTCAGAAGACGAAGCATTGCTTTTGTTGACTTTGGAAGAGTCTAAAAAGAAAGGAAGTCGCTGGGTGCATCCAATTAACACTGAGCGAAATGAAAGGGAGAGTTCAGTATTCTTTTTCCTGAATTACTTAAAGATGAAGAACGTTTTTTTATTTACTTCCGAATGTCAATAATTAGCTTTAATGAATTGCATAATTATATAAAAAAATAATAAATATAATAATACAATTAAAAAATAATAAATATACAGTTATTTATAGAATTATTTTCCCATGTGGTCTCTGATAGGTCGACATATTGTTTTTGTATTGTTTTGTTTGTACAATACTTATATAAGGCAATTGCATAGCGTGGGTTGACTAGATGATCATTTGGGGAAGTGTGTGAAAGGGTTTAGTTTTTCCTGTGGGGAAAATTTAACCCGGACATTTAAATCTTTTTTTTTTTTTACAGTGAATACCGCACAAGAATCTCAACTGCTCCCGTCTGGAGCCAGTGAGACTATGGCATCCCCAATTGGGGTATGTTGTGAGGCTGAAGGTAGCGGGGAGGGGAAGGAGGTGGGGAAGAGGAAGGTTGGGAAGTACCTGGCTATTCAGATCTGGTTACTAAACACGGCTAAAGCCATTTTCAAGCAACGTTTCAATTCTGAATGGTGGTCTTACACCAGGGCGATACTGATAGTATCTTCCACTCTGGAACATGCCGCAAATATACTATATATTATTTTAAATGAATTAATTGTGAAATAACACAAATTAATCAAATAAAATTTATTTGAGCATGCCGGGTTCGAACCCGCGACCTCCGGAATGTGAGTCAAGAGTCTTAGCCACTGGACTACGGAGGTCGTCAAATCTGGTGCATATAAAAAATATTTTTATAATTATACAGTCTGTGTCACTAAGATTATATAAAAACTGCCTTTCCCTTACTAAATCAATTAATTTTTCGGTGTCGGTCATCTTGCGAGCGAGGCGTTCCACGCGTTCTTTGTAATTCTGACAATAATAGAACGCAAGAACGTAAGCGTTCACACTGACCGGCGCGGTCTGACTGCCGCTGTGTCTGCGCGGCGCTATAGTGGTCAACTACTTACAAAGAACGCGGAATGCAGAACGCGGAACGCCGAACGCGGAACGCTTGCTGTCTGCGCGGGCTCGAAAACGTATTATTTCCCCCTCCCCATGGAACCGGCTTTAGCACCGCCTTGGCGCCAGCTCGCTCCGCGGGGAGGAGTGAGAGCCACGCTTGAATCTAAAATATGTGATGTCATCATTCTTGTAGTGACCAGCGCGGAACTAACGTCCATACGTTTTACGAAATAACACGCCAAAAACGGCAGCTTGCGCTATACATTATAGGTACATATTATATGGACATAGTGAACGTGGGCGGTTCTCCAGTGTCCTCGTGGCTGGTTACAGGGGTAAGTAAATTATGAAACATTTGTAAAAGTGTCTTAACTAAACACGGCAACAAAATATTGCTATGTGAATTGGGGCGAATGTTTTCGGGGCAAGCATTTGGCCTTAGCAAATATGTTATTAACGTGGCAAGCAATTCGCGCTCCCATGTAAAAAGGTCTATTCATTCAAAGCAGATTTCAATTTGGGAGGCGGGAATGGGTACCGCCGCCCCGGGAACCTTTATTGGATAACCAACACCTCTGCCATAGGTCACCCCAAGTGGTTCGCTACGTTTGGTGATTTAGCAGGGGTGCCCGGGTTCATGGGGTGAGGTTTGTCTACCTTAAACCCTTTTCCTTCCCAGAACTCTCCTCTCCTTCCTTTCCTTAAAAAAACCCTCCACACAGCATCCCCAAAGATGACATAGGCCCTGAGGGAAATTGTTTTCCTCAGGGTCTCCTGTGTGGAGCTCACGTAAAAAAAAAAAGATTTTGCTTTTAAGAACTAAATGGTGATATTATAATGCGAGATGCCTATATACTGTCATATTGATTTTTTAACGGATCACAGTATCTTTCCTCTCTTCGCCCCCCATAGTTTGGTTTTACCTACACGAATCTTACCTAGCACCACACATTTTCAATACCTTCCTAACACAAACAAAAACTTACGTCACCCTAAATAATTTGAATTGGCTTTTCAAAAGATTTGTAATATGGTTGAATGAAAAGGAAAGAACAGACATTCAAAATATTCTAAATAAATAACATTTCATACAAGTTCTCACGAAATTATATAATATTCAAATAAAACAAATACGAGAAACTGCAATTTTGCAATATTAATTATTATGATTAATTATTAATTATTACTTCTATTATGTAACCGCTATATTCAACTGTCACAAAATTTTAATTTACTTTTATCTAAAAAACAAAGTATGTATGTAAATATTTAATATACCAACATATAATTTATCTTTTTTATCTTTTTACATATATATTTGTTTAAATACACACATTTCTTTTGGAACAAACATAATATGTGATTTACTCGCCTCGGAACAGACTTTGTCTAGTGAGGCGGGTAAAAGAAAAGAAAACAATGTAAATAACCATGAAACTAAATAAACGCCCGGGTTGCCGGCACTGAAACTGTAAAAAAAAAAACCTTCATCTGTATCTTCTGGTCTATTCATTCTGATGTCTATGAAGGCTAGCCATTTTCAAAACTTTTTTACGTTTGCATTCAAAATTTTTAAATTTAAAAAATTATATGTTAATGTAAAGTGTGTTGCATCACCTTTCAAAATCAGTTTTTAGTTTTTGGATGCGTTCAGAAATATTCCATTTATTTGGATTTTTTTTCAAAACAGAAATATTTTGATCTTCCGACAAAATAGCCCTAAGGCTTTTGAGGGGTTAATGCGCTGTAACTGCCTACTCTGCTTCGTGGCTAATCCGGCCCTGTCTATTCCCAACGATCTTACGTCTTGATTATTCAGCAGGATACAAATCACAGGCCTTATCAGTATTGCAAGCTGTTCTACGTAGCTTAGCACCATTTATTGATTTAAGTGATCGATTTTAAGCAGCGAGCAAATTGTATATAATAAAACAAACTGCGTCACGACAATCTAAAGTAGTTTAGTCGAGTGGCGAGTAAGGACCTCCGCTCATGGAGAAACTGAAAAGAAACCAGTTCTCAACGCAATAAGGAACTCCAGTGAAAAATATTTTGTCATTAAAAAAATATCTTCATACAGACCAATGAACGCTGATTCTGAATATATGAATTTTATTTCATAATCTTAAAAGGAGAGTTCTTAAAAATTATTAAAAAGTGCATTTTAAAACGTCTCGTTAAAACACACTGTAAAGTTGGTATTATTGAATGGTTAGTACTGACGACACGCCTCACGCCTCATCAGTCATTGTATTGAAATGTAGGTATGACACAAGCCATCGGTATTAACAATATGTCATATTATTCGTTATTTAATACTGTTTATAGAGATATAGTTGTTGTGTTTATTGAAACAATATTTAAGCCTAAATAATTCAGTATCAAAAATAGAGATATCTCTATTAGTTTATCTCTATTATTTAAAATATTGAAAAACTTTAAACTGTACGAAAAAATTGTATAAATGCTATATCATAATGCTACCTAGAGACGTGCAAAGCGGCTCAGTTGAACGAGTCGCTTCACTAGGTCTTTTTCTTCGATGAAAAGATTCGGTTCAGTGAATCGGCTCAATTGAACGACTGAATTAAGCTACAGACACACTTGCTCATTAGAAGCCAAAGAGCATACTACCTAGTTGCAATTGCTACCCGCTCACACGTTCGCAAAGATCCGCGAACCGCGAGCAAGTGTGTCCGTAGCTTTGAAGATCGGTCTTACGGAACCGGATCTGACGGATCCGTATGAAGATCCGTGTCACTGAGCCGACTCGTTCGCGAACGACTCACTTCTACTACGAACTTCGAAATCAAAAATAAATAAATAATTCCACCTAAATAATGTTTTAACTTATCGAATAGTACCATACTTTCTTCCGTATAACTGTCATACGTGGTTTTCGGGGGATATTGAAAAATTAAAACTTTGACAATTATTTTACCTATTAAAACAAACTCTAAAAAAATGCAGTATTGAAGTCAGAAGGTTAAAAAATAAATTTTAAAATTGGACTGGAGTTCTCTATTGCAATCAACCTCCTTAACAAAATCGATATTTTTCTGACATGTCAAAACTTGACAGTTCGTGAGCCGCTACCATAGCAATCTATCAACAATGCAACTGAAACAGTGCAACTGAAAAACCAGCACCGTCGTCGGTCGCCGCGGCGCGAGGCGGAGTTTCACTTGCATTGGTAACAGGTTGCCATGGTAGCGGCTCATGTCAGATCAGAAAAATATCGATTTTGTTAAGGCGCCGTATCCTCGCTCAAAAAGAAGAAGATGAGGACTATAAACACCTTTTCGGATATGGTTTTGGTTTTTTTAAATAATAATCGCAAAAAAATTTGATATTTACGCCTGAACTTCACAAAATAAAATAAAATATGCATATTCGCGTTGTTTTTTTGACATCAATCAATACGGCCGGCACTCGATGAATTTGGATTTTTAAAGTGAACCTTATCCCGTCCACCTAAGGACTACATACTTACACTTTCCGCTGCGACGGGGAATAGACGTCCCTAGACTCCGCGTCGCTTGGTTTCGAGAAATCAATTTTCTTGTTATTACAATAAACAATGCGTAAGAAAGGAGTTAAGAGCGTTTAACCAGCCAGCGGACGAAAATCCATATTTCGTCGAAAGTTGTTCTTACGATCGTGCAGGGCGGTTACAATGAGAAAGATTAATTATTCTCCGTACCAGCTTTTTTAAATTATAACTCAATATCGAATTTATTTCAATCCAAATTAGCTTTAATTTATACCTTCATCCAAAAATGCTGAAAGGCGTGATGATAAAACTATTAAAATAATGTACTTTTTGTAATTATTTTTAGATCATAAGTATTTATCATTTTTCAATAATGTCTAAATTTAATAAGAATGTAAAAAAAATCTGAAATATATTAGTTTGTAAGTCCGCAAATAAATACACAAACGGACCAATTTTCGTCAAGAAACACATGTACGTACATATTTTTTAATGATTTTATTGAAATTAAAATTAAAATGCTAAAACATGCGTTTGCTAGGTAATGTATTGATTTATTTTACTGCATGATTATATTATTTGAAATGGGTGTGGTATAATACAAAATCTTTTTTGAAAATTTAACAAATCTACCAACGACCTATGGAATAACCTTTTTAATCTAAAAATTTTAAAAAAATCTCAAAGTTTATTACATGCGAAAGCTAGATAAAAGAACAATCTTTCGAAATCCATTTATAATTTTTTGTGGAAAAGAGTCAATACGTCTAAAATCTGATTTGAAAATGACATATTTCTGGTTTTCTCTGGTAATGCCCTCGTTTATGTTTTATGTTTTTACAGGCCTTTGCAAAATCAACCTGTAAAAAACAAATCGCAAATACCTTTTCCGACCTTTCCAAAAGCTTTTTCTCAAGTCCTGTCAAGTATTTTTAAATCTCTCCCAAAAAGGGGCGTGGATTCCGATTTCGATTTTTTCCTGGACTATTGGATCACCTTAAACGATATGTCGTGAACTCACCTATAGTGTTTCGTTCGCTGTGGTACCGCAATGGCGCTGCCAGTCACGTGTCAGCACTAGCTAGTCGACATTCTCCGGTGAAGGAAAACAGCAGTCTGAAACAAGACAACACTAAAGTTAATTTTATTTTATTATGTTAACCATTCAATTCTTTAACCCCTCGGGCCCAATTTCACGATACGAAACTATATATAAAAAATACATATACATATGTATATATAAAAAAATATATATTATCATCTTAATTTAAGTACCTTTATGATTGTAATAAATAAATTTTTAAAAATATATATATATATATATATATATTTGCGGAAAGCATGCTTTGAGCCAAATTATATACACTTTTTTTTTTGCACCATTTTGTTTAACACACCCTTAAAAACTACCCCCGCACAGCTATATACGAATATGATGTGCCGTTTTAAATATATATCCAAACATGTATCTACGGTATAGTTTGAAGACATTTGGCTATTCGATATACACGATAGATTGAGGACTGTCCCCAAAATGTGCGTCACACATAAACTGCCGTCGTGGTCTCAAATAATGCGTTACACAGAGAGGTGTTCCATATACATAATGCATACTTTAGAACAAAGGGTAAGTAGGGAACTTCTATTGGAATAAGATATAGGTAATAATAATTTTGTCGCTAGATGACACTCATAATATTAGATTTTCGGTGAGAATTCGATAAAGCATACTTTAGAACACAGGGTAAGTAGGAAACTTCTATTGTATTAAGACACAGGTATTAATTATTTTGTCGCTAGATGACACTCATAATATTAGATTTTTACGCAGTGAGAATAATTCATTAAACTTGGATATGTGTATTATGATGATAAATAATGTCAACATTCTTTCTTAAGTTATTTTTTTAATTATTATTTATATCTTTATTTCATTTGTAAATAGTTTATCGACCTCCAAGCTAGGCATACGTCCATGTTAGGAAAAAACTACCGTTTGTACATAGGTAATATAATATACACAACGCATAAAATGAAGTCAATTTTAAAATAATAAATTTTAATAATTTAAAAAATAATGTGTGCAAAATTTAATTAAATTAAATTCACTATGCGCATTACTGACATGTTGTGAGGCTGAAGGTAGTGGGTAGGAGTTGGGGAAGAGGAAGGTAGGGTAGTACCTGGCTGTTCAGATCTGGTCACCAAAAACTGCTAAAGCCATTTCAACCAAAGATTCAATTCTAAATGGTGCTCTTACAAGAGGGCAGTACTGAGAGTATCTTCCACTCTGGAACGCGTCGCAAATATTCCTCATTTTATTTTTGACTTTTTATAGGGGTGTTGAATTGTCACTTAGTTGAGTTGTCGTGGATCCCTTCCCCTTATTAAAAAAGTCAATATTATAATAAAAATAGTAGTTTATTTCAGCTGAATGAAAGGAAAAAGAAAAATATAAGATTTAAAAAATAATAATTTTACTGTAATTTTTTATGAATATTTAAACAAATATCAAAGGTTTTGAATGATAAAATTTCGTTGTAAGAATTTAGGTAAAAACGTTAAGAAAAGATGCCCTGAAGCGGATTTATATTGTGTTCATCATTCCTGGACCCACCTAATCCCAGGAACCTACCCACCCCTCACACCCTTTTCCTTCCCCAAATTTCCTCTCCCTCCTTCCCTCAAATAGATCCCCCATACAGCATTCCCAGAGATGACGTAGGCCTCAAGGGAAATCATTTTCCTGAGGGCTTCCTGTATGGAGCTTAAAAATATACATTTATATTGGTTTATACTTACCTAACCAATCAGCGACCAGATTTCGGAGTAAAATTTGTTTTTTACGTAAATAAAACAATATCATTTTTTTTATAATACTTTATTGAAATATATATTTCTAGTATCCATTAGGTTGCTTTAGCAATTAAGAGCAAGTATTAACAGACCTAGCAATCCTGTTTATAAACGCATTAGCGAAATCAATCAAAGGATAGGGGGTAAATAGTTATGGATTAACGTAAAAAACATACTTAAAAAAATAGAACCTTTACCGTTCCATGAAATAAATATCAGGCAAAAAAAGTTCAATTATGTGAAGGCGACTACTATCTTACAAAAACAATGTTTCACAAATAATATGGTTGAAACCACCATAAAAGTAATACTTTGTAAAATATGTATTAATAAATGTAACCCATATGTTTTATATTACAATAAAAAATACAAATTAAAAAATAGGAAAAATGAGTGATTTCTTACAATCAAACTGAATGATCAGTTTTTTTAAGATTTAAGTAAGATAAAATATTGTACAAAATAAAAACTGAGTAAACATATAAAAAAAATATATACAATTTTTAATGCTACACAGCATAATAATTTTATAGTAACCCATATTTTAAAACGATAATAATAAGCTAAGAAAATAGTTATAATATTTGCAAGAGAACAGCTCAGCGATTCCAAATTTTTTGTGGGATCGTTATTGGATAACGGACGTTATCTCCTGTCTGATTTGTGTGATTTTTACATATTTACTGTCACGTATTTTAGTTAGATCGATTTAAACACAAATTATTATTTATTCATTTAATGTGCTTTGTACATAGAAAGGGGCCATCCATTAATTACGTGAGCAGTTTTTCTTCTAATCTAGACCCCCCCCCCCCCCCTCGGTGAGATAAATTTTGTTCGTATATTCTTTTCAAGTAACGTGAGATTTTGCTGGACCCCCCCCCCCCCGTTTGTGCTCACGTAATTAATGGATGCCCCCAAAAAGCAAATAACAGCCATAAAAATCACACAAATCTGACAGGAGATAACGTCCGTTATCCAATAACGATCTCAGAAAAAATACGGAATTGCTAGGCAGGGTGATTTTAAATTAGTTCTGCTTTCTTTTTATTTATTTTACAAAGAAATTTTGTATGACACCACTGGATTTTTAAAAACAAAATGCGGAAAATGCAACTTTACTTACAAGTGGAAACTTTTATTTACAACAATTTTAATATACATATTTTACCCACCTGAGAGGTTCATATTGTAATGCAAAGTTTAAAGAGAAATAGGTATATTAAGACAATAATATCAACAATAACTCCAGTACAAATAAAAGCACTGCAGCATACTTTTGCATTTTGTTAAAAGATTGGGAAGTTAAAATAAAAATTTTTGCAGAAAATTGAGGCAAGTTATGTACAAAAAAACACATAGATATTATAACATAAAAGCTGTCACCACAATATCGAAAAACCATTTATAAACATTGGTTATCACATTATCACCATCGATTAGTTGTGAGTTTATACACTGCCAAAAAAAAATAAGACGTAGGTCAGTGTAAGCGATACCTATATAAAACATAGAGAAGCTATGATTTATACCCTCGGGTAGGAAATTTAGATATTCCAAAATTTTGGAGTCTATTTGAAAAGAGGTATCTGCCCATAGACGAGAAATTTTTAATCAAAATTTATTACATAATTTTTTTAAATGAGGCGTGTTGAAACAAAATGAGTTAGATATGGTGATGGATAGAGAAACAAAAATACATTTTTGAATAAATGTTATTGGTTCTGCAATATTTGATTGAAATTAATTGAAAATAACTAAATAATCTACCATTTAATCACAATAAAATATACACAGACTGTAACTAATGGAAAAAATTAAAAGCAAAAATTATGCATTATGGTACGGCAAAAGATCTAAAAAAGACATTGTATGCGTATTATTAAAAATGAAAATAATTGGAGATTGCCGTCTTTGTTTCAACACTCAGCCTCAAATATACTCCTACTGAAATCATCATTCTCCTTCCTCAATCGGCGGTTTTGACAAAATAAGGATTATGCTAGGCATTACTAGGTACCTATAAAAGGTCTTTTTTAAAAGCATACGATTGACGGCGGGTTTCTGCTCTTCTTTGGTTATCAATCCATGTTTTCAACTGCTGTGGCTGCCTTTTACGTAGCACTGTATTCCTCATTATTGCGGAATGACATTTATCTAGTGAGGGCAATTTTTTAAGAGCTTTAAAGTCACCGAAATATTCTGAAACTGCTTTTCTTTCTTCTTCGCTCCATTTCACTCTTCTCGTTTTTCCATAGGGGGATGCTGAAACACAAAATTGAAATATCCATTTTTAACACATACTAAAAAGGTATATGGCATATACATTGCAAGGTAAAGGGCACTGACTATTACAGAATGGTTAAAAACAAGGCTTTTGTTAGATAGCTAAAATCTTGGAAGGCAGAAATGAATGATCCATAAATCTTATGTCTATGTATCAAAGTTGTAATTGAAAAATTACCTAAAACTACTGCAAGAGTCCATATTTGTTTCAGTTTTTTTTTTAAATCCATTACCGACAAATCTTTTGTTCTTTTTTCTTATTATTTTCTTGTTATTATTTACAATATTTTATTACCTAATGACTTTATTTTTTGAGCACGAAAAACAAGAGCCTTGTCTCTTTATGGTAAGGAGGAGCTGTCATTATAAATTTTGGGTATTTATTGAAAAAAAAAAACATAAAATAAATAAATAATAATATTATATGTATTTACATACAGGGTGTTAAGGGACCAACTTGACTTACTTCAGTGACAACTGGCATTATTTTGAGTAAAAATCGTATGAGAAATTGTTGTCTCCGGTGACTTATTTTTTTTTTTCTCCACAATCAAACAAAAAAATATCTTCTGCATGACGTCACTGATCACTCAGCCGAATAACCCCCCAACCTCTTACCTGCCCCCAACTGTCCAACATCTGCTATTTTTTTTTTAGTTTTTGTAAAAAAAAAACGTCAAAAATGACACCGGAGAAAAAAAAATGTTTACATTTTTTTTCCAAACAATGTCATGAATCACTGGTTAAGTACGTCCCTTAACACACCCTGTATGTATATTTATATGCAATATATTTCAATATTGTGGCTTTCCAGTGGAGAAATCTCAGATAGATTAACGTGAAGATGCCCATTGCCCAGGTGCGGTACAATTTAAATTTAAACATCACAATGGAATAATTTACTGATAAGAGACTGATCAACAAGTCGCACAATAATATATTTTCAGAGCAAGAAATTTGGTCCTATATCATTCAAATTGTTCACATCTCTACTTACTGCTGCGTCGTTTTTCGCTGGAATCATTGAATTCAATTGAGTTATCTGCAACCTTCGGCAGGCATCGATGTTCTGTATCATAATTTTTTTTAGGACTTGATCCAGGAAGACTGTCATCTGAAGTGGATATTTTAGCACGTCTCACCCGTGTTTCAGCCCCTGGAATAAATCATGATATAATGTACATGAAAAGATATGATAGGCTGCTTGCACTAAATCCGATTTTGAAAGTATCTACTTCTCTGGAACACTCATTGTGAAATAATTGAAATTGATTGAATAAAATTTCATTAAATGAAGACAATATTAGCAAAACTCAACCAAAATCTGGAGACAGAAAAATCTGAAAAAGATATTGGTTCTACTGGGACTCGAACCCAGGAATAAAATTTACTTGCAAATGCTGGGATTGGAACCCGGGATTCACAGTGGAGGATCATAGGTATCTACTCAACAACGGAGGGCTTCAAAGAAATCGGACACATTTGACTGATTTATGATACCATTATTAAACAATCTAATCCAGAATTTGAGTGGGTGCAATTATAGTCACCCCCGAAAGAAATAATACAATTCAAAACTCACGTATTTGTTCCGGTTCAGAAGACACAGTGCTGTCCAAGAGACTAGTCGAAGCCTGGGAAGTCGTCAGACTATGATTTTTTACTATTTCCGACTGTTGCAAGAAATTATTATCAGTATCAGAGTCATATTCTTCGGTTGTATCTCCACCCATTGCCTGTTCCAATAATCTAGATACATTTGTTACGTCCCTGACTGTTGCCGGCATTCTGTATACATCTTTGTGTATTTTGGTACTATGCCCCATAAAGTTCGCCAGATCCGACATGTCACACTCTTCAATGCCAAGCATAGCAGTATGCGTTGCTATGTGCTTTCTCAATGTGGTACCCCTGAGCGTCGAAGGGAACGATGCTCCACATTCTTTCGAAAATACACGAAGGAGCTCACATGCTCGCAAATAGGGTTTTTTTATGCCATTATTTGATGTATTTGGTACTCCAAAAATGTATTCATTATGTTTCTGTACGCCAGCCTGTTGGCGAAACTTTATTATAAGGTCAATTGATTGTATTAAATTTTTTTTTAGTAAAATAGGCACGGTCCTACCTAATTTACCTCGTAGAGTGATTCGCACAAATTGTTTGGCGTGATTTCTGTCTTCATGAGAAATTTGGCTTAATAGTTCAGAATTCACGTCTATCGTTTCCTGGCACTGGAAATCGGAAAGGGTAATTCTTTCTATTTCTCCCGCTCTTCTCCTATTAAAAATCATTACGGATATTAATGTCGCTTCAGACAAAGTTTTCCATGCGTTAAAGTTGAAATCCGTTTTCAAAATGCCGGCAGAGGTAAAACATTTTTTTTTTAGAAAATCATGTAATAGTTTGATGTCATCCTTTGAAGGTAGAATTACTTGTTTCAGTCGTTTTTGTTTAATCTGATCTTCAATTGCCGGCTTGTTGATCAATACAGGAACTTCCTCTTCGAAAAGGAGAAGGAACTCTTCTGTCATTTTTTTTTTGTCATCATCTTGTTTTTTTATGCATTCTGCACGTAGACAACGTGCCAACTTTTTTAGCAGAGTTGTAAGATTATTGGCAACAGCTGGCGTTTTGAACCACATAATTGATTTATCCCATTTAGCACATTCACGAAGAGCGCTGATTGCGGAATCAAAATGCTGTGGTTGAAATATTGATGCAAAATCAGTTATTTCCTTATTAATCTTTTTTATTGCCATTTTAAACCTTCCTAGCAATCTCAGGTGGGCTCTAATCATGTCTTGTTGGTGTGTTTTGTACTTTTCACAAAGTTTATTTCCAAACACAATAAGTAGTTCATCGTACTGAATGGATTTAGTAATATTATCATCTCTCAATACGGGGAAAACTTTATATCTAAGGATTTCATTGGCTCTATGGTGTAGGAAACCGGTTAATCGTCTTCCCATTACATTTATTGTACGTGATCCTTTTGTATGCGCTTTATTGCATTTTTTGTAATGTATACGAAGAGTGCGTTTGGAAAAAAAACCTTTGCAATTAGCGCAACAGATATAATCTTCGGCATTGTTGACAATATTTGGCTGGCGTTGCCTGCATGTGATCAAAACACCAGTGTTGTATTTTGAATTTGTGTTATGAATAAAATTTCCCCTTTTTCTGATGTCATCAATGATAAAACGTCTTTCATGATTGCCTTTTGGAAGAATTGTGAATTTCTGTACGTCTATTTCAGTGTTATGTTTTAATTCCAAATGGCGGGCAAACTTCGACTGTAATGTTTTACAGTAACAACAGAAATATTTCTTCTTTCCAGACGGATTTACTTTAAGGTTGCTAATATCGACTCCATCTAAAGTAGATTTTTTGAGTAAAGATGAATTTTCAGGTATTGCCTGGTGCGATGCTTTGTCAATTGAGTTAGAGTCAGATTCAGATGTGAAATTGATAATTTCTCCATTTTGATTATTTTTCTGCTCCGCATCAAGTTTGCTAATATCGACTCCATCCAAAGTAGATTTTTTGAGTAAAGATGAATTTTCAGGTATTGCCTGGTGCGATGCTTTGTCAATTGAGTTAGAGTCAGATTCAGATGTGAAATTGATAATTTCTCCATTTTGATTATTTTTTTGCTCCGCATCAAGTTTGCTAATATCGACTCCATCCAAAGTAGATTTTTTGAGTAAAGATGAATTTTCAGGTATTGCCTGGTGCGATGCTTTGTCAATTGAGTCAGATTCAGATGTGAAATTGATAATTTCTCCACTTGTGGATACAACTTTTCCTGAATACCACCGGCCGTCTTTCCACAAGGCTTCTGTACAAGCCCCAAGGGCAGGATTTTTAATTCGACTTCTTTTGAGGGTTGTAAGAAAATTGTCATCAAACAAAAATCGCAATTCTGTACTATCCTCGTCACCTAAAAGAACATAATGGAAGTATGAATTTCACAAATTAATATCATTGCTCCACATTCGTGTATATAAACATAAACAAATTACAGTGCTCTATACAATGTCAAGTGTTTTAATTTTTTTACAAATTATATTATTTATGCTTTGAACCGCTCACTCGTTAATACGGCTTATTATGTTTTCTTTTCAAAATAAATTTTCTGTTTTTTGTCATATTTTCAAATATAATTAAACAAAATTAAACATTTATTCCCCACTCTTGTCTACTATAGTTTTCTGAAGGTTTCACTTGTACCGCGTGTGAATTGCGCACTCTGATTTTTGAAGTGAAAACTTCTTAAGCACCGTTGTGATTCGAAAGTCGATGAAACAAAAAATAGCGACACTGAAAATAAACGAACACATACATCTATAGGATTCAACCTGTGAGATAATGAGATAGTATAAACGGTCCCCTCTTAGTGCGGTGCTTTGTAGTCTTCCCACCAGGTTTCATTTCTACCGTGTGTGAACTGCACAGTTGTAAATTTTTTTTTGAAGTAAAAACTTTTTAACACCGTTGTGTTTTGAAACTCGATGAAACGAAAAAGCGACAATAAAAAGAGACAAAACTCCTACATTTATAGGATTTAGCCTGCGAGAGAATAATATAGAATAATCGGTCTCCTCTTTGTGAGGTGCTAAGCTTCAGTCTGATTACTTGAAATGGCTTTAGCCGTGTTTGGTGACTAGATCTGAATAGCCAGGTACGTTTTCCACATCTCCTTCCCCTTCCCAATACCCTCAGTATCACGCCATACCATACCTTTTATATCCCTAAGAGCAAGACAAATTATCTTGAAAATGTATTTGTAAGAAGAAGCTGTAGCACATTTAACAGATTATGCCCAAATATCGATGTGTTTAATACAAACCTTGATAAATTCACAGCATGCATAAAAAAATAACACTATTGATGCCACATGTTTAACAAATAACTTAATATTTGATTGATTTCTGTATTTCTCTTTTTTTTAATTTTTAGTATCACCACATTTTCTCTCCAACTTTTTGCAGTTGGAATTCAAATACAATCGCTTCCTGAAATATATTATTTATATCAATCAAAATTTAAATGTAAACCCTTGAAAATCCTCAGTTATTTACTTTTTGTAGATATAAGTAAGAAGATACACTTTATCAGAATAATTTATATCAGGTTTAGGTATTGTGTATTTTTGCATTACGGTTCTAAATTATTTGTCGTTATTTTATTGGTCTATGTCATACTTATTTTTATCACTGTCATTTATGAATTTTGTACAGACTGTTTATAACGCTAATAAATAAAATACCAAAATTGGGGATGCCAGATGCCATTGGCACTTGGCTCGAGACGGTTGGGAGCAGTTGGGACTCTTGTGTTATTTTCAGATAAAAAAGTAATATTATATGCAAGTAGGAATCTTCAACGGTTTTTGCTCAGCCAACTGCGTTAGGTTTTGCTAAGCCGAGAGTCACTATTTTTTGTTTCATCGACTTTCGAATCACAACGGTGCTAAAGAAGTTTTCACTTCAAAAATCAGAGTGCGCAATTCACACGCGGTACAAGTGAAACCTTCAGAAAACTATAGTAGACAAGAGTGGGGAGACTACGAAGCACTGTACAAAGAGGACACCGATTATTTACGTTGCACTGCACAAAGAGGACATCGATTATTTACGTAGCACCGCACAAAGAGGACACCGATTTTCCTTCCCAGAACTTCCTATCATTCCCTTTTTTAAAAAGACCCTCCACATAGCATCCCCGTCGTAATTAATATCATGGCGGTCCTTGAAAAAATTACATTTCACCTTTTTAAAGTTGACAAAATTTATCTAAAATCTAAATGTTTAATTATATTTGAAAATATGACAATATTAACAATCGTATAGTGGCTAGGTACATACCGTTATATCTTCTGTTGCGCTTGCGCGTTTCCATAACGTTCACAATTAATTATCACTATAAACAAACACTGAATCAACGGGCAAAGTAATCTTTTGAATAGCAGAGGGCATACATTAATTACGTTTGCTCAAAAAGGGGGGGGGGGGGTCCAGTAAAATCTCACGTCGACTGAAAAGAATATACGCGTTGCCCAAATTTATCTCACCAAGAGCGTCTAGATTGGACGAAAAACGTAATTAATGTATGCCCTCGTGTAGATGCTTCTCCCTTGATTCCTGGATAGGCACTAAAGTTGTTGGAACTTGGAACGAGGAACACTTTGTGTATGCATGCTGCATGCGACACAACAACGGGATAGGGATATCGCAGCTTTGTCACCGCATGTCACAACTTAAAAATGCATTTTTGAGTTAAGTATGCAGAAATTTTCCTGGATATCTATGTATAATATAAACATCTTTCTAAAAAAAAGAAAATACGGTTTAAGAAAAAAGTCTAATGCCCCGTTCTGCCCGTTCTGATTGGGTAATTGATAAGTTGAGCAGCGTGTTACTTAAAAGTAAATATATGGTGTTCGGATACGTTTAGTTACTGAATTAAAGGGTCTTTTTGAGGAAAGGAAAGAGTGAACATGGGTCTTGAAGAGACCCATGTTGTAGGAAGGAAGAAATACTGAGGCCGGCAAACCGTCTTACAGCCGGCTGTTGAACTCAAGAACGAGTCGTAGAAGCGACCCGTTCTCATGTGGCAAATGTCAACCGTGTAAATATGTTGGGCGCGCGTTTGGCATGTTTCCCGACTTTGCACCGGTGCCGAGAGGATCAGAGCTCGTTCACATTGAGCAGATAAATATTAAAGATCATAGCACGCCACATATCGCTCTCCATACAATCCCTTCAGACCGTTCACACCTGAGCGCTTTATGCGCACATCAACCATAGACAATACACATCTTACGCCGTAACCGCTCCTGAGGCGATATGCCATCAGTTAAGCGCCCCCCACTCCGACGAAAACAGGAGAGGGGGTCATTTTAATTACGGAGCTGCCAAGACCGGTGGGTGACAGATGTCAAGTTCATAGATTCAGTACAAAAAATGCGTACTCCGTGGCCGCTCGCTAATTCAACTGACCCCCTCTCCTACCATAGGAAGAAATATTTTATCTGCGCCGTGTGAACGGCACGAAACATAAGCGCTCGCGGTTCAACAGATACCTGCTCGCGGTTATATTAGATATCTGAACATAACTTAAATGACGCTTTCCTCGGAGCATCTTCCATTGAAATACCGGTAGAATAAGAATAGAATTCCCACCCGACGCCTGTGCTCTAAAGATGGCAATCCGTTTATTAAGACGGGAGAATCTATCAAACGGACCGCCAGTTTCTGCATAGTTTTTTCAAGTACTTTGGGGCTCCAGACCATAGGTGGCTGCCAGAAAAACCTAAGATGGCATAAGTCAGCCAATTTCACGTTAATGTCAAGTTGTGCCTCTGTTCTTGCGAGTGTCTTTGGGCATATTAATCTATTTATATATATATAAAAATCAAAATGTGTTTGTTTCTGGGTTTGTATAAATATGTATATTGTATATATGTAAGTATGTGTCCTATGCGTCGCTCAACCATTCACCCGATTGCGATGAAACTTTGGATCGAAGTGGATAAGAGGAACTGTTTCGCTAATATTTTCTTCATTAATTAAAATTCTTTTAAAGTTGTTGCAATAATCGTCAAAGTTGCGTTTTTGACACATCCGGTTACCGAAAAATAAACAACTCCGGCGGACGGCAAAATTAAACTATATAATAGCTTACTATTAGAGCTATTATTGCATGACGTTTATTACCAAAATATAAATAAATTTTCTAAGCGAGTGTCGGATTCCATTTGGTAGTATAAGGGCTGAGTAAACGTTTGGTTATTATTAATCTAGCTTTCGTGGTTTATTTAAACAAATTTAACTCGGTTAACTATCTTATTTTCAGTCTACATGTATAAATCCTACATATCTGGCGTGAACCCGGTGTTGCTCGTGTTGGGTAGACAACTAAATTATCTGTCGTTGAGCGCGTTCACATGTTTCGATTTTTGTTGATCCACTTTTATTGGTTTAAAAGTTGAATGAGATTATGTTCACGCGTTTTAATTTAAGTGGAACCGAATTTGACATGCAAGATGGCGTCAACTGAAATTGTCAGTACGTGCGTCTCTCTAATTTCTGATGTTCTGCGAGACGAGCTCGAGATTATGAAAAAGCATTAAAAAATGTCGTATTTGGGCGAGAAAATGGATCATGAGAAGGAGTGAATTAGGCGCATCCAACACAATTTTGAAAGAGATGATGACAGAAAAACAATTTATTTATTTATTATTGATTTATTTATTAATCCTAGTTCCTTCTTGTACATCGTTCTAATAGTTTTTATTTTATTAAACGACTTCCAAAAGGAGGAGGTTATCAATTCGACAATACATATATATATATATATATTTTTTATGTTGATGATTCTTTTTTTATTTGAAAGCTGGTGCTTGCCGTTTGGTCTCATTTTAATTTGGTCCAGATCTGACAATGGGATCCATGAGAAAACCATATATGTCTTAAATTTGCAATAGCATGTGCGCGACAAATGGACGATTTTGACAGATTTCTATGATTTTTTTTTTGAAGTAAAACTTCTTTACGCACGCTCGTCACTAAAAATAATAAAATAAATAACAATTTTAACAAAACAAAAAACGACTTCAAAAAATGCACTTAAAAGTAAAAAAATAATTTCGTACGATTGTTATTTTTGGAGTCGGTGTCAGCCAAGGTAACTACATACATAGGTAGGTGAGATGTGGAGATCTTGGCTGACACCGACTCCAAAAATAACAATCGTACGAAATTATTTTTTTACTTTTTAGTGCATTTTTTGAAGCCGTTTTTTGTTTTGTTAAAAATGTTGTTTATTTTTTACATCGGTCGGCGTCAGTTCCACAATACCCATTTCAAAAATAAAACTATTTATTGCAGTATCACGGGCATTTCTATTTTTGTTCACTTCTTGCAATTGATCCCAAAGACAGGGATGGCTTTGGTACAGATCCATAAGTCTGAACATCAAATCATCCGACCATTTCAGATATTTTTTCGTTACGGATTCCATGACGGTAGAAACAAGGTAACACGTTTGACGTCTACTTTTGGCCGCGAAAAAACCCATGCGGGTGGAAACATGTGTTCATACGCGTCGATTCTCTATGAAACTTGATCGATGAGTCATACCAAGATGGCGATGGTCATTCTTGAACGTCAAAAGTAGAGCTTTCAACTTCAGCTAGTCAACAAAAAACTTGATCAACTTTGTTGAAAAAGTGTTCACAGTTGTCAATTAGCTTTCAATTGTCGAGTTGATCAACAAATGTTGAAACGTGTGAACCGCCTAGTTGAGTATGAGCATTTTGTCATAAAAATTATACCTAAGATGAAGAAAATTATGAAAGTCAAATTGATACAACTGTCCCAAAAATTACTGTGCAATTAACATTGCACATACTTATGTAAAGACTGTTTCGCCAAAACATATCCTGTAGATTTAGAAAATATTTAATTTTGTTATTTTTTTCCCTTGTTATAGATTTTATAGAAAGATAATATAGGATAACTTTAAAAAGTAAATTAAAATGTATAACGTTAAACCAAAGTTCCTTAAACACAGTTCAATAAATATGATGATTTGTCATTCCTTATTTGTGTATTACGTAAATTCTGAGAAAATAAATTAAATAAATTGCAGTATTGACAGCCCTACCTCATGATCACAACACGTGCCTGCCCGACGCGGCAAGTTCGTTTGTAATGTTGTTCTAGTCGAATTTTGAACTTACATAGGTAGGTAGGTAGGTATCTATGGATGTTGCTCTGTTGTTTCAGAATGCCGTTCTTCGTAGTAGGTATTTTTGATCTCGCGTAACTTAGTGATTCCTCAATATTGAGAGGGTATCGGTATCTACCTATATATTGAGAGGGTATCGGCTCTAATAATCACTTTTTTGTTGTTGTTTTTCGGCCTGCGCTATTAAATTTTATTTGATTAATTTGTGTTATTTCACAATTAATTCATTTAAAATAATAGCATATTTGCGGCATGTTCCAGAGTGGAAGATACTATCAGTATCGCCCTGGTGTAAGACCACCATTCAGAATTGAAACGTTGCTTGAAAATGGCTTTAGCCGTGTTTAGTGACCAGATCTTAATAGCCAGGTACTTCCCAACTTTCCTCTTCCCCACCTCCTTCCCCTCCCCACTACCTTCAGCCTCACAACATACCCCAATTGGGGATGCCATAGTCTCACTGGCTCCAGACGGGAGCAGTTGAGATTCTTGTGCGGTATTCACTATAAAAAAAAGGTAGGTACCTAGCCCAAAATGATTAGGCAGCGTTTTCGCTTGACTTTTGCCGACACTTCTAACAATTACCGCTATGTTTCAACCAATTTACACAAATCCTAGACAAATTGCATACCTAAACCTTCCTCACTCTATCTATTGGTGAAAACCGCATGAAAATCCGTTCAGCAGTTTTAGAGTTTATCGCGAACAGACAGACAGACAGACGACGCGGGGACTTTATTTTATAATAATTATAATTATTATTTTTATTATAACATATGTATTGTACTTATCAACTTATCTAACATACAAGATAATTTAGAAAAAACAATAAGCAGAATTAACTGGTACCTACCTACCTAACCTAGAACAACCCTAAAACAAACCTAGCGAAACACTTGGAGTGACCTTTGTAAGAGGTGTTCGTTATCCAATAAATGGTTCCCGGGACGGCGGTAACCAAACCCCCAAGCTAACTTGAAATGACTTCAGTCGTGTTTGATGACTAGATCTGAATAACCAGGTACTTCCCCACCTTCCTGTCCTCATTTCCTTCCCCTCCCCACTACCTCCATTCTCACAACATAACCCGATTGGTGATGCCATAGTCTCATAGTGTTTGCATAAGGCGCGGCGTCAGAGATGAACTGGAAGTCGGGTTCTTTATTTTCCATATTTTATAAAACGGGCGCTATATTAATTGGTGAACTGTAATAATTACCATAAAACATTAACTCTAAATAAGTACTTAATATTTTAAATAATAATGTCACATAACAAAGTCGGTATTTGCTTCTTATTAAATCATATTTAATTACCCAGGGAGAAATCTATATGTAATTGCTTTTTGTGATTACCATCAATTTTATAACTGTTTTTCGTAACTTGTGTTGATTTCCTTAAAATAAAACAAATAGGAATGACGGTTTACTGAATAATTATACCGATAAACTTAAATTTATAAATGAATTTAATTTATAAACACGTATTTATATTAAGCAATAAATATAATTATTTATAAAAAATACATTAATTAACAAAATTAAAAGCGTGAACACCCCTTTCATTGCAAAAACATTTCGTAAGTTGAAACTCTGAATACCTACGTATTGAATTTGGCAACGGTGGAGGTTCATAGGTATGAAGTAGGTATGGGAACACGCCACGCACCAGCGGCAGTCAGCGAAGAAATTCCACTAGATGGAACCCTCGAGTAAGATTTGAACATGAAAGGCTTAGTAAGGGGCATCTTTCAAATTATGTTTATATTATAGTAGTCGTACAGTTAAAATAATTAATACAATCTTATGACTCGTAACTGACATTCATTGTCATTGTCATTCATTGACAGATGCCAAAACAATGCGGTATTCAATTACGCATCATTTTCATAACATGTGATCAGCAAAAACCTGCGGCAGGAATGTGAACTAATATGTTTCAATATAAAATAGCACAATTCGTTGGTTGTACACATTTAGTAGTTTTAATTATTGCTTCAAGGTTTGCTTGATTCGTACTGGGAGATTTATGGTGAGGATCGTTTCGTGTTTTGTTTATTATTTTTTTTCCTTGTATATATTCCCAATTATTATTTATCTCTTGTTCAATAAATAAAACTAAAACTATCTTTATCTATACCTAATAAACAAGAAGTTTCACTTCTGTCACGCGTGGACTCCACGCGCACACTTTTTTATTTTATTTTAGGTCGTGCAATAATCGATATAATTTGGAAATTTTCCTTATAAACAAATATCTATTAAAATATCTGTGTTTTCTCCCTGATGTAGCTAGCATCTCTTCTTAATCAGAACGCATTTTAATATTTCTGTAAACGTCAAACGTCAAGTGTTCATTGGGTACGCGTGGACAGGTCCTACCCAAGGACCACTAGCCAAATTGTGTGTGACCGTGCGAACTTCACCCCAATCTTTCAACAATGTTTCAACAAACGAAGGAGACGTAAAACAAAAAAAATGTTTTTAAGTTACTTCAAAGCAATTGTCAAAGCATTTGTTTGAGTTAATACTCGGAAAAGACCCGACTTAACGGGTATGTGTAATTAATACCTTTCTTTCCATGTTAAACTGTTATTATTAAATACGGGTTCAAACTTGTCAATGCATTCACCTCATAAGTGAATAAATTGTAACACCCATTTATGTATATGTGACCAGCAATGGGGTGAAATTATCAGCCTAGCAGAAGTAGAAGAAGATTTCAGTTTCATTTAAAGGTTTCCGGTCGCGATGAAAAAGGAGGGTTCCGTTTATGGAGGGGAGAGGAAAACAGAACTGATTAGCTGCTAGTTATGTCAAATTGAACTGAAATCATTAATAAAACATGATATTAGTCCAGTCAATGAAGGAAGTGTAGAGTGCGTTAGCAGGAACCTAAGCGATTCCATCAGAAACATGTTAAGGGTGTGAACATACTAAAAGTCCCGACGTCTAGGTGATGAGCTGGTGTGAGAGGGGGGGAGGGAGAGGGGAGGATGGTCCCAATTTTCGGGTTTCCACTTATATCTCGAATATGGTGCGTCGCAGAGGAAAAGCTCATAAAATTATGTATAACTTATATTATATTCGTAATTTTAGAAATCCCAGCCGTTTTTCAGTTACAAGCTCTACGAATGAAGATATTTTCGAAAAAAATCATTTTTGACCTTGGGAATGAACCACGATGACCACCAACCACCAATGACCACCAACTCGAACAGCATTGTAGCAACTGCTACAATGCTGTTCGAGTTGGTGAAAAGGCAATAAATGCAATAGTGGACTTGACATTCTCTATTTTCCAGCAAAGATCTAGCATTCCCAAGTTCTAAAAGAAAATTAAATTCTTTACAAGTTCTTTTAAATAAATTTCATTCTTTGATAAATATTTTAGACGATATGAAGGAATGTTGGATGAAAAATGTGAGGTAAAATGATTTTTTTTTCGAAAATATCTACATTTGTGGAGCGTGTAACTCAAAAACGGCAGAGATTTCGAAAATTACCTAAAGCATAACAGTTGTAGATAATTTTATGAACTTTTGCTTTAAAAAATTTCCTCTGCGACGCACCATTTTCGAGATATAAGCGGAAATCCTTAAATTGGGACCTTTCCCCCCCCCCCCCATTCCCCTCCCTAGCTCACCAACTAGACGTAAGGACTTTTAGTATGTTCACACCCTAAGCACCCTTAACAAGTTTCTGATTAGGTTTCTGCTCACGCACTCTACACCTCCTTTTGGATCATTCATTGACTGGACTATATACAGACTAGACTATTATTTGACATTATTTTCCTGCATACCAAGTTATTAAGTGTTACAAAATTATTGTTTTATATGGCAATAATTTGGTTTTTCTATGATTGGCAGCATTGATTGATGATTGATTGTTTATGAAATCTAATACAAAAAAATAAAAATACAAATGGCGTATACCACGCGAGTGAAATAATTTTAACAAAATTTACATGTAACATGCATATTTTTTCGTCTCCCCGACATAAATACTCACTTTTGGTGGTAATAAATCTAACTGTTTGAATAAGATATATATTGCGTATTATCTTCTTCTTCATTGATACATAAATAATATTTATTAGATATACCATTGATACAACTAACATAACTGTATAATTAGAAAATTAAGTAAAAGCGCAGTATGGCAAAAAAATATTAAACTAGGAATACGATTCTGGTGAAGGGGCGCTCTCATTCATTATATGCCGCTGGTAGCATGCAGGTGCAGAGCGAACTACTGTGATATAGCCGACAAAATATTACGACATGCAAAAGGTTGGGTTCAAATGGAAAGGGATAAATTGATTTCAATAAAATAACATTACATCTTATACTTCTCTTTGTCCTTTTTGTGATAAAAATCACTTTACTTGACTTGCTAGCTGCGGTTCCCCTCAGCGGCGAGTCGGGCAAAATGAAATATGATACCTTTATTTGGAATATTATAAACATATGTATATAATATTATTTTCGTCTCTTTCTCTTCAATAGAAAATATAAGGAAAAGAAAAGAGATATATTATCGGCTTGTTTTCTAAGAAAACAATCTTTCCTAATCTACAGCAGGACGTGAAATGTTTTTAATACTTTGAATATTACGAAACAGTATTGACAATATAATTTTACTATTGTAATATATCGACAGTAGGTATTTTTTAGAAATCCACTTGAAATAAGATGTGAACAGATTTGTTTTTATTTAGGTATAGTCAATTTGGGAGGCGGGTATGGGTACCGCAGCCCCGGGAACCATTTATTGGATAACACCTCTGCCATAGGTCACCCCAAGTGGTTCGCTACGTTTGGTGACTTAGCAGAGGTGCTCGGGGTCATGGGATGAGGTTTGTCGGTGAGGTGTGAGGTGGTTGGTGTATTGGGCTACATGTCATGTCACGTATCGTATGGGTCAAATCCATGAGGTGGTGAGGCGTGAGGAGTTTGAATGAGATTTTTGTACAAGAACCAGGAGGTGGTGTTGGGGTGAGCCATTCATATAATAATACCGCACAAGAGTACTAACTGCTCCAATTTTTTTTTTTTTAATATTTTTTATTGTAAATTATTGTTATGTGAATACCGCACAAGAGTCCCAACTGCTCAAATTTTTTTTTTCTAAATATTTTTCATTGTAAATTATGTATTGTTAAGTAAATACCGCACAAGAGTACCTACCAGCTGCTCCAAAAAATTTTTTTTTTAATTTATTGTAAATTACCGTACAAGCGTCCCAACTGCTCCAAAATGTTTTTAAAATTAAAAAAAAATATATATTTTTATTGTAAATTATTATTATGTGAATACCGCACAAGAGTTCCAACGCTAAAAAGAAAAATGTTTTTTTTTTTAAATTATTGTTATGTGAATACCGCACAAGAGTCCCAAGGGAGAGAGGTTGAGGGAGTGTTGAGATGAGGTGGAGGGGGTTGCTGAGGGGGGGGGATCAGAGGGTGGGTGCAGGGGGGGGGTGGATCAGAGGTGGTGGGGGGGGGAGGAGGTGGAAGGGTGGTGAGAGGGGGGGGGGGGGGGCTGGGAGGGTAGGCTTTTTTCATATCCATTTTTCGTATTACAAAACTAACAAACACGGGAGGCGGGTATGGGTACCGCCGCCCCAGGAACCATTATTAGATAACCAACACATCTGCCATAGGTCACCCCAAATGGTTCGCTACGTTTGGTGACTTAGCAGAGATGCCCGGGTTCATGGGGTGAGGTTTGTCTGTTTCTTGATGCGGTGGATGTGTTAGCCGACATTATTTGTGGTTGAGGGAGTCATTTTGACCTCTCCAGCCGAACTCTCTTGCTCTTGACCCATCGACTTGCACCGCATTGAGAGGGATGGATTCACAAGTCCGTCACTACTGGACCCACTGACCCCAAGAATCCTCCCAACCACTCATACTTTTGGCGGGTATGGGTACCGCCGCCCCGTGAACCATTTATTGGATAACCAACACCTCTACAATGGGTTACCTCAAGTGATTCGCTACGTAAGCTGACTTAGCAGGGTGTCCGAGTTCATAGGATGGGGTTTGTCCGGGTCTTGGTGGCGGATGTGTCTGCTCACCAGCTGCGTGGCAGGCCGGGTCGTATGTATGAATCTATCCCTCCCACGGTATATATATATAATACGTAGAGATGGTGTGAAAGATTATAATAATGTACATGAAATCCTTGAGGCAACTAACGTATTTAAGTTAATAAGGATTAATACTGTTTCCGTCTAAATAACTTTTCAATTACCGCAATGCAATTTGGGAGGTCGGTGCGGGTACCGCCGCCCAGGGAGCCATTTATTGACAACGCCTCTGCCATAGGTCACCTCGTTAGTAATATTTGGTGACTAAGCATGGATGCCCGGATTCATGAGTGAGGTTTGTCTAGTTCTTGGCAGCGGATGCCTCTGCCCGCTACAGCGTGGCTGGCCGGATCGGGAGAGACTGGTTGAAGGAGACCATTTGGCCTCTCCAGCAGTATTCTCTCTTTGCACAGCATTGAGAGGGATGGATCGACACGTCCGTCACTCCTGGACCCACTGACCCCCAGATTAATATCCACCTCTCATACCTTTGGCGGGTATGGGTACCGCCGCCCCGTGAACCAATAATTGGATAACCTACGCGTCTATCATGGGTCACCTCAAGTGATTCGCTACCTTTAGTGACTTAGCAGTACCCGAAATCCACCATATTTGGGAGGCGGATATGGGTAACACTGCGCCGCCCCGGGAACCATGTGAAGCGGGGACTTAGCAGGGGTATCCGGGTTCATGGAGTGAGGTTTGTCTAGGTCTCGATGGCGGTTGCGTCTGCCCACCTACTAATGCGTAGCAGTCCGGATCGAGAGAGGCTGATGGAGGGAGATATTTTGACCTCTCCAGTAGGACTCCCTCGATTCATCACTTTGCACCGCAGTGTGAGGGATGGATTCATGGGTCCGTCACTCCTAAAACACAAATTTAGTAATTTGCAACCGCGACCTCCGGATTCGTAGTCAAATATCGTAATCATCAAACACTAAGCAACCGAAACCCATTATGTACTTTTTTACAATATTGCGGGCTTTGAAAAGTTTCTCGACTAGCAATCCGAAGGTCGCGGGATTAAATCCGGGCGGGCCAAACTAAATATTAATTGATTAATTTGTGTTATTTCAAAATTTATGGTTTTGAAAAAATATAAATATGAATAGGTAGGTAGTTTATTTACGGCACGTTCCGGCTAGTGGAAAATACTCTCAGTGTCGCTCTAATGTAAGAGTCTTGTGAGGTGCATACATAAAAAAAAATTACTTGCGCACGCCGTACGCAAGTACAGAGGCGACTTCTGAATTCGTAGCCAAGATCGTAAGTCAAGGCATTGTCGTGGAGTTATACGAATTTGTAAAATAAAATTTACTTGCGCACGCCGTAGGATCGCAATCACTCAGACGCCACTTCCGTATTCATAGACAAGATCGTCGATCCAAGGCATCGTCATGGTATTATACAAATTTATAAAATAAAATTTACTTGCGCACGTCGTAGGATTGCAATCACTCAGACGCGACTTCCGAATTCATAGCCATGATCGTAATCCAATGCATTGTTGTGGAGTTATACGAATTTAGAAAAAAAAATTTACTTGCGCACGCCGTAGGATCGCAATCACTCAGACGCGACTTCCGAATTCGTAGCCGAGATCGTAAGCCAATGCATTGTTGTGGAGTTATACGAATTTGTAAAATAAAATTTACTTGCGCACGCCATAGGATCGCAATCACTCAGACGCGACTTCCGAATTCGTAGCCAAGATCGTAAGCCAATGCATTGTTGTGGAGTTATACGAATTTGTAAAATAAAATTTACTTGCGCACGCCGTAGGATCGCAATCACTCAGACGCGACTTCCGAATTCGTAACCAAGATCGTAAGCCAATGCATTGTTGTGGAGTTATACGAATTTGTAAAATAAAATTTACTTGCGCACGCCGTAGGATCGCAATCACTCAGACGCGACTTCCGAATTCGTAGCCGAGATCGTAAGCCAATGCATTGTTGTGGAGTTATACGAATTTGTAAAATAAAATTTACTTGCGCACGCCGTAGGATCGCAATCACTCAGACGCGACTTCCGAATTCGTAGCCAAGATCGTAAGCCAATGCATTGTTGTGGAGTTATACGAATTTGTAAAATAAAATTTACTTGCGCACGCCGTAGGATCACAATCACTCAGACGCGACTTCCGAATTCGTAGCCAAGATCGTAAGCCAATGCATTGTTGTGGAGTTATACGAATTTGTAAAATAAAATTTACTTGCGCACGCCGTAGGATCGCAATCACTCAGACGCGACTTCCGAATTCGTAACCAAGATCGTAAGCCAATGCATTGTTGTGGAGTTATACGAATTTGTAAAATAAAATTTACTTGCGCACGCCGTAGGATCGCAATCACTCAGACGCGACTTCCGAATTCGTAGCCGAGATCGTAAGCCAATGCATTGTTGTGGAGTTATACGAATTTGTAAAATAAAATTTACTTGCGCACGCCGTAGGATCGCAATCACTCAGACGCGACTTCCGTATTCATAGACAAGATCGTCGATCCAAGGCATTGTTGTGGAATTATACAAATTTGTAAAATAAAACTTACTTGCGCACGCCGTAGGATCGCAATCACTCAGACGCGACTTCCGAATTCGTAGCCAAGATCGTAAGCCAATGCATTGTTGTGGAGTTATACGAATTTAGAAAATAAAATTTACTTGCGCACGCCGTAGGATCGCAATCACTCAGACGCGACTTCCGAATTCGTAACCAAGATCGTAAGCCAATGCATTGTTGTGGAGTTATACGAATTTAGAAAAAAAAATTTACTTGCGCACGCCGTAGGATCGCAATCACTCAGACGCGACTTCCGAATTCGTAACCAAGATCGTAAGCCAATGCATTGTTGTGGAGTTATACGAATTTGTAAAATAAAATTTACTTGCGCACGCCGTAGGATCGCAATCACTCAGACGCGACTTCCGAATTCGTAGCCAAGATCGTAAGCCAATGCATTGTTGTGGAGTTATACGAATTTGTAAAATAAAATTTACTTGCGCACGCCGTAGGATCGCAATCACTCAGACGCGACTTCCGAATTCGTAACCAAGATCGTAAGCCAATGCATTGTTGTGGAGTTATACGAATTTGTAAAATAAAATTTACTTGCGCACGCCGTAGGATCGCAATCACTCAGACGCGACTTCCGAATTCGTAGCCGAGATCGTAAGCCAATGCATTGTTGTGGAGTTATACGAATTTGTAAAATAAAATTTACTTGCGCACGCCGTAGGATCGCAATCACTCAGACGCGACTTCCGAATTCGTAGCCAAGATCGTAAGCCAATGCATTGTTGTGGAGTTATACGAATTTGTAAAATAAAATTTACTTGCGCACGCCGTAGGATCGCAATCACTCAGACGCGACTTCCGAATTCGTAACCAAGATCGTAAGCCAATGCATTGTTGTGGAGTTATACGAATTTGTAAAATAAAATTTACTTGCGCACGCCGTAGGATCGCAATCACTCAGACGCGACTTCCGAATTCGTAGCCGAGATCGTAAGCCAATGCATTGTTGTGGAGTTATACGAATTTGTAAAATAAAATTTACTTGCGCACGCCGTAGGATCGCAATCACTCAGACCCGACTTCCGAATTCGTAGCCAAGATCGTAAGCCAATGCATTGTTGTGGAGTTATACGAATTTGTAAAATAAAATTTACTTGCGCACGCCGTAGGATCGCAATCACTCAGACGCGACTTCCGAATTCGTAGCCAAGATCGTAAGCCAATGCATTGTTGTGGAGTTATACGAATTTGTAAAATAAAATTTACTTGCGCACGCCGTAGGATCGCAATCACTCAGACGCGACTTCCGAATTCGTAACCAAGATCGTAAGCCAATGCATTGTTGTGGAGTTATACGAATTTGTAAAATAAAATTTACTTGCGCACGCCGTAGGATCGCAATCACTCAGACGCGACTTCCGAATTCGTAGCCGAGATCGTAAGCCAATGCATTGTTGTGGAGTTATACGAATTTGTAAAATAAAATTTACTTGCGCACGCCGTAGGATCGCAATCACTCAGACGCGACTTCCGAATTCGTAGCCGAGATCGTAAGCCAATGCATTGTTGTGGAGTTATACGAATTTGTAAAATAAAATTTACTTGCGCACGCCGTAGGATCGCAATCACTCAGACGCGACTTCCGTATTCATAGACAAGATCGTCGATCCAAGGCATCGTCATGGTATTATACAAATTTGTAAAATAAAATTTACTTGCGCACGCCGTACGAACGCAATCACTCAGACGCGACTTCCGAATTCATAGCCAAGATCGTAATCCAAGGCGTCGTCGTGGAATTATACAAATTTTTAAAATAAAATTTTCTTGCGCACGCCGTAGGATCGCAATTACTCAGACGCGACTTCCGAATTCATAGCCAAGATCGTAATCCAAGGCATCTTCGTGGAATTATACAAATTTATAAAATAATTTTTTTTTGCGCACGCCGTAGGATCGCAATCACTCAGATACGAATCTATAAAAAAACTATTTCGAAGCTAATTACAATATCGCGGACAGTAAGGCGCTTCTTTGACATTTTTCATAGAACAGCAGGCATTTATCATTATTAATTATTACTTTAATACCTACATATATTATCAACATTCAAATTTTATAGTACGTAACTAAAAAAAATCATAATAAACTGTAAAAGAGTCATATAAAAGTTAGAAATAAATTAAATCACTTGTGTATGTAATTTTTATTTTATTAATTTAACATTACTTTTAATACACCAGAATATTACGTAAAGTATATAATAAGCATATTAATTTATTGAAATATTAAGAGAAGAATAAATAATATTAAAAAATATTTCCGGATGCCGAGTTTCAGGTGTGAACTTATCCGACATAGGCAAACGAAAAAGATAAACACGTATAGTAAGTAGAGAGGTATCGAGCAAATGATATTATTTATTCATACCATTGACCAAGTATCGAAGATTCCTACCAAATATTTCATAATCTAAGAATGATACCGCCATCGACCAAGTATCGAAGATTCCTACCAAATATTTCATAATCTAAGAATGATACCGCCATCGACCAAGTATCGAAGATTCCTACCAAATATTTCATAATCCAAGAATGATACCGTTAGTGGCATCTATTGAGTATTTTTGTAAACTATGGCCCAAAGTATGCATTCTGCATAATTTTAAAATTGACTTCATTCTAAACCCTGTGTATATTTTATTATAACGGTAAAATGTTACTTTGAGGACAGGTAGATTGGGCCTGTCTCCAAACTATCCAACTGTCCTCAAAGTATAGGCGCGCTTGAAAAACTGTCCTCATTTGATGCTCCCCGCATATATATATATATATATATATATATGTACATATATTTTTTTTGCATTACCTTCACACAGTAGGTCCAGAGGAAAATAATTCGCCTCAGGGCCTACGTCATCTTTGGGGATGCTGTGTGGAGGGTCTTTTTAGGGAAAGGAAGGAGAGGTAGTAGTGGGAAGGAAAAATATATGATGGGTGGGCAGGAATCTGGGAGTCAGTGTGTCCAGGAGTGACGGACGTATGAATCAATATCTTGAACTGCAGTGCAAGGCGAAGAGTTGAGGGATTCTGGCTGGAGAGTTCAAAAGACATCCTCAACCAGTCTCTCTCGATCCGGCCCGCCACGCAGTAGGTGGGCAGACACATCGGCCGTCAAGATTTTGACAAACCTTACCCCAAAAACCTGGGCACCCCTGCTAAGTTACCAAACTTGAAACACTTGAAGTGACCTATGGCAGAGGTGTTGGATATTAAATAAATGGTTCCTGGGGCGGTGGTACCGATACCGCCTCCCAAAATGCAACAACTAGACTAAATACAAAAAAAATTCACGTGAAAATTGTGTTATTAGTTTTGGTGCTATGCCAACTGATATTCAAGTCAACTGAACTTCTCTTTGAAAAGTCATCAAAAGCTATGAAAATTTTTTTTTTAATTAACCAATAACCCTAACCTAACGTAACATATTTAAGTTTAAAAAAAAATTTCATCACTTTTAATAACTTTTGTTATTTGTTTTTGGGGTGTTATGCCGTGTTGCGCTACCTCCTTCTTTAGCCAACGTTTCGGACAGTGTTGCAGTGTCGTCCATCATCAGCGCAGATCACACATCCACCGGATCTGCTCTGATGATGGACACTGCAACTCTGTCCGAAACTTTGACTAAATAAGGAGGTAGCGCAACACGGCATAACACCCCAAAAACAAATAACGAAAAAAAAAGGTTCTGAGTTGATTTCATTCATTTATTCACCGTTATTCCTTACATAGTATAAAATGAAGTCGCTCAAAATGTAGGTATGTGCGCGTTAATCTTTTAAACAACGCAACAGATTTTCATACGGTTTTCACCAATAGGTAGAGTGATTGAAGAGGAATGTTTATATGTATAATACATGTAAATTATATTAGAGAAAAGCCGATAAATTCAAAGAAAACATATTTTTGTGCGATTTAAAACGGCTGGCGGGCCGTACTATAGTTTTGAAATTCGTTCTTCGGAAGAAATTATTGGAAAATAAATGTCCTAGACTAGAGTAAGAAGGTATTTGATTTTCCCTTTTCAAATATCCAGTGTTGCATTGCAAGCATTGTATAATTAGTGGCGAGTTAATTAGTTTATATACATGCTTATTATAGTAGAGAAAAGCCGAGAAATTCAAATATTCAATTCAGGCAGCGGGCAGCGGGCAGCTTGCAAGCGGGTGAGGTAGATTTTATAAAGATTGGGTAATGGCGTTGTGTTTCGTTAGCCACAGCAACGTGTGGCCGGGTCTGCTAGTTTTTATATATTTTTAATTTATTTACAAACTTTGTTATAGAAATAATAATCAAAATAAAATAAAAATTTCAACTAACAAATAAAAATAACAAAGTCTAAACCAGGAAATGACGACGCTGTGAAAGCAACATCATAACAATAATTTGTTATTACAAGTTACATCCATTAATATTATTGCATCCATTGCAATTTACGTTGTCTATTACTTGGTATTATGGCGAGCATCGAACCATACAATAATTTCGACCTCCCAATAATTTATTACGTCATGAAATATTATGACAGAGGTAAATAATTTTCAACGCTTTCCGTTAGTTATATAATTTCATCAATGCTGTTTTCAGGCAACCAGAAATTATCGATTAAAAGTGTGAATGATACGATACTAATTAATAAATAGGCGAAAATAGCAATTATTACTTTTTAACCCGTCAGCCTAATCAGTGGCGTAGCGAGGGGGGGGGGGCGGGAGAGGCCATCCGAAGGGGGGTGACACCCGACCGTGGAAAAAAAATTACCAAGGATATTGCACCAAAATATTGTATACAAGCACAATGTCTATAATTTACATTTTCATAGCTCTACGGCTTCCCGTGGAGTGCCCCGAATTTTGTGTCGCTCGGTCTTTTTATAGGCGAAAATAGCCTATGTTTTTGGAGGAGTATTTTTATCCCTGGTAGCGTAGGGAGTGTGGCGAACCCATCGCTCAGGGAGTGGAAACACAAACCTGCAATAGCCATCCCAAGCCAAGGTCTGAGCTACCGTGCTCAGGCTGAATGTCCTGGGGAACAGCGTCACGAACGGTGCCTCCGAGAAACAAGGTCGCATCTCGGAGTATTTAGACCTCACTCCAGCACTCACGGCTCTGCTGGAGTGGACCTTCTAATTCCCTGGTAACTCGTGGGACGAAAAAAAATTGGACCATTCTAAAACTAGGGGTCTTTTGGGAACCAAGGAGTGCTGAGGCCACCTCTGTGGATTTCCTTCCTGGGGCCGTAGGAGGAACCAAGAGGAGAAACCGTGGAGAGGTGAGCTGAGGCCACCTCCATGAACTCTTCCCTTGTGGGGCCTTCAAGGAACCAAGGGGAAGGGCATCCTTCCAGCGCGGGGCCTTTGTGGAACCAAGGAGGAGTGAAGTGGAGAGATGATGTCCTCTTCCCATGTGGGGCCTTCGAGGAACCATGTAGGAGTGAAGTGGAGAGATGATGTCCTCTTCCCATGTGGGGACTTCGAGGAACCATGTAGGAGTGAAGAGGAGAAATGAGGCCATCTTGGTGAACTCTTCCTCTGTGGGGCCTTTAAGGAACCAAAGAGGAGAGATGAAGTTTTCTTCCCTCCCGGGCCCTCAGGGAACCAAGGTGAGTGGACTCTTCCCTTGTGGGGCCTTTAGGGAACCAAGGGGAGGTGGACTCTCCGTCGTGGAGCCTTCGGGGAACCAAGGTGGAGTGAAGAGGGGAAATGAGACCTGGGAAGACACATTGTCGAACCAGAAGATAAAGCTTCATTTCCAATGACAATCCTGGTGAACTTTATAAAAGGGATGTATGTAGAAATTAACGTTTTTGAATTCAATGTTAAAATTTCTCGGCTACCGGGTTTCTTATTAATTGAATTCGTTCAATAATTCAGGGCTGTCCATCTCTTCTGAGTTCAACCAAGTGACTCCCGATGCCGTCGATTGGCTGAATAACCTCAGCTCAGCAACCCTCTTTGACCTCCACCAACTATCCCCAACGAAAAAGAAGAAGGTCATAGGCGGTGTCAATTAATTAACCTTAACATTGAATTAGACTCAACACTTTCATTAGGCGGAGTTCATTAACTTCCGACAATGCGGGTGCCACCTTTTCACCGAGGGACGTTCTCACGCGACAATCATGGGAAATTTCGCTGCTTTTTTCGATAGTGTGTGAACATAGCACCGCGGGCGGGCTATCTCGCACGTCATAATATTGTGTCGCGTGTGGTTCCGTGAAAAACAGAATAGTGACAAGAACAACATTGAAGAATGTTAAAGCAAAGAGCAAATCTAACCAACAAACCGAACCCAACCAACAAACTTAACCCAACCAACAAACCTAACCTAACCAACAAACCTAACCTAACCAACAAACCTAACCAAACCAATAAACGTAATCTAACCAACACACCTAACCTAACCAAACCAACAATTCAATAATTGATTCATTTTGAAAACAAAGAGTATATATAAAATATTTATGACGGATAAGATTTAAACTAACAGAAACAAAACTTGCCGTTTAAATTGTGCTTCATTGATGTTAAATATGTATATAGTTATTCGATGTGATTCTATTTAACAACAAGCTAGATCTCTCGACTGGCATGACCATTGGCTAGTTAGTTCTGCAAGCCGGGAGATAAAACATTCTATGCTGTCGGTGACGGAGATAACCATCGGGAACATAGAAACTAATGCTCTCCATGATAGTCGAGTTTTCAAACAAACCACGAATCAGTCTGAAGAAATGTGTTACAATGAGCATATCCATTCTGACCCATAGAAGGTTATACAAGGTCCAGAACAACACGGAAATTTCACGATCTTCAATTGAATGTTTTGTGGATTAAATTTAACCTATCGTATATTTTATTGACTGAAACACATTCCTAGAACAATAAACTATTTACCAAAATAACATTACTTGCGTAATTACGTAAATTGATAGGTTTTATGATGTTTTATTCGAGGTACACGCATGTCACGCATCGGCAATGTGACGCGGCCGCCAAAATGACAGTTCGAGATGCCCACAGATAAAAATTATTTTAAAATATTTTGTGGCTACAGAGTGAATGAAATCTTTACCAATACCATAGGGAATGTTGGCGCTAGCATTTCTGACCGTGTTCTTATACAAATTTTGTACATAGAAGGGTAAAAATCGTATATAAAAATATATTTTTTTCGCGCATGCGCAAGACCTGCGCACATACCGCCCGACGGAAAATTTAATATAAATTATTCGGAGTGACCGGTTGCATTGTAGCTTTTTCTATGGTAAAGGGCGATAATAGAGCTAGCGATTCTGACCGTGTTTTTCATACACTTTCTTTATACATTAGGGTCAAAATTGAATTTCAAAGTGCCGCGGCCACCTCTGGGATACCGGGTGCCGAATGGCCCCCAAGAGGTTAAAAAAAAAGTGGGTAGGGTAGAGCCACGAGTAGTAGCCATACTTCCTCCGGTAAAGAAATCTCAGAAATTTCTTCTGAACCTTCTCCAACATGTTACTTCATATAAGAGTTAGGACCTTCCAAAAGTTGATAAAATTGCCTGATTTACGCCATCAACAGACGTTCAGTATACAAACTAACTAACCATCACGCCGTTTCCCGCAGGGGTAGGCAGAGAGGACGGACCACCAAACAACTCGGTCTTCGCACACACTATTTGCCTCATTCACATTCATACATCGTCTCGTACATACTCTTCTATTATTCTGACTCTTCACATGGCCCGTCTCAAGTATCTGATTCACTTGATCATGCCATGTCTTCCTCGAGCGTCCACGACTTCTTCTACCATTCACATTTGAGTCATATATTCTTCTTATACTCCTTTTTTCGTTCATTCGCTCTACATGCACAAACCATCTGACATCCCTTTCTTAATCTTACTCATTACGCTTACATCAGCCATGCATTCTTCGCGGATCTCCACATTCTGAGGACTGTGATTTGCTTACCACTAATCACTGTCCTAAACACTGTCCTCGAGTAAACAGGCCATAAGATGTACCTTAGATGTACCAAGTAACGGTAAGATAAGTACCTACTCTAGCAGTTTAATACATAGAGCAGTGATGTTCAACATTTTTAGCCGTGGGGCCGATTTATTCATTTTCAATTTGTTCGCGGGCCGCAGGAGGTAGGGTACAACAGCTTGACATTATTAAATATGCTGTCAGTGGCATCGCAAACCTCGAAACGGTTATTTTTTAATAAAACAAATATAGAACGGCCGGCGTAGTCTAGCGGTAAGGCTCTTGACTCGCAATCGTAAGGTCGGAGGATTTAATCCCGGCATGGGCAAATAAATGTTATCTGAATAATTTGTGTTATTTCGCAATTAATTAATTTAAAATAATGTATAGTATATTTGCGGCACGATCCAGAGTGGAAGATACTCTCAGTATCGCCCTGGTGTAAGACCACCATTCAGAATTTAAAAGTTGCTTGGAATGGCGTTAGCCGTGTTTGGTGACCAGATCTGAATAGCCAGATACTTCCCCACCTTCTTTCCCATCTCCTTCCCCTCCCTACTACCTTCAGCCACACAACATATGCCATAGTCTCACTGGCTCCAGACGGGAGCAGCTGAGACTCTTGTGAGGTATTACTATAAAAAATATTTTAAAAAAGAACTTAAAAAAACTAAGCGCCGCAGGCAAAAAAATTATAACTCCAAGGCTAAACCAATAAATGCTAACGATTTTTTATTATTCTAATATATATAAAAATGTATAAAAATACCAATTTGCAATTTTAGACTACTGTTAATTTTTATCTTCGAAAAGTTAGTAAAAAAAACTTTTGGTATTTTATAAAAGGGGAACCTTAACATAGATTTAAACAAAAATAGTGTTGCTCTGCGTATTTGAATTTTTTTCTACACTTTAACCTTTCAAAGGCCAGGAACGCGCCCGCGCGCGAGACTGGAATTTCAAAAAAGAATATTAATTCAAATAATTTGGATGCGATTTTAAATTTTTTGTATAAAGAAACTGTACCAAGGAAAAAGTCAGAATAGCTTCCTCCATTCTTGTTCTTAAGGTAATTTCCAAAAATTTTTCCAAAAAACCCTGGCCCTTGACAGGTTAAATCGAATCAGGAAATTTTGTCTTTTTAAGAATACGGTATGTAAAAAATATTTTTAGCGGATGATTCAAAACTTTGAAGAAATTATTAATTGCTTTCGTGTTTAATTCACAGGACCCCATTTAATTTAAAAAAAAAAATTAATAATGTTATCCAGTTCGTTCTGCAAGTATTTTAGATTCTTTGTTATTGGGATAGCTGTTTCGACTTACAAGGACTAGACAGTTTGTACTAGACTGAAAATGGAGTAAGCCGAAACAGCTGTCATAATAATAAAGAAACTAAAATACTTGCAGAAAGTTATTAAATTTGTTTTAAATTAAAAAAAAAAAAAATTTTTTTTTTTACAGTGAATACCGCACAAGAATCTCAACTGCTCCCGTCTGGAGCCAGTGAGACTATGGCATCCCCAATTGGGGTATGTTGTGAGGCTGAAGGTAGCGGGGAGGGGAAGGAGGTGGGGAAGAGGAAGGTTGGGAAGTACCTGGCTATTCAGATCTGGTCACTAAACACGGCTAAAGCCATTTTCAAGCAACGTTTCTTCCACTCTAGAACATGCCGCAAATATACTATATATAATTTTAAATGAATTAATTGTGAAATTACACAAATTAATCAAATAAAATTTATTTGCGCATGCCGGGTTCGAACCCGCGACCTCCGGAATGTGAGTCAAGAGTCTTAGCCACTGGACTACGGAGGTCGTCGAAAATAAAATACTTACTATACAAAAACTGTCGAATATTCTGTACCGCAATTTTTTTATTATATTTGGGCAGTACGAAAAGGCTCGTGGGCCGCACGAATTGGGGTCGCGGGCCGCAGGTTGCTCATCTCTGCAGTAGAGGCTGTTGAAGATGCCAGAGTTAAAAGCTAACTGGAATACAGTAATTATGATTTTGGAGTTGCTAGGCGTGACGAAGCAATAAAATCATCTACTATTCTTAATAACAGAGCCGGTCTCGGAATTCGGAATAACCATTATAATAATATTAATTGGGAGGACTCTCATACAACACTTAATATGGATTTGAGGCGAAAGTACCCAAAAAAACTGATTTTTGAAATAAAACTTCTTTACGCACGCTCGACTTGGGGGGAAAGCTGGTTAATGCGTTACGAAAAGTGGTGATTGTTAAATGTCATGCGAACGGTAATCAATGTGAACGGTGATCTATTGCTAGGCGAACGGTCGGATCTTTACGCACGCTTGACTTGGGTTGTGATAAGGATAAGGATGGTCACCCCAAGGTCGTAGGTCACCCCGAGGTCGTAGGTCACCCCAAGGTCGTAGGTCACCGCAAGGTCGTAGGTCACCCCAAGGTCATAGGTCACCCCAAGGTCGTAGGTCACCCCAAGGTCGTAGGTCACCCCAAGGTTGTAGGTCACCCCAAGGTGGTAGGTCAGCCAAGGTCGTTGGTCACCCCAAGGACGTTGGTCACCCAAGGGCGTAGGTCACCCCAAGGTCGTAGGTCACCCCGAGGTCGTAGGTCACCCCAAGGTCGTAGGTCACCCCAAAGTCGTTGGTCACCCCAAGGTCGTAGGTCACCCCAAGGTCGTAGGTCACCCCAAGGTGGTAGGTCACCCCAAGGTCGTAGGTCACCCCATGGTCATATTTCACCCTAATGTCATGTCACCCATAAGTCATAGGTCACCCCGTTCGCTACGTTTGGTAACTTAACAGGGATACCTGGGTTCATTTGGCGAGGTTTGTCTTGTAGTTTTACTTCAGTCGTGTGGTCTAAAGCACACTTTTTTTTTAATCTTAAGTGTAAATATTTAGTATTGATGTGGGCTATTTTATTTGTTTGTGTTATAAATTACAAAAGTTGGGTCATTAAATACTAGTAAATCAAATTTTCGTGATTTTACCACCTGCCCCTATACCTACAGCCCCGTATTTTGCCATAGGGTCTTTTTTGCTAGGAAATATGGGGATTTTTTAATAAATTATTTTTACATGTAAGACAAAAAAGTAAGGTGACGATAACATTTATAATTAATTTGCCTAATAAAATATGTTTTTATTTTTTTGTTATTGGTAATGTTAGTTAGAAAAAACGTAACGTTTTATAGATAGAATTTGTCTGTCGTCGCCCCTCTAGATTTCTTCCCTTAGAAGCTTCCACTGCCCCCCTGAGAGCCTTCAGCGCCCACAGGGGGGGCGTTATTGCCCACTTTGAGAAAGACTGATCTACGTTGTGGGTGATAATGATATTGACATCACAATCTAACGGTAAGGTGGGTCATTTTTATAACTTTTTATGTTTGCATTAAAAAAATTGTACGTTTAGTTTAAATCATAGACATATGAATATTAGTAGACCAGAACATAAAGGTGAGGGGTAGACAACAACTACAGCGGGGCGCAGAGCGGGAAGATGTCTTTGGAGATATGTGATTCGTCAATAACGCAATATTACAGTATATAGGCAACTCGCATTATAATATCACCATTTAGTTCTTAAAAGTAAACTTCTTTTGAATTAATAGACCTTTTTACATGGGAGCGCGAATTGCTCGCCGCGTAATGAACAAATTTGCGAAGTCTAAATACGGCAAAGTAAAGTTCGCTTATTTTCAGACTCCAATATTTTGTTGCCGTATTTAATTAGGACACTTTTACAAATGTTTCATAATATACTTACCCCAATAAACATCGACGAGCACACGCCATGTATCTCGAATGATAGTATATATTTACACGTTTTCAAAACACAACACAACAGTTTAAACAATAAGTTAATTACCGGTATTTTAACCACTTTATTATAATACCAAAAAATGCCACTTCCACAAACCTTCATACGGTACTGTCTATAAAACATCTAACGTTATCGAGATTGGAATTACTATTTATGCTCTCGGGCTCTTGGATATAAAACTTAAAGGAATTTCAAACATAAGTTATTTTTATGCCTGACAGTTGTTACGCCTTCTTGGTGTGTTGTAGGTACCTACTAACATTTTATAAGGCTTATTTTAGGAATGGGACTGCGGCATTCTCCGTCGCCTTTTTTTTCAATTTCACGTGGTTACCTCGTCAAATCACAGGAGACCCAAAACATCATACGCCGTTTTAATAACAGGAGTTTCCCAGAATTGTCCCAGAGCGACCGTGCATTATTAAAAGTTAGATATCTCTCTTCCTGTCATGCGAACATTTGTGATTTCTCTTACGTTAGAACGCGAAAGAAATAATACTTCTCATTGCGTTAGAAATATACGAGCTATATTGTTTAGATATTTTACAAATCCGACTATAAGTGACGGATTTATTTCGCGCCATTTTATAATAAAATTGTATGAAGGTGATAAAAAGTGAAGTGACAGTTTTATTACAAATTTTCCTAAAGCCTCGATGACATTGAGCGAGTTTACAAGCTACAATCTGGGAAATTCACTATCTGTTACTAAACTCGCTCAGTGTAATCGTATTACTTGCCAACTAGCGGATTGTTGACAATCTACGAAAAAAGTTGAAAGGTCGTCAATTCTACTTGCTACTCGCTTACTCGTGATTAGTTTATTGATGCGCTCAAAATGGCGGCCAACAAACAGCTGATAAATTAATGCAGTTTGATCATAGATCTGCGATATATCATGGTTTCGTTTTTCTATACCACAGATTCTCAAACTTATTTTTACCACTGGCGCCCACTTTGAGATTAAAAAAAAAACTATATATATATATAAATATTTTTAAAAAATCAGAGTGCGCAATTCACACGCGGAAGGAGTGAAATCTTCAGAAAACTAAAGTAGAAAAGAGTAAGGAGACTACGAAGCATTTTTTTTTATCAATGTGAAGGATGATTTTTTTCAATTTTTTTTCGTCGAATTTCAGTGCACCTTTTCCTATACATTTGGTCATCCTTTTAGTATATATAGTACATTCAGTTTTCAAACAGCTCGCGTGCCACCTATTACAATTTTTTTATTAAAATTTTCCTATATTACAAATATTCATTGTTCATTTTAAGAACTTGGCAGCTAAAATAGGCACTTATTTAAAATATTTATAATTCTTGATTCGATTCAAAGTATTGGCGAGTACTTCAAATAAGTTCATTAATTTAAAGAATTTCAAAAATTAAATTATGATTTAAAAAACAATGTTTTGGTAAAGTAATTCTCAAATTTTAACATTTTTGACAGTTTCACAAGAGTTTTTGTAATGATTAAAAAACTTTTCTGATGTATTGTCATGTGGTTATAATAATCCAGAAACCTTCACGGGGGCTTAAAGAAGGTATTTTGAAATTTTCAAACATTTCCTTTACTTAATATAGCAGTATATAGATATCTCATATAGGATCATCATTCAAAAATATTTCAACTTTAAAAAATTTATATACATCCTTAATACGTAGTCAAGTCGAATATAACTCCTCGATCTGGTCCCCCGATTTTAAAATACATTCAGATTCAATCGAAAAAATTCAACACAAATTATTAATTTTAACCTCGGTATTCCCATTGAAAACATAAATTATAATTACTTGATGAAAGAATTAAATTTATTAAGACTCTCAGATCGAAGAATTATATCCGACTTAATATTTATGTTCAAAATTGTAAATGGTAGCATAGACAGTCCTGATTTAACTAAGCTCATTGAATTTCATATTCCCACGAGAACCACTCTTTCTAAAATCCTTTTTAAATGCAACAATAATCGGACTGAATATACGAAACACTCGCTTTTACCTAGGTTGCATGAAGTTACTAATAGATATGCAGATGTGATAGATCTATTTAACTGCACGAAACATAGGTACAAGAAGGCTATTAATCACTATTAATTTTATTTGTATTATAGATTTTTGCATGGAAATGTATCTCTGGTGTTTTCTCCCAATGTAACGTCACAATTAACTGTTATACATACACTGTTTTATCATTACTTATAATTTGCATAAGAATTTGTGATATGTAATTGGTTTATTAAAATAAAATAACTTAGTTTACATCACTTTATTTTTTATATTTTATACTATCAACATGTTTCGTGAACCATGTTCACTTCTTCAGGAATAAAAGTATACTAAAGTTAAAAAATTAATTATAGATTACCTATGAAGAGAAGAAATTGAAGGAGGGGAAAGGGTTGACAATGGTGGGAGTTTCGAATAATTGGGGATTACCAAGCTATTAGAAGTAAAAGGCCGGTTAAGTGGGAAGATATTTAAAACAGGGTTAAAAAAAAAATTTTGCTTATTAATTATGTCAGCTTTGGAATTTACATTTTTTCTTATTTCTAAAATTTCTAAATTATTGATTTGCGATGTTTTATATCCTGTATGTAATATTTGAAGACCTGAATTTATGTCAAAGCTATGATCATATTTTAATAAATGGTCTGCGAACTCAGAATCGCTATTGCCATTTAGTGCTCTGAGGTGCTCTTTAACCCTAATCTCAAAGTTTCTATAAGTTCTACCTATATAAAACGAACTACAATCATTACAATTGAGTTTGTAAACCCCAGATTTTTTTTGTTTTAATTTCGCTATCTTTATTGTTGAGATATTTCTTCAATTTGTTATTTGTGTAAAACGCTGGTTGAATAGTACCGGGAATATTTTTACTAATAATTTTTGACGTATCGTTGTCGACAAATAAAATTCTACGCCAATGTTTATTGTTATCTTTAGAAATAGGGTAAATATATAATTTGAAAAAATTATGTTTAATTTTTTTATTTAGTAACAACCTTTTAGAAGAGGTTTTCTTCGAAAAAAAAATGTAATTGGTGTTTATGGCATGCATACTTATGCCGTTTGTATTAAATAAATAAATAAATATACTCATATACATAGGTACATACACCAAAGCAACATATTTTTATGAATAGATTTGTATGCCGTCGCCCCTCTAGATTTCCTTACTGCCCTCTGAGAGCCTCTAGCGCCCACGGGGGGGTTATCGCCCACTTTGAGAAAGACCGATCTATGCTATGGGTGACAATGATATTGACATCACAATCTAACGGTTGTAACTTAAACAGTTTTCACAGGTGAGTTAAGTTAGATAAAGTTGCCTACAGTTGTAATCTTTATTTAAGCATCTCTGTGGGAATATCTGATCAAGAGACAACAGCTGCTACTAACCACTGTTAAATTCCCATTGTTGCAAAGGCATAAAGCCCAGAATTAAATTAAATAATGATAGAAGAAATCTTCAACAAGTGTGAACACCGTTAAATTAAGGTACTCGTAGATGAGGTACTTGGAAGTGAACTGTGAAGTTTAATTCTCTTCCCCAAGCTACTTTGTCACATCACACTAAAAGTTCGTTAGCTGGGGTCAGGAGGGAGGCGTCTACTAATATCTACAGGAATTCCAAAAACTGAAAAAATCGAACTAATATCTATGGGAATCAAAGTGTTGACGAATATCTACAGCTCAAACTGTTGATTAATATCTATGAGAACCAAAGTGTTGACGAATATCTACAGTACTGTCAGAGGTTGGATTTGCAATTATGTATAGCATATTGGAATAACGTAATATTGCGTATGCAGTTTAAAAAACTTAATTTATGTAAGTATGTATGTAAAAATCCCTAATATCGGACTATTGGACACATTTAGCTGATTAGTCCAACCTACGCTCTGTAGATATTAGTTCAACCTACGCTCTGTAGATATTAATCAACACTCTGAAGTTCGTAGATATTAGTTCAACATATGAGCTGTAGATATTCGTCAAACATACGGGCTGTAGATATTAGTATCTGGAGTCGTCAGGAGTTCTTCTTAAGGGCCCGCAACCCGAATTTATAGAGATTTCTTACATATCTCCCTTAAAAATTTGAAGTTTTTAAGCTCTTAAAAAAATATATGTTATTTTTTAAGATAATATCTAGATGTTGCCCGCGCCGAAACGCAAATTATATGAAATTCCCTCGATAGAAAAAAATCGCAAAGTATGATCCAAAAATTATTAAAAACAAGGCTGTTTCTATTATCATATAAATTATATTTGTGAAAAAATTCACAATGTTTCTTTAAATGATACTTAAGATGCTCCCCACAAGATTTTTGCTCTATTTTAAACGAGTTGTGTTTTATTAAACATTTTCGCAATTTTCGCATCGATTTTGTCGCTGTAAATGTTAGCGCGCTCCTCTAACATTCGTAATTTCGTATCTCTTGTAACATATCTATTTCGCGAGTAGGTACTGCTTAAAGCAGGTACTGTTTATTGTCTATTAATTTTTTATTTTTTTATTTAACTTTGTTGGTTGGCGAAACTGCAACGACACCGGAAACGTCGTTCGGGGAAAGATGGCGGCGGACATAACGTAGTTTTGTGTGCGGGAGCAGATTTTCGGGGCGATTGGGATTATGGTGTGAGTTACCAAGGCGATGTAGCCTAGAAAGTTTGTTTTTACACGTCACGTGAGTGTGTGACAACTCTAATGGCACTGTAGCCGATTTATTTTGTTCAATCCCTCGCCGGATGCCGCGAGATAGTTTTGTCCGCGTGCTGATGTCAATTTACACCAAATTCATCGGGTGATGAACTGCCCGCAAGGATTCTTTGCTGGTGAATCCTTTGGCCGATGAGGTTCCCTCATGCCGCTTGATGGGTGAGGACCTTCCGTGCTCGTTTTGTTGGGTGGATTCCCTTAACTGATGAAGCGGCTCCTAGACTCTGGTTGGACCCGCCAACATTCCTTTGTTGTTCCTTTGGGCCGGTGAGATTCCCCATGCCGCCTGATGGATGGAGGCTCATCCGAGCTTTTTGTGTTGGGAGGACTCCCTTTAACCAAGCGCCCCATGACGTGCTGAACGGCGTTTTGGGGTTTGCTATTTACGATTGCTGTTGAGGATTGCTCTTCACGATTGGAAGAGAATCACGACGACGAGACGTACGCGCTTTTAATAACCAACCGTAATTTTTGATAACTCTCTCTCTCCAAATCTGATAGATGCCAAAGGTATTTATGTTTCTTTGTTAACCTTTCTTTGATGTTATTTGCAAAGTGCAATAAAGCTTTCTTTTACATTTCAATAGAAAAATACTTTTATTCATTTATATGCATGATCTCTGATCCCTATCTCCACCATCCTGAGATGGATGTTCTTTTTGCTCTGAGAGGCTGTCGGATGACAAAGGTAGGTAACCTACATAAAATAATATTACACTCTCCATCTTCTTCTTTTCGAGCCCGATTGCGGAGCCTTAAGTCGGTTCCTCAATTGCTTTGGATCGTGACCCCTACTTTAATTTCTATAATTAAATTGTTGGCAGATAGTTGAGAGTCTATTGTGGATGCCTAGCTCTTCGTCGATCTGGACATTATGGAGAAAAAAAAATTGTCATTGAGATGTGAAGTTTTTTTCGACAAATTGTACATTTACTTATTTTAAATGTTTAAAATACTAGAACGTTACAAAAAAAAAACATGTTTTTTTATTTTTTATTATTATTAAGTTAAAAGAAACATAATATTTCGCTTTCTTAACTTAAATACAGAGCTTATATAGTACAGTAGTAAGAAGTAATATTTTTAATTTTGTTCCGACATTTTGAGTTTAAATAGTTTTTTTTTAAATGTTTTTATATTATTTTCCGTTTTTAGGTTATCTGGAAGGAGATTATATATATGAACTCCCTCGTGACCAATACTTCTCTTGCCGCTTTCAGTCTTGACAGTATTTGTGTACAATTTATTGTGCTGTCTAGTATAATGTTCGTGTACTTGTGATGTTTTTATAAATGTTGTGTTTGTGTGTATAAGTCCATTTTGTATTTTGTAGATTAAAAGGCATATGTTATATTCGTACAATGTTCTTATTTTCAAAAGGTTCATTTCCTGGTATAGTTTTTGTTGGAATTAATTCCGGGTTACATTAAATAAACCAAGTACCTAACGTCATTTGTTGTACTGTTGTGTATTTAGTTATCTATGCTTCTATGAATAAAAATCTCTGTCTATCATCTTGCCTTGAACAAGTCGGTTGTTTTATTTCTTTATCACATCAGGTTATGGGCCCAGTATGTCCTATAGTTTTCTAGCAGTGAAGTAAAGTTTGTTGTGATTTTTTTGGTAGCTAGAATAGGCGTTGGCTGTGGTGATAAGGAGACAAAAGAAAACGATGCAAAAGCGAAAGCCAGATTGATTTTAACTATTGATCCGTCATTGTATGTTCATATTAGAGAGGCAAAAAGTGCTGTGAACTTATGGGAAAAGCTGAAATCTATGTTCGATGACTCAGGATTCTCCAGAAGAATAACTTTGCTGAGGAACCTAATTTCGATTCGTCTAGAAAGTTGCGAGTCAATGACAAGCTACGTCACGCAAGTAATCGAAACGGCGCAAAGATTATCTGGTACGGGCTTTCAGATCGGAGATGAATGGATTGGCAGCCTGCTGTTGGCCGGTTTACCTGAAAAATACTTCCCCATGATCATCGCTATAGAGCATTCCGGTATCGCCATTACTGCTGATGTCATGAAGGCCAAATTACTTGACCTTGTAGGAAATGAAGGCGAACACACGTCTTCCGGTGGTGGCGCTTTCTTGGGTAGAGGGCAGCACAGTCGCCAACAGTATTCTAAAGTTGGCAGCACTGGCAGAAGTGACAGTTCTAATTATGAACGTCGTAGTTCGTCGTCTATGGTCAGTTCGAATGTAAACAAAACTGACAGAAATAACATAAAGTGTTACCGTTGTCGTCAATACGGTCACTATAAATCGCAGTGTAAACAGAATGATCAGCAACAAATGAAGAAAACTAATGCGTTTTCGGCTGTTTTCTTGAGCGGGAATTATAGTAAAAAAGATTTTTACTTAGACAGTGGTGCGAGTATTCACATGACGCCGGATGTAAACCTAATAAAAAATGCATCTTATTCGCCAAAGATCAAGGAGATAATAGCAGCAAATCAAAGTGCTATGCCTGTATTGTGCATTGGTAGTGTAGACATAATAACAGTCACTACAAATTACAAATTTGAGGTTACTTTGAAAGAAGTTTTATGTGTTCCTAATCTTACCACAAATTTGATCTCAATATGTCAACTCATAAAGAATGGCAATAGTGTAGAATTCAAAGATGATTGTTGCTGTGTTTACAACAAAAAGAAGGATTTGGTGGCAGTTGCTACACAAATAGATGGTGTTTACAAGTTGAGGTTAGATAATCAACAGTGTTTGTTTACATCTACTTCAGTGAGCGATGTGACCTGGCACAGGAGAATGGGACATTTAAATGTAAATGACTTGAATAAAATGCGAGACGGTGCAGTCACGGGTATATCATACACAGATAAGTGTAAGATTGACAAGAGTACTTGCACAATATGTTGCGAAGGAAAGCAGTCGCGACTACCTTTTGTCCATGCAGCAACAAGAAGCAGCAATTCATTGGATCTAGTACATGGGGACGTGTGCGGACCCATGGAGATAACCTCAATTGGTGGATCGAGATACTTTCTTGTATTTATTGATGACTACTCACGTATGGCTTTTGTTTACTTTCTTAAAAATAAAAGTGAAGTATTCAAGTATTTTAAGGAATTTAAGTCATTAGTTGAAAATCAGCAAAATAGAAAAATAAAAATATTTAGAACAGACAATGGCTTAGAATTCTGTAGTAATGAATTTGAAATTTTTTTAAAGGATTTAGGCATTGTGCATCAAAAGACAAATGCTTATACTCCTGAGCAAAATGGTATGAGCGAACGTATCAACAGAACTATAGTAGAGAGAGCTCGGTGTTTATTATTTGACGCAGATTTAGATAAGAAGTTTTGGGCAGAGGCCACAAATACAGCAGTCTATCTCAGAAATCGATCCATTGCGTCAGGTTTAAATAATATAAAACACCATACGAACTCTGGACAAATCTGAAACCAGACTTAAAGCACATCCGAATATTTGGTAGTCAAGTAATGGTCCACATCCCAAAGGAGAAACGACTTAAGTGGGATACAAAGTCAAGGAAACACATACTTGTTGGTTTTGCAGAAAATGTGAAAGGCTACCGAGTGTATGACCCTATGAAGCGTAAAATCACAACAAGCAGAGATGTAGTAGTCTATGAAAATACTGAAAAGAAACATCACTCCGATGATAGTCTAAATATTTCAGTTGGGGATGTAATCCAAACTGATAAGTCAGACAGTCAAGTCAAGAGTGGCAAGAAAGAAGTAAAAGAAGAATCCTCTAGCGCGGAAAGACTAAATATTTCAGTTGGGGATGTAATCCAAACTGATAAGTCAGACAGTCAAGTCAAGAGCGTTAAGGAAGATAGTGCGGAAAGTCTAAACATTTTTTCAGGATCTGATTATCTCAATGCTTTGACTGATTTTGATTCTACATTACAGCAGACCACAGAGGAAGAAGATGAACCAGAGTCAGAAATATTACTTGCCAAGCGTACCAGAAGAGTACCAATGCGTTATGGCTACACAAACTTGTGTACAAAAACAAGTTCAAAAATTGCCCAGGATCCAGTTACCTTTCAAGAAGTCCTATCAAGTCCAGATAAGGACAAGTGGATTGAGGCTATGGAGGACGAGTTACAAGCATTCAAAGACAATAAAGCGTGGGATCCTGTGAACGAACTGCCTTCAGACAAAACTCTAGTGAAGTGCAAATGGGTTTACAAAAAGAAAGTGAATAGTGATAACAGTGTGCGGTATAGGGCGCGTCTAGTGGCTAAAGGCTTTACGCAGAAGCCTGGTGTAGATTATGAAGAAACTTTTTCCCCTGTAGTCAGACATTCTACTTTAAAAATGTTGTTTGCACTGTCAGTTGAATTAGATTTAAATGTATCACATTTAGATGTCAAGACAGCCTTCTTAAATGGCTACCTCAAAGAAGATATTTATATAATACAGCCTGACATTTATTGTGATAAGAAAAATATTGTAAAATTAAATAAAGCAATTTATGGACTGAAACAGTCATCTAGATCGTGGTATGAAAGGGTTGAGCAATGTCTAAGTGAGATAGGATTTAAAAAGAGTCGTCTAGAACCTTGTGTATTTACAAAAAATTATGAAAATGTAAAAATAATAATTGCAGTCTATGTGGATGATTTTTTTGTTTTTTCTAATTGTAAAAATGAGACTGAAACGCTAATATCTGTATTAAGTTCTAAATTTGAAATTAAAAACTTAGGGCAGGTACAGCAATGCTTAGGCATGCGGGTTGAGATTGATAAAAAATCTAATACTGTAACTTTAGATCAGGAACAATATATTGATCAATTATTGTAGAAATTTAATATGTTAGATTGTAAAGTTATAAACACTCCTATGGAAAGTAAATTGGATATAGAAACAACTGAATCTTGTAGTAGCGATATTCCATATCAACAGTTGATAGGTAGTCTTATGTATTTATCAGTTCTTACTAGACCAGACATAGCATTTTGTATAAGTTTTCTCAGTCAGTTTAATAAGTGTTATACTAATAATCACTGGAATTATGCAAAAAGAATACTGAGATATCTCAAGAAAACAAAGAATTACTGTTTAAAATATACAAAAGATGGTGGTAAAATTAAAGGTTTTGTTGATGCTGATTGGGCTAATAGTACAATAGATCGTAAGTCTTATACAGGCTTTTGTTTTCTAATGTCTGGTTCAGCAATTTCTTGGGAAAGCCGAAAGCAAAGAACTGTAGCATTGTCCAGCATGGAAGCTGAATATATGTCCATTGCAGAAGCTTGTAAAGAAGCCATATATTTAAGGTCTTTATTGTATGAACTAACTGGAAACTTGTGTGCTATAAATTTATATAATGATAGCCAAAGTGCTCAAAAGTTAGTTGCCAATTATGTGTGTCATAGGAAGAGTAAGCATATATATATTAGGTATCATTTTATTAAAGATGTTATAAATGATAAAATTGTCAACTTAGAATATTTACCTACAACAGACATGCCAGCTGATGTTTTAACAAAAGCATTATGTCCAATAAAACATTATAAATGTGTGAATGATTTGGGTATGATTCAGTTGAATATTTAGTTGCAATGATAGTATATAATAAAACACTGTATTTAATTTTAGAGATTTTAGTTTATTTACTGTAGTTGGGGTGTTGGAATTAATTCCGGGTTACATTAAATAAACCAAGTACCTAACGTCATTTGTTGTACTGTTGTGTATTTAGTTATCTATGCTTCTATGAATAAAAATCTCTGTCTATCATCTTGCCTTGAACAAGTCGGTTGTTTTATTTCTTTATCACATCAGTTTTTTTGTGGGAGTGTCTGGGTTTTAGTTGAAGAGTTTTTTAATAACTTTGTTCTGTATTATTTGTAAGTCGTGTAAGTACGTAATGTATGTGTTTCCCCATATTTCTATTAAATAATTTAGGTGGGACTGGATTAAGCTAAAGTATAAGCCCCTCTTTACCTCTGTTGGTAGAAGATGAGCAATTCTACCAAATACACCAATTAATGGGATGATTTTTGTTTTTAGATTTTCTACGTGTTGTTTAAATGTTAAATGTTTATCAATATATGAGCCCAGGTATTTTTCGCTATCTAGGATATGTAGGTCTCTTTCTTCTATTTGTAATGGTTTATGCGATGGTATTATTCTTTTAGGTGAGCTTAAGATCATGTAACCGGTTTTATTAATATTTATTGTTAATATATTTTTTATTAGCCAATCGTTTAGTACATTAAGATCCGTTTGAGATTGTTCAAATAGACTTTCTAAGTTTTTGCCGAAGTAAAAAAGCAGGTAGTAGAGCCTTCTTACAAATCTTATGATTTGAGGGGAAATTTTGGTTTTGATTTATTATATTAGAATTATGAATATTATATTGTTAGGTTAAGTTAAGTTTTAGTAGATATTTTGTTGGGGGATGTTTTGTCCGTAGGATATTTTGTCCACGTCCAACAGAACACGTCCTGTTTTTTAAATTTTTTTTTACATGAATACCGCACAAGAGTCCCAACTGCTCCCGTCTGGATCCAGCGGGACTATGGCATCCCGAATTGTGGTATGTTGTGAGGCTGAAGGAAGTGGGGAGGGGAAGGAGATAGGGAATAGGAAGGTGGGGAGTACCTGGCTATTCAGATCTGGTCACCAAACACGTCTAAAGCCATTTCAGCAACGTTTCCATTCTGAATGGTGGTCTTACACCGGGGCGATACTGAGAGTATCTTCCACTCTGGAACGTGCCGCAAATATACTATATATAATTTTAAATGAATAAATTGTGAAATAACACAAATTAATAATAATAATACTTTATTTTATGTTATTTTAAATCAGATCTCAAAACTATGGTCACCCTAAAAGTCTACATTAATGTACTACCTAGCGCCATCAATTTAGTAGGTACCCATAATCTCAATCTGTAAGAAATACAACAATATTGTTCTTTCAAAATCTGTATAATTTTGTGTTATTTTGTTAACTTGTATAATTATTGTTAACCTCGACACAGGCTTGTCCTAGTGAGGTAACAAATTGTATTGTAAACATTTTTACCTACAGTGTAAAGAAACAATAAACAAATAAATAAATAAAATAAAATCAAATAAAATTTATTTGCCACGCCGGGATTTGATCCCGCGACCTTCGTACTTCCTTACCGCTGTACTACGCCGATACCAAAAGACGACCTGTCCAAATGGAAACTGAACGAAAAAAGCTTAGAGTAAAACGCCCATACACATCGACAACGGGGGAGATTTATAGTGCAAGTAATGCGACAGGCTGCAGCAATGTGGCCGATAATAATGTTAACCCTAGAAACCCAATCTTATTTTGCTGTCTAAAAACCCAATCATAGGTCAAATTTACCTACATGAATAAATACACTTGTAACATCGTTTATTCTGTGTTATTTATTATTTTTTTATCATTTTACTTATTCATATTAACTACTTAGGAAATGAAAAAAGGCATAATTAGAATAATATTTGTTTATTAGACTTTGAAAAAGTAACTATTACAAAAATTTTATTCAAAATGAGATCTTTTTGGTTTGCTTCTTTTAAACTAAAAATATTTAAAAAAAAAAAAAAAACTAAAAATCTTCTTTTTTTCTACTAATCAATAAAAGTTTTACAACAATTAAACAGTTTTATATAATTATTTTTTCTTTATAAACACTTTTTACATATTTTTGTTATTTGTTTTTGGGGTGTTATGCCGTGTTACGCTACCTCCTCCTTAAGCCAACATTTCGGACTGCGTTACAGTGTCCATCATCAGGGCAGATGTGTACACTGTAACGCTGATGATGATGGACACTGTAACGCTGTCCGAAACGTTTACTGAAGGAGGAAGTAGCGCAACACGGCATAACACCCCAAAAACAAATATCAAAAATATGTAAAAAGTGTTTATAAAGAAAAAATAATTACATAAAACTGTTTAATTCTTGTAAAACTTTAGTGCAGCGCAACACGGCATAACACCCCCAAAAAATAACAAAAATACTTTTGGCCGTGAAAATCTAAAATCTTATCTGAATTTTTACATACATCATCAAATTACAAAAAGCCTAAACATAGGTCAAATTGATCTACAACATTATGATAACTCCAATATGAAGCTCTTGGTGGGTACTAAGTTGGTTCTACCAATCAGAGCAATCTAAAGAAGTGTGTGAAAGAGAAAGCAGATATTTGATTGCGTATAGGTAAAAATGACCTAGATTAGGCATCTAGGGTTAAAAATGCCCTCTATAAATCAGAAAACTCTAACAACAGATTACTATTTCAACAGATAAAAGCTCTACCGATAAATCCCAAAGGATAAAATACTCTTACAGACGATGCTGCACTAAGCTATAAAACATTTTACAGACAGACAGTAAATAACTAGCACTTCCATTGCCCATTAAACAGAACACAAATTACAATAAGTATAAATTGGACTCGAAGGGTCTTACTAATAAAAAAAACGAGTGTGCTTTAGACCACACAACTGAAGTAAAATTTCTGCTCCAATCTATATGATAGGAAGAGAGAAAGAAAATGTGCGCGCGCACTGCTCTCTCTTGCTCCTACAGTGTGATACAGACAACAGAGATGCACTGTGTAACGTAACGCTTCGTTCGCCTTGTCACGCATTCGCCAGCTTATTCCCCAAGTCAAGCGTGCGTAAAGAAGTTTTACATCAAAAATACTTCCCAACCGTTAAATTGTGTTTTAGTTACACATTAAATAAAAAAAAACGAGTGTGCTTTAGACCACACGACTGAAGTAAAACTTCTATAGCTCCATCTATATGATAGGAAGAGAGAAAGAAAATGTGCGCGCGCACTGCTCTCTCTTGCTCCTACGGTGTGATAAAGACAATAGGCCTGCACTGTGTCTTAGATATACGAGAGAAAGAGAGAAAGAAAATGTGTGCTCGCACCCCTCTCTCTTGTCCCTTTAGTAATATATGAAACGTAACTCTCTCTCTCTCTATCTTCACTAACTTATTTCTCCCTCTCAACTACCATTCGCCTCGCTTTTCGTAACGCTCTCGTCACGCACTCACCAGCTTATTCCCCAAGTCAAGTGTGCGTAAAGAAGTTTGACTTCTAAAATCCGTTTCGAAAGCATTGGAAAGTGTTAATTTCCAAACTATGCATTTTGTTATCCAATGAATGGTTCCCGAGGCGGCGGTACCCATACTCGCCTCCCAATTATGCATGGCAGCTGATCACAATTTGAAAGAACACAACATGCAGAAAATGCAAGTACAGATTGCATATTTTCCTGTGTCTAGTTATGATTATCAACGATAGAATGCGGATTTAATAATCGATATAATAACTTAACAGCCGATTGCAACCGTTTTTACGAATTTGGCGAGAACAGCTGCAAAGCAAGCGAGGTCGTCCGCCTTCTGAAGGTACAAATTTTGCCACTCGACTAACAAAGACATTGAAACCAACTATCACAGGCATAACTACCACTCCAAAGTGATTGATGATTTAGATCATAGGTCACACCCAAAGATATTGAAATACAAAAGAGATATGCTACGGTGTCCGCGCAACTGTCGGCCGACTACGACCTAATCAGTGTAGTTTGCATACGAAAAGAATTTGTTCATTTCGTTGATTTTTTTAAGGTGTGCATTAGTATTGGTTAACAATATAGTTTGAATACAGAAAGAATTCGTTCATTTAGTTTAACGTTCGTTTGGTTCATTCATTCATTTAGTTTATTTGTTAATTGGTAAACAATATCGGCGACACCCGGAATCGCAGTCCCACCTAGTAAAAACTGCAGATAGCACATCTATTATATTTCAATATCTTTGGTCACACCTCTGCCGTAGTTCACCCCAAGTGGTTCGCCACATTTGGTGATTTAGCAGGGGGCCGATGCGTGAGCCCACCTGCTGCGTGGGTGGGCAGGATCAAGAGAGACTGATTGAGGGAGATCTTTTATCCTCCCTAGAATCTTTCGACCTACTGCCTTGCACCTCAGTTGAAGAGATGGTTTCATACATCCTTCACTCCTGGACACACTGACCCCCAGATTCCTACCCACTCCTCATACCCTTTTTCTTCCCTTCCATAAAAAAAACCCTCCACACAGCATCCCCTAAGATGACATAGGCCCTGAGGGAAATTATTTTTCCTCAGGGCCTCCTGTGTGGAGCTAATGTAAAAAAAAGGTTCTCAACGTGGGCGATAACGCTCACTTTTGGGCGTTTAAGACTTTCGGAGGGGGTCTATGATCAAGATAAAATTAGGGGGCGTTTTTTTTATATGAGCTCCACACAAGAGGCCTTGAGAAAAATAATTTCCCTCAGGGCCTATGCCATCTGGAGGGTTTTTTTAGGAAAGGAAGGAGAGGAAAGTTCTGGGAAGGAAAAGGGTTTGAGAGATGGGTAGGAATCTGGGGTTCAGTATGTCCTGGCCATCCGCCTCCAAGACCTAGACAAACCTCACCCCATGAACCCGGGCACCATTGCTAAATCACCAAACGTAGCGAACCACTTGTGGTGACTTATGGAAAAGGTGTTGGTTATCCAATAAAGGTTCCCGGGGCGGCGGGACACATTCTCGACTCCCAAATTGGAACACACAATGAGTGTATGGGCAGGTAAGAAACATACGGTCTAAAAAAGACAAAAAAATAATCTAATCACGTACTAATTAATACAGAAAAGTAAATATGAACATTGGTTAATTTTTGTTATTTTATGTATTGTAATCATTTTTATCACGTTTGCGAAAATTCGCATATTACAATAGTTCGGGAAGTGGATGAAAATTAAAAAATAAAACTGTTTTAGAAAGTTGATAAAATACGCTTTCAATCAAAGATATTCAAATACAGAAGATATATGCTATGGTGTCCGCGCAACTGTCGCCGGACTACGCGCTAATTAGCGTAGTTTTCATACAAAAAGAATTTGTTCATTTCGTAAATTTTTTGAAAATGTGCATTAATATTGGTTAACAATATATTTTGAATAAGGAAAGAATTCGTTCATTTAGTTGAACGTTCGTTTGGTTTATTCGTTAATTATTTGTTCTTTTAGTTTATTTGTTAATTGGTAAACAATAGCGGCGACACCCGGAAGCGCAGACCCACATAGTAAAAACAGCAGATAGCACATCTACTTATATTTCAATATCTTTGCTTTCAATAGTTGGCCCCGCCCGGAGGCATAAAAGTAAAATCAGAAATATTATTCGTAGTTCGAATTATGCAGACGATAGTACCGCCATTTCGCACAGATCAGGTAGGTGGTGACTGCCCGGGCTTACTGCGTGGGGGAACCGGCTGTCCAGTGACAGTCACTAGTCTTCATTCGGGTCCCGAGAGAGTAGGAACCTGTTTAATGTCATAATAAGAACAATAATTTATTGAGAGATTGCGACAGAAGTCATAATTAATATTATACAAAAATAATTATAACATTATTGGTTTATTAATCCAAAACTAGTATTTTTTGGTTTTACCTATAAATACTAGTATTTACAGGTTTACTGACATTTACTGAAAACAGTTGGACGCGGTTGGCACTGCCAAAAAAATGTCCAAAGAAGCGAAGATAACAGTACATAATGGAGTGCTGGTACTTAACCCGATGTGTGGCAGAGAGAAATGGAACGATGTAATTGGCAGAGGAAGGATGACTTTATTCTCCAAAGGACTGATTGCTCTAGAAATGGTGTCTCTGAGGCGTACTTGTGGTAAAACTTTGCATGACCGTGATGGTTTACAAGGGTGATTTTTGTCTAGGTCTTGACAGTGGATGCGTTTGCCCGTCTACTGCGTAACGGGACGGATCGGAAGAGACAGGTTGAAGGAGACATAACCTAGAACTCTCCAGCCAAACTATCTCAATCAACTACCTTGAACCACAGTGGGAGGGATGGATTCGTACGCCTGTTACTCCTGGACACGCTGACCCCCAGATTCCTACCCACCCTCACACCCCTTTTACCTTCCCAAAACTTTCTCTTCTTCCTTTCCTTAAAAAGACCATCCACACAGCATCCCCTAAGATGATAACATAAAACAATGTAGAGCGGGTGAATAAAGAAACTAAACCAGAATGTATGACACGAAAGTGAATGGTAGAATAAATAGGGAACGCCCGAGGAAGATATGGCACGATTAAGTTAATCAAATACTTGAGTCGGGTCATGTCAAGAGTCAGAATAACAGAAGAGTATATAGGATACGATATTAGTTGAGTGGCGGTATAACATTTCTGCCTTAACTAAGAGGAATGAGCGAGCACTGGACGTTGTTGAAAGAAAATTTAGAGGCGCATCTTCGGACCGGTTCTAGAAAATGGATTTTGGCGCAGACGCTATAACAATGAGCTCTATACTTTGTTTAAGGAGCTAAACGTCGCAAAATTTGTAAAACTGGAAAGACTTCGATGGCTGGGTCATGTGGAGAGAGTGACCGAGCATCAAGCACCAGAGTCCCTGCTGAACTCAAGACCAATAGGGCCAAGGAGCCTGGGAAGACCAAAATTAAGATGGAGCGACAACGTTCTCAAAGACATATCTATCTTGGAGCTTCTAAACTGGAGAGAGCTGGCACAAAACCGAGATGAGTGGAGGAAGACTTTTAAGGAGGCCAAGACCCACCAGGGGTTGTAGAGCCAATAGTGATGATGATGATAATAAACCATTCTGCCTACTCGTAAAAAACAGAGTGATGGTTAAAAATAATAGTTAATATGAATTTGCGTTCTCTTGTGCAGCTTTTACTACTAGATCGCGTTAGCCGGGGACCATGTTGAGAGGTTGACTTCGCAGGTAACGCCAGTTCGATGACTTTTCAAAGTGATACAGTCATCCTTTTTTTATGTTTCCGGACGTCAAATCGCCATTTGCGATTCGCCAAGGAGTTTAATTTGAGAAATTTTAAAATCATCGCGCTGTTGGATACCTATCATTAGGCGTTCAAAATATGTTTGCAAAAAAACAAATTAATGGGATTAAAAGGATGCTGTTTTTCTTTCATTTCATTTGGAAGGTTATTTATTAATTTACGGACAATAGTCCATTAAAAACATATTAATACCATGAATAAAAAAAACAGAGATGACAGTGAAGGAAGAGCACATATAAATTTAATTAATAGCAATGACAATATAAAAAGTACATATAGAGACACTACAAGTCAAAGCATGAAGAAGCATTTAAATATTGCGTATCGACTGCCGAAAGTCATTATTTAGTTTTACACCAAAAAAATCAATGATTAGACTTGCGTTGACAAGTCTCGACATTCTGGATAAGGGAGAATGGTATCCATAATTGGTAGAATGTTGATTGAGGAACAGCGATTCATTATTTTGGAGTCTACTTGAAGGGATGTTGTTCAAAACTATTCAATTTGGGAGTCGGTGTGGGTACTGCCGCCCTGGGAACCCGGAAACACCTCTGCCTCCCAGGTGCCTTAGGTCACCCCAAGTGGGTCGCTACTTTTAGTGACTTAGCAAGGGTGCCTGGATTCATGTGATAAGATATGTGCAGACTTTGTGGCGAATGCGTCTGCCCACCAGCTGTGTGGCAGGCAGAATCTGTAGACCGGTTGAGGGAGACCATTACATCTCTCCAGCTGGTCTCTCGACGTGTACACCGCAGTGGGAGGGATGATTTTTTTTTAATTAGCTCCGCACGGGAGACCATGAAAAAATTTCTCATGGGGTCTAAGTCATCTTTTTAAATTAATAAAAAATAAAAATTCGAGTGCAGTTTACACGCGGTAGAAGCGAAACTTTACCAAAACAATCTCAACCAATACTTGAAAAGTGAGGTCATAATCAAAGCGGCCAATGAGCGCAGTTGATGCGTCGCAGGTGCAGTAATCGTTATTTTCGTTTCATCCGAAATTCAAATCACAGTGGGGCTACAGAAGTTTCACTTAAATAATAGTAATGTTTATTCCAGGATGTGGGGAGGATAGTGCAATCCCACACGTCCCATAAAGTTATACATATTTACACAACAGATAAAGTAAAAAAAGTAAATAGAAAAGAAAAGAAAAAAAAATAAATAAATAAAAGACATAAGCGATAATAGAAATAATCAATTATGATGTAGGACGTGGTCTGGAGTGAGCTCTAGAAGTGGCGCTTGGTGCTGGAAGGCTGCGATCACCACTGTGTTATCGGAATCCATTAGCCGCATCCTGGCTCCAGTGACCCGGTGTCTCATCAGACCGGCGAATCCGTGTAGTCCTAGCTCCGTAAACATTGAAGATGCGCAGCAGTATCTTCTGTATCCAAATATAATTCTGCAAGCATCATTATATTGGATCCGGAGTCGTTCTATTGAGCTGGTTCGGTAGTGACACCATGTTTCACATGTGTGTAGGATAGTGCAATATTCATTGAACAATGTTTTTTTTACATTGTTACTGCATTTGAAGAATCTTCGGGCAATCATATTAGACAGTATACTGATACTTCTCCGCCGTCGTTAAATATCACCGTCATCCGAGAGGTTTTCAGTAATAATGTGTCCTAAGTATTTTACATTCTTAGATGCGTTTATGTGAGCATTTTCTCGGAAAAATTGACCGGAAAAATTAATTTCCTCTGGGCTTCTCGTGTGGAGTTTTGTGTTAAAAAATATTCCTTCTACTTTGAAATGATTAATTTACGTCTTATATAATAGCACTCATCCAATGATCCATCACATTAATTGACAATCAATTCACGTCTAGATTGAAACCCTGATTCATACATAGTTAGGTCATACGCAATACAATACGCATCCTTTCTTAGAACAAATAACTTAGTATGGCAAACTATGCGTCAAACATATCCGTATAGATCGCGCTATTGGAGTGGAGGCTAACAATTTATGTATTTTGGTAACAAAATTCACAATTTTATAATATAACTAGCTGATCCGGCGAACTTCGTACCGCCTCAGAATCAAAAACTGTTGTCAACTTATTAGCTGAATTGATCTAAATTGTTTCACCCTGCGTATACCATACCTTGATCTAAATTGTTTCTCACTGCGTATCATTTCCCCTCTCGCGTTCCCTCTCCCTCTCCCCACTCCACTTCTCCCCTTCCCCCGTCCCGCTAACCCCCCTTCCTGAGTTCCTTTCCCCCCTCCCCCGGTTCACAGTTAAATATTATACCCCTTACAATATTGCTGCAGTTCTTTTAAAATAGGAGAATTCGTTCCATACAAAATGTATGGGGAAAATAATTTTCTTCGGAGTGGGACACCCTTTACTTTTAGGGGTATGAAAAATAGATGTTGGTCGATTCTCAGAACTACCAGATAAGCACACAAAATTTCATCAAAATTGGTCCAGCCATTTGGGAGGAGTATGGTAACAAACACCGTGACACGAGAATTTTATATATTAGAAGATAATTTAATATCTTGGTGTTTTTGGACAGCAGTCTGGATTTTATTTGGTTTTGTAGGCGGTAATAACAGCGAAAAAAGGGATACATAAATTACTAGCTGACTCAACAAACGTTGTTCTGCCATATAAATTATTTCTAGTGAATATTTAGGCTGTTAAATAAAAAATAACGAATGTATTGTAAGTGTGTGGGGATGGGATCTATGACAGAAAGAAGAATAGAGAACTGTAGACGATGACCGCCGATAAAAGCAAAAAACACCAACTAAAGTAGGAAAATTAAATAAAGAAAAGCAATATGAATTTCGAAGAGCAATTGAGTGTACGATATTTTTTGTCAGTCCGTCTTTAGCCAACACAAATAAGCTCGATGGTTTGCCCACGCGAGGAGAACATGATGCCGAATAAAATATCAATATGCGACGCTTCTCGTGAATGTCTTCGCGTATGTGGATGAAAATTCGATAAGGCGGACGTAGCGCCATCTGTCATTCAACAATGTAAATAATTTCGTTATGTTTGAAATACGAAAGACGGTTAAATTAAATTTGTTCATACAAAAATACTAAAATCGCGATTTAAATGGGATGGTGGAGGTGGGAGGGTAAAAATTTGGGGTTATCGGTATTTTTTGAGGCCGAATAAAAAAAAATACAAAAAAAAAATGATTCTTTTTCTGGATAGGGACACCCTAATCATCTAGCCATATGAAATATATTTTAAAACCTATTCTCATACCTACCAAATATATATAGAGAATTTCATAAAAATCGGTCACGCCGTTTCGGAGGAGGGCGACCACAAACACCGTGACACGTATTTTATATATAAGATAATTTATGTATTCCTTTTTTCGCTGTTATTACCGCCTACAAAACCGAATAAAATCCAGACTGCTGTCCAGAAACACCAAGATATTAGTGTACAAAACACTTATCAGACCAGTATTCACAACTAACTAAGATGAATGAGCGAGCACTGGTTGTTTTTGAAAGGAAAATTTTGAGGCGTGTCTTCGGACAGGTTTCAGAAAATGGATTTTGGCGCAGACGTTATAACAATGAGCTATATACTTTGTTTAAGGATCTAAACGTCACAAAATTTATAAAACTGGGAAAACTTCGATGGCTGGGTCATCTAGAGAGAATGACCGAGCATCAAGCACCAAAGTCCCTACTGAACTCAAGACCGATAGAGCGAAGGAGCCTGGGAAGACCAAGTTTAAGATGGAGCGACAAGATATATCCACCTTGGAGATTGTAAACTGGAGAGAGCTGGCACAAAACCGTGTGAGTGGAGGAAGATTCTTGAGGAGGCCAAGACCCACCGGGGGTTGTAGATCCCTTTTTTAGATATTTTATAGTTTATACATTACAGTGAAATAAATAAAGATTTTTTATTTGCAATTTAAGACATAAAATTCACCGTACGTTTATTAGTAGGTACAATTTTTTCTCCGACTAAGCTCAGGAATCCATTGGGCACTTCCTGGTACACCCTGTATAGATTAGTTTGGTCTGCGTTATATACTGTAAGTCATGTGTAAGTCAATGTATGTAGGTACATATTTGGAATAAATAATATTATTTAACCTGTCAAGGGCCAGGGTTTTTTGGAAAAATTTTTGGAAATTACCTTAAGAACAAGAATGGAGGAAGCTATTCTGACTTTTTCCTTGGTACAGTTTCTTTATACAAAAAATTTAAAATCGCATCCAAATTATTTGAATTAATATTCTTTTTTGAAATTCCAATCTCGCGCGCGGGCGCGTTCCTGGCCTTTGAAAGGTTAAATATGAATGGAAAACTATATTGCCTTGGGGCATTTTCTTTGTTAGTTTTAACCACTTGTACTATACCTGTACTAAGTCTATTACAGCAGTTCAATTATGGGTATGATTCTAAACAAAGCAAAAAGGAAGTTTTATTAATAACTAGCTGACCCGACGAACTTCGTGCCGCCTTAGAATCAATAACTGTGTGTTAACTTATTGAATTAAATTCAGTTTTTTTTTATTATTAAGTTAAAAATTACACAATGAAGCAGCAATTATCGATGCGCAACTGTCCGTACGGCGTTGTGTACGGATTTATATTTTTTGTGATTTTCTTAGTTTTCCACTCACTTATGGGAATTACGTTTCAATTTCTTTTTATACGTGTGAGGGAGATTTATTATAATTATTGTATTTTTGGTGCAGATATACGTTCACCGTTTGTCCCATTTTCGACTGTTGACATTTAACGGTCAGTGTGTTAGAAATAGGGGTAGCATGAACAAAAGCAAAACAATCAGCGCATTACATTTGACGTTTTTGAATTTTTGGAATTCACTTACTACTCGATATTACATTTAGGGAACGTACCCATACTACGTGATACGTTTAGGAGGGGGGAGGTCTTCAAAATGTCACGCTTCATACAAATGAGCGGCGGGTTGCTAAGGATTTTGGTCACCGGGGGGGGGGGGGGGGGGGTTAAAAATTGCAAAAAGTTGGTCACGTAGTATGGGTACGTTCCCTTATCACAATATCGCTGCGGCTCTTTCAAAAGATGAGAATTCTTTCTATTCAAAATGTATGAGGAAAAGAATTTTCTTCATAATTTTTTAAAAATATTTTTCAAAATACATATATGTTATTCTTGAAGATAATCTAATATATAAAATTCTCGTGTCACGGTGTTTGTTACCATACTCCTCCGAAACGGCTGGACCAATTTTGATGAAATTTTGTGTGCTTATCTGGTAGGTCTGAGAATCGACCAACATCTATTTTTCATACCCCTAAAAGTAAAGGGTGTTCCACTCCGAAGAAAATTATTTTCCCCATACATTTTGTATGGAACGAATTCTCCTATTTTGAAAGAACTGCAGCAATATTGTAAGGGGTATAATATTGAACTGTGAACCGGGGGAGGGGGGAGGGGGGAAAGGAACTCAGGAAGGGGGTTAGCGGGACGGGGGAAGGGGAGAAGTGGAGTGGGGAGAGGGAGAGGGAACGCGAGAGGGGAAAGGATACGCAGGGAGACACAATTTAGATCAAGGTATGGCATATGCAGGGAGAAACAATTTAGATCAATTCAGCTAATAAGTTGACAACAGTTTTTGATTCTGAGGCGGTACGAAGTTCGCCGGATCAGCTAGTATCCCTATAAAAATACAAAAGCGTATTAAAAAACTCACTGAATGAAAAATATTACAGGAAAGGGAAGGGGCACAACAGACACAAGAGACACAAGAGACACAAGAGACACAAGATACACAAGAGACACAAGAGACACAAGAGACACAAGAGACACAAGAGTCACAAGAGACACAAGAGTTACAAGAGACCCAAGAGTCACAAGAGACATAAGAGTCACAAGAGTCACAAGAAACATAAGAGACACAAGAGACATAAGAGACACAAGAGACACAAGAGACACAAGAGACACAAGAGACACAAGAGACACAAGAGACACAAGAGACACAAGAGACACAAGAGACACAAGAGACACAAGAGACACAAGAGACATAAAAGACACAAAAAGATACATTGACATATACGAGTAACTCGTATCTATATATGTATATTCCCCACGCCGAAACGGCAATTGTATGAAATTGCCTCTACAGAAAAAAATCGCAAAGTATGCTCCGAAAATTATTATAAAGACGTTTTCTTCAATTATTTTACAAGTTATATGCTATTTTAGATAATCCCACGAGATTTTTGCTCTATTTTAAACGAGTCGTGTATTATTAAACATTTTCACCATTTTCGCTTGAATATTATCGTTTTTAATACATATTAGCTCTCTCTAACTTTCGTATTTACACATCTCTCCATCATCTTCTTTTTGAACGGGTACACCGCGCCTTAACTAAGCGGAAAATCAAAATAAAAGTATGACTTGGTTTGGATAAACGATTAGACCTTCGTAGTGTGCATCTGTGTACTGTGTGCGGCGCCGTAAATCCGGTCGTTATGCGATAAGACCATTGTTATTCGCAGAGCCGGCTTTCTATGAATCATCATTTTATGAAATCATTTTCTGAAAACAGGTGAGTTTTCTTAAGAAGCTATTCTGCTACCGGACAGATTTACAAACATAGATAAATCGTCTAAGTAGAGGTCTTTGTTTGGGGTAAATGGAAAATTTACAATCTTGAATTGATTATTATTAACTGCTTTCACAAGAGTCCCAACCAACCAGTGGCAGATTGATATCTACTATTCATAAGCATTAAGATTCACTGCCCAAATTTAAAAATAGCATCATGTCAACAATGTAAACAGCTCAATGCGCATACATACATACATACATAGGTACACACATACATTTTTTTAAATTTTTATTTAGAATAAAAGTAAATGTTCACAATAATAATAAGGTGCCTACATATCATTCATCAGTTTTTTGGTTACCCAATTAGTAGAGAAATTTTCTCGGGTCTAACTTGGGAGCTAGTCTAAGTACCTACTTATGCTATAGGTATATTTAGAACTGCTAATGATAATGTAGGTATATAGTTACATAATGTGTTACATTTGTGTGTATTTTTGTATTTTATATTGTATTTGTATGAATTCATGTATTTTTCAGATCGATGATTTTCAGATATATTCTGTTGATAATATTTTTTTGATATTCTATTTCTATAATTATATGTATTTTTCTTATTGTACAATATTTTGTAATATCTTTCAGTTTTATTGAAAAGATTCTATATCCATTTTTGTAACTATGTACCTACATTATCTGTATACCTACATTATGTAACACATTATGTAACTATATACATAACTGTAACTGTAACACATAATGTAGGTTTGCGTCCGTGTATTTGCGACCGTTATCTTTTTATTTTTCTGTGTCTGGTTCCCTTTTATATTTTCGTTTAGATTATTAGTGTTATCTTCTTCTTCGATGATATATTACATTGATGGGAATAACCTTCAAAAGTTATGAAAAGAGAGTTGTTCTAATAAAAATTGACAATTATTATGGTTTGTCCTTCCATACTTCCATAACGACTTTGTGTAGGTAGTGTAATTCAGTGAGTAGCGACTTGTTTGCTATAATTCTAAAAGGTTGGCGTTGTTTGGAAAGCCGTCGAGGTCACGTCCTCGCACCAAACCACTGGCACTGCACCGACTAACTTTTTACATAACTTTTGTATAGTTCTTGTTATTTTTTCCACTGTATTTGCGGTCCGGCGTCCCGCCCAGCTGTCGATTTAAATGTTTCACGTTTTAAAATTCATGTAACCTTTTCAAATGTTTACTTTTCCATGAAGAAGTTGTTTAAAAGAATTTGAAGAACTTATCAAATATTTGAAGTTAATTAACACGTTCCGTATAAGTTCCATCCAAGTTCTTTTAGTAAATCATTATAGGCCAGTTGCTTTATAAAACTGAAAAAAACTGGCGTGCTTTAGACCATACAACTGAAGTAAAACTTCTTTAGCTCCATCTATATGATAGGAAGAGAGAAAGAAAATATGCGCGCGCACCGCTCTCTCTTGCTTCTATAGTGTGATACAGTCAATAGGCCTGCACTGTTTTTTTTTTTTTATTTTATTTTTTATTATTATTTCATACAATTTTTGAATTACAACAGAACTGTGTAACGTAATTGGCTATGAGAGAAAGAGAGAGAGAAAATGTGTGCTCGCATCTCTCTCTCTTGCCGTCACACATCGCCAGCGTACTCCCCAAGTCAAGCGTGCGTAAAGAGGTTTTACTTCAATAATCAAAGAACTTGAATAATATAACTTTCACAGAACGTGAAAATTAACTTAAAATATTTGATGTTAATTTTCACGTTCCGTGAAAGTTCCTCGTTCAACTAAACTACATCAATACCTAAAAGAGTTAAAATTACGAGTTTTCTTGATTGATGATAGCCAGACCGATATTGACAAGGAATATATAATAAATCGATTTACGATGGCAAGACTGACGGATCTGTCTATGGATTTACATTCGTTAATGCAAAACGACTTCGTAAAAATAAAAATACTAATAAATAACAATTTTTAATTGAAATATTAATTTTAACATAAGTAGGTGCTTCGCATGTACTTTCTGAGACTAAACGTGAATTGATTAGTTAATAAGGTCTTAATTCATAATTCAACCAAATTCATCGAAAGACATAAATTGATCGCGTCTTAGATGAATTATATTATATGATCGCATATACGATTTCTTTCAAATCTCAAAGCTTCGTTAGTTCACCTCCAGTTATTAGTAATCCGGTTATTTTGCAAAACGAACGACATTATTCAAAATGTTTTGTAAATTGACTACTTTTCTGACAATCAGGAGTCTCCGGTAAAAATTCTCAACCGTCGCGTCGGTCTGAATATGTCTTATCAATTGTTGACCGTGCTCTCAAATATTGGTAACTGACCTTAGATGTCGGATTTAATCAATTGTCGTATTGATATAGGGTTCTATCGATCGTTCATGCTAGTGCATGCAATTTGAGAGGCGAGTATAGGTACCGCCGCCCCGGGAACCACTTATTGGATAACCAACACCTCTGCCGTAGGTCACCCCAAGTGGTTCCCTACGTTTGGTGGCTTAGCCGGGTACCCGGGTTGACTCCAGATACTAATATCTACAGCCTGTATGTCTGACGAATATCTACAGCTCATATGTTCAACTAATATTTACGAACTTCAGAGTGTTGACTAATATCTACAGAGCGCAGGTTGAACTAATATCTACAGAGCGTAGGTTGGACTAATCAGCTAAATGTGTCCAATAGTCCGATATTACGAATTTTTACATATACACTTACATAAATTAAGTTTTTTAAACTGCATACGCAATATTACATTATTCCAATATGCTACACATAATTGCAAATCCAACCTCTGCCAGTGCTGTAGATATTCGTCAACACTTTGATTCTCATAGATATTAGTCAACAGTTTGTGCTGTAGATATTCGTCAACACTTTGGTTTTCATAGATATTAGTTCGATTTTTTCAGTTTTTAGAACTCCTGTAGATATTAGTAGACGCCTCCCCCGGGTTCATGGGGCGAAGTTTGTCCGGGTCTTGGCGGCGGATGTGTCTGCCCATCAACTGCATGACGGATCGGGAGAGAACGGTTGAGGGTTGAGGGAGTCCCTTTGACTTCTCCAGCCGTACCCTCTCGGAACATCGCCTTGCACCGCTGTGGGAGAGATGTATTCATACTTTTCTTCAACGTACGTCCGTCACTCCTCGACACACTAACCTCCAGATTCCTACCCACACCTAATACCCTTTTCCTTTCCATAACTTCCTCTCATTCCTTTCCTAAAAACACCCTCCACACTGCATCCCCAAAGATGACATAGGCCGTGATGGGAATTATTTTTCTCAGGGCCTCGTGTGTTATTTTTTTGTTTTTACATTAGTTCCACACAGGAGGCTCTGAGAAAAGTAATTCTCCTCAGGGCCTATGTCATCTTTGAGGATGCTGTGTGAAGGGTGGAGCTAATGTTATTATTGTATGTATATGATTATGTCCATTACGCGAATACATGTGTGTGTGTTGAGTTCCACTGGGTGACGCCGGAGGCTCTTGACTGGCTCACAGATTTAGATGTCTCCTTCTGACCCCCCCGCCATGCAAAAGAAAGACAAAAATGTTAAATGTTTAAGTCCATGAATGTTTTCTAAGTTCTCTTACGTCAGTGCGTCATAATTCAGGCAGCGAAATAAACTAAAAGAAGTGGGCGTTAGTGAATTTAGCGATTCGAGTTCATTGCATGGGTGTTGGCATTACTGCTTACGGACATCGCCTTTTCGGGCCACCGGCAAAGTGGTTATATCGTGGGCCGCTGGAGTGACAGTACCTGGAGCTGGAGGAGTGGGAAGAAAGATTCCATTGAATCCGAGGTGTTCAGAGATTGAACGCAAAGAGGATGTTCAATAATGGATAGTGATAGTGAACGCGGCCATTTTAAAATTATCATTTTTAATGACTAATTTAAATAATTACTATTAAAATATGTAGTGTAGTTGTTAAGGCGCCGTATCCCCGCTTAAAAAGAAGAAGATGGAGAAATATGTAATTACGAATGTTGCAGAGAGCGCCCTTATATTTGAAACGATAAAATTGAAGCGAAAATTGTGAAAATGTTTAATAAAACACGACTAAAATAGAGCAAAAAGCTCGTAGGGAACGTCTAAAAGAGCATTTAAAGAAACACTGCGAATTTTTTCATACGTGTAACTTCTAAAATAAGCGAAATGAACGTTTTTATAATAATTTTCTGAGCATACTTTGCATTTTTTTTCTATCGAGGGAATTTCATATAATTTGCGTTTCGGCGTGGAACACGTCTAGATATTATCTTAAAAATTATATGTATTTTTTAAGAGCTTAAAAACTTCAAATTTTAGGCCTCATTCTCACGGGAGCTTTTTTAACGTCCGTTAAAAAAGCGTTCAAATAGAACAAATGCATTTCCAAGTATACATTCATACGTCAGCGCTTTTAAAACGCGACGCTTTTTTATCGAGCAGTGTTGCATTTTGAGCGCTGGGCGTTGGGCGTTAAAGGGAATAGATCATATGAAACTTCGTATTATTATTCACACGAGCGGTAAAACAGCGCCGGTGCGTCTATCTTCATTCATTAATCCTGTACATCCATCTAAAGTAATTAGGATTCTAGATAATTGTCGATATCGCCCCGCCAATTCAACTGCACCAAGTTCTAGGCCACACTCCGCACAAAGCTTTTTTTACCACTTTCAACCCAAATATTTTTCCATATCCATCCAACACTGACCAATAACTGTTCAGAGCCCATTTGACCAATATAAGTTCACCAGAAGAATTTTACTATCTCCAGATGATTGTTAAATTTACTACATAAGTTTTTAATAAATTTAAATTGTTTTGTAATTATTGTTTTATTTAACTCAGTGTAACAGCTAGTCGTTGTACAGGTGGTATCGCCAAACGCATGTTGGTATCTTGAAGTGTTATCGAGGCCCCACTTTCGTCAAATGTTGTAATAGACATTCGAAAATAACTAAAAAAATTATCGGGGTATTGCCTCAATTCTTCGTACAGTGTCACAAACTGCCCTTTTGAGTATCTCAGTTCATTCAGAGGATGAACCAGAATGCCTTTTGTTTTCTTTTTCGTCTTCTAGCAACACTAATCGCTATTGCTATTAATTTTACAGAAACCATTTTCACGTCTTACTGAAGCGAGAAACGAAACAAGAGTGATTTTTAAGCGTTCGTATGAACAATCATATCGAGAACGTTATAAAAGCGCCAACGCCGAGTTTTAACGCGGCGTTTTTTAAAGTCTCGTGCGAATTACGCCTTAACGCGAAGAGGAATAGGTATAATAATAGTACAAAACAGCATCAGAGCAATCTGGCGGACAAAACGGTCTCTATCATTCATTTTGAGATTATTTTGTATTCAAAAAGTTTCTTTAAAATCCGAAAGATGTCACTAGAAAAATAAATATTATGGGTACATTTATTTCAACATGTCGCATCTGGTCGCTGGTCGAAATGGTCGGCGGCTAGGGGTGCCATGCACGCACGTGTCCACTAGGCAATGTTTTCAGAAAAAAACTACCTGAAGCTCAACGCCTGAAGTCATTATAATAGTTGTATATTTTGGTATGTTGTGTGTTTTGTAATTGGGGTATGTTATGAGGCTGAAGGTAGCGGGGAAGGGAAGGAGATGGGAAAAAGGAAGGTGGGGAAGTACCTAGTGATTTAGTTCTGGTAACCGAACACAGCTAAAGCAATTTCAACTAACGTTTCAATAATTGTGTTTGGTGGTCTTACACCAGGACGATAATGAGAGTAACTACCCACTACGCCCCCTTCATCACTATTTTTATTATACCAAAGCAAATAAAATTAGGAGAAAATGTAAATAAATTTAACTCTAATTTTCCAACATTATGTGATTGATTCAAATTTAAAAAAAAAAGTTTTAAACATAATGTAGGTACATACAAATAAGGACTGTATTAGGAAAATGGGAACCTAACTATGGACCTATTTGAAAACATCACAAACAAAAATAAAAATACGAGTAGTATGTACATTTATAACTTTTTATCGTAGGTAAAGCTGTTACATATCAAGAAACTTTAAAAAATCAGTCCACTTAACTTTCTTTTCTATAATTCATCACATATTACATATAACAAATTATTATTATCAGCACAAAGGGGTGAATTGCCTAATTCAAAAAAAAAATTATAATAATAAAGAAAAAAATTTTCAAAAGATTTTACGAATATCATTTTAGAGAAAAAAACTGTTATGTTATGATGCTACTGTACAACTTACCGATGTTACATGTAAAAGCCTTCAAGGCGTAAATAAATAAATTACATTTCAAGAATTTTTATAAAATCAGTCCACAAAATATTTTTTTTCTTTGACCTTAAACCTACAAAAAACCGTAAAAAAGGTTTTTACCATCTACTTTCAAAAACGTTTAAAAACTTAGAAAAGAAATTGGATGGTCTGGGATTTGAACCTCTCGCTCAAATTTGAACGCCAGTTGACACTTCCAATAGCAAATAACTAAAATAAAAAAAAAACGACCATAAAAACATTTGATGTTTCCATTGAGACGTATTGCATACAAGTATACATGTGCACACTCTACACGTGGCAGACTTCCGACCAAGGGTAAGCAACCGTAATCACGAATAATAATAATACTAGAACATTTGAAAGCGTATCGATACGTTAGACCTCGATGGTTGAACGGTTACGATCGTTGGCTACGAATCCGGAGGTCACAAGTTAAAATTCCGGCGTGCGCAACTACCTATCAACATTTTATGCGATTAATTTGTATTATTCCACAATATATTATTTTTAAATAATTTCGTTTAGATTATTAGTGCTATCTTCTTTTTAAATGATATATAACATTGGTGGGAACAACCTTCAAAAGTTGAAAATAGGTAACTACATATTTTTTAAAGAAAAAAAAATCGGAACGTTGCGCGAAATGACCGTGTGGGTGACCGGATCTGAATAGCCAGGTACTTACCCACCTTCCTCTTCCCCATCTCCTTCCCTTCATTTTTTGACAAACGTAGTCTTTGACTCACAAACACATGCATAATACCTACCTACCTATCCACATGGCCGTTTCGTGATGACGCTGGCTCACAATATGCACAAAACATGACACATGGCAGTCGTACCTATGTTTTGTGCTTTATTGCAAATGACCCTAGTGGAAGACATTGAAAGACCACATTTCAGAATTCAGATTGTAAAATGTAGACATAGAGATATAATATCGATGTATATAGACTTCAGAAAAGGTAAAAATACCTAGTGAGAGATTTTTATTTTTATTATGTGTTGATTACCTCACAAGAATCCCAGCTGCTCCCGTCTGGAGCCAGTGAAACTATGGCATACCCCGCATACCCCAAATGGGGTATGTTGTGAGGCTGAAGGTAGTGGGGAGGGGAAGGAGTCAAATCCGGAGGTCGCGAGTTAAAATTCCGGCGTGCGCAAGTACCTATCAACATTTTATGCGATTAATTTGTGTTATTCCACAATATAATATCATTTTTAAATAATTTCGTTTAGATTATTAGTGCTATCTATTTAAAAAAAATAGATAAGAAATATATTTTAAAAAAGAATCGTAACGTTGCCTGAAATGGCGTCAGCCGTGTTGGGTGACCGGATCTGAATAGCCAAGTTCTTACCCACCGGGCATCACGGAGTTCTTCTACCACTCACTTCCGTGTTATTTTATTGTACTTACGTAAGTATTATTACCGCTCTTGACTCGCAATCTGAAAGTCACAACTGCACAATTATTCTCAAATGGTAAAACACCATGGTCAAATCATATCATAAAACGAATAGGTACCTACATGTATAGGCAGATGGTTGAAATTGTCTCTCCAAAAATGAACATAATATCTTAGGTTCTCACTGCGATTGATTACTGCCATCTTTTGAAATAATTTGAAAAAAGCTTTTAGTTTCAAATCTAACCGTAAACAGAAAGATAAATGGGCGCCACACGACAGAGGGCTTTTGCTAGTAATTAAATTTCCCGGTTTTCATTGTTAAATTGAAGTTTAAAATTATAAAATTTTCTTTAAAAAATGGAAAAATATAATACCAACAATTTATCGTAACGTTTTTTTAAATAAACGAATCCAATGATTTGTTATCAGCGTTTAAAAATACACGAAAATTGGTGTTTTGAAAAAATTAAACTAAAAACATATTAATTTATTTTCTTTTAATTTCTTTACGTGGTTTTAAAGAAAACCCCTGAAGGTATACTTTGAGGATATTCAGCAATTAAAAATATTTTTTAAAACATACGAAAAACGGTCAGAATAAGGTCGTATTTCTGATTTGGTTTTGATAAATGCTAAGCCTATGTTAATTTTAAAAATGTATAAAAAATATTTTTCTTATTAAAAACATTATGTTTATCGATTTGCGTAATAATATAATCATTATTTCAAATTAAAAAATGATTACACTTGGCCTTAAGGGGGATATTTAAGAAATCGGTAGAAATTCGGGTAGCGGCGCGCGGCTTAACTGCACAGTTCTCCTCACTAGGGATTCCTGTTGCGAGGCGGACTGTAGATAGTTGTTATGGTATGATTTTCTCAACTTCATGTTTGTTGACTGTATTTATCGATTTGCTCATCTTCATGTTTGTTGACTGTAGTTTATTGTATTGGCGTTACTTCATGATTTCCTCATCTTCACGTTTGTTGGGTGTAGGTTGTTGTTGTTCTTACTTTATAATGTTTTCATCTTCATATTCCGTAACTGCCTCAACTTTATGTTTGTTGACTGTGTTTGTTTATTTCATCATCTTCATATTTGCAGACCTCATCTTCATGTTTGTTGACTGTAGGTTATTGTGTTGGTGTTACTTTATGTTTTCTTCATATTCGTATTTATGGTGAGCCGACAAATCGTCCTGCGGCAATTCATCCGGCGACAGTTCATCCTGCGACAGTTCATCCGGCCGACAGTTCATCTTGCCGACAGTTCATCCTGCCGACAGTTCATCCCGCCGACAATTCATCCGGCGACAATTCATCCTGCCTGATCATTTAGAAGATTTTTATTAAGTAAGTATGCAAATAGGATATACGGCCGTACAACCAAAATCGATATACTTATATCTGAAGGCATCTTGAGTGGAAATCCGCTGTAAAAATATTTTACTAACAATAATTTCGACTCTCCGAAGAAGCATGCGTGAATATCAAAATACGACATACTTATACGTGCAGTCGGCTTAGCAAAGAACGGTAAAGATTCCTACTTGCATCTAATATAACTTTTTTATCTGAAATTAACACCATCTTTTTAGGGTGAATTGACTGATTTAAAAAAAAACACAAGAGTCCCAATCGTGTCGAGCCAGTGAGTGCCAATGGCATCCCCAATATTGGTATGGTGTGATGCTGAAGGTAGTGGTGAGGGGAAGGAGATGTGGAAAACTTATCTTCCTGGCTATTCAGATCTAGTCACCAAACACGGCTAGGTTAGGTTAGGTCAGGTTAGGTTAGGTTAGGTTGTACGGCCGTATATCCTCTTTGCATACTTACTTGAAGAAAAAATCTTCTAAATGATCAGGCAGGATGAATTGTCGCCGGACGAATTGTCGGCAGGATGAACTGTCGGCAGGATGAACTGTCGGCAGGATGAACTGTCGGCAGGATGAACTGTCGGCAGGATGAACTGTCGGCAGGATGAACTGTCGGCAGGATGAACTGTCGGCAGGATGAACTGTCGCAGGATGAACTGTCGTCGGATGAATTGTCGCAGGATGAACTGTCATGGAACCGTATTTATGGACCTCATCTCAATGTTTGTTGGCAGTACGTTGTTGTGTTGGTGTTTCTTCGTGATTTCCTCACATTGATGTTTATAGGCCTTACCTTCCTGTTTGTTGGCTGTAGGTTTGTTATGCTCGTGTTACTTCATGTTAGTTGACTGTGTTTATTTATTACCTACCTCGTCTCCATGTTTATAAACCTCATATTCAATAGAAAAAATAATTATTAAGTTTTATTTATACACGGTTTCCGAAAAATTCGTAGTACAAGCGGAGAGCTGGTAAATCTATGTCACATTTGGAGTCAATTTTATAGTTTAATTTTTTTTTGATTTGAGCTTTACTTTTCGAGTTAAATAAAAAAAAAACAATTTTATAGAAATAAAATTCGTAGCTTGGTGGTTAAAATCGGCTGTTAACCTGTCAAAGGCCAGGGTTTTTAGGAAAAATCACGCGAAATTACCTCCCTGACACTTTTGCTTATATTCGGTATAAAACATTTTTTTTTTTTTTTTTTTTTTTTAATTCTGTTTGCCAGATAATGTATCTTATTATTCATATTTATTACATTATAATATCATTACAAGTTTTCCTAGAATAGCTAACTAAAGTAAAAAAATGATGTAAAAATTTTCTCATTCCGGAAAAAAATCGTAAAAAAATATATTTATACGAAAATGAACTGACTTTTTTATTTCTACACAAACCTGAATAGACACCCTACATGAAAAAAAAATCCAAGGGTGTTTTCGAAGAAGTTATGACATTGGCACTTCTTTGAAAATGTTAAATATTTTCATCTTTTCAAGAAAAAATCGAAAACCAAGTGTGCACTTTCGCATTTTTTTTGTGTCTGATTTCTTCAGTTTATGGTAACAATTCTTTCATATTTTGATAGTTTATACAATTGTTGTTACTAATAATATTATTTTGTAATAGAAACCCGTAAACAAATAATGCTAAAAATATAATTAGTCATTATGACGTAAAAAATTTGACATTTCTAGGAGAATCTTACGAACTGAATATTTAGGACATTTCGTTTGCGAAATATTTCGAAAATTACATGAAAATAATGTAGATAAAACGATCTTTCTGATGATATCTCAAACTTATTCTTTCCAGAATGAATTTATATCAAAAACAATGAAAGAATGTACAGTATACTTTAGCGACTTTAGACATGTTTTGACACTGGTGTAATCCAAGATGGCCGCCGCTCCGTATACAGACGAGCTTCAAAGGTACAGTCTGAGGCCAAATTAAAAAAAATAATATTTTTTTAATTATATTTATTTCAATTTCACATACAATGAAAATACACATCATACATTTTTATAATAACAAAATATACATTTTTATAGTAACAAAATATAATCCTACTAATATTATAAAGTGGAAAGTTTGTATGGATGTATGTTTGTTACTCTTTCACGCGAAAACTACTGAATGGATTTTAATGAAACTTTACAATAATATGGATGGGGGAAGGGGGTTGATGGGGGGAGTGGTGAGGGGAGAGGGAAGGTGGAGGAGGCGGAGTGGGGTGGGAGAGGTCGGAGGGAAGTAAGGGGTAGGGGCGAGGGGAGGGGTGGGTGGAGGTATAGGGGGAGTGGGTTGATGGGAGTGGAGAGAGGGAAGGTGTAGGAGGCAGAGTGGGGTGGGAGAGGTGGGAGGGAAGGAAGTGGAAGGGGGAGGGTGGAGAAAGGTGGGGGGAGGTGGAGTGGGAGGGGTATGGGGTAGGGGAGGGTTCGGTGGAGAAGGAGATGGAGGGAGAGGGGGGTTGATGGATGAGTAGAGTGGGGTGAGGAAAGGTGGAGGGTGGGAGGAGTTTGGGTAGGGGTGAGGGGAGGGGGGAGGGGGAGGGTGGTTGAAGGGGGAGTGGAATGGGGGGTAGGGTGGGTGGAGGGGGAGGGGGGTTGATGAGGGTGGTGGAGTGGGGAGAGGGAAGGTGGAGGAGGCGGAGTGGGAAACCCCTAATACCATGCGAGCGAAGCCGCAGGAAAAAGCTAGTAATTTATAATAACAAAAACATACCAATGCAAAGATGCACAATGCACTTGTTTCAGTAAAAAAAAATATTCAAATGGTGCATCGAATAAAAACCATAAATAACAAAAACATATAAACACAACAAATGGCGACACGATTTGAAAATAAAAAAAGGTAATCTAAAGGGATGGGCCAGGCTGAAGGACGGCAAAATCCTCACGCCGACCCGAGAAGGTTGAAAAATCCACCGACCAGTTGTAGATCTGCGCCTCGGGTACAAAATCGGTGTCCTCCTCCTCTGACGGCTCCCACTCAATATCGTCATCTACCTTGGTATTGGTGGAAGTTCATCGGAGGTGGGGGATTCAACCTCACCGGTTTCGTCACCAGCACCGTCACCATTCCCTGTCACTTTCAGTAGGGTTATTCTCCTCGTAACCCATCCATGAACTCCATCAAGATGTTGTTGGATACCTATAGACGGAAAGAAAAGAAAAATATATATAGCTGTGTAAAGCGCTCTTGAGGTAATACAAGAAAAAAATGGTACTGTATAAGTTAGCCAAGTGTTATTATAATTACCTGAGTCGTGGGAGCCGTCGAGAATGTTGAGGATGTTGAGGGTGTTGGACCGTCGCCGCCGTCATGTGCCCAGCCAGGAATCTGAAACTATAAACATTTATCGTTACACTTATGTCTTTCAATTTTGGAAAGGATGAAGCATACAACCAACCTAATAGAATTACTACTAATACACAACATACCGTCGTGCCATTCTATAACAATAGAAACAATCATAAATGTCTACATCATATTATATCATCATCATATAATATAATAATCATCAAAACGCTGTATTTATAAATATTTTATAATTTTGAAGAAAGTTCTTTATAACCTTGCAATTTTTTTTCCATAATATATAATAATTGTTTTTGCACACCCTATATAACTGATCAATTTTTTAACTTATATTTATATAAATATAAGTTAAAAAATTTCTCATGTTCCCAACACTTCGAGAACGATAATGGCGGAAGCGTTTCTGACCTTGTTCTTGGTACTGTTTCTTTATAGATAAGCGTCAAAATCGAAATCAAAAAGTTTTTTATGGTGAAATTTGATACTCGCGCGCCGACGCGTCAACGGCACTGGACTCGTAAATAAATATCAATAATAATCATCAACATTTGATACTCGCGCGCCGGCGCGTCAACGGCACTGGACTCGTAAATAAATATCAATAATAATCATCAAAATTTGATACTCGCGCGCCGGCGAGTCAACGGCGCTGGACTCGTAAATAAATATCTATTTTACGCAATACTGTAGAGCTTCATACAAATTGTCCGTTTTTCAAATAGAACCGCTAGATGTCAGCGCTGTCGAATTTATTACTTCAAAGCTGTCAATCAGGAATCGCACGCACACACTTGCAAAAAACATCAATGTGTGCGTGAGTATGACAAGCGTCGAGAATGTATTTATTTCTATTATTTCTAACTAAATATTCACAAAACAAAAGCTTTGATACATAACACAATAGATTTCTTTACATAATGACGTAAAAATCTCTATAATATCGTAGTATATTTACGTAGATATTCTTCTACAAACGTCAGAATTCAGAAACCCGCCAGAATTTTTGAGACGTCATCACTCGGAACTTTGTTTTTCGTAAATTACAAACTAAATATTGACATAACAAACACTTTCATATAATCTCAATTGATTTTCCTACAAAATGATATACTAAATATTGCCAAATAAACGATATTATCACCCGTAAACTGAAATACTAAACGTAAAATATTTACAAACCAAATGATGCTGTCACTTTGGTGTCGTATTTCGTCGGTTTATTTTGAGATAACGTGAATTATTTTTACCAAAACACATGCCACGCACAATAAAGTATGAATAAAAACAACATTACTTACGTTTCGTGAATAAATTCCGTATTTTTCGGCGTTTTTGTCAGATCGAGCGCACTCCCAACTTTCCGCAGTTTGACATTCCAAAATGAATGACGCCAACTTCATGTACGATGAATTCTTGTAATTAATTCCGAGCGGCTAGATGTTTTTCGTGTTCCCAACACTTCGAGAACGATAATGGCCGGAGCGTTTCGGACCTTTTTCTTGGTACACTTTCTTTATACGATATAGTTAAAATCGCAACCAAAAAGTTTTTTTTTAAGAAATTCGAGTTTGGCGTGCGGGCACGTTCCCGGCCTTTGACAGGTTAAGGGGGGAAATAGTTGTAGAGGCTTCAAAAAATTAATTTATTTTCTTTCATAAATCTGTAGTAGAACTATTCAAAAATATATTCTGAAAATTTCAAACCAAAATTCCACGCCGTTTAAAAGTTATAAGCGTTTGAGTGAATGCCCCTCGGTTGAACTACTACTACTTTACTACCATTCTTATTTTCAAACGCGTTTTTCTCAAAACTACCTTTTTCGAATTTGTGTAACCTCTAGCTCCTACAGTTTTTGATCAATCGTTATCAAACTCAGCACATAGTTACTTTATATAAATGCTCTCTATTTGAACCCCAATCCTAAACAGTATCTTTATTGTAATGCAAAAAAAAGTACAAAATAATGATAAAAACTAGTGTGCTTTAGACCACACGACTGAAGTAAAACTTCACTAAATTGCATCTCCCTCTCAACTTCCGTTCGCCTCGCCCGATCACATTTTTCATAACGCTCTCGTCACGTATTCACCAGCTTACTCCCCAAGTCAAGCGTGCGTAAAGGCTCGACCGCTCGCCTCGCCGATCACACTTTTCATAACGCTCTCGTCACACATTCACCAGCTTACTCCCCAACTCCCAAACACGAGTGTGCTTTAGACCACACGACTGAAGTAAAACTTCACTAAATTATATCTCCCTCTCAACTTCCGTTCGCCTCGCCCGATCACACTTTTCATAACGCATTCACCAGCTTACTCCCCAAGTCAAGCGTGCAAAAGGCCCGACCGTTCGCCTCGCCCGATCACACTTTTTGTAACGCTCTCGTCACGCATTCCCCAAGTCAAGTGGTTGTAAAGAAGTTTTACTTAAAAAACGAGTGTGCTTTAGACCACACGACTTCCGTTCGCCTCGCCCGATCACACTTTTCATAACGCTCTCGTCACGCATTCCCAAGCTTACTCCCAAGTCAAGCGTGCGTAAAGGCTCGACCGTTCGCCTCGCCGATCACACTTTTCATAACGCTCTCGTTACGCATTCACCATCTTACTCCCCAAGTCAAGGGTGCGTGAAGAAGTTTTACTTCAAAAAAGGGTTTTCAACATGTCGTTCTAAACAGGGGCACCAAAATGATAAGTACGTAATTCCTGTTCCATCTAAATCCCAACCAAAATAATCGGTTGACCTAACCAAAAGCAGGGCACACATTCTTAGCATCGTATTATTCAATTACAACACCCAACAGTAAAGTTACTAAGGATACAGTTACCTAATACCTATCGAAGCGATAATAACCGCGGCACGAACTAGCAGCTATGTTTCAGGTGTTGTTGAAAATAAACAGCTAAAATAGCTACCGCAAAACAGGGTTACTTCGTTCCATTTTCAACCTTGAATCAAAATGCCTTTCTTAATTAATGAAGACAATATTAGCGACTCAATAGAAAATCTGAAACAGAGATTCTGAAAATGATACGGTCATATCGAGGGATCGAACCAACGACCTTTGCTTTGCCGGGCGAAGCTCTACTTCTGGGCTAATGTGATTTTTTCTTTCTTTTAAAAGAAAAACCTGACAATATTTGAAAATCTCCTACTATCACCAAAGTAAGCGGAAAATGTTGCTTGTGTTACGACGCCTGGGTGGGACCCAAACGCGATCCCAACTCAGCCACTGACGGGTCATTATCTAACAATTATTAACTACCAACATTATCTTCATTTTTTAAAGTATATTTTTATTTATATTATTAACTATATTAACTACCGAGGTTCTGCAGCGCCTCCACGATGTTCACCGAAGGGAGGGTGCACTCATTCCCAGCATTACTTCGCCACCGGCTAGCCAGCTTCTGGAGCAGGACACGGAGGTCAAACAACATCATTGTCGTGGCTGCATCCGGGTGGCTCAGTTCCCCACTAAATGAGCGATGGATGCAAATGATGAGGCGACCTCCCTGATGGACGATAAAAAAAAAACTAATATTTCTTTATTTAATTTTAATTTCTGTTAAATTTTTGTTTAATTTAATTTTTTACGCACCAGATTTAAATGTCCGGGTTAAATTTTCCCCCCAAAAAAAAAAAAAAAAAAAAAAAAAAAAAAAAAAAAAAAAAAAAAAAAAAAAAAAAAAAAGAAGGAAAAACTAAACCCTTTCATACACTTCCCCAAATGATCATCTAGTGAATCCACGTTATGCAATTGCACTATATAAGTATTATAAATACAAAACAATACAAGAACAACATGTCAACCTACTAGAGACCAAATGGGAATATAATTCACCGACTCCAGATATTTTCATATCAGAGGGTTCGGCTCTGTGGCATTTCTAATTGAACCTATAAATCCTACTGATCCCTCAATATAAATATTTAAAAAATCTTTTGTAATCCTACATATATTTTATTTTGTTTTTAATTTTGTGATTAATTTTTATTATTATTATTTATGTTCGAATTTTATATTCATTTTTTTTTTCGTTAGGTACCTAACCTAATACGCTACCATATTTTATTTCTTTTAGATTTTTCAATTGCTCTTTAAAATATATTATACTATAGTTTATGTAATATGGCAGACTGGGATTGCACTACCATGCCAGTCCTGCTGGAATAAAAACTTAAATAAAAATAAAAAATAAATAAATAATAATAAATTTGTGTTTGATTGCAAGATTCAACTCAAACTAAATGCTACCTAGATAAAAGATCTTGGATAAATTTTCTATGCAATGAAGAGAAAATGAAAAAAATGCAAATACTGCAAAATAAAGCAATGCGAATAATACTTAAGCGCAACATATACACACGAATACGAGACATGCTAAAAGAGCTAAATATGTTGACGGTGATGCAAACTGTGTATTTGAATGTACTTATTTTCTTACATAAAATTAACATGGGGATGATGTCTAAGGAACTAAAAAGAAAAATACATTATAATAACGAAACACACGGTCACGGGACAAGAAATTCAAAGCAAATTAGACTGCCGACAAGAAAAAAATCAAGCACCCAGAAATCTCTGATGTACCAGGCCGTCCAACTGTATAACAACATCCCGAATGAAATTACTGTGATAGAAAATATAAATAAGTTTAAAAAAGAATTACGAAAATATGTCTACCTCAATTATTAATGTCTTTATTTGTGTGAAATATTTAAAGAATGATTATGTTTTACAACCAATGTAAATGTTTATATCTTTATAAAATATTAGCACACACAAAGATGTGAGCTAACTTAAGATTAATAAATAAATTAATAAATAAATAAATAAATAAATGTATCCATTTTTATTTAATGTACGAGATCTATTGACTTTTGTAGTCTAAGTCGCTAAATAGCTAATATTGTCTTCATTGGGGAATTTATAAAGTATGAGTATCTACATTTTTCTGTATCTAAAAACATATAAAAAAAGTGACACAATTCAAACATCGAAATGTTTTGAATATAACTAGAAACCAATTTTTTGTTATTTGTTTTTGGGGTGTTATGCCGTGTTGCGCTACCTCCTCCTTTAGCCAACGTTTCGGACAGCGTTACAGTGTCCATCATCAGGGCAAATGTGTAAATGTTAGTGGTGAAATGTGTGCTTAAGTTCTTCGAAGCAATACCATGTTGCCAGCTCAACTCCACTGCGAGCTGGCATTACAGCATACTTGAAGATGGTTTTCTGCATTTAGCTTTGGTGTAGCCGTCAATTACCGGATACCAAGAATTATTGAGCTTAGCTCCGTCGTCTCTATTAATGTAAATAGGATTTTTATGAATTTCAATTCCCTTTGTAATTAGGCGTGCTCTATAAGTTTTGGGTCTTCCTAGGATTTCAGGAACAAATCCAAAGTAATGGCCGGATTCAATTAAATGCTCGGCGATTGCCGATTTGTCAGGGTGGCCAAGTTTACACGCTCGAAAGTGTTCCGATATCCTTTTGGAGATCGTCCGCTCTGTCTGGCCCACATAGACTTTATCACATACGGAACAGCTGAGTTTATATAATCCATCTGTTTCGAGAGGAAACTTGGTCTTTGCAGACCTCAGTAGGTCTTGTATTTTGGTCGTGGTTCCGAAGACAGTCTTGATGCTTTCTTGTTATGCTGTCTGTTACAAACAATAATTTTAAATTTTACACATATTTTTGAAGCCTCATTGTATTCACGATGCTAGAAAAGAAAATCATTAAAAATGAGCCAGTAATTTCTGAATGCTAGCGAGAATGAATTAACGAGAATTTCTGCGATGATCAAAGTCGCCCCCCGATTCAAAAGTCGCCCCAACTTACTGCGCATAGTACCGCCCATACAGCATCCATTATAAGTCTCGTCACGATCTGTTTTACTTGGCTACTATTCAGAATAAGATTGCCTATAATAATAATGCGATATTATTTAATTCACAGTCTGATAGTATTAATTATTATGTATGGATAACGTTACATTGGAGCGAAGAGTTGGCCGTACTGAATATTCCTTTGAGAAGAACTGATTTATTTGTTTCGTATAGTAATTCCAAGTAAACTCTTTTGCAATAACTTTTCTCTTGTATTAGAACTTTAACAGAGACTATGGGTGAACGTTATTGAGTGTTGTGTTGTCCTATATCTAACATTTCACATTTCATGATTTTTTTTTAACTTCCATTGCAGACTCTATTAGGAGGCTTCTACTAATATCTACAGGAATTCCAAAAACTGAACAAATCGGACTAATATCTATGAGAACCAAAGTGTTGACGAATATCTACAGATCAAACTGTTGACTAATATCTATGAGAACCAAAGTGAGGACGAATATTTACAGCACTGGCAGAGGTTGGATTTGCAATTATGTATAGCATATTGGAATAACGTAATATTGCGTAGGTTAGGTTAGATTTTCCGTACAACCTCTTGCTCAGTTGCCCTCTGTAGATATTAGTCCCTCTGAAGTTCATAGATATTTGGCCAACATATGAGCTGTAGATATTCGTCCGACATACAGGCTGTAGATATTAGTATCTGGAGTCCTCTTTTACACCTAACTTTAACGACTATGTCGCACCTTTCTTCTATATATTTCTATGTAATTTTTTCAATATCTCATTTAACTGTGATCATTCTGTCACTTCCTCTTTCGTGTTTATAAAAATCTAGAATTCATTTTTCCCAAATCATTCTCAGAACTAGATTCAAAGGAACCACTTTCCAAATCTTTATTTCAAAGTCCGCGCCTCCCCCCATTCCACAATTCCAATCATTCCACAGTCGAGCTGTTGAACACAAGAACGAGTCAACCTGTCCTCATGTGACAAATGTCAACCGTGCACAAATTAATGTTGGACACGCGTTTGGCGTGTTTCCCGACTATGCACCGGTGCCGAAGGGATTAATGACGCTAATTCCGCGGAGCATCTTCCATTGTAATACCGGTAGAACAAGGATAGCATTCCCACTCGACGCCTATGCTCCAAGGATTGCAATCCGTCTGTTAAGATGGGAGAATCTATCAAACGGACCGCCCGTTTCTGCACAGAGTCGAGAGTATTTTTCAGGTATTATGGAGCTCCAGACAAGAGGTGGCTGCCAAATTCAAGCGTGGGGCGCACTTGTGATTTGTACAGGGTTAGCAGTTGTGTACTATTAAAGTATCTGCGGGCCCTGTACAGTTCGCCCATTTTTGGGAGGCTAACTTTACTCTGGCTTCGATGGAGCCCCCATACCTGAGCTGGTCACTTAGGGTTACACCAAGCATATCAATGGAGGTGTGTTTTTGATTATTTGAAAAAAGTCCTAAAACTTTTTGATCAAGGTAGGTAACAATACATCACGACTGTCACCGTTATCAAGCCCTCTGTTTCAACGTTCCGACAAAACCTAAAATTTACCATCAAACCTAAAATGTCCTGATTTAAACCTGCGCAATGCAGCAAACCTGTTCTGGTACTCCCGCGCGAGACAAGTCGCGTGGGCCAGGTGGGGTGAGGCGTGGACGGGCGACCGGGACGACGGTATGCGCAATGTATTGCACGTCTGTGTTGTTTTGTGTGTACATACCTGAAACAAACAAAAAAGCCGATTAAGGAGAGCCAATAAAACTCCCTACGTAGATGGCGATAAGGTTTAAATTCCCGCTTAACACCAGTCGCCTATTTTGATATACACAAGAAAAAAACCTCGCCAAATAGCATTTAAGCGTCGATGACACAGAACGAGTGTACAAGCTACTATCTGGGAAATTCACTATCTGTTAGTAAACTCGCTTAGTGTCATCGTGTTACTTGCTAACTAGCAGATTATTGACAATCTACGAAAAAACTTGAAAGGTCGTCAACTTTACTCGCCACACGCTTGCTCGTGATTGGTTTATTTATGTTTTTCAAAATGGCTGCCAATCAACAGCTGATTTCGACTGTCAAACATCACGGAATTAGTTCACGCAGGCGTCGTTATTCTTGTTACTGGCGCTAGCAGCGTCCTCAGTTTCGTACGCTTCTGAGCGAGTGGACAGTTTTATGTGTCATCATGACAATCTCACTCGCCGATTTATCCGCTTTTAAACTTAGTAGATAGTAGCTTGTAAACTCGCCCTGTGTCATCGAGTCTTTATGCACGAATATGATTTTAGAATTTCACGGCCAAAAGTATTTTCGTTATTTATTTTTGGGGTGTTGTGCCGTGTTGCGCTAGCAACTTATTTAGCAGACGTTTCGGACTGTCCATCGTCAGGGTAGATAGTTTAGGTCTATCAGGTCCACACATCTGCCCTGATGATGGGCACTGCAACGCTGTCCGAAACGTTAGCTAAAAAAGGAGGCAGGGCAACACCGCACAATAATACCCCAAAATAAATACCACACAAATATTTAAATGTTTTACGATTACTTTCTAAAGCATTTAATTTTCCACATTATACAATTAAACAATACCCACAAGGGTTACGAATCAGCTTTTAGATACCTTTCGATTCGGTTTTGTAGTTGTAGTAAGAATAATTTTTTTGTGGATCACATTTTAGATCAGGCGGAACACAAGTGATCCACGGTACACCTGTTTGGAACCACTGATTTAAATGAAATAAACGATATATTTTAAAAAAACATTTTCAAATGTTTATGCTAAAAATACATCGAGGGATCTCTGTTAGCCACAATACGAAGAATGATTGCGACCTTCGCACATAATGATCTGTTTATATAGCAGACCTCTTAGTGAATTCATATGACCTCTTTTTGCAGCACACAATCAGAATCTCAAACAACTTTCTAACAGAACTCCATCAATACTTTATTATGACAATACCGAAATCTGTGCAATGTTTCTCACAATTTGGTCATTTAAAAGAGTAATATTATTTGGTGCTGCAAAAGTTAAAATGATTTCAGTTATGAAAGAAACAATGAATTTGTGTCAATACATTAACAGTTAAAAAAATTTGCTGCTAGGTATACATCGATCACCTTCTCGATCAAACGTTATTTGTTTAGGTTACTATGGAGATTCCTTTGATAGTTAAAATTTACTGCGGGTGTTTGATTGTTAAGTTTTAATAGGTTCCACGCGAGCTGTTTGAAAGGTGGGTGAGGGGGGCGAGTGGCGCGTGTGAAGCTGGGGGCAAAAGCTAGTATATGTATAATATATAGACGCGTGGTAGAAATGACAACGTGGTATTATTATTTACAACTGCCTGTTACAATAATAATCATACATCCACCTCTCCATACCCGGAGATATCGTCAATTTGGGAGGCGGGAATGGGTACCGCCGCCCTGGTAACCTTTATTGGATAACTAACACCTCTCCCATAGGTCACCCCAAGTGGTTCGAAAAAATAAGATGTTTCGTTTGAAAATTTAACAAATCTGCCAACGACCTATAGTATAACCTTATTATACTAAAAATAAAGATTTTTTCTCAAAATTTAAAATATGCGTTTACTAGATAAAAGAACAATCTTTCGAAATCAATTTATAATTATAATGTGAAAAAGAGTCAATACGTCTAAAATTTGATTTAAAAATGACATATTTCTGGTTTTCTCTAGTTATAGGTATAGATAGGCACTTTGGCCATATTTTGACCAACTTGCAAACTCCCTTGAGTGTTCGCTAGATAAAATGTGGTTAATTTGAATAGATATTTTAAAACGCTTATCAGAATGTTTTCAAAAGTTCCAGCGCGTTGCACCGCAGAAGGATGTATTTATACGTCTGTCACTCCTGGACACACTGACCCCCAGATTTCTACCCACTCCTCAAACCATTTTCCTTCCCAGAACTTCCTGTCCTTCCTTTCCTAAAAGAGACCCTCCACACAGCATCCCCAAAGATGACATAGGTCCTGAGGGGAATTATTTTTCCTCAGGGCCTTCTGTGTGGAGCTAACGTAAAATATATAATGCTCTGAGAACTGACATAAAGTCAAGTAATTATATTTAATTATTAATTACTACATTTTAATTATTAATTTTTGCATTTCAAATTTATTTTATCCATTTTTATTTATATTTTTGTTTTTCACTTAATTTTATTTATGTTTTAATTTTTTTATTTGTATAGAACACGTGAGTTCTTAACACTTAATCTTATTAGTTTATGTATGTCAAAATTTGAATTTTCATTTATATTTCTATTTTTCTATAAAATATGATTTTTCTTTCTCTTTATTTTTTAACTTACTTTTATATATTTCCTAAATTTTATTTAGTATGTTTAATTATATCATTGCAAACGAAAAAAATTGCCAAAGAAAAAAATTATAGCTATGTCTGGTACAAGGATGGTAAAATCATGATGAGGCGCCTCACAAACGAAAAAATTATTTATATAAAACATGTAGATGATTTAAAAAAAATAACTTAAAATATTATATATATTTCTTCACAATCTACACATCATACAAAAATGGATTATTTTTCTACCAAAATAAAGTCTAACAAATCAGACCTATCAATCTACCATCAAAACATTAGATCGATAAACAAAAACTTTGACCATTTTCTCATCGAACTCGAACTTACTAAAACCAAATATGACCTAATTATCTTGACAGAATGTTGGCTAACTCCTTACTATACTCCCAAAAACATCCCCAATTATACCCACCATCACACCTCGAATCACTACAGACAAAACGACGGCGGCGTAGTATATACATTAAACAACACTCCCAACACATATAACGTCAAAGAAATCACCATTACAAACTCCAACTGTCTTCAAATAACATACAGCATAAACACATGCATTATTGCACTTTACCGCTCTCCTTCCAAACCTAACATCTACCCCTTCTTGCGAGACTTAAACTGTTATCTTACCGAGCTAAAAAAAACAAAAAACCTAGTCTTAATTGGAGACCTCAACATCAATATTCTAAAAAACAACGAACATCCCCAGTGCCAAGAATACTTACATACTTATGTTTCACGGAATGGAAAGTACAATAAACTACACGATGTACACCACACTCTTCCTCCTGCATCGACCATATTATGGTTAAAACTTCAAACCAATACACTTCAGAAATCCACATGTCATCAATTACAGATCACTACGCCACCTCCTTCACAATGAGTTCCAAACACAACGTACAAAGCAAAACATCAACTGAAATAACAAAGAAAATAATTAACTATGACCACCTCAACAAAACGATTAGTTCTAAATCCTGGGACAGACTCTATAAGATAGCAAACATAGATGAGGCATGGAACTACTTCTCTACCTACATGCAAGAAACCCTTGTTCAAAACACCAAAACCACCACAAAAACCATTCCTAGAGCTATCAAACCTCTCAAACCATGGATAAATCACACTATCATCAGCTGCATTCGGAAACGCAATTCCATACATAAAAAATGTGCCACGAATCCATATGATATTACACTTCATAATTTCTACAAAAGATACCGAAATATTTGCACACAAGTCATTAGGAAAGCCAAAAATCTATACTACAATAAAAAAATATCCGAATGCAACAACGACCCTAAAAAAATATGGAAAGTTCTCAAGGAAGCTACCAATTCAAATAAAGCCACCGACGCCTTAAACTCTCTCAATATCAATGATATCACCGTAGACTTTCCATCGAACCCCAACACAATTGTCAATCATATAAACAGTTATTTTGCAAATATAGGTCCAGAACTAGCAACAAAATCCAATCAAGCAACCATATGCTGGGCCCTAGCGTCCACCCTTCCAATGATGAATTCCCAACCCGATTTGTTCTCAAAACGGTTACAGAGAAAGAAGTTTCTTCGGTAATACACTCTTTAAAAAACTCTTCATCCACCGGCATTGACGAAATACCAAACAGTGTTCTTAAAAAAATTGCCCCGGTTATAATACAACCATTAACTCATCTGCTGAATATTAGCATTCTACAAGGATTATTTCCCACCATTCTAAAACAAGGTCTTATTATCCCTATTTTCAAAACAGGCTCCAAACTTGATATTAGTAATTATCGTCCTATTACGTTACTCAATTCCCTGTCTAAAGTATTTGAAAAGATCGTTAATAATAGTCTTATGGAATATCTGGAAACCAACAACCTACTATCGCCGCGGCAATTTGGCTTCAGAAACCATAAAAGTACAAACGATGCCATAGCCACCGTCACTGACCACATCTCTGGCCACCTTGATAAGGGCTCGAAATGTCTATCGGTATTTCTCGACCTGTGTAAAGCGTTTGATACAATATCTCACATCAAATTAGAACGCAAATTGTTCAACATAGGTATTAGGAATAATGAATTAAGCCTCCTCTCCAGTTTCCTATCTGACAGATCCCAATGCGTCAAACTCAGAGCTACAAAGAGTCAGAATTTACCTATTAGTTACGGTGTCCCACAAGGCAGTGTTATAGGTCCAACGCTCTTCCTAATTTATATTAACGAGTTGTGTAACCTAGATATCGATGCCACTATTGTCAGTTTCGCCGACGACACTGTACTACTATTTCAAGCAAAAGATTGGCCTACCGTATATTCTAAAGCGGAGGTAGGAATTCAAAAGGTTAAATATTGGCTTGACTCGAACACATTAACTCTTAACATACAGAAAACAAAATACTTACTGTCTAGTCTTACCAATATCACAAAACCAAACCTACACCCAAAATTAAAAATACACGAATGTAATAACTCATCTCTGAACCGAAATTGCAACTGCCCATGCCTAGAACAAGTAACAACTATCAAATATTTAGGATTAACCTTTGATACACACCTAAATTGGAAGCAACATATACTTAACACTACAAACAAAATCCGCAAATCTATTTACTTTTTCAAACAAACGCGCAATTTCCTTAACCTACATCTTTTAAAAACAGTGTATATTACTCACTGTGCCAATCTCACATCGAATACGGAATTTTAGCATGGGGTAACACTTATTCTAATGCCCTCGACCCAATCATTAAAGCTCAAAAACTAATAATAAAAATAATTCTTAAACTTCCTCTCACTACCAGCACCGATACGATCTTCAATACTTTCAACGTTATGGACATTAAACAGCTTTACGCAAAATCCATCTTACTTTATTTACATAAAAACAACAAAATCCTATACAACCCAACACAAATGATACACAATACCCGAGCCAAAAATAAAGAACTTCTCCAAACTCCCTTTTCTAAAACCACCTTTGGACAAAAACACTTTAGATACATAGCTTGCAAACTACACAATACACTTCCAGCCACGATTAGACAAACTGAATCAATGACCAAATACAAACAAGATATAAAGAAATGGATTATAAGTATTGGACGTCACACTACTGCTAACATCTGTAAAATAGATAACAAATAGACAGAATTACCATCTCATGTACGTCCTTACCCTTCTTAAAGAACTTAAAAAAGTTAAATCCTATATGTATAATATAACTCTCTATATAGATTCTTCTCTTCCTTCACCTGTATAATGCTCTCTTTATGATATTAACCCTCAATTTTAATCATCTTTCTGTTGGAATTGTATAAATCAGTATGTATCTTACCTTAAATATTCTTATGTTATATTATAATTAAATATTCTTATGTATGATACTCATTTATGTACCTCTACGCCTGTCTCAACACAGGTATACCCTAGTGAGACAGGCATCGAATAATGTAATGTAAACATACCTTGTATAGATAAATAAATAAAATAAAAAAATAAATATCTGTTTCAATAAAATAGTATTTTTAAATTCCTATTTAAAATATTAAATGTATGACTATAACAACACGGGCATTAGCCTAGTGTGGTAGCCAAATAAAATAAAAATCTGTAACCAATAAAATTTTATAAAATAAATGAAAAAAATGTTTAAAAAAAAAAGATTAATTTCCGAGTGCAGCAAAAATGCTGCGGATATCAATGATGGTTAAAGTTGCGCCATTTTACAGAACCTTAAAAGGAGAGACCACCTCCCAATGAATTGTGATACAAGAACCAGCGAAAGTTCCGTGGTGTCACGTCACGGCAATGCAAATATACTGGTTTTGGTCGACTGCCAAACTTATGCAAGATACTCTACCAACATTGTAATAATAATATAAATATCTACTAACATATAAACACGTACATGACATGTAACATTTCTATTATACCTACACAATGTCACGATACTTTCGTTTTTTGCTGCCCGATAATCAGAACAGATAATATCAGAAAGAATCAATAACAAATAATCGATTCCATGACAACTGCCGCTGTGTGGAGGGTTGTTTAAGGAGAAGAAGTTATGGGAAGGAAAAGGTATGAAGGGTGGGTAGGAATCTGGGGGTCAGTGTGGCCAGGAGTGACGGACGGATGAATCTATTCCTCACACTGCGGTGCAAGGCGAAGGGTCGGGAGAATCCGGCTGGAGAGGTCAAAAGGCCTCCCTCAATCAGTCTCCTCCGATCCAGCCCGCCACGCAGTGGTTGGGCAAACGTATCCACCACCAAGACCTAGACAAACCTCATCCCATGAACCCGGGCACCCCTGCTAAGTCACAAAACGTAGCGAACCACTTGGGGTGACCTATGGCAGGGGTGTTGATTGTCCATTAAATGGTTCCCGGGGCGGCGGTACCCATAACCGCCTCGCAAATTGTTTACAAAAGTAGTGAAATGAAAGAAAGCAGCGGTAATTAAAACCCGCCTCGCTGCCAGCCGACCAATCACAATCGACAGCTCTCTCACGCACTGACACCAAGTTTAGTGACGAATGTGGACGCGCGCGGTAGATTTGAATCCCATTATCCTATACCGTACCTACTTACAATGGTCTCGGCTATAGCCCAGAATCTTGGCAATTTTTCGCCGAGAACCGAAGAAAATAATTTCCCTCAGAGCCTATGTCAACTTTGGGGATGCTGAATGGAGTGTTTTTTTAGGGAAAGGAAGAGGAGAGTTCTGGGAAGGAAAAGAGTTTAAGGGGTGGGTAAGAATCTGGGGTTCAGTGTCCTGGTCATCACAAACATAGACAAACCTCACCCCATGAACCCGGGCAACCCTGCTAAACCACAAAACATGGCGAACATGACCTATGGCGGAGGTGTTGGTTATCCAATAAAGGTTCCCGGGGCGGCGGTACCCATGCCTCACAAATATACAATGTACACAAGTCTGTTTCCTCCAAAGGAAAAAAGTGATCATTTTCTTGCATCTCTCCCACGTGAGTCGTGCACCACTCATGTGAGGCGTAGTTAAAGGATAGCGTGTACGAATGTAAATGAAGCTAATAGCGTGAGCACCACAAAATCGAATGGCATTCCACTCAATTTACCCTCCCCGACGCGGCCCGCCGCGTCACAACGGTATTATGATTAGTTTGTAAAACGGGATAATACTCCTAGTTGGGCAGTCAAAATTTAATAAATAATGTATATAAATGTATAATATTGTGCTAAAAAAAAAATTTTTAAATTTAAAAAAAATTTAAATAATAATACATTATCAAAATAAATAATAATAAAAATTAATAATAAATAATTATTACAAAATTAAAAAAATAACTTATATCATTGATGTAGCTATTCCAAATTCCTGTAATATTCAAAAAACTGTTTCTGAAAAAATAAGAAAATACACAGATTTAGGAAAGGAGATTAAAAGAATTTGGCATTCTCAGACTTTAAAAATATTACCATTTGTTATTTCGGCTACTGGCATTATACCTAGCTCTCTCATTCAAAATTTAGGCATATTAGATTTGACAAAGAATTTAAATATAAAAATGAAAAAATCGGTCATTTTAAATACATGTAGGATTACAAAAGATTTTTTAAATATTTATATTGAGGGATGAGTAGGGTTTATAGGTTCAATTAGGAGTTCCACAGAGCCGAACCCTCTGATATGATAATATCTGGAGACGGTGAATTATTTTCTAATTTGGTCTCTGGTAGGTTGACATGTTGTTCTTGTATTGTTTTGTAATTATAATACTTATATAGTGCAATTGCATAGCGTGGATTGAATAGATGATCATTTGGGAAGTGTGTGAAAGGGTTTAGTTTTTCCTGTGGGGAAAATTTAATCCGGACATTTAAATCTGGTGCTTAAAAAAAATAATACCAATCTATATCTTCTTTACTAAGTATAAAATGAAGTCGCTCCCGCTGTCTGTGCGCTTAGATCTTTTAAACTACGGAACGGATTTTCATGCCTGAAGGTTTTTAGGTGTATAATTTGTCAAGGTTTTGTGTAAATTGGTTGAAATACAGGGTGTCCGGGGGTAAAGTGCATTAACTTCGGGGGGTGATTCTACATGATAGTACAAGTAAAAAAGATAAATAACTTTTTCGAAATTCCAACTTTTAGGGGTAGTTTTGAGATAAAACGATAAAATTAGTCCGGCATGTGCGGCCAGATTTATTATTTTCCGCTGTTACGATACGGGCCAATCACAATCGAGTCGCGCGCCCGGCAGGCTCTCAGCAAGTAACATCGTACCTCACACTAAGGATTTTTAGTAGGTACGTCTTTTTGTATGGGAAAAAAAATGTTGGAATTTCGGAAAAAGTTCTTAATCTTTTTTACTCCTACCATCGTGTAGAATCACCTCCCGAACTTAATGCACTTTACCCCCGAACACCCTGTATATAAAGAAATGGAGCTGGCTAGCAAGCGGACAGCAGGCAGCGGGCTGGCATGCAGGCGGTGTGGATTTGATTTAACAGATGGCGTTGATTATAATAGTTGAGTTATCGTGTGGTGTTGTGTTTCGTTAGTACGTGTGACCGGGTCTGCCAGTTATATGAATAAAAATGAATCCCTGTTTCCCTTGGTCACGCCTTAACTTCAGAAAGACTTTATCTATTTCATTCATCTTTCTTTTTAAGTTTTCTAATACTTTATAGAAGGTTCTTAAGGAAAGAAAAATTAAGAAAATTGCGCAGAAAATTGGAAAATTTCAGAAAATTTAACGACTTTTTTAACTTCATCCTTTTGACAGTTCGCGCGTTTGGTGAATGTGAATTTAGCAGGCAGCTGTTTTTTTCGTAACAAAAGAATTATTGTTTATGGATTTTAAAAAATTATAGATATTTTAAATAGGTGTCTAAGTTAGGTACCAAAATAGATTGATTATTCTTATAATATACAAAAATGAATATCTATCTATATAAATAAAAATGAATCCTCGAAATGTATGTAGGTACGCGCATAACTTTCGAACGACTGCACCAAATTGTATAATTCTTTTTTTTGTGTGTTCGTTATTATCAGGACAAGGTTTGTATAAAACTTATGGTGAGCCCTGGCATTATGAAATTTGTATAAAAAATTGCTATTGGTGGCACGCGAGCTGTTTGAAAACAGAATGCGTGGGGAGAGGGAAGGTGGAGGTGACGGAGTGGGAACGCGAGAGGGGAAGGGGAGAAGAAGGGGAGGCGGAAGGGGAACGGGACGAATGGGAAAGGACACGCAGGGAGAAACAATTTCTTTATTAAATGGCATAGCAATGCATGCCGGGTACCAGCTAGTTTGTAATACATGCAAAATGAAAATTTGTATAAAAAAAATTGTAATAGGTGGCACGCGAACAGTTTGAAAACTGAATGTACTGGGATCGAATATATGGAACGTGGGAGGAGGTTGGCGGGACGGGGGAGCAGGAGGGGGAGAGGGAAGGCAGGAAAGTTTGAAGGGGAACGAGGTAGGGGAAGGGGAACGTAGACGCACGGGAAAAGACATGCAAAGAGAGACAATTTATTTATTTGAATATGACATTGCAACGCATGCCAGAAACCAGCTAGTATTCCATAATATAATACCTAATCAAAATGTCCTAAAATCATAAATCACAAAAGTTCAGAAGTTCAGCGACCAGAGTTTTTTTAGCCGCCATAGACGATGAAAACCCATTAACATTAAATAAGTCTTGTCACTGAGAAGAAAAAAACCATTACAGCATAATATATCTCAGTCGAAGAATCTGGTACGAGTAGGTTTACAACAAGACAAAACCGAATGATTAAATTTGAGGTGTGAGCAAAAAGGAGTTAGGCATCCAATAGGTTGATTTGAGGTATTTTGTTTAAGTTTTGGCATTTTTAGTTAGGTGATTTCATTGCTTTGCTTTATTGGTTAAAACTTACCGGGTGCATTAAATTTGAGGTGCGCGCAAAAAGGAGTCAGGCAACATCATGGTGAATTTGAGGTGTTTTTATTTATATATTTTTTTACGCCTTGAAGGCTTTTACAATACAAAAACGTATATAACATAATAAACTGAACATTAAGGATATAAGCAGGTACAATATGTAGTTTCATTATCATGAAAAGTTGTACGAAGGAGTTTAGGTGATCCAATAGTCCAGGAAAAATCGAAATCGGAATCCACGCCTCTTTTTGGGTGGTTTTTCTAAAATTGAGACTGGAGAAAAAGCTTTTAGAACGGTTTATTATAATAACAAGAAAATTTAAAATAGATTTCACAGAGCCTAGTGACGTCCATTCCCCATCACAGACGGGGCGCCGGGGCGGAATTGATACAAAATGGGTGTGGCATGTCCATAGTTCTTACGTCACCGGCATAAGGTTCACTTTAAAAATCCAAATTCGTCGAGTGCCGGGCCGGGTCTATCTTGGATGATGTCAAAAATAACAACGCGAAAATACATATTTTATTTTATTTTGTGAAGTTAGGCATAAATATCTATGTTTTGCGATTATTATTAAAAAAACTGAATTTCCCACATTATAGAAAAAAAACTATATCTATAAAGAGGTTTATAATTAGGAAAATTTGCACTTAAAAGTGTTTTTTATAGACCTAATACTTCATTTTTTCTAGGCTTATAAAAAGATATATAAAAAACATTATCGATCCTTTTTAAGGCCGAGATATGTTTTGACGGCCGGCGTAGTGCAGCGGTAAGGTGCTTGACTAGCATTCCGAAGGTCGCGGGATCGAATTCCAGCGTGGCAAATAAATTTTATTTGATTAATTTGTGTTTTTCACAATTTATTAATTTAAAATAATATATAGTATATTTGCGGCACGTTCCAGAGTGGAAGATACTCTCAGTATCGCCCTGGTGTAAGACCACCATTCAGAATTGAAACGTTGCCTGAAGTGGCCGCCGTGTTTGGTCAGGTACTTCCCCACCTTCCTCTTCCCTACCTCCTCACTACCTTCAGCTTCACATTATTGAAGCATCTATAATACTGACCATAAACTAAAATGGGATCTCCATATTAATATATTATCAAAAAAATACGAAAATTATCATACATCTTGTCATTAAATCAACTAAAAAATATATATTTCGCACTCTGTCAAAGTATTTTAACATACGGAATTTCAGTTTGGGGAGGAGCAGCAGATACTTACCTCAATTCTCTTAAAATAAATCACAAAACAATAATTAGAATTATGTTTTATAAACCTTACCAACATCCGACGGAACAGCTAATGATCAAAAACAAATTACTAGACGTAAATAAACTATTCATAAGGAAGATCATTTACAAAAACTGTATCAAAACTTCACATCTCCACATACCTCACTCGCAAAACACAAGAGCAAAAATTAATAAGCACTTTCAAGTTCCCCATATCAAATCAACTTTTGCAAAAAAACACGAATCTTACCTAGCACCACACATTTTCAATACCTTCCTAACACAAACAAAAACTTACGTCACCCCAAATAATTTGAATTGGCTTTTCAAAAGATTTGTAATATGGTTGAATGAAAAGGAAAGAACAGACATTCAAAATATTCTAAATAAATAACATTTCATACAAGTTCTCACGAAATTATATAATATTCAAATAAAACAAATACGAGAAACTGCAATTTTGCAATATTAATTATTATGATTAATTATTAATTATTACTTCTATTATGTAACCGCTATATTCAACTGTCACAAAATTTTAATTTACTTTTATCTAAAAAAACAAAGTATGTATGTAAATATTTAATATACCAACATATAATTTATCTTTTTTATCTTTTCACATACATATATATATTAGTTTAAATACACACATTTCTTTTGGAACAAACATAATATGTGATTTACTCGCCTCGGAACAGACTTTGTCTAGTGAGGCGGGTAAAAGAAAAGAAAACAATGTAAATAACCATGAAACTAAATAAACGCCCGGGTTGCCGGCACTGAAACTGAAACTGAAACTGAAACTTCTAAACGATCAAATTTTCAAAACCAAAACTCATAATTTTGTATGATGTAACATTATTTCGCGTGGCCTTAAAGATCTTAATAAGTTTAAGTATAATGGTAAAACAGAAGTGCTTGAGGTACTATGAAAATAGTTTTAGAAGAATGTGTATTTACTATGTTGATTTTATCATAAATTTTAATGTGAATAGCTTTTTCTAAAAAATAGTACACAAGGAAAATATAAATACATGAGTTGCATTATCATAAAAAGTTTTGTTAGAGTTGGTCTTTTTGGTGAGGTGTTGGGTTGGTCAGATTGGTTAGTTGTTTCTATGGTCACTGAAAACCAGTTTTGAGTTCTGTGGAAGGAGTTGAGTAGTGTTTTATTGGTGTTGGTTGAGTACTTTCGCGATATCGAAATACGGAGATTACGTCAGCGGCGAGCTCTAGACCGCTAGACCAGTCACTGCTTCTAAACAAGAATCTCTATAAATGTGTAAAACCGTTGTAGGTGCAAATTTCACATTTTTAACATTAATTTTTTTTTTTACATTAACTCCACACAGGAGAGCCCTGAGGAAAATAATTTCGCTCAGGGCCTATGTCATCTGAGATGCTGTGTGGAGGGTCTTTTTGAGGAGAGGGGTCTTGAAGAGACACATGTTGTAGGAAGGATGACACAGAGAGGCCGTTAAATCGTTCCACAGCCGAGCTGTTGAACACAAGAACGAGTCGAAGAAGCGACCCGTTCTCATATGGCAAATGTTGGGCACGCGTTTGGCGTGTTTCCCGACTATGCACCGTTGCCGAAGGGATCAATGACGATAGTTCCTCGGAGCATCTTCCATAATATTACCGGTAGAACAAGGATAGCATTCCCACCCGACGTCTGTGCTCTAAAGATTGCAATCTCTCTGTTAAGATGGGAAAATCTATCAAACGGACCGCCCGTTTCTGCACAGAGTCGTGGATATTTCTCAGTTATTTCAATTATAATATAAAACAACTGTATTAATCATTAAACGTGTAAAAGAGAAGTACTGGTTGCCTCCGTGGTCGAGGGGTAAAGCTCTCAATTGGCAATTCGGAATTCGCTGGTTCAAATCCCGGCACATTTTATTTTATTAATTTGTGTTATTTCACAATTCGTATGGCTATACCCGTGTATGTTGACCATACCTGAATAGCCAGGTACTGCCATACCTTCCTCTTCCCCATCTCCTTTCCCTCCTCTCACAATATATCCGTAGTCTCTCTGGCTCCAGACGGTTGGGACTCTTGTGCGGTATTCACATAAAAAAGTGTAAATTCAAACTCTTACAAATAAGCAGATGTCTGATTTTTTTTAAATGTTTATATTATTAGGTAATTTGTAAAACCAGAGCAATTGAATTTAACTCATTTTTACATTATTGTAGTTGTTTAGCAAAATTATTTTTAATTCATTAAATGTGAGACAATACAAATACATTCAAGAAAATTTACTTACTCATGCCGGGATTTGAACCGGGTTCGCAGTCTTATAGTCCAGACAAAATAGACATTCCAGTATGCATTAATTTCGAACAAGCTGAATTTTTGTACATGTCTTGAATACGTCATTTTTATTTATTTATTTATTTACGCCCTTTTACGGGGCTTTTACATAAATATGAAATTTAGAAATTACACTATGATTAAATAATATATAAATACTATTTCTTCAACAAAAAAATATAATAGGTTTTTGCAACGCAATATATAGTATTTATCGTACATAACTGAACTGCCTCAGTAACAGTATTTTGTATTTGTTTAAAGATAAATTGAAAATATCCACTGACTTGGTATAATTATTTCCCTCCATTAGTATTCTGGGCAAAGAGGAATACATATGGTAGTTAGTTCCAGAATTTCTGCACTGAAATAAATCCTGACTTCTGGTATTACGTAGTGGAATCCGGAAGCTTATCAATTCTAGCAATATCGGACTGTCAACTAAATCATTTAGAATTTTATATAGAAATACCAAATCAGTGAAAATTCTTCTGTCAGACAATTTGAGCATTTTCATATCATTTAAAATAGTGTTGTAGTTCAACATAATTGCTGGAATATCCGTTTTAAAATTTAGAAAACGTAAGAATTTGTTTTGTATTCTTTCAACAGCTTGTACATGTATACTATAATGTGGATTCCAGACGGGAGAATTGTACTCAAGTTGACTTCTAACATAGGCAAAATACAACAGTTTAATACTATGTCAAATACTATGTCAAAAGTCCCCATTAATCTCCCGTGAGCGTTGTTAATATTTACCCGAGGTCAAAGGTCACAATTTTTCGTTTTTTTGCGTATATATCTGAAACGGTGAGAGCTACCGAAAAAAAACAATCCTATAATAAATAAACGCTACAATTATCCTAGTACTGATACTTTGCATTCGTTTCATTCTCTCGAAGTTTAGTTTTCTGAAGATTTCACAACTACCGCGTGTGAACTCCACGCGTGACTTTTTAATATCTGTTATATTTACCTATATATTTTAAATTTAAAATAAATTATTTAAAAATTTTGGATGTCTAAGGTTTTTTGCGTAATTCGCACAACCGCAGTCAATGCAACCATTGCAACAAAACGTAGTAAACTCAAATGGAAATCAGAACAAACCAAGGTCTTGAAATGGACTCCGATATATGTATACAAAATCAGCGCAGGTAAAGAAAACCGCCGTTTTTACGAGACCCGCCCAAGTATCTACCATGTTATATATAACACCTTGATCAAAAAGTTTTAGGACTTTATTAAAAAAATCTAAAATACAAATGTACTCATTATAATAGATATGGTTCCCTCCAAATTACTCCCCATCGACTGCAACTATTGACGTATGATATCACTTGGTCGAAGACTGCGACACACTTACGCCAGCCAGCGGACGAAAATCCACATTTCGTCGAAAGTTGTTCTTACGATCGTGCAGGGCGGTTACAATGAGAAAGATTAATTATTCTCCGTACCAGCTTTTTAAAATTATAACTCAATATCGAATTTATTTCAATCCAAATTAGCTTTAATTTATACCTTCATTAAAAAATGCTGAAAGGCGTGATGATAAAACTATTAAAATAAAGTACTTTTTGTGATTATTTTTTGATTTTAAGTATTTATCATTTTTCAATAATGTCTAAATTTAATAAGAATGTTAAAAAAATTTGAAATATATTAGTTTGTAAGTGCGCAAATAAATACACAATGGACCAATTTTCGTCAAGAAACACATGTAGATTCGTACATATTTTTTAATGATTTTATTGAAACTAAAATTAAAATTCTAAAACATGCGTTTGCTAGATAATGTATTGATTTATTTTACTGCATGATTGATTATATTATTTGAAATGGGTGTGGTATAATACAAATCTTTTCTGAAAATTTAACAAATCTGCCAACGACCTATGGAATAACCTTATTATACTAAAAATTACAAATTTTTCTCAAAATTTATTACATGCGAATGCTAGATAAAAGAACAATCTTTCGAAATCCATTTACATTTTTTTGTGGAAAAGAGTCAATACGTCTAAAATCTGATTTGAAAATGACATATTTCTGGTTATCTCTGGTATATAATAATTAATTATATAATCCTCCCTCTTAATATAATCCTCGAAACACCGATTGTACTCAATTTGCAGTATGTCCATCAGAGCCAGAGTGGAAGATACTCTCAGTATCGCCCTGGTGTAAGACCACCATTCAGAATTGAAACGTTGCTTGAAATGGCTTTAACCGTGTTTGGTGACCAGATCTGAATAGCCAGGTACTTCCCTATCTTCCTCTTCCCTATCTCCTTACCCTCCCCACTACCTTCAGCCTCACAACATACCCCAATTGGGGAGGCCATAGTACCACTGGCTCCAGACGGGAGCAGTTGGGACTCTTGTGCGGTATTCATGTAAAAGAAACGAGTATGCTTTAGACCACACGACTGAAGTAAAACTTCTTTAGCTCCATATCTATATGATAGAAAGAGAGAAAGAAAACTCCTACAGTGTGATACAGACAATAGGCCTGCACTGTGTCTTAGGTATACGTAACGTAACTGATTATGAGAGAAAGAGAGAAAGAAAATGTGTGCTCGCACCTCTCTCTCTTGCCCCTACAGTACGAAATATAACTCTCTATCTCTCTCTTTCTATCTTCACTAACTTATATCTCCCTCTCAACTACCGTTCGCCTCGCTTTTCGTAATAATAATAATTGGATGACTTCTATAGCGCCATTTTCGTGAGAAAATCACCTCAAGGGCGCTTGAGTGACGCTCTCGTCATGCAATCACCAGCTCACGCCCCAAGTCAAGCGTGCGTAAAGAAGTTTTACTTACATAAAAAAAGAGTTATTTTCGATTTTTCATAACATTCTCTCGGGTGCTGTAACGTGTTCCGCGAAGAGGTTTTTTGAGTCGGTTGAACGGGAAAAAGTCGCAGAGAGCCAGATTAGATGAATTCGAAGGCTGCTGGATAGTATTCGTGTTGTTGGTCAAAAAACTCACGGACAAGGATCGCATTGTGAGCCGCTGCGATGTTGTGGTGCAAAGTTGATGCCATTTTCACAATTGTAAAAAATCGAAAACATGCACGGAGGTAGAGGTACTCAGTTCAGCTTAACTTTCAGAAATGTTGAAATTTGGAGGGAAGTATCAATGACAGATGTGGTAACCTAACAAAAAATAATAATTCCAATTGGGTGACTAACAGCGTCACACGGTGGCCGGTCCTAAAACTTTTTGATCATGCTAAAATCTATACCAGGAAAATAACGTCACCGCAAACACGCGCCGAGTTATTATTGACATCCGGACAAGCAAGTTTTCTCACATTTCCAAATTATGTCTTTGAAAATCAGTGAAAAAACCAACCAAATATTTATCACAAATATTTTGCAAAATCTTTGAACATGTCATTAAATTGGAGACAAACATGGAGGGCGCGGCGAAGGCACAAGGCAAAAATGTATGATTTCTTATTGGTGTGTAATTTTATGTATTTGAAGGACCTTTATAACCGAAGAAATGCTTCGAAAAATTCACAATATTTTCTTAAATAGATGTATAAAATGAGCTCAAAGTTTCAATTAATTATACACATTTCTTCCATGCCAAAAAAAAAACATGAGAATCATTAAAAAAACCTAGTCCTGTATTTCCCACCTTAATAGAATTAAATATCGAATGTGCAAGTTTTTACAAGTAACAGTCGCTGACCTTCTTAAAATACACCACTCAAAAAAATTAAGGGAGGCTTTAAAAAAAGGAAATTATTGCTATATATTAAGACTATCTGATCCATAAGCCGGCCTAACTGAAAAAAACTTTCAATCCCGTGTACAAATAGCAAAAAATTAGGATTGCCTGAGAACCGTAGCGCTATCTATTCGTATTAGGATTGCACGAGAACCGTAGGTCCTAAAAAGTTTGTCAAAAATATATATATATATTATTTTTTTTTTTTTTTTTTATTGAATGAAAAGAACATGGTTTCACATGGTTTAATGAATTTCTACGCCAATGAAGAGTTCTAGCTCTTGAGCTTGGCCTAGGAGTTATTTTACACTATTTCATTTTTATGACATACATTCTACTTACAGTATACAGTAAATATAAACTATATATAAATTTAATATATAAACTACCATTATTTCATTTTTATAACATACATTTTGCTCAGTGTATACAATAAATATAAACTATGTTGTGATGTTAATTTTGATTTGACATGAATTGAAGTTATAACATTTTGATTGGTGATGTTATGGTTGTTGTTTTTTTTTTAAAGATTAATTTTACTTTTTTCTTGAATGATACGAAATCTGTAATTTTTTTAATTTCTTCGGGAAGACTATTAAAATGTTTTATGCCTTTGTAAATATAATTATTGTGCATTTGTTGTGTTGAAAACAGAGGGATTTGGATGTTAAATTTATGCCTTAATGATGAGTTGAGTTTAAATTTTTTAGTTACATTTTCTTTGAATATTTGAAGTATTGAGTCTTTTTTATAGAGGTCTTCAATTTTTGGTACTTGGAAAATTTTGAACAATGATGCTGAAGGGAATGTTGGTTGTTTTTATAATATTACTTTAATAATTAGTTGATGAAAATTATAATTTTAAAGCTTAAAAATGCTTTTTCGAAGTCTCAAACGACCATTTTGACCGAAACACAGCCTGTCAAAAATCACCGAAAACATTGGATTTTTTTTGCTCCTTTAATTTTTTTGAGTAGTGTATTATCTGCCTACATTGATAGGTAAAGCCAAGCCAACATTTTTGTTCTTTACTATCGAAACCAGATAAATTTTCGTGGACCCCCCCCCCCACATGCAACTTGTGGGCCCCCATTTTTTTATCACGTCAACGTAGACCCCCGTCGAGTCTCCCATGGACCCCTGAGGGTCCACCTGGACCACTTTGGGAATCACTGATATAGACCAATAAACACTGATTCTGAATATATAAGTTTTATTTAATAATACATATTAAACGTAGAGTTTTTAATAAAAAGTCCATTTTTAATCTGGTCGTAAAAATACGCCGTCAAGTTGGCATTATAGAAATTTTAGTGGTGACGACACTGTTCGACTTGTCGTGACGTCACCGTAAAGTCATTGTATGGGAATTTATGATATGACACAAGCCATTGTATTAATTTATTCGTTTATCTACATACTGTTTATAGAGATTTAGTTGTTGTATTTATTGAAACATTATTTATGTCTAAATAATGTTTCTAAAACAAAGGTATCTCTTATTAGTAGTTTATCTCTATTATTGAAAATATTCAAAAAGTACTGCACAAAAAAAATAGTAATGCTATTTCTAGGGAGAATACTTCAAACAACGGAATTCAAAATGGCGGCAGTTGATCAGCTGATTGCCCGATCCTATAGTAATTTTTCAGGGTGATGACGTCACACGTTTCACCATACATACGGTGGTTTTCGGGGTTTTAAAAAAAATTAAAACTTTGACAATTATTTTAACTATTTAAAAGTAAGTCTAAAATTAAAAATAAAAATGTAGTTATTTAAGTTAGAAGGTCATTCATTATTCAATAAAAAAATAATAAAAAAATTGGACTGGAGTTCTCTATTGTACCATTTACATGTTTCCACATGGGTGTTATATAAGTGAAGTGATTTGAGAGATGATAATAAAAAGTTACATTACCAGAAACAACTTATTTAAGTGGGAATAGGGAAGGAATAGGATAGGTTTAGTGGAGGTATAGTAATAAAGTAATGTGCATGATCTTATTCTCTCCTACAGAATGAATCTATTTTTAAAGAAGTTTTCACTTCAAAAAACAAATAAACAAAAAATTTAACAAAACAAAAAACGACTTCAAAAATGCACTAAAAAGTAAAAAAGTAATTTCGTATTCTTCTACAACTTCATAATCAGCTTACTTTTTCTACTCATCAATATGTAGGTACGATTGATATTTTTGGAGTCGGTGTCAGTCGAGGTAGGCTTGTAACTACATACATAGTTAAAGGTGAGATGTGCTTGTGTCGCACAAGCGACTTGAGGAGGCGAGAGCGGGGCCGCGGCGTGAGCGGAGCTGTCAAGTGAACACGCCGAGCCGTTTACCTTTGCTGACACCGACTCCAAAAATAACAATCGTACCTACATATTGATGAGTAGAAAAAGTAAGTTGTTTATGAAGTTGTAGAAGAATACGAAATTACTTTTTTTACTTTTTAGTGCATTTTTGAAGTCGTTTTTTGTTTTGTTATAATTTTTGTTTATTTTTTGATTTTTAGTGAATCTGAAGTACACTAACTAATTTGTCTGAATATGGGTAGACCTACTAAATGTGCTGCTCATATGAGACAGACATAATTTGACCATAACGACGTGAGGGTCAAATTAAGAGATTCGGCCGAGTTTCGTTAATTTGCTCCTAAGAATTGAAGAGTTCCGTTATTTTGTCATGGATCCGATATAATCAGAACCTAACCAAACTCTCATCAAACTACCCACGAAGTACATCCTTTCCAATAAAAAAAGAATCATCGAAATCGGTTGGCGTGATATTGAGTTATTCGTCCATTTGTCACGCACATACTTAATGCAAATTTAAGACTAATATGGTTTTCTCGTGAATGCCATTGTTGGAACTGGACCAAATTAAAATGGGACCACACGAAAAGCACCAGCTTTCAAATAAAAAAGAATCACCAATATCGGTTCACCCAGTCGAAAGTTCTGAGGTAACAAACATATAAAAAAAAAATTAAAAAAATACAGTCGAATCAAGAACCTCCTCCTTTTTGAAGTCGTTTAAAAAGTACAAATCACACAATGTGATAATAATATGTAAAATTTCATTTTGATTGTAAAAGATAATGTATACCTGCGCAATTATAAATAAAACAATATTAAAACAATACTGTAACAAGACTTGAGTTATGTATGTTATTAATGACAACTTTGTTCAGATATAATGCAGAATGTGGTTACTTTGGCCTTGGAGCGATCGCTTTATGAATGTACATTTATTAATGTATTTAATGTAGACTTAGCACGAATGGGACCATTGTATGTGGGTACCAAGGTTAATAAAAAATGTCTTAAGAAGAAACCCGGTCGCCAAGAAATTTGAATAATACGTATTTTACAAAATTATCAATTTATTTATTTCTTCATGTTTTAAATTATAAAACACAGAAATTAAAGAAATCTATTTTTCATGATTTTAAACGCAAATTTGACACTTTTTTTACATGAACTCCACACAGGAGGCCCTGAGGAAAACATTTTTTTAAGGAAAGGAGGGAGAGGAGAGATCTGGGAAGGAAAAGGGTTTAAGAGGTGGGTAGGAATCTGGGGTTCAGTGTGTCCTGGTCATCCACCTCCAAGACCCAGACAAACCTCACCCCATGAACTCGGACACCCCTGCTAAGTCACCAAACGTAGCGAACCACTTGGGGTGACCTTTGGCAGAGGTGTTGGTTATCCAATAAAGCTTCCCGGGACGGCAGTACCCATTCCTGCCTCCCAAATTGAACACTCACTTTCCACAAATGATCACCTAGTCAATCCACGTTATGCACTTGCACTATATAAGTATAATAAATACAAAATAATACAAGAACAACATGTCAAAGAGACCAAATGGGAAAATAATTCACCGATTCCAGATATTTTCATACCAGAGGGTTCGTCTCTGTGGAACTCCTAATTCAACCTATAGATCCTACTGATCCCTCAATATAAATATTTTAATATGCCTAAATTTTGAATGAGAGAGCTAGGTATGTATAATGCCAGTAGCCGAAATAACAATTGATAATATTTTTATAGTCTGAGAATGCCAAATTCTTTTAATCTCATTTCCTAAACCTGTATATTTTCTTTTTTTCAAAAACAGGTTTTTGAATATTACAGGAATTTGGAATAGCTACATCAATGACGTGAGTTATTTTTTTAAATTTTGTCATGTAAAACTAATCTGTTCAGTACAGTTTTATCATAATATATTTTATAAAATTCATTTTCTAAAAATGAATTTGGTTCATATTCATAATATGGTACTGTATTGCGGCAGTCAATCGAGTTATGTTTAATTGCCAAACTTTGGTGAATTATTTTTAAAACCTGATTGTGCCTAAATGTATACTCGGATGGCGCAAATATAGAACATCCCGATATAATATGTTCTATAGTTTCCGGAAAAGCCAAACATTTTCTACATAAATCATCAATTTGATTTATATCTTTGATTATATGCTTCCTATAATTTTTAGTATTAATGACTCTATCTTATAATATTATAATTTGACGAGCAGACTGGCAAGCGGACGGTGTGAATTTGATTTGTATGCAAATCTACAGTTGAATGCCGAAGTTGATGAAATTTTGCAATGTGTCCTCCAAAAAAGGAGGAAGGTCACTGTCCACATTTTATTTCGAAAACTCTGTGTAAAGCCCGGGCATCGCCGGGGACTTCAGTTAGTATAAAATAAAATAATTTAAATTAAAACCATTTTGATGGCCGTAAATAAATGCAAATTACAAACGGCCGATTTACTTTGTTAAAACAATTTTTTCCTAAGCATATAAATTTAAATTTCTACCCAAACAAAACCTTTTTTATTATGTTTATTTTTTATTTATTTTTCATTACATTAACTCAGTAGGTAGGGTAAAATATATATTTTTAATAATTATAATTAACTCACAGAAAAACTCCAAAGTTACCTCTAAAATCATGAAAAATGTTTCACTTTAATTACCTGTATTTTATAATTTAAAATAAAAATAAATATAACAGCACATATCCGTACTAAATATGTGTTAATACTTTTTGATTTAAAAAAATGATAACTCTGTTTTATTGAGTATTTTGGCCTCAAATCCAAAATTAAGTTTTGAAAAAAGTTTAATTAAGTTTATTTTGTTTATTTGTTTTAAAAAGACCGCAAAAATATTCATGGAATTTAGATGTTTTTTTTTTATATTTTGAATAATTAAATGAGTATGACCTCAAATTGTAATATTTAATTATTGAAGACAATATTTAGCGACTCTAAAACGAAAATTAGAAACAAAACAATCAGGAAAAGATACTGTCACATCTAGGATTTGAACGTTGGACCTTTGGATTGCCGGGGCCCTTAACCAGTCTATCTTAAGGCTCTGCAACTAAGGAATGTTAGAGGAGAGCGCTAACATTTACAGCGACAAAATCGATGCGAAAATTGCGAAAATGTTTAATAAAACACGACTCGTTTAAAATAGAGCAAAAATCTCGCGGGCATTATCTTAAACAGCATTTAAAGAAACTCGTGAATTTTTTCATACATATAACTTGTAAAATAACTGAAACAAACGTGTTAATAGTAATTTTTGGAGCATACTTAACGATATTTTTGTATCGAGGGAATTTTATATAATTTGCGTTTCGGCGCGGGCAAAGTCTAGATATTATCTTCAAGAATAACATATATTTTTTAAGAGCTTTAAAACTTACCGTGTTTAAGGGAAATATGTAATAAATCGGTACAAATCCGGGTTGCGGGCCCTTAAGATTGTTTCACAATTTATTTATCATAAACTGTTTGATTCCTAAATGTCATTAACAGTGCGGCAAATTATTCAATTTAATTAATTATGTGACTTATTTTTTTAACTCTCCTAATCTCATACGAATATTTCATATATCTGAGAAAAAAAATTCTCCCTTTTTTAATCTCTGATTAAATTCCCAATGAGATAGGCTACAAACCGCCAATTCTGCAAATGGTAAGATTAGCTTTGAACATCTGATATGCTTCTCATCAGGGCTCAGGAGTTGATTTGCTAAATATTAAGTGGGTACCTACTGAAGAGAAAAAAATATCATAAAAGTGTTTTGTGACATGTACGTGCACCAGACGATTGATCACAATTCTAGGAATTATGTTTTCAGGTGATTTCATGCTTCTCAGAATAGATGACATGATCAAGAAAACTATACACACTACGTACCCCCCTTGCCCAGGCAGATTTGAAACAGGCGCGGCTTTTGTCATACAAAACATCATTTTAGATTTGAGGCCATAGTAAAAACATCATTTTAGATACCAGACCATACTGAATGATCTTTGTTAAATCAATAACGGAATTGAATATATTTAAAACGGTTACCAGACAACTCAGAATGAAACCAACTCAGAAGCACCTCAGAAAGGTCATTAAGAGTGGTGTTAAAAAAAAAAAATTGGTTAAATAGATTAAGTTATTTATTGTTATTAAGTTTATTTTGTAGAACTCCATTTTAATTTTTAATTTATTTTATATATTTAATAATATTATTTATTATTCAATGTATAAAAACAGTTTATTATAAACAAGTTCTGCTTCTGCTTCGTAATTATTATTATGAGTTACAGCTGTTTCGCCCTCTGAAGGCATTATCACACTGTGGTTGTTACCACCTACAGACGATGTATTTATATCATTTCTAGACAGGTACTTATGATGACAAAATGAATAGCTTTTAATTATTATTACTTGTGCCCCTAAACTTCTAAGTAAAATGACTGAAATATTAGTGGTTAAGTTTCCCAATTACTGAATTGTTTAAATTTGACTGAAGGTCGTTAATTATTCCATAAAATAAACCCTTGATGATTCATCAGGATTTACCCTATAATACAATTGATATTTGAAATGGTCATCATTCTCTTGGATAACCCACTATGACTCATGTATTTACTTAATAGCACAGTTAGGTATTTGGACTGAATTTAAATATATCTAAAAGTGGCGAGCGAATTATATTTGTTTGTTCATTAATTAAAATAGCTTTCTGATTATTAGAGTTTTTATTAATTTCTAACTGCTCTAACAGATTGAGTTTGCGTCCTTTATTTTGTAAGTGCAACGGAAATGGTTTATTATTATCACTAAGTGAGTGATTGTTTTCTAAGAGATGTTTAGCAAATTGTGATTCTATTTTATTATTATTTTTAAACGATCGCATGTGTTCTTTGAATCTAGTGTTAAAGGACCGGCCAGTTTGTCCAACATAAACAGCGTTGCATTCATCACACTGGAGTTTATAAATGCCACTATTTTTTAGTTTGGGTATTTTATTTGAGTTTTTAAGAGACGATCCTAAAGTATTATTTGTGCGGAAGGCAACATCTAAGCCACAATTTTTGAGAACTTTAGCTATTTTATTAGATGTCGGTCCGACAAAGTCCAAACATCCAAATTTATTATTTGTTTTATTGTTAGTCGCTGGGTAAATTAAGTTAAGGTTATTTTTGTGTTCCCTTCAGAGGGCGAAACAGCTGTAACTCATAATAATAATTACGAAGCAGAAGCAGAACTTGTTTATAATAAACTGTTTTTATACATTGAATAATAATTTTATTAAATATATAAAATAAATTAAAGATTAAGTTAGTTTAGGGTTACCGGCTATTTTAAAATTATTTTTTATAGCTTTAATGACCTTTCTGAGGTGTTTCTGAGTTGGTTTTATTCTGAGTTGGCATAGAACCATTTTTGAAACAGCAGTAAAACATGACTGAAGAATAAAGTGATAAGTGATAATTGATAATCAACTTAAAAACATTATGAAGACAATGTAAAGGCAACTAAAAACAAAAGTTTGAAATTATTATTTTTAATTGATAAACTAACGTTTAAGACAAGATTTTTATGCATAGCACAAAGAGTAACAATTATTATAAGCAATAATTATCAGCCTGAAACACTCATCAACATTGAAAAAATCTTCCGAGAAAAGATACCTGCCGCCAACGGGACTTGAACCCGTGTCCTTCTGATTGCCGGTCAGGTGCTCTACCACTGAGATATATCGGCTTATTTAACACCCGCCAAATAATTCAATATATAGATACTAGTGTTTCATCCAACAATTACTGCTTATTACATTATTCCACCTGAAAAGGTAGAGCACCTGACCGGCAATCAGAAGGACACGGGTTCGAGTCCCGTTGGCGGCATGTATCTTTTCTCGGAAGATTTTTTCAATGAAAATGAGTGTTTCAGACTGATATTATAATTATTGCTTATAATAAAAGTTTAAAAATCTACAGGCCGCTTCAAAACAGGAAACCCTAGTGAAATGTGAACGAAAACGACTGTGAAAAAATGTATTACTTTTATTATACTTGATACCTACAACAATGTACAAACTTTGTAATTGAAACTAATAAAAATTTATTATAAGTAATAATTATTATCCTGAAACACTCATCCACACTGAAAAAATCACCCGAGAAAACTCGACTCGACTCGAACCCGTGTCCTTCTGATTTCCGGTCAACTACTCTGTCCACTGAGCTACGTCGGCTTATATTCCTACCCGCTAAATAATTCAATATATACTAGTGTTTTATTTATTTATTTATTGATTTATTGTGAAAAACTGTATAATCCATTTACATTTCACAAATAACAGTTTATAAATTACAGTTTATAATAAGTAAGTATATATATTTATTTGCATGGGTAATTACATCAATACTATCTGATTAGCCAGATTTGGTAAATAGTATGCTTATTGCTGTCTTAAATTCTCTTTGGTTCAAATTAAAAATGTCAATCACAGAAGAAATGTGATTTAACAAAGTAGTTATTCTCCCCAAAGGCATGATCATTGGAAGGTTGGTCCTGCCCCTTGGAAAAATAAATAATCTGTGCTGTCTAGCTCTGATGAAATTATCAGGGACATAAAATGAAATTCGTTCCAGAATATCTGGATTGCAAGTGTGCCCATTTAGTAGCTTGTGCGCCACTAACACCATTGCAATATTTCTCCTGACGTCTAGACGTTCTATCCCCAGCATTCCAGCGAGAAAATCAGAGGGATACAATAAAGGGTAATATCCGAACTCTCGCATGTAGAGGTGTCGCATAAACTTTTTTTGCACCTTTTCTACATCGTTTGAGTAAAGGGTATCTTCGGGTCCCCATATTATCGATCCACTCTTAAGAATGCTGCGAACCAGAGTAAAATAAAGCATTTTTATGACTGCCGTATTCGTAAAAGATTTCGAATTACATATAACAAAACCCAGCATTCGCATTGCAGAGTTGCACACCGAATCGATATGAGTTCGAAAAGTCAGACGCGTGTCAAAAGTGATTCCTAAATCCTTCGTTATCGAGATATGTTTTATAGAGGTACCAGACATTTTATAGTTAAAATATAAAGTACGCTTTGCCCTTGTAATGCACATAATTGTACACTTACTACTGTTAAAAAGTTTATTTTGATGACTCCACTCTACTATACCGTCGATATCGTTTTGTAGACGAATGGAGTCTTCATTTGTCGTTATACAGGTGTATAGTTTAATGTCATCCGCAAATAACAAAAATTTTACAAATCTTATAAACAACCCTATGTCATTAATAAACAATAAATATTCAACAATTACTGCTTATTACATTTTTCCACCTTTAATAAAATTAATTAAAAAAGCAAAAGGTATTTTTATAAGGTATTTCAGAGGTATTTTTATAAGCAATCGTAAAGGGAACTTTGGCAATTATTAACGATTTAATGGTAATTGCTTAAAAAAATATTAAAATCCTTCAGGTACTCGTACGTTAGGTTAGGTAGGTGTTTTTACAGAGTACCTTTTATGCGATATTTTTTTAAAATAGTTACCACTAAAATCATGAAAAAAATAATTTATTTAATGAACAGTATTTTTGGTACTTTCAAGGTGGTACGTACCACATAATACTCGTATTTATTATAGTTGCTGTACCTTTTGATTAAAAAAAGGTCGTTATTAATTTTGTATTTTAGCATCAAATTTAAGATTAAGTTTTGCATCAAAAGGGACGTGAAAATGCAATAATTAAAAGTAATGGAAAATCGTGTGCTTTTATTTTGAAAACCGGGTCGTACACAATAGTGATACAATTGTTTACGACACAATTGTGTACGACATAGTTGATGGTCGTACACAGAGATGCGTTAGTACTCCGAGTAAATCAATACAGGCCTCAGGTTTTTAGGAAATTTTAATAGCAAGTCTTTTTATAATTCTAGAAAAAATATTAAGTGATATTATCTCTGAAAAATGCTTTGAATATATAAAAAAATATTTTAATATTTGTGAGTGAGGCACTCGCTAATATCTCCCTGGCACAGGAACTCGTGGCGTTGGACCTCTCGGCCTCAAGCCTGTCTCTTATAGCCGGTTCACACGGTTCAACTTTAGTTGATCAACTCGACACTTGAAAGCATATTGACAGGTGTGAACCTTCTTTCAACAAAGTTGAACAAGTTTTTTGTTGACTAGCTAAAGTTGATAGCCCGTCTACTTTTGACGTTCAAGTATGATCGCGCCATCTTGGTTACCATAGTTACTCGCGTGCACAACTAGACGTCAAACATTTATGTCCATATTCGTTAGACATTCCTAGTTCTACCGTCATGGAATCCGTTTCAACGAAAAAATATTTGAAATGGTCGGATGATTTGATGTTCAGATTTATGCATCCCTGTCTTTGGGATCAAAAGCAAGAAGTGTACACAAATAGAAATGCCCGTGATACTGCAATAAATAATATGTGTTTCATTTACACTACCTACCCAATATATTATGATAATGACAAAAAAATAACGGTAAATATTCAGAGCATGCGTCACCATTAATACGCATAAATTAAAAGAAAAAAAACTTTGTACAAATCTAATAACAATAACTACCTGTCAAAGTATGACGTTTGACGTTGTTGTTTTTAGGTTATGGTTAAGCTAATTTTAACGAAATATGGATTTTTTCCTTGCTTCTCCGGTTATTGTAGTTAGTACTGTTAGTAGTAATTATTATTAATTTAAACATCTCTGAAAAATTTTATCGCCAATTTTGGAAAGCAGCTCATCAAATTGTTTTTCTGTCATCCATATCCTTCGGAGTCTTCTAGTTCCATCTCTTTCAAAATTGTGTTGGATGCGCCTAATTCATGATCCATTTTCTCGCCCAAATACGACGTTTTTTATGCTTTTTCATAATCTCGAGCTCATCTCGCAAAACATCAGAAGTTAGAGAGACGCACGCACTGACAATTTCAGTTGACGCCATCTTGAATGTCAAATTCGGTTCTACTTAAATTGAAACGTGTGAACATAATCTCGTTCAACTTTTTACGTTAAATAAAAGTGGATCAACAAAAATTGAAACGTCTGAACGCGCCATTTAGATCTGTGATCTAAACCCACGTTGCCCACGCCAAGTTTTGTTGAGACGTTGGGTTGCCAGGATATTAAGAGAAGGTTACCCATCCAATGCTTTTTCGCCTCTGCACATCCCACGCTACAAAAATACAATGTAATTAGTCTATACTTTATAAACTATGATTTTCTTTACGAGTAAAATATAATACAGAATTATTTAAATGATTCGTTTTATTCGATTATTATAAAAAAGGTTAAATTTCTTTGCTCCGATTACTTCGAGGAATACACAAGTTTAATTTTTTTATATTTTAGTGTGCCTTAGGTATATCCCCACGAACATAGGTAACGAGGTAACAGGTATACAAATCGCTTGGCAAACGGAGTCTAGAAACGGTCGATTTTAGTGTAAAAGTGGTTTTTTTTTATTTTTTTGTGAATATTTTTTTATGTTAGAAAAAAGTTTACCACTGGAAACCATCACAGATAATAATTTTAGCAATAATTTTTTTTTAAGTTGTTTCTTATATCGGTTCATACATTTCTGAGGAAAAATATTGTAATAGGTAAACACATATAATTTTTATAAAGAAAATACTAATTTCATCCTAAACTTATTTAGGGTTTAATGTGATTAAAACCCGTTTAATCACAGTAGACCATATTTGTCCCAGCTCACATAAGTCTCTTAGTAATTATTGTGTTTCCCTTACTATCATAATGAGAAATATGAATTAAACGGTATTGGAAAGAGAAAATTACACACTATATTAATTCAAATCTAAAAGTTATCCACAAACTAATTAAAATGTACACCTTAGCGAAACTAAAGTTTCAGACCGCAATTTGAAAAAAATTTATGAAACTTTGTGAATTTTTTAAGAATTATTTTCACACGAAATGTAACGGTAACATTTATAATTCATTTTTCCTAATAAAAAAACGTGTGTTTTTTTTATTTTTTCGTTAATAGTAAGTAAGTAAGTAATTTTAGTTAGAAAAAAACTTAAGATGAGCCATTTTTAACCCTCCGCCCGTCGCGCCTTTTTTGTAACGCGAGGTGTCGCGTGGGGTCGCTTAGGACCCCAAAAATAAATATGATTAAATTGTTGTTGTAGCATACATTTAACTGATTACAGTCAGGTGATAATGATTGCTTTGAAATAAAAAGAAGTGTTAAAAATTAGTTATTTATTTTCAATGCAAGAACTTAAAAATCAACAAGGAACATTTTTTTGAAATTTTGAATCATTTTTTTTAATAGAAAACTTTTAAAAAAAATCTAACCAATTTCCATCAAACTCATAACTATTTGAGGTTGATATAGACTTATTATTATTACAACAAAATACAATAAAAAAACGTATAAACTTGATTTTTCATGGTATTTTGTTGATTTTTTTAGCCTCACGCCGAAACACAAGTCTGTATCTCACATCGCACATGCGCACACTAAATTTTCTCGGCGCTTGCGTCAAGTATAGTCCCTTTTAGGAAGCTACCTAAAGTAAGAAATCAGTGGGAACATTTAAAATGAACATAATTATCATTTCTGTAAAACCTGAGCTTTTAAAGACCCCACGCGACGGGTCGAGGGTTAAAACTTAATAACAAAATTTGAAATCATGTTTTAGGTTTGGACGCACTTTTTATGACTGGATCCAAAAATGTTATACTTCTAAAATTTTATTTTTTTTACGATTTACATAATTTAAATGCGTATTTTATCACCTTTCGAAAACAGTTTTTAGTTTTCGGATACGTCCACAAATAGTCCATTTAGGTATTTTGATTACATTGTTAAAGCAGAAATATTTTTACCTCTGACAAAGTAGCCCGATTTTTTAATTACCAGTATTTCTGTGAACAGTTCAGACCCGCGTCCAAAAAATTATGTTTCTAATTTTTTATTATTCGATAAATTATTTGATTATTTGAAATCATAAGATTTGTAGGTACCTAGGTGGGTACCTAAAAACCATGTACCTACCTACCCACTTAATTATGAAATATAAATATTTTACGTAACATTTTTTATTATTTCAAATTAGAAATGATTCAATTCGTCCAAAGAAACGCCGCCATCTCAATAACAACAATTATTTTTCACACTTAAAATATTGATTATTTCGATTTGACAGCCCTTAGTAGGAACCACGATCATGCGAACTCTGGCGGGATAAAAATGTAGTATCCAGTATCCACTAAGGCCATCATCTTGGACTGGAACCGCAACGTAACAAACAAATTTACAGACAGATGAAATGTCAAATGGTCGAATGAAAACCGGACTCCGGTCAGTCAACAAGAAGCAACAATTGTCTTTCTCGGGGGAGTTGATAAAAGATGCATCTTTATTTTTTTTTCAATCTTTGTTCAAAATTTCATTTTCAAAACATTTTTTGCCGCCATTTTGGATTTTGTTAGTATTTTTTTTACATTAGCTCCACACAGGAGGCCCTTAGGAAAATAATTCCCTTCAGGGCCTTTCATCTTTGGGGATGCTGTGTGGAGGGTCTTTTTTTAAAGGAACGAAATGAAGTTCTGGGAAGGAATTGGTATGAGGGGTGGGTAGGAATCTGGGGGTCAATGTGTCCAGGAGTGACGGACGTATGAATCCATCGCTCCCACTGCGGTGCAAGGCAATGTTCCGAGAGAATACCGCTGAAGAATTCAAAGGGACTCAACAATTCTCTCCCGATCCGGCCTGCCATGCAGCTGATGGGCAGACGCATCCGCCGCCAAGACCCGGACAAACCTCACCCCATGAACCCGGTATAAAGTGACGTTCGCCAAAAGGTTCCGCTTCAATCTAAATACGCACAAATTATTTGATTAGCCCAAACTAAGAACTTAACCTAACCTATTTTGTACATGTTTTTTCATCTTCCCCGACGTAATTAGTTGTTTTTTGTAAAAATTGTGTTGAAAAGAAGTATTACTTCAACAATGAGAGCGTATTTAGCAGTACCTAAGTAAGAAAAAAAAACTTAAGAAATAAATAAAAATTTAATACCGCACAAGAGTCTGTCCTAGTGGGACTAACGGATTCCAAATTGCTTTCATTCCTCACTTCCTTTGGCCTCACAACATACCCCAAATGGTGATGCCATAGTCCCACTGCCTCCGGACAATTAGCAATATTGTGCAGAATTCACAAAAAATACTCCTAAAAGGTTTCTGACTTGCCCGAGCGTTGAAATTCCAACCCTGGGATTAAATTTTGTGTAATAAATTCTGGAAGAAATTTAATAACGATAATTTTTAAACATGACTTCTATGACATCCCGAATTAACATCTCGAATTAACATCTTTTATGACATCTCGAACTTCTGAAAAAATATTGTTTAGTATTGCCATTTCAAACAGCTGTGTTGATCGGTGTTTAGTAAATAATGAAGTGTTCCTTTTTTACACAATAATTAGCAGGTACCTACCTTTAACATAATATCCAAATAAACGTACTGATCACATACAAGTTAATATTCGTACCTAACCTAACTTAGGTACCTATCTAAGGTTATATTAGTTAATAGGTAACAATGGGGAAATTATTTACCTTTGTGAATGACAAATAAAATAAAACAGTTTATCCAACAACCGTGGGTGTGGGCATTATAATATCTATTTAAAGGTCTGATCAAATATCTATACAATTCTCATGGCCGTATTATAAATGTCAAACAAAAGGTGAGCAAACGACAAAAAACTGTCAAGTTTCCAAGAAGATTCCAACAGAACTAACCACACTCAAAACTAGAAACAATGTTTGACAAAGGAAACGCAAAAAAGGGAATACATTTTAGAATCAATGACAAGAAACTAAAGTGGTGAGACATTTTCTACGAACGGTGAGCAAACACTTCATTTATGTAAGTACAAAGTGGAGGAGTTCTTACCTGTTGGACAGCCTCGAGTTCGCGTCCGCTGCAGTAATACAAAATGTCGTTCGTTTATGTCGAAGATATTTGCAAAAACCTTACAATATGCCACTGCTCGAATCACGCACAGGTAACATCCTCACACGCACGTAAACTTTTTGTCGACTTTCGGTAAACAATACTGGCACCTTTCACTTTGCAAAACTGTCGACTAAATTGACAGCTGCGCAGACACTAGCTCCCGCCACTCGCGATGTATACACACTGAGGTTGAATTAGAGGTGGAGGTGGTTGATGCACCTGTACCGGTTACTTTGAAACGGTTCCATTGTTGTCACTGAAACCGCCAATATATTATGCGACTGTGTACCAGCTATTTTTGAAATATTTATAGAAAATAAGCAATATTGGAAAATTGTGAAAACACGACGAAACATTTAGAATTTTTTGAGGAACCTGTTAAGTATTTTTCCAGCCATTCTCACCACAAGAGCAAAAAATCACGAAAATATTCCGAGAAACCGGTTCCCTTTTCTAAAAATTCCTGTAGCCACTCCCTACACTGCCCAGGATGGGAAATTTTTCTGTTCTCAACATTTATTTTTTAGGAAACAGTTCCAAAATTGGATAATAACTCATTTCACACATCAAACACCTCTTAATGGTTAATATTCCTGTCCTGTTACCTGCTGTAGACATGAGATCCCTGAGGCATATGTGTGGTAAAACAATGTATGATCGTGTGGTAAATGTAGAGATTCGAAAAGAATGTAAGCGTAATTAGTAAGATTAGGAAAGGAACGCTCAGATGGTTTGGGCATGTAGAGCGAATGAAAAAGGAAAGTAGTGTAAGGAGAATATATGGCTCAAATATGAATGGTAGAAGAAGTCAGGGACACCCGAGGAAGACATGACAAGACCAGGTGCACTAAAGACGAGGAATTTTTTTTTCCTTATGTCCTCCTGTGTGGAGAAAATGTAAAATAAAAAAAAAATGTATCAGATACTTGAGTTGGGCCATGTCAAGAGTCAAGAGTCAGATTAATAGAAGAGTACGTATATGACTATGTATTAATGTGAACACAGGAAGGAGTGTATGCCAAGATCGAGTTTTTCGGCGGTCTATCCTCTCTGCCTATCCCTGCGGGAAAACGGCATGATGTTTAGTTAGTTGATTTGTTACATTGTCCCGGTGAATTTCCTATTCTACTACCACTGGAAACGTCGATATATTTTTCTGTTGTTTTTGGAACCGGTTTCTTTTAGAATTTTTTCACAAGTGAAAAAAATGATATCAGGTAACTGGAATCGCAGTGACAGCCCATTTCAGGTATCAACGCTTTGGCGCTGAATGGCTGTGACGGTCCTACACAAACCTACGCACAGTGTCGGATTAGACATATAAGGCGGAGAAAATTGTTACGTATGGGGCCACTCCTTTTAGGAGTGTTTAGTTTGTTTTTTTTACGTTAACTCCACACAGGAGGCTATGAGGAAAATAATTCCCCTCAGGACCTATATCATCTTTGAGGATGATGTGTGGAGGGTGTTTTTAGGAAAGGAAGGAGAGGAAATGCTGGGAAGGAAAAATTAATGAGGGGTGGGTAGGAATCTGAGGGTCAGTGTATCCAGAAGTGAATCTATCCCTCCTACTGCAATGCAAGGCGATGTTCCGAGAGAGTCCTGTTGGAGAGGTCAAAAGACTCCCTCAACTAGTCTCTTCGGATTTGACCTGCCAGGCAGTTGGTGGGCAGGCGCATCAGCGGCGAAGATCCGGACAAACCTCCCCCCATAAACCCGGGCAGCCCTGCTAAGCCACCAAACGTAGCGAACACCCACCTCCCAAATCGGGAGTTATTTAAAATAAAGGAGTCAGTCTATGTCTTTGTCTATACAGACAGAGACTTGAACTGTTTCAATATTTCAGTGTATTATTTGTGAAACAAAATATCAATATTTTAATAAATTTTAATAAAGATCTACATTGAATATAAACTAAAATTTCAGTTTCTGTTCCTCAGTTGAATACCCATCGATTGAATTTCTGCTCACTTTGATCAGAATATTCATCGATTTCTGTTCTGTTCTGATATAAACAAAGGAGTTTTGCGACAATGTTTTGAATCAGTCGCCAAAAATTACAATAGGTATCTTTGGCATTTTTTAATATTATTTCATTGTTTCACCTCAAGTACCTATCGTAAAATTTCGACTACGGCGTTTCTTGTTGGGATATACGTTTCATGTAGGTAGTTTAAATACATTTTTTACATTAGCTCCACACAGGAGGCCCTGAAGAAAATAATTCCTCTCATGGCCTATGTCACCTTTGGGGATCCTCTGTGGAAGGTCTTTTTAGGAAAGGAAGGAGTGGAAGTTCTGGTAAGGAAACGGGTATTAGGGGTGGGTAGGAATCTGGTGGGCCTAGGTGGGGGTCAGTGTGTCCAGGAGTGACGGACGTGTGAATCCATCCCTCTCACTGCGGTGCAAGGCGATGTTCCGAGAGAGTACGGCTGGAGAAGTCAAAGGGACTCCCTCAACCATGCAGCTGGTGTCGCCAAGACCCGGACAAGCCTCACCCCATGAAACCGGCACCCGTGCTAAGTCACGAAACATAGCGAACCACTTGGGGTGACCTAAGGCAGAAGTGTTGCTTAATAAATGGTTCCCGGGGCGGCGGTACCCATACCCGCCTCCCAAATTGGTAGATACTTTAGATATATTGGAAGTTTGGAAAATGTCAGACTATTTAGATCTGGACGTTTCGATTGTAAACGGTGGTCTTTCAGCAGGTATCATACTTTCAATACCGAGAGTATCAACCGATCTGGAACGTACCGCAAATAAACTATGTGCCTACATATTATTTTTAATTAAGAAATTGTGAAATACCACAAATCAATCAAATAAAATTTACTTGCGCACGCCGGAACCACGGAGGCCGACAATTTTCCGGAGCAAGCAATATTAAAGTCCGGTAGTAAGCGTTCAAAGAGAAGAAGAAATAGAGATATGTAAATACGAATGTAAGAGGGAGTGTGGTAGTTATTAAAAAAACGATTATAGTGAAAATACTTTATAAAACACGACTCGTTTAAAATAAAGCAAAAATCTCTAGACAAATACTTAAGTTCCTTTTAAGGATACACTATGATTTTTTTTCATACCGATAAACATGTTAATCAATAGAACAAAATGTGTTTTTAATAATTTTCGGAACATAGGTACTTCGTGATTTTTCTCCATCGAGGGAATTTTATGTAATTACCGTTTCAGCTCTACAAATGAACAGATATTATCTTAAAAAATAACATATAAGTTTTTAGGAACTTATAAACTGAAAGTTTTCAAGAGAGATAGGTATGTTACAAATCGGTAGAATTAAATAATTTAAAATAGAAATACATAATTCGGGAGACGGGTATTTGAACCGCCGCCCTAGGAACCATTTATTGGATAACCAACACCTCTGACATAGGTAAAAGGTCACCCCAAGTGGTTCGCTACGTTTGGTGACTTAGCAGGGGTGCCCGGATTCATGAGGTGAGGTTTATCCAGATATTGGCGGCGGATGCGTCTGCCCACCAACTGCGTGGCAAGCACGGGACGGGAAAGATTGGTTGAGGGAAATCTTTTGACATTTCCAGCAGGACATTTCCTTGCACCGCAGTGGTAAGGATAGATTCATACGTCCATCACTCTTGAACACACTGACCCCAATTTCCAATCCACCCCTCGTACCTTTTTCCTTTCCAGAACTTCCTATCCTTCCTTTTCCTAAAAAGACCCTCCGCACAACATCCTCAAAGATGACATTGGCCCTGAGGGGAATTATTTTCCTCGGGGCCTTCTGTGTGGGGCTAATGTAAAACAACAAAAAATGCGGAATGCGGAATGAATGATAATAATTTGTTCGCAATGCGGCACTGTCTACAAAATATTATACTTAGGTACCTAGAACAGGTGATAGGTACCTTCAAACCTTTACAGTGCTGACATCCAACGGGTTTTAATGGTACTTTTTACTACATTACTATTAAAAAAACAATTCTCAATTGTTAAACGGCGTTTTGGTTACACATTGAATGAAGACTTTATAAAGTCTGATTTAAATTCTTACTAATAAAAATATATCTAACTCTGCCATGAAAGAGGTGGCAACGTCGAATTTTGGTAGACTGATACAACGGCGGATCCAGGATTTGTTTCTGGGGGGGCACAAGGGGCGGACGGGCAAAAAAATCAACAATTCAGGATTTTCTCTGGGGGGGGGGGGGGGCACAAGGGGCGGACGGTTACAAGTTCAAGTATATATAGGAAGATTTATAAAAGTGTCAAAACAATAGAAAAATTAAATGTTTAATAAAGACAGTTTCTGCTTCTAAGTACGTACTGTGATGGAATCTCCACAGTACACAAAAATACCGTCTGGGGGGGGGGGGGCCCGTGCCCCCGTGCCCCCTCCCCCTAAATCCGCCTATGGACTGATACATGAGATTCCCGCCTTGAAAAAGTGAGGTTATTTCAGACATATTGTTTTTTAATTGAATGTTAACGCGTGAATTTAGTAAACATTCCATTAAAATGATTTTTTTAAATAAAACTAATCCAAAATGTCATTTTTGTTATTATATTATCTGGAAATTATTATTATAATTTTTTATTGTGTAAAAAGTGAAATGACTATTTTTTTGCAAATTACCTAAAAACTTAATGTATTTTCTAAACACCTGTTTTCTGCCTGCAATTTTTTGCTTTTGGAGTAAAAGTGTGTGTTTTTACCGATGACGTTACATACTTTTTACAACATTTTTCTTACATGAAATTAAAATATTCCAATTTATAAAAGACTAGCTAACCCGGCGAACTTCGTACCGCCTCAGAATCAATAACTTCTGTTAACTTATTAGCTGAATTTAATTAAAAAAATCGTTAAATTAAAAATTACACAATGAAGCAATTATCGATGCGCAACTGTTCGTGTTTTGTTTTAGTCAGTATCAGAGATGGAGTTGTGTACGGATTTATATTTTTTGTGATTTTATTACTTTTCCACTTACTTACGGGAATGGAATGGCCTTTCATTTTCTTTATACGTGTGAGGGGATTTATTATAATTATTGTATTTTTCTTTTAGAGGGGTGCAGACGGTGACCGGACAGCTCAGAATGAAACTAACTTGAAAGAATCTCCTTTGAACAGTCATTAAAAGTGATGAAAATAATATATAAAAAAAATTGGTTGAATAGGTTACGTTAGGTTAGGGTTATGGGTTATGGGCTATTTTAAAATGATTTTTTTCATAACTTTTAATGACTTTTCAAAGAGGTGGTGAGTTGACTTGATGCCGAGTTGGCATGGAACCGTGCCGACATACTTTCACCGTTTGTCTTATTTTCGACTGTTGACATTTAGTGTGTAAGAAAGAGCGCATCAGCGCACTGACTTTTGACGTTTTTGAATTTTTGGAATTCACTCACTATTCAATATTACCTATACTTATCACAATATTGCTGCAGCTCTTTCAAAAGATGAGAATTAGTTCCATACAAAATGTGTGAGGAAAATAATTTTCTTCATAATTTATTTTCGTGATTTTTTCCGATGTTTTAATAACTATTCTGCTATTCGGGGCGAAGACAAATCCAACAAATTAAATATCATAAAAATCGGTCCAGCCGTTCTTGAGTTATAAATGGTGTAACTTACTTAAACTTTTGTTTATAATAAAGATTAAAGAAAACTTCAAGTAAAAAAATCTAATTGGTAATTTTATTTAGTTTCTAAAATGGTAGGTATTTGTTTTTACGACATCTTCAAAAACATTAAATATACCTATAGCCCATATAAAATAATTGCAAATATTCTATGAGAAAATTCATGTTTAGGTATATAACATATAAACAACCAAATTTGGCTGTATGAAAAATGTAAGTACTTACTTATATATTTTCATGAACGAATCGTTGAGTTCCAATTAAGGGTCGACCGAGACAGGTTTTTCGTCCTCGGCCGAGATCGAGAATAAATTAAATTCTCGGCCGAGAAATGCGCTACTTTTGCATAGTATAGCAACAATAAAAATTATACCTAATACTTAGTAAACATACTAAATCGAAAACACACCCTAACAAACCCTATCCGTGAATCAATTGCTACATTCATCAAAACACATCGATTAGTTGATTTGTATGTTCATTGCTGTTTTTGGCAGTTTATTATGAACTAAGTTCAAGTGCTGTTTAAAAACAGCAACGAACATACAAATCAGCGAATCTATGTGTTCTGATGAATGTGGCCACTGAATCTAAAAATCTTCGTACACTCCAGCTTCCCAACATACCTACGCATAAAATAATTTGTAGTGATCTTGATATTCGCTTAACTAGATTAGGGAACGTACCCATACTACGTGACAAGTTTAGGGGGGGGGGGGTCTTCAAAATGTCACGCTCCATACAAATGAGCGGCGGGTTGCTTAGGATTTTGGTCACCGGGGGGGGGGGGGGGGGTTAAAAATCGCAAAAAGTTGGTCACGTAGTATGGGTACGTTCCCTATGTAGTTATTCTAGCTAGTAATTATAATTAAGCACAACAACACATAAAATAACTTAAGTATATTTTTCTACTCCGAACAAAATTCAAACAAACTTCCTTTAAACTACAATTGTTTGTTTACACCACGTTTACACCAAGTGACGAATGTGGACGCGCGCGGTAGATTTGAATCCCATTATCCTATACCGTACCTAGTTTCTCCCTGAGTGTCCTTTCCCATTCGTCCCGTTCTCCTTCCGCCTCCCCTTCTTCTCCTGCGTCCTCTTCCCCTCTCGCTTTCATATGGTGCTAACGTATAAAAAATTAAAAATGGAATCATGAAAACTCATCAACCTACACATTTTTATTGATTTACTCGAAAGTAAGGACACATATTAAAAAATGGTGAGACAAAAGATGAGACACAATGCACGTTTGTTTGTTTCCTCCATAGGAAAAAGTAGTAGGTAGGTACTTTAGAGGAAACAGACATAGTACAATATGTGGCTCACCTTTTGTCGCAACATTGTGTAAGATGGAGCTGCAGCATTATTGTGATAAGAAACATATATGTGTATTGTCTTTTTTGTACCGTCGCCATTCCGTAAACGTGGGAATGTTAAAATCGCCTATTTTATAGCTGTTCAATGTCAGTTTCTATTAGTAAGGTTTTTACACTCACGGTTGTTTATCAATTGTATAAAATTTACACCAAGTTTTTTTGTAAGGCTGTAAGTGTTTAGTACATATTTATTCAGGAAGATCTGGAAATATCTTTGAAATGCAGACCTACATGAGATCATCTTTAAGGCTGCGTAGGTATAAACGGGTAGGGTAGGTATTAGGTACCGCAAACGGAACCGCGAATTGTGGGAAAGGAACGAAGCTACTGCAAGAGGCGCAAAACGCCGCTCGCAGTTGTTTTGTTTAAGGCGATCCACTAGTTCACTACTGTGCCGTGGACAGTAGTTCTTCGGTGGACGCCATAGGGTTCACTTTGAATAACCGAATTCGTCGACTAGCGGCCGTATTGTAAAATATCAACGCGAAAATGTATATTTTATTTTATTTTGGGAAGATTGGGTGAAAATATCAACTTTTTTTGCGATTATTATAAAATAAACTGAATTTTCCACATTACACAATAAAACCATATCCGAAAAGGGGTTTATAAATAGGAGAGTTTGGACTTGAAAGTGTGTTTTTTAGACCTTATACATTATTTTTTTATAGGCTTATTAAAAGACTTATAAAAAAAATGACCGATATTTTTAAGGGCCAAAGTATGTTCTACACGCAGTATTTAATTGAAGCATCTACAATACTTCTAAGCGATCAAATTTTCAAAACAAAAACATATGATTTTGCATTATTTACTACGGCTTCATCTTAAAAAAATCACTTATTGGTGGAATCTATATCTAGGTAGGTACATATAGATCTAAAAATAAATGTGTGTGAGTTGTCTATGCATGTGAAACTCTAACGAAATTGCAAAAATATCACAATTTGAGAATGACATTTTGCAAATAATCGATTGTTAAATCAAAATTCAATTTTCGAATACACTCTTTAAATTTAAATTTTATCGAAGTACTCACCAGTGGCGTAGCGTGGGTGTTAGTCGCCCGGGGCGGAGGAAAATTTCGCCGCCCCCTTCATTGGGTACTTCAAGGGGGGTGGGGGGGGGGGGGGGGTGGAAAACCATTTTTTTTCTTACGACCTCATTTTTTTATTATACACATTTTTCCTCCAATGAAAATCATGTTTATAAATTCTACTGCAAATTTCTAACTGCTCTCGGAAATGGTATCTACGTAAAAGGATTTCGCATCTCGAATTTTCACACTGTGTTTAATGCACAAACCAGGTTTTAACTTACGATTGATTCTGCGTAAGAGTCCCCAAAGTTACACACGGAACAGTCAATTTCTCAGACTTTTGCAGCATTTGGTATGCAACTCAAATGTAAAGCTTCACTCGTTACATGATGAATCTGCAACTTGTTATTTAATTTATCGTTATATTCTGAATACAAAACTAGTTTAAATTAAATCTGTATGCGGTGAATTAAAACTACATTTAGAACATGAAAATGGTTTTTCTTTGATTCTGGCAGTACATAAACAGTCAGAATTTTATAACTCTAGTTGCAGACTGTCAAGACACTCCGAATTAGAGAATTTTTTTCTTCGAAATGTGTCAGCAGATGAATCCACAACTGGAGTTTTACATTCTGAACACAAAACTTGTTTAAATTATATGTGTATGTGGCGAATTAAAAGTGCACTCAGAACATGAAAATGGTTTCTCCTTGATTCTGGCAGCACATTCATAGTCTGCAACTAGTATTTTATAACTGCACTTTGGTGGCGCAACTGAACTGTGCATGTTATGTATCGTCGTTCCCCATAGAAAGGGGATGGGATAGACCCTGTCCATGCACATTACCAGGCGAACACACACCGGAGCGGTCTTCCCGCGATCCGCCCGCGCCTCCCCCATCGACATGCGTTGGCCTGAGGCGTAACCGTGCGGTCTCGATGTCCTTCCGTCCCCCCTCCGGTAACCCGACGCTCATCTTTCCTCAAGGTCTTCAAAAACTTCCCTTTCTCTCCCAAGTACATTTCTTCGAGGCAAAATCGGGGAACCGGCTAAAGGACGCGGATTTCGAGCATCATCTGCAGTTGGGCCGATAGCTATACGCATTCTCATTGGGACTGCCCGGTGGTCTATGGAATACTTTCTCTGGCTTTTCTTTTTACATATTTTATTTTATTTCCGCTACTATAGTAATTACTTACATTATAACATAATCATATAACTGTTTTTTCCTCATTACTTATTTTATTTACAGAAGGTTTCTTCGACTGGTTATAGCCGTTATTTTTATTTTTCTTTTTCTTTTACTAACACTATTATCTCTTTTTGATGTTACCAATTTCAGAAGAATTATTCCACAGGCTGCTACTTCTATTTATCTTTTGTATAATGTTAATGTAAGTACTTGCATATTGCTTACTAACCCCGTATGCATGGACATTGGAGGGTCTAGAGTCGTTCAAATAAATGTAGCTTCGTTCAAAAAAAAAGTAGAGTCTTGACGTGTGCGGTGAAGGAGGAAACCATATGTTTCCTTATAACGCCGTTGGGAAAGTGGTGGGTCCCCTCCAATATAACTTTTATTTGTTTGTTTTAGTTATTTCCCAAGGAATTGATGATGGCACAATGCTACAACTGCCAAAAAGAACATTTCTGTAATGGCAGAACATTGCAACTTCAAATATAGCATTTTATATTAGCTATTTTGCCATTACAACATTTGTGCCATGAAGGAGACAAGATGTTTGAGTAATATTATAATGCCCTCACGTATCGGCAGCTACCCGTGCCACATGCACGTCGCACAATATGTCAGTATGCTGTATCCCCACAATGCTAATTTTGGGATAATTAACTTAAATTTTGACATTTTGCTATTTTTCTCGCAAACTAATAGTAGCATAGATTTAAAATTTGACAAAATATCTGATTGAGAATTTTGAAATATTTTAAAATTAATTCCAATTATTTGATGAATTTAAAAATACTTGATAATATTCATATATTTTTTTAACAACATTTTAAATAAAGGGTCAACCTATCCTTTTATCAAATTCGAAATTGTTACTACTCTTAATTTGCGAGAAAAGGAACAAAATATCCAAAAAAGTTTAAAGTCTAATTAAAAAATAAAAAAAAAATGAAGAAAATATTAGTGAAACTCAATCGAAAATGTAGAGACAGAAAAATCAGAAAAAGATGTTGGCTCCAGAGCCAATATCTTTTTCTGATTTTTCTGTCCCTAGATTTTCGATTGAGTTTCGCTAATATTGTCTTCATTTAATTAAATATTATAATTTGAGATTTTATTCATAAAGTTAAAAATAAAAGAAGTAATTTATTTCAAAACCAGCTTTTTGGAAATACAGCATTTTGCCATTTCACTTGTGCATTATCGCTCTTCTTAGCCCACTAAATTTAAGCATCTTACCTTGCATCAATGTATTTAATCGATTCATGATTTTTTGGTATATTATAATATGTATAACAAAGGATATAAATGATGATAAATTAAATACATTATGAAGAAACATATATTTATTAACAAAAAATTATGTCATCGTGTGATGTCACATGTTTTGAACCTTATATATGTATATTATAAATGTTTTGTTTTATGAAAAAACATTCAAAATAAAATAAGAAAGGTCTAACTGGTGTTTGAACTAATTCTTACCCACGATAGCACTGCTTTTCATTGAATATTTAAATTTGTTTGTTGAAATTGGATGTACCGTGTTCATTAGTGTTGAATTCTGTGAAGGGGGCAGTGTTCCGACACCAAAAGAAAAATTTGTGAAGATTTGTGAAGGATAGCTTGAAACTTTTGTCATCTCCGTTAGGCGAAAAATAAAGAAAGTCAAAATAAATATATGAATTTCCCGGCAACGGACGATGCCGTCATGTGGGAAGAGGTTAAGATTTATTTTCAACTGTCAATAACCCGGTTAACAGAAAACCGGGTGATGTTTTGTATATAAAGAGTCTGCCATCTAACGTTTTTTTTTCAACTAGTGCTTATTTCGTGAATTGTAACACTTAGCTCATGTCTGATTTGACAGATAATTAGTGTTATCCTTCCGCTGAACGAATATGGTTGTGTATACGCTTGAACAACGCTGGGAAATATTGCGACGTTACTTTGAAAATCATGGTAATGTTGCAGAATGTGTAAGAAAATTGAAAAAAAAAAAATCGTTTGGCCACCTCGGAGCTGCGATTTGACACCGTTGGACTATTATTTGTGGGGTGCCCTCAAAGATAAGTGTTACGCCGACAAGCCAGAGACAATTGACTCTTTAAAGGACAATATTCGTGAAGCCATTGGTGAAATACAGCTGCACACAATCGATAATGTGCTTCAAAATTGGACCGATCGTGTAGGCTACTGCATAGCCAGCCGAGGCAGCCATTTGAATGAAATTGTCTTCCATTATTAACTGGAAGGATTGTACTTTCAAATAAAAAAAGAAATTTGAGAAAATATTCAGTAGTTTTTTTTTATAGCATTTTCAAAAAAAAAAGTTATTTGGCGGACCCTTCACAAACGTATTCCCCAATTTCCTATATGAATTTTGACACAACTGCAAATATTTTTTTAATATATATGTATTTACATAAAAATGAATCCCTGTTTCCCTTGGTCACGCCATAACTTCAGAACGACTTTCCCTATTTCATTCATCTATTTTTTTAAAGTTTTTTAATACTTTGTAGAAGGTTCTTACGGAAAGAAAAATTAAGAAAATTGCGCAGAAAATTGGATAGTTTCAGAAAACTTAACAACTATTTTAACTTCGCACGTTTGACAGTTCGCGCGTTTCAGCATGACATTTTGATAAACAATGATTGTTAAATAAAAATTCTATTTTCAAAATCTTTAAATTAATGGATTTATTTGAAGTAGGTACTCCCCTAATATTTTGAATCGAATCAAGAATTATTTTAAATAGGTACCTTATGTTAGGTACCAAATTTGATTGATTGTTCTTATAATACACAAAAATGAATACATATTTGTAATATATGAAAAATGAAAATTTGAATAAAAAAATTGTAATAGATGGCACGCGAGCTGTTTGAAAACTGAATGTACTGGGAATGATTACATATATGGAACGCGGGAGGAGGATTGGCGGAACAGGGAAGCGGGAGAGAGGTGAGGGAAGGCGGGGAAGGTGGAATGGGAACGTGTGAGGGAAAGGGACGTGGGAGGGGAACAGGGATTAATGTTGGCATAGCAACGCATGCCGGGAACGAGCTAGTATAATATAGATATCAAACACTAGCGTATCAGTTAGGACCCTCCAAAAATTGTCAAACGTTCAGTATACAAACTAGACATTGTATTTAAAAAAAAAGCAAAATGTACATACACAGAATATTTCTTTCTAATATGCTTAGTAAAAAAAAACCTTAAAAATCAGTTAATTTTTGAAGGAGAAAAACGGGGAATGCAAAACCTCGATTTTGATTTTATTTAGGTTTTATCAGTCTGAGGTGCAGTTGTTCCTTTCGCTCAGTATTCAGGGGAGTAAGAGTGACAGTGACAATTATTATTGTTCAAATTTATTGGCGACCGGGTTTCCTCTTAACACATAAATGAGAAAAATTTAAAAAAAATCATTAAGTCTGTATCTGATGATGATGATACTGTAAGCAAAATTATTACAAATTAACATTTACAAAAACGGTTTCATTGATGCAATGAAACCAATATTGCCAATGAAAATAAAAAGTATGTACATATGTAAATAAGTCAACGTAATATCGAGCCATGTAACCAACAGTATTGATCAAATCCCTAGGATTTTTTAAATCTGTAAGCTTAACCTGTTGAATTTGGGAGTATATTTCGAAAAAAAAGCGAAAATTACCTTTCTTCGGCGATCATGGCTCGATACGTACAAAACATAAATCAGCCCAAAAAGAAAATAATAATCACAAATAATAGAAAAGATAAGAGATATAACCAAACTGCAAAGCAGTTATGCAATGAAAGTTTTACGTTTTACCACCTTTGCGCAGATACAAACAAAGGCAGGAAACCGCTGTGCATATATGCGATCAACATTTACCTATTGGTTCCTTGTTATCTATAATAATAATAATGGATTTAATGCATGTGTAGTAGACGTGGGCAAAATTGAATGACCGAATTAAATGAATAAATTCAATCTTGTGACACACTCAATCTAATTCTCAATTTGATTCTTCATTCCTTATCTTTGGCCTTGCATCCTACGATTTTTAACGACACCATACATTTTTTATTTCCATTTATTTTACTGTTAAATTATTTCAATGAATAATGTGTTCTGTAAACGATTTAAATATTATATTGTTTCATAGGTATTTAAATATTATTAAACGGGCCGCGCGCCGCGAAGTTTTCGACGGACGGTATTGTGAACGACTCGCCTATTACGATTGTATTCCGCTACCGCCGCGCCGCTATTCTAAAAACACCCGAACATCATAAGTCCATGTCCCAAAATGGCCAAAACGTGGCTGCGATTCATCCGGGTTGCCCGAGCATCTCTTTCACGCAAGGAATTAATCATTTATCCTAAACAATAGTCCTGAGATTGTCCTAAGGTCCCCGCCGTCCCAGGTCCGTGTTCAATGTCCGCGTCCCAGGTACCTAGTCTGTCGAAATCGAGATTGTCCGATTCCGACAGACAAATTAAAACAAAAGTCTTTTTCACTTGTGACGTCATGGTCTTTTGTAATTCTTAGACCTAAAAATGACGTCAGGCGTCATCGTCACGTCAATGTCACGATATGTCCCAAACGCATCCCAGTCCTAGGTCCGCAGCTCGCGAGTAAATCAAGTCACTGCTAGGTAAGACACAAAACATTTATCAAAAGTTACTAATTCATTCGTCAATGCCAGCCCTTAATCCGTCCGCGCGGTTCATTTATTCCCCCGCGCGCCAAGCCGTCAATTTCATTACATAGTTAGTCGAAAACTTTCGACTTTGAATCTGAACATCAGCTAGAAAAGTGAGAAGCGATGCTTAACGGTTTTTTGGTACGTACGAAAGATATTGTACCTACTTTTAGACGTAGATCTTGGGTCGATATAATATGTAAATTTGCAGATATTATAAGGCCAATTAGCTGTGGTTAGCTGTCATAAAATACTCATCTTAAGGTTAAAATGATGTTTTTATATTAGATCACGTGAAATGGAACGAAATTATAAGTTTAATAAATAAAATAAAATCAATAAAATTTTAAGGGTGAAACGAAAATTTGTATAATTTTAAGATATAATTGCTAGCAATAAATACATTTTACATACGAAAAATTACGACACTAAAAAAAGACAAACAATATAGGATTTAGCATGTGAGATAATGAGATAGAATAATCGGTCTCCTCTTTGTGTGGTGTTTCGTAGCCTATTGGTCTCCTCTTTGTGCGGTGCTTCGTAGCCTTCCCACTCATTGTGATTTTGAAAACCGATGAAATGAAAAAGCGACACTAAAAAGAGTCGGTTTTAGCGTGCGAGATAATGAGATAGAATAATCGGTCTCCTCTTTGTGCGGTGTTCCGTAGCCTATTGGTCTCCTCTTTGTGCGGTGCTTCGTAGCCTCCCCACTCATTGTGATTTGAAAACCGATGAAACGAAAAAGCGACACTAAAAAGAGTCAAACACATTAATCTATAGGTTTTAGCCTGCGAGATAATGAGATAGAATAATCGGTCTCCTCTTTGTGCGATGCTTGGTAGCCTATCAGTCTCCTCTTTTGCGGTACTCCGTGGCCTCCCGGTCTCGTGTGCGGTGTTAGCCTCCCCATTCATTTAATTTTCAATTTTCAATTTTTTTTTTTTTTTTTTTGAATTAAAGGAATGAATAAAAGGAATCAATTCAAAAGGCCATGGGAATCAGACTGAATCGATTCACTCCTGGGAATCATTCTGCCCACGTCTAATGTGTAGTGCAATTTGTTATAATTCACCTGTATGAATTAAATAAAAAACTAAAAACCAACACAAACGTAAATCGTCGACATAGTTCTAAATCGTCCCGAATGACCATTTTAGTTTTTGTTCAATCTCCACTTTAAAATAAAAACAAAGTATAAAAAATGATAGTTGATCACTTAACTCCGAATTATTTAAACTAATTAGACCTTTACCTACACGGAAAAAACTTTATCTTAAACACCTATCATAATTTTTCGTTGAAGTAATGAAAGAAAACCATATCTCCATCTTAATGGTCGTTTGGACTAGAGGTGAAACGGATATACGGTAACTATCCGGTATCCGGCCTAAATTTACTATCCGGCCGGATACCGGATATTTAAAAACTACGACAATTTCCTATAACAAAATGCAATACATTAATCTTTGTGAGTTAAATATCAATAAAATGGCTTATAATTATGACGACTTTTATTTTATTATTTTTAATTGTAAAACTAACGTTTTAAGACAAGAGATTTTATGCATAGCACAAAGGGTAACAATTATTATAAGCAATAATTATCAGCCTGAAACACTCATCCACATTGAAAAATCTTCCGAGAAAAGATACATGACGCCAACGGGACTTGAACCCGTGTCCTCTCGATTGCCGGTCGATTGCTCTGACCACTGAGCTATGGCGGCTTATCTCGTACCCGCCAAATGATTCAATATATGCTAGTGTTTCATTCAACAATTACTGCTTATTATATTTTTTCCACCTGAAAACAACCAACTTTATTTTTGCGAGAGAAACATTGTAAGTGTTAAGTCACCGGCAATCGAGAGGACACGGGTTCAAGTCCCGTTGGCGTCATGTATCTTTTCTCGGAAGATTTTTCAATGTGGATGAGTGTTTCAGGCTGATAATTATTGCTTATAATAATTGTTACTTTTATTTTAAGTCGAAAAAGTTACAAAAAAGCCATAAGGCCTTCCAAAAAACTAAAACTTTCTTCTGAGATATTCACTCTAATGATAAATACATAAATAGTAAATATCTAAACTAAAAACTTACAAAAACCTCGCAGAGTAGCAAAAACTTAAATTAACATAATTAAGTAATCACAATCACCATTATACGTGAACTAAAACATCGTCAAAACACACAGAGATGATTGAAATGATTAAATACTGACATTGAAGCACCATAATATACCTCTTGTGCTACTTATCAAAGAGAATATTTTCGTGATCACTCACGAATACTCACGATGACAACCTAAACCGCCTGAATTGATCTGATCGCGTTCGCCAGACCGTCAGACATGCAACGAGACAATGGGCCGAATATCCGGCCGCCGGATATCCGGCCATCCGGCCTCGCAGCTCGCCGGATATCCGGTATCTGGCTAAACAACTATCCGTTTCATCTCTAGTTTGGACAATTAAGAACTAAGGTGACGAAATGTTAACCAGTCAGCAACGTAAGCAAGTATACACGTTAAAATAACGATAGCAGTCAAGTACAATAAGCGTGTTTACACGTCAACGCGTGTGTCTCCATAGAAACCGTTATAACTCCGTTATTGTTTTAGTTACATCCCTAAAATAAAAAGCGAAAGGTCGATAGTGAATCATGCTGCACATCACTATTCAAGTTGTCCATAGAAGTACATAAAAATAACATTCTGTCAGACGCGCATTTATCCCGCCAAATTTCCTACGGGCGCCCGACATTGTTAATTTTTATTAAATATTTTTATATGAAATGATAAAAAGTGAAGTGACAAAAGTGTTTATTACACATTTATACAATAGAATAAGTATTGTTGTTTACATAATCTGTGATTTTAGTACGGTTTTCACATAAAAACATCATGTGAGTCTTTTTTACCTATTTTTAATGTTTGCGTTCTAAATTTTAATATTTACAAATGCTAATATTTATTTGTAATATAATAATTTGAAAGCTTATTTTGTAACCTTTCTAAAACAGTTTTTAATATTTGGCTACGTTCAGAAATGTTTCATTTATAGAGCTTTAATTGTGAAGCGGTAATAACAAAAAGTTTTCGTAAAATGTCATTTTGTTAGAGACACCAAAAGCGAATATTCTCGAAAATTCGGAGGGGTTAACTAAATAATTATTTAAACTAATTAGACCTTTACCTTGACGGAAAAAAACTTTATATTTAACACCTATCATAATGTTTCATGGAAATAATGAAAGAAAACCTTCTCCTCCTGTAAAATTTTCTAATGGTTGTTTGGACAATTAAGAACTAAGGCGACGAAATGTTAACACACTTCAGTCAGGCAAAAACAAGGAACCCGTTTGAGAAAATGAAAATTGTTTTAAACCGGTATATCTTTGAATAATAAACTGATAATATATGTACATTTGAGTGAATTTTTCATATAGTTCTCACCACACCCCAACTATAAAAGAATTGTCCAAAATTATAGCCTACTTTGTAATAGGAGTCCATAAACAGAAGATAAAGTGGGTGTTTTATGTGTAATAAATGTATGTATTTTAATCAGATAACTAAAAAATTGGTTTTCACTTTGGTACAAATCATAACAAAAAAATAATATTTGCAATATTCATTGAAGAAGAAGACAACAATAATAATCTAAACGAAAATATGAAAGAGAATAAGATACAGAAAAAGATAATGATCGCAACTGGGACTCGAACCCAGACCTTTCGTATAACCGGGACACGCACGTTAACCAATTTCACTATTGCCACGTTCTGTCAAACCGTCATAATTGTCAATCTCATATTTAAAATTTTAGAATTAACAATATTATCTTCAACTAATTCTTTTTTCCATATTACAGGCAACTACCCTGTTTATTGGAAACAATCATTCTAAGAATTGGTTTGTAACCTGGATAGCGTCTCGGATAAATATATCAGAATTTATTCATACGGAACTACATATTGACTTTTTATAAAAGTTTAAATGAATATTCAGTTTTTTATAAAAAAAACTCCCTTTTTTATAACTTTTGAAGGTTATTCCCATAAATATATCTAGGTTACAAACCAATTCCTAGAATAATTGTTTCCAAAAAAAAGGGTAGTTGCCCGTAATACGGAAAAAAAGAATTAATTAAAGATTATATTGTTAATTCTAAAATTTTAAATATGGGATTGACAAATATGACGGTTTGACAGAAGGTGGCAATAGCGAAATTGGTTAACGCGCATGTCCCGGTTAGACGAGGTCTGGGTTCGAGTCCCAGTTGCGACCATTGTCTTTTTTCTGTGTCTTGTTCTCTTTTATATTTTCATTTAAATTATTATTGTTATCATCTTCTTCAATGATATATTACATTGATGGGAATAACCTACAAAAGTTATAAAAAGAGAGTTTTTCTTATAAAAAATTGAATAATATTTGCGACACTCTAGTGCCAAAGTGTGTGTTTTCTTTTTATAAAATATACCTATTTACACAAAAGATAAAGAGATAAGAAGATGGGGAACACATGTATCCAATATACAAATATATTTACATGTTTTTTTTACATATACGTACTAAGGTGGTCCAGGCCTGTATGGTAAATTTTTTTCTTTCAAATATAGATGTAGCCACCCATTTTATTTGTTACACCTATCATTCCTATTATGTGTAAAAAATTTCAGCCCCCTATCTTATATACAAGGGGGTGCTCATCGAATCAGAAGTTTCTGACAAAAGTTCTGGATTTTAAGTAAAACACGTAATTTAAGGTTTATTAATATTACAAGTATTTTAGTTAAATAAGTATAAAACGTATTGAAATATGAACAAAATTTGGTAACAAAGCAATAATTAACACAATATTAGTCGCAATCTTTCAAAACTATGTTTGTTAACTCCATTTTGAATGTTTCAGTAGAAACGATTTTTCTGTTTTGTTCAACGATGTGTTCTCATTTTTAGTGAGTATCGTATTGTAATCTTCAAATAGTTTAACACCTCTCTCCGCTGTATCATTAACAACACGCAAATTTTTGACTCAACTTCACCTTGAAGGTAATCAACATTGTTATTCCAAGTCTTAGCAGGTAATTACAAAAAAGAGTCCTTGATGTCAAGAACCAAGAGCGTTTTCAACGTTCTTTGTGTTGCAAAAGCTTGTAATGTAACCTCTGAGGCAAGCTTAGCAGAATCACCTCTTACTGAACGATTACCGTCATCAGAATTTATTTTTTGAACAATGGCCTGTTTCTCAGCATCAGACAGCTTCTCAGAAAACAAGGTAAATGAGACTAGTTCATCTGGCAAATACCATAAGTGACGCTCTAAGACACCCCTAGCTGCTATACTGATTTCGGAATCAATGCTTCGTACAATTTTAAGCTATTCCAAAGTATTAAGTCATTTACTGGTGCATCTGCTGCCAAAGACGCTTCGATTCAAACTTTGGTGTAGATGATAACTAACAAATCGAACAATTTGTTTTTCTTCTCTCTTGATTAGTTTAAATATTATTACGATCAAGCGCACTGGTAACGTATTGTGTAAATATGTCACTTGTAGACAGCTCAACGCACTACAAACTCATCTTTGGACTTATCCTCTAATATGCTAGCATTACCTGTTGAATTAAAATAATTAATTTATTAGTTCCTGGCTTTGCAGCCCTTATTAGATCCAGGGTGGCAGGAATTAGGGTAAGGATAACCAGCTCTGGAAACATCCTCGTCACGGAAGCCCGCCTTAGTCCATCATCCAGTATTGATGCACACTGGAGAAAAATACTGGCTCCTTATGTGCTCACAGAATCCTGAAAGCTTAATATTATTATTTCTTTGTTTTCCTTCTACTACTATTAGCTTATTATCTTTTTTTGTTTCGTGTACATTCATATCCACCTTCTTTTTCTTTTTTTTTCCTTTCAAATACTTTGTACATGTATGTGTATATTATACCCTTATGGAATGTGTGGGATTGCACTCTCCTCCCCACATACTGGAATAAAAACTTATTTATTTATTTATTTATTACTAGGAGTGCTACTGAAGTTGCACTCAAGTTCTAACTCTTGTCTCGACACCACCGAAGATGAAGCATTACTTTCAGCAGCCATTTCTTTCAATTCTTCAGATCTTTGTTTCCATTTTAGAGAACTTTCTTTGACCTTTTCTAGTTTCTTGTCGATTGAGGTCATAATCATCTTACGTTCTCATCCTTGATCGATGAGAAACGCTCTGTCTTCCGCAATTTTTATCAAATTCAAAGCGCTTGCATGGGCAATATCAAAAAGTTTGCCTAGTTCTTTTTTAAACAAATACTCTCCTTTTCTTTGTGCTTCAGAATTTCTTCCTCTATTTTAATTCAACAGCAGTTCTTAAGAAACCCAGTTTTTCAATGCAGTGATTTTGTTGTCTGGTCGGAATACTAGATTTACTCCATACATTTATATGTTCTTGAATAAGTGTATGCGCGGAATCTTTCACATTTTTGGAATCATTTGATATGTTGTGATAACGGAGTAAGACTTGCCGAAGAGTAGGATGTTGGTTAAGCCTCATCAATGGCTCAATATCTCGAACCCCAAGTAGAAAAATTTCGTATTTTTTTCGAGTAGATGAACACATTTTAATACACTGATTCACTTCACAGTCTACTAAATAAGTATCAAATTTGTCTATAAAACTCTTCAGTAGTTTATTTTAATATTTATTTAATAGTTTAACACGCGAAACTGGCCTGTAGCAAAAAGTAAAAATTAAGCATTTTACACAAAAAATTCAAAAACAACACTCGATTGAGCACCCCTTTCTACTTGAGCTATCTCGTTGAACTTTTACTATGTTATTTCTATGAATACGTGTAACAAATTCACGGGGTGGCCAAATGAAAAATAATTAAAAAAAAATTTTGGACCACCTTAATACGCACGTATTGGGACTCTCACAAAAAGATTGTCATACAATATTCATTTAAAAATATTTGACAGCAATGCCTTTTCAGGCATTTAAGTAGGACTAAAAGGAAGAACTACCATTCCAGTCCAAAGTGTGGTAACCACTGGAGCGACCAAGCGAAATAATAAATGATTTGCCTCGATTGCTCGAGATTTCCCAGAAGATCATTTTTGAATTTTACGCCAACATTAAAAAAATCATGCCTTCGAATTTTAACATGGAGACATAAAAACTTATTACAGTGCTATACAGCCAATAAAAAACCTGTATTTTTCCATTTATCTCATACTGGCTGGTTCCCGGCATGTGTTGCTACGCCATTTAAAAAAGAAATTGTTTTTCCCTGCGTGTCCTTTCCTATTCTTCCCGTCCCCTTTCCGCTTCCCCTTCCTCTCCCTCGTCCCCTTCCCCTCTCGCGTTCCCACTCCGCCTCCTCCGCCTTCCCTCTTCCCACTCCACTCCCCCCCTTCCCCCGTCCCACGAATCCCCCTCCCGAGTTCCCCTCCCCCTTCCCCCTCCCACACATTCATTCCCGGTACATTCAGTTTTCAAACAGCTCGCGCGCCACCTATTCCATTTTTTTTATACAAATTTCATAATGCCAGAGCTCACCAGTAGTTTTATACAAACCTTGTCCTGACAATAACGAACACAGAAAAAAAAGAATTATCCAATTTGGTGCAGTCGTTTGGAAGTTATGCGCGTACATACATTTCGGCGATTCATTTTTATTTATATTGAAGAAGAAGATTTGTAGGATTTATTAAAAAATCGTAAAGTTTATAACCACACGAATTCTGCATAATTTTACTTTGAAACTGCCGTGAGGGGTACTTATTCGAGTCAACATAGCTGTATGTTGTCTGTGGTATACTTGATAATGAAAGGTGCATATCTATGGAAAAAGAACTTAATTTTAACCGTAAACAGCTGATCAAAAATTCGGCGGGAAAAAAATATTTAAAAAATGTATTTTTAACATCGTTCTAAAATAGTCTACGAAGTTCGGATTTGCGACATCTGTGATCATAATAGATAAAGCATTTCAATAGCTTCGATTTAAAATAAATGGCTTGCATTGGAAAAGTTGTAAATAATTACAATAAATGTTTTACGAATGGTAGGAAAATGTGGTCCAATTATGGATTGCTATCAATCGCAGAAAAATAAAAGTGGTCTATTTTTCGACCATAATCGCTCCAATGGTTAAGAGTCGAAATCTGCACAGAACCAAAAGTGAAGTAAACAAAATATATACCTATATATATTACATTCATACGCACATCTTATTATAAAAAAAACTATAAATATTTGAGTTTGAAGTTGTGTGAATAACTTTGGTTTGTTTCATTTATATGTTGGATACGCATGTATCTGATACTCACGTTGCGTACTCACATCACAAACAATTTGTCATGTCGCCACCAAACATTGTTGAATGCTTTCAAAACAATGCTCCCAACCAAATAGTTGCTGCAGCTGTCATTTTTATATCCTGTCATTCGTTGTTGACTGTTTTGTTTGTAATACTGATCTATATATTATAGCACATGTATACAAAATGCCTGATATACAGTTTGTCAAATAAGAGTGAAAACATAGGAGGGCGCCCCTGTTGTTCAAATAGCAATACTAAAAATATAACTAAAGGTCTATGCCCACTACACCGTTCCATACCATTACCGTACTATGAATGTATCAGACACGAAATAAACACGCTACGCCCTACTATGCCCACTAGAACGTGCTAACACCGTATTATACCCGTACGTAACGGGTATAGTGACCGTATGATAACCGTACACCCACGGTTAGTGTCCGTACCATCCCCGTTCAAATGTCTGTCTACCGCTGACGCACGTCTCACACCGTCGCATGCCATGCATAGAGCGGACCGGCACCTGCAAAATATTGTCATCGAGAATTTGCCGTCAGTCCGGTCATGGTACGTGACGGTGTTGGTCGGTGACGTGACGGGTTAGTGGGCAGCGTTTCATACTGATCGATACAAAGAATATTTTTTTGCATGCGCCGCTACGGTTACGGTCATGGTATGGAACGGTGTAGTGGGCATAGACCTTAATGGTGGAAATGTAAAGCTGTGTAACCTACATTTTTGTAAAAAATTAAAAAGGCGTAAAAGTGAAAAAAATAATTTTTCATTGCAATATATGTAGATAACCACTGATCTCAGAATTAGAATTGCACGTAGGTATATTATACCTATGCAATTTTCTGTTAACATAATGAAGAATAACGATATTGTAATAAAATATAAAGTGCAGTTTAGAAATTGCTCACATTTATTTAATAATAGCTTAAGTAACTAGATCTGAATATATTTAACTCATTCAGATCTAAAAGTGGTGTAACTAAACTCACCATTAGTGATTCTTCCTTTCTACCTACTGTTAAATTCAAATTTATGTTAAATTAAATGAAAGCATATCATTTTGTAAAACACCATTAATCAAATTTATGTCATTAAGTAGGTAACAACAGTGCTTTTTCAATTTTAATTTTTTTTCATGGAAAAAAAGAGAATTTTAAAATGATATTTTGAAACAAAAAAAAAGTTTTTTAAAATATGATTTACAGTGTTCTTTAAATTCAGTGTCATTGCGCTTTAAAATAATATTACACATTTAAATTGGTGTTGCCAGCCCACAAATTTTGTAGTTCTATTTTTAATATTTTCTAGTATTAATTGACAGACTATAAGTGACGCCATGTTTAAAGACTCAACTTGTGAGTGGGAAAATCTCGCACGGCCAGAGACGAGCTTACAAAAGGTTGTGTGTCTGTGTACGAACCTCCATGCAGACACATGGCGGCAATCCGAGATGCTTCATGAGTCAAGTATATCAGATACTTGCATATCCACTTATTAATATGTTTAGATATTTAAGTTCATTATAAGTGGATTTATAATTTCAGCGCAACGGGCGTACAGAAAGTTATTATTGTACCGCAACAAGAATGAGTAAAAAACTCCTTGAGATATATTCTGAATGGGAATTACACCCAAAACAGTTTTTTTATCGTCTTTTGATAAAACTGTAGAGATCTCCGTTACGATAGATTTCAGTAAACTTAAAACTTCAACTTTATTGTGAAAACCTTTCAAAATAATCACGCTATCGTCACTAAATCCTAACTCCCGAAAGGAAGTTTGCGCTACAAGGTAAAGAACTCCTGCGCTAAATTGTGATAATACTCTGAAATTTTTTAACATTAAAGTTTCTCCGTCTTTCAAATTCATTAAATTGTCCTTCAGTACTGACAGATTTTTCTTTTCCCAATCGTCGTACCTTTCGTTTGCTTCTTGATTTGCAAAAATTAGCAAATTTTCATCGGTAATGTTAAAATTAACATCATTGAAAGAGTCGGTGAGTTTAATATACAACTTTAAAATCCACGATAACACAAACTTTGAACTGCGTATCCGTTCGACGGGTTTTCCATGCGTATAAGAGACGGGACTACAATATAGCTTTGTACAGTCTAACCAAGATATTTCTTCATTAGTTATAAGGTTATATGTTTCCACGAGTGATGTCAATTCCGTGTGCAATTTGACGATCTTTTCTTGGTAAGAAATGGGTTTTAAATGAAGTCGCTCCGTAAATGTTCCTTGGTGGCTTCTCGGATTTAGATGAACATGTTGATCTTCTTGGAAAACATTGCATAAGATCTCGTCGCTTTTAGCAATCGGCGCTAATTCATATCGCTCCAAAAACATGGAAGCGAAAATAGAACGCTGGCGTTTAAGTATGGCATCTTTTCGTTGGTTCGGATTCTCATACGCGATGATATTTTCATTGATAACTTTGCATTGGTGATTATAAAAATAATATGCGCAAGATTGTATTTGTTCTAAAAACGTTCCAGGTAGGCATTCCAATGGGAATAAGGCTTTCGAAGAGAATTCCGGGTGTCCGTAGAATTGTGTCATGTTGTGGATGCGATCTTCGATGAAGTCTCCGCCTCGGTAGCCGGTGCATACGGCGTAGACTTCGGAGTTGCCTTCTTTGGACGTGGACGGTTTGTAGATGTTGACATCCTGGAAGCCGCACACCAGAATGTACATCAGATTGATGGTGGAATGCTCGAACATGGTGAAGAGTTTGAATAGAAATGATCCTCCTGAAATGAAACACGTTTATAAATTGTTAATTAACTCCAAGAGCAATTTTTTTAAATATTTCTCCCAGCCTGACACAGACTCGTAAGTCGTGCTGTCTCATTTTCTATTGCAGTGAGACATTTGATTTAAATAGTGTTAGAAAGAGAGAACACCAAAGGGTACATTAAGGATCTGTCCTCAGCCCACTGCTATTCATTATGGTCATGAATTATCTAACAAGTCAAGAAATGAACAGTATTCTCAAGACTATGCTTTTTGCAAATGATGTAGTACTGATAGCAGATAATCATTGTGACTTACAGAATAGCCTGGAAAGGTGGAGAAAGATTCTGGAGGATAATGGCCTAAAAATTAGCAGGAAAAAGGCTGAATATTTGTATTTGCCATTTGAAGACACAAATGCTGTAACTCCTTCGATGCAACTGGATGGAGTAACATTAGCCAACTGTGATTCATTTAAGTAACTGGGCTCACTAATCCACAGAGACGGATGATGTGCAGCGGATGTCATCCATAGAATAGGTGTGGGATGGATTAAATTCAGATCCGTAACAGGAATATTGTGTGACTCCAAAATGCCTATAAAACTTAAAGGAAAGATATACCAGACTATTGTAAGACCCGCAATAATGTATGGCTCCGAATGCTGGACTATGTACAACTCCTACTCTAGGCAACTCGAAACAGCAGAAATGTGAATGCTTAGATGGTCGGCAGGAGTATCACTAAAAGATAAGATCAAAAGTTCACGCATTTGTGTTAGCCTGGGTGTCACAGACATAAATAGTAAGCTGGAGGAACGACAGTTGAGATGGTATGGACACATAAGACGGAGACCATCGGACCACACAGTGAGGAAGGCAATGTCTATGGAGCTTCATCGACAGTCATCCAGAGGAAGACCGAAGAACTCCTGGATGACTCAATGCTCCAAAATTCTTCAGAGAAACGGCCTGGATGAAGGCGATACCCAGAACAGGAGAAATTACAACCTGAGAACGAGAAGAGCCGACCCCAACAGCCTACCTAGGCAATGAGTTGGGACAGCGCAAGGAAGAAGAAGAAAGAAAGAACACCAAGCTTTGTATATGCATTTAAAAGTTTACGATAGACGCTTCCCAAAAATTTTAAATAATTCTGTGAAAAACATTTAGGACGGAAATTTCAAAGTCAATATTCAGGTTCGGTGAAAGCCCTATTCAAGTTTTGTTACAAGTTTTATTGTAATTTTGAATAAAACAATTATAAAATGCAAAAAAAGACAAAGCGTTAAAGGCGAAAATTCCATATATCCAATATCTACCTACAGTTTGTCAAATAAGAGTAGAAAATATATGAGGGCGCCACTGTTGATCAAATGGCAATACTAAACACATAACTCATGGTGTTAAAGGAAAGCTGTATAACCTACATTTTTATAAAAAATTAAAAAGGCATAAAAGTGGAAAAAATATTATATATATATATATATAAATAGTATAAAAAATATTTTTCATTGCAGTATAGATATCCACTGATCTCAAAATTAGAATTGCATATAGGTATATTATACCTTTACAATTTTGTGTTAACATAATGAAGAATAACGATATTGTAATAAAATATAAAGCACTATTTAGACATTGCTCACATTCATTTAATACTAGCTTAAATACCTAACGTTGCCTGGGCTTTAGATCTCGCCTCTAATTTTAGATCTGAATACATTTAACTCATTCAGATCTAAAAGTAGTGTAACTAAACTCACCATTAGTGAATCTTTCTTTCTATCTATTATAAAACACCCTAATCAAATATATGTCATGAAGAAAAAATGTTTTTTAAAATGTGGTTTAATGTGTTCTATACATTCAGTGTAATTGCGCTTTAAAAGAATATTTGACATTTAACATTCGCTGGTGTTGCCAGCCTACAAATTTTGTAGTTCCATTTTTTTATATTTTCTACTCTTATTTCACAGACTTCTACTTGCAGTTTTAGGCAACTGTTGACTTTTTTGATTGGACTCCCTCCATATTTTAGTTTTACCATATTTTGTCAGAGGGTCAAAATATTTTCGCTTTGAAAAACGCTACTTTTATAATTCAAAATAAACTTATAATTTTCAAAATAAAGTTTTGCATGGAATCATAAATTTCTCACCATACAGAAAAAAAAGACGCAAACATTATTTATTAGGCAAACATATTATAAAAATGAATGTCAACTCACTTTTTTGTCATTTCATGTAAAAACAATTAATAAAAAATTCTCAAAGTTTCATTTTTTTTTTTTAAATTACCCCTTTTAAAATAACAAAAATTGTTTAATATTCCTTACTGCAAACTTTTAAAAAATTTATTTAGCCAATAGGCCACTTGCATCACATTTTTAAAAAAAAAATTCCCGTTTAGGCAAATATTCTAAGACATTCCGTATTTTATTTATTTTTTTAATCGTGTTTTTGAAACCCTGGCAATTTTTTGAAAATTTCAATCCGAAAAATCAGACCATTTTTATAAACCGGAAAGATGGGACATAATTTTATAGGTGCGAAAAAACGATAATTACATAGCCGAAAATCATTTAAATAAAAAATAATGTTTTCCACACGAATGGCACAGGAGAATAACGAGGCATACCAAAAATATTAAATCTCATAAATATTTTTTTCCTTGATCCATCTTATTGATCATAAATCATTATTATGTTCAACTTCTATATTATGTACTAACTCAAATGTCATATACTTGTACTTGTAAATTATAAAAATAAGAATATTATAAAATTTGATTTGTTAAAATCTGCACCATTATTATTATACCTCTAAAACATATACGGGTAACGTAAAATGTACGGGGTTCTCTTCATAACATCTGTCAAAAAATCAAACCAAATGACACGTTCGCAGAGAACCAACAATAAATCTAGTTAACGTTAAATGTCAAATTCAAAAATTCGCCTTAAACAAAAAGTGATGCCATATAAAAAAAATAAATCAGTGTGGAATTTTATAAAATTAATAGGAACATTTTCGGAGACAGGACATTTTCATGTAGTGACGTCACGAGCCCAAATAATGGATTTATTTATTTAAAAATAAAAAAACTGTACATTTCTAAAACATTTTAGAAATGTACAGTTTTCAAGTACAACACTTAGGAAAAAAATCTATCCATACGATTTTTTCCAAGTCGTTATGAAGTCCATGCAAGTGGCCTATTACAAAAGGCTAGGGGGTCAACGGTTGCTCGTCATAGCTCCAGGAATTAAATACATGCCTAAATGACTTATTATTTATTTAATAATAAACTAGCAGACCCGGACACACGTTGCTGCGGCTAACAAAACCTTTACAACCAATGCCATCTGTTAAATCAAATCCACACCACACTGCCCGCTGCCGCTTGGCCAGATATGTTAGTTATGTATTTCAACCAATTTACACAAAACCTTGACAAATTATGTACTAAAAAACCTTCGTCACGAATCACTTTATCTATTGGCGAAAACCGCATGAAAATCCGTTGCGTAGTTTAAAAGATCTAAGCGCACATACAGCATAAGCGACTTCATTTTATACTTAGTAAAGATAAAGATTGTTGTATCTTTTATCAGTTTATGCACATCATCAATCCTTGATAATGAAGCAACAAGTAAAGAAGAAGATATAAAAGTACCTGGGGACAAGGCGAGAAGGGCGGTGATGACTTCGCAGAAGTGCAGAGGAGCCACCAGGTCTTCCTGCTCATTGGGTTTCAGCATGCAGTCTATGGAGCCGTCAGCTGTGATCAGGTCAATCTGCAGGCCACAATGAACTTATTTAAAATTTAAAGGAACAACTTATTCATACCCAACAAAATTTTGAATTTGAGGCCAAAATACAAAACCAAACTAAAGATTTTTTAATTTTTATTAAAAAAATCATCTTTTTATAACTTTTTAACCGGTCACCAACTTAAGCAGATTTATGCGTTAGAAATATGACAGCAGTCAAGTACAATAAGCGTGTTTATACGTCAACGCGGTGTCTCCATAGAAATCATTCTAACTCCGTTATTCTTTTAGTGACATCCCTAAAACAAAAAGTAAAAGGTCGATAGTAGATCAAGCTGTACATCCCTATTCAAGTTGTCCATAGAAATACATAACAAGAATATTCTGTCAGTGGTGTGGTTGACATATATTTTTACCCGCCAAATTGCCAGGTAAAAATTGACGGGCCGCTCGACATTGTTAATTTTTGTTAAATATTTTTATATGGAATGATAAAAAAGTGAGATGACAAAAGTGTTTATTATATATTTATACAATAGAATAGGTATTGTTGTTTGCATAATCTGTGATTTTAGTACCGTTTTCACATAAAAACATCACGTGAGTCATTTTTACATTTTTTTTAATGTTTGCATTCTAAATTTTAATATTTTCAAATGTTAATATTTATTTGTAATATAATAATTCAAAAGCTTATTTTGTAACCTTTCTAAAACAGTTTTTACTATTCGGCTACGTTCAGAAATATTTCATTTATAGAGCTTTAATTGTGAAGCGGTAATAACACAAAGTTTTCGTAAAATGTCATTTTGTTTGAGACATCTTAAGCGAATATTCGCAAAAATTCGGACGGGTTAAAGGAACAACTTATTCATACCCAACAAAATTTTGAATTTGAGGCCAAACTAAAGATTTTTCAATTTTTATTAAAACGTTCTCTTTTTATAACTTTTTAAGGTTATTTCCATCAATATAATATATCATTGAAGAAAAAGATAACACTAATAATCTAAACGAAAATATGAAAGAGAACAAGACACAATAAAATAAAAAGATAACGGTCGCAGCAGTATATATTTATCCGAGACACTACCTGTTTCCAATTAAAAAGGTAATATGGAAAATAAAATCAGTCGAAGATAATATTTTCGATATTTGTTTTTGGGGTGTTATGCCTTGTTGCGCTACCTCCTCCTTTAGCCAACGTTGCGGACAGCGTTACAGTGGCATCATCAGGGCAGATGTGTGATGATGGACACTGTAATAATGGACCTGATAATGGACACTGTAACGCTGTCCGAAACGTTGGCTAAAGGAGGAGGTAGAGCAACACGGCATAACACCCCAAAAACAAAAAACTAATATACTTTTGGCCATGAAAAATCTAAAATCATATCTGAAGATAATATATTTAATTCTAAAATTTGAAAAATGAGATTGACAAATATGATTAGAGGTGGCAGATTGAATTGAAAACTTAAAAATTATACAATATCATTGATGACATTGAACCAACCTCGCCTAGTGCTTGGGCTTTGAGAACGAGACGCCGCGAGTTTCCGATGTCCATGAGGTTGCCGGAGTAGTCTGCGCCAAAATCCCAGTTATGGAGCGTGTGTAGGATGAAGCGGTCATCGCAGATCATGTCCGAAAAGCCGTTGTCCTCGTGATAAGGGTTAAGGGTGGTGGCCAACCATTTCCACTGGAATATAAACATAAAATGACTGTTAACAAACTTGACAATTCATTTATTATTATTTACATTTAAAACCCTAACCCAAAATAATATATCCTAATCACACTTCTTATTTGATTAAAATTATTCGAAGCAAAGAATTTGTTCATTTAGCTGATTTTTTTAAGGTGTGCAGTAGGGTGACTGCGCTAGATCTTCCGGCCACGCCTAGTGGTCGGCCACCAATGACTTTAACTTGAATAAACTAGACACACGCACTAAACTTTGATAATATTTTTGAATGCTTGAAATCGGCCACTATCCCGCGAACCAAAAAACGAAACTTCGCCATCTTGCGTCTATTTTAGGTACCATTATAGTAGATACAAAAATATTGATAGTTCTTCTTCTTCTTTCGTATGGTGGGGGGTCAGAGGGGGACATCTAGGTTTGCGAGCCAGTCTAGGGCCTCAGGCGTTGCCCTGTGGACCTCATCAATCCCGCCGGGGAATCCCACCGTACCGCATTCACACGTCGCCGACTCTTTAAGGCCCCATCTATGCATCATGTGAGCACAACGGCTATGGGAGCACCTTATCCTATTGATGGCAGTCCAGAGTTTGCGAGGCAATGAGAACTTAGGCTGTCTCTCAGTGGGGTCTTGCACGAGATAGGCGTTTTTGACATTGGCTGATTGCCACTCAAGCTTCCACCTATCTTCTGGGGTGAGAGGTGTTCGAAGGAGTCTTTCTCCTTCCGTCCAGAAGGGTTTTCGAGACTTAAAGCGGCATGCCGGGTGAGAAACGACATCATCGTGCAAGGATATCCCCGATATTTAATGTTTCCCCTTGGCCGGGAGACCTTTCGGTCGGTCTTCGGCCCCTTACGTGGCGGCATAATTATTTGTAGTCGGAGGCCCTCTTAATATTTGGTTGCCGCCTCACTCGCAGCACTCACTACCTTACACGCGCGGTAACAATATTGATAGTGGTAGTGGGCTACAATTTTGATCCTGGATTTTTCAAAAACTTTATTGAGAAAATTTTCGAATGACAAGTAGAAGTTGAAAGTTTGTTTAGTACTATTTAAGTGGCATTTATCGGCAAAAACATGAACTACATTAACGATTTAGATCGACAAAATGGACATTTTCAATACTTTATTGAAATTTTACTTTTGATCATTATAATGCTAACTATACATGAAGATTAATTTTTTTTTTTAGCAATGGTGACTAAAACTAAAAAAAAAAATTCACCTATAGCTTTCAGAAAGCTCTTCGAGCAGTAAAAAAGGGGAAAAAATATATTTTTTTATTTTAAATGCACATTTACAGTTATACATAACCAATAATAAACATACATATTATTTTATTAAGTAATAATAGCGTTTTTGAATTGATGAATATTTAGTTTAAAAATATCTATATCAGGGGACAAGAAATTTAGTAAAATAATCATTTTTCCGAGCGGCATTACTAATGGTAAGTTAGTTCTGCATCTCGGAACAACAAAAGTTCTGTGTCTGCGCGCTCTTGTGAAGTTGTCGGGGACATAAAACTCGATTTTTTGTAATATATCAGGAATACAGATGTTATCGTTTAAAAGTTTATATGCTGTTGTCAGCAAAGCAGTTTTCCTTCTTTCGGCGAGGCTATTAATACCCAGCATGCCGGACAAAAAGGCTGATGGATATAACCAGGGATAATATCCTGTTAACTCGTTGAATGCCGTTCGTGCACCGGTGTGTCTGAGATTTTACATGCGATTTTGACCCTTATGTATAAAGAAAGTGTATGAAGAACACGGTCAGAATCGCTTGCTCTATTATCGCCCTTTACCATAGCGAAACCTACAATGCGCCTAGTCGCTCCAAATAATTAATATTAATAATTTACCGGAGCGCGGGGATGTGCGCAGTTCTTGCGCATGCGCGGGAAAAATTCCTTTATCTACGATTTTGACCTTTCTATGTACAAAATTTGTCAAGGACAGTGTCAGAATCGCTGGACACGAAATGTCATTTCTGCCGCGTCATAATTTATGCGTCTTACTCGACTAAAACATCGTAAAACCTATCAATTTACGTAATTAACGCAAATAATGTTATTTTGGTAGATAGTTTATTGGGTTGTGAACGTGTTTCAGTCAATAAAATATACAATAGCTCAAAATTAATCCACAAAACATTCAATTCAAATTCAAGGTCGTGAAATTTCCGTGTTGTTCCCCGGCATTCATGCGGTTAATATCCTGATAATATCATGGTTCCCAGGACAATATTCCAGGCCCGCATCAAGGGAAAGGTAATGATAAGACATTATTAATGGGTAACTTTAACAATATTTTTATTAAAAAAAAACATTTTCTATAGTTGGAATTCATCATACACTAACTGACCATATTTAGTTTGACGTTTTTTCACATCAGCATTTTTTTTTTTTAATATTATATTTATTTTGAATTTGGTATGTGATTATTAATGCTTCAACTATCCAATAATTCTTTACATATTTTTGTTAAACATCATTGTCTATAGTTCAAATTTCTCGTAAGGGGTCGTCCATTAATCACGTGAGGCTCGAAAGGGGGGGGGGGGGGGGTTGGAAAAAAATCACGAAATATCACGACGGGGGGGGGGGGGGTATAATGAGATATCACGTGTATTTATTTTTTCGTAATAATATTCTGAAAATTTCAAAATACCTTGTACTAAAAAAATACACGTGATTTCGGGGGGGGGGGGGGGGGGGTTAGTCTAAAACCTCACCACATATCACCAGGGGGGGGGGGGTTAAAAAGTTGCTAAAAATACATCACGTGATAAATGGACGACCCCTAATATAACTGTCGACAATATTTGATATCAGTTTTTTTTTCTAAAAAAATAATTATATTTTCTCCTTTTAGTATGTTTGTGATTATTAGTGCATATTTTAGGTGTCTATGAACAACAAAACAAATTGTCTGAATACCGCACATTCAAATGCGCATAAAAAATTCATAATCTCGGGCGGCCCTGTAGCAAAAACCCGACGGCCAACTACTAGCGTATAGGTGGCCGACTATTAGATTTTTAATGGCCGACCACTGGTAAAAACATCATTTTTTTATAAAAATATTATTGTAATTTTTACGTTTATGTTATTTAAAAAAAGGTTTAAAAATAATAAACATAAATTGACTGTTCTTTAAGAAATTTGTGTTTTTGTAAACCTCTTTTCTAAAATAAACTCACAGTGATTCACCAAACACGATTTTGTTAAAAAAAAAGGCCGGCTACTAGCACATTCACCCTAGTATGGGTTAACAATATAGTTTGAATACGGAAAGAATTCATTCATTTAGTTTAACTTTTATTTAGTTTATTCGTTAATTGGTTAACAATATCGGCAACACCCGGAAGCACAGTCCCACCCAGTAAAAACTGCGGATAGCACATCTCTTATGTTTAAATATCTTTGATTGCATTGCAATCTTTGTAGCACAGGTGTCGGCTGGGAATGCTATTTTTGTTCTACCGGTGTTTCAATCGAAGATGCTCCGAGGAACTAGCATCATGGATTCCTTCGGCACAGGTAGGAAATGTCACATGAGTAAGGGGCACTTCTACGACTCGTTCTTCAGTTCAACAGCTCGGCTGTGGAACGATTTGCCCACCTCTCCTCCCTCCTACAACATACACACACATTCATTACTTCCTTTCCACCAAAAGTCCTTCCACACAACATCTTCAAAGATGACGTAGGCCCTGAGGGAAATTATTTTAATCGGGTCCTCCTGTGTGGAATGTAAAAAATAGGTACCTACCTGAACATCTTGATGATGCTGCTTCAGAAAGTGATTAAGAGCCGCAATGAAGGCCCCAGGCGCTTCGCAGAGGTGTAGAGAATTGATTTGTTTCGAGTTTATTGCTTTCTCGGGAACAATATTGTAATTACAAACGCATTCGTAAAACTTTGTCCAGGCTTGTGTCAAAAACTCGGGGTTAATTGTGTGCCGCAACCTCCATCTGACATCTCCAGCGGGATTGCGTTTGGCCGTGTGAGCGCTCCAGTCTTCGATGGGATAGTCGTTCAAACGACTCTTTTGAAAATTCAAACCGTTCTTTAATGTCTGTAAATGCCCGACCTTCCAAGGTTCGGACACGAATATTTGCGATGCTTCTGGAAGTTTCCAATCTTCCACTTTCTGAAACTCGAATTTCTTTTCAAACAACTTTTCAGAGTCACCCTTGAGGGTAGAATCATTTTTTGAATTGCATCTCTTGGAATTTTTATAATTATTACAAGATGACGAGCCAAATGCTTTTGGCAATTCGTTCCCACTGAACGACCCGGACATAATGCAAATTCTACTACCTAAAACATTGGTGAATTATACTTTTATCTCAATATTCAGTAAACTAATGTTTAGATGGTTTATTTATATTTACGACAAACGTCAAATGATATACCCAGGTATACCAACATGCCAAATTAATGCTAGAGATGTTCATTGTTCCTGCCCTGTAACTTTGTCTTTGAAGAAAAAGAAACGATTATTTTTGGAACCGGTTCCTTTGGGAATATTTATCAAAAATGAAAATATTAGAAAAATTGTAAAAAAGTGACATTTTGCGCAACCGATTCCTTTTTTAGAGGATTTTTTTTTCAAATCCCCCGCACAAAAAAGTAAGGCAACGGTTAACAGTTAACAGCCAGCTCATTGTGAAACTTTGTTTAGGGGATTTGTTTACGATGAGTTGTATCACCAATCCGAAGTGTGCGTGTAAATCATAAATATACTAAACTACCCGCCGTGTAAATGTCATATTATATAATATTACAATAAATAATGAAAAACGTCGAAGTCTATAAATAAATAACCATCTTGAGTGACCCCCTTACCGCGTTAACAACCGGTGTGGGTGGTGGTGGGTGGTTTGTATATTTATGCGGTGTGGCGATCAGACAACCAACCTAAGACGAGAGAGATATAGTAATAATACTAATAATATATTATAAAAAAACAAATATAAAATTTATTTCCACTTTAATTTATTTGACCGTAACCGGTTTCAATTTGTTAAAGCCATCTTTAGTTGCGTAAAGCCATAATTTGCTTTAAAAATAAATTTTTAATTATGTACTTACGGTAAGTTTCAGACTGTTTGAGGTTTTGATCACGTCGTATTTGACATTTTCTAACTAAACACCACGCCGTTTCCCCACATGGGTGGGCCAAGAGGACAGACCGCCAAACAACTTGGTCTGTGAACACACTATTTGCCTTATTCACATTTTGCCATGGTCCGACTCAAGTATCCGATTCACTTAATCGTACCATACTGCCATGCCTCCCTCGGGTGTCCCCGACTTCTTCTACAATTCACATATATGTCATATGTTCTTCTTACACTAAGCTTACGAAGAAAGCTTCGTTCATTCGCTCTGCTTGCCCAAACCATCTGAAGGACCCTTTCTTAATCTTGCTCATTACGCTTACACCAGCCTTGCATTCTTTGCGGATCTCCACGTTTCCCACACGGTCATACATGGTTTTACAAATATACGCCTCAAGCATCTCATTTCTACAGCATTCAGCTTACTTTCATCCTTTTCTGCTCGTTCCAATGCCTCACTGCCAGGTAGGTTAGGGTAGGTTCCAAATGTTTTTGTATAATACATTTTCTGTACAATAACATCTGCTGGTTTAAGTACCAGGGATTTTAATGTAGGTACATATAGTCTGTCAATTAAGAGTAGAAAATATTTAGGCTGGGCGCAAATGGACGTTTTCCTTATTCGATTTCCTGATGCGGAATTCCGAATCGGAATTCCGTGAGACTAGCGCAAACGTTCGTTTTTCTTCATTCGGAATGTATACACGTCAGTACAGATAGTGACAGCATGGTGAACGCACGACGATGGAGGACGACGATTTATTAGCAATTGCATTTCTGTTAATAATGAAGAAGAAAAAAATAATGGAATGATGAAAAATAATGAATTAATAATTAAAGTTTCTGCCTCACACATTATTGTGTTGCGATTCTATGCGTAACAAATACAAAGAATACGTCCGATGCACGCGGTGCCGATGCGATACTGAATAGAAATTTCCGTAATTGTGCGCCGGCACAAACAAAATGTATGTTCCGCATGACGTCATTAGGTTTTTTCCGTTCGGTTTCTCCGAACGCGCCGGCTTGCATTCGGAACGTACGTACGGAATTTTTTCCGTTCGGAAAAAAAGCGAACGTGTGCGTCAGTTAATGTATTTTCTACTGATTCCATGCATTCCGATCTCCGAATACGGAAAACGAATTCGGAAATCGAATAAGGAAAACGTGCTTGTGCGGCCAGCCTTAAAATTGAACTACTAAATTTGTAGGCTGGCAACACCAATTTAACTGTCAAATATTCTTTCAAGTCTCAATGACACTGAATGTATAAAACACTGTAAGTCATATTTAAAAAAATCTTTTCTTTATTCTTAAAGAAAAAAAAATAATTCGAAGAAGCAATGTTGTTAAGGTATCTTATAAATTTGATTAAATGGTGTTTTATAATCAATGACGTTACATACTATATTAGACGAGGGGTAGAAATCTCAAAGTGGGAAGACAATCGCAAGACAATTGTACCGGTCTCGATATCTAGTACTTTAGTACTAAACTGCTACGCGTCGAGTAAGGTTGCGTCTTACCAGTACTTACCAGTAAGTAGATTGCATTTTAAAAAGTGTCAAAATGCCCTCCTGTGTGATGAGAAAATGTTTCAATTACACTGCAAATAATAGTAAAGGCGAAGGAATAACACTTCATTTGTAAGTACACGCAAATTACTTAATATTATCGATTATTATAAATATTACAATAAATTTTCATGTTTCCCGCTCGCGGTTTTACACGTCATTACGAGACAGAGAACGTTGCATCAAAAAGTAACGAGCATAACAAAGACAACCTGCTAACAGTAGGTCGGTTCAAACAGCGTCCCGCACAAGTTTTCTTCTATTGGGAAAGATGGGGTAAAACGTACACAGGGTAAATCGTTAATTAATTTAATTATGTTTGAATTGTCATAACTCATAACGCTCGAACCGAGCTTCCTTGCTGACAATGACAAGACACTATAATTTAATATACGTAAACACGCTAGTTGTAGTTAAGCTCTATTAATAATTATAATTTACGCTGTGACTTTATAAACGTAAAATGACAATTAATTCAATATAAATTTATTATGACTTATCAAATATGAAGTTTAGGTTTCCCCGTGATCAACTACGACGACAGAAATGGACCACTGTTGTTCGCATTCAAAGATGCGAACATGATTGGACACCTTCGCTTTACAGCACAATATGTTCAGTTCATTTCAATAAAGACGATTTACATACCACGGTCAAAGGAAAGCGTTTTATAATGTCGTTGATGAAAATTGTAAATAGATTTGTATACTCATTTGAACCTATGTTCTGTACTGTATAATAAAATATGTTTTTAACAATACTACTATAATAGTACCAATATTGTATTACTAATGATAACTCATATAATTATAATAAAAAATATTTGCCCGTGTGTCTTGTTTTACCCGCCTTTACCCTCCCCTGTGCGTAGTGTAACCGAGTGAGAGTATCTTGTTATCTCAGTCACACCCGTGATGTGAAAGCAGTATTCGGCAAAGAAATTAATACGCCGCCCGCTAATGTATCCGTGCCATTCATACACACACATTATTTGATTGTCTATCTTTATCACACAGGAATAAACTTTTGAATTGAGAAATTATTGAAAATCGCTGAAAACAAAAGAGTGTTCCTTACTTTCCACATTATATTGTGAGTATGTGAGACTATAACGAGTCTATTTATTTTATATAACGTCATTGTTTATAATGTGATTTGCTTTCATAATATAATATAAATTTGAATTTAACAGTAGGTAAAAAGGAAGAATCACTAATGGTGAGTAGTTACACTACTTTTAGGTCGGAATGAGTTAAATATATTCAGATCTAAAATTAGATTCTAAAATTAAATAAATGTGAGCAATTTCCAACTATGCTTTTTATTTTACTATAATATCGTTATTCCTCATTGTATTAACACAAAATGCAAAGGTATAATATACCTATTTCAATTCTAATTTTGAGATCGGTAGGTATCAAAATTGCAATAAAAAAATATTTTTCCCACTTATATCTGTTTTTTATTTTTTACAAAAAATGTAGGTTACACAGCTTTACTTTAACTCCATGAGTTATGTGTTTAGTATTGCCATTTGATCGAAAGTGGCGCCCTCCTATGTTCTCTACTCTTATTTTACAGACTGTAGGTATTATTACAGTCGTCATGATCAATATATTATAATATATATGTATGTTTTTTAGACGTTTGTTTTTTTTTCGTAGAAATGCAGATTTTTATAACACTGATAAATTGTTTATCTCATGCGTTCGCGGATGTATTTTTGCACATTGGTAGAATACAATAATAGTAGTGATTAGATGCTGATATATTTTACCTTGTGTTCATATTAAAAGTGTTTTTTTTTACATGAGCTCCACACGGTAGGCCCTCAGGAAAATAATTTCCCTCAGGGCCTATGTAATCTTTGGGGATGCTGTGTGGAGGGTTTTTTAAGGAAAGGAAGGAGAGGATAGTTCTGGGAAAGAAAAGGGTTTAAAGGGTGGGTAGAAATCTGGGGTTCAGTGTGTCCTGGTCATCTGCCACCAAGACCAAAACAAACCTCACCCCATGAACCCGGGCACCCCTGCTAAATCACCAAACATAGCAAACGACTTGGGGTGACCTATGGTAGAGGTGTTGGTTATCCAATAAAGGTTCCCGGGGCGGCGGTACCCATTCCCGCCTCCCAAATTGTTAAACTTAAGAATAAAAAAACGTCTCGAATGTCGACGTCACCTTACAAAATATATAGTTCGTGTTCCAATAAAACGTAGGCTTTTTGATACTGGTGATATCACACAAACAGCGATTCTGGAAACCCGAAAAATTAAAACTGTGAAAATTTTTTTAGGCTTTAAAAATATAAATAACAAAAATAATGGTATTTGAGTTAGAAGGTCATTATTGATTAAAATAAAATAAAAAGGGGACTGAAGTTCCCTGTTGGAGTTTAATATTCATAATAATAAAATATGATTTCGTGAAAAAAATCAAACATGGCACAATGGATGAAGGCCAAAAAAAAATTTATAAACCATCTCGAGTGACTACTCTCTGCTCCGGTGGTGTGGCAATCAGTAAGCAGGCAGCGCAGGCAGCCAACGCGAAGGAAACAAGCGGCAACCATTGATAAGAAATAGGAAGCCATTTTCACTATTCGTTCATGCCCGAAAAGTGTGTGGCCATTTTGCCGGGCTGTAAAGTTGAAGCTTTTTTTTTTTAACTGTAAGAAGTGTTGTTTTTCGACATAAAGAGGAATATTTACAACCTCTGTTTGTCAACTCTACTATTGTTTGAGTCAGAGTGTACTTAAAGGTATGTAAAATATGTTAATACAAAGTTATTCGCCAAATAAATGCGAATGCTACCTTGGCCCTTTTTACTATGACTAACCAATATGCCGTTATAATATTATAGATAGACTTGATATATAATGTAGAATTTACACTTTTCGTATATGAAATGCATCTCGTTCTTTGTTTGTCTCGCAGTTTGTTATTGATAACATGAGAATGCATAATACAGGTTATACCATGGCGTCTTGTCTATTGATTAATAACCTCTTTACCTGGCATTACTAATTCTCAGAATTTACCGCTAAAACGGTTGTTTCTCGTCGGCATTTTCATATTTCTTCATCGGCATGCGTTTTATTTCCCTCCCTTAATATTTTATAGGTGTTATTTACAAATAGTTTTACGTTTTTATCTCCTTTTCTGTATCCCGTTCAACAGTTTTATACCTACTATTTATTCAGTTAAAATTTTGTTATAAAATACATATCAATGTACCTATGTATCGGTTTCACAGTTTTGACTATTTTCCTAACCACAATTATTGCAGACATTAGATTTTTATTCATTAGACTATTATTATTAATTCCATAGTTGTGAAATATATGAACATGATTATTATGCAACATTTTGGATTATTTTCACCCCCATGATTAGGATTATTTTTGGTAATTATCGGTTCGGACTGGCCACGCGTATTACGAATAATTTTTAGAAAAAAACTTTAGATTCGCCTTAGTTACTATAAAAGGAAACTTTTTGGCTTTGGGGCGGCGGAAAATAATGCATTTTAATTTTCAATTGCATAAAACCAAAATTCACTTCGCGAACCGACACAGCGAAAATCCGCGGCCGTACCTGTCACTGTTATGTTGGTATCCTTGATAAATTAACAAGAGCTAATACGACTGTGGCCGTCTTCGTGGGATACCTACATGAAACAAACCTAGCGTAGCCACTAAACCACTTGAAAACTGGGATGTTTTTCTTGCCTTGACGCGAGTAGGCGTTATAAAGGGGCACATTCTTTTGTATCACAAACCATGTTACACAAACAAGCCCGCTAGACAAATTTCATAATTACGCGCCTTATCCCACGAAGTCGGCTACAGTCGTATTAGCTCTTGTTAATTTATCAAGGATACCAACATAACAGTGACAGGTACGGCTGCGGATTTTCGCTGTGTCGGTTCGCGAAGTGAATTTTGGTTTTATGCAATTGAAAATTAAAATGCATTATTTTCCGCCGCCCCAAAGCCAAAAAGTTTCCTTTTATAGTAATTAAGGCGAATCTAAAGTTTTTTTCTAAAAATTATTCGTAATAAGCGTGGCCAGTCCGAACTGATATTTACCTTATTTTTAATTTATTTTATAACAGTAAAAATATCGCTGTTGCAAGATTACAGAATTGACTGCATTGTGATTCTAATTTCTGCCCAATGGGCGCTTTCATAATTTTAACGCCAACGGCATGCCTTGCAATCGTTTTTATAATTCTGCTGATGTGCTCATACCTATCTTAATTTAAAAATAAATCAGTTGATTATATTAAAAACAATTAAGGGTAATCGTTGATCGAATGGATACGCTTAATATGAATATTTTTTCGAAAAATTCTTACTATAAAAGACACCTTTTGCATTGGGAATGATGGAAAATAATGCATTCAAAATTTCAATTGCGTTAAATGAAAATTTACTTTCGCGTAGGAGATGCTCGGCCATCTACAATAATTTCTGTCATTTTTTTATGTTGGTATCCCCGAAATACTACTTTAACATAATGAGGAGCTAGAAGTTATATTTTTACAACTATGCATCTAATATATGCATATTAGACAAGTATTAGGTAGTTTGGCAAAATCCTGGAAATAAAATATGTAAAATGAAAAAAGGCTTTTAGGCAAAATAAAGGTTTTAGAATACGTTCCCGTTAGACAAACCTTGCTTGCTGTACAAACCATTCAAAATCTGGAATGTATAAAAATAAAATGAAAAAGGCTTTTGCGTTTTTGTATCCGCATGAAGTCGGCTACAAACTAGCATCTAGGCCTGCGTATAGTATCAGGAATACCAACATAAAATGACAAATTATTGTAAATGAATGAGAATAAGGAACTCCAGTGAAAAATATTATGGCTTTAAAAAAATATATTCATATAGACCAATAAAAGCTGATTCTGAATATATATAAGTTTTATTTAACCACTCATTTGCCGCTCGTGCGCCGGCGTGTCCTGATTTTGACACGCGATTTTGACCCTTATGTATAAAGAAAGTGTATGAAGAACACGGTCAGAATCGCTTGCTCTATTATCGCTCTTTACCATAGAGAAAACCGCAATTAGATTGGTGACTCCATATAATTTATATTAATGATTTACCGGAGCGCGGGAACGTGCGCAGTTCTTGCGCATGCGCGGGAAAAATTCTTTGGTCTTCAACTTTGACCTTTCTATGTACGAAATTTCTCAAGGACGCTGTCAGAATCGCCGGACATTGGGTGTCATGGCTGCCGCTTTTTGCGAACGTTAATTGGTTACAACCAACCCCATTTACTCGCGGCATTCAACGAGTTAATAATATTAAACGCAGAGTTTTTAAAAAATTATTAAAAAGTCCATTTTTAATCGGGTCGTAAAAATACGCCGTCAAGTTGGCATTATTGAAATTTTAGTGGTGACGTCACTTCACAAGCCATCGTATTAATTTATTCGTTTGTGTACATACTGTTTATAGAGATTTAGTTGTTGTGTTTATTGAAACATTATTTAGGTCTAAATAATGTTTCAAATATAAAGGTATCTCTTATTAGTTTATCTCTATTATTGAAAATATTCTAAAACTATGCACAAAAAAAATTGTAATGCTTCTTCTAGGGAGAATACTTCGAACAACAGAATTCAAAATGGCGGTAGTTGATCAGCTGATTGCCCGATCCTATAGTAATTTATCAGGAGTGATGAAGTCACACGACAATTATTTTAACTATTAAAACTAACTCTAAAAATAAAAATAAATGTGCAGTTATTTAAGTTACAAGGTCCATTATTCATTAAAAAAAATTAAAAAAAATGGACTGGAGTTCTCTATTGTCCCGGTCTCGTACGCGAAAGTAAATTTTCATTTTACATAATTGAAATATTGAATGTATTATTTTCTATCGCTCCGAATGCAAAAAGTTGTCTTTTAAAGTATTTAAGGGGAATCTAAAGGTTTTTTCTAAAAACTATTTGTATTAAGCGCATCCAGTTCCTTACCAAAATAAGTTAAACCTTTCTTCTCTCTAAATAAAAATCCATTTGAGATTTAAATTGATTTATATTAGTAGCACCGATGACATGTTGCAAGGAACTGTTTCCTAGGATTGGATGCAAAAGCTGTACAGATAGATTTGCATTTGTGTTGGTGGTGAGATTTCTTGAATACCAGGGCATCATCATTAACCCCCTGAGGGCCAGGCTTTTTACCAGAACAACACCGAAATTTCACGATCTTCAATTGAATGTTTTGTGGATTAAATTTAACCTATCGTATATTTTATTGACTGAAACACATTCCTAGAACAATAAACTATTTACCAAAATAATATTACTTGCGTAATTACGTAAATTGATAGGTTTTATGATGTTTTATTCGAGGTCACGCATCGGCATTTTGACGCGGCCGCCAAAATGACAGTTCGAGACGCCCACAGATAAAAATTATTTTAAAATTTTCTAATGTTGCAAGGTGAATGAAATTTTTACCCATCTCATAGAGAATGTTGGCGCTAGCATTTCTGACCGTGTTCTTATTCAAATTTTGTACATAGAAGGGTAAAAATCGAAGATGAAAATATTTTTTTTTCGCGCATGCGCAAGACCTGCGCACATCCCGCCCGACGAAAAATTTCATATAAATTATTCGGAGTGACCGGCTGCATTGCGGCTTTTTCTATGGTAAAGGGCGATAATAGAGCTAGCGATTCTGACCGTGTTTTTCATACACTTTATACATAAGGGTCAAAATTGCGTAAAAATTTTGATTTTTCATTTTTGTGCGCCGGCGCACAAGCGGCACAGGCCGGGTTAATGTCCAGATAAAATTTTAATTAAGTTACTCTTTTCTCTATTTTCTTTTAATGTTGGTAATTTTAGTTCCTTGAGTCTATCTTCATATTGGTATATATTACTCTATTAGATCTAATCTTTAATCTTTTGACGGCTGGCATAGTGCAGCGGTAAGGCGCTTGCTCGCATTTGAAGGTCGCGGGATCGAATTTCGGCGTGGCAAATAAATTTTATTTGATTACTTTGTGTATTTCACAATTTATTCATCTAAAAATAATATATGGTATATTTGCGGCACGTTCCAGAGTGGAAGATTCTCTCAGTATCGCCCTGGCGTAAGACCACCATTCAGAATTGAAACGTTGCTTGAAGTGGCTTTCGCCGTGTTTGGTGACCAGATCTGAATAGCCAGGTACTTCCTCATCTTCCTCTTCCCTATCTCCTTCCCTCCCCACTACCTTCAGTCTCACAACATACCCCAATTGGAGATGCCATAGTCTCACTGGCTCCAGACGGGAGCAGTTGGGACTCTTGTGCGGTATTCATTTTTAAAAAAATATATATCCCTCACAAAATATGGACGCCATATTTGAAAAGCATATCCCTGACCGAGAGTTTTGCAGTTGGCAGAAAAAAATTAAGTTGGAGATCTGGTTGGAGTACATGGACATGTTGAGTCATAGAGTAATGAACCATGCACCCTCTGTTATGAATGTACTTCCTCTTGCAGTCCCTGACAATGTCGGGAGCAGCAGAAGCGGTGGCAGAGTCCAACGGCACCAGCGAGGTGCCCGAGAAGAGTGTGGCGGCAGTGGTACCCAGCAAGGCATCGGAGCCCGCCAAGGAGGATCAGGCAGGCCAGCCCAGCGGACAGACCATGTTCGTTATGAACATCCCCACTGAGAAGATGTTCTCCTATGAGGAGGACCTCAAGGAGATATTCACTCCGTACGGGGAGATCAAAGCTGTCAAGTGAGTCATTATTTTTTGCAGAATCTTATCTAACCTAATGAGAATTAGAAATAATTAAAATGTACACCTTACGAATCCAAAGTTTCCCAACTATTTGGAAAAAATTATAAACCTAGGAATTTTTTTATTAATTATTCATTTACTAGCTGAAGTCCCTGGCGATGCCCGGGCTTTACACAGAGTTTTAGAAATCATATGTAGACAGTGACCTTCCTCTTGTTTTGAAGTTCACATGTGCAAAATTTCATCAACCTCGGCACAACACTGTAGATTTGCATATAAATCAAATCCACATCGCCCACTTGTTAGCCCGCTCGTCCACCACATATATCGTATATTTCAACCAATTTACACAAAACCTTGTCAAATTGTATACCTAAACCTTCCTCATGAATCACTCTATCTATTAGTGAAAACTGCATGAAAATCCATTCAGTAGTTTTGAGTTTATCGCGAACAAACAGACAGATGTGGCGGAGGACTTTAATTTATAATATGTAGAGAAAAAACAACAAAAAAGAGAGTAGCGATAAGGTTTATTACACATTTGCCTAATGAAATATGTAGGTATTTTTATATTTTTTCGTTCATCTGTAATTTTAGTTAGAAAAATCGTAAGGTGATCCACTTTTGAAAGTTTGTAAGTTTGCATTCAAAATCCTCACATTTAAAAATAATATTTTTTAATTTGGATTATAAACATTTAAAGTGTTTTTCATCACTGTTCAATAACAGTTTTTATTTTTCAGATGCATTCAGCAATATTTCGTTTATTTGGATTTTATTTCAAAGCGGAAATATTTTGACCTTCCGACCAATAACTGGTTAAAATCTTTATGATAAATATTGTTTTGTGTTCCCTATAAATTTGCTTTAGTAAGCCTAAAATTGTTGCAGTTTCTCTCATAGGATAGCAATGAACTGTACTATTAATTCTAACATTATTTAACATATTTTTTAATTGATAAAGAAAGACAAACATTCCCAGGTTACAAATAACCCAACAATGTTTGAAAATCTCCCTTTTTTTTTTTTTTTTTTTTTACATAATCCTTGATTTTAGTACCGTTTTTGCATAAAAATATCAATGAATCATTTTTACAAGTTTTTTATGTTTGCATTCTAAATTTTAATATTTATTTGTAATATAACTTTCATAACCTTTCAAAAACGGTTTTTAGTATTCGGCTATGTTCAGAAAATAATGTTTCATTTATAGAGCTTTAATTGCGAAGCGGAAATAACACAAAGTTTTTATAAATCTGACAGTTCGTTTAAGACTAAATTTAAATTTAGTTTAAACTTGCATAATCGCAAAATATCGGAGTGGTTAAACTTTTTATAAAATTACCTCTGTCAGATAGTTGTCATTTTTAAATATTTTTTGTACAGGTTGTAATAAATAATATTGTGTTGATTTCTAGGCAAACGGGAATCCAAATTGACGGGCCCAACTCTCCTGATGTGACCCTCTCCGCTTATATACACTTTGCTAGCACTGATGCTGCTGAAAAGGTACGCTTTACTTCTTGTATTCTCCCACTTGTTTGTAGTCCCCAAAACCCTTCTCTCCGGTTCTCACTCCAGAGGACAGGTGGAAACTTGAATAGCATGACCCCATTGATTGAGAGCCGCCAACCTGGCTTCTCATTGCCTCTTAAACTCTTGTCCTCCGTCAATAGGATGAGATGCTCCGACAGCTGTTGTGCTCACATGATGTACAGAGGGGCAAAAGATTCCACCATGAGCGAATGATGTACGATATAAACACTGAACATGCGCTCCCATTCATTCTTTGGTGGCATTAAAAGGAAACTGTGCTGCGTTTTGTCTATACAAACGTATTCCAAAATTTCCTGTCTAGATGTTGACACTACTCCCGCCCCAATTCATAATTGTGCGGCCCGCGGTGATACCTCACATTGTCCTATGTGTCCCTTGACCGGAAAAGTGTGACGACCGCTGATTTAGCCAGTGATAGAATGAGAGATAATAATCAGTCTCCTTTTTGTGCGGTGCTTTGTAGCCTCCGCTCTTGTCTACTTTCATTTTCTGAAGATTTCTCTTCTACCGCATGTGAACTGCACACTTGTAATTTTTTTTATTAGTTACTTATAGAAGGTCACTCACGCACACATTTAAAGTATTCCTCTGCAACTAGATAATAAACATAACTAGTGACCAACGCGACTGCATTCCAGAGAAATTATGTGCCAAAAGTAAATTTCTGCAATAGTAGAGCGCACAAGCACTCGGGTGACATTTTTTCTGTGGCAGAGTGCGCAATAAGTTCTCTAGGAAACAGTGTAACACATGTAATGAGTGGATTTGTCCAGACCATCAGGTTCTTCTATGTCCGGACTGCACTAAAAATAATGAAATGGAGGCGGAGGACATGAGTGAATTAAAAAATGAAAACTAGAAGATAAAGGACCAAATTTTTTTTAAATGATTTAAAGTTTTTGAAGAAGTCTGATTTTAAATTTTGATTTTAAGAATTAATTAAAATAAAAGCCTTTGTAAACATGACTATTGTTTTTTTTTCCATTTATAAAAACTTCCCTTTAACCTGTAATCGGCCGGAAACGCTCATTTGCGCGCAGCTTTTGCGCATGCGCGAAAAAAATATTTCGAAATAAAAATGTTTGTCTGCGATTTTGACCCTTCTATGTACAGAATTTGTATGAAAACAAGGTCAGAATCGCTTGCGCCAACATCATTGATGATATAGCCACTAGTTACATTCATCTGGCGACACCAGATTATTTTTAAATGATTTTTATCTGTGGAATTGAAATGTAATTTTTGGCGCAAATTGAAGCTGTCAATATTGACGCGTGTTCCTCGACTAAAACATCGTAAAACCTATTAATTTACGTAATTAACGCAAGTAATGTTGTTTTGGTGCATAGTTTATTGATCTAGGCACGTGTTTCAGTCAATAAAATATACGATAGCTCAAAATTAATCAACAAAATATTCAATTCAAAATTCAAAATCGTGTTTTGTTACGAAATTTCCGTATTTTTCCTGAAATTTGCGGGCCCTTGACAGGTTAACCTGTCACAAGCCAGAAAAAACACGAAAATTCCCTAACCGATGTTTTCGTCTAGTAACACGCATCGGCTTTGACAGAAAGAATCGCGGCAAAACTGTCATTTTGATGCCACAGATAAAATCATTTAAAAATATTCTGGGGTTGCAAGGTGAATGAAATTTTTTCCTATCTTATAGGTAAATGTTGGCGCCAGCTATTCTGACCTTGTCCTTCGTACAAATTCTGTACATAGAAGGGTCAAAATCGCAGACAAACATTTTTTTCGAAACATTTTTTGTACGCATGCGCACTAACCGCGCGCATCCGCGCGTCTCCGGCCGATTAGAGGTTAATAGCTAAGAACTCGCATCACTGATACTTTCGACACTGGTACAGTCGGGAAACATGTCAAACCCACACCCAAAATTTGTACACAGTTGACATTGTCCACATTAGAAAGGTTTGATTCTACATCTGTGTGAGTGATTTGCCGTCCTCTGATTTGTCCCTCATAGGTCCAGTTTCACAGTTATTTAGAATTGTTTAATTTGCAGGCGTTGGAAGAGCGCGGTCGCAACCTCGGGGGCAACGAGCTGAACCTGTTTGTCCTGAAGACGGGCCCCAACTCGGTGGTGGCCGACTGTCTGCCGGTGACGATGCGCACGGAGTGCATCCGCAACCTGCTGCAGGCCTGCGGGCCAATCAAAGACGTGGTCAAGATACCCGGCAGGAGAACAGGTAACAATACACACTCAGCTGTATATTGCTAGCTAAAGTTTTTTAATAACTATATACCTGCTAGCTAAATATCTTGACATGTTTGTCCTGAAGACAGTTCGCTATCCTGTTAATTACAGTCTTTTGACTTTGTTATCCCAATATCATAATAAAATCTTAATATAAAATTACGTAGACAAATGCAGATACATTACAAATATTTTAATTTTTTTAATTATTGTATGACAGATTAAAAAGAAAAACAAAAAAGTAAAAACTGTAGAATCTGGATATAACGACCCTCAAGGGGTTGGCAATATTTTGTCGTACTAACCGGACGACGCACAAAAGGACCAGATAATTTAAGCTTGTTTTTACAGAGACACGCCGAACTCCTTCGCGAGGGTTACATTTGATTCACTGGCTTCTAAACGGTGTAATATAGCACTTTTTTCTTCAATTGAAAAACACTTTCACTTTCGTGTCAAGCTCTTAACCTATTTACAACAGATGATAAACACTGACTGTGATTTACGCGTGCTAAAAAGGAAAAGGTGTTTGGTTTGACGGCCGGCGTAGTCCAGCGGTAAGGCTCTTGACTCGCACACCGAAGGTCGCGGGATCGAATCCCGGCGTGGCAAATAAATTTTATTTGTGTTATTTCACAATTTATTAATTTAAAATAATATATAGTACATTTACGGCACTTTCCAGAGTGGAAGATACTCTCAGTATCGCCCTGGTGTAAGACCACCATTCAGAATTGAAACGTTGCTTGAAATGGCATTAGCCGTGTTTGGTGACCAGATCTGAATAGCCAGGTACTTCCCCACCTTCCTCTTCCCTATCTCCTTCCCCACCCCCTAACCTTCAGCCTCACAACATACCCCGCAACGTGGGGATGCCATAGTCTCACTGGCTTCAGACGGGAGCAGTTGGGACTCTTGTGCGATATTCATATAAAAAAAAAAGTGTTAGCGCGCGGGGAGTAGGCAAGGCGCGGGGCGACTAGGTATTGGTGCGCAGGTTTTGTAAACAAAATGTTCTAACCAGAAGAATTATCATTAAAATTTGTCGCTTAAAACGGATATGTTTTCCTAGTACCTAACTATGAAACCTGACTTGAGTTTACAGTGTCTTCGCTAATAACGGTGAGCCGTTATAAGCGAATTCGTTATATCTGAATTCTTTGTATTTAGTTTGGTGTGGAGTCCATATAAATTCCAGCATTGAAAGAACACCACAATGACTTAGTACAGTCCATACTAATAAATGTAACTGGTTTTCCCGCAGCCTTCATTGAATTTGAAGATGAAGAAGGGGCCAAGAAGGCGCTCACTCTCAACGTCAAGCTGATGATCAACAATGTCAAAATCATTATCGAAAAACGCGACGGAAACAGTAAACCGGTAAATACTATTTTCTTTGACTATGAACTTGAGTGATGGGAATTTCGGGTGTTCAGTTTTCAAGATAATATTGTTAATTCTGAATTAGAAATATAAGACCATTAGGTTCCAATGGCCGAGTTGGCCGAGGCGCTATCCCGGTAAGAAAGAGATCCTGGGTTCGATTCCCACTAGCGACTGTTACCTTTATATTTTCCTGTGTCTTATTTTCTGTTTCATTTATTGAAGTAAGACTTGGAGGGTAAGCAGGTGAATGCGTTACGAAAAGTGGCGAAAAAATGTCATACGAACGGTAATCGAGGCGAACGGTGATCGATTGCTAGGGGAACGGTCGGGCCTTTTCGCACGCTTGACTTGGGGAGTGATAAGGATGGTGGTGATGGTGGTGCCAAGGTCGTAGGTCACCCCAAGGATGTAGGTCAACCCAAGGACGTAGGTCACCCCATGATCATATTTCACTCCATGATCATATTTCACCCCAATGTCATATGTCACCCCTAGGTCATAGGTCACCCTGTTCGTTATGTTTGGTAACTTAGCAGGGATACAAGGGTTCATTGTGCGAGGTTTGTCTTGTTGTTCAGTCGTGTGGTCTAAAGCACACTTGTTTTTTAGTATTATCTTCTCCTTCTTCACAGGTTTGCCCATAATAATAATGTAATATTAAGTTAGTATACAGGGTGTTAAGGGACGTACTTGACTTACTTTAAACCAGTGATTCCTGACATTATCTGGAGTAAAAAATGTAAATGTAATTTTGATCTCTTTAGTTTTTGAGGAAAATAATTTCCCTCAGGGCCTATGTCATCTGGGATGCTGTGTGGAGGGTCTTTTTGAGGAGAGGAAGGAATGAACATTGTTCTTGAAGAGACCCATGTTGTAGGAAGGAGGAAACACAGAGGCCGGCAAATCATTTCACAGCCGAGCTGTTGAACACAAGAACGAGTCGAAGAAACGACCCGTTCTTATGTGACAAATGTCAACCGTGTACAAATGTTAAGCACGCGTTACGCGTGTTTTCCGTATGCATTGACATTAACGTTAGTTCCTCGGAGCATCTTCCATTGTAATACCGGTAGAACAAGGATAGCATTCCCACCCGACGCCTGTGCTCTAATGTTTGCAATCCATCTGTTAAGATGTAATTGTAAATTTTATTTATGCATTTGTAAAAAAAATACATCAAAATTGTTTTTCCATTTTTTACTCCAAATGTCAGGAATCATTGGTTTAAGAAAATAAAGTAAGCCCATTCACACCCTATATATTTTGTTCCGAGGAAGGAATGGTCCGAAACCAGAAAAAATATACATAGTAATTTGAAACAAAGTAATATTTTTTCATGGAACTATAATGGATAAACATAATGTTTTATGTAGCTATATTCAATAAAATAAAAATATTATAGTTTATAAAAACTTTCTTTTTTTCTTGCTGTCACGGATCAAGATTGTGCGTTCAGAGGTATATTTTAAATCTCTTTTCCTGTAAACAATATAATTTCTTTATTTTTTCCTTCTTTTGTTCTTATTCAATCATTATCAGCAACTTTTTTCTTCAAGATGAGAAATTACATTGAACTTAGTCAATACTGAAACCAGCCAGTCCACAATGACGGCAAAAATAAGATAATGTTGTCATCTTACAGAATAAAGTAATTTCTATGTTCTATAAAACCAGCCAGACTGCTTTCATAAAAATATCATATTAATCGCCTTCAGAAACATTTTAGCCCTTGCCTGGAATAATGTTGTATCCAACATATCTATCAATATGTGTTATTGATGGAATAATGCTGAACATATTAATATGCATCTTTTAAGGTAGGGATTATGATAACGAAATTTTTTTTAGGCCTGTGGCAGCCTTTTGAAGTTTTTTTTGTGGAAGAATGTTGTATAATGCCATTTATCGAAATCATGGCGCATGGTTTAATTTATGGGAATAAATGGAGAAAACGAACGTCTTATGGCTTCAACTAGCTAAAGTCTTCAAAGCCAAGAAGTTGAAGAATGCGGAAAAGTAGAATTTGTTCAGAAAAAATATTATTAACCGGTCAAATGCCGGAGACGCGCCGGCGCGCGGGTCCTAATGCGCAGGCGCAGAAAATAATTCAAATATTTGAATAATATTGTCTTTGAAAAACTTTTGGTCTGCGATTTTGACCCTTATATGTATGACATTTGTATGAAGAACAGTGTCAAAATCGCTTGCGCCATCATTACTCTAGGTAGTGTTAAAGATTTCACTCGAATTGCCACACTGGATTATTTTTAAAACGATTTCTTCCATGACAATGCGATGTCAGATTTTACCACGAAATTAACGGTCGTTATCATTATCGCGATGTATTTGTATCGCGATTAAAACATCGTAAAACCTATTAATTTACGTAATAAATGCAAGTAATGTGATTTTAGTGGATAGTTTATTGTGTTGTGAACGTGTTTCAGTCAATAAAATATACAATAGCTCAAAATTTATCAACAAAACGTTCAATTCAAAATTCAAAGTGGTGGTTTTTTAGTGTTTTTTGGCGAAGTTCCGCGAATTTCCGCGAAATATCCCGGCAGCTGACCGGTTAAGGCTGCTTTTTAGCCGTTGAAATAGTTTTGTGGAATAATGTTGTATGTTGACATCTAGAACGAATCTCAAGATGACATCTAGAATGTAAATGGTTTCATTTATTCATTTCGTTTTTTTTTGCTTTTTAAGCTCAAATACATCAATGTCATGTGTACATTTATGTTAGAAGAGCATGTTGCTTTCTGTAAGGAAAGTAAAAAAAAACGTTTTATTGGAATAATATATTAATAAATTCTAGTTATAAACTCTAATTTAATTTCCTTTCTGGATGACTTTTCAATTAAAACTCTTAACATGTCAAGGGCCGTTCCCTAACAAGAAATTCCCTAACAAAGCACCACTTTGAATTGAATGTTTTGTGGATTAATTTTGAGCTGTCGTATATTTTATTGACCGAAACACATTCCCAGAACAATAAACCATGTACCAAAACAACATTACTTGCGTTAATTTGATAAATTGATAGGTTTAACGATGTTTTCGTCAAGTATCACGCATCGGACTTTGACAGATTTAATCACGGCAAATTTGACATTTCGATTCAACAACTAAATCATTTGTGGAGGACGAACAAAGGACACTATTCTGCATCGTCTGGCCACCCGATTGGTCCCTCAGGCACCAATTGGATGCAGACCTTTCCTCATGCAACTTGCCTCGCTTGCATCAAAAACTAACGATTCATTCTGCTTTAACTCTCGGTCAGGAGTAGCTGGTCTTTAATATTTGTTCGCCCTTCACATTACTTTATTATTGCATATATTTAAATTGGAGGTTTATGTGTCTGTAAATAGTGTTAATATACTTGTAAGTATTGAATCGTCTTACTTATTCGCTTTGCCATCTACACACTTACACAATAAACACATAACCCCCAAAGTGGTGACCCCGACGTAAAAATATTCTGGTGTTGCCAGGTGAATGAAACTTGTGGCTATATCAATGATGTTGGTGCAAGCGATCCATACAAATTCTGTACACAGAAGGGTCAAAATCGCATTAAAAATTTTTTTTTTGGAAATTTTTCCGCGCAGATTTTTCCGTGTGTATCTGGCGAGCCAGAGGTTAAGAATTGTATGTTTTATGTATTTTAAATATACAATGTTATGAAACAACTGGTTTAGTTTTTTCAATTTTTCTCGGAACTAGGATACAACATTCTTCCATGCAAGGGCCCATTTGTTGATTGCAAAAAACATTTTAAAAAGTGCCCACAGCGCTCAAAACACCTTCAGTGTGGTCATATCTGTATTCATATTTATAGTCATTGTTCGATTTCAGCAAAATACCTAACCTGTAATTGTGTTCCCTCAGGTGGTCGGTCATAAGGTGAAGCCCACGCCTCCCAAGACGGAGGTGCGCCGCCCGTTCAAGCGGCCCGGCCCCGGGTGGACGCGAGGGGGCTCCAACGCCGTGGCCCCCGTGCCTGTGCTGCAGCAACCGTTCCGTGGGGCCTTCCGAGGCGGACGCGGGCAGCGGGGAGCTCCGCGCGGGGGGCCTCCGCCCTTCCGCCCGCCACAGTATTGGGTGAGTCCACATACAAACCATTAATACATCCCTGTTATAAGTTGCTATTAACTCCAGACCTGAGGCTCTGAGGAAAAATTATTTCCTTCGGGACCTATCATCTTTGGGAAGGGTTTTTTTTTTTAACCCGGCGAGCGTTAGGTTCAAATTTGTAACATAGAGCATAAGGTTGGTAATTTTCACCCAAACTTAATTCTTACTTAGATGTTTTTTTTTTTCTTGACTTTTACTATTTTTATTTCGATAATATTCTTATTTTACCTGTTTTCTTAGTACTTGTTATTATAAATTAGGTATAAAAGTGTTTAATCATTTTTATTTGAATCAATAGTTAAATTAGCACCAGATTTAAATGTCCGGGTAAAATTTTCCCCAAAGGAAAAACTAAACCCTTTCACACACTTCCCCAAATGATCATCTAGTGAATCCACGCTATGCAATTGCACTATATAAGTATTATAAATACAAAACAATACAAGAACAACATGTCAACCTACTAGAGACCAAATGGGAAAATAATTCACCGACTCCAGATATTTTCATATCAGAGGGTTCGGCTCTGTGGAATTCCTAATTGAACCTATAAACCCTACTGATCCCTCAATATAAATATTTAAAAAATAGTACTAAATATAATAATAATTTAGTAGTTTAATCATTTTTATTTGAATCAACATTTTTCTTAGAGAATTCAACTTACAGCACATTGTCAATTTTTATAATAAACTAAATAAAATCCCAAAAAAATAACATCTTCTAAGGTGATAGAATAAATTACAATAGAATAATTTTACCTACCAATAAAATTTATATTTTGTGTTCCGAATCGATGCCTGGAATCCATTATGAGAGAGAGCTAGCTCTTTCGCAGCACATTGTCAATTTTTATACAAAACTAAATAAAATCCCAAAAAATTAACATCTTCTAAGGTGATAGAATAAATTACGATAGAATAATTTTACCTACCAATGAAATTTATATTTTGTGTTCCGAATCGATGCCTGGAATCCATTATGCGAGAGAGCTAGCTCTTTCGCAGCACATTGTCAATTTTTATACAAAACTAAATAAAATCCCAAAAAAATAACATCTTCTAAGGTGATAGAATAAATTACGATAGAATAATTTTACCTACCAATAAAATTTATATTTTGTGTTCCGAATCGATGCCTGGAATCCATTATGAGAGAGAGCTAGCTCTTTCCCCCTTTTTGTTACCATTTTGCTAGCGTTTATTCGCTACATTTGCCCTTTTATTCGACTTGCCGCACAGTTTTTTTCTTTTACAACTTATCTTAGTACGTGCAAAAAATAGTACAACCAAAACCTCCTATGTGATCTACGAGGTTTTGGTGAAACTCACCCGTCAACGACTTTGACGGCGTCTGACAGCCTCACTGACCGGTGGATGACCAAATACTCTTTTCTTGTCACTTTCTTACCTCCCCCCTCGCAGCTATTGATGTTTATGCATGTTACACATTGACCGCCAAGACCTGGACAAACCTCATGAACCTGGGCACCCCTGCTAAATCACAAAACGTAGCGATCCACTTGGGGTGACCTACGGCAGAGATGTTGGTTACCAAAAAATGGTCCCCGGGGCGGCAGTACCCATACCCGCCTCCCAAATTGAAATTGATCTTGACATTATAATAATATATTTTGTCTCTTCCTCAGGGCAGTGAATTTGGCGGCAACGACCAGTTTATGAACAAGCGGAGAAAACCAAACGATTGGATCAGACAGTATTGAAGCGAAGTAGGGTTAGAACAATATGGGTAAACAATTAAATAAAAACCGTCACCTTCAGCATTTACATTTACTGTAATATGTAATCATTCTATTGTATAAGTATAGGTTTCAGGGCCTACGTACGTCTGTCTGTCAGTGTGTCTGTCTGTAAGTGTGTGTAATCTTGTATCGGAAGAATAATAATAATAATAAATGCTGTTGAAAAGACGATGCGACGGTTTACTAAAATTTTAATGTATTTTTATGTATGAATGTTGTACTTTGGTTTGGTTTTAATCATTTCCCTCTCCCCCCCCTTTTAACACCAACTTACCTTTTTTAGTGCATAAGTAACAGAATTATAATTTACAAATCAATAAAAAATTATGTTTAGGAATCTTGTGTTTCTTTTTTGTCTACCTTTTAGTATTTGAATCATATACATATTGACCTACTGAGATCATTTGCAAATTAACCCATAGGAGCCGGCAAGAAACTTGTATTAATGTAAGTGCCTAATAAAATCAACCATTAAACCATTTAACGCCCTTGGTTGGTAAGCATCGGCTCCATCAAAACCAGAGTTAAGTTAGCCTCTCAGAAACTGGGCGTATTGTACAGGGCCCGCAGATACTGCAGATAGTGCATAACTGCTAACCCTGTACAAATCACAAGTGCGCCCCATGGTTGAATTTGGCAGCCACCTCTTGTCTGGAGCTCCAAAATCCCTAAAAAACACCCTTGGCTATGCAGAAAAGGGCGGTCCGTTTGATAGATTCTCCTGTCTTAACAGACGGATTGCAATCTTTAGAGCATAGGCGTCAGGTGGGAATGCTGTCCTTGTTCTACCGGTATTACAATGGAAGATGCTCCGAAGAACTAGTGTCATTGATCCCCTCGGCACCGGTGCACAGTCGGGAAACACGCCAAACATGCACCCAACATTTGTACACGGTTGACATTAGTCACATGAGAACGGGTCATTTCTATGACTCCTTGAGTTCAACGGTTCGGCTGTGGAACGATTTGCCGGCCTCTGTGTTTCCTCTAGTCCTTAGTCACACAACCCACGCGACTAAAACGGATTCATGAAGTTGATGGCCATGATTCTTCGTCTGGAGCTATCGAACCTTTACCTTCATACAAAAGATGTCACATATGTCGAAGAACCAAACAGAAAAAGTTGTTTTTATTTTAAATTCTCCTCTCCTTTGGGCAGATTTTTCTTTTATTCCTGTTAAGACCATGATTCTTGGTAGGAATCCAAAATTTCCGTTGATCGATTCAAAGTTAATGGCAAAGGGTCTAAGTTATGACCTACTCTAAGTTTTGAAACGACCGATCCCAAGTGTTAAACCGATGTTTTTTTTTTTAATTCTTCTTTTGGCAGATTTATGGATTGATTCATGCACAGACCTCAATACTTACTAAGAATCTAAAACTTTAGTTGGTCCGGTGCCATAGGGCCAAAGTTATGACGGACCCCAAGTTTCAAAACGACCAACCCCAAGGGTTAAAAGGATGATTTTTTTAAAAATTCTTTTTTGGCAGATTTTTTGATTGTTTTTTGTACAGACCAAGATACTTAGTAAGAATCCAAAATTTCAGTACGTTCGGTGCAATAGGGCCGAAGTTATGATCGACCCAAAGCTTAAAAACGACTGACCCCAAGTGTTAAAATGATTTTTTTAAAAATTCTTCTTTGTGCAAATATGTATATGGACTGATTCGTGTACCGACCATGTTTCTTCGTAAGAATGCAAAATTTCAATCGGTTCAGTGCCATAGGGCGTCGTAACGGTCATAATCAACCCAAAGTTTAAAAACGACCGACCCCAAGTGTTAAAATGACCGATGCCAAGTGTTACAATGATGATTTTTTTTTTAAATTTTTCTTTTGGCAGATTTATGGATTGATTCGTGTACAGACCACGATTCTTACTAAGAATCCAAAACTTCAGTCGGTCCGGTGCCATGGGCCAAAGTTATGACCGACCCCAAGTTTTAAAACGACTGACCCCAAGTGTTAAAAGGATGATTTTAAAAAAAAATATTTCTTCACAATTTGAGTGTACAAACCGTGATTCTCAGTAAGAATCCAAAATTTAAGTCGGTTCGTTGCCATAGGCACATAGGCATAGGCATAAGTTATGACCGAACCAAAACTTAAAAATGACCGACCCAGAGTGTTATAACGATGATTTTTTTTTAAATTCTTCTTTGTGCAAATATATTGACTGATTCGTGCACGGACCATGTTTCTTTGTAACCAAAATTTCAGTCGGTTCGGTGCAATAGGGCCAAAGTTATGACGGACCCATATTTCAAAACAATGATTTTTTAAAAAAATCGTCTTTTGGCAGATTTTTATTTCGATTTGTGGACAGACCATGATTCTTAATAAGAATCCAAAATTTCAGTCGGTTCGGTTTCATTGGATCTAAATTATGACCGATCACAAGTATAAGTGTTGTTACACTAGGCGCCCGAAAAAATATGATTTTTTTAAAAATTAATCTTTTTAAAATACTTTTTATTGATTCGTCTACAGACCATAATTCTTAGTAAGAATCTGAAATTTTAGTCGGCTCGGTGCCGTAGGGCCGACGTTATGACCGATTCAAAGTTTTAAATCGACCGATCCCAAATGTTAAAATGATGATTTTTTTTTGAATTCTTCGGGCAGATTTACGGATTGATTCGTGTACAGACCAAGATTCTTAGTAAGAATTCAAAATTTCTGCCGGTTCGGTGCCATTGGGTCAAAGTTATGACTGACCCCGAGTTTTAAAACAATGATTTTTTTTAAAAATTCTTCTTTTGGCAGATTATTCTATTGATGTGTATACAGGCCATAATTCTAAGTAAGAATCCAAAATTTCAGTCGGCTCAGTGGCATTAAGTCTGAGTTATGACCGACCATAAGTTTTGTTACTAGGTGCCTGTAAAATGATGAATTTTTAAAAAAATATTCGTTTTAAAACATTGTTACGATACACGAAGACGCCACCCCTGCAAATTACTAGGCTACTCCCCTGTGAAGACAAACGGTTTCCCCTTCCCTCCGAAAGCGCGCCGCGCGCCAACGGCGGTTGAACGCTAGTCCCGGCCGCCATTGCTTCCCCGACAGCGCTCCGAGTGCACGCACAGCGTGAACCGTTCGGATTTGTTCCGGAATATTCCATAGGACCGCTATGGCGGTGCCCGACCGTTGTGACCTGCGGGAACGCCAGTTTCGGCTAAATTCCTCTCGCCTCACCGATCACCAAGCTACCAGCCTGCTGCAGTGAGTAACCTGAGCCATTTAATTCCTCCTTTTGCGTGTGTTCCTTTTAATTCTACGCGTAATTAATGACCGCCCCGAGAGACTCGGGACAAGAGAGATTAGGCCCAAATACCCCTGAAATAGATAGGATATTGATGCTACTTTGTTCTAACCTTGACTGTGTTATGTACCATTGTTGTTTATGAAAGGATTTTACCCAATTCAACTGATATTTACCGTAGCTGAACTTGTTTCATTGCCTCCCCGGCCCGTAGGATAGAGTTTATTTCAGGGATGCCACACAAACGCCTCAGAGATCCTACAACCCTGGTGATGATAGTCTCCTCCGCTCTGCTGACCATTCTGAGCTGGTCTGTCGGCAGAAGGTAGGCACCTCAGGTAGGTGTGCTTAACAATATTTTTATTGATTCGTGCACAGACCGTATTTCTTAGTAAGATTCCAAAATTTCAGTCGGTTCGGTGACATGGGGCCGAAGTTATAACCGATTTAAAGTTTTAAAACGACCGACCCCAAGTGTAAAAATGACCGATCTCAAGTGTTTCAACGATGATTTTTTTTTTAAATTCTTCTTTGGGCAGTTATTCCCGACCCCAAGTGTTAATAACGACTGACGCCATGTGCTAAAACGACCGACTCTAAGTGTTAAAACGATGAATTTTTTTAAAATTCTTCCATATTCTTGCATATTTTTGTATTGATTCGTGTACATATTAATACAACCATGATTGTGTTAGTAAGGTTCCAAAATATCAGTCGGTTCGGTGCCATTGGGCCGAAGTTCTGATCGGAGTCTAATAATATTGAGGTAGATCGCCAACAGTACAAGTTTGAGCACCCTTGCTCAAAATGATCCACAAATTCGTGATTTAGGGGTTCCACTTAATAATAAACTTACATTCAAGGTACCTGCGTGTTTACATGATTGTGAAAAAAGCCCTTATCATTTTAGGATTCTTATTCCGTATTGGAAAATTTTTTAATAATATTCAATCACTTAAAATATTGTATTTTTCTTGTGTTTGCAGTGATCTTGAATTTGCTCTCCCGTGGAGAATCCATAATATAATATTTAATACTAAGCATATTGAAGCCATCCAAAGAAAATTTGTACATCATTTAAATTTTAAGAATATCGGTAATCATGACATAAACGCTGGATGTACCATTACGGACTTAAGAGCGTTTAACCAGCCAGCGGACGTAAATCCACGTTTCGTCGAAAGTTGTTCTTACAATCGTGCAGGGCGGTTACAATAAGAAATATTAATTATTCTCCATACAAGGGTTTAAAATTATAACTCAATATCGATTTTATTCCATTCCAAATTTGCTTTAATTTATACCTACATCCAAAAATGCTGAAAGGCGTGATGATAAAACTATTAAAATAATGTACTTTTTGTAATCATTTTTTGATTATAAGTATTTATTATTTTTTTATAATAAATAAGTAAAATAAGAATGTAAAAAAAATCTGAAATATATTAGTTTGTAAGTGCGCAAATAAATACACAAACGGAGCAATTTTCGTCAAGAAACACATGTACATATATATTTTTTAATGATTTTATTGAAACTAAAATTAAAATTGTAAAACATGCGATACCCAGATAATGTATTGATTTATTTTACTCCATGATTATATGATTTGAAATGGGTGTGGTATAATACAAAATCTTTTTTGAAAATTTAACAAATCTGCCAACGACCTATGGTATGTTCTTATTATACTAAAAATAAACTTTTTTTCTCAAAATTTAAAACATGCGAATGCTAGATAAAAGAACAATCTTTCGAAATCCATTTATAATTTTGTTGTGGAAAAGGTCAATACGTCTAAAATCTGATTTAAAAATGACATATTTCTGGTTTTCTCTGGTAATAAATACCCTCTTAAGCCATTATAAACTAGAAGATAATACGCATATATATCTTCTAAAATTATCAGAGGCTTTATTGGCTTTTCCCCCTTCGGTCTGCGATCAATTTTAGAGTCCCAAGCGTTAGAATTAAAGAAAAATCTCTTTTTCATGTCAATGTTCTACTAATCTCATACAAAACGCTTTTATATTTAGAGCATTTATTCTTATAAAATAGGTTAATGCTCTGAACATATTTTTGTGTAATTTAAAAACATCAAAAAAATATATCTTCGCTAACATTGAATAATTTTTTTGTAAACATACGTTTAGTTTAGTTATTTATTAGGTTTATAGTATTTATAGTTATTAGATATTTTTTATACCAAGGGTACTGGACCCTTAGTTTTTCTGATAATTTAATGTTTATGTGAAAATCTTTCATTAGATTTAATTTGTATTTTTAACCCTTAACCACCCAACGTCCTTCACCGAGATGTTTATTTGATGAAACGTATTTTATATTTAATTTATTATGTCAATAAATATATTATTGCATATGGGTTGCCTAACAAATTTTAGTTCAGGGTATGATTAATTAATAATTAAAAAAAAGATAGTTATTAGATATTTTTTATACCAAGGGTACTGGACCCTTAGTTTTTTCTGATAATTTAATGTTTATGTGAAAATCTTTCATTAGATTTAATTTGTATTTTTAACCCTTAACCACCCAACGTCGGTCTCAGAGATACCGGCGATTAAGTTTTTCAAATTATTCCATTACTGGCATGCGACGCAACTGTGTGTCGATGTACTTTTCCCTCGTCCCGCCAGTACTTGACTTTTTTTTTTACATGAGCTCCACACAGGAGGCCCTGAGGAACATAATTTCCCTCAGGGCCTATGTCATTTTTATGCTCACCTATGATGCCGTGTGGAGGTTTTTTTTTAAGGAAAGGTAGGAGAGGAGAGTTCTGGGAAGGAAAAGGGTTTAAGGGGTGGGTAGGAATCTTGGGTTCAGTATGTCCTGGTCCTTCGCCTCCAAGACCTAAACAAACCTCACTCCATGAACCCGGGCACCCCTGCTAAATCACCAAACGTAGCGAACCACTTGAAGTGACCTATGGCAGAGGTGTTGGTTATCCAATAAAGGTTCCCGGGGCGGCGGTACCCATTCCCGCCTCCCAAATTAAATACTTGCTGTGCGGTAGGCAGCTCCAGACGTAAGCGCGTTTATAAATTATAGGTAAGTGTATTTTACATGCGGTCCCTGTGACCGACGTCAGGTAGTTACGTTACTTTTATTAATGTGTATTTTTTTGTTTTTATAAGTTTATAACGAATTTTTTTTTTTGAAAAATTAGAAAAACGTAAGACATGTTCCACTTGCGATCCTAAAAAGAAACGCAAAACGGCGTATGTATGTTTCGCACGAAAAAATCCAATTTGCATTGAATGCAATAAAAAAATGTGCTTTGTTTGTCGCTGCAACTTGTAAAAGTTTGTGGGTTTTGATTTTGTAATAATCGTGCCTTATTTGTGATAAAATTAATTTATATTTTAGAATATACATCGAACTTTCCTTAACCCTTAATTACTCGCACAAAGAACATTACATAACTGCTCGCATGGGGTCACAGATGACCCCAAATAGTATGAGTAGTTTTTAATAAATATTGAAATATATAAGTTAATGAAATTATTTTATTATTAAAGTGCTTTGTTTTTTCTGTAACATCTATAAGTAATAAAATGAATTACTAACTAATTACACAAAAAATAAGTTAAATAATTATCAATAATAAACAATTTGTACTTAGGTATACTAAGATCATTGTTAATACTCGTATTTTTTAGGAACTCTCCGAATCACTCTTGTTACACTGTTGACAGTACATATATTTCAGAATGATCATTGCACACAAATCTTGTATATATCTTGCATTTTGTTGGTACAAATAAAAGTAACGTAATTACTCGCACGGGGTCACCGCTCAAGAGTGCAGCGATGCGTCCTTCCACTCTTGTGACTTGGTCGCTACTAACTAAAATACAAACTTAGACGCGCGTTATGAAGCTAGCGAGGGCGCGGGGGGAATCGGGCCGCGCCAAGTGCTTCATTTTTTTCCGAAAATGCTTTGACCCCATGCGAGTAATTACTTATTTAACCCTTAAAACTACAAAGTTAGAGTGATTATTCTCACTCTCATCTCAGATTTTCAAATTCCTAATTTTTTTCCTAAATATGATTGATAAGTGTTGAGTTTTTAAAAGTAAATATATACTTTAACCTACTTTTATAAATTCTTATGATGAAAATACAAATATAACTTTTATTTTTTGTAAAAATTGAATATATGATTATCAAACATGGAAAATACGCAAGCGGTCTCCAGGAATGACGTCAATGTGTGGTAATGCAACTGAAAAGAACCTCAGACGGCTAAGGGTTCATAAGGTTATTTTATATACATATATGTAAAAAAAAACTGTTGACTTTCCAAAATAAATTTAATGAAATAAAAAGTAATTGCTTAAAAATTGCATTCTGTAAAATGATTAAGGTGGATACACAAAATATAATTCACCATAATAAATCTACCCAGTGTTATAATAATTTTAGAGAAAGTGCTACTTTAATTTAGAAAAAAACAGCTAGATTAATTAATAAAACTCTTTTTTGCATAAAATTTTATCTTTATATTGAATTATGTCCATTTATGTGATTTCAGTTGCATACAAATATTTTTTTAAAAAGTTAATTCTTTTAAATAAAGGGTCCACTTGGTGCTTTTATATTGAATTGTGATATATTAAGTAAATTAGTTGAATAATTGAAAAGCAGGTTCATAACATAAACCATCAAAAAACACAAAGAAAACTTGAGAAAAACGAAGTTTTGTCATTCACAAAACTGGATGCACTCATTGTCAAACTTGTTCGAAGCGCCGCGCCGCGCGCCACAGTAGCACGGGAGCCTTTTATTAAGAATAATACATATGCGAGCATGTTTTTTACATTGTGTTATTACTATTTGGAAATCAATAATAATCCCCTTTTCTTTATTTGTATTCAGCATTAACTCTTCGTGAAAATTATTAAAAAAAAATTGTAATGAAAATGTGGGGTAACACTATTTTATTTCTTTCAAAACTGCGTAATAAGAGTATGCTGTCTGCAATACCTGAAAAAGAAATAGATACACTGAAAATAAATTTCAATAAAAATGGCAAAGTGTGCCTACTTGACAGTTAAGCAGAAACAAAACACAATAAGGAACTGCAGTGAAAAATATTATGGCTTTAAAAATATGTTCATATAGTATAGACCAATAAACGCTGTTTCTGAATATTTAAGTTTTTATTAAATAATATTAAACGCAGAGTTTTTAAAAAATTATTAAAAAGTCCATTTTAAATTGTGTCGTAGAAACACGCCGTCAAGTTGGCATTATGTAAATGCTTAGTGGTGACGTCACTGCTCATCGTGTCATGACGTCACCGTAAAATCATTGTATGGGAATGTAGGTATGACACAAGCCATCGTATTAATGTATTCGTTTATTTACATACTGTTTATAGAGATTTAGTTGTTGTGTTTATTTAAACATTATTTAGGCCTAAATAATTCAGTTTCAAAAATAAAGGTATCCCTTATTAGTTTATGTCTATATTCAAAAACTACTGCACAAACAAAATAGTAATGCTACTCTTGGGAGAATACTTCGAACCCCGAATTTCAAAATGGCGGCAGTTGATCAGCTGATTGCCCGATCTTATAGTAACTCTTCAGGAGTGATGACATCACACGATTCACTACACTACACATACGGTGGTTTTCGGGGGATCTTGAAAAGTTAAAACTTCGACAATTATTTCAATTATTAAAACTTCTAAAAAAATACATGTATGCAGTTATTGAAGTTAGCAGGTTCATTAAAAAAAAATTGAACTGGAGTTCTCTATTGGAAATTAAGCGCAAAATTAAAAAAAAGTTTTTTGCGTCATTTTATCGATATGGGAACGATCTTAACCTTACCCAATAGAAGTGTATGTGAAGATCGACAACGGTTGAAAGAAAAATAACGCTGTTCGTCTAAGTTAATTAAAGGAGGCGTGCAAAGCACATTGCGTTCGTGAACATGTCGATACAGCGAATTGTTGTTGTCTGTCTGTGTAATACCCGATAAACAACGAAAAGATAAATGTGAATAAAAAAAAGACCGAATTTTCCCCTACTTTGGGGGAAATCAATCAAAGTTTTTCAATTATCAAAAAATAAATCCACTTGAACTTTTGTGTTTTTGTTGTTGTTGTTGTTTTTGTAGTTGCTGACATTGTTGTATTTGTTGTTGTAGTTTGTTATTGTTTTAGTTGTTGTTGTTGTTTTGTCGGTATAACTCGTGACATTCTTTTTTTTTCAAATCTGTATAGAAGCTGTATAGTGGCGAAAAAGTATTGAACATAAATAAATTGTTTTACATTTTTCAACGTTTCGTGGCCGAGTAGGTTGAAGGGGCCTCCAGAAGTTGTCAGTGGTTTTTGAGAATTATGTATAGCCACCAGAATCATCTTTCTTTCCGGAGGATCCATTTCAGGCCAAGGGGTGGAATAAAATGCGAAAGCTATTTCTTCACTCTGAAAATGCAAATCATAAGAAAAAAATTTACTAATAGTTTTCTGAATAGTAGACCTTACTCATAATGAAACCCTAACACGGCGCTCTAGCGTTTGTTTGTACGTCAAAATATTATTCGACGAGATTGTTTTGTGTTTCAAGTTTTAAAATTAACTAAGAATTGGCACAAAGAACTTGGTGACCGGTAGATATTTTGTCACCCCGTTTATTGTTCACATCCAAATACGGCCGTACCAAGTCAATCAAACGTCTCATGTTAACTTTTGTAAATCTACATATATTTAGACCTAAAATCTCTTCTTCTTCCTTGCGCTGTCCCAACTCATTGCCTAGGTAGGCTGTTGGGGTCGGCTCTTCTCGTTCTCAGGTTGTAATTTCTTCTGTTCTGGGTATCGCCTTCATCCAGGCTGTTTCTCTGAAGAATTTTGGAACATTGAGTCATCCAGGAGTTCTTCGGCCTTCCTCTGAATGACTGTAGGTGAAGCTCCATAGACATTGCCTGCCTCACTGTGTGGTCTGATGGTCTCCGTCTTAAGTGTCCATACCATCTCAACTGTCGTTCTTCCAGCTTACTATTTATGTCTGTGACACCCAGGCTACCACGAATGCGTGAACTTTTGATCTTATCTTTTAGTGATACTCCTGCCGACCATCTAAGCATTCGCATTTCTGCTGTTTCAAGTTGCCTAGTGTAGGAGTTGTACATAGTCCAGCATTCAGAGCCATACATTATTGCGGGTCTTACAATAGTCTGGTATATCTTTCCTTTCAGTTTTATTGGCATTTTGGAGTCACACAATATTCCTGTTACGGATCTAAATTTAATCCATCCCACACCTATTCTATGGTAGCCGTGGTGCACGAATGCCGCGAAGACGGTCAATATTTGCCAAAACTCCATTCAAAACGTCAAGATTCTCAAAAAAGTTCGCCATTTCGAAAGTTATACCTACTGCCGTACACTGCCGTAGACTACTAGACACCGTAGACACTACTGAGTTAACCCTGGTGATCGGGTGGTTTAAATTCTGACAGCTACTAAATCTCCCGTACAGCAACGGGGTAAGAAAACGCGCATGCGGGCGGTTACCCACCATTATGAGTAACAATTTCACCTAACTCGTTCTTGCTCTCGCGGTGTATGTAATCTTACGTTGCGATTATGAGTAAGACTGCCTGAGTCTAAGATAGGATGGTTCTGATTTTCTCGTATTTAATAAAACAAAAAAAAATCCTCTGAAATCAGAAGTCTTCTAAGTAGGTACTTAATTATAAACCGTAGACTCTATAGTCTGTCAAAAAAGAGTAGAAAATATAAAAACTGGAACTACTAAATTTGTAGACTGGCAACACCAATTTAACTGTTAAATATTGTTTTGAAGTGCAATTACACTGAATGTATAGAACACAGTAAACCACATTTTAAAAAACATTTTTTCTTCGTGACATACATTTAATTAAAAGTTGATTTATAAATTATAAAGCGATTTGCTTTAATTTAACTTAACATAAATTTGAATTTAACAATAGATAGAAAGGAAGAATCACTAATGTTGAGTTTAGTTACACTACTTTTAGATCTGAATGAGTTAAATATATTCAGATCTAAAATTAATGACATGATCTAAAGCCCAGGCAACGCTAAGTATTAAATAATTAATTGTATTAAATTAATATTATATTAAATTAATTAATCTAGTATTAAATAATGTGAGCAATTTCTAAACTGTGCTTTATATTTTACTACATTATAGTTATTCTTCATTATGTTAACACAAAATTGCAAAAGTATAATACTTAATAATATACCTATATGCAATTCTAATTTTGAGATCGGCGGGTATCTACATATACTGCAATGAAAAATATTTTTTCCACTACTATGCCTTTTTATTTTTTTATAAAAATGTAGGTTACGCAGCTTTACTTTAACACCATGAGTTATGTGTTTTGTATTGCAATTTGATCAACAGTGGCGCCCTCATATATTTTCTACTCTTATTTGACAAACTGTACCTTCTTTTGTATCTTTTCGGTAGCCGTGGTGCACGAATGCCGCGAAGACGGTCAATATTTGCCAAAACTCCATTCAATACGTCAAGATTCTCAAAAAAGTTCGCCATTTCGAAAATTATACCTACTGCCGTACACTGCCGTAGTACTGAGTTAACCCTGGTGATCGGGTGGTTTAAATTCTGACAGCTACTAAATCTCCCGTACAGCGACGGGGTAAGAAAACGCGCATGCGCGCGGTTGACCCACCATTATGCGTAACAATTTCACCTAACTCGTTCTTGCTCTCGGTCAGAAAGATGGCTATCAGCTACTTTGACTGTTACAAATTCCTGGTGATACCTTTGTGGCTAATTGGGTGGAATCCCTATAAAATAAAAGTGCGCTTACAGAAAATAATCAGTACCGTCTTCTTCATGATAAATCTCACCGCCTTTATTACCTGTTTGATAATTTCGTTTACCCAGCACTACGATACAACTAGAGACGTAATTCTCGTCATATTTTTCGAAAGCAATTTGATTGTCTGCCTGGTTAAACACTGCAGTATGTTCTTCGGCAGACAGTCTTTCGAAACGTTGGTGGATTTTTTCGAAAACCATCTCTCACTGGAAAAAGAGGCGCTACAAACAATTGTTAAAAATAAATCGAAGCTCGTATTAAAATTCTTGCACACCTTTTTCGGATTTGGCTTTTTGATGATAGTTTTTGTGAATTTGGTACAAATTTTCCAAAAACACTTTTTTGGTGAACAAAAAATCATTTTCCCCCTTTTTAGAGCTAATTTCGCTACCCGAAATTTAATTACGGTTGTTATTTGTTTTTCGACATCAATTCATAATTGCCTTTTCGTTGGTTTTTGCGATTTTATTAATGTGCACATCGATGTACTGATTTATGAAATCTCTCGTATTGAATATGAAAGAGGATTCGATAAAAATGAACTCAGAAAGTCATTGAAGAGGGTTATACAACGACATGCGGCAATTTTGACGTAAGTATTAAATCTATTGTTAACCATAAAAAGAACTTTCCTCATCATCATAATATCTCAGAGTGGGATTTGGGTTCCTCCACCAAAGCTCTACACCGGCTCAAGTCCCTCGGGATTAGGGTTACCATGTCTCAGGATTTGTCCTGAGATTTCAGGATTTTCGACTTTTCTCAGGATTGCGACCGGATTTTGCAAATCTCATGATATCTCAGGATTTTCAATAAAAAACAGCTTACGTTTTAAAGATCTCTTTAATATAAAGTTAAACAAACTAAAAATAATCTTCCTTTGGTAATAATCCAAGTAGGTACATAATCAGTTTTATCTTACTTAATATGTCAAGATACCTTTTAAGTATGTTTTTTTCTTTAATTATTTATTTATAAAATGCCTCGCATGTTAAACTCTTCAAATTACTCGTATATTGAACTGAAAGTATGGCTCGAACTGAAGACACATTTGGTCGGTTTCTTTCTTTCGACCATTGAGCCCCCATGATAGAAAAAACTCTTTCTACGTTTGCATTCTGGGCTGTAATTGCAAATATATATTGACAAATACGCAGTATCTCTGGTAGTGAAATACCTATTGTCTTGAAAATGTTTGCCCACAACGCATGAAGCATTACGTCAAAAAATGCTTCTTCCTGCTTTGTTAAAAACCCATTCAGAGATGCAATTTCATCGAATATTTTCACATCATCGATGTGTACTCCTTTTCCATTCAGATAATGAATTGATAAAGCAATCTGATCAAAGTCGATCTTTTCGCCCTTTTTCAGCTTCAACCAATTAAATACTTTGAAATCATCTAAAGGCGTCATCCACTTGTTGTTCATACAAAATATGTATAAGACTTGCATAGAATATACAGGTCTTGCTTGAAAATTTAACTTTAAAACTTGAAAAAATAATTTAAAACGATAATAATACGTTTTGAGAGACAATTCTCAAACTGTATAAAATATCAGGACTTTTCCATGGAAATCAGGCCTTTTCTCCGGACTTTTGATTTTTCATCTGGTAACCCTACTCGAGATTCACCCCTAATCCCAAGACCTTTGCACCTTGCACCAATTTGCTTCTCGAAGTCAACCCACTTATTTCTTAATCAGCAACTGGTTTTCTACCTAGGTTGTGAAAAACACTATTTTCAGGTGATTCCACAAACATTCAGGGGGTGATCATCATGATTGGTACATAGGTATTCTATGAAAAAACGGGTGACAAAAAGCAGACCAAATATCGAGCGTCCAGTTGATTTATTATTATTCATTTTCATTAAAAAAAAATTGTTACAGATATTTGTTTGTTTTTTTTTTGGCTACCACACTAGGCTAATGCCCGTGTTGCGGTAGTTGTAGATTTAATATTTTAAACACGATTTAATAACTACTATTTTATTAAAACAGATGATTAAGCATACTAAATAAAAATTAAGAAATATTTAAAAGTAAGTGAAAAATAAAGAGAAAACAAAATCATATTTTAAAGAAAAGTAGAAATAAAAATGAAATTTCAAATTTTGACATACATAAACTAATAGTGTTAAGAACTCAAGTGTTATACAAATATATAAATTAAAACATATGGGTAAATTAAAATTAAAACATAATTGAAATGAAGTGAAAAACTAAGTGAAAAAAAATTATAGTATTTTAAAGAAAAATAGAAATAAAAATGGAAATAAAAATTTTGGAATTCAAAAATTTATAATTAAAATGTAGTGTTAAGAGGAAATACTAGCTGCGTTTTTCCATACAAACGTATTCCCCGTTTATCTCTCTGGATTTTGACCCTAGAGCAAAATTTTTTTTTACATAATATAGATATCGACCACTAGCGTGTCGGTACGTTTTGCTTTTTTTGATAATTTACTTCTTATAGAAGTTAGGACCTTCCAAAAATGAATAAAATTGCCTAATTTAAACGCCGTCAAAAAACGTTCAGTATACAAACTAAACAATGTATTTTGAAAAAAAGCAAAACGTACCGACATAGAATATTTTCTTTTAATACAGTTAGTGAAAAAAAAATTTAAAATCGGTCCAGTTTTGGAGAAGAAAAATGGGGAATACAAAACATCGATTTCGAAGATTTTATTTAGGTATTTTCGGCCCGACGTGCAGGTGTCCCTTTCGCTCAGTTCTCCTGGGGGGGCCGGGGAACGAGGGTGTTGACAAATACATATAAAGCGAAGTAGTGATGTAACGAATTTTATCGGTAGACTAGTGTTGTCCTTGCCCGAGTAATCGATATTTTTTATTCGTTTTTTTTTCTGTTCAGTGACTCATCGCGGTATACCAATACTGACCGAGCTTTCATACTAAAATTGTGCAAAATTAAAATTGTTTATGTCAAGTACTATAATAAATTTTTAATTTGGGAGGCGTTATAGGTACCATCGCCCCGGGAACCATTTATTGGATACCAACACCCCCGCCACTTGGTCACCCCAAGTGGTCCGCTATGTTTGGTGACTGAGCATGGGTTCCCGGGTTCACGGGTAAGGTCTGCATGGGTTTTGGTGGCGGATGATTTTGTCCACTTACTGCGTGGCGGGCCGGATTGGGAGAAACTGGAAGTGGGAGATCTTTTGATCTCTACAGCCGGACTCTCTCCACCATCATTTCATACTTTTACGTACCCAGAAATTCCTCTCCTTCCTTTCATTAAAAATATCCTCTACACAGCTTCTCCAATGACTTTGCTATACTATAAGGGTATTTAACTTAAAAATAATTTTTATATTTCATTTTATATGTATAATTGCATTTTGTGATATTTTTAAGTAATTAATCACCTCTCCCTTTAATATTTTGTCTATAATTCTCATATGCCTATACTTGTTTGTCTTTTAATATTAATCTTATCCTGACGAAGAGAATACTCTGTTTTCGAAATATGTTGATAATATTGATTACATAAAGCTGTTTTTACAAAGTTATTTGTTCTCATTTTACTAAAAATGACGCCACAAAGATTGGACCCATTTGCAGCATTTCAAGCTGGGTCGCCATAACCAATTCGTTTATGCAATTTCAATCAATGCATTTCTGTGTTTCTCGAGAACCCTTCTATGGGCTTACACGTCATTAGTACTTTTACGCCAGTTTTTTAAACATTTGTGGTCAAAAACATCCAAGTAGTGTAGTTTTGTAGCTCTAGCACATATGAAGCTGTATGACTTTTTATTATGGTATAATTATTATTATGCATATATCCAATTGTATATCCGCATATACATTATTTGGCTTAATATAGTAACTATGTTATTTTCCACATCAAGTATATAATAAATAGATGCAAGAATGTTTTTTTTTGATAAATTAATAAAGTATAAAAAATATATATATATATATATTTATTCTCAAAACTCTTGAGAAAATATCGTCGTTGCATTCACAAAATATCCCATGTGAGGTTTTCGACCAAATTTTTTTTTGTTTACACCATTTGATTCACAACGGTTTCCTAAATAATCTGACAAATATGTCCCATTTTTCAAAAATTCATCTTTTTAATCATTTTAGAGGCAACTCTGACCATTACTTGTAATTAATGGTAATTATTTAAAAAAATATACTACATATACTACAGAAATATAAAAAAATATAAAATTATAAAATTAAATCCCTATATACTACAGAAATATAAAAAAAATATAAAACTATAAAATTAAAATGAAAAAAAAAGTCTTTTTGTGTGCAAGAATTCGTATTATTTTTTTAACTCAAATTTGTCGCACATAAATTAAAATTACCCAAAGAAATGTTTTTTTAATAATATACACACAGCATCCCCAAAGATGACCTAGGCCCTCAGAGAAATTATTTTCCTCAGGGCCTCCTGTGTGGAGCTCATATAAAAAAATAATAATAATCTCAACAATCTAAAAAGAGTATACTATGCACTAATCCAGTCATTAATTCAATATGGAATTATTGCATGGGGGGGGGGGGGGTCATACAACAATATTCTAACCCCGATCAAAGTAATCCAGAAACTAATCATTAAAGTAATCCTAAAGAAACCCTCCACTTATCCAACAGAAACGCTTTTCGCAGATTTCACGGTGCCTCGAGTAGAGAATATCTTCAAGAAAAATGCAATTACCCAAATTTACAAAGATAATATCATCAAAAAATTTTAAACTAAAATCAAAAAGATATGAAGATAACATCAAAATACCAAAATTTAATACCAAACTAATGCAAAACAATTACATCTATTTAGGAATAAAGTTTTTCAACAACCTTCCCATTGAAATAAAAAAAAACCAAAGACATCAATAAACTGAAACTCAAACTTCATCAGGAATAATTAACTAAATAATTACCTGTTTTTCTCATTCTTTCTATTTATTATTAATCTATATTCACCTCTATTTTATTTAGATTTTTCGAATTTCTCCCAAGTGCACAATATTTTAGTATATAACCGTATCCTATGTATGTACACCATATGTAATTTATATAACTCCACTGTACAATTATACATCTATATTAAATATTAAAATATATATATTTTCTTCAATATTAACTCAGTAGGTAAAGCAAAAATATTTTTTTAATATTTCTATTTAACTGTCAAAAAATTACCAAAAAATTAAGTTGCATCCAAAATCATACGAAATTCATTTTTTTAAGACCAATATTTCGTAATTTGAAACAAAAATAAATAAAATAAAACATATTTATCAGCACAAGATATTTTCTCTACCTTTTGCTAAAAAAATACATTTTCAATTTATTTGGGTGTTTTGGTCACAAATCCAAATTTAACCCCCCCCCCCCCCCCCCTCGGCTATTTGTTAGCTTTGGGAACAACTCATATCGATCTTGTGTCTCCCTTACTATTATGTTGAGAAATAAGTTTTAAACGGTGTTCGAAAGAGAAAGAGAAAATATCAAACTTTATATTCAAATTCAAAAGTTAACCACAAAATAATGGAATTGTACACCTTTATAAAACCAAAGTTTATGAAACTTATGGAATTTTGTATCTATTAATTATTTTTACATGAAACAATAAAAAAGTGAGGTGACGGAAATGTTAACAATACATGTGTGTAATAAATATGTACGTGTTTTTATTTTTTCGTTATCAGTAATTTTAGTTAGAAAAAACGTAAGATGAGTCATTTTAAAAAAAATTATGTGTGCGTTCAAAATTTTTATATTCGAAAAGCAAAGGTTTATTTCGGATTTCAAAATTTAAAAGCGTATTTCATCGCCTTTCAAAAACAATTTTTAGTTTTCGGATACTATCAGAAATATTCCATTTATTTGGATTTTATTGCAAAGCGGAAATATTTCGACCTTATGAAAAAATATGCCCGAGGCCTGAGGGATATGGGTCCTATGAGAAAGGTCAAGTTGCCTTTCCTACGTTTGCTACACAAAATATCATATGTACATAAAAAGTGCGCACAAAAATCCTGAATGCAAAATTTAAGAAAAAATTGTCGGTTTTAATAAAAAAATGTATATTAAGCCCACTTGTTTTCACCCAAACATGGTATCAAAAATAACTCTACAATTAATGAAAATAAATAAAAATATGGGTCCCCAATTTTTTTTTTTCGGTTTTTTTTTATTATGTATCCTAATATTCTAAAATACCCACAGGATATTTTGTGCGCGCAACAACGATAAGTAGCTATAATAGCATATTCATAGGACGCTTACAATAGGACGCCCCTGCGAGCGGTCTTGTCTCTACACATTTGCAGATTGGAACATGCGTGGTCGGCAGAAATAATAATTCGACACGGGTGAAGCGCGTAGCCCACACACACAAGGCCTGCATTCACTCACACATCTATAGCGCGATTCTGACTACTGTCAGAGAGTGAAATAAAAGAGATTTTTTAAAATACCTATTCATAAATGTTCGCAGCGACCGGCAGCGCTCTTAAGAACTCATATACTCTTTGAAGTACGCTCATCCCCTTTCGAAAATCCGATGTTGTACACGTGTTATAAAAAGAGAATTAGAATTAGTTGACATTATGGCAGCCACCTCTGGTCTGGAGCTCCAAAATACCTAAAAAAAAAAAACTTGACTCTATGCAGAAACGGGCGGTCCGTTTGATAGATTCTCCCATCTTAAGCGACGGACTGCAATCTTTAGAGCACAGGCGTCAGGTGGGAATGCTGTCCTCTTTCTACCGGTATTACAATGGAAGATGCTTGGACGAACTAGCGCCATTGATCCCCTCGGCACCGGTGCATAGTCGGGAAACACGCCAAACACGCGCCCAACATTTGTACACGGTTGACATTAGTCAATAAGAACGGGTCGTTTCTAAGACTCGTTCTTGAGTTCAACGGCTCGGCTGTGGAACGATTTGCCGGCCTCTGTGTTTCCTCCCTCCTACATGGGTCTCTTCAAGACCCGTGTTCACTCCTTCCTTTCCTCAAAAAGACCCTCCACACAGCATCCCAGATGACATAGGCCCTGAGGGAAGTTATTTTCCTCAGGGCCTCCTGTGTGGAGTTAACGTAAAAAAAAACTCAGAGCATTATATATTTTAGGAGCGATGAACCAGAATTGTCGTTGAGCGAATGAGATATTAGTTTTTGGGACCACCCAACCCAGGTTTGATGAAAAGCGGGTGTGTGCTTGATGTTGTGGAGCGATTAGTAAATTATTTTTCGTATATAACAAATGCTTGTTTTAGTAAATAGCTGTCTAATATCTAAGACCCTGATTTTGGCAAAGAGTTCATTTGAGGGATGGGTAGGTTGACATTTAAATATAATTCTCAGAATTAGTTTTTGAATTAAAATAATTGGTCTAATAATTGATTCAGCGCAACCATTCATCCATCTCTAAATATTAGGTTTTGAGGTAATGAGGGAAGTAATACAACAATTCTCATTTTCTTCTACCTGATGATTCCGAAAACGTCGAAATCTATAATAATAATAATAATAATATTTGGATGATTTATATAGCGCCGTTTTTGTGAAAAATCACCTCAAGGGCGCTGTACAAACTTATAATATATTTCTAAAATATAAAAAACTACAAGCTAGACAAACAATTAAAAACAACTTATGGCTAAAAATTGCATACACCGGTTCATTGATCACCGATACGAAAATATATGTACAATATTTTGACCAATGAACGCGATGCTGCCTAAAATTTAATGAAAACAGGACCATACTTACCTGAGAGGTCGCTTGAAATTAACACTATATTGTCCATTAAAATAAATTTAGATAGAGTTCGCACGCAGAGGACATTATTGTGAACACATGTTATTTAATCCTGAAAAATATTTTAATATTAATATGTAATGTATTCTTTGACGAGTGTATTTTGGAAAGTAAAAGCAACATGTAAAGATGGGTGGTGCAGTAGTACCTATAAGGATTTGATCTTTCTAAATGCGATTCGTCAAGAGACAGATTGATGTGTAATAGACTGGTAGGCGATATAGGCAGACCCTACGTCATCGAGTACACGGATGAAACCACCTTGCAGTGGTAATGGACATCTAGAAAAGACAAGGGGATAATATATTTTTAATACCATTGAACCATTGAAGAAGATAATACTAATAAAAATATGAAAAAGAACAAGACACAGAAAAATACAATGTCTAGTTCACACGCGGTAAAAGTGAAACCTTCAGAAAACTAAGGTAGAAAAGAGTGGGGAAGCTACGAAGCACCGCACAAAGAGGAGACATTATCTTGCAGGCTAAATCCTATAGATTTTTGTCTCTTTTTAGTGCCACTTTTTCGTTTCATCGAGTTTCAAATCACAACGGTGCCAAAGAAGTTCGAACTCGAAGATCACTTGTCTTTATATAATATTGCCTTGTATTATAAAAAAAGTTATTCTAACAAAAATCATGTTTTTTTTGTAATAATACTGTATAAATCATCAATAAAATATTATTTATTTATTTTGACTCTTTAGGTAAATCCAGTCGCAATAAATTACGTTAGTGCATTAAATTTATGTACTTAAACATTTTAATAAGAATAATAAGTCAGGCTCGCCTCATAAGCCATTCATATTCATATGTCTCGTAATATTATCATAGACCGCACGGAGCAAAAAAGGCGTGCATTCGCCACCAGCTCCGAAGTTCCACTGAGCGCGACCCAGGGATGGACGATATACATCGATGTATTGTAAACACTCGATGTATTGTACCGATGCATCGTATTGAAGCGATGTATTGTTAATACTTCAACATCGAATATATATCGATGTTTTTTATTCGATGCATCGAATAGGCAAACTTTTTGTTTTTTGGCTTTTCTTTATTCATTGAATTTTTTTTATTACATACATTATTACATAACTATGAGATGAGTGTCTATGATAAATAAACTAATCCCAGTAAGACCAACACTACGACTGCAGTAACTTTCACCTCACGTCGTTTCGTAATCAGTTCGGCCAATACAATAAAACCAAAATAACAATATGGCCGATCAGTTTGTATTATATTATAGTATTTGCTTCGATTTATGAACAGGTATGTGTATTAAATAGAATAACTTATTTAGTGTTATTGGTTTTGAAAGATTACTAGTAATACTGTCATATTGTTTTGTTGTTATATATTTATATTATATGAATGATTCACGCTGTAAACCAAATTCAAAGTTTGACAGCCCCCCCCCCCCGACGCGGGTTGATTTGTACCACCGAAATATAGGAAATTTCACATCAGAAATATATCGATGTATTGGAAACATCGATGTATTTCTCAATACATCGTAATAACATCGATGCAACTGTTCGATGCATTACATCGGAAAAAACATCGATGTATTTTTTGAATGTCCATCCCTAGCGCGACCTAGGGATGGACGATATACATCGATGTATTATAAACACTCGATGTATTGTAACGATGCATCGTATTGAAGCGATGTATTGTTAATACTTCAACATCGAATATATATCGATGTTTTTTATTCGATGTATCGAATACGAAAAGTTTTCTTTTTTACTTTTCTTTGTTCATTGAAATTTTTTATTACAATACAATACATTGAAATTTTTTATTACGTTGCCAGTACGCGGTTTTTTATATTTCAACAAGCGATACGCAAAATACGGGGCTGTTTGTTTAATAAGAAGCACTGCTTCCATTGTTTCAAAGTTCGACAACCCCCCCCCCCCCCCCCCCCCCCCCCCCCCCCCCCTCCCCGACGCGTGTTTTGATTTGTACCACCGAAATATAAGGAATTTCACATAAGAAGTCAGAAATACATCGTATTGACATCGATGCAACCGTTCGATGCATTACATCGGAAAAAACATCGATGTATTTTTTGAATGTCCATCCCTAGCGCGACCGAGCGCTTGCCGCTTGTGGCCAAAATATCCGACCTCGATCGGATCGGCGGCAAGCTCTCGCAAGCTCTTGCAAGCCTACGCAAGCCAAGCCACACGCGCGGCACCAGACGCTGGGGCTTGTGGACGCTTGCAGAGGCTTGCCACGTATTTGGACGCGGCTTTAGCCTTTATTATAATATTTTAGTTTTCATTTGTTAGTTTATTATGCAGTACTTATTTCAAAATCAATCTATCTTTGAACATAATAATCGATCGTCTAGTCTAGTTGATTAATCAGACATCTCCGATAAATTCAAATTAGAGTTGAGTATGCAGTTATATGTGTTATTGTACCCTCTATCTGGTACAATACCCAGATTACTCATAAACACACCAACGTCATCATTACATAGTATAAAATGAAGTCGCTCAAAATGTATGTGCGCATAGATCGTTTAAACTACGCAACTGATTTTCGTGCGGTTTTCACCAATAGATAGAGTGATTCAAGAGGATGGTTTATATGTATAATACATGCTTATTATATTAGAGAAAAGCCGATAAATTCAAATATTCAATTCAGGCAGCGAGCAGCGGGCAGCTGGCAAGCGGGTGGTGTGGATTTTATAAAGGTTGGGTAATGGCGTTGGTTTCGTTAGCCACAGCAACGTGTGGCCGGGTCTACTAGTCAATTATAAATTATAATGCAGAAAAGTTTGTAGTGAATTAAAAAAAAAAAAAAAAAGTTTTTTGGGCCACTAATAAGAAATTTTAAAATATTATTCTAATGTGTCGGACCGTTATGCTTCCCGGTGTTATTTTATGGATTTATGGTGCTCATTCGAAAATTGCTTTCATAATTAATTAAGAACTTAGTAACTGGATATGTCTGGCTAAACAACTGGACGATCGGCATGTACAAATGAGATTCCCGAGGTGTACGTGCGATAAAACCATGCATGATCTTGTGAGTAATGTGTACATTTTATTTATTCTTAGTACATTTACATTACAAAGGTATAATATATTATCCTCCACACTAGGAGTTTGTAACAGTTAAATTACGTCGGTACCTTCCAACCCCGAATACATCACAAAATATCGGAGAGCGTTGACAACATCACTCGTGGCATAGACGTTCCGGGAAGAAACTATACCTACCGGCAGTTTGGATCGAGCAAGCCATAAATAAACCAGTCATTAGATTGATAACTTCGTGGTTTTACTATGGACCAAGTGTCAACGCTATTTGACCATATACATACCTATATTTGACGACTTTTTATTCGATATGCGCAACGATGTCGTCACACATACCATAGACAAGGGGATAGAGGAAACAAAATAAAAGGCTCGACCATAGACAATATAATTATCTTTCAGTACCTACCCAATTTATTAGCCTAAAATATTATTTTAAAAATAAAATTAAATGTCAAAATATTCCCCAGGGAACAGAGCTGGATCTGACAATCGCTGCCTTGAGAAAATGAGCTTACTTTTCTTTACTGCTCATTTTCTCCGGACAGAGCTTTGTCAGATTGAAACCCGTTGCCCTATGAAGAAACCAACTGTCGTAAAAATAACCTAAAATTACTTGAAATTTCAATCCCTTCAAAAGGGGAAGAACAATTTCAAATAAGATTTAGCTTTCCTACGATAGTATCGACTTTGACATTTCTCTGGTTTCAACAGAAAAATGAAAAACTCAATTAAACGTTTTAGTATTTTATTAAAAACAGGAAATACAAGAAAAACTAACTAAAAATCACGCCGTTTCCCCGCAGGGGTAGGCCGATAGGACGGACCGTCAAACAACTGGGTCTTGGCACACACTCTTTGCCTCATTCACACTCACACATCGACTCATACATACTATTTCTGACTCTTGACGTGGCCCGATGCAAGTATCGGATTCCCTTGATCGTGTCAGGTTTTCCTCTGGCGTCCCTGACTTCATCTACCACTCACATCTGCGTCATATATTCTACTTACACCCCACGCTTCGTTCATTCGCTCTACATGCCCAAACCATCTGAGGGTCCCTTTCAATCTTACTCATTATGATCAGCCTTGCATTGCATTGCTTGATCATAAATAATAATATTTGGATGATTTGCATAGCGCCATTTTTTGTAAAAAAATACCTCAAAGGTACTCTGCACAAACTTATATTTCTGCAATCTAATTCCAACTACAAAGTAGACAATCCATTATAACAACTTATGGATAAAACTTGCATCCACCGGTTCATCGATCATTGATATGAAACTACCTATACGTACAACGATTTGACCGATGAATGCTTTGCTGCATATAAAATGTACATATTATATTTTTTGTACTCTGTACAGGCAGAAAATATACAGTATCATACGTAGTTTTACTACACATCCTCAGGGGTGTCATTTCTACAGCATTCAGTCCACTTTCCTCTGCCAGTTCCATGTCTCACTGCCATACATAAGGGAAGGTACCAGCATTCCGTTGTGGACTGCTAGTTACACTTCTTTACACAGTTTTTTGTTAGCGCCAACAGCATTCAGGGGTGAAATGCAGATCCGGGCACAGTTTGGAAATTTAATAAAAAGGCACTTTCTAGATGAGAAAAGTATGGAGATGATGAATAAAAAATAAATTAAGGCGCGCTCGGCAAAATTGAGGGAGATACAACCGTTCAAAGTATTTAAAAAATCACTTGGCGAACTGATATTGACAGTTCGTTGTTCGTTCGCCATGTTTTCACCGCTTAGGTATGTTGGATCCCAGACCTAATACAGAATTGATAGTACGCCAGAATCACAAACCATGTTACACAAACCTAGCGTAGCCGCTAAACCACTTGAAAACTGGGATGTTTTTCTTGCCTTGACGTGAGCAGGCGCTATAAAGGGGCACTTTTTTTGTATCACAAACCATGATTAGCGTATTAGGTTATAAAAAAAATGGCGGGCGGACGCGGGCGAACTGTCAATATCAGTTTGTAAAGTGAAATTTTAAATACTTTGAACGGTTGTATCTCCCTCAATTTTGCCGAGCGCGCCTTAATTTTTGTTTTATTAAGCTTTTCCACACTTTTCTCATCTAGAAAGTGCCTTTTTATTAAATTTCCAAACTGTGCCCGGATCTGCATTCCTCCCGCATTCAGTCCTCCATTAATAGAATTACCTACATTTACCCTTCTTTCAATATCTCTATCAGCCTTCCCGTCTCTCATACACATACTTCCCACGATATACAAACTCATCCACCTGCTCCAAGTTCACAACTATATTGCACAATGTGTGCGTACTCTCCTGATAAAAATAGAACAAATTAATTTAGAAAAGCTAAGCGTACTGAGAATATATTGGTCCTGCTGCATCCTGGTCCAGGCCATCGAGTACTCTTCCTCCTTCTTATGTTCGCTCAAGAACAGCGGTGAAAGAGAGTGGTGGCACACGTCAGCCCCATCTCCTGACATGACACCACAACGTTACTGTCCCACATACCTACAACAATCATATGTCATTATTAAGGTGCTAAATTAATGCTTTTATATGTATTATTATAATAAGGTAAAATGCAAACAAACCCAGAGATCAGTAGGCGCAGGCCGTCGTTCGTGGAACGTGCTCTCTTCTCTAGGGGAATGACACCAGTAATCTCCACCGGCCTGTCAGCTGTAAGGATAGGATTTAGTGTTTCGAGCTGAAAATATTAAAGAAAACATCTCATGAGATACATCAAGACAGACCGACAGATAAAAACAAAACAAGATAAATGCAGAAATGTTTCATATAAATGTTTGTACCTTTTTGTTTGCAGGTTATAATGGTTTTCACGAGCATAATCATATCGCGAAATGAGACGTTTTGCGATACTAGTAGCCACAAACATATGGACGAGTTCTCAAAATTGGATAATAAACGTATTCAATTCTATTTCACTTGTTTAGGAATCAAATTTTGAATTCGCGTCTCATTGAAATAAACCGTTGAGAGCAATCCGGATACATCATTTCACCCAGCTGTCAAAAGCTTAAATTCAAAGTTTTCCTATTGGCATCCAATTTCCCATTGGTGGAGAGAGATTGCGCAAAGATGACGTCACACAGTCATAGATATTATCTATCTTCGGTCTTGGTTGAAAATTTGGATCGGAGTTATACCCCCCTGGAGCAAGCCCAAGGAGAGGCGGTGCATACCTGCGACGGATGAAACCAACATCACCATGGCGCATCGAATTCGTAACGTTAATCTTAATCCTAATGTATTATTTATTTTAGTCAGATATTCAAGGTTACCATTTGGTTTTACTATTTAATACTTGGGTGTTGTTGTTTAAACACTCTGGCGTCCAATTCTTCGTATTACTTCCACATAACTTAAATTCACATTCGCAAACTAGTTTGATTGTTGTAATTCTCTTCGAGATTTACAAACACCCCGTGAGATCATTAATATTATAAGAGTCATTAAAATACAATTCGCAAATGTCACGATAATAACAATTCAATAAATCAGATTATAATTTAATTTTATTCCCTCTTTTATTTCATTGACTTGTCATTTATCATGTTTCTACTTTCAGACTGTAGCTAGCCATTTAATACATTAATACCAATTTAATAGGTAATCCATGATAATCGTTGTAGAGGACATTATTTTTCAGTTGTAAATTATAAATTATAAATTGTGAATAGTAAAACAAAAGAGTGTTCATAGTTAATATAAAAAAGAGAAACAATAAAAATCAAAATATAAAATCGACTTCAATTCGACAAAATTATGAATTAAAAGTTAAAAGGATTGTAGCCAGTTCCTTATGTTTTTTTGTATTCAATAATATTAGTTGTTTATATTGTGTAGGAAGAGAATTGTATAATTTTATAGCCTGGTATCTGTACTCTGTAGTGTTTTTGTACAAAGGATGTGTTTGTTTTTGGTATTTGTAGTTGGTGAGCATGACTTGTTCTAGTATTGCGAGAATTTTGTGAAGTGGTAAATGTGGTTAAGTTCTTGTAAAGGAAAGTTAGTATTTGTTTTGAATGTAATTTTTGAATTTTCAATACAGGGAATTTTTCGAATATGATTGAAGTTGGTGTTAGTATTGGTAATTTAAGTATTACTTTTATAAGGTTTTTTTGAGCTTTAAACAGTGTTTTAATGTATTTTTTACTGGCACAGTCCCAGGCAATAATGCCGTATTCCATTATGGATTGTGCAAGTGCGAGGTACCTATATATTTTTTATATCACAAATGTTTAAAATATTTCTCAAGTTTTTAAAAAAGTAAATCAACTTGTTTAGTTTTCCTATTACCGAATCTAAATGTCCATCCCATTTTATATAACGGTCGAAGTATATACCAAGATATTTAACATTTTCCGTTTGTGCAATTGGGGGATTTGCAAAGAATTTCAGATAGTGTGTAAGCTTTATGAGTAGGTAAGATTAAAAAAGGGACGCTTATATGGTTTGGACATGTAGAGCGAATGATCGAAGAAAGGAGTGTAATAAAAATATACAATGCGAATGTGAATGGTAGAAGAAGTCGGGGACGCCCGATGAAGACATTACACGATCAAGCAAACCAAATATTTCGTCATGTATGATTTTTTTTTATTTGAATTTTATTTTAGTAATTTGTACATTTAAGTTTACAAATTTCTAATTGATTATAATATTTCATATTGCAGTTTTTTTAATTATAATATTTTAAATTCACAAAATTTTTTTGAAATCACAAAATTTTTTGTTTTTGTTTTATGTAGCTCCTACAATCCATCTTGAACTTTTCAATTGGTGAGGACTTAAGAGTTTCTGGTAGTGTGTTATATAACTTAATTCCTTTGTACAGCAGACTGTTTTGCGTATTCGTTTTGTCCTTTTTGTTTAATCTTATTTCCTTGCAAGTCCTTGTGTAATGTCTGTGAATGTCCTTATTGTATACGATTTTATTCGTGAAGTATTTTGGTAACATGTTGTTTAATATTTTGTGAATAAATATCAACGTGTTCAAGGTCAGTATTTGTTTCACTGTTAACCAATTAAGTTCCTTTAACATTTTAATTATTTTTGAAAATCTATTTCTTCGGAGTATTATTCGCATTGCTCTGTTTTGGAGAATTTGAAATTTATTCTGTTCTCTTTCATTACATGATTGTGAATGAACCGAGATGTTTAGGGTCTCTCTGCCTATTCCGGCGGAAAACGCGCTGTGGAAACTTAATTATTCGCAGCCCGGGTTTTACCTTTGTTTTTAAAAAAGAATTGTCGTCATTCAGACAATTAATTTTTTATTAATTTTCACCAGATAACTCTACCATACTAAAAATTATATAATAATTTATTCGTGTCAAAATGCAAATCGAAATATAGACGAATATCGTTTAAAATTATAACAATTGTCACAAAAATTTATCACAATTCTATTTCAGCCACAGTGGAGTAGAAAAAAACATAACTTTGATGGCCATTGTATAGCATTGTTTTCTAGATGTCCATTACCACTGCAAGGTGGTTTCATCCGTGTACTCGATGACGTAGGGTCTGCCTATATCGCCTACCAGTCTATTACACATCAATCTGTCTCTTGACGAATCACATTTAGAAAGATCAAATCCTTATAGGTACTACTGCACCACCCATCTTTACATGTTGCTTTTACTTTCCAAAATACACTCGTCAAAGAATACATTACATATTAATATTAAAATATTTTTCAGGATTAAATAACATGTGTTCACAATAATGTCCTCTGCGTGCGAACTCTATCTAAATTTATTTTAATGGACAATATAGTGTTAATTTCAAGCGACCTCTCAGGTAAGTATGGTCCTGTTTTCATTAAATTTTAGGCAGCATCGCGTTCATTGGTCAAAATATTGTACATATATTTTCGTATCGGTGATCAATGAACCGGTGTATGCAATTTTTAGCCATAAGTTGTTTTTAATTGTTTGTCTAGCTTGTAGTTTTTTAGATTTTAGAAATGTATTATAAGTTTGTACAGCGCCCTTGAGGTGATTTTTCACAAAAACAGCGCTATATAAATCATCCAAATATTATTATTATTATTATTATAGATTTCGACGTTTTCGGAATCATCAGGTAGAAGAAAATGAGAATAGGCCACTTGCATGGATTTCATAACGACTTGGAAAAAATCATGTGGATAGATCTTTTTACTAAGATTAAGAAAATGTTAGTAAAATTGTTTAGAAATGTACAGTTTTTGTTATTTTTAAATAAATAAATCCATTATTTTGGCTCGTGACGTCACTACATGAAAATGTCCCGTCTCCGAAAATGTTCCTATTATTTTTTTAAAATTCCACACTGATTTATTTTTTTATATGGCATCACTTTGATTTCAGGCGAATTTTTGAATTCGTTCACTAGATTTATTGTTTGTTCTCTGCGAACTTATCATTTGGTTTCACTTTTTGACAGATGCTCTGAAGAGAACCCCGTACTTTTAATGATCTACGGGGTTCTCTTCAGAACGTGCAGATGATGTCGGTACGTGTTTTAGAGGTATAATGATTATGGTGCTGATTTTAACAAAATTAAATTTTATAATATTCTTATTATTATTATAATTTACAAGTACAAGTATATTACATTGAATTTAGTAATACAGATGCTGTTCATTATAATGATTTATGGTCAATAAGATGGATCAAGGAAAAAAAATATTTATGAGATGTAATATTTTTGGTATGCCTCGTTATTCTCCTGTGCCATTCGTATGGAAAACGTTATTTTTTTTTTAAATGATTTTCGGCTATGTAATTATTGTTTTTTCACACCTGTAAAATTATGTCCCGTCTTTCCGGTTTATAAAAAATGGTCTGATTTATCGGATTGAAATTTTCAAAAAATCCCCAGGGTTTCAAAAATACGATTAAAAAAAAAAAATACAGAATGTCTTAGAATATTTGCCTAAACCGGAAAAAATTTTTAAAAAATTTGATGCAAGGGGCCTATTGTTGTATTACTTCCCTCATTACCTCAAAACCTAATATTTAGAGATGGATGAATGGTTGCGCTGAATCAATTATTAGACCAATTATTTTAATTCAAAAACTAATTCTGAGAATTATATTTAAATGTCAACCTACTCATCCCTCAAATGAACTCTTTGCCAAAATCAGGGTCTTAGATATTCGACAGCTATTTACTAAAACAAGCATTTGTTATATACGAAAAATAATTTACTAATCGCTCCACAACATCAAGCACACACCCGCTTTTCATCAAACCTGGGTTGGGTGGTCCCAAAAACTAATATCTCATTCACTCAACGACAATTCTGGTTCATCGCTCCTAAAATATATAATGCTCTGAGTTTTTTTTTACGTTAACTCCACACAGGAGGCCCTGAGGAAAATAACTTCCCTCAGGGCCTATGTCATCTTTGGAGATGCTGTGTGGAGGGTCTTTTTGAGGAAAGGAAGGAGTGAACACGGGTTTTGAAGAGACCCATGTAGGAGGGAGGAAACACAGAGGCCGGCAAATCGTTCCACAGCCGAGCCGTTGAACTCAAGAACGAGTCTTAGAAACGACCCGTTCTTATTGACTAATGTCAACCGTGTTCAAATGTTAAGCGCGTGTTTGGCGTGTTTCCCGATTATGCACCGGTGCCGAGGCGATCAATGACGCTAGTTCGTCCAAGCATCTTCCATTGTAATACCGGTAGAAAGAGGACAGCATTCCCACCTGACGCCTGTGCTCTAAAGATTGCAGTCCGTCGCTTAAGATGGGAGAATCTATCAAACGGACCGCCCGTTTCTGCATAGAGTCAAGGTTTTTTTTTTAGGTATTTTGGAGCTCCAGACCAGAGGTGGCTGCCATAATGTCAACTAATTCTAATTCTCTTTTTATAACACGTGTACAACATCGGATTTTCGAAAGGGGATGAGCGTACTTCAAAGAGTATATGAGTTCTTAACACTACATTTTAATTATAAATTTTTGAATTACAAAATTTTTATTTCCATTTTTATTTCTATTTTTCTTTAAAATATTATAATTTTTTTTCACTTAGTTTTTCACTTCATTTCAATTATGTTTTAATTAATTTACCCATATGTTTTAATTTATATATTTGTATAACACTTGAGTTCTTAACACTTAATCTTTATTATTAGTTTATGTATGTCAAAATTTGAATTTTCATTTTTATTTCTACTTTTCTTTAAAGTATGATTTTTTTTCTCTTTATTTTTCACTTACTTTTAAATATTTCTTAATTTTTATTTAGTATGCTTAATCATCTGTTTTAATAAAATAGTAGTTATTAAATCGTGTTTAAAATATTAAATCTACAACTACCGCAACACGGGCATTAGCCTAGTGTGGTAGCCAAAAAAAAAACAAACAAATATCTGTAACAATTTTTTTTTAATGAAAATAAATAATAATAAATCAACTGGACGCTCGATATTTGGTCTGCTTTTTGTCACCCGTTTTTTCATAGAATACCTATGTACCAATCATGATGATCACCCCCTGAATGTTTGTGGAATCACCTGAAAATAGTGTTAACGTTGTAACCTAGGTAGAAAACCAGTTGCTGATTAAGAAATAAGTGGGTTGACTTCGAGAAGAAAATTGGTGCAAGGTGCAAAGGTCTTGGGATTAGGGGTGAATCTCGAGTAGGGTTACCAGATGAAAAATCAAAAGTCCGGAGAAAAGGCCTGATTTCCATGGAAAAGTCCTGAGATTTTATACAGTTTGAGAATTGTCTCTCAAAACGTATTATTATCGTTTTAAATTATTTTTTCAAGTTTTAAAGTTAAATTTTCAAGCAAGACCTGTATATTCTATGCAAGTCTTATACATATTTTGTATGAACAACAAGTGGATGACGCATTTAGATGATTTTAAAGTATTTAATTGGTTGAAGCTGAAAAAGGGCGAAAAGATCGACTTTGATCAGATTGCTTTATCAATTCATTATCTGAATGGAAAAGGAGTACACATCGATGATGTGAAAATATTCGATGAAATTGCATCTCTGAATGGGTTTTTAACAAAGCAGGAAGAAGCATTTTTTGACGTAATGCTTCATGCGTTGTGGGCAAACATTTTCAAGACAATAGGTATTTCACTACCAGAGATACTGCGTATTTGTCAATATATATTTGCAATTACAGCCCAGAATGCAAACGTAGAAAGAGTTTTTTCTATCATGGGGCTCGAAATGGTCGAAAGAAAGAAACCGACCAAATGTGTCTTCAGTTCGAGCCATACTTTCAGTTCAATATACGAGTAATTTGAAGAGTTTAACATGCGAGGCATTTTATAAATAAATAATTAAAGAAAAAAACATACTTAAAAGGTATCTTGACATATTAAGTAAGATAAAACTGATTATGTACCTACTTGGATTATTATCAAAGGAAGATTATTTTTAGTTTGTTTAACTTTATATTAAAGAGATCTTTAAAACGTAAGCTGTTTTTTATTGAAAATCCTGAGATATCATGAGATTTGCAAAATCCGGTCGCAATCCTGAGAAAAGTCGAAAAATCCTGAAATCTCAGGACAAATCCTGAGACATGGTAACCCTAATCCCGAGGGACTTGAGCCGGTGTAGAGCTTTGGTGGAGGAACCCAAATCCCACTCTGAGATATTATGATGATGAGGAAAGTTCTTTTTATGGTTAACAATAGATTTAATACTTACGTCAAAATTGCCGCATGTCGTTGTATAACCCTCTTCAATGACTTTCTGAGTTCATTTTTATCGAATCCTCTTTCATATTCAATACGAGAGATTTCATAAATCAGTACATCGATGTGCACATTAATAAAATCGCAAAAACCAACGAAAAGGCAATTATGAATTGATGTCGAAAAACAAATAACAACCGTAATTAAATTTCGGGTAGCGAAATTAGCTCTAAAAAGGGGGAAAATGATTTTTTGTTCACCAAAAAAGTGTTTTTGGAAAATTTGTACCAAATTCACAAAAACTATCATCAAAAAGCCAAATCCGAAAAAGGTGTGCAAGAATTTTAATACGAGCTTTGATTTATTTTTAACAATTGTTTGTAGCGCCTCTTTTTCCAGTGAGAGATGGTTTTCGAAAAAATCCACCAACGTTTCGAACGACTGTCTGCCGAAGAACATACTGCAGTGTTTAACCAGGCAGACAATCAAATTGCTTTCGAAAAATATGACGAGAATTACGTCTCTAGTTGTATCGTAGTGCTGGGTAAACGAAATTATCAAACAGGTAATAAAGGCGGTGAGATTTATCATGAAGAAGACGGTACTGATTATTTTCTGTAAGCGCACTTTTATTTTATAGGGATTCCAACCAATTAGCCACAAAGGTATCACCAGGAATTTGTAACAGTCAAAGTAGCTGATAGCCATATTTCTGACGTTCTTTACGAGTTATAACAATGAAATGGCAGCGGCAAGGGAAGTTTGCAGGTTTTATACCCCCCAGTAAGAAGCATGTAGTAATAATAGTCCTACTACTATATTAACACGAAGTACGGTTTTTCTATTCGAGCTTTAACTTAAACGCGGATAATTTTTTTTTGATAAATTTATAGCTAATTTTTACATTTAATATCTGATGTATATAATATAGACATGTGAATATTAGTAGACCAGAACAAAAAGGTGAGGGGGTAGACAACAACTACAGCGGGGCGCCGAGCGGGAAGATGACTTTGGAGATATGTGATTCGTCGATAACTCAATATGACAGTATGTAGGCATCTCGCATTATAATATCATCATTTACTTCTAAAAGTAAACTCTGCTTTTGAATGAATAGACCTTTTAAAATGCGCGAAGCATTGAACAAATGTGCGAAGTCTGAAAACGGCAAAGTAAAGTTCGTTTATTTTCAGACTTCAATATTTTGTTGCCGTGTTAAGTTAGGACACTTTTACAAATGTTTCATAATTTACTTACCCCGTAAACATCGACGAGCACACGCCATATATTTCGAGTGATAGTATATATTTACACGTTTTTAAAACACAAACCATGTTTTTTGCGGTGTTATTTCGTAAAATGCACCGATGAGCGCTCGACGCTGGCTCGCAGAAGATTGATGACGTCACATTTTTTAGATTCACGCGAAGCCATACTCAATCCCAGCCGGTCAATCTACTAATATTCATATGTCTATGGATGTATATCTGTTTTAAAACTACTACAACAATATTCTATTACTTAGGTAATAAAATTTGGATTTTAAAATTAATAAATTTAAAAAAAACCGCGAGACATTTAGCTTTATTTTGGTCATCGCTGTGAGACAGTCTCAGTTCTTTTCAGGTGATAAACAGTTATCCAGAATTGAAACGCTGTTATAAGAGAATAAAACAGACTCATAAGATTTTTTGACAAAATTTTTTTTAATGAAATAATTAAAAACACTTTGTTTTTACCACGATAATCTTTATTTAAAAAGTCAACATGTTTCAAGAACGATATTCTCTTTATCAGGACATTATATGTACTAAAACTAAATGATCAAATATAGAAAGACAGGCGTGGGCAGAAATGGAAGTAGTAGGGGAGGAAAGAGGTAGAAAGGGGATGTGCTTAGAAGATCAACAAGGGGGGGGGGGGGGGAGAGAGGTGGAAAGGGGGTGCTTAGAAGAACAAAGGCAAAAATTACAATGGAAATATGTTTAAGATAGGGTTACTCACAAAATTAATTTGATTGTTAATAATATTTAAATTTCTATTGACATTTTTCCTAATTTCTAATATTTCTAAAAGATCTAAGTGAAAACCACTAACGTGTGTGAAATTTTAAAACCAGTATTGATATCAAATAAATGGTTAAATTCAATTTGATGGTTAGCAAATTCCGAATAATTATTGCTATTTAGACAACTCCAATATTCCTTAATCTTTTTTCTTTCACCACGCCAGCTAAGTTACACTCCCTTCGAAAGAAGGCTGTGTTAGGGAGTATTCCTGTCCTTTTCCTAATTTCACACTCACACCTAGTCCCACTACTTACATACGTAAAATCACAAGGTCAGTGCTGTGACAATCTTCAACATGACAGCAGTGTTCTGTGCTCAATATCTTTACCGCGAATGATAGAATTACGAGTTACCTACAAAACATTTAAAATTACAATTATGATGAAATTTATAATCTGTGGAAAGTGGAAAGTGTTGTTGGTCAAGAGAAATCATTATCTTGCCTTCAGTGAGTTTTATGCTTCCTTATTTCTAAGGGCCAACCAAGATCTCGGTCTCGGTCTCGGTCTCGGCATTCTCGGCTACAAATTCTACCGAGAACTCTGTCTCGGTTCTCGGCGAAAAATCGCCGAGATTCTCGGCCATAACCGAGACTGTTGTAAGTAGGTACGGTATAGGATAATGGGATTCAAATCTACTGCGCGCGTCCACATTCGTCACTTGGTGTCAGTGCGTGAGAGAGCTGTCGATTGTGATTGGTCGGCTGGCAGCGAGGCGAATTTTTCACTACTTTTGTAAACAGACAATTGGTGAAAAAGCAGAAAAACTACTTTTTATGTGCTACAAAATCATGTGGTTAAGTTTTGATTATTAAAACTATTTAAGCCGCCGCTACCCGCATTTCTAAACCAATTATTATTATATTCTTAAATATACTATATTATACAAAAATACCGTATTTTAATTTTTTTTCTCAATTTATCTATTCTCGTTCTCGGCTCTCGGTCTCGGCCGAGATTTTTATTTATTCTCGGTCTCGGTCTCGGCCAACAATGAAAAACCTGTCTCGGTCGACCCTTACTTATTTCCTACCTTCCAGAAAGTAACAGGCTGTGTATTAGTATTTTATCTTTACGCTTGATCCACACAGGAGGCCTTTATTAAAATTATTTCCCTCGGGTCCTATGTCACTTAGGGGATCGCGTTTGGCGAGTTTTTTTAAGGAAAAGACGGTGAGTATGAGAAATGGGTAGAAATCCGGTCTTAGCATGTTACGAATCCATCCCTCCGACTGCGGTGCAAGATAATGGGTCGAGAGAGTCAAAGAGTGGTCAAAGAGTCTCCCCAACCGACCTCTCCCGATGGTAAAAATAGTAAACTGGCGTATCCGCTGCAAGACCTTAAAACACCTCACCCAATGAGCCCGGGCACCCCTGATAAGTCGCCAAACGTAGAGAACCACTTCTTTTTTACATGAATACCGCACAAGAGTCCCAACTGCTCCCGTCTGGACCAAGTGGGACTATGGCATCCCCAATTGGGGTATTTTGTGAGGCTGAAGGTAGTGGGGAGGGGAAGGAGATAGGGAAGAGGAAGGTGGGAAAGTACCTGGCTATTCAGATCTGGTCACCAAACACGGCTAAAGCCATTTCAAGCAACGTTTCAATTCTGAATGGTGGTCTTACACCAGGGCGATATTGAGAGTATCTTCCACGCTATGACCTATGGCAGAGGTGTTGGTTATTCGATGAATGCTTCCACGGACGACGGTACCCATATCCGCTTCCCAAATTCTAAAAATAGAGGTGTTCCACCATTTTATTTTTGGTGATGAAAGTGCCAAAACTTGACCAAAACACGTAACTTTTTACGGTTTACAGTAAAATTGGGTTTAAATTCATGACTTAAACAATAATTTTTTTTAATTCTAATATATAATTTTTATTCTCAATGTGCGCGTTTTGTAAACCGTGCCACTTGCGCCAATTCCTCCACTGCGACACTTTGTGCCTAATAAAAGGGAGCAATGTTAACGGGCTTGACAGCTAAACTGCCGTCAGCTTGTTGCATCAAGAAAGAGAATAAATAATAAGGAAGGAATAAAATGACCTTTGTTGGTTCTTATTGCGCAGTTTATCAAGAATATTCCATTATAAAATAAAATTATATTATAAAATGCCAAAGAGGTCGAAGCACAATTAGTTGTTAGCGAAACAAAGGGAACGGAGAAGGGATAGTGAAGGATAGTATTATTATTATTTATTTATTTATTTTATTATTTACTAGCAGACCCGGCCACACGTTGCTGTGGCTAACGAAACACAACGCCATTACCCAACCTTTATAAAATCCACACCACCCGCTTGCCAGCTACCCGCTGCCCGCTGCCTGAATTGAATATTTGATTTTATCGGCTTTTCTCTACTATAATAAGCATGTATTATACATATAAACTAATTAACTCGCCACTAATTATACAATGCTTGCAATGCAACACTGGATATTTGAAAAGGGAAAATGAAATACCTACTTACTCTAGGACATCTATTTTCAAAAGTGACTATAGTACGGCTAGCCAGCCGTTTTAAATCGCACAAAAGTATGTTTTCTTTGAATTTCTCGGCTTTTCTCTATTATAATTTACATGTTTTATACATATAAACATTCCTTTTCAATCACTCTATCTATTGGTGAAAACTGTATGAAAATCCGTTGCGTAGTTTAAAAGATCAACGCGCACATACATTTCGAGCGACTTCATTTTATACTATGTAATATATATAATAAAAAAGAAGAAGATGGAGAGATACGAAATTACGAATGTTAGAGGAGAGTGCTAAAATTTATGAAAATTGCGAAAATGTTTAATAAAACACGACTCGTTAAAAATAGAGCAAAAATCTCGCGGGCATTGTTTTAAATAGCATTTAAAGAAACACTGTGATTTTTTTCATAAAAATAACTGAAACAAACTTGTTTATAATAATTTTTAGAGCACGCTTTGCGATTTTTTTCTATCGAGGGAATTTTATATAATTTGCGTTTCGGCGCGGACAATGTCTAGATATTATTTTTAAGAATAACATATATTTTTTTAAGAGCTTTAAAACTTAACGTGTTTAAGGGAGATATGTAAGAAATCGGTAGTAATTCGTGTAGCGGGCCCTTATGTTCTTAAGCCCTTAAAAAAATAAATGTTATTTTTGAAGATAATCTCAATACTTTATGCCGAGCTGAAAAATAGGGAATTTGTTCGACAGAAGAAAAATCTCAAACTATTCTCCGAAAATTATTAAAAACACGTTTGGTTCTGATATGTGTACGGAAAAATTATTTATTTATTTATTTATTGTGAAAAACAGTTAACATGTATATCCAATTACATTTCACAATTTTTAGTTAATAGTGTAAAACATTAATTATATAGGTACATTAATAATGACAGGTGCTAAAGAATACCTTTATTTCGCTCTTGAAATGATTGTAGTTCGATCGAAAAATGTCAATTTCAGAAGAAAGGTTTAATAGTGAGGTCATTCTCCCCAGAGGCATAACCATTGGTAGGTTGGTCCTGCCTCTAGGAAAAGTAAAAAGTCTGTGTTGCCTTGCTCTGGTGAAGTTATCGGGGACATAAAGTGAGATCCTTTCCAGGACATCAGGATTACAAATGTGCCCGTTTAGCAGCTTGTGTGCTACTAGTACCATTGCAATTTTTCTCCTAACGTCGAGACGATTTAGTCCCAGCACTCCCGCGAGAAAATCAGAGGGATACAACAAAGGTTAGTTCCCAAACTCTCGCATGTACAGGTACCGCATGAACTTTTTTGCACCTTTTCAACATCATTTGCGTATAGGGCATCTTCGGGTCCCCATATTACTGATCCACGTTCGAGAATGCTGCGAACCAGAGAGAAGTAGAGCATTTTTATGACTGCTGTGTTGGAAAAAGATTTTTCGTTGCAGATTACAAAGCCTAGCATTCGCATCGCATTAATAAAGCATATTCATTCGCATAATTTATTTATTTTTGTAGGACGACATATTAGCTTGTTTAAATGAAAACTCCATGACGACACATTACAGTGTTTCTTTACATGCTACGTAATGAGGCTGCATGGCTTTTTCATACAAAACTTAATTTTGGAGTTGAGACTAAAATATCCAACTAAACGTTGTACTAAATATCTAGTACAGTTCTATTTTTTGTATTTCTTGGGCATTGACTATGTAACAATTTCTAAACATTTTTTTTTGAAGAGTTTTAATTTTCAATGTACATTTGTTTTTTTTTTTTACATGAGCTCCACACAGGAGGCACTGAGGAAACTAATTTCCCTCAGGGCCTATGTCATCTTTGGGGATGCTGTGTGGAGGGTTTTTTTTAAAGGAAAGGAAGGAAAGGAGAGTTCTAGAAAGGAAAAGGGTTTAAGGGGTGGGTAGGACGACCTCCGTAGTCCAGTGGCTAAGACTCTTGACTCACATTCCGGAGGTCGCGGGTTCGAACCCGGCATGCGCAAATAAATTTTATTTGATTAATTTGTGTTATTTCACAATTAATTCATTTAAAATAATATATAGTATATTTGCGGCATGTTCCAGAGTGGAAGATACTATCAGTATCGCCCTGGTGTAAGACCACCATTCAGAATTGAAACGTTGCTTGATAATGGCTTTAGCCGTGTTTAGTGACCAGATCTGAATAGCCAGGTACTTCCCAACCTTCCTCTTCCCCACCTCCTTCCCCTCCCCGCTACCTTCAGCCTCACAACATACCCCAATTGGGGATGCCATAGTCTCACTGGCTCTAGACGGGAGCAGTTGAGATTCTTGTGCGGTATTCACTGTAAAAAAAAAAAAAGGAATCTTGGGTTCAGTATGTCCTGGTCATCCGCCTCCAAGACCTAGACAAACCTCACCCCATGAACCCGGGCACCCCTGCTAGTTATAATAAAAAAGGATATACGTGGTCGTGGCACAGGTGTTTCGAATTCACACATTATAATTTAAAATGCATTAAAGACACGTATAGTGCCTATTAAAGAATAATGTACGACTTTGTGCGGAGCATTACGTTACTGATATTTCCTTTGGTAAGTATAAAGAAGGTAAAGGAAGTTATTGATTTCATAGGATCAGTTTTGTAATGAATTAAAAGTTTATGATATGTTGTTTCATATTAATTACCTTGCAGATAGTTTTTATGTTAATACCGCCTAAGAGTCCCAATGCTTCCATATGTCTGAATCCAATGTGACTATAGCATCCTCAATAAATGGAGTATGTCATGAGGTTGGAGGCATTAGGGAGGAGAAGAAGATGGGAAGTGCATGGCTATTCAGATCTGGTCACCAAACCTTTCGATTCTTAATTTATTTATTTTTTACATTAGCTCCACACAGGAGGCCCTGTGGAAAATAATTCCCTTCAGGGCCTATGTCATCTCTGGGGATGCTGTGTGGAGGGTCTTTTTAAGGAAAGGAAGGAGAGGAAGTTCTGACAAGGAAACGGTAGGTAGGGATCTGAGAGTTAGTGTGTCCAGGCGTGATGGACGTATGCATCTATCATGTGCAAGGCAATGTTTCGAGAGGGTCCTGATGAAGAGGTCAAAAGATCTCTCTCAACCAGTCTCTCCCGATCCGGCCTTCCACGCAGTTGGTGGGGAGATGCATCCGATGCAAGTCCCGGACAAACCTAACCCCATGAACCCGGGCGCGTATTTCCAAAACCTATACCGATTCAGTCGCGCTAGCGACAATTTACATTTTGAATATACCTCTTTATTGGTTATTTTTTATCACATTGCGAAAACAATGTTTATTATAAATTAATAATTTTATTTCTAAATATTTGAATTTTAATATTATTCCCATATATTGTAAATACACCTCCATATTGATAATTTTTTATCACTTTTCAAAAACGAAAAATTGTTATAAAATCTAGATATAATAATCTTTCCAAAGTGTATATTAGAAATTACTAATTTCATACCTAAATATTTAAATTTTGATATTGAAAATGACAAGCGACTGAAACTAGGTTTTGGAAATACGCAACCCGGGCACCCCTGCTAAGTCACCAAACGTAGCGAACCACTTCATCCAATCCATCCATCCACTTATCCAATAAATGGTTCCCGGGATGGCGGTACCAAGACCTTTCCCCTTTCACAATATATCTACCATCGTAATATATATACAGGGTTGTACAGCACATACCCTAAGGATTTTACCCAGCAATTCCTGAGCATATTTGTAGTCAGTGGCGGCTCGAGCACAATTTCGATGGTGGGGACAGATATTTTTTATGTGTAGATATAAATAAATATACTTACATGATAATTTACCTCAGTATAATTGAGAACATTCAAAAAACCTACTCTTTTATATTCATATACCTGCACGAGTAGGTATATTTTTTTATGTTTTCAATTCTAATGTCTAAAGTCTAAAGTAAATAATTCATTAATTTTTTGAATAAATATATTTTTTTCTCACAAAAATATTATTGGGCAAGTTACGCACCTTACCAGAAATACCAAATAGGTACATATATGAATATAAAGCTTAATAAAAAATTACAAATATAATTCAACCAACTTAGGTTTAGAGCGCCTTTGAGGTAAATTTTCCACCAGAACGGCGCTTTAGAAATAATCCGACCTATATTATTATTTTAATAAGGCGAATACAGGCGAACCCTAGTGGGGTTAATAATTACATGCTAAAAATATATGTACATATAAATTGTGAAGAAGAAGAAGAAGCAATAAATAAAATAACAAAATACGTACAACAATAATACTACTAACGCGAATCCCGGTCCGTGCATAGCTCACATCTTTCAATTTGAACGAAAACAAACGCCCAATTATCCACGAGGGGATCCTACAGTTTATCCCCACGAGAAAGATACTATGACTCAAATGCGCATGCGCGAATTCGCGAGATCCCTAAGAAACGTATTCAGTACGAATAAAAGATATAAATTTCAAGGAAAAAATCCCGTGATGTCCCCCTGGTGCGCAGAACGGTTTGCGCAGTGCGCATGGCGGGTGGCAACGGCTAGATTCGAGCCAGAATCGCGAGTCGCGATCGTCGAAATCGCGTAGTTAGTACGCAACAAGGAAGTGAGCGGAGCGGTCGCATGTTCGTTCGAAGAAACTTTTTCATTTTCGAGCTTAAAAATGTTCTGAATTGAAATTATAGATTATGTTTCTGCAAATGTTAATAATTACTTTTATGTTAAGAATTAATGTTTGTGAACATAAAGCATCGAAAAAATTCTCAATAGGTTTCTGAAATATGAAGTGGGGTCTGTCCCCACCGTCCCCTTGAGAAGAACCGCCACTGTTTGTAGTACTGAAGGTAGATGTAATTTTGCTCTCCGATGATATTAGGTCCTTACATATGAAATTGGCGTTTTGTATGGGAGGAACAAAAAGTCGATTTTTTTAAATATAATATATTTATTTAATCAAAGTATGTACCATTGCTATCTATGCACTTTTGCCATCTCATAGGTAGTTCATCGATCCCTTTACTAAAAAAACCATTCAGACGGGAATCAATAAAATCTTTGAATGTGGTTTGGACTGCCCCATCGGAGTTGAATTTTTTACCTTTCAAGAAGTTCTCAAAATTTAGAAAAAATTGTAATCTGTTGGGGCAAGGTCCGGAGAGTACGGTGGATGTCTTAGACATTCCAATTGAAGCTCCTCTAATTTGGTAGCCGTCTGTTGTGCAGTGTGTGGTCTAGCGTTCTAACGCGCGTTTGTTGATTTGCTTCACTCAATTCGTGAGGTACCCACCTTTCAAGCCTTTTCACCTTCCCAATTTGCTTCAAGTGGATTAAAACAGTTGTATCACTAACACCGCAGCCTGCAGCTAACTCGGACGTGGTTTGCGATGGATCCGCTTCCACAATAGCCTTCAATTCTTCATTATCAACTTTGGTCTCCGGCCGTCCACGGGGCTTGTTCTGCAGGTCGAAATTTCCAGAACGAAAACGTTGGAACCAAAAACGCATCGTGTTTACTTTTGCGGCACCGTCGCCATACACATCATTAATCCTTCGAGCCGTTTCTGCAGCACTGGTGCCATGGTGGAACTCGTACTCGTAAATAACGTGATATTTCAAGTTTTCCATTTTGTAAACTAAGTGACGCAAAGAAAAAAAACAATTAAGGAAAAAAAAGATGAATTATAGTTTTCGAAACACAAATACATGAGTAAATAGCTGAATAAATTTGAATTTGGAATTCCTAACCAAAGAGAAAATATTTGAAATCAAAGTTGGCAGTACGACAAAACGCCAATTTCATACGTAAGGACCTAATATATTTTAAATATTTCTTGTAAATCTATTTAACGTATTAAAATCTTTTTGTTTCAATCACACGTCGCCACTGATCACATTTCTACACGTCGCGATGGGATCACATGATGAGCATGCTGTTTCGTGCGTTACCGTGCTGCTAAAACGAGACGGAGTGCTTATCACGTAATCCGCCCGACTTCTCAGTTGCGACGTGCGATAGAAAATTATTTCTATTGTTTTTAATTGAAAAAATATATCATCGGACAGCAAAATGATATCTACATTACTTAGTGACAGTAATTTTTTTAAAGAGGGGGTTCTGCAGTCTGCACCTCTACGTGTGTTATGTAATAATAATTATTTAAAATATTAATTGTAGGTATATATCTTACTAGTCTACCCGGCCGCGCGTTGCTGTGGCTAATAAAATACAACGTCATCTACTGGATGGTTATCCAACCTTTATAACCATCGCCGTCTTTGAGTTTATCGCGAAGAGACAGACAGATGCCGCGGAGGACTTGAATTTATAATACTAGAGATGGTGTGAAAGATTATAATAATGTGCATGAAATGCTTGGGGTAACTAACGTATTTAAGTTAATAAGGATTGGTACTGTATCCGTCTAAATAACTTTTCAATTACCGCAATGTACAAGACCATTTTTTTAAAAGATAGAATGGGTGTAGGGTGTAGTAAGCTATCCGTAAAAGATAGATCTATGCCTTCACGGACTTTTTTGTAGATCTATAAAAGAGGAATATCACACCATGAATTGTTTTGTTATATCCCAAAAGATTTGGCAGCGTTTTCGATGAAAGCTACCAGGCGCTCTGACTTGTTCCGACACTTCTAACAATTATCGTTATGTTTCAACCAATTTACACAAATCCTTACAAATTATGTACCTAAACCTTCCTCACGAAACACTCTATATCTATTGGCGAAAACCGCATGAAAATCCGTTCAGTAGTTTTCGAGTTTATCGCGAAAAGATAGACAGACAGACAGACGACGCGACGCAGGGGACTTTAATTTATAATATGTAGAAAAGAAGATGTAGAGAAGAGATATGTAGAGATGTAGAGATAGAGATAGAGATGGATAATCGAATATAAGACAATATATGAATTTTGAACTAACAGAAATTAATTTCAATATTGTCCCAAATTATCTCTTACAAAAATAATCCGAAATTACAAGATCCATTTTATATAATTTCTCAGTGTACCAACATCACAATAAATCGAATCTGTTTTTAAAAATATTACAGGTTACCTGATGACGATGTCTCTATTAGAATTCACATATTATGTCTAAATTCCGATGAATGTTGTCAGTGTCCCTACATTGAACGCTCTACATATGCGAAGTACCTCGACCTCACCATTGATTCATATCTCAAATGGAATATTCACACTCAAATAATTGCAAACAAAATAAGAAAAACCATGCACTTTTTCAGAACGATAAGAAACTTTCTCGACTTACGATTGCACTTTGAATTGAAATTATTTTTTTCTTTTTTCGCTTCAATGTAGTGACTGCTCAGTTTTTTATATTGGTAAAACAGCGCGCAACATAAACACCCGTGTCAAAGAACATCTCAGATGTCTACACAGCTCTGGATTCTCAGAATTCGCAAACCACTTGATCGAAAAAGATCATAAATTTGACAAAACAGCCGGCGCCAAACTGATTCATAAAAACAATATCGGTGTAAGACTGGATAATTTAGAGGCACTTGAACTTAGGAAAGCCATAAACACTAATAGTAAGGTAATTAATAATCAACTAAATTTAAAATTTAATTTAAATTTTTTTTTTTTTTTTTTTTTTTTTTTTTTTTTTTTTTTTTTTTTTTTTTTGGGGGGAAAATTTAACCCGGACATTTAAATCTGGTGCGTAAAAATAAAAGTCCCATACTAAGATTGTTCCCTATTGATAAAGAACACGTCCGTTCCCTTCCCATTTCTCCATCTATGTCTTCGTCCTCCCCCTACACTTGACGAGTCCAGCCCATTATATATTATAACACACATGTAACCTAATGTTAGTAGAGAATTATACTGCCCTGATGAAGCTACGGTTGTAGCGAAACCCGGTCGGCATAAAGTATATAAAATTAAAGTGGTGTTTACAAAGTTATTGTTTTATTTTAAATTAATAATGTCGCATCACAAAGTATCCGCTTCATATGAACAAATATGTTTTTCTTAATTAAAATATTTAATTTAATTAGGACTATTTGATGAGTGAATGTGACAGTGCCAGTGGCCTGCTTTTCGTTCTCAGATAGAACAACTGTCTATAAATATATGTATAAATATACGAATATGCAGTGGCGGCTCGAGCATTTCTTTGGTGGTGGGGATCGACATTTTTTACATACTATAAAATTTATCAAAAAAAATAAATTATGGTTGTAATCTAATGCTAATCGGATATCTAAACACAAAATAATATAAAATGTCTATTTATATATAGGTATGTGTATACATACCAATTTTCAAGATAGAACAATAAAAATAAAATTCAAGACCAAGAAGAAAATTCATTCAAGAAGGAGCCTGGGAAGACCAAGGCTAAGATGGAGCGACAACGTCCTCAATAGCCTCTAAACTGGAGAGAGCTGTCACAAAACCGAGGTGAGTGGAGGGAGACTCTTGAGGAGGCCAAGACCCACCAGGGGTTGCAGAGCCAATAGTGATGATGAAGATGATGACAATAAAAATAAAGCTTTATCTTGCAAGACTAATATCGAACTTAATTTGAACGTGCGCGATTCCCGCCCGTAACTCCGCAAACGGCCAAATCTGCCAAAAGAAGAATTTTTTCAAAAAAACATCGTTTTTCGGGCGCTTTGTAACAACAATTATTGTTGTCGGTCATAACTTCCGCCCTATAGCACCGAACCGACTGATATTTAAGATTCTTTCTAAGAATCATGGTCGGTACATGAATCAACAAAAAATCTACAGAGAATTATTTAAAAAAAATCATCCTTTTAACACTTGGGTTCGGTCGTTTTAGCACTAAGGGTCGGACGTTTGAACACTTGGAGTCGGTCAAAACTTTGGCTTTATGGCTTCAAACCGTCTGATTTTTGGATTCTTACTAAGAATCATGGTTTCTACACGAATCAAGCTAAAAATCTGCCAAAAGAAGAATTTTTTCAAAAAAACATCGTTTTTCGGGCGCTTTGTAACAACAATTGTTGTCGGTCATAACTTCCGCCCTATAGCACCGAACCGACTGATATTTTGTATTCTTACTAAGAATCATGGTCTGAACACGAATTAATCAAAAAATCTACAAAGAATTTTTTTTTTAATTTTTCGATTTAACACTAACTTGGGTTTCGTCATTTTAGCACTTAAGGTCGGACGTTTGAACACTTAGGGTCGGTCAAAACTTGGGCTTTATGGCTTCGAACCGTCTGATTTTTGGATTCTTACTAACAATCATGGTCTGTACACGAATCAATCAAAAAATGTACAGAGAATTATTAAAAAAAAAATCGTTTTACCACTTGGGTTTCGTCCTTTAAGCACTTGGGGTCGGTCAAAACTTTGGCTTTATGGCTTCAAACCGTCTGAAATTTTGGATTCTTACTAAGAATCATGGTTTCTACACGGATCAATAAAAAAATCTGCCACAAGAAGAATTTTTTCAAAAAAACATCGTTTAACGGGCGCTTTGTAACAACAATTGTTGTCGGTCATAACTTCCGCCCTAAAGCACCGAACCGACTGATATTTTAGATTCTTTCTAAGTATAATGGTCTGCACACGAATCAACAAAAAATCTACAGAGAATTATTTAAAACAAATCATCCTCTAAACACTTGGGTTCGGTCGTTTAGGCATTAAGGGTCGGACGTTTGAACACTTGGGGTGGGTCAAAACTTGGGCGTTATGGCTTCGAACCGTCTGAATTTTTGGATTCATGGTCTGAACACGAAACAATCAAAAAATCTTAAAACTTCCGCCCTATAACACCGAACCGACTGAATTTTTGGATTCTTACTAAGAATCATGGTCTGTACACGAATCAATAAAAATTTTTACAGATAATTATTTAAAAAAAAAATTCGTTTAACCCCTTGGGTTTCGTCATTTTACCACTTGGGGTCGGTCAAAACTTTAGCTTTATGGCTACAAACCGTCTGAAATTTTGGATTCTTACTAAGAATCATGGTCTCTACACGAATCAATCAAAAAATCTGCCAAAAGAAGAATTTTTTCAAAAAACATCGTTTTCGGGCGCTTTGTAACAATAATTGTTGTCGGTCATAACTTCCGCCCTATAGCACCGAACCGACTGATATTTTGTATTCTAACTAAGAATCATGGTCTGTACACGAATCAATCAAAAAATATACAATTTTTTTTTTTTTTTTAATTTTTCGATTTACCACTTGGGATTCGTCATTGTAGCACTTGGGGTCGGACGATTGAACACTTGGGGTCGGTCAAAACTATGGATTTATGGCTTCGAACCGTCAAAATTTTTGGATTCTTACTAAGAATCATGGTCTGTACACGAATCAAACAAAAAATTTTCAGAAAAGAAAATCGTTTTACCACTTGGGTTTCGTCATTTAAGCACGTGGGGTTGGTCAAAACTTTAGGTTTATGGCTTCGAACCGTATGATATTTTGGATTCTTACTAAGAATCATGGTCTGTACACGAATCAATCAAAAAATCTATAAAGATTTTTTTTATAAATTTTTCGATTTACCACTTGGGTTTCGTCATTTTAGCACTTGGGGTCGGACGTTTGAACACTTGGGGTCGGTCAAAACTTGGCCGTTATGGCTTTGAACGGTCTGAATTTTTGGATTCTTACTAAGAATCATGGTCTGTACACGAATCAATCAAAAAATCTAAAGATTTTTTTTATAAATTTTTCGATTTACCACTTGGGTTTCGTCATTTTAGCACTTTGGGTCGGACGTTTGAACACTTGGGGTTGGTCAAAACTTTGGCGTTATGGCTTCGAACCGTCTGAATTTTTGGATTCTTACTAAGAATCATGGTCTGTACACGAATCAAGCGAAAAATCGGCCAAAAGAAGAATTTTTTCAAAAAAACATTGTTTATCGGGCGCTTTGTAACAACAATTGTTGTCGGTCATAACTTCAGCCCTATAGCACCGAACCGACTGTTATTTTGTATTCTTACTAAGAATCATGGTCTGTACACGAATCAATCAAAAAATCTATCAAGATTTTTTTTATAAATTTTTCGATTTACCACTTGGGTTTCGTCATTTTAGCACTTGGGGTCGGACGTTTGAACACTTGGGGTCGGTCAAAACTTGGGCGTTATGGCTTCGAACCGTCTGAATTTTTGGATTCTTACTAAGAATCATGTCTGTACACGAATCAAGCAAAAAATCGGCCAAAAGAAGATTTTTTAAAAAAACATTGTTTTTCGGGCGCTTTGTAACAACAATTGTTGTCGGTCATAACTTCCGCCCTATAGCACCGAACCGACTGTTATTTTGTATTCTTACTAAGAATAATGGTCTGTACACGAATCAATCAAAAAATCTATAAAGATTTTTTTTATAAATTTTTCGATTTACCACTTGGGTTTCGTCATTTTAGCACTTGGGGTCGGACGTTTGAACACTTGGGGTCGGTCAAAACTTGGGCGTTATGGCTTCGAACCGTCTGAATTTTTGGATTCTTACTAAGAATCATGTCTGTACACGAATCAAGCAAAAAATCGGCCAAAAGAAGATTTTTTAAAAAACACATCGTTTTTCGGGCGCTTTGTAACAATAATTGTTGTCGATCATAACGTCCGCCCTTTAGCACCGAACCGTCTGATATTTTGGATTCTTTCTAAGAATCATGGTCTGTACACGAATCAACCAAAAAATCTACATTCTTTTTTTTTTTTTAATTTTTCGATTTACCACTTGGGATTCGTCATTGTAGCACTTGGGGTCGGACGTTTGAACACTTGGGGTCGGTCAAAACTTTGGATTTATGGCTTCGAACCGTCAGAATTTTTGGATTCTTACTAAGAATCATGGTCTGTACACGAATCAAACAAAAAATTTTCAGAAAAGAAAATCGTTTTACCACTTGGGTTTCGTCATTTAAGCACGTGGGGTCGGTCAAAACTTTAGGTTTATGGCTTCGAACCGTCTGATATTTTGGATTCTTACTAAGAATCATGGTCTGTACACGAATCAATCAAAAAATTTTTTATAAATTTTTCGATTTACCACTTGGGTTTCGTCATTTTAGCACTTGGGGTCGGACGTTTGAACACTTGGGATCGGTCAAAACTTGGGCGTTATGGCTTTGAAACGACTGATATTTTGAATTCTTACTAAGAATCATGGTCTGTACACGAATCAATCAAAAAATCTAAAGATTTTTTTTATAAATTTTTCGATTTACCACTTGGGTTTCGTCATTTTAGCACTTGGGGTCGGACGTTTGAACACTTGGGGTCGGTCAAAACTTGGGCGTTATGGCTTCGAACCGTCTGAATTTTTGGATTCTTACTAAGAATCATGGTCTGTACACGAATCAAGCAAAAAATCGGCCAAAAGAAGAATTTTTTCAAAAAAACATTGTTTTTCGGGCGCTTTGTAACAACAATTGTTGTCGGTCATAACTTCCGCCCTATAGCACCGAACCGACTGATATTTTGTATTCTTACTAAGAATCATGGTCTGTACACGAATCAATCAAAAAATCTATAAAGATTTTTTTTATAAATTTTTCGATTTACCACTTGGGTTTCGTCATTTTAGCACTTGGGGTCGGACGTTTGAACACTTGGGGTCGGTCAAAACTTTGGCTTTATGGCATCGAACCGTCAGAATTTTTGGATTCTTACTAAAAAACATGGTCTCTACACGAATCAATCAAAAAATCTGCCAAAAGAAGAATTTTTTCAAAAAAACATCGTTTTTCGGGCGCTTTGTAACAACAATTGTTGTCGGTCATAACGTCCGCCCTATACCACCGAACCGACTGATATTTTGTATTCTAACTAAGAATCATGGTCTGTACACGAATCAATCAAAAAAACTACAATTTTTTTTTTTTTAATTTTTTGATTTACCACTTGGGTTTCGTCATTATAGCACTTGAGGTCGGACGTTTGAACACTTGGGGTCGGGCTTTATGGCTTCGAACCGTCAGAATTTTTGGATTCTTACTAAGAATCATGGTCTGTACACGAATCAAACAAAAAAATTTCAGAAAAGAAAATCGTTTAACCACTTGGGTTTCGTCATTTAAGCACGTGGGGTCGGTCAAAACTTTAGGTTTATGGCTTCGAACCGTCTGATATTTTGGATTCTTCCAAAGAATCATGGTCTGTACAAGAATCAATCAAAAAATCTATAAAGATTTTTTTTATAAATTTTTCGATTTACCACTTGGGTTTCGTCATTTTAGCACTTGGGGTCGGACGTTTGAACACTTGGGGTCGGTCAAAACTTGGGCGTTATGGCTTCGAACCGACTGATATTTTGTATACTTACTAAGAATCATGGTCTGTACACGAATCAATCAAAAAATCTATAAAGATTTTTTTTATAAATTTTCAATTTACCACTTGGGTTTCGTCATTTAAGCACTTGGGGTCGGACGTTTGAACACTTGGGGTCGGTCAAAACTTGGGCATTATGGCTTCGAACCGTCTGAATTTTTGGATTCTTACTAAGAATCATGTCTGTACACGAATCAAGCAAAAAATCGGCCAAAAGAAGAATTTTTTCTAAAAAACATCGTTTCATGGGCGCTTTGTAACAACAATTGTTGTCGGTCATAACTTCCGCCCTATAACACCGAACCGACTGAATTTTTGGATTCTTACTAAGAATCATGGTCTGTACACGAATCAATCAAAAATTATACAGAGAATTATTTAAAAAAATAAAAATAGTTTTACACCTTGGGTTTCGTCATTTTAGCACTTGGGGTCGGTCAAAACTTTAGCTTTATGGCTTTCAACGATCTGAAATTTTGGATTCTTACTAAGAATCATGGTCTCTACACGAATCAATCAAAACATCTGCCAAAAGAAGATTTTTTTAAAAAACACATCGTTTTTCGGGCGCTTCGTAACAATAATTGTTGTCGGTCATAACGTCCGCCCTATAGCACCGAACCGACTGATATTTTGGATTCTTTCTAAGAATCATGGTCTGTACACGAATCAACCAAAAAATCTACATTTTTTTTTTTTTAATTTTTTGATTTACCACTTGGGATTCGTCATTGTAGCACTTGGGGTCGGACGTTTGAACACTTGGGGTCGGTCAAAACTATGGATTAATGGCTTTGAACCGTCAGAATTTTTGGATTCTTACTAAGAATCATGGTCTGTACACGAATCAAACAAAAAATTTTCAGAAAAGAAAATCGTTTTACCACTTGGGTTTCGTCATTTAAGCACGTGGGGTTGGTCAAAACTTTAGGTTTATGGCTTCGAACCGTATGATATTTTGGATTCTTACTAAGAATCATGGTCTGTACACGAATCAATCAAAAAATCTATAAAGATTTTTTTTATAAATTTTTCGATTTACCACTTGGGTTTCGTCATTTTAGCACTTGGGGTCGGACGTTTGAACACTTGGGGTCGGTCAAAACTTGGGCGTTATGGCTTTGAACCGACTGATATTTTGAATTCTTACTAAGAATCATGGTCTGTACACGAATCAATAAAAAAAACTAAAGATTTTTTTTATAAATTTTTCGATTTACCACTTGGGTTTCGTCATTTTAGCACTTGGGGTCGGACGTTTGAACACTTGGGGTCGGTCAAAATTTTGGCGTTATGGCTTCGAACCGTCTGAATTTTTGGATTCTTACTAAGAATCATGGTCTGTACACGAATCAAGCGAAAAATCGGCCAAAAGAAGAATTTTTTCAAAAAAACATTGTTTATCGGGCGCTTTGTAACAACAATTGTTGTCGGTCATAACTTCCGCCCTATAGCACCGAACCGACTGTTATTTTGTATTCTTACTAAGAATAATGGTCTGTACACGAATCAATCAAAAAATCTATAAAGATTTTTTTTATAAATTTTTCGATTTACCACTTGGGTTTCGTCATTTTAGCACTTGGGGTCGGACGTTTGAACACTTGGGGTCGGTCAAAACTTGGGCGTTATGGCTTCGAACCGTCTGAATTTTTGGATTCTTACTAAGAATCATGTCTGTACACGAATCAAGCAAAAAATCGGCCAAAAGAAGATTTTTTTAAAAAACACATCGTTTTTCGGGCGCTTTGTAACAATAATTGTTGTCGGTCATAACGTCCGCCCTTTAGCACCGAACCGACTGATATTTTGGATTCTTTCTAAGAATCATGGTCTGTACACGAATCAACCAAAAAATCTACATTCTTTTTTTTTTTTTTAATTTTTCGATTTACCACTTGGGATTCGTCATTGTAGCACTTGGGGTCGGACGTTTGAACACTTGGGGTCGGTCAAAACTTTGGATTTATGGCTTCGAACCGTCAGAATTTTTGGATTCTTACTAAGAATCATGGTCTGTACACGAATCAAACAAAAAATTTTCAGAAAAGAAAATCGTTTTACCACTTGGGTTTCGTCATTTAAACACGTGGGGTCGGTCAAAACTTTAGGTTTATGGCTTCGAACCGTCTGATATTTTGGATTCTTACTAAGAATCATGGTCTGTACACGAATCAATCAAAAAATCTATAAATTTTTTTTTTATAAATTTTTCGATTTACCACTTGGGTTTCGTCATTTTAGCACTTGGTGTCGGACGTTTGAACACTTGGGATCGGTCAAAACTTGGGCGTTATGGCTTTGAAACGACTGATATTTTGAATTCTTACTAAGAATCATGGTCTGTACACGAATCAATCAAAAAATCTAAAGATTTTTTTTATAAATTTTTCGATTTACCACTTGGGTTTCGTCATTTTAGCACTTGGGGTCGGACGTTTGAACACTTGGGGTCGGTCAAAACTTGGGCGTTATGGCTTCGAACCGTCTGAATTTTTGGATTCTTACTAAGAATCATGGTCTGTACACGAATCAAGCAAAAAATCGGCCAAAAGAAGAATTTTTTCAAAAAAACATTGTTTTTCGGGCGCTTTGTAACAACAATTGTTGTCGGTCATAACTTCCGCCCTATAGCACCGAACCGACTGTTATTTTGTATTCTTACTAAGAATAATGGTCTGTACACGAATCAATCAAAAAATCTATAAAGATTTTTTTTATAAATTTTTCGATTTACCACTTGGGTTTCGTCATTTTAGCACTTGGGGTCGGACGTTTGAACACTTGGGGTCGGTCAAAACTTGGGCGTTATGGCTTCGAACCGTCTGAATTTTTGGATTCTTACTAAGAATCATGTCTGTACACGAATCAAGCAAAAAATCGGCCAAAAGAAGATTTTTTTAAAAAACACATCGTTTTTCGGGCGCTTTGTAACAATAATTGTTGTCGGTCATAACGTCCGCCCTTTAGCACCGAACCGACTGATATTTTGGATTCTTTCTAAGAATCATGGTCTGTACACGAATCAACCAAAAAATCTACATTCTTTTTTTTTTTTTAATTTTTCGATTTACCACTTGGGATTCGTCATTGTAGCACTTGGGGTCGGACGTTTCAACACTTGGGGTCGGTCAAAACTTTGGATTTATGGCTTCGAACCGTCAGAATTTTTGGATTCTTACTAAGAATCATGGTCTGTACACGAATCAAACAAAAAATTTTCAGAAAAGAAAATCGTTTTACCACTTGGGTTTCGTCATTTAAGCACGTGGGGTCGGTCAAAACTTTAGGTTTATGGCTTCGAACCGTCTGATATTTTGGATTCTTACTAAGAATCATGGTCTGTACACGAATCAATCAAAAAATCTATAAATTTTTTTTTTATAAATTTTTCGATTTACCACTTGGGTTTCGTCATTTTAGCACTTGGGGTCGGACGTTTGAACACTTGGGATCGGTCAAAACTTGGGCGTTATGGCTTTGAAACGACTGATATTTTGAATTATTACTAAGAATCATGGTCTGTACACGAATCAATCAAAAAATCTAAAGATTTTTTTTATAAATTTTTCGATTTACCACTTGGGTTTCGTCATTTTAGCATTTGGGGTCGGACGTTTGAACACTTGGGGTCGGTCAAAACTTGGGCGTTATGGCTTCGAACCGTCTGAATTTTTGGATTCTTACTAAGAATCATGGTCTGTACACGAATCAAGCAAAAAATCGGCCAAAAGAAGAATTTTTTCAAAAAAACATTGTTTTTCGGGCGCTTTGTAACAACAATTGTTGTCGGTCATAACTTCCGCCCTATAGCACCGAACCGACTGATATTTTGTATTCTTACTAAGAATCATGGTCTGTACACGAATCAATCAAAAAATCTATAAAGATTTTTTTTATAAATTTTTCGATTTACCACTTGGGTTTCGTCATTTTAGCACTTGGGGTCGGACGTTTGAACACTTGGGGTCGGTCAAAACTTTGGCTTTATGGCATCGAACCGTCAGAATTTTTGGATTCTTACTAAAAAACATGGTCTCTACACGAATCAATCAAAAAATCTGCCAAAAGAAGAATTTTTTCAAAAAAACATCGTTTTTCGGGCGCTTTGTAACAACAATTGTTGTCGGTCATAACGTCCGCCCTATAGCACCGAACCGACTGATATTTTGTATTCTAACTAAGAATCATGGTCTGTACACGAATCAATCAAAAAACTACAAATTTTTTTTTTTTAAATTTTTTGATTTACCACTTGGGTTTCGTCATTATAGCACTTGAGGTCGGACGTTTGAACACTTGGGGTCGGGCTTTATGGCTTCGAACCGTCAGAATTTTTGGATTCTTACTAAGAATCATGGTCTGTACACGAATCAAACAAAAAAATTTCAGAAAAGAAAATCGTTTAACCACTTGGGTTTCGTCATTTAAGCACGTGGGGTCGGTCAAAACTTTAGGTTTATGGCTTCGAACCGTCTGATATTTTGGATTCTTCCAAAGAATCATGGTCTGTACACGAATCAATCAAAAAATCTATAAAGATTTTTTTTATAAATTTTTCGATTTACCACTTGGGTTTCGTCATTTTAGCACTTGGGGTCGGACGTTTGAACACTTGGGGTCGGTCAAAACTTGGGCGTTATGGCTTCGAACCGACTGATATTTTGTATACTTACTAAGAATCATGGTCTGTACACGAATCAATCAAAAAATCTATAAAGATTTTTTTTATAAATTTTCAATTTACCACTTGGGTTTCGTCATTTAAGCACTTGGGGTCGGACGTTTGAACACTTGGGGTCGGTCAAAACTTGGGCATTATGGTTTCGAACCGTCTGAATTTTTGGATTCTTACTAAGAATCATGTCTGTACACGAATCAAGCAAAAAATCGGCCAAAAGAAGAATTTTTTCTAAAAAACATCGTTTCATGGGCGCTTTGTAACAACAATTGTTGTCGGTCATAACTTCCGCCCTATAACACCGAACCGACTGAATTTTTGGATTCTTACTAAGAATCATGGTCTGTACACGAATCAATCAAAAATTATACAGAGAATTATTTAAAAAAATAAAAATAGTTTTACACCTTGGGTTTCGTCATTTTAGCACTTGGGGTCGGTCAAAACTTTAGCTTTATGGCTTTCAACGATCTGAAATTTTGGATTCTTACTAAGAATCATGGTCTCTACACGAATCAATCAAAACATCTGCCAAAAGAAGATTTTTTTAAAAAACACATCGTTTTTCGGGCGCTTTGTAACAATAATTGTTGTCGGTCATAACGTCCGCCCTATAGCACCGAACCGACTGATATTTTGGATTCTTTCTAAGAATCATGGTCTGTACACGAATCAACCAAAAAATCTACATTTTTTTTTTTTTTAATTTTTCGATTTACCACTTGGGATTCGTCATTGTAGCACTTGGGGTCGGACGTTTGAACACTTGGGGTCGGTCAAAACTATGGATTTATGGCTTCGAACCGTCAGAATTTTTGGATTCTTACTAAGAATCATGGTCTGTACACGAATCAAACAAAAAATTTTCAGAAAAGAAAATCGTTTTACCACTTGGGTTTCGTCATTTAAGCACGTGGGGTTGGTCAAAACTTTAGGTTTATGGCTTCGAACCGTATGATATTTTGGATTCTTACTAAGAATCATGGTCTGTACACGAATCAATCAAAAAATCGATAAAGATTTTTTTTATAAATTTTTCGATTTACCACTTGGGTTTCGTCATTTTAGCACTTGGGGTCGGACGTTTGAACACTTGGGGTCGGTCAAAACTTGGGCGTTATGGCTTTGAACCGACTGATATTTTGAATTCTTACTAAGAATCATGGTCTGTACACGAATCAATAAAAAAAACTAAAGATTTTTTTTATAAATTTTTCGATATACCACTTGGGTTTCGTCATTTTAGCACTTGGGGTCGGACGTTTGAACATTTGGGGTCGGTCAAAACTTTGGCGTTATGGCTTCGAACCGTCTGAATTTTTGGATTCTTACTAAGAATCATGGTCTGTACACGAATCAAGCGAAAAATCGGCCAAAAGAAGAATTTTTTCAAAAAAACATTGTTTATCGGGCGCTTTGTAACAACAATTGTTGTCGGTCATAACTTCCGCCCTATAGCACCGAACCGACTGTTATTTTGTATTCTTACTAAGAATAATGGTCTGTACACGAATCAATCAAAAAATCTATAAAGATTTTTTTTATAAATTTTTCGATTTACCACTTGGGTTTCGTCATTTTAACACTTGGGGTCGGACGTTTGAACACTTGGGGTCGGTCAAAACTTGGGCGTTATGGCTTCGAACCGTCTGAATTTTTGGATTCTTACTAAGAATCATGTCTGTACACGAATCAAGCAAAAAATCGGCCAAAAGAAGATTTTTTTAAAAAACACATCGTTTTTCGGGCGCTTTGTAACAATAATTGTTGTCGGTCATAACGTCCGCCCTTTAGCACCGAACCGACTGATATTTTGGATTCTTTCTAAGAATCATGGTCTGTACACGAATCAACCAAAAAATCTACATTCTTTTTTTTTTTTTAATTTTTCGATTTACCACTTGGGATTCGTCATTGTAGCACTTGGGGTCGGACGTTTGAACACTTGGGGTCGGTCAAAACTTTGGATTTATGGCTTCGAACCGTCAGAATTTTTGGATTCTTACTAAGAATCATGGTCTGTACACGAATCAAACAAAAAATTTTCAGAAAAGAAAATCGTTTTACCACTTGGGTTTCGTCATTTAAGCACGTGGGGTCGGTCAAAACTTTAGGTTTATGGCTTCGAACCGTCCTATATTTTGGATTCTTACTAAGAATCATGGTCTGTACACGAATCAATCAAAAAATCTATAAATTTTTTTTTTATAAATTTTTCGATTTACCACTTGGGTTTCGTCATTTTAGCACTTGGGGTCGGACGTTTGAACACTTGGGATCGGTCAAAACCTGGGCGTTATGGCTTTGAAACGACTGATATTTTGAATTCTTACTAAGAATCATGGTCTGTACACGAATCAATCAAAAAATCTAAAGATTTTTTTTATAAATTTTTCGATTTACCACTTGGGTTTCGTCATTTTAGCACTTGGGGTCGGACGTTTGAACACTTGGGGTCGGTCAAAACTTGGGCGTTATGGCTTCGAACCGTCTGAATTTTTGGATTCTTACTAAGAATCATGGTCTGTACACGAATCAAGCAAAAAATCGGCCAAAAGAAGAATTTTTTCAAAAAAACAGTGTTTTTTGGGCGCTTTGTAACAACAATTGATGTCGGTCATAACTTCCGCCCTATAGCACCGAACCGACTGATATTTTGTATTCTTACTAAGAATCATGGTCTGTACACGAATCAATCAAAAAATCTATAAAGATTTTTTTTATAAATTTTTCGATTTACCACTTGGGTTTCGTCATTTTAGCACTTGAAGTCGGACGTTTGAAAACTTGGGGTCGGTCAAAACTTTGGCTTTATGGCATCGAACCGTCAGAATTTTTGGATTCTTTCTAAAAAACATGGTCTCTTCACGAATCAATCAAAAAATCTGCCAAAAGAAGAATTTTTTCAAAAAAACATCGTTTTTCGGGCGCTTTGTAACAACAATTGTTGTCGGTCATAACGTCCGCCCTATAGCACCGAACCGACTGATATTTTGTATTCTAACTAAGAATCATGGTCTGTACACGAATCAATCAAAAAATCTACAATTTTTTTTTTTAAATTTTTTGATTTACCACTTGGGTTTTGTCATTTTAGCACTTGCGGTCGGACGATTGAACACTTGGGGTCGGTCAAAACTTTGACTTTATGGCTTCGAACCGCCAGAATGCTTGGATTCTTACTAAGAATCATGGTCTGTACACGAATCAATCAAAAAATTTACAGAAAAAAAAAATCGTTTTACCACTTGGGTTTCGTCATTTAATCACGTGGGGTCGGTCAAAACTTTAGGTTTATGGCTTCGAACCGTCTGATATTTTGGATTCTTTCTAAGAATCATGGTCTCTACACGAATCAATCAAAAATTCTGCCAAAAGAAGAATTTTTTCAAAAAAACATCGTTTTTCGGGCGCTTTGTACCAACAATTGTTGTCGGTCATAACTTCCGCCCTATAGCACCGAACCGACAGATATTTTGCATTCTTACTAAGAATCATGGTCTGTACACGAATCAATGAAATAATTTACAGAGAATTATTTTAAAAAAATATCGTTTTACCCCTTGGGTTTCATCATTTTAGCACTTGGGGTCGGTCTAAACTTTAGCTTTATGGCTTCAAACCATCTGAAATTTTGGATTCTTACTAAGAATCATGGTCTCTACACGAATCAATCAAAAAATCTGCCTTAAGAAGAATTTTTTCAATAAAACATCGTTTTTCAGGCGCTTTGTAACAACAATTGTTGTCGGTCATAACTTCCGCCCTATAGCACCGAACCGACTGATATTTTGTATTCTTACTAAGAATCATGGTCTGTACACGAATCAATCAAAAAATTTACAGAAAAAAAAAATCGTTTTACCACTTGGGTTTCGTCATTTAATCACGTGGGGTCGGTCAAAACTTTAGGTTTATGGCTTCGAACCGTCTGATATTTTGGATTCTTTCTAAGAATCATGGTCTCTACACGAATCAATCAAAAATTCTGCTAAAAGAAGAATTTTTTCAAAAAAACATCGTTTTTCGGGCGCTTTGTAACAACAATTGTTGTCGGTCATTACTTCCGTCCTATAACACCGAACCGACTGAATTTTTGGATTCTTACTAAGAATCATGGTCTGTACACGAATCAATCAAAAATTTTACAAAGAATTATTTAAAAAAAAAATCGTTTTACCCCTTGGGTTTCGTCATTTTAGCACTTGGGGTCGGTCAAAACTTTAGCTTGTAATGTGTCTCACGCTAACAAGATACCTACCCGCCACGCTAGCAGGATACCCCTCGCCCCTACTTCCCCAAGATCGACGGAGGGACTTCGATCACGTCAAAACAGAATGTCAAGATACCTACCCGCCACGCTAGCAGGATACCCCTCGCCCCTACTTCCCCAAGATCGACGGAGGGACTTCGATCACGTCAAAACAGAATGTCCAGATACTTACGAGCCACGCCGCAATAAGCTGATCACCTACCTATTTACAAGCAGCCGGATACCCTGCGCGCTCCCCCTCCACCTCCCCGCACACTCGAGGAATTAGTTTTAAATAATGGAACGCGACACAAGGAAGGGCAGTTACAAGCAGCACGCGGCGAAAGCAGTGGCTGAGAGCGCGCGAGCAAAGAAGTCGGCCGGCGGATAGCGACGGTCGCAATTAAGACCAAGTTATGTCGGAGTATTCCAATAATAACCAAATAATGGTTCTGGACACGTTTTAAGTCCTTTAGTATTCCTACGCGGGAGTCCGGATTAAATCAGTTGCATCCGTACATCCGTGCATCAAGTGCTAGATTGAACCGTGTTAATAGTAATCAAGTTTGATCGAACCAGGTTAATAGTGACAATCGTGGACAACGATAAAAGGTGTTCGTGGTTCCCTCGCGGAAATCCCAAATCGAACCAGTTGCATTCTCCATGCCATAACAAGTGCCGAGTTGACCCCGTTCATAAATCAAACGGCGGCCATTAGTGCGGACCACGCCCCCGGTCCCACCGACTCATCACGACGAGGATCCGGATTGACGCCCCCGCCGCACCCGTCGGCGCACGTCACCTGGGTCGAGGACACCCCCCGGACCCGCTGCGCCTGGACGGCCAGCACCTGGACACCACGCGTTTCCGGCCACACTTCAACCCACGTTCGTTACCTGGACCGAAGGTCTCAGGTGGCGAATCCCATCGATGGATCAGCACTGGAAACCAGACTCAAGAACCTCCAAGTAAAATACTTCGTAAACTCCCGTACCGTATTAGTAATCAATTTTATTAAGAGTCAATCTAGGTAGGAATGTCGCATTACTATTCCCTATGTCTGGTTCTTCTTACAATAAATTCTCTCTATCATTATATAAATTGTTTCCTTTACGAATACTTGACTAAAAACAATGATATTGGGTTATCTACTCGCGCCTGAGACCTGACTAGCCGGAGAAGCCAGAACTACGAGAGGTAAAAGTAAGTAGTTTCTGAAGAAAGAGGTAAAAGAATTATAAAGTATTACACTGACGCCCAACAAAAACAGCAGTATCATTGTTTCTTCTCAGGCCTTCGTAAAGCTGAATCCCTCATGTATTATCCGTTATCAAAAATATGTCATGCATTACAACCTTAAATACCTATTGAAAGAAGCGCAGATTAAAACAATTCCCGCGAAAAAGTTACCGACGGCAAACAATATAGATTGAATTCCAACCGTTACGGCCGCGTTCGCTATCATAATCATCGCCTAATTACACCATCATTATTGTTATTATTTATTATTTTAGTTTTTTTGTGTTTTGTTTTGGTTTAGTTCACTTTTGTTCGATTCTCGAAAGATAAAATGAATCCTCAATCGCCAATATTGAACTTTGAGAAGAGCTCGGGCGCGATTATTAAAAAATTACTCCTGAACAAAGGGATTGTACCCAAACGATCATTAATATCATTACGAAAGCAGTGTTCGGATTATAACAGCACACTGCCGGTCCCGCCAAATCAATCCGCGACCGCGACCGTTGTCAGCGAATTACCTATCACCCCGCAATTACAACCGATAATCAATATTTCCCATTCTCCCCCGACGCGAGTAACTAATAACATAAGTACTACAAACATAAACACGAATTCGGGTACAAACCAACTAGGCAATTATAACATTGTTAAGAGATCGATCAATTTAGCTAGTTGGAACCTAACGTTCGACGGCAAGACGGACGTAAGATTATTTTTGGAGAGAGTTTCAGAATTGAAATTCGCGAGGGGCGTGTCAGACTCGGAAATAACGCGAGGTTTCATTGACTTACTATCCGGTAACGCTCTAACGTGGTACAGGAAAATATTTAACGAAAATTTATCATGGAAGGACCTACGTCAGGCATTAACTAACAAATATGACAATCCGAATCACCAGCTGATTCAAAAAGCGAAGCTATTTAACCTAACACAGGCGGAGGACGAGCTCGCCTCGGATTTTATTTTAGAAGCACTTAACATCAATTCAAAATTAAATTCACCGGTTACGGAAGCAGAACTCCATCAGTTAATATTGAAAGGTCTTACACAAAAATACCTACAAGTAAAAGTAGGAAAGGCAACGTCCAGTATCAATGAACTTCTCTCATTATGTACCGAGATAGACAATATATTGTCAATTCAACCGTCTACGTCTTCTTCATCATTCAGCGCGAATTCTTCAGCCCCTTCTAATCAAGAATACTCGCGAAGCGAATTTCTCAGAAAGAAACAATTCGGCAACTCGACCGCGGCTAACTTCATTAAAATGATGAAAAATTTAAATATCAAATTATCGCCCCCATTTTCGGAACCGGAACTTATATCAATAATAAAAAGAGCATTATTGCCCAAATATAATGAAATAATTGATAATAAATCGATCAATAAATTAGAACAATTAGAAAACGAATGCCTTTTTTTGGAGATGAACTCAATGCAATCACCAATCACGGGTCGTACCTTCCACAGACGCCGCGTAGATAATCATAATCAACTAGCCGTTTTAACTTCGAATTCTTCCCGCAGCCGCATAATATTATGCTACAGGTGCAACGGAAACGGCCATTACGCCAACCAATGCACTCTCTCACCGAGAAGAAATCAAAGAGATAACAGCGGGAACAGCGATAGATTACCCGATACCACCAGGCCACCACCGAACTATAAACCTTCAAAAAACGGGAATCCAATCGGCAATTCACGGCTTCCGAAAAGGCATTAATGCATCAGGAATGGCTTGATTGGTTATCATTCGTGAAATTATTTTTCGACACGACGAATTTAGCCGAAATAAATTGTATCTCAGCAAAGGACGGGAGGCCATTCCTTAACTTCAAAATATATAACAGATTGTTTTCGGGATTACTCGATTCAGGGGCCACCATATCTTGTATCGGCGGCAACGCGTATAAAAGCTTTATAGCGTTAGGTTACCAATTAAATAAGATAAAATCATTCGTTATCACGGCCGATAACCGTTCGCAAAAGATTCTCGGTAAACTCGCACTGCCGGTCACTATCGATAACCACACACATATAATTGAGTTTTTAGTAATTCCATCTATAGGCAACCGATTTATATTAGGTGTAGACTTCTGGAAAAAATTTGGCATCGCCCCCCAACTATTCAGACACCCGACGGATAACGACCATAAAATCATCTCAGAAATTCGCACAATTTCATCGGCAAAAAATCTGTCAACTGAACAAACCTTAACTCTTGAATCAGTCACAAAAAAATTCGAGGACATTTCATTTGAAAAATGCGGATTGGGTGTCACGCACCTGGTGACACATACTATTAAAACGGAGGGACCACCGATAAGACAAAGGTACTACCCACTGTCACCGGCCCGCCTAGAACAACTTAACAAAGAGGTCGACGAGATGTTAGCCCTCAACGTAATAACCAAAAGCTCATCAGCATGGTCAAACCCAGTCATACTAGTGCCTAAAAAAGACGGTTCAGCCAGGCTTTGTCTTGATAGTCGCCGTTTAAACGCAGTCACATCACCAGTTTTCTACCCACTGCCGTACGCGAGAACGATTTTAAACAACCTTCGCAACGCTCGATTCATCTCCTCAATTGACCTAAGCAAAGCTTACTGGCAAATTCCCCTCGACCAGGATTCCCGTGAAAAGACAAGTTTCGTCGTCCCCGGACGCGGGAGTTTCATGTTCAAAAGAGTCCCGTTTGGCATCCGTAACGCCTCGGCGGAACAACAGAAATTGATAGACACTTTATTCGGCCCGGAATTCGACTCTCACGTATTCGGCTACTTGGACGACCTCATAGCCATATCAGAGGACTTTGAATCACACATGAAATTACTAAACCGCATTCATGAACGTCTTAAGTACGCGGGCCTAACTATTAATTTTAAAAAATCCGAATTTTGCAAATCCAGACTGAAATACCTAGGATTCATAGTCGACTGCGACGGACTCCGCACCGACCCGGGCAAGATCGAAGCAATCAAAAAGTTTCCACAACCCCAAAACGCGTCACAGGTTAAATCTTTTATAGGGTTATGCGGCTACTATCGCAGATTTATCAATAATTTCTCCAAAATAACTTCGCCCTTAACCCAATTAACAGGCGGTAATAAACGCAATCCTAAATTTTTATGGACCGATGAATGTACGTCGGCTTTCGAATCGCTCAAGCAGGCCCTCATATCAGCACCAGTCCTGGCTTGTCCAGACTTCAAACTCCCATTCACCATACAGTGCGACAGTTCCAATTTCGCGATAGGGGCATGTCTGACCCAAGAATTCTCAGACGGAGAACATCCTGTAGCGTATTACTCTAGAAGCCTTAGTAAAGCAGAAAAAAACTACAGTACAACAGAAAAGGAATTATTAGCAATCTTAGACTCGGTGTACCATTTTAGAGAATATGTCGACGGCTCCGAATTTACAGTTATAACAGATCATTCTAGCTTAAAATGGTTACTATCACTCCAGAATCCATCAGGAAGACTAGCCAGGTGGGCGACACGACTGTCCCAATACAAATTTAACGTCGTTCACCGAAAAGGAACACTCCATGTCGTACCCGACGCATTGTCTAGGATCGAAATCGCTAGCGTTTCCACCCCTATTATAACCCCCATCTCAAATGACGAATGGTATTTAAAAATATTTAAAGGCTGCTCCGAGAAACCTCAAAACTTTCCCAATTACACTATCCAGAACAACCAACTTTACAAACACTGCAAAGCAGAGTTTTCATTACTATCGGATTTCGAATGGAAACTAGTTTCCCCAATAGAAGATAGAATACCTATCATATCCAACATCCACGCGGCTAACAACTCAATCCACCCAGGTACATTTAAATCATTCAAGAAACTGTCCCTTAAACATTACTGGCCCGGCATGTATAAAGATGTCAAAACGTTCGTATCTAATTGTCTCACATGTAAAGCATATAAACATTCCACCAAACCACCCCTCGGTTTTATGTCAAAGCAAAAAAACGCAGATAGACCCCTCCAATCTCTAAGCATAGATTTAATCGGCCCCTTCCCCAAAAGCTACGATAACAACTTACACATTTTAAGCATCGTCGACGTGTTCACTAAATTCGTTTGGTTGTTTCCACTAAGAAATCCCACGTCTAAAGCCATAATAAAATTAATAGAAAATAACATTTTCATCCCATTCTCCGTACCAAGAACAATAATAATGGACAACGGCAAACAATTCGTAAGCAAAGAATTCAAGGAATTTCTCGCTAAATACGGTGTCCCCGATTTATATTTTAATACCTTCTACACGCCGATGAACAACGTGGTTGAGAGGTATAACCAAACCGTCGGTACCTCGCTTGCTATATTAGTGAATAATGACCACCGCAATTGGAGCAAGTACCTGCCCATCGTCCAATCCGCGTTAAACAGTTATGTAAACCTTGCAACGGGATTCTCCCCCTTCTTTCTATTACACGGTTTCGAACCTATTTCACACGGTTCGGATTATTCCCGCTCGTTATCATCCTCAAATAATAATAATAAAAGTCCGATCGACTTACACGCCATTAACCTACAAGAGATGATTGCTATCTACGACTTAGTCGCAGACGCGTTAGCAAAAGCTTATCAACAGAACGCAAATAGATATAACCTCCGTCACAAAATCGTACATTTTAAGCCAGGAGAGACGATTTGGAGAAAAAATAATGTTCAGTCTAATAAAAGCATATTTTTCTCCGCAAAACTAGCAGCCCGTTTCGTCCGTAGTAAAGTTATCGAAAAGGTCTCAGATACCGTTTACCGCCTAGCTGACATGAACGGTAAATATATAGGTCGGTTTCATTTGAAAGACTTAATAAAAACAGAATCCATTTAAAAAAGGACGTAGACCCTCACAACCTTAATATGCAAATTCTCTCATAGAAGTTTTTCCCCCCCTCTCTTCCTTTGTTTCTCCCGTCGCACACCACCAAATCATATGTTTAATGCCTGGTACGTTCTTCGTCGCGTAAAATTAAGGAGTGCACGCCTCAGTTCGGCTAAACGAATTAATACCAGAGCAATTATGGAACGCTTTATATACCACTGTAGCAGTGTTCGCCCTCTACTTGGCAGTAAGGACCCAATTGCCGAGCGGTTTGCGAAACCGGTGCGTATTAATTTTTTTTCTTTTCCTTCCCTACTAACGTCATTCATTGAACTACGAATCTGTTCTAACAAACTCAAAACTCGTCAATGGTTTACATGTCTCTCCATAACTAGTCAAAATTTATTATAAATCAGTATAATAAGTAACATTTAAAGACATGTTGGCGCTCAAACCTTTAGCTCAGCTCCGTTGATAATTACTGCTATTTTAGCATTGTTTTACTTATCACACAAGTGATAACACCCGGACGTGACACGATGGAGTTTCTTGCAGACACAAATAGGCTTTATTTGCGTAGTATATTTCTTAACCTAGGTTCGACAGCATCAGAGCTGTTCGGACAAGCCTGTGTTTTGCTCGTAATTTTTATGTCGATTTTTTTTTAAATTTCCACAGAGGTCTAGCGGTGGGCTCGCATAGATCCAGGATTATAATCTCGCCTATCACCCACTTGTAGCATATCATTACTCATCGACTTGGTTTACCATACCTAGTCAACCACCATCGTATCACCTCATACATTTTTTTTGTTTTGTTTTGTTATCACCGCGGAGACGCGATGATATTATAAATAGGTATTGAAGAGTTGTCCATAAGGACATTTCCTCGTTTATAGAACACCTAGTTTAAAACCACAATCTCGTTTATGTTATTGTTAGGTATTAGAAAATTCGTCTATAGGACATATCATTGTTGTTATTTTGGTTTATCGTAACCATTGAAGCTGCTACAAATATAAGTACAGTCATGTCAGTCGGAGGAAGTCACCTCCGAATTTGTTAAAATTATGTATTAATATTATGCATGATTAATTAAAAGGTAACACACCTGTCAGGTGGTAACCTAACCCTAATGTGGTGTTAACAATATTTTGCTCAAATAACCACAAAGTTGAAACATTCAGTCCCTGATGTCTCAGTTTAAATGTTTATATCTTTTATTACGTTAATAGCGTGATATCTTTTTACGTCAATAATTTCAGTTTATCAAACTGACAATTAAATTAATTAAATGTTTATATCTTTTATTACGTTTAATAACGTGATATCCTTTTTGCGTCAATAATTTCAGTTTATCAAACTGACAATTAAATTAATTAAATGTTTATATCTTTTATTACGTTAATAGCGTGATATCTTTTACGCCAATAATTTCAGTTTATCAAACTGACAATTAAGTTAATCAAACGTTTGTATCTTTCCTACGTTCAATAACGTGATATTCTTTTTTCCGATAATTTCAACTTATTAAAGCTGACGATTAAACTAGTTACACGTTCGTAACCTTTCTCACGTTCATAGCGTGTTATTTTTTTTATGCATTAATTTCGTTAAAAAAAAAAATAAAAAAAAAATTTTTTCTTCTCGCTTGCTATCGCTGCGTCATAATAATATTTTTTTTTTTTACTCTCTTCTCTTATCTTTTCGTTCTTGTAAATAACCCCTTGCAACAATTCTTAAACCTTAGGTTATAATTTTTAAGATTATTTTTTTTATATTTTTTATTTTATTTTATTTTTTATTTTTTTATTATTTTTTTTTTCTTTTATCCTTCTCCCTCGTCCTGCTCTCGGGTGCATCATGAAAGGAATAAATATTGTTCTGTATAATTATTTCAATATGTCTTAGGCCTTAAATCGATTATATCTAAATAATGATAACCTCCTTTTTATATTGTATAACGTCACCCCATCATAGCTTACGAGAGGTCCCTCTTTCACAAGATTTCCAATTTTTAAGTTACGTCATAATCTAAATATTTATTTAATCTTTTGGCTTTCTAATAGTTTCTCAGATCTTGCCTTATAACAACTTATATTTATAATTTTCTCAACCTTCAAAAAGTTTTTTTTTTTGGTTTACTTTCTACAAGCTTTCAGCGAATTATTTGTCACACCTTCTTTGGGTGGCTTTCTCACAACTTTCCAAACAGTTTTGTATAAGTAACTTTTTAGTTTTCATCTGCACTTTTTCAATAAATTTTTTTTTTCTCTTTCTTTTTTTCTTTACTCTTGTCCTTCTCGGCAATCAACAAGGGACACTCACACTTTTACATGCATATTGCGCACCTTGTATTTAGCTATAAGTTAATTTTAACTAACATTTAAGTTTCCTGTTCTGTTTTATATAATTTTTAGATAGATATTCTCAAACTTTTTGCTCTGTTTGGCTCTTAGGTAGTTAAATTCCGTTCATTATTCAGGTTTGGCTCTGGGTAGGAAAATTTTTTTTTTTTTTTCTTCTTTTTTTTCTCTCTTCCTAAAAAGGGGGATAGTGTAATGTGTCTCACGCTAACAAGATACCTACCCGCCACGCTAGCAGGATACCCCTCGCCCCTACTTCCCCAAGATCGACGGAGGGACTTCGATCACGTCAAAACAGAATGTCAAGATACCTACCCGCCACGCTAGCAGGATACCCCTCGCCCCTACTTCCCCAAGATCGACGGAGGGACTTCGATCACGTCAAAACAGAATGTCCAGATACTTACGAGCCACGCCGCAATAAGCTGATCACCTACCTATTTACAAGCAGCCGGATACCCTGCGCGCTCCCCCTCCACCTCCCCGCACACTCGAGGAATTAGTTTTAAATAATGGAACGCGACACAAGGAAGGGCAGTTACAAGCAGCACGCGGCGAAAGCAGTGGCTGAGAGCGCGCGAGCAAAGAAGTCGGCCGGCGGATAGCGACGGTCACAATTAAGACCAAGTTATGTCGGAGTATTCCAATAATAACCAAATAATGGTTCTGGACACGTTTTAAGTCCTTTAGTATTCCTACGCGGGAGTCCGGATTAAATCAGTTGCATCCGTACATCCGTGCATCAAGTGCTAGATTGAACCGTGTTAATAGTAATCAAGTTTGATCGAACCAGGTTAATAGTGACAATCGTGGACAACGATAAAAGGTGTTCGTGGTTCCCTCGCGGAAATCCCAAATCGAACCAGTTGCATTCTCCATGCCATAACAAGTGCCGAGTTGACCCCGTTCATAAATCAAACGGCGGCCATTAGTGCGGACCACGCCCCCGGTCCCACCGACTCATCACGACGAGGATCCGGATCGACGCCCCCGCCGCACCCGTCGGCGCACGTCACCTGGGTCGAGGACACCCCCCGGACCCGCTGCGCCTGGACGGCCAGCACCTGGACACCACGCGTTTCCGGCCACACTTCAACCCACGTTCGTTACCTGGACCGAAGGTCTCAGGTGGCGAATCCCATCGATGGATCAGCACTGGAAACCAGACTCAAGAACCTCCAAGTAAAATACTTCGTAAACTCCCGTACCGTATTAGTAATCAATTTTATTAAGAGTCAATCTAGGTAGGAATGTCGCATTACTATTCCCTATGTCTTGTTCTTCTTACAATAAATTCTCTCTATCATTATATAAATTGTTTCCTTTACGAATACTTGACTAAAAACAATGATATTGGGTTATCTACTCGCGCCTGAGACCTGACTAGCCGGAGAAGCCAGAACTACGAGAGGTAAAAGTAAGTAGTTTCTGAAGAAAGAGGTAAAAGAATTATAAAGTATTACAAGCTTTATGGCTTCAAACCATCTGAAATTTTGGATTCTTACTAAGAATCATGGTCTCTACACGAATCAATCAAAAAATCTGACAAAAGAAGAATTTTTTCAAAAAAACATCGTTTTTAGGGCGCTTTGTAACAACAATTGTTGTCGGTCATAACTTCCGCCCTATAGCACCGAACCGACTGATATTTTGTATTCTTACTAAGAATCATGGTCTGTTCACGAATCAATCAAAAAAATTACAGAAAAAAAAATCGTTTTACCACTTGGGTTTCGTCATTTAAGCACGTGGGGTCGGTCAAAACTTTAGGTTTATGGCTTCGAACCGTCTGATATTTTGGATTCTTACTAGGAATCATGGTCTGTACACGAATCAATCAAAAATTTTACAGAGAATTATTTAAAAAAAAGAATCGTTTTACTCCTTGGGTTTCGTCATTTTAGCACTTGGGGTCGGTCAAAACTTTAGCTTTGTAGCTTCAAACCATCTGAAATTTTGGATTCTTACTAAGAATCATAGTCTCTACACGAATCAATCAAAAAATCCGCCAAAAGAAGAATTAAAAAAAAAAAAACATCGTTTTTCGGGCGCTTTGTAACAACAATTGTTGTCGGTCATAACTTCCGCCCTATAGCACCGAACAGACTGATATTTTTTATTCTTACTAAGAATCATGGTCTGTACACGAATCAATCAAAAAATCTACAATTTTTTTTTTTTTTAATTTTTCGATTTACCACTTGGGTTTTGTCATTTTAGCACTTGGGGTCGGACGTTTGAACACTTGGGGTCGGTCAAAACTTGGGCTTTATGGCTTCGAACCGTCTGATTTTTGGATTCTTACTAACAATCATGGTCTGTACACGAATCAAGCAAAAAATTGGCCAAAAGAAGAATTTTTTCAAAAAAACATCGTTTCATGGGCGCTTTGTAACAACAATAATTTTTGTCGGTCATAACTTCCGCCCTATACCACCGAACCGACTGAATTTTTGGATTCTTACTAAGAATCATGGTCTGTACACGAATTAATCAAAAAATTTTCAGAAAAAAAATCATTTTACCACTTGGGTTTCGTCATTTAAGCACGTGGGGTCGGTCAAAACTTTAGGTTTATGGCTTCGAACCGTCTGATATTTTGATTTCTTACTAAGAATCATGGTCTGTACACGAATCAATCAAAAATTTTACAGAGAATAATAAAAAAAAAAAATCGTTTTACCCCTTGGGTTTCGTCATTTTAGCACTTGGAGTCGGTCAAAACTTTAGCTTTATGGCTTCAAACCATCTGAAATTTTGGATTCTTACTAAGAATCATGGTCTCTACACAAATCAATCAAAAAATCTGCCAAAAGAAGAATTTTTTCAAAAAAATATCGTTTTTCGGGCGCTTTGTAACAACAATTGTTGTCGGTCATAACTTCCGCCCTATAGCACCGTACCGACTGATATTTTGAATTCTTACTAAGAATCATGGTCTGTACACGAATCAATCAAAAAATCTACAATTTTTTTTATTTTTTTAATTTTTCGATTTACCACTTGGGTTTCGTCATTTTAGCAGTTGGGTCGGACGTTTGAATATAATAATAATAATGTAGTATTTATATAGCGCAGTTTTGTGATATTTCACTTCAAGTGCGCTTAATTATAATAAACATAAAATTAATCCTAAAGTGTTCCTTACGAGTCCTTACAAAATACGAAATTGATTTAATAATGTGAAACAAAGAATATACAGTATATACAAAGCATTTCCTAGAGAAAAATATTAAGAACAAGAATTCTTAAAACTAAATTATAATAAAGAATAAAAGGCAGTTTACGTTTAGACATAATAATAACAGAGTGCACAGAGTAACAGTGTGAAACAAAGAATATACAGTATATACAAAGCAATTCCTAAAGAACAATATTATCAAAAAGAATCATTCAAACTAAATTATTATAAAGAATAAGAGGCAGTTAACGTTTGAAAATAATAATAACAGAGTGCACATAAAACTATAGTAAGGAGGTAAACGAAACCAAACAATTACTAGAAACTTGAGGAACATGGCTATTAATCTTATTATAGTAGATTGAAAACGAGTTAAAATTCATGAAAGGTATGATTTTTTAAATAAGTTTGTTTTTAAGGCTCTTTTGAATTCAGCCAAGTTCTGGATATTAGTAAGAGCTGAGGGTAGTTTGTTCCAAATGAGCGGGCCAGTTACACTAAAAGATCGATCATAGTAAACGGCTCGATTTGACCTAGAAAGTTCGATTAAACGATTAGTAAAATCTAGATCTGCTGACCTTAAAGTAAGCTGCCTATCGCTTAAGTTTTGTCGGACACATAGTTCCGATATATAGGCTGGCGCCATTCCTTGCAATGCTTTGAAAGTCATTAAGCAGATCTTGAACTCTATTCTTTCAGGGCATCGAAGCCAATGAAGGCGATCCCTTAGAAGCGGGGTTATACGGCAATACTTAGATTCACCAAAAATCATTCTCGCCGCAGCATTGAAAACGGACTAGATTCTATTGAATTGTATTTTAGGTAAGCCAGCATACGCACTATTACAATAGTCCATACGTGAGACAACGAATGAATTTATGAGTGACTTTGCTCCATCAGAGGGAAGGCAACGCCTGATTGATTTTATCTGCCTTAGATGGAAAAAGCCTGAACTTACAGATTTTGAAATTTGTGATTCAATAGAAAGACTATTGTCTATAGTGAAACTTAGAAATTTTATTTCTTTTGAAGGGAATATATCTGTGCCTTGAATATGAATTGGATTAGAGTCGATGAGGGCTTGCCTTCCAGGAGAAGCTATCCAAATAAATTCAGTCTTGGTCGGATTAAGTTTGAGTTTATTGACAGACATCCAACTTGAGACTGTGTCAATGAAACTAACCACCTCGTTTTTAAGGACGTCTTTCTCATCCGGGGAACAAAACTTGAAAATGAAACGATCGTCTGCATAACCTTGTGATTCAAAGCCAGCTGATTGAATGAGTTTCTCGAGGCGATTAGTATAGAGAATGAAGAGAATGGGACCCAAGACAGAACCCTGGGGAACTCCACATTCTACGGGAGTTTCAGGTGAAGTACAATTATTGAAAATTACTGAGGCTACTCGTCCAGACAGGTATGATGTCATCCATTGGAGTACATCACCTCGAACGCCAAATTCGGTTTCAAGCACATTTAATAAAATACTATGATCTACCGTGTCAAATGCCGCACTCATGTCAAGAACAGATACTAAACCCAACTTACCTGCTTCCATCCCGATGATCAAGTCTGAAATTAACCACAGAAGAACAGTTTCCGTTGAATGAAACTGTCGATAAGCGGATTGATTTTTGGCAAATAGACCAGCGGAGTTCAAGTACCCCACAAATTGTTTGGCAACGATTTTCTCAAGCAGTTTAGAAAGGAATGGTAGATTGGATATTGAATTATAATTATCCGTATTGTGAGTATCAAGATTTTGTTTTTTTAGAATCGGAGTTATGATTGATTTCTTAAGTGTTCCCGGTACAAGTGAATTTACTAGCGACTTCTGGATAAATGCGGTAATTACAGGCGCTATATCCACTTAAACACTCGGGGTCGGTCAAAACTTGGGCGTTATGGCTTCGAACCGTCTGAATTTTTGGATTCTTACTAAGAATCATGGTCTGTACACGAATCAAGCAAAAAATCGGCCAAAAGAAGAATTTTTTCAAAACAACATCGTTTCATGGGCGCTTTATAACAACAATTGTTGTCGGTCATAACTGCCGCCCTATAACACCGAACCGACTGAATTTTTGGATTCTTTCTAAGAATCATGGTCTGTACACGAATCAATCAAAAATTTTACAGAGAATTATTTAAAAAAAAAATTGTTTAACCCATTGGGTTTCGTCATTTTAGCACTTGGGGTCGGTCAAAACTTTAGCTTAATGGCTTCAAACCATCTGATATTTTGGATTCTTACTAAGAATCATGGTCTCTACACGAATCAATCAAAAAATCTGCCAAAAGAAGAATTAAAAAAAAAACATCGTTTTTCGGGCGCTTTGTAACAACAATTGTTGTCGGTCATAACTTCCGCCCTATAGCACCGAACCGACTGATATTTTGTATTCTTACTAAGAATCATGGTCTGTACACGAATCAATAAAAAAATCTACAATTATTTTTTTTTTTAATTTTTCGATTTACCACTTGGGTTTCGTCATTTTAGCACTTGGGGTCGGACGTTTGAACACTTGGGGTCGGTCAAAACTTTGGATTTATGGCTTCGAACCGTCTGATGTTTGGATTCTTACTAACAATTATGGTCTGTACACGAATCAATCAAAAAATTTACAGAGAATTAATTAAAAAAAAAATCGTTTTACTTCTTGGGTTTCGTCATTTTAGCACTTGGGGTCGGTCAAAACTTTAGCTTTATGGCTTCAAACCATCTGAAATTTTGGATTCTTACTAAGAATCATGATCTCTACACGAATCAATCAAAAAATTTGCCAAAAGAAGAATTTTTTCAAAAAAACATCGTTTTTCGGGGGCTTTATAACAACAATTGTTGTCGGTCATAATTTCCGCCCTATAGCACCGAACCGACTGATATTTTGTATTCTTACTAAGAATCATGGTCTGTACACGAATCAATCAAAAAATCAACATTTTTTTTTTTTTAAATTTTTCGATTTACCACTTGGGTTTCGTCATTTTAGCACTTGGGGTCAAACGTTTGAACACTTGGGGTCGGGCAAAACTTGGGCTTTATGGCTTCGAACCGTCTAATTTTTGGATTCTTACTAACAATTATGGTCTGTACACGAATCAATCAAAAAATTTACAGAGAATTATTTAAAAAAAAATCGTTTTACCACTTGGGTTTCGTCATTTAAGCACTTGGGGTCGGTCAAAACTTTGGATTTATGGCTTTAAACAGTCTGAAATTTTGGATTCTTACTAAGAATCATGGTCTGTACACGAATCAATCAAAAATTTTACAGAGAATTATTTGAAAAAAAAAATCGTTTTACTTCTTGGGTTTCGTCATTTTAGCACTTGGGGTCGGTCAAAACTTTAGCTTTATGGCTTCAAACCATCTGAAATTTTGGATTCTTACTAAGAATCATGGTCTCTACACGAATCAATCAAAAAATCGGTAAAAAGAAGAATTTTTTCAAAAAAACATCGTTTTTCGGGCGCTTTGTAACAACAATTGTTGTCGGTCATAACTTCCGCCCTATAGCACCGAACCGACTGATATTTTGTATTCTTACTAAGAATCATGGTCTGTATACGAATCAATCAAACAATCTACAATTTTTTATTTTATTTTATTTTATTTTTCGATTTACCACTTGGGTTTCGTCATTTTAGCACTTGGGCTCGGACGTTTGAACACTTGGGGTCGGTCAAAACTTTGGCTTTATGGCTTCGAACCGTCAGAATTTTTGGATTCTTACTAAGAATCATGGTCTGTACACGAATCAATCAAAAAATTTATAGAAAAAAAAAAATCGTTTTACCACTTGGGTTTAGTCATTTAAGCACGTGGGGTCGGTCAAAACTTTAGGTTTATGGCTTCGAACCGTCTGATATTTTGGATTCTTACTAAGAATCATGGTCTGTACACGAATCAATCAAAAATTTTACAGAGAATAATTTAAAAAAAAAATCGTTTTACCCCTTGGGTTTCGTCATTTTAGCACTTGGGGTCGGTCAAAACTTTAGCTTTATGGCTTCAAACCATCTGAAACTTTGGATTCTTACTAAGAAACATGGTCGCTACACGAATCAATCAAAAAATCGGTAAAAAGAAGAATTTTTTCAAAAAAACATCGTTTTTCGGGCGCTTTGTAACAACAATTGTTGTCGGTCATAACTTCCGCCCTATAGCACCGAACCGACTGATATTTTGTATTCTTACTAAGAATCATGGACTTCACTCTACACGAATCAATCAAAAAATCTGCCAAAAGAAGAATTTTTTCAAAAAAACATCGTTTTTCGGGCGCTTTATAACAACAACGCCCCAAAATAATCAACCCCAAGAAAAAATTTCTTATGAAACTCTCCTAAATCTTGTATCGAAAGAAAATTGGGAACTTATTTACGCTTGTACTGATACCACCTCTGCATGTGAATTGTTTGTAAATTCTTTACATAACCACTTGGCCAATGCAACATCATATATAAAAAGTAAAATAAAACGATCGGACACAAAACTCAAACCATGGATCACTAATGGTATTCTCCAATGTATCAGAAAGCGTGATAAGATTCACAACTTCTGTAGAAAAAACCCCAGTGACTATGCATCTCTCATATTCTACAAACGTTATAGAAACAAATGTAAAAAAATAATTGACAATGTTAAAAGGGATTATTACAAAAAAAAAATCAATGAAGCTACAGATGATAAAAAAAAAATTTGGAATATTATAAAAGATATAGCCAATATTAATAAAACTGACACACCTATTGTTAAAATTAATATCGAAGACCAAACAATACATGTAAATTCTGACCCTGAAAAAATATCTAACCATTTCAATCAATTTTTCTCCAACATTGGACCCAACTTAGCAAAAAAAATTTTAGACAGAAACAGCATCTCAGAGAAAGATCTTGCAAATAATATACCTATCAATAGTCTGAGCTATAACCAGTTTCACTTCACTCCCACCACTGAACTTGAAATTATAGGATTAATAACATCTCTTAAAAACAGTAACTCCACAGGAATTGATCATATCTCGACAAAAATAATCAAACACATTCAAAATTACATCGCATCCCCTCTTAAACACATAATCAACTTAAGCTTCAAAACTGGCATTTTTCCTAACTCCCTAAAACAGGCCACATTAATTCCAATCTTTAAAGCGGGAGACAAATTATTTGTAAATAACTACCGACCGATATCCTTACTAAGCATAATATCTAAAGTTGTAGAAAAAGTGGTGAAAAATAGACTCTGTAAGTTTCTTGAAGATAACAAAATATTATCTGACAATCAATACGGCTTTCGCAAAGGTAGAAGTACTTCAGATGCAATAGCCGCCCTCACAAAGATCGTTTCCTATAATCTTGACATTGGTCGCAAACCACTTGCTGTTTTTCTCGATCTCGCAAAAGCATTTGATACGGTCTCACATTCATTACTGCTAAAAAAACTGCAGCAAATTGGAATAACTGAAGTTGCCTACACATGGTTTGAAAACTATCTATCAAACCGAACACAACAAACTCTCATCCAATCTGACAAAATACATATAAGCAATAAACTATCTGTGTCCTGTGGTGTACCCCAAGGTAGCATACTAGGACCAATTCTATTTCTTATATACATCAACTCACTATGTGCCATGAATATTGGTGGAAAAATATTATCATTTGCTGATGACACGGTCTTAATATTCGAAGATGAAACATGGCAATCAGTTATTAACAAAACTAATAATGCTCTAATAAAAGTAAAGCATTGGCTTGACACAAACCTCCTCACACTTAACATCGACAAAACACAATATATGACATTTTCCAAACGCAAATATGATATACCCAACAACTGCCCTAAACCAATCATCCACTCGTGTCCACTCAATTTAGACAATCCGGAAACCACATCTAATATTAATTGTACGTGTTCGACCCTCAAATCATCAAAAATAGTTAAATATTTGGGAATAATCATAGACAACCAACTACGTTGGGAAGCTCACATCGGTGACACAGTAAAAAAACTTCGTAAACTCTGCCATATATTCTACTCCCTTAGGTCTATCTTAGATTTACAGACTCTAAGAAGCGTATACTTTGCCCTTTTCCAATCCATAGCAATATACGGTATAGTGGGATGGGGTGGTTGTGCTGAATCCATTATTAGACCAATTATTTTAGTTCAAAAACTAATTCTGAGAATTATATTTAAATGTCATCCTACCCATCCGTCAAATGAACTCTTTGCAAAAATCAGGGTCTTAGATATTCGACAGATATTTACTAAAACAAGCATTTGTTATATACGAAAAAATAATCTACTAATTGCTCCACAACATCAAGCACACACCCGCTTTTCATCAAACCTGGGTTGCGTGGTCCCAAAAACTAACACCTCATTCGCTCAACGACAATTCTGGTTCATCGCTCCTAAAATATATAAAGCTCTGAGTACTGACATAAAGTCAAGTAATTCTAATTCTCTTTTTATAACACGTGTACAACGTTGGATTTTTGAAAGGGGACGAACGCACTTTAAAGAATTCATGAGTTCTAACACTACATTTTAATTATTAATTTTTGCATTTCAAAATTTTAATTTCCATTTGTATTTCTATTTTACTTTAAAATGTTGTTATTTTTTTCTCTTAGTTTTTCACTAAATTTATATATGTTTTTAATTTTGATTTATATAATTATATGTTTTAATTTATACAGAACACTTGAGTTCTTAACATTTAATTTTTATTATTAATTTTTGTATTTCAAAATTTGAATTTGAATTTTCATTTTTACTTTTCTTTAAAATATGGTCTTTTTTTTTCTTTAGTTTTAAGTATTTCTTAATATTTTTTGAAATGTTAAAATATTAAATGTACGACTACCACAACACGGGCTTAGCCTAGTGTGGTAGCCAAAAAAAACCCAAATATCTGTTACTAATAAAAAATATATGAAATAAAAAAAAAAAAAAATAAAAAAATTGTTGTCGGTCATAATTTCCGCCCTATAGCACCGAAACGACTGATATTTTGTATTCTTACTAAGAATCATGGTCTGTACACGAATCAATCAAAAAATCTACAATTTTTTTTTTTTTTTAATTTTTAGATTTACCACTTGGGTTTTGTCATTTTAGCACTTAGGGTCGGACGTTTGAACTCTTGAGGTCGGTCAAAACTTTGGCTTATGGCTTCGAACCGTCAGAATTTTTGGATTCTTACTAAGAATCATGGTCTGTACACGAATCAATCAAAAAATTTACAGAAAAAAAAATCGTTTTACCACTTGGGTTTCGTCATTTAAGCACGTGGGGTCGGTCAAAACTTTAGGTTTATGGCTTCGAACCGTCTGATATTTTGATTCTTACTAAGAATCATGGTCTGTACACGAATCAATCAAAAATTTTACAGAGAATAATAAAAAAAAAAAAATCGTTTTACCCCTTGGGTTTCGTCATTTTAGCACTTGGGGTCGGTCAAAACTTTAGCTTTATGGCTTCAAACCATCTGAAATTTTGGATTCTTACTAAGAAACATGGTCGCTACACGAATCAATCAAAAAATCTGCCAAAAGAAGAATTTTTTCAAAAAAACATCGTTTTTCGGGCGCTTTATAACAACAATGGTTGTCGGTCATAATTTCCGCCCTATAGCACCGAAACGACTGATATTTTGTATTCTTACTAAGAATCATGGTCTGTACACGAATCAATCAAATAATCTACAATTTTTTTTTTTTTTTAATTTTTAGATTTACCACTTGGGTTTTGTCATTTTAGCACTTAGGGTCGGACGTTTGAACTCTTGAGGTCGGTCAAAACTTTGGCTTAATGGCTTCGAACCGTCAGAATTTTTGGATTCTTACTAAGAATCATGGTCTGTACACGAATCAATCAAAAAATTTACAGAAAAAAAAAATCGTTTTACCACTTGGGTTTCGTCATTTAAGCACGTGGGGTCGGTCAAAACTTTAGGTTTATGGCTTCGAACTGTCTGATATTTTGATTCTTACTAAGAATCATGGTCTGTACACGAATCAATCGAAAATTTTACAGAGAATAATTAAAAAAAAAAAATCGTTTTACCCCTTGGGTTTCGTCATTTTAGCACTTGGGGTCGGTCAAAACTTTAGCTTTATGGCTTCAAACCATCTGAAATTTTGGATTCTTACTAAGAAACATGGTCGCTACACGAATCAATCAAAAAATCTGCCAAAAGAGGAATTTTTTAGAAAAAAACATCGATTTTCGGGCGCTTTATAACAACAATTGTTGTCGGTCATAATTTCCGCCCTATAGCACCGAAACGACTGATATTTTGTATTCTTACTAAGAATCATGGTCTGTACACGAATCAATCAAAAAATCTACTTTTTTGTAGCAACCAGCCGTGGCTTTACTACGCATTGGGATCGCCCCGAAAATTATCGGTGCCTCCAGAAACAGCGCTGGTTTTAAATTGTATGCAAGCGAATTCACGAGAACTTTCCCACCTAGCAGCTAGCACGGGTGGCCGGCGATGATTCATTAGTACGTAATACACCGAGTCGAACTACCTACCTAGCGCACATTCCAGAGGCGTCGCCGACGTTCACATTAGTGACCACGAAGTTTACATTTGTGAATCCGACAGTGAACACGACGCGTGCAAGTACGTCTACCGCGAGCACGTCGCGCACGAAATAAACTCTTCGGTGATAAATTTCGCACACCAATCATCATCATGTCTCTTGCGAGCGGAACATCTGAGGACAGCCAGCAACCAATAACCAGCAACAAGCAACCAACGACAAGTAACCAGCAACCCAACATCAGGAATCCACCGCCTGAGGTCAACCGAGTGGCAGTACGCATTCCGCCTTTTTGCCCTGATGACCCAGAATTATGGTTCGCTATGGTGGAACGCAGCTTCGAGGCAGCAGGAGTGACCGTGGATGCCACAAAATTTGGTTTCATTCTCGGAGCCTTGGATCCCGCCCACGCCCAAGAAGTCCGGGACATCATTGTGAAGCCCCCTGCGGTCGGTGCATATGCACTATTAAAATACGAATTAACCAGACGCCTCAGCTCCACGCAGGAGCAGAAGACAAGGAGACTTCTGGAACATGAAGAGATCGGAGACCGTAAGCCCTCCCAATTCTTGAGACACCTGCGCACCCTCGCTGGCAGCGCTGTGCCCGATGAGGTTTTGAGAACCCTATGGATGGGTCGTCTTCCGAGAAGTATGCAGGTGGTCCTGGCTACGCAGCAGGATACTCCGCTTGACAAGGTGGCCAGCCTGGCAGACGCTATAGCAGACTACGCTGGTAGACCGGCAGTTAACTCAGTGGCTGTTCCATCGTCCGAAGACTCATTGGTTACACAGATGGAGCGGTTAATGCAGCCTCTCCAACAAGAGCTCGCTACCTTGAGGCGTGAAGTTTCGACACTACGCTCTGGCCAGCGTAGGAGGAGCGCCACACCGCATCGTTGGAGCAATCGTTCCCGCAGTCGGTCCAGAGGTCGTCAGCCCGAGGGCACATGCTGGTACCACTGGAAGTATGGGACAAAGGCAAGAAAGTGCACCCAGCCCTGCAACTTCCAACAGGGAAACGCACGGGGCCCAAACTGATGGCGACCAGCGCCAGCCCCAACCAAGTCAGTCGCCTTTTTGTTACCGACAGGGTAACCCGTACCCAATTTCTTATAGACACCGGCGCAGATCTCTGTGTGTTCCCACGACGCCTTGTCCAGGGACGCCCCACTAAAGCGACATACGAACTGGCAGCAGCAAATGGCAGCACAATCGCTACTTATGGCAGCCTAACGCTCAACCTGGATCTGGGATTGCGACGCGACTTTACTTGGAGCTTCGTCATTGCAGACGTCTCCAGGCCAATCATCGGGGCAGACTTTCTCGCCAAGTACGAGCTACTGGTGGACGTCCGAAATAAACGGCTGCTGGACCAGGTGACGAATTTGACCATCACGGGAAAACGAAGCGACAACAAGATCGCTTCCATTAAGACGGTCACAGGAACGTCCCCGTATCATAAGCTTCTTCAACAGTTTCCTGACATCACTCGCCCTGACGGTGCCAGGAGGGAAGTTCGTCACGCAACACTGCACCATATTAACACCACGCCAGGACCTCCAATAGTCGAACGCCCACGACGCCTTGCTCCTGACAAGTTAAAACGCGCCAAGAAGGAGTTCGAGGCCATGGTCCGTCTCGGAATCGCTCGACCTTCCGAGAGCTCTTGGGCATCTCCCTTGCACATGGTACCCAAGAAGGACGACCAGTGGAGACCATGTGGCCATTATAGAAGATTGAACGCCAGAACTATTCCGGACAGATACCCCGTTCGCCACATCCAAGATTTTGCACAGGCACTGAGCGGCACCAAGATCTTCTCAACGATTGATCTGGTGCGGGCATATAATCAAATCCCTGTGGCTCCCGAGGACATTCCGAAAACAGCAATCACTACGCCATTCGGACTCTTCGAATTTCCGGTGATGTCTTTCGGCCTCCGCAACGCAGCCCAAACCTTCCAACGCTTCATGGACGAGGTTACCAGAGGCTTAGATTTCTGTTACGCCTACATAGACGACATCCTTATTGCCTCAACGTCAGAGGAAGAGCACCTTGCCCACCTCAAGATATTATTCCAGCGCCTGCAGGAATATGGTGTTGTCATCAACGCCGCCAAATGCCATTTCGGCCTGACTAAGGTCAAATTCCTAGGATACCTGGTGTCTGACGCTGGCACTTCACCCCTCCCACATAAAGTGGAGGCCATCAACAACTACAGCCAACCAGCTTCCATCAAGGATCTCCGCCGTTTCCTGGGAGCTATAAATTTTTATAGAAGATTCATCCCCAACGCCGCGAGGACACAAGCTCCACTCAATGACCTCCTAAAAGGGAACCAAAAAGGCAAACAACTCGTGTCTTGGACTGCCGAAACAGTAGAAGCTTTCAGCAAGTGCAAGGAAGCTCTGGCCCAGGCAACCCTGCTCGTTCACCCGAAGTGCGACGCCCCACTCTCTATCGTCAGCGACGCGTCTGATACTACAGCCGGTGCCGCACTCCACCAATTCGTCGCAGGTCACTGGTCTCTAGCATTCTTTTCGAAGAAGTTTTCGGCAGCTGAAAAGAAATATGGCGCATACGACAGAGAACTACTAGCCATCTATCTCGCTGTGAAATACTTTCGCCATATGGTGGAAGGCAGGTCGTTCACCATATTTACAGACCATAAGCCTATCACGTTCGCCTTCCAACAAAAAGCAGACAAATGCTCACCGAGGCAATTCCGCCATCTGGACTATATCAGCCAGTTCACAACTGACATCCGACACGTCTCCGGAAAAGACAACATCGTCGCGGATGCTCTCTCCAGGGTCGAGACGATAGATACTCCTCTGGACTACGCAGCGCTGGCAGCTGACCAGATGTGCGACCCTGAACTGGAACAACACTTGCAGGGAAGTTCTAGCCTACAACTTAAAAAGATTAATATTCCGGGTACTGACGCGCATCTCTACTGTGACGTCTCAACTACCATAGCCAGACCCTTCGTCACGAAGAAGTTCAGACCTGCGGCATTCAATGCGGTCCATCAGCTGGCTCACCCTGGAATTAAGGCCACGGTTAAGCTCATAACTCAACGTTATGTCTGGCCGGCCATTAAAGCTGAGACTATTAAGCTCGCACGCAATTGCCTTCAATGCCAACGAAGCAAGATTACACGGCACGTGTCAGCACCCCTGGGAGCCTTTCCCAGACCCTCCGCTAGATTCGAGCACGTCCACATCGACATAATCGTCATGCCTTCTTCAGAAGGATGCCGATACTGTCTCACGTGCGTAGACAGATTCACGAGATGGCCAGAGGCATTCCCGATCCCAGACCAAGAGGCTGAAACAGTGGCGCGTGCTTTCTACAAGGGCTGGATAACAAGATTCGGCACTCCACTCCGCATTACTACGGACCAAGGGAGACAATTTGAGTCGAGGCTGTTCAGGCAGTTGAATCTCCTGGCAGGCACGACGCAAATCCATACAACTGCATACCACCCCGCAGCAAATGGCATGGTGGAACGATTTCATCGTCAACTGAAGGCAGCGATCAAGTGCCATCAGAATAACCGTTGGACGGAAACACTTCCCACCGTACTCATGGGAATCAGAGCAGCTTGAAGAGATGATCTCGCTACAACCTCAGCCGAGCTAGGCGAACTAGCTACGGCGAACCGCTCCGATTACCCGGCGAATTCCTATGTAAAGCACGACCTAATGTCAACGACGATACTGGAAGTTTCCTCAAGGAACTACGGAAACATTTCAACGAGCTGAGACCAGTTGAAGGTACCCGCCATGGTGATGGACATCATTTCGTCTTCCAAAATCTTCCCACAGCTTCTCACGTCTTTCTGAGGGACGACACCGTCAAGAGCCCGCTTCAACAACCCTACAGCGGCCCTCGTAAAGTCGTTCGTCGGCACGAACGAACATATACCATACTGGTAAAAGGGAAGGAAATCACCGTGAGCATCGACCGCCTCAAACCAGCATACATTGCTCAAGATCTTGAGAGATTCGCATCGCAAACCGAATCAGAGTCACCAGCCCCACATCACAAGCAACCCTTCCGTTGTTCGATGGCAGTAAGGATCGGACACACACAACCACTCGTTCTGGAAGGCGGGTTCGATTTCCCGATCACCTCGGTATCTGACCATTCCTCTTTCCACCGCAGCCATGTCTGCGTTGTCTGGGGAGGGAGTCCTGTAGCAACCAGCCGTGGCTTTACTACGCATTGGGATCGCCCCGAAAATTATCGGTGCCTCCAGAAACAGCGCTGGTTTTAAATTGTATGCAAGCGAATTCACGAGAACTTTCCCACCTAGCAGCTAGCACGGGTGGCCGGCGATGCTTCATTAGTACGTAATACACCGAGTCGAACTACCTACCTAGCGCACATTCCAGAGGCGTCGCCGGTGTTCAATAGTATGCGAAATTACTAAAGAAATAGTTCTGCCACCTAAGCGAAAGAGCTAGAACGTACGGCTGTACAGTTCAAGTGCCCGCAGAAGGTTCGGGTGATATCTCGCCTTTACGTGAATTCACCCGGCGTTACCTACCGTCATTGAATCTACTTGCCGGGCCGGCAGAGTATAAAAGCAAGTGCCAGCCGCATACGGCTCAGTCTTAAGTCTAGTATTCATTCAACTTACCACGGAGCAGTTGCCTCGTCTATCCACGATCAACCTTGACCCAGTGCGTAAATTCGTTTGTAGTATTTATCACCGTTACGTGACCGTGTTACAATTGTGTATGTGATTGCAATTATTGTGTGGACTCATTAAAGGCTATTATTACACGCAATCTCGTTTCCTTCTTCAGCCACGACACCTGAGTACCCACATTTTTTTTTTTTTTTTTTAATTTTTAGATTTACCACTTGGGTTTTGTCATTTTAGCACTAAGGGTCGGACGTTTGAACTCTTGAGGTCGGTCAAAACTTTGGCTTTATGGCTTCGAACCGTCAGAATTTTTGGATTCTTACTAAGAATCATGGTCTGTACACGAATCAATCAAAAAATTTACAGAAAAAAAAAATCGTTTTACCACTTGGGTTTCGTCATTTAAGCACGTGGGTTCGGTCAAAACTTTAGGTTTATGGCTTCGAACCGTCTGATATTTTGATTCTTACTAAGAATCATGGTCTGTACACGAATCAATAAAAAATTTTACAGAGAATAATTAAAAAAAAAATCGTTTTACCCCTTGGGTTTCGTCATTTTAGCACTTGGGGTCGGTCAAAACTTTAGCTTTATGGCTTCAAACCATCTGAAATTTTGGATTCTTACTAAGAAACATGGTCGCTACACGAATCAATCAAAAAATCGGTAAAAAGAAGAATTTTTTCAAAAAAACATCGTTTTTCGGGCGCTTTGTAACAACAATTGTTGTCGGTCATAACTTCCGCCCTATAGCACCGAACCGACTGATATTTTGTATTCTTACTAAGAATCATGGTCTGTATACGAATCAATCAAACAATCTACAATTTTTTTATTTTATTTTATTTTTCGATTTACCACTTGGGTTTCGTCATTTTAGCACTTGGGCTCGGACGTTTGAACACTTGGGGTCAGTCAAAACTCGGGCGTTATGGCTTCGAACCATCTGAATTTTTGGATTCTTACTAAGAATCATGGTCTGTACACGAATCAAGCAAAAAATCGGCCAAAAGAAGAATTTTTTCAAAAAAACATCGTTTCATGGGCGCTTTGTAACAACAATTGTTGTTGGTCATAACTTCCGCCCTATAACACCGAACCGACTTAATTTTTGGATTCTTTCTAAGAATCATGGTCTGTACACGAATCAATCAAAAATTTTACAGAGAATTATTTAAAAAAAAAATTGTTTAACCCATTGGGTTTCGTCATTTTAGCACTTGGGGTCGGTCAAAACTTTAGCTTAATGGCTTCAAACCATCTGATATTTTGGATTCTTACTAAGAATCATGGTCTCTACACGAATCAATCAAAAAATCTGCCAAAAGAAGAATTAAAAAAAAAACATCGTTTTTCGGGCGCTTTGTAACAACAATTGTTGTCGGTCATAACTTCCGCCCTATAGCACCGAACCGACTGATATTTTGTATTCTTACTAAGAATCATGGTCTGTACACGAATCAATAAAAAAATCTACAATTTTTTTTTTTTTTAATTTTTCGATTTACCACTTGGGTTTCGTCATTTTAGCACTTGGGGTCGGACGTTTGAACACTTGGGGTCGGTCAAAACTTTGGATTTATGGCTTCGAACCGTCTGATGTTTGGATTCTTACTAACAATTATGGTCTGTACACGAATCAATCAAAAAATTTACAGAGAATTAATTAAAAAAAAAATCGTTTTACTTCTTGGGTTTCGTCATTTTAGCACTTGGGGTCGGTCAAAACTTTAGCTTTATGGCTTCAAACCATCTGAAATTTTGGATTCTTACTAAGAATCATGATCTCTACACGAATCAATCAAAAAATTTGCCAAAAGAAGAATTTTTTCAAAAAAACATCGTTTTTCGGGGGCTTTATAACAACAATTGTTGTCGGTCATAATTTCCGCCCTATAGCACCGAACCGACTGATATTTTGTATTCTTACTAAGAATCATGGTCTGTACACGAATCAATAAAAAAATCAACATTTTTTTTTTTTTTAAATTTTTCGATTTACCACTTGGGTTTCGTCATTTTAGCACTTGGGGTCAAACGTTTGAACACTTGGGGTCGGGCAAAACTTGGGCTTTATGGCTTCGAACCGTCTAATTTTTGGATTCTTACTAACAATTATGGTCTGTACACGAATCAATCAAAAAATTTACAGAGAATTATTTAAAAAAAAATCGTTTTACCACTTGGGTTTCGTCATTTAAGCACTTGGGGTCGGTCAAAACTTTGGATTTATGGCTTTAAACAGTCTGAAATTTTGGATTCTTACTAAGAATCATGGTCTGTACACGAATCAATCAAAAATTTTACAGAGAATTATTTGAAAAAAAAAATCGTTTTACTTCTTGGGTTTCGTCATTTTAGCACTTGGGGTCGGTCAAAACTTTAGCTTTATGGCTTCAAACCATCTGAAATTTTGGATTCTTACTAAGAATCATGGTCTCTACACGAATCAATCAAAAAATCTGCCAAAAGAAGAATTTTTTCAAAAAAACATCGTTTTTCGGGCGCTTTATAACAACAATTGTTGTCGGTCATAATTTCCGCCCTATAGCACCGAAACGACTGATATTTTGTATTCTTACTAAGAATCATGGTCTGTACACGAATCAATCAAAAAATCTACAATTTTTTTTTTTTAAATTTTTAGATTTACCACTTGGGTTTTGTCATTTTAGCACTTAGGGTCGGACGTTTGAACTCTTGAGGTCGGTCAAAACTTTGGCTTTATGGCTTCGAACCGTCAGAATTTTTGGATTCTTACTAAGAATCATGGTCTGTACACGAATCAATCAAAAATTTTACAGAAAAAAAAATCGTTTTACCACTTGGGTTTCGTCATTTAAGCACGTGGGGTCGGTCAAAACTTTAGGTTTATGGCTTCGAACCGTCTGATATTTTGATTCCTACTAAGAATCATGGTCTGTACACGAATCAATCAAAAATTTTACAGAGAATAATTAAAAAAAAAAAAATCGTTTTACCCCTTGGGTTTCGTCATTTTAGCACTTGGGGTCGGTCAAAACTTTAGCTTTATGGCTTCAAACCATCTGAAATTTTGGATTCTTACTAAGAAACATGGTCGCTACACGAATCAATCAAAAAATCTGCCAAAAGCAGAATTTTTTCAAAAAAACATCGTTTTTCGGGCGCTTTATAACAACAATGGTTGTCGGTCATAATTTCCGCCCTATAGCACCGAAACGACTGATATTTTGTATTCTTACTAAGAATCATGGTCTGTACACGAATCAATCAAATAATCTACAATTTTTTTTTTTTTTAAATTTTTAGATTTACCACTTGGGTTTTGTCATTTAAGCACTTAGGGTCGGACGTTTGAACTCTTGAGGTCGGTCAAAACTTTGGCTTAATGGCTTCGAACCGTCAGAATTTTTGGATTCTTACTAAGAATCATGGTCTGTACACGAATCAATCAAAAAATTTACAGAAAAAAAAAATCGTTTTACCACGTGGGTTTCGTCATTTAAGCACGTGGGGTCGGTCAAAAGTTTAGGTTTATGGCTTCGAACCGTCTGATATTTTGATTCTTACTAAGAATCATGGTCTGTACACGAATCAATCAAAAATTTTACAGAGAATATTAAAAAAATTAAAATCGTTTTACCCCTTGGGTTTCGTCATTTTAGCACTTGGGGTCGGTCAAAACTTTAGCTTTATGGCTTCAAACCATCTGAAATTTCGGATTCTTACTAAGAAACATGGTCGCTACACGAATCAATCAAAAAATCTGCCGAAAGAAGAATTTTTTAGAAAAAAACATCGTTTTTCGGGCGCTTTATAACAACAATTGTTGTCGGTCATAATTTCCGCCCTATAGCACCGAAACGACTGATATTTTGTATTCTTACTAAGAATCATGGTCTGTACACGAATCAATCAAAAAATCTACAATTTTTTTTTTTTTAAAATTTTTAGATTTACCACTTGGGTTTTGTCATTTTAGCACTAAGGGTCGAACGTTTGAACTCTTGAGGTCGGTCAAAACTTTGGCTTTATGGCTTCGAACCGTCAGAATTTTTGGATTCTTACTAAGAATCATGGTCTGTACACGAATCAATCAAAAAATTTACAGAAAAAAAAAATCGTTTTACCACTTGGGTTTCGTCATTTAAGCACGTGGGGTCGGTCAAAACTTTAGGTTTATGGCTTCGAACCGTCTGATATTTTGATTCTTACTAAAAATCATGGTCTGTACACGAATCAATCAAAAATTTGACAGAGAATTATTTAAAAAAAAAAATCGTTTTACCTCTTGGGTTTCGTCATTTTAGCACTTGGGGTCGGTCAAAACTTTAGCTTTATGGCTTCAAACCATCTGAAATATTGGATTCTTACTAAGAATCATGGTCTCTACACGAATCAATCAAAAACTCGGCCAAAAGAAGAATTTTTTCACAAAAACATCGTTTTTCGGGCGCTTTGTAACAGCAATTTTGTCGGTCATAACTTCCGCCCTATAGCACCGAACCGACTGATATTTTGTATTCTTTCTAAGAATCATGGTCGGTACACGAATCAATCAAAAAATCTACAATTTTTTTTTTTTTTAATTTTTCGATTTACCACTTGGGTTTCGTCATTTTAGCACTTGGGGTCGGACGTTTGAACACTTGGGGTCCGTCAAAACTTTGGCCTTATGGCTTCGAACCGTCAGAATTTGTGCATTCTTACTAAGAATCATGGTCTGTACACGAATCAATCAAAAAATTTACAGAAAAAAAAATCGTTTTACAACTTGGGTTTCGTCATTTAAGCACTTGGGGTCGTTCAAAACTTTGGCTTTATGGCTTCAAACCGTCTGAAATTTTGGATTCTTACTAAGAATCATGGTCTGTACACGAATCAATCAAAAATTTTACAGAGAATTATTTAAAAAAAAAAATCGTTTTACCCCTTGGGTTTCGTCATTTTAGCCCTTGGGGTCGTTCAAAACTTTAGCTTTATGGCTTCAAACCATCTGAAATTTTGAATTCTTACTAAGAAACATGGTCTCTACACGAATCAATCAGAAAATCTGCCAAAAGAAGAATTTTTCAAAAAAACATCGTTTTTCGGGCGCTATGTAACAACAATTTTGTCGGTCATAACTTCCGCCCTATAGCACCGAACCGACTGATATTTTGTAGTCTTACTAAGAATCATGGTCTGTACACGAATCAATCAAAAAATCTACATTTTTTTTTTTTTTTTTTTTTAATTTTTCGATTTACCACTTGGGTTTCGTCATTTTAGCACTTGGGGTCGGACGTTTGAACACTTGGGGTCGGTCAAAACTTTGGCTTTATGGCTTCGAACCGTCAGAATTTTTGGATTCTTACTAAGAATCATGGACTGTACACGAATCAATCAAAAAATTTACAGAAAAAAAAAATCGTTTTACCACTTGGGTTTCGTCATTTAAGCACGTGGGTCGGACAAAACTTTAGGTTTATGGCTTCGAACCGTCTGATATTTTGGATTCTTACTAAGAATCATGGTCTGTACACGAATCAATCAAAAATTTTACAGAGAATTATTTAAAAAAAAAACCATTTTACCCCTTGGGTTTCGTCATTTTAGCACTTGGGGTCGGTCAAAACTTTAGCTTAATGGCTTCAAACCATCTGATATTTTACACGAATCAATCAAAAAATCTGCCAAAAGAAGAATTTAAAAAAAAAAACATCGTTTTTCGGGCGCTTTGTAACAACAATTGTTGTCGGTCATAACTTCCGCCCTACAGCACCGAACCGACTGATATTTTGTATTCTTACTAAGAATCATGGTCTGTACACGAATCAATCAAAAAATCTACATTTTTTTTTTTTTTTAATTTTTCGATTTACCACTTGGGTTTCGTCATTTTAGCACTTGGGGTCGGACGTTTGAACACTTGGGGTCGGTCAAAACTTTGGCTTTATGGCTTCGAACCGTCAGAATTTTTGCATTCTTACTAAGAATCATGGTCTGTACACGAATCAATCAAAAAATTTACAGAAAAAAAAATCGTTTTACAACTTGGGTTTCGTCATTTAAGCACTTGGGGTCGTTCAAAACTTTGGCTTTATGGCTTCAAACCGTCTGAAATTTTGGATTCTTACTAAGAATCATGGTCTGTACACGAATCAATCAAAAATTTGACAGAGAATTATTTAAAAAAAAAAATCGTTTTACCTCTTGGGTTTCGTCATTTTAGCACTTGGGGTCGGTCAAAACTTTAGCTTTATGGCTTCAAACCATCTGAAATATTGGATTCTTACTAAGAATCATGGTCTCTACACGAATCAATCAAAAACTCGGCCAAAAGAAGATTTTTTTCACAAAAACATCGTTTTTCGGGCGCTTTGTAACAGCAATTTTGTCGGTAATAACTTCCGCCCTATAGCACCGAACCGACTGATATTTTGTATTCTTTCTAAGAATCATGGTCTGTACACGAATCAATCAAAAAATCTACAATTTATTTTTTTTTTTAATTTTTCGATTTACAACTTGGGTTTCGTCATTTTAGCACTTGGGGTCGGACGTTTGAACACTTGGGGTCGGTCAAAACTTGGGCGTTATGGCTTCGAACCATCTGAATTTTTGGATTCTTACTAGGAATCATGGTCTGTACACGAATCAAGCGAAAAAACGGCCAAAAGAAGAATTTTTTCAAAAAAACATCGTTTCATGGGCGCTTGGTAACAACAATTGTTGTCGGTCATAACTTCCGCCCTATAACACCGAACCGACTGAATTTTTGGATTCTTACTAAGAATCATGGTCTGTACACGAATCAATCAAAAAATCTACATTTTTTTTTTTTTTTTTTTAATTTTTCGATTTACCACTTGGGTTTCGTCATTTTAGCACTTGGGGTCGGACGTTTGAACACTCGGGGTCGGTCAAAACTTTGGCTTTATGGCTTCGAACCGTCAGAATTTTTGGATTCTTACTAAGAATCATGGACTGTACACGAATCAATCAAAAAATTTACAGAAAAAAAAATCGTTTTACCACTTGGGTTTCGTCATTTAAGCACGTGGGGTCGGACAAAACTTTAGGTTTATGGCTTCGAACCGTCTGATATTTTGGATTCTTACTAAGAATCATGGTCCGTACACGAATCAATCATAAAATTTACAGAAAAAAAAAAAATTGTTTTACCACTTGGATTTCGTCATTTAAGCACGTGGGGTCGGTCAAAACTTTAGGTTTATGGCTTCGAACCGTCTGATATTTTGGATTCTTACTAAGAATCATGGTCTGTACACGAATCAATCAAAAATTTTACAGAGAATTATTTAAAAAAAAAACCGTTTTACCCCTTGGGTTTCGTCATTTTAGCACTTGGGGTCGGTCAAAACTTTAGCTTAATGGCTTCAAACCATCTGATATTTTACACGAATCAATCAAAAAATCTGCCAAAAGAAGAATTTAAAAAAAAAAACATCGTTTTTCGGGCGCTTTGTAACAACAATTGTTGTCGGTCATAACTTCCGCCCTATAGCACCGAACCGACTGATATTTTGTAGTCTTACTAAGAATCATGGTCTGTACACGAATCAATCAAAAAATCTACATTTTTTTTTTTTTTTTTTTAATTTTTCGATTTACCACTTGGGTTTCGTCATTTTAGCACTTGGGGTCGGACGTTTGAACACTTGGGGTCGGTCAAAACTTTGGCTTTATGGCTTCGAACCGTCAGAATTTTTGCATTCTTACTAAGAATCATGGTCTGTACAAGAATCAATCAAAAAATTTACAGAAAAAAAAATCGTTTTACAACTTGGGTTTCGTCATTTAAGCACTTGGGGTCGTTCAAAACTTTTGCTTTATGGCTTCGAACCGTCTGAAATTTTGGATTCTTACTAAGAATCATGGTCTGTACACGAATCAATCAAAAATTTGACAGAGAATTATTTAAAAAAAAAAATCGTTTTACCTCTTGGGTTTCGTCATTTTAGCACTTGGGGTCGGTCAAAACTTTAGCTTTATGGCTTCAAACCATCTGAAATATTGGATTCTTACTAAGAATCATGGTCTCTACACGAATCAATCAAAAACTCGGCCAAAAGAAGAATTTTTTCACAAAAACATCGTTTTTCGGGCGCTTTGTAACAGCAATTTTGTCGGTCATAACTTCCGCCCTATAGCACCGAACCGACTGATATTTTGTATTCTTTCTAAGAATCATGGTCTGTACACGAATCAATCAAAAAATCTACATTTTTTTTTTTTTTTAAATTTTTCGATTTACCACTTGGGTTTCGTCATTTTAGCACTTGGGGTCGGACGTTTGAACACTTGGGGTCGGTCAAAACTTGGGCGTTATGGCTTCGAACCATCTGAATTTTTGGATTCTTACTAGGAATCATGGTCTGTACACGAATCAAGCGAAAAACGGCCAAAAGAAGAATTTTTTCAAAAAAACATCGTTTCATGGGCGCTTGGTAACAACAATTGTTGTCGGTCATAACTTCCGCCCTATAACACCGAACCGACTGAATTTTTGGATTCTTACTAAGAATCATGGTCTGTACACGAATCAATCAAAAAATCTACAATTTTTATTTTTTTTTAATTTTTCGATTTACCACTTGGGTTTCGTCATTTTAGCACTTGGGGTCGGACGTTTGAACACTTGGGGTCGGTCAAAACTTTGGCCTTATGGCTTCGAACCGTCAGAATTTTTGCATTCTTACTAAGAATCATGGTCTGTACACGAATCAATCAAAAAATTTACAGGAAAAAAAATCGTTTTACAACTTGGGTTTCGTCATTTAAGCACTTGGGGTCGTTCAAAACTTTGGCTTTATGGCTTCAAACCGTCTGAAATTTTGGATTCTTACTAAGAAACATGGTCTGTACACGAATCAATCAAAAATTTTACAGAGAATTATTTAAAAAAAAAAATCGTTTTACCCCTTGGGTTTCGTCATTTTAGCACTTGGGGTCGGTCAAAACTTTAGCTTTATAGCTTCAAACCATCTGAAATTTTGGATTCTTACTAAGAAACATGGTCTCTACACGAATCAATCAGAAAATCTGCCAAAAGAAGAATTTTTCAAAAAAACATCGTTTTTCGGGCGCTATGTAACAACAATTTTGTCGGTCATAACTTCCGCCCTATAGCACCGAACCGACTGATATTTTGTAGTCTTACTAAGAATCATGGTCTGTACACGAATCAATCAAAAAATCTACATTTTTTTTTTTTTTTTTTTAATTTTTCGATTTACCACTTGGGTTTCGTCATTTTAGCACTTGGGGTCGGACGTTTGAACACTTGGGGTCGGTCAAAACTTTGGCTTTATGGCTTCGAACCGTCAGAATTTTTGGATTCTTACTAAGAATCATGGACTGTACACGAATCAATCAAAAAATTTACAGAAAAAAAAATCGTTTTACCACTTGGGTTTCGTCATTTAAGCACGTGGGGTCGGACAAAACTTTAGGTTTATGGCTTCGAACCGTCTGATATTTTGGATTCTTACTAAGAATCATGGCCCGTACACGAATCAATCATAAAATTTACAGAAAAAAAAAAAATTGTTTTACCACTTGGATTTCGTCATTTAAGCACGTGGGGTCGGTCAAAACTTTAGGTTTATGGCTTCGAACCGTCTGATATTTTGGATTCTTACTAAGAATCATGGTCTGTACACGAATCAATCAAAAATTTTACAGAGAATTATTTAAAAAAAAAACCGTTTTACCCCTTGGGTTTCGTCATTTTAGCACTTGGGGTCGGTCAAAACTTTAGCTTAATGGCTTCAAACCATCTGATATTTTACACGAATCAATCAAAAAATCTGCCAAAAGAAGAATTTAAAAAAAAAAACATCGTTTTTCGGGCGCTTTGTAACAACAATTGTTGTCGGTCATAACTTCCGCCCTATAGCACCGAACCGACTGATATTTTGTATTCTTACTAAGAATCATGGTCTGTACACGAATCAATCAAAAAATCTACAATTTTTTTTTTTTTAATTTTTCGATTTACCACTTGGGTTTCGTCATTTTAGCACTTGGGGTCGGACGTTTGAACACTTGGGGTCGGTCAAAACTTTGGCTTTATGGCTTCGAACCGTCAGAATTTTTGCATTCTTACTAAGAATCATGGTCTGTACACGAATCAATCAAAAAATTTACAGAAAAAAAAATCGTTTTACAACTTGGGTTTCGTCATTTAAGCACTTGGGGTCGTTCAAAACTTTTGCTTTATGGCTTCAAACCGTCTGAAATTTTGGATTCTTACTAAGAATCATGGTCTGTACACGAATCAATCAAAAATTTGACAGAGAATTATTTAAAAAAAAAAATCGTTTTACCTCTTGGGTTTCGTCATTTTAGCACTTGGGGTCGGTCAAAACTTTAGCTTTATGGCTTCAAACCATCTGAAATATTGGATTCTTACTAAGAATCATGGTCTCTACACGAATCAATCAAAAACTCGGCCAAAAGAAGAATTTTTTCACAAAAACATCGTTTTTCGGGCGCTTTGTAACAGCAATTTTGTCGGTCATAACTTCCGCCCTATAGCACCGAACCGACTGATATTTTGTATTCTTTCTAAGAATCATGGTCTGTACACGAATCAATCAAAAAATCTACATTTTTTTTTTTTTTTAAATTTTTCGATTTACCACTTGGGTTTCGTCATTTTAGCACTTGGGGTCGGACGTTTGAACACTTGGGGTCGGTCAAAACTTGGGCGTTATGGCTTCGAACCATCTGAATTTTTGGATTCTTACTAGGAATCATGGTCTGTACACGAATCAAGCGAAAAAACGGCCAAAAGAAGAATTTTTTCAAAAAAACATCGTTTCATGGGCGCTTGGTAACAACAATTGTTGTCGGTCATAACTTCCGCCCTATAACACCGAACCGACTGAATTTTTGGATTCTTACTAAGAATCATGGTCTGTACACGAATCAATCAAAAAATCTACAAATTTTTTTTTTTTTAAATTTTTCGATTTACCACTTGGGTTTCGTCATTTTAGCACTTGGGGTCGGACGTTTGAACACTTGGGGTCGGTCAAAACTTTGGCCTTATGGCTTCGAACCGTCAGAATTTTTGCATTCTTACTAAGAATCATGATCTGTACACGAATCAATCAAAAAATTTACAGAAAAAAAAATCGTTTTACAACTTGGGTTTCGTCATTTAAGCACTTGGGGTCGTTCAAAACTTTGGCTTTATGGCTTCAAACCGTCTGAAATTTTGGATTCTTACTAAGAAACATGGTCTGTAAACGAATCAATCAAAAATTTTACAGAGAATTATTTAAAAAAAAAAATCGTTTTACCCCTTGGGTTTCGTCATTTTAGCACTTGGGGTCGGTCAAAACTTTAGCTTTATAGCTTCAAACCATCTGAAATTTTGGATTCTTACTAAGAAACATGGTCTCTACACGAATCAATCAGAAAATCTGCCAAAAGAAGAATTTTTCAAAAAAACATCTGTTAGGGTTTTGATTCGATTAATCAAATAATGTAAGTTTTTAGGTCTTCAAAAACTTCAACAAGAAATTCAAGGTAGATACAAAATTAATTTATTGGCAATAATGTACAACAATTCCAATCCAAATAAATTATTAAATCCCCCCAACGGACTGATAATCTAACGTTTCCTTTTAAAGGCAAACTAATGCAGAAAAAGGTAGAAAATAATGAATTCATCCTATTTATAAATTTACAACAGGGTCCATTTGGGAGGGAAGACTATAGCCAACCCTGACATCTATGTGTAAATCCTCGAACCACAACTATGCCTGACCTCTTTGTTAAAAGCGGAGAAACATTTCAACCCTTGCTCAACTAAATATCAACTTTAATTTCTTAACATATACTCCCCCCGAAAAAGGGAACGGAGGTCACTTTTTCTAAAATATCAAAACAAAATAAGGATAAAAAATCAAACACCTAAATATAAACATATGCTAAAATCAATTTGGAAGAAACAAAAAATAATAATAATTTAACTTTAACTAAACCATAAAAATTTCCAAATAAAAACTATCCTATTTCTAAGAACTATTAATAATAATCTAATTATTAATAAACATTATAACTTCATTTAAAAACAAAAATTTATAATTTTAACAATAAAAAATAAATAAATAGCAATCTTGAGATCTTGACGTGCGAAGCTCCTTGGTCTTCCTTCTAGGTTTGAATGTTCGGATATGGTTCCATCTTGAATCTTGAAGTGTGTAGAAAAATTGATATTTAAATTTGAATTTTAAGCCTCTTGCTGTTTTTGATTTAAATTAAATTTGTAGTTTTGCTTTAAATTAATTATTTAAATCTTGATTTATATCTTGAAACATTGTTTTTTTTTTTTTTAAAATAACTTTTTTAGAAAATAAATTTTCACTGCCACTTGGTTTTACTTGCGGGAAGTTTATTAGATTTCTGCGTCGAGTTTTTTCTTGTGGAACCTTCAATTATTTTCTTCATCAGTTTTTGTATGAACATCATTTGCGTCGGGTCCGTTGTCTTCTATTGGTAGCAGACATAATTTTGAAATGGCCCTCTGGATTATGCCCTTCGAAGTGATGATGGTCGCCACGCGAACTCGTCCATCAGCGCCAGGATGTACGGCGCTCACCCGTCCCAGCCTCCAGTAGCAAGAAGGGACGTTGTCCTCCTTCAGTATTACCATGTCGCCAGGCTGTAACTGTCCTTGACTCCTGTTAGTCCATTTGTTCCTGGTTTGTAGCTCTGCCAGGTACTCCTTTCGCCACCTCGACCAAAACATTTGAACAATTTGTATTAGTTTTTGGTAATTATTTAATCGATTGAACGTGATATGTTCCAAATTTTGCTCTGGAATCGCTGCCATACTAGTTCCTATGAGAAAGTGACCAGGGGTCAAGGGATTAAGGTCATAAGGGTCATTTGATAAGGGAGTCAGTGGCCTGGAGTTTAAGCAAGATTCAATTTGACATAACACCGTACTAATTTCTTCGTACGTTAATGAAGCGATACTTGTTATTCTTTTTAAGTGATGTTTAACTGATTTTATCCCGGCTTCCCATAGCCCCCCAAAGTTCGGGGCACGAGGCGGTATAAATCTCCACTGAATACCTAATGTGGATAAATATTTATCAATTTTATCATTGGACATATTTAAAAAATTATAAATTTCCTTTAATTCATTATTAGCCGCTTTAAAATTGGTTGCATTGTCTGAGAACATTTTACTTGGTCTACCACGACGCGAGATAAATCGTTTCAAAGCGTTTAAAAAACTTTCTGCGCTCAAAGACAGCACAACTTCTAAGTGCACTGCCTTAGATGCCATGCATACAAATAAGCAAATATATGATTTAACGCTATGGGTTTTTCTGTGAATACCCGATTTTATCAGTATTGGACCGGAATAATCGACTGCCGTATTTTGAAATGCCCGGCATTCAGTTATTCTTTCAGCTGGTAGGTCGGCCATCAACTGCTGTTCTGGTTTGGGATTGCATCTATAACAAATTATACATTTTTTAATTATCCTTTTTACTACATTCTTTCCCTTAATCGGCCAAAATTTCATTCTAATCAACGCCAATAATGACTGCGTTCCCGAGTGTAAGTTCAAGTAATGATAGTGTCTTACAATTAGCTCTGTTATTTTATGATGTGAAGGTAATATAATTGGGTGCTGCTGGTTTTCATCTACCATTTTACCTTTGGAGAGTCTTCCCCCCACTCGAATTAGATCCCTTTCAATAAAAGGATCTAATGATTTTAAAAAACTATTTCTAGGTATATTACTGCCATTATTTAAAGCTCGAATTTCGACGCTGAAACAGTATGATTGCGCCCGAGATATTAATTTATTTACTGAATTTTCCAACTCACTAACTGTTAATTTACCATAGCGGCGCTGCAAAGGGTTTTTACAATTAAACTGAAATCTAATAATGTATGCCGTTACTCTTTGTAATTTGGAAAAACTAGAATATCTATTAAAAATGTCCCAGTCCTGTTTCACTGCAGACAACAGAACCGAGCTTGTCTTGATCTCTGGTGGATCAATACAAAATGTGTCGGCATTCGGCCAGCACGCTGAATCCAGTATCAGCCAAGCTGGACCATGCCACCAAATGCTGGAAATTAACAATTGTGAAACACCGGTTCCTCTGGAGAGCACATCTGCTGCATTGTCTTCCGACCTTACATGTTTCCATTGCTCCGGCTGACTGGTTTCCTGGATTTCCGCCACCCGATTCGCAACGAAAGTGTTCCATCTTGCAGGCTGCTCCCTGACCCAGCACAGTACTATTTGAGAATCGCACCAGTATGTTGTATGTATATCCGGTGTACATATGGCTTCTTTAATATAATTCACTAACTTTGTCAATAATACAGCTCCACATAATTCTAATTTGGGTAGAGACACGCTTTTCAAAGGTGCTACCCGTGACTTGGACATTATCAAATTGGAGTATCTCTTACCCAATTTATCAGTAGATATCAGGTAGACACAGGCCGAATATGCCTTCTCTGAGGCATCACAAAATCCATGTAGCTGTAAATTTACATGATCTTGACATTGAATCTTTCTACCTATTCTTAAATTATTTAATTGAGGCAGTTCACTCATATAAGCTTCCCATGTCTTCAACATGTCATGTGGAATAGGCTCATCCCACTGAACCTTCGTCTGCCACAATTTTTGCATCAACAATTTAGCAACAACAGTGACAGGACCTATTAATCCTAAAGGGTCAAATATGGACGCAATGCTTGATAGCATTTGTCGTTTGCTAACAATTGGATTTTTTATTAACTTCACCGTGTATAAGAAATTATCCTGTTGGTTATTCCATGACAAGCCTAATATTTTGCTGTCATTTGAATCTGTACTAATAATCATATCCGACATGCTTTCTTGCTTTGAACATAATGAGGGCAAATTTGATCGCCATTTTCTCAAGTTCATTCCAGCGGATGCCATGATAGATATTAATTGCTCTTTAATTAATAAACAGCTTTCTTCTGTTTCATCACCAGTAAGCAAATCATCCATGTAAAAATTATTCTTTATAATCTGACTGACCTTGTGGTTTGATGACATATTTTCATTTCCCAACTGCTCAAGGCATCTAGTTGCCAAAAATGATGACGGCCCCAGACCGTAGGTAACGGTGTTAAGCTGATAATGCTGAATTTCCTCCTCCGGGAAATTTTTCCATATTATACGCTGTAGATCCCTGTCTTCGGGTCGCACCAATATTTGTCTGTACATTTTCTCTATATCTGCTGTTATCACGTACTGGTGCTTTCTGAAACATATCAATTGTGCAGCTAAATCTTTCTGTAAAACAGGTCCTATCATGAGCGCATCGTTTAAGGATATACCAGTGGATGATTTTGCAGAACCGTCAAATACTACTCGAGTATTCGTGGTAGTGCTCGATTCTTTTATTACTGCATGATGTGGTAAATAATAATATTTTTTTTCATTAGAAGGTGCCTCGCACCGGGTCATATGACCCAAGTCTATGTATTCCTGCATAAATTCTTTATATTTTTTCATCAGGTCAGGATTTGAAGAAAATTTCTTTTGCAAATTGCAAAGTCTCCTTTCTGCCATAGGCAGTGTTTCGCCTAACTGTTTAACACAGGGGCGCTGCGGTAAGCTTACCGTAAAACGACCTTCGTCATTCCTTTTATGCGTGTCTTTGAACATTTCCTCGCACGCTCGCTCCTCATGGCTCCGGTGCTTCACCGGCGGGAATTCTTCTAATTTCCAGAAGTTTTCCATTTGTTTATGTAATATATTTAATGATAGGTGACAAGATTTTACTGGCCTTTTTGTTTTTGTTGTGACGATAGGTCCTGACACCAGCCACCCGAATTCCGTTCTCTGCAGTACAGGTCCTGAGTCTCCATTTCGTAGTTGATCTTGTTTCAAAATTTCCCAAAAGATTTCCGCTCCGAGTAGCATATCTATGGAGCCTGTTTCGTAGAAGGTAGGATCCGCTAACTGTAGACCATCAGGTACGCTAGCATCCTTTTTCTGAAAAGAAATTTGCGGCAGATTACTCGTTATTTCCTTCAAAACGAGACATTCTATGTCTCTTTCATAAGGTGAATAGCTTGAAAAAATCCTTAAATTTACACTTTTCTTAATATTCAATATTCTGTTTTGTATTCCGGTAATCGGTATGTTTGCACTTTTGGGTTTTAATTGCAACCTAGCTTCGAATTTCTCTGAGATAAAATTAGACTGCGCTCCGCTATCCAATAATACTCTTGCCTTAATTAAGTTTCCATTATTATTCAACACTTTAATAACGGCCGTAGATAACAAAATAAAATTATTAGATACCTTCGCTGAATGATTGGTAACTAAAACTTCATTATTTGATGTTGATTGTGTATCATTATTCTGAGGAGACTTATTATGAGATGAATTATCTATTTCCTTTTTTAAATGTAACAATGTATTGTGCGAATTATTTTCGCATATTCGACAGTTGTATTTACTTTTACATTCCTTTAGTTTATGACCTAGGCACAAACATTTCAAGCAAGCACCTAAATGACGTATCTTTATAATTCGATCCTTAGCATTTAATATTAAGAATTTTCTACAATTATAAATCCTATGATCGCCTTTGCAAACAATACATTTTATCATTTGCGGCGTTAATGAAATCATAGCTTCCTTTCTGTACTTGACAGGGAATGTTTTATTTTGATTAACCTTTGCTTCAGTAATCCCGGCAAATTCTAAAATCTGGACGCGATCTGATAAATATTTTATAAACTCCTTATATGTAGGTAGGTTATCTTTGGTTGCAAATGTTTCCCAATGATTTCGAGTTTCGCTATCTAGTTTATGTGACAATAAATATATTAAAATAATATCCCAATTTTCGGTGGGTATATTTAAATTATTCAACGATTTTAAATGTAATTCGGATTCATCAATAAGATTCCTTAATGCTGTGGAATTTTCAAATTTTATTTCAGGCAATTTGAATAATGCTTCCACGTGCTTATGTATAATAAATTTTGTATTTTGGTATCGGCTGGTCAACATTTCCCAGGCCGTGTAATAATTGTCTTGGTGATTTGGCAATGATATCAATAATTTAGCCGCGTCACCTTCCAGGCATGATCGCAGATAATACAACTTTTGAATAATTTCTAAGGATGGGTTATTTTCAACCAGAGCTACAAAAGTATCTCTAAAATTTAACCACTTTTCATAGGAGCCGTCGAATTTAGGCAACTCTAAAATAGGCAATCTAATATTGTGTGAAATTGCATTCGGAACCTTAATTAACAATTTATCTTTAGCCTTGGCAACAAGACTATAGTAGGAATTTTCAAATGCTTGCCTTTCCAATGGTTTAGCCAATTCGTCCGCTGAAAGCGCTTCAATTTGATCTTGGATTATATCGAAAGAATCTAAAATTGGTTCGAGTTTCTTTAACCTGACTTCAATTTCAGATTGCGACAAATTATTTCCTTGGATGTATTCGTTGAATCGAGTTAATTTAGCTTTACAGATTCCCCTCTGGGCCACTAATGTTTTGAGATCCATTTTTTAAATATCAAAAATAAGGTACTCACAGAACACAAACGTTAAATTATAATCACTTGTAATTAATCACTACACGTGCACTGCCCTTGATCACAGAATTTTACTTATTAACCGATAAACAATGAATTTTAACCATGAAATGAATCTTATCTCGCAAAATGCCACAGCCCGTTAGCTGTCAAAATTAAGAATAATATTATTTGTTATTTGTTCCTACCGCGCATGCGTTAGGCTTACGGCTGCGTTTAAACAACCGCCTCGCGGTAAAATTCGAATTTTAACTTACGGATTTTCAAATAATCATTCGTAATTAATCATTTATGAAATTTAAAATGCTTTCTCAGTATTCTAAAACTTCTTCTTACATTGATGTAACAATTTTTATCGACAATGTTGCTGTTGGGTATGAAATCAATTTAACACCACAGCAATAATCAGCCCGTTTTTTTTAAATAAATTTAAAACAAACAAAGAAATACGGTTATGTACTCCATCAATCATGCTCTCCTGCCTGGGAAAATAAGGTATATAGGAATGGGAATTGGTCACTTGCCCTTTTCTCTGAAGATCTCTCTTGATGAATGTTGAAGATGCTGGTTCTTTTATCACTCGCGATTCAATCGTTAATGCGGCACGAAGGATCAAATGTTAGGGTTTTGATTCGATTAAAATCAAATAATGTAAGTTTTTAGGTCTTCAAAACTTCAACAAGAAATTCAAGGTAGATAGAAAATTAATTTATTGGCAATAATGTACAACAATTCCAATCCAAATAAATTATTAAATCCCCCCAACGGACTGATAATCTAACGTTTCCTTTTAAAGGCAAACTAATGCAGAAAGAGGTAGAAAATAATGAATTCATCCTATTTATAAATTTACAACAGGGTCCATTTGGGAGGGAAGACTATAGCCAACCCTGACATCTATGTGTAAATCCTCGAACCACAACTATGCCTGACCTCTTTGTTAAAAGCGGAGAAACATTTCAACCCTTGCTCAACTAAATATCAACTTTAATTTCTTAACAACATCGTTTTTCGGGCGCTATGTAACAACAATTTTGTCGGTCATAACTTCCGCCCTATAGCACCGAACCGACTGATATTTTGTAGTCTTACTAAGAATCATGGTCTGTACACGAATCAATCAAAAAATCTACATTTTTTTTTTTTTTTTTTTTAATTTTTCGATTTACCACTTGGGTTTCGTCATTTTAGCACTTGGGGTCGGACGTTTGAACACTTGGGGTCGGTCAAAACTTTGGCTTTATGGCTTCGAACCGTCAGAATTTTTGGATTCTTACTAAGAATCATGGACTGTACACGAATCAATCAAAAAATTTACAGAAAAAAAAATCGTTTTACCACTTGGGTTTCGTCATTTAAGCACGTGGGGTCGGACAAAACTTTAGGTTTATGGCTTCGAACCGTCTGATATTTTGGATTCTTACTAAGAATCATGGTCCGTACACGAATCAATCATAAAATTTAAAGAAAAAAAAAAAATTGTTTTACCACTTGGATTTCGTCATTTAAGCACGTGGGGTCGGTCAAAACTTTAGGTTTATGGCTTCGAACCGTCTGATATTTTGGATTCTTACTAAGAATCATGGTCTGTACACGAATCAATCAAAAATTTTACAGAGAATTATTTAAAAAAAAAAATCGTTTTACCCCTTGGGTTTCGTCATTTTAGCACTTGGGGTCGGTCAAAACTTTAGCTTTATAGCTTCAAACCATCTGAAATTTTGGATTCTTATTAAGAAACATGGTCTCTACACGAATCAATCAGAAAATCTGCCAAAAGAAGAATTTTTCAAAAAAACATCGTTTTTCGGGCGCTATGTAACAACAATTTTGTCGGTCATAACTTCCGCCCTATAGCACCGAACCGACTGATATTTTGTAGTCTTACTAAGAATCATGGTCTGTACACGAATCAATCAAAAAATCTACATTTTTTTTTTTTTTTTTTAATTTTTCGATTTACCACTTGGGTATCGTCATTTTAGCACTTGGGGTCGGACGTTTGAACACTTGGGGTCGGTCAAAACTTTGGCTTTATGGCTTCGAACCGTCAGAATTTTTGGATTCTTACTAAGAATCATGGACTGTACACGAATCAATCAAAAAATTTACAGAAAAAAAAATCGTTTTACCACTTGGGTTTCGTCATTTAAGCACGTGGGGTCGGACAAAACTTTAGGTTTATGGCTTCGAACCGTCTGATATTTTGGATTCTTACTAAGAATCATGGTCCGTACACGAATCAATCATAAAATTTACAGAAAAAAAAAAAATTGTTTTACCACTTGGATTTCGTCATTTAAGCACGTGGGGTCGGTCAAAACTTTAGGTTTATGGCTTCGAACCGTCTGATATTTTGGATTCTTACTAAGAATCATGGTCTGTACACGAATCAATCAAAAATTTTACAGAGAATTATTTTAAAAAAAAACCGTTTTACCCCTTGGGTTTCGTCATTTTAGCACTTGGGGTCGGTCAAAACTTTAGCTTAATGGCTTCAAACCATCTGATATTTTACACGAATCAATCAAAAAATCTGCCAAAAGAAGAATTTAAAAAAAAAAACATCGTTTTTCGGGCGCTTTGTAACAACAATTGTTGTCGGTCATAACTTCCGCCCTATAGCACCGAACCGACTGATATTTTGTATTCTTACTAAGAATCATGGTCTGTACACGAATCAATCAAAAAATCTACAATTTTTTTTTTTTTTAATTTTTCGATTTACCACTTGGGTTTCGTCATTTTAGCACTTGGGGTCGGACGTTTGAACACTTGGGGTCGGTCAAAACTTTGGCTTTATGGCTTCGAACCGTCAGAATTTTTGCATTCTTACTAAGAATCATGGTCTGTACACGAATCAATCAAAAAATTTACAGAAAAAAAAATCGTTTTACAACTTGGGTTTCGTCATTTAAGCACTTGGGGTCGTTCAAAACTTTTGCTTTATGGCTTCAAACCGTCTGAAATTTTGGATTCTTACTAAGAATCATGGTCTGTACACGAATCAATCAAAAATTTGACAGCGAATTATTTAAAAAAAAAAATCGTTTTACCTCTTGGGTTTCGTCATTTTAGCACTTGGGGTCGGTCAAAACTTTAGCTTTATGGCTTCAAACCATCTGAAATATTGGATTCTTACTAAGAATCATGGTCTCTACACGAATCAATCAAAAACTCGGCCAAAAGAAGAATTTTTTCACAAAAACATCGTTTTTCGGGCGCTTTGTAACAGCAATTTTGTCGGTCATAACTTCCGCCCTATAGCACCGAACCGACTGATATTTTGTATTCTTTCTAAGAATCATGGTCTGTACACGAATCAATCAAAAAATCTACATTTTTTTTTTTTTTTTAATTTTTCGATTTACCACTTGGGTTTCGTCATTTTAGCACTTGGGGTCGGACGTTTGAACACTTGGGGTCGGTCAAAACTTGGGCGTTATGGCTTCGAACCATCTGAATTTTTGGATTCTTACTAGGAATCATGGTCTGTACACGAATCAAGCGAAAAACGGCCAAAAGAAGAATTTTTTCAAAAAAACATCGTTTCATGGGCGCTTGGTAACAACAATTGTTGTCGGTCATAACTTCCGCCCTATAACACCGAACCGACTGAATTTTTGGATTCTTACTAAGAATCATGGTCTGTACACGAATCAATCAAAAAATCTACAATTTTTTTTATTTTTTTAATTTTTCGATTTACCACTTGGGTTTCGTCATTTTAGCACTTGGGGTCGGACGTTTGAACACTTGGGGTCGGTCAAAACTTTGGCCTTATGGCTTCGAACCGTCAGAATTTTTGCATTCTTACTAAGAATCATGGTCTGTACACGAATCAATCAAAAAATTTACAGGAAAAAAAATCGTTTTACAACTTGGGTTTCGTCATTTAAGCACTTGGGGTCGTTCAAAACTTTGGCTTTATGGCTTCAAACCGTCTGAAATTTTGGATTCTTACTAAGAATCATGGTCTGTACACGAATCAATCAAAAATTTTACAGAGAATTATTTTAAAAAAAAATCGTTTTACCCCTTGGGTTTCGTCATTTTAGCACTTGGGGTCGGTCAAAACTTTAGCTTTATAGCTTCAAACCATCTGAAATTTTGGATTCTTACTAAGAAACATGGTCTATACACGAATCAATCAGAAAATCTGCCAAAAGAAGAATTTTTCAAAAAAACATCGTTTTTCGGGCGCTATGTAACAACAATTTTGTCGGTCATAACTTCCGCCCTATAGCACCGAACCGACTGATATTTTGTAGTCTTACTAAGAATCATGGTCTGTACACGAATCAATCAAAAAATCTACATTTTTTTTTTTTTTTTTTTTAATTTTTCGATTTACCACTTGGGTTTCGTCATTTTAGCACTTGGGGTCGGACGTTTGAACACTTGGGGTCGGTCAAAACTTTGGCTTTATGGCTTCGAACCGTCAGAATTTTTGGATTCTTACTAAGAATCATGGACTGTACACGAATCAATCAAAAAATTTACAGAAAAAAAAATCGTTTTACCACTTGGGTTTCGTCATTTAAGCACGTGGGGTCGGTCAAAACTTTAGGTTTATGGCTTCGAACCGTCTGATATTTTGGATTCTTACTAAGAATCATGGTCTGTACACGAATCAATCAAAAATTTTACAGAGAATTATTTAAAAAAAAAACCGTTTTACCCCTTGGGTTTCGTCATTTTAGCACTTGGGGTCGGTCAAAACTTAAGCTTAATGGCTTCAAACCATCTGATATTTTACACGAATCAATCAAAAAATCTGCCAAAAGAAGAATTTAAAAAAAAAAACATCGTTTTTCGGGCGCTTTGTAACAACAATTGTTGTCGGTCATAACTTCCGCCCTATAGCACCGAACCGACTGATATTTTGTATTCTTACTAAGAATCATGGTCTGTACACGAATCAATCAAAAAATCTACAATTTTTTTTTTTTTTAATTTTTCGATTTACCACTTGGGTTTCGTCATTTTAGCACTTGGGGTCGGACGTTTGAACACTTGGGGTCGGTCAAAACTTTGGCTTTATGGCTTCGAACCGTCAGAATTTTTGGATTCTTACTAAGAATCATGGACTGTACACGAATCAATCAAAAAATTTACAGAAAAAAAAATCGTTTTACCACTTGGGTTTCGTCATTTAAGCACGTGGGGTCGGACAAAACTTTAGGTTTATGGCTTCGAACCGTCTGATATTTTGGATTCTTACTAAGAATCATGGTCCGTACACGAATCAATCATAAAATTTACAGAAAAAAAAAAATTGTTTTACCACTTGGATTTCGTCATTTAAGCACGTGGGGTCGGTCAAAACTTTAGGTTTATGGCTTCGAACCGTCTGATATTTTGGATTCTTACTAAGAATCATGGTCTGTACACGAATCAATCAAAAATTTTACAGAGAATTATTTAAAAAAAAAACCGTTTTACCCCTTGGGTTTCGTCATTTTAGCACTTGGGGTCGGTCAAAACTTAAGCTTAATGGCTTCAAACCATCTGATATTTTACACGAATCAATCAAAAAATCTGCCAAAAGAAGAATTTAAAAAAAAAAACATCGTTTTTCGGGCGCTTTGTAACAACAATTGTTGTCGGTCATAACTTCCGCCCTATAGCACCGAACCGACTGATATTTTGTATTCTTACTAAGAATCATGGTCTGTACACGAATCAATCAAAAAATCTACAATTTTTTTTTTTTTTAATTTTTCGATTTACCACTTGGGTTTCGTCATTTTAGCACTTGGGGTCGGACGTTTGAACACTTGGGGTCGGTCAAAACTTTGGCTTTATGGCTTCGAACCGTCAGAATTTTTGCATTCTTACTAAGAATCATGGTCTGTACACGAATCAATCAAAAAATTTACAGAAAAAAAAATCGTTTTACAACTTGGGTTTCGTCATTTAAGCACTTGGGGTCGTTCAAAACTTTGGCTTTATGGCTTCAAACCGTCTGAAATTTTTGATTCTTACTAAGAATCATGGTCTGTACACGAATCAATCAAAAATTTGACAGAGAACTATTTAAAAAAAAAAATCGTTTTACCTCTTGGGTTTCGTCATTTTAGCACTTGGGGTCGGTCAAAACTTAAGCTTTATGGCTTCAAACCATCTGAAATATTGGATTCTTACTAAGAATCATGGTCTCTACACGAATCAATCAAAAACTCGGCCAAAAGAAGAATTTTTTCACAAAAACATCGTTTTTCGGGCGCTTTGTAACAGCAATTTTGTCGGTCATAACTTCCGCCCTATAGCACCGAACCGACTGATATTTTGTATTCTTTCTAAGAATCATGGTCTGTACACGAATCAATCAAAAAATCTACATTTTTTTTTTTTTTTTAATTTTTCGATTTACCACTTGGGTTTCGTCATTTTAGCACTTGGGGTCGGACGTTTGAACACTTGGGGTCGGTCAAAACTTGGGCGTTATGGCTTCGAACCATCTGAATTTTTGGATTCTTACTAGGAATCATGGTCTGTACACGAATCAAGCGAAAAACGGCCAAAAGAAGAATTTTTTCAAAAAAACATCGTTTCATGGGCGCTTGGTAACAACAATTGTTGTCGGTCATAACTTCCGCCCTATAACACCGAACCGACTGAATTTTTGGATTCTTACTAAGAATCATGGTCTGTACACGAATCAATCAAAAATTTGACGGAGAATTATTTAAAAAACAAATCGTTTTACCTCTTCGGTTTCGTCATTTTAGCACTTGGGGTCGGTCAAAACTTTAGCTTTATGGCTTCAAACTATCAGAAATATTGGATTCTTACTAAGAATCATGGTCTCTACACGAATCAATCAAAAAATCTGCCAAAAGAAGAATTAAAAAAAAAACATCGTTTTTCGGGCGCTTTTTAACAACAATTGTTGTCGGTCATAACTTCCGCCCTATAACACCGAACCGACTGAATTTTTGGATTCTTACTAAGATTCATGGTCTGTTCACGAATCAATCAAAAATTTTACAGAGAATTATTTAAAAAAAAAAATCGTTTTACCCCTTGGGTTTCGTCATTTTAGCACTTGGGGTCGGTCAAAACTTAAACGTTATGGCTTCAAACCATATGAAATTTTAGATTCTTACTAAGAATCATAGTCTCTACACGAATCAATAAAAAAATCTGCCAAAAGAAGAATTTTTTCAAAAAAACATCGTTTTTCGGGCGCTTTGTAACAACAATTGTTGTCGGTCCTAACTTCCACCATATAGCACCGAACCGACTGATATTTTGTAGTCTTACTAAGAATCATGGTCTGTACACGAATCAATTAAAAAAATCTACAATTTTTTTATTTTTTTTTAAATTTTTCGATTTACTACTTGGGGTCGGACGTTTGAACACTTGGGGTCGGTCAAAACTTGGGAGTTATGGCTTCGAACCATCTGAACTAGGAATCATGGTCTGTACACGAATCAAGCGAAAAATCGGCCTAAAGAAGAATTTTTTCAATAAAACATCGTTTCATGGGCGTTTGGTAACAATGACGACCTCCGTAGTCCAGTGGCTAAGACTCTTGACTCACATTCCGGAGGTCGCGGGTTCGAACCCGGCATGCGCAAATAAATTTTATTTGATTAATTAGTGTTATTTCACAATTAATACATTTAAAATAATATATAGTATATTTGCGGCATGTTCCAGAGTGGAAGATACTATTAGTATCGCCCTGGTGTAAGACCACCATTCAGAATTGAAACGTTGCTTGAAAATGGCTTTAGCCGTGTTTAGTGACCAGATCTGAATAGCCAGGTACTTCCCAACCTTCCTCTTCCCCACCTCCTTCCCCTCCCCACTACCTTCAGCCTCACAACATACCCCAATTGGGGATGCCATAGTCTCACTGGCTCCAGACGGGAGCAGTTTCTTGTGCGGTATTCACTGTAAAAAAAAAAAAAAAAAAAAAATTGTTGTCGGTCATAACTTCCGCCCTATAACACCGAACCGACTGAATTTTTGGATTCTTACTAAGAATCATGGTCTGTACACGAATCAATCAAAAATTTTACAAAGAATTATTTTAAAAAAAAAATCGTTTTACCCCTTGGGTTTCGTCATTTTAGCACTTGGGGTCGGTCAAAACTTTAGCTTTATGGCTTCAAACCTTCTTAAATTTTGGATTCTTACTAAGAAACATGGTCTCTACACGAATCAATCAGAAAATCTGCCAAAAGAAGAATTTTTCAAAAAAACATCGTTTTTCGGGCGCTATGTAACAACAATTTTGTCGGTCATAACTTCCGCCCTATAGCACCGAACCGACTGATATTTTGTAGTCTTACTAAGAATCATGGTCTGTACACGAATCAATCAAAAAATCTACATTTTTTTTTTTTTTTTTTTAATTTTTCGATTTACCACTTGGGTTTCGTCATTTTAGCACTTGGGGTCGGACGTTTGAACACTTGGGGTCGGTCAAAACTTTGGCTTTATGGCTTCAAACCGTCAGAATTTTTGGATTCTTACTATTCTTACTATTCTTATGATTCTTACTATTGGACTGTACACGAATCAATCAAAAAATTTACAGAACAAAAAAATCGTTTTACCACTTGGGTTTCGTCATTTAAGCACGTGGGGTCGGACAAAACTTTAGGTTTATGGCTTCGAACCGTCTGATATTTTGGATTCTTACTAAGAATCATGGTCCGTACACGAATCAATCATAAAATTTACAGAAAAAAAAATTGTTTTACCACTACTTGGATTTCGTCATTTAAGCACGTGGGGTCGGTCAAAACTTTAGGTTTATGGCTTCGAACCGTCTGATATTTTGGATTCTTACTAAGAATCATGGTCTGTACACGAATCAATCAAAAATTTTACAGAGAATTATTTTTAAAAAAAAACCGTTTTACCCCTTGGGTTTCGTCATTTTAGCACTTGGGGTCGGTCAAAACTTTAGCTTTATGGCTTCAAACCATCTGAAATTTTGGATTCTTACTAAGAAACATGGTCTTTACACGAATCAATCAAAAACTCGGCCAAAAGAAGAATTTTTTCACAAATCATCGTTTTTCGGGCGCTTTGTAACAGCAATTTTGTCGGTCATAACTTCCGCCCTATAGCACCAAACCGACTGATATTTTGTATTCTTTCTAAGAATCATGGTCTGTACACGAATCAATCAAAAAATCTACAATTTTTTTTTTTTTTAATTTTTCGATTTACCACTTGGGTTTCGTCATTTTAGCACTTGGGGTCGGACGTTTGAACACTTGGGGTCGGTCAAAACTTGGGCGTTATGGCTTCGAACCATCTGAATTTTTGGATTCTTACTAGGAATCATGGTCCGTACACGAATCAAGCGAAAAATCGGCCAAAAGAAGAATTTTTTCAAAAAAACATCGTTTCATGGGCGCTTGGTAACAACAATTGTTGTCGGTCATAACTTCCGCCCTATAACACCGAACCGACTGTATTTTTGGATTCTTACTAAGAATCATGGTCTGTACACGAATCAATCAAAAATTTGACGGAGAATTATTTAAAAAACAAATCGTTTTACCTCTTGGGTTTCGTCATTTTAGCACTTGGGGTCGGTCAAAACTTTAGCTTTATGGCTTCAAACCATCTGAAATATTGGATTCTTACTAAGAATCATGGTCTCTACACGAATCAATCAAAAAATCTGCCAAAAGAAGAATTAAAAAAAAAACATCGTTTTTCGGGCGCTTTTTAACAACAATTGTTGTCGGTCATAACTTCCGCCCTATAACACCGAACCGACTGAATTTTTGGATTCTTACTAAGAATCATGTTCTGTACACGAATCAATCAAAAATTTTACAGAGAATTATTTAAAAAAAAAAATCGTTTTACCCCTTGGGTTTCGTCATTTTAGCACTTGGGGTCGGTCAAAACTTAAACGTTATGGCTTCAAACCATATGAAATTTTAGATTCTTACTAAGAATCATAGTCTCTACACGAATCAATAAAAAAATCTGCCAAAAGAAGAATTTTTTCAAAAAAACATCGTTTTTCGGGCGCTTTGTAACAACAATTGTTGTCGGTCCTAACTTCCACCCTATAGCACCGAACCGACTGATATTTTGTAGTCTTACTAAGAATCATGGTCTGTACACGAATCAATTAAAAAAATCTACAATTTTTAATTTTTTTTTTTAATTTTTCGATTTACTACTTGGGGTCGGACGTTTGAACACTTGGGGTCGGTCAAAACTTGAGAGTTATGGCTTCGAACCATCTAAATTTTTTGATTCTTACTAGGAATCATGGTCTGTACACGAATCAAGCGAAAAATCGGCCAAAAGAAGAATTTTTTCAAAAAAACATCGTTTCATGGGCGCTTGGTAACAACAATTGTTGTCGGTCATAACTTCCGCCCTATAACACCGAACCGACTGAATTTTTGGATTCTTACTAAGAATCATGGTCTGTACACGAATCAATCAAAAAATCTATAAAGATTTTTTTTATAAATTTTTCGATTTACCACTTGGGATTCGTCATTTTTAGCACTTGGGGTCGGACGTTTGAACACTTGGGGTCGGTCAAAACTTGGGCGTTATGGCTTCTAACCATCTGAATTTTTGGATTCTTACTAGGAATCATGGTCGGTACACGAATCAAGCGAAAAATCGGCCAAAAGAAGAATTTTTTCAAAAAAACATCGTTTCATGGGCGCTTGGTAACAACAATTGTTGTCGGTCATAATTTCCGCCATATAACACCGAACCGACTGAATTTTTGGATTCTTACTAAGAATCATGGTCGGTACACGAATCAATCAAAAATTTGACGGAGAATTATTTAAAAAACAAATCGTTTTACCTCTTGGGATTCGTCATTTTAGCACTTGGGGTCGGTCAAAACTTTAGCTTTATGGCTTCAAACCATCTGAAATATTGGATTCTTACTAAGAATCATGGTCTCTACACGAATCAATAAAAAAATCTGCCAAAAGAAGAATTTTTTCAAAAAAACATCGTTTTTCGGGCGCTTTTTAACAACATTTGTTGTCGGTCATAACTTCCGCCCTATAACACCGAACCGACTGAATTTTTGGATTCTTACTAAGAATCATGGTCTGTACACGAATCAATCAAAAATTTTACAGAGAAATATTTAAAAAAAAAAATCGTTTTACCCCTTGGGTTTCGTCATTTTAGCACTTGGGGTCGGTCAAAACTTTAACGTTATGGCTTCAAACCATATGAAATTTTAGATTCTTACTAAGAATCATAGTCTCTACGCGAATCAATAAAAAAATCTGCCAAAAGAAGAATTTTTTCAAAAAAACATCGTTTTTCGGGCGCTTTGTAACAAAAATTGTTGTCGGTCCTAACTTCCACCCTATAGCACCGAACCGACTGATATTTTGTAGTATTACTAAGAATCATGGTCTGTACACGAATCGATTAAAAAAATCTACAATTTTTTAATTTTTTTTTTTATTTTTCGGTTTACTACTTGGGGTCGGACGTTTGAACACTTGGGGTCGGTCAAAACTTGGGAGTTATGGCTTCGAACCATCTGAATTTTTTGATTCTTACTAGGAATCATGGTCTGTACACGAATCAAGCGAAAAATCGGCCAAAAGAAGAATTTTTTCAAAAAATCATCGTTTCATGGGCGCTTGGTAACAACAATTGTTGTCGGTCATAACTTCCGCCCTATAACACCGAACCGACTGAATTTTTGGATTCTTACTAAGAATCATGGTCTGTACATGAATAAATCAAAAAATTTACAGAAAAAAAAAATCGTTTTACCACTTGGGTTTCGTCATTTCAGCACTTGGGGTCGGACGTTTGAACACTTGGCGTCGGTCAAAACTTTGGCTTTATGGCTTCGAACCGTCAGAATTTTTGGATTCTTACTAAGAATCATGGTCTGAACACGAATCATTCAAAAATCTCAAAGAAAAAAAAATCGGTTTCCCACTTGGGTTTCGTCATTTAAGCACGTGGGGTCGGTCAAAACTTTAGGTTTATGGCTTCGAACCGTCTGATATTGTGGATTCTTACTAAGAATCATGGTCTGTACACGAATCAATCAAAAAATCTATAAAGATTTTTTTTATAACGATTTACCACTTGGGTTTCGTCATTTAAGCACTTGGGGTCGGACGTTTGAACACTTGGGGTCGGTCAAAACTTGGGCGTTATGGCTTCGAACCGACTGATATTTTGTATTCTTACTAAGAATCATGGTCTGTACACGAATCAATCAAAAAATCTATAAACACTTTTTTTTATACATTTTTCGATTTACATTTATCCCTTGGGGTTGGACGTTTGAACACTTGGGGTCGGTCAAAACTTGGGCGTTATGGCTTCAAACCGTCTGAATTTTTGGATTCTTACTAAGAATCATGGTCTGTACACGAATCAAGCAAAAAATCGGCCAAAAGCGGAATTTTTTCAAAAAACATCGTTTCATGGGCGCTTTCTAACAACAATTGTTGTCGGTCATAACTTCCGCCCTATAACACCGAACCGACTGAATTTTTGGATTCTTACTAATAATCATGGTCTGTATACGAATCAATCAAAAAATGTACAGATAATTATTTAAAAAAAAAATCGTTTTACCACTTGGGTTTCGTCATTTAAGCACTTGGGGTCTGTCAAAACTTTGGCTTTATGGCTTCAAACCGTCTGAAATTTTGGATTCTTACTAAGAATCATGGTCTGTACACGAATCAATCAAAAATTTTACTGAGAATTATTAAAAAAAAAAATCGTTTTACCCCTTGTGTTTCGTTATTTTAGCACTTGCGGTCGGTCAAAACTTTAGTTTTATGGCATCAAACCATCTGAAATTTTGGATTCTTACTTAGAATCATGGTCACTAAACGAATCAATCAAAAATTCTGGCAAAAGAAGAATTTTTTCAAAAAAACATCGTTTTTCAGGCGCTTTGTAACAACAATTGTTGTCGGTCATAACTTTCGCCCTATAGCACCGAACCGACTGATATTTTGTATTCTAACTAAGAATCATGGTCTGTACACGAATCAATGAAAAAATAATAAAAAAATTAAATTTTTCGATTTACCACTTGGGTTTCGTCAGTTTTTTAGCACTTGGGGTCGGACGTTTGAACACTTGGGGTCGGACGTTTGAACACTTGGGGTCGGGCTTTATGGCTTCGAACCGTCAGAATTTTTGGATTCTTACTAAGAATCATGGTCTGTACACGAATCAATCAAAAAATCTATAATGATTTTTTTTATAAATTTATCGATTTACCACTTGGGTTTCGTCATTTTAGCACTTGGAGTCGGACGTTTGAACACTTGGGGTGGGTCAAAACTTTGGCTTTATGGCTTTGAACCGTCAGAATTTTTGGATTCTTACTAAGAATCATGGTCTGTACACGAATCAATCAAAAAATTTACAGAAAAAAAAAATCGTTTTACCACTTGGGTTTCGTCATTTTAGCACTTGGGGTCGGACGTTTGAACACTTGGCGTCGGTCAAAACTTTGGCTTTATGGCTTCGAACCGTCAGAATTTTTGGATTCTTATTAAGAATCATGGTCTGTACACGAATCAATCAAAAATGTTACAGAAAAAAAAATCGTTTTACCACTTGGGTTTCGTCATTTAAGCATGTGGGGTCGGTCAAAACTTTAGGTTTATGGCTTCGAAGCGTCTGATATTTTGGATTCTTACTAAGAATCATGGTCTGTACACGAATCAATCAAAAAATCTATAAAGATTTTTTTTATAAATTTTTCGATTTACAACTTGGGTTTCGTCATTTTAGCACTTGGGGTCGGACGTTTGAACACTTGGGGTCGGTCAAAACTTGGGCGTTATGGCTTCGAACCGACTGATATTTTGTATTCTTACTAAGAATCATGGTCTGTACACGAATCAATCAAAAAATCAAAAAACACTTTTTTTTATACATTTTTCGATTTACATTTACTCTTGGGGTTGGACGTTTGAACACTTGGGGTCGGTCAAAACTTGGGCTTTATGGCTTCGAACCGTCTGAATTTTTGTATTCTTACTAAGAATCATAGTCTGAACACGAATCAATTAAAAATCCAGAAAGAATTTTTTTTTTTTAATTTTTCGATTTAACACTTCGGTATCGTCATTTAAGCACTTGGGTTCGGACGTTTGAACACTTGGGGTGGGTCAAAACTTTGGCTTTATGGCTTTGAACCGTCAGAATTTTTGGATTCTTACTAAGAATCATGGTCTGTACACGAATCAATCAAAAAAATTACAGAGAATTTTTTAAAACAAAAATCGTTTTACCACTTGGGTTTCGCCATTTAAGCACTTGGGGTCGGTCAAAACTTTGGCTTTATGGCTTCAAACCGTCTGAAATTTTGGATTCTTACTAAGAATCATGGTCTCTAAACGAATCAATCAAAAAATCTGCCAAAAGAAGAATTTTTTCAAAAAAACATCCTTTTTTTGGGAGCTTTTTAACAACAATTGTTGTCGGTCATAACTTTCGCCCTATAGCACCGAACCGACTGATATTTTGTATTCTTACTAAGAATCATGGTCTGTACACGAATCAATCAAAAAATCTACAACGATTTTTTTTATAAATTTTTCGATTTACCACTTGGGTTTCGTCATTTTAGCACTTGGGGTCGGACCTTTGAACACTTGGGGTCGTTCAAAACTTGTGCGTTATGGCTTCGAACCGACTGATATTTTGTATTCTTACTAAGAATCATGGTCTGTACACGAATCAATCAAAAAATCTATAAACACTTTTTTTAATACATTTTTCGATTTACATTTATCCCTTGGGGTTGGACGTTTGAACACTTGGGGTCGGTCAAAACTTGGGCTTTATGGCTTCGAACCGTCTGAATTTTTGTATTCTTACTAAGAATCATAGTCTGAACACGAATCAATTATAAATCCAGAAAGAATTTTTTTTTTTAAATTTTTCGATTTAACACTTCGGTATCGTCATTTTAGCACTTGGGATCGGACGTTTGAACACTTGGGGTCGGTCAATACTTGGGCTTTATGGCTTCGAACCGTCTGATTTTTTGGATTCTTACTAAGAATCATGGTCTGTACACGAATCAAGTAAAAAATCGGCCAAAGAAGAATTTTTTCAAAAAAACATCGATCCATGGGCGCTTTGTAATAACAATTGTTGACGGTCATAACTTTCGCCATATAGCACCGAACCGACTGATATTTTGTATTCTTACTAAGAATCATGGTCTGTACACGAATCAATAAAAAAATTAACAGAGAATTATTTAAAAAAAAATTGTTTTACCACTTGGGTTTCGTCATTTTAGCACTTGGGGTCGGTCAAAACTTTGGCTTTATTGCTCCGAACCGCCTGAAATTTTGGATTCTTACTAAGAATCATGGTCTTTACACGAATCAAGCTAAAAATCTGCCAAAAGACGAATTTTTTCAATAAAATATCGTTTTACGGGCGCTTTGTAACAACAATTGTTGTCGGACATAATTTCCGCCCTATAGCACCGATCCGTATGATATTTTGTATTCTTTCTAAGAATCATGGTCTGAACACGAATCAATTAAAAATCCACAAAGAATTTTTTTTTTAATTTTTCGATTAAACACTTGGGTTTCGTCATTTTAGCACTTGGGGTCAGACGTTTGAACACTTGGGGTATGTCAAAACATGGGCTTTAGGGCTTCAAATGCTTTCCTGGCTGCTTTCAGCCATTTTATTTCTCGGCGTAGCCCGGTAACATGCTTGTTTTCAGATAATGGTACTAATTTTGTGGGTGCGAAGGCACAATTAGATGACCTCTACAAGTTTTTGGTTGACTCTGAATATGAGCCCTCATTAAAGCTCGAACTCGCTAAGCGTCGTATAGAGTGGAAAATAATTCCACCACGCGCGCCTCATTTTGGGGGTATGTGGGAGTCGAACATAAAGAGCGTGAAGACATACTTGTACCATGTGATTGGAACTCAGCTTCTCACCTATGAGGAGTTACAGACTGTGCTAGTTCAAATTGAGTGCATAATGAATTCGCGTCCACTTACAGTTATGTCTTCTGACCCTTATCCAGAAGTCCTTACGCCTGCGCATTTTTTAATGTCAACACCATTGCAGTACTTGCCTGCTTCTGTCCTGGCAGACGGTAAATCAATTTGACTCAGCGTAAGCAATTATTAGACAGCATGGTTCAGTCCTTCTGGAAGAAGTGGCGTTCAGAGTATCTTCACACCTTGCAAGTCAGGCAGAAGTGGACTACTTCTGATCATCCGATTGATATCGGAACTGTCGTATTAGTGGGACAGGAAGATTCCCCTCCGTTAAATTGGCCTTTAGGCGTGATAACTGAAATCCATCCCGGAATGGATAAAATTGTTCGCGTTGCGACGGTAAAGACACGATTTGGTTCTTTTAAACGACCGTTTGTCAAATTATATCCCATTCCAACGCAATAATTTTATATTTTATCTATTTTTGTTTATTTTTATTTATTTATTTTTTGTTTTTAGTCATTGTTTCAATGATCTCTGACCCAGACATGGCATTACTTAATATCCGTTATCTTGGTCAATTGAACTTTATTGCATTGTATTTTTTAGTTATTTTTCTTTATTTTGTGAGATTCTGCGAATTTCCAATGCGTGTCATTCCTGAATATTACCGGTGAATACAGTCACTTTATTTCTATTTCATTTCTTGTTTCATTTGTATTTTTATACTCTTTCTTTTGTAATTTCTACGAACTTCCAAGGCGGGGAATATGGATACGCGCCATAAATATATTTGGATCCATTTGGGCATTAATTTCTTTAAATTAATAATTTATGCTATGAGACCATGAGGGCGCCATCTATGGTTTTTGTATTGTATTGAATTTACCTATGTGACATGAAATTCAGTATATTCATGCATTTCCTTGCCTCTGTGAAGCAGGCAATTACTTCCTAATTACGGGAGTGTTAGTGAAAAGCCAACAGATGTCACTCCTAGTCAGTCATTATCAAATAATTCACCCAATAATTGAATTATTGTTGTTACCTAAGATTTGGCACGTATTATTAATAGGCAGATTTATATTTCATTGTTTAAATTTCCTTGCTGTGCGAAACATCTGTTGAGATTATGCAATACCGCCTTGGCAGAAATTGATATTTTTAATGAAAAGAAGTGTCTTTTGTGTTGGACATCGTGCATGAGCTGCATTCTCTGAGTGAGTATTGTTTTGTTTTCACTTTGGATTTTGGAATTGCTGGGACAACTGTTTTGTGTCACATAGGGAAGAGTTCAATTTTCCTTGATTTACATAGGGTAGTCATTCCCTCGTGTCAGGGGTTATTTACACGCCCCTACAACTTGGGTTTTGTCATTATAGCACATGGGGTCCGTCAAAACTTTGGCTTTATGGCTTCAAACCGTCTGAATTTTTGGATTCTTACTAAGAATCATGGTCTGTCCACGAATCAATCAAAAAATTTACAGAGAACTATTAAAAAAAATCGTTTTACCACTTGGGTTTCGTCATTTTAGCACTTGGGGTCAGTCAAAACTTTGGCTTTATGGCTTCAAACCGTCTGAAATTTTGGATTCTTACTAAGAATCATGGTCTGTACACGAATCAATCAAAAAATTTACAGAGAATTAGTTAAAAAATAAAATTCGTTTTACCACTTGGGTTCGTCATTTTAGCACTTGGGGTCAGTCAAAACTTTGGCTTTATGGCTCCGAACCGTCTGAAATTTTGGATTTTTACTAAGAATCATGGTCTCTACACGAATCAAGCTAAAAATCTGCCAAAAGAAGATTTATTTAAAAAAAACATCGTTTTACGGGGGCTTTGTAACAACAATTTTTGTCGGTCATAACTTCCGCCCTATCGCACCAACCGACTGATATTTTGTAATCTTAATAAGAATTATGGTCTGAACGCGAATAAATCAAAAAATCTACGAAGAAATATATTTTTTTAATTTTTCGATTTAAAACTTGGGTTTCGTCATTTTAGCACTTGGGGTCGGACGTTTGAACACTTGGGGTCGGTCAAAACTTGGGCTTTATGGCTTCGAACCGTCTGAATTTTTGGATTCTTACTAAGAATCATAGTCTGTATACGAATCAACAAAAAATTTTACAGAGAATTATTTAAAAAAAAAAAATCGTTTTACTACTTGGCTTTCGTCACTTTAGCACTTGGGGTCGGTCAAAACTTTGGCTTTTATGGCTTCAAACCGTCTGATACTTTGGATTCTTACTAAGAATCATGGTTTCTACACGAATCAATCAAAAAATTTGCCAAAGGAAGAATTTTTTCAAAAAAACATCTTTTTACGGGCGCTTTGTAACAACAATTGTTGTCGGTCATAACTTCCGCCCTATAGCTCCGCACCGACTGATATTTTGGATTCTTTCTAAGTATCATGGTCTGTACACGAATCAATTAAAAATTAACAGATAATTATTTAAAAAAAAAATCGTTTTACCACTTGGATGTCGTAATTTTAGCACTTGGGGTCCGTCAAATCTTTGGCTTTATGGCTCCGAACCGTCTAAAATTTTGTATTCTTATTAAGAATCATGGTCTGTACACGAATCAATCAAAAAATTTACAGAAAATTATTTAAAAAATCATCCTTTTAACATTTGGGTTCGGTCGTTTTGGCACTTATGGTCGGACGTTTGAACACTTGGGGTCGGTCAAAACTTGGGCTTTATGGCTTCGAACCGTCTGAATTTTTGGATTCACAAATTTGTAATTTGGTACACGAATCAACCAAAGAATTTACAGAGAATTATTTAAAAAAAAAATCGTTTTACCACTTGCTTTTCGTCACTTTAGTACTTGGGGTTGGTCAAAACTTTGGCTTTTATTGCTTCAATCCGTCTGAAACATTGGCTTCTTACTATCAATCATGGTTTCTACACAAATCAATAAATAAATTTGCCAAAAGAAGAATTTTTTCAAAAAAACATCGTTTTACGGGCGCTTTGTAACAACAATTGTTGTCGGTCATAACATCCGCCCTATAGCACCGAACCGACTGATATTTTGGATTCTATCTAAGTATCATGGTCTGTACACGAATCAACCAAAAAATCTACAAAGGTAATTTTTTTTTTTAAATTCGTTTTAACTTTGGCCCTATGGCTTCAAGAATCATGGTCTGTACACGTATCAATCAAAAATCTGCCAAAAGAAGAATTTTTGCAAAAAATCATCGTTTAACGGTAACAACAATTGTGGTCGGTCATGACTTCCGCCCTATGGCACCGAACCGTCTGAAAATTTGAAATTATCCTGAGAATCATGGTCTCTACAGGAATCAATCAAAAAAATTACAGAGAATTATTTATAAAAAATTGTCCTTTTAACACTTGGTTTCGGTCGTTTTAGCACTTAGGGTCGGACGTTTGAACAATTGGGGTCGGTCTAAACTTTTGCTTTATGGCTCTCCGAACCGTCTGAAATTTTGGATTTTTACTATGAATCATGGTCTCTACACGGAATCAAGCTAAAAATCTGCCAAAAGAAGAATTTTTTTCAAAAAAACATCGTTTTACAGGCGCTTTGTAACAACAATTGTTGTCGGTCATAACTTCCGCCCTATAGCACCGAACCGACTGATATTTTGGATTCTTTCTAAGTATCATAGTCTGTACACGAATCAATCAAAAATCTACAAAGCTAATTTTTTTTTTAAAATTCGTTTTAACTTTGGCCCTATGGCTTCGAGAATCATGGTCTGTACACGTATCAATCAAAAATCTGCCAAAAAAAGAATTTTGCAAAAAATCATCGTTTAACGGTAACAACAATTGTGGTCGGTCATGACTTCCGCCCTATGGCACCGAACCGTCTGAAAATTTGAAATTATCCTGAGAATCATGGTCTCTACACGAATCAATCAAAAAAATTACAGAGAATTATTTATAAAAAATCGTCCTTTTAACACTTGGTTTCGGTCGTTTTAGCACTGAGGGTCGGACGTTTGAACAATTGGGGTCGGTCTAAACTTTGGCTTTATGGCTCTCCGAACCGTCTGAAATTTTGTATTTTTACTAAGAATCATGGTCTCTACACGAATCAAGCTAATAATCTGCCAAAAGAAGAATTTTTTTCCAAAAAACATCGTTTTACGGGCGCTTTGTAACAACAATTGTTGTCGGTCATAACTTCCGCCCTATAGCACCGAACCGACTGATATTTTGGATTCTTTCTAAGAATCGTAGTCTGTACACGATTCAATCAAAAAATCTACAGAGAATTATTTAAAAAAAAAAATCATCCTTTTAACACTTGGGTTCGGTCGTTTTGGCACTTAGGGTCGGACGTTTGAACACTTGGGGTCGGTCAAAACATTGGCTTTATGGCTCCGAACCGTCTGAAATTTTTGATTTTTACTAAGAATCAATGTCTGTACACGTATCAATCAAAAAATCTGCCAAAAGAAGAATTTTTGCAAAAAATCATCGTTTAACGGTAACAACCATTGTGGTCGGTCATAACTTTCGCCCTATGGCACCAAACCGTCTGAAAAATTGAATTCTTACTGAGAATCATGTCTTTACACGAATCGATCAAATAATTTACAGATAATTATTTAAAAAAAATCTTCCTTTTTACACTTGGGTTTAGTCATTTTGGCATAGGGTAGGACGTTTGAACACTTAGGGTCGGACGTTTGAACACTTGGGGTCGGTCAAAACTTTGGCTTTATGGCTCCGAACGATCTGAATTTTTGGATTCTTCTAAGAATCATGGTCTGTACACGAATCAAGCAAAAATCGGCAAAAGAAGAATTTTTTCAAAAAAACATCGTTTCATGGGCGCTTTGTAACAACAATTGTTGTCGGTCATAACTTCCGCCCTATAACACCGAACCGACTGATATTTTAGATTCTTTCTAAGTATCATGGTCTGATTACGAATCAACAAAAAATCTACAGAGAATTATTTAAAACAATTTATCCTTTTAACACTTGGGTTCGGTCGTTTTAGCACTTAGGGTCGGACGTTTGAACACTTGGGGTCTGTCAAAACTTTGGCTTTATGACTCCGAACCATCTGAATTTTTGGATTCTTACTAAGAATCATGGTCTGTACACGAATCAAGCAAAAAATCGGCAAAGTAGAATTTTCTCAAAAAAACATCGTTTCATGGGCGCTTTGTAACAACAATTGTTGTCGGTCATAACTTCCGCCCTATAACACCGAACCGACTGATATTTTGTATTCTTACTAAGAATCATGGACTGAACACGAATCAATCAAAAATTAACAGAGAATTATTAAAAAAATAAAATTCGTTTTACCACTTGGGTTTCGTCATTTAAGCACTTGGGGTTGGTCAAAACTTTGGCTTTATGGCTTCGAACCGTCTGAAATTTTGGATTTTTACTAAGAATCATAGTCTCTGCACAAATCAATCAAAAAATCTGCCAAAAGAAGAATTTTTTCAAAAAAACATCGTTTTACGGGCGCTTTGTAATAACAATTGTTGTCGGTCATAACTTCCGCCCTAAAAACACGTGTTTTCTCGCAATATGTACGGTCGATCAAAAGCTCTCCTTCTTTCGTCTTTGTGAAGCTTTTATACACTAGATTTGAGAATAATAATATAATAAGATCATAAATATTTATTTTTATTATATATATTATATCTTTAATTTTGGTAAAAATTCAAATTCAAAAAATTCAAAAAATACAATAATAACATTTCTTGTAACTGCTGTCAAACTTTTGCTCTTCCACTATTTTTTATTAAAATAAAAAATTACAATCAAGTTTATAAGTCATAATTACTAAAACATTATACTAAGCAACAATATCAACGCGTTCAAACTCTAAGTCTGGCAGTAACCTAAATACGGAACTTCTACAACTTTTGGATAACAAGTTTGAAAACTTCAAAATTCACTTTCTAGAGAAAACATTTGAAGAATTCAAAAACAACATAGTCGAAGTCATAAAAAATGAATTTAAAGTGGAAATTAATGAGCTCAAAAAAAAGTGTTCCAATTGGAAAAACAAATTGATAACAATGACCAGTTTAATCGTTCAAATAATGTCATTATAAGTGGTATCCCCGAAACAAATAACGAAAATGTGTATGACATTCTCTCCAAGATTGGAGCCACAGCTGGATGCAATATAACCCGACAAGATGTGGATTTCGCTAGCAGGATTGCCCCCAGGACAAACCGTGATGCAAATAATGGAAAACCCAGGAACATTGTCGTCAAATTAACGCGCAGATACCTTAAGGATGAACTTATAGCTGGAATAAGAAAGAGGAGAGGGATGCTTGCTTCCGATTTACAACTTCCTGGAACCAGTAAAATATACATTAACGACCATCTAACCCCAAAAAACCAATTTCTGTTGAAGCAATGTCGTGATATAAAAATAGCTGGTAAAATTCGTTTTTGCTGGGTAAGAAACTGTAAAATTTTCACTCGTGTTAGCGATTCAACCCCTATAATATTAATTACAGACCAAGAGGATGTCAACAAACTTTCAAAATTGAAATCAACACAAAACGAACCAACCAGATCTGCCGTCCCTTTATGAAATTAAAATTAGTTAATAACTTTCCCCACACAAGTTACTTACAAGTTAATCTTTTGGAAAGATGGAATTACCTTAATTATATGCACAATATCTCCATTGTAGTAACTAACGAATCATCAGAATGTTTTAAATGTCACAAAAAACTGTTGCAATCTTTTGAACAAAATTATTCTGTGAAACAACAACAAAATATGACTTACACGATTAATCATTATTCTCATGAAGTACCACCACCTGTTAAATACAAAAAACTATCGCAACCTATTAGAAATAATTGTAATATACCATTCTTTTGTGCAACTGTTATATGCTTATCATCATGTTTACGTTTCTATAACCTAGATCTGTCAAAATTAATTACTCCTGATACCATAAACAAAATCATGTACCACAAACAAACCAAATATTATGATGTTCATAATTGCCCCCTTTCAAAACATAATTATTTACTTTACAATAAATTATTTTCATATCAATTTTACAAAAAAAAATGTATTTAATTATGCTTAATATATACTTTCAAAATGAATTCTAAGGAAACGGCAATAACATTTTATTATCAAAATGTACATGGTTTAAAGAGTAAATTAACTGATTTATATTACGAAGTGCTCAGTTGCAATTATGATTTAATTTGTTTTACAGAAACGTGGTTAGACTCCACAATCTTTGACCATGAAATAGTAGACGATCATTATAATATATATAGACGCGATTGGGACATATCGAGTTCATTTAAAAAATCAGGTGGTGGAGTTCTAATAGCCATAAAGAAAGAAATGACATCTTTTTCAGTCTCAGCACACAGCTCAAAATCTACAGAAGATTTATGGATTAAATTTAAATTAAATGAAACATCCAGACAATCCATTAACTTATGTTTGGCGTATTCGCCTCCAGATATGCCGATCGAAAATCTCACAGATTTTTTCGAAAAGTGTCATACGACATATAATAACTTATCATCAGACGATATCAAAATAATAATGGGTGATTTTAATGTCCCATCTATTCAATACTCACCAAATGTCAATGTAACGCACACCAGACCAGTCTTACATAATAGCCAAAAATCGATATCTCTACTAGACTTTCAAAATTTGACTGGACTTAATCAATTCAATCACGTAACTAACAACATAGATCGAATTTTAGATTTAGTGTTTTCAAACCATAACCTTAACATTCAAATTGCTTCACATGTGCTATCCAAAATTGACCCTTATCATCCTCCCATTGAATTCGATCTTTTGATGACCAAATACAGACCCCTACCCACTAATCCAGATCACATCAAATATAACTTCAAAAAAACGGATTACATTAAATGCAATGAAATGTTATCACTTAATAACTGGGACGATCTTAACACGCTGAATTGTAATGACTCCCTACTACATTTTTATAACTTGTTATGGATATCAATTGAAAAACACACTCCGCGCTTAAGAATCAGGAATAATAAGTTTCCAATTTGGTTTAGCAGTATTCTGATCCACCAACTCAGAGAAAAAGAAAAGTTTAGAAAGAAATGGAAAAAATACAAAAATCAATGTGACTACGACAGTTTTTCTATCTTGAGGGCTAGAGTAAAAGTATCCATACGTACATGCCTTAAAGCCCATGTAAATTCAATAGAAAATTCTCTCCCTAACAGTATCAAAAATCTTTCAACCTTCATTAACTCAAAAAGAATTTCTAATTCTCTCCCCAAAATCATGCATCTCCATGACAAATCAGCAACAAATGGAGAAGATACATGTGAACTGTTATCTACTTACTTCTCTTCTGTTTTTAGCTCACCATCCAATTCTAAAAGTGACTCTAAACTTTCTTCCCCACTCTATAATTACCCACTGTCTCAAATAAAAATAACTTTAGACGAGGTCAAAGAGAAATTGAACACTCTTGATATCAATAAGGCTTCCGGCCCAGATGGAATTCCTCCACTATTTATTCGAAATTGTGCAGATCAGCTTGCAGTACCATTACACAAAATATTCATCAAAAGTCTGAAAGATGGGGTATTTCCGGATCTGTGGAAGGTTGCCCACGTCATTCCGATCTACAAATCTGGCAGTAAAAATTATGTAACAAACTACCGTCCTATCAGCCTTTTATCTTGTTTTGGCAAAATATTCGAGTCCATTGTATACAAAACCATCTTTAACCATGTAAAACATATACTTAGTCCTTTCCAACATGGCTTTGTAGCTAAAAGATCCACAAATACTAATTTACTCGAGTATATGGACTTTCTATGTCAATCGATGAATAATAAAACACAGGTTGATGCCGTGTACACCGATTTCAGTAAGGCCTTTGACAAAGTTAGTCACTCTATCTTAATGAATAAACTGGATAAAATCGGCATTCACGGAAATCTGCTTCGTTGGTTAGAATCATATTTATCACATAGAAGTCAATTAGTTACTGTCGACGGTTTTAACTCTTCCCCAATATTAGTTACGTCGGGCGTACCACAAGGATCTCACCTTGGACCCTTACTTTTCTTAATCTTTATTAACGACCTTACATACAAACTCCGCTGTAATTTTTCTCTATATGCTGATGACCTCAAATTATATAAAGCATTCAAATCTATGAAAGATTGTGAACTCTTACAACAAGACCTTAACACAATATCTACCTGGTGTGTTGATGGAAAAATGGAACTGAATATAGCAAGTGCAAAGTTATAAATTTCACGAAGAACACCAACAAAACTCTGTATTCATATAGCATATGTGGTCACAATCTAGAAACAGTTGAATCAATAAAAGATTTAGGAATTATATTTGACAACAAACTAACATTCAATCAACACATTGAATACATTGTGTGTAAATCAAATAAATTACTTGGTTTTATTGTAAGATCAACCAAACTGTTTAAGAATTCTAACAGTCTAATAATTCTATTCAATTCCTTAATCCGAAGTGTTCTTGAGTACGGGTCAACAGTCTGGAATCCACATTATATTACACAGATATCTAGACTCGAATCAGTCCAAAGAAAATTTACACGGATTTTGTCTTACCGATCAGGTGTCTATCATCTTCTAGACGGGTACGAACAAAGACTTAGACATTTCAAATTAGAAAGTCTGGTTAAAAGACGAAACATAAATGACCTCTTAATGCTATATAATATTGTGAATAATCGTGTAGACAGTAACTTAGTCAACCAAATCAAGATATACGCCAGGCCCAAATCTACCAGAAACCTAAACATATTCTGGACTGAAATTTTTACCAATAATACTGGATATTTTAATCCTATGTCCAGAATATGTCGATCATGCAATGATCTTGTTAAAATACACACTTTCATAGATATTTTTCTAAATAATGTAACCTGTTTCAAAAAATATCTCCACGATTTGTGCACTTAAAAAAAAAAAATATATATATATTTTTGTTGTTTTATTACATCTCAGGAAATACTTCATATATATTGTATACTTATAATGTATTTCAATTTTATATTTTGTTTTTTTGTTTTTAAAGTTATGTATAAATAATACTTGCATTGTTTTTCATGTGTTTGCTTCTGTAAAAATTCAAATGTGATTACTGCAGACACATTAGTCTAGGGATATTTATATTTGTATTTTAATTAATTATATTTAACCCACAAAAATGTTTTATAAATATCCTGTTTGTGTCTCAAATAAATAAATAAAGCACTGAACCGACTGATATTTTGGATTCTTTCTAAGTATTGTGGTCTGTAAACGAATCAATCAAAAATCTACAGAGAATTATTTAAAAAAAAAACATCTTTTTAACACTTGGGTTCGGTCGTTTTAGCACTTAGGGTCAGACGTTTGAACACTTGGGGTCGGTCAAATCTTTGGCTTTATGGCTTCGAACCGTCTGAAATTTTGGATTTTTACTAAGAATCATGGTCTTCACACGAATCAAGCTAAAAATTTACAGATAATTATTTAAAAAAAAAAATTCGTTTTACCACTTGAGTTTCGTCATTTTAGCACTTGGGGTCTGTCAAAACTTGGGCTTTATGGCTTCGAACCGTCTGAATTTTGGGATTCTTACTAAGAATCATAGTCTGTACACGAATCAAAAAAAATTTTACAGAGAATTATTTAAAAAAAAAAAAAGTTTTACTACTTGGCTTTCGTCACTTTAGCACTTGGGGTCGGTCAAAACTTTGGCTTTTATGGCTTCAAACCGTCTGATACTTTGGATTCTTACTAAGAATCATGGTTTCTACACGAATCAATCAAAAAATTTGCCAAAGGAAGAATTTTTTCAAAAAAACATCTTTTTACGGGCGCTTTGTAACAACAATTGTTGTCGGTCATAACTTCCGCCCTATAGCTCCGCACCGACTGATATTTTGGATTCTTTCTAAGTATCATGGTCTGTACACGAATCAATTAAAAATTAACAGATAATTATTTAAAAAAAAAAATCCTTTTACCACTTGGATGTCGTAATTTTAGCACTTGGGGTCCGTCAAATCTTTGGCTTTATGGCTCCGAACCGTCTAAAATTTTGTATTCTTATTAAGAATCATGGTCTGTACACGAATCAATCAAAAAATCTACAGAGAATTATTTAAAAAAAATCATCCTTTTAACATTTGGGTTCGGTCGTTTTGGCACTTATGGTCGGACGTTTGAACACTTGGGGTCGGTCAAAACTTGGGCTTTATGGCTTCGAACCGTCTGAATTTTTGGATTCACAAATTAGTAAATTAGTACACGAATCAACCAAAGAATTTACAGAGAATTATTTAAAAAAAAAAATCGTTTTACCACTTGGATTTCGTCACTTTAGTACTTGGGGTCGGTCAAAACTTTGGCTTTTATGGCTTCAATCCGTCTGAAACATTGGATTCTTACTAACAATCATGGTTTCTACACAAATCAATAAATAAATTTGCCAAAAGAAGAATTTTTTCAAAAAAACATCGTTTTACGGGCGCTTTGTAACAACAATTGTTGTCGGTCATAACATCCGCCCTATAGCACCGAACCGACTGATATTTTGGATTCTATCTAAGTATCATGGTCTGTACACGAATCAATCAAAAAATCTACAATGCTAATTTTTTTTTTTAAATTCGTTTTAACTTTGGCCCTATGGCTTCAAGAATCATGGTCTGTACACGTATCAATCAAAAATCTGCCAAAAGAAGAATTTTTGCAAAAAATCATCGTTTAACGGTAACAACAATTGTGGTCGGTCATGACTTCCGCCCTATGGCACCGAACCGTCTGAAAATTTGAAATTATCCTGAGAATCATGGTCTCTACAGGAATCAATCAAAAAAATTACAGAGAATTATTTATAAAAAATCGTCCTTTTAACACTTGGTTTCGGTCGTTTTAGCACTTAGGGTCGGACGTTTGAACAATTGGGGTCGGTCTAAACTTTTGCTTTATGGCTCTCCGAACCGTCTGAAATTTTGGATTTTTACTAAGAATCATGGTCTCTACACGGAATCAAGCTAAAAATCTGCCAAAAGAAGAATTTTTTTCAAAAAAACATCGTTTTACGGGCGCTTTGTAACAACAATTGTTGTCGGTCATAACTTCCGCCATATAACACCGAACCGACTGATATTTTAGATTCTTTCTAAGTATCATGGTCTGATTACGAATCAACAAAAAATCTACAGAGAATTATTTAAAACAATTTATCCTTTTAACACTTGGGTTCGGTCGTTTTAGCACTTAGGGTCGGACGTTTGAACACTTGGGGTCTGTCAAAACTTTGGCTTTATGACTCCGAACCATCTGAATTTTTGGATTCTTACTAAGAATCATGGTCTGTACACGAATCAAGCAAAAAATCGCCAAAGAAGAATTTTTTCAAAAAAACATCGTTTCATGGGCGCTTTGTAACAACAACTGTTGTCGGTCATAACTTCCGCCCTATAACACCGAACCGACTGATATTTTGTATTCTTACTAAGAATCATGGACTGAACACGAATCAATCAAAAATTAACAGAGAATTATTAAAAAAATAAAATTCGTTTTACCACTTGGGTTTCGTCATTTAAGCACTTGGGGTTGGTCAAAACTTTGGCTTTATGGCTTCGAACCGTCTGAAATTTTGGATTTTTACTAAGAATCATAGTCTCTGCACAAATCAATCAAAAAATCTGACAAAAGAAGAATTTTTTCAAATAAACATCGTTTTACGGGCGCTTTGTAATAACAATTGTTGTCGGTCATAACTTCCGCCCTAAAGCACTGAACCGACTGATATTTTGGATTCTTTCTAAGTATCGTGGTCTGTAAACGAATCAATCAAAAATCTACAGAGAATTATTTAAAAAAAAAACATCTTTTTAACACTTGGGTTCGGTCGTTTTAGCACTTAGGGTCAGACGTTTGAACACTTGGGGTCGGTCAAATCTTTGGCTTTATGGCTTCGAACCGTCTGAAATTTTGGATTTTTACTAAGAATCATGGTCTTCACACGAATCAAGCTAAAAATTTACAGATAATTATTTAAAAAAAAAAATTCGTTTTACCACTTGAGTTTCGTCATTTTAGCACTTGGGGTCGGTCAAAACTTGGGCTTTATGGCTTCGAACCGTCTGAATTTTGGGATTCTTACTAAGAATCATAGTCTGTACACGAATCAATAAAAAATTTTACAGAGAATTATTTAAAAAAAAAAAAAGTTTTACTACTTGGCTTTCGTCACTTTAGCACTTGGGGTCGGTCAAAACTTTGGCTTTTATGGCTTCAAACCGTCTGATACTTTGGATTCTTACTAAGAATCATGGTTTCTACACGAATCAATCAAAAAATTTGCCAAAGGAAGAATTTTTTCAAAAAAACATCTTTTTACGGGCGCTTTGTAACAACAATTGTTGTCGGTCATAACTTCCGCCCTAAAGCACTGAACCGACTGATATTTTGGATTCTTTCTAAGTATCGTGGTCTGTAAACGAATCAATCAAAAATCTACAGAGAATTATTTAAAAAAAAAACATCTTTTTAACACTTGGGTTCGGTCGTTTTAGCACTTAGGGTCAGACGTTTGAACACTTGGGGTCGGTCAAATCTTTGGCTTTATGGCTTCGGACCGTCTGAAATTTTGGATTTTTACTAAGAATCATGGTCTTCACACGAATCAAGCTAAAAATTTACAGATAATTATTTAAAAAAAAAAATCGTTTTACCACTTGAGTTTCGTCATTTTAGCACTTGGGGTCGGTCAAAACTTGGACTTTATGGCTTCGAACCGTCTGAATTTTTGGATTCTTACTAAGAATCATAGTCTGTACACGAATCAATAAAAAATTTTACAGAGAATTATTTAAAAAAAAAAATCCTTTTACCACTTGGATGTCGTAATTTTAGCACTTGGGGTCCGTCAAATCTTTGGCTTTATGGCTCCGAACCGTCTTAAATTTTGTATTCTTATTAAGAATCATGGTCTGTACACGAATCAATCAAAAAATCTACAGAGAATTATTTAAAAAAATCATCCTTTTGTGGCGACACATCATTATAAATTTCGCCACCAAAAGAGGAATCGAGAAACATCTCCTAATATCCGCGCGCATCTGCAAACCTACTTGCCTAGGTACCTTCGTACCTATACTGGCCGCGATGTACTTTCTCGCCTCCCGTGCCAGCCCGACGATAATAATATCGCCCCGCCTAGAAAGGTCTCGAGACAGCACCGTACGATATCTGTACGGCGCCGAATATTCTCGAACTGGCTCGTATTACCTACCGCGAGGTAGTTACTCTACCGCGGCTATATAAGCAGCCGATCGCTCGCCCGCTGCAGTTCAGTCCAGTTCAGTCACATTAACAGTCGGCCAATATCTCAACATGTAACAAGCGCTCCTGCATGGCACACATCCAGGGCAGCTTCCCGAGGTCCATCACCACGTCTCAGCTACAAGGCCCATCGTGTCTTCAGCTCCTGAGAACAGCTACATCCCGCGACTTATAAGGATTGACGCACCTTCAGCCAAGGGATCAGCTCACCACTTCATGGCACCCCGAAGCCCCTCCGTGCTTCGCTGCCATGGAACACGCTCCGCCTCGCCAGGACTACCTGCTGGTGGCTCAGCTCACCGAGCCACACACCGTTCATCTCCGCGATTCAAAGCGTCGAGCATCGGCCTGGAAGATAGGTCATCTCCACCGCCATGGTGTCGAGCAACTCGCTGACCTTCACCACACCACCTCCACCTCCGTACGCCTGCAGCATTATCTACGGTACTCCGCCTTACATCTTGTTACCGCTTCACCGACCATCTGCTACGTAGCCCAATAAACGACTGACTCACTACTTCGACCTGACGCCTTTCATTTCCGTCTCCCGCTCCCTCAACTGGTGACCCCGACGTGATCACGTCGCGCTCCCTCAACTGGTGACCCCGACGTGATATGGATACGCAGCATACAGCATCCTGACAAGAGTGTTACCACGACGCACCGGTAACACCGCAAAACGAGGGAATCGGTAGAGACGCATCAGCATGGACGCACCGACCAGCAGCATCAACCCGGCTTTCCTGCGACTCCTGGCATCATCTTTCAACCCTGTACTCCGTACACTGGGAAGGGGGTGTGTGGCGACACATCATTATAAATTTCGCCACCAAAAGAGGAATCGAGAAACATCTCCTAATATCCGCGCGCATCGGCAAACCTACTTGCCTAGGTACCTTCGTACCTATACTGGCCGCGATGTACTTTCTCGCCTCCCGTGCCAGCCCGACGATAATAATATCGTCCCGCCTAGAAAGGTCTCGAGACAGCACCGTACGATATCTGTACGGCGCCGAATATTCTCGAAGTGGCTCGTATTACCTACCGCGAGGTAGTTACTCTACCGCGGCTATATAAGCAGCCGATCGCTCGCCCGCTGCAGTTCAGTCCAGTTCAGTCTCACATTAACAGTCGGCCAATATCTCAACATGTAATAAGTGCTCCTGCATGGCATCTCCGCTCTCTCCAGGGCAGCTTCCTCGAGGTCCATCACCACGTCTCAGCTACAAGGCCCATCGTGTCTTCAGTTCCTGAGATCAGATACATCCCGCGACTCACAAGGCTTGCGTCACCTTCAGTCCAGGGATCAGCTCACCACTTCATGGCACCCCGAAGCCCCTCCGTGCTTCGCTGCCATGGAACACGCTCCGCCTCGCCAGGACTACCTGCTGGTGGCTCAGCTCACCGAGCCACACACCGTTCATCTCCGCGATTCAAAGCGTCGAGCAACGGCCTGGAATATAGGTCATCTCCACCGCCATGGTGTCGAGCAACTCGCGGACCTTCACCACACCATCTCCACCTCCGTACGCCTGCATCTCATCTACGGCACTCCGCATTACATCTTGTTACCGACCACCGACCATCTGCTACGTAGCCCAATAAACGACTGACTCACCACTTCGACATGACGCCTTTCATTTCTCTCTACCGATCCGGCCCGCTCCCTCACTTTTAACATTTGGGTTCGGTCGTTTTGGCACTTAAGGTCGGACGTTTGAACACTTGGGGTCGGTCAAAACTTGGGCTTTATGGCTTCGAACCGTCTGAATTTTTGGATTCACAAATTAGTAATTTGGTACACGAATCAACCAAAGAATTTACAGAGAATTATTTAAAAAAAAAATCGTTTTACCACTTGGGTTTCGTCACTTTAGTACTTGGGGTCGGTCAAAACTTTGGCTTTAATGGCTTCAATCCGTCTGAAACATTGGATTCTTACTAAGAATCATGGTTTCTACACGAATCAATCAAAAAATTTGCCAAAGGAAGAATTTTTTCAAAAAAACATCTTTTTACGGGCGCTTTGTAACAACAATTGTTGTCGGTCATAACTTCCGCCCTATAGCACCGAACCGACTGATATTTTGGATTCTATCTAAGTATCATGGTCTGTACACGAATCAATCAAAAAATCTACAAAGCTAATTTTTTTTTTAAAATCATTTTAACTTTGGCCCTATGGCTTCAAGAATCATGGTCTGTACACGTATCAATCAAAAATCTGCCAAAAGAAGAATTTTTGCAAAAAATCATCGTTTAACGGTAACAACAATTGTGGTCGGTCATGACTTCCGCCCTATGGCACCGAACCGTCTGAAAATTTGAAATTATCCTGAGAATCATGGTCTCTACAGGAATCAATCAAAAAAATTACAGAGAATTATTTATAAAAAATCGTCCTTTTAACACTTGGTTTCGGTCGTTTTAGCACTTAGGGTCGGACGTTTGATCAATTGGGGTCGGTCTAAACTTTTGCTTTATGGCTCTCCGAACCATCTGAAATTTCGGATTTTTACTAAGAATCATGGTCTCTACACGGAATCAAGCTAAAAATCTGCCAAAAGAAGAATTTTTTTCAAAAAAACATCGTTTTACGGGCGCTTTGTAACAACAATTGTTGTCGGTCATAACTTCCGCCCTATAGCACCGAACCGACTGATATTTTGGATTCTTTCTAAGTATCATAGTCTGTACACGAATCAATCAAAAAATCTACAAAGCTATTTTTTTTTTTTAAATTCGTTTTAACTTTGGCCCTATGGCTTCGAGAATCATGGTCTGTACACGTATCAATCAAAAATCTGCCAAAAGAAGAATTTTTGCAAAAAATCATCGTTTAACGGTAACAACAATTGTGGTCGGTCATGACTTCCGGCCTATGGCACCGAACCGTCTGAAAATTTGAAATTATCCTGAGAATCATGGTCTCTACAGGAATCAATCAAAAAATCTACAGAGAATTATTTAAAAAAAAAAAAAATCCTTTTAACACTTGGGTTCGGTCATTTTGGCACTTAGGGTCGGACGTTTGAACACTTGGGGTCGGTCAAAACATTGGCTTTATGGCTCCGAACCGTCTGAAATTTTTGATTTTTACTAAGAATCAATGTCTGTACACGTATCAATCAAAAAATCTGCCAAAAGAAGAATTTTTGCAAAAAATCATCGTTTAACGGTAACAACAATTGTGGTCGGTCATAACTTTCGCCCTATGGCACCAAACCGTCTGAAAAATTGAATTCTTACTGAGAATCATGTCTTTACACGAATCGATCAAATAATTTACAGATAATTATTTGAAAAAAAATCTTCCTTTTTACACTTGGGTTTAGTCGTTTTGTCACTTAGGGTAGGACGTTTGAACACTTAGGGTCGGACGTTTGAACACTTGGGGTCGGTCAAAACTTTGGCTTTATGGCTCCGAACGATCTGAATTTTTTGATTCTTCTAAGAATCATGGTCTGTACACGAATCAAGCAAAAATCGGCAAAAGAAGAATTTTTTCAAAAAAACATCGTTTCATGGGCACTTTGTAACAACAATTGTTGTCGGTCATAACTTCCGCCCTTTAACACCGAACCGACTGATATTTTAGATTCTTTCTAAGTATCGTGGTCTGATTACGAATCAACAAAAAATCTACGGAGAATTATCAAAAAAATAAAATTCGTTTTACCACTGGGGTTTCGTCTTTTTAACACTTGGGTTCGGTCGTTTTAGCACTTAGGGTCGGACGTTTGAACACTTGGGGTCTGTCAAAACTTTGGCTTTATGACTCCGAACCATCTGAATTTTTGGATTCTTACTAAGAATCATGGTCTGTACACGAATCAAGCAAAAAATCGGCAAAGAAGAATTTTTTCAAAAAACATCGTTTCATGGGCGCTTTGTAACAACAATTGTTGTCGGTCATAACTTCCGCCCTGTAACACCGAACCGACTGATATTTTGTATTCTTACTAAGCATCATGGACTGAACACGAATCAATCAAAAATTAACAGAGAATTATTAAAAAAATAAAATTCGTTTTACCACTTGGGTTTCGTCATTTAAGCACTTGGGGTTGGTCAAAACTTTGGCTTTATGGCTTCGAACCGTCTGAAATTTTTGATTTTTACTAAGAATCATAGTCTCTGCACAAATCAATCAAAAAATCTGCCAAAAGAAGAATTTTTTCAAAAAAACATCGATTTACGGGCGCTTTGTAATAACAATTGTTGTCGGTCATAACTTCCGCCCTAAAGCACTGAACCGACTGATATTTTGGATTCTTTCTAAGTATCATGGTCTGTAAACGAATCAATCAAAAATCTACAGAGAATTATTTAAAAAAAAAACATCTTTTTAACACTTGGGTTCGGTCGTTTTAGCACTTAGGGTCAGACGTTTGAACAATTGCGGTAGGTCAAATCTTTGGCTTTATGGCTTCGAACCGTCTGAAATTTTGGATTTTTACTAAGAATCATGGCCTTCACACGAATCAAGCTAAAAATTTACAGATAATTATTTAAAAGAAAAAAATCGTTTTACCACTTGAGTTTCGTTTTTTTAGCACTTGGGGTCGGTCAAAACTTTATGGCTTCGAACCGTCTGAAATTTTGGATTCTTACTAAGAATCATAATCTGTACACGAATCAATCAAAAAATCTACAAAGCTAATTTTTTTTTAAATTCGTTTTAATTTTGGCCCTATGGCATCGAGAATCATGGTCTGTACACGTATCAATAAAAAAATCTGCCTAAAGAAGAATTTTTGCAATAAATCAAATTTAACGGTAACAACAATTGTAGTCGGTCATAACTTCCGCCCTATGGCACCGAACCGTCTGAAAATTAGAATTCTTACTGAGAATCATGGTCTGTACTAGAATCAACCAAAACATTTACAGAGAAATATTTTAAAAAAATCATCCTTTTAACACTTGGGTTCGGTCGTTTTAGCACTTAGGGTCGGACGTTTGAACACTTGGGGTCGCTCAAAACTTTGGCTATATGGCTCCGAACCGTCTGAAATTTTGGATTTTTACTTAGAATCATGGTCTGTACACGAATTAATCCAAAAATCTTTGACAAGAAGAATTTTTGCAAAAAAACATCGTTTTACAAGCGCTTTGTAACAACAATTGTTGTCTGTCATAACTTCCGCCCTTTAGCTCCAAACCGACTGATATTTTGGATTCTTACTAAGAATCATGGTCTGTACACGAATCAATCAAAAAAATCTACAAAGAGAATTTCTTTTTAAATCATCGTTTTTACACTTGGGTTTGGTCGTTTTAGCACTTAGGGTCGGACGTTTGAACACTTGGGGTCTGTCAAATCTTTGGCTTTTTGCTCCGAGCCGTCTGAAATTTTGGGTTCTTACTAAGAATCATGGTCTGCACATAAATCAATCAAATATCTACAAAGAAAATTTTTTTAATGTTCGTTTTAACTTTGGCCCTATGGCTTCGACAATCATGGTCTGTACACGAATCAAGCAATAAATCTGCCAAAATAAGAATTTTTGAAAAAAATCATCTTTTAACGGTAACAACAATTGTGGTCGGTCATAACTTCCGCCCATGGCACCGAACCGTCTGAAAATTTGGAATTTTACTAAGAATCGTGGTCTGTACGCGAATCAATAAAATAATATACAAAGAGAATTTTTTTTTGATAGATCAACGTTTTAACACTAGGATTCGGTCGTTTTAGCACTTAGGATCGGACGTTTGAATACTTGGGGTCTGTCAAAACTTTGGTTTTATGGCTCCGAACCGTCTGAAATTTTGGATTTTTACTAAGAACAATAATCTGTACACGAATCAAGCCAAAAATCGTCCAAAAGAAGAATTTTTTCAAAAACACATCGTTTTACGGGCGCTTTTTAACAACAATTGTGGTCGGTCATAATTTCCGCCCTATGGCACCGAACCTTTTGAAAATTTGAATTCTTACTGAGAATCATGGTCTGTACACGAATCAATAAAGTAATAACTACATGCCACCTCAGAACAGGAAATCCTAGTGAGGAGGTCTGTGAAAAAAAAATGAATCTATACTTATACTATACATTATACATACATGTACAAACCTTGCTATTGAAACTAATAATAAATAAATAAATAAATAAAAATATACAAAGAGAATTTCTTTTAAAAAGATCAATGTTTTAACACTAGGGTTCGGTCGTTTTAGCACTTAGGATCTGAAATTTTGATTTTTACTAAGAATCGTAAATCGTAGTCTGTACACGAATCAAGCATAAAATCGGCCAAAAGAAGAATTTTTTCAAAAAAACATCGTTTTACGGGCGCTTTGTAATATCAATTGTTGTCGGTCATAACTTCCGCCCTATAGCACCGAACCGACTGATATTTTGGATTCTATCTAAGTATCATGGTCTGTACACGAATCAATCAAAAAATCTACAAAGCTAATTTTTTTTTTTTTAAATTCGTTTTAACTTTGGCCCTATGGCTTCGAGAATCATGGTCTGTACACGTATCAATCAAAAATCTGCCAAAAGAAGAATTTTTGCAAAAAATCATCGTTTAACGGTAACAACAATTGTGGTCGGTCATGACTTCCGCCCTATGGCACCGAACCGTCTGAAAATTTGAAATTATCCTGAGAATCATGGTCTCTACACGAATCATTCAAAAAAATTACAGAGAATTATTTATAAAAAATCGTCCTTTTAACACTTGGTTTCGGTCGTTTTAGCACTGAGGGTCGGACGTTTGAACAATTGGGGTCGGTCTAAACTTTGGCTTTATGGCTCTCCGAACCGTCTGAAATTTTAGATTTTTACTAAGAATCATGGTCTCTACACGAATCAAGCTAAAAATCTGCCAAAAGAAGAATTTTTTTCCAAAAAACATCGTTTTACGGGCGCTTTCTAACAACAATTGTTGTCGGTCATAACTTCCGCCCTATAGCACCGAACCGACTGATATTTTGGATTCTTTCTAAGAATCATGGTCTGTACACGATTCAATCAAAAAATCTACAGAGAATTATTTAAAAAAAAAAATAATCCTTTAAACACTTGGGTTCGTTCGTTTTGGCACTTAGGGTCGGACGTTTGAACACTTGGGGTCGGTCAAAACATTGGCTTTATGGCTCCGAACCGTCTGAAATTTTTGATTTTTACTAAGAATCAATGTCTGTACACGTATCAATCAAAAAATCTGCCAAAAGAAGAATTTTTGCAAAAAATCATCGTTTAACGGTAACAACAATTGTGGTCGGTCATAACTTTCGCCCTATGGCACCAAACCGTCTGAAAAATTGAATTCTTACTGAGAATCATGTCTTTACACGAATCGATCAAATAATTTACAGATAATTATTTAAAAAAAAATCTTCCTTTTCACACTTGGGTTTAGTCGTTTTGTCACTTAGGGTAGGACGTTTGAACACTTAGGGTCGGACGTTTGAACACTTGGGGTCGGTCAAAACTTTGGCTTTATGGCTCCGAACGATCTGAATTTTTTGATTTTTCTAAGAATCATGGTCTGTCCACGAATCAAGCAAAAATCGGCAAAAGAAGAATTTTTTCAAAAAAACATCGTTTCATGGGCACTTTGTAACAACAATTGTTGTCGGTCATAACTTCCGCCCTTTAACACCGAACCGACTGATATTTTAGATTCTTTCTAAGTATCGTGGTCTGATTACGAATCAACAAAAAATCTACAGAGAATTATTTAAAACAATTTATCCTTTTAACATTTGGGTTCGGTCGTTTTAGCACTTAGGGTCGGACGTTTGAACACTTGGGGTCTGTCAAAACTTTGGCTTTATGACTCCGAACCATCTGAATTTTTGGATTCTTACTAAGAATCATGGTCTGTACACGAATCAAGCAAAAAATCGGCAAAGAAGAATTTTTTCAAAAAAACATCGTTTCATGGGCGCTTTGTAACAACAATTGTTGGCGGTCATGACTTCCGCCCTATAACACCGAACCGACTGATATTTTGTATTCTTACTAAGAATCATGGACTGAACACGAATCAAAAATTTACAGAGAATTATTAAAAAAATAAAATTAGTTTTACCACTTGGGTTTCGTCATTTTAGCACTTGGGGTTGGTCAAAACTTTGGCTTTATGGCTTCGAACCGTCTGAAATTTTGGATTTTTACTAAGAATCATAGTCTCTGCACAAATCAATCAAAAAATCTGCCAAAAGAAGAATTTTTTCCAAAAAACATCGTTTTACGGGCGCTTTGTAATAACAATTGTTGTCGGTCATAACTTTCGCCCTAAAGCACTGAACCGACTGATATTTTGGATTCTTTCTAAGTATCATGGTCTGTAAACGAATCAATCAAAAATCTACAGAGAATTATTTAAAAAAAAAAACATCTTTTTAACACTTGGGTTCGGTCGTTTTAACACTTAGGGTCAGACGTTTGAACACTTGCGGTAGGTCAAATCTTTGGCTTTATGGCTTCGAACCGTCTGAAATTTTGGATTTTTACTATGAATCATGGCCTTCACACGAATCAAGCTAAAAATTTACATATAATTATTTAAAAAAAAAAAATCGTTTTACCACTTGAGTTTCGTCATTTTAGCACTTGGGGTCGGTCAAAACTTTATGGCTTCGAACCGTCTGAAATTTTGGATTCTTACTAAGAATCATGGTCTGTACACGAATCAATCAAAAAATCTACAAAGCTAATTTTTTTTTAAATTCGTTTTAATTTTGGCCCTATGGCTTCGAAAATCATGGTCTGTACACGTATCAATAAAAAAATCTGCCTAAAGAAGAATTTTTGCAATAAATCATCGTTTAACGGTAACAACAATTGTAGTTGGTCATAACTTCCGCCCTATGGCACCGAACCGTCTGAAAATTAGAATTCTTACTGAGAATCATGGTCTGTACACGAATCAACCAAAACATTTACAGAGAATTATTTTAAAAAAATCATCCTTTTAACACTTGGGTTCGGTCGTTTTAGCACTTAGGGTCGGACGTTTGAACACTTGGGGTCGCTCAAAACTTTGGCTATATGGCTCCGAACCGTCTGAAATTTTGGATTTTTACTTAGAATCATGGTCTGTACACGAATTAATCCAAAAATCATTGACAAGAAGAATTTTTGCAAAAAACATCGTTTTACAAGCGCTTTGTAACAACAATTGTTGTCTGTCATATCTTCCGCCCTTTAGCTCCGAACCGACTGATATTTTGGATTCTTACTAAGAATCATGGTCTGTACACGAATCAATCAAAAAAATCTACAAAGAGAATTTTTTTTAAATCATCGTTTTTACACTTGGGTTTGGTCGTTTTAGCACTTAGGGTCGGACGTTTGAACACTTGGGGTCTGTCAAATCTTTGGCTTTTTGCTCCGAGCCGTCTGAAATTTTGGGTTCTTACTAAGAATCATGGTCTGCACATAAATCAATCAAAAAATCTACAAAGAAAATTTTTTTAATGTTCGTTTTAACTTTGGCCCTATGGCTTCGACAATCATGGTCTGTACACGAATCAAGCAATAAATCTGCCAAAATAAGAATTTTTGAAAAAAATCATCTTTTAACGGTAACAACAATTGTGGTCGGTCATAACTTCCGCCCATGGCACCGAACCGTCTGAAAATTTGAATTCTCACTGAAAATCATCACGAATTCACGAATCAAACTAAAAATCTACAGAGAATTATTTTTAAAAATATCATCCTTTTAACACTTGAGTTGGGTCGTTTTAGCACTTAGGGTCGGACGTTTGAACACTTGGGGTCGGTCAAAACTTTGGCTTTATGGCTCCAAACCGTCTGAAATTTTGGAATTTTACTAAGAATCGTGGTCTGTACACGAATCAATAAAATAATAACTACATGCCACCTCAGAACAGGAAATCCTAGTGAGGAGGTCTGTGAAAAAAAAAATGAATCTATACTTATACTTTACATTATACATATATGTACAAACCTTGCTATTGAAACTAATAATAAATAAATAAATAAATAAAAATATACAAAGAGAATTTTTTTTAAAAAGATCAATGTTTTAACACTAGGGTTCGGTCGTTTTAGCACTTAGGATCTGAAATTTTGATTTTTACTAAGAATCGTAAATCGTAGTCTGTACACGAATCAAGCATAAAATCGGCCAAAAGAAGAATTTTTTCAAAAAAACATCGTTTTACGGGCGCTTTGTAATAACAATTGTTGTCGGTCATAACTTCCGCCCTATAGCACCGAACCGACTGATATTTTGTATTCTTACTAAGAATCGTGGACTGAACACGAATCAAAAATTTACAGAGAATTATTAAAAAAATAAAATTAGTTTTACCACTTGGGTTTCGTCATTTTAGCACTTGGGGTTGGTCAAAACTTTGGCTTTATGGCTTCTAACCGTCTGAAATTTTGGATTTTTACTAAGAATCATAGTCTCTGCACAAATCAATCAAAAAATCTGCCAAAAGAAGAATTTTTTCAAAAAAACATCGTTTTACGGGCGCTTTGTAATAACAATTGTTGTCGGTCATAACTTTCGCCCTAAAGCACTGAACCGACTGATATTTTGGATTCTTTTTAAGTATCATGGTCTGTAAACGAATCAATCAAAAATCTACAGAGAATTATTTAAAAAAAAAAAACATCTTTTTAACACTTGGGTTCGGTCGTTTTAGCACTTAGGGTCAGACGTTTGAACACTTGCGGTAGGTCAAATCTTTGGCTTTATGGCTTCGAACCGTCTGAAATTTTGGATTTTTACTATGAATCATGGCCTTCACACGAATCAAGCTAAAAATTTACAGATAATTATTTAAAAAAAAAAAATCGTTTTACCACTTGAGTTTCGTCATTTTAGCACTTGGGGTCGGTCAAAACTTTATGGCTTCGAACCGTCTGAAATTTTGGATTCTTACTAAGAATCATGGTCTGTACACGAATCAATCAAAAAATCTACAAAGCTAATTTTTTTTTAAATTCGTTTTAATTTTGGCCCTATGGCTTCGAGAATCATGGTCTGTACACGTATCAATAAAAAAATCTGCCTAAAGAAGAATTTTTGCAATAAATCATCGTTTAACGGTAACAACAATTGTAGTCGGTCATAACTTCCGCCCTATGGCACCGAACCGTCTGAAAATTAGAATTCTTACTAAGAATCATGGTCTGAACATGAATCAATCAAAAAATCTACATAGTTTTTTTTTTTATATATTTTTCGTTTTAACACTTGGGTTTTGTCATTTTAGCACTTGTGGTCGTACGTTTGAACACTTGGGGTCTGTCAAAACTTTGGTTTTATGGCTTCGAACCCTCTGAAATTTTGTATTTTTACTAAGATTCATGGTCCGTACATGAATTAATCAAAAAATATGCCAAAAAAAGAATTTTGCTAAAAACATCGTTTTACGGGCGCTTTGTAAGAACAATTGTTGTGGGTCATAACTTCCGCTCTATCGCACCGATCCGACTGAAAATTAGAATTCTTACTTAGAATCATGGTTTGTACACGAATCAATCAAAAAATCTACAGAAAAAAAATGTTTTAACACTAACTTGGGTTTGTCATTTTAGCACAGCGGTTAATTTTTCTCTTGTTTTGACACTTTCATAAACCTTCCTATACATACTTGTAGAAATAAATTTGAAGTATGAAAATTGCTCAAAAAGGTTAAGTTAGGTTAGGGTTACCGGCTATTTTAAAATTATTTTTTCATAGCTTTTATTGACCTTTCTGAGGTGTTTCTGAGTTGGTTTCTTTATGAGTTGGCATGGAACCGCTAAAACGACCGACCCCAAGTGCTAAAACGTCAGACCCCAAGTGTTAAAACGATGATTTTTTAAAATTCTTTTTTTGGCAGGGTTTTTTGGTTGATACGTGTAAAAACCATGATTCTTAGTAAGAATCCAAAATTTCAGTCGGTTTTATGCTATAAAATTAAACGAACGACCGCAAGTGCTAAAACGACTGAGCCCAAGTGTTAAAATGATGATTTTTTTTTTAAATTCTTCCATTGGCAGATACATTAAGCACATCTACCATTGTAACTACATTTGGAATCGCATTTAATCATATATTACTCGGGAACCATCTTCTATACATCACACAACTAACACACACTTATGATTCAATTAAATTATGATACCGGAAATGATTCCGGCATAGATCTTAACATGAATGTCATTGATGATTTGAACAATCTAAATAACTATAAATGGTGCGCTTACGGAGTTAAAATTATTCACCAAAATATAAGAAGCATTTCTAATATTGACGATTTTTTAATTTTTCTGGATCAATTCAATTACCAATTCGATGTTATAATTTTATCGGAATGCTGGCTTAATAAAGATTACACCTCAAAAGTTATTCACAATTACTCTGAACACCACACAAACATATATCTTAATAAGTCTAGCGGAATCGTTGTATACATCAGAGACGGACTTCAATCTCAAGTTGATGAAATTTTCTTATCACAAGCCAACTGCCTGAAAATTGTTTTGAATAATAATCTATGCATTTTTGCAATATACAGATCACCCTCTTTTCAAAATATTGATACTTTTCTGAATTCACTCCAATCAATTATCAACAGCTCAAAAAACATAGAACGACAAATAATTATAGGCGACCTCAACATCAATACAATTACTGAATACCACCGCCAATCCAACGATTACCTATGTCTACTAACTGAAAATGGGTTCATTCAGACAATTATCAGCCCTACTCGTGAGCAGGGCAAGAGTAAATCTTGTCTTGACCACATCAACGTCAAAAAAATTAACCATGTTGACTCATTTGTCATTCACTCTACAATCTCAGATCACTATACAACAGCACTCTGCCTTAAAAACAAATCTCCTAATCCTGCTAAAATTAAACATGTTGCAAGAATAAACTATAATAATTTAATTGAGGACTTGAGCTCAGAAAACTAGCAAAATGTTCTAGACCAATCTGATGCCGACTCATCGATGAATGAATTTATCACTAAATTACATTCATATATTTCTAAACATACAAGCAATAAACTTATACCGCATAAACAAATGAAACTTACGCCATGGATCACCCCTGGCCTTATCAAATCGATTAACATTAGGAACCAACTTCATGAAAAGGCGAATAGGTGCCCTGAGAATATTATAGTACAAGCTCATTACAAAAAATATAGGAACTTTTGCAAAAAACTAATAAAATCGGCCAAAGAAAATTATTATAAAAAATTCATTTACGAAAATAACTGTACTCCAAAACGTTTATGGGAAGCATTTCGCAATATAACTAAAACAAAAATAAATAAATCTTCCGAAATTAAATCACTGAACATCAATAACGTGAACACTTCAGACCCAAAAAACATTGCGAATTTTGCCAATAATTATTTCACGTCAGTGGGAGTCACACTTGCGAAAAAAATTCTCAACAATCTTAATACAACAGAATCCGATCTCGCTAAGTTAACAATTTCTAATTTCGGTCATAAATTAGACAATATCCAAACAACTTCAAACGAAGTCATAAATATAATTGACGAACTCAAGTCATCGAATGCTTGTGGTCCTGATAACGTTTCATCAATTCTGCTAAAAAGTATTAAATCGTTCATAGCAACTCCAATCGCGTATATTTCCAATCTAAGCTTCAATTCAGGAAAATTTCCAAATCATTTAAAACACTCTATTGTTATTCTGCTTCACAAAAATGGAGATAAATCGCAGATACACAATTACCGGCCAATTTCTTTGCTCAATTCTATTTCGAAAATTGTAAAGAATCGTCTCAGTCATTACCTTGAAAAAAACAATATCCTTTCCAATAGACAGTATGGCTTCAGACCAGGATTGAGCACTGAAAATGCAATTACAAACCTGACGAAAATCATCTCCAACAATATCGATAGAGGAAGAAAATGCATTGCGCTCTTCTTGGATCTATCCAAAGCGTTCGACACCATCTCACACAAAATTCTCTTGAAAAAACTACAGCGCATCGGCATTCAGGGTCAGCTACTTAAGTGGTTAGGTAGTTATATAGAAAATAGGAGCCAGAGAGTGAATATTAACGATACTCTAAGCGATCCGGCTGATATTAACTTTGGTGTACCTCAAGGAAGCACTCTAGGACCACTTTTGTTCAATATCTATATAAATGAATTATGTAACAGTTCATTTGCCGATCATATTATCACCTTTGCCGATGACACAGTATTATTATTTGAAGGCAAAAATTGGAATGAAGTTCATAATAATTCAGAAATTGGTATCAACAAGGTAAAACAATGGCTAGATAATAATCTTCTCACTCTCAACACTGACAAAACTAAATTCATTCGCTTCAGTGCAACTCAAGCGAGACAACCAAGAGAAACTCAAAGAATTATTATACACCATTGCAATGACCCAAACACTTGCAATTGCAATACCTTAGAATATGTGGATAGCATAAAATATCTAGGAATTATCGTAGACAAGAATCTGAGATGGAATGAACATATCGATTCAATCTCCACAAAGGTCAGAAAACTCACGCATCTTTTCATGGCTATTAGAAATATTCTATGCGCAAAAGATCTAAAACTAATGTACTATGCCATGTGCAACTCATTACTTGAATATGCATCTTTAGGATGGGGAGGATGTACCAAATCAATACTGGACCCCTTAGCCAAAGCACAGAAATCACTTCTAAGGGTCATACTTAAAAAAACATTTAGATACCCCAGTAATGATTTATTCAAAGAGATAGGAGTTCTGGATGTGAGGCAACTATTTATAAGAAAAGTTATATTATACACACAAAAATATCGTCACCTCTTCCCCTCCGTAGAACATTATCACAACACCCGACATGCAGGGAGGAATCCAATAGTTCCACTTGCTACTATGACATCCCTTGCTCAAAGACAATATTCTTACCTAGGTCCAAAAATGTTCAACCTTATACCCGGTTCTTGGAAATTGAAAAGTGCAAGCGTCCTGCGTAAATTAGTCAATGATTGGATTCTGAACTTAGGGAGAGTCGAAAGTGAACGTATGCTGTATAACTGGTAAACAAAATCACTTAACTTTCCTGATCACTAGACCAAAATTCCCACCACAGTTCATTGAGTTCAATGTTTCGACATCCTTTCTGATGTTTTTATACATGGGATTTATGGTTATGCGCCCCTGAAGCCTGTCTGCTCCGTGTAGGTGTAGGTATATCACCGCTGTAAAGCGTTGACATGCACGTCGCACGTCGCTAACTCTGTGTGAAACTTGGTACCTTACAACGGTAATGATTAATGATTTATAATAAACAAATAATACCTACATAACAAAACATGTATGGCGTACGAAGTAATGCACCAATTTCACCAAAGTAGCACTAAATTTGGTACTATTTTATTATATTATATTATATTCATAGTTTATATTTCTATCTATATTTATAGTTATTGTTTTTATATTTTAGCAGGAGAAACATACTGTCGTACTTATAATATAATACTGTATAAACATGTTTTAAATCAGTGAAAATAATTTGTAGCTACAAAAATCATTGCAGTTTCATCGCTCAAAAAAATCATATAGACTATTACGTTCGTTATTATATCTAATATTGTAAATTTTAATATAGTTTCTCCTATAAGTGTACTTGTATTAAAAGTTCAAACTCCTAAACACATAACCTAATATAATTTCATTTCTTTATGTTGTAAATCTTTTGTAATTCCTCCATCTTGTTCTTTTAATTCCTCCATATTGTAAATCTGAATGTATTATACATATGTTACCAGGTTAATTCGGTAAATCCGATTATAATATTTACTACCAGATTACCTTTCTACTTTGTCACAAAAAAATGTATGTGTACTTATATTTATATATTTTATATACATTTTCTTTATTACACACCTTAGCTTCAGAGAAAAATGAAATTTTCAGTTTTTTTTTTGTTTTTGTTGTGTAATTATGTACATTTCAGGTATAATATGAACTAACATGTCAATTTGTCTGTCCTGGAACGGGAAACTTTCCTAGTTGGACAGGCAAAGCTTCCTAATTGTAATGTGTACTTTCTTTTGTATCTATAATAAATAAATAAAATATATGATTGATTCACGTACAAACCATGTTTCTTAGTAAGAATCCAAAATTTCGGTCGCCTCGAAGGCATAGGGTGTAAGATAACTTACACCCTATGCCTTCGAGGCGGTCATAAGACCGACAAAAAAGTTGTTACAAAGCGCCCGTAAAATGTTGATTTTTTTAATAAATTTTCTTTTGGAAATTTTTTATCGATTCGTGTACGGCCCATAATTCTTTGTAAGAATCCAAAATTTCAGTCGGTTCTGTGCAATAGGGCCCGTGTTATGACCGACGGGTATAACTTGGGCCATAAGGCAACGAACCGACTGAAATTTTGGATTCTTACTAAAAATTATGGTCTGTACACGACTCGATAAAAAAAATCCGCCAAAAGAACAATTTTTAAAAATATCATCGCTTTAACCCTTGGGGTCGGTCGTTTAAGCACTTGGGGTCGGTCGTTTAAAACTTGGGGTCGGTCATAACTTCGGCCCTATGGCACCAAACCGACTGAAATTTTGGATTTTTACTAAGAATTACGATAAGTATACGAATCATTCAAATTTGCCAAAATAAGAATTTGAAAAAAAAAAATCATCGTTCTGTTAAAACGATGTTTTTTTTTAAACGACCAAGTTTTAAACGACTGACCCCATGTGCTTAAACCACCGACCCCAAGCGATGATATTTTTAAAAATTATTAAGGCATAGGGTTTAAGTTATGACCGACAACAATGGTGTTACAAAGCGCCTGTAAAATAATGATTTTTTTTTGGAAAATTCGTGTTCGTGTTCGGACCATAATTCTTAGTAAGAATCAAAACTTTAGTCGGTTCGGTGCCAAACGGCCATAGTTATGACCGACCCCAAGTTTTAAAATTACCTGCCCCAAGTGCTAAAACGACCGACCCCAAGTGTTAAAATGATGAAACTTTTTTAATTATTTTTTTGACACATTTTTTGGTTGATACGTGTAAAGACCATGATTTTTAGTAAGAATCAAAAATTACAGTGGCCTCGAAGGCATAGGGTTTAAGTTATGACCGACAACAATGGTGTTACAAAGCGCTTGTAAAATGATGATTTTTTTAATAATTATTCTTTTGGAAAATTTTTATCGATTCGTGTACGGACCATAATTCTTAGTAAGAACCCAAAATTTCAGCCAATTCGGTTCAATAGGTCCCAAGTTAAGACCGACCCCAAGTGTTAAAACGATGATTTTTTTTAAAAATTCTTCTTTTGGCAGATTTTTTTGATTAATTCTTTTACAGACCATGATTAAGTAAGAATCCAAAATTTCAGTCGGCTCGGTGGCATATAGTCTATGTTATGACCGACAAGAATGTTGTTACAAAGCGCCCGTAAAATGATGATTTTTTTAATAATTATTATTACGGAATTATTTTTATCAATTTATGTACAGACTATAATTATTAGTAAGAATCCAAAATTTCAGTCGGTTCGGTGTAATAGGGTCAAATTTATGAACAACCCCAAATTTTAAAACGAACAACCCTAAGTGCTAAAACGACCGACACCAAGTGTTAAAGAGATGATATTTTTTTATTATTTTTTTGGCACATTTTTTTGGTTGATACGTGTAAAGACCATGATTCATCATGGTTCGGTGCCAAAGGGCTTAAGTTATGACCGACCCCAAGTTTTAAAACGACCGACCACAAGTGCTAAAACTTCCAACCCCAACTGCTAAATCGTCCGACCCCAAGTGTTAAAACAATGATTTTTTTTTTAAATTCTTCTTTTGGTAGATTTTTTGGTTGATTCGTGTATAGACCATGATTTAGTAAGAATCCAAAATTTCAGTCGGCTAGGTGGCATAGGGTCTAAGCTATGACCGACAAGAATGTTGTTACAAAGCGCCCGTAAAATGATGATTTTTTTAACAATTATTATTTTGGAATTATTTTTATCAATTTATGTACAGACTATAATTATTAGTAAAAATCCAAAATTCCAGTCGGTTCGGTGTAATAGTGTCAAATTTATGAACAATCCCAAATTTTAAAACTAACGACCATAAGTGCTTAAACGACCGACACTAAGTGTTAAAATGATGATATTTTTTTATTATTTTTTTAGCACATTTTTTTGGTTGATACGTGTAAAGACCATGATTCTTAGTTAAGAATCCGAAATTTCAGTCGGCTCGGTGCCAAAGGGCTTAAGTTATGACCGACCCCAAGTTTTAAAACGACCGACCACAAGTGCTAAAACTTCCGACCCCAACTGCTAAATCGTCCGACCCCAAGTGTTGAAACAATGATTTTTTTTTTAATTCTTCTTTTGGTAGATTTTTTGGTTGATTCGTGTATAGACCATGATTTAGTAAGAATCCAAAATTTCAGTCAGTCCGACCACAAGTGTTGTTACAAAGCGCCCGTAAATTGATGATTATTCCTTTGTAATTTTTTTTATTGATTCGTGTACAGACCATAATTCTTGGTAAGAATCCAAAATTTCAGTCGGTTCGGTGCCATAGGGCCGAACTAATGCCCGACTTCAAGTGGTAATACGAACGATCCCAAGTGTTAAAATGTTTTTTTTTTTTAAATTCTTCTTTGGGAAGATTTTTTGATAGAGTTGTGTACAGAATATGATTCTTATTAAGAATCCAGTCGGTTCGGGGCATAGGGTCTAAATTATAACCGACCACAAGTATTTTTGCAAAGCGCCCGGAAAACGATGAATATCTTAAAAATTATTCTTTTGGAATATTTTTGATTTATTCGTGTACAGACCATGATTCTTAGTAAGAATCCAATATTTCGGTCGGTTCAGTGCCATAAGGCCAACTTCTATATGGGTCATCAATATGGGCTTATTCTCAGCTACACCGAGTCACTGTCGTACTTCCTTACGATTTAAGTTTTCCTTCCAAAGTATTATATAATAGGTAGGTACTTTGTCGCTTGTCTGAATTCTTGATACAGCCGTTCAAATTTTGAATTATTATATTATAAATTAATTTTATTTTTATTAAAACTGTTTTCTGAAAAATATTGTAATATAGGTAGGTAATTTATCACTCTTCGAAATAATATAAATAATAAATAACTGATTACAGTTCCAATTTTGAAAATTACACTTAATTATAAAACAAATCTGAGTTTGGATTGGAACCGGATTTTTATTCACAGGCAGAACCAAAACCGAAATTCGTCCGATACCATTAAGTAGCGGTTCTATGATTGTATTACGAGAATGAATTATTTGCGGTGCCAAAACAATCAGGCCAGAATTAAAATTAGTGTCCACCACTGCAACATATCCTGCAATTACGGAGGTTGAATAAATTGATCCTAAACGTAAAAAGCAATTAAGTTATTATATAAGGGTCGGTCAAATCTTTGGCTTTATGGCTTCGAACCGTCTGAAATTTTGGATTTTTACTAAGAATCATGGTCTTCACACGAATCAAGCTAAAAATTTACAGATAATTAAATAAAAAAAAAATTCGTTTTACCACTTGAGTTTCGTCATTTTAGCACTTGGGGTCGGTCAAAACTTTGGCTTTATGGCTTCGAACCGTCTGAAATTTTGGATTCTTACTAAGAATCATGGTTGTACACGAATCAATCAAAAAATCTACAAAGCTAATTTTTTTTTAAATTCGTTTTAATTTTGGCCCTATGGCTTCGACAATCATGGTCTGTACATGATCAAGCAATAAATCTGCCAAAATAAGAATTTTTGAAAAAATCATCTTTTAACGGTAACAACAATTGTGGTCGGTCATAACTTCCGCCCATGGCACCGAACCGTCTGAAAATTTGAATTCTCACTGAGAATCATCGTCTGTTCACGAATCAAACTAAAAATCTACAGAGAATTATTTTTAAAAATATCATCCTTTTAACACTTGAGTTGGGTCGTTTTAGCACTTAGGGTCGGACGTTTGAACACTTGGGGTCGGTCAAAACTTTGGCTTTATGGCTCCGAACCGTATGAAATTTTGGAATTTTACTAAGAATCGTGGTCGGTACACGAATCAATAAAATAATATACAAAGAGAATTTTTTTTTGATAGATCAACGTTTTAACACTAGGATTCGGTCGTTTTAGCACTTAGGATCGGACGTATGAATACTTGGGGTCTGTCAAAACTTTGGTTTTATGGCTCCGAACCGTCTGAAATTTTGGATTTTTACTAAGAACAATGGTCTGTACACGAATCAAGCCAAAAATCGGCCAAAAGAAGAATTTTTTCAAAAACACATCGTTTTACGGGCGCTTTTTAACAACAATTGTGGTCGGTCATAATTTCCGCCCTATGGCACCGAACCTTTTGAAAATTTGAATTCTTACTGAGAATCATGGTCTGTACAGGAATCAATAAAGTAATAACTACATGCCACCTCAGAACAGGAAATCCTAGTGAGGAGGTCTGTGAAAAAAAAAATGAATCTATACTTATACTATACATTATACATATATGTACAAACCTTGCTATTGAAACTAATAATAAATAAATAAATAAATAAAAATATACAAAGAGAATTTTTTTTAAAAAGATCAATGTTTTAACACTAGGGTTCGGTCGTTTTAGCACTTAGGATCTGAAATTTTGATTTTTACTAAGAATCGTAAATCGTAGTCTGTACACGAATCAAGCATAAAATCGGCCAAAAGAAGAATTTTTTCAAAAAAACATCGTTTTACGGGCGCTTTGTAATAACAATTGTTGTCGGTCATAACTTCCGCCCTATAGCACCGAACCGACTGATATTTTGGATTCTTACTAAGAATCATGGTCTGAACATGAATCAATCAAAAAATCTACATAGTTTTTTTTTTTATATATTTTTCGTTTTAACACTTGGGTTTTGTCATTTTAGCACTTGTGGTCGTACGTTTGAACACTTGGGGTCTGTCAAAACTTTGGTTTTATGGCTTCGAACCGTCTGAAATTTTGTATTTTTACTAAGATTCATGGTCTGTACATGAATTCATCAAAAAATATGCCAAAAAAAGAATTTTGCTAAAAACATCGTTTTACGGGCGCTTTGTAAGAACAATTGTTGTCGGTCATAACTTCCGCTCTATCGCACCGATCCGACTGAAAATTAGAATTCTTACTTAGAATCATGGTTTCATTTTATTCACGAATCAATCAAAAAATCTACAGAAAAAAATGTTTTAACACTAACTTGGGTTTGTCATTTTAGCACAGCGGTTAATTTTTCTATTGTTTTGACACTTTCATAATATACATACTTGTAGAAATAAATTTGAAGTATGATAATTCAAGTTTATTATTTCCAACAGTAATTCTTGATTTTTTTGCCCGTCCGCCCCTTTGCCCCCCCCAGGAAAAAATCCTGGATCCGCCCTGTAAAGGGATGAAGTTATATAACAAGCTACCAGAAACTTTAAAGTCCACACCAATAGGAAAGTTCCAGATGTGTAGGAGCTACATAAAACTACATGAAATTTAGTGGTCAATATGAAATATTATAATCAATTAGAAATTTGTATAGGTACTTAAATGTACGAATAACTAAAATAAAATTAGAAAAAAAAACATGATTCTTAGTAAGAATCCAATATTTCAGTCTGGTTGGGTGCTGATTGATTGATTTGAACGATGATTTTTTTAAATTCTTGTTTTGGGATTTTTTTTTGGTGGATTCGTGTAAAGATCATGATTCTTGGTAAGAATCCAAAATTTTAGTCTGCTCGATGGCATAGGGTCTCAGTTGTGACCGACCACAAGTGTTGTTACAATGCGCTCTTAAAAACGATGATTTTTAAAAAATTATTCTTTTGGAATTTTTTTGTCGATTCGTTAACAAACCATAATTCTTAGTAAGAATCCAAAACTTCAGTCGGTTCGGTGCCAAACGGCCATAGTTATGAACGACCCCAAGTTTTAAAATTACCGACCCTAAGTGTAAAAATGAAGGGGGTCGAAGGGTTGGTAGGTCGTGGTGGGACACATCAAGCTGGATGGTGTGCGCCTCAAAAAATGCCACAAAGGACGTTGCTGCATCAGCAGCACTACCAACAAGTCCAACTCTCTGGCGTCCACGAGCGGTCGTCATGGCCCCGCGACCCCTGGGCAATGTGATCACCGGTGTGGGACGTCCATCCCATCTTCGGGTTCATAGCCGACGGAGAGGGGGCGAATGGCGAAACTCTGGCGCCATAAAACCAGAACCTCCCAGCTAAGGGAAGGAAAACCCCTACAGAAAAACCCTCGCCTCCAGTAAGGGGTTGGGCGAGTGGCTAATAACCACTCCCTGTAAAAATAGCATTATTACGAAACCGGAAACTAAGCCTCGGACAGCGAAAATACCCGGCAGACAACATGGCAATCGAAATATGGACTTGAGAATGGCAACATGGAATGTAAGAACGATGTACAGAGGTGGGGCCCTCAGAGAAGTACTTGGTGAAATGGAAAAGTACAAAGTAGATATATTAGCAGTGCAGGAAACAAGATGGACAGGCACTGATACCTTTGATACTAGAACGCATACAATAATGCACAGTGGCAACGAAAAATACCATGAGTTCGGAGTAGCCTTCATCGTTAACCAAAGATTAAAAAAACAAGTAATTGGTTTTAAGGCTGTAAACGAAAGAATATGTATACTTCGTATAAAAACTAAATTCTTTAACATTTCCATCGTAAATGTTCACGCTGAGACAGAAGACAAAGATGAAGTAACTAAGGATACTTTCTATCATAAACTGGAACAGATATATGACACCATACCATCCAATGATATAAAAATGGTAATTGGAGACCTTAATGCAAAAATTGGTCAGGATCCGGCACACCAACAGGTTACAGGAAAAAACAGTCTTCATACGGAAAGCAATAACAATGGATCAAGAGTGATTGACTTTGCAGAATCAAGGAATATGATAATAGCATCAACACAGTTCCCACGGAAGAATATATATAAATGGACATGGACATCACCTGGCGGCAGATACCACAACCAAATAGACCATATCCTAATTGAAAGAAGAGGGGCGACCAGTATCACAAATGTAAGAAGCTACAGAGGAGCTAACTGTGATTCGGATCACTATTTGGTAGTAGCATCCTATAGATGCAGAATAGCAAGAGATAGAAGGTCTAATCAGCCAAGTATCCCAAAGCTAAACATCGATGCTCTAAAAACACCAGAAGGATTGGAAAGATATCATGACTCATTGTCAACAAACCTACCAAACCAACTGAGTGATCCGCTCTCCCCAAATGATTTAGAAGAGGATTGGACCAATCTGAGAAATGCACTGCTGACAGCGGCGGAATCAGGCATTGGAAATAGACCAAGACAGGCTAGAAATCCCTGGTTCGATGAGGAGTGCATACAGAGCGTCTGCAAGAAAAATGTTCTTAAAAAATTATGTATAGAAAGAGGAACTAGAGCAAAAAGACAAGCCTACGAACAAGCACGAAGAGATGCTAACAATTTAATTAAAAGAAAGAAGAGATTGTATTTTAACAACATATTGTTGAAAATGGAACATGACTTTGCAAATAACAATCCACGTGAGGCATATAAAGGCGTCAACGCATTTAAAAAGGGCTTCAAACCCAACACATCTCTGTGCAGAGATAGTAATGGAGACATAATAGGAGATAAGGAAAAGATCAAGACTAGGTGGAAAGAATATTTTCAACAGCTCTTAAATCCCAATAACAACCTGACAGTCGAACCAACTCCAATTCCGGACGAGCTAAATAGTGATGAAACAACGAGAGCGCCATCAATGGCAGAAATAAGGGCTGCCCTAAAGAAATTGAAAAACAATAAAACTCCGGGAGGAGATAATATCCCTGCAGAGCTCTATAAATATGGAAACGAACAACTGAAGAACCTGCTACACAATCTCATTGTGAAAATATGGACCGCCGAAAGAGTACCAGAAGAATGGAAAACTAGCATAATATGCCCCATACATAAAAAGGGAGACAAATTGAAGAGTGAAAATCACAGAGGAATATCTTTACTTTGTACAGCGTATAAAATTTTCACAATGATTTTGAAAGAAAGACTAGAACATTACTCAGAAAACTTACTAGGAGAATATCAGGCAGGGTTCAGGAGGGGGAGATCCACCACTGATCAACTCTTCACTACTCGACAAATCCTGACAAAATGCTGGGAATTCGATATAGATATATACCAACTATTTGTTGACTTCAAACAGGCGTATGACAGTATAGATAGGGAGAAAATATATGAAATACTCCTCAATTTTGGAATACCGCCCAAAATAGTCAAGCTTGTAAAAGCAACAATGGTCGGATCACGGTGTCGAGTAAGGATAGGAGGTGAAACAACGGAGGATTTTAACGTCTCCCAGGGGCTGAAACAAGGTGATGGCTTAGCACCCACCCTTTTCAATATTGTACTGGAGCACGTCGTGAGGAAGACAATGATCAGTACCGACTCAAACATCTGCTACAGAAGCAATCAAATAGTTGGCTACGCAGATGACCTTAACATTGTCGGAAGATCCCTACAGGCTGTAAGAGAAGTGTTTGACCCTTTGGAGACTGCGGCAAGAGAGGTGGGTTTGCAAATCAATGAAAATAAAACAAAAATCATGATGCAAACCAGAACCCCTCATCGCAGAATAAAAGACAAAGTGAAATTCAAAGACAATTATAATTTCGAAGTGGTCAAAGAGTTTACCTACCTGGGCTCCATCATAACGCAGGACAATGAAGACCCAGTAGAAGTAAGAAAGCGCATTACAGCCGCTAACAAAACTTACTTCGCGTTGCTGCCAGTGTTCAAATCCCGAAACGTCCATAGGAAAACCAAAATAACCTTATACAAAACAATTATCAGAACGGTCTTGGCCTATGGATGTGAGGCGGGAACACTGACAGCAAAGTCAGCGGAACGGCTGGACATCTTCGAAAGAAAGGTACTTCGAAGAATCTTAGGAGCGGTGCGAGAGGGAGAGGCATGGAGAATCCGCCACAATAATGAGCTCTATGATATTTACCAAGCTCCCAGACTCTCCACCCATTTAAGACTCCAAAGATTAAGATGGGCCGGACATGTGCACCGAATGCCAAGCACACGAGTACCGAAGAAGGTTCTGACAGGACACCCGGGAGGTAAACGAAAGGCGGGCAGACCTAGACTGAGATGGGAGGATGATGTCAGGAAGGATGCAAGAGGATTACTCCATGTTGCAGATTGGAAGACGACGGCCGAGGACAGAGGGCGGTGGAGGCTTATTTTGAAGGAGGCCAAGGCTCGAAATGGGCTGTAGCGCCATTGAAGAAGAAGAAGAAGAAGAAGTGTAAAAATGACCAATCCCAAGTGTTAAAATGATGATATTTTTTTAATTATCTTTTGGCACATTTTTTTGGTTGATATGTGTAAAGACCCTGATTCTTAGTAAGAATCCAAAATTTCGGTCTTCTCGGTGGCATAGGGTCTAAGTTATGACCGACCACAAGTGGTGTTACAAAGTGCCTGTAAAATGATGATTTTTAATAAATTATTCCTTTGTAATTTTTTTATTGATTCGTGTACAGACCATAATTCTTAGAAAGAATCCAAAATTTCAGTCGATTCGGTGCAATAGGCCCAAATTTATGAACGACCCCAAAAATTTAAAACGAACGACCCTAAGTGCTAAAACGTCAGACCCCAAGTGTTAAAACGATGATTTTTTTTAAATTCTTTTTTTTGGCAGGGTTTTTTGGTTGATACGTGTAAAAACCATGATTCTTAGTAAGAATCCAAAATTTCAGTCGGTTTTATGCTATAAAATTAAACGAACGACCCCAAGTGCTAAAACGACTGAGCCCAAGTGTTAAAATGATGATTTTTTTTAAAATTCTTCCATTGGCAGATATATGATTGATTCACGTACAAACCATGTTTCTTAGTAAGAATCCAAAATTTCGGTCGCCTCGAAGGCATAGGGTGTAAGATAACTTACACCCTATGCCTTCGAGGCGGTCATAAGACCGACAAAAATGTTCTTACAAAGCGCCCGTAAAATGATGATTTTTTTAATAATTTTTCTTTTGGAAATTTTTTATCAATTCGTGTGCAATAGGGCCCATGTTATGACCGACGGTCAATCATAACTTGGGCCATAAGGCAACGAACCGACTGAAATTTTGGATTCTTACTAAAAATTATGGTCTGTACACGACTCGATAAAAAAAAACCGCCAAAAGAATAATTTTTAAAAATATCATCGCTTTAACCCCTGGGGTCGGTCGTTTAAGCACTTGGGGTCGGTCGTTTAAAACTTGGGGTCGGTCATAACTTCGGCCCTATGGCACCAAACAGACTGAAATTTTGGATTTTTACTAAGAATTACGATAAGTATACGAATCATTCAAATTTGCCAAAATAAGAATTTGAAAAAAAAAATCATGTTAAAACGATGTTTTTTTTTAAACGACCAAGTTTTAAACGACTGACCCCATGTGCTTAAACCACCGACCCCAAGCGATGATATTTTTAAAAATTATTAAGGCATAGGGTTTAAGTTATGACCGACAACAATGGTGTTACAAAGCGCCTGTAAAATAATGATTTTTTTTTTGGAAAATTCGTGTTCGTGTTCGGACCATAATTCTTAGTAAGAATCAAAACTTTAGTCGGTTCGGTGCCAAACGGCCATAGTTATGACCGACCCCAAGTTTTAAAATTACCTACCCCAAGTGCTAAAACGACCGACCCCAAGTGTTAAAATGATGAAACTTTTTAAATTATTTTTTTGACACATTTTTTGGTTGATACGTGTAAAGACCATGATTTTTAGTAAGAATCAAAAATTACAGTGGCCTTGAAGGCATAGGGTTTAAGTTATGACCGACAACAATGGTGTTACAAAGCGCTTGTAAAATGATGATTTTTTTAATAATTATTCTTTTGGAAAATTTTTATCGATTCGTGTACGGACCATGATTTAGTAAGAAACCAAAATTTCAGTCGGCTCGGTGTCATAGGGTCAAAGTTATGACCGACAAGAATGTTGTTACAAAGCGCCCGTTAAATGATGATTTTTTAAAAATAATTACTTCTCTGGAAAATTTTATCGATTCGTGTACGGACCATAATTCTTAGTAAGAACCCAAAATTTCAGCCAATTCGGTTCAATAGGTCCCAAGTTAAGACCGACCCCAAGTGTTAAAACAATGATTTTTTTTTTAAATTCTTCTTTTGGCAGATTTTTTTGATTAATTCTTTTACAGACCATGATTAAGTAAGAATCCAAAATTTCAGTCGGCTTGGTGGCATAGGGTCTAAGTTATGACCGACAAGAATGTTGTTACAAAGCGCCCGTAAAATGATGATTTTTTTAACAATTATTATTTTGGAATTATTTTTATCAATTTATGTACAGACTATAATTATTAGTAAAAATCCAAAATTCCAGTCGGTTCGGTGTAATAGTGTCAAATTTATGAACAACCCCAAATTTTAAAACTAACGACCATAAGTGCTAAAACGACCGACACCAAGTGTTAAAATGATGATATTTTTTTAATTATTTTTTTAGCACATTTTTTTGGTTGATACGTGTAAAGACCATGATTCATCATGGTTCGGTGCCAAAGGGCTTAAGTTATGACCGACCCCAAGTTTTAAAACGACCGACCACAAGTGCTAAAACTTCCAACCCCAACTGCTAAATCGTCCGACCCCAAGTGTTAAAACAATGATTTTTTTTTTAAATTCTTCTTTTGGTAGATTTTTTGGTTGATTCGTGTATAGACCATGATTTAGTAAGAATCCAAAATTTCAGTCGGCTTGGTGGCATAGGGTCTAAGTTATGACCGACAAGAATGTTGTTACAAAGCGCCCGTAAAATGATGATTTTTTTAACAATTATTATTTTGGAATTATTTTTATCAATTTATGTACAGACTATAATTATTAGTAAAAATCCAAAATTCCAGTCGGTTCGGTGTTATAGTGTCAAATTTATGAACAACCCCAAATTTTAAAACTAACGACCATAAGTGCTAAAACGACCGACACCAAGTGTTAGATGATATTTTTTTATTATTTTTTTAGCACATTTTTTTGGTTGATACGTGTAAAGACCATGATTCTTAGTTAAGAATCCGAAATTTCAGTCGGCTCGGTGCCAAAGGGCTTAAGTTATGACCGACCCCAAGTTTTAAAACGACCGACCACAAGTGCTAAAACTTCCGACCCCAACTGCTAAATCGTCCGACCCCAAGTGTTAAAACAATGATTTTTTTTTAAATTCTTTTTTTGGTAGATTTTTTGGTTGATTCGTGTATAGACCATGATTTAGTAAGAATCCAAAATTTCAGTCAGTCCGACCACAAGTGTTGTTACAAAGCGCCCGTAAATTGATGATTTTTAATAAATTATTCCTTTGTAATTTTTTTTATTGATTCGTGTACAGACCATAATTCTTGGTAAGAATCCAAAATTTCAGTCGGTTCGGTGCCATAGGGCCGAACTAATGCCCGACTTCAAGTGGTAATACGAACGATCCCAAGTGTTAAAATGTGTTTTTTTTTTTAATTCTTCTTTGGGCAGATTTTTTGATAGAGTTGTGTACAGAATATGATTCTTATTAAGAATCCAGTCGGTTCGGGGCATACGGTCTAAATTATAACCGACCACAAGTATTTTTGCAAAGCGCCTGGAAAGCGATGAATATCTATAAAATTATTCTTTTGGAATATTTTTGATTTATTCGTGTACAGACCATGATTCTTAGTAAGAATCCAATATTTCGGTCGGTTCAGTGCCATAAGGCCAACTTCTATATGGGTCATCAATATGGGCTTATTCTCAGCTATAGGTAGGTACGTGAAAGGGACATCACCTACACCGAGTCACTGTCGTACTTCCTTACGATTTAAGTTTTCCTTCCAAAGTATTATATAATAGGTAGGTACTTTGTCGCTTGCCTGAATTCTTGATACAGCTGTTCAAATTTTGAATTATTATATTATAAATTAAATTTATTTTTTATTATTATTAAAACTGTTTTCTGAAAAAATATTGTAATATAGGTAGGTAACTTATCACTCTTCGAAATAATATAAATAATAAATAACTGATTACAGTTCCAATTTTGAAAATTACACTTAATTATATAACAAATCTGAGTTTGGATTGGAACCGGATTTTTATTCACAGGCAGAACCAAAACCGAAATTCGTCCGATACCATTAAGTAGCGGTTCTATGATTGTATTACGAGAATGAATTATTTGCGGTGCCAAAACAATCAGGCCAGAATTAAAATTAGTGTCCACCGCTGCAACATATCCTGCAATTACGGAATTGATCCTAAACGTAAAAAGCAATTAAGTTATTGAAGTATTTTTCTTTGATTATTATTAGAACATTTATGGAAATCAATCAGGTAATTGATTTCATAAACATAGCTTTATAAAATGCCTAGGAATTATTGGTGCATTTTCAATATATTGTTAATACCCACAAGACATGGCTGGGCTTGTAGGAGGCGATATACCAAATAATGCAATGGCTCTAAGAGTTGCACCAACTATTGAAATAAGAACATCGCGAATTAAACGAATGAAGGACAAATTCTTCAAAGCAAACTCAATCGACAGTGCTCTGACTCCAGTCATGTTGCTTGGACAACTTTTGGGATTGCAGTTTAAATACTTTCGTGAAAATGAAGCCTGGAAAACCAAGCTTGTTATGTTTCTAATGTTGGCGTCATTATTCAATGTCGTCCACTGTTGTTACATAGTGTTGTTTGAAGAGATGGTTTTTGATGGTTTATCTCACCTTATCGACCCCTTCCCTCCTCTGAAATATTCAGTTGAGATCAAGATTTTTATCAGTCTCACCATAGTCTTTTGTCTTTACTTGGCAACATTTTCTGATGCAGCCCGTCACGGTAACAATATGAAGTATTTGGACGCAATTGTTGAAATCTTTAATATATCCGGAGTTGATCTTCATTACTCCAAAATAAAAAGAAGAGTTATTTATGTGATGGTAAAAAAAAACATATTTTATTTTTCCATTTGTCTGCTGAATCATTTGGCTTGGACATGGAAAAATGAAGAAATCAACATAGTCTACCTAATATTGACGTATATTTCATTTTTTCCTTGCGTCCTTTCGACTGCGATCATCTTAAAGTTTTCCGATTTAGTGATGGTAGCCAATAGCAGTTTGCAGATTATTAACGCGGAACTAGCGCTCATCTTTAATAAGAAGTTAACACCGGAAGCAAAGGACTGTAACACACACGTTAAGAAAACTAGGACACGTCAAACGGAGACTTTAAGGCGAATGGAAACGCGTGAAAGGGATTCAATAGTCCTTCAAAGGTTAACTATGTTCTGGAAGGCTTATGACAAGACGTGTGACTATGTTGGGAGTGTCAATGATGCCTATTCCATGAAGCTTCTGATCATCTTCACCTTGTCATTTGCGACAATCGTTTACTATCTGTTTCTGATATGTGCAACATTAGGCTGGACAATGCGAGTCACAATGCAACCTTTGACTTACCCCCTGTTAGTATCTTCCAGCCTGTGGACCATTATGTATATTGACCTATGTTTTACGGCAATCAAAAATTGTTCGGAGTGTAAGGATTTGGTAAGTGAATTTATGGCTTAGTTTCACACTTCTTATTAAATCACTTTTTAAATAACATTCAATTTTGCATAATGTTTGTGGTAAGAGAGGCAGCAACCCTCATAGAAAATAAAAATACTGTGGATGTAACATTTCACGACGACAGCGACCTTGCGACCATCCTTGGCAATCGCCTCTTTCTCCGCATAGCTCTCACTCCAGAAGATAGGTGGAAACTTGAGTGGCAATCGGCTGACTTGAGAAATGCCATCTCGTGCACTACACCACTGAGAGATAGCCTGGGTTTTCACTGCTTCGTTAAATCAGAGCTTATGCAAACATTGGGGTTGCTGTGTAAAGGGTCTTTTTGAGGAGAGGAAGGAGTGAACAAGGGCTTTGAAGAGATTCATGTTGTTGAAGAGAAGACACCGACAAATCATTCCATAGACCAGAGGTGGCTGCCAAATTCAACAGTGGAATGATTCGTAGAAGAATTTCTCTTCCTCCAATTTCCACTTTATACTTATGTGATAATGATATTCTTTCAGGCAGGCAAAACAGCCGCCATTGTCAATAAAATGATGATAACGGAACCAAACGAACGTATCAGAGAAAGAGTAAGATGTTTATTTTTCCCTTATTTGTCACTAGATAAAAAAAAGCTTGGGTACCGGTGCTCTAGACTTGATGCCCTAGATTAGCGGTTGTCAAACTTTTTTACTACAAATTTGTTGTACCCCGTATCCTTCAGTTATCTTGTGTACTCGTGTAATGAAAGACATGTTTCATTTGTAATTTTTTAATACTCTCATGATAACTCTCTTTGTTACAACTCATCTAGTTTAATATCCCTTCCCGTAGACTCCGAAATAATGAATTGCTGTTCCTCAATCAACATTCTACTAATTATGGATACCATTCTCCCTTATCCAGAATGTCGAGACTTGTCAACGCAAGTCAAAGCATTGAAATTTTTGGTGTGCAACTAAATGACTTTCGGCAGTCGATAAGCAATATTTAATTCATGCTTTGACTTGTAGTCTCTTCTATATGTACTTTTTACATTTTATATTATCATTGCTATTCATTTTTATGTGCTCTCCGTTCACTGTCTTCTCTGCTTTTTTATTCGTGTTATTATTGTGTTTTTAATGGACTATCGTCCGTAAATTAATAAGTTGATTATTACATGAATGATTGATTCCAAATTTGAAAATGAAACTCAAATTCAAATAAAATTTGAGTTCATTGAACCAGATTTCTCAGATACTCAACTACTGACAGACTAATGAAGTTATTATGCTTGAAGATGATATTATCATATTGCGGAACAACGAATAGGTAATGGTCTCACACGAGAACCATCATAATATAATATGTGGAAGATACTCTTAGTATCGCCCCGGTGTAAGACCACCAATACAAGCGTATAGGAGAGTATAGGTGTCGTGTGAGACTAGTGTAAAGTTTTAAGGTAAAGAACTGGTAAAAGAAAGACTCATCTTCAGGACAATTTTTAAGGGACTCTTGAGTTTATTGATTCTATTTCCAATTACATTTTTATAATCGAAAGATGCAAACTACCCGAGACAGACCAAGGAGTTAGTAGTTAATTAGGTGTGGTTTCAGCGAAGCGACGAGGAGAAAGAGGTATATCCCCTTAAAAAACCGCCATTTATAGAACAATCTCCTTGGCTGGCCCGAGCCTTGTACCTTCCGGTGACATCTGTTGATAATTTATCTAACTAGCTATGAGAGTTCTCACCTAATGTTTTTACGTAGGATCTCGAGAGGTGTGAGTCCTGGCTAAATTCGATTTTTAAAGGTCTGAATTTCAGACAACTAGTTTAATGTGTTTTGCAGCTCCACCTGTTTTCAACCTACATGCTTGACCGGCAGCCAGAATTTGTCGTCCTAGGACTCTTCCCCATAGACAACACTCTACTCTTTATGGTACGTATTTTAAACAAACAATCTTGAGGGGTAACAAAATATTTATCCAAAAAACTTTTAGTTTTGTGTTTCGTTGTATTAAATAATAATAATAATATATCTTTATTGAACAAAAAAAATTAAGATTTATAAATACAAAAACAAAAAGTACATCATAAGTACAGTAAAAGTACAGTTTAAAAGTTGGATGAGTACAAAAGTTAATAACAGAAAACAAAATACATATATCCAGTAGGTACTTAAACAATAGAGATTTATAATTATAAATTTAGGTTTCTCGTAACCTGCCTCACTAGGCTAGCCTGTGTTGAGGCAGTAATTTTCCGTCAATTTATTATACTGTGAACATACCTACACTTATATTAGAATTAAATCACGCAATACAATGGTTGCATCACATTTTTTTATACTAATTGGAAGAATGTTGTAAAGCCTTGTTGCAAGGTATCTGAAGCTTCGTTGACCAAAAGTAGTATGAGTTATGGGAATTTGTAGTAAATCTTTGTTATTGTTTCGAGTACAGCGAGTATTTAATCTTTTTTCATAGTATTTATGTATATTTGTATATAGGTAGATGAGTGAGGATTGTTTTTGCATATATCTGCCGAACGTCAAACACATTCATAATATTGAAGATTAAGTTCGAGTCTGTAATTAGAGGTAGTCTAAGAATTAATTTTATAATAGTTTTCTGTGCCTTTATGATTGGGTCTAGTGCTGATGCAGTACCGCCTCCCCATGCTATGATACCATACTCAATAATAGAATGACAGACTGCAAAATAAATCATTTTCAAGTGTTGTAAGTCGAGAAAGTTTCGTATCGTTCTGAAAAAGTGCATGGTTTTTCTTATTTTGTTTGCAATTATTTGAGTGTGAATATTCCATTTGAGATATGGATCAATTGTGAGGCAAATGCAATAACAATTATAAAAACCAATAGATAATGTTTCGAATGTTTATTACAACAGTATTTTCCTTCTTTATTTTAGCCGTGTTTGCGCTACCTCCTTCTTTAGCAAACGTTTCGAACAGCGTTACAGTGTCCATCATCAGGGCAGATAATCTAATCTATAACCATATCTAACCTAACCTAACTAACCTAGGGCTAGAACTGAATATAAATAAAACAAAATACCTGCTCATAAGCAAAAATAACGCATTGGATGAACATCTTTATATTGCTGGAACAAAACTGGAGAAGGTACAAAGTTTTGTATACTTGGGCTGCAATGTAAATGATAGATGGGATCCTTCAGTTGAAATCAAATGCCGCATTGAACAAGCTCGTGCAACCTTTATCCGCATGAAAAAATGTTCTGCAGTCATGATCTCAACCTCGGATTACGAATGCGAATGGTCAGATGCTACGTGTTTTGAATATTATTTTATGGAATGGAAGCATGGACGCTTACTGAAGAATTAATTAGGCGACTTGAGGCATTCGAGATGTGGATCTATAGAAGAATACTTCAAATAAGCTGGATGGACAGGGTCACAAATGAAGATGTTATGGTTCGGATGAATAAAGAAAAGGAAGTAATTAAAACCGTTAAAAATCTGAAAACTTCAATATCTTGGACACGTGATGAGACATCCAGAGAAGTATGAGATCCTGCATCTGATAATGCAGGGAAAGATTGCCGGAAGACGGGGCCCTAGAAGAAGGAGAACCTCATGGCTGAAAAACCTGAGACAGTGGTTTGGCCAGTCTACCGTGGAGCTGTTCCGGGCCGCAGTAAACAAAGTCCGCATAGCCAACATGATAGCCAACGTCCGTTGAACGGACAAGGCACAAGAAGAAGAAGAACTAACCTAACTAACCTAACCTAACCTAACATAATCTAACTAACCTATCCTAACCCAACCCAACCTAGGAGGAGGACATAGCGCCATCTGTCATTCAACAACATAAATAATTTCGTTCTCTTTGAAATACGAACAACGGTTAAATTTGTTCATGCAAAAACACTAAAAGCGTGATTAAAAAACGGGAGAGTGGGAGTAGGAGAGTGAACATTTGGGGTTATAGGTATTTTTTAATGCCAAATAAAAAAATCCAAAAAAAAATCAAAAAATTTGAAAATAAATCCGGATAGGGACACCCTAATCACATAGCGGTATGAAATATACTCTACGGCTTAATCTCATACCTACCAAATGTAGGTATTTTTTAATGCCAAATAAAAAAATACAAAAAAAATATCAAAAAATTTGAAAATAAAATCCGGATAGGGACACCCTAATCACATAGCGGTATGAAATATACTTTACGGCTTAATCTCATACCTACCAAATATAATCTCATACCTATAAAAGATTTCATAAAAATCGGTTGAGCCGTTTCGGAGGAGTGCGACCACAAACACCGTGACACGAGATGTTTATATATATATAGATTTGCACGAATAATCTAATAACTTGATTAACCTTTTTTCAGATGGCGGGTTCTGTTACCACATATTTGGTGATTTTAGCACAGTTTTACGTTTCCAATTAGGAAGAAAAATAACATTTTTATTGATCACAAAATAATTCACTATATTAAGAGCGTTTAACCAGTCAGCGGACAAAAACCCACATTTCGTTGAGTTGTTCTTACGATCGTGCGGGGCGGTTACAATGAGAAAGATTAATTATTCTCCGTACCAGCTTTTTAAAATTATAACTCAATATCGAATTTATTTCAATCCAAATTAGCTTTAATTTATACCTTCATCCAAAAATGCTGAAAGGCGTGATGATAAAAACTATTAAAATAATGTACTTTTTGTAATTATTTTTTGATTATAAGTATTTATCATTTTTCAATAATGTCTAAATTTAATAAGAACGTTAAAAAAATCTGAAATATATTAGTAAATACACAAATGGACCAATTTTCGTCAAGAAACACATGTACGTACATATTTTTTAATGATTTTATTGAAACTAAAATTAAAATTCTAAAACATGCGTTTGCTAGATAATGTATTGATTTATTTAACTGCATGATTATATTATTTGAAATGGGTGTGGTATAATACAAAATCTTTTTTGAAAATTTAACAAATCTGCCAACGCGCTATGGAATAACCTTATTATACTAAATATTAAAAAAATATTCTCAAAATTTATTACATGCGAATGCTAGATAAAAGAACAATCTTTCGAAATCCATTTATAATTTTTTGTGGAAAAGAGTCGATACGTCTAAAATCTGATTTGAAAATTACATATTTCTGTTTTTCTCTGGTAATGTCCTCTTAACACCACGGGGTATTGAAAGTCTATCAACTTATTTATATATTGTTTTCAGAATTGATTTTGAAATAAATTTGATATTTGTTACTGCACTTGTGCCTTGTTTGTATTATGTGCACTCTATATTATTAAAATATTGCATCGTAATTTTTTACTCTGCATTTTATGTGTACCTATAAACTGATGTTAAATAAATGGCACCATTTATCTTATCAATCATGTGTATTATTCAATCCTTTCCTTTTATAATACTATAAACGGAAGGGGGCTTCGTTGACAAGATATTGTTCGGTGAGTTCGCAAATTTAAAGCGAGAAAACAAACAGTTTCGTAAAACAGTATAAATGAAGGAAAAAATAGTATGCTTAAAGAGGAATTTACCAAAATTTATAACGAAATGCCACAGAGACTATGATGACAATTGTATGTAGTTGAGCAAAAATCTGGATACTAATACTTTTTATGTTATTTTTTTTTTCTTCAGACCTTAAATTAAAATACTTGGTAAATAATAATATGCTTAAAAAGTGAATGTCACTGACCTCCAGCGTAATATTTCGAAGGTAGTTATTAGTGCAGATTCCTACCTGCACCGGCCTGTATAATTTCGAAGCTAGTTGTAGTGATAGTTGATAAAACAGATTTCTGTATATCATAGTCTGACATATGTGTGTCATTGTTTATTTGTTTTGGTATTAGTTTTTGTGGTTATAAATGCCATGTTCTGTTGAATAAAACGCTTTTTATCTCTTGAAAACAGCTAGAATCAACTAAGTTATGGTTTGTCGGGTCGGGAAAAAGTGTTGTTGTAAAATGTGCTTATAATTTAATAAATCAGTTGAATTAGCCAGTGAAGAATTTTTGCGTCTTTATTGAAGATCTTCTACCATAAAAAACAAAACTAAACATAATCAGAGAAAATTATAAACTGTGTTACGTAATCCGTTTGCTATCGTTAATCTGTTTGTCGTTGATTTGTTAATCTGTTTGCTGAAATCCTCAGCAAAGTCTATGAATTAGCAAAGATCTCTGCATTGTTCAACGCCACAACATCCAAATTATGACCATATCGATTTAAATCAATGCAAATTTGAATATAGTGAAATTAGAAAAAAATTAAAATCCCTTGACCTAAACAAATCGGCTGGCCCTGATGACATTCCTCCAATCTTCTTATCAAAATGCTGATCAGACTTAACTTATCCTCTTACTAAACTTTTTAACTTTTCAATAAAATCTGGCACCTTTCCTAAAAAATGACAAACAAGCTTTCTGTCTCCAATTTTTAAGAAAGGTGATAAATCTGATATTACATACAACTATAGACCTGTATGTATCCAGTCGTCAATTCCGAATAAACTTGAATCTGCTCTGCTCTCTAAACTCTCGCCTGAGATTAATAAGTAATTTCACATCGACAACACGGTTTCATGGCAAACACGGTCTTCAATTCAATGATCAATTAGGAAAGTGTATTTAATACTGGGCATAATCGTCTTCAAACAGACGTAATACAAACAGAATTTAGTAAGGCTTTCGACAAAGTCTCACACAAAATTCTTAAACAAAAATTAAGATCCCTTGGAATAACGGGGTATATTTTGAGATGGTTTGAATGTTACTCATATCTACACAAAAGAAATATAGACTGATGAACTCAATTTGCACTTTCTCACATCTGGGATCGGTACCTATTGTTTTCATTGTTCATCAACGACATTGCGAAAGCGCCCTTGAGGTCATTTTCTCACAAAAATGGCGCTATTAAAATCATCCAATAATAATAATAATTTTTTTATTATTATTATTATTTAAAAAAATACACAGATTTAGAAAATGAGATTAAAAGAATTTGGCATTCTCGGACTATAAAAATATTACCATTTGTTATTTCGGCCACTGGCATAATAACTAGGAATCTGATTTAAAATTTAAGCTTATTAGATTTGTCAAAGAATTTGTATATAAAAATGCAAAAATCAGTAATTTTAAATACATGTGGGATTACAAAAGATTTTTTAAATATTTATATTGAGGGATCAGTAGGATTGATAGGTTCAATTAGGAATTCCACAGAGCCGAACCCTCTGATATGAAAATATCTGGAGTCGGTGAATTATTTTCCCATTTGGTCTCTAGTAGGTTGACTTGTTGTTCTTGTATTGTTTTGTATTTATAATACTTATATAGTGCAATTGCATAGCGTGGGTTGACTAGATGATCATTTGGGGAAGTTTGTGAAAGGGTTTAGTTTTTCCTGTGGGGAAAATTTAACCCGGACATTTAAATCTGGTGCGTAAATAACTACCATTTTTGATGGAGTTACTCGTGTCATAGTTTTATTGGCGGATGATCTTAAAAATTACAAAACAATTGCCTATCCAATGACTGTTACATATAACAATCAAATCTTGTGAGGCTACATGGGAGGTGCATCCTTTGAACTGTTCCTCAATATTATAAAATGTCAAACAATAACTTTTGACCTAATCAAAAATCCTATTAAATATCAATATAGCATCAACAACGTTTTCCTAAAAAGAGTAGTAAAAATTTAGTACCTCGGTATTATTTTTGACAGTAAATTAACTTTTATTCCTCATATATAAATGAAATAACTAACAAGGCCATAAAATGCCAGGGGTTTATTCTGAGGACAGCAAATTTAAAAAAATTGATACCTTTAAATTTCTATTCACGGGGTTGGTGAGAAGTAAATATAGAATATTATTCAACAATCTGGGCCCCATTTTATAAGATTCATGAAACGTACAGCATAAGTTTCTGAGATTTATTAGTTACAAACTAGGAATTCCAATCGAAGATCATAATTATATTAGGGATGTTCACAAATTAAGTGTACTGTGACCATGGCAGACTGTGGTTTTTTAAGGGTTTGCAGCACTTTAAAATTTGGGAGGCGGGTGTGGGTACCGCCACCCCGGAACCATTTATTGGATAACCAACACCTCTGCCATAGGTCACCCCAAGTGGTTCGCTATGTTTGGTGACTTAGCGGGGGATGGGGTGAGATCGGTCCGGGTCTTGACGGCGGATGTGTCTGCCCACCAGCTGCATGGCCGGATCGGGAGACAATTGTTGGGGTAGTCCCTTTGATTTCTCTAGCCGTACTCTCTCGGAACATTGCCTTGCACGGCAATGCGAGGGGTGGATTCATACGTCCATCACTCCTGGATACACCGACCCTCAGATTTCTACCTACCCTTGATACCCTTTTCCTTCCCAGAACTTCCTCTCGTTTCTTTCCTAAAAATACCCTCCACATAGCATCCCCAAAGACGACATAGGCCCTGAGAAGAATTATTTTCCTCAGGGCCTCTTATGTGGAGCTAATGTAAAAAAACTGAATAGTAGAGGGGGTCTTTTGACCAGAACGAGCATCGCAGGAACATGGTAGTACGTAAACTTACTTTACATAAAAGAGTTAAAATTATGGCTAAACCATACAGATGTAAAAACTCTATTTATTTAGTTTTATATCACTTTCTCACAAACTTTACCCCTATTATAACAATGTATATAATTTATTACACTATACACGTATTTAACCGTACACTATTGTATACACTTTTTGTACAAACTGTTAAAACAAATTTTGTTTTTGTTTTATATACCACTATTTGTTTTTTTCTAGGTACTAAATAAAGCTTATTTTAACCATATTACCTACGCACAGGCTGCGCCTTAGTGGGTTCCCAAATTATTGTTATGATTTTCAAAATATAAATTGTAAAATATGGGAAAAAAAGGCATTTAAAAAAAAAAAAAAAAACTCCCGTTATAGTGTCAAAGTGCGTGAAAGATGTCGGCAAAAAATCCCGCCAAGTGCTGTGATCTTTTTACTCACGTAAAAGGATCACAGCACTTACTCACGTAGTAACTAACGGGTGGTAAGATTAAGGTACAGTACGTAAAACATTTCGATCCCCACCATCAAAGAAGTGCTCGAGCCGCCACCGCCGGGTTTCATAGACCAGAAAATAAGTATAATTAAATTGATATTTATCGTAATCAATCCGTGTTCAAACTTAAATTCAGCCCACCTATTAGAATATTTATAATAAAACCATAAATTTCCAGCGCTTGCACCATTTTTCTTAACATTAATTTTACTTTTATTCAACTATTAAACTTTCAAACATTACAACAATCTTGTCGTATTTATTTTTATAATTATAATTTCAATCTTACTTTGATGACTTATTGTGATAACCGTGGCCGGTTATCCCATTACCTCTGGACTCCTTTATGATGGATCCAGATGCCTTTGATATGATGATCTCAGTATGGGGTGTATGTCAATAATAGACGTAGGTAGACTATGTGTATTTAATCCGAGAATACAGTACAAGGTTCTTCTTAGGAAGCTGATAACAAGAGAGGACGAATGGACAACATTCACGCCTTTTATACGTTCCGCATGCTGTCTCACTCATACACGCATGTCTCTTTCATACTGCAAGACATACGTTCACTACATCCCTCCACACTTAAATCTGAAGACAGTTACACAACACGATGCTGATAATTATTTACAATACATAAAATATTCCAATATTTACAATGTAAGTAATTCATTTGTCTCATGTTGAGTCGAGAGCTGAGTCCTGTCTTCATTGACTCATCTGTTTGTCCGTGGTTGTAGTCGGTCCTTCCAATTTCCCGACGTGGAAGCCACTGGATCACTGGAGCTGGAAGGAGAAGGAGAAGGACCCATTAGTCTGTCATCCGGCACAAAGCTGGAGACATCGTAATCGTCATACGACAGTCTCTTCGTCTCAGACGCGATATAAGGATTGCTGTGTTTCTTTTCCCATGATACACACAATTTAGACAACTGATCAAAATGCCTTTTCCAATACATAAGTTTACCATTTAAATTTACCTCAATTTTATAAAGTTTTTTTCCTAATTGTTTATGTACTTTCCCTGGTACCCATTTATCATTGTTTTGGTGTCTGAAATCTCTAACCAGTACCTTTTGATTAATCGAAAAACCCACCGATTCTTTATTATTTCTCTTATAATAATATTTCTGATTTTCCTGATATTTAGACATTTTAATTTTAGTTTCTTTCTTAATTATCATATCCTTATCTCTCCCCCCTCTCGGTACAAAACTGTTAGACCTTAGTTTCCTTCCAAACATTATAACTGCAGGTTCTAAGCCAGTTGTACAGTGTGGTGCATTTCTGTAATCAATTAAAAATTTCCTAACTTTTCCTCATAACCTGACTGAAACTTATTTCTTATCATCATTTTTTTTTTAATTTTTACACGTTCGAACCGCATTTTCTGCTAAACCGTTTGATTGTGGATGATTTACCGGAGTAGTTAAATGTTTGATGTTATTCATCTCACAAAACTCTTTGAAGTCCGCAGACATGAAAGCGGCTCCATTATCTGACACTATTGTCTGTACACTCCCGAAATAAGTAAATAAACCCTTTAATATAGTGTTATACGAATTTGGAGAATTTACCTCTACACAGTCTAACCATTTTGAGGTTGAGTCAATAATCACAAGAAAATATTTATTTGCAATTGGGCCCGCATAATCAATATGCACCCTACTCCATATTTCTTCAGATATAGGCCACGGAGACAATTCGCTCTTTGGTTGAGAAGGTTGAACCTCTGAACAAATTTCGCATCCTCTCGCTAAAAGTTCAATATTTCCATCTATCCCTGGCCACCAAAATATACCTCTGGCTAAACCTTTCATCTTTGCTATACCTAGATGAGATCTATGCAATAAGTTTAAATTTTTTTATCTTAAAATTACTGGAATTATTAGCCTATGATTCCAGAAAAAAAAATCATCAATTATGGATAATTCATTCCGTTTAATCCAGTAAATCCATTTTGAATCATCCTTATTAATTTTATTTGGCCACCCTGTTCTGAGATAATGTTTAATTTTCAATAAAATTTTATCTGTACTTGATTCCGATTTAATTTCCTCGACATCTATGGGTAAATCTCTGTTATTTTTGAACAAACTTAGAATTTGAGTATCAAAGTCATTCTACGTGAACTGGTTCCTCGACAGGAACGCGAGACAAATAATCCGAACAGTTCAATGCCGATTTCACCTGTTATCTCCTGTTACCACAATATCATCTAAAAGTACAGCTGTTTTTTTCAAACCTTGCAAACACGAAGCTATCATTTTACAAAAAATAGCCGGCGCGCTATTAATTCCAAACACTAATCTCGTGAATTTAAACAATCCTAAATGAGTAGATATGGTTGTGAAATCTTGACTTTCCTCATCTAGTTCTAATTGTAGGTACGCTTGCCGCAAGTCAATCTTGGAAAAAATTATTCCACCCGCCATTTGAGAAAACAACCATTCTATCCGTGGCATGGGATATTTATCTACCACTAGCTGTGGATTTATTGTTGCCTTATAATCACCGCAAATCCTTATTTTTCCATTACTTTTTACTATGGGAACGATTGGTAACGCAAACTTACTATAATTTACTTTTGATTGTAAACGGCCCAATTCCGATTCAACCTTTGCTTTTAAAGCAAACGGTATATTTCTCGGATTGCAGAATTTCGGTTCCGCATTCTTTTTAATTTCAAATGCACTTTATATTTATTGAATCTACCCAGTTTCTCCGAAAAAACCTCCGGGAATTTCCGAATTAATTTATCTACTACACTACTATTATTCTCAACCATATTGTGAGAAAAATTTTCACTTCCCTCCTAGGATAAAGTAGATTGTAACCCCGTAAATCCAATATTAAACTTTTTAATGAAATCACGCCCCAGAACAGTAGTTGTTCCATTTTTTACTACGCAAAATTCTAACATTTCCCTATAACCGTTAAAATCCACTGTTAATAAGATACAACCCAATAAATTCAACTTAAAGTTAGCATAACCCGTTATGGTTAAATCCTTTGATTTTAAATCCAACTGATTGAAATGTTTAACATAATCTTTGTCTGTTAAAATCGAAACTGCCGCTCCTGTGTCCAATAACCCGTTTAATTCCACATTATTCGCTAATATTTTGCACAATATTGGTTCACAATATACTGAGTTTATCCGAAACATTTTTTTTATGTTCCTGCGTATTAATGAACACTGAAGAAAGATTTTTATTATTTAAACCGCGACATATTCTACTAATATGCCCTTTGCCTCTGCATTTATAACAAAACACGTCTTTCTATTTACAATTTACTGATTCGTGATAACTACCACAATGTTTACATTTCGTTCGGTCTGCTGATTTCGCTCTGAACGATGTAACATTCTTGTCCGTAGGTCTAGAAAAATGTTTACCCGCCGAATTTTGTTTTTGTGACAAATTGTTCAGTCTATTTTTAAAAACTATATCTACACTTTCGGTTTTAATTTGCTTATTAATTACCTCGAACGAATCCATAGCAATAGCACATTCTATAACCTTTTTTAATGAAAAGTTTTCAGCCTCTACATATAATTTCTCCTTAATACGCCTCACTCGAAGACCCGTGACAAAAACATCTTTTAAATTATATTCCAGTCTGTCTTCGAATTTGCAAAATCTAACGAGATTTCTTAACCGTGCATTAACAGATTCTGTACTTTTTTGTTTCGTAGCAAAAAAAATTTTGCGCTCCTTGAACACATTTCTTTTGATACTTACATGATTCTCTAGTAATAACAATAAATTTTCGACCGTAATATCTGTAATTTTTTTAGGAAAACACAAATCAATCAATAAATCTATTGTCTCTGCGTGTAAATGAGATTTTAAAACCGCTCTCTTTTTCTCTACCGAATTTAATTTGTCATCATTGACGAGGATGAACTGTTCGTACTAAAGAACGAATGTCTCCAGCTTGTCCCTCAAATGACAAAACCTGGGCAGTTCTCCTCCCTCCATTTCCACACAGATGCAATCAATTAAAAATAGAAAAAATTACAAACAGCACTCAACTCACGACACTGATGACTGGATGCTGCCCGATCTCGCCCTTCCGCGACCCGTCTCTCGCTCCTGAACCCTAGTCTTCCTTCTATGCGCCTTCCGTGAGGTCTGCACCCGGTCCCAGCTCTTCTCCTGAAGATCCGGAACTGCTGTATCCACGCCTTACGCGAATACTCCTCCAGGGCCTTGATGCTTCTAGGATGCTTCTTCTGCTGCTCTTGCTTCCTTCCTGCTCCGCAATGATGTGGAGTCGTGATCTGGCCTTTGTCTACCCGATCACAGGTTGACCACTGTAGCTTCCCTCGGATGCTGTTTTTCGGCTGGTTCCTTTTCGGCTGCCCAAATGTGATAATTTGGCTGCCCGTGGTTCCTTTTTCAACCGCGCCAAATGTGATAATTTGGCTGCCCGTGGTTCCTTTTCCGACCGCGCCAAATGTGATAATTTGGCTGCCCGTGGTTCTTTTTCCGACTGCGCCAAATGTGATGATTTGGCTGCCCGTGGTTCCTTTTTCAGCTGCGCCAAATGTGATAACCGTGGCCGGTTATCCCATTACCTCTGGACTCCTTTATGATGGATCCAGATGCCTTTGATATGATGATCTCAGTATGGGGTGTATGTCAATAATAGACGTAGGTAGACTATGTGTATTTAATCCGAGAATACAGTACAAGGTTCTTCTTAGGAAGCTGATAACAAGAGAGGACGAATTGACAACATTCACGCCTTTTATACGTTCCGCATGCTGTCTCACTCATACACGCATGTCTCTTTCATACTGCAAGACATACGTTCACTACACTTATATTGCCTATGTACATCTTGGTATCCTAGCTATTATAATATATTATTGAACTCATTTGAACTTTACGTGAAAATGTAACTACCTTCCATTGTTTTTTTTAAATCTGCAATGTTGCATGGTAGCATTTTTGAATTAGAATTCTTCAAACAGAAGTTCTGACAATTGTACAGGGTGCAGCAGAGAGGACGGATGATTTAAAAAAAATCATAAAATAGTTAATTTTTACTCAAAAACAAATTTATTGATGGAATCAGGTTCGCAAGGAAATAGCATTTGAGACAGTCAAGTGTGGAAAATCACATCAGGCATGTGGTGGCCGAAATCGTTGATGCAGTGCTGGAGGCGTTCTTGGAAGTTCGCGTAGACTCTCTCCAGCATCGCTCTCTCAACTTTGGTGACTTCCACGCGAATTGCGTCCTTCAATTCGTCCAGAGTTCGGGGCTTGTTCTCATATACTCTAGCCTTGAGGTGTCCCCATAAGAAAAAATTGCATATGGATAAATCTGGGGACCGAGGAGGCCAATGAACATCGCCAAACCTGGAAATAAGGCGACCAGGGAAGAGAGGGCGAATAACGTCCATTGATGCTCTGGCTGTGTGGGCGGTCGCCCCAGGGGCGGCCCTAGGGCGGTGCGAGCGGTGCGACCGCACACGGCGCCGTCGTAAGGGGGGCGCCGAAAGCACCGATCGACTATCTATCAATCGTGCGCTTAAATCATGTGGTCAGTGTGGGGAGCAAGCAGTGTTGCCAACGTAGGCGATTTTTCGCCATTTAGGCCATGGGCGCCCGCAGAAAATTTTCTAGGGGGGGGGGCAAAATATTTTTTGTATATTATTTTATTTTACTTATTTATTTAACGCCCAGAGGGCTTTTACATGTTTAGTAGTACAATTATTTCATGACAGATGATTTTTAAACAGAGAAAGAAATAATAAAAATAAAATTAGATAAAAAATGCACACAAATCACAAAAATACAAAAAAATACAAAAATACAGCGATTTGATAGGTTTACAAAAATACAGAAATGTTTAGGAATAGTTTTGGATTAAGTTTTTTACAAGATCCACAAAATTCGCCAAGCTGATTTCCCACAGTGTGAAATCGATGTATCGGAGAGTGGGCAATGTAGTTCCGCTTATGAATGCTGCAGTAGAATAGTGTATTTGGTCGTGTGGTAACTGACGGTATTCGTAAGTTTATGAGTTGCAGGAGTTCGCAACAGTTGAATTTAGAGTTAAGTATTTTGAATAAAAATGTTAAGTCGTTTATTTTACGAGTCTTCTAGTGTGTGTATTTTTAAAATATTTAGTAATAGAATAGATTATATTTTAAGTCTTCTAGTGGGATATTTAATTTAAAATTTATAAAACGCAGAATTTTTTTTTTATTCGCTCAATGTTATTAACGTGAATTTTGTAAGATGGAGACCAAACTACCGAGTTATTTTCAAATTGGCTTCTAACTAGAGATACATATAATAGTTTAATGGCTTCTATTGAATTAAAGTTTTTAGTTGTTCTTACGAAGCCTAATGTTTTTTAAATAAATAAATTTATTATTTGGGTTCGTAACGTCACTACATGAAAATGTCCCGTCTCCGATAATGTTCTATTTATTTTGTAAAATTCCACACTGATTTTCTTTTTTATATGACAACACTTTGATTTGAGGCGAATTTTTGAATTTGACATGTAATATTCACTAGACTTATTGTTTGTTCTCTGCGAACTTATTATTTGGTTTGACTTTTTGACAGATGTTGTAAAGAGAACATCTTACATTTTATGCTGTCTGTACGTGTTTTAGAGGTATAATGGTAATGGTGCTGATGCCTTTAACAAAATCAAATTTTACAATATTCTTATTATTATTATAATTTACAAGTATATTACATTGGATTTAGTAATATAGACATTGAACATTGAATTTATGATCAATAAGATAGATCAAGGAAAAAAATATTTACGGGATGTAATATTTTTGGTGTGCCTCGTTATTCTCCTGTACCATTTTTGTGGAATACGTTCTGGAATACGTTATTTAAAAAAAATGATTTTCAGCTATGTAATTATCGTTTTTTCGCACCCATAAAATTATGTCCCGTCTTTCCGGTTTATAAAAAATGGTATGATTTTTCGGATTGAAATTTTCAAAAAAACGCCAGGGTTTCAAAAATACGATTAAAAAAATTACAGCATGTCTTGGAATATTTGCCTAAACCGAATTTTTTTTTTAAATTGTGATGCAAGTGGCCTATTTGGTGGATATGATTGGCGAAACTTTGTTTTTCATCCAAAATAATTCCAAGATCTCTCATTTCCGTGATTCTTTCTAAGCAGGGCCGGATTAACCATGTCGGGGCCCCTAGGCAACGCACGTCCTGGGTCGGTTTTCTCGCAAACAATATTTCTGAAGTTTGTGAACATCATAACTATTATAACTCAAAATCTTGACTTGACTTGACCGATGCGATGAGTTTTTTTTTACCATTTTATAATAACAAATTCACCGAAATTTTTTAGCGAAAATCGCGTTTTTCACTTCAAAATGCTGCCAAAAATAAAAAAAAATCGAAAAAAAACTCCCTCTGACTACCTAGGAAAACATATTACGTTACTCGGTGTATGCAAATCGAATGTATAGTTTTTTAATATGTTGTCAACCAGGTTGAAAAACGTGTTAAAAAACTTTCGAGAAAAACGCTTTCAAAGTTTTGCTGAGGATAATTCAACATACAAACTGTTTAAACGGTTTCATATAAAATGCGGTATCTCCATCAATTTTACCATTTTCCTCAAATAGTGAAAGCATTATTAACAATGCATCTTTCAGAACATGAAATAAAAATATTTTTTTTGCAGTGAGCCTAAAGCCTTGTTTAGGATTTGACCAAGGAAACATGGTGGCATTTAGAGGCCCCCCAGAGTCAGAGGCCCGTGTGAACTGAATAAAAAACTAAATTTCATCAAATTCACTAATTCACTAAGCTTGTACAACATTTATATTTTAAACATATAATTACAAATAAAACAAAACAAATGCCAATATAAACCACACACGACACCTTCAATCACTTCAGATACTAAGTAATGTTGCAACAAAAAGAAGGAAAGAAAAGTAAAATACAACTACGATTATATATTTGTTTTAATTATAGACTTTTTATTTATTGTTTGTGCATGATACGAACATTAGTTATTTATTGGGTTATAAACTAATTATTATTATAATTTGTTGTTTTCTTTAATGCGTGTACCTTATGTTATTAACCTGTAAATGTTTCTAATAAAAAAAATGAAAACATCTTGAAAACTGACTTTTTCCAAAACTTCGTTGCTCACCAATTGAAGCAAGACAGTTTTTCTCGGGACGCGGGGCCCCTTGCCGATGCGGGGCCCCTAGGCAGTTGCCTACTCTGCCTTAGGGATAATCCGGTACTGTTTCTAAGGCTGTGTTATTGACGGAATATTCGAATAAAACAGGATTTTTATTTCTGAAGAAAGTCAAGGTTTTGCACTTTTGTACATTTGAGAATAAATTATTTTGAACGCACAAATCTTTAAACTTAGGTACTAATATTTGACTGAAGTAATAAATATTTAAAATAAAAGTAACATTATTTGACTATTTTCAATCAATCCAGGGGGGGGGGGCACTTGCCCCCCCCCCCCTTGCCCCCCCCCCCCCCCCCTTGCCCCCCCCCCCTGCGGGCGCCCATGATTTAGGCTACTCGGGACGAGAATCGGCCACGAAAATATCTAAAAGCTGGTCGCCTGTTAGGCTACTTCAGAGACAAGTTATTTAAATCAGCCGAATCGTAATTAATTAAGAAAAAAATACAATAATGCTGTCGCTGAAAGAATTTTCAGCATAATGGGGACAATCAAAACAATCATGGACTTAGCAAACGCATCGCAATTGCTGAAAAACTGCTCGAAATTTGTGAAGCAGTACCGGACTTATTCGTCTGCTCAAATAACAGCTAAGGAAATAACTTCCCAGGCTGCGATGGATTCTACGCTTAAGTCAGTCCGATCCCGAAGAAAGAAGCGATTATTTGAATATGAAGCTGCAGATGAGACACCAACAAATCCCGAAGAACTGTTTAAAATTAACGTCTTTTACCCTATGATACGAGGAGATACAATTGAAAATGCATTCGTCACTTGGTTTGGACAATTATCCAAATTCAATAATACATGGTCTTTTTTGTATAACATCAAAATAATTCCTGATAAGTCTTCATTAGAAAAAGCCTGTGCAGATTTGCAAATCATTAAACCGACGGAAAAATTTGATGTCTCTAGTTGCGAATTGGTTGAAGAACTTTTGATCCTAAACCCATAACTAAAATATCTTACCTCAGCAGAGCAACTAAAAGTTCTTCAACTTATAAAAAAAATGATTGGCAGGATATATTTCCAAATGTATGAATAGCGCTTCGGATTTTGCTGACCATCGCTGTAAATGTCACCAAAGGAAAACGAAGCTTTAGTAAATTAAAACGTGCTTACGTTCGGCTATGTGTCAAGAAAGACTATCAGATCTTGCAATTTTATCAATTGAGAAAGATATTGCCCAAGGGTTAAATTTTTCTGATTTAATAAAAAAAGTCGCAAGGGCAAAAGCAAGAAAAGTTGTGTTCTAGTGTTTTTATTGATTTCGCAGATTTAATTAAATAAATGTTATCAAACATATATTAATTAAACGACTTCCAAAAGGAGGAGTTTCTGAATTCGACTATATTTTTTTAATGTTTGTTACCTCAGAACTTTAGACTGGGTGAACCGATATTGATCATTATTTTTTTTATTGTAAAGCTAGTGCTTCTCGTGTGGTTCCATTTCAATTTGGTTCAGTTCTGACAATGGCATCCATGAGAAAACCATACAAGTCTTAAATTTGCATGTGCGCGACAAATGGACGAATAACTCAATATCACCCCAACCGATTTTGATGATTCTTTTTTTTACTGGAAAGGATGTACTTCAAGGATAGTTTGATGAGAGTTTGGTTAGGTTCTGATTATGGGATCCATGACAAAGTAACGGAACTAGTCAATTCTTAGGAGCAAATTAAGGATACTCGGCCGAATCTTTTATAGGCTATCGGATCTTTGAGTCACCTACCGTCAGTGGTGTAGAAAGGAGCGGAGAGGGGGGGGGGAGGTAGATCGCCCCGGGTGCCACCTGAGGGGGGGGGGGGGGACACTCGAACTTGGAGTAAAAACTTTTGAAAGTGCAAAATTGCCGTAAAAAATATTTTACTCGTGAACACTGACTTTTATTTAGCTCTATGGCTCGGTTTGTCGGGGATTCCCGAAAAAATGTTTTTCCTTATTTTCGTTCCATAATTCGATTGGGGATTTCCTTGAAATATTCCTTGTGTCATTCCAATTTAGTTCGTTAATTGTGATTGACGTAAACTCGTGAAGTGAATTGTTATCTATTGATTGACGTGAAAAAGTGAAGAAGTTGTTATTCTGTTAGTGTTTTTAAATGTGTTTTAATTTTGAGGATTACGAAATTTTTGTTTACACATTTGACTCTTAGCTAGTAATGTTTTTATATTTTAGGAAGTCGAAATTTGCGTTTTGAATTTCTCAAAATAAACTTTAATAGTGGAGGGGGGGAGGGGGTGACACCACGTTTTCCTCCCCGGGTGCCACCCATGCTAGCTACGCTACTGCCTACCGTAACTTCGTTATGGTCAAGGTAATGTCTGTCTCATATGAGCGTTTAGTAGGTCTACCCATATTTAGACAAATTAGTTAAAGTACTTCAGATTCCCTAAAAATCAAAAAACAAACAAAAATTTTAACAAAACAAAAAAACAACTATAAAAAATGCAATTAAAAGTTAAAAAATAATTTCTTATTCTTCTACTACTTAATAATCAAAAAACTTTTTCTACTCATCAATATGTAGGTACGATTGTTATTTTTGGAGTCGGTGTCAGCCAAGGTACCCGGCCCGGCATGTTCACTTGACAGCTCCCCTCCCAACGTGGCCTCGCTCTCGCCTCTCGCCTCGTCTAGTCGCGCGTGCGACACAAGCACATCTCACCTATGACTATGTATGTAGTTACAAATCTAACACACCGACTTCAAAAATAACAATCGTACCTACATTGATGAGTAGAAAAAGTAAGTTGATTATTAAGTTGTAGATGTAGAAGAATACGATATTATTATACTTTTTATTGCATTTTTTGAAGTCGTTTTTTGTTTTGTAATTTTTTTTTCTGATATTATTTCTCATCTGTCCTACTAGGTACTTCAATTAAAGTTGCATAACGGCATAGAAAGAACTCTATTTTTTGTTAGGAGGGGAGGGGGGTGGGGGGGGGGGGGTGCCACCAAGAGATTTCGCACCACCTAATAATTTAGCTAGGGCCGCCCCTGGGTCGCCCCATCCTGCTGGAACCACACACGTCGGATTGGAACACGTTGCCGTCGTAATTCAGGGAAAAAGATGTTGGTGATCATTTCGACGTAGCGCTCTGAGTTCACGGTAACAGCACGACCATTACCGTCTTCGAAGAAGTAAGGGCCAATGATGCAAGTTTGCGATACAGCGCACCAAACCGTTACTTTTGGGCTGTGCAGCGGTCTTGAACAAAATTAAGTTCTCATTTTGATCGATCAGTGCTTCCATCTCACGTGCGAAGTTCATTCGTTATGCATAATCTCCGGGCTGTAACTGTTGCACAATGGCCAATTTATAGGGATTTAAGTAGAATTATGTTTGTGTATTTAAACCATCCTTGTTATGTATCTCGCACTTATGAAATATGTTATGTATTTAAGAACCCACATATTATTACGATATGGTATGTTTTATGCCACCTGCAATACAAAAACTGTTTTTTCTTCTTTATCATTTATTGTACCTACATTGTTGAAATGCACCTCTGTACCTAGATTAGGTACACGTGTTATATCCACTTTCATAGAATTGTTTGTTAACTTAACCTTTAAAACTTTTGTTCTTGTTACCCGTATTCACTTAATCACAGAAAATGTAATAACATGTAAAAGCACAAAAGGGCGTAAATGAAAATAGATATACCGGGCATACTCATTACCGAAATTAGTCCCATACTTTTTAGTAGCGTTTCTATGATTGAATTATGAAAATTAATTTGAGGAGTGGAAAAACCACTAAACAATCAGGCCAGAATAAAAACTAATTTCCACCACTGCAACATATTCTGCAATTACAGAGATTGAATGAATTGACACTAAACGTGTGAAGCAATTATGCTTTTGAAGTCATTTCTTTGATTATTATTAGAACATTTATAGAAATCAATCGGGTAATTGATTTCATAAACATAGCTTTATAAATAGTCTAGGAATCATTGATGCGCAGTTACTGTATATTGTTAATACCCAAAAGACATGCCTTGGGTTGTAGGAGGCGATATACCAAATACTGGAATGGCTCTAAGAGTTGAATCAACTAATAAAATAAGAACATCTCGAATTAAACGAATGAAGGACAAATTATTAAAAGCAAACTCAATCGACAGCGCTCTAACTCCAGTCATGTTGCTTGGACAACTTTTGGGATTGCCGTTCAAAAACTTTCGCGAAAATGAGGCCTGGAAAACTAAACTCGTTATGTTTCTATTGTTGGCTTCATTATTCAATTTCGTTTTTTGTTGTTACATAGTGATGTTTGAAGAGATAACTTATGATATTCTTATCGACCCCTTCTTTCCTCTAAAATATGCATTGCAGATCAATATTTTTATCAGTCTCATCTCAGTCTCGTGTCTCTACTTGGCAACATTTTCTGATGCATCCCGTCACGGTAACATTATGAAGTATTTAGACGCAATTGTTGAAATCTTTAATTTATCCGGAGTTGATCTTCATTACTCCAAAATTAAAAGCAAAGTTATTTGTGCGCTGGTAACAAGACTCATATTTTATTTTTCTATTTGTCTGCTGGATCATTTGGCTTGGGCAGGGGAAAATGAAGCGAACAAAATAATCAACATAATGATGATGAACATAGAATATTTTCCTGGCGTCCTTTTGACTGTGATCATCTTAAAGTTTTCCAATTTAGTGATGGTAGCCAATAGCAGTTTGCAGATTATTAACGCGGAACTAGCGCTGATATTTAAGAAGAAGTTAACACCGGAAGGAAAAGCAAAGGACTGTAACATACACGTTAAGAAAACTAGGACACGTCAAACGGAGACTTTAAGGCGAATGGAAACGCGTGAAAGGGATTCAATAGTCCTTCAAAGGTTAACTATGTTTTGGAAGGCTTATGACAAGACGTGTGACTATGTAAGGGGTGTCAATGACGCCTATTCAATGAAGCTTCTGATCATCTTCACGTCGTCATTTGCACTAATCATTTTCGATCTGTTTCAATTATTTGCAACATTGTGCGGGCCACAGCGAGTCTTAATGCAACCTTTGACTTACGCCATGGTGGTATCTTCGATCTTGTGGACCGTTATGCATATTGACCAATGTTTTATGGCAATTACAAAATGTTCTCAATGTAAGGATTTGGTAAGTGAATTTATGAGTTAGTTGCACACTTCCTGTTAAATGGCTTTTTAAATAACATTCAATATTGCATACTTTCTGTGGGAAGAGAGGCAGCATCCCTCAAAAAAATAAAAATACTGTGGATGTAACATTTCACAACGACAGTGACCTTGCGACCATCCCTCCTAATCGCCTCTTCCTCCGCGTAGCACTCACTCCAGAAGATGTAAACTTGAGTGGCAATTGGCTAACGTGAGAAAGGCCATCTTGTACTCAATACCACTGAGAGCTGGCCTGAGTTTTCATTGCTTCGTTAACTCAAGGCCTACTATTACATTGGAGATGCTATGTTAAGGGTATTTTTGAAGAGAGGATGGAGTGAACATGGGCCTTTAAGAGACTCATGTTGTAGGAGAGAAGAAACATAGGGTCAAGGGTTTTTTAAGTTTTTTGTCAGACCAGAGGTGCTAAGTTCAACAGTGGAATCGTAGAAGATTTTTCCACCTTGTACTTATGTGATAATGGTATTATTTCAGGCAGAAAAAACAGCCGCCATTGTCAATAAAATGATGATAACGGAAACAAATGAACATATCAGAGAAGAAGTAAGATGTTTATTTTTTCCCTTATTTGTAACTAGATAAAAAGCTTAGGAACCGGTGGTCTAGATAATTTTTTTGGTCACTAGCGCAGACTCGTCAAAATCACGGGATAGTCTGAATTTTTAATTCTTGACAAATCAGTTCATTTAAGTCAAACATAATAATTTGTTGTTCGTCCGTCTGAAATCTGGTTCAATGAACTAAAATTTGCTTTGACTTTTTAGTGTCATATTCTAAATTGTAATCAGTTGTTTGAAAAATTCCGGCTTGCGAAAAAGCACTAAACTATCTATAATACTGTTTCAAGAATTGAAACCGATTCGTCAAGAATCAAGAATTCGAAGTGTACGGTGTTTTTCACGGGTCTGCGTATTAATAAAATAGTATATTACAAACAACAGCCGACATAAATCTGTAACCCTACCTACCAAATCAAAATAACATACAGTAAAAGTTAACCGTAAGAAACTTCGCAAAATTGTGTATATTAGTAAACAAAACAATCCGAAACACTTGCGATTTCACTCAAGTATTCACTACGTTAACGGTGATATACTTTTTTGTGCATTGAAACTAGATAATTCAAGTGAATTTCAAATAATTAGTATCGAAAAATGGTGACAAGTGAAATTGAAATAAAATTAATTGAAGATAGCTGAGCCTTTGTGATTGGCCAACATCCACCATCTTTCTTACACTGACCATACAGCTGTTGCTTCACTATCTCTAACCACGCATGCGCATTGTACTATTTCTACCAAAAAAGAATCTACTGCAATCTAGGGCAACCATGACTTTGAGCAAAAAAACCGGTTCCCAACAGCAAGAAAATCTGCACACAACCACAAGGTCCAAAAATAAAACGAATACACTACCTGATGTTTTCTCAAAATTTACTAAAACTAGAAAAAATAAAAACCCAAATTCCGGAAAACATCCATGAAAAAATATCAGAATTTCAAAAAACAACCGATTTTATTTGTCAAAAAAAGCAAAAATATTTAACATCTGGAAACTAGACTGGCTTGCTTGAAACAGTCCAACCTAAATAACAGGTATTGAGGAAACGACCGATGAGCATCCCAAAATAACCGCTATAAAACTTATAGAAAATACTATCAACATAAATTCTGATGATATTACCTCGGCAGTAAGACAGTATGACGAAAAACTAGGTCATCCGAAAAAAATTCTCCTTAAAATTAGAAATCCAGAAACCAGATTAAAATTATAAGCTATCCAGAAGGTGATTTCAAACCGTGAAAAAATTATTTTCCTAGGAGAATCACTGTCTTCTTGTTTTAAGGACTGCTTTGGAAAGCCAAAATAAAGGGAAAAGAAGTAAATTATAAATACATCTTGTATAAAAATAGATCCATTCTGATGAAAAAAGAGGAAGGCAAAAAAACAAGGGAAATTAAGCACGAAGATGACCTCAATAGAATATTTAGAAGTTGGATAGTGATACGAAAAGTATTTGCATCATTAAAAATGGATATCGATTTTGGAAAATACATTGATTTGAGTGACAATACAGAGTCAAATTTAACTACATATTAGAGATTTATTAACTTGCAAAAAATTTTCAAAACATTCCAAGTTTTATTTACTTTGTTTGAATGTTAGAAGTTTAAATAAAAACTTAGATGAAACCATAATTATAGTGGATAGCATTGAACATCGTCCTTTTTTCACAGAAGATTGGCTGAAAAATTTGACCAATATTCCTAACATTACTGGATTTTCAACACAGATAATAACTATTTGCAAAAGGATGGTGTAGTTGCCTACATAAAACAAATTGTTTATGTGACTGTTGAGAAAATTGTTTCCTTGGCGCAAACTGCTTAAAAATGCAGATATCGAGTATCTTTTGTGTAATAGCTGTTTATAGATCTCCGTCCCAGACTTACATAGACAATTTCATTGAATCACTGAATACACTGCTTGACTCTACATCTATACAAAATAAGAAAATCATTTTATGTGGGGACATAAATATCAATCCTTCGAATTTGAGCGATATGAAAACTTAAAAATACCTCTCACTTTTGGCTTTTCATTGAGTTTGAAACCAATCATAACTTCACCTACTAGAGTTTTTTCTACCATTTCAAGCTGTATTGATCATATTATGGTAAAATCAAAATTTGAACCACAGGCAGCTATCTTCACTTCTGACATAACATATCATGATTTGATATTATTGAAATTTTTTAGCGTGACACTAAAAAAATAGCGAAAGACAAAGGAAAAAAAACCGTAATCGACAACAATATTTTGATGGTCAAATTAAAGGAGGAATCATGACAGTCAGTCCTGTCTTCGGAAGATATTAATTCAGATACTTAAAATTTCGTAAAATATTTAAAAATGCACGTCGAAAGTTGTTCGTCTGTACAAAGTGAAAAACGAAACATGAAATATTTAAAACCTATGGAATTATTAAATGCCTCAGAACCCGAGATAAATTACACAACACATGTCGAGGAGAGTTAGATAATATTAAACTACTGAATTATTACAAAAGATATAGAAACTGGTGTACAAAAATTATCAAATATACATACAAAGCAAGCATACTACTGAAGGAAACTGGATAACGTCAATGGAAATACCTAGCAACAGTGAAAAATTATAAAGGAGGTTGTAAATATACGAAAGGAACAAGTAATATCTATAAATAAATATATAATAATCTATAAAAAAATTGAAAATCAAAAAACAATTTTATCTCAATGGAGGAGAATCCAAATATACAGATATTGTGATATTGGTCCTAGATTCACCAAAAAATTGTGCAGTGCCAATAAAACTAACGAAATGTATCTTGTAAACAATTTTATACCTGGTACTCAAGTTACCGGAGAAACTTTTGAATTTAAAACTACTAACACTTATGAAGTTACCAAAGCAGTAAATGAATTAAAAATGTCTTTTTCTTGTGGGATTGGTGACTTGAGTATCATGGTGTATAAAACAGCACATTTCTGTATTGGCTGGTCCAATATCACAAATATTGTTAACCTTAGTTTTAAGAATGACACATTTCCTTCTCATTGTAAGAATGCTAAGATTTTACCGACAATTACCGACCCACATATCTTTGCTTAATACGCTCTCAAAATAATAGAGAGATTGGCTAAGTCAAGATTAGTCTCTTTGTTAGAAAAATACAAAATACTCTCCGACAATCAATTCGGTTTCAAAAAGAATAAAGGTACTGATCAATGTTATAAGTGCGCTGGACTATGGCAACAAAGCTATAGCGGTGTTTTAGGACTTATCCAAAGCATTTGACACTGTTTCCCACGGATTGCTCTTTAAAAAATTATCATCTTAGGCACGTGGATTATAATACAGCAATGGATTGGTTTAGATCTTAACTTAGTGATAGAACACAGCAAGTAGAGATAAATAAAATGTTAAGCAATTTTAAATCAATCTCCTTTGGAGTCCCGCAAGGTAGTGTTCTTGGACCAATATTGTTTCTAATTTATATAAATGATTTAAGCCATCTAAATATTCCTAGTACCATTGTTAGTTTTGCAGATGACACTGCCATAATATTTGAGGGTAAAACTTGGGATGAAACTTTTGACAAATGCAATATAGGTTTAAGAGTGGTAAATAGTTGGTTGAATAATAATATTTTATCTTTGAACAGACAGAAAACCAAATATATCACTTTTAGCATTTCATGTAAAAGTCAGCCTTCAGCAACTCATAATTTTATTATACAAACACAATTGTTTGGAAACATGTAACTGCAACCCCTTAGAAAATGTAACCAACATAAAATACCTTGATGTAAAAATAGATACATTTTTGAGATGGAGTGATCATGTCAATATGTTGGTAAATAATACTAGGAGGCTTTCCTATATTTTTAAAGAACTCAGACATAATATACTAAGGCAAAGAAAAAATGAAAACGGTTTATTTTGCAATAATTCAGTCTCTGCTTTCTTATAATATAGTGTGCTGGGGATCCTGTCAATAGACTTATATAGAACCACTTAATATTGCTCAAAAACTGATTCTTAAAGTTATGTTCAAGAAAAAAATTAGATATTCAAATCATTTACTTTATGAGAAATGTAACGTCATAAAACGTCGTTAAACAGCTATATATATTACACAAACGCTTTGTAGATTTTTTAATAATATTGATATTTCAAAAAGAACTCGGCAAATTCGTACTACTAGAGTTGGCTCTGATCTAAACTTTGTGGCAATTCAAACGAAATCTTCTTTTGGTCGAAGAAATTATTTTTATTAAGTTCCGCTCATATTTAATAGCCTTCCAGAACATATAGTCATCTAATTCCTTGAGCACTTTTAAAAAGACTGTTAAATTATTTGTGTTAGCCGAGGATTGCCAATAATTGTTTTTCTCCACTTTGTCCTTTCTAAATTAATATCACATTATTTTGCTTTTTTTTATTTTTTCATCTTTCTCTTGCCAAATTAATAGCACAATATATTAATTTCATCTATATTTCTGGTCTTAATTCTTTTAAAATAAATATATTTTTTTTATAATAATCAAATCCCAACCATATGTTTACATTATAATGTACTATCGCCTTCGGTATTCATCATTATCATAATCTGTAAGAAACATACAATAATATTGTTCTTCAATAAATATATTATTTTTGTATTACTTCATTAAATTGTAGAGTAATTAGCCTCAACACAGGCTTGACCTAGTGAGGTTATAAACTGAATTGTAAATATTAGTCCTAGGTACCATGTAAAGAAACAAAAAACAACTAAATAGAGATAATGAGAGTATAGGTGTCATGTGAGACTAGCTTTCATGTACTTTGCAGCTCCACCTGTTTTCAACCTACATGCTTGACCGGCAGCCAGAATTTGTCGTCCTAGGACTCTTCCCCATAGACAACACTCTACTGTTTACGGTACGTATTTTAACCACTCGAGCGATTGGTGTTCAGTTTTTGATTTGGTCATTCGATTTAATTAATATCATTCCTCAAAATATTAATATGGAAACATATAAACTACTTACTGCGGTTTAAAGCTAATTAATCCACCGAAAACTCACTGTTTATCTCAGATATTTATGTAGGTTCGTTAAATGTGGTCCAATTTTGGACCGATATCAATCGCTAAAAAATAAAAGCGGTCCAAATTTTGACTTAAATCGCTCCAGTGGAAAATGCACTTTTGAGGCCGAAAAACAAAATTTCACCCGAAAAACTTTTAGTTTTGTGTACTGATTTCGCTTTATTACATGCAATAAAATTTATTAAAAATCAAATAAATTATGTTTCAAAGGCTTATTAAGTTTTAACGAACAAAAGTATTTTCGTTATTTATTTTTGGAGTGTTATGCCGCGTTGCGCTACCTCCTTCTTTAGCCAACTTTTCGGACAGCGTTACAGTGTCCATATCAGTGCAGATGTGGATGGATAGTGTGCAAGTCTTACAACCTAACCTAATTTAATCTATAATATCATCATCATCATCTGTGGCTCTACAACCCAGGTCGGGTCTTGGCCTCCAGCAGAGCCTGCCTCCATGACTGTCGGTGTTGTGCAGCGTTGCGCCAGTTTCGGATGCCGATGGTGCTTGCATCCTTCACCACTCCATCCAGCCATCGAAGCTTTGGTCTTCCAACTCTTCTCCGACCCCCAGGTGCACCATCCATAATTCGCTTTGGAATATCTCCTTCGCTCATTCTCTGGATATGTCCAGCCCACCTGAGTCTTCCAGTTTGATTTCCTTGGAGATATTAGGGTCCTCGTAAAGATCGTATAGCTCCTGGTTGTATCTGATACGCCATTCTCCATTATCACAGACTGGGCCGTAAATCCTTCGCAGCACCTTCCTTTCAAAACTTTCTAGGGCTCCTTCATCACCCTTACTGATTGTCCAGCATTCCGAACCATACATAAGAACAGGTCGTATAAGGGTCTTGTAAAGCAGGACTTTAGTTCTTCTGGTAAGGTGGCGAGATTTCATATGCTTCTGTAGCCCAAAGTAGTATCGATTTGCAGCTACTATTCTTCTTTTGATTTCGCTGGATACATTGTTGTCATTTGTCACCATAGTACCGAGATATACAAACTCGTTGACAGTTTCAAATGTATAATTATCTATCTGTATACTTGGTGGTTTCTGGCGTCCATGTACGGGCATATATTTTGTCTTCCCCTCGTTGATGACCAATCCCATGTTCCTTGCCGACGTAGCTAAGCTTTTAAACGCCGATAAATCTATAATATAACATAACCTAACTAACCAAACCCAACCTGACCTAACTAACCTAACCTAACATAACCTAAATACCTAACCTAGCCTAACCTAACCTAGCCTAACCTAACATAACGTAACTAAGGGGCCGTTCAAGTATTACGTAACGCACTTGGGGGGGGGGGGGTCTTGTGAAACGTTACTATGCGTTACGAGGAGGGGAGGGGGGGGGGGGGGTTCGAATAACGCGTTACGTAACATTTTTTTTTTATTTAGATAAAAACTAGGGAATTAAAATCTTCCAAGTTGGCAATCCTTTTCGTTCTCGAAATCTCTAGTTTTATTTATTACCGCAAACGCGATTAAAACAGGAAAAAAGGTATTAATTGTGACTTTTAGGCAAAAATAATCACTTAAGCGTTACGTAACGTTTAGGGGGGGGGGGGGGGTGGAGTGGAAAAACGTTACGGCGCGTTACATGGGGGGAGGGGTGGGTCAAAAATTGCGTTACGTAATACTTGAACGCCCCCTAACCTAACCTAACCTAGCCTAACCTAACATAACCTAACTAACCTAACATAACCTAACTAACCTTACCTAAACCAACCTAATTAACCTAACCCAACTAAACTAACTAACTAACCTAACCTAACTAACCTAGGCTAACCTAACATAACCTAACTAACCTAACCAAAAAACCGATTTAATTTTTTTTTTGTTGATGTTCGTGTGATTCATAAATTATCGGTTTATTACTTTTGTTAAAAATAATTCACTCAATAACGTGGCTTAATTATTGTTTTATATGGCAATAATATTTTTTCTGTGATTGGCAGCATTGATTGTCTATGTCTATGATATGTAGTATTAACAGGTTTGGTTTATTTCCAAGTATGAATCATGAATCAACATGAACGATGGCGTCAAGTACATCGTAATTGAATTAATTTTAACAATATTAAAATAGAAAATGCATATTTTTCCGTCTCCCCCGACATAAATAATCACTTTTCGTAATGATAAATTAAATGGTAAGGCCACACTGTGGCCAAATTCCAACTTCAAACGTTTAAACGATTATGTGCATGGGTAGTTCGTGCGTTGAAAGTTCGAGTTGGAGTTCGAGTTGGCCCGGTGGAGACGGCCAACTCGCACGAACCAGCCGTCCATACTCCACACCAGTAATGGTATGTCTAGGGAAATTTCCCTAGATCTAGGGGTAGAAAAATATTTTTTTTGAAAAGGGAAATCAGCACACAATCTTGGGAAATTTTGAACAGTGTTTTATTTGGAAAAGCACAGCATTAGTACATCTACGTTCCGATATCTTTCGAATTAATAAACGTATAACAAGATTAGTGTTACACAGTCAGGTGATTACTTACTTGCGTAAATGTGATTATTTTAATAATTTGACTGTTCACAATGTTATAACATGTACATGTACAACAACCGTCTATTATGTATTTTGTTTTAAAAAGTTTTATTTTCTGTGTACATTAGTTACTTAATTTTTTTGTAGATGGCGGGTTCTGCTACCACATATTTGGTGATTTTAGCACAGTTTTACTATTATTGATCATCAAACAAGTGACCATATTGGCACGACGGGGTATTTATTGAATGTCAACTTATTAACATGTTTGTTTTCAAAATTAATATTGAAACATGTTTGATATTTGTTATTGCACTTGTTTCTTACGAGTAATATGTGCACTCTATACTATTATAATATTGCATCATTATTTTTTAACTCTGCATTTTATTGTGTACATGTAAACTTGAAATTAAATAAAGGGCACCATTTGTTATGTTAATCATGTATATTATTATACAATCCTTTCCCTTCATAATATTAAAAACAAAATGACGCTACGGTCACAAGCTGTTATTCAATGAGTTCGCAAATTTGAAGATACGATAAGATTTTACCACCATAGCCATGAGCACTCCTGTACGACTCCAGATACTAAAATCTACAGCCTGTATGTCGGACGAATATCTACAGCTTATATGTTGGACCAATATCTACGAACTTCAGAGTGTTGACTAATATCTACAGAGCTAAGGTCGGACGAATATCTATGACGGTCCCAGTGTTGACTTATATCTACAGAACGTAGGTTGAACTAATATCTACAGAGCGTAGGTTGGACTAATCAGCTAAATGTGTCCAATAGTCCGATATTAGGGATTTTTACATACATACTAACATAAATTAACTTTTTTAAACTGCATACGCAATATTACGTTATTCCAATATGCTATACATAATTGCAAATCCAACCTCTGCCAGTGCTGTAGATATTCGTCAACACTGTCGTTCTCATAGATATCAGTGAGCAGTTTGAGCTGTAGATATTCGTCAACACTTTGGTTCTCATCGATAATAGTCAAGCAGTTTGAGCTGTAGATATTCGTCAACACTTTGGTTCTCGTAGATATTAGTTCGATTTTTTCAGTTTTTGGAATTCCTGTAGATATTAGTAGACGCCTCCCTCCTGTCCCGGTGAGACCTATACACCAGGAGGCACTGATTTGTTGGGACTTGGAACACGTCCTCAGAGGATAGGGAGGAGATTGTACATAGTTTAATCTACCTGTATACTTGGCAACCCAATAAACTCTTCCGATCTCCAACCAATAATATTTGAAAATCTCCTACTACTACCACTGTAAGCGGAAAATGTTGTTTGTGTCGCGATAGAGGACTTGGCCAGCCGAGGAATTGAACACGCTACGCCCGGGTGGTACCCACACGGGATGCCAACTCGGCCACTACTGCCAGGCCGGGCAAGGGAGAATATATTTTTATTAAAGGCCAGAAATTATACAATAAGCAGAAAATATTTTAGGGTTTGAAAAAAATTTGAATCTTCTTCGTATTCAAAAAGGGCTTCGTAGTACTAATTTCAAAAGTATAATGTTCTTTTATTGTGGCCTTACTAGCCCACAAATAATTAGATGTACACGTAAGTTCTTTTCGTCTTTATTGTAATGTACAATGGATTCGATAGTACTGTTTTATTGTCTATAACGTAGCGAGTGATTACTAAGGCTACTAAAATGGTACTGCCCGCGCCGACGGCTGCCTCGGCTCAGAGAGCACCGCGGCCGCTCGACAAACTTCGTCGGAACCCGAACGTTTCCGAATGATCCAATACATGGATAATTACATATACTACATCCTTCCCCCTGTAATCAGTCGCTACAATCTACGTATTTCAAATATTTCATTATATATATATTAAGTATTTCAGGAATCTAAATATTTCATATACATTATAAATATTATACTCATTATTCACACATGTTCTTATTATATACACATAAATATTTTATACACAAAATTATAAATCAGAAGGCTTTCCGTTCCTTCCTTGTGGGGATTTCGTCGCCTCAGTTCTTATTTGTCCAACAGACCATTTTAGTTTTTGTTCAATCTCCATTTTAAACTTAAAAATAAGGTATAAAAAATGATAGTTAATCACTTAACTAAGAATTATTTAAACTAATGAGACCTTTACCTTTACGGAAATGGCTTTATCTTACACCTATCATAATGTTTCATTGAAATAATGAAAGAAAACCTTCTCCTCCTGTAAAATTTTCTAATGGTCTGTTGGACAAATACGAACTAAGGCGACGATTTATCTAACTATCTTGGCCGGAGTCTCCCCGACCAGGGACTATGTGAAGTACTGGGTATTGCCGGCTCCTGCCTTGCATCGGGTATTGCCGTGTCTGCGACCTCCGGTGACCTCTCTCCTCCCTCCGCTAATCTGAAATCAAGAGAAAACACCGTTAATTCACTCCACAGATTGGACAACTCTTTCTCAGAATGCTCAGTCCTCGTATCATCAGACGCGGAATCTGGCAAATCTGACTCATCATCGCTCCAACTCACTGACAAGTTTCTCATCTGGTGATGATAATATCATCTAAGTGAAATGCCACGCCTTTTAACCCTTGCAAACAACTCGCAATTGTTTTAGCAAAAATTGCTGGAGCAGATTTAAACCCAAACACTAGTCTATTGTAAATAAACAATTCTAAATGCGTATTAATCGTTGTAAATTTCTTACAGCTATCCTGCAGTTCTAACTGTGAATAAGCCGAATAAGCTTGTTTTAAATCCAGTTTTGCAAAAATTTTTCCCTAACTAACCTTGTGGATAACCTCTTCAATCCTAGGTAGCGGGTATTTCTCTAACTCTGTAATAAGATTTAAACTTCGTTTATAATCTAAACAAATACGAATCTCGCCGTTTTTCTTTACTACCGGAATGATAGGAGATGCATACTCGCTGCTTTTCACTGGCGAAATAATACCATCCCTCACCATTGATTTAAGTTCACATTCGATCTTATCTCTAATAGCGAAAGGTACCGGTCTAGCATTACAGAAAAAAGGATTCGCATCTTTCTTCACTTTAAAATTCACTTTGAATTTATTGAATCGTCCTAGTTTTCCGTCAAAAACTTCTGGAAATTTATTTTTAATTTTATCAATTTTCTCTTTTTCCGATGAAACTGAATTGATAGAATTTTGTTTTGAAGTAATGTTGAGGTTAAAGGTTACCATGAAATCCCTTCCCACAATTAGTTCCGATCCGTTGGTTGCAATGATAAATGTTATTAACCTAACTAGATTATTGTATTCGACCTTGAAATTTGCATTACAGTTACAGTTACAGTTTATTTGCTTTCTAATAACATTTGTCGTTTACTACAACTTATCAGTACCCATACCCATGCGTGTTGGAAGAATTAGCACGAGGTTCTGTTTTCTTCCTTTACTTACTTATTGTATTTGTTTTCGTGGCGAAAGATTAGAAAAATTCGTAGGTTTGGTTTTATCTCATTATGATAAGTACGTATTTGTCTTTTGTGGTATAATAATTTGTACTGTTAACATTTGAAAAGTTTCAAATAAAGATTGTCAATTTCATTTACATCGTTTTCATTTCAAACAATTTTTTTTGTATGTTGTAAACCAAACAAATTTAGAACAAAAAAATAACGACACACATTTACAGTTATTCAAAATTTTAATATTGATATACTTTGGCGCTTACAGCAATTTATGCAGAAAATAAAGTTGATTTTTCATTATTCATACGTTAGCAGCGGTGTTACAACATTTTTTGGGTACAAAAAAATGTCAACTGCTGTAAGCGCCAAAACATTGTCGTTCTCCACTTATAAAAGATTTAAATATTACCATTTGATAGATCATATTTTTTCATTTTTGTTTTGAAAAGTTTTAATTTTCGATGTACATTTCTTACTTTAATTTTAATTTTTTTTTTTTTGCGACCGGTTTCGACACGTCCGTATCATTAACGAGCAAACTTAAAACTAACCTAAAAATTCTATACAAGTACACAATTAATTAGGCGGGGGTAGTGGGAGAGGGAATTTGGTGGAGGGGGAGGACGGTGGTAGGAGTCAAAATTACATGAAAACATCGTAAGCAGAGGTGATTTACATGGTGCTATTATTTTGTTAACTAAATTAATTTTAAATTTAATTTTTTTGTTGATTTCTAAAGTTTCTAGCGCGCACAAATTAAAATATGAATTTACATTGCAATGTTTAAACTTATTTTTTTCTTTTTTGAAGCTATGACCTGTCTCTATGAGATGGTTAGCAAACTCTTGAGTAGTTATTATTTCGTAAACAAAGTTCATGTTCCCTAATTCTGGTTTTAAAATTTCTAGTAGTCATTCCTACATATTGCGCGTCACAATCGTTGCATTCTAAAGTGTATATCCCGTTTTTCTTCAAATTTATTAGAAATATCCTTGTTATTAATCAATTTTTTTATTTTAGAATTAGTATAGAAAGCTGGAGAAATATGATCTGGTAATATGCGGGATATTTTTAAGGATAAATCGCCTGTATAAAGAAGTTTTTTTATATATTAAGTTGTTACTAGGTTTGTTGTTACTATTACCACTATAAATATATTTTTTTGTTAAAAATTTTGTTTGCTTTTTATTAACTTTTTATTAACTAGTTAATTATTTCAGGTTTATATCCATTGTTCACGTCTATCTGCTTTATAATGTTAATTTCATTATTATAATTATCATTGTTTAAAGGGACATTAATAGCACGATGTATCATCGAGTTGAAGGAGGCGAGTTTATGTGACAAAGGGTGAAGAGAAGTAGATGGTATATCACAATCAGTGTGTGTAGGTTTTCTATATATATTAAATACACACTTATTATTATCTAAATTGATATTTAAGTCTAAAAAGTTTAAATTGTTTTCATCATTATGTTCCAGTGTAAATTTTATATTTTGGTGAAGGTTATTAATAAACGTGAGAAAATTATCTAATTGTCTGTTACTACCCGACCAAATTACAAACACGTCATCAACATACCTATACAATAGGGAAAGTCCACAATCAAATAATTTGTTCTCAAAGATGTTCATAAAATGCTAACCATCTCGTAGAGACAGGTCATAGCTTCAAAAAAGAAAAAACTAAGTTTAAACATTGCAATGTAAATTCATATTTTAATTTGTGCGCGCTAGAAACTTTAGAAATCAACAAAAAAATTAAATTTAAAATTAATTTAGTTAATAAAATAATAGCACCATGTAAATCACCTCTGCTTACGACGTTTCCATGTAAATTTGACTCCTCCCACCGTCCTCCCCCTCCACCAAATTCCCCCCTCCCACTAACCCCGCCTAATTAATTGTGTACCTACTTGAATAGAATTTTTAAGTTAGTTTTAAGTTTGCTCGTTAATGATACGGACGTGTCGAAACCGGTCGCAAAAAAAAAATTATAAATTAAAGTAACAAATGTACATCGAAAAATAAAACTTTTCAAAACAAAAATGTCTAGAAATTGTTACATAGTCAGTGCCCAAGAAATACAAAAAATCATATTTTTTCAACTAAGTATTTTAAAAATGGCATTTCTGTAACAACTGGTTTAAAAGTAACGAATTCGTTTCTAAAATCTGAAAAGTTTTTTGGCTCTGGTGAACAACTTGGTTTTTGGCTGATACAGCAGTATTGCTCTCTTGTGACGATATAATTATAATAAATCGACGATATATTATATGCATATTATGTACATAACCCAGAAGCAAACACGTTTTGATTTTTATATATATACAGAAAAAAAAAATTTTTTTTGTTCAATTAAAATTGTTTTCTGAAAAATTATTGTATTCTTGGTAGGTACTTTATCGCTCTTCTGTATTATTGACATAATCAGTTCCAATTTTGAAAATGACACTTAATTTCAAAACAAATCTGAGTTCTTTGAAGCGGAGTTACATTCACAGGCAGACCCACAAATGAAATTAGTCCGATACCATTTAGCGGCGTTTCTATGATTGAATTACGAGAATGAATTTGTGGAGTGGGAAAACTACAAAACACGGATGATGAATTTGAAGCCAAAACATTCAGGACAGAATATTTTTTTTTTTTTTTAAATCCTTTATTTTTCCCAATTTTACATTTAATAGTTACATATTTTAGATATAATAAAAATAATGGGAACCCACTAAGGCGCAGCCTGTGCGTGGGTAATATTATAGTTAAACTAGCTGATCCGGCGAACTTCGTACCGCCTCAGAATCAAAAACTGTTGTCAACTTAGGGAACGTACCCATACTACGTGACACGTTTAGGGGGGGGGGGGGGGGTCTTCAAAATGTCACGCTCCATACAAATGAGCGGCGGGTTGCTTGCTTGGTCACCGGGGGGGGGGGGGTTAAAAATTGCAAAAAGTTGGTCACGTAGTATGGGTACGTTCCCTTATTAGCTGAATTGATCTAAATTGTTTCTCCCTGCGTATCCTTTCCCCTCTCGCGTTCCCTCTCCCTCTCCCCACTCCACTTCTCCCCTTCCCCGGTCCCGCTAACCCCCCCTTCCTGAGTTCCTTTCCCCCCTCCCCCCCTCTCCCCTCGCCCCTCCCCCCACCTCCCTCCCCCCCCCCCCTCCCCCCCCTCCCCCCCCCCCCCCCCCCCCCCCCCCCCCCCCTCCCCCACTCCCCCTCCCCCTCCCCCCTCCCCCCTCCACGGTTCACAGTTCAATATTATTCCCCTTACAATATTGCTGCAGTTCTTTCAAAATAGGAGAATTCGTTCCATACAAAATGTATGGGAAAATAATTTTCTTCGGAGTGGAACACCCTTTACTTTTAGGGGTATGAAAAATAGATTTTGGTCGATTCTCAGACCTAACATATAAGCATAAAAAATTTCATCAAAATTGGTCCAGCCGTTTCGGAGGAGTATGGCAACAAACACCGTGACACGAGAATTTTATATATTAGATATATTTTATTTTAGTACCTAGAAAAAACAAACAGTGGCATTGAAGCAAAAAAAATTATTAAAATTGGTTTAAACAGTTTGTACAAAAAGTGTGTTCAATAGTGTACAAGGTAATAATTAGTGTATAGTGTAATAACAGTTATAAGTGTAATAATAAGTGTAAAGTTTGTGAGAAACATAAACTGATGTAAAATTAAATAAATAGAGTTTTTACATCTGTGTGGTATAGCCATATTTTTAACTCTTTTATGTAATGCTGAAGTTTAGTTGCAACTTGGATATTTTTTGGTAAAAGGTTAAAAGTGCGAGGTCCAATAAAACTACTGTGAGTTTGCATTTGTTTTGTGTTTGTTTGAGGGGTATTGTCATTAAAACTAGTTTCCACCACTGCAACATATCCTGCAATCTGCAATAACGGAGATTGAACGAATTGATACTAAACGTACAAAGCAATTAAGTTATAAGGGTCATTTTCTTTGATTATTATTATCTGAGCATTTATAGCTGTGGTCGTCAAACTGCGGCCCGCGACGGATATTTGTGCGGCCCGTACAAATATATGCCGCTTTCTTTTTAAATTTATATTTTTTCATGAACAATTATATTGTCCAGCTTTTTTTTCAAATATCTTGTATACCTTATGATTTTAAAACGTTAATTTTAATTGATTGACATTTGATTTTAAAACGCTCAGCAGCTTTTGACCACATCCTAAGTCGATTATTAACCCGCGCAATGTACTTCATAGGATCTCAACGTGGGCGTTAACGACCCCTTATGGGCGTTTGAGACTTTAAGGGGGGGCAGTAGAAGACCCAGAGAAAATTAGATAGCATTGAGATGGCACAGTGAAGGCGTGGGCAGGTAAAAAAATATGGTCTAAAAAAGACAAAAATAAACATGCTAATCACGTACTAATAAAGCAATGTCAATTTTTTTTTTTTTTTTTTTTTTTTTTTTTTTTTTTTTTTTTTTTTTTTTTTTTTTTTTTTTTTTTTTTTTTTTTTTTTTTTTTTTTTTTTTTTACAGTGAATACCCCGTCTGGAGCCAGTGAGACTATGGCATCCCCAATTGGGGTATGTTGTGAGGCTGAAGGTAGTGGGGAGGGGAAGGAGGTGGGGAAGAGGAAGGTTGGGAAGTACCTGGCTATTCAGATCTGGTCACTAAACACGGCTAAAGCCATTTTCAAGCGACGTTTCAATTCTGAATGGTGGTCTTACACCAGGGCGATACTAATAGTATCTTCCACTCTGGAACATGCCGCAAATATACTATATATTATTTTAAATGAATTAATTGTGAAATAACACAAATTAATCAAATAAAATTTATTTGCGCATGCCGGGTTCGAACCCGCGACCTCCGGAATGTGAGTCAAGAGTCTTAGCCACTGGACTACGGAGGTCGTTTTAATAATTTTAATATTGAATAATTTTTGTTATTGTATTTTGTTGTGTCTTGACACAGGTATATCCTAGTGAAACAGGCATCGAAAAACCTAATATAAACATACTTTTTATTTAGATGAATAAATATTTTTTTTTTGGTGTAAAACTAAATGACTTTTGGCAGTCGATATGCAATATTTAAATGCTTTTACTTGTAGTGTCTCTATATGTACTTTTTATATTTTATATTGACATTGCTATTAATTTTTATGTGCTCTCCCTTCACTGTCATCTCTGTTTTTTTATTCGTGTTATTATTCTGTTTTTAATGGACTGTTGTCCGTAAATTAATAAATAAATAAAAAATTATTTTTATCAAGGGTGCGAAAATTCATATATTTCGGTAGTTCGGGAAGTGGATGAAAATTGAACTGAAAGATTCCATTACAGATCTACATAATATTTTTTGTTTTCATATAATTTTATCATCTTATGTGTATTATTATTTTTATTAAGATTTGATACTAAATCATGAGTACACTGGAGGTTTCCACCGCATACCCGCCCCGGTATAAGTAACTTATGGTTACTCCTTCAGGGCTCTCACAAGGAAGCTAATTTTTTTTATTTGAACGTCTCTACATTTAATTAAACGAAGTTAGACCCCCAATGTCCCCGCATACGGTGTTAACGAGCAGTATGCAAGTGCTTTATATGTACAGGTTAGTATTAAATAATTAAATAAATATATATATTACCTCTTTCTTTGGGGAAAAGCAGAGGGGATAAATAAAATTTTCAAGTGTAGGCGGGATGCCTACCCTGCCAATTTATTGTACATAAAAGACATCACTCAATTTTCATGTGGTTGCTGGTAGGGAGGGAATGTGTCACAGATACACCCGGCAGTCCTGTTGAGAGGACGCAATCGAATGAACGAATCATGAGTACAAGAAGGAAGGACGTAGCAACCTGGAAAGAATTGCTTTTTTAACTTTGCTAAACAAAAAGGTACAAAATCAACCCCCCCCCCCCACCCGCCAATTCATAATCGTGCGGCCCGCGGTGATACTTCACATTGTCTTTTGTGGCCCTTGACCAGAAAAGTGTGACGACCGCTGATTTATAGAAATCAATCAGGTAATTGATTTCATAAATATAGCTTTATAAAAAGCTTAGGAATCATTGGTGCGCAGTTCCTGTATATTGTTAATACCCACAAGACATGGGCTTATAGGAGGCGATATACCAAATACTGCAATGGCTCTAAGAGTTGCAGCAACTGTTGAAATAAGAACATCTCGAATTAAACGAATGAAGGATAAACTCTTAAAAGCAAACTCAATCGACAGCGCTCTGACTCCAGTCATATTGCTTGGACAACTTTTGGGATTGCCTTTTAAATGCTTTCGCGAAAATGAAGCCTGGAAAACTAAACTCGTTATATTTCTAAAGTTGGCTTCAATATTCTATTTCGTTTACTGTTGTTGTGTAACGTTGTTTAAGAAGGCGGTTCATGATTCCATTACCGACACCTTCTCTCTTGCAAAATATTCATTGGAGATCAAGATGTTTATCAATCTCACCTCAGTTTCGTGTCTTTACTTTGCAACATTTTCTGATGCAGCCCGTCACGGTAACAATATGAAGTATTTGGATGCAATTGTTGAAATGTTTAGTATATCCGGAGTTGATCTTAATTACTCCAAAATAAAAGGCAGAGTTATATGTGCCATATTAAAAAAAATAATATTTTATTTTTCCATTTATCTGCTGGATGATTTGGTTTTTACATTGACCTATGAGGATAACAAAATGGGTAACATAATAATCACTCATCTCGCATTTTTTCCTTGCGTCCTTTCGACTGTGATGATCTTAAAGTTTTCCAATTTAGTGATGGTAGCCAATAGCAGTTTGCAGATTATTAATGCGGAACTAGCGCTCATCTTTAAGAAGAAGTTAACACCAGAAGGAAAAGCAAAGGACTGTAACATACACGTTAAGAAAACTAAGACACGACAAACGGAGACTTTAAGGCGAATGGAAACGCGTGAAAGGGATTCAATAGTCCTTCAAAGGTTAACTATGTTCTGGAAGGCTTATGACAAGACGTGTGACTATGTTGGGAGTGTCAATGCCGCCTATTCAATGAAGCTTCTGATCATCTTCACGTCGTCATTTGCATTAATCGTTTTCAATTTGTTTATGTCATTGGTATCATTGGGCTGGACATAGCGAGACACAATGCTGTCTTTCGCTTACCCCATGATAGTATCTTCCATCTTGCGGGTTTTTATGTATATTGACCCATGTTTTACGGCAATTAAACGTTGTTCAGAATGTAAGGATTTGGTAAGTGAATTTCTGAGTTAGTTGGACACTTCTCGTTAAGGTGATGCACCACGTCGTGTAACAATGGGGATCAGGCCGCTCACAATAATATTCCGTCTGTGGATGGTGATAAGGTTTAAATTCCCGTTTAACACCAGCCGCCAATTATGATTTATTCATGATAAAAACATCGCCAAAATTTATTTATTTATTTTCTAAATTCAGGCACAAATATATTTTATACAGAATTTCATTTTCCACATTCCATAATAAAATCAAAACTGAAAAGGTGTTCGTAAGTAGGAGATTTTATTCTAAAGCAGTTTTTGTAAGCCTTATACAATATTTTTTATTGGCTTGTAAAAAGTCTAATCAAAAATGTTCTCGATTTTTTTAAAGTCTACTACAAATACGTAGTATTTAATGAAAGCATCTAAAATATTTGTAAGCGATCTAATTTTCAAACCAAAAATCACATGATTTTGCATTGCTTAGTAGTGCATCACCTTAAATCACTTTTTCAATATCAATATTACATAATTTCTGTGGGAAGAGAGACAGCATCTATTTATTTTAAGTTACCAGATTTAAATGTTCGGGTTAAATTTTCCCCACAGGAAAAATTAATCCTTTCACACACTTCCCAAATGAAAGTCAAGTCAATCCACGCTATGCAATTGCACTATATAAGTATTATAAATACAAAACAATACAAGAACAACATGTCAACCTACCAGAGACCAAATGAAAAAAAAAATTCACCGACTCCAGATATTTTCATATCAGAGGGTTCGGCTCTGTGGAACTCCTAATTGAACCTATTAATCCTACTGATCCCTCAATACAAATATTTAAAAAATCTTTTGTAATCCTACATGCATTTAAAATGACTGATTTTTGCATTTTTATATATAAATTCTTTGAGAAATCTAATATGCCTAAATTTTGAATGAGAGACCTAGGTATTATGCCAGTAGCCGAAATAACAAGTGGTAATATTTTTATAGTCTGAGAATGCCAAATTCTTTTAATCTCATTTCCTAAATCTGTGTATTTTCTTATTTTTTCCGAAACAGTTTTTTGAATATTACAGGAATTTGGAATAGCAACATCAATGATATGTTTTTTTTTTTAAAATTTTGTCATGAACTATATCAGGTCTGTTATGACTAATTATTCTGTCTGTTATTATAGTTTTATCATAATATATTTTATACATTTTAATACATTTTCTAAAAATGAATTTGGTTCATATTCATAATATGGTACTATATTACGTCAATCAATCAAGTTATGTTTAATTACCAAACTTTGGTGAATTATTTTTAAAACCTGATTGTGCCTAAATGTATACTCGGACGGCGCTAATACAGAACATCCCGATATAATATGTTCTATAGTTTCCGGAAAAGCCAAATATTTTCTACATAAATCACCAATTTGATTTATATCTTTGATTATTGCTTCTTATAATTTTTACATCCTACATTTGTTTGACGAAAGTTTGTCAACATGCGTTTGGTTGAGATAATTGTGAATAATTTTATTTGACCAGGAATCTAATAATTCCTGGTTAGTATTTATAAGAATGTTGGCATTCTCGTCATATAAATTTAAAAGTGTAATGTTTCTATCTGCCTTGCAAATTATTTTGTGCATTTTTGAGCTATTAGCTTTCCCACGGAAAAAATTTCTAAGCATTTCTACCTGATTGTGTTTCAAAGATGTTATTTTGACTACACCTCTACCTCCTAATTTTCTAGGTAAATTAATTAGTTCTATAGCTGAATTTGGATGATGGCAATTAAACTTTGTTAACGTAGTTCTAACTAATCATTCTAAACTATCTAAATCTACATTGGACCATTTAATTATGCCAAATGAATACGTTAATAGAGGTATTGATTGCCCAAGTATTTATTACTTTTACTAAATTTTTAGCAGATAGATTGCATTTTAAAATTTTTCTGATCCTAGTTTGAAATTTAATCCTAATATCATTTTTAATACTAGTGTGATCTAATCTATTCGATTGCGGGTATCCTAAATATTTATAAACCTCATCTCCTTTCATACTTTTAATGTTGAAATTTCTAAATATACCCTTGTCTCCATCTACAATTTTGCCTTTCTCCATATGGATCGTTTTACATTTATTTATTACAGCATCTACTATTAGAAAATAAAAATACTGTGGATGTTTGAACATTTCACGACGACAGCGACCTTGTGACCATCCCTCCCAATCTTTGTCCGCATTATTAGCTCTCACCCCAGAAGATACTCGTAGGTGGAAATTTGAGTGGCAATCGATTGACTTAAGAAATGCCATCTCGTATACAACACCACTTAGAGATAACCTGGGTTTTCACTGCTTCGTTAACTCGGGTCCTACGATAACATTGGGAATGCTGAGTGAAAGGTGTTTTTGAGGAGAGGAAAGAGCGTACATGGGCCTTGAAGAGACTTGAAGAGAGTCGAAACACTAGAGTGGGGTGAAAAAACTTTTTTTTGGGTTTCGAAGTTGTAATAGTGCGGAAAAGTTGCGAATTATATAGATAAAAAAAAATAAAATAAAAAAAAAAAACGGATGACATCTTCCGTTCGCGCATAGGCCCTAAAGTTTGACAAAATATGAAAAACCTCATTCTTGCGATTATATTCAAATTTTTTTAATTAAATGTTTTCGTAATGTAATAGTTTGTAACGTCTTCAAATAGAGTCTATAAACATTTTGCTTTAATTTGGTTTATATCAATTGACATCTTCCGGTCACGCATAAGCCCCAAAATTTGCCAAAATATTGAAAATTTCAAATTTTTACTCATTTTTTGGTATTTGATAAGCAAGCCAGACAACGTCACTCGCCTACTTGGGACGAACGACCTCCCCTCCACTCTACCCCCTCCGCATTCCTAGGATTATGATACCTATCTCCGTCCATTGTTTTGTCAGTCTGCTTATGGTCTGCTTCTGTCAGTTGTGCAGTGCGTTTGTGTTTAGTTCGACCCGTTGTTTTCGTTCTGCAACTCTTGGCGTTTTGGGTTATCATATTGTTGTGTGTTGACTGTGTGATGTAACGAAATGGTGGCATCATGGCTGTGCTGAAGAAAGTAATAACAAGACAGGTATTCGACTGCCCCATTTTTTGTACTCCAAAAGATCTGCCAACAAACAACAAACAACAATAAGAAACACAAGGTCAAACCAACTATTCCACATCCCACACTCAAAAACAAATTACACACAACATTCATTTCTCCGAAGGACGTGCACAAAATACAATGATATCTTTTACGACGCTGATATTTTCCATTTGTCCTCAGGCCAATTTATTAAATTCATAAAAGAAAAAATCAAAACAAATTGTTAATTATGAACTCTCCACCCCTGCTGCATGTTTTCCTTCTTTTTATAATAATAATAATAATATTTGTGTATTTTTTTTTTCATTTCTGTTGTACATATATATATTTTTTCTTTTTTTTCTACCACTTTATGTTTTTTTTTATGTTTTAATCATTGTTTATAAATACATATTATAAATTTTAGCGGAAACTTCGCTGGTTAATGCAACCATGTAATATGTTACTCTATTATGAAAATATGTATAACTGTTTGTTTCCTTAATAAACTAAAAATAAAAATAAAAAAAAATAAAAAGGAAATCATTCGGAGTTGTTCTCAAGAAAGATATAATTTGGCACTTAAAATTAATAATAAGGGCGTTAGTTTTAAACAAGTTGCCAGTACAGTGACTTACCAAGTAATCAGCTTATATGAAAAAGCATCTATCCCTACAGTTACAGATAAGAGAATTGCGCAGCTCATAACTGCGTTGCATGATAAGTATTACAACCTGAGGAAATCATATAGACGAGACAATAACAAAGCTTCTTTTAAAAAACATGTTGTTGAATTCAAACAAAAGTGCTCACTTCTTTTTGACGTAGCAGCTTGCAAATGCCTTATGGTTGTTGAATGCACTTGCAAGAAAACCCCAGATTTGTGCCGGTGCGAAGTAACTATTGATTGTAGCTGTGAAAAATTAAAAAAAAATACCCCCAATTGAGTTTTGTTTACTTGATTCGAAAATACGGAATAGGAAAAATTGGAGCGGTAGATATTAGTGAAACAAACAAGCGTAACAAATCATTGGAAAGGAAGTTACGTGACAGACATTTAAATATAGAAGATGTTTCAAAACCCTCATGCTCGCATTCTGTTTTAAATTTAGTAGAAAATGAAGATGAAGGACGTTGTCTTCCTAGTACGGACAGTGATATCGACCAAGATTATAAAGTTCAAACAAAAAAATCTTCTAAACCTATTTGGCAGATGAGAGTTCAGTTAAAATCTACTGCAATATTAAGCAACCGTTATGGTGTTTCAGACGGCCCGAAACTTGTTTACCAAGCAATACAATCTACCCGGTATTTGCCAAAACCTTTGCTTGATGTTATTGACCCTGTAATCGAACGGAATGGTTTTTTCGCCCACCCAGAACACTTACTGTTGGCCATGACTCAAGATGACAAGAAACACATAAGAGAGCTCGGACTTCGAAGAATTCTGAAGGCAAGGCGGATAGATGCAAGAAGAAAAACAGTAAGAACATTCAAGCCACCAAAAATTAACTTCAATGCGCAAGAATACTCAGGAATAATTAACTGGATGGACTGTGAATTATCTTCTCCCCCATTGTTGGCAGAAATCGGTGACGACGAGATCAAATCACACATCGTCAGTGAGTCAATCCTTGACTGGAACATTATTTTCAAGCAATTCCCTGTTCACACGCAGGCTGTTGAACGCCGTGTAAAACTCGTCACGGAAGCCTCAGGAAAAGTTTGTAGAGCTGAATCCCGTGACGGATTTATAAGAACCACTCTGCTGTCCAGATCATCTATGTCTAACTTCACCAGCAAATCAGTCTTCAAAGTACCTTTGGCTACAAAATAGAAGACAGGTTTAACTAACATGAACTATTTATTCATAACTCTGTTTTATTTTTTATAGAAGTAAGTTTATTGTTGAAAACTAAACTGTAACTTAAACATTTACGCTTTTTAAATATATTTAAATGAAAAGTAGGTAAATATTCGGAACAAACGTCAACGGTTATGTAACGGGATTGTGTATGTTATCTTTACTTTAAAAAATAGCCTACGTTTTTGAATGGTTTGTTTGGCTACGCAGGGTTTGTGTAGCGGGCTTGTGTATATTATCTTAATTTTAAAAGTTTTATAAAAAAAAAGTGCGTATTAACCGTTGACGTTTGTTCCGAACTGCAAACAGAGTGATTTGACAGTGTGAAAGCAAATTTTCAATTTACGTAAATAAAATAAAAAATGTAACATTTTCAACTTCCCCCAATGCAAATAGTTGTCTTTTATGGTAATTAAGAAGAATCTAAAAGTTTTATAAAAAAAAGTGCGTATTAACCGTTGACGTTTGTTTCGAACAATTACCGAAAAGTACCATGCCCGTTATTACTGTCATCACCCATCATGTCATAGGCCTAACGAGTGACGTTGTCTGGCTTGCTTATCAAATACCAAAAATGTGTAAAAATTTGAAATTTTCAATATTTTGGCAAATTTTGGGGCTTATGCGCGACCACAAGATATCAATTGATCTAAATCAAATTAAAACACAATGTTTATAGGCTCTATTTGAATACGTTGCCAACTATTACATTACGAAAACATTTAATAACTTTTTTTTTAAATAATCGCATAAATTAGGTTTTCTTCATATTTTGTCAAACTTTAGGGCCTATGCGCGAACGGAAGATGTCATCCGATTGTTTTTAATTATTTTTTTATCTATATAATTCACAACTTTTCCGCGCTATTACAACTTCGAAATCCAAAAAAAAGTTTTTTCGGCCCACTCTACGAAACACCCGTTCTCACTGACATTAATTGTTAATCGTGTACAAATGCTGGGGCGCGTTTCCCGACTACACATAGGGGAATCAATGACAATGGCTATTCCTTGGAGCATCTTCTATTGAAATGGCGGTAGAACAATGACAGCATTCCCACCTTAAGCGCGGGTCACATCACGCTGGTTGCCAGCCGCGAGTTGAAGAAGCCGCTTCTGCCAGCCGTCGATCAGCTTGGTGTGACCACAAAATTCAGCGCTGGCGTCGCCAGCCGGCGAGTATTTGTCAGCGGCTGACGAAGTTGAACATGTTTAACTTTTGGTAGCAAGCAGCGGCGAATAATCAATCACGTGACCGCTGACACCAGCCGGCAGCGCAGTCTGACCACTATTGCGTCTATCAGCAACGAGAAAGCAGTGTTTTTTTTGTGAAGTTGTAATATAATAATATAAATAGTTGTGACTATTTTATAATTTTTAATTGATATAATTAAAGTTATTTGTAATGTCTGAGTTAAAGTGGACTGCGAAACAAATAATAACATTTTTAAACGTTTTTCAAAATTATCCTTGTTTTATTTTAACTCTCTCTGGTTAAGCATTTCTAAACTAAGTTCTCTGACACCCTCTCTCAACAACTGCTTAATTAGCTTTTTACGTGAAACGACAGACGACATAATAGTGAATGACTAACTGGAGAGTGCGAGACGCGACTAGCAGCGTAGTGTGACCAGATTGCCCGCCGCTGCTAGCTGCTACTACTACCAGCCGCTGGTAAGCAGCCGCTGGCAACCAGCATGATGTGACCCGTGCTTTAAGCGTGTGCTCTAAAGATTGCAATCCATTTGATATCTATCAAACAGACCGCCGTCCGTTTCTGCTCAGAGACAATGGACCTCTGGCAGACCAGAGGTGGCTGCCAAATTTTATTGTGAAATGAATCGTAGAAGAATTTTTCTTCCTCCAATTTCACCTCGTACTAATGTGATAATGGTATTCTTTCAGGCAGGAAAAACAGCCGCCATTGTCAATAAAATGATGATAACGGAAACCAACGAACGTATCGGAGAAGAAGTAAGATGTTTATTTTTCCCTTATTTGTCACTAGTTAAAAAACTTGGAAACCGGTGGTCTAGACTCGAGGCTCTAGATTTAGATAATTCGTTTGGTCACTTGCTCAGTCCCGTGAAAAATCACGGGATAATCTGAATTTTTTATTCTTAACAAATCAGTCCCAATTTTTAAGATGAAGCCATAGTAAATAATGCAAAATCATACAAAATCATATGTTTTTGTTTTGAAAATTTGATCGCTTAGAAGTGTTGTAGATGCTTCAATTAAATACTGCGTGTGGAACATACCTTGGCCCTTAAAAATATCGGTCATTTTTTTTATAAAACTTTTAATAAGCCTATAAAAAAATAAAGTATAAGGTCTAAAAAACACACTTTCAAGTCCAAACTCTCCTATTTATAAACCCCTTTTCGGTTATGGTTTCATTGTATAATGTGGCAAATTCAGTTTATTTTATAATGATCGCAAAAAAAGTTGATATTTACACCCAATCTTCCCAAAATAAAATAAAATATGCATTTTTGCGTTGTTATTTTACAATACGGCCGCTAGTCGACGAATTCGGTTTTTCAAAGTGAACCCTATGGCGTCCACCGAAGAACTACTGTTAACGCCATAGTCGCAAAACTTCAGTCACGCCCCGAGCTCAGCGGGAGATGGACGCGTCACTCCGCGTCGCTTGATTTCGTGAAATCAATTTTAAATTTCGGTTTTATTACAATAAACAATGTGTAAAACAGGAATTAATATTTTTTACAGGCCTTTACAAAATCAACCTGTAAAACAAAACTCTCAAATACCTTTTCCAACCTTTCCAAAAGCTTTTTCTCAAGTATTTTTAAACTCCTCCCATAAAGGGCGTGAATTCTGATTTCGATTTTTTCCTGAACTAGTGGATCGCCTTAAGTCAAATATACTAATTTCGGTTGTTCGTCCGTCTGTAATCTGCTTCAATGAAATCAAATTTGCTTTGAATTTAAGTGTCATTTTCAAAATTGAAATCGGTTGTTTGAAAAATTCAGGCAAGCGACAAATCTGATTGGTCAAGCATCAAGAATTCGGAGTACACCGTGAATTTTCACAGGTCTGCGTTATTAATAAAATATTATTATATTACAGATAGGTACTTAATCACTTGTCTGAATTCTTCACGCAACGTAATTTTGAAAATGACACTCGAATTCAAAGTAAATTTGAGTTCATTGAACCAGTTTTCTCAAGGACAAACAACCACTCACAGACTATTGAAAGTAGTTTGTTTGATGATGATATTATCATATTGTGGAATAACGAATAATGCTGGTCTCTCATATGTGGAAGATACTTTCAGTATCGCCCTGGAATAAGAAAACCATTCAGAATTTAAACGTTGCTTGAAATGCCTTTCCCCTTCTCCTTCCCATCCCCACTACCTTCAATACCCCAACTGGAGATGACATTACCCTGTAATGTATGGCGAGAGACTTAAGAGCGTTTAACCAGCCAGCGGACGAAAATCCACATTTCGTCGAAAGTTGTTCTTCCGATCGTGCAGGGCGGTTACAATGAGAAAGATTAATTATTCTCAGTACCAGCTTTTTTAAATTATAACTCAATATCGAATTTATTTCAATCCAAATTAGCTTTAATTTATACCTTCATCCAAAAATGCTGAAAGGCGTGGTGATAAAATTATTAAAATAGTGTACTTTTTGTAGTTATTTTTTGATTATAAGTATTTATCATTTTTCAATAATGTCTAAATTTAATAAGAATGTTAAAAAAATCTGAAATATATTAGTTTGTAAGTGCGCAAATAAATAGACAAATGGACCAATTTTCGTCAAGAAACACATGTACGTACATATTTTTTAATGATTTTATTGAAACTAAAATTAAAATTCTAATACATAACTCTGCTAGATAATGTATTGATTTATTTTACTGCATGATTACATTATTTGAAATGGGTGTGGTATAATACAAAAACTTTTTTGAAAATTTAACAAATCTGCCAACGACCTATGGAATAACCTTATTATACTAAAAATTAAAAAAAATTCTAAAAATTTATTACATAACTTCACTAGATAAAAGAACAATCTTTCGAAATCCATTTATAATTTTTTGTGGAAAAGAGTCAATACGTCTAAAAACTTTTTTGAAAATGACGTATTTCCGGCTTTCTCTGGTAATGCCCTCTTAAAGGTAGAATAGGCCAGCCCAAATTATATATAATGAGAGTATAGGTGTCGTGTGAGACTAGCTTTAACGTGCTTTGCAGCTCCACCTGTTTTCAACCTACATGCTTGACCGGCAGCCAGAATTTGTCGTCCTAGGACTCTTCCCTATAGACAACACTCTACTGTTTATGGTACGTATTTTATACAAAATGCACTTTTGAGGGCAAAAAAAATCGTCATATTTAATTTTATGTTTATAAATTTTTACAAATAACTAACGAGTTCCCGGCATACATACGTACTCGGATTTTTTTTTTAATAATTTTATTTGAACTAAAATAAAATTTTTTGAACACACGATTACTAGATAACGTATAGTTGACATACTACATGATTATATGGTGTGAAATATGTTTTGTATAAATAATATCTTTCCTTTGAAAATTAACCAATTTGCGTATCGACCAACAGGATAACTTTTTTTATAATAAAAAATTCAAGCTTTTTCAAAATTAAAAACATACCTTTACCAGATAAAATAACAATCTTTCGAAAACAATTTATAATTTTTTGTGAAAAAGTTTCGCTACGTCTAGAAGTGGATTTAAAAATGACAATTTGCCGTTGAATCTAACCAAAACCTCTTAACAATTATAATTATTTCTTTCCACTCGGTCAGCAGGTGGGGGGGCCTTTTATTATACAGACATTACTCTCAAAAGTAAAGCTGCAATTACACCAGATAATTTTTATTACATTTTATTTTGTTATCAATTTGGGAGGCGGGAATGGGTACCGCCGCCCCGGGAACCTTTATTGGATAACCAACACCTCTGCCATAGATCACCCCAAGTGGTTCGCTACGTTTGGTGATTTAGCAGGGGTGCCCGGGTTCATGGGGTGAGGTTTGTCTAGGTCTTGGAGGTGGATGACCAGGACACACTGAACCCCAGATTCCTACCCACCCCTTAAACCCTTTTTTCTTCACAGAACTCTCCTCTCCTTCTTTTCCTTTAAAAAAAACCCACCATACAGCATCCCTAAAGATGACATAGGCACTGATGGAAATTATTTTTCTCAAGGCCTCCTGTGTGGAGCTCATGTAAAAAAAAATGATAATTCGAATTGCTTTGATCATTTATTAAAATTATTATGAATAACCATCGGTCAAGGTTTCATAATATAAACATGGAACACGGTGTATAAATTATATGTAACACTATTTGCACCGGTAAATCTAACAACTTGATAAACTTTTTTACAGATGGCGGGTTCTGCTACCACATATTTGGTGATTTTAGCACAGTTTTACGTTTCCGATTAAGAAGAAAAATAGCATTTTTATTGATCACAAAACAGTTCACTTTATTGTCACTATTGATATTTGTCACTGCACTTGTTTCTTATTAGTATTTTGTGTACTCTATATTATTATTATTATTATTTTAATAATCGGAGACGGTTTACATATATATAGTTCCCTTAGGACATAGACCCATTGTACCTCATTCCTTTGACAGTAACCCAGTCCCTTTTATAAAGTTCACCAGGATTGTCATTGGAAATGAAGCTATCGTGGTAAATAGTAATGCCTTTGAAATCTTGTGAGAGTAATTAATTATTATTTTACATAAATTTTGTTGTAAAAATTATAAAAGATCACGAAATTATATCATTGGTGAAATAAGTAGAATACATCAATGCAAGATTTACTTAAATAGTTTAGTTAATTTAATTTATTATGCCTTTAGGGTATTGCCAAGTTATCATCGTAATTTGGGTAGGTTGATAGACTAGTCGAGATCGGAGTCATCTTTTGCCTTATAGAGATCGTCGTTTTGACTCTGCGCTTTTCTCGTGCGTCTGTAGTATATAGCAGTAGGGCTGTTTGTCTCTTCTGTATGAGACAGCGTGTCTGCTAGTATATAAAGATATTCGGAGATGTACCTGGTGTCTGTGTTGAATTGGGCGATAAAATCGAGTTGTCTCTCTTGAATGCGAGATAGTAGCTATTCAGTTGTCTGTTGGTATTCCTGTTTCCAGTTGCCTGTTGCCTGTTGGCTGGAGCTGTGTCCAGTTGCCTGTTGCCTGTTTGCTGGTGATATCAGTTGCCTGTTGCCTGTTGGCTGGAGCGTGTCCAGTTGCCTGTTGGCTGGAGCGTGTCCAGTTGCCTGTTGCCTGTTTGCTGTGATGTCAGTTGCCTGTTTGCTGAAGCGTGTCCAGTTGCCTGTTTGCTGTTATGTCAGTTGCCTGTTTGCTGGAGCGTGTTCAGTTGCCTGTTTGCTGTTATTGCTACAAGTGTTTTTTGTGTTACTTGAGCATGAATGGAAGGGACTGCTACTGATGACGAAATCACACATCCTTACTGTGTGGCGCCGCCGTTGTTTTTCGATTTGTCGCTTTTGTATGTGCACGGTTGTTGGCATTTGAAAGCTTTTTTTCCGAATTTGTTGTCGAAATGGCTATATATGGTTGAATGATTTTATTATTATTACTGCGTGACCTTGATCGTGGTTTTCATGAGAAATTTTGAGATGAAGACTCTGGTTGCCTCCCTTCACGGCCGGTACTATAATTGCGGCGTTTTGTGGAGTGATGTGCCCGTCCATTGCTGCCGTTTTGGATCATCTTCAATTGTTTGACGTCCCGTGTCTGTGTAGCGATTTTTTCGTGTAGATTTTGGAGTACTGAACAGATGTTGGGGTCTTGATTGTAATCGTAATGCGCGGATAATTGCGCTCTCCGCCAAAGCGGGACCAGCGAGTTCCATTGTGGGTGGATTGTTTCCATTGTTGGAAGTTGATTGATCATCCGTTGGGTTCATGTTTATTATGATGATATGGCAAGAAATAGGCAGCAAGGAACAATAATATGTTTGTGAAAAAATATAGCGGTAGGGCAAAAACATTAAATTTTTTTTTAATAAAAGTTGATTGATGTCTTCCAATTATTTTCTAAAATCCCTTACAAGAATCAATGTTGAATATGCTATACTATGCTATGCTATGAAAGTAAATGACAATTGCAACCTTGCATTGTATTATTGTTTAGATTCATCATTTTAAGAACAATTTTTTAAATCATGAAAATGGTACTATTATTGACCTCTGTGTTTTAAAATGTTTAATTATTTGCATAATCCAAGACTCAAACCATTTATTTTTAAATTGTTAAACCATTATTATTGCAGTTTTCTATCATTTTGCAATCCACGATTTAATATTACAATGTAAATTCTAGGTAGATGTTAACTTTCAATTATCTGTAAGAATTTTAAAAATTTGCAATCTCATCGTGATTTTATAACATCTTATTGTACGGTAGGTATAAATGTATGCAAAAATTGGCACATTCCTGGAAAATATTAAATGTATTAGATTGAACGTTACGTCGTATGCTTCTTGTCACCCTGCTGATGTTCCATCGATGCCTGGCTGTCAGCTCTGCCTCCCTGATGGAAGACAGCTGCTCTGGTTGAAGTCCGCTGCTCTGGTGAAAGTCAGCTGCTCTGGTAAAGGCTGATGGTGAGCTCCGGAACAGGCTGCCAACTGCTTTCACTCTGCTCATGAAGATCTGTTCGGCTCGGATGTCCTTTGGCCTTCGTCTCTGAAATTGATTTTTTTCGCAATTAATGGTCGTTATAATCACGATAATTTTTTAAAAAAAGCAATGGTTGGGACTATAATTATTAAGATATCAGGTAGCTATATATCATATCCGCAGATATGAGTTTATGGATTAACAGATTACTTCAATTTCGGTAACTCCGATGCAATCGAAATCGCAAAGGGATGTACTACGTACATATTGTATAAAAATTACTGAGAGCATTTAATTCATTAAGATACTAGAAATTTCTAGACTACTGTAATGTAAATTTGAGAAAAGGTTTTTAAAATTGAAATTTAACTTACGTTTTGCTGTCTCAGGACTCCCGATGGCAATCCGCTTCTGGTGGCAATTCGTGGTATTTATTAATGTCAAAAATAAAGCAACATTACAATTACTCTCGCTGATGAATTTAGTGTAACAAGTCAGGGTCATCATTATCGTGGTTCCTGAACTAGACACTCATTTTGAAAATACTTACCTCGCATCTAGTCCAGGTTACGATTTTAACTCACTAATCACAGACAGTAATATATAGAAATAATATTAACTACGTAGTATAACATTTAGTCATTTATTTAATTTAACTTTGCGACAACAATTAAGTACGATTAGGCAAATACAAAGAATTACCATCCAGAATCGGATCACCAACGGGAATGAAAACGGGTTTGCTTTAAAAGTGCAAATCACCTCCTTTTCGTTGTTCAGTGTTGCACGCCTAGAAAATACTTTTATGGCTGTAAAATTATTTAAGGAATGTAGGTACCGCCATAAAGCTATATCTTCTGGTTCGACAATGTGTCTTCCCAGGTCTCATTTCCCCTCTTCACTCCTCCTTGGTTCCCTGACGGCCCCAAGACGGAAGAGGGCTTCATCTCTCCTCTCCACTCCTTAGTTCCCCGAAGGCTCCACGACGGAGAGTCCACCTCCCCTTGGTTCCTTAAAGGCCCCACAAGGGAAGAGAACTTCATTTCTCCTCCTCACTTCTCCTTGGTTCCCTAAAGGCCCCACAGAGGAAGAGTTCACCAAGATGGCCTCATTTCTCCTCTTCACTCCTACATGGTTCCTCGAAGGCCCCACATGGGAAGAGGACATCATCTCTCCCATTCCTCCTTGGTTCCACAAAGGCCCCGCGCTGGAAGGGTGCCCTTCCCCTTGGTTCCTCGAAGGCCCCACAAGGGAAGAGTTCATGGAGGTGGCCTAAGCTCACCTCTCCACAGTTTCTCCTCTCGGTTCCTCCTACGGCCCCAGGAAGGAAATCCTCAGAGGTGGCCTCAGCACTCCTAGGTTCCCGAAAGGCCCCTAGTTTTCGAATAGTCCAATTTTTTTTTGTCCCTCGAGTTCCCAGGTCCACTTCAGCAGAGCCCTGAATGCTGGAGTGAGGTCTAAAAACTCCGAGATGCGACCTTGTTTATCGAAGGCACCGTCGTGACGCTGTACCCCAGAACATTAGTCTGAGCACGGTAGCTCACACCTTGGCTTGGGATGGCTATTGCAGGTTTGTGTTTCCACTCCCTGAGCGATGGGTTCGCCACACTCCCTACCCTACTATATTATTATAATATTGCATAATTATTTTCAACTCTGCATTTTATTGTGTACCTATAAACTTACAATAAAGGGCACCATTGATTATGTCAATCATGTGTTTTATTCTTTGGAGGAGAGGGGACCCCATCACATTACCAACGGCGCTATAAGGAAACATATGGTTTCCTCCTTCACCGCACACGTCAAGAATCTATTTTATTGAACGAAGCCACATTTATTTGAACGACTCTAGACCCTCCAATGTCCATGCATACGGGGTTATGATGCAGTATGCAAGTACTTACATTAACATAATACAAAATAATAGTAAATCTGGCAGCCCGTAGACTAATTCTTCTGGAATCTATAGAGAAAATATATGTATACAGATAAAAGTGTTAGTAAATAAAAAGATAAATAAGAGCTGCGCCCGGTTGAGGAAGCCTGGAATAAGAGAAATAACGAAAAAATAACAGAAATAATATTAAAAACAGTATGAAGCTTCGGCCACAAGCTGTTGTTCGATGAGTGAAATTTGAAGATACGGTGCGATACGACACGGTTTTACCATCCCAGCCAGGAGCACTCCTGTCACGGTTGGGCCTATACACCAGGGGGCACTGATTTGTTAGGACTTCGAAGACGTGTTCTGAAGATAGGGTCCTAAGAGGTTGTATATAGTTTAATCGACCGGTATACATGGCAACCTAATAAACTCTCCCGATCTCCAACCAACAATATTTGAAAATCTCCTACTACCAATGTAAGCGGAAAATGTTGCTTGTGGCATGATGAAGGATTTAACCAGCCGAGGAATTGAACATGCAACGCCCGGGTGGGAGCTACAAGGGAGGTTAACTCGGCCACTACTGCCAAGCCGGGCAAGGGAGAAGATTTTTATTTTTTTCTTTTCTTTATTCATCATATAACTTTTTATACAGTTTTTACAGTTGATTCGACTACCACGCTAGGCAAATGCCGCATTATGGTCGAATTATGAATATATCTTCATTAATATATAAAACAATGTCGGGTTAGTTACACTATTCATAACTCGGGAACGGCTGGGCTGATTTTGATGATCTTTGATTTGTTGGATTTGTCTCCGCCCCGGATAGGATAATAACTATTAAAACATCACAAAAGTTAACGAAATAAATAGTTATAAAGAAAATTATTTTCCCCATACATTTTGTATGGAACTAATTCTCCTATTTTGAAAGAACTGCAGCAATATTGTGAGGGGTATAATATTGAACTGTGCGTGAATTCCAAACATTCAAAAACGTCAAATGTCAATGCGTTGATTGTTGTGCATTTGTTTTTAATCATATAATGCTGCCCTTCTTTCTTACACACTCAATGTCAATAGTCGAAAATGAGACAAATGGTGAACGTATGTCTGCACACCTCCAAAAGAAAAAAAAATAATTATAATAAATCTCTGAAATGAAATAAATAAATAAAAACGCATTTTTTTACATAAACTCCACACAGGAGGCCCTGAGGAAAATAATTTCTCTCAGGACCTATGTCATCTTAGGGGATGCGGTGTGGAGGATCTTTTTAATGAATTGGGAGGATAGAAAGATCTGGGAAGGAAAAAGGTATGAGGGGTGGGTAGGAATCTGGGGGTCAGTGTGTCTGGGAGTGACGAACGTATGAATCCATCCCTCCAATTGTGGTGCAAGGCAATGGGTCGAGAGAGTCCGGCTGGAAAGGTCTTCCTCAACCAGTCTCTCTCGATCCGGCCCGCCACGCAGCAGGTGGGCAGGCGCATCAACTGCCAAGACCCGGACATAAGTCACCTCATGAACCCGGGCACCCCTGCTAAATCACCAAACGTAGCGAACCACTTGGGGTGATCTATGGCAGAGGTGTTGGTTATTCAATAAATGGTTCCCGGGGCGGCGGCACCCGTATCCGCCTCCCGAATTTCCCGTAAAAGTAAGAAAATCACAAAAATATAAATCCGTACACAACGCCATCTCTGATACTAACAAAAACAAAACACGGACAGTTGCGCATTGATAATTGCTTCATTGCGTAATTTTTAACTTAATAAAAAAACTGAATTTAATGCAACAGCTATTGATTCTGAGGCGGTACGAAGTTCGTCGGGTCAGCTAGTAATTATATAAATGTAAGAATTGTTATTGGTTAATACATAATTTAGTTACGAACAATGTTTTTGTATAACCACGAATTCTTTAGGTGGTTTCTCAATTAAGTGGATAATATTTATATAATAACAAACATATAAATAAACCATTTTCATTGTAAACTGCTGATTCGTTTAAATAAAATAGGTACATAAATACATGATAGGTAGATAAATACTTGAATGACTCTTCTTGTGGAGATGTTATTATGATAATTATCAAAAGATTTTTTTTTTAATTTGATGGTAAAAAAAATAAAATAATAATAATAAAGCAAATCAACTTAATTTGTTGGCTTTAGGCATTCTTTAAAATAGTTCCTCCCCTTTGTAAATAACCAATCCTATACACTGATGATATATTCGTAAAGCTTATCAGTTTTCAATTTCCTAGTATCAATACTCAGTGAGTTGAACATTTTCGGGGCAATATAGGAGAACTGTCGCTGTGCGAAAGTTGTTTTCGTTGTAGGAATTATGCATTTTAGGTGTGATGAATACCGAGTGTGAATTTTTGTTTTTGTTTTTTTCATCAAATCATTTTTCCATAAGAATATGAGAATTGTCTTTTTGTATAATTATTTTCGAATGTCTAACACTGTGAATTTTTAAAAAAGTGGCTTTGATGGGTGTGATGGCTTACATTTGAATATTATCCTTAGCAGAAGTTTTTGAAATAAGACAATGGGATATAGAATTGACATTGCACACCCTCCCCATCCCATAATACCATAATGTAGCAATTGATTGAAAAAGTGCAAAGTAAACACATCTCAGTGTTTGTAGGTTAAGAATAGATCTGAGAGAGTAGAAAAATAAAATGCAGCATAATTTGCGAAGCCTTTTTGTTGTAGAATTGATGTGTGCCTCTCAACGCAGTTTGTGATATTTTCGCTCTCATACCTCATATTCTTATTTTATTTACTCCTGGGCACTTGGCACCAGTCGTGATATTTTGCGTTTTTTTTTAATATTATTATTATCATTACATATATATATATAATTTTCTTTTTACTTTTCTCTTGGCTCTGATCGATATTTAAATTTTTAAGGCTTTGCATATGTGTAGTAGGGATGGAAAATTCCTCCCCTACGTCACACAAGCCATCGTGAACATTGGACCCTTATTTCCTCTGATAACTACAGAAAGCTACTTAAAGCTCCCTTGTACTACATATCTTTACAGATATATGTACTTGACTAATTAATACGTTATTTACGACCTTCAAAACTAAACCTAAACTCCATCAAACGTTGTGTACTTTTTTTGATTTATGATATAGGACTTTAATTACTTTCATCTTTGTGGTAACCTTTTGATTCTAAACAGGGCGTTGAGCTTCAAATTGTATTGGTCTCTCTCTTGCAAATCTAACCTTAAATAGTTCCTCTAAATGAGCTAACTTTCCTTTGTCGCTTATTATGATTCCCTACATCCTAATGAATTCGTTAAAAAACTGTACTAATCGAAATTATACATGTTTAATTAAACAGGTAATAAAATATAACTCAAATGGTTAATTGTTAGTAAATTTGATTACAATTGTTTCTTGTGTCTGCTTGGCATCCCCTCCCCCCCCATTATGATTCTGCTGCTATAAAGTACATATAAAGATGGATTCAGAAGGTTAATGTAATTAGTTAATTGTATATTAGACGAACTCAGAATAACCCTTTTCAAGTAAGCAAGGTGATCAGGTTCTAACTAGAAATTCGCACAATCTTTTGGCACGGTTCGACTGATTGATACCTCAGTTATCGCGTCCCAATCGAACCTTCCTTTCGCCATCATGCACTGCCTTCAGGTCTTCACCCGAGCCCAGATACCTCCAAATTCCTGCGCCTCCAAGGTCTACTATTTACTTAGGGCGAACCGGTTTCGTCCTATATGCAATCATATTCTCACGGTGTTGTGTGGAGATTTGGGTCGTGAATCCACGCCTCCACGTTCAAGAGATAATGCGAGAGTAGTTCGACAGACCTAAAATGCAAGCTATATGCAGGTCCGCATTTTCCAGTGAACAGTACATAAAAAGATATATATGTAAACATACATTTGGGAAGGTTTATAACTTGCAATACGAGGCTAATTGCATTGCATCCCAAGCTCGGATCTCACACATAGAATTCTGCACAATTCTAAGCTTGGTAACCGAATAAATACGTAAGAAAAGTGGGAAATGTAAATAGATACTAGTATACTAAGATCTTATCTGGCAATATGTTCTGGAGATTCGCCAAAACTCCAAGTTTTTGTTTGGTTTTTGACGATTTTATTTAAGAGACTCGTCATCTCTATTTGTTTGGTTAATGGTCTTTGTTTTTAGAAGCGACCACTGCCTTCTATTGGTTGAACTGTATTTTTGATTTTCCCCCAAGCTTCAACTTTTGATAAATTCTTACTATCCCGTGTTTTTTCAACTGCTTCATGTAAATTTGCAATACATTTTATTAGGCTATCCCGTGATTTTTCAACTGCTTCATGTAAATCTTCCATACACTTTATTAGACTATCCCGTGATTTTTCAACTGTTTCATGTAAATCTTCAATACATTTTATTAGACTATCCCGTGATTTTTCAACTGTTTCATGTAAATGATTGATACCTATGAGAGTAATTATTCCATAAATTTTCCATGTAATTCTTCAATACACTTTTAGGCTAACCCGTGATTTCTCAACTGTTTCATGTAAATCTTCAATACACTTTATTAGATTATCCCGTGATTTTTCAAATGTTTGATGTACAAATTATTTGTCTAGCTATAATAAAATCTGTTCAATTTTCAATTGTTTTGTCCTAAAGGTATCTCCCCATGTTCAAATAAAGATTGTGTTTAAAATTTTTTATTGCAATTTCATAAATTTTTGTCCCGTTCTAGAAGTCAATACCTAAGTACGATATCCACTCCTGACAATTATTTATTCAAGATCCTGAAGTTATAATAGTATATATTTTAAAAATAAATACCGAATGTTAACTTGAAAATTATCAAGAACAACTATTTTCAATAGCATAGTTAAATTCAGAGGTAGGTATTCGGAATCGATACCTTTTAAATTTAATAAAAGTATGTTTTGATTAGATTTTTCTTGTAATAAATACATATATAAATATACCTATTTTATATACAATATTTTAATATAGGTACATATCACACATATTAATCAAGTAATATTTTGTTATAATAATTAAATCCAAATACCAGCTGTCTGCTTTCTGCTTTCTCCTTGGAATCTGGAATTTTTTTATAAAATGAAAAACTCACCCCTCAAGGTTTTTCCGAACCGCGATCTACACGATTAAAACCTTGTTGAAATTTCGTACCTAAATTATCTATTGTTCTAACTAAATTTAAATAAATTTTTTTCGACTTCAATTTTATTTTATTCTCGTTTAATCCAACTAAATTAATCGGCATTTGATATTTATTATTCTAAATGTATTCTATTTTAAAAACTCGTTGGTTAAATAATACTTTAAACAATAGTTACTTCACGATTAATTTCGAAATGGTAAGTTGTTGTTAAATTAATTTTTATTCCTTCAAACTTTTATTTAGTAATAAATTTTTTTTTTCCCTTTTCTTTAATCTTTTTTATTAAAATTTTGGATTAATAAATTATTATAGTGTTAATCTTCTGATAGATTAATACTTTTTGATAGAAAAGTGCCGTACAATTGTAAATTATTTAGCCAAATTATTCTGATGTTACTTTAATATCAATGATATCGAAAAATTATTATTAACCACTGTTTTTTTATTTGTAATTTTTGCTAATAAACAACACTTTCATTATCGCACAATAAATTATGACTAATCACTTTATTTATTCTAAATTTTATAATTTTACGAGTAGATTTATTTCGACTGGACTATTTTTAAATTAATAAAAGATTTAGCACTTAATTTAAAGCACTCAATTTAATTAAAAAATTTCGTTGTAACTCTTCCGTTTAAACTGGATGCACTTATTTATTCATAACCTTTTTTTTCAATTTGCACTATTTTTAATAATTAATTTAAGAGCGTTTAACCAGCCAGCGGACGAAAATCCACATTTCGTCGAAAGTTGTTCTTCCGATCGTGCAGGGCGGTTACAATGAGAAAGATTGATTATTCTCCGTACCAGCTTTTTAAAACTATAACTCAATATCGAATTTATTTCAATCCAAATTAGCTTTAATTTATACCATCATCCAAAAATGCTGAAAGGCGTGACGATAAAACTATTAAAATAGTGTACTTTTTGTAGTTATTTTTTGATTATAAGTATTTATCATTTTTTAATAATGTCTAAATTTAATAAGAATGTAAAAAAATTCTGAAATATATTAGTTTGTAAGTGCGCAAATAAATACACAAATGGACCAATTTTCGTCAAGAAACACATGAACGTACATATTTTTTAATGATTTTATTGAAACTAAAATTAAAATTCTAATACATAACTTTGCTAGATAATGTATTGATTTATTTTACTGCATGATTACATTATTTGAAATGGGTGTGGTATAATACAAAAACTTTTTTGAAAATTTAACAAATCTGCCAACGACCTATGGAATAACCTTATTATACTAAAAATTAAAAAAAATTCTAAAAATTTATTACATAACTATGCTAGATAAAAGAAAAATCTTTCTAAATCCATTTATAATTTTTTGTGGAAAAGAGTCAATACGTCTAAAAACTTTTTTGAAAATGACGTATTTCCGGCTTTCTCTGGTAATGCCCTCTTAAATATTTAATATTTGTTAGAACCGTTTCCGTTTTAACTGACGCACTTATGTTATATTTTTCAATTTGCACTAATTTTTAATACTGAATTTAAACATTAAATATTTGTTAGAACTTTTCCGTTTAAACTGACGCACTTATCTATTTATTAACTCTTTTTTAATTTGCACTATTTTTAATAATTAATTTAAATATTAAATATTGGTTAGACTTTTTCCGTTTAAACCGACGCACTTGATATTTATTAACTCTTTTTTAATTTGCACTATTTTTAATAATTAATTTAAATATTAAATATTTGTTAGAACTTCTCCGTTTAAACTGACGCACCTATTTTTTTATAACTTCTTTACATTTAATTATCACATCACTTTATTTATTAACTTCACTGCTTGTATTCACTGATTCTAACTGCAAATTTTTCTAAGTCGCTGAATTTAATAGCAAATTTCACAAGTCTCAGAATCCCAACCACTTAGGGCTTTTCCACAATTACCGAATTTTCTTGCCGCGTCACACAAACCTCCAACTTTCAAAACCCGACCGCTGACTGTCTCCAAATGCGTCTGCTCTCGATTATATACCCCCTCTCAGGTCCAAAAGAGAGTATCTGAATTTCCTGTGATAAAACAATGTAATACGTATCAACTCGTAATTTCTTGAAATGCTCTCACTATTATGTCTTGTTTATACATAAGATCTTTTGGTGACCGTCACTCGTCTTGTTCTGGGTGGTAGCTAGTTTCTATCTCGTATTTTTATACTTATAAGACCCGGATTCAGTAAGTTCGTGTTAGATTGCCCCAACTTCCTTTGTTCTGCTGTTCATAAAAAATTAGTTTGAATTTCATAATTTTAAAGTTTTTTTTTTTCATTAATTTCGCAACATGTCCATGCGTACGGTATCTACCATATGTTCCAAATCTGTCCCCAAATTCGCGTAACAGAGATACCTTCATGTCGAAGTCTTTCTCGCAAATTTTCCATCTTTATTTTATGATTTCCCCTCGAGCTTTTCTGTCTTCCATATGAACCTTTCCATTTAAAACCGTATTTTCTCTATTTACGTCGTAGATTTGAATTTTCCCTTTTTTCTTGAATTTTCTTTTATTAACGACGCACTTTCTACAAATTTCCTTCTTTATCCTTTTGTTGTTTTACATATCCCTATAAATTTTTATATTTCAAGCCGTATTTATTTTATTCATTGTTAATTTATGATTTCCTTTGTTTTTCTCTGTCGTATCTACTTCCCCATAGCTTCACTGTACCCTTCTCTCCTAACCATATCGTTTTTTGATGTTTGCTGCCTCTTGGAAAATTTCATTTTCTATCTGTTATTAATTAATATATCATTTTTCATATTTTTATAGGAGATATTCCCAGTTCGACCCTTAAATATCTGTCATTTTTATTATTTCGTCTGGCCTATCCCCCATCTTCCATCTCTCTTTTACTCAAAATCCCATAAACCATAAGCTTTGACATGTGTTGATATTATTTCCTCTACGTACCGAGCCATAAATTACTTTTTATCTGAGAGTCGTTAATTTTTTATGGAATTTCTATAATCTAAATACTACGTAAGAGCTGTGTTAATTTTTATGGTCCTTTTTAACGGCTAATTGCGTTAATCTAAACAAATCCCATGTTCGAATATTCTTTTTTTAAAAAAACAATACACATGTGAGATCGACAACCATTTGTAACGTCTCATTCCTTCTGCAGCCTCTTGCAACTCTATGCTTCAACCCCCATCATAATTGCGTAAAATGACTCCTTTTTCCGAGTTAAATCTATCGCAATGTGTTTGGTATTATCACCCTTCCCTAGGAATTCTATTCTAATTTCCTCAATACCCTTCAATCGCACTCAAACCTCTGAAACGTCCGCTCGTCCAGTCGCTACACTCTTTATAAACTCCAAATTTTTTACGAAATTTTCTTCCCAAATCGTTTTCCCGCTTATCTCCGCTCCATCTAGAATTGATGACAATAGGTTTCCATTGTTTTCGGCATTTCCAATTTCTCTTAGCACGTTTTCCCCCGATTTGATCATCTACGGTCGTCACAAACAATCGTATTATAGATGAAAATCCCCTTAATAGCTTCCTTTAAGTTTTTCTCACTTTCTATTCAATTTTTTTCATCTAATTTAATCATTTCAAATTTACTCTGATCCGATAGATGTCGTAAGTGTGTCCGTTTTATAAGTAATTGATATCTTTTTTTTTTTAATTAAAGTCGGAAGCTACGATATTTTCTTATTTTCACTGTTGATTAATGCAATACATCACAAGTTGATCCTCAATAATTACCCCTAAATACTTAATTTCGTTTGATATTTTTAGGTCATCGCATGAACAATTTTTGTAAAGTAATGTAGGCGTGTTAGGGTTCTGTGAACATGAATATGTGGTAAGTTTATGACAGTTTTGTGGGAGGTTTGGTTTCTGTATAGAAAAAAGTTGGTATTTTGTTTTATCAATATTAAGAGTGAGGAGGTTGGAATCTAACCAGTGTTTTACTATATTTATGTTATAGTTTGCTTTTACAAAGGTTGAATTCAAATTTTCACCTTCAAATACAATAACCATGTCATCAGCGAAAGATATTGTAGTGCCACCAGTATTCAAATTGCATAAAGAGTTAACCCATTGGCCACAAACCCCGGCAGCCTGCCGGGTGTGCAACTCAGGTACTTAACCACAAACCCCGGCGCGCTGACGGGCTACAGTAGGTCCGCCAAAAAAACGGAAAACAAGCACGATAGTGACATTTTTGAATACTGAACGCTCTGTAGGTAATAATCATTTATTTCGTAGAATTAGCAATGATATGTTTCTTATGTTTTTTCCCTGATATTTATGTTCCGAGTTTTGCATGCAGCCAGCCGCCATTTAATTTCTTCGAAATTGCGAGTGGTACTAGGCTTTTGGTAGTGACCCTGAACGTCCCTGATTGCTTTGAGGACTATCAAACCAAATTATTTTTTTAGTTATTAGTATACATGTATGCAAAAAGCAAAAAATATTATTGTTCGACTTATGAATATTATGTTTTTTTGGAACTTTTTGAATAAAATGTGGAAAAAAAACTTACGAAAAAAGAGAAGGTTATATTTGTATCCTTATTTACACATATTTTAATATTTTTAAAAACTTTATTTTTATTTTTTTCTGTACCTTAATCCAATATGTAAAAAAAATTTAAGAAATTAATTCATTTGAATATATATATATTTTATTTTTTTTATTTTTTAGCATATAAAATATAATGTACATTTAGATGATGTATTAATTTGCTTACATGTTCATATTCAAATATGTTAATACCACTCTTCCATGGAAGCGTTAGCTTGTGTCTGGAAGAGTAGTGTACATTTTTTAATGCTATATTTAAGTTCTTAAATTACAATGTGAATGTAAAAAACAATAAGTTGTAAGTTCGGTGATATGTGATTATAAGTATTTATCTACTATCAAAACAATTTTACTGTTTGGATAATGTGTCCAGAATTATTGTAATTAGTTGCTAAAAACAATACAAAATTTAACTTATTTGAAGAATGGAGTATCACTTGGAAACTGAGTTATAAGTAGATTAGATTAGTCGGAAACTGTTTTTTTTTTTTTTTGAGATTATCTTTAAAATATTTTTTTACAGTGTTTATTAATTGGATTTTATCATTAATTTTTCTAATTTCATCCGGTAATCGGTTGAAAATAAGTCTTCCTTGATAAGTATAATAATTTTGTGCAAAGGAAGTGTTTAATTTTGGGCATGAAAAAATATATTTATGTCTAGTACGGTTTTCAGTTATAAATTGATATTTTTCTTTTTCTTTTATAATTTGAATCAATGCATTTCTATTGTATAGATCTTTGAAAGATGGTACTTGGAATTCCTTAAATAATTGATCCGTTGGGTAGTCAGAAGGTTTTTTTAATATGATTTTAATTATTAGCCTCTGCACAACTTCAATTGGGGAGAGATTAGTTTTATATGCGGATCCCCAGCTAATGATAGCATATTGTAAAGTTGATTGAACCAAAGCGTAATATATTAGATATAAGTTTTTTACAGATAAAAAATTTTTGATTCTTAAAAATTTATAAATCAATTTTCTAATTTTTTTACAACTTGACAAATTTGTTCCTTCCATTTCAAATTTTTATCGATAATGACTCCTAAATATTTGATTGTGTTTGTTGTTTTTAATATTGTGCAGTTTTGGATACAATAATTTTTACTATGTGTTTTGGAATTATCATGGATGATGATGTCAATGTTTTTAGGGGTATCATTTTTGTGTATTTCAAATGGAATTACAAATGTTTTATCACCATTTAGTGTTAGTAAATTTACGTCGAAGAAATTCTTTAAAATATTTATGTCTTCGGTGGCTTTAAATGTTACTTTTTCCCAAGTTTTATCGCTAATTATTAGTACCGTATCATCGGCGTATGAAGTAATTTGGCCATGTAGTGGTTGAAAAAAAATGTCATTAACATATATGGTGAAAAGGATTGGTCCGATTACTGTACCTTGAGGGATTCCAAAGTCTGATATTTCTTTATCGCTATTAATCTGATTTATTTTTACGACTTGCGGTCGATTTTTTAGGTAGTTCGAAATCCATTTAATTGCATTGTCTTTTATACCTATATTGTTTAGTTTTTTTAGTAGAATCTCATGGGATATACTATCAAAAGCTTTTCTGAGATCAATAAATATACCGGCACATTTTTCACCTTTATCCAATGATTCATTGATGTATGAGGTTACATTAGCAATAGCATCTTGTGTGCTGAGTGACTTTATAAAACCAAATTGGTTTTTTTGAAGAATTTTATTACTTTCTAGGAAACCGACCAATTGGTTTTTCACAATTTTTTCAAAAATCTTTCCAATGTTTGAGATTAGACAAATTGGGCGATAGTTAGTTACTTGTTGAGGATCTCCAGATTTATAAATAGGTGAAATAATTGTATTTTTATAGTATTTTTATATGGTTCAAGAGTTACAATAAATTTAGTACACCAATGCAGGTTTTCAATTTTTGGTACAAAATTAATTCAGTGGTGAAGGCCAATTTTTTAGCACATTAATTCTGTGGCCAATGGGTTAATGTGTATTAGAAAGAGAAGTGGGCCTAATGCACTGCCTTGGGGCATGCGATACGTGATTGGTAAACTTGAACTTCTGTATTCTTTAGCGGAATTGATAATAATTGACTGGGATCTGTTTGTTAGATAGCTCTTAAACCATTTAAGCGGAATCCCTTTTACTAGTATTTTCAGAAGTATGCGGTGAGATACAGTATCAAAGGCTTTAACTAGATTCAAGAATACAGCGAGGGGTTTGCGACTTTTATTGAGGTTATCAGATATTAATTTAGTAAAAGCTGAATTGTATCTGAGGCACTATAACCTTTGCAGAAGCCGTATTGATTTCGTTACAGGATTTCATTGTCTCCAAGAAATTTGTAGAGTCTTCGTTTTACCGTTATTTCAATTATTTTTGAGATCGGACTCAGCAGGGATATTGGTCTATAGTTAATCACGGATGATCTGTCCCCTAATTTAAACACGGGAGTAATTGTTGAATGTTTTAGGGTGTTTGGTAAAAGGCCAGTTCGAAAACTTTGATTCGTGATATGTTCAAGGGGTTTAGTGATGATTGGTTTGAGGTGTTTAATTATTTTAGTGGGTATATTGTCAATTCCCGGGGATTGTGTATTTTTGAGTGAAGTGATGATTTCATTGATTTCTTGTTCTCTTGTTGGAGTGAGAATGAAAGGGTTATAACTCATATTATCCAGAGAGATATTGTTTGCAAGGCTATTTTCAGATACTTTATTTTTATTTAGGATATTATTTGCTTGGTTTGATCCGATTGTGGAGAAGAATTGGTTGAAATGGTTTGTGATTATTTCAGAGTTTTCAGTTGCCTTTAATGTTTTATCTGCAATGGTGATCTATGGGTGTGGTCATTTTTTCTGTGTAGCATATTTCTTTGACAATATTCCAGATTTGTCTATCGTCATTAGCAGCATCCTCTATCTGTTTCCTATAATAGTCTTCTCTGGCTGTACAGGCTATTTTTTACAAGCATTTCTGTAACGTTTATAGAATAAGAGCGATTCATAATCAGTAGGATTATTTTTACAATATTTATGAAGTTTGTCACGCTTACGAATGCAGTGTAAAATACCATTTGTTATCCAAGGTTTTAGTTTAATTTCACGAGTATCTTGGTTGTCGTTTGTGTTGGATGTAGAATTTTTTAGATATTTATGAAGGATGTCGATGAGAGATTCACAGACTAAGTTTGGATCACTAAGTTTATAAAAATTTGACCAATTTTCCTCGGAAACCACTTTGAAGAGAGTATCATATGAAATTTTCGGTGACCGGACAACTCAGAATGAAACCAACTCAGAAGCACCTCAGAAAGGACACTAAGAGTGATGATAAAAAAAAATATAAAAAAAATTGGTTAAATATGTAAAGTTAGGTTAGGGTTGCCGGCTATTTTAAAATTGTTTTTTCATAGCTTTTAGTGACCTTTCTGAGGGGTTTCTGAGTTGGTTTCATTCTGAGTTGCCATGGAACCAAATTTTCTGTAGTCGTAAATTGGATGCTGGTGATTTTTGTATTTTATGGGAAATGGAGGTGAAAGTAGCCTAGTTGTCTATGACATTACATAACAAAATCACATAAAAATTAGACATATTGCCGGACATAAACATGGGTTGGATTTTCAACAAAAGCTCAGATCATACACTTAGAATTGCCTTAGAGCAACAAAACTGGAATCATTATGACTGCTTCGATGTAAAACTAGCTGCTGAAATGTTTTATAAGCAGCTCAATAATATTTTCGACTTATGTTTAAAGAAAATATCCACAAGTATGCTTAGAGATGATGAACAATATCCAAAATGGTTTACTGAAGAGATCATTCATCACAAACGAGAGAAAAATAAAATGCACTATCTTTGGAAAAAAACTAAATCCGAACATGCCGTAGCAAACTTTCAAAAATCACGAAAATGAATCAAGCAGTTAATTGGTAAGGCCTACACTGACTTCACACGTGAGGCAGAGAATAGTATTATATCAGAACTCCCTCGATTTTGGTCTTAAACGAACGATAAACGTCGCGGCTGTGACAAACTGAATCACATGAACTTTAACGAAAATCAATTGTTACGATACGCACATCAAGTATTATGACGTCACAGTCCAGCAAGCGGTCGCGGCGCGGTGAGTGTATTCCGCTTCCCCCCTCGCAAGAAAGAACATACCGCACCCCTCCCCGCCATTCCGGCAGAAACCCGCCGGCCGTCGCCCGAGAAGCTGCGCCCGTCGCCGTGCGCTCACTAAATTCCCGCGTGATCGTCGTTTACAATGGCGATCCGTTAGAGCCGGAATTCAATAGTAAAACACGAGGTCGCGAGCATGAACCTCTCCGCGTGGAGATTACCGCTGCCTGGTAAGGAATTGGAGCTACCCGCGCTGACCCTAGCCTGCTGCTCCGGCTTCCTGCACCAGACCACCAGCTGTGAGTTGAACCTAGATTTCCCTCTTAATTAATGTGTCCCATAGCAATACTCGGTTGAAACGACCACATTCCCGAAGAGATTTGAGAGACCCCTTCGTTAGGAAACACCTAGCTAAACATTGTTGTTGATTTGTGACTAATAATTATGTTCTGCTAGATATTGTAATTGTGTATACCAGACAATACAGATATGTTTCACCCAACTACCTCTTTCATTTGATGGGATCACGTGGGCGGGCTTTGGCAATTACCTGTTACCATTTACCCCCTAGTTACCTACGACCTTGACAAGGAGAGGACTCCTGCCTGCCGACGACTGACCTAACCTACCCCCCCCTTGGGACCGCTACACAATACACTGGATATTCTGAAATCGCAGAAGGTTTCGCAGATTATTCTCAGTCAGTGTTCCGTGACAATATTCCCAAACTTGACATTTCCTCTATAACTTCTTCATCGCACAATGCTTTACCTGTTAAAAAACGAAATTAACGATGACGATGTTGTTGCCGCTTTTCACAAGCTAAAACCTAAACACTCCGTCGGCCCAGATTGTATACCACCCATCACACTAAAAAGATACTCAAATTATTAAATTCAACCTCAAAAGGACATTTTTAACATTTCACTTCGTAATAATATCTTCCCTGAAATGTGGAAACTAACAAAAGTCACGCCTATACCCAAAAAAGGCAAAAAGTCGGCAATCGATAATTATAGACCTGTAGCTGTCTTATCAGCACCCGCAAAACTTTTAGAAACCATAATTTACTCACAAATATATCGACGCTGGAAAGGAAGACTGACTAAAACGCCACATCGGGTGAATATGAGTTATATATGCAGTCCGACTTACTTTTTTTTTTCTGCGTCGATTGGTCCTAGTTTCATTTCTCCATGGTTACTCCTCCGTCTCAATTTTATTATTGCCTATGCTCGATTGCTTTATATTTCTGTTATACTCTTGTTTTTACATTTCTTGTTTGGTGGTATGACTACACTGTATTTATTATTCTGTTTTTTATTTATAACTACTGTTATACATTCTACGCTACATTATACTTCATGCTACGTAATCTTCATATTATTTTTTTTCTTTTTTCTCTATTTTGTTGCTTCAATTTTTTGTTGATCACGCCTTTTTACCTGTCTTATTTGGTTTTATTATGTTACTAACTTCTTGAATTGTGACTAGGTTGATGTACTGAACTCCATTGTACTGTATTGTCCAACTCCCCACCATGGGGGCGGATAGACCCGGTCCCTGCATCCAGTCAGGTGGCAGAATTCTGGTAGGGCCGTCCCACTAACGCCCGTGCCTCCCCCGGCGTCATGAGCGAGCTTGAGGAATGTTTGCGCGAGCCCGGTTCCCTTCCGTCCTGCCTCCGGTGACCCGAGGCTCACATCATTCCCCAGGGTCTTTGGGAGTATCTCCCCCCCCCCTCCACAAACACTTCTTCAAGGGTACTTTTGGGAAACTGGCTAAGGGACGCGGGCGTTTGGGCACGTTGCGACCAGGCCGCTCGCCCGCTCATTCTCGCCGGGACTGCCCCGTGATAGTGGGACAAACTGCCCCCAATATCTTTCTTTTTATATATTTTCTTTGGTTTTAATCATACTTACACCTGTAAATATTTTTCTTTTTATTTATTATTTTACTCAACTAGATGCTGAACCAACAGGCGAACTATTTTTATCTTTTTAATTACTGCAAATGTAAGTATGCATACATTTTACTTTTTTTACTAACAATCATGCATGCAGGGACATTGGAGGGTCTAGATTCGTTTCAAAATAAATGTAGCTTCCTTTTTACAAAAAATTAGAGTCCTGACGTGTGCGGCTAAGGAGGTTAAACAATCAGTTTCCTCACACAGCCGTGGGAAAGTGGTGGGTCCCCTCCAATGGTCCTAGTTTCATTGCGATCCGAGCACTTTTATGGCGCTTTAGTCAACACAAAATAGCTACTTATTTAAAATTTCATCGACTTAAACGACAGCAAATATGGTCTTTTAATATGAGTGCGACTTAAGTCATCTTAGATTACGTAAGGTGGAAGGTTACATCACTCTTCCTTTCCAGAATTTTATCCAAATTGTTTGTAAGCTTTTTTTACCTTCCATGTTTTAAGATAACTTGTAGAATTAGCTTTTTTTCCTTACCATGAAATGGCTATGGAAGTTACTTAAGCACACGTTCCCTACCATAATAAAGTATATAATTCACATTAGTATTTCTTCCCTACCCGTTTTAATAATATATTTGCTGTTAAGTCAAATAGGTCATATAGAAAATCACTAACAATGTCGCTTTAGCTGTTTTTCCTTTCCAAAAAAAAAAAAGATTTGTCGCTTTAGTTAATTATGCTTGCCACTTTTTACAGTTGATTTGGCGAATAAATCATTTTAAATAAATTGATCGTCATTTTGCTAATGTCGCTTAGATCTACCATTTTACCATCGATTTAGTCGGAAGCACCCACCTATAAATATAGTTCCAGATTCTACCGGCGCGTTAGTCGTCCAAAAACAGTGCGGGTGAACGCACGTCCGTTGCTGCGTGGTTCATTGTTAACAGGTTACGAGTTCGTGCATCGGATATATTTATTCTGTTGTGTAAGCTTTGTCACAAGTGTGGTAAGTAGCAAAATTAAGCTTAATAATGTATAATTAAGTTCTTCCTACGTCACACGTGCTGATGTACAATTTATAATATTATGTGTTAGTGTTATTTATAAAATCATACTAAAATATTTGGTAATAATAAACATACATAAAATATTATACTGCATTGTTTTTTTGTTATATTATGTTAAGTTATATACCTACACTAATTATCACATAACTTTAATTCTAATTAGGTTCACTTATTTATATAATTACAGAATATCCAGCCTAAAATACTACACACCGTAACGAGATACCAAGAAGAGCTGAACGAAACTGTGACATATCTGCCATTTCATCAAGACGAAGAATTGGAACTACCAAATCTTTCTGAATCAATGCTTTTCCGTGCTGAAATATAAAACAGTTTTGTTCCAGAAATTCAAAAAAGGTGGAATTTTCCAGATTACCGGAAATCTCCAATATTTACGATCCCCACGAAAAAACACAGACGAATTTGAACCGATGGCAAAATCTACTGCAGTTGACACATCAATTATTAAAGAACGACACTATGAAGGTTTTGAAGATATCAACTATTAAGGAGAAGAATCATGTCCCTTAAAAACCCAAAGGAATGATCTAAAGCAAATACGAGCTCTTCTTAAAAAACTGAACAAAAAATGGCACTCAAAAGCCTCAGAAATAAAAAGCTTTTTGTCCAAATATTTTTTTTGCATTTTAAGCCGATGAAACCATTCGTACTTTTATTTTAGAAACTACTTTAGATATTAGCCAAAAATTCTTACACTATACGCTGTCCAATACTTACTTTGGAGTTTCAAAGTCGGATATGAGAGGCAAGACAATTGCAGCTAATAAAACAAAAGCCGATCTATTACAGTCCGCAAGAGATTACATAAAAAAACTTTTTTGAAATTAATAGCTGAACCTTTCAAGCTTGTTTTAATTTATATTAAAATTGTAGGCCTGCAGAGTGTAGGCCATTCATTTTTATTTTTTCATATTTTAATGGCTTTCACCCTTCAAGGGTTAAATAATATACTACGTCGTTATTTGCTCATCGTAGTATATATATTTTTTTTTAAATAAGGCTTCTTAATTTCAAATTTATATTGATTGAAAAGTATAATTTATAGGCCATTAATCCCCTTTTTCCATTTTTTCAGGCTTTACCCTTCAAGGGTTAAATATTATTTAATATATCGTTATTTTCTCATCGTAGCGTATTATAACAAAATACTATATTCTTTATTTCAAATTAAAATTACTGAAAAGTTAAAATTGTAGAAAGCAACTTTATACAAATGTTTTGGCGATCGAAATATAATAAAATCCGTGTTTTTACTATTTTTTTTCTTTTTTTAACCAATAAAATACCCCAATGACCATAGTTAAAATATGTATTCGTCATGTCCGTAAGTCTTTATGTCGGTCAAGAAATCACTTACGGTGGATCATTAGCCATTATTGCTTGGAATATCTATTACTTTTCTAATGATTAGCTTTTATTCCTCACTACATTATCGGTACATTTGTCCGTAGGGTATTTTTCCTCTCGTATTAATGTGTAGTACAAAGAGTTTAGTTCTTCATCCTCGTGTGAAAATAACATAAACATGCACATTAGTCATTTTTCCTGCCTAAATTTTTAGGCACTTTTGACTAAAGCGCCACTATCTTCGGAATTATTAATATTATTAAAAATATATGTATTACAATTGATTAGGTTTTATAAAAGCATTTATAATTTTCAAGCGGCAACAAAATCAGATAATCTTTTTCAGAGTTATGATTTTTTTTAACTTTCAAACAGCTCTCCTGAACATTTAGCATAATGGCGCTTTAGCCATTTATCCTTTCCAGCGTCGATATAATCAAACAAAACATATACTCACCGAGAATCAGCACGAATTTCGCCCCACTCTATCACCCTCAACAAACCTTATGAATTTCACCTCCTATATTAATAAATCCTTTGAAAATTTTGTACATGTCGATGTGATTTATACAGACTTCGAAAAAGCATTTGATAAAGTCGACCATGATATCTTATTAAAAATAATTTGACATCGGATTCTCTTAGGATTTGCTAGCTACTTACGCAGTATGTCAGTCACGGACACCAGCTCTCTCACGAATACAAAACTAACTCCGGGATTCCCCAGGGATCGAATCTAGGACCCCTCCTCTTTCTTTTATTCATTAATGATATAGGCAATACCATTAACCGTTCAAAATATCTCCTCTTCGCTGACGATATCAAACTCTTCAGAGCTTGATTCTCTTGTCAAATGTTTGTAATTAAACAACTTGCCCTTCAGCATCCAGAAATGCAGTGTCGTTACATTTACATTATCCAACGATACATTTCTATTCCCATACCACATTAATAAAAATATATTAACACGCAATAACGAGATTCGTGAACTAAGCGTGATTTTCGAAGGAAATCTCTCTTTCAAATCCCATATATCTGACATTGTCTCCCGCACCAACAAAATGCTTGGATTTGTTCTTTGTAATGCGAGATAATTTACTAATACGGAGAACATATGAAGCATAACTGTTTTCTGGAGAACCTGAATTAAATAAATAACAAAAATGTAAAAGTGTTGACTAACCGTGGTGCAAAAATACCACTTTCCTTAAGAACATGTTCGATTTCACACGAATCTATGTATCTCCCAGTGCTTCGAAACAAAGAGATGTTTGTGCGTGAAATGCTTCAAGTTGATAAATATTGCGTCAAACCTCGGGTTCTCCGCTATATGAATTTGCATCACCATTTTTGCGATTTTGAAAATTATACTTAATTTCAAAACAAATCCGTGTTCATTGAACCGGAGTTATATTCAGACCCACAGCCGAAGTAAGTCCGATACCCTTTAGTGACTTTTCTACGATTGAATTACGAGAATGAATTCAAAAAAAAAAAAAAACATTCAGGCAAGAATTTTAACTAGTTTCCACCCCTGCAACATATCCTGCAATTACGAAGATTGAATGAATTGATACTAAACGTACGAAGCAATTAAGTTATTGCAGTCATTTTCTTTGATTATTTGTATTCTAACTGAATGTCAATTGTCTTTTACATCGCAGAATGGTTGCGTTCACTACCACTGCTTTTGCAGTACTTGCATATCACCACACGCCCTCCTGATGTCGTCATCAAATTGTCATCTCAAATTGACTTAACCAGCCCGGAGGCTTTCGCGCCCTAGTGGGTCGTCCTTCTGTACTGGTCTCTCCTTCTTCTTCACTGTCCTCTTCAAACACATCGAAAAGATTTACGGTGGGACTTGCGGCCAATTCCTCGCATCTCTCTTCAGACTCAGTTCGTTCTCTGTCAGGCATTTTCCGCAGGTCAAGCACATGTCTTGGTACACCATCAACTATGATATTGTTGACTGAATTAAGTCCTGTCACCCTTCCTTGCCTCCAGCGTGATGTGCATCTTTTGTCTATTGGTTTGACCGCAACGACATCGCCCACTTCAAACTCAGTCGATACTTCCTCTTCTATATTCACTTGCGCAGAAGGGTGCCTCCATGAATAAGTGTGAACCGAGCTAGAAGGCGCAACACCCTCATCCTTCTGACTCTTCGCAGCCAAATTATACCAAAATACTGCCTGCAGAGGATCGCTTCCACTTCTAGCTGCAGTTCTCTTTATTGTTCGATGATGTCGTTCAACTATACCATTTCCTGCTGGACGGTATGCCGCGCGAAATCTTTGACGTACATTCCATCTCTCACAATACTATAGGAACGAAACGCAGTACTATTGTCCTTGAGAACTTCACTGGGCGGGCCTCTTTCCCGAAACACTTCTTCCAGATTTTTGACAATCGAAACTGCTTTCTCTGATTCGATTTCCCGCCACACGGCAAATCTACTTGGCCCGCAATCGATGAGTGTGAAGAAACATTTCCTACCGAAATGAGTGACATCAACTGCCAAGCGACTCCAATTTGTTGCAACATTGAGGTTACCCGCTTCATGAGTTGACGGCGGTGGGTCAATTTTCCTGCATTGTATGCATTTACGTACGCATTTATCGACGTCCTCTCTTCTCACCTCGGGATCAACCAGCCGGGCAAGATGAAGCATTCGCTCTACTCCAAAATGATGCTGAGCATGTAAAGCTTCTACGCTTAAAGCACATGTTTGCTCTCCAGTTTCTTTTTCAAGTATCTCCAACCTCTCTTCATACTCTGAAGATTGTAAGTCTCTTTCATGACGTTTCCTGTCATGACTACTCTTTACCCAGGCCTTGCAGACCCTAGTAAGTACATCGGCTTTATTTTTACAAGACTCTACAAGGGTGATCGACAATGTGCGATCAAATTCTTCTACAATCTCCTTCACCAATCCCAGACGCCGCTTGACGAGCATCTCTGACATGCCAGAAACTTTTACACGACTACTCCCGGTAAGTGTGGATCTCACCCAGTACAAAACCATTGCCGAATCTGTAATTATTTCCACAACTTGAAGATTCCACTTGAGAGCTAGTTTTAATCCCTTCAGGACAGCATCTAGCTCCGCTATGTTAATATGCGCTACATCGGTTGTCTTACGCAGCCATGCGGCGTCTTAAAAAGTTCTTCCCTCAATTTCCAAGGTAACTCCAATGGCCAGATTACTTGCATCACAATAAACTCTGGCATCACCTAATGATTCAGGCACTAGCCACTCCCCTTTTACAGGATCGTCAATTCTCACTCTCACCAGAAGCTCTTCAGCCATTTGTTGGGCCCTGTCGCCCACGTAATCATCCCATGCCTGGCCTTGACACTCTCTCTTCATGAAACTGCAGGCTGTCCTTAACCATCCACACACAGGATAGTGCCCAGTCAGCTTGCCACAGATCGAAAATAATTCCCTTCTACTCAGGTGCGATCCTTCTTGCATTATGGGAATGTCATTGCCTCTTCTGAACATAAGACGTCCGACCTTATCACGTTCAATACGCAATCCGAGCACTCTTGCGCCCTCCAGCTTCTCGGGAGGCTTAGTTACGAGACCGTAAGTATGCAAGTGTGCCGCAACCTCTTCAGCTGATATTATGTTTTCATTCACTATAATGTCATCGATGTAGCTATCTGTGCCCCGTCGCACCCTTTCGTCAAGCGAGAGCACCTCGTTTACAATCCGTGTCATGATTTTGGGACCACACTTTAACCCAAAACCTAATCTTGTCAAGCAGTATGTTTTGCCTTTATACTTGATGAGTTGGTACTTCCAAAGTTTTTCCTCAATGTGCACTTGTAAATATGCTGATTGGAGATCAAGCAACTTTAGAGGTTCACGTAGCTTCCTCCACTTCCGAAGTGTCTCATCACACACTGCTACATCCTCACCAGTATGGCACTGAACACTCTCGTTGAGTTCACGATAGTCCAAGACAGGACGTACTTTTCCCTTGTTCTTTTGGATCACAGCCATTAAAGGAAGGATACCACCGGAGCTTCCCTTCCATGGCCTGAGCCAGCTCTCGGAGATCCACTTTTGAATCTCTTTTTCAAAAGCTGCCTCCGCTTCTGGTAACTTAGTGCTTCTATAGCACTCTACAGTGTTTTCTAATTCAGCAGGAAAACCTCTCCACACCCAACTCACGCACCAGTTTCCAGTCCTTGTTCTCAACAGATATTCTGTCTGCCGAGGTTTCACCAGACTCGACACAATTCGCACTGTACTCGTCTAGTCTGCTTCTTACGAACTCTACCCTATCGCGCATTATCGTAACACCACCCAGTTCTTCGATGACGTCCATGCCCAGTATAACATCGACTGCACTTAATAGTTTTTTCACCACCACACAGTCTACCAGTAGTGACACACCATGCACTACTATCTTGGCGACACCTCGCCCCTCACAAAATACACGACTGCCATCAACAGCAATCACATCACAACCAGGACCTTGTACACTACACAGCCCACTCATCACTACTGTACGAGAACACCCTGAGTCAACGAGTGCACGCACCTGCTTTCCATTTACTGCAACTTGGATTATTGGTAGCTCCTTTAGTCCTGATTCAGAAGAGCTGCCGGCGCACCAGTTCTCCTGCTTCCGTTTCCCTTCTCACAGTGCCTGGCCAAGTGACCATCTTTTCCACAGTTCCAACAGACACTTTTCAACTGCTCACAACAGAATTTGACCATGTGTGGCCCACCACATTTAAAACAATGCCGTCTTGCATTTGGAGATGTTGCGACAAATTTCTGTCGGCCCTGAGCCACCGCCACGACAGGCTGATCCACGAGCTCTGCCATCAGAGCTCTAGCACGCTCCATGATTGTTGACAGCGGCATTGTCTCTACTTTTGGCTGCGCGCGCAATTCACGTGATACCACTGAAGGCAGACCCACTATGAAAGCTTTCATGAGGAGAGCATCCGACGTCACACCCGCTAGCCTTGCCAGCCTCTTCAGGTCCGTCATATAGACGTAGACCGGCTCATCACGCCATGTGCGCCTCACGAACTTCTCATAAGCCAGAAACGGGTTTGTTGCGAAGGCACAAATTTTTGATGGCGTCACCATTGCCCTTATCCTCTGCACTCAGCTCATTGTAGACAGCAAATGCAGGTCCCTCCAGAAACATCGGGATGATCGCGCACACATCCTTTACTTCTTTAATTTTTAAAACCAACTCGACTTTTGTTATCCACTGAATAACGTCGCCCTCGCCATTAAAACACCTTAATAAATCTCCGAGTTTAATATTTGACATCTTGCCGAAATAGCTTGTATTCTAACTGAATGTCAATTGTCTTTTACATCGCAGAATGGTTGCGTTCACTACCACTGCTCTTGCAGTACTTGCATATCACCACATTATTATTAGAGAACATTTATAGAAATCAATCAGGTAATTGATTTTATAAACATAGCTTTGCAAAAGCCTAGGAATCATTGGTGCGCAGTTACTCTATATTAGTAATACCCACAAGACATGGCTGGGTTTGTAAGATATACCGATATACCAAATAATGCAATGGCTCTAAGAGTTGCAGCAACCAATGAAATAAGAACATCGCGAATTAAACGAATGAAGGAAAAATTCTTTAAAGCAAACTCAATCGACAGCGCTCTGACTCCAGTCATGTTGCTTGGACAACTTTTGGGATTGCCGTTTAAATATTTTCGTGAAAATGAAGCCTGGAAAACTAAACTCGTAATGTTCATAATGTTGGCTTTATTATCCAATTTCGTTTTCTGCTGTTATGAAATGTTGTTAAAAGAGATGGCTTATGAAAACCTTCCCGACACCTTCCCTCCTCTGAAATACTCAATGAAGATCAAGATTTTTATTAGCCTCACCACCGTCTCGTGTCTTTACTTTGTAACATTTTCTGATGCAGCCCGTCACGGTAACAACATGAAGTATTTGGACGCAATTGTAAAAATATTTAATATATCCGGAGTTGATCTTCATTATTCCAAAATTAAAAGCAGAGTTTTTTGTACGCTAGCAACAAAATTCATATTTTATTTTTTCATTTGTCTGCTGGATCATTTTTCTTGGACAGGGGAAGATGAAGCAAGCAATATAATAGACGTAATGTTGATGAACATCGAATATTTTCCTGGCGTCCTTTCGACTGTGGTCATCTTAAAGTTTTCCAATTTAGTGATGGTAGCCAATAGCAGATTGCAGATTATTAACGCGGAAATAGCGCTCATCTTTAAGAAGAAGTTAACACCAGAAGGAAAAGCAAAGGACTGTAACATACACGTTAAGAAAACTAGGACACGTCAAACGGAGACTTTAAGGCGAATGGAAACACGTGAAAGGGATTCAATAGTCCTTCAAAGGTTATTCATGTTCTGGAAGGCTTATGACAAGACGTGTGACTATGTTGGGAGTGTCAATGACGCCTATTCAATGAAGCTTCTGATCATCTTCACGTCGTCATTTGGGATAATCGTTTTCAATTTGTTTCTATTATTTGCATCATTGGGCTGGACACAGCGAGTCACAATGCAACGTTTGGCTTACCCCATGATAGTATCTTCCATCGTATGGACTGTTATGTATATTGACCAATGTTTTACGGCAATTAAAAATTGTTCACGATGTAAGGATTTGGTGAGTATCTTTCCCCGTTTTTTTTTTAAATTTTCTTCAGTTATTCCTATTGACGCAACTATGTACTATGTATCTTCTTCTATACAACCTACTTTCCATACCTACCTAAACTATGTGTCAGTATGTGTCAGGAATGGCATGCACAAAAAAATATTTCCCTAGAATTTCCCTAGATTTCGGGGGTAAATCTTGGCAAAAAAAAACCGTTTATTGTACATGTTATTGCATTGTCAGCTGTCAAATTATTCAAACAATCACATTTGCGCAAGTACGTAGTCACCGTTTTCATTTTCTTTCTTACATGGCAATCTCAATTCTGCTGATAGCAATTCTTGCTTTACAATGGCAACACTGGCAAAACTAATCTGACAGATCTGTCACAGTGTCAGATGTATACTTACCGAATAATGAGATTATAATTACTTGAAATAAATTTTTTTTTTGAGAAGTTACCATTTATCTTTTTAGATACGTTATCAATTCAAGGGAATTCCAAAAAAAATTGCGTCTAGTAATACCAGTAATATTGTAAAATTTAAAAAAAAAATGGCCTGAGTTTGAAATTTCCCTAGATTTTGTGCTGTTTTCCCTTTTCCATAAAACATAAATTCCCTAGACATACCATCACTGGTGAGTGTCATTGGTATCTATGTAAGTAACCCATGAAGTTATCACCTCCTGGGATACACCTCGGTTCTTTAATATCTATTCGTGCGGAGATTTGTGTATTGATTAGCCAAAGTGATTCATCGGTGCCGTAATCTCGCAAGAATTGTGCTGTGGGAAAATAAGTTGTGGGAAAGGTGAGTCAGATTGCTTCCAGTGTCAACTGTTCCATATATATATTCACATAGTACAATTGATTCGCAATCTATCTGCCATTACATTATTTTGGTCTAGTATAATTTGGATCGAAGTAGCTCTCACACGCGTAGTCCCGTCATGCGCTACCACCTCCTCAAGTTCTTCGACCGCGTTTTCAACGTATACCAGATTTATGACACCAAGTCGGGCAAGATGGTGTCGTCGGTGGTGATGAAGATGGGGAAACGATGAATGAGTCGGGGCAGTTCTACTTCTATCTGGATATCAGATACACCATATTTTTTTCTCTTTATTTTTCACTTACTTTTAAATATTTCATAATTTTTATTTAGTATATTTAATCATCTGTTTTAATAAAATAGTATTTGTATTAATTTAAATAAATATTAAATATACGACTACCATATTAACACGGGCGTGAGCCCAGTGTGGTAGCCAAAAAACAAATATCTGTAACTAATAAAAAAATTTATGAAATAAAAAATAAAATTTTTTTTTTTTGATAGTTTTGATTAAATAATAATTTGAATTTTTAACTAGCACTCATCGCCTTAAAATATGAAAATATCTCTTAAAATATAGTAAATATGGGATTCAGATTTTGGCTAAACCTTCATTATGCATTTTTCGAAATTATTAAAATAATTATAAACATATTTGTAACGGACGTGTTGCTCTCCCTCATTGTATATTTTTTTATGTCTTGCTTATGTACAATGCCCCGGTGCAACCAATAAAGCTTGCGTGCCAAGTTTGCACCGGGAGACATTCTAGACTCCTATATTTTTTTAATAATATGCTTAATTATGCTTATTTACGCCTCCAAGGCAACCAGGCTGACTAGCCTCCTTTTATTTTTAATTAAGACCCCTTTGAGGGCCTTAATTTCCAGCCTTAGGCTGAAGCCCTGAGAAGGGCCATTTGCCTTCCCTCCCTTGCCGTTCTGCTGTTATGGCACTGCAGGAGGCGGCAGCTCCACCAAGCGGGCTGCTCTCTATTTTTAAATATGGCACTTTTAAGGGCCTTTTTTTGTTCTGGCCACTAAGTTCATGAATACCGTGCCGCCAGCAACGATCCTTTACCAAACACATTTTATCATTTCTAAAATGTTCTTTTTCTTAATACACAAATGCCCCGGTGACACAAATAAAGCTTGTATACCAAGTTGCCACCGGGAGACATCCTAAACTCATTATTATTTCGCCTTCAGGGCTATTTTTCCGGCTACAAAGCCAAAAGGACCAAGTCAGGGCCCTCACATTGCTCACAAAATAACATCATTTTGTAACATAACTTCATTTACACAGTATTACACACCCCGTAGGACGCTTAAACTAAGACGTTTCAGTGCAGAGTCAGTCTTACGAGGAACCTGGGGAAAATACTAACTTCTTCACATCACTTTGCAAACTTAAATTAAACTCAAATACCTACCAACAAATGGTAAACATTTCCAAAATTGTTCCTAAATTCATTAAACTAAAAATCTACGGGTAAAGAATACCCGTACATACATGTTAGAATTAAGAAATACTTTATAAAAACTATGTTATAACCTGTAGAATTATTATTAAATAATGATTTTAATCGACCACTTTCTTGAGCGACACAAGCAAAATGAAGTGCGACAAGAAAGTCGGCGTATTTATACTTACGGGCGAGGTCCAACCCCCCACCCCATAAATGTACCATGTGATCACCTTTTTGCCCAGATTAGGGTATAAAAGGGCGCGTATTTTCCAAATAAAGTCAGTTATTCTTCAACATTCAAACAAGTCTTTTATTTACTCCACAAGTGGTCCAGACACCTACCTCTGGAAGTCTGCGACCTGCCGCCAGCTGCTGCCTCCTACCGAAGTTCTGCCTGAACGAGAACCCGGTGCCTACCGCTGCAGTCGGCCCTGACTCTGGGCACTGCAAGGCACCGCTCAGGCAGAAACGAGGCGCATCCAGGGCCATACCACTGGATGTAGGGAGGCCAGCCTACTACAATCACCATCATCAGCGTGAGCTAGTGGAAGGCGGGCACAAACCGGTGCTTCTATTTTACAGTCTTGTAAAGGCTTGATACGTCTGTTACAATATTAATAAGCTCTCGTTGATCCAGTGGCGGCGTAGGGTAGATTGGCACCCGGGGCGGTTTTGTATTGAGCACCCCTACTTAATTTTTTTTTTCTTTTCCTTATTCATCATATAACTTTTTATACAGTTTTTACAGGTGATTCGACTACCAAGCTAGGCACATGCCCGTATTATAGTTAAACACCATATACTAAACATGCTTACGAGACTTTATTTTCCCAAATATTCCATCACATTATCAAAATTGATTTCCCTGCTTCTTTCAATTGATAAAATCGAAAGATTTGTTAGTCGCGCTTGGCTCATTGTGGACCTTAAGTAAGATTTTTTAAATTTTTACTTTGAAAAGCTTCTTTCACATGAAGCCACCGAAACACAAATTGTTAAAAAAATCTAAGACATAGCGCTAAACTAGGAATAGACTCAGAATAGCCCCATTTTACAATGCATCTGAGAAGCTTAAATGTAATCCATTGTACCACTTCTTGGGCAGAAATATTGGCGGCTTCCAAATGGTACCTTAATCGTAAAATCTTCAACACAATGTCCTCGCCTGAAAATTCATTGTAATTTTTTAACAGATTCGGATCCATTTCACGAAGATATTCTTCTGGCGATGTTACCAACGTTTTAGGCTTGAATAACACAAAATGTAACCAGAATAAAATCCATCGCCCCGTAACGATGGTCTAGTTCAGGGTTTCCAAACCTTCTTTTCGCCGGGCCTCCCCGAACCAAAAAAAATATTTTCATGCCCTCCTTAATTAAGTTTCAACAAAAATAAGAAACACATTTTTTACATGATTACGTACTTATTGTGGAATAAAAGGATTTCGCATATGAACCCATCAGTACCGACTTCACAACAAAATTTTTTTAAATTTTTATATTAACTCCACACAGGAGGCATCCCAATGTCATCTGGGATGCTGTGTGAACGGTCTTTTTGAGGAGAGGAAGCAATGAACATTGGTCTTGAAGAGACCCATGTTGTAGTAAGGAGGAAACACAGATGCCGGCAAATCATTCCACAGCTGAGCTGTTGAACACAAGAACGAGTCGAAGAAACGACCCGTTCTCATGTGACAAATGTCAACCGTGTACAAATGTTGGGCACGCGTTTGGCGTGTTTCGTGACTATGCGCCGGTGCCGAAGGGATCAATGACGCTAGTTCCTCGGAGCATCTTCAAATGTAATACCGGTAGAACAAGGATAGCATTCCCACCATGTATGTTGAAAAATAAAAAATAAATGGCGGAGAAAGTTTAATACACTAAAAAACTTACCTTTTATTTAGGAGATAAACAATTTCACACTTAAATATCTCACTTAACAGACTTGAAACGAAACTTGGATTTTTTGTCAACCAACTATTTACAGGAGCGAGTACGGCGAGTGAGTGAAATGTGGATTCTAGCGGGAAGGTGGGGCGGGGGTGCGCCTCACGCTTCGTGTTGTGACTTGTCGAAACTTGTGTAGCAGCGATTGAATGGCAATTCGGAACTGTTAATTTATGTATGCGTTAAGCAGATTTTTTTTTCGGAAATGCTAACGTAGCTCTTACACCCCCTCTGACATTTCTCTACGCCCCCCTAGGGGGGCGTGCCCCCCTGGTTGGGAAGTCCTGGTCTAGTTCTTCGTAAAATCTATCATGATGTTCTAACCTTGCTCTCTGCAGCACCCTGGTAATGTAAGTCAAGCATCGGGCCATTTCTCCATTTATACGTTTTCGAAATCTCCTCCTTCCTCTTTTTCCTTCAATCGGAATGTCTAAGTTGGACATTTTTTCCACAATTTGGTTGCGTTGATGTTGAAAAAATTTTTGAATAGCTTTAATTTTTATTACACACTTCACCAATGATAGCCCAGATTTTTGTATATACTTTTTGTCTGATTAACTTCTTCTAGGACTTCTAGGAAAAGGAAAGATAGCTTAGAAAACTGAAGTCACACAAAGCTGGTACGAGTGTTGATGCTGCTACTCTTGTTTTAACGCTTTCTTTGCTGGTGCTGGGATCACACATCTCTTCGAGTGTTGATATAAACTTCCAAAAATTATTCTTCAGTGGTTTAACAGCGTCGTGATGAGCACTCCATCTTGTCTCTGATAGTCATTTAACGGATACGCCTACATTTTTCATTAATATTTCACACCACGCTCGATGTTACGCGCGGTATAAGATCAGAACAAACGCAACATGAATTTATTCTTTTGGATATTAGAAATTATATTCGAAAAAAAATGGTTGCGATGCGTTTCAAAATATGATATTAGTATGTAAGTAGCTAGGTACAAGAGTAGGTAGTTGAATATTGATATGTCTTTATAGAGGGATATTTTGTGCACATTCTTTGGCTCTACGAGTGAGTTGTCGTTGTCACCCCTTGGTGCTTGGCACCCGGGGCGGACCGCCCCCTCCGCCTCCCCCTTACACCGCCACTGCGTTGATCGCAATAGAAGTATTTTGTTGAAAAACGGGAATAAATTCACCAACACAATCAAAGGCATGTTAGAATGACACGTATTCTCAATAAAACGATTCCGATTGCATTGGGCAAGCAGAATATAAGAGTGGTGACTCATGTCGTTGCGTCTCACTCGAGCTCTTTACGTTATATATGCGAGTCCAGTCGTGTTTTTTTACTTCGATGATATTGTCTCGGAGCTAACTTGGTGTGAAGGGGTTCTCAAATATTTGATTTTTTATTGGATATGTTCGATTTTTTTTTATTTATTTTTTTTATTTAATATATAGATATATAATTGTACAGTGGAGTTATGTAAAATACAAAATATCGGTACAGAAATTATTTAAAAATTGCAATCTCACCAAAGAAGAAGCTAGTTCTTGTGCTTGATGAGCGAGTTACACTAATTATAACTGTAATAGAATAACTAAAATATTGTGCACTTAGGTGAAATTCGAAAAATCTAAATAAAATAGGGATTAGAAAGAAAGAGAAAAACAGGTAATTATTTAGTTAATTATTGCTGATGAAGTGTAGCTTCAGTTTAAGTTTCAGTATATTGATGTCTTTGGTTTTTTTTTTATTTCAGTGGGAAGGTTGTTGAAAAACTTTATTCCTAAATAGATATAATTGTTTTGCATTAGTTTGGTATTAAATTTTGGTATTTTGATGTTGTCTTGATATCTTTTTGATTGGTGAGTTTCAAATTTTTTGATGATATTATCTTTGTAAATTTGGATTATTGCATTTTTCTTGAAGATATTCTCTACTCGAGGCACCGTGAAATCTGCGAAAAGTGTTTCTGTTGGATAAGTGGAGGGTTTCTTTAGGATTACTTTAATGATTAGTTTCTGGATCACTTTGATCGGGGTTAGTAAATTGTTGTATGACCCCCCCCCCCCCATCCAATAATTCCATATTGAATTAATGACTGGATTAATGCATAGTATACTCTTTTTAGATTGTTGAGTTTTAAAATATTTCTTAATCTTATGAATATATATATATACACTTTCTGATACGCTTAACCAATTCACAGATATGGCTCTTCCACTTCATATGTTGTTCTATTATCACTCCGAAATATTTAATTTCTGATACTGATTGCAATGTTGAACAGCCTTGGATACGTGTGATTTTATTACATTTGTTATTGTGGATAATTATTTTAGTGTTGGGGAGTGTTTTTTTTACGTAATTTCATATTTGAGCAGCAAATATTTGGCAGCCACTACTTGCAGACCAGAGGTGGCTGCCAAATTCAACAGTAGAATGAATCTTAGGAGAATTTCTCTTCCTCCCATTTCACCTTGTACTAATGTGATAATGGTATTCTTTCAGGCAGGAAAAACAGCCGCCATTGTCAATAAAATGATGATAACGGAACCAAACGAACGTATCAGAGATAAAGTAAGATGATTTTTTAAAATTTTTCCCTTTTTAGTAACTGTATAAAAACCTTCAGAACCGGTGGTCTAGACTCGAGGACCTAGATCATTTTTTGGTTCACTAGCGCAGTCCCGTGAAAAATCAGTTCCAATTTTTTAAGTCTGTTTGAATTCTGGTTCAATGAACTCATATTTGATTTAAATTTAAGTGTTGTTCTCAAAATTGTAATTTGTTGTTTGAAAAAATCAAGCAATCGTCAGGGCACCTACCATAAAATATTATTTAAAAAATTGGAACTGATTCGTATTTTTTTTTTTTTTTTTTTAACTAATCTTTTTTCTTGAGGAAAATAATTTTCCTCAGGGCCTATGTCATCTTTGGGGATGCAGTATGGAGGTTTTTTTTAAAGGAAAAGAAGGAGAGGAGAGTTCTGGGAAGGAAAAGGGTTTAAGGGATGGGTAGGAATCTGGGGTTCAGTGTGTCCTGGTCGTCCGCCTTCAAGACCTAGACAAACCTCACCCCATGAACCCGGGCACCCCTGCTAAGTCACCAAACGTAGCGAACCACTTGGTCTGCGCTATTACTAAAATAATATTCTATATGTGGTTACTTGGTCGCTTGTATTAATTCACTCACAAACTATTGAAATTAGTGTGTTTGATGATGATATTATCATATTGTGGAATAACGAATAATGCTGGTCTCACACGAGAACTACGCTCTTATATGTGGAAGACACTCAGTATCGCCCTCGTGTAAGGCCACCATTCAGAATTTAAAAATTGCTTGAAATGTCTTTAACGTAGTTTGCTTTCTCCTTTCCATCCCCACTAACTTCAGCTTCACAACGTACCCTAATAGTGGATGCAATTTCCACGTAAAGAATAGCAAGAGACATGGTATATAATGAGAGTATAGGTGTCGTGTGAGACTAGCTTTAATGTGCTTTGCAGCTCCGCCTGTTTTCAACCTACATGCTTGACCGGAAACCAGAATTTGTCGTCCTAGGACTCTTCCCCATAGACAACACTCTACTGTTTATGGTACGTATTTTATACACAATGCACTTTTGAGGGCAAAAAAATATATATCATATTTAATTTTATGTTTATTAATTTCTATGAATAACTAACGAGTTCCCGGCATGCGTTGCAAAACACTCAAGTAATAAAATTGATTCTCCCAGCGGGTAATTTCCCATTCATCATTGGTAATCCTCCATATACCCTTCCCCTCCCATCTACCCCATCCACCATCCCCGGCTTCCCCTCTCTCCTCTTCTGCTTCCTCCCGCAAATTCCTCCTACTTTGTTCCCATCCACCCCTCTGTCTCCCTGCCGCCTTCCATCTCTGCCGCTCAACTACATGAAATACACAATTTTTTCAAACAATTTAGCGCGCCATCCATTGGATTTTTTCATTTCTCTTTACTCTTGGATTCTCACTATTACTAATCCCGCCATTACACGCATCAGTATTCGCATCAGTATTTACTGATGCGAATTACTGACGACAACCGTCAGTATTTGTGAGCCATTACACGTGTCAGTATACTGACGTCAGTATCGTTGCGAAACCTTGCGGATCAGACGCTTTTAAAGTGATGAATCCGAAAAGAAAAACCTCTGTTGCTATAATTTTGACGTTCGGTACAAAGAAACGAGTGAAGAACCGGCTTCTCAAAAAAGAAAATTTCTCACACTTGAATTTAATGGATGAAATTTTGCTAACTGATCCAAACGACTTTAAAAATTATTTTAGGATAAACAATGATAATTTCAATGGTTGTTCCAAAGATATTGAAATATAAGTAGATGTGCTATCTGCTGTTTTTACTACGTGGGTCTGCGCTTCCGGGTGTCGCCGATATTGTTTACCAATTAACAAATAAACTAAAAGAACAAATAATTAACGAATAAACCAAACGAACGTTAAACTAAATGAACGAATTCTTTCCTCATTCAAAATATATTGTTAACCAATATTAATGCACATTTTCAAAAAATCAACGAAATGAACAAATTCTTTTTGTATGAAAACTACGCTAATTAGCGCGTAGTCCGGCGACAGTTGCGCGGACACCATAGCATATCTTTCTGTATTTGAATATCTTTGGGTTGTTCCATATATTTTGAAACAAAATACAGCCACGAGAGCCTCGATCACGCCAAGAGAAAAATTAGCTGTAACACTACGATTTTTGGATATACACTATGATCGATTTTTTTGAGTTGATCTATACTTGCATCGCAACCTTCGTACATCTTCCCTCATAATATTTGGATTTACGCTGACCATTATTCCCTTCAATTCCTCCAATATAATTTGGGAGGCGGGAATGGGTACCGCCGCCCCGGGAACCTTTATTGGATAACCAACACCTCTGCCATATGTCACCAAAAGTGGTTGGCTACGTTTGGTGATTTAGCAGGGGTGCCCGGGTTCATGGGGTTAGGTTTGTCTAGATCTTGGAGGCGGATGACCAAGACACACTGAACTCCAGATTCCTACCCACCCCTTAAACCCTTTTCCTTCCAAGAACTCTCCTCTCCCTACTTTCATTTAAAAAACCCTCCACACAGCATCCCCAAAGATGACATAGGCCCTGAGGGAAATTATTTTCCTCAGGTGGAGCTTATGTACTAAAAAAAAAAAAAAAAATGGTCCTATTCCTCTTTACAGTATTTTTCTAGTCCTTGTGACGCTTATTCCATAGTATATCACGCATCTCATAAGCCTTGATGAATGTAGCTAGGACGTTTCGCGGCGGAGCTGGAGATGCGACATCGCTGTCCGACATAGCTGCAGGCGATAAGACAGCACCGTCCTCCATGGCGCACAAGTAATACTGACGTACTGATGCGGCGAGCCCTTACACGCATCAGTACAGCATCAGTATCCCCACCTCTTTTCGGCCACGCCCCAATACTGATGAGGCCGATCCAAATATCTAGATGCGCGTCAGTATTAGCCATTACATGCATCAGTATTCGCATCAGTATTCAAATACTGATGCGAATACTGATACGTGTAATGGGGGGATTAGAGAAACCATTGCGGGCATGCGCACATTAAATCACCAAAGTTTCATCGCATTTGTTTGAATGATTTAGGAGCGCATAAAGCGTCGATGACACTGAGCAAGTTTACAAGCTGCTACTATCTGGGAAATTCACTATCTGTTAGTAAACTCCCTAAGTATCATCGTGTTATTTGCCAACTAACAGATTGTTAACAATCTACGAAAAAGTTGAAAGGTCATCAACTTTACTTGCCACACGCTTACTCGTGATTGGTTTATTAATATTTTCAATATGGTGCCAATGAACTGCTGATTTTGACTGTCAAACATCTGACAGAATTATTTTACGTAGGCATCGTTATTCTCGCTACTGGCGCTAGCAGCGACCGGCAAGCTCAGTTTCCTACGCTACTGAGCGAGTGGACAGTTTTGTGTGTCAACATGACAATCTCACTTGCCGATTCACCCGCTTTTCAACTTAGTAGATAGTAGCTCGTAAACTCGCTCAATGTAATTGACGCTTTAGGAACAAACAACTAAATAATCATTCATGTTTATATTAGCGGTAAAAAAAAGCGCTCAAAAAGCGGAAAATGGAGAGATTATGTATATGCGAATGTTAGAGAGAGCGCGCTAATGTTAAAATCGATTATATTTAAGCGAAAATTGTGAAAATGTTTAATAAACCACGACTCATTTAAAATAGAGCAAAAATCTTTAACAACATTTATGGAAACACTGTGGATTACATATAACTTGCAAAATAAATGAAACGAACGTGTTTATAATAATTTTGGTAGCATACTTTGCGATTTTTTTCTATCGAGGGAATTTCATAAAATTTTCAAATATATAAATATTATCTTCAAGATTAACATATATATTTTTAAGAGCTTTAAAACTTAAAGTGTTTGGCGCCGCTACCCGAATTTCTACCGATTTTGTAAACATTTCTTAAACATTTAAAGTTTTTAAGCTCTTAAAACTATATGTTATTTTTTAAGATAATATCTAGACGCGTTCCAGGCCGAAACGCAAATTATATGAAATTCCCTCGATAGAAAAAAATCGCAAAGTATGCTACGAAAATTATTATAAACACGTTTGTTTCAGTTATTTTACAAGTTATAGTTATCAAAAAAATTCACAGTGTTTCTTTACATGATACTTAAGATACCTTCCAAGAAATTTTTGCTCATTTTTATTAAACATTTTCACAATTTTCGCATTGATTTTGTCGCTTTTCGTAATTCGTAATTTCATATCTCTCCACCTTCTTCTTTGTGAGCCCGGTTGCGGCGCCTTAAGTTACATATGTAATAAATCGGTAGAAATGGGGTCTGCCGCGGCTTAACAATTATTATTACTTTCCACTCGGTCAGCATGTGAGGGTGGCCATTTTATTATACGGATTTTACTCTCAAAACTAAAGCTACAATTATACCAGACATCGTTTATTATATTTTTTTGATAATTAGAATTGCTTTGTTTGAAAGACTACTAGGATTTTTTACCTAGATTATCATGAATAACCATCGGTCAAAATTTCGTTCTATAAACGTGGATTATAGTGTGCAAATAATGTACAAATAATATATGTAACACTATTGGTACGAATAATCGAATAACTTGATTAACCTTTTTGCAGATGGCAGGTTCTGTGACCACATATTTGGTGATTTTAGCACAATTTTACGTTTCCGATTAAGAAGAAAAGCATTTTTTTTTTATCACAAAACAATTCACTATATTGACACCACGGGGTATTGAAAGCCTATCAACTTGTTAACATATCGTTATTAAAAGTAATATTAAAATATGGTTGATAATTGTCACTGCACTTGTTTCTTATGAGTATTATATGCACTCTATATTATTATTATATTGCATCATTATTTTTTAACTCTGCATTTTATTGTGTAGGTACCTATAAATTTGAAATAAAGGCACCATTTGTTATGCCAACCATGTGTATTATCCTTTCTTTTTACAATATTAAAAATAGAACTACGCTTTGGTCACAAGCTGTTGTTCTATGAGTTCGCTAATTTGAAGATACGGTACATACGATACGATTGTACCATCCCAGCCAGGAGCACTCCTGTCCCGGAGGACACCAGGGGGCACTGATTTGTTAGGACATGAAACACGTACTCCGAGGGCATGGAAGAGGTTGTACATAATTTGTTATACATGGCAACCTATGAAAAAACTTTGAAAATACTTAAAACAGAAAATAGAAAAGTAAATAAAATCACCAACTCTTCAGAGATTCAGCAGCTACTGGAAAAAGGGAAAGAACTATTATAAATAAAGAAAAATAATCAAGAGAAGAGAAACTAAATAAGAAATATCAGTAAGAATATAAACGAAAGTATAAGAAAAGATAGGAAAACAAAGAGACAGCAAATACCACAAAAACATATAAACAAAAGTGGTAGGATAAAAAAGCTATTAAAGAGTTAAAGAAAAAAAGTAATGGATGCTAAGGGTAGAGACTTAGAATAAAACTAACATGAGAAAAAGACCTGAAATACTGAAAGTAGCAACTGACTTCTATAGAGAATTATACCAAAGTAAGAACCCAAGAGCGGCCGCAGAAAGACTAAGTTTAATGGATTCTGAGCCTTTACCGAAAATTTTGAAAGAAGAAACGATTAAAGCAATAAATACACAAAAACAGACGAAATACCTGGATCTGATCAAAAATTACTTATTACTTATTACTTAAATCTACTATACCAGCGATTGCTCCAATACTAACAGACTTATTTAACGAGATTCTAGACACCAAAATTATTCCGGAGGACTGGACAAAATCAACGATAATGATGTTACATAAAAAAGGAAATAAAGAAGAAATCGGAAACTATCGCCCCATCAGTTTAATGTCCAATGTCTATAAGGTCTTCTCAAAAATTATATTATGACGAACTACTACAGTACTCGATGAAAACCAACCATAAGAGCAAGCTGGTTTCCGAAGCAAGTTCTCAACAATGGATCATATTCATGTCCTGAGACAAATTTTACAAAAATACAATGAATACAATAAATCCTACTACTTAGGGTTTATAGATTTTAATAAAGTTTTTGACTCCTTAGAGCACGATTACATCTGGGAAGCCTTATACATCCAGGGAATACAACACAAATACATAAGAATATTGAGGAATATATACTCTAGAAGTACATCACTAGTTAGACTGGAAAAAATTAGAGAAGAATTCCCCATAGGCTAGGCATCCGACAAGGTGATCCTATCTCGCCCAAACTATTTTTGGCAGTCCTGGAGAAGATATTTTGAAACATAGAATGGGATGAGTATGGTTTCAATATCAATGGCGAAAATCTAAGCCATCTACGTTTTGCAGACGATCTAATAGTGTTCTCTGAGTGCCCAAGACAGCTACAACATATGTTACAACAGTTATCAGATCAGAGTGCGAAGGCAGGGCTGTCAATGAACATCACCAAGACAAAAGTCATGACCAATTCCTTAAAGGCACATGACATCGTAGTAAACACACAACAAATAGAATACGTAGACGAGTACATCTACTTAGGACAACTTATATTTCCCAACAAAACCATGGACAAAGAAATCGATAGGAGGATAGCCAATACTTGGAAGAGATACTGGTCGCTCAGCGAAGTTATGAAGGACAGAGATATGCCAATAAAAGTTAAAAGAAAAGTCTACAACGCATGTATTCTACCTGTTTAATATAGGGTAGTCAAACATGGACATGGACAAGCGTCTGTCAAAATAGCATAGAAAGAAGTGTCATTGGAGTTAATAGAAGAGATAAAGTAAAATTAACAGAAATAAAAAACAGAACTCAATTCAAACAGGTACATTCTGTACATTGAACACTAAAATGGCGATGGACTGGACATATATGTTGAGAGAAAGGCAAGAGAAATGGACCAGAATAGTAACAGAGTGGTAACAAAGAGACGGTAAAAGAAACAAAGGTGGATAAACGAAAAGATGGGAAGATGATCTAAAAAAGGTGGCTGGTCCAGAATGGATCAGAGTTGCAAAGGATAGAGAAAAATGGAAATCTTTGGAGGAGACCTATGTCGAAAGACAAGCTGTTTCTAAAAATAATGACCCGAACGCTGATAATTTTGAATAATATATAATAAAAAATTAATTAGATTAGAAAAATGTTTATAAGTTTGACAGCAATTAATTATCAATAAACTCTCCAGCTCTCCAACAGATAATATTTGAAAATCTCCTACTACCACCACTGTAAGCGGAAAATGTTGTGTCGTGATGGAGGACTTAGCCAGCCGAGGAATTGAATACGCGACGCCCAGGTAGGACCCACACGAGGTGCCAACTCAGCCACTACTGCCAGGTCGGACAAAGGAGAAGACTTTTATTCTTGTGAATTAAGTGAAAGACAAGATAAGTCTTATGAAATGAAAGAAAGATGGACTTATGTCCAGAAATTATCTTTCATAAGACTTACAGGAATTAGGGCTAAAGTTCGGTTTATGTGGGAAATTCCTAAAAAATAAAACTAGTTATTTTTATATTAATTTTGGGTCGGGGAATCCGAATCTGAAAGAATTAGGCGGCGGCAAGCAATATTAACTGAGTTACACGACTTTAAAAATTTTTATACACACACACATGAAAATAGTAATTTCGGAAACATTTTGACACACGAAGTACGAAGATCATAGAAAAACAAGAAAACATAGATGTTTTTACCACACAAAATTAAGTGTTGCCATTAAGCAGTAATATCAATAACGTAAAATAACATGTTTATATTTTAAGTACTTATTTTTTTATAAATTTTACTCACTTTTGTATCACAAACCATGTTACATAAACCCAGCGTAGCTGCTAAACTACTTGAAAACAGGGATGTTTTTTTGCCGTGACGCGAGCAGGCGGTATAAAGGGGCACAAACCATGTTACATAAACCTAGCGTAGCCGCTAAACTACTTGAAAACAGGGATGTTTTTTTGCCGTGACGCGAGCAGGCGGTATAAAGGGGCACAAACCATGTTACACAAACCTAGCGTAGCCGCTAAACTACTTGAAAACAGGGATGTTTTTTGCCGTGACGCGAGCAGGCTGTATAAAGGGGCACAAACCATGTTACACAAACCTAGCGTAGCCGCTAAACTACTTGAAAACAGGGATGTTTTTTTGCCGTGACGCGAGCAGGCGGTATAAAGGGGCACAAACCATGTTACACAAACCTAGCGTAGCCGCTAAACTACTTGAAAACAGGGATGTTTTTTTGCCGTGACGCGAGCAGGCGGTGTAAAGGGGCACAAACCATGTTACGCAAACCTAGCGTTAGGTTAGGTTAGGTTACGCATTTTTAAGACTACGAATTTTCATTCTTTTGGTTTAAGAATACGGCCGTTGAGATAGTCGTAATTCATAATATAGGGATAAATATTTTTGAGAGCTGGTAACACTGCCGGCACATGTTTTTGTACATTTCTTGTTTTTCTATGATCTTCGTACTTCGTGTGTCAAAATGCTTCCGAAATGACTATTTTCATGTGTGTGTGTATAGAAAATTTTAAAGTCGTGTAATTCAGTTAATATTGCTTGCCGCCGCCTAATTCTTTCAGATTCGGATTCCCCGGCCCATAGTTAGTATAAAAATAACTAGTTTGATTTTCTAGGAATCAAAATGCTTCCAAAATGACTATTTTCATGTGTGTGTGTATAGAAAATTTTAAAGTCGTGTAACTCAGTTAATATTGCTTGCCGCCGCCTAATTCTTTCAGATTCGGATTTTCCGGCCCATAATTAGTATAAAAAAAAAAAAATTTTTTTTTTGGACCATCCCCCATAAACCGAATTTTTTCCGGAATTAGCAGTAAATTTTTCAGGTTTTGAAAAAAATTGTAAATTCTGTGATAAAATTTGTGTGAGGGTCGTTTTCTTCATTTAAAACACTCTACTGCTACAATTTTATACAGCTGATAAAAAATACATTCGAGGCTGGTTCTCTGATTTTTATAAAGGCTAAAGAAGCCTCGTTTGAGTTGTACGATCAGCAATAAAATGCTGCGCTGTCATAGCTTCAAAAACAAAAGACTATAACGCCATCTGGCCTGGCAGCAGCAATCTGCATTACCGACGTATAACTTGTCGGTAAGTAAAGTAGATAAAAAAACTACAGGTGTCAGTGACTGCACTAATTCAGTTATAGATTCTAACATCCTGTTCGTATTCAAAGGGGGCTTGGTAGTACTAATATCAGAGAAAATGGCAGTATTCTATTGCGGGAAAAATAGCCGAAGGGATCAATGATGCTAGTACCTCGGAGCATCTTCCATTGTAATACCGGTAGAACAAGGATAGCATTCCCACCCGACGCCTGTGTTCTAAAGATTGCAATCCGTCTGTTAAGAAGGGAGAATCTATCAAACGGACTGCCCGTTTCTGCACAGAGTCGAGGGTATTTTTCAGGTATTTTGGAGCTCCAGACCAGAGATGGCTGCCAAATATTTGTGAATTCTAGAAACAATTATTTTATTATAAATAATAATTATTTTTATTCCATTTATAGTTATTTCCGGAAAAAAATATTGTATTCTAGGTAGATAATTTATCGCTCTGAATTATTGATATAATCAGTTCCTATTTTGAAAATGATACTTAATTTTAAAACAAATCCGAGTTCGTTGAATCGGATTTAGTTAATTTATTTGGACCCCCAATCGAAATTAGTCCGATATTATGTAGTGGCGTTTCTATGATTGAATTTGTGGAGTGGAAAACCGCAAAACACGAATAATGAATTTGAACCCAAAAATTCTGGCTAGAATTAAAACTAGTTTCCACCTTAAAGTTTAGTTAACAACTTATCCTGCAATTACGGAGATTGAATGAATTGATACTAAACGTATGAATCAATTAATTAATAAGAGTTATTTTCTTGGATTATAGTTACAACATTTATAGAAATCAATCAGGTAATTGATTTCATAAACATACCTCTACAAAAAGCCTGGGAATCATTGGTGCGCAGTTCCTGTATATTGTTAATACGCACAAGACATGGCTTGGCTTGTAGGAGGCGATATACCAAATACTGCAATGGCTCTAAGAGTTGCACCAACTATTGAAATAAAATCATCGCGAATTAAACGAATGAAGAACAAATTATTAAAAGCAAATTCAATCGACAGCGCTCTGACTCCAGTCATGTTGCTTGGACAACTTTTGGGATTGCCCTTTAAATATTTTAGTGAAAATGAAGCCTGGAAAACCAAACTCGTTACGTTTTTAACCTTTCTTTCATTATTCAATTTCGTTTTCTGTTATTACGCAGCGTTGTTTAAAGCGATGGCTTATGAAAACCTCACCGAACCTTTCCTTCCTCTAAAGTATTCAAGTAAGATAAGGCTTTCTATCAGTCTCATCTCAGTCTCGTGTCTTTACTTTGCAACATTTTCTGATCCAGCCCGTCATGGTACGAATATGAAGCATTTGGACGCAATTGTTGAAATGTTTAATATATCCGGAGTTGATCTTCATTACTCCAAAATAAAAAGTAGAGTTATTTTTGCGATGGCAAAAAAAATCATATTTTATTGTTCTATTTGTGTGTTGGATCATTTGGCTTTCACAAGGAAAAATGATAGAAGCAAAATAATTAACATAATGAAGATGTACGTCGCATATTTACCTTGCATCCTTTTGACTGTGATCATCTTAAGGTTTTCCAATTTAGTGATGGTAGCCAATAGCAGTTTGAAGATTATTAATGCGGAACTAGCGCTCATCTTTAAGAAGAAGTTAACACCGGAAGGAAAAGCAAAGGACTGTAACATACACGTTAAGAAAACTAGGATACGTCAAACGGAGACTTTAAGGCGAATGGAAACGCGTGAAAGGGATTCAATAGTCATTCAAAGGTTAACTATGTTCTGGAAGGCTTATGACAAGACGTTTGACTATGTTGGGAGTGTCAATGCCGCCTATTCAATGAAGCTTATGATTATCCTCACGACGTCATTTGCGAAAATCGTTTTCAATCTGTTTGTATTATTTGCATCATTGGGCTGGACACAGCGAGTCACAAAGCAACCTTTGACTTACCCCCTATTGAAAACCTCCATCTTGTGGACCGTTGTCTATATTAACCTGTGTTTAACGTTAATTGAAAAATGTTCAGAATGTAAGAATTTGGTAAGTGAATTTTTGTGTTAGTTTTACACGTCTTATTATATGACTTTTTAAATAACATTCGATATTGCCAAATTTCTGTGGGAAGAGAGACAGCAACCCTCATAGAAAATAAAAATACTGTGTATATAACATTTCACGACAACAGCGACCTTATCACCATTCCTCCCAATCGCCTCTTCCTCCGCGTACCTCTCACTCCAGAAAATAAGTGGAAACTTGAAAGGCAATCGGCTGGCTTCAGAAATGCCATCTGGTAGAAAACACCACTGAGAGATAGCCTGGGTTTTCATTGCTTCGTTAACGTTAAAGGCCTATGATAACATTGGGGTTGCTGTGGAAGGGTCTTTTTGAGGAGATGAATGAGTTAACATGGGCCTTGAAGAGACTCATGTTATAGGAGAAAAGAAACACAGAGGCCGACAAATCATTTCACTGCCGTGCTTTTGAATTTATGAGCGAGTCCTAAAAACACTCGTTCTCATGTGACAATTGTCAATAGCGTAGGATGTTGGAGTCTATCAAACAGCACAGTCCGTTTCTGCTCAGAGTCAAGTGCTTTTCAAGTATTTGGCAGTCACCTCCGGTATGTAGGTGGCTGCCATATTCAACATTGGAATGAATCGTAGAATTTCTCTTCCTCCAATTTCACCTTGTACTAATGTGATAATGGTATTCTTTCAGGCAGGAAAAACAGCCGCCATTGTTAATAAAATGATGATAACGGAACCAAACGAACGTATCAGAGAAAGAGTGAGATGTTTATTTTTTCCCTTATAAACTAGATAAAAAGCTTGGGCACTGGTAGTCTGGACTCGAGGCTCTAGATCATTCTTTTGGTCCCTAGCACAGGCTCGTGAAAATCACGAGATGGTCTGCATTTTTCATTCTAGACAAATCAGTTACATTTTTTAAAGTCAAACATACAAATTTCGGTTGTTAGCTCGTTTGAAGCTGGTTCAATGAACTCAAATTTGTTTTAAATTTAAGTGTTATTTCAAAATTTGGTCTTTATTTTTTCTTTTTGTCCCTAGCACAGGCTCGTGAAAATCACAAGATGGTCTGCATTTTTCGTTCTAGACAAATCAGTTACATTTTTTTAAGTCAAACATACAAATTTCGGTTGTTAGCTCGTTTGAAAGCTGGTTCAATGAACTAAAATTTGTTTTAAATTTAAGTGTTATTTCAAAATTGTAATTTTTTGTTTGAAAAATTCAGGCAAGCGACAAGGCACCTAACATAGAATATTATTTGAAAATTGGAACTGATTTATCAAGAATCAAGAATTGGGATATTTTTGTGATTTTTCACGGGTCTGCGTTATTAAATAATATTCTATATGGGGGGTACTTATGCTTGTTTGAATTCTTAAGGCCACTGATTCCAATTTTGAAAATGACACTTAAATTCAAAATAACTTTTAGTTCTTTGATCCAGGTTTCTCATGGACAAACAACCACCCACAGACTATTAAAATTATTATGTTTGATGATGATATTATCATATTGTGAATAACGAATAATGTTGGTCTCACACGAAAACTACGCTCTCAAATGTGGAAGATACTCTAAGTATCGCCCTGGTGTAAGATCACCATTCAGAATTGAAATGTTGCTTGAAGTGGCTTTAGCCGAGTTTGCTTTCTCCTTCCCCTCCCCACTAACTTCAGCCTCACAACATGCCCTAATAGTGGATGCCATTTCCACTACATATATGGCTCGACATGGTAATATAGTGGAGCCCACATAATATATAATGAGAGTATAGGTGTCGTATGAGGCTACCTTTAATGTGTTTTGCAGCTCCACCTCTTTTCAACTTACATGCTTGACCGGCAGCCAGAATTTGTCGTCCTAGGACTCTTCCCTATAGACAACACTCTACTGTTTATGGTTAGTATTTTATCCAAATTGCACTTTTGAGGGCCGAAAAATTTGATTTTATATTTATTAATTTCTATAAATAAATAACGAGTTCCCGGCATAAATACGATCTTGGATTTGTTTTTAAAATTTATTTGAACTAAAATTAAAATTTTGAGATATACGGTTACTAGATAACGTATTAATTTATTAATAAATACTGCATGATTATATGGTATGAAATATGTCTTGCAAAAATATCATTTTTCCTTTGAAAATTAACAAATTTGCTTATCGACCAACAGGAAAACTTTTTTTTATAATAAAAAATTCAAACTTTTTCAAAATTGAAAAAAATATCTTTACCAAATGAAATAACAATCTTTCGATAAAAAAATTTATTATTTTTTGTAAAAATGTTTCGCTGCGTCTAGAAGTGGATTTAAAAATGACAATTTGCAGTTGAGTCTAACCAAAACCTCTTAACAATTATTATTATTTCTTTCCACTCGGTCAGCATGTGAGGGTGGCCATTTTATTATACAGACATTACTCTCAAAAGTAGAGCTGCAATTATACCAGATGATTTTTATTACATTTTAATTGATAATTAGAATTGCTTTGTTTGAAAGAAGATCAGGATTATTTATTAAAATTATAATGAATAACCATCGGTCAAAGTGTCATTCCATAAACGCGGAAAACGGTATATAAATAATATGTAACACTATTTGCACGAATAATCTAATAACTTGATTAAACTTTTTGCAGATGGCGGGTTCTGCTACCACATACTTGGTAATTTTAGCACAGTTTTACGTTTCTGATTAAGAAGAAAAATAGCATTTTTATTGATCACCAAACAATTCACTATATTGACACCACGGGATATTGATAGCCTATCAACTTATTAACATATTGTTATCAAAACTGATATTTGAAATATGTTTGATATTATTTATCACTGCACTTGTTTCTTGTGAGTATTATGTGCATTCTATATTATTATAATATTGCATCATTATTTTTAATCTCTCCATTCCATTGTGAATCTGCAAACTTGATGTTAAATAAAGGGCACCATTTGTTATGTCATTCTAATGTGTTCAATGAAACAATCCTTTCCTTTTACAATATTAAAAACAGAACCACGCTTCGGTCACAAGCTATCGTTCGATGAGTTCACAAATTTGAAGATACGGTACGATACGACACGATTGTACCACCCCAGCCAGGAGCACTCCTGTTCCGGCGAGACTGTACACCCAGGGGGCACTGATATGTGGTGGGTCTAGGTAAATTGACCGAATAACAAGAGTATTTTATTATAGGATGGACAATATCAACTAACCTAACCGAATCTAACAGAATCTCTTAGTTATAAGCAACTGAAATTTTTAAAAGTTGATTAGCAAACTCGAAAAATATGTATTTCGGCCAATTGCTGTTCGAAAAATTAGTCTATCGAAAAACTGAAATTCAAACAATAGGTTTTGAAAAATTGATTACGAAAAGTTGAATTCGAAAACCATGTCTGCTCCCCTGAATTGTTAGGACTTGGAACACGTGCTCTGAGGATAGGGTAATATAAGGTTGTACATAGTTTAATCTACAGGTATACTTGGCAACCTAATGAACTCTCCCGATCTCCAACCAATAAAAATTGAAAGTCTCCTGCCACCACCACTGTTAGAGGAAAATGTTGCTTTTGTCGTGATGGAGGACTTAGCCAGTCGAGGAATTGAACACGCGATGCCTGGGTGGGACCCACACGGGATGCCAACTCGGTCACCACTGCCAGGCTGGACAAAGGAGAAGATTTTTATTCATAAGTCCAGAAATTATTTTTCATAAGACTTACAGGAATTAGCAGTAAATATTTCAGGTTTGGAAAAAAAATGTTAACTCTGTGTTAAGATTTGTGTGAGGGTCCTTTTCTTCATTTCTACTGCTACAATACAGTTTGTAAAAAATAAAAAAATTAATATGTAAATTTTATACAGTTTGTAAAAAATACATTCGAGGCCGGTTACCCGTTTGTTTATAAAGGCTAAAGAAGCCTCGTTTGAGTTGTATGATTGGCAATAAAAATACACAGGGAACAAGCCTTTTATATAACAAAAATAAACTACGTAAAACTTTTCGGTAATCAAAGTAGATAAAAAAAAACTACAAATGTAAGTGACTGCACTAACTCAGTTACAGATTCTAACATCCTGGTCGTATTCAAAAGGGGCTCGGTACCTAATACTAATTTCAAAGGAAATGGCAGTGTTCTATTGCGCGAAAAATAGTCGTCTAGTCAAAGTTGAACTAACTGCTCACTGATCTATTCAACGTTTAATTTTGACTCGCCTAAACACATTCCAAAATATTAATATTCATTTAAGAGAATGAATTATTTCACACCTCATCTATTGGGGAGTATCTTCAGGTATACGGTATACGTGAAAGGGACATAACCAAAATTAGATCACTATCGTTCTTCTTTATGATTGAAATTATCCTAATACAATATTATATACTTTGTCGCTTGCATGAATTCTAGAAATAATTATTTTATTATAAATAAAAATTATTTTCGGAAAAAATATTTTAGTCTAGGTAGGTACTTAATCGCTCTGAATTATTGATATAATCAGTTCCTATATGATTTTAGGTTTTCACGGCCAAAAATTTTATGGGGTATTATGCCGTGTTGCGCTACCTCCTCCTTTAGCCAACGTTTCGGACAGCGTTACAGTGTCCATCATCAGGGCAGATGTGTAAATGTTAGAGATGAAATGTGTGCTTAAGTACTTCGAAGCAATACCCTGTTGCCAGCACCAATCCACTGCGGGCTGGCATTACAGTATACTTCAAGATGGTTTTTTGTATTTAGCTTTGGTGTGGCCGTCAATTACCGGATACCAAGAACTATTGAGCTTAGCTCCGTCGCCTCTATTAATGTTAATAGGATTTTTATGAATTTCAATTGCCTCTGTAATTAAGCGTGCTCTATAGGTTTTGGGTCTTCCCAGGACTTCAGGAACAAATCCGAAGTAATGGCCGGTTTCAATTAAATGCTCGGCGATTGCCGATTTGTCAGGGTGGCCAAGTTTACATGCTCGAAAGTGTTCCGATATCCTTTTGGAGATCGTCCGCTCTGTCTGGCCAACATAGACTTTATCACATCCGGAACAGCTGAGTTTATATACTCCATCTGTTTCCAGAGGAAACTTGGTCTTTGCAGACCTCAGTAGGTCTTGTATTTTGGTCGTGGTTCCGAAGACAGTCTTGATGCTTTCTTTCCTCAACAGTCTGGCAATTCTGTCTGTCACATTGTGAACATAAGGTAGGAAAGCACAGCCTTTAGACTCTTGCTCAATTCTGTCTTCGTTTGGTGTAGATTTGGCTCTTATTATTTGCCTTGTCTGCCTTGCCGGGTAACCGTTACGCTGCAGTGCATCGGTGAGCTTAGTAAGTTCCGCTCCGATTTTAGTTTCTTCACATATTCTGGTCGCTCGGGTTACCAGCGTATGGATAAGTCCTCTCTTCTGCGCTGGGTGGTGATGCGAATCAGCATGTAGATACCGATTCGTATGAGTTGGTTTCCTATACACTGTGTGTCCTAGGCTACCATCTTCTTTTCGCATCACTTCCACATCTAGAAAAGGCAGGATTTTGTGGTTATTTTCCAACTCCATTGTGAACTTAATTTTACTGTGAAGTGAGTTAAGATGGTCTAGGAATTCGTTCAGTTTCTCTATTCCATGAGGCCAAATGGCGAAAACATCATCGACATAACGCCACCATACCTTTGGAACAGCCGAAGCTGTGTCAAGTGCCACTTCTTCAAACTTCTCCATAAAGAAGTTAGCTAGAACTGGCGACAACGGACTGCCCATCGCAACTCCTTCCACTTGCTCAAAAAGCTCACCCTGAAATGCAAAATATCCTGTTTTGAGACAGTGTTCAAAAAGTTTGCAAATGTCTTCCTCATATATCTCCCTGAGCATTGTCATGGAGTCTTCTAGAGGCACATTCGTAAAAAGAGAAACTACGTCAAAACTGACAAGAATATCCCTTTCATCAGTCTTAACCTTTTTAAGTTTACTGATCAGATCTGTGGAATCCTTAATCCACGATTCAGTTTTTCCAGTTTGCATCTGCAGTAGTCTAGATAGGTATTGGGACAGTTTGTAAGTAGGTGCACCAATAGCACTGACAATCGGTCTCATTGGTATATCCTTTTTGTGAATTTTTGGAAGACCGTATAGGGCAGGAGTTCTGGAGGCTTTTACGAAAAGCCCAGATCGATCCTCTTTCCTAATACTGGAAGCTTTAACTAGCTCTGCTGAATGAATCTGCGGAGTGGGAAAACCACAAAACACGCATGATGGATTTTAACCCAAAACATTCAGGCCGCAAATAAAACTAATTCCACCACTGCAACTTATCCTGCAATTACGGAGATTGAATAAATTGATACTAAACTTGTGAAGCAATTGTTATTGGTGTCATTTTTTTAAATTTTATTATTGGAATATTTATAGAAATCAATCAGGTAATTGATGTCATAAATTTCAATCATTATAAATATACATAAAAAGAAACCCCTGTTTCCCTACCCGCCTAATTCTTATCCCAACCATCCACACCACCCACCGGTGGTTATGGTGGTAGATAGCTCTTTGTGTTGTTAACGTCGACGTTAACATAGGGTGTAAATTAATGTTAATTAATTGGACGCCATCTGTTTTTTTTTTTAAATAAAGAAACAGGAAACCATCATGTTGGAATTTCAGGGATTGTGTGGACACATTTGTGCTGGCATTCATAGGTTAGGTTTTGCAATAAAAATATGTTTAAATTTATCAGTCCAAATAGATAATTGTAATTGGAAAAGAGTCGCACAAAGAACAGGTTAAATCAATATATCCTAAGCTAGCTTTGGGAGAGAGGTTAGAATCATGATTAGGACAATTTGAATCTTCACTTTATACCAAATTGCGGCGCCTTCCGGGTGCTTTGACAACTGTCAAAGGATATTGTTACATAACTACGGGCTCGAACCGCCTTGTTACGAACAGGTACAAATTAATAATCACCATGATTAGGACACAACAACAATGGTTCAATTTAAATACTTACAGAAACCAAATTATAATACAAACCTCCGGCTAGCGTCCCTCAGGGATATCGTGTTTTCAGTTCGTTTGGGATTTGATTCAAAACGACTATCGCTTTATTGTTAGAATAATTATAGATAGGTTTTTTAATAAATGAAAAGATCTCTTGTCGCTTTTAAATAATTGGTGAATTTATTAATGACTCGACGCTTCTAGGAAAAGCTTTTAATCTCTTTGTGAACTCAAGGTTAATGATTTTAAAATATAATAAGAGGGTTGAATGATAACACATAATTATATAAGTTTTACGTACGTTACACTGTCACGGGCAGCATCTGGGCCGAGGATCTCGTCCGGGAACACCACCGAGTTGATTTAAATATCCAAATTTAACTATATTTTGAATTACGTGTCCCAAACAAATGTTGGAATCAAAAAGACGGTCGGCAATATGCACCAAGAACCGTCCCTCACCACAGTTAAACCCAGAAGAAGGCGCCAGGGCTCTCGGCCCCGTTGAAAGGGCTGCTCGGCCCCCTCCCGAAATCCGGGCCAATCAAAACGTTTCGCAAATGTTGCCAACTTTTGGCAACTGGTATTAAATATTTAGTACCTGATGACGGAAATAATCATATAGGGGTGGGAAGTTATAATTCAAGAAAGTACTTCATAACAATATGCAGCTCGGGATGAGCGATGTCCTCAAATGTGATGATCCTTGCAAATCGACTCCATTGGTAGCAAATATGGTTTATTTCTGAGGGTAGGTAAGATTACACCTTACTTGAATACTTGTAGAATATTTCTATTAATCCATTGATCTTCCCATGTCAGGATTATCCTCGCCGGGATATTTTGTCTGCCTATTTAATCCATCTTCCTTTTAATGTTGTAAATCTGGCGATCAAACTCTGATTCGTCGTTTTTTAGTCCACGGGAGCTCTAAGCCGTAGAACATTAAAATAAAGAATGACTTGCTTCCTTCTTACTCATTTCAAATTCGCCCGGTCATCCTCTGTTGAAAAATCCCTCAATCTTGCAGAAAGGTGTTGCCAGTGACATCCCGCAATGTTCCATATATGCGGGGAAGGAGAAGTACCTGCTTAGTTACGATTATATATACGTAACAGTGTCGCATCGAAAGTAAGACAGTTTGGTGGGGTGGCTGCACGTGGGTGGAACTGGGTGACGTGTGCTTTGCACATTGCTTTGTAATGAAAGGCCGCATTTGCTTTAGATTGTTTCACGATGGGCCCGCCGACTGTGTCAGTGAGTCTGGAAGATTCCAGAATGTCTGTGAAAGTTCACCAATGCTCTTGAAGGTTCTGGACGGAGAAAGTTCAACAAGGTTCTAAAAGGTTCCAAACTGAGTGGCGGAGTGTGTCGGTGAGTTTTGAAGGTTCCAGAACGTTCTGGAAGGTTTACTAATGCCCTAGAAACTTCTGGATGGAGAAAGTTCTTGAAGCTTAAAGTTTTATAGAGTTGTACAGTGATAAAATATTTAGAAACATTTAAACATATATTTTTGATATTAGAATGAATCACACATTGTATAGTCTGTCAAATAAGAGTAGAAAATATAAAAACTGGAACCACTAAATTTGTAGACTGGAAATACCAATTTAACTTTCAAATATTTGTTTGAAGTGCAATTACACTGAATGTATAGAACACAGTAAACGACATTTTAAAAAACATTTTTTCTTCATGAATGAATTTGATTAAAAGGTGATTTATAAAGCGATTTGCTTTAATTTAATTTAACATAAATTTGAATTTAACAATAGATAGAAAGGAAGAATCACTAATGGTGAGTTTAGTTAATAAACTCAAACTTAATCCGACCAAGACGGAATTTATTTGGATAGCTTCTCCTGGAAGGCAAGCCCTCATCGACTCTAATCCAATCCATATTCAGGGCACAGATATAATCCCTTCTTCAGAAATAAAGTTTCTAGGTTTCACTATAGACAATAGTCTTTCTCTTGATTCACAAATTTCAAAATCTGTAAGTTCAGGCTTTTTCCATCTAAGGCAGATAAAATCAATCAGGCGTTGCCTTCCCTCTGATGGAGCAAAGTCACTCATAAATTCGTTCGTTGTCTCAGGTATGGACTATTGTAATAGTGCGTATGCTGGCTTGCCTAAAAAACAATTCAATTGAATCCAGTCCGTTTTTAATGCTGCAGCGAGAATGATTTTTGGTGAATCTAAGTGTTGTCGTATAACCCCGCTTCTAAGGGATCTTCATTGGCTTCGATGCCCTGAAAGAATAGAGTTCAAGATCTGCTTAATGACCTTCAAAGCATTGCAAGGAATGGCGCCAGCCTATATATCGGAACTATGTGTCCGACAAAACTTAAGCGATAGGCAGCTTACTCTAAGGTCAGCAGATCGAGATGTTACTAATCATTTAATCGAACTTTCTAGGTCAAATCGAGCCGTTTACTATGATCGATCTTTTCGTGTAACTGGCCCGCTCATTTGGAACAAACTTCCCTCAGCTCGTACTAATATCCAGAACTTGGCTGAATTCAAAAGAGCTTTAAAAACAAACTTATTTAAAAAATCATACCTTTTATGAATTTTAACTCCTTTTCAATCTACTATAATAAGCCATGTTCCTCAAGTTTCTGGTAATTGTTTGGTTTCGATTACCTCCTTGTTATAGTTTTATGTGCACTCTAAATTTGTATTATTTCTAAATGTTAACTGCCTCCTGTTCTATATAATTTAGTTTAAATGATTCTTGTTGAATGGCACCGTGATGGTTTATCATTATATATTGTCCTGTGCCAAAACAGCACTCACTATTGTTGTTAATATTGTTCTTCAGGAATTGCTTTGTATATTTTGTATATTCGTTATTTCACATTATTTTTTTAAGGACTCGTAAGGAACACTGTAGGTTAATTTTAAGTTTATTATAATTAAGCGCACTTGAAGTGAAATATCACAAAACTGCGCTATATAAATACTACGTTATTATTATTATTATTATTTACTTTTAGATCTGAATCAGTTAAATATATTCAGATCTAAAATTAGAGACATGATCTAAAGCCCAGGCAACGCTAGGTACTTTATCTAGTATTAAATAAATGTGAGCAATTTCTAAACTGTGCTTTATATTTTATTACATTATAGTTATTCTTCATTATGTTAACACAAAATTGCAAAGGTATAATAATAATGTTCCTATATGCAATTTTAATTTTGAGATCGGCGGGTATCTATACTGCAATGAAAAAATATTTTTTCCACTCTTACGCCTTTTTATTTTTTTATAAAAATGTAGGTTGCACTGCTTTACTTTAACACCATGAGTTATGTGTTCAGTATTGCCCTTTGATCAACAGTGGCGCCCTCTTATATTTTCTACTCTTATTTGACAAACTGTAAGTACGTACACGTTGCTAGAGACCTGAAAAATGACGTGATTTTGACAAGGTTGAATAGCCTTAAAATGGAACGCAGCTAACTTCATAAAACACCACACAGTTACATTAAATTTTCAATTTGTTGCTTTTACTAAAAAAAAACGTGAATTTCGTCATACATCATATTTTTACATCACTTCACAAACCGTGTCCTACGTTCATACCGAAATTTTGGGTTGCCAAAGTCTACTTCACTTGGTCGTGTCGTGTCCATTTGGTTTCTGTATTTCATAGACAATCAAATATGACATTTGCTGGAAGTACCAAGCGTATAAAATAAATTCTCGTAAACAAAAATATTTTAACGTACCTATCTATTTACCCGCTGATTCTATGGTTGAATTTCGTGAATGAATTTGCGGAGTGGGAAAACCACAGAATACGGATGATGGATTTGAACCCATAACATTCAGACCAAAATTAAAACTAGTTTCCACCGGAGGCATCTACTAATATCTACAGGAATTACAAAAACTGAAAAAATCGAACTAATATCTATGAGAATCAAAGTGTTGACGAATATCTACAGCTCAAACTGTTGATTAATATCTATGAGAACCAAAGTGTTGACGAATATCTACAGCAATGGCAGAGGTTGGATTTGCAATTGTGTATAGCATATTCGAATAACGTAATATTGCGTATGCAGTTTAAAAAACTTAATTTATGTAAGTATGTATGTAAAAATCCCTAATATCGGACTATTGGACACATTTAGCTGATTAGTCCAACCTATGCTCTGTAGATATTAGTTCAACCTAAGCTCTGTAGATATTAATCAACACTCTGAAGTTCGTAGATATTAGTTCAACATATGAGCTGTAGATATTCGTCAGACATACAGGCTGTAGATATTAGTATCTGGAGTCGTTTCCACCACTGCAACATATCCTGCAATTACGGAGATTGAATGACTTGATACTAAACGTATGGAGCAATTAGGTTATTGCAGTCATTTTCTTTGATTCTTATTAGAACATTTATAGAAATCAATCAGGTAATTGATTTCATAAACATAGCTCTATAAAAAGCCTAGGAATCATTGGTGCGCAGTTACTGTATATTGTTAATATCAACAAGACATGGCTGGGCTTGTAGGAGGCGATATACCAAATACTGCAATGGCTCTAAAAGTTACACCAACTATTGAAATAAGAACCTCGCGAACTAAACGAATGAAAGACAAATTTTTAAAAGCAAACTCAATCAACAGCGCTCTGACTCCAGTCATGTTGCTTGGACAACTTTTCGGATTGCCGTTTAAATACTTTCCCAAAAATGAAGCCTGGAAAACCCAACTCCTAGTATTTCTAAAGTTGGCTTTATTATTCAATTTATTTTTCTGTTGTTACATGGTGTCGTTTAAAAATATTGTTTATGAAACCTTTACCGACACTTTCCCTCTAAAATATTCATTTGAGATCAGGTTTTTTATCAGTCTCACCACAGTCTCGTGTCTTTACTTTGCAACATTTTCTGATGCAGCCCGTCACGGTAACAATATGAAGTATTTGGACGCAATTGTTGAAATGTTGAATATATCCGGAGTTGATCTTCATTATTCCAAAATAAAAAGTAGAGTTATTTATGAGATGGCAAAAAAAATCATATTTTATTGTTCCATTTGTCTGTTGGATCATTTGGCTTTTACAAGGAAAAATGATAGTAGCAAAATAATCAACATAATGGAGATGTACCTACGTCGCATATTTACCTTGCGTACTTTTGACTGTGATCATTTTAAGGTTTTCCAATTTAGTGATGGTAGCCAATAGCAGTTTGAAGATTATTAATGCGGAACTAACGCTCATCTTTAAGAGGAAGTTAACACCGGAAGGAAAAGCAAAGGATTGTACCATACACGTTAAGAAAACTAGGACACGTCAAACGGAGACTTTAAGGCGAATGGAAACGCGTGAAAGGGATTCAATAGTCCTTCAAAGGTTAACTATGTTCTGGAAGGCTTATGACAAGACGTGTGACTATGTTGGGAGTGTCAATGCCGCCTATTCAATGAAGCTTCTCATCATCTTCACGTCGTCATTTGTGAAAATCGTTATCAATCTGTTTCTGATATTTGTAACATTTGGCTGGACACTGCGCGTCGCAAAGCAACCTTTTAATCCCTTGTTAGTATCTTCCAGCCTGTGGACCATTGTGTATATTGGCCTTTGTGTTACGGCAATTAAAAAATGTTCAGAATGTAAGAATTTGGTAAGCGGATTTCTTGTTAAATCATTTTTTAAATAACACTCAACATTGCATATTTTCTGTGGTAAGAGAGAAAGTAATCCTCTTAGAAATTAAAAATACTGTGGATGAAACATTTCACGATGACAGCGGCCTTGCGACCATCCCTGCCAATCCCCTCTTCCTCCGCATAGCTCTCACTTCAGAAGATAGATGGAAACTTGAGTGGCAATCGGCTGACGTGAGAAATGCCATCTCGTACACAACACCACTGGGATATAGCCTGGGTTTTCACTGCTTCGTTTACTCAGGACTCAGAACCGACGATAACATTGGGTTTGGGGGTGTTGTGTGAATTGTCTTTTTAAGGAGAGGAAGGAGTGAACATAGAGACTCATGTTGTAGAAGAGAAGAAACACAGAGGCTGACAAATCATTCCACAACCGTGCTTTTGAACTCAAGTCAGTCGTAGAAACACCCGTTCTCATGTGACATTTGTCAATCGTTGTGGCGCATTCGTCGCGTTTTCCGACTATGCACCGGTACCAAGGGGATCAATGACAACGACTAGTTTCTCAGAGCATCTTTTTAATGATATAGCGGTTAAACAAGGTCAGAATTCCCACCTGACGCGTTTGCTCTAAAGATTGCAATCCATTTGATAAGATGTGGGAATCTATCAAACAGACCACCGTCCATTTCTGCTCAGAGACAATGGTTTTTCAAGTATTTGGCAGGCACCTCTGGCAGACGAGGTGGTTGCCAAATGCAACAGTGGAATAAATCTTAGGAGAATTTCTTTTCCTCCAATTTCCACCTTGTACTTATGTGATAATGTTATTCTTTCAGGCAAAAAAAACAGCCGCCATTGTCAATAAAATGATGATAACGGAAACCAACGAATTTATCGGAGAAGAAGTAAGATGTTAACTTTTTCCCTTATTTGTCACTAGATAAAAAAGCTGGGGAACCGGTGGTCTAGATTGGATACCCTAGACCTAGACCCCAGATAATTCTTTTGGTCACTAGCGCAGACCCGTGAAAAATCGGATTGGTCTGAATTTTTCTTCATCGACAAATCGGTTCCAATTTTTAAGTCAAACATACTAATTTCGGTTGTTCGTCCGTTTGAAATCTGGTTCAATGAACTCAAATTTGCTTTAACTTTTTAGTGTCATTTTCAAAATTGTAATCAGTTGTTTAAAAAATTTTAAAAATTCAGGCAAGTGACAGAGCACCTACCTATAATATTTTTTCTAGAATAGGAGCAGATTTGCCAAGAATCAAGAATTTGGAGTTTACCGTGATTTTTCATTGGTCTGAGCTATTAAAAAAATACTAGCAGTTAAGAATCAGCCTCACGATTTTTGCTGCTGGGCCTTGCGGGCGCATTTTGGTTCGACTTTGCCCAGTTTAAGTGTTGGTGACCATTTTATAAATCCAAAAGGAACTGGTTCCAAAATTCGCCGGTTTCTCGGATCCACTGTGATCCAGTGACATTTAGTCACTGGGACAAAGTAACCGCGACAGGCAATGACTTTCCATATCCGGAGAGACATTCTCTGTAGCACTTATATCTGGGGGGGGGCACAACCTCATGTGCCCCGCTAACGTAAGTGGCGCCATCCTTTTTGACGAATTCTTGAATTCAAACCGAATTACGAAAATAGCTTTTCTTTAACGTATTAGTACTATAAATGGCAGCACTTCTGTTTGTGTATATTTATGAATCGAGTGTGTACGACAAACGCGAGGCTATTAAAATACTGTTTGATTATACTACAGATAGGTGTACTTAACCGCTTGTCTGAATTCTTCTCGCAACTGGTTCCACTTTTGAAAATGACACATTCAAAGTAAATTTGAGTTCATTGAACTAGATTTCTCAGGGACAAACAACCACCCACAGAATATTGAAATTAGTTTGTTTGATGATGATTTTATAATATTGTGGTATAACGAATAATGCTGGACTCGCACGAGAACTACGCTATCATAATATAATATGTGGAAGATACTGCCAGTATCTCCCTGGTGTAAGACCACCATTCAGAATTGAAACGTTACTAGAAAGCCGAATTAGGTGACCAGAATAAAATAGCAAGATATTTCTCCACCTCTCTCTTCTCCTTCTCCTTCTCCTTCTCCTTCTCCTTCTCCTTCTCCTTCTCCTTCTCCTTCTCCTTCTCCTTCTCCTTCTCCTTCTCCTTCTCCTTCTCCTTCTCCTTCTCCTTCTCCTTCTCCTTCTCCTTCTCCTTCTCCTTCTCCTTCTCCTTCTCCTTCTCCTTCTCCTTCTCCTTCTCCTTCTCCTTCTCCTTCTCCTTCTCCTTCTCCTTCTCCTTCTCCTTCTCCTTCTCCTTCTCCTTCTCCTTCTCCTTCTCCTTCTCCTTCTCCTTCTCCTTCTCCTTCTCCTTCTCCTTCTCCTTCTCCTTCTCCTTCTCCTTCTCCTTCTCCTTCTCCTTCTCCTTCTCCTTCTCCTTCTCCTTCTCCTTCTCCTTCTCCTTCTCCTTCTCCTTCTCCTTCTCCTTCTCCTTCTCCTTCTCCTTCTCCTTCTCCTTCTCCTTCTCCTTCTCCTTCTCCTTCTCCTTCTCCTTCTCCTTCTCCTTCTCCTTCTCCTTCTCCTTCTCCTTCTCCTTCTCCTTCTCCTTCTCCTTCTCCTTCTCCTTCTCCTTCTCCTTCTCCTTCTCCTTCTCCTTCTCCTTCTCCTTCTCCTTCTCCTTCTCCTTCTCCTTCTCCTTCTCCTTCTCCTTCTCCTTCTCCTTCTCCTTCTCCTTCTCCTTCTCCTTCTCCTTCTCCTTCTCCTTCTCCTTCTCCTTCTCCTTCTCCTTCTCCTTCTCCTTCTCCTTCTCCTTCTCCTTCTCCTTCTCCTTCTCCTTCTCCTTCTCCTTCTCCTTCTCCTTCTCCTTCTCCTTCTCCTTCTCCTTCTCCTTCTCCTTCTCCTTCTCCTTCTCCTTCTCCTTCTCCTTCTCCTACTCCTACTCCTACTCCTTCTCCTTCTCCTACTACCTTCAAGACATGATATAGTAATATAGTGGAGGCCACATAATATATAATAAGAGTATAGCTGTCGTGTGAGACTAGCTTTAATGTGCTTTGCAGCTCCGCCTGTTTTCAACCTACATGCTTGACCGGCAGCCAGAATTTGTCGTACTAGGACTCTTCCCCATAGACAACACTCTACTGTTTATGGTATGTATTTTATACAAAATGCACTATTGAGGGCGAAAAAAAAATTTGTCATATTTAATTTTATGTTTATTAATTTCTATAAATAACTTACGAGTTCCCGGCTTTTTTTTTTAATAACTTTATTTGAACTAAAATTATTTTTTTATACACGGTTACTAGATAACGTATAGATTTATAATATATACTGTATGATTATGTGGTGTGAACTATGTTTTGTTTATATAATATTTCTCCTTTGAAAATTAACAAATTTGCGTATCGACCAACAGGATAACTTTTTTTATAATGAAAAAATTCAAAATTTTTCAAAATTGAAAACATACCTTTATCAGACAAAATAACAATCTTTCGACGACAAATTATAATTTTTTGTAAAAAAGTTTCACTACGCCTAGAAGTGGATTTAAAAATGCGTTTAAAATTTTCCAGTTAAGTCTAACCAAACCCACTTAACAATTATTATTTCTTCCCACTCGGTCAGCATGTGAGGGTGGCCATTTTATTATACCTGCAGACATTACTCTCAAAACTATTGTTGCCATTACAACAGACAATTTTTATAACATTTTTTTTTTATAATTAGAATTGCTTTGTTTGAAAGACTACTAGGATTTTTTACTTAGACTATCATGAATAATTGAATAACCATTGGTCAAAGTTTCGTTCTTTAAACGTAGAACATGGTGAACAAACAATATACATGTAATACTATTTGCACGAATAATCTAATAACTTGATTAACCTTTTTGCAGATGGCGGGTTCTGCTACCACATATTTGGTGATTTTAGCACAGTTTTACGTTTCCGATTAAGAGGGAAAATAACGTTTTTATTGATCACCAACCAAAAAATTAACTATATTGGCACCATGGCGTATTGATAGCCTATCAACTTATTAATTTACGATCATCAAAATTGATATTGAAATATATTTGATATTTATTAATGCACTTGTTTCTTTTGAGTTTTTTGTGCACTCTGTATTATTATTATTATAATATTGCATCATATTTTTTTAACTCTGCATCTTATTGTGTACCTGTAGCCTTAAAATAAATGGCACCATTCGTTATGTCAACTGTGTGTATTATCTTTTTCTTTAATAATATTTTAAACAGAACGACGCTCTGCGGTCCCAAGCTGTTGTTCGATGAGTTCGCATATTTGAAGATAAAATATGATTGTACCACCACAGCTAGGAGCACTCCTGTCTCGGCGAGACTGTACATCAGGGGGAACTGATTTACTAGCAAACCACTACTGCCAGGCCTGGCAAGGGAGAAGATTTTTATTTAAGCGTAGTCTTTCATACGACTTACAGGAATTAGCAGTAAATATTTCAGGTTTAATAAAAATTGTAAATTCTGCGTTGAGATTTGTGTGAGTCGTTTTCTTCATTTAAAACACTCTACTGCTACAATTTTATACGGCTTGTAAAAAATACATTCAAGGTCGGTTCTCTGTTTTTTCATAAAGGTTAAAGAATCCTCGTTTGAGTTGTATGAACGGCATTAAAAAAGGAGAGCAAATACACCGGGAACCAGCCTTTTATATTAAAAAATAAACTACTCCCGAAAAATACTGCGCTGTCATAGTTTCAAAAACAAAAGACGATAGCGCCATCTGGCCGGGCAGCAGCAATCTGCATTACCGACGTAAAACTTGTCGGTAAGTAAAGTAGATAAAAAAAAACTACAGGTGTCAGTGACTGCACAATTTCAGTTACAGATTTTAACACCCTGTTCGTAATCAAAAGGGGCTTCTTAGTACTAATTTAAAAGGAAGTGGTAGTGTTCTATTGCGGGAAAAATAGTCATCTAGTCACAGTTGAACTAACTGCTCACTGATCTATTCGACGTTTAAATTAAACGTTGAATAGTTCAGAGAGCAGTTAATTAATCTATCTGTCTAACCGACATAAATCTATCTGTATAATCGACATAAACCTATATTGGTTTAATCTTGTCTCGCCTAAATACATTTCAAAATATTAATATTAATTTAAATGAATGAATTATTTTACACCTCATCTATTGGGGAGTATCTTCAGGTATACGTGAAAGGGACATAACCGAAATTAGATCACTATCGTTCTTCTTTACGATTGAAATTATCCTAATCAAATATTATGTACTTTGTCGTTTGCATGATTTCTAGAAATAATTATTTTGTTATAAATAAAAAAGATTTTTTTTCCAATCAAAATTATTTTCGGAAAAAAATATTCTAGTCTAGGTAGGTACTTAATCGCACTGAATCATCATCATTACATAGTATAAAATGAAGTCGCTCAAAATGTATGTGCGCATAGATATTTTAAACTACCCAACGGATTTTCATGCAGTTTTCACCAATAGATAGAGTGATTTAAAATGAAGGTTTATATGTATAATACATGCTTATTATAGTAGAAAAAAGCCGAGAAATTCAAATGTTCAATTCAGGCAGCGGGCAGCGGGCAGCTGGCAAGCGGGTGGAGTGGATTTTATAAAGGTTGGGTAATGGCGTTGTGCTTCGTTAGCCACAGCAACGTGTGGCCGGGTCTGCTAGTTATTGATATAATCTGTTCCTATTTTGAAAATGACATTTAATTTTAATACAAATCCGAGTTCATTAAACCGGATTTGTATTGAAGTTACAAGTATATTCACAGGCAGACCCACAACCGAAATTAGTCCGATACTATTTAGTGGCGTTTCTATGATTGAATTACCGGAATGAATCTGCGGAGTGGGAAAACCACAAAACACGGATGATGGATTTTAACCCAAAACATTCAAGCCACAAATAAAACTAATTTCCACCACTGCAACACATCCTGCAATTACGGAGATTGAATTAATGGATACTAAACTTATGAAGCAATCTTATGTTATTGCAGTCATTTTCCTTGATTTTATTATTCGAACATTTATAGAAATCAATCAGGTAATTGATTTCATAAAATTCAATCATTATAAATGTAGAATTATAAATTTTATGTATTATATTCTATTCAATAAAACAACAGGACAGATGATATTACGTATTATATTTTCAAGAAAAACGATGACATGACCACTTGCTTTTATTTAACAATATAAATCTATGTAGTTCTAATTTTGAAAAAAGCTTAACTACCTATTCTGAACTAGCCCTGCTTAGATACTTCCCCAAGTAGGTACCTACCAAACTTTATTGCTTTATTTTTGCCTCTCATTAATATATATAAAAAGAAACCCGTGTTTCCCTACCCGCATAATTTTCATCCCAACCAGCCACTACCACCCACCGATGGTTATGGTGGTAGACAGCTCTTTGTGTCGCATCGAAAGTAAGAGAGTTTGGTGGGGAGGCTGCACGTGGGTGGAACTGGGTGACGTGTGTTTTGCACTTTGCTTTGTAATGGAAAGGCCGCATTTGTTTAAGGTTGTTTCACACTGGGCCCGCCGCGCCGACTGTGTCAGTGAGTCTGGAGGGTTCCAGAATGTCTGTGAAGGTTTTCCAATGCTCTTGAAGGTTCTGGACGGAGAAAGTTCAACAAGGTTCTAAAAGGTTCCAAACTGAGTGGCGGAGTGTGTCGGTGAGTTTTGAAGGTTCCAGAAGTTCTAGAAGGTTCACTAATGCCCTAGAAACTTCTGGATGGGGATTCGAATTTTGACAGTTCAAAAAAAACTGTTGCGTTTTTTTCGTTTTAATAAGAAAAATCGAATTTTTGGCATTTTGTCAGTTATATTTTTATTTTTTTGTCCTCTTTTAAGTTCGTTTATTGCAGACTAAGTCCAGTAAGTGTTATTTTACTTTTGTTTTATATCCTTTTGCAACAATGGCCTTTGCCATGGGGAAGAAACCCCCTGATCCCGCTCCCCCTGACCCTTCAAATTTTGACATTGGTAGTGAGGTAGAGATAACAGACCTTCAAGTTCATCTTCTACTCCAAAAAAGAGGAAAGTTTGCGACCTTCCAAAAACTGATTCTTCGCGGGTCTCAGTTCCTGTAGCTTCTCCTCTTTCTTTGTATCCGACTTCAGCAAAAGCTCCCTTCATAGTTTATGCTCAAAACAACGCTCCTGGCCACTCCTTACATCCCCTTGAATTTGGTAAATTCATTGGAAAAAACCACTTGGCATTTCCCCAGGTGGTATCCGATCAGAGGGCAGATTTCGCATTTGTGTTGAGTTTACATCCGCGTTGAATGCCAATAAATTCATAAATTCCATCGACTCCCTCTCTGCAAAAAATTTAAAGCCTATATCCCTTCTTTCAATATCCCTCGCTTGAGTCTCGATAGAGGTATTCCTGTAGACCTATCTGAAGAAGAGCTTATCTCGGAACTCATTATTCCAGCATCTTCGGGAAAGTTATTAAGACTAGGCGTCTTAATTTCAAAGATCGATCATCTGAGTCTGTAGTTTGGAAACCCTCTCAAACTGTAGTTCTGACATTTGAAGGACAGTCCCTTCCCTCTCACGTTTATTTATTCCACAACTCTCTCCCGGTGGAAATTTATTCATACCCGACAATCCAATGTTTTAATTGTTGTCGGTTTGGCCATTCAAAACAATCGTGCCGCTCCTCTCCTCGCTGCTTTAAATGCGCAGAAAATCATTTAGCAAACCAATGCTTCTCCCCTTTCAATTCCCCCACTTGCGTTAATTGTTCAGGCTCGCACACAGCCACTCTTCCATCCTGCCCCGAACTTTCTCGCCAAAAAAACATAAAAATTTATATGGCCTCCAATAGCGTTTCTTACTTCTATGCCTCCAAATTAATAGTTCCTTCTAAAAAACCTTTTGCTGAAGTTGCCTCTCAACCCCAAATTAGTACTCCTTCAAACTTGTCTTACAAGAAAACTGTAATGACAAAACAAACTTCTCGTCCAATTAAAACTCCTGGATATGATCAATTTGGCCAAAACTCCCAACTTTTGTTCCCAAATGGTAACATCAGCTCTCTATTTCCTCAAAACCCCGTCTTTTCTAACTCCAATTCAACTAACAGCAGTGCTTTCAATCCTGATCTAAATGCAAATTCCATAAACAACAATACTTCTGACAATTCTTCTTTTATTCAAACTCTTCTCATGCTACTTATCTCTGTTATTAACAATAATAATTCTCTACCGTCCAACGCTGCCTCGTTACTCTCCTCTTTGTATTCTCTTCTTCCCAATGGCTGCCCCAACAGCAGCAATTCTGCATTGGAATTGTAGAAGCGCCACCTCCAATAAGGATGACCTCATCCGCCTTCTACTTTTACACTCCATATCGATTGCTGCCGTCTCTGAGACTTGGTTCAAGCCATCTCAACTCTTCAAGGTGAGTGGCTATCAATGTCTGCGGGACGACTGCATTGATGGGAAGGGTGGTGCAGCCCTTTTCATCAAAAACTCTCTCCCCTTCTCCCTTATTTCCATTAAACCCCCAAATTCATCCTTCCAATTAGTGGCAGCCACTGTCTCCAATATTACATTTGTATCTCTCTATATCCCTCCTTTTACCCCATTTGACCTTCCACTGCGGGTTCACATGCTTAGAAAAATTTCTTCTCCCTTGGTCATTTTGGGTGACTTCAATGCCCACTCCCCACACTGGAGTTCTTCTTCCCTCAGGTGTCAAATTAATTGACCTTTTGGACTCCTTGAACATATGTCTCCTAAATGACGGATCCTCAACAAGGTTTAGTCACCCTGGACAGAATCCTAGTGCAGTGGACATGTCCCTCTGTTCCCCGAGTATCTATCCACTAATCTCCTGGCGAATTACTTCAGACCCCTGCGGCAGGGCCACTATCCCATTATTTTGAATTTGGCTCAACGGTTGGATACCAATCACTTTAAAAGTAAGCCCAAATTTATTACCAAAAAAGCGGATTGGTCCCGTTTCAGAGACTCTATCCAGGATCTTTCCCTCTCCCTGCCTTCCCCTTCTTCTGATAATTGCACCTCCTCTTATAAATCTTGGACTGATTCCATTCTAAAATCGGCTGACAAGTCTATCCCCAAATCATCTCCTATAGGCTCGAAGGCTCGCCCTCCCCCTTGGTGGGATGAGGAATGCCTTAGAGATAAGACATACTGCCAACAGATGACTATGGATAATTAGATCTCAGCCAAGAATGCCCAAGCTGTTGCTAAACGTACATTCCGTTTCAAAAAAAAAAAACAGCTGGCGTAATTTTTGTACCAATATATCCCCTGCTACTCCAGCAGGGGAGGTTTGGTCCATGATTCGCAGGTTTAGATCTTCATTTTCCCTGCCAAAGCCATCTCGTTATTCTGCTATTTGGATTGATGACTTTATTAATAAAAAAGCTCCCCCTTATGTCCCTAATTTTGATGAACTTCTTTCTTTGCCTTTCACTTTAAAATCTTCTTCATGGTTAGATGCTCTATTTTCCTTTGATGAGTTGAAAAGAGCCATTGAAATCCTCAATGACTCAGCTCCGGGCAAGGATGAAATCCTGAATATATTCATCCGTCATTCTGATGACAATTCTCTTTCCTACTTTCTTTCTCTCATCAATGAATTCGAAATTATAGGATTAATAGCATCTCTTAAAAACAGTAACTCCACGGGAATTGATCATATCTCGACAAAAATAATCAAACGCATTCAAAATTACATCGCATCCCCTCTTAAACACATAATCAACTTAAGCTTCAAAACTGGCATTTTTCCTAACTCCCTAAAACAGGCCACATTAATTTCAATCTTTAAAGCAGGAGACAAATTATTTGTAAATAATTACCGACCGATATCCTTACTAAGCATAATATCTAAAGTTGTAGAAAAAGCGGTGAAACATAGACTTTGTAAGTTTCTCGAAGATAACAAAATATTATCTGACAATCAATACGGCTTTCGCAAAGGTAGAAGTACTTCAGATGCAATAGCCGCCCTCACAAAGATCGTTTCCTATAATATTGATATTGGTCGCAAACCACTTGCTGTTTTTCTCGATCTCGCAAAAGCATTTGATACGGTCTCACATCCATTACTGCTAAAAAAAACTGCAACAGATTGGAATAACTGAAGTAGCCTACACATGGTTTGAAAACTATCTATCAAACCGAACACCAATCTGACAAAATACATATAAGCAATAAACTATCTGTGTCCTGTGGTGTACCCCAAGGTAGCATACTAGGACCAATTTTATTTCTTATATACATTAACTCACTATGTGCCATGAATATTGGTGGAAAAATATTATCATTTGCTGATGACACGGTCTTAATATTCGAAGATGAAACATGGCAATCAGATATTAACAAAACTAATAATGCTCTAATAAAAGTAAAGCATTGGCTTGACACAAACCTCCTCACACTTAACATCGACAAAACACAATAAATGACATTTTCCATACGCAAATACAATATACCCAACAACTGCCCTAAACCAATCATCCACTCGTATCAACTCAATTTAGAAAATCCAGAAACCACATCTAATATTAATTGTACGTGTTCGACCCTCAAATCATCAAAAGTAGTTAAATATTTGGGAATAATCATAGACAACCAACTACATTGGGAAGCTCACATCGGTGTCACCGTAAAAAAACTTCGTAAACTCTGCCATATTTTCTGCTCCCTTAATAGGTCTATCTTAGATTTACAGACTCTAAGAAGCGTATACTTTGCCCTTTTCCAATCCATAGCAACATACGGTATAGTGGGATTTGGTGGTTGTGCTGAATCCATTATTAGCCCAATTATCGTAGTTCAAAAACTAATTCTGAGAATTATATTTAAATGTCAACATACCCATCCGTCAAATGAACTCTTTGCAAAAATCAGGGTCTTAGATATTCGACAGCTATTTACTAAAACAAGCATTTGTTATATACGAAAAAATAATCTACTAATCGCTCCACAACATCAAGCACACACAAGGATATCATAGGTCAATGGTTCTAACACTATATTTTAATTATTAATTTTTTGCATTTCAAAATTTTTATTTCCATTTTTATTTCTATTTTTCTTTAAATGTTGTTATTTTTTTTCTCTTAGTTTTTTACTAAATTTTATTTGTGTTTTAATTTTGATTTATATACTTATATATTTTAATTTATATAGAATACTTGAGTTCTTAACATTTAATCTTTATTATTAATTTTTGTATTTCAAAATTTGAATTTTCATTTTCATTTTTATTTCTTCTTTTCTTTAAAATATGATTTTTTTTTCTCTTTAGTTTTAAGTATTTCTTAATATTTTTTGGAATGTTGAAATATTAAATGTAAAACTACCACAACACGGGCAGTAGCCTAGTGTGGTAGCCAAAAAAACAAATATCTGTAATTAATAAAAATTTATGAAATAAATAAAAAAAATAAAAAAATAAAAAATGTCTTTCTGGATTCTGGCATTATTCCCCCAGAATGGAAAATTCAAAATATCATTCCCATTTGCAAAAGTGTAGGTTCGAGCTACAGGCCTATCGCCCTCTCTTCTACTCTTTGCAAAGTATCTGAAAGAATGATTGAGAATAGATTGGACTGGTTCGTAGAAAAAAATCAAATTCTTTCCCCTTCCCAGTTTTGATTTTTGACAACCTTTCCTCTCTTGTTACAGATATCAAATTAGCATTATCTAAAAATGAATATTGCATTGCAGTGTTTTTAGACATTTGTGGAGCATATGACAATGTTTATATCCCCATTCTGAAAGAAAAGTTACTGGCAATAGGTATTCCGCCTAAATTGGTAAAATTCATTGTCAATTTGCTCTCCCAGAGAACTATTTTTGTAGATGGGTCTGAATCCCCTCCCCACATTAGACACATTTTCAAAGGTCTCCCGCAAGGGTCAGTCTTAAGCCCTATCCTGTACAATATTTACACATATGATCTAGAAAAATCTATTCAATTCTTGTGCAACATACTCCAATATGCTGATGACTTGACTTTCTACAAAATATCCCGTAATATTTTTATTTCAGCATCAGCAATCAACAATGCTCTTAGAAAACTCTTGGCGTGGTTAAATATTAATGGCCTTGAATCTTCCCCCTCCAAAAGCAAAGTTGTCATCTTCACTCGTCATCGAAAGCTCCCAGAAATTCAGGTGAGATTTGGCGATGAAATCATCCCTATCTCTAAAGAAGTTAAGTTCCTGGGAATGTTTTTAGACTCAAAGCTTACTTGGAATTCTCACAATAAGCATATCATCATGAAATGCGAAAGCAACATCAATCCCCTTAGATTTCTGTCCGGAGTGTGGTGGGGATCTCACCCATCATCTTTAAAACTTCTGTACAATGCTCTCATCCGAAGCCATCTTGATTACGGATCTTGTCTGTTTGATCCAATGTCCACTTCAAATTCGCTTAAATTAGATAAAATTCAGTCAAAATCTCTTCGCCTTATTTTAGGAGCCATGAAATCTTCCCCAATCAACGCAATGCAAGTTGAATGCTGCGAACCTCCCTTAAATATAAGAAGGCGATGCCTAGCAGAAAAATATATTTTCAAAACATGCTCAATAACTTCTCATCCCTTGATTCCCAAACTTCAATCGTTAAATTATGAGGTTAATTTGAATCCATTTTGGAAAAAACATTCCCCTCCCCTTCTCTATATTTGCTTCAACACTTTCCTGGATATTTCCACAAACTCCTATCGCAATGAATCTCTCCCCTTATACTCTTATCCCTATGAAAGTCTTACTTTCTATCCAAAGGTGCACCAATTTATAGGAATATGTAAAAAAAATATTAAAAACTCAGTTCAATCCAATAATACAGAATTCAAAAAAAATATTGAAAATAACTGGCCAAATTATATAAAAAATTTCACAGATGGTTCCAAACTCAGTTCGGACTCCCATTGTGGGGCCAGTGTCTATGCACCTCATAGGAAATTGTGTTTCCCACACAGACTTCCCAAAGAATGTTCCATTTTCTCCGCTGAATGCATAGCTATCATAGAAGCTTTACGTCTCGTCAAATCTCTCAACATTAGAAATGCCCTCATCCTTTCAGACTCACTTAGCTCATTACAAAAAATAAGCGCATCCCCTCTCAATTCCAATAGCGACTCTCTTACCTGCTCTACCAGAGACCTCCTGCTTTCCTTGTCGCTGGCTCACGTGTCAGTGGTCTTGGCCTGGATCCCAGGACACCTTGGTATTGTTGGAAATGAAAAGGCTGATTCTATTGCTAAGCAATCTATTGTTCATGGCCCATTAAGAGTGCATTACCAGAGAAAACCGGAAATACGTCATTTTCAAAAAAGATTTTAGACGTATTGACTCTTTTCCACAAAAAATTATAAATGGATTTTGAAAGATTGTTCTTTTATATAGCATTCGTATGTAATAAATTTTGAGATTTTTTTTAAATTTTTAGTATAATAAGGTTATTCCATAGGTCGTTGGCAGATTTGTTAAATTTAAAAAAAAAAAATTGTATTATACCACACCCATTTCAAATAATATAATCATTCAGTCAAATAAATCAATACATTATCTAGCAAACATATGTTTTAGAATTTTAATTTTAGTTTCAATAAAATCATTAAAAAATATGTACGTACATATGTTTCTTGACGAAAATTGGTCCATTTGTGTATTTATTTGTACACTTACAAACTAATATATTTCAGATTTTTTTAACATTCTTATTAAATTTAGACATCATTGAAAAATGATAAATACTTATAATCAAAAAATAACTACAAAAAGTACACTATTTTATTAGTTTTATCATCACGCCTTTCAGCATTTTTGGATGAAGGTATAAATTAAAGCTAATTTGGATTGAAATAAATTCGATATTGAGTTATAATCGGTATTCCCATTGAAAACATAAATTACAATTACTTGATGAAAGAATTAAATTTACTAAGACTGTCAGATTGAAGAATTATATCCGACTTAATATTAATGTTCAAAATTGTAAATGATAGCATAGACAGTCCTGATCTAACTAAGCTCATTGAATTTCATATTCCCACGAGAACCACTCCTTCTAAAATCCTGTTTAAATGTAACAATAATCGGACTGAGAATACGAAACATTCACTTTTACCTAGGTTACATGAAGTTACTAATAGATATGCAGATGTGATAGATCTTTTTAACTGCACGGAACATAGGTACAAGAAGGCTATGCTATCATATTTTTTTAATCACAATTAATTTTATTTGTATTATGGATTTTTGCATGTAAATGTATCTCTGGTGTCACTTCCCAATGTATCGTCACAATTAACTGTTATACATACACTGTTTTACCATTACTAATATTTTGAATATGAATCTGTGACATGTAATTAATGTTTATGGCATACTTATGCCGTTTGTATTAAATAAATAAATAAATAAATAAATAAATAAATAAATAAATAAATAAATAAATAAATAAATAAATAAATAAATAAATAAATAAATAAATAAATAAATAAATAAATAAATAAATAAATAAATAAATAAATAAATAAATAAATAAATAAATAAATAAATAAATAAATAAATAAATAAATAAATAAATAAATAAATAAATAAATAAATAAATAAATAAATAAATAAATAAATAAATAAATAAATAAATAAATAAATAAATAAATAAATAAATAAATAAATAAATAAATAAATAAATAAATAAATAAATAAATAAATAAATAAATAAATAAATAAATAAATAAATAAATAAATAAATAAATAAATAAATAAATAAATAAATAAATAAATAAATAAATAAATAAATAAATAAATAAATAAATAAATAAATAAATAAATAAATAAATAAATAAATAAATAAATAAATAAATAAATAAATAAATAAATAAATAAATAAATAAATAAATAAACAAATAAATAAATAAATAAATAAATAAATAAATAAATAAATAAATAAATTTAAAAAAAAAATAAAAAATAAATAAATAAATAAATAAATAAATAAATAAATAAATAAATAAATAAATAAATAAATAAATAAATAAATAAATAAATAAATAAATAAATAAATAAATAAATAAATAAATAAATAAATAAATAAATAAATAAATAAATAAATAAATAAATAAATAAATAAATAAATAAATAAATAAATAAATAAATAAATAAATAAATAAATAAATAAATAAATAAATAAATAAATAAATAAATAAATAAATAAATAAATAAATAAATAAATAAATAAATAAATAAATAAATAAATAAATAAATAAATAAATAAATAAATAAATAAATAAATAAATAAACAAATAAACAAATAATTTTAAAAAGCTGGTACGGATAATAATTAATCTTTCTCATTGTAAGCGCCCTGCACGATCGGAAGAACAACTTTCGACGAAATGTGGATTTTCGTCCGCTGGCTGCTTAAACGCTCTTAAGTAGTATTCCTATTCCTGTTAGAGACTATTTTCCTATTTTAAAAAATAAGTTACAACGCCAATGGTCCTCTGAATGGAAATCATCCTCCCTGTTAAAAGGTCACCAGTACTCTTTAATTCAACCTTCTATTCCTGTCAAGCCCTGGTTTCACAAATACACTTCCATGCCTAAAAAATACATCTCTTCCATTATTCGAATGCGTTTAGGTCATACTTGTTGTCTTAGCCATCTCGCCAGATTCCACATAGTCAATTCGCCTTATTGTGATTGTGGTTCAGAGGATACTTTAGACCATATTTTTTTTGCTATAATTCAGTTTACTGGATTTGGTTCTAGTCTGTATTTGATATCAGTATATTTTCTATTTCTGATCTCCATATATTTAGTATCCAGCTTTTTATTTGAAATTTAAATGTTATAATGTTGAGGTTTTTGAGTGAGAGTGGTATACAGAGATAGAATGAATTTATACTAAACGTACGATGCGATTAGGTTATTGCAGTCATTTTCTTTGATTCTTATTAGAAAATTTATAGAAATCAATCAGGTAATTGATTTCATAAACATAGCTCTATAAAAAGCCTAGATATCATTGGTGCGCAGTTCCCGTATATTGTTAATACCGACAAGACATGGCTGAGCTTGTAGGTGGCGATATACCAAATACTGGAATGGCTCTAAGAGTTGCACCAACTATTGAAATAAAAACATCTCGAATTAAACGAATGAAGGACAAATTCTTACAAGCAAACTCAATCAACAGCGCTCTGACTCCAGTCATGTTGCTTGGACAACTTTTGGGGTTGCCGATTAAATATTTTCGTGAAAATGAAGCCTGGAAAACCAAACTCGTTACGTTTCTAACGTTGGCTTTATTATTAAATTTCGTTTTCTGTTATTCCGCATTGTTTTTTAAAGGGATGATTTATGAAAACCTTACCGAACCCTTCCTTCCTCTAAAGTATTCAAGTAAGATAAGGCTTTCTATCAGTCTCATCTCAGTCTCGTGTCTTTACTTTGCAACATTTTCTGATGCAGCCCGTCATGGTAACAATATGAAGTATTTGGACGCAATTGATGAAATGTTTAATATATCCGGAGTTGATCTTCATTACGCCAAAATAAAAGGTAGAGTTATTTGTGCGCTGGTAACAAGATTCATATTTTATTTTTCCATTTGTCTGCTAGATCATTTGGTTTGGACAGGGAAAAATGATGGTAGCAAAATAATCAACATAATGATTACATACATTACGTATTTTCCTGGCTTCCTTTCGACTGTGGTCATCTTAAAGTTATCCAATTTAGTGATGGTAGCCAATAGCAGTTTGCAGATTATTAACGCGGAACTAGCGCTCATCTTTAAGAAGAAGTTAACACCGGAAGGAAAAGCAAAGGACTGTAACATACACGCTAAGAAAACAAGAACACGTCAAACGGAGACTTTAAGGCGAATGGAAACGCGTGAAAGGGATTCAATAGTCCTTCAAAGGTTAACTATGTTCTGGAAGGCTTATGACAAGACGTGTGACTATGTTGGGAGTGTCAATGCCGCCTATTCAATGAAGCTTCTCATCATCTTCACGTCGTCATTTGCGAAAATCGTTTTCAATATGTTTCTATTATTTGCATCATTGGGCTGGACACAGCGAGTCATAATGCAACCTTTGACTTACCGCCTATTGATGACTTCCTTCTTGTGGACCGTTATTTATATTGACCTGTGTTTTACGTCAATTAAAAACTGTTCAGAATGTAAGGATTTGGTAAGTGAATTTCTGTGTTTGGTGCTCACTTCTTGTTATATGACTTTTTAAATAACATTCAATATTGTCTAATTTCTGTTGGAAGAGAGACAGCATAGAAAATGAAAATACTGTAGATGTAACATTTCACGACAACGGCGACCTTGTCACCATTCCTCCCAATCGCCTCTTCCTTACTCCAGAAGATGGAAACTTGAGTGGCGATCGGCTGGCTTGAGAAATGTCATCTCGTAAAAAACACCACTGAGAGATAGCCTAGAATTTCACTGTTTCGTTAACGTTAAGGACCTACGATAACATTGGGGTTGCTGAGTGAAGGGTCTTTTTGAGGAAAGGAAGGTGTGAACATGGGCCTTGAAGAGACTCTTGTTGTAGGAGAGAAGAAACACAGAGGCCGACAAATCATTTCACAGCCGTGCTTTTGAACTCATGAACGAGTCTTAAAAACACCCTTTCTGATTAGACAATTGTCAATTGCGTTGGATTTGGGAATCTATCAAACAGAGCACAGTCCATTTCTGCTCAGAGACAAGGGGTTTTCAAGTATTTGGTAGCCAACTCTGATCGGCAAAATTCAACATAGGAATGAATCGTGGAAGAATTTCTCTTACTCCAATTTCACCCTGTACTAATGTGATAATGGTATTCTTTCAGGCAGAAAAAACAGCCGCCATTGTTAATAAAATGATGATAACCGAACCAAACGAACGTATCAGAGAAAGAGTAAGATGTTTATTTTTGCAACTAGATAAAAAGCTTGGGAAATGGTAGTCTATGATCGAGGCTCTAGGTCATTCTTTTAGTCACTAGCACAGACTCGTGGAAATCACGAGGTAGTCTGAATTTTTCGTTCTAGACAAATCAGTTACATTTTTTAATGTCAAACATACAAATTTCGGTTGTTAGCCCGTTTGAAAGCTGGTTCAATGAAATCAAATTTGTTTTAAATTTAAGTGTTGTTTTCAAAATTGTAATTTGTTGTTTGAAAAATTCAGGCACAAAATCACCTAATATTATTTAAAAAATTGGAACTGATTTGTCAAGAATCAAGATTTTTGTGATTTTTCACGGGTCTGCGCTGTAATATTCTATATGCGGGTACTTAACGCTTGTTTGAATTCTTAAGGCCACTGATTCTAATTTTGAAAATGACACTTAAATTCAAAATAAATTTGAGTTCATTAAACCAGATTTCTCATGGACTTAATGCTTGTTTGAATTCTTAAGGCCACTGATTCCAATTTTGAAAATGACACTTAAATTCAAAATAAATTTGAGTTCATTGATCCAGATTTCTCATGGACCACTCACAAACTATTGAAATTAGTATGTTTGATGATGATATTATCATATTGTGGAATAACGAATAATGGTCTCACACGAGAACTACGCTATCATATGTGTAAGATACTCTCAGTATCGCTCTGGTGTAAGACCACCATTCAGAATTGAAATGTTGATAGAAAAGCCGACTTAGGTGACTAGAACTGAATAGCAAGATATGTCACCACCTTTCTCTTCTCCTTCTCCTTCCCCTCCCCACTACATTCAGCCTCACAACGTACCCCAATAGTGGATGCCATTTCCACTACCTGTATGGCTCGACATGGTAATATAGTGGAGCCCACATAATATATAATGAGAGTATGGGTGTCGTGTGAGACTAGCTTTAATGTGCTTTGCAGCTCCACCTGTTTTCAACCTACATGCTTGACCGGCAGCCAGAATTTGACGTCCTAGGACTCTTCCCTATAGACAACACTCTACTGTTTATGGTTAGTATTTTATCCAAATTGCACTTTTGAGGGCCAAAAAATTTAATTTTATGTTTATTAATTTCTATAAATAAATAAGGAATTCCCGGCACAAATACGATCTTGGATTTTTTTTAAATTTATTTAAACTAAAATTAAAATTTTGAGATATACGGTTACTAGATAACGTATTCATTTATTAATAAATACTGCATGATTATATGGTATGAAATATATCTTGCAAAAATATCATTTTTCCTTTGAAAATTAACAAATTTGCTTATCGACCAACAGGAAAACTTTTTTTATAATAAAAAATTCAAACTTTTTCAAAAATTGAAAAAATTTCTTTACTAGATGAAATAACAATCTTTCGAATTTTTTTTTATTATTTTTTGTAAAAATGTTTCGCTGCGTCTAGAAGTGGATTTAAAAATGACAATTTGCAGTTGAGTCTAACCAAAACCTCTTAACAAATATTATTATTCTTTCCACTCGGTCAGCATGTGAGGGTGGCCATTTTATTATACAGACATTACTCTCAAAAGTAGAGCTGCAATTATACCAGTTGATTTTTATTACATTTTATTTGATAATTAGAATTGCATGATTTGAAAGACTGCTAGGATTTTTTACTAAAATTATCGCGAATAACCATCGGTCAAGGTTTCATTCTATAAACGTGGAACATGATGTATAAATAATATTATATGTAACAATATTAATCTGATAACTTGATTAACTTTTTTGCAGATGGCGGGTTCTGCTACCACATATTTGGTGATTTTAGCACAGTTTTACGTTTCCAATTAAGAAAAAATAGCATTTGTATTGATCACAAAACAATTCACTATATTAACACCACGGGGTATTGATAGTCTATCAACTTATTAACATATTGTTATCAAAATTGAAATTGAAATATGTTTGATATTTGCTACTGCACTTGTTTCTTATGAGTATTCTGTGCACTCTATATTATTATAATATTGCATCATTATTTTTAATTTCTGCATTCCATTGTGAACCTGTAAACTTGATGTTTAATAAAGGGCACCATTTGTTATGTCAATCTCATGCATTATACATTATGCAATCCATTCATTTTATAATATTAATGAGGGAGCGGGCCGGATCGGTAGAGAGAAATGAAAGGCATCAGTCGATGTATGAGTCAGTCTTTATTGATGCGCTACGTAGCGAGGTCGAAGCGGAGCGGAGTGACAGTGGTGCTGAGTGAAGGAAGGTCAGGAGACTACGGCGGTGAAGATCACTGGTCTTCAGGGAGCCGGCGTGTTGCTCTACACCATGGCGGTGGAGAAGTGACCTTGGTCCAGGCGGTCGACCATCGTCGCGTTGACGAGGTATGGCGGCTATGTGTCCAGTGGGTCGGAGCACACACGTGATACAGGAAGGAACCTTGAGAGGCGATGAGGATGCTGATTGCTGCTCGTTGCAGGATGCTTGTTGCTGCTCGTTGCAGGATGCTGGCGCGTTGCCTGTTGTTGTTGCTGCTCGTTGCAGGATGCTTGTTGCTGCTCGTTGCAGGAAACCGGTTGATGGCTGCTGGGTTGCTGGCGCGTTGCCTGACATCTCATGTCGAGATAGTAGTTGGAGAAGTTCCTCGGAGGTGTTATGCAGATGTTCCTGAAGTCACGCTGGATATGTGCTGTATCACTTGCTGCGAGAACGATATCAGCCCGTGTGGGCGGATATTGCGTAGCGACACTGAATCACCGCCCGATGTGTAGTTGTCGAACCATGAATGAATACACTAGACTTGAGACTGAGCTGCATGCGGCTCGTGCTCGCTTTTATACTCTGCCGGACGGGCAAGTAGTTTCGCTGACGGTTGGTAACGCCGGGTGAACTCACGCAAGGCCGAGATATCGCTAGAACTTTCTGCGTGCACTTGTTTGGTACAGCCAAACGTTCTAGCTCTTTCGCGTAGGTGGCGGATTATTCCTAGGTGGCCTTGCAACGGTAGGTAATTCATAGTTTCCAGTGCGTTCGGCTAGAGTCCAGTGGCGGAGCAATTAATTCGGCACAAGTGGCCGCCACATTAATAACAGAACGACGCTTCTGTCACAAGCTGTTATTCAATACGATTCAGTACAATACGATTGTACCACCCCAGCCATGAGCACTCATATCCCTCTGAGGCCCGTACACCAGGGGGCACTGATTTGTTAGGACTTGGAACACGTGTTCTGAGGATAGGGAGGAGGTTGTACATAGTTTCGACCGGTATACTTGGAAACCTAATAATCTCTCCCGATCTCCAACCAACAATATTTGAAAATCACCTACTACCATCACTGTAAGCGGAAAACGTTGTTGTGTCGTGATGGAGGTCTTAGCCAACCGAGGAATTGAACCCGCGACGCCCAGATGGGACCCACACGTGGTGCCAACTCAGCCACTACTGCCAGGCCGGACAAAGGAGAAGATTTTTATTCATAAGTCCAGAAATTATCTTTCATAAGACTCACAGGAATTAGCAGTAAATATTTCAGGTTTTGAAAAAAATTGTTAACACTGTGTTAAAATTTGTGTGAGAGTCATTTTCTTCATTTAAATCACTCTGCTACAATTTTATAATCGTGGCCGGTTCTCCGTTTTTTTATAAAGGCTAAAGAAGCCTCGTTTGAGTTGTACGATCGGCAATAAAAAAGGAGAGCAAATACATTAGGAACCAGCCTTTTATATAAAAAATAAATAAATTACTACCAAAAAATTCTGCGTTGTCATAGTTTCAAAAACAAAAGACGATAGCGCCACCTAGCCGGCCAGCAGCAATCTGCATTACCGACGTAAAACTTGTCGTAAGTAAAGTAGATAAAAACTACAGGTGTCAGTGACTGCACTAATTCGTTCAGTTTCTCTGTTCCATGAGGCAAAATGGCGAAGACATCATCGACATAACGCCACCATAACCATAGAAACAGTCGAAGCTGTGTCGAGTGCCACTTCTTCAAACTTCTCCATAAAAAAGTTAGCTAGAACTGGCGACAACGGACTGCCCAATGCAACTCCTTCCAATTGCTCAAAAAGTTCACCCTGAAATGTAAAATATCCTGTTTTGAGACAGTGTTCAAAAAGTTTGCAAATCATATATCTCCCATTGCATGGGAGAATTGTTATGGAGTCTTTTATAGGCAAAAAGGGATACTAGGTCAAACTGACAAGAATGTCCCTTTCATCAGTCTTAACCTTCTTAAGTTTACTGATCAGATCTGATAACCATAGTGGAATGGAGCTGGCGACACGGTATCGCTTCTAAGTACATAAGCAAACATTTCACCACTAACAATTACACATCTGCACTAATTATGGACACTGTAACGCTGTCCGAAACATTGGCTAAAGGAGGAGGTAGCGCAACACGCCATAACACCCCAAAAATATTTTCGGCCGTGAAAATCTAAAATCACTATCGTTCTTCTTTATGATTGAAATTATCCTAATAAAATATTATAGGTATCCTTTGTCGCTTGCATGAATTCTAGAAATAATTATTTCATTATAAATAAACATTATTTATATTCCAATTATTTTCGGAAAAAATATTGTAGTCTGTACCTCTGTACTTAATCGTTCTGAATTGTTGATATAATCAGTATCTATTTTGAAGATGACATTAAATTTTAATACAAATCCGAGTTCATTGAGCCGGATTTGTATTAAAGTTATATTCACAGACAGACCCACAACCGAAATCAGTCTGATACTATTTAGTGGCGTTTCTATGATTGAATTACGTGAATGAATTTATGGAGTGGGAAAACCACAAAACATGGATGATGGATTTTAACCCAAAACATTCATAAAACTAATTTCCACCACTGCAATATATCCCGCAATTACGGAGATGGAATTAGTTGATTCTTAACTTTTAAGCAGCAATAATGTTGTTGGTGTCATTTTCTTTGTATTAGAACATTTATAGAAATCAATCAGGTAATTGATTTCATAAAACTCAATCATTATAAATAAACATGAAAAGAAACCCGTGTTTCCCTATCCGCCTAATTTTCCCACCGGTAGTATGGTGGTAGATAGCACTTTGTGTCGTATCGAAAGTAAGATAGTTGGGGGGGGGTGGGAGTTGCACGTGGATGAGACTGGGTAACGTGTGCTTTCTAGCACATTGCTTTATAATTTGTAATGAAGGCCATGATTGCTTTAGATTGTTTCACAATGGGCCCGCCGACTGTGTTCCAGAGTGGCGGAGTGTGACGGTGAGTCTTGAAAGTTCCAGAACATTCTTGAAGATTCACTAATGCTCTAGAAACTTCTGGAAGGAGAAAGTTCTTGAAGTATTTATAAATGTTTAAAAATATTTATTGAAATTAGAATGTATCACTGACACGTACCTTTCTCAGTTAGCAGAGAAATTCCGTATGCATGAGCTCTTATCATCATCTCAGGGTCCTGCGTGGGATAAAAGAAAGCTACTATCTGATGTAAATAAAAGAACTCACATTAAACAAAATGTACTTGTTATTATTGACAAGCAAAAACATAATCTACATAAATACCTTTGTAAACTCAAAAAAATGTAGAGAGAGAGAGAGAGAGATAATTCAGTTATTTTAGTAGAATCCACTCCAAATGATCATTCGTAGCTTGCCATAGTTAAAATGGCGCACCTCTTCTAACCTCAGCGACAAGGGCTCCAGATAGCTGGAGAAGAGCCCCAGAGCTGCCGCTTCGCATGTCCATGACACAGTGAAGGAGCCGAGATTCCAATCCATCCACAAAGGCGTCACAATGCGTCCGATGGCCATCTCTGAGCATTGAAAGGATATAAACCGCAGTTCTAGACTGTAAATGTGATTTAAGAAGTGCCTGCAGTCTTCACCAAAGTTGTCCTCGGTGATATTGGATTGTACGTGGCACAAGAATCTCAGTTCTAAGCACAAGAACACCAACCTTAGGTACCAGGCACACAGACATCATAAACACTTCCATTAGATTGTAATATTACATAGGTAACTCGATATCTCGGATCATCACAATAAAAGTTTTCCTCGCCTCGAAAAAACAATCAACATCCTGCGTGTACCGCGACCCGGTACTATTTAACAGTCTCGTAAAGGCATCACGTCTGTTACACGCATAATATTGCAAATTTACACAATCATTTAGGAGTATCAAAACTCCTTACAAAATAAAACTTCCGACCAATCCATCGTTATGTCATGACGTCGCCCTTCTAAAACGTTTTTTCTATTTTTTCAAAAACAATCGAACAACGTTCCGGCAATTTGAATTTGTTATCAATCGTTCCAACTGCACCCGAAATTAATAATACTCCTTCTGAGCAAGTAGGTACCGATTGAATAACTACCATGAAAATAATTACGTTACATCACACATTAGGTAACTAGGTACACATTGCTAGAGACCTGAAAAATGACCTGATTTTGACAAGGTTGAATAGCCTTAAAATGACTAACTTAACTTCATAAAACACCGAACAGTGATATTAAATTTTCAATTTGTTGCTTTTACTAAAAATAACGTGAATTTCTTCATACATCACATTTTTACATCACTTCACAAATCGTGTTCTACGCTCATACCCACATTTTGGGTGGTAAAAAACATGTAGACTTTTTTGGTCAAAGTTGCCAAAGTCTGCTTCACTTGGTCATGTTCCATTTGGTTTCTAGATTTTATAGAGAATCAAATATGACATTTGCTGGAAGTAGGTACCAACCGCATAAAATAAAGACAAAAATATTTGGCCTTACCTACCTATTTAATAATACCGCTTATGAATACAATTTTAGTAAATAATTGATTTAAAAATGTGTAAGTCCTAACCCCAAAAACCACAAAACTCGGATGATGGATTTGAACCCAAAACATGCAGGTCACAATCAAAACTAATTTCCATCAGATACGTTTTAAGATTTTCAGTTTCGGACAGCGTTGCAGTGTCCATCATCAGAGCAGATCCGGCAGATTCGGTAGATGTGTGCACGTACACATCTACCGAATCTGCCCTGATGATGTACACTGTAACGCTGTCGGAAACGTTTGCCAAAGAAGGATATAGCGCAACACGGCATAACACCTCCAAAACAAATAACAATAATAATAATTCGGATGATGGATTTGAACCCAAGACATTCAGACCAAAATTAAAACTAGTTTCCACCACTGCAACATATCCTGCAATTACGAAAATTGAATTAATTGATACTAAAAGTACGAAGCAATTATGTTATTGGAGTCATTTTCTTTGATTCTTATTAGAACATTTATAGAAATCAATCAGGTAATAGATTTCATAAACATAGCTCTATAAAAAGCCTAGGAATCATTGGTGCACAGTTCCTCTATATTGTTAATACCCACAAGACATGGCTGGGCTTGTAGGAGGCGATATACCAAATACTGCAATGGCTCTAAGAGTTCCATCAACTATTGAAATCATAACATCGCGAATTAAACGAATGAAGGACAAAATCTTAAAAGCAAACTCAATCGACAGCGCTCTGACTCCAGTCATGTTGCTTGGACAACTTTTGGGATTGCCGTTTAAGAACTTTCTTGAAAATGAAGCCGGGAAAACAAAAGTCGTTATGTTTCTAATGTTAGCTTCATTTTTCAATTTCGTTTTCTGTTGTTATATAATATTGTTCGGAGAAAAGGCTTTTGAAACCCTTAACGACCCTTTCACTCTTCTCAAATATTCAATGAAGATCAAGATATCTATAAGTCTCACCGCAGTTTCATGTCTTTACTTTGCAACATTTTCTGATGCAGCCCGTCACGGTAACAATATGAAGTATTTGGACGCAATTGTTGAAATTTTTAATTCATCCGGAGTTGATCTTCATTATTCAAAAATAAAAAACAGAGTTATTAGTGCGATGGTAAAAAAAATCATATTATATTTTTCCATTTGTCTGTTGGATATTTTGTCTTGGGCACGGAAACATGAAATCAAAGTAAACAGTATAATATTGACACATATTGCATTTTTTCCTTGCATCCTGTCAACTGTGATCATCTTAAAGTTTTCCAATTTAGTGATGGTAGCCAATAGCAGTTTACAGATTATTAACGCGGAACTAGCGCTCATCTTTAAGAAGAAGTTAACACCGGAAGGAAAAGCAAAGGACTGTAACATACACGTTAAGAAAACTAAGACACGCCAAACGGAGACTTTAAGGCGAATGGAAACGCTTGAAAGGGATTCAATAGTCCTTCAAAGGTTAACTATGTTCTGGAAGGCTTATGACAAGACGTGTGACTATGTTGGGAGTGTCAATGACGCCTATTCAGTGAAGCTTCTGATCATCTTCACGTCGTCATTTGCGATAATCGTTTTCAATCTGTTTCTGTCATTTGCAACATTGGGCGGGACGCAGCGAGTCACAATGATATCTTTGATTTTCTTATGGATATCTTCCATCTTGTGGACCGTTATGTATATTGACCTATGTTTTACGGCAATTAAAAATTGTTCAAAATATAAGGATTTGGTAAGTGAGTTTCTATGTTAGTTGCACACTTCTTTTTAAACTACTTTTTAAATAACTTTCAATATTGCGTAATTTCTGTGGGAAGAGAGACAGCAACCCTCATCTATCTATATATATATATATATATATATATATATATATATATATTTATGTCATACCACATTTTGTGGCTCATCTTAGAAGAAGCCACTTAAGTTGCTCATTCTTTCGCATGTAATATATACTTACGTAGATGAAGTACCAACATGCTGTCTTTTAAATTTTGTTTAAAATATGGTCAGCTATAATATGTAATCAAAAATTATGTTTATTTATTAAAAAAAAATATCTTAAAATAACGTGCATTCCTTGATCTATTTTAAGAACACACTTACCGCATCACGCTACGTTGCCAAGTTTAATGTTACCAATATAGTCACATATGTAGGTAGGTTGACAGAACAGTTTGGATGTTGCTTGTTGATTATTCACACATATTTATCATTTCTAGCGGCCGTTTTTGATTATTGGCGCGTTTTTTTTAAATTGTAGTATGATTTGCTAATTAATATTGTTATTTATTTGGTGTTTACGGTTGTTTTTTTTTGTGTTAAGGTTTATTTTATTATTATCATAAATAAAATTAGGTATTTAAATACATATTGGTGTAGTTTCTTTTATTTGCTACATAATTATTTTATCTTAGTTTTACTAGTGTTTTCGAAAAATTATGAATAAACTTATTAGAAATATATTACATAATTTACTTTATTCATTGATTCGTACGTTTCTTTAAGTTGTCACCTCCGATCTATATGGATAAAATCGATCTAAAAGAAACTAACTAACTAACCATCACGCCGTTTCCCGCAGGGGTAGGCAGAGAGGACGGACCGCCAAACAACTCGGTCTTGGCACACACTCTTTGCCTCACTCACATTCATACATCGTATCATACATTCTCTTCTATTATTCTGACTTTTGACACGGCCCGACTCAAGTATCTGATTCACTTGATCGTGCCATGTCTTCCTCGGGCTTCCCCGACTTCTTCTACCATTCACATTTGCATCATATATTCTTTTTACACTACTTTCTTCGCTCATTCGCTCTACGTGCCCAAACCATCTGAGGGTCCCTTTCTTAATTTTGCTCATTATTAAATTATTATTATTATACTTAGTTGCTATCATATTTTACAATTTACAAATAGAGACGGACCGCCAAATAATATTAATTGGTTAAATTGTATTTTTTCTCGCATTAGCACCACACCTGATAAAAAATCCCTCAGTGTCTTTGTCATCTTTGGGGATGCTGTGTGGAGGGTTTTTTTTAGGGAAAGGAAGAAGAGGAAGTTCTGTAATGAAATAATTTGGTATCTTAACCGTAAATCCAGAACTAAATTTTGTATGAAATAGGCCGCGAAGAAGTTTCTCTTTTCAAGAGCAATTATAATACTCTTAGAAGAAGTCGGGGACGCCCGAGGAAGACATGGCACGATCAAGTGAATCAGATACTTGAGTCGGGTCATGTCAAAAGTCAGAATAATAGAAGAGAATGTATGAGACGATGTATGAATGTGAGTGAGGCAAAGAGTGTGTGCCAAGACCGAGTTGTTTGGCGGTCCGTCCTCTCTGCCTACCCTTGCGGGGAAACGGCGTGATGGTCGTCTCATACATACTCTTCTATTATTCTGACTTTTGACATGGCCCGTCTCAAGTATCTGATTCACTTGATCGTGCCATGTCTTCCTCGGGCGTCCCCGACTTCTTCTACCATTCACATTTGCATCATATATTCTTTTTACACTACTTTCTTCGCTCATTCGCTCTACGTGCCCAAACCATCTGAGGGTCCCTTTCTTAATTTTGCTCATTATTAAATTATTATTATACTTAGTTGCTATCATATTTTACAATTTACAAATAGAGACGGACCGCCAAACAACTCGATCTTGGCACACACTCCTTGCCTCGTTCACATGCATACTTCGTCTCATACATGCTCTTTTATTATTCTGACTCTTGAAATGGCTCGACTCAAGTATCTGATTCACTTGGTCGTGCCATGTCTTCCTCGGGCGTCCCCGACTTCTTCTAGCATTCACATTTGCGTCATCATATATTCTCCTTACACTATTTTTCTCGTTCATTTGCTTTACATGCCCAACCAATCTAAGCGTCTCTTTCTTAATCTTACTCGTTACGCTTACATCAGGCTTACATTATGTGCGGATCATTATTATTCATTTCGGTCTACTTTCATCATTTCTCTACCAGTTCCGAGCCTCACAGCGAAGCATTAGGGTAGGTACCAGCACTCCATTATGGACGGCTAGCTTCGCTTCTTTCGATAGTTTTTTAGACCGGGGTAATATAATTACACTAAGAACAGTTTTACTCTGTATCTCAGTTGTCTTTTACACCATATACTCAATAATTTTGGTAATCATAGAAAAACTATTTGGTTATCGATCTGTTTTTAAAAATGTATATTGCATTGCTAGTTTTTTTAATATAAAATAATTTCTATCAAATTCCGGCAAAGTATCTGTAGCCCTCCCTCCCTCCGCCACGCATCGCATAGCGTTACCCCGTGCCAACAAACTGAAGATTCCACGGACTGGTAGCGGATCGGTAATAGTTGCATTTTAATAAAAAGGGAAGTGTCATAATAATTGAATCACGCTAGCTTCCTTAATATCGCTTTTACTTTTTTACTTTACTTAAGTTGAAAATGGGCGTTGGCGTAACTTGACAATTCAAGCAATAATAAGCAATTTCTAAGTTATTAATGGAAAGGACTACATCCCGTTCGCTTACACTTTGCATTTCATATGATCTTTTTACAATGCTTAAATATTTGCGTGCCGGTACTAGATGATTCCGTCTGGGACATTTCCGGTAAAATATTGAATTTACCATTTTTAGAAACATCACTCCAATTATACCCGTCTCTGTTTGTCGTGTGAAATAAAAATATATCAGAAAGAGACAATCATTATTGTTTAATTGGTTGAAGGAATTTGTAAAAATGAACTCCAACATTGTACAGGTGGTTTAAGTCTACATTGTATAAATAGTCTTAAATTGGGTTTTCGGTTTTAATTGCTAACTTGTTTAGATTAGGTGGTAATATTCATCTGGGAGGCGGATATGTGTACCGCCGCCCCGAGAACCATTATTGGATAATCAACACCTTTGCCATAGAGGCAGGGCTGGGCAAAATACATGCATTACTGTAATTAAAATACAAATTACAAAATACTTTTTCGCATGTATTTAAAATACGAAATACAAAATACTTTCAAGTCGTGTATTTGAAATACAAAATACAGTATTTTAACCATTTTTAAATTTCAAATACAAAATACAAAATACAAATTACAAAATACATTTGGTTTAGGTAGAACCTTTGGTTGCAATAAATTGTCGTAAGTGCCCATATCTAAGAGTGCGTTTCCACAGAAGCAAAGCAGAGCATAGTGAAACAGAGACGTGCTAAAATTGACTAATCATAATATTGCTCAGGACACACATCTCGTCTCCGCTCCACTTGTAAAGATTTGTGGTATAGGACTTAGGTGTTAGATTATAATAATTATTATTATAATAACACTAGCTGGTTCCCGGAATGCGTTGCACTGCAATATTCAAAGAAATAAATTGTTTCTCCCTGCATGTCCTTTCCCGTGCGTCCCCGTTCCCCTACCGCTTCCCTTTACCCTCTTGCATTCCCCGTACACCTTCCCTGCCTACCCTCACCCCTCTTCCGCTCCCCCATCCCGCCAACCCCTCCCGCGTTCCATATATTTAGTCCCAGAACATTTTTCTATATTATAAAAACAATCAATAAAATCTGGTACCTGGTAACATAGGTACCTATTTAAAATATCTATAATTTTAAAAATCCAATGAAAATTCTTTGGTTACAAAAAAACAGCTGCCTGCTAAATTTATTTTCATCAAACGCGCGAACTGTCAAACGTGCGTAGTTAAAATAGTCGTTAAGTTTTCTGAAATTATCCCATTTTCTGCGTAATTTTCTTAATTTTTCTTTCCGTAAGAACCTTCTAAAAGTATAAGAAAACTTTAAAAAAATGAATGAAATAGGTAAAGTCATTTTGAAGTTATGGCGTGACCAAGGGAAACAAGGATTCATTTTTATATATAAATGGATGACATTTGTGTAGCGAAGTTTTGTGTTATTTCACTTCAAGTGCGCTCTACAGTAGTTAACTTAAAAACATTCTAGTATTCAGTCCAATATTTTATTTCTAGTATTCAGTCCATTATTTAATTATTCCAATAGTGCTCGATCAAAAACTGGGCGTACTGTACAAGGCCCGCAGATACTTTAATAGTACACAACTGCTAACCCTGTACAAATCACAAGTGCGCCCCACGGTTGAATTTGGCAGCCACCTCTGGTCTGGAGCTCCAAAATACCTGAAAAATACCCTCGACTCTATGCAGAAACGGGCGGTCCGTTTAATAGATTCTCCCATCTTAAAAGACGGATTGCAATCTTTAGAGCACAGGCGTCGAGTTGGAATGCTATCCTGGTTCTACCGGTATTACAATGGAAGTTGCTCCGAGGAACTAGCATCATTGATCCTTTCGGCACCGGTGCATAGTCGGGAAACACATTGTACACGGTTGACATTTGTCACATGAGAACGGGTCATTTCTTCGACTCGTTCTTGTGTTCAACAGCTCGGCTGTGGAATGATTTGCCGGCCTCTGTGTTTCCTCCTTCCTACAACATGGGTCTCTTCAAGACCAATGTTCATTCCTTTCTCTCCTCAAAAAGACCCTCCACACAGCATCCCAGATGACATAGGCCCTGAGGGAAATTATTTTCCTCAGGGCCTCCTGTGTGGAGTTAATGAAAAAAAAATCTAATACTATGATACAAGAGTGTACAATACAAAGCAATGACAAGTATGATACAAAATGTACAATAACAGTGCTATTATAGCACAGGACAATAATAATAACTAGCATGAAGTAAAAAAAAATACAGTACAGTACATTATAAAGCAATTATAAGGGGGCATACATTAATTAGGTGAGCAGTTTTTCTTCCAAACTAGACTCCCCCCGCCCCTTGGTGAGATAATTTGGACCACTTCGTTTATTCTTTTCAAGTACCGTGAGATTTTGCTGGACCCCCCCCCCTCCTTTTTTGAGCTCACATAATTAATGTATGCCCCCTAAGAGAACTACAAATAATCATTAATAAAGAGTCCTATAGCAAAGGACAATAGTAGGTACAGGATTCTAGCGTTTTTAGTCTATGTATTATCTATGTGTGGTTATTTTTAATTATCATTATTAAGATCACTAAATGTATTTGAAAATGTATTTTGAAGCCTTAAGTATTTGAAATACAAATTACAAAATACCTCAGCAGCAGGTAATTGAAATACCAATTACCAAATACATTGTATTTGTATATATTTGTATTTCAAATACGTATTTCAATTACAAGTTTTTCAAATACTGCCCAGCCCTGGCCATAGGTCACTCCAAGTGGTAAGCTATGTTTGGTGACTTAGCAGGGGTGTCCGGGTTCATGGGATGAGGTTTGTCCGGGTCTTGTTGGCGGATGCGTCTACCCACCAGCTGCATGGCAGGACGGATCGGGATAGACTGTTTTTTTTACATTAGGTAAAATAATTTCCCACAGGGCCTATGTCATCTTTGGGGATGCTGTGTGAAGGGTCTTTTTAGGAAAGGAAGGAGAGCAAGTTCTGAAAAGGAAAAGGGATGAAGGGTAGGTAGGAATCTGGGAGTCAGTTTGTCCAGGAATCTATCCCTCCCACTGCGGTGAAAGGCTATGTTCCGAGAGAGTACGGCTGGAGAAATCAAAGGGACTCCCTCAACACTCTCTCCCAATCCATCCTGCCATGCAGCTGGTGGGCAGAGATGCATCCGCCGCCAAGACCCGGATAATCCTCACCCCATGAACCCGGGCACCCCTGCTAAGTCACCAAACGTAGCGAACGACTTGGGGTGACCTATCGCAGAGGTGATTTTAGATTTTCACGGCCATAAGTATTTTTGTTATTAGTTTTTAGGGTATTATGCCGTGTATACCTCCTTCTTTAGCCAAAGTTTCGGACAGCGTTGCAGTGTCCATCATCAGGGCAGATGTGTAATCTCTTTCAACCCATCGCCTTGCAATGCAGTGGGAGAGATGGATTCATATGTCTCTCACCCGCGACCTCCGGATTCGTAGTCGAAGTTCGCAATCTCATTTTTTTTACAGTAGCTCCACATAGGAGGCCCTGAGAAAAATAATTTCCCTCAGGGCCTATGTCATCTAAGGGGATGCTGTGTGGAGGGTCTTTTTAAGGAAGGGAAGGATAGGAAGTTCTGGGAAGGAAAAAGGTATGTGGGATGGATAGGAATCTGGGGTCAATGTATCTAGGAGTGACGAACCTAAAATTCCATCCCTCCAAATGCGGTGCAAGGCGATGGGTCGAGAGAGTCCGGCTGGAAAGGACAAAAGGCCTCCCTCAACCAAACTCTCTTATCCGGCCCGCCACGCAGCAGGGCAGACCTATCCGCCGCCACGTCCTGGACAAACCTGATACCATGAACCCGGGCACCCCTGCTTAGTCACCAAACGTAGCAAACTGCTTGCAGAGGTGTTGGTTATACAGTAATGGTTCCCGGGGCGGCGGTACCCATACCCGCTTCCCAAATTGGAATACCTCGTTTACAATTAGTCCTTACTCAAGTCATCTTAGGTATGATTAGTCTATTGTATATTTATCGGCGTAGTCCAGCGGTAAGGCTCTTGACTCGCACTCCGAAGGTCGCGGGATTATAATTTGTGTTATTTGACAATTTATTTAGTAAAAATAATACATATATTTTATTCATTTAAATTCATTTAAAATAATAAATAGTATATTTGCAGCACTTTCCAGAGTGGAAGATACTCTCAGTATCGCCCTGGTGTAAGACCACCATTCAGAATTGAAATGTTGCGTGATATGGCTTTAGCCGTGTTTGGTGACCAGATCTGAATAGTCAGGAACTTCCCAACCTTCCTCTTCCCTATCTCCTTCCCCTATCCACTACGTTGTGCGATATTCATGTAAAAACAAAATAATCAAGATTTTTGAACCCTACCCTAAATCCAAAATCAAATCTAAAATCAAATTCAAAATCAAATTCAAAATCAAATTCAAAATCATGAGAACTGGTCGCTTCTTCGATTCGTTTTTGTGCTCAACAGCTCGGCTATGGAACGATTTGCCGGCCTCTGGGTTTTCCCCTTCCTACAACATGGGTCTCTTCAAGACCAATGTTGACTCCCTCTTCTCCTCAAAAAGACCCTCCACACAGCATATTAGATGACATAGGCCTTGAGGGAAATCGTTTTCTTAAGGGCCTCCTGTGTGGAGTTTTTTTTACAGTGAATACCGCACAAGAATCTCAACTGCTCCCGTCTGGAGCCAGTGACACCATGGAATCCCCAATTGGGGTATGTTGTGAGGCTGAAGGTAGTGGGGAGGGGAAGGAGGTGGGGAAGAGGAAGGTTGGGAAGTACCTGGCGATTCAGATCTGGACACCAAACACGGCCAAAGCCATTTTCAAGCAACGTTTCAATTTTGAATGGTGGTCTTACTTACACCAGGGCGATATTGATAGTATCTTCCACTCTGGAACGTGCCGCAAATATACTATTTATTATTTTAAATGAATTAATTGTGAAATAACACAAATTAATCAAATAAAATTTGAGACCTGCGGTTTGCGAGTCAAGGGTCTCACTCCTGGACTATGTAGGCCGTATATTGTAATTTATTTTTAAATTATTGTTTATTTTTGTTCATAACTTTTTTTTATAAAATACACCAAAACAACAATAAAACATATTTTAATTACTTCAATACAACTAGAGACAATGCTTTTGAAAAATTGTCACGCGTAAAGTAATTACCTAGGTACAGAACATTTTTTAAAATGAAAAACTTGTTAGATTTCTTAAATATGATAATATAATCCATTATAAAAATTACGTTCTACTAAAAAAACATTTAAAAAAAATAATATAACTGTATGAAAAAACATATTACATGAGTACCTAATATATTTCTGAAATTTTTAGAAAACCCTGTATAGATATCATTACATTACAACTGACTATGCTTTCGGAACGCAAAAGACAAATACAGAATGACGTGGCAAATATTTTATTTATTAAAGAAAAAACTACATAAATGTGTATTAAAATACGTAATAATATCAACCTTGTAATAAACACAAAAACAATTAACACAAAATTAATAACGATATTATAAAAGCAATTCGTAAATCAATCTTCAATTTTAAAAAAGCGCGCGAATAGCCGCTAAATATTACTCGTATAATATAATGTCTGTTCTTCTAAAACAACTAACAGTCCACAGCGAGCGCTTGACAGTAGCTACCTATGTAGATAGAATACAACATAACATACCGGCAAACATATAACATATCGCAAAAGATTCAATCTGACATAGCAATGTCATGCGATAATAGATTTTGAGGAATTTAACCATTGAGTTCAATATCGCAAAGCATTGATAAACGACTTGGAGTTTGAATGATATTGTATGACGAGAACATCCGGCAACGTCGCATGCCGTGATGGTTTAGATGCGATAAAAAGTGTACCCAGTTGATGTTCTAAGTATTGATGAATATTTACTGATAAAAAACGCATTCCGGAGCATTAACGGTCCACGTAAAAATGTCATTTATTCACTCAAAAATTTTTTTTACACCGTTCGACTCGTCTCATCGAGTTTGATATGATGGACTTAAAAAAAAAAAAACGATGAGCCACTAAGTGCCCAAATGAGCCAGTAAGTCGAAATGATCAAGAAGTTCCGGTAATTAAAGGACGCTTTGAGCCACTAAATGCCGTAACATAAACTTATATATATATATATATATATATATAAATTTAGGTTCCGTATGTTTGCGTTCGCTATTCTCGGAAAGTAATCAATGGATTGACTCAAAATTTTTACAGAACATTGCATTTTAGCAGAAGAGCGTTTATACATACTTTTTATTTGGAAGTTCCAAAGAAAAGGGATAATTTTATGCGTTTTAAATTGACTTCTTCTTCTTTCGTATGGTGGGGGGTCAGACGGGGACATCTAGGTCTGCGAGCCAGTCTAGGGCCTCAGGCGTTGCCCTGTGGACCTCATAAATCCCGCCGGGGAATGAATGGAGCGGGCATTCGTTGACCACATGTTCGGTGGTCTGCACCGCACCGCATTCACACGTCGCCGACTCTTTAAGGCCCCATCTATGCATCATGTGAGCACAACGGCTATGGGAGCACCTTATTCTATTGATGGCAGTCCAGAGTTTGCGAGGCAATGAGAACCCAGGCTGTCTCTCAGTGGGGTCTTGCACGAGATCGGCGTTTTTGACGTTGGCTGATTGCCACTCAAGCTTCCACCTATCTTCTGGGGTGAGAGGTGTTCGAAGGAGTCTTTCTCCTTCCGTCCAGAAGGGTTTTCGAGACTTTAAGCGGCATGCCGGGTGAGAAACGACATCATCGTGCAAGGGTATTTCGCTTTTTTGCAGCGCCTTCTTGTATTCCCTCAGTGTTGCAATCTCTCGCCTGATATTTGGCGGGGTTATATTTGCAAGTACGGGGAGCCAAGGAAGAGGAGTCGATTTTAAGGTTCCGCTGATGGTTCGCATTGTGGCATTAAGCTGAACGTCGACCATGGAAGTGTGGGCGCTTCTGGCCCATACTGGAGCACAGTATTCAGCTGCTGAGAAAACCAGGGCAATGGATGCCGTTCTGAGCGTGTTGGCGTCGCATCCCCAGCTAGTACCAGCCAGCTTATTGACTAAGTGTAGTCTTGTCCTGGTTTTTTTTGCCCACTGTTTCCATGTGTTTCCGGTAATTCAGGCTCCTGTCCAAAGTTATTCCAAGATAGCGGGGATGGGGGTCATGGTAAATATTTTTTCCATCAAACTGAACACAGAGTTTTGCGTTTGCCTGTGAATTACTGAGATGGAAAGCTGTCACAACTGTTTTCGACCCATTTGGCTTTAGTCGCCAATTGAGGAAAAATTCTTCCATAGCCTTGAGGTCAGAATTAAGGATCTCTTCTGCTGCATTGAGGGTTTTGGCTTGGACTGTGATGGCGAAGTCATCTGCGTAAGCAAATTTTCTGCCTTCAGTGTGAGGAAGATCTCGAGTATAGATATTGAAGAGTGATGGGGCCAGCACTGAGCCTTGGGCAAGGCCATTATTCAGGTACATTTTTTTGCTTTTTAGCCCTCCTAGAAAAACCCTGAAAGTACGGCCAGTTAGTAGTAGTTGCTCAATAATTCGTACTGTGTTGCCATCCTCTATGGTGTCGTAGAGCTTGACAAGGAGGCCTTTGTGCCACACCGTGTCGTAAGCCGCAGAGAGATCAATGAACGCTGCCGTAGTCTTAAGCCGTTTCTGGAATCCAGATTTGATGTGTGTTGTCAGAGCTAGCACCTGGTCACAGCAGTTACGGCCTGGTCTGAAGCCAGCTTGCTCTTGTGGAACCACTTTCTCCAGAATTGGGGTAAGTCTGCGGAGCACCACTCGCTCTAGGAGTTTATACATGGTACTTAAAAGCGAGATGGGCCGATAGCTGTTTGGATCTTCTGGTGGCTTGTTGGGTTTGAGGATCGCAATAACTTTAGTTTTTTTCCAGATATTTGGAATTACTCCAGTTTTAAAAATTTCAGTAAACAGTTTTGCGATCCATAACTTTGTCCGTGGCCCAGCATGTTTCAAAAAGTCTGGAAGAACTCCGTCGCATCCAGCTGCTTTCCCAGCTTTTGTTGAAGTGAGGGCGATGTCTACATCATCAGCTGTAACGGCGACCACATCGTTAGGGTTCACCGGCCATTTTAGCCGCGCCGCTTTCAGAGATTTTTTGATCTGGTGGCTTATGTTAGACCTTGTTGTCATTTTTGAACTGCGGAGTAGTTGGTGAGCAACAGCATTTGGGGACACTTTGGGGGTTGTCTTAATTGGCTGATTTGCAGCTCCGAGTCGCCTGAGTGTTTGCCACGCTTTTCTGCTCGAGTGTTCGAAACTCATTTCTTCCATTAGTTCGTTCCACCTGTTCATACGCCCGTCATCCAGAGACTGGAGAAGATCAGAAGCAGTGTCTCGGTCGTTATTCCTCTCGTATTCAGCTAGAAGGCGTTTGCTTTCTGAGCTCCATGTTGGGATATACACTTTTCTGTAACCTCTAGGGATGAATTTCTTCGCAGCTACTAACAAAAGGTTCGAAAATCGGTCGTAGAAATTCGGCTTTGATGGTATGTTATCCACAACCCTGTCAACATATTCCGAAAACTCTCGCCATTTTGCCCGTCTTAAATTCCACCGTGGCATCGGGTTACTGGAGATTAATGGAATCTGTATACCTATGTTTAGCATGACTGGCCTGTGTTGGCTATGTGGGAAATTATTCAGTACAGTTCTCGAGGCCCTCATAGGTTTTCCGTCCGGCGCTTTAGAGACAAAACACAAGTCGGGCGTGTATTCACGACGCCATCGCGCAGAAAAGAATGTCCCCTTTCGTTTAGCATCGTAAATAAGTTGGCAATCCTGTGCTGATGCCCAGTCGGTGATTTGTTCTCCAGCTTTATCGGTTGTCGAGTAGCCCCATAGGAAATGGTGGCTGTTGAAATCTCCCACGTACACCGCCGGGTGATTGTGTGGAGGGAGTGCTGGCAGTGGCGTAGCTAGCATGGGTGGCACCCGGGGCGGAAAATGTGGTGTCACCCCCCCCCCCCCCCCCCCATTAAAGTTTACTTTTAGAAATTTAAAACGCAAATTTCGACCTCCTTAAATATAAAAAAACATTACTAGCTAATCAAATGTGTAAACAAACAAATTTTTTGGGAATCCGACCGAGCCATAGAGCTACAAATAACAGAGTTCCGAGTGGAGTCTTCAATTCTAATATGTTCTGAAGAAAATTCTGAAGAAAATCATTTGCTGGCATGAAAACATCATTTTAACAACCCATATTTAAGTTAAAACCATTTTTGTGTTCTGAGTGTAACGATAAAATTTCAATTGTGAAATAGTAAAGGTGTAGGTCCTCAGCTTTAATTATTAATGGACGCAGTACACGAAAATGGTTTTCCTCCCATCTTTGCAGCATATAGTTGCAACTTTCAAATCTTACACGTGGAACTCGAAAATGGTTTCCTTTGAAATTTCTTTTGAAACTCTGTCATCTGCAGACCCTTTTCGAAGGAAACCATTCCCGAGTTCCACTAGTTACAAGATATGAAAGTTTCAGACTACGTGCTGCAAATACTAGAGGAAAACCATTTTCATGTTATGGGTGTAGTTTTAACTAAAAACGAGTTACCGAATACAGATTTAATCTTAAATTTCAACCAGTTTTGAATTAATAATTAATATGGTTCAATTTTAATTTTTTTTTTAATTTTAATTTTAGCTGGTAGACTCTTACCAGATTAGTTCTTAAGTTAAAACAAGTCTTTTATTCAGAATTTCAAAAAAATATCCAGATGAGGATGCATGTACTGATGCATTTCGAAGGAAACCATTCTCATTTTCCAAATGCAGTTAAAAAAGTATTTTATTTTATTAAATATGTCAAACCACAAAGTGATTGCTTTCTACAATAATAAAAAAATCAAGTTGCATACTAGGTGTGGCGAAAATCAGAGGAAAACCATTTTTGAGTTCTGGATGCAGTTTTGAACCTGGGGAAACGCATACAGAAACTTAAAACCATTTTTTTTCTCCAAATGCAGGATAAATTTCGAAACTGTTCTAAAGTTCCGAGTGGAGTCTTCAATTCTAATATGCTGCAAAATTCTGAGGAAAATCATTTGCTGGCGTGAAAATGTAATTTTAACTACCCATTCTTAAGTTAAAACCAGTTTTTTGTTCAGAGTGTAACGATAAAATTTCAATTATGAGATAGTAAAGGTGTGAGTCCTCAGCTTTAATTATGAATGCACGCAGTAAACGAAAATGGTTTTACTCCGATCTTTGTAGCACAACTTTCAAATCTTGCACGTGGAACTCGAAAATGGTTTCCTTTGAAATTTCATTTGTAACTCTGTTCATCTGCGGACCCATTTCGAAGGAAACCATTCCCGAGTTCTATTATTGCAAGATATGAAAGTTTCAGACTATGTGCTGCAAATATCGGAGGAAAACCATTTTCATGTTATGGGTGTAGTTTTAATTAAAACGAGTTACCGAATACAAATTCAATGTTAAATTGAAACCAGTTTTTAGATGTGCTTAAAATTTGAGTTGCACACCGTACGCTCCAAAATTAGAAAGAAAACCATTTGCTTATTCCGTGTGTAGCTTTTGGATTCTCACACAGACTGACTCTTAACTTAAATCTGGAAAAATGTGAGAATAGTATAGGCCGGGTCAAGAATAAATACACCGTCAAGACTCCATAGTCACGAAACGTCGCCAATCAAAAAACTTTTTATTTTTCAAAATTAGGACTAAGGCAAAAATCTGATTTAAGGATTACTAGTTTATCGGTTATACTAATACATATAATTATACATTAAAATATGTAGTATCTTTATTTTTAGTAACTCAAACTAGATTTTGGATAATACCCAACCTAATATTGGATAAAATAATTTAGGCATTATGATTTACAGTGCTAGTAATGCGAAGGTGACCTCTTATCCAAAGAATCGACAACCAATCGAAATCTGAGGGTACTCTTACATTTGTTAGACGAATTATCTTAGCTTGGGAAACTACCCTTGACTTGGTAATCGGTGTAAATAGTGCTTCGTCAACAAATTCAAAAAGCATATTTCGAATTCATAAAAAACGTTTTTGAAAACCTCCAAATTACTTATTTTTCCTTATTTATTTATTCATGTACACAAAACAATATAATAAAGAAAAAAAACATAGAGATCATTGATCATTTTTCTTTAATCAGTTATCAATCGATTCTGGTATAATTGCATTCAAGTTTTGCGTCCTTTAGAAAAGTGAACTATCAAAAATCCACTTACCTTGTATATTTTAAATGATCTTTCAGCACTAATAAAAACGCTAATAGAATTACAACTTTTTCACTAATTCAAGTCAGTCAATAGATAACAATTCACTTCACGAGTTTACTTTTACGATAAAAATAACATTACGAAAATAGAATGAGACAGGGAATATTTCAGGGAAATCCCCGACTGAGCAACACTTCGAGCTAGTAACGAAAATAAAAATAATAAAATATTTTTTCGGGAATCACCGACCAAACGAGCCATAGAGCTAAATAACAGTCAGTGTTCAAGCGTAAAATATTTTTTGCGGCAATTTTGCACTTTCGTAAGTTTTTTCTCCATGTCCGAGTGTCACCCCCTTCGGGTGGCACCCGGGGTGGTCCGCCCCCCCCCGCCCCCCCCCCTCGCTACGCTACTGAGTGCTGGTGTCTGCCATACTTCATTTGGAGGTTTGTAGATGTTAAATATTGCTAGTTTTCCAACCTGAATACCGATTGCGTGAAATCCATCCATGATTTTTCGGGTAATATTCTGCAGCTCCGGCCTAATGTAGGTCGCAAGGCCATGTTTTGAGTATCCCCGCACTGCCACTAGGAGATATCCGGGGATATCCAAACGTGGTGAGTCGTTTTCTGCGATATGGGTCTCCTGGAGAAGCAGGATATCAATGTTTTTGTCGTTGAGTATTTTTACTAAAAAGTTCACCTTTGAGAGAGATGTTCCCTCAATATTCAGGGACAATATTTTCAATTGTTCCCCGATATTTAATGTTTCCCCTTGGCCGGGAGACTTAAATTGACTTATAATTTGTCATAGTAAAAAACGGAATGACAGTTCTAGACAGCGTTTCCATTTTATTAATTTTATTAAAAGTTACAAAAATTTACGATACCTACAATTAGGAATTAAAAGAATTTAATCGGATTTAAAAGTAGAATTATATCTAACATATTATATTACTATTTTCACTCATTTGTTTTCTTTTTGCGTTTTAAATTTACTCATAATTGTACTGAATGTCAGTTCGTAACTTTGCAAAAAAAAAATTAGATTAAAAAATCGAATTATACATATATGACAAATTTTTAAAGAGTCAAAAAAGTGTAAATGTGACCAGTTGATTGATGTGTAAGTTTTTTCAAAGTTGATCACTATTTGTGGGATGCCTCGCTCACATTTAAAAATAGGCTGTCGTACTCGACACACAAACGCACATCGTCAGAGAAGATCAAACCGCACTGATCAAGAAAGTTTAGACGATAATGAACATGTTAGAGTTAGAATTATTCAGAGGCAAGCAGAAGAACTGGCGAATCGTCGGGAAGAAAGACTTAAAAGCTTACGAGTAGAAGCGCGAAGAAGACGAGCAGCACATTCATCTCAACAACGTCAAAAAGAAATAGATCAACTTCGGCGAATGCAAGTGCAACTTTTAAACAACCATGCTTCGTACCATCGAATTGCTTTTTCATACGAACCAGATATTCAATACAATACCTCATGTAAATTTGTTCAAATCGGTAAAATGGATAAAGTTTGTCCATACTGCAAAGCGATGAAATTTAAAGGAGAAACTCAAGGAATGTGTTGTGCGAGCGGCAAAGTGAAGCTACCTGAAATTAATCAGCCAATAGCACCACTGATAAATTTGTTGCAAGGAATTACTGATGATTCAAAACATTTCCTCAAAAATATTAGAAAATACAATTCATGTTTTCAGATGACTTCATTTGGCGCTAACGTTATAAAAGAAAATTTTATGCCGACGTTTAAAATTCAGGGACAAATTTACCATAAAGCTGGCTCTTTGCTTCCTTTTCACAGCAATCAACATAAATTTCTACAAATATATTTCATGGGAGATCAAAATGATCAGTTGAATGCACGCTGTCAAATCTCTAATTAAGTCAAAAGAAATATTGTTGAGTAGTTGAAAAAAATGTTAGATGATACAAATAATTTAATTCGAATGTTCAAAAATGCAATTGATCTCATGCCATCAGAAAGCCATAAAATTATCATTAGTGCTGATCAAACACCAGCAAGTGAGCATGTCAGACGATATAATGCGCCAACAATTAATGATGTGGGAATTGTCATGGTTGGAGAAGAATTTCATCCTCGCGATATCGTTTTACAACGCAGAAATGATCAACTAAAAAAAAAATTGCTGACACTGATAGGTGATAATATATAATAAAGTGATATTGTTAAAGCATTTAAGGTCTGAATAAATAAATAATTTTTAAAAAATTAGGAAGGTTTTTTTTCTTATATTCTACACTACAGCATAGTCACAGCAGATATTCAATTAAGCAGTGTGTCTTCTTGGAAAATGCACAGTTGCTAGACAATTTTTGTTAACTCCTCTAATAATTAAAATCAGACAAAGCCACAGCGAAGCGTGGTCGGGTTCAGCTAGTAGCAAATAAAAATACTGTGAATATGACATTTCACGATGACATCCCTCCTAATCGCCTCTTCCTCCGCATTGTTAGCTCTCACTCCAGAAGATAGGTCGAAACTTGAGTGGCAATCGGGTGACGTGAAAAACGCCATCACATTGGTGATTGGGTGTGAATTGTCTTTTTGAGGAGAGGAATGAATGAATACTGAAGAGACTCATGTTGTAGGAGAGAAGAAACACAGAGGCTAACAAATCCATCCACAGCCGTGCTTTTGAACTCAAGAACGAGTCGTAGGAGCACCCGTTCTCATGTGATATTTGAGGCGCTCAGCAGAAGAGTGGCCCAACCCACATCAGCGAAAAAATTATATGTTTATCAACATTTTAACTGCTCTCAAAGATCCTTTGAAATCAGATATGCCATAAAATATAACCAATTATGTTTAAACTTCCGCTGAGCGCCTCATTTGTCAATCGTGTACAAATGTAGGTGGCGCGTTCGGCGCGTTTCCGATTATGCGCCTTTGCCAAAGGGATCAGTGACAATGGCTAGTTCCTCGGAGCATCTTCTATTGAAATAGCGGTAAAACAAGGGCAACATTCCCACCGTGTGCTCTAAAGATTGCAATCCATTTGATAAGATGTGGGAATCTATCAAACAGACCAGAGACAAGAGTTTTTTGGCAGACCGGAGGTGGTTGCCAAATTCAACAGAAGAATGAAAATAGAAGAATTTCTCTTCCTCCAATTTCACCTTGTACTAATGCGATAATGGTATTCTTTCAGGCAGGAAAAACAGCCGCCATTGTTAATAAAATGATGATAACAGAACCAAACGAACGTATCAGAGATAAAGTAAGGTTTTTTTCATTTTCTCCCTTATTTGTAACTAAGTAAAAATCTTCAGAACAGGTGGAATAGTCTCGTGGCCCTATATCATTCTTTTGGTCACTAACGCAGACCTGTGAACAATCACCGTTTACTCCGAATTCTCGTTTCTTGACAAATCAGTTCCAATTTTTATAGTCAAACTTACTTATTTCGGTTGTTCGTCCGTCTGAAATCTGGTTCAATAAACTCAAATCGGCTTTGAATTAAAATCCCATTTTCAAAATTGAAATCACTTGTTAGAAAAATTCAGACAAGTGACAAACCTGATTTGTCAAGAATCAAGAATTCGGAGTTTACCGTGATTTTTCACAAGTCAAATAAAATATTATATTACAGGTAGGTACTTAATCACTTGTCTGAATTCTTCACGCAACTTTATCTAATTTTGAAAATTACACTCAAATTCTAAGTAAATTTGAGTTCGTTGAACCAGATTTCTCAGGGACAAACAACCACCCACTGACTATTGAAATTAGTATGTTTGATGATGATATTATCATATTGTGGAATAACGAATAATGCTGGACTCGCACGAGAACTACGCTCTCATATGTGGAAAATACTCTCAGTATCGCCCTGATGTAAGACCACCATTCAGAATTTAAACGTCGGTAGAAAAGCCGATTTAAGTGACAAGAACTGAATATCAAGATATTTCACCACCTTTCTCTTCTCCTTCTCCTCCCCACTACCTTCAGCCTCACAACGTACCCCAATAGTGGATGCCATTTCCACTACCTGTATGGATCGACATGGTAATATAGTGGAGCCCACATAATATATAATGAGAGTATAGGTGTCGTGTGAGTCTAGCTTTAATGTGCTTTGCAGCTCCACCTGTTTTCAACCTACATGCTTGACCGGCAGCCGGAATTTGTCGTCCTAGGACTCTTCCCCATAGACAACACTCTACTGTTTATGGTACGTATTTTATACAAAATGCACTTTTGAGGGCCAAAAAAAAAATTTGTCATACATATATAATTTTATGTTTATAAATTTCTACAAATAACTAACGAGTTCCCGGCATAAATACGTAAGTACTCGGTTTTTTTTTTAAATAATTTTATTTGAACTTAAATTTAATTTTTTGAACACACGGTTACTAGATAACGTATGGATTTACATACTATATGATTATATGGTGTGAAATATGTTTTGTATAAATAATATTTTTCCTTTGAAAATTAACCAATTTGCGTATCGACCAACAGGATAACTTTTTTTATAATAAAAAATTCAAACTTTTTCGAAATTAAAAACATACCTTTACCAGATAAAATAACAATCTTTCGAAAAAAAATTAAAATTTTTTGTAAAAAAGTTTCGCTACGTCTAGAAGTGGATTTAAAGATGACAATTTGCAGTTTAGTCTAACCAAAACCTCTTAACAATTATTATTATTTCTTTCCACCTCGTCAGCAGGTGAGGGTGGCCATTTTATTATAAAGACATTGCTCTCAAAAGTAAAGCTGCAATTACACCAGATAATTTTTATTACATATTATTTGATAACTAGCTGGTACCCGGCATGCGTTGCTATGCCATTTAATAAAGAAACTGTTTCTCTCTGCGTGTCCTTTCCCACTCGTCCCGTTCCCGTTCCCCTTCCGCCCCCCCCCCTCCCCCCCCCATTCCTCTCCCGCGTCCTCTTCCCCTGTCGCGTTTCCACTCCGCCTCCTCTATCTTCCCTCTCCCCCCTCCTAGGTTCCCCTCCACCTCCTCCCGCGTTCCATAAAGAAATTCCCGGTACATTTAGTTTTCAAACAGCTCGCGTGCCACTTATTGCAATTTTTTTAATACAAATTTCACAATGCCAGAGCTCACCAATAGTTTTATACAAACCTTGTCCTGGCCATAACGAACACAACAAAAAAAAGAATTATCCAATTTGGTGCAGTCGTTCTGAAGTTATGCGCGTACATACATTTCGGCGATTCATTTTTATTTATATAGAAGATAGAAGAAGATAGATAGATTAGAATTGCTTTGATCATTTATTAAAATTATTATGAATAACCGGTCCAGGTTTCATTCTATAGTAGGGGAGGCGAGGCAGGGATTTTGGGATTTACTCAAGCCCGTCAGATTAACTAAGGGGAGATACCTCACGACCTTGTTATGGACTACCACCATATATGAACCCATAATATTGGTGGGTGCGGCTAGGACAACCGATCAGATTAGTAAAAAAAAAATCGATCCCTGTAGTTACTCGAGCGTGTCAGATTAAGGTAATGTGAGTTAATTACATGCAGAAAAGTTTACATTTCAATAATCTGACGATTTGAACGTAACGTAAGAAAGTTAACGAGTCACAAAGGTGCCAAAAAAAACGTCACGTGGATTTACTCGAGCGCGGTTAATTTATTTTTTTTATTTTGAAGGAAATAATGTAAGGATCATGGAAATAATATAATCTGACGATTTACACATGCCGAAGTGGCTAAACTTTGTATTTGCCCCTCCGCGCTTCGGTTCCCTTCTTAAGGGCGCTTGTTCTCTAGGTAGATATATTCTGTCGCAGCCATTACGTCAATGGTTGCAGCCAGAGCCTAACTTACCGTTGGGTCGCGCGTTTGCATTCGTAGATTTACAACGCTTTGGTTAATTCATTTTGTAAAGAAGTTTAATAAGTGAAATACAGCGAGTTTAATCTGTACATGTATTTATGTTCATTGTATTTATTTTTTGTTCATTGTTCTATTCAGTAATAAAAACAACAACAAAAAATTCTTTTTTTTTCTTTAAACCGTCAGATTAAGAAAATCCCTCCACATAATCGTCAGATTATTGGTCAGCACAACAAGGACATCACGCTGAACCTTCTGTATAAAAATCTGACGAGCTCGAGTAAGTCAAGGTCACGATTTTTTTTTTACATTGTAAAAAATCAGCCATGAGTTTAGGTTACGTCCAAATCGTCAGATTATTGGAACGTAAACTTTTCTGCAGGTAATTAACTCACATTACCTTAATCTGACACGCTCAAATAAATCTATTATTTTTCAATTTTCTACCTCTTCATACGGCCATCCCCACCACTCAAGTCGTCAGATTAATATCTCCCCGTTACCAGAAACACGTAGGGCGTATACCATATTATAATCTGACGAGCTCGAGTATGTCATGGTGACGATTTTTTTTTACATGTTTGAAAATTTATACTCGCTCTCCCCACCACTGGAATGGCATACATCATATAAACTTTTTTCTTTTTAGCATCTAATCTTTGCAATCCAATAGGTCCCCACGACGCTCGAGTAACTACCCATTTAGCGTCAATGCCCCCCCTACTACTATAAACGTGAAACACGGTGTATAAATAATATGTAACACTATTTGTACGAATAATCTAATAACTTGATTAACTTTTTTGCAGATGGCGGGTTCTGCTACCACATATTTGGTGATTTTAGCACAGTTTTACGTTTCCAATTAAGAAGAAAAATAACATTTTTATTGATCACAAAACAATTCACTATATTCACACCACGGGGTATTGATAGTCTATCAACTTATTAACATATTGTTATCAAAATTGATATTTGAAATATGTTTGATATTTGTTACTGCACTTGCTTCTTGTGAGTATTTTGTGCACTCTATATTATTATAATATTGTATCGTTATTTTTAATCTCTGCATTCTATTGTGAACCTGCAAACTTGATGTTAAATAAAGGGCACCATTTGTTATGTCAATCTCATCTATTATACAATACTTTCCTTTTATAATATTAAAAATAGAACGACGCTTCGGTCACAAGCTGTCGTTCGATGAGTTCGCAAATTTGAAGATACGGTACGATACGACACAATTGTAACATCCCAGCCAGGAGCACTCCTGTCCCGGCGAGACTGTACATGAGGGCGCACTGATATGTGGTGGGTCTTGGTAAATTGACCGAATAACAAGAGTCTTTTATTATATGATGGACAATATCAACTAACCTAACCTAACCTAACAGGATCTCTTAGTCATAAGTAAGTGAAATGTATATTTTAAAAGTTGATTAACAAACTCGAAAAATATGTCTTTCGGCAAATTGCTGTTCGAAAAATTAGTCTTTCTTTCTTTCTAAAATTAGTCGAATAACTGAAATTCGAAATTGATTTCGAAAAATTGAATTCGAAAACCATGTCTGCTTCCCTGATTTGTTAGGACTTGGAACACGTGCTCTGGGGATAGGGTCCTAGAAGGTTGTACATAGTTTAATCTACAGGTATACTTGACAACCTAATGAACTCTCCCGATCTCCAACCAATAATAATTGAAAATCTCTACCACCACCACCACCACTGTTAGAGGAAAATATTGCTTTTATCGTGATGAAGGACTTAGCCAGTCGAGGAATTGAACACGCCCGGGTGGGACCCTCACGGGATGCCAACTCGGTCACTACTGCCAGGCTGGACAAAGGAGAAGATTTTTATTCATAAGTCCAGAAATTATCTTTCATAAGACTTACAGGAATTAGCAGTAAATATTTCAGAATTGAAAAAAATTGTTAACTCTGTGTTAAGATTTGTGTGAGAGTCCTTTTCTTCATTTAAAACACTCTCAAGTACTACAATTTTATACCGCTTGTAAAAAATGCATTCAAGGCCGCTTACCCGTTTGTTTATAAAGGCTAAAGAAGCCTCGTTTGAGTTGTACGATCGGCAATAAAAAGGAGAGCGAATACACAGGGAACAAGCCTTTTATATAAAAAAATAAACTACGTAATACTTGTCAGTAATCAAAGTAGATAAAAAAAACTACAAATGTGAGTGACTGCACTAACTCAGTTACAGATTGAAACATCCTGGTCGTATTCAAAAGGGGCTTGGTACCTAATACTAATGAGGGAGCGGGCCGGATCGGTAGAGACGGGTTGCGAAATGAAAGGCGTCAGTCGATGTAGTGTGAGTCGTCTTTATTGTGCTACGTAGCGATAGTCAATGAGCCAGGGGTGTAGACGGAAGAGTAGACAGTGATAGTGCGCCGTAAGATGTGATGATGGTCAGGAAGCTGCAGTGGTAAAGATAACGTTTCTTCAAATCACTAGAGTGGTAGAGGATAACCAGTTCCAGGCGGTCACTCGACGTCATGAGAACGGAGATGACGGCTGTGACTTCGGTAAGCTGGAATCACACGCAGGGCAGGAAGAAGACCTTGTGAGGCGATGGGGAGAATCTCTGCGGCAGTGAAACGTGACAGGCTTCGGATTGCCGGAGATCGAGTTGCTTCCCGAACAGAAAGCACGGCGGACTTTATGTGTTGCGGGCGAAGACATCTGAAGTCGTGGTGCGGTGGACCAGACTGCGAGACAGTGGTGGTAGATGAGAGCTTCGAAGGTGTTACAGAGAGTCCGAGAAAGTTCCGTAGTTCTCTGTGTTCCCAGATGCTGCGCTGGAAGAATGCGTGTAGTTCACATCGCAGCGTCTAGACGGTTCCTCGCTAGCGGGCATGCGTTGACTGACGGATTGAGACTGACTGGAGCGGGCGAGCGAATCTGCTGCTTATATAGCCGCGGCGAGCGGTAAAGTAATTACTCTCACGGTAGGTAATACGTGCCACTCGGCAGTTGACGAGAAGGTTCGGCGCTGTACAGATATTGTACGGTGCTATCTCGAGACCTTTCTAGGCGGTGGCGATATTATTATTCATCGAGACGGCACGGCAGACGACAAAGTACATCGTGGCCGGCATAGGTAGAAAGGTACCTAGGCAAGTAGTTTGCCGGCGCCGCGCGAATATTAGAAGATGTTTCTCGTGCGTTTTTGGTGACGGCGAAAAATAATGCGTCGCCACACTAATTTCAAAGGAAATGGCAGTGTTCTATTGCGCGAAAAATAGTCATCTGGTCACAGTTGAACTAACTGCTCACTGATCTATTCAACGTTTAATTTTGACTCGCCTAAACACATTTCAAAATATTAATATTAATTTAAGAGAACGAATTATTTTACACCTCATCTATTGGGGAGTATCTTCAGGTATACGTGAAAGGGGCATAACCAAAAGTAGATCAATATCGTTCTTCTTTATGATTGAAATTATCCTAATAAAATTTTATATACTTTGTCGCTTGCATGAATTCTAGAAATAATTATTTTATTATAAATAAAAATTATTTCCCAAAAAAAATATTTTAGTCTAGGTAGGTACTTAATCGCTCTGAATTGTTGATATTATAATCAGTTCCTCTTTTGAAAATGATATTTAATTTTAATACAAATCCGAGTTCAATGAACCGGATTTGTATTGGAGTTATATTCACAGGCAGACAGACCCACAACCGAAATTAGTCCGATACTATTTAGTGGCGTTTCTACGATTGAATTACGAGAATGAATCTGCGGAGTGGGAAAACCACAAAACTCGGATGATGGATTTTAACCCAAAACATTCAGGCCACAAATAAAACTAACAACATATCCTGCAATAACAGAGATTGAATTAATCACAGATAATAGGAATTAATTGATACTAAACTTATGAAACAATTAAGTTATTGGAGTTATTTTCTTTGATACTTATTATAACATTTATAGAAATCAATCAGGTAATTGATTTCATAAACATAGCTCTATAAAAAGCCTAGGAATCATTGGTGCGCAGTTCCTCTATATTGTTAATACCCACAAGACATGGCTGGGCTTGTAGGAGGCGATATACCAAATACTGCAATGGCTCTAAGAGTTACATCAACTATTGAAATAAGAACATCGCGAATTAAACGAATGAAGGACAAAATCTTAAAAGCAAACTCAATCGACAGCGCTCTGACTCCAGTCATGTTGCTTGGACAACTTTTGGGATTGCCGTTTAAGAACTTTCTCGAAAATGAAGCCTGGAAAACAAAACTCGTTATGTTTCTAATGTTCGCTTCATCATTCAATTTCGTTTTCTGTTGTTACATAGTATTGTTTGGAGAAAAGGCTTTTGAAACCTTTAACGACCCTTTCACTCTTCTCAAATATTCAATGAAGATCGAGATATCTATAAGTCTCACCTCAGTCTCGTGTCTTTACTTTGCAACATTTTCTGATGCAGCCCGTCACGGTAACAATATGAAGTATTTGGACGCAATTGTTGAAATCTTTAATATATCCGGAGTTGATATTCATTACTCCAAAATGAAAAGTAGAGTTATTTATGCGATGGCAAAAAAAATCGTATTTTATTGTTCCATTTGTCTGTTGGATCATTTGGCTTTTTCAAGGAAAAATGATAATAGCAAAATAATCAACCTAATGGAGATGTATGTCGCATATTTACCTTGCGTCCTTTTGACTGTGATCATCTTAAGGTTTTCTAATTTAGTGATGGTAGCCAATAGCAGTTTGAAGATTATTAATGCGGAATTAGCGCTCATCTTTAAAAAGAAGTTAATACCGGATGGAAAAGCAAAGGACTGTAACATACACGTTAAGAAAACTAGGACACGTCAAACGGAGACTTTAAGGCGAATGGAAACGCGTGAAAGGGATTCAATAGTCCTTCAAAGATTAACTATGTTCTGGAAGGCTTATGACAAGACGTGTGACTATGTTGGGAGTGTCAATGACGCCTATTCAATGAAGCTTCTGATCATCTTCACGTCGTCATTTGCGAAAATCGTTTTCAATCTGTTTCTGTCATTTGCAACATCGGGCGGGACGCTGCGAGACACAATGTCTTTGATTTTCTTATGGGTATCTTCCATCATGTGGACCATTATGTATATTGACCTATGTTTTACGGCAATTAAAAATTGTTCAAAATGTAAGGATTTGGTAAGTGAATTTCTATGTTAGTTTTTATTTTTTTAATATATTTTTATTTAATGAAAAGAACTTGATTTTATGAATTTCTAGGCCAATGAAGAGTACTAGCTCTTTAGCTTGGCATAGGAGTTATTTTACAACTAGATCATTTTTATAACATACATTTTACTTACAGTATACAATAAATATAAACTATATATAAATATAATACATAAACTACTACTTTTTACTTTTATAACATACATTTTACTTAGCATATACAATAAATATAAACTATGTTGTGATGTTAATTTTTGTTATGCTATGAATTGAAGTTGTAACATTTTGATTGGTGTTGTTATGGTTGTTGATTTTTTTTAAAGATTCATTTGACCTTTTTCTTGAATGATACGAACTCTGTTATTTTTTAAATTTCTTCGGGAAAATCTTGTCTAAATGTTAGTTTATAAATTAATAAATAATAATTAATATTTAACAAGTTTAAGTATTTCCCCAATAAAAGCAGACAAAATTTGTCTCGACGCCATCTAGCGAGGGATTTAACACTAACAATGTCTCTCTCGCAAAAATAAAGTTGGTTGTTTTCAGGTGGAAAAAATATAATAAGCAGTAATTGTTGAATGAAACACTAGTATATATTGAATTATTTGGCGGGTATTTGATAAGCCGCCATAGCTCAGTGGTCAGAGCATCCGACCGGCAATCAGAAGGACACGGGTTCAATTCCCGTTGGCGGCAAGTTTCTTTTCTCGGAAGATTTTTCAATGCAAATGAGTGTTTCAGGCTGACAATTATTGCTTATAATAATGACTATTAAAATATTTTATGCCTTTGTAAATATAATTGTTGTGCATTTGTTGTGTTGAAAATAGAGGAATTTGGAAGTCAAATTTATGCCTTAATGATGAGTTGAGTTTAAATTTTTTAATTACATTTTCTTTGAATATTTGTAGTATTGAATTTTTTTTATAGAGGTCTTCAATTTTTGGTACTTCGAAAATTTTGAACAATGATGCTGAAGGGAATGTTGGTTAGTTGCACACTTCTTTTTAAACTACTTTTTAAATGACATTCAATATTGCCTAATTTCTGTGGAAAGAGAGACAGCAACCCTCATAGAAAATAAAAATACTGTGAATATAATATTTCACGACGACAGCGACCTTGCGACCATCCCTCCTAATCGCCTCTTCCTCCGCATTATTAGCTCTTACTCCAGAAGAAAGGTGGAAACATGAGTGGCAATCGGGTGACGTGAAAAATGCCATCTCGTACACAGCACCACTGAGAGATGGTCTGGGTTTTCATTGCTTCGTTAAATCAGGGCGCACGATAACATTGGAGATTGGGTGTGAATTTTTTTGAGGAGAGGAAGAAATGAATACTGAAGAGACTCATGTTGTAGGAGAAAAGAAACACAGAGGCCGACAAGTCAATCCACAGCCGTACTTTTGAATTCAAGAACGAGTCGTAGGAACACCCGTTCTCATGTTGATTTTTGAGGCGCTCAGCGGAAGAGTGGCCCAACCCACATCAGCGGAAACATCATATTTTTGTAATATGCCAAAAAATATAACCAATTATGTTTTCACTTCCGCTGAGCGCCTCATTTGTCAATCGTGTACAAATATTGGTGGCGCGTTCGGCGCGTATCCTGACTATGCACCGTTGCCAAAGGGATCAGTGACAATGGCTAGTTCCTAGGAGCATCTTCTATTGAAATAGCGGTAGAACAAGGACAACATTCCTACTTGACACGTGTGCTCTAAAGATTGCAATCCATTTGATAAGATGTGGGAATCTATTAAACAGACCACCTCCATTTCTGCTCAGAGACAAGAGTTTTTTGGCAGACCAGAGGAGACTGCCAAATTCAACAAAAGAATGAATCTTAGAAGAATTTCTCTTCCTCTATTTTCACCTTGTACTAATGTGAAAATGGTATTCTTTCAGGCAGGAAAAACAGCCGCCATTGTTAATAAAATGATGATAACGGAACCAAACGAACGTATCAGAGATAAAGTAAGGTTTTTTTTCATTTTTTCCCTTATTTGTAACTATGTAAATACCTTCGGATAAGGTGGTTGAGTCTCGTTGCCCTAGATCATTATTTTGGTCACTAGCGTAGACCTGTGAACAATCACCATATACTCCGAATTCTCGCCTCTTGACAAATAGTCCAGTCAGTGGGGAGTTTTACCTTGCAAAAGGTTATGTAGTAGCGATTTTGATATATGTTGCTTAGATTGGGACTCTAAAAAAAAAATTTCGACCTTTGGGAGGTCGAGCTCGAGCCGCCATCTTGGATTGAAGATGCCAAAATGTGTTTTTTTTTTAAATAATTGTACAATGTTTGATCTTAGACCAAATTGCGAAAGACAAACTTAAAAGAAGAAAAAATTTCTAATAATTTTTGTTTCAAATTTTTTTTATAAATCTAATAGGTAACGAGTTACAGTGGCGGAAATGTGAATATTTTTCTCAAAAATGGTGAAATTCCCAATTTTTGTTATTTTTTCGGGCTATTCATTACATAATTATAGTCATTTTGTAAACGCATTTCCACACCACCATGAGGTAGAGAAAATGGCGCATTTTTTATTGTGTTATACCCAGTAGTCTTCTTCCTCTTCAATGGCATTACAACCCATTTTGAGCCTTGGCCTCCTTCAACATAAGCCTCCACCGCCCTCCGTCCTCGACCGTCGTCTTCCTATCTGCGACATGGAGGAGTCCTCTTGCATCCTTCCTGACATCATCCTCCCGTCTCAGCCTAGGTCTGCCCGCCTTTCGTTTACCTCCTAGGTGTTATGTTAGAACCTTCTTCGGTACTCGTGTGCTTGACATTTGATGCGCATTTCCGGCCCATCATAGTCCTTGGAGCCTTAGATGGATAGAGAATCTGGGAGCTTGGTAAATATCATATAGCTTTATTGTGGCGGATTCTCCATGCCTCTCCCTCATGTTAATGTAAGAACTTGCATACTGCTTTCTAACCCCGTATACACGGACACAGAGTCGTTTAAATAAATGTAGCTTCGTTCGCTAAAATAGATTCTTGACGTGTGCGGTGAAGGAGGAAACCATATGTTTCCTTATAACGCCATTGGGAAAGTGAAGGGGTCCCCTCCAATGCCTCTCCCTCTCGCACCGCTCCAAAGATTCTTCGAAGTAACTTTCTTTCGAAGGTGTCCAGCTGTTCCCGCCTCACATCCATAGGCCAAGACCGTTGTAATAATTGTTTTATATAGGGACGTTTCGGGATGAAACTGGCAACAACGCGAAGTAAGTATTGTCAGCGCCTGTGATGCGCTTTCTTACATCTATTGGGTTTTCGTTGTCATGCATTATGATGGAGCCCAGGTATTGAAAATCTTCGACCACTTCAAAATTATAAGTGTCTTTAAATTTCACTTTATCTTTTATTCTGTGGTGTGGGGTTCTGGTTTGCATCATGGTATTAGTTTTATTCTCATTGATTTGTAAACCCACCTCTCTTGCCGAGTTTCCAAAAACCTCTTTTACAGCCTGTAGGGATCTTCCGAAAATGTTAAGGTCAGTAAATCTATTCCACAGATATCCAGTGATGGTATGGCGAGCCGCACAGAGTTCGACTAGTATTCGTAATTATGTTACATATTCGCTAGTGCATAATAATATTTTTTTGTTGATCCCGATTGGTTGATATTGACATCTTAATAATAGTCTTTGTCATCAATGTCATGATATAACTCATTGCCTGTGGTACTGAGATACTGGGCTTCCATTGACAAAATCTCTTCATATTCAATTGCAAGAAATATATTTTAATAAAGTCTCGGGTGTTGGTTTCTTTGTCATTCTTACTGGAATAAGCCCATTGGTGGCACGTTTCCAGCCACAGTTTTCTGGATTTTTTTGGATTCCATACCATTTTTGGACTTGATGGTATGTTCTAAATGTAACGCCATTCGTTGGTGGCAAAAGCAGCAAGATTGAATTTGCTTTTTGTTGTTGACTTTGCGAAACGTTGGTAGCGGACTTCTTCCAAGGTTACCTCATCCATGTCACCCCCGTACAAAGCAAAAAAGCATGTTCCTGCATCTGCTATGTCTTCTGGTTTTGCATCATGTTGTTTTCATTCTTGTACTCAATGAAGACGCACTGGCAGACCAGCTTTTTTAAGGCTTACTAAACGTTCATTATCACTACAAAGTAGTTTCGTCCATGCACTATTACACTCGATGACGTCGGGTTTGTCATAGTGGGACCTAGTCTGTAGCAATATAGGCGCTAAGGTGGCAACGCTGCAGTCAGGATTGCAGGTACGCAGTATGTTGCCGTCTCTTTCTCTCTAATATATATATGTAATTTGAAATAGATTTTGCTATATTTATATTGTGTTGTGGAAATACGTTAAAATGATATTGCCTAACAAAATTTATCAAGAAAACTTGAGTTTTACGATTTTTTGTCAAAATTTTCTTCTTTCTACCGCCTTAAGTCATTACATATTAGATTTATAAAAAAAAATTCAAACAAAAAATGTACGTAATTTGGTCTTCTTTAAATTTTCTTTTAACATTTTTGTGGTAAACTCAACCGTTGAGAAATTATATTGAAAAAACAAAATTTTGGCACCTTCAATCCAAGATGGCGGCTCGAGCTCGACCCCCCAAAGGTCAAAAACTTTTTTTTTCTTTAGAGTCCCAATCTAAACAACACATATCAAAATCGCTACTACATGACCTTTTGCAAGCTAAAGGCCTTTTGTATCCCCCACTGACTGGACTAAAATTAGTTCCAACTTTTTAGGTTTTTAGGTAATTTAGGTTGTTTTCCGTCTGAAATCTGGTTCAATAATCTCAAATTTGCTTTAAATTATGCCATTTTCGAAATTGAAATCGGTTGTTTGAAAAATTCAGACAAGTGACAAAGCTGATTTGTCAAGAATCAAGAATTCGGAGTTTACCGTGATTTTTCACAGGTCAAATAAAATATTATATTGAAGATAGGTACTTAATCACTTGTCTGAATTCTTCACGTAACTTAATCTAATTTTGAAAATGACACTCAATTTCGAAGGAAATTTGAGTTCGTTGAACCAGATTTCTCAGGGACAAACAACCACCCACAGACTATTGAAATTAGTATGTTTGATGATGATATTATCATATAGTGGAATAACGAATAATACTGGTCTCGCACGAGAACTACGCTTTTATATGTGGAAGATATTTTCAGTATACCACCATTCAGAATTTAAACTTCGCTAGAAAAGCCGATTTAGGTGACCAGAACTGAATAGCAAGATATGTCACCACCTCCCTTCCTTCCTTTTGCCTTCTCCTTCCCCTCCCTACTACCTTCAGCCCCACAACGTACCCCAATAGTGGATGCCATTTCCACTACCTCTATGGCTCGACATGGTAATATAGTGGAGCCCACATATGTAATATATAATAAGCATATAGGTGTCGTGTGAGACTAACTTTAACGTGCTTTGCAGCTCCACCTGTTTTCTACCTACATGCTTGACCGGCAGCCAGAATTTGTCGTCCTAGGACTCTTCCCCATAGACAACACTCTTCTGTTTATGGTACGTATTTTTTGCAAAATGCACATTAGAGAGCCAAAAAAAATTTATCCATTTTTTTTTAAGTTTTGCGTATTGATTTCGCTTTATTAAATGCAATAACAATTATGTGAGAATGGTTTTAGTGGCACGCCTGCCTTTTCGAATTTGCAAGAGCGAGACGGCAGAACTGAGATTAAAGGTGACGAATGTATCTGCTCCATACTACGTGACACGTTTAGGGGGGGGGAGGGGGTCTGCAAAATGTCACGCTTGGTACAAATGAGCGGCGGCGGGCTTAGGTTTTTGGTCACCGGGGGGGGGGGGGGTTAAAAATTGCAAAAAGTTGGTCACGTAGTATGGGTACGTTCCCTTACCTGCAGACAGTTCCGTTAGCTAGCACGTAGCTTAAAGACTTATATTGTGCAAATAAATGTTCATCTCAACTACGCGTCTATCATTTAAGATCTACAAGATCACATCACATGCCTACACTAAGTCTAAATAACTGTAAATAACAAATTATAAAAACAAATAGATAAAGTTTCAAAGGTTTATTTTATCAAGTAGCAATAATTTCAACTCTTAAAAATAATTATACGATTTTTCATTAGTATTTTGTAGGTACTTTGGACAGAATCGAATAATATTTATTTTTTATTTTTCGAAATTACTTATTTATTTATGATTCTTTTTATTTGACACCCTCCGTGGTTTAGGGGAATGCTTCTTGACTAAAGTGGCTCGCGGGTACAAATCCCGGTGTGCGAAAATAAATTTTATTCGATTGATTGGTTTGCTTTTTTTTTTTTTTAATGTTCTTTATTCAGTAAAGTTTATACATTACAGTAAATGGATAATTTGTTGGCCATCACACTAGGCACATGCCCGTGTTGTAGTGGCCAATTTTATGTTAAGTATAATAATACAAATTAAAAATAAGTTGAATGAAAAACAAAATAATATAAAAATAAAAAATAAAAAATTTATACATCTAAAACAAGTATGATGTATAAAGGAATTAAAAAATAATGCAAAATTAAGCCGTATTTGGTGACCAGATCTGAATAGCCAGGTTCTTTTCTCCTTCCTCTACCCACTACATTAAGCCTCACAACATACACCAATTGGGGATGCTGTAGTCTAACTGGATACATTGTGTGACTTAGCAGGGGTGCCCGGGTTCATGGGTGAGGTTGGTCTAGATCTTTGCGGCGGATGCGTCTGCACACCAACTGTGAGGCACGCGAGATCGGGAGAGACAGGTTAAGAGAGATCTTTTGACCTCTCCAGTTGGACTCTCTCGGATCATTGCCTTGTACTACGGTAGTAAGGATAGATCACTCTTGGATACACAAGATTCCTACTCACCCCTCATACCTTTTTCCTTCCTAGAACTTTTTTCCGCGGGGCCTCCTGTGAGAGCTGTTGAATGAAATTATGAAAAACTAGCTGATACCCGGCATGCATTGCTATGCCATTTAATAAAGAAATTGTTTCTCCCAGCGCGTCCTTTCCCATTCGTCCCGTTCGCCTTCCTCCCCCCCTTCCTCCCCCGCGTCCCCTTCCCCTCTCGCGTTTCCACTCCTCCTCCTCCACCTTCCCTCTTCTCACTCTACTCCCCCCCCTTCCTCCGTCCCGCGAACCCTCCTCCCGAGTTCTCCTCCCCCCTCCCGTATTCGCTTTTCGCCCCTCCCGCTGTTTCCCCCCCCGAGTTCCCCGCCCTCCCGGATTTCCCTCCCCTCTCCTGCATTCCATACATTTATTCCCGATACATTCAGTTTTCAAACAGCTCGCGTGCCACCTTTGCAATTTTTTATACAAATTTCATGATGCCAGAGCTTGTATATGTTATTCTGATGTATGAGCTATATTATTGTAAGGTTTCATTAAAACACGTTCAGTGGTTTTTGCGTGAAAGAGTACCAAACGCACAAAGATCCGTGTTTCGTTTAATATTATGGCTGTTCGATGGCATACGATCTAATGCCATTTTGAACATTTTTACTAAATCATAGTTCTGATGAAGAAACGTTTGCAGTTCTTGGACAATGCTTCGTTTCACTGTTGGATTATGAGCATAACGCCTTTCGACTTCCGCATCTTGATTGCTCATAAAACGCTAGCTTTTTCCCGCGGCTTCGATCGCATGGTATTAGGGTGATTCTCACTCCACCTCCTCCACCTTTCCTCTCCCCACTCCACTCCCCCCATCCCCCCCTCCCCCCTCCACCATCCCCCACCCTCCTACACCCTTCCCCCTTCCTTCCCTCCACCCTCTCCCTCCCCCAACCCCCTCCATCCCACACTCCTCCCCTTCCCCACACTTAATCCCCTCCCCCCCTACCAACCTCTCGCATTCCACACATTTATTCCCGGTAAATTCAGTTTTCAAACTGCTCGCGTTCCACCTATTACAATTTTTTATAAAAAATTCGTAATGCCAGAGCCTAACAGCAGTTTTATACAGAACAAACGAAAAAACAAAAAGAATTATCCAATTTTGTGCAGTCGTTCGGAAGTTATGCGCATACATACATTTCCGCGACTCATTTTTAGAGATAGATATTAACTATGACGCCAACAAAGCACTCTTTTTAGGGTGAATTGCTTAATTTAAAAAAAAAACATCGTTTCCGAGGCAACAATTTGTTTGCTTTTCTTCTGATGTTTGCAATTTTGTTATTCTGAACGAACCAACAACCATCAAAATATTAAAATTTAAATACGCGATAATCCGAGTAATGTGGATGTATGTTGTCGATTCAAAACCCTTAATTTAATATGTGCTTCAATTCGAGTGGACCCGAGTCTAGCATACCGAAGGGACGAACGTCAAATGATTGACAGGAGAGTAGGTAGCACAGTTTGTATAGGAAAATGAAATTGTTGTTTTTACTATCTTCCCCGCATTTTCTCAACGTTTAAACCTTCCCTGGACTACGACAAACATTTCAAAACTAAAATCAGCTAAATCGGTTCAGCCGTTCTCGAGTTTTAGCGAGACTAACGAACAGCAATAGATTTTAATGTATTGAAAAATTAACTTTGGACTCACCGTTTTGAAGATTTGTTAACAATTATTTGCTCTTAGAAATTATTATTATTTGTTATTTATCATTTGTTAACTAAGTATGTTTAAAAAAAATTATATAATTGCCCTGCGATTTGTTTTGTTAATAATTCCTATACTACCTGTTAATTTATGCCATGTTCCTTGTTTTGTTTTATTTGTCTTTAACTGTTACAATGTTTTACTGGATGAACTGAACTCCAATTTTTTTTCCCAATCCCCATATGGGGGTGTGCTGGATCTCGTCCCTGCTTCATCTTTAGTTACATTACTAATTTTGCAGATCCTTCTCAAATCTATCTGCGCCTCCCCCAATGACATGTGCAGGCTTGAGGCTTGATCAGACGACCTTTGTCCTGCCTCTGACTACCCAACGCTGAATTTTCTTTTAGTCTTCGGGTATTTTACCCCAAATATTCAGTTAACATTCTTTGAGGCTTCACTGAGTGGTTGGCTAAAGGACACGGAAGCTAAGTGTAGTTTATTGTCAGACCGAAAGCCATTCACATTTTTTGTTGGTACTTGCCAATTGATTTGAGATTTATTGTATTACTTATGTTCTCTATTTAATGCAGGTGCTTGCGGGTTTTTACAGATGCAATGCCGCCTCATGGAGCCTCATGAATGAGTTTTTCTTTTGCCCTGTTAAATTTGTCTTTGTTTTACTAACCTATTTTTTGCATTTTGTTTTTCCTGTTAAGCACTTGCTTACTAACAACGTATGCAAGGACACTGGAGGTCTAGATTCGTTCAAAATAAATAAATGTAGCTTCGTTTAACAAAAAAAAAATAGAATATTGCGAGAGCCTTGAAGGAGTAACCATCAGTTACTTATACCAGGGCGGGTAAGAGGTGGATTACCTCCACTGCTCTTAGAAAAGAACAAACATAAGACAAGACAATTAGAAAAAAGTTTTATTTCACTATGGTGATAAACTTAACATGTAAAAATATTTTTGGAATGAATTGCACTTTAGGTAAGTAGGTGCACGTTGCCAGCGATCTGAAAAATTACATGATTCTGACAAGGTTGAATAGCCCCAAAATGGAACGCAGCACTTCAAACATGGGAAAATATGTAAACGTTGACGTGACAGCACTGTAAATAACCACTTTTGTTGCAAAATGTCACCGCCCTTGTCGCAAAATAATAACACCGCTTTTCCATAAAATAACTTGAATTTCGTCATTCATTATTAATTTAATTACTTTCACACCGCGTTCTACGCTCATACGGAAATTTTCGGACAAAATAATACTTTATTTGGTAAAGTTGATATAGCCCGCTTCACCTGGCCATGTTCCATTGGTATTCCAGATTTCATACATAGTCAAATGTGACGAATTTGATTTTAGGGTGAAAATATTATTTTATTTATTTATTATAATTAACGCCGATTAACGGCTTTTACATAGGAATTGCAGTAATTTGAAAGAATACACATAGTTAAGAAAAAAAAAATTTGTATGACAAAAAATTAAAAAGCACATATTGAAGTGACAGTATAAAGTAAAAATAGTAAGCTATTATAAATACAAACATTAAGAAAAAGAAAACCTCATTTACATGATTGTGTACAAGATATTATGCTTAGTAAAGTAAGTAGTAATAAATTTTTAAAAAATCCAGAAATAAATATTGATGAAGAATATAAATATTCAAAGTATATTAGATTACTAGCTGGTCCCAGCATGCGTTGCTATGCCATTTAAAAAAGAAATTGTTTATCCCTGAGTGTCCTTTCCCATTCGTCCCGTTCCCCTTCCGCCTCCCCTTCTTCTCCTGCGTCCTCTTCCCCTCTCGCGTACCCACTCCGTCACCTCTACCTTCCCTCTCCCCACTCCACTCCCCACCCCTCCCCCCGTCCCGCGAACCCCCCTCCTGAGTTCCCCTCCCCCTCACACGTCCCCTTCACCTCCCGCGTTCCCCTTCCACCTTCCCCGCCTTCCCTCTTCCCTTTCCCGCTCCCTCGTCCCGCCAACCCTCCACCCGCGTTCTATATATTCAATCCCAGTACATTCAGTTTTTAAACAGCCCGCGTGCCACCTTTCACAATTTTTATTCAAATTTCAATTTTTCATGTATATTAAATTTGGTACCTAACATAGGTACCTATTTAAAATATCTAAAATTCTTGATTCGATTCAAACTGTTAGGGGAGTACATACTTTAAATAAATTTATCACTAATGAAACACGGTAATTAGACTTGAACAGAAGAATTTATTCTCGCAAAGTAAAACATGTCGGTACACTGAGCTACACATAACAGATCCTAGATGGCGTTAGGTCAGTGGCGTAGCGTGGGTTTCGGCCGCCCGGGGCGGAGGAAAGTTTTGCCGCCCCCCCCCCCCCCCCCCCCCCCCCCCCAACTTCGACAGGTACTTTTTCCGCAAATTTTAAAGCGCTGATCGGGGGGGGGGGGTAGATATCCTATTTTTTATGCCGATTTTTATAATCCTATGTGCCGAGTACTCTTCCAATAAAATCATGCTTCAACTCAATTGCAAAGCTTCACTCGGTACACGATGAATCGGCAACTTATTGATAACCCAAAACTGGTTTAAATTAAAATAAACATGCGGTTTATCAAAACTACACTCAGAAGATAAAAATGGTTTTTTCTTTGATTCTAGCTGCACATATATTCTGAACACAAAACTGGTTTTAATTACATCTGTATGTGGTGAATTAAAGCTACACTCAGAACATGAAAATGGTTTTTCTTTAATTCTGCCGGCAATTACATTCAATGTGAATTAAAACTACACTCAAAACATGAAAAGGCTTTTTCTTTGATTCTGCCGGCATTTACATTCTAAACACAAAACTGGTTTTAATTAAATCTGTTTGTGGTGAATTAAACCTACACTCAGAACATCGGGGCGGAGGAAAATTTCGCCGCCCCCTTATTTGGGACTTCAAGCGGTAGGGGGGAGGGGTGGGGTTGTATATGGAAATCCTATTTTTTTATTACGACGTATTTATAAACGAGCCGGATTTTTTTAATAATCACATTTGACGAGAATTCTTTCAACGAAAATCATGTATATAAATTCTACTCCAAAGTTGATTGAGTGATACTGCGTTAGAGTCCCCAAACAATAGTTGTAAAGTTTTAAGGTAAGGAACCGGTAAAATAAAGACTCATCTTCAGGACAAATTCTAAGGAACTCTTGATTTATTTCGTTCTATTTCCAATTACATTTTTTATAATCGGAAGATACAAAACTACCCGAGACAGACCAAGGAGTTAGTAATTAGATGTAGTTTCAGCGAAGCGACGAAGAGGAAAGAGGTAGATCCTTTTAAAAAACCGTCATTTATAGAAAATTTCCTTGGCTAGTCACAGTTTTGTACCTTCCGGACATCTGTTGATAATTTAGCTAACTAACTATGAGAGTTCTCACCTAATGTTTTTACGTGGATCTCGAGAGGTGTGAGTCCTGGCTAAATTCGATATTTAAAGGCCTGAATTTTATACATATTCCCAGCCAAAAAACGGTGAGGAATGAGTTTTTTATTAAACTAAAATGAACAAAAAATATACTACTTATAATACTAAAAATAGCTCACAAATTTTTTTTACTTTAACTATTTCACCCCAGATTAAATTGTGCAATTAACAAATTCATATTTACATGCTCTAGCTAAAAATTCAAAGTTAAAAATTAAATCAAAGAGTTATAACAATAAATTACACATTCAATTTTAGGACAAACACAATACAATGAGGACGGGACCAGGTCTTCCTTCCAGGACAGCCAATTTTTGTAAATATTATTAAATGTCTAAAATTAAATATATGTGGGCACTTGCAGTGTTTTTTTTTTTAATTATTATTATTATTTTGGTTAGCTTATAACCTTTAATTTTCACTCAATCTGGTTTTTCTTTTTACACGAGTTTCACAAGAGGTCACGACCTCCACCACCTTTATTCATTTTGCCTTTTTATTGTTTTACACTTTTATTTGCATTTTTTCATTAATTTTTTATTGTTTTTCGCTTTTATTTGTACTTTTTATTAATTTAAAGTCTGGTTATAGAATCTGGTTATTCTGGTTATTATGTCTTGCTTGGGGGCGCCACACTGTGTTGGCGCTACTGGGTCGCTTCTTATTCTCCCTGGTCCATCTCGGGTAGATGGTCTTCACATTTGTTGTCCTCAATTGGAAGCAGGCATAGTTTTGATATTGCCCTCTGGACCGTTCCCTGTGCTGTGATGATGGTAGCCACTCGTACTCTTCCATCAGGCCCGGGATGTACAGCGTGCACTCGTCCTAGCCTCCAAAAACAAGGAGGTTCGTTGTCTTCCTTCAGAATGACCATCTGGCCTGGTTGCAGCTGCCTTTGGTTGTTGCCAGTCCATTTCGTCCGGGTCTGCAGCTCAGCCAAGTATTCTTTGCGCCACCTCGACCAAAAAGACTGTATTAGTTGGTTTAATTTTTGGTAATGATTCAATCTATTGACTGCTACATTCTGCAAATTCTGCTCCGGGATCGCTGCTAAACTCGTTCCAATGAGAAAGTGACCAGGACTGAGAGGTTTTAGGTCTTTGGGGTCATTGGACAGCGGACAGAGGGGACGGGAATTCAAGCATGATTCAATTTGACATAATACAGTACTGAATTCCTCATATGTTAATAGTGAAACGTTTGCTACCCTTTTCAAATGATATTTTACTGATTTGATCCCTGCCTCCCAAAGTCCCCCGAAGTGCGGGGCCCTTGCTGGTATGAATTTCCAGCGAATAGATAAATTGGCTAAGTATTTATCAATTTTTTCATTTGAATTTTCCAAAAATTCATATATTTCCCTTAATTCATTATTCGCGCCCTTAAAATTAGTGGCGTTATCTGAAAACATTTTACTGGGTTTCCCTCTTCGCGAGATGAAACGTTTAAACGCATTTAAGAAGCTATCAGTGCTTAAAGACATTACTAGTTCCAGATGTATTGCTTTGGTTACCATACATATAAATAGACATATATAAGATTTTACGCTGTGAGTCTTATGGCTAACACCTGATTTGATCAAAATGGGGCCGCAGAAATCCACGCCTGATGATTGAAATGCGCGACCTTCCGTTATTCGTTCGGCAGGTAGGTCCGCCATCAGTTGTTGCTCTGTTTTCGGGTTACATCTAAAACATATAATACAGTATCTGAGAACCTTTTTAATTAAATTTTTACCCATAATCGGCCAGTATTTCATTCTTAATAACGCTAACAATGCCTGCGTTCCTGCATGTAAATATAAATAATGGTAGTGCCTGACAATAAGCTCACTTAGTTTATGATGTGATGGTAGTACTATGGGGTGCTGTTGGCTTTCCGATATCATTTTTCCGTTGGACAACCTACCCCCCACCCGGATTAAATCCTTAAACAAATAAGGATTTAATGACTTTAACCTACTACTATTCTTTACATTTACCCCGGCTTGTAAGGCCCTCGTCTCTTCGGGGAATGCAAAACATTGTGCACGAGATATTAATAAGTGAAGTGAATTCTCCAATTCGTAAACAGTTAGTGCTCCGCTACGCCTGGACAAGGAATTTCTGCAATTAAATATAAATCTTAAAATATAAGCTGTCACCCTTTGCAATTTGGTTAAGCAAGAGTATCTGAAAAATATTTCCCAATCCTGTTTTACGGCTGAAATTAAAGTTAGTTTTAATCTTTCTTCTGGTAGATCCAACGGCGTAACTTCACTGCTGGTAATCGGATAATCGCCTGAAATCAACCAGGTGGGTCCATGCCACCAAATGTCAGACTTTAGTAGCTGCGACACCGTCGCGCCTCTGGATAAAACGTCCGCCGCATTATCCTCCGATCTTACGTGTTTCCATTGTGCGGGTTGACTGGACTCTTGGATTTCAGCTACCCTATTGGCCACAAATGTGTTCCACCTTGCTGGCTGTCCACGAATCCAGAATAGCGTTATCATGGAATCGCACCAGTAGGTTGTATCTATTTCATTTAAGTTCATAGCTATTTTGACATAGTTCACTAATTTTGTGAGTAAAACAGCACCACAAAGCTCCAGCTTTGGTAGTGATATGCTTTTCAACGGTGCCACCCTTGATTTTGATGTGACTAAATAAGAAGTTGTGTTTCCCGATTCATCAGTAGACACTATATATATACATGCTGCATAGGCCCTCTCCGAGGCGTCACAGAATCCATGCAGATGCAGTTTAACTTGATGTTTGCAAATTACCTTTCTCGGTATTTTTAAATTATTTAAAAGAGGTAATTCATTTATGTATGAATTCCACGCATTCATCTGTTCAGATGGAACATCTTCGCCCCACTGAATCTTAGTTTGCCACAAACTTTGCATTATCAGTTTTGCGACTAAAGTTATTGGGCCTATCAGTCCCAATGGGTCAAAGGTAGAGGCGATACATGATAACATTTGGCGTTTGCTTTTAACGCAGGCTTCTAAGGGCTCTACAATGTACTGAAAATAGTCCTGCTGATTATTCCATGACAACCCTAGAATTTTCTTTTCCTTGGGGTTATCAGTAATAATCATATCTGTATCACTCTCTGGTTTCGAACTTATAGAGGGTAAATTTGATCGCCATTTTCGTAAATTCATGCCAGCAGATGCCAAAATGCTGCTCAACTGTTGCTTAATAGTGAGACAATCTGCCTCATTTTCGTCGCCAGTTATCAAATCATCCATATAAAAGTTGTATTTGAGGATGCGACTGACCTTTCTGTATGCTTCTTGATTTTCTGTTCCTAACTGTTCCAAGCATCTGGTAGCCAGAAAGGATGATGGTCCCAAACCATAGGTGACAGTATTGAGTTGATAGTGTCGGATTTCTTCTTCCGGAGAGTCCCTCCAGACTATGCGCTGCAAATCTCTATCCTCAGGCTGCACCAATATTTGACGATACATCTTCTCGATGTCGGCAGTTAATGCATACTGGTGCTTTCTGAAAAATAATAATTGCGCACATAAATCCTTTTGTAAAACTGGCCCTACCGTGAGGGCGTCGTTTAATGATATACCGGTTGATGACTTGGCTGATCCGTCAAACACGACCCTGGTTTTGGTTGTCGTGCTAGACTCCTTCATCACTGCATGGTGTGGCAAATAATAATAAATTTTATCTTTTGGCGGTGCTTCGCACAGCGTCATATGCCCCAATTCCTGATACTTTTTCATGAATTTTTTATAATCTAGCATCAGGTCCTTATTGGCAAGAAATTTTTTTTCCATATTATAGAATCTTTTTTCAGCCACCTTTAGGGTTTCACCCATTTGATTAATATTGGGCCGCAGCGGTAATCTTACCGCAAAACGTCCTTTCTCATCTCTTTCATGCGTGCGTAAGAAGCTCTCTTCACATGCTCTTTCTTCGTGGCTTCTATGTTTTACAGGAGCTAGTTCTTCTATTTTCCAAAAGCTTTCTAATTGCTTATGCAATAAATTTAAGGATAAATTACAGGAATTTACTGGCCTTTTTGGTTTCGGAGTGGAGATAGGTCCAGCGACAAGCCATCCTAGCTCGGTCCTTTGTAGCGTGAGTCCAGCATCTCCAATTCTCATTCGATCGGTATGCAAGACTTCCCAGAACACCTCCGCTCCCAGTAGCAGATCTATCGGGCTGGTAATGTTGAAGTTCGGATCTGCTAATTGGAGACCGCTAGGGATCCCCGCGTCTTTTCTCTGAAAGGAAATTTGTGGCAGGTTACTGGTCACTTCAGGTATTATCAGGCATTCTATATTCCTTTTATATTCAGAATAGCTTGAAGTTATATTGAATTCCACTTTATATTTTATATTTAAAATCTTATTGTGGATTCCCGTAACAGGAATGTTGACCCTTTTCTCTTTTGATTTCAATTTCTTTGCAAATTCCTTACTTATAAAATTAGTTTGTGCCCCAGAATCTAATAGAGCTCTTGCTTGAATTGATTGTCCGGCATCGTCCTTTATGTTGATGATAGCAGTAGACAATAACACGAAATTTGGTTCTACCTTCGCGGCATGATTTGTTACCAAAGGCGCTTCCTTCGCGGAAGATGTTGATGCCCTTTCGTGTTTTGATTCCTCCTCTTGTTTAAAATGAAGTAACGTATTGTGATTTACGCCATCGCATTTACGGCAATTAAATTTTGATTTGCAATCCTTTAATTTATGACCGAAGTTTAAACATTTTAAACAAGCGCCTAATTTGTGTATTTTATCAATTCGTTCTTTTGGCTTCAATTCCAAAAATTTGCGGCAATAATAAATCTTATGATTATCGTTGCAATGTAAACATTTTAATTTTTGTGCAGAAAATGAAACCATAGCTTCCTTTTTATAATTATGCGGATTCGTTTTTCCTGGATTAATTCTTTTTTCGTTATTTGATGAGGCCTCTAATACTTGGGCCCTTGTATACAAACATTTAATAAATTCTTCGTAGGTAGGTAGATTGTTTTTTGTTGGGTATTGTTCCCAATGAGCCCTTGTATTTGAATCTAGCTTGTTTGATAAAAAATAAATCAATACTACATCCCAATTTTTCGTAGCTATATTTAATTTATTTAGCGATTTTAAATGCAACTGTGCCTCGTCCAATAGGCTTCTTATTGCGACGTGATTTTCTGCTTTTAAGTCCGGTAATTTAAACAACGCGTTTACATGATTATTTATAATTATTTTTGAGTTTTCGTATCTGTCCGTGAGCATCTCCCAGGCCATTAAATAGTTGTCAACTTGCATTGGCAATGCTGTTATAAGCTTAAGCGCTTCCCCTTTTAGACAAGAACGCAAATAATAAAATTTTTGAACGGCATCTAGGTTAGAATTACTGTCTACTAAAGATATAAACGCATCTCGGAATTCTATCCATTCGCAGTAATCACCCTTAAATTTTGGTAACTCTATTATCGGCAGTTTAATGTTGTTGTTTGTTTTGCCTGCGGAATGGTCCGAACCTAACCTCTCTTTAGCGTTGGATAAAACATCAAAATAATCGTTTTCAAAGCTCGCCCTTTCTTGATCATCCTCATCGGGAGATAAGGCTTCTATATTACCTTGAATTTCCTCGAATTGATCCATTAAAAGCTCGAAATGTTTTATACGTAATCCTAGCTCACTTTGTGTCAACGAAATTTTGTTTAAAAATTCTCTGAATCTCGTGACTTTCCCCTTACAGATTCCCCTTTTACCGATTAGCGTTTTTAAATCCATTTTTATCAAATCAGGTACTTACAATTTACAGAGTTATCCAATTATTTTATCACAATAACCGTTTAAAACTATTAACCTGTAATAACCACTGACAACTTCTCAATCCGTCACAACACGATCTGCGATAATCGACAAGCCGTTAAATTTCGCCCATAGAGTATTATTAGCAACAAACTGTTTTATCGGCTTCGCGGTTGATTCAAATAATTATTTCGGAGAAAGTTTCCATTAATCCCGGAATTTATAACATTGTTGTAGTTTTTTGCGATAATCTAATTGCCGGCTGCAATGTCGTGTTATTTTTTTGTAAACTTGTTCATACCGGCTTGCAACAATTTTTTTTATGAGAAATGCACAATATTGATGTCATTAAATTTTTTGCTTTCTTTTTTTTTTTTTTAGGATTTTTATGGTAAGGTGGGTAGTATGGAATGGATTGGTCACTTGCCCTTTTTATCGTGATGTCTTCTGGATGCTGGAATCTGCTTGATGGATTCTGGCTGCATTTCTGGTTCCTTCTTCAGTGCTGGTTCTTTTTTATTAATTTAATCACTCGCGTTAAACTATCCGACTCGTAGGATCAAATGTAAAGTTTTAAGGTAAGGAACCGGTAAAATAAAGACTCATCTTCAGGACAAATTCTAAGGAACTCTTGATTTATTTCGTTCTATTTCCAATTACATTTTTTATAATCGGAAGATACAAAACTACCCGAGACAGACCAAGGAGTTAGTAATTAGATGTAGTTTCAGCGAAGCGACGAAGAGGAAAGAGGTAGATCCTTTTAAAAAACCGTCATTTATAGAAAATTTCCTTGGCTAGTCACAGTTTTGTACCTTCCGGACATCTGTTGATAATTTAGCTAACTAACTATGAGAGTTCTCACCTAATGTTTTTACGTGGATCTCGAGAGGTGTGAGTCCTGGCTAAATTCGATATTTAAAGGCCTGAATTTTATACAATAGTTACACACGCAATAATCAATTTCTCAGAATTTTACAGCATTATGTAACTCAAATATAAAGCTTCACTCGATGCAGGATGAATCTGCAACTCGTTGTTTAATTTATCGTTGTATTCTGAACACAAAACCTGTTTGTATGCGGTGAATTAAAACAACACTCAGAACATGAAAATGGTTTTTCTTTTATTCTGGCAGCATATACATACATAGTCTGCAAATAGAATTTAATAACTGAACTTCAAATAAAATAATGTTTTCCTTTGAATTGTGTCAGCAGATGAATTCTCAAATGTAATTTTACATCCTGAAAACTGGTTTAACCCTTCGAATAATAAGAAAAAAATATCTATAAACTTTTGCCTGTCAATATTTGCGCACAAAATTTCCGGTTCTTCCCATGCAATGTTCCTTTTTATTAAAACAAAACTGTTCTAAAATCTAGATAAAGTAATTTTTTTCGACGTGCTTATTAGAAAATTATTAAAATTTTCATATTGGAAATGTGAATTGACTCAAAAATACACGCCTGCGAATATTAGAATTAAAGTACCTAAAATAGAATAAATTTAAAATACAGATTCCTTTTCTTAAAATATGTTATAAAACTGTATCTTAACTTTTTATTGCATTCACAAATTTATTTAAAATTAAATGTGTGGTAAATAATTTCACAATTTTATTTTAAAATTAAATATTATGGGATAATTTGCGTCTCCTGTGATTAGACGGGTCAAATTAAATCTGTATTTGCCGAATTAAAACTACAACCAGAAAATGAAAATGGTTTCTCTTTGATTCTGGCAGCACATACATAATCTACAACTAGAATTTTATAACTGCACTTCGAATAAAATAATGGTTTCTTTCGAAATGTATCAGCAGATGAATACACAACTGAAATTCAGTCGTTAATACATTCTGACCACAATTCTGATTTTAATTAAAAGTGAATCTGTTTGCGAGTTATCAGCTTTAATTAGTATTACTCTCATAATATGCGTACGGTTTTCCTTGAAATTGCGAAATTCGCAGCTTAAAAAAATATAGTTATTGATATTTTTGATGAATTAACAAAAGAGTTGGATTCGTAAACGAAAGGATCGTAGAACATGTTCAAATAATGATTTGAAATGGTTTAAATTTTTCCAAGATTTATGTATTGTGAATTGTTATTATGTATTGTGAAAATTTGCCGCCCCCCTTAAAAGTGCCGCCCGGGGCGGGCCGCCCCCCCCCCGCCCCCCCCACGCTACGCCACTGCGTTAGGTTTAACATTATTTTGTTATAATCTAACACCCTCTCGTAACAAAATAATCCAAATTTCATATAAACAAAAAACAATAAGATTAAACTTCCGATATGCCCATTGAACTTAAAATTTATAATGTTTATTTATACACAGACTTTTCGTCAATAAATCAGTTGGCATATTGGAGGTTGAAACATAATGAAGTTTCACTTTATTATCAAATACACATTCTCTAACAAAATGATGTCGTACATCAATATGTTTGGTACCTCTATGAAACAGTGGATTAACAGCCAATTTAATAGAGCTTTGACTGTCACTATACAAACATACAGATGTATTTTTATTGATAGAAATCATATCTGACAATAAACTCTTTAAATGTTTCCAATGAGTTTCATTATAACAGTTATTATACTGACTTAAATAACTGGTCTTGTCAATACAGATAGGTACATGAGACTTCCTATCAGCTGTTGGTATGGATATTTTAAAATATCATCACTATAATTTAAATCTTTTTCCAACTTTAAATTAACTTCCATAGGGGTTTCTGAAGTATGACAATCTGACATATTGAACTTATTTAAAATATTGTTTACAAAATGTTCTTGATCAACAGTAATACAATCTTTTTTAGCTTACCCTCATCTGTTTAATACAAAGAAATCATCCACAAATAATGCAACAAATATTTTAACATCATTATTACTTTTTATAAACAGGCAAGGTTCATATTTGGATTCTTTGTAACCTAAATTCAATAAACATTCATTTTACACTTAAGGCAAATTATAGTATATAAGGATAGAATAACTTAAATATAAACGCACTTCACCGTTACTTTCATATATCTTTAAGCACACACTTATTTTTTTTATCACTGTGACATCATTAGTTCTATCCATTAGCTCCCAAATGAATTGTTTTCCATTTCACCTTTTTAGGTCCAGTTATAGCCTCAGTGAGAGAAATCTGTTCACTCGACACGTCTTCTATACACATGCTCGTGTAACCATAGTAGTCTGGCTTACGTTTGACTCGTTTTTCCGGAGCAATGTTAGTATTTTCCGGAAAAACATCTATGTCGGCCGGGGTTAACGTCTCATATAAACTGTCTTCTGACTCACTAGTCGATTCCTCAGGAACATATGTAACATCATTCACATTATCCTCTTCACATGTGCTGTTCACCTGACTTTCCTTCGTGCAGTCAGGTAGCTGTGTGTCTTCGACGAAAATAGTTGCTGCTGAGCTGTCATTTGTATTTTCCATGACAACAACACCTCTAGCAATAATTAATTTTTGTGACTCTGGATCAAACAATCGATAGCCTTTGGTGTTTTCCGAATAGCCAACTAGGAACATTTTAGTTGCCTTTTTATCATATTTTTTACGCTTTTCTTTCGGAATATCGACCATCACTCGACTGCCAAAGATTCGTAAATGGGAAACATTTGGCTTTTTTCCTGTCCACATTTCATAAGGCGTAGTACCACGGCTTAGTCCCGCCGTTGGTGACCTATTTATAAGATACACCGCCGTATTTACAGCTTCTGCCCAAAACTTCTTTTCGAACTGTGCATCAAATAAAAGACACCGTACTTTCTCCACAATTGACCTATTGTATCTTTCGGATAGCCCATTTTGTTCTGGAGTATATGCGTATGTTTTCTGATGCACTATACCACACTGCTTCAAGTTATTTTTCATTTCCGCTGAGCAGAACTCGCCACCATTATCAGATCTTAATATTTTTATTTTCTTTGATTGCTGATTCTCAACTAATTTTTTAAATTCCTTGAAGTATTTGAATGTTTGATGTTTTGACTGTAGAAAGTATACAAAACACATTCTGCTATAGTCATCCACAAATATTCAAAAGTATCTGGCCATTCCAAGTGAATTATTCTCCATTGGCCCACATAGATCACTATGAACCAATTCCAGCGTTTCCTGACTCTTGCTAGTACTCGGAGGAAAAGGCAGCCTCGCCTGCTTGCCCTCACAGCATATGGTACAGCTGGATTTATCAATTTCATAATTTTTTTGTTGAAATGTCACACCTTCAACTGCTCCGTTCTTCATCGCATTCAGAGTTTTACAATTAATGTGGGGTGAAATGCAGATCCGGGCACCGTCTGGAAATTTAATAAAAAGGCACTTTCTAGATGAGAAAAGTGTGGAGAAGATGAATAAAAAATAAATTAAGGCGCGCTCGGCAAAATTAAGGGAGATACAACCGTTCAAAGTATTTAAAAATTCACTTCGCGAACTGATATTGACAGTTCGTTCGCCATGTTTTCATTGCTTATGTTGGATCCCAGACCTAATACAGAATTAATAGTACGCCAAAATCACAAACCATATTACACAAACCTAGCGTAGCCGCTAAACCACTTGAAAACTGGGATGTTTTTTTGCCGTGACGCGAGCAGGCGCTACGAAGGGGGCACTTTCTTTTCTATCACAAACCATGTTTAGCGTATTAGGTTATAAAAAAATGGCGGGCGGACGCGGGCGAACTGTCAATATCAGTTTGTAAAGTGAAATTTTAAATACTTTGAACGGTTGTATCTCCCTCAATTTTTGTTTTATTCTGCTTTTCCACACTTTTCTCATCTAGAAAGTGCCTTTTTATTAAATTTCCAGACGGTGCCCGGATCTGCATTCCTCCCTTAATGTGTCCCAACCTTCGGTGCCATATTTCACTTGTCACATTTGTTGCTGTACACGCAAACAAATGTTCTGACTTAATATTTAATCTGTACACACCATTTATTAAATTTGCAACATCTACCAGTACATTCTGTCGATTGCGTATTTTGCAAACTGTTGCTTCAAAGTTAACTTTTTTCCCACTTTGAATCAGCTGACTTACTGATAACAAATTTGTTGAAAGATTCGGCACGCATAAAACATGTTTGACAGGAATATCAAACTCCGAATTATTCACTACTGTCGAAATCATTGTGTTTCCTGAGCATATAACCGGTATTTTCTCGTGATTTGCAATAACTATGTCTTTCACTTTGTGATTAAACGATACATCCTGTAAATAACGTTTATCAACAATCATATGTGAACTTGCAGCAGAATCCACATACCAATGTGAATTATTGAATGTTCCATTCAAAAATATTGCACTCAATGCATTGGTTTCTCTTTTTTTTGTGTATTATTCGGGCACTTATTCATATAATGACCGAGTTGTTGACACTTGTAACAGCGGATTGTTTTGACAGAACTCGAAGATGGCGGTGGCGTCGACGTTTTCCATTTTGCAGGGCTACCAATGCTGCCATTTCTCTTGCTGTGTCGGTGCTGCCAACCTTTTGACAAAAATGCACTATTTGTTCCAGAGCTGCCAACTTCGGGACTCATGTCCAGCAATTTCGATTTTATGACATCTGTGCTGATAATCATACCACTATGCTCGATCGCCATTACTAAAGGAGCAAATTTATCCGTTAGCCCAGCGAGCAGAAGAGATCCAATCCACTCGTCCGTTATCTGGAAACCGGTACTTTTAAGTTTCTGCGCAGTATCAACCATCTGAGTTACATAGGCACCCATTGATTCTGAGTCTTCTAGCCGAATAGATATTAGCTTTCGGAGTAAACTGATGCGACGTGTGAAGCCAGAGTCGTCATATAAGGCCTTCAAACGTTTCCATACACCTTGTACTGTTTGCTCGTTTTTGATGTGAACATAAATAGAGGGGTCAATCGTCATAATAAGTTTAGCTTTTGCCTTTTTATCATCCAAACTCGTACAATCAGATGATTCTGGCTTGTGAATATCGACACCATCCAACATCAAAAAATGTTCAGCAGCATATTGCCATTCATCAAAGTTCTCGCGGCCCTTCAATCTTGGTATATTCACTATGTAACTTTCCGCCATATTGAAAAATAACACTCCGGGACCGAGAATGCGGTATTGGATTGTCAATCCCAAAAACAGTTATTATTGCAGCGATTTACTCTGTTTTTCTGGAGTATATGATACACTGTTCACAAACTGTCCACTTAAAAGTAATTTTACGTGAGAAAACTTTACTTTAACGCGAATTATAGCTACTGGGCCCATAACCTAATGAAACACGGTAATTAGACTTGAACAGAAGAATTTATTCTCGCAAAGTAAAACATGTAGGTATACTAGGTACACATAACAGCTCCTAGATGGCGTTAGGTTTAACATTATTTTGTTATAATCTAACAATCACCTTAAAGTTTTTCAAAAATAGAATCGTGATTTAACATTTTGCAAAATGTCATTCTCAAACACGCAAACTGTCAAACGTTTTCTGAAATTATCCAATTTTCTGCCCAATTTTCTTAATTTTTCTCTCCGTAAGAACCATTCTCGTACTTCAAGGAATATTCTAAAAAAAGAATTAGCGAAATCGGTTCAGCTGATCTCGAGATTTGCGCTTACCAACACATTTAGCGATTCATTTTTATATTATAGGTAATCTAATTGAGAAGCGCTGACAAACAGCTTTAATTATATAATGTGTGTATGTTGATAATCTTTTAGTATTTATCACATCATCAACAACATATTTGTTACCAAGTTTGATGAAAGCTTAACCATACATGATTGCACATCCAAAAAAAGCTGTCAATGCAACCCACTAACTCGGACTCAGGTAATCAAGTACTTAGGCATTTATATTGACAACTATTTTAGATGGACAGAACAAATAAACAAAACAGCGGGTAAAGTTAGAAAACTAATATATTTTTTTAAAAACATACGAAACATAATGCCAATGAAGACTCTAAAAACGATATACTACGCACTAGCCCAATCAATTATCACTCACGGTATGATTGGTTGGGGTAGTGCTGCTAAAACTAATATGAACCCTCTCGACAAAGCACAAAAAGCCTTAATTAAAGTTATTACAAAAAAACCTTATAGATTCCCGACAACACAGTTATTTAAAGACTTTGCTGTATTGAACATACAACAACTGTACATCAAAATTATAATTATACATTACCAAAAGGACAAACTAAACCATCCTACTGCACAACACAATTACGACACAAGACATAGACACCAACACATGACCCCAAAGACAAATACTACCTATGGACAAAGACGTTACCGTAATTTGGCTCCAAAAGTTTTTAATTTAATTGAAAAAGATATTAGAGATATTCACGTGCCTAAAAATGCTAATCTAAGACACAAAATTCATACGTGGATATTCAACAAAGGCGTTGTATACCGCGGGCAGATAATGTATACCGTATAACAAAACACTAAATTGTATCTTTATCTTTTCCTCTCAAATATTTGTTATTATTTCAAAATTTCTTAGTATTCTTATCTAATAATTTTTAATTTTTATATTTCTTATTAATTGTATGAATATTTTTTTATGTTTCTCAACTTTTTTCATTTTCTTTTTCTTTCATTCTATTTATCTTTTCATATATAAATTAAAAATTTTATCTTATTCTTTTCCTACAAGATTAAGTAATCAAAATTTGACTAAATTCCTGCCACCTCGGAACAGGCTCAGCCTAGTGAGGTGGTGTTGACCAAAAACCAAAACAAAAAATATGTACTATACTTCAAACTGTAAAAAAAAAAACAAAAAATGTGTTTGTGCTCATCTTGGTTAATAAATAATTTAAAAAAAAATATATATATATGCAGGCGATTTATTATGGCATATAATTCAGCATTAGATCCTGTATTTTTACAACTGTAAGGTTATTTGTGGCGAACTGATCTACTCGGTACATGAAAACATATTAACGAAAGAAGTTCAGATTATTATTATTATTTAAGATTATCGTTAATTTCGTTATTTGTTTTTATGGTGTTATGCCGTGTTGCGTGCGCTATTTCCATAATAATAAAACATTTAACATAAATTTTTAAAACATTTTTTTTTGATAATTAGAATTGCTTTATTTGAAACACCACTAGGATTTTTTAATTAGATTATCATGAATAACCATCGGTCAAAGTTTCATTCTATAAACGTGGTACACGGTGTATAAATAATATGTAACACTATTTGCACGAATAATCTAACAACTTGATTAACTTTTTTACAGATGGCGGGTTCTGCTACCACATATTTGGTGATTTTAGCACAGTTTTACGTTTCCAATTAAGAAGAAAAATAACGTTTTTATTGATAACAATACAATTCACTATACTCGTATAAATACCACAGGGTATTGAAAGTCTATCAAGTTTTTAACACATTGTTATCAAAATTAATATTGAAACATATTTGATATTTGTTACTGCACTTGTGTCTTATGAGTATTATATGTGCACTAACTAAGAGGAATGAGCGAGCACTGGACGTTTTTGAAAGAAAAATTTTGAGGCGCATCTTCGGACCGGTTCTAGAAAATGGATTTTGGCGCAGACGTTATAATAATGAGCTCTATACTTTGTTTAAGGAGCTAAACGTTGCAAAATTTATAAAATTGGGAAGACTTCGGTGGCTGGGTCATGTGGAGAGAATGACCGAGCACCAAGCACCAAAGTCCCTGCTGAACTCAAGACCAATAGGGCGAATGAGCCTGGGAAGGCCAAGACTAAGATGGAGCGACAACGTCCTCAAAGATATATCTATCTTGGAGCTTCAAAACTGGAGAGAGCTGGCTCAAAACCGAGATGAGTGGAGGAAGACTCTTGAGGAGGCCAAGACCCACCAGGGGTTGTAGAGCCAATAGTGATTGATTATATGTGCACTCTGTATTATTGAAATATTGCATAATTATTTTTTAACTCTGCGTTCTATTGTGTACCTGTAAACTTGATGTTAAATAAAGGGCACCATTTGTTACGTCCATCTCATGTATTATTATTTTATTTATTTATTTATTTATTTATTCTTAGTACATTTACATTACAAAGGTATAATATATTGTCCTCCACACTAGGAGTTCACCTGTGTTGTGGAGGACATTTTTCAGATTAAATTATAAATTATAAATTGTGAATAGTAAAACAAAATAGTGTTAATAGCTAATATAAAAAAGAGAAACAATAAAAATCAAAATATAAAATCGACTTCAATTCGACACAAATTATAAATTAAAAGTTAGAAAGATTGTAGCCAGTTTCTTATGTTTTTTTTGTATTCAATAATATTAGTTGTTTTATATTGTGTAGGAAGAGAATTGTATAGTTTTATAGCCTGGTATCTGTAGTGTTTTTGTCCAAAGGATGTGTTTGTTTTTGGTATTTGTGGTTGGAGAGCATGTCTTGTTCTAGTATTGCGAGAGTTTTGTGAAATGTTAAATGTGGATAAGTTCTTGTAAAGGAAAGTTAGTATTTGTTTTGAATGTAATTTTTGAATTTTCAGCACTGGGAATTTTTCGAATATGATTGATGTGGGTGTTAGTATTGGTAACTTAAGTATTACTTTTATTGGGGTATTTACTTTTATAATATTAAAAGCAGAACGGCGCGGCGCTTCTGTCACCAGCTGTTGTTCGATGAGTTCGCAAATTTGAAGATACGATACGATACGACAGGTTTATACCACCCCAGCCAGGAGCACTCCTGTCCCGGCGATACCTGGTAACTTACAAACTCTCCCGATCTCCAACAAATAATATTTAAAAATCTCCTACTACCACCACTGTAAGCGGAAAATGTTGCTTGTGTCGTGAAGGAGGACTTATCCAGCTGAGGAACTGAACACCCGACGCCCATGTGGGACCCACACGGGATGCCAACTCACTACTACTGCCAGGCCGAGCAAGAGTGAAGATTTTTTTATTAATGGCCAAAAATTATCTTTCAAAGGAAATGGCAGTAAATATTTCAGGTTTTAAAAAAAAAGAATATTGTATTCAAATCTTCGAATGAAAAAAGTACTTGGTGGAACTAATCAGAGAAGTTTGTTCAACTGTAACTAGATCACTGACCTATTCAACGGTTCACATTGACTAGCCTGAACACATTTCAAAATATTAATATTAATTTAACTGAATGAATTATTTTATTCTTGTAAAAGTGTTGACTGATCCCGCAGCTAAAATACCACTTTCCATAAAAACGTGTTACATTCCACACGAATCTACGTACTTTCCCAGCACTTTGAAGAAAAGAGATGTGTGCGAAATTCTCCAAGTTGATAAAGATCACGTCAAACCTCGAGCTCTCTGCTTTTTGAATTTGAATTGCCATTTTTGCAATACTTAAATCATACGTCACAATGACGTCATATTGTTGACACTCTTCACGCATTGAGGTATATAAATAGAGGACCAAACTTCATTACCGCGCGTCAAAAAAGCGTAACCACTCTACAACCGCAACGACGGTGCTTTGAAACCACTAAACATTTTAAAGTAAACATATAATTGTCTCACTTGCACAAGTCACAAGAACTATACCGCCGCTAGGATTAGACAAAGACAGAAACACAAACCTGCGATTGCGGTTTGGTGTTGCCTACCATTTGAAATCCCCATAGACAACACTCTACTGTTTATGGTACGTAATTTATACAAACTGCACTTTTGAGGGCCAAAAAAAACTTTGTCATATTTAATTTTACGTTTATTAATTTCTATAAATAACTAACGAGTTCCCCGGCATAAGTACGTGCGTGGATTTTTTTAAAAATAATTTTATTTGAACTAAAATAAAAATTTTGAGACATACGGTTACTAGATAACGTATTTATTTATAATACATACTGCATGATTACATGATATGAAATATGTATCCGACCGAACTTTCGGTTTCGGTTTCGGTTTCGGCCTAGTTTCGGCCAAAAAACGAGTTTCGGCTTAGTTTCGGTTTCGGCCGCAATGCAGCCGAAACTACGGCCGAAACCGAAACTGAATTCGGGAGGTTTCGTTCTGCGATCGGACATGTTCGGTGCACTGAACTGCAAGCCACGAAGTATCATTTTGCTGCGTCCGCGCTCATAGTCATGCCAGGACTTGATTCACTTATTTGTGTTCGCTCTGCGAACTTTGCGGTAGTTTGGTTTGTTTGTTGTGAAATTGGAGGTGTTTATACTTAATATTATTTCGAAATAGGTTAAGTTTTATTTCGCTATTGAAATGATTTAGTTCATGATAGGCCCTGAGGAAAATAATTTCCCTGAGGGCCTACGTCTTCTTTGGGGATGCTGTGTGGAGGTTTTTTTTAGGGAAATGAAGTAGAGGAGAGTTCTGGGAAGGAAAAGGGGTGGGTAGGAATCTGGGGTTCAGTGTGTCCTGGTCATCCACCTTCAAGACCTAGACAAACCTCATCCCATGAACCAGAGCACCCCTGCTAAATCACCAAACGTAGCGAACCACTTGGGTGACCTATGGCAGAGATGTTGGTTATCCAATAAAGGTTCCCGGGGCGGCGGTACCCATTCCCGCCTCCGAAATTATTTTGTTCGATGCAAGAGTATTTTTTGTTTAGTGGACCTAAACAAATCAGGTTGAAAATAATAATTTTGTTTTCTACCTTTTAATTTTTGTTATTATTTGTTAATCTTATGTACAGGGTGTCCCCGGGGGTAAAGTGCATTAACTTCGGGAGGTGATTCTACATGATGGTAGGAGTAAAAAAGATTAATAACTTTTTTCTGAAATTCCAAATCTTTTTTTCCCATACAAAAAGACATACCTACTAAAAATCCGCAGTGTAAGGTAAAACTTACTCGGTAAAGTTAGCTGTTAGCCTGCCGGGCGCGATTGTTACAACGTTGCTTGGTAATAATAATGCTGCCCGCACACGCCGGTCTAATTTTATCTTTTTACCACAAAATAATAAGTTGGAATTTCGAAAAAAGTTAGCTATCTTTTTCACTTATACTATTATGTAAAATCACCTCCCAAAGTTAATGCACTTTACCCCCAGACACCCTGTATAAAAATTTCATGTCACGGTGTTTGTGGTCGCACTCCTCCGTAACGGCTTAACCGATTTTTATGAATTTTATATTTGGTAGGTATGAGAATAGGTTTTAAAGTATATTTCATACCGCTAGGTGATTAGGGTGTCCCTATCCAAAAAAAAAATTCTATCTTTTCGGCTTTTTTTTATTTGTATTTTTTATTATTTGGCAACCAAAATACCTCCCATTTTTTAATCGCGATTTTAGTATTTTTGTATGAACAAACTAACCGTTTTTCGTATGTCAAACAGAACGAAATTAATTATGTTGTTGAATGACAGATAGCGCTACGTTCGCCTCATCGAACTTTCATCCATCCATGCGCCAGATATTCACGAGAAGCGTCGCTTCATTTTGATATTTCATTCGGCATCATGGGCATCATGTTCTCGCGTGGGAAAACCATCGAGCTTATTTGTGTTGGCTAAAGACGGACTGACAAAAATATCGTACACTCAATTGCTCTTCGAAATTCATATTGATTTTCTTTATTTCATTTATTCACCGTGTTCCACGTTTATAGAATGAAACTTTGACCGATTGTTATTCGCGATAATTTTACTATATGTAATACTATTTGTACGAATAATCTAATAACTTGATTAACCTTTTTGCAGATGGCGGGTTCTGCTACCACATATTTGGTGATTTTAGCACAGTTTTACGTTTCCGATTAAGAAGAAAAATAGCATTTTTATTGATCACAAAACAATTCACTATATTCACACCACGGGGTATTGATAGTCTATCAACTTATTACTATATTGTTACCAAAATTGATATTGAAATATGTTTGACATTTATTTCTGCACTTGTTTCTTATGAGTGTTATGTGCCCTCTATAATATTATAATATTGCATCATTTTAAACTCTGCATTCTATTGTGAACCTGTAATATTTATGTTAAATAAAGGGCACCATTTTTTATGTCAATCTCATGTATTATACAATACTTTCCTTTTATAATATTAAAAACAGAACAACGCTTCGGTTACAAGCTGTCGTTCGATGAGTTCGCAAACTTAAAGATACGGTACGATACGACACGATTGTACCATCCCAATCAGGAGCACTTCTGTCCCGGCGAGACTGTACACCAGGGGCAGAGATGTGCAAAATGGGTACGCAAAACCATTTGAAATGCAAAATGGAAATGGGTCAAAACTTTTCCATTTGAAAATGCAAAATGCAAAATGGTTTTTAGAAATGCATTTCAAATGCAAAATGCAAAATACCTATTTTCAAAATGCATTGAAAATGCAAAATTTCTCGGGTCAAACTATATTAAAAACTAACAGCCACCTTCTATTAAAACAATTATTGAATTTTTAAACAACTTTATTATTTAATAATTGCCATCAACTTGTGGAATAAAAAAATCATAGATACTGATACGTACTGTGTAAAAAAATCTTGAATTTGAGTGGAATACAATAGTATCTATTATTAACTGAATAATGTCATTTTTAAGGAATTTTTCTTAGGGCCATCATCATTTGTGCAGTAATTCTCAAGTGAGGGGACATTCACCTGTGAACAATAAAGAAATACAGGACAGTGAGACAATATAATATGAGGTTTTCTAGTGCGCACCCATTATTTTACTATAGATTGTCACAGAAAATTTCATCAAAGTAGGCGCACTAGAAAACCACGTATATTGTCTATATTATATAGGTGTATTTTAAATATATATTTTTTTTTTCGATCGAAACCGTCCTCATATTGGTCTTCACTTGTATCATCGGCCGGCGATTGTATTTAAATTCTAATACTGAATAAACTAACATAGTATTCTACAATATTCTAGCATATACAAGGGATTGTGTCAACTATGATTATCTACTATGCCAACTCAATTTATTAAAATTATCTGAACGTAGAATAGTTAATGACCTAACATGTTTATATAAAATCATAAATTCAATAATTGACAGCCATGAACTATTTATTATACTTGATTTCTTTTCATATACCTCGTAAACCAACATCGAGGCAATATCTACCGTTCTATTGTGATAACTCCAACACAGAATCACAGTTGTATACCCCCGCTCGCCGCATACAAAATTTGGGTAATGACTATAAAGATGTTGTTGACATATTCAACACACCATTCACCAAATATAAACAAGTCATTACCCAATTTATATTGAAAAGAAGAACATCAAATTTAATTTAATTAACCGAACAAACTACGTAGCTCAGCATCGACCTACGAGACCTTACCAATGTATTGTAATTTTCCTAGTATTACATTTTTCCATCTTGCATGGCGGAGTATTTAGTTTCGATGTTATTTCGTTTTTTACTTTGTTTTTGCTTTAGATGTTGTTTTTGATTTTGTCTAATATTTTGCTTTTGATTTTGTTTTTGATTTTGCTTTGATTCTGTTGTGCTTAACTTAGATGTTCTTTGTAATAAATAAATAAAATAACGTGTAAAAGCCCAGCCGGGCGGGTAATTCATAATAAATAAATATTTTACTGTAGATTCTCAACTAGGTACTTACTTCAGATATCTTTACTAACAGACTGAAGAGAGATAGCTTTTAAATGTATTATTTTATTAAAAATGATTTATTTTTTTTAAACCAAAACTATTATTAAATATTTAACTGACAGCCTTGAAACAGTTAGCTAATTAGCAATACCTGCTTAATAATTTCAAACAAAGATAACTTTGAAGGTAACAATAAACTCAATGCAAATTTACTCTATTTAGTGCTTATAAATACTGTTGACAACTTGTTGACAAGTCCCCTTTGTTTAGGTACATCTTTTTTATTCTAAATAATCCTATCTAAATTTTATGTTCTCGGTTATTATAACATTGATATTATTTTTTTTTTTGTATAGTAACAGTAGTTTAGTAACACATAATAGTATCCTTCACCTAAATACTTGCTACTTTGTTAAATGTTCATTTCTACTTTGTTATTATTGATAATCTCCTGTGTACCACTGTACATACTTATAATACCATGTACTCACTTCAATGTAAAAGCCATGCTATGGCGTTTAAGTAAATAAATAAATATTGATTTTCTTTGAAGTGTGCATACCTAGACAGTTCAACATAATAATATTACTTACATGATTAATGTTAAACCAAAAACACCACGACCACGCAATAAATGAAGACGCAAAAAGAAACAAGTCGAAACAAGCTACAGTTTAATTAAAAGTTTGACAGATTACGAAACCGCAAAAAATTTACGCGGAACTAATGTTGCCAGCGTAAAAAAATAGTAACTTCTATCAAAAATTTAATATTACAGCGTCTGCTTGGCAGGGCTCCTACCAGGGAGCAACTTGACAGACGTAAATATTTCTCATATCGAGGTTAAGGATCAATGGACCGACAGAATGAATATAGTAGGAAGAATGTTGCAAAAATGCATTTAAAATGGAAAATGCATTGAGAAAAGCATTTAAAATGAAAATTGAAATGGGTGAAAAGAAAAACCATTTATAATGCAAAATGGAAAATACCCATTTTGCATTTCCATTTGAAATGGATTTATTTGAAATAAAGCACATCTCTGACCAGGGGGCACTGATATGTGGTGGGTCTAGGTAAATTGACCGAATAACAAGAGTATTTTATTATAGGATGGACAATATCAACTAACCTAACCTAACCTAACAGAGTCTCTTAGTCATAAGCAAGTGAAATTATATTTTAAAAGTTGATTAATGTAGTGTCCGAGGTACAGTATACCCGCGGGGGGACCGGGTGCCGGAGTTGGCCGAACGTAGCCGAGGGTTCCCGATCCCACCCAGACAGAGGTAGTGGAGGGGCAGGCGAGAGGCGCCGGCGGTACGGCCGCCGCCGCTCATTCCGTCGATTAACTTATCAGAATAAACATTGTACATCTTTCTGAATTGGCTTATAATAAATAATCATTCGTATAAACGAGACCTTTTTAATAAATGTATTTGTAAGTGTTGTGATGCGTCAACCCCCCCTAATGAAAACTTTGAAATATTTCTTCTTCTCGTGCGTTCAGATCTCCGGTTGGTAGATCTTCCTCTCGTACCCTGAATGATTCGCCATTAATGTTTTGAATCATGACTTATTTTTCCCACCCCTGTGACTGAACACAGTAAAAGGTAGTTTTCCGGGAAATTCTTACAATAAACCCTTTTCTCCACGTTGTGTGATTTTTTTTTTCGGAGCACCTAGAACATCTAGGATGGGTATTTAATGTCTTTCGTGGTAACTTTCGGTTCTTTTAGGTAAGGTGTGGAAGAATTACTCTGTATCTCTTAGACGTCTGAAGGACACGCCCTGTCTAAACTATCCTAAATTTGTCCCCGCTATGATCCTAATGATATACACTGCTCCAATATTCACATGATGAGCACTGTTGTTATTACTCTCGCTAGGCTATAAAATTGATCTCTCCCCCTTTACTTCCTAATAAGTTTTAATGTACGTACCTGGAATCTTTCATTTCTTGTGGATAATTGGCGATTCTCTGCACCGCTCTCCATGGCTATATCCTATACATAATCGTGATACTATGTTCTGTTGTTAGTAAACACAAATTTATGCCTAGGATGGAAGTATAAAGACGGGATAGAGGATAGGATGGATGGTGGTGGGGAAGAAATTCTTTGCAAACTAGTACTGGCTCCTCCACTTGACCAAATTGACTAGGTGGTCAGCTCTCAGGACACGACCCTCCGACCAATGCATGATGAGGCTATACCCATGGCACCCGGAAAATCTCTTGACGATAAACCAGATACCCGGACCCCTCCATAACAAAAGAAGAACGGCATGCCTTCAAACCTTTCCCAGACAACTCCAGTATCGAACACCTCCGGAACTACTTTACTGGCTCTAGAAGGGTTAATCTATTTCGTCCCTTATCAAGACTCTATTCACGGTACAAAGTGGCGTAAGCTTGTGACAGGCAGATCCTTCTCCCACGTGACCGACCTAGCGTTACAGACCACCTCTAGAAGCCGACTTATCCCCACCCTTGTAAGAGATACGTTTGCTTCCAGGTCGATAGGATTAAAAAATGTGATGATGCTGCAGGAATCTCTCCGCAGGAAGCCATGCCTATGCCTCCATCCACACTACCTTGCCGGTAACTCGAGATGCTTTTGGCCAAGACGCCTCCGTCAGCGAACCATGCCCTTTCATACAAATTGGCACCTCATTTCATACGATCCTTCGCGCCCAATCACTCGACACCGTTCCACGAAAGGGAATTGCTTCCAGAACCTCGTGTGACCCGATCAGTCTATGGTGAGCATCCTCCAACATGACAATGCGGAAAGACCCTTACCGGGGGACCACCAATTGTGTGTATGTGTGGCCTCGGTGTCGACATCACATTGTTCAATCATAAAGATTTAAAAAACGTAATTCAACAAGTAAGAATTCAGCAGAGTACCTGTTAGTTTTATTTGTTTCATATTTTATATCGTAATTCTGTTCTTCTGCTCCCTTGTCTAAAGATGTTCAGCTGCTCGGGTTCCAGGTAATCGCCTTCAATTTGATATGTCGTACTCTCGAGACGCTCCCCATTTGGTTGACTGTATTCTCTATGTCAGGTTCATTTGTGTCAGCTCGGCATCAGCCGTGTGCCGAGAAAAGGTCACTGTCCAGGGTGGTAACTGGTAACATCTGTGAAATATGCCTAGTACCTATTCTGGGATAAATAGTACATCAATCTACTCGATACAGACACTCATGCAATTAACTGTCCAATATTCGCGTTCTATTCACACCACCGGCAATCAGCAGGACCTGTAATTTATGTTATAAATTTCTTACCTTACCGAGCGCGATTGTCAATAACCCTCCCGTCGGGAATATACTACGACAGTTGTATGTTAACTCCACTTTCCATACCTCTGGGGAGAAAAAAAACCCTTCCTACGAAATCTTTATTACTCGTAACTAACATAGCCTAAATGTTGTGAAATTAATTTCCCCCTCTCATAAACTATCAAGAAGGTACCTTCAATTCGTTAACAAACTAAATTTTGTCCCCGTAACCCGTCTGTTGTGACTACTTAGTTTTCCGTATTCTAATCAATGATTCTGTAGTCCCTGTCCTTTATTACCTAAACACTATCCCCTACTGTAACTGTTTTAATTACGGGGTTTCTCTTTTATCAATGAATTTTTATTATTATTATTATTTTAATCGTTGTACTGTCTTTTAACTGAAGGATGGAATGTTTTCTACTGGGTTATTAAGATTATTGTTATATTTTTTCCCTCCATATAATGAATGATTCGTCGCAATTACTATTTATGTAACCAATCTATTATGTGATTACATTTCAATAAAAGTCTAGGCATGTTCACGAGTCGACTTAAAAGTAGCATAAACAAATAAATCGACTTAAATGTTACGTCCTCAACACGGCTAGTCCAGTGGCGGATTTTTTTGAGAAACCTAGATTTAATAAATATTTCCTGATCTTCATTCGTCTACTGTTCATGTGTATGTTTTCTGTTGGTATCCTTTTGTAGTTATGTAATTTTAAAACCACTGTAGGTAAGCATTAACACTGAGTCTGTATTTTTTTGTTATAATCTCGCAGATCTCGTTCAGCAAAGATATATTATTATTATTATCATTAATTATGACAGGAGTCCAACACTTTAATCAAGTCTCTATTCCCAAATATAAATGTTTATCGCGCGGCAATCGCGAAGTTTAACAATTGTTATCCCTTTTTAGTAAATAACACAACACCGAACTTCTTTATCTTACACCATAAATTACTGCACAATCTTCACTGAAGTTAGTTTCAACAAACAAACACTTCTCGTTTTCGCTAAGTCCACAACGAGCCACAACACTCTTGTTCCGCGCGTTTAATCCCCCGTTTACGTCCCTTCGAAATCCCACGACCAGCCTGTTCTCCGACTCAAGGATCTCTGTCCCTTCTACCCTCTTTCCATCTCGTAGGTCCCATGTCAAACCTACTTTCCAACGTTTTTTACATTAATTATCACTCATAATTTCTCGGAGTTATGTGAACTGCACTCAGAAAAATACTTGAATTTGCACATAATTTAAAGTTCTGACAGGACATTAATTTTTATTAGTTTCACTAATTACTTTCTTGAATCTCGTGCACGTAAAATCAAGAGATAAATTCAGCTTTAATGATATCCCACTTGAACGAAGATATTGGCCGCATCTTGATCTTGACAACCCACTGAAATACAAGGGATCGAACACATTTTTTATCTGCGTTAACTGAAAGACACAAAAATCCAATCCGAAACCTTAGCTTTTCTAACCTATTCCTTGCAAAACTCCCGACCCTAGATTTGAAACCAATCGTTGCCGACTCCGTTCTCTTTCCTACAAAACGCGATTTATGACTCAAGCGAAATGGTTTCTTCCACTTAAAATTACTATCCCCTAAAACGTGGGACAATATTTTGTTCTAAATCCACCAAGAGGCATCAGATTTGGCCCTTTCCTGTGATTGATGGGACGCCCCTAATATGGTTCGATACCTATTCTGATTTGTTGAATGCTTTCGTTACCCCAGTGGATAAATCCTTCTTCGAAAAGCCAGCCCCAATTGCTGCAGACCCCTTTAATTCCGCTATCGAATCTACCCCACCGGTGTCGGTAGTATGCTCGTATTTGTTATTAAAAAAAAATTATTCGCCAACCATCCGACAAAGCAGGTTCATCACAGTGTCACGGACAATACAATTAACATATTCGAAAAATATGTCATTCAGCCTATTGCTGTTCGAAAAATTAGTCTTTCGAAAAACTGAAATTCGATAAATTGATTTTGAACAAATTGTTTTCGAAAAATTGAATTCGAAAACCGTGTATGCTCCCCTGATTTGTTAGGACTTGGAACACGTGCTCTGAGGATAGGGTCCTAGAAAGTTGTACATAGTTTAATCTACCGGTATATTTGACAACCTAATGAACTCTCCCGATTTCCATCAAATAATAATTGAAAATCTCCTACCACCACCACTGTTAGAGGAAAATGTTGCTTTTGTCGTGATGGAGACTTAGCCAGTCGAGGAATTAAACACGCGACGCCCGGGTGGGACCCACACGGGATGCCAACTCGGTCACTACTGCCAGGCTGGACAAAGGAGAAAATTTTTATTCATAAGTCCAGAAAATGTGTTTCGTAAAACTTACAGGAATTAGCAGTAAATATTTCAAGTTTGAAAAAAATTGTTAACTCTGTGTTAAGATTTGTGTGAGAATCCTTTTCTTCAACACAGGTATACCCTAGTGAGACAGGCATCGAATAATGTAATACAAACATACCTTTTATAGATAAATAAATTTAAAACACTCTCAAGTACTACAATTTTATACCGCTTATAAAAACTGTATTCGAGGGCGGTTATCCATTTTTTTATAAAGGCTAAAGAAGCCTCGTTTGAGTTGTACGATCGGAAATAAAAGGAGAACGAATACATCGGGATTATCGGGAACAAGCCTTTTATATAAAAAATAAACTACTACCATAAAATACTGCGATGTCGTAGTTTCAAAAACAAAAAACATTAGTGTCATCTGACCGGGCAGCAGTAATCTGCATTACCGACGTAAAACTTGTCGGTAATCAAAGTAGATAAAAAAAACTACAGGTGTCAGTGACTGCACTAATTCAGTTACAGATTCTGACATCCCGTTCGTATTCAAAAGGGTCTTGGTAGTACTATTTTCAAAGGAAATGGCAGTGTTCTATTGCGGGAACAATAGTCAACTAGTCACAGTTGAACTAACTGCTCACTAACATCTTCAACGTTTAATCTTTACTCGCCTAAACACATTTTAAAATATTGATATTAATTTAAGTGAATGAATTATTTTACACCTCAGATATTGGGGAGTATCTTCAGGTATACGTGAAAGGGACATAACCAAAATTAGATCACTATCGTTCTTCTTTACGATTGAAATTATCCTAATAAAATATTATACATATATTTTGTCGCTTGCATGAACTCAAAAACATTCAGGTCACAAATAAAACTAATTTCCACCACTGCAACATATCCTGCAATTACGGAGATTGAATTAATGGATACTAAACTTATGAAGCAATTATGTTATTGGTGTCATTTTGGGAGGAATGCAGATCCGGGCACCGTCTGGAAATTTAATAAAAAGGCACTTTCTAGATGAGAAAAGTGTGGAAAAGCAGAATAAAACAAAAATTGAGGGAGATACAACCGTTCAAAGTATTTAAAATTTCACTTTACAAACTGATATTGACAGTTCGCCCGCGTCCGCCCGCCATTTTTTTATAACCTAATACGCTAAACATGGTTTGTGATAGAAAAGAAAGTGCCCCCTTCGTAGCGCCTGCTCGCGTCACGGCAAAAAAACATCCCAGTTTTCAAGTGGTTTAGCGGCTACGCTAGGTTTGTGTAATATGGTTTGTGATTTTGGCGTACTATTAATTCTGTATTAGGTCTGGGATCCAACATAAGCAATGAAAACATGGCGAACGAACTGTCAATATCAGTTCGCGAAGTGAATTTTTAAATACTTTGAACGGTTGTATCTCCCTTAATTTTGCCGAGCGCGCCTTAATTTATTTTTTATTCATCTTCTCCACACTTTTCTCATCTAGAAAGTGCCTTTTTATTAAATTTCCAGACGGTGCCCGGATCTGCATTTCACCCGTCATTATTTTTGATTTTATTATTAGAACATTTATAGAAATCAATCAGGTAATTGATTTCATAAAATTCAATCCTTATAAATATAAATAAAAAGAAACCCGTGTTTCGCTACCCGCATAATTTTCATCCCAACGAGCCACTACCACCCACCGGTGGTTATGGTGGTAGATAGTCCTTTGTGTCGCATCGAAAGAAAGAGAGTTTGGTGGGGTGGCTGTACGAGGGTGGAACTGGCTGACGTGTGCTTTGCACATTGCTTTGTAATGTAAAGGCCGCATTTGCTTAATATTGTTTCACAATAGGCCCGCCGCGCCGAATGTGTCAGTGAGTCTGGAAGGTTCCAGAATGTCTGTGAAGATTCTCGAATGTTCTTGAATGTTCTGGATGCAGAAAGTTCAACAAGGTTCTAAAAGGTTCCAAACTGAGTGGCGGAGTGTGTCGGTGAGTTTTGAAGGTTCCAGAACGTTTTGGAAGGTTCACTGATGCCCTAGAAACTTCTGGAAGGAGAAAGTTCTTGAAGCTTAACTTTGTATAGAGTTGTACAGTGATAAAGTTTTTAGAAGTATTTAAAAATATTTTTTGAAAATAGAATGAATCATACATTAAGTAAGTATGTACACATTGCTAAAGACCTGAAAAATGACGTGATTTTGACAAGGTTGAATAGCCTTAAAATGGAACGCAGCTAACTTCATAAAATATCGGAGACGTCTACTAATATCTACAGGAATTACAAAAACTGAAAAAAATTGGACTAATATCTATGAGAATCAAAGTGTTGACGAATATCTACAGCTCAAACTGTTGATTAATATCTATGAGAACCAAAGTGTTGACGAATATCTACAGCACTGGCAGAGGTTGGATTTGCAATTATGTATAGCATATTGGAATAACGTAATATTGCGTACGCAGTTTAAAAAACTTAATTTATGTAAAAAAATGTATGTAAAAATCCCTAATATCGGACTATTGGACACATTTAGCTGATTAGTCCAACCTACGCTCTGTAGATATTAGTTCAACCTACGCTCTGTAGATATTAGTCAACACTCTGAAGTTTGTAGATATTAGTTCAACATATAAGCTGTAGATATTCGTCCGATATACAGGCTGTAGATATTAGTATCTGGAGTCAAAATATCACATAGTCATCACGTCATAAATTTTTTTTTAATTAGTTGCTTTTACTAAAAATAACGTGAGTTTCGAAATACGTCACATTTTTACATCACTTCATAAACCCTGTTCAACTCTCTTACCGACATTTTGGGTTGCCAAAGTCTGCTTCACTTGGTCATGTTCCAATTGGTTTTTAGATTTCATAGACAACCAAATATGACATTTTCTAGAAGTACCAACCGTACAAAATATTTTCTTTAAAAAAAACAAAAAAAATTTAAGATACCTATCTATATTTATCCGCTGATTCTATGAATTTTTTTTTTAGAATGAATTTGCGGAATGGGAAAACCTCATAATACGGATGATGGATTTGAACCCAAAACATTTAGACCAAAATTAAAACTAGTTTCCACCACTTCAACACATCCTGCAATTACGGAGATTGAATGAATTGATACTAAACGTATGAAGCAATTAGGTTATTGCAGTCATTTTCTTTGACTCTTATTAGAACATTTATAGAAATCAATCAGGTAATTGATTTCATAAACATAGCTCTAAAAAAAGCCTAGGAATCATTGGTGCGCAGTTCCTGTATATTGTTAATACCCACAAGTCATGGCTGGATTTGTAGGAGGCGATATGCCAAATACTGCAATGGCTCTAAGAGTTTCATCAACTATTGAAATAAGAACATCTCGATTTAAACGAGTGAAGGACAAATTCTTACAAGCAAACTCAATCGACAGCGCTCTGACTCCAGTCATGTTGCTTGGACAACTTTTGGGATTGCCGTTAAAATATTTTCGCGAAAATGAAGCCTGGAAAACCAAACTCGTTACGTTTCTAATGTTGGCTTTATTATTCAATTTCATTTTCTGTTACGTAGCGATGTTTGAAGAGATGGTTTATGAAAAACTTACCGAACCCTTCCTTCCTCTAAAGTATTCAAGTAAGATAAGGCTTTCTATCAATCTCATCTCAGTCTCGTGTCTTTACTTTGCAACATTTTCTGATGCAGCCCGTCACGGTAACAATATGAAGTATTTGGACGCAATTGTTGAAATGTTTATTATATCCGGAGTTGATCTTCATTACGCCAAAATAAAAAATAGAGTTATTTGTGCGCTGGTAACAAGATTCGTATTTTATTTTTCCATTTGTCTGCTGGATTATTTGGCTTGGACAGGGGAAAATAATGATAGCAAAATAATCGTCATAATGGAGATGTACATTTCATATTTTCCTGGCTTCCTTTCGACTGTTGTTATCTTAAAGTTTTCCAATTTAGTGATGGTAGCCAATAGCAGTTTGCAGATTATTAACGCGGAACTAGCGCTCATCTTCAAGAAGAAGCTAACACCGGAAGGAAAAGCAAAGGACTGTAACATGCACGTTAAGAAAACTAGGACACGTCAAATGGAGACTTTAAGGCAAATGGAAACGCGTGAAAGTGATTCAATAGTCCTTCAAAGGTTAACTATGTTCTGGAAGGCTTATGACAAGACGTGTGACTATGTTGTGAGTGTTAATGCCGCCTATTCAATGAAGCTTCTGATCATCTTCACGTCGTCATTTTCGAAAATCGTTTACAATCTGTTTCTATTATTTGCATCATTGGGCTGGACACTGCGAGTCACAAAGCAACCTTTGACTTACCCCCTATTGACATCTTCCATCTTGTGGACCATTGTGTATACTGACTTGTGTTTTACGGCAATTAAAAAATGTTCAGAATGTAAAGATTTGGTAAGTGAATTTCTGGGTTAGTTACATACTTTTTGTTAAATTACTTTTTAAATAACATTCAATATTGCCTAATTTCTGTGGGAAGAGAGACAGCAACCCTTACAGAAAATAAAAATACTATGAATGTAACATTTCACGACGACAGTGACATTGCGACCATCACTCCCAATCGCCTCTTCCTTCGCAGAGCTCTCACTCCAGAAGACAGGTGTAAACTTGAGTGGCAATCGGCTGACTTGAGAAATGCCATCTCGTACACAACGCCATTGAAAAATAGCCTGGGTTTTCACTGCTTCGTCAACGTTAAGCGCACACAATAATATTGGGGTTTGAGAGGAAGGAGTATACATGGGCCTTGAAGAGACTTGTGTTGTAGGAGAGAAGAAACACCGAGGCCGACAAGTCATTACACATCCGTGCTTTTGAAATCATGAATGAGTCGTTAAAACACCCGTTCTCATGTGAAAATTGTCAATCAGACGTAACCGGTCCAGCTATCAATCTAATTAATCATATCTGTCCAACGGAAAACAACATGTTACCTATATTATAAAGGCGAAAGTTTGTATGGATGTATGTTTGTTACTCTTTCACGCAAAAATTACTGAATGGATTTTAAAAATTCTTTCACTAATAGAAAGCTACATTATTTGCGAGATCTATAGGCTAAATATATTGATAAGCTCTGGCGTTATGAATAATCTATGGCGTTATGAAATTATTTACCATACGTTTTCTGTCCATAACAAAATCGATTTATTGCAAACGTCAGAAAAAAAGCAAACCAATTGTCGTCTTGAAAACGATGTTTTTTTTAATTAGGCAATTCACCCTAAAAAGAGTGCTTTGTTGGCGTCGTACTTAATAACTACCTCTAAAAATGAATCACCGAAATGTATGTATGCGCATAAACCCGAACGACTGCACCAAATTGGATAATTCTATTTTTTTTTGTTTGTTATTTTGTATAAAACTACCGTTGAGTTCTGGTATTATGAAATTTGTATAAAAAATTATAATAGGTGGCACGCGAGTTGTTTGAAAACTGAATGTATCAGGAATGAATGTGTAGAATGCGAGAGGTGAGAGGGGGGAGTGGGGAGGGGGTGTTGGGAGGGTGTTGGTGGAGGGGGAAAAGGGAGGGGGAAGAGGGTGGGGGGAGGGGGTTAGGGGAGGGAGAGGGGGGAGGGAAGGAAGGGAAAAGGGGAACGATGGAGGAGGGAGTGGGGAGGGGTAGGGGTGGTGGGAGGGTGTTGATGGACGGAGTGGTGTGGGGAGAGGGAATGTGGAGGGGTTGGGGGTGAGGGGAGGGTGGGTGGAGGGATAGAAGGAGGGGGTTGATGGGGGAGTGGAGTGGAGAGAGGGAAGGTGAAGGAGGCGGAGTGGGGTGGGAAAGGTGGGAGGGAAGGAAGGGGAAGGGGGAGGGGTAGAGGAAGGTGGGAGGGAGGTGGATGGGGGAGGGGTATGGGGTGGGGGGGGGGTCGGTGGAGAAGAAGGGGGAGGGAGAGGGAGTTTGATGGATGAGTGGAGTGGGGAGAGGGAAGGTGGAGGGGGGAGGAGTTGGGGGAGGGGGGAGGAGTTGGGGGAGGGGGAGGAGTTGGGGGAGGGGTGGGTGAAGGGGGGGAAGGGGGAGGGGGGTTGAGGGGGTAGTGGATTGGGGGGCAGGGGGGGGGGAGGGAGGTTGATGGTGGGAGTGGAGTGGGGAGAGGGAAGGTGGAGGAGGCGGAGTGGGAAACCCCTAATACCATGCGAGCAAAGCCGCGGGATAAAGCTAGTAGGAGATAAAACAGTCAGCTCGAGAGTATAAACTGTGGAGTTCCACAAGGATCCATACCGGGGCCATTTTTATTCCAAATGTACATAAATGACATATGTCAGTTAAAACTACATGGTGAAATCTTCTTATACGCAGATGACACGGCAATATTTTACTTCGGCAAAAATTTATAAATTCTCTTTGAACAATCAAAAACGGTTCTTTTAATATACTAAACGGATGGCTAATAAAAAATATTTTAACAATCAATGGTTATAAAACCGGTTTAATGATCCTAAGATCACCTAAAAGAATAATACCGTCGCGTAAACCATTATAAATTGAAGAAAGAGACCTACATATTCTAGATAGCGAAAAATACCTGGGCTTATAATTGATAAACATTTGACATTTAAACAACACGTAAAAAAACTAAAAGCAAAAATCATCCCATTAATTGGTGTATTTGATAGAATTGCTCATCTTCTACCAACAGAGGTAAAGAGGGGATTATACTTTAGCTTAATCCAGTCCCACCTAAATTATTTAATAGAAATATGGGGTAACACATACATTACGTATTTAAACGACTTACAAATAATACGGAAACAGGTTTTTAAAAAACTTTTCAATTATAACCCAGACACTCCCACAAAAAAACTATACCAGGAAATAAACCTTCTGAAAATAAGAACATTATACGAATATAACATATGCCTTTCAATCTACAAAATACAAAATGGACTTATACACACAAACACAACATTTATTTTATTTATTTATTTAAAGTTTTTATTCTAGCAGGACTGGGTCTGCCATATTACATAAACAACTATAACCTAATTAAAACTAAAATGAAAACAAAATTCATCAAACAAATAACAAAAAATAAGCATAAAATTAAAATAAATAATAATTAAACAGAATTAAAAATAAAAAGATATTCCAGGATTGTCCATCAGGGAGGTCGCCTCATCATCTGCATCCATCGCTCATTTATTGGGGAACTGAGCCACTCGGATGCTGCCACGACAATGATATTGGTTGAAGTCCGTGTCCTGCTCCAGAAGCTGGCTAATCGGTGGCGAAGTAAGGCTGGGAATGAGTGCACCCTCCCCTCGGTGAACATCGTGGAGGCATTGCAGAACTCGGTATTGCATAAGTTGCCTGTATGCATTGTTGTAGCACACCCTCAGTTTGTCCCATTGCGCTGCTGGGTATTGTGTCCACAGTTAAAATGTGTACAGGGCAGTGCAGTATGTCTTGAAGAGTAATTTTCTGACATCGTCGCTACAGTGGTAGAACCGCCTTGAGAGCATTCCGGCCCGTATGTTAATTGCTCTTCTTTGTCGTTCCATATCTTCTATATCCTTCATGTCTTCGGTTAGGATATGTCCCAGATACTTAACCTGTGAGGCCACAAGCAATTCATTTCCTTCTAGATATATTGGAGGAATATTTGATGGCTCCTTATTGTGTTTGAAAGTGACGATGACTGACTTTTTAGAATTGTACAACAAGTTATGAGAGTTTGCGTACTCTTCGCATATTTGCACAAGTCGTCTCACCGCTTTAATCGAAGGTGCAAGCAGCACCATGCCATCGGCATAATTAATGTTATTATTTCCTTGTCCGCAGATATGACAACCGATTCGTGTATCGTTCAACTCTTGTAAGAGGTCGTTGATGTACACATTAAATAGAGTTGGAGACATATTTCCCCCTTGCCTGACTCCGCTTTTAAGGAATAAAGGTCTTGAAGAAGCACCTGCCCATTGAATGTGATTTTCCTGTTGTCCGTACCAAATAGCCAGCATATTGACCACTGCTGCTGGAACATCTCGCTTTATGAGTTTTTTTCATAATAATTGATGGGAAACATGATCAAACGCCCTGCTTAGGTCAAGAAAACACCCATAGACGGTGGTTTTTCTTTTTTTGTAGTAGGCTATTGTTTGTTTTACTCCATAAACGTCTAGCCTGTAATTGTTATAAATAAATATACAAATTATATACAAATAAATATCGGTTGATGAGGCGCTCTTGAAGCCGAATTGGTTGTCAAGGGTAAATATTTTCTCTTTGACTAGCGCGAATAAGATTTTTTCAAATAGTCTCGAAAGCATTGTCGCCAAGGAAATCGGTCGGTAATTTCCTAATACCGGTGCATCCAGTTGATTGGATTTCAGTATTGGTACGATAATAGTTTTGCTCGTATCCATCGACATATATGTGTGTTTTGGGAAGCTTGAGTACAGGGCGGCTGGAATAGTATGAAGTTGATCTACTGCGTATTTTATGTGCTCAATACCAATGGCGTCGTATCCTGGACTTTTACCGTGGGCGGTTTGCTTAATTGCGCTTTCAATCATTTCAGGAGTAACATTCATGACCAGGTCATCATTGGCCGCAGGTGGACATGTCATTATCGAAGGTTTTGTGGTATCTCCTTGATCCTCGCTTAAAGAAAAAAGTCTCTAAATTCGTTGGCTATGTTTTCATCACCCATAATGTTGTTGACGCATGGTGGAACATTGCTCTTGGCTTTCAGCACAGTTGAAGTTTTTTGCCAAAACTTTCTGAAATCTTTGTTATGCATAGACGTAGCTATGCTATCCATTCGTGCTTTGTTTTCCGAGTGTTCTTAACTACTTAAGTTAAGAAAGCGAAATATTATATTTCTTTTAACTTAATAAAAAAAAATCGCTTAGAATGTGGGAATCTGTCAAACAGACCATAGTCCGTTTCTGCTCAGAGACAAGTGTTTTTCAAGTATTTGGCAGCCACCTCTGGACTGCCAGAGGTGGCTGCCAAATTCAAGATTGGAATGAATCGTAGAGGAATTTCTCTTCCTCCAATTTCACCTTGACTTATGTGATAATGGTATTCTTTCAGGCAGGAAAAACAGCCGCCATCGTTAATAAAATGATGATAACGGAAACAAACAAACGTATCGGAGATAAAGTAAGATGTTTATTTTTTTCCTATATTTGTCACTAGATTTTTTTTTTTTTTTTTTTTTATTTGAAATATACATACATATAACAGATTTACATAAGGAAAATACATGGTTCTTATAAATAATTACAAATAAAATAGTTTCTTGTTAATGAATCTACCCAATTTAAAAGAGAAAAAATTTCTCGTGTTTAAATTGGGGAGTCGTGTCATTACAGAAAAAAGATTAAAAAAAAAAAAAAAAAGATATACTTATATATATATTTTTTTTTAAATTAATAAACAAATAAAACTTATGAATAAAAACAAAATATTAAATAAAGAAATATACTAACGTAGCAGTTGCTAAATTAGATATACATGTAGTATAGATATTTTAAAAGTAATAATATACAATAGATGTAGTAAAAATAAAAATAATATTATTGCATTTCTCTTAATAGGTAGGTGTTGAGATGGTAAGTACATATAGTTGATTCTGACAATGGGATTAACTGATAATATTGCAGGAGTAGGTACATAATGTTATTTTACGACAATAATCGCTTACATTTCAGTTCAAAAGTTGATGAAATATTTTAAGAGGATATGTGCAATCAATAAGACTACATTAATTTATAATTTATTTTTTGTTAATTAATGATGGAGTTAAGTGATTAATTTTGAAATAAAGTACATAAAATTATAATTAAGACTTGATCAATTTTTACTAATTAGTACATTGTAATCAAAAAATATACGTAGAAATTCTTTCTTTGAAATTAAAACTTATAATTAGTGTTTGGTTGATCAAGCAGTTGTTTAATTAGTGATTTAAAGACTTTATAATTTTCTTCGGATTTGATTTTATATGGGAGGGCGTTAAAAAATTTTATACCTTGATAAGTATAATGTTGTTGAAAAGCACTCGTATTAAATTTAGGGATTTCTAGATTACCACGTGATCTTGAACGGTTACTTATTTTTGTGATTGTTGTTGTAGAATTAAAATGATCTTTGTGTGTTTGTAACAGAGTGTTCTTTTTGAAAATTTTATTTAAACTGAGTACCCTAAAAGAATTAAATAGTTGTATTGTTGGAAATAAAGATGGTTTACGTGTGATAACTTTTAGAATCAACCTCTGTACCCTTTCTACAGCTTAAGATAAAAAAAATAAAAAAAGATAAAAAAAAGATAAAAAAGATAAAAGATAAAAAGATAAAAAAAGCTTGGCAGCCGGTGGTCTAGATTTGATGCACTAGATCAGTGTTTTTCAACCTGTGGGTCGCGACCCCTTGGGGGGTCGCGAAGCCTCTACAAGGGGGTCGCAGGGGGTCCAAAGTAAAATATAAAAAATAAAGCTCTAAAATATTTTTATTATGAAAATATTAATTATAGGACATTTTGAAGTTAACATGAAATTTAAATTATAAAATTTCTATGGGTCAAAAATCCGTTAAGTCTCATACACATTAATGTGAATCAATTTCGTCAATCAATTTCTGCCATCGCGGATCTGTTTTTGCAGATAAGTCGTTTTCTAAATTTAATCGATTCCTCTGTTTGTTTTTAATTTGGGCCATTGACGAAAACGTCAACTCGCACAAGTAAGAGGTGGCAAATGGAATCAAGCACTTCAGAGCTTCTGTGGTCAATTCTGGGTATTCTAATTTTCTTTTTAACCAAAAGTTATCCAATTTAACAGACTTGAACAGTACAGGCCTGTACGTTGTACGAATGGGCGATAGCTCTACCTACTATTCCTTGGAGACGTTTGGCGAATTAGTTTGACAACAATTTCCCTGACATGTCCGAAAATTTTGCGGTCTGTCAAAGAAATTGGAAATTGTCATGATTATACAGGCGAAATTCTCTAGCAACCCCCTGTTTGTTGGTGTACACTAGGTGTCATTCTTTTTTCATTTCATTCAATTTGCGATTCCTGAATTTCTCTAGCCACCCCCCCCCCCCCTCCAGGAACCATAATCAGGTAAATTTGCAGGCGAAGGGTAGGGGGTCGCGAAATATTTTTTAATTATTATAAGCAATAATTATCAGCCTGAAACACTCATCCACATTGAAAAATCTTCCGAGAAAAGATACATGACGCCAACGGGACTTGAACCCGTGTCCTCTCGATTGCCGGTCGATTGCTCTTGACCACTGAGCTATGGCGGCTTATCTCGTACCCGCCAAATGATTCAATATATACTAGTGTTTCATTCAACAATTACTGCTTATTATATTTTTTTCCACCTGAAAACAACCAACTTTATTTTAAGCAATCGAGAGGACACGGGTTCAAGTCCCGTTGGCGTCATGTATCTTTTCTCGGAAGATTTTTCAATGTGGATGAGTGTTTCAGGCTGATAATTATTGCTTATAATAATTGTTACCCTTTGTGCTATGCATAAAAAATCTTGTCTTAAAAACGTTAGTTTTACAATTAAAAATAATAATAAATATTTTTTACACAATAAGGGGGTCGTGCCATGAAAAAGGTTGAAAAACGCTGCACTAGATTATAGGTTACCAACCTTTTTTTGCCCACCGCCTACTTTGAGATTTTTTTTTATCTAGAGTCCCCCTATTTCAGTCGATTAAAAATGTATTATTTAAGAAGAAGATAACTATAAAGACCCAGATAAACAGAAAACGATAATGGTCGCAACTGGGACACGAAACCAGAACCTCTCGTCTAACCGGGACTTGTGCGTTTACCAAATCCGCCATTGCCACCTTCTGTCAAACCGTCATATTAGTCAATTTCATATTTGAAATTTTAGAATTAACTATATAATAATAATATTTCTTTATTCCAGGATGTGGGGAGGATAATGCAATCCCACACGTCCCATATAGTTTATTATTTTAAACTATTTTTTTCGATATTATGGGCAACTACCCTTTTTATTGGAAACAATCATTCTAAGAATTAGTTTGTGAGCTAGATAGCGTCTCGGATAAATATGTCCGATTTTTATTACCATTGACTTTTTTATTTAAACCCCCATTAAAAATTTATTCAATTGATTAACGAGAGTGTATGTGAAAACTTAACTAATTAAAAAAAATTGTTCATGGAAAGAAATATACATTGTTTACACAGCCTGAGAGGGTAGTTTATCTCATGTGCACGACTGTTTTGTTAATAATGTTTGAACGAAATTTGGAATTTTTCTAAAGTATTTTGAATGTTTTGTATATAACTTATTTTTGAATATTCCCTTTAATAAAAACTAGATAAAATTACCTTTTAGATTTGTGTACTTGAAATATACTTTAGTTTTTAAAAAATGTCATATTGTAAGATTCAAACACGTCAAAAAATGGAAAAAAAAATCTTTCCAAAACATTTTTGATCACAATGAAGAGAAATTAAAAAAAAAAAAAACAAAATTACACAGTCCTTATATATAATGAATTTGGAAGGAAACTGTCACCTTACTTTTTCTTGAAAATGACACTTAAATTTGGGTTCATTGAACCAGTTTTCTCAGGGACAAACAACCACTGACAAACTATTTAAATTAGTATGTTTGATGATGATATTATCATATTGTGGAATAACGAATAATACTGGTCTCACACGAGAACTACACTCTCATAATATAATATGTGAAAAATACTCTCAGTATCGCCCTGGTGTAAGACCACCAATATAAGCGTATAGGAGAGTATAGGTGTCATGTGAGACTAGCTTTAATGTGCTTTGCAGCTCCACCTGTTTTCAACCTACATGCTTGACCGGAAACCAAAATTTGTCGTCCTAGGACTCTTCCCCATAGACAACACTCTGCTGTTTATTGTACGTATTTTGTACGGTTTTTCATTAGTACTTTGGACAGTGTAGAATAAAAAGAAATTATTTTTTGCCTCCACATCCTTAATTATTATTATTTTTAATTGTTCGCCTTCCGTCTACCCTTCCCCTCTTGAGTCCCCTTTCTTTGCCGCGTTCCATCTCCCTCTTCGCCGGCTTTCCCTCACTGCTATTCTGCTTCCACCCATCCTACGAACCTTTCCCTCCCGCGAACCCATCCTTCTTCGTTCCAGATTCCTCTCTCCTTCCCCCCCCCCCCGCTTTCTTTCCTTGCCGCTTAAGGCACCGTAACCACGCTCAAAAAAAATAAGATGGAGAGATATGTAATTACGAATGTTAGAGGAGAGCGCTTATATTTAAAGCAATAAAATCGATGCGAGAATTGTGAAAATGTTTAATAAAACACGACTTGTTTAAAAAAGAGCAAAAAATCTCTTGGGGGCTGTCTAAAACAGCGTTTTAAGAAACACTCTGAAATTTTTCATACATATTACTTGAATACAACAGAAACAGACTTGAAAATAAAAAATTTCGTGGCATACTTTGCGATTTTTTCTATCGAGGGAATTTCATATAATTTGCGTTTCGGCATGGGGAATGTCTAGATATTATCTTCAAAATTAATATATATATATTTTTTAAGAGCTCATAAACTTCAAATGTTTAAGGGAGATATGCAAGAATTCGGTAGAAAATCAGGTAGTGGCGGCTTATACTACATGAAATAAACTATTATTTTTTTTTAAAACAACTTGTGCACCACCCTTGACAATTTTTTTTTTCATAACGATACCAGAATACTTAGAAACCTTCCCGAGCGAGTGCACAAAAACTCACCAAAGGTTTGCCGCTATAAGGTGGATATTATAGGAAATAATTTCATAACGCCAGAGCTTACCATTATTTATAAAAAACCATCGAGGGCTAATCTTTTTTTTTACATTGACCCCACACACCCACACAAGAGGCCCTGAGGAGGGCTTGCGCACTTTAAATCACCAAAGTTTCATCGCAATCGGATGAATGGTTTAGGAGCAGTGATAATGTATAAATAATATGTAACACTATTTGCACGAATAATCTAATAACTCTTTTTCGTTATTTGTTTTTGGGGTGTTATGCAGTGTTGCGCTACGTCCTTCGGTCGGCAAATCATGATGGCGACACGGTATCGCTTCAAAGTAAATAAGCACACACTTGACCACTAAAAATTACACATCTACCGTATCTGCCGGATCTGCCCTGATGATGGACACTGCGACGATGTCCGAAACGTTGGCTAAAGAAGGATATTTTGGCCGTGAAAATATTAAAACGTATCCAATCCAATAACTCGATTAACCTTTTTGCAGATGGCGGGTTCTGCTACCACATATTTGGTGATTTTAGCACAGTTTTACGTTTCCGATTAAGAAGAAAAATAACGTTATTATTGATCACCAAATAAATAACTATATTGACACCACGAGGTGTTGATAGCCTGCCAACTTTTTAACATATTGTTATCAAAATTAATATTGAAACAATTTTGATATTTGTTTCTGCACTTGTGTAATGTAACACTATATATAATATAAGTATGTGTAACACTATTTGCAATTTGAATAATCATGATTAACCTTTTTGCAAATGGCGGGTTCTGCTACCACATATTTGGTGAGTTTAGCACAGTTTTACGTTGCCGATTAAGAAGAAAAATAACGTTTGTATTGATCACCAAATAAATAACTATATTGACACCACGAGGTGTTGATAGCCTATCAACTTATTAACAAATTGTTATCAAAATTAATATTGAAGCTAGTTTGATGTTTGTTAGTGCACTTGTTTCTTATGAATATTATGTGCCCTCTATATTATTATGATATTGCAGCATGTTTTATTAATTTCTGCATTTTATTTTGTACCTGTAATCTAGATATTAAATAAAGGGCACCATTTGTTATGTCAATCATTATATTTCCAATCCACTCCTTTTATAATATTACAAACAGAAGAAAGGTTCGTTCACAAGTTGTTGTTCTATGAATTCGCAAATTTGAAGAAAGAAAAAAATTCTGTTTCTTAAAAGCAAAAGAAAAATGTTTAGTTGCTAAAAAAGGGATCTACAGATATCGCACTATTAAATTAACGAAAATTTTTACCATGGTAAAACAAGAATTTACTAATATCGATAAAGAAATGGAACCACAGAGTCATCGGTTGACAAATATTAGTTGTGCAAAAATCTGGATATTGTCATGGACCTTATACCTTGTCATTGACCTACATATCTACCCATAGTAAACTAACGAAGAATATTGATATTGATTGAAGTTTCCTTATTTATATTGATATCAAATAATAATTATAGAAAACTCTGCCATATATTCTGCTCCCTTAGGTCTTTGGGGGTTATGTGTTTATTGTGTAAGTGTGTAGATGGCAAAGCGAATAAGTAAGACGATTCAATACTTACAAGTTTATTAACACTATTTACAGACACATAAATCTCCAATTTAAATATATGCAATAACAAAGTAATGTGAAGGGCGAACAAATATTAAAGACCAGCGACTCCTGACCGAGAGTTAAAGCAGAATGAATCGTTAGTTTTTGATACAAGCGAGGCCAGTTGCTTGAGGAAAGGTCGGCATCCAATTGGTGCCTGAGGGACCAATCGGGTGGCCCGACGATGCAGATCAGTGTCCTTTGTTCGTCCTCCACAGGTCTATCTTAGATTTACAGACTCTAAGAAGCGTATACTTTGACCTTTTCCGATCCATAGCAACATACGGTATAGAGGGATGGGGTGGTTGTGCTGAATCCATTATTAGACCAAAAACTACTTATTGTTCAAAAACTAATTCTGAGAATTATATTTATATGTCAACCTACCCATCCCTCAATTGAACTCTGTGCCAAAATCAGCGTTTTCGATATTCGACAGCTATTTACTAAAACATGCATTTGTTATATACGAAAAATAACCTACTAATGGCTCCGCAACATCAAGCACACAACCGCTTGTCATGAAACCTGGTTTGCGTGGTCCCAAAAACTAATACCTCATTCGCTCAACGACAATTCTGGTTTATCGCTCCTAAAATATACAATGCTCTAAAATAAAGTCAAGTAATTTTAAATCACTTTATGTAGCACGTGTACAACATTGGATTTTCGAAAGGGGACGAGCGTACTTCAAAGAATACATGAGTTCTTAACACTATATTTTATTTATTAATTTTAGCATTTCAAAATTTTTATTTCCATTTTTATGTCTATTTTTCTTTAAACTATTTTTTTTTTCTCTTCGTTTTTCACTTAATCTTATTTATGTTTTATTTTATATATTAGTATAGAACATATGCGTTCTTAACACATAATCTTTACTATTAGTTTATGTATTTCAAAATTTGAATTTTCATTTTTATTTATATTTTTCTTTAAAATATGATTTTTTTCTTTATTTTTCAATCACTTTTATGTATTTCATAATTTTTATTTAGTATGTTTAATTATCTGTTTCAATAAAATGAAATGGTCCGATGCTCTGTAGGGAACCCGCTTGCACAGCGCGGGTGTAAACTGTGCGCCCTAAAGTTTAAGTTTAAACTTACGGAATTCAATACTTCGTTTGTGTGAAAGCACTATGAAACAATACATGAAAATAGTATTTTTCATATTTTTTAATGTAGCTATAACTCTGTGGTTATCCATTATAGAAAAATGACACAATTCAACTTTGTATAAACCACTTATAGGTATAATGCGTAAATCCGACCGGAAAAAATTAAAATAAGTATAAGCTTTCCCTGAAGAAGGAACGTTTGTTCCGAAACCGGTCGGATTTACGCATTATATAAGTGGTTTATACAAGTTGTACTGTTTCATTTTTCTAGTATTTTTTAATTCCTATTTAAAATATTTAATGTATGACTACCACAACACGGGCATTAGTCTAGTGTGGTAGCAAAAAAAAACAAAAAATCTGTAACCAATAAAATTTTATAAATTAAAAAAAATAAATAAAAATAAAATAGAACAGTAAATATCTTAGATAAATATTCATGCTAATATCAGTATTCAAATAATTATCAAAGTAATGATTCAACAGAACTTATTTGCAGTCTGCATTCCTTAATCTAAATTAAATAATAGACGTGCAGTTTGGCAATTAAGTCTAGAAATTTATTAAATTGGAACAAATTTTTTTCATTACTATGGCAACACCGAATTACTCGCTTTGTCCATGACGTTTCGCAGTGGCGGTTCACCACAAGGGGACCATGGGGACAGTCCCCACCAGTTATTCCTGAAACATACCAAGAAAAAATTGACAATTCTTTGTGACCACAAAAAATAATTAATGCGTTCTCAACATAAAAGTGTCATTGCGCTTAGAAATATAATCTAAAAAATTAATTTGGATAATTTTAGGCTTGAAATTTGAGAAGTTCCTGCGAACAAACGTGCGGCCTCTCTCCTTTCTTCCTTAAAGCATACTAAACTTAAAACCAGGGATATTCTGCCCAAAATAAATATTTCCCTAGATTTCAAGGTGAAATTTCCCTAGAATTTCCCTAGATTTCGGGGGTACCACCTCGGCAAGTCAAAAGTTGTGTCAGGGGGGGGGTGTCAGATGTCAGATAGTTGTTTTAAAAAGTTTTATTTTCTATGTACATAAAAAAAAAGTTATAAAAATTGTAATTGTAAAATAAATGTACTTACATAGAATATAAAACTTTTCAAAACAAAATACGTAATAATCATTGTGTAACACTAATCCTGTTATATATTAATTAATATGAAAGTTATCGGAACTTGGTAGATGTACTTATAATACTGTGCTTTTCCAAATAAGACACTTTTTGCTAAGTGAAATAATAATTTTAAAGTATGTATACACCCACCACTGAATTAGAAACGGAATTCCAAATAAAAAAAAAACACTTGGCAAAATAAAAATCAACCGCAATCACCGAAAAAATTAAACTTAAAACTTTAATTTAATTTTTTTTCATGGGTCCATAAAATGATACATATTCCTTCATTTAGATACATAAAATCATTTTGAGTTGTCAGTGATAAAAATAACATTTCTTGATAACAAAGCGTGTAAGTACACCAACAATTTATCAGATTCATGGGAATCCCAAAAAATATGTAGCTTTTAGAGAAGATTTATAATATTGTTTGCTAGTTTATTTTGTTTGTTTTTTTTATGTTTTTAAATTGCACTTGTAACATCTATTCTTACAAAACTTACAAATACAATAATAACAGTGCAGACTGTTATTATGCTGTAGTTTTTAAATGCATTTATTCAGTTACTTTTTTTTTAAATCCCTTATTTATGTATACTTAAAATATTCACTATAACCATAGAAATAAAAGTAAAAAATCTATATTATACCCACGCACAGGCATTGCCTTTGTGGGATTTTTTTGTTCATACATTAATTATATTAAGTTTTTTTATATACTTTTTATTATTTCATATATGACAATTCTGGTTCATCGCTCCTAAAATATATAATGCTCTGAGTACTGACATAAAGTCAAGTAATTCTAATTCTCTTTTTATAACACGTGTACAACATTGGATTTTTGAAAGGGGACGAACGCACTTTAAAGAATTCATGAGTTCTAACACTACATTTTAATTATTAATTTTTGCATTTCAAAATTTTAATTTCCATTTGTATTTCTATTTTACTTTAAAATGTTGTTATTTTTTTCTCTTAGTTTTTCACTAAATTTATATATGTTTTTAATTTTGATTTATATAATTATATGTTTTAATTTATACAGAACACTTGAGTTCTTAACATTTAATTTTTATTATTAATTTTTGTATTTCAAAATTTGAATTTGAATTTTCATTTTTACTTTTCTTTAAAATATGGTCTTTTTTTTCTCTTTAGTTTTAAGTATTTCTTAATATTTTTTGAAATGTTAAAATATTAAATGTACGACTACCACAACACGGGCTTAGCCTAGTGTGGTAGCAAAAAAAAACCCAAATATCTGTTACTAATAAAAAATATATGAAATAAAAAAAAATTAAAAAAAATAAATTTAAAAAAATGTATTATATGTACTGTATCAAAAAATTTCAATAAAAAAATAAAAAAAAATAAAAAAATATGATACCAGTGATATTGTCATATGTAATAAAAATTTTGCCAGAGTTCGAAATTTCCCTAGATTTTGTGCTAATTTCCCTTTTCCTTAAAAAGCATATTTTTCTCCCCTAGATCTAAGGAAATTTCCCTAGACATACCATCACTGCTTAAAACTAATACCATAAATATACTAATCCCACTAATACTAACGCGACCGCGACCGGCCGGCCACTTCGGACTCGACTCGACGCATAGGTAACTAGTTGCAGTATTTGGTATATCGCCTCCTACAAGCCCAGCCATTTCTTGTGGGTATTAACAATATAGAGGAACTGCGCACTAATGATTCCTGGGCCTTTTATAGAGCTATGTTTATGAAATCAATTACCTGATTGATTTCTATAAAAGTTCTGATAATAATCAAAGAAAATGACTCCAATAATTTAATTGCTCCATAAGTTTAGTATCAATTAATTCAATCTCCGTAATTGCAGGATATGTTGCAGTGGTGGAAACTAGTTTTAATTCTGGTCTGAATGTTTTGGGTTCAAATCCATCATCCGTGTTTTGTGGTTTTTCCAAAACGACAAATTCATTCTCGTAATTCAATCATGGAAACGCCACTAAATAGTATCAGACTAGATCCGGTTGTGCGTCTGCCTGCGAATTTAACTCCGGTTCGATAAACTCTGATTGTTTGTGTTCTTTTTAAATTTGTCAAGGGTTATGTCAATAATTCAGAAAAACGATAAGAAAATTATTTTTTATTGGAATACAAATAATTTTAATTTATAATAAAATAATTCCAAATGTGAACAGTTTTAACAAGAACTCAGACAAGCGACAAAGAACCTACCTATTATATAATATTTTAATCTTAAGAGGAAATACTAGCTGCGCTTTTCTATACAAACGTATTCCCCGTTTATCTCTCTGGATTTTGACCCTAGAGCAAAATTTTTTTTTACATAATATAGATATTGACCACTAGCGTGTCGGTACGTTTTGTTTTTTTTGATAATTTACTTCTCATAGAAGTTACGACCTTCCAAAAATGAATAAAATTGCCTAATTTAAACGCCGTCAAAAAACGTTCAGTATACAAACTAAACAATGTATTTTGAAAAAAAGCAAAACGTACCGACATAGAATATTTTCTTTTAATACAGTTAGTGAAAAAAAATTTTTAAATCCGTCCAGTTTTGGAGAAGAAAAATGGGGAATACAAAACATCGATTTCGAAGATTTTATTTAGGTATTTTCGGCCCGACGTGCAGGTGTCCCTTTCGCTCATTTCTCCTGAGGGGGGCCGGGGAACGTGGGTTTTGACAAATACATACATATAATGCGAAGTAGTGATGTAAAGAATTTTATCGGTAGACTAGTGTTGTCCTTGCCCGAGTAATCGATATTTTTTATTCGTTTTTTTTCTGTTTAGTGACTCATCGCGGTATACCAATACTGACCGAGCTTTCATACTAAAATTGTGCAAAATTAAATTTTTTTATGTCAAGTACTATAATAAATTTTCAATTTGGGAGGCGTTTTAGGTACCATCGCCCCGGGAACCATTTATTGGATAACCAACACCCCCGCCACTTGGTCACCGCAAGTGGTCCTCTATGTTTGGTGACAGAGCCTGGGTTCCCGGGTTCACGGATGAGGTCTGCATGGGTTTTGGTGGCGGATAATTTTGTCCACTTACTGCGTGGCGGGCCGGATTGGGAGAAACTGGAAGAGGAAGATCTTTTGATCTCTACAGCTGGACTCTCCACCATCATTTCATACTTTTACCTACCTTTTCCCTACCCAAAACTTCCTTTCCTTCCTTATCCTAAAAATACCCTCCACACAGCTTCTCCAATGATGTCCAACAACTTCTCCAACAAAGTCCCTGAGCGATTATTTTTCCTCGGTGCCTCCAATGTGAGGTTTATGTTTTTAAAAAAAATCTGTTTCAAATTTTTAGTTGAGAGTCGCTTACATTGCCTTCAGTGATTAATTGAAATTTTTTGTTTGTAAACACTTTATTGTACAAAATTTTTTACCACTATACAATGAATTTTAAACAATTTATGATTTAGATCTTTCTCTCGCCGGTAAATTTCTTGATATGCGACCGTCAATTGTTTCTGGTAAAAGGCATTGGTGGTAGAAGTTTTTCTAACAGTGGTTCAATTTTTTGCCAGATTGAATCGTCCCTTTCAATTTTTTCATACGGCAAACCTTTAGGACTCCACACGACAAAATAACAGTATTTACGACGAGTAATGTGTAACTGGCCTTGTACTTGGTAGAAGTAATTGTGATTCCGTTTTAATGTTGAAGCATTGTCTTCAATTTTACAGTTATCAATTTTTTTTGTTCAAATCCTTCTTCTGGTGACATATTTACTATACTATATGGGCATTTCACTTCAATTATAGAATCCTTGCCAAAAAGGCCATCCGGACTTGCCGCTAAAAAGTTTTTGTTTTCATCGATAAATAGTCCACAGGCGAATACCTCTAATTTTGTTTCTTTTGTAAATTGCTCAATTGCTTGGTTTTCATTTTCTTTCCCATAATTTGTGGCCATATTTCCTTTAAATGGCGAGTACAGTAGCGAGTTTAATACTCTCGCAACTGAAGTTTTTGGCCGTAGCTTACATATTTTTGTCCAAAGTTAGAAGCTGTAAGCCGCTTACGCCTTTCAATTGTCCACAAATTATTATTGCTTTGGCCCACCGTATTCCGTTCGAGTTCATCCTTATTCGATGGAGATAATTCTTTGAAAAATTCCTCTTTATCGTTTCAAATAATTCAGCTGGCATATCTGGATCTAATTCCAATTGACCATAATTTTCATCAGGCCCTGCAACTTTTTTTCTCTTTTCTGTCGTGTTTTCGTAATACCTTAGTTTTATTTTTCGACACCTCTGTATTGTCTCCTTCGAACGTCGTTTTCTTTCAATAAAATGCTTCGTGTAGTTGCCAGGACTGTGGCCTTGGATTTTTTTTGTATTCGTGAATGGGTTGTCATTTCACTATTCCACGAAGTTACTGCTCAAGAAGCTCAACTGCTGAAGTTATCCCATTTTTGTAAAATTTGCTCTTTTTCCGCCTATAAATTTGGCTATAACGTTGTTGAATTGCTCCACAGTGTTATTTGTCACTTAATAATAAGACTTTCTGCATTTGCTATTAGAGACGACAATAATTGTTGAATATCAGTCCATGTTCCACAATCTTGAAGATCGCTTACTAAATTTGGATCATTAGTATACTTCTCCGACTTGCAATAGTATGACGAACATTTTGTATGATCACCAAAAACATGGTTTGCGGCATTTTTTTGTCCATTTTCAGATTTTTTACTTTATCACTTTGTGCCGTGTTTTCTTGCTCTTTTCTGTAATTTACTGCTCAAACTATAGCTTTTCTCATACGTAAAACGTTTGCTTCAACCTTTTTCCTTATGTGAACTGGTACAAAGCCTTTAGCGTTGTTGGTTTTTTTTCTAAGTGCTTTTATTTTATTGCAAAAATTGCGAAGTAAGTGATTTTTGCACTTTTTTTTGTACTATGAAGTTGGGCCTGAAGCCTTGGGTTGAAGTTTCGCTAATATTGTCTTCATGTAATTAAATATTACAATTTAAGGTTTTATAAAGTTTAAAATAAAAATAAAAAATTTTGAAGTTTAAAAAAATTATATATTTGTTTCCTTTATTTCAAACTGACTGTAATAAATATTTAAAAAAAATGTGTAGGTAAATCTATCTATAGGTAAAAGACCAACATTTTTGATTGAATTTTGAAGGAACTAACACATCCTTTTTTGTATTTACTGCTTAAAGAAACTCAAAAATACAGGAGTACAAATCAAACCTCAGCAAGCGATATATCTAACATTTTAAACATTATTATTTACAAACATGTCAACTCACACGTATGATACACACAACACAATAAATCCATTTAGATTTAATTGTCTAATAAAATATGTAAGTGCTTTTATCTTTTTCGTTATCGTAATTTTAATTAGAAAAAAACTTAAGGTGGGCTATTTTTAAACCTTTTTTATCTCTACATATTATAAAGTAAAGTCCCCCGCGCCGTCTTTCTGTCTGTCTGTCTGTCTGTCTGTCTGTTCGCGATAAACTCGAAAACTACTGAACGGATTTTCATGCGGTTTTCACCAATAGATAGAGTGTTTCGTGAGGAAGGTTTACGTATGTAATTTGTCAAGGATTTGTGTAAATTGGTTGAAACATAACGATAATTGTTAGAAGTGTCGGAAAAATTCCAGCCGCCTGGTAGCTTTCATCGAAAACGCTGCCTAATCCTTTTGGGATATAACAAAACAACGCTTGGTGGGATATTCCTCTTTTATAGATCTACAAAAAAGTCCGTGATGGCATATATCTATCTTTTACTATACGCATTCTATCTTCTTATCTTATTATTCTTATCAATTGCATTTTAGATATAATGTGTATAGTAAGCTATCCGTAAAAGATAGATATATGCCTTCGCGGACTTTTTTGTAGATCTATAAAAGAGGAATATCCCACCATTAATTGTTTTGTTATATCCAGGGCTGGGCAGTATTTGAAATACTTGTAATTGAAATACGTATTTGAAATACAAATACGTATTTTGTATTTGTATTTCAATTACTTCCTAAAAATGTATTTTGTAATTGGTATTTCAATTACATGGGGCTGAGGTATTTTGTAATTTGTATTTCAAATACTTATGGCTTCAAAATACATTTTCAAATACATTTAGCGATCTTAATAATGATAATGAAAAATAAACTGACATAGATAATACGTAGACTAAAAACGCTAGAATCCAGAGCTATATGTTATGTGTGTTAATATTTAGAGTTGGCAACACGTCCTGTGCTATAATAGCACTGTTATTGTACATTTTCTATCATATTTGTATCATATTATGTAATGCTTGTCATTGCTTTGTATTGTACATTTTTGTGTCATAGTATTAGATCAAGCACTATAGGAATAATTTGACTGAATACTAAACTATTTTTAAGTTAATTACAGTAGAGCGCACTTGAAGTGAAATAACTAGTGTCCGACCGAAACAGGATTTTCTACCGAAAACGAAACCGAATATTCGATATCTTTCTCAGTTTCGGCCGAAACCGAAACCGAAACTTTTTTAGACATGTTAAAAATCTATTGTTTACTGAAATTCGGCTTATTTTTTACACTTTTATTCACTATAAAGTAAGGACCTCATAAATTGAGTATTATAATTTTAATTGCGTTTACAATCACAACATTTTTTTACATTAACTCCACATGAGAGACCCAGAGAAAAATAATTTCCCTCAGGGCGTATGTCATCTTTGAAGATGCTGTATGGAGGGTCTTTTTGGGGAGAGGAAGGAGGGAGGAAACATAGAGGCCGGGTTCCACAGCCGAGCTGTTGAACTCAAGAATGAGTCATAGAAACGACCCGTTCTCATGTGACTATATAGTATATTTCGGATAGCGCCGTGTACGGAGACTAGCATTAAAAAGTAGTATGTATATCAACAGGGTACTTGTGGTTTCGTCACAATTACGAAGATTGTAAGTATCTCCATGAACGGAGGGCCTTACACCAAGCACATCAAAGGAGGGACTATTCAGAAGATCGCTTCCGTTGAAGGAGATTAGATTTTAATTTTTATTTACACTTGTTAAATAAAATTAAAATTAGAATGAAATAAATAAAAATAATTGAAGTTTGTGATTACATAAACTCACAATACAAGCACGCCGGACCGGCCAGCGAACTCAGTTGATGATGGTGGATGACACACGAGCCACGAACTCACCGGAAGTCAGTCAAACGGCACGCGATAATTCACAAATGCAGAGTTTCGGTGCGGCCGAAGGTTCGGCAGATTTTCTGCCGAAACCGAAACTGATGCCGAAACTAGATTTTTTTACCGAACCTTGACGAAACCGAAACCGAACCTTCGGTCGGTCACTAGAAATAAAACAAAATAGCGCTATACAAATGTCGTGTTATAATAATAATATATTATTATTATATTACCTAACACCTGATTCCTTTACCACAAATTTTACAAGTGAAGCGGAGATGAGATGTGTCTTTTGAGCAATATGATTGGTCAATTTTTGCACGTCTCTGTTTCACTCTGCTCAACATTGCTTCTATTTAAACGCACCCTTAGATAAGGGCATTTATGACAATTTATTGCAACCAAAGGTTCTACCAAAACCAAATGTATTTTGTATTTTGTAATTTGTATTTTGTATTTGAAAGAAAAAAATGGTTAAAATACTGTATTTTGTATTTTGTATTTCAAATACATGACTTGAAAGTATTTTGTATTTCGTATTTTAAATACATGCGAAAAAGTATTTTGTAATTTGTATTTCAATTACAGCAAAGCATGTATTTTGCCCAGCCCTGGTTATATCCCAAAAGGATTGTGCAGCGTTTTCGATGAAAGCTACCAGGCGGCTGGACTTATTTCCGACACTTCTAACAATTATCGTTATGTTTCAACCAATTTACACAAATCATTGACAAATTGCATACTTAAACCTTCCTCACGAAATACTCTGTATATTGGTGAAAACCGCAGGAAAATCCGTTCAGTAGTTTTCGAGTTTATCGCGAATAGACAGACAGATGGCGCGGGGGACTTTATAATATGTAGAGATAGAGATAATCGGTCAAAAATACATTTTTGTTGCATATGCATTTTTGAGTTTTTTTTTTAATAAGATAGGTAAGTGCCAAATTATATGAGTAGAAATTTAAGTTTTGTGGTATCATCATCATTACATAGTATAAAATGAAGTCGCTCAAAATGTATGTGCGCATAAATCTTTTAAACTACGCAACAGATTTTCATGCGGTTTTCACCAATAGATAGAGTGATTTAAGAGGAAGGTTTATGTGTATAATAAATGCTTATTATAGTAGAGAAAAGCCAAGAAATTCAAATATTCAATTTAGGCAAAGGGCAGCGCGCAGCGGGCAGCTGGCGAGCGGATGGTGTGGATTTTATAAAGGTTGGGTAAATGGCGTTGTGTTTCGTTAGCCACAGCAACGTGTGGCCGGGTCTGCTAGTTATTAATAAAATAAAAACAAAATTATATGTTTATTTCGAATTATAAAATTTGAAAGCGTATTTCATCATCTTTCAAAAACAGTTTTTAGTTTTCGGATGCGTTCACAAATATTAAAGTTATTTGGAATTTATTGGAAAGCGGAAATATTTTGACTTTTCGAAAAACAGGCCCGAGGCCTGAGAGGTTAATACTAATTTTCAATAATAACTAATGTATCATAGAGAATAATCATATGTATGTATATAATAATTCGATGTAGTTGGTTTGACTGCATATTTATAAACGCAAATACAGTGAAAACTTTAAAACTACTAACCTACATAGAGTTCTAGTAAAATAATTCGTAATTTGTCGGTAATAAGCGTGAACAGAAGACATTGTTACAATACCTATCGACGATATTTATAAATAACCGACAATAGCAGACCTCGTGCGTTTAAAAATAATGGGCCCTTTTTCTGTCACACCGCAAGGCCGATTCAAAAACTTCATTAGCGACGAAATAAGTCGAAACATGCTTTATCTAAACAGAATATTGGATATGGCGGTATGAGGCGAAAGACGGTAGGCATGAGACGCAAAGGGGGCGAGAGGGTGTATAAGCCAAACACTCACGTGGTCTCACCAACACATCGATAGCTAGTTATTTTTTGAGCGCGGTGCGATAGCGAGAATTTTTTAAAATACCTACCGTCGAGATTTCTCACCGGTGCTATTACCTCTTAAGGATATTAATTTTATTTTTAATTTTACGATTTTAATCTTACGATATTGACTTGATTTGGGTGATATCGCGTTCACGTATACCTGAGGATGCGCCCATACAGACGGGCTGTAACTTAAAATTATGTAATAATGAAATAATTTTACTTTGTATAAACCACTTATTTGATGTGCTTATAGCTTTCCCTGACGAAGGAACGTTTGTTCCGAAACCGGTCGGATTTGCACATCAAATAAGTGGTTTATACAAAGTAAAATTATTTCATTATTCTATAATGGATAACCACAAAGTAATAGCTACATTCAAAAATTTAAAATTATGTATTTCTAACGACAAACTTTAGGTAATCAATTATACAGTGTGTCCGGGGGTAAAGTGCATTAACTTCGGGAGGTGATTCTACACGATAGTGTAAGTAAAAAAGATAAATAACTTTTTTCGAAATTCCAACTTTTAGGGGTAGTTTTATGGTAAAAACATAAAATTAGACCGGCGTGCGCGGCCAGCTTTATTATTTTCCACTGTTACGATACGGGCTAATCACCACCATTTATTGTTGCCACGACCGTGCCCGGCAGGCTCCCGGCAAGTAAGATCGTACCTCACACTAAGGATTTTTAGTAGGTAAATCTTTTTGTATGGGAAAAAAAATGTTGGAATTTCGAAAAAAGTTGTTAATCTTTTTTACTCCTACCATAATGTAGAATCACCTCCCGAAGTTAATGCACTTTACCCTCGGACACCCCGTATATATTGAATGAAATAAAACAATAACTTTATTTTTTAACCACGATTTATTTAATTTTTATAATACCGACCGGTTTCGCGTTAGTCAAGCATCTTCAGGGTATAAAATTAAACTGATCAAAAATACACATAGTGTGAGCTTACATAGATAAAGAAAGAGACAAAACGTAATACAAAGGAGCAGTGAAAGAGACGGGTGATATTTAATGAATAATCATATTATATATTCAGGGACAAATCGTCATTTAAACAGGTGATTAATGGATAAGGTGAGAACATCCCTAATACCTAATAGCTGATTATTAAGTATTTGAGTTTTTGTTTTAACGGCTTCCTTTATTTCAAGTGATTCTAAATTATTGAGTCTGTTACCATGACCATTTCTGTGTAAAACTTAGCACCGGTGTTTTGACTGAAGTTATGATCTTTATCAATAAGATATGATAAAGTTATGATTGGCGAATTCCGAAAATCCATTATTATTTAAGCATCTAAGATGCTCTTTGATTCTAATATTGACATTGCGCGTCATTTTACCAATATAAAACGCGGAGCAATCACTACAATCTAATTTATAAATTCCCTAATAACTAAGTTTGTCGTCTTTATCTTTTGAATTGACCAAAAATTTATCTGCCTTTACTTCGATGCGACACAAAGGGCTATCCACCACCATAACCACCGGTGGGTGGTAGTGGCTGGTTGGGATGAAAATTAGGCGGGTAGGGAAACACGGGTTTCTTTTTATATATATATATATATTTATATTGACTGGTGTTTATGAAATTAATTACCTGATTGATTTATATAAGCGTTCTCAACATAATCAAAGATAATGACTCTAATAACTTAATTGCTTTATATCTACGTTTAGTGTCAATTCATTCGATCTCCGTAATTGCAGGATGTGTTGAAGTGGTGGAAATTAGTTTTAATTCTGGCCTGAATGTTTTGTGGATTTCCCACTCCTCAAATTCGTTCTCGTAATTCAATCATATGTATTTATTTTTTTATTATTTTTGTAACCGACGTGTTGCTCTCCCTCATTTCTTAATTTTTAATCTTATATGTTTTACTTATGTACAATGCCCCGGTGCAACCAAATAAAGCTTGTGTGCCAAGTTTGCACCGGGAGACATTCTAGAATCCTATAATTTTAATAATTTTAACAATTAATACTTTATTTATGCTTATTTACGCCTCCAAAGGCAACCAGGCTGACTAGCCTCCTTTTATTTTTAATTAAGACCCCTTTGAGGGCCTTAATTTCCAGCCTTAGGCTGAAGCCCTAAGAAGGGCCATTTGCCTTCCCTCCCTTGCCGCTCTGCTGTTATGGCACTGCAGCTCCGCCAAGCGGGCTGCTCTCTATTTTTAATTATGGCCCTTTTTAGGGCCTTTTTTCGTCCTGGCCACTAAGTTCAATAATACCGTGCCGCCAGCAACGATCTTTTTCAAAACACATTTTTTTAATTTTAAATGTCTTTTTCTTAATACACAGATGCCCTGGTGACACAAGTAAAAACTTGGTTACCAAGTTGCCACCAGGAGACATCCTAAACTTATTATTTCATCGCCTTCAGGGCTATTTTTCCGGCTACAAAGCCAAAACACCAATTTGGGCGTCCCTATTAAGGGCCTTTATATTGGTCAAAAATACACCATATTTTAATATAACTTCGTTTAAACACCCCGTAGGACGCTGAAACTAAGACATTTCAGTGCAGAGTCCTACGGGGCATCCATAGAGCCATAAATAAACATTGTAACTCTTAAACTGCCAGCGCTATCAGCACTTGAGCAGATTTTCGAGACTTTAGCATCATTTCACTTTTTCTCCATTTTAAAAATCCCAGGACCTCGTAAAGCGACGGAACCAAAAGGTTTCGATAGCCAAGCTTACGGGGGACCTGGGAAAAATATTAACTTCTTTGTAACTATTCAAACACTTTGTTAAAAAACAAATACCTACCGACAAAAAGTCAAACTTCCTTAAAATCAACCCAAACTCAGCAAACAAAATTCTACGGATAGAGAATATCCGTAGACCCACTCTAGTTTTAAGGAAAACATTGTAAATACATTAACCTAACCTGTATAATTAATTTAAGAAACCAATTTTAGACGACCACTTTCAAGCAAGTGTTTGCCAAAATGGGTGGCCCACAGAAAGGCACACCTTATATAGGTAAAGGGCTAGGTAAAACCTCCCACCACAAAAATGTACCACGTGACAGGTTTTGTCACGGAAATCGGGTATATAAACCCGGCCATTTCTCATAATAAATCAGTTCTTCCATCAACGTCAACTCGTGTTATTATTTCCTTCTGGGAAAAGTTATTATCATCCGCTGCCTCCCGCCGACCTCTGCCTAGACTTTGCTCCTGGTGCCATCAGTCTCCTCCAGAAAGCCGGCCCTACTTCAGGCAACCGCCACGCACCAGGACTGGGCAGAGGAGTAGGCACATCCAGTGTCCTCAACTCATCAGGCACTGGGTGCACGGGAGGTCAGTATTATTATTATTTCAATCATTTCATCCTGGTCGTGTACTGAAACCGGTACCCTTTTTTTACAGTCTTGTACAGGCTTGATACGTCTGGTACAATTTTTGTACAACAGAATAATTTCAATTACAGTACAATTTAGTTACCCTATCAGCATTTAGGCAAATGACTCTTCAATAATATTTTTAAGGCATATAAAGGACAGTCACTTACATCCAAATGGTTTGCAATTTCATTTAATAGCATCATTCCCCTCGTCATGCTATACTTTGCCAAGTCGTCTGTTCTGCCGTTTGGAACTTTAAATACGTCAGCTGTAAAAGTCTTCGGCTGTAGTGGTCTGGTAAATATAAATCATAGCATCCCAAGAGAAATAATGCTCTATCGATGAAATTGTTCCAAATTTTGAAAGACAGAATAGCAAGACTTGCTTTCCGCCTAGTTTCTAGACGCACAGAATCAGTTTCCTCAAGTAAGTCATTATGGTGCATGAACCTTGGATAGGTTCCGTGCTTCCGCATATAAACATACCTTAGGAATTTCTTCTGGATTTGCTCTAACGTATCAATGTACTTCTGGTGGTACGGTGCCCAAACATTGCTCGCGTACTCTAGCTTGCTTCTCAGTATGCCATCGTATAATGCTAGCATAGCTTCTTGGTTATCAAACTGCTTACAAGTCTTGATGATGAACCCAAGAAGTTTGTAGCAAGACTGAGTGAGCTGCGATATATAGCAAGATAATGTCAGTTCGAGATCAAAGACGACAACGTGATAACGTTTCGCCCTTTATTTTATAATCGTAAACTATAATGTTTTTACAACGAGTGAAGGACATTGTGACACATTTTTACTGTTAAAATCTAATTTATTTGCCAACGACCATTCAGATAGTGCATCCAGATCAGTTTGCATTTTAAAGCTATCTTGTTGGCAGCTTATTTCCATCATAATTTTAAGGTCGTCAGCAAATATTAAAAATTTGCTGTTCCTAACACGGTTTTGGATGTTGGTTGCGGCTGTTTCAAACTCGAAATCCGTTCGCATAGCGGGAGCGAATGCGTGTGCTAAATAAATAAACAATTCACTGAATAACTGCAAATAAAGGAAGGGTTAAAAATGGGTTGCCAAACTTACCAAACTGCACTATTTATAGTAATCTCAGGCCACTGGTTTAGTCTCTTATAACAGTTAAACAGTTCACAATACAACATTTCCTTCAGTGTGCCGGAGTACTCGTAAATGATTCACAAAGTTTACGTTGCCGTTTCACAATTCACATACAAAAAAGAACACAGCTGCTTTTGCAGCCGCGGCGAGAAACAAAAAAATGAACAATTCCATAGACATCCAAATGAATAGACAAGCAGTTACAGATGAGGGGTAAAACCAAACTATGGAGAGCGAAGAGGGGAAAGATGACTGTCATTCGTTGAACAATCAATCTGACAGTATATAGGCATCTCGCATTACAATATCACCATTTAGTTCTTAAAAGCAAAATCTGCTTTGAATGAATAGACCTTTTTACATGGGAGCGCGAATTGCTTGCCACGTTCAAAACATATTTGCTAAGGCCAAATGCTCGCCCCAAAAAGACTCGCGCCAATACACATATCAATATTTTGTTTGCAAACAAATGTTTCATAATTTACTTACCCCTGTAACCAGCGACGAGCACATTGGAGTACCGCCCACATTCGCTATGTGTACATTGATACGTAGATATATTGTATAGCACAAGCTGCCGTTATTTCGTTAAATGTATGGATGTCAGCTTCTCGCTGTTCACGGCAAGAATGATGACGTCACACATTTTAGATTCAAGCGAGGCTATATCCCCTCCCCATGGAGCGAGCCGGTTCCAAGGAGGAGCTACAGCCGGCGCCATGTGGAGGGGGAAATAATACGTTTTTATCACTTAGGGCAGGTCCAGATATATTCATATGTCCGTGAACAATTCACAAATTGAACTGTGGGTATTTCAATATTACAAGCGAATCAATAAAGATATTTCACAAGGTGCGGGCCAAACAATATAGCGGGAATCAACAAACAATACGGCGGATCAAAATACACATGATGCAGACACGTTGCTTTCGAGCGGGAAAACCAAATACAAAAGAGAATCTTTGCGTATATCACAGGCGGTCGGAGTTTTTGTGACAATACTACTTAGGCGCAAAGCGAACAAAGCTATTTTTTGGCATTTTATATAGGTGGGAATTGGAATAAGGAAACGAAGCAGTTACTCAGTTACTATATCATAGGTCATAGACAAACAATAATTCAAATCTAAACTGGCGCAACCAGATGTCATCTATTAGTATTAGAAACAACATAGGTTCGAGTTAGACCCTCGAGGAATTCCAGATAGCGCTTGGAATTTTTTTGAATTATGTCCATTTATCGAAACAAATCGGCTTCTGGATTTTAAATACGATGAGAAAAAGTTCAGTGTTGGTAGATCGAAGCCTAGTTTAAACATTTTCATCGGAAGTATATCATGCTTTGCACTTTACACGGTCAAATGCTTTGGCAAAGTCGGTGTAAACTACATCTGTTTGGTGCCTCGAGTCTAAATTGGTGGCTACCAACCGCGAAAATTAAGTAGATTTGTGGTTGTTGATTTCTTTGGAAGGAAACCGTGTTTTTATGTAGAAACCCCACTAAAAGGTAGCCATAATGTGGGTTGTGGGTCTGCCAGCGAATGTAACTCAGGTTCAATGAACTCGTATTTATTTTAAAATTAAGTGTCATGTTCAAAATTGGAACTGATTAAGACAATACGTGCCGTTTTGTATTAGGACTCCATGATGTCGTAAAAAATATTACACTTGCACACTTTATAAACACTCTGTAAATCTACTAATAAAGATTTGAATTAAAAATAATGAAAACTACTTATTATTTCAAATTTAAATAGTAGTGTTTATTTCACTTGCTTGTAGCTGCATGTATGTTTACATGACATTACGAACCGAATGAACAGGACACACTCTTACAAGAAGTGCGCGTAAGCAAGACAGAGGCCCTTTAAGTGGGCCGGGTAAGTGGGCGTCGCCTGATGCCCCCTCTACACGTCAGCAAATGCGTCCGCAGACGTCGACAGATGCATCCGCAAATGGATCTCCACGAGCCGTCCACACATCTGTAGGTGGATCAGTCTGTATTGGTTCTCGACAGACGCAACACCAGGGGCGTATCACTTCGTTCAAATTTTTCAACCGTGGTCCGTGACGTAAAAGTGCTGTCACACATAGATAAAGTATCATAGATGGAGCTGTAAAGATAGGTTTGTAATTTTGATTTTCACCATCTCTCGCTCAGGGTTGCCAACTTAGGGGTAAAATAAGTGAGATGGGATTTTTTTACTGGTTTAATAGGTGTTTTGGGGTATTTTTTGTGGTATTTTTGGGGGTTTTGTGATTCCAAATATTTTTTTAAATTTTTATTACATCGTATACACGGAGCACTCGCACACTTCTTATTTGAGGATTTATTTTTATTGTACAAAAACTTGCTGCAACGACTTGTGCCTTCACAATAAGGAACTCCAGTGAAAAATATTATGGCTTTAAAAAAATATGTTCATACAGACCAATGAACGCTGATTCAGAATATATAAGTTTTATTTCATAATATTAAACGTAGAGTTCATAAAAAAATATTAAAAAGTGCATTTTTAAACCTCTCGTCAAAACACACTGTAAAGTTGGTATTACTGAAATGGTTAGTGCTGACGTCACGCGTCACCAATCATTGTATTGAAACTTTGATTATGTAGGTATGACATAAGCCATCAGTACTAACAACATTTCATGTTATTCGTTATTTTATACTGTTTATAGATATTTATTTGTTGTGTTTATAAGGCATCTCTTATTAGATTATCTCTATTATTGAAAATGTTAAAAAAACTAGTGTGCAAAAAAAAATAGTAATGCTATTTCTAGGGAGAATACTTCGAAGAACGGAATTCAAAATGGCGGCAGTAGATCAGCTGATTGCCCAATCCTATACTAATTTTTCAGGAGTGATGACGACACACGATTCACCATACATCGGTGGTTTTCGGAGGGGTCTTGAAAAATTAAAACTTTAACAATTATTTTAACTATTATAACTAACTTTAAAAATAAAAATAAAGGTGCAGTTATTTTAGTTAGAAGGTCATTATTTATTAAAAAGAATAAAAAAAATGTACTGGAGTTCTCTATTGGAAAAATTGGTGGACTCTTGAAGTTGTAGATTTTTTTTTTAATTTCCGAGAACATCTGATGCATACAGCTTCAATTTGTTTTGGTTTTGATTTTCTAAATATATCACAAGATCTTGAAGAAAAGGATTTTTTTTACAGTGAATACCGCACAAGAATCTCAACTGCTCCCGTCTGAAGCCAGTGAGACTATGGCATTCCCCAAATTAGGTATGTTGTGAGGCTGAAGGTAGTGAGGAGGGGAAGGAGGTGGGGAAGAGGAGGGTTGGGAAGTACCTGGCTATTCAGATCTGGTCACCAAACACGGCTAATAAAAGCCATTTTCAAGCAACGTTTCAATTCTGAATGGTGGTCTTACACCAGGGCGATACTGATAGTATCTTCCACACTGGAACATGCCGCAAATATACTATATATTATTTTAAATGAATTAATTGTGAAATAACACAAATTAATCAAATAAAATTTACTTGCGCATGCCGGGTTCGAACCCCAATCTCCGGATCGTGAGTCAAGAGTCTTACCCACTGGACTACGGAGGTCGTCAGGTCATTTGATGGATGAAAATTAAAATCTCTTGATTTTATGAAACAAACAGCCCCGTATTTTGCGTATCGCTTGTGAAAGATATGTTTTATAAGGTATATAACAAATCGCGTACTGGCAACACAAAATATTTCTATTTCGAATGGCGTTTTTGACAGCATTTAACGGTCTTGGTTTTCTGCATAACAAGGTAAGATATAGCATTTTTCTGTTGAAAATAATAATTATACTGTATATAGATGTTTTATCTGATCGATAAATATGATTTCCATTGAAAAACATTGGTTTTTCATTTTGTTTTCGCTAAAAGCGTTCATATTCCTGCGGTGGCGCATTGGCTTCTTGTTTTGGCCTTTTGTATTGTTTTACGTATTTTAATTTGATTCTTTCAAGATGTATTAATTTATTTTAATGTTTTCCGGTAGACTATATAAAACTTATTGTTATCATTTTTATAGATGGCTGTTAGAGGTTTGTCACATGAAGAAATATATTAATAAATTAAATATAAATCACATATTGCACTGCAAGGAGACATTTCCGATGTCAAATGGGAGTCTGACGGTGAAGGTGAAGAGAGCTGGTCAGTGGAGTATCTGCAAGATGACCAGGATCAGAACCAGTACCAGGACTTCAACATTCAGCATTCGTCCGTAAATTAATTTGAGGTTAGGTCGGTTAGGATACCTTAGTTTTTGTGTTATGTTTTATTATCAATTGTCTTATGTGTTATTTATTATCAATTGTCTTTACTGAAAATAAACATATTTAAAGATGTTCTCAGAGTGTTTCATTTGTCTAATGTAACATTTTCTGATTCCAATAATGTTGTTCTTAAATAATTTATTGGGCTAATGAAGTAGGTCGAGAGCGATTATATTGTCTATGGTAGACAAATAAGTTTCCTCTATCTTTAGTCTATTACTGCTGGCAGGTGCGGGAAGGGCGAGGGGGGGGGGGAGGTCTGGTTAAGTTGGTGACGAAAACCGCTAGGAGGAAAAAGCCCGAAGTGATCGATCTAGGGGTTAGTATATTTATGCGCAACACGTACGCACGTAAAATGGATATTGAGACCGTAACTGCCGCAGCTATTAATTTATTTAGTACTTTTAACTATTATTTAAGTGTCCTTCGCAGTAGAGTTAAGAACGAATAAAACTGCAAGAATCACACGTGCACTCTCATTCTCTTCCCGATGAACAGTGATCCGTCGTCAGACGTGTGGACAGACCGCTCGCTGCAAAACCCTTTGATCCGTGCTACAAAAGCTGACAACTAACGGATTAGTGCAGGACGCATCTGCCGACGTCAAATACCTACCACAGAGGAGCAAATCACCCCCTCTACACGTCGGCAGACGCGTCCGCCGATGACATCTGCAGATGAATCTGTCTATGTGTAGAGGAGGTTTGAGGTCTACACGGATACACCAATACATCAATTCTAAGCATTTTTATTGGGGATTAGTTTATTTATGTTGCTTCCAATTCTCATTGCTTTATCTATGCAGCCAACGGTATTGTTTTACCCAACCGTGCCAGAGGTTAAAACTTCTGAGGACACCCAAAAGAGCCTCATTAAGGTCATGGATTCATCCAAGGACGGATTCCAGGCTGTCAGAACGAGAAAAATTAAAGGTACGGGAGTGTTGCTACAGACCTCTAGTACGGGCGGGTTAGATAATATAAAAAAGCGGCTGCAAAAATCGAGGCTAGTGGTTTCAAGATGGTTTTTTTTTTTTTTTTTTTTACATGAGCTCCACACAGGAGGCCCTGAGGAAAACAATTTCCCTCAGGGCCTATGTCATCTTTGGGGATGCTGTGTGGAGGGTTTTTTTAAGGAAAGGAAGGAGAGGAGAGTTCTGGGAAGGAAAAGGGTTTAAGGGGTGGGTAGGAATCTGGGGTTCAGTGTGTCTTAGTCATCCGCCTCCAAGACCTAGACAAACCTCACCCCATGAACCCGGGCACCCCTGCTAAATCACCAAACGTAGCGAACCACTTGGGGTGACCTATGGCAGAGGTGTTGGTTATCCAATAAAGGTTCCCGGGGCGGCGGTACCCATTCCCGCCTCCCAAATTAAAGGGAACCTCCCGAGGATAGTGATTTACGATGTGCCTAAGGAAACTCAAAAGGTGACCAAACCCTTTTTGAGGAAATTTTTATTAACAATATCTCAGATAAAACAAACCTTTCTAAGGAGAATCACCTTAGAACCATGCGACGAGTCTCACTCTTTGGTAAAAGGGAAGGCAACACAATGAATATGATTGTGACCTGCCACCCGGAGAGCAGGAAAATTCTCATAGACAGTGGACTTTGCTTCCTTGGTTGGAACGCCTGCCGCGTCCGCGACTTCTTGGGAGCAACTAGATGTTTCAAATGACATACAAAATCGCCTATACCAAACCCTCTCTCCAGCGGACGACTGTTAATTTGGCTTCGTCCCGGGTAAATCCACGAAGCACGCCATCAAGTTTGCGCTTGAATGGGTGAGGGTTTGTCTAAAGAGGTACGTGATTGGAGTCTTCTTAGACATCACTGGTGCCTTCGATCATGCGTGGTGGCCGATGATACTGTCGAAATTAAAAAACCGTAACTGCCCTCGTAAGTTGTTTAAGATAGTCTCTGACTATCTCAACAACAGAAGTATCTCCTTAACATATGGTGATATCACCATCAACCGGGAAGTGAATATGGGTTGCCCACAAGGCTCGGTCCTTGGCCCAGAATTTTGAAATATACTCTTCGACGATTCCTCCAGGCTGCCCTTGCCTGAAGGATGTATCTCGGTCGACAACGCTGATGACAAATTATTACTGGTCTCAGGGAACAGCAGGAGAGAAGTTGAAAGCATAGCTGAAGATGGTCTAAGAGTAATCCTTGATTGGGGTAAGAGAAACAGGCTGAATTTCGCTCCCCAAAAGACCATGGGTCTCCTTATGAAGGGCTTCCTCGATAGAGGAAGAAATCCTATTATAAAAATGGGAGACTAACATCCGATTTGTGGAAAATGCAAGATACCTAGGCGTTATCTTGGATCGCTCTTCATCTTTCCTGGCGCATGTCAAGAGTGTATCCAGCAGGGTCCAGGCCCTGTTCATGAAACTGAGAAGAATCTCAACTGCGGAGTTGGGATTACGCTCTCCGGCACTTCGCCTACTGTATAGGGGAGCGTACGTGGTACAAGTCACGTACGCAGCCTCTGTATGGGAGCATCGCCTAGACAACGTACAGATCCACTCGACACTTAAGCGGGGCCAGCGAACTCCCTTGCTGGCGCTCTCAGGCGCATACAGGACTGTAGCTTCGAACGCATTGCCGGTTCTGGCCGGTATTTTGCCCATTGATCTAGAAATAAGGGAAGTGTTAACTAAGAAAAAACTAATAAGAGAAAGGTCAGCGTCCATCTTGGAGTTGAACTAATACCAGATGGGGCAGTACCTGTCCCTCGACGGCTGAAAGAGATGCGTGAACTCACTCTTAATGAATGGCAAAAACGTTGGGATAGATCGAATACGGGCAGGTGGACTTTCTCCTTCTTCCCGTCAGTTAAAGCCAGAATGGAAGGGGCGTTCATCAAATTGGATCATCACTTACCACAAATACTTTCAGGTCATGGTGAATCCAGGGGAAGACTGCACAGCCTGACCCTGTCTCCCCATCCAACTGTGCGTGTGGTAACACAAACCAAGCAGCCGAGCACATTCTGTGGCACTGTGAGATTTTGATGGACGCAAGAGATGAAATGTTGGAAGGTCTGAAAGTAACTACGAGACCAGCATGGAATGCAGATCTCGTGTCGAACAAGGAGAATCTCGAATGCATGAGGAAATTTACAAGGAACTGGGTTGAGAGATGGCCTGAACTTAGAGTCAATGATTAAATTTAACTTCATTATGTGTTTAGGATCCAGGTGTAATTGCTCCTGGAATCCATGGTCACCCTTCTACTACTACTATTGCCCGGATTTTTATTATTTCACACTGAAACTGTTTATTCATGTATTTATGAATCATGCTTTCTTAGGTACCATCTTCAACAGCCTCTTTAACATCTAAAATGTGACTCTATTTCTTGCTTTTTAATCATTGTTTTCTCTCTCTTAACTAGATATTATTAATAACCTTAGCCGTATATATTGCACTTGCTACTTTCATTTTTTTTTTTCTAAATCTAAGCTATATTTCAATCAAGTTTTGCGTATCTGGACTTGCAAAAGTTAGGAGCCGGATCGTAAGGAGTCGGAACGGAACTACCATTTCATCATTTTGTATTGTCTTACACCCCATCAAGGGGGTGGACTAGACCTATGGCCGTGCATCAACTGAGGAGATGACTCCCAAGGCAGCGGTTGCATAACCCGCCCGCGCCTCCCCCGTTGCCATGAGTGGGCCTGAAGACCAACCGTTGCGGACCGGTGCCCTTCCGCCCTGTGTCTGGTGACCCGATGCTCACTTTTATCCCTAGGGTCTTCGGGTCTTTCCCTCTTTAATTCCAACACTTTCTTCGAGGGCGTACCGGGAAGCCGGCTTAGGGGCGCGGACACCGAGTCCCGCTTGCAGCTCCGCTTATCCTTGGCGGGACTGCCGGACGACTGCAACTCAGTTGCTTTGGTTAAGTCGTACAATCTCATCATAATATGTTTTTTTTTTTCTAGTAACTTTTCCTCTTTTCTATTAATAAACTTTGTTTTCAGCTATATCCAGTGGCGGAGACAGTCCTGGATTTGTCAATAGGCCTTATAGGCCGCGGCCTAGGGGCGGCAGAGTTCGGGGGGCGGCGCTCGCTCGATTATACCTAAACAACAACAAAAAAATCACTGTGGGTAGATAGAGTTTTCTATCTATTATCCTTTAGACGCCCAGTGGTCCCGCACGGGACCACGGATTTGTGTCGTTTAATGCCCAACGGTCCAATACGGGACCGGTGATTGTGGTACGAATATTTCACAAAAAAATGCTTTGGTAGTGGGCTACCTTTATTGCACGAGTGTTTAAGGGGAGAAATAGGTATATTAATAGTGATTTTCATGAATTTTTCTAACACATAAGGAATACATATATTTTATTTATACCTTGCGGTCATTTTACACATACATTTTCAAGAGTATAATAGTATTTCAAATATTTTCCTCAAAATATAATGGAGATATCAACTGCCGCGCATTGTATGTCGCCATCCGGCTGGACAATTTATGTAACTCCTGGAGGTCACAATTTTCATCCGAAATCAATTTTTCAAAAAAATTTAGTTTTTTATTAGTGTTTCTTCTATTTCAACCTCACTTCTTACAAAATAATCGAAAATTAATATTTTTTTGATAAATGTGAAAATTATGTACTTACGATTCTTTACCATTCTTTTAAACGTTTTTTTGCCACAAAAAAAGATAAAATAAATATATTGTTTAGGATTGAGGTTCAAATAGAGCGCCTTTGTGTAAAGAAACTATATCCTTAGTTTGATAACGATTGATCAAAAACTGTAAGAGCTAAAGGTTACACAAATTCGAAAAAAAGTAGTTTCGAGAAAAATGCGTTTGAAAATAAGAATGGCAGTAAACTAGTGGGTAGTTCGACCGAGGGACACTCACTCAAACGCATAAAACTTTAAAATTCGTGAAATTTTGGTTTGAAATTTTCAGAAAATATTTTTGAATAGTTCTACCATCGATTTATGAAAAAAAATGAATTTTTTGAAGCCTCTACGCCTATTTCCACCCTTAAAGTAACTTTTAGACGCCCAGTGATCCCGTACGGGACCGCGGATTGCGTCGTGCGATTATGGTGCGAATATTTCACAAAAAATGTTTGAGCAGTGGGTTACCTTTATTTGGCTACTAATCGTATTTTGGAATTCTATTTTGAAAAGACTAAATAAAGTGAGTGCTCAGATTCAGAGCTCATCTGTTGATGTACTGACGGTAGATATCTGATTTTTATGGATCTCTTCTCGAGTATATTATACCAGAGAAAGAAAAATTTGATTTCAGTAGAGCCTCGCTAATCCGAACCCCCGTTACTTCGGTGCACGCTGTAATTCGGACGGGTGCGTGCAGGTCAAAACGTTTCAATATTCAATCATTTGCTGTCGCTCGTTAATTAACTTTCAGTTTTTTTTTATGTTAAATGCCCAAATTTCTTACATGTTTAAATTTTTTATAAGTACATTAATTTGTACGTACATACATATTCTTGTCTAAATTGATTTTAAATTTTTACTTTAATAAAAGAGACTCAAGTTAAAAATGTGATTTATTCCTATTAAAAAATTGCATACTATAATCCGGACGCCTCGATAATTCGGAAGGGGTCTTGTTTTCCCCTATCCGGATTAGCGAGGTCCTACTGTATTTCGAAGAAAGTGTAACTGAAATGAGCACACTTTAGCAATATCACGGCGAACTTCAGAGTACGATGACCCTGAGGAAAAAAAATTATAGACGAAACATCAAATGAGGATATTGAAACAACTTCCTGACTGAGATCTGAATTAGAGGGAAGGCATATGCGAAGGCATAAGGCATAATACTTTAAAGAAAAAAATCATTTAAAAAAAAAATGGGTGAACTTTCAACACAGCCAGTCTCGTGTGCAATGATTTAGAAGACGATTAAGTTCAGGAATAGGTACACTTTCAAGGTCACATTTCCTCTAATAAGACGGCAGAGAAACCTGAATCTACATCATTACTAAATCTTTTTAAGGAAAGTTTTTGAGGAAACCATCTATGTGCAACGTTTACCCAAACTTGGATATAGCGCTCCGCGTCGTACTTTGCAACTCCGGCCACAAATTGTTCTGGAGTTTTTCCTGTTTAAAGCGAATGAAGAAATACCAAGGTCAAATAAAAAGGTCTTAATTATCGCAAGAAAAACTTTACTCTTCGAATCTTCTATGCATAGATGCAACTATGAAGCTATTATAAATGATTTTGTCAAATAAAAAATCTCGTAAAATATTGTAATTCTTGTTTCATGTTACACTTTTATTTTACGAATAATTCATTCTTTATTTTATTTTTGAATACCTACTTAACTTATGTTTGAATATTTATTTTTAAAATAATTGTGCGTCACCTAATGGCAGCCTACAAGTGAGTGATGATAGGTGGCAACTTCTAAGAAGGAGGAAGGGGCGGCGCAAATGAAGTGGCCTATACCAACGAAAAGTGTAAATACGGCCCTGGGCGGAGATGGGAGGTGATATTGTGAAATAAATTACTAACATCATGTACGCACTCGCATACTGCCTGCTAACAATGTATGCCCGGACATTGGAGGTCTAGAGTCATTTTAATAAAAAAAAGTCCTGACGTGTACGGTGAAGGAGGAAACCATCTGTTTCCTTAGAACGCCGTGGGAAAGTGGTGGGCAACCTCCAGTGCTTTATCTATAACGTATACAATCGTATCGTATCTTCAAATTTGCGAACTCGTTGAATGACAGCTTGTGACCGTAGCGTCGTTTAGTTTTTAATATTATAATATAAAGGCAAAGGATTGCATAATATACATGATTGACATAACAAATGGTGCCCTTTATTTCATTTCAAGTTTACAGATACACAATAAAATGTGGTGTTTAAAAATAATGATGCAATATTATAATAATTTAGATTGCACATAATACTAACAAGAAACAAGTGCAGTCACAAATATCAAACATATTTAAATATTAATTTTGATAACAATATGTTAATAAGTTGATAGGCTATCGATATCCTGTTGGGTCAATAAAGTAAATTGTTTTGTGATTAATAAAAACGTTATTTTTCTTCTTAATCGGAAACGTAAAACTGAGCCAAAATCACCAAATATGTGGTAGCAGAACCCACCATCTGCAAAAAGGTTAATCAAGTTATTAGATTATTCATGCAAATAGTGTTAGGAACGTTTAGCCCAGTCAATCTAGACAAAAAACAGACCCTAACTGGAACAAATTAAAGGAAAGCTGAATTTTTGCAAGTAAGTAGTACGTACCCTAGGGAGTATTTTCACAAAAGTCCCCACTCCTCCCCCGCTTGCTTCCCCCCCTGTGCCCTCCCAAACATTAAAATGTGGGCTTCTACTAAAGCGATTATATCTCATAAACCAAAACATATATCATTAAAAAATTTCATCACCTAGCTTCTTACAAAATTGCCTAAAAATTATGTTTAGTAATTTTTTTATTATCTGTGTTAGTTTGGCCAATAATAATGAGATTGTTGTTAAAAAAATAATTTTTTTTGCTAAATATTTTTTTGAAGTTGAATATTTTTTTTGTCCGAGAGAATATGAAAAAATATTTCAAACAAATCATTTACCAAATTTAATAAGCTTTAAAAGCGTGTATAACAGTGTTTACTTACATACTTAATTTCTTTCGAAAATATGTGGATAAGCGTTTAATTTAGTACGCGCGCTGGTGGTAACACGGAGCGGCGTGTTATGTTTGACGATCTTGTCGCGTCGCTACTTGTTATTTTATTAAGTTGAAACAAATGAAAAAATTGAATAAAAATAATCGGTTTCATCTCCTTTGTCTTGAGATTAAGGTGTGTGGGTTTTGTACGTTATATTTTGATGTTATTGTGCCAAGCTTTCAAGTTTTTTTGCGTTTTACCACCTACATCGGGTAAAAATATTGAGAAACAATTAATTAACAAGAAATTAACAAACTGCAGAGAACCTATTGTGTATTTTATGTAAACTGACCTTACAGGAAATTTTGTTAAAGTAACGAAATGGTTATAAATGCAAATTAACGCTAGTAGGTATTGAAAACAATGACAATAATCACGTTAAATTAACTAGTTTCGATAGCTTAACCGTGCACATACATAGATTGTAGAAAAAGTATTCTAGGGCTAGCAGTATTAAGGCTTTTACAAATATTAATTGTAGCTCAGTACACCCAGTACACCTCAGCGATTCCTAAGGCATTTAGAAAATATATTTATTTTGATGGAGAACTGTATTATTTGAGACAAAAGAAAGTTTTTATTTTTACACTACCTCATAAATATCGCGAGCAAATGCGTTTGGTGTTAACAATGGAAATAAGAGAAGCATTGATGAATGCTTGCAATACAAAAGATGATAAATGGGGTGCAAAGGTAAAATCTAAACTGTTAAGTGTGTTTAATTTGGTCGCCGCAGAAGCTCGCTATCATAACAGTTGTTTCACGAAGTTCTGTAAAAGTAAACTAACTCAAAAAAAAAGTTTGTATGAAGATCTAAAGACGATAATTCAGCCAAAAAAAGCTTAAACTCTGTAATTTCTTAGAAAATACTGATGAATTTCAGTTTACTTTAGAGAAATTAAGGGAAATAGTAATAGATATTTGTGGCACTGATCGTCCGTAGTCAGATACATTTCTGAAAAAAACAAATAATGGACAATTTTCAAGATCGGATGTATACATATATTTTTGGCAGAAAAACTGCCGTATGAATGTCTCACTCAAGTTTTAAGATACTAGATGACTGGTGCAGAAACAAAGAAATGAAAGCAAATCTGGGACGTTTAACGTTTGCTGCCGCAGAAATAATCAGAGAAGATATTCAAAAAATGCCATATGATTGTGAAAGCTATCCTGATATTCCGGAAATCACTGGTGGGGGTTATGATTTAGTTCCTGAAACTCTGAATCTGTTCACGTCAACTGTAAGAAAGAAGAGGTTGTATGATAATGAACCTGATATTACGAGAAGACGTTTAACAATTAACCACGCCATAATAGTATCTGCAAGGCCTAGGTCTTTTTTGTCATCAATACAGACAAGTTTGTGTATATACAATGAATGTACGGATCTAAACATTTTATAGAAGTGTTGTCGTTGTTCGTCTTATCATGAAGGTGACATACCAGACATCTCTAATAAACTGGGCCTCCTATAATCGAAGATGACACATCGTTTGACAATTCCGACGTTAATATAAAAAGATTTGATGGCCTAAATGCATTTCATGCCATGGGAGGAATCAAGTGTATCACTCTGGCCTCTAAAATGACAACAACTCTAGATGTACCTCGTCTTCAGTGTGGAAATTTTGGGAAAAAAGAAAACATCCCTCAACGTTGCTACGCGAAGAGAAAAAAGAGCAGCTTGAAATATGTAACCATAAAAAATATCAGTGAATATACATCTTCTAGAAAAGAGCATGCCGATTCATTATATTTTGTATCTCTAACCAATTAATAATATTTGGCTGATTTATAAAGCACAATTTTCGTGAAAAATCACCTCAAGGGCACTGAAGGGCACGCAAGGGTGGTTAAGTGGCACGCATTCAAATGTTGACTGGAACGGGTTTATAAATGTCACTATGAACGATTGTGTGGATTATGGAACCAGTTAAGTAATGGCTGTTCCATTTATTGATATTGATACCAATAATCCATCCTCAGTGTACACCGCTCTATGTCTCCCAAAAGAACAGTGTAAAAAGAACAATCAAACATGCATTGTAACTTTCGACCAACCTGCTTTTTCTCAGAGCTATTGAAATGGTACCGGGCTGACGGATCATCGGAAATTTCAAAAATTATTTTACGACTAGAAGGTTTTCATTTGTTAATGTAATATTTAGGATTTATTGGCCGCATCATGGAAGGAAGTGGGCTAGAAGATTTATGGAAAACTGTGTAACTGTAAAGAACGCGGCTCGCCAGTATCTCCTGAGGACATACCTCCTAGTTCAAACATGGCAAGAAAATGAATTACCATCTAATGAATAGGGATGGCAAAGAAGAGAATATAAGTTAACACATACAAATGACATGTCCCGCGAATCCAAATGAACTTCTAATTGATTCTTGTAACTGTAAAACCTCGTGCGGAAAGTCGTGCAGCTGTCGGAGGGCAGGACTAGAGTGTTCTGATATGTGTGGCCACTGCAATGGACTATCCTTCAGTAACACATCTGAAAAAACTGATGAAATATTTGAAGACGACTGTGATGCCCAGTTAATAATAATATTCTGTAATCCCTTAATACCTACGAAAAGCTATATAATTTTGTACTTATTGGAATTTTTTTCTTACTTTTATTGCAAATACTATTAAGTGTTAAAAGTGTTTTTATATGGTAAATAAATTAAAAAGTACACGATGTTTCAATATAAAACTATAAATAGGTGCTATCTAAGCAGAAATCGGTCAACTGCAATCAAGCTGACTAGGTTGTCCGCACGCCGCGGCGCCGTGCCGCCCTGCAATTGAGTCGGATTTTGACCAGTATTAAGGATAAAAGTAAGCAATGTTATATATCGTTTTAAAGGTTATTAAATTTGGCAAATAGTTTGTTTAACACATTTTTGCGTGTTCCATCAGAAAAAAAAAATATTCACCTTTTAATCCAAATTTTACGAAAAAAAATTTTTTTTTGGCGACAATGTCATTATTATTTGCCAAACCGTAGTACATAACAAAAAAATATATTCAATCTTTTTTGTAGAAAGCTTTTTAAGAAATATAATGGTGTTATATTTTTTCAGATATATTGTATAGTTTAGGAGATATGATGGATTTTGTGGAACTCTACAATTTAAAAGTTTGGAGGGGGGCAGGGGGGAAAGCAAGCGGGGGAGGGGTGGGGACTTTTGTGAAAATACTCCCTGTAAGAAGTACTATCCACCTGCAAAAAATCAGCTTTTCCTTAATTTGTTCCAGTTCATTGCGTTTATTGACTGGGCTAGTTGTAGAACGAGGTGGTTAGTCATGAGTCATGACTCATGACACTCATGAAAATTTAAGTAAAAAAAAATCGTAGTAATCTTTCAAACAAATCAATTCTAATTACCAAAAAAAATGTAATAAAAATTGTCTAGTATAAAAATTGCAGCTTTACTGAGAGTAATGCACATGAGAGTGTTCGGATAACCAAATGGTGGGTTTATGGGGGGAGGGGATGGGCGGAGGGGGAGGGGCGGGCAGAGGGGGGGGGAGGGGGGTTGATGGGAGGAGTGGAGTGGGGAGAGGTAAAGTGGAGGATGCGGAGTGGGAATCCCCTAATACCATGTGAGCGAAGCCGTGGGAAAAAGTTATTATATAATAAACCTAAAGTTTAATATGAAAAAGTCAAACAATTTTTTTTTATTTTATTTAACAAGGCTTTTTGTGTTAGGATAGGTTAGGTTACAAAAATCTATTAAATTTTATGTTTTAATTGTTTGCCTAATGTAAATACATTTTTCTTGTCAATAAATTTTACACATTAAAGAAAAATCACATAACCCCGTCGCGCGTCGGTAGTACAATTTTTCAAAACAAAATAATTCATATGTGTATAATATGTATAGTAATGTATACCCAAAAATAACTGAAATTGTGCTGTGTTGGAGAGGAAAAATGGGGTAACCCATTGTTCGATCAGGTATCTGTTAGGGGGTCACTCTTACTGAGTCAATGTGCGAAGTTGTGTCGCTGTGAGTGCACCGGTTCACTCGTGAGATTTTTTTTAGTAAAACAGCTTTTTCCATTTCGGCGAAGAAACTTGATGGCAGATTGTCAAGAGGAACAGGCGGCTGTGAAATTTTGTTTCCTGTTGGGGAAATCGGCCTCGGAAACTATTTTAAGGCGGGGGTTACACTCGTAATTAAAATTTACGGATTACATAAGATTTTGACAGGTCACTCACAGGAGCGTTCACATATGCATCCGACTTTTGGTAATTAATGATCACGGAAGTTGTTCGCAAGTTCGACCTGTGTAAATGCTCATGCGACCGTTTACATCTGTAAATTTATTTGCGGTAAGATGGCTTCCTGTCAACAACGACCTGCTACTGTCAAATTTACGCGATTTTGTCAATAAAGACGAAAAGGCCCAAATAAAGTATTTAAATAGATTGTGGCTTTAATTAAACAATTCTCCACACACTTTTGTGCCATCAAAGGCGGCAATTAATTTCGTTTCATCCGAATGACAGCTACCTGACATCTGCTGACAGCAACCGACTTCGAATTCAAAATTTCAAATACGGAAAGGATTGGACCGATAATTGAATAGAAGGATGCTCATTTTCCAGAAAACTTAAATAAGTGGAAATAAATACTAGTTTTGTAGGAAAAAAATCCTATGAAAACAATTGTCTTTTAATTTTTGACATTTCGCAACGGTGCGCGGCGCATTTCGGAACTATTTCTTGCGGAAGTATCTTAGCTTATCAAACTGATTTTATAAGCTGTAAGAAGGCTGGAAATTCGCGCGGGCGCGATTAGACCTGTCAAAAAACTTCCGAAAAAATAAGTTCTGTAACTTGCTATAAATTACGTTAAGTGGCTTTTGGTGTCGTTTACATTGGTAATTTGGCCATAAATCGCTTACAAGAGCGATTTACAGGAAAAAATTTACGAGTGTAATCCCAGCCTAATACTTAAGACTGCCTACAGGTAGTAGCGTAGCTAGCATGGGTGGCACCCGGGGCGGATGTCACCCCTCGGGGCGTGGTGTCACCCCCCCCCCCCCCCGCTTATTTCGATTTCATAAAATTGGTCCATCTTGGGGGTGGGGGTGGCTAGGGAATTTCAGATTTCTCCACAAATTTATTTATTTATTTATTTATTCTAAGAAACAAACAGCAGTTTTATACAGGATGTTAAAAATGAAGCGGTTAAAAATGAGGTAAGCCAAAACAGTTTCTTATGCTAATGGTTATTATGGTATAATACAAAATTTTAATTGAAAATGAAAATGAAATTAACAAAAATATATAAATGTAAGTATATTAGAAGGAAGAAGGAATAGGAAAGGGCAAGAGGCAGAGGAAGATGGGATGGGGACAGGAGATGCTCATGCTGTACCTTTTCTATAGCTGTGCATTAATTTAATTCACATTTGGTATTTGGTTCATATCGGTATTTCACAAGAGTATTATTAAGAATATCGATATTGTTAAATTGCGTGTTATATTGCGCGCATATGCGGGGTATTGGAGAATTTTTTCTAAGGTTGGTTCTGTACGCGGGCAAATGAAAAAAATGGTTTAGTCTGGTTGGTCTTGCAGGTATGTGAATTCTTAAATAATTTACGAGTTCAGGAGAGTCCAGGCCGTTATTCAGAATTTTGTATAAAAATATTTGATCAGATATTAATCTACGCGTTTGAAGTGGAGTAAAGTTGTGAAATTTTAAGGATTCGGTGTTATTTGAAAAGAGTAATTTGAATTTATAATTTATGTGTTTAAAAAATTTGTTTTGCACACTTTCGATTCTGTCAATATGGCATTGGTAGAACGGTGCCCAAATTAGTGTGCAGTATTCTAAGTGGGGGCGGATATACGTGGTGTAAAGGGAATACATAGTTTTAATATTGCGAAAAGGTTTAGATATGCGAATTATAAATCCCAATATCTTATTTGCTTTGTTGATTACTTCGTTAATATGTTTGATAAAATTTAGTTTTACATCTAGTACTACCCCAAGGTCACGGATTGATTCTATTTCATTGATATGTGTATCATGAAAGTTATAATTAAAAGAAATTTTATTTTTGTTACGCGTAAAAGATAATTTATTGCACTTAGAAATGTTTATGATTAATTTGTTTAATTTACAGTATGCAAAAAGACGATTTAGGTCTTCTTGAAGTTTTATGCAGTCATTGATAGATTTGATTACTAAGTATATTTTTTTGTCATCTGCATATGCAAGGTAGTTAGCATGTAAAAAAAATTTATAAATATCAAATATATATACATTAAACAATAATGGTCCCAGGTGGGAACCTTGCGGTACGCCAGAGGGCACAGTAAAAAAGCTAGACTTAGTTCCCTCAACTGATACGCACTGTAGTCTTTTCTGCAGATATGAAGTTAGCCACCTAAGTAAGTCGCCATGGATTCCTAATTGGTGTAATTTTTTAATGAGGATAGAGTGGTTAACTTTATCGAAAGCTTTCGAGTAATCTGTGTAGATGACATCTACTTGGTGTCCATTATCCATATTGCTTGTTAAGTATTCAGTAAAGTTGACTAAGTTTGTTAGTACTGACCTTTTTTGTAAAAAACCATGTTGTTGATTTTGTATGCTGCGGACAATAGTTATATAAATTTGATCGTACACAATACGCTCAAAGAGTTTGCTAAATACTGTGAGTATTGAGATTGGGCGATAATTTGCAATGTTACTTTTTGAACCAGTTTTATGGATGGGGATTATAATGGCTTCTTTGAATTTTGTGGGAAATATTCCTTTTTTTAAGGACATGTTAAATAAGTTAGTTAAAGGATATGCAAGATTTTTGGCACATTTTGAGATAAAATATGGCGAGATACCATCACTGCCCGCACCCTTAGTAACATCCAATTTATTCAAGTATTTATTGACCAATGAGTTGTTTATTTGTACGTTCCCGATCGGGTTATCATTATTAACGCAGGTAGAATTATCAATATTACTGGGATCATCCGTGCCCTCATCGCTTACGTAAGTAGATTGGAAGTGTTTACAGAACAGTTGGCACACTTGATGAGCACCGGTGCCTGACTCGTCATTTAAGTTCATGATTTGTGGTATGCCATTTGTCCTATTTTTGTTTTTAGCGTAATTCCAGAGACTTTTATTGTTAGATGGAATACTAGACTCAACTGAATTTATATATTGGGTGTAACAATGTTTCTGTAAATGTTTTTGTTGTATGCGTTTGAAAGAAAACTCTATGTAATCTACTGGATTATTATTTGATTTCCATTTTTTGTGTCGTATTTGTTTCTGTTTTATGATTTTGATTAGGGGAGGTGAGTACCAGTTGGGAATTTTTTTCTTTTTGATGAAACGTTTAGGGACAAACTGATTAATGGTGTTATTTAAGATGTCATAAAAAGTATAAATTGCTTCGTCAACGTCAGCATTATCGTGAGTAAAAGACCAGTCTGTTTTAGACAGGTGTTGGTTAATTAAATCATAATCAGCTTTATCATACCGATAAATTTCTTTTGGTGGAGCATTGATTGTTGGAAGTGTGTCTAATTGTAGTATGATTTTGAGCGATGGATGGTGTAAATCCTCTTTGACAAGAGGGTTGTATGCTTGAGATACAAGGCATTCCTCACTACGGATAACTAAATCTAGTATACGTTTATTGGCATTTTTAATGGAATTGTATTGATTCAATTCAGAGTAATGGATTGTGTCAGCTAGTAACGAAGTAATTGAATTTAAATTTTCAGGTGTTAAGTGTGAATTTTTATCTTGTGGTTTCCATGTTATAGTGGGCGTATTGAAGTCTCCAAGTACGAGTATAATATCATCTGGGTTTTGATCTTTGACGTTAGCAAGCAAACAAAGGAATGAACTAAGAGCATTTTCATATCCATGTCCCTGTGGTAAGTAGAGACAAGAAACATGGATGGTACGTTTTGAAGTATAGTTAGAGGGGGGAATAGTTACCCAGATGCATTCAGCATTACAGACCAAGTCTTCGCGAGGGTATGCGTTAAGATTATTATGAGTTATGATCATGACTCCACAGCCTCGACGAGAATCTGATTGTGTATTAATGCTATTGATTGTAATGTTATTTGTCCTATCTCGTCTAAAAATACTGTAAAATTCAGTTGGTGCCAGTTCTGGATCTAAAATAGAATCAATAAGCCAAAACTCAGATATACGGAAAATGACTGTAAAATAAGGGGCACCGGTCTTGTGCACGCCTTCCACTAGCTCACGCTGATGATGGTGATTGTAGTAGGCTGGCCTCCCTACATCCAGTGGTATGGCCCTGGATGCACCTCGTTTCTGCCTGAGCGGTGCCTTGCAGTGCCCAGAGTCAGGGCCGACTGCAGCGGTAGGCACCGAGTTCCCGTTCAGGCAGAACTTCGGCAGGAGGCAGCAGCTGGCAGCAGGTCGCAGACTTCCAGAGGTAGGTGTCTGGACCACTTGTAGAGTAAATAAAAGACTTGTTTGAATGTTGAAGAATAACTGATTTATTACCCAAAAAATCACGCTTTTTATACCCGTTTTCGGGTGAAAAAACGGTCACGTGGTACAATTTTAGAGTGGGGGATTTTACCTATCCCGTTTTGCATATAAGGGGCGGTTTTCTGTTGCCGCTGGTTTTGCCGACCATTTCCTTGAAAGTGGTCGATTAAAATTAGATTTTTACAATAATTATACAGGTCAGGTTAATGAATTTACAATGTTTTCCTTAAAACTACAGTGTTTCTACGGATGTTCTACATTCGTAGATTTTTTGTTTGATGAGTTTGGGTTGATTTTAAGGAAGTTTGACTTTTTGTCGGTAGGTATTTGTTATTTAACAAAGTGTTTGAATAGTTACAAAGAAGTTAATATTTTTCCCAGGTCCCCCGTAAGCCTGGCTATCGAAACCTTTTGGTTTCGTCGCCTTACGAGGTCCTGGGATTTTTAAAATGGAGAAAACGTGAATTGATGCTAAAGTCTCGAAAATCTGCGCAAATGCTGATAGCGCTGGCAGTTTAAGAGTTACAATGTTTATTTATGGCTCTATGGATGCCCCGTAGGACTCTGCACTGAAATGTCTTAGTTTCAGCGTCCTACGGGGTGTTTAAATGAAGTTATATTATAAAATGATGTGTTTTTAACCAATATGAAGGCCCTGAATGGGGCCACCAAACTGGTTTTTTTGGCTTTGTAGCCGGAAAAATAGCCCTGAGGGCGATAAAATCATAACTCTAGTATGTCTCCCGGTGGCAACCTGGTATGCAAGTTTTACTTGTTGCACCGGGGCATTTGTGTGCAAAGAAAAAGAACATTTTCGCAATGGTAAAATGTGTTTGGCAAAGGATCGTTGCTGGCGGCACGGTATTCATGAACCTAGCGGCCAGGACGAAAAAGAGGCCCTGAAAGGGGCCGCCAAAAAAATAAAAGGCAATCTGCTTGGTGAAGCCGACTGCGAGCCAGTATAATAATGGCCCTTGTTAGGGCCGCCTAAAAAGGGAGGCAAAACAGCCTGCTTGGTGAAGCCGACTGCGAGCCAGTATAATAATGGCCCTTTTCAGGGCCATAACTAAAAAGGAGGCTAGTTAGCCTGGTTGCCTTTGGAGGCGTAAATAAGCATAAATAAGGTATTAAGTATTAAAATTATTAAATTATAAGAGTCTAGAATGTCTCCCGGTGCAACTTGGCACGCAAGCTTTATTGGTTGCACCGGGGCATTGTACATAACTAGCAAATTATAATTTAACAATGAGGGAGAGCAACACGTCCGTTACAGTTAGGTACAATTTGGTTATAATATATGAGTATAACTGAAGAGTTGTATATTATGAATGACATGTACGATATTGAATTGATAGAATAGTGTACAAAAGTGAGCATCAAGTACAGGGGGAGGGGGGATAGTGAGATAAAGATGGGTAAGGAGAGTGTAGGAGTGTATCTTCTATATAGGGTAATATAAACATTGCCTATAGTAAATATTCTAAAATCCATATTGAAAACAAAACAGACTATTTTAGCAAAATTTATAAGATAAATAGGTATAAACGAAATAGGAAATAAAAATAATAACATTATTCAACGGTAAAAGTTATAAGGAAATAGAAAAAAAAATACATAAAATAACTATATTCAATGGAAGGTATAATAAAGATAAAAATGATAAAAAGTGCAAGTAGTGCACGATTATCTTCATAGTATGGTTGTACATAAATAAGTTAATTGTTGGTACTTGTGAGTCGTGAATGACTTGTGAGATAGGTATATATAATTTTTAAGAAAAGTGAAATATAAAAATAATAATTTGATTACGTGCAATGTTCAATACATCACATACCCATATAAAATTTTTAAAGCAAATACAAATTACAAAGGCATCTATGAAGTTAATTGAAGGTAACAATATGTTTAAAAATATATGATTGTATAGGTATATATGTAAAACTTTAAAACAAAAGAGTAGTCAGAGCAGAAAAGGCAAACCAAATACTAATGTATTAATAAAAATTGTTAACGTATGTAAAACACAGTAGAAAGATAGATTTTTATTAACATATAATATTATTATAACATCAATATATGAATGTATATCTCCATATCATAATATAAATGAAATGTAGGTACCAAGACGCAAAGTTTGAAGTCTGTGGGTATTATGCGCGGTGTTATTATAGTGCATAAGTATTTAGAAAAGTAGATACATTAATATAAGATTTGTGTCTCTATTGTGCACAGAAAATAATTAACAGTTAAGTAAATGGATTATGGCTACAAGCGCATAATAATATATAATAATAAAAAAATTTAAAAAAGATGGAAAGTTCAAGCAGTGCTCGATGATCTATTATAGTTTTAAGTTAACAAGAGATAGCTGGAATCAGCAAATTATTTATGAGGTACTTATATAATTAATTCTAAAAGTACACGTTTAAGTGACATCGTTGGAATAAAATCAGGAGGAAGTGTAGTGATAAAAATTTCGATTATGTGCATTGTTTAATACGTTATAGCTACAGATAAAGCAATTATAGACTAAAAATAGCATTTATCATGTTGGTTGACTTTGAAATCGTGTTAATAATATATACACGCATACACAGGCGTACACATGTAAATAAACGTACATCCACCCACATATTATAATCGAAATGTAGGTATATAGACGCCGCATAAATTTAAAATCTGAAGGTGCAGTGCGTGATTTTATATTACAAGTTGAGTAAGTACTCAATAGTACATAGGTATGTATGCTATTGGTTTAGTATCACTATTATGCCAATAGTTTAATATACAGAACAGTTGTAAGTACTTATATGGATTATGTTCATGGGGACATAATAATAATGTATAAATTCATTAGGTGGGAGGAATGCAGATCTGGACACCACTTTTTTTTGGCAGAAAACCATGTTTTCATCGCGTTTTAAGTTGAGAACTTTAACCTGAAAGGTGAAAAAAAGTGCGGAAAGCAATAAAAAAAAAATTGAATAAGTAATTAATTTTCAATTACGTTAAGAAAAATTTCACTCCACGAACAGATTATGTCAGTACACCCGCCATTTTATAAATAAACCAGTCATACTAACCTAAGAAAAGAAAGTCAGTGTTACCAGCTCTCAAAAATATTTATCCCTATATTATGAATTACAACTATCTCAACGACCGTATTCTTAAACCAAAAGTATGAAAATTCGTAGTCTTAAAAATGCGTAACCTAACATAACCTAACGCTAGGTTTGTGTAACATGGTTTGTGTCCCTTTATACCGCCTGCTCGCGTCAATTTTAAAAAAATATCCCTGTTTTCAAGTAGTTTAGCGGCTACGCTAGGTTTGTGTAACATGGTTTGTGCCCCTTTATACCGCCTGCTCGCGTCAATTTTAAAAAACATCCCTGTTTTCAAGTAGTTTAGCGGCTACGCTAGGTTTGTGTAACATGGTTTGTGCCCGTTTATACCGCCTGCTCGCGTCAATTTTAAAAAACATCCCTGTTTTCAAGTAGTTTAGCGGCTACGCTAGGTTTGTGTAACATGGTTTGTGCCCCTTTATACCGCCTGCACGCGTCAATTTTAAAAAACATCCCTGTTTTCAAGTAGTTTAGCGGCTACGCTAGGTTTGTGTAACATGGTTTGTGCCCCTTTATACCGCCTGCTCGCATCAATTTTAAAAAACATCCCTGTTTTCAAGTAGTTTAGCGGCTACGCTAGGTTTGTGTAACATGGTTTGTGCCCCTTTATACCGCCTGCTCGCGTCAATTTTAAAAAACATCCCTGTTTTCAAGTAGTTTAGCGGCTACGCTAGGTTTGTGTAACATGGTTTGTGCCCCTTTATACCGCCTGCTCGCGTCAATTTTAAAAAACATCCCTGTTTTCAAGTAGTTTAGCGGCTACGCTAGGTTTGTGTAACATGGTTTGTGCCCCTTTATACCGCCTGCTCGCGTCAATTTTAAAAAACATCCCTGTTTTCAAAAACATCAAACAAAAATTTCAAACAAAACAAAAACATCAAACAATTTTTTTTTAAACATCCCAGGATTTGAATGGTTTGTCTCCATTCCAGTACCTACGCGCCTTATTATTTATTCCCTACAATCGTATCTAGGCTCTTGTATCAGGTATCCCTACCAACAAATTAGTATCAAATGGCGGACAGTATCTGGTTCATGAAGTGTCATTTCATACATTCTTTAAACGGCTGTATCTCCCTCAATTTTGCCGAGCGCGCCTTAATTTCTTTTTTATTCAACTTTTCCACACTTTTCTCATCTAGAAAGTGCATTTTTATTAAATTTCCAAGTGGTGCCCGGATCTGCATTTCACCCCATTAGGTTAAGCTATAAAGATGATTTATGGTTTAGTATTATTATGCACAACAAATAGGTAATGTAGGTACATACATATATAAGAATATAAACGATAGTCATATCAGGCACATAATTAAGTAAGACATGTTAGGTTACGTTATAGAGATGATGTTATAAGGTTGAGAAGAATAATTCAATTTACCACAACTGTGTATAAAAATAATAAGAGCATATGTCTAAAATAGAACAGAATAAAGCCATCAGTATCAGTTAATTTCTCGTAATAAGCAGGCTAAATTATTAATATTATTATCAGTAGATATATCTTCATGAATACTGGATAAATGAGTGGGAATCCATTACGTTGAATTGTATCATACCTCGCTGTGTCTCGATGTGTCGTTGTGGTTTTGTAGGTAGAATTTTGGATAGGTTAATTTGTGAGAAAGTTAATTATATACTAAGCAGCCATCAAATAGTAAAAATAAAAAACAGGTGATCTGCAGATATAAATCAAGTAGCAATTAATAGCATCGACTCTTATTTTTTAGTGTTTGATCTGGGACGTAGGCCGATCGTCCTGGAGCCATCGTGTTGAGGATCGGGACCGGGTGAGCTGGATGTGGTGTTGGATGACGGTTTTTTTGATTTGGGTATGAGGGCGGCCGCGACATCTCACTGCTGCTGGGTGTAGATGGTTCGCTTGGTGCTATCCGGAAGCAAAACAACAATTGTACCATCGCTGGTCCAGCATCTGCTATTTGTAAATATTGACCGGGCTGATGCAAATAGTTTCTGACGTGCCACGGTAAGTGATTCGGTCAGAAGAAGATGTGAGTTTTTAAGACCCTTCTTCTTCTCCCAAACGGATCGATGGTCAGAATGACGCTGAAACTGAAGCAACACGGGTCTGTTTTTGTTGGCTATGGCGCGACCTAACCTCCTGGTGCACTCAATGCCCTTGATGGCATTTTCGGGGCATCCTAGGCCGGTCAACACGGCGGTCACCAGGGATCTCGTGTCTTCCGACGCTTCCTCCTTTACGCCGTGAAGGAGGAGTAGGTTCTTCCTAGATGCGGCGTCGATGGAGTCCACCCTGAGCTCAAGTCGAGCCACATCCTCCTGAAGGGCGCGCAGCTCCGAAGTCATCTTCACTTTGAATTCAGTGAAATCTTCACGCAGAGTTGAAAGATCAGAATGAGATTGAGATTGGCCGGGCTTGTGAGTCTTATGTGCTGTTGATGTAGCCTTTTCGAGCCTTTTCTCGAAATCACTCATGGTGTCACTAAATTTCTGGTTCAATGCTTCAAGAGACATATTATGGTTTATGGTTTTAATGTGGGTATGTTGTAATGAAAGAACTGTCACGTACGTAAACTTGTAAAATCACTGAAAATATGACTTTAGTGGTGAAAAGCAACTATCTTTTTTAATGTGTTAATAATATTAAGATAATCACGCACTGTTATGATATTACATAGTTTTTATTATGATAATATAAGTCGAAAAAATAATAACTTTTAATAGCGGGCGCGAACCGTGCGTATTGACCATAGATATAGGCACAAATATAGGCTATGTTTGCCTATAAAAAGACCTAGATACAAAATTCGGCACTTCACGGGGAAGATTTGAAAGGAAATAACAGACCATCTTCATGTATACAATACTTTGGTGACAATATCCTTCGTAATTTTTTTCCACGGTCAAGTGTTATCCCCCTGTCGGGTGGCACCCAAGGGCGGACCGCCCCCCCCCCCCCCCCCCCCCCTCGCTACGCCACTGCCTACGGGGATGCTGTTCTAAGTAAAACCAGATTCGACGAGTGGATTTCACGTTTTAAAAATGGATAAATGTTAATTGAAGATCAACTCCTTTCTGGATGCCCTTCAACGTCAAAAACTGATTATTTTTTTGGGCCTCAAAAGTGCTTTTTGTATAAAGTACGTACCATAAATAGTAGAGTGTTGTCTATGGGGAAGAGTCCTAGGACGACAAATTCTGGCTGCCGGTCAAGCATGTAGGTTGAAAACAGGTGGAGCTGCAAAGCACATTAAAGCTAGTCTCACACGACACCTATACTCTCATTATTATGTGGGCTGGCCTATATTACCACGTTTCTCTCCATACATTTTGTGGAAATGGCATCCCCAATTAGGGTACCTACGTTATGGGGTTAAAGGTATTGGGGAGAAGATCGGGAGGGAGGTGGGGAAGTGCCTGGCTATTCAGATCTAGTCACCTTACTCGGCTAAACCATTCATTTAATTTCTGAATGGTGGTTTTACACCAGGGCGATACTGAGAGTATCTTCCATATATTATATTATGAGAGTGTAGTTCTCGTGTGAGACCAACATTATTCGTTATTCCACAATATAACAATATCATCATCAAACAGACTAATTTCAATAGTTTTGAGTGATTTGTTTTAAGTGTCATTTTCATAATTTGGAATTAGTTGCTTGAAGAATTCAGACCAGTGATCAAGTATTAATCTATTGTATTATATTTTATTAATAGCGCAGATCCATGAACAATCACTGTATGCTCCGAATTCTCGATTCTTGACAAATAAGTTCAAATTTTATAAATAAAATTATAGGTAAGGAATAAAAGATATCATGAATAACGATACTAAAAGCACGATTAAGTTAATAAAAATGTTTAAACCAAAAAACCAAAATGGACTCACTAATTATATACTTCAAACCAGCGGAGCACTAAGGTCATACCTCATGGAAAAGGAAAAATCAACATTGGTTATCGGAGAGTGCGAGTGGAAGACACCAACCCCCTGACGCAATTCTACCATTGTCTCAAATTTGGACACATTGCATTAAAATGTTGAAATAAGGACAAAAGTGCGACGTGTTTACATTGCGCTAAGGATCACGAATGGAAGGAACGCCCTAACGAAAACACTGAAGTAAAATGTAGTAACTGTGTGAACACTATATTCAAGATGACCCTTAATACCAATCATAAAGCTAATAACACAAATTGTTCTTACTACAAAAAGATGATGCATATCACTCAAAGTTGTATAGACTATGATTAGGTATTATAATTCGAAAAAAACAATCACATTGCTAATCACAATTTTTTTTATTTAACTTCATATTATCATTTTCATTTATGCATCTTAATATATATTATTTTATTCATTTATATAATAATAATAATAATAATAATATTTATTTCGCATAAAATTATACAATGAAACATATTTGGAAACTTTGACTAGCCAACTAGGAATGGATCCTGTTTTAGGCCAGTCAAATTGACAAATTTAGTTCATATCATAATTTCATATTACATTGATAAATTATATAAACATATTATTTATTGAATGAAACAAGTGTTACGATTAAATTCCTCGTAGAAGCTTTAGTTAATAACTACAATTTTGAACTCATAAAAAAAAGAATAAGCGAAGAGAAAAAAACAATGTCTTAAAGTACAGATTTAGTATCGAATACTTGTTTAACAATAGATAAACGTTTGGACATGAAAAATTGATTGAGAATCGAGACCAGCTTCAAGTGTGATGACAAAATCCATATTATAATTAAAGTGGATGTTTAAACATGATTACAAAAAATAATTATAATTAACGTGAGTGACGTATCCCTCAACTTTACGAGCGGGTAAAGAAACTCAAAAAGAATGTGACTCGAAAAGGATGCAGCAAATGAATAAAAACAATTTGTATATAAATATGTTTTAAGTTAATGTATAAATAGTGACATGAGAAAGTGGTTGATAACCAATTGTATTTATTTCCCTTTCCTTGCTTCATTTTTTCATCCTACTAAGATATTTTCCCTTAGAGAACTTAATATAAAATAAAACCGGTAAAGTAAATAAAATCCAGATGGTAATAATAAAAAGAAAGATCACCGCAGGAGATGAATGTAGAATTATTATAATGCATTTAATTATTATAATGCATTTCCTATTGCCACAGTGTTAACGCTAGTGTATTGAAATCTATATTGATTTTCGCTCACTCTTGGTGTAACAGACGTAATGCCTTTACAAGAACTGTAAAAAAGCGGACCGGTCTCGTGCACGCCTTCCAGAGGTACAGACTGATGATGATGATCATTGTGGGCTGACCTCCCTACATTCAGTGAGTAGTGGTCTTGGATGCGCCTAGTTTCTGTCTGAGCGGTGCCTTGGCAGTGCCCAGAATTAGGGCCGACTGCAGCGGTAGGCACCAGGTACTCGTTCAGGCAGAACTTCAGCAGGAGGCAGCAGGTGGAAGACTTCCAGAGGTAGGTGTTTGTAGAAAGGACTTCCGAAGAAATAATAAGACGAGTTTGTTGAGTAGAGATGAGCTGGTGAACTGAGCACTTGTGACTTGTGAAGTACTGGCATACAGAGCTCCGGGCCAAATAAGGCCCCTTTCTCTTTCATCATGAAGTTATAATTTAAAAATTATGTTTGTAGAATAAAAAGGAAATTTTTTTTTTTTTTTTTTTTTTTTGTTTTTTTTTTGTTAATAATTATTTGCAAGGGGGAGACATGGCTGCAATAGGGGGGGGGGATCTTTACGGAGGATTTGTTTGGGTTTTTTGTGCTTGGAGGTTTCATTTACGTCGTATCGGGTGAGGCAGTTGATAGACGGGTTTGCATGGGTGGGGATTCCTGCATAGAACGATTCCGCGAGACTTAAGATGTGGTTTTTTAATAATGGGACTTCTGAGTCTTTGTGGAGTTGGGACACTCTCAACCACTTGGGAGCGCCCAGGGCAGTGCGAATTACTTTGTTTTGGAAGATTTGGAGTTTTTTCATATGGGAAGCTGCGGCGTTTGCCCAGATGGGACTTGCGTAGGTGAGTTTGGGTCTTATGGTTGTTTTATAAATGAGGAGTTTATTTTTAATTGAAAGATGTTTATTTCTTTTGCATATCATGGGGTAGAGGCCTGAGTAGGTTTTTGAGGCTGCGGCTAGGGTTTCGTTTATATGTTTTTTCCAGGTGAGTTGACTGTCTAGGGTAACGCCGAGGTATTTAATGGATTTTACCCAGGGGACGTTTTCTCCGAATAGCTGGATGTTGGGGGGCCTTCGGATGGAGGTTTTTTTTGAAAAGACGCAGGCTGCGCTTTTAGAAGGGTTGATGCTTATGCGCCATTCTTTGAAGAAGACTTCGCATTTTGTGGCGTGGGATTGAACTTTACGGGTGGCGGTTTTGGGGCTCACTGATGTTGACATGATTTCGGTGTCATCTGCGAATTTACCTATTTTTGTGCGATGGTTTTGGGTGCTGGGGCGGGGGATATCGCTTAGGTATATATTAAAGAGGGCTGGTGAGAGAATGGATCCCTGAGGGACTCCAGCTCTGAGAGGTCTGATGGTTGAAAAAATTCCGTCGAGTTTAATTCTGAATTTACGGTCTTTGAGGAAGTGACCTATGAGTTGGATCATTGGGAGGGGGATCCCTAGGAGGAACATTTTATAAATGAGTCCATAGTGCCAGACTTTGTCGAAAGCTTTCTGGACGTCTAGGGAGAGGACTACCGTGCATTGGTTGTAGTTGAAGGCGTTTGTGATTTCTTCAACCACCCGCAAAAGTTGATGAAGAGTAGAGTGGCCCGATCGAAAGCCGTGTTGGAAGTCGGGGATGAGTTGGAGGTCGTCAACTATTTTTTTAAGTCTGGCGAGGATGAGTTTTTCTAGGATTTTGCCTGTGCAGGGAAGTAGGCTGATTGGTCGGTGGTTTTGGGCCTGAAGGGGGTCTTTGCCGGGTTTGGGGATGAGAATTACGTCAGCAATTTTGTAGTCTTTGGGGAAAATTCGGAGTCTGAAGGAAGCGTTGCTGATGGCTGTGAGGGCGCAGATGCCTTTTGGGGGGAGGCATTTTAGAATTTTATTTGAGATGGAGTCGGGTCCTGGGGATTTTTTGGTGATGAGTGTTTTAATAATTTTAGTGATTTCCTGAGGGGTTGTGAATGGGATTTGGTCGTCGGTGGGGGTTTCACTCATGAGGGATGAGGCTTTTGCTTCTACAGTAGCAACGAATTGAGGGTTGTCGTAGGTCGTGGTCGGGGAGAATTGTTCTTCGAGGCTGTCGGCAAAAGTCTCGGCTTTGTCACGGGAGGAATAGACTGTGCCTTTTGGGCCCGTAAGGGGACATATTCTGGTTGGGGGTTTTCTAAGGGTTTTGGAGAGTTTCCAATAGGCGGATTTGTCGTCTTCGAGAGTGGAGATGAAGTCATGCCACTGCTCGTCTCTGTATCTTTGGAGATCGACTTTGACTTGGTGGGCGAGTCGGTTCATGCGAATGCGGTCGAACGGGTTTGAGAATCTTTGCCATTCTTTTCGGGCGGAGTTTTTTTCTCTTATGAGTTCTTTTAATTCTGCGGGTAGGTCGGGTCTATGTTTGTCGTTTGCGATTTCTATGGTGGCAAGATTTACTGCGGATTTAACATCTTCGGAAAAATTTTTGGTGGCTAGGTTTAGGCTTTCTTCGTCGGTGATGGAGGTTTGGATTCTTACTGATTCTAATAGTTTGGGAAGTTTTTGCCATAAGATTTTCTTGCGAGTGGTTTGATGAAACGGTACTGAAGGTATTGAGCCGTCAGAGAGAAACAAGAGAACGGGGTCGTGGTCGGAGGAAAGTTTTTTTACTGGTTGGAGGGTGTGAAGGAGGGGGCAGTTTTTCATAATGATTATGTCGATGACGTCTGGGTTGTAGTTACCTTGTTTTGGAAACAGAGTAGGTATGTCGGGGGCGTTTACTATAAGAGATTTTCCGGCTACGTAGTTGGCTAGAAAACTTCCTTTTCGGTTGGTTTTTATGCTATTCCATGAGTTATGTTTCGCATTTAGGTCGCCCGCTATTATTGTGGGAAGGGGGTCGGCTAGAAGGATGTCGAGTTCAGGGGTGGTGAATAATCTTTTGGGGGGGCTATAGGCTGAGATGAGTTTGAGGGGGCCGTTATTCAATGTGTTGATGACTATTGCGGTGGTTTCGATGTTTTCTGACGTGGGGCAATTTACGAAACAGTGGTCTATGGAGTATTTTACGATGATGGCGGTGCCACCGCCCCTGGAATGGGTGCGGTCGGTGCGGTAGGTGATGTAATTCGGGAATTTAAGATTTACACTGGGTTTTAACCAGGTTTCATTAATGAGGAGAACGTCAAGGTTGTAATCCAACAGGAATTGATGAATTTCCCCTCGGAAATCTTTTACTTTGCCGTCTGCATTCCAATACGCAGCTTGGAGGTTAGATGGTTTGCGAGTTTGTCTTGACATTATGAATGGTTTTGTTAGATGTAGGAGAGAGAGTGGAAAGAGATTGAGTGGTTGGTTATTGTTGGTGAATTGAGTCGAGGAGAATTTGAACATTTGAGAGAAGTCGGGAATTCATCTCCAAGGATCTTGCGAGTTGCGCGGCTGCGTTTTGGAGTGCCAGAATTAGGTTGGCTGGGATGGTAGGGGGGGGGGGTGGGTAGGGGAGCGGCAGGTAGAGCTTGGGGGGTAATGGGGGGGGGGAGGGGTGGGAAGGAGGCGGAGGGGGCTGATGGGGGGAGGGGGGGGGGGGAGTTGGGTGGAGGGTGTTGTTGGTTGTGGTTGGGGCTCAGTGTGGGGTGGGATGGGGGGGCGATCAAGCCGGTATTGTTGGGAATGGGGGTTTGTGGCGTTGAAGTTAGTGAAGTTTGGGTGAGGCCAGGAATTTGGTCTCTGGACCGGGTGGTGCATCAGGGGTTGAATGTACTGGGGCTGTTGGTGGGGGGTGAAGCGGAACCGGTTAGAGAAGTTGTGGAAACGGGGGATGGGGTGTTCAGGGCAGCCTTTAAAGTTGGCTGGGTGGGGACCAGAACACAAAGCGCATTTGGCTGGAGTGTCGGGGGTTTTGGTGCAGGAGGCGGTGGTGTGATTTTCACCACACTTAACGCATTGGGGGGTGGCGTTGCAGCACGAGGAAGAGTGGCCATGCGACTGGCAGCGGTGGCATTGGCCTGCCGTAAGGCGTTTGCGTTGGGGTTCCACAGTGATTTTTAGGTGGAGGATCGAAGTCAACTCCGTGAATATCTTTTTGGCCGTGTCATTTCTGGTTAGATTTACAAGCATGAGGGGAATTTCGCGGCGGGTGGGTCCAACGCGCATTCGATGGACTGAGATGACTGGATATCTGATGCCTAGGACATCGCTGATCTCCTGGCTTGTAATCTCCTCGGGGATACCCCTGAGGACGACCCTGAGGGGTTTGTCCTCAGGCAGCTTGAAGGAGTGATGGTCGATATTTTTCTCCAGGAGGAGTTTGGTGATACGGTGGTGGTCACGGGGGGTTTTGGGGTGAATGGCGATGTTCTTTACCTGGTTTTTGGCAAAGAAGTCAATCCCCCTCTCTGAGAGGGATTTTTCAAGGGAGGCCCAGCCGGCTTTGGAGTGGAGCACGACTGGGGGGATCCTCTTTGAGGATACCACTACTTGGGGGGTGGAGGTGGGGATGGGGGAGCTCGGGGGGGGGGTCGGGATAGAGGTGGGGGAACCTGGGGGGGGGTAGGGGGGTTTTGGGGGGGAGTGGCAGGTCGGGTGGAGATAGGGGTGGTATGAAGGGTGGTGGGGGTAGCATCGGGCTGGACGGGGGAAGTGAAGAGAGGACGTTTCTTGTTGGGGGATGATGGTTTGTTGGTTTTGTGTGGGGAGCAGCTGGGAGATTTAACGTCGCGGACGCGTTTACGGGTTGTTTTGACGGTTTCCCAGGCCATTTCTTCGTGGTCTGGGTTGTCGGAGGACGACAGTTCAGACTCCGAGTAACCTGAGGCCTCGGAGTCGTCGGCGGCATCAGAGGTGTCGCTGGAGCGCGAGGAAATGGAGTTTTGTCTACTCACGTTGGAGGGGAAGCCTTGGGTGGAGATCGAAGGTGAACTGCGAGGGGAGGTTGTATGGACGATAAGGGGGCGTTTGGTGAGGGGGCGATCAGTTTTGGGTAGGGGGGCGGTAATTAGGGGGGCGGTAATTAGGGGGGCGGTAATTAGGGGGGCGGTAATTAGGGGGGCGGTAATTAGGGGGGCGGTAATTAGGGGGGGGCGGTAATTAGGGGGGCGGTAATCTGGGGGGGCGGTAATTAGGGGGGCGGTAATCTGGGGGGCGGTAATCTGGGGGGCGGTAATCTGGGGGGCGGTAATCTGGGGGGCGGTAATCTGGGGGGCGGTAATCTGGGGGGCGGTAAGTTGGGGGGCGGTAGGGCGGCGGTGGGATTTGGGGGCGGTAGAGGGGCAGTCAGAGTTGGGGCTGGAGGGCGGAGGTGAACTACGAGGGGAGGTTTGGGGGGAAGAAGGGGGGCGGTTGGTTGGGGTAGTGTTGCCCGAATCAGGCTGGGGCGAACTGTACGGGGAACGGGGGGGGAGAGGGGAACCTGGGCTGTGGAATTGGTGATGGGTCCTATGGAACACGTGAATCATTTCCTCAAGGGAGCATTTGTTGGCGTCGGGGCGGGCGCTAAGATATTCAATTAATTCGAGGTTTTGACTAATTTCCTCATCGGATGGGTTGGGTGCTTGGGGGTAGGGGGAAGCCATGTCGATTTAGTGAGAGGGGGACGGTGGTGAATTGAAAAATGCTAAGAAGATTGAGTTTAAATTTGAATAAGTGATTTTACTGCATGGAGGAATCTGTATGCCAAGTACAAGAACAAGACACTTACTGAGTGGAGGAGGTGGCCGCTGTGGGATGCTCTGCGGGGTGATGCTGGTCTGGATGTAGATTCAGTGCTGATTTCGTGGGTGGCTGTTCTCTGGCGAGCGATGGGCCCTACTCCTTCTTTCAGGCAGATCAGCTCGAGCCGCAAACACGGGGATAACTGAGGGGCACAAAAGTTCAAAGCACTGAATTGTCTGATGTTATTCACGGGATAAGTAACTGAATGTAGGTAGATAGTGACGATAGATAGGCGCGAATGCGGTGGGCGAGAGTTTATGGCGCGAGTCGGAATGACGGTTTGAAATGGCGGGAAAAAGTTCGCGGCTGTAGCGGGCGGCCGTTTGCGCTGCCGATGGCGCGACGGTGGGCGGGACGGTTCCTTTGCTGGGAAAGGCACTTTTATCACTCGGAACTTTGGTTTTTAACGAACTGCGACAAAACTGACGTGAGTCAGAAAGACCATGTAGGCGGCGGATGGCAAATTGCCAAGATAGACTGACGCGGAGCACAAATAACCAAATCGTACGATGTCAAATATCAAAAGGTGAACTGAGCATGATTTATTTGAAAAATTCATCGTATTTATTTGGTTAGTTGAACCCGACGGCGATCGGGCATTGTTTTACACAAAATGTGGAGGGGATTCTGGCCTCGCTCCTTATCGTATAAATAGGGCGACATTTCTGTGGCGTCCTCATTTTGGCGGTGTCGCCCATGAAAGTGGTCGAATAAATTTACAATTTAAAAATAATTATACAGGGTACATTTTGCATACAAAGATGGATTACTTAATTCTAATACATTTTTGAAGCTAAGTTCTATAAGAGGATTTTTGGTTTTACGAATTTGTCACATGTTTAAGATATTTTGTAGTTTGTCAGAAGTATTTGCCATTTGGCTAGTTATGTTTAATTTAAATGAGAATCTAGTGTTTTTCCCAGGTTCCCTGTAAGACTAGCTAATGAAACCTGTTTGTTTCATCGTCTTACGAGGTCCCTGGATTTTTAAAATGGGAAAAATGTGTTAAAAAAGGGGTCTGCCGCCTGGAGGAAAAGGAGTCTTTTGCCTGGCGGTAAAGGAGGCAAAAGAGTATTTTGCCGGGCGGCAAAGGAGTAGTTTGAGGTGTAGAGACTCCGGTTTTCTTTCCCTGGAAGCCTTGTAGGGCTCTGCGATGAAATTTGTTTGTTTCATTGCCTACAAGGTTCCTGGATTTTTAAAATTCCAAATCTCGTATTTTTTGCAAAAATATTTGTAAGTCATTTTTTTGCGGCTTTTTTGCCTTAATTAAAAAGGTTCACGGCTAAGAGACTCAAACTCTCTTTCCCGGATGCCCTGTAGGATTCTGTAATGATATGTGTTTGTTTCATTGTCCTACAGGGTGTCTAAGTTAAAACAATTGATAAAATATACATTTAAGGTTTGCCTCCTGGCGGCAAAGTAGTTTACTTCCTGGCGGAAAAGTAGTTTGCTTCTTGGCGGCAAAGCAGTCTCCTTGCCCAGTGGCAAAGGAGTAGTTTGAGGAGTAGAGACTCCGGTGTTCTTTCCCTGGATGCCTTGTAGGATTCTGGAATGGGACTATAAATGTCACTACCCTACAAGGCTCGCAGGATTTAAAAGGTTAGAAAATAGCAAATATAAAGTTTGTTATGAAAAATTATAAGTTTTCAATGTCCCCGGTGGCAACCTGTGAAAAGTAGCGTTTATTTGTTGCACCGGGGGCATGCACATTTAAAGGAAAACATTATTTTATATATAAATTATAAAACAAGTAATTTGGTAGTTTATACCTAAACAAGAAACGTAATATATTTTCACCAAAATTAGTCGCTGGCGGCACGGTACAATAGCATTTCGAGGCCAGAAATTTCAGCAAAATTTCCAAGAAATGACCTCAAAATGTAGAGGACGCCACCAGCGATGAACTTTGATGAAAGATGTTTTGAGGGTGCGGGCACGTCCATTACATTTGGTATATTCGTTCATATAGAAAAAGTACAATACGTATTTATTAGTGCCAATTAGTAAACCTACCTTGTTCTGAACAAACCCATAATCTAACCAGGAAAGTATTGGAAATACTTACTGCTATATTGTTTTGTATCTATCGTATTTACATTAATAAATCCCAACACATGTTTATACATATATTCTTGCTGACATTTAAAATATTATTCAAAACTGGGCTAATTTTTTATTTTAATTTTTGAAAACTGGGCTACAAAAAAACATGTGTTAGGAAATAATAAAATAACTGCCCTCAACCTCCTGTGTGGTGTTAATGTAAAAAAAAAACTTAAATATACGATAGTTATCGAAATATTGGGACACTGTCATCTTAATTGTTTCTAGCTCTTCGAGAAATATTGACTTAATTTCGCTATGCGAAACGTCGATAAATGAAAATAATACAAATCTTTACAAATTACCGGGATTTAATTTGTGCCTTTTTTGTCGAACAAAAAAATCTGGAGGCGGTATTATTATGTACGTGAAAGATCACCTTACATTCGAAAAAATAATAATATTATGTCTAATAATTTTGAATGCGTTAACGGAACTATTTCAGTAAACAAACATATTTGCTTACATCTTTTGGCAATGTATAGACCGCTTAATACAAACAAAAAAAATATTTCTTCATGAGCTAGAAACAATATTGGAAAATATTGATATAAAAGAATCCGTATTGGTACTTGGTGATATGAATATTAACTTGTTAAAAGTACCCGAACCCAAAACTATGCAATGTGAAAACCTAATGTCTCATTTTGGAATGGTCAAATGTATAAATGATGTGACTAGAGAAGCGATATTGACTAACTATGTAATGGCTTCGTGCTTAGACCACATCTATGTAAGAGTGAGGGAGACGACAGAAATCAGTTCATGCGTATGCGATTCAATAATAGCTACCTAACTGCAGCAACTATTAACTTCTGTTACTATGATAAAAGTACCTTCGACAAATAACACCAAGAGTATTACACTGCACTATCGGAAAAAATGGTTAATTTTTTGATCGAAATCACCGATTGGAATGCAATGCTAAAATTATCGGAACCAAACATTATGTATGAAGAATTAAAATCGGTTTTTAAAAATATTTATGAAAAAAGTACCAGTAGTAATTACAAAATTACATACAAAAAAAATATCGAAATAATAAAAAAAAAACTTGGATGAATGATAGCCTCGTTGAAAGTATTTTAATAAGAGATGCCATGTGGAAAAAATGGAAAAACACGCCAAATAATAAAAAATATGAAATCGAATTTTAAAAAAATACAGAAAAAAACAAATATTAAACCCAAAAAGATATACTACAATAACAAAATTAATCACCGTTTCAAGGACATTAAAAAAACATGGAATGAAATAAATAAAATTTTGGGTAGGAAAAATAAATCTGGTCGTGATGAAGTCATGTCTAAATATTTCCTAAAGTCGCAATCTACTGATGCAGTCGCAGAAAATTTTGCTAACTTCTTTGATGAAGGAGTTAATAAGTGTGAATATGTATGAATGGGATTTCCGAGCGTCTGAGTATTGGCACAAATATTTACCTCGTTCAATGTACACACCTAGAACTAACGCCAAGCAAATTGTAAGCCAAGTATGAAAAATTCTAATACTAAAATCATGCATTAATTCGTATGCATGATTTAAAAAACTTGTCAAATTATTTAGCCCTACAATTGTCCACTTTATAAACATAATAATTGATACCAGCCACATTCCTGACGAACTAAAACACGGCACAGTAAGACCTATTTATAAAAATGGAGATCACACTGTAATAAATAATTACAGGCCAATTTCCATACTACCTGCGCTAGAAAAAATTTAAAAATATTTTTTTCGATAAATTTAGAAAAATATTTAAATAAATTTAAAAAATTTCTGATTTTATAAATTCACAGCTTAATATTAAAAACATGTACAGGTGCTTTTTTATTGACTACTCCAAAGCTTTTGATACTCTCAGCCATATACATGTACTTGAAACCATAGGAATCCGTGGTAAACTCCTCTCATTTTATAAAAACTACTTAACAAATAGAAAAATGAATGTGAAGATTTTAAATGAAATGAGTAAAGCAAGATACATTAAATCGGGAGTACCGCAAGGATCAATTTATGTCCAAAATTGTACATTACGTATGTTATTGCTGTGTCTAAACTCTTTAAAAAAGCCTTTAGATTCATTTTTGCTGACGATTCTGCACTTGTAGTATCCAATTAAAATCCTATAATAGCTATTCAACAATTGCAAAGTGACTTTAACAAGCTACTTAACGGGCTCATGATGTTGGATTAATTATAAATGTTAAAAAAAAACAAATGTATGTATATAAGATCACCGAGCCTGGGAATGTGGAATATACCCAAAATAATTGCTCATGATTCCGAATGTATTCATATAAAAATTGAAAATATTTGCTACTGTGAAACAATTTATAAATTAATATACTTATCTGGAACTAAAGACAATAAATTTAATTGGAATAAATAAGTGGCTAAAATTTGTAACCAGCTCCGATCTTTAGCTAGTAATTTTTATAAATTGATATTTGTTTTGCCCCACTGTACTCTTAAAATTATTTATTTTTCCATGGTCGAATCCATCCTTAGATATGGAATACGAATTTGGAGGTACGCAAGCATTATTTATGTTAAATATATACAAAATTTACAAATTGCTATAATAAAAAAATTGTACCACCGAATATTTACAAACAAAGAAATGATTTAACCCGTCTAATCACAGGAGACCCAAGTTGTCCCAAAACATTATATGCCGTTATAATAACAGGAGACCCAGATTGTCCCAGAGCGACCGTGCATTATTAAAAGTTAGATATCTCTCTTTCTGTAATGCGAATATTTGTGATTTCTTTTATGTTAGAAACGAAAAGAAATAATGCTTCTCATTATCTGAGAATTATATGAGCTAGGTTGTTCAGATATTTTACAAACCTGATCAAAAGTGATGGTTTGATTTTGCGCCTATTTGTGACGTAACCCACATTTAATTTTAAAATAAAATTGTATGAAAGTGATAAAAAGTGAGGTTACAGTTTTATTACAAATTTTGTTTAGAAAAGGAATCTGAATTTAAAATTTGAAGTTTATTCTATTTTAATTACTTTAATTCAAATATTCGCAGGTATGCATTTTTTAGCCAATTTAAGTTTCCAATATAAAATTTTTAATATTTATAAACAAAAATGTTGATTTCTAATAAACATATCGGAAAGATTATTTTATCTAAATTATAGAACAATTTTTATTTTTGCAAAAGCGTTAAAAAAACTAATAAATAGGAACATTTAAAATGCATGGGAAGAACCAGGAATTTTGCGCGCAAACTTTGACAGGCAAAAGTTGACAGAAAATTATTTTCTTATTATTCGAAGGGTTACATGTTATTTGGTAGAACCTACAGATAAGCCGTCATGTGACAGCTTTGTGGGACTACATAAAATTATTTTCTTGTATTAAGTATTAAATCTTTACTAGGTATAAAAATTTTATACTTAGTAAAGATGTAATGATATGAAATCGCTCACGATGTATGTGCGCTTAGATCTTTTAAAATACCCAACGGATTTTCATGCGGTTTACACCGATAGATAGAGTGATTCATGAGGAAAGTTTTTAGGTATATGATTTGTCAAGGTTTTTTTAAATTAGTTGAAATACATAACATATCTGGCCAAGCGGCAGCGGGCAGCGTGGTGTGGATTTGATTTAAGAGGTGGCGTTGGTTATAAAGGTTTCGTTAGCCACATCAACGTGTGTCCGGGTCTGCTAGTAAATAATAAAAATTAAATAAATAGTAAATAATTAAATTTAAAGCAAATTTTACTTCATTGAATCAGATTTCAGACAGAGCCGAAATTAGTATGAGTATGTTTGTCTTCAAAAATTAGAACTGATTTGTCAAGAATCGAGAACTCGGAGTATACAGTGATTGTTCACGGATCTGCGCTGGTGACCAAAATAATGATATTGGGCCTCGAGTCTAGACCACCGGTTCCCAAGCTTTTTATCTAGTTACAAATAAAGGAAAAATAAACATCTTACTGCTTCCACGATACGTTCATTTGGTTCCGTTATCATCGTTTTATTGACAATGGCGGCTGTTTTTTTTGCCTGAAAGAATACCATTATCACATTAGTACAAGATATAGATTGGAGTAAGAGAAATTCTTCTACGATTCATTTTACTATTGAATTTGGCAGCCACCTCTGGTCTGCCGGAGGTCTGTTTGATGGATTCCCACATCTTATCAATTTATTTTAATTAAGTAATCAATAACATCATTCTCGAATCTTTGCCGAAATTAATGACTAAGGGTTACTTTCGACACTAAACTTGGCTTCATACCACATCTTGAAAATATCTCAAAGAAGGGTTTAAAAATGTTAGGTTTTGTACTAAGAGTGGCTAAAGATTTTACCATTATTAAAATATTAAAACTACTGTACACTGCACTAGTTAGGAGTCGGTTGAATATAACTCAACTGTATGGTCTCCTCGTGCTTTCTCAAACAATATAAGAGTTAAAAAACAATACCAAGCTTTGTAAATTATAAACTAAAAATACCGAAAGAACAATTAAACTAAACTTATCTACTGTGATAATCTAATCTATTAAATTTGAGTGACAGAAGAATTGTTTTCGATCGAGAATTTTAATTTAAAATGTTGCATAAAACAATTAACAGCCCTGCATTCTTGGCGCTCATAAATTTAAATGTGCCCGCCAGAAACACAAGGTCAGTACTACCGTTTTATTGTGGCAATACTGCGACCTTGGCCCATTTCAATATACCACTACACAGAATTCAAAACTTAGGCAACATGTATTCGCACAAAGATGTTTGGAATGTGTCCCCGATACAATATAAACATGAAATAATTAAATCATTTATCCATAATTCAAGTACTCACCTAAGGAAGTTCTTTGGTAAATTTAGTAAATTACATCGACAAATTTACTAAGATATCTCTACCTTTTATATTAATACATCTTAGTAATTAAATGTATGATTTAAAGTTATTTTTAAAAATATCACAACCTGTAATATCATTTTAATTATTTAAAAAAAAAAACTTTTTTTCTCTTTTTCTTTTCATCATTGTTACCAACTTACAAATAATGGTACTATCTTACAAAAGTGGTTATTCTTATTATGTTGTTCACAAATTTTCTGAATTTTTTTTGTTTCATTGGAAATAATGTTTGTTTCCTGTAGTATCTCCTCGACTTGAAATATATTTTACTTATACTTTACCTTCCATTTTCAACATGCCCTTTTAAGTTAAGTTATTTGCATATATATTATACATAAATATATTTTTTCGTTATTTCAATATTTTAATATTTAAATATCTTTTTTTTATTTGTTATCTGCATGACTTCATATGTCTTTCTCAACTATTTCTTACTGTTTTACAAGCTCACTAGAGCTGTATTTTTCATGTTGTTGCTATATGTACACTATGTTACATTATGCAAACGCCGAAAGGCGTTAATATTGTAAATAAATGATTGCAATCTTTAGACTTTAGAGCACAGGCGTCAGGTGGGAATGCTGTCCTTGATCTACCGCTATTTCATTCGAAGATGCTCTGAGGAACTAGCCATTGTCATTGATCCCCTTAGCACCGATGCATAGTCGGGAAACACTCCGAACGCGCCACCAACATTTGTACACGATTGACAAATGTCACATGAGAGGGTGTTTCTATGACTCACTCTTTAGTTCAAAAGCACGGCTGTGGAATGTCAGCCTCTGTGTTTCTTCTCTTCTGCAATATGAATCTTCAATATTCACTGCTTCCTCTTCTTAAAGAGACAATTCACATAGCACCCCCAATCCCAATATTATCGTAGGTCCTGAGTCCTGAGTTAACGAAGCAGTGAAAACCCGGGCTATCTCCCAGTGGTGTTGTGTATGAGATGGCATTTCTCAAGTCAGCCGATTGCCACACAAGTTTCCACCTATCTTCTAAAGTGAGAGCTATGCGGAGGAAGAGGCGATTGCCAGGGCTGGTCGCAAGGTCGCTGTCGTCGTGAAATGTTACATCAACATTTTTTTTTTATGAGGGTTGCTGTCTCTCTTCCCACAGAAATTTTGCAATATTTAACGTTATTTAAAAAGTAATTTAACAAGAAGTGTGCAACTAACCAATAAATTCACTTACCAAATCCTTACATTCTGAACAACTTTTAATTGCCATAAAACATAGATCAATATACATAATGGTCCACACGATGGAAGATACCCAAAAGTAAGTCGGAGATTGCATTGTGACTCGCGGTGTCAAGCCCAATGTTGCAAGTAAGAGAAACAGATTGTAAACTATTATCACAAATGACGATGTGAAGATAATCAGAAGCTTCACTGAATAGGCGTCATTGATACTCCCAACATAGTCACACGTCTTGTCATAAGCCTTCCAGAACATAGTTAACCTTTGAAGGACTATTGAATCCCTTTCAAGCGTTTCCATTCGCCTTAAAGTCTCCGTTTGGCGTGTCTTAGTTTTCTTAACGTGTATGTTACAGTCCTTTGCTTTTCCTTCCGGTGTTAGCTTCTTCTTAAAGATGAGTGTTAGTTCGGCGTTAATAATCTGCAAACTGCTATTGGCTACCATCACTAAATTGGAAAACTTTAAAATGATCACAGTCGAAAGGACGCAAGGAAAAAATCCAATATGCGTAAATATTATGGTGCCTACGCCGATACCATGTATCCATATCCAAGCGAAAAGATCCAGCAGACAAATAGATAAGTAAATAATGTTTTTCTTTACCATTGCATCAATAACTTTGCTTTTTATTTTGCGGTAATGAAGATCAACTCCGGATAAATTAAAAATTTCAACAATTGCGTCTAAATACTTCATATTGTTACCGTGACGGGCTTCATCAGAAAATGTTGAAAAGTAAAGACATGAAACTGTAGTGAGACCAATAAAAATTTTGATCTCCGTTAAATATTTTAAAGGAAGAAAGGGGTCTTTAAGAGTTTCAAAAGCCTTCTCTTTAAAGAATATTATATAACAACAGAAAACGAAATTGAATAATGAAGTCAACATTAAAAACAAAACAAGTTTGGTTTTCCAGGCTTCATTTTCGCGAAAGTTTTTAAACGGCAATCCCAAAAGTTGTCCAAGAAACATGACTGGAGTCAGAGCGCTGTCGATTGAGTTTGCTTTTAAGAATTTGTTCTTCATTCGTTTAATTCGCGATGTTCTTATTTTAGTAGTTGAATCAGCTCTTCGAGCCATTGCAGTATTTAGTATATCGCCTCCTACGAGTCCAGCCATGTCTTGTGGATATTAACAATATAGAGTAACTGTGCGCCAATGCTTCCTAGACTTTTTATAAAGCTATGTTTATGAAATGAATTACCTGATGGGTTTCTAAAATTGTTCTAATAATAATCAAAGAAAATGACTCCAATAACTTAATTGCTTCATACGTTTAGCATCAATTCGTTTAATCTCCGTAATTGCAGGATATGTTGTAGGGGTGGAAACTAGTTTTAACTCTGGCCTGAATGTTTTGTGGTTTTCCCACTACACAAATTCATTCTCGTAAATCAATCATAGTATAAACGCCACTAAATAGTATCGGACTAGATCCGGTTGTGCGTCTGCCTGCGAATGTAACTCCAGTTCAATGAATTCAGATTTGTTTAGAAGTTAATAATATTTATTTTTAAAATTGGAACTTATTATTATTCAAGAGTAGCGATAAAGTACCCGAGTACCTAGAATTTTTATTCACAATAAAATAATTCAAAATTGAAACAATTGTACCAAGAATTCAGGCAAGCGACAAAGTACCTGTCGATTATATAATATTTTATTAACATATTATCAATCGTAAGGAAATACGATAGTGACCTTATTTTGTAATGTCCCTTTCACTTGTACCTGAGGATACTCCCATGTAAGTGTAAAATATATTCTTCAAACTTAGCAAAATTACTTTATGGCATCATTAATAATAATAATAATAATGTAATGGAAATCAAATATCTTCGTTTAAACCAGAGGTTCCCAAACTTTTTTCTCGTAGACCACTTTCAAAATTTTACTTTTTTCGGTGGACCCCCTGCTGCTACTTTACCATATTCCCAAAACTCGTCAAAAAATGTGAAGATTAGATCTAACGATGGAAATTTGCGTCAGGGCTGAGTTCCAACCCTAAATTCGGAGTGGTAAAATGAAAAGAAAAATATTCCATTTTCTTGTGTTCTATTTATTAAAACAATATGGTTACAGGCTTAATAGAATTTTTCACCGCCTGTCAAAAATTACCGAAAAATTTGCAATTTTAGCTCCCTTAATTTTTTTTAACTTTTTTTACATTTGGCTCCACACAGGAGGCTCTGAGGAAAATTATTCCTCTCGGGGCCTATATCATCTTTGGGTATGCTGTGTGGAAGGTGTTTTTAGGAAAGGAAGGAGAGGAGAGTTCTGGGAAGGAAAAGGGTATTAGGGGTGGATAGGAATCTGGGGGTCAGTGTGTCCAGGAGGGACGGACGTATGAATCCATCCCTCCCATTGCGGTGCAAGTCAATGTTCCGAAAGAGTACGGCTGGAGAAATCAAAAGGACTCCGTCAACCATTCTCTCCCGATCCGGCCTGCCATGCAGCTGGTGGGCAGATGCATCCGCCGCTAAGACCCGGACAAACCTCACCTCATGAACCCGCGCACCCCTGCTAAGTAAAGTACCGAACAACGTGGGGTGGGTGACTTATGGCAGAGCTGTTGGTTATCCAATAAATAGATCCCGGGGCGGCGGTACCCATACCCGTCTCTCAAATTGTAAATTAAAGACTAGTTTTTTTTAGTATTAACTGCCTACATTGATAGTAAAGCCAAGCCAACATTTTTGTTCGAAACCAGAAAAATTGTCGTGGACCCCCACTTACAACTTGTGGACCCTCATTTTTTTATCACGCCAACGTAGACCCCTGTCGAGTCACCCTGGAGGTCCACCTGGACCACTTTGGGAATCACTGGTTTAAACCATTATATAATTAACAATATCAACATGTTTCAATAACAATGTAAAATTCATCAGGACAAAATGTTAATTTTAAAAAAAATGACAAACAAGTTTAGACAAATTAGAACAAACTAAAACACAGACAAAATATTATAAAGGAGAGGTGACTAATTGCTTAAAAAATCTCATAAAAATAGTTATATAAAATTAAATATAAAAATTATTTAAGGATATATAAAATTCCATTTACATAATAAAAAAACTTTTAAAAACAAACAATAAAAACAGGTAGTCCAAATAACAAATGAAATAATTAATTTTTGTAAGTATTAATAAGAAAATTAATTTAAAAGATGGACTATTTTTACAAAATGTTTGGTTATTTATAATATTTAATTGTCTACCTACCGAGAAATAATTCCGCCACCTGCGCGAAAGAGCTAGAACGTTTGGCTGTACCAAACAAGTGCCCGCAGAAAGTTCGAGCGATTTCTCGCCTTTGTGTGAGTTTACGCATTACCTACTGCGAGACTAATTACTTGCCACGGGTATATAAGCCGCGCTCGCTTGCTCGGAGCCAGTCAGTACTTACTTTCCATTCATCGATAAAGGAGCACAGTCCGAGCAGTGCAGTCACTGCGCCCGGCACGGGCCCGCGCAGTTAGCAGTGAACAATTTATCCAGCGTGACCCAGGAACATTCCAGCACCTTCGAGGAACTTCTCCAACTACCATCTCGACATGAGATGGCAATCAACATCCTGCAACGAGCAGCAACCACAACCGGCAACGCGCCATCATCCAGCATCCTGCAACGAGCAGAAACCAGCACCTGGCAACGCGCCAGCATCCTCATCGCCTCTCAAGGTTCCTTCCTGCGTCACGTGTGTGCTCCGACCCACTGGACACACAGCCGCCATACTTCGTCAACACGACGACGGTCAACCGCCTGGATCAAGGTCACGTCTACACCGCCACGGTGTAGGGCAACATGCCGGCTTCCTGAAGACCTGTGATCTTCACCGCCGTAGTGTCCTGACCTTCATCTTCACATCATCGCGCAGCAGCATCACTACTGTCACTCCGCTCCCGCTCCGCATCGACCTCCGCTACGTAGCCGCAATAAAGACTGACTCACACATCGACTGACGCCTTTTATTTCTCGCCCCGTCTCTACCGATACGGACCGCTCCCTCACCAGTAACACTAATTTAACGTCTAATTTCTAAAATTTCTAAATTATCTAATTGTATGCCCGTAGTGTTAGTATGTAAAATTTTAAGACCTTTATTAATATCAAAAGAATGACTGTTTTCCAAAATATGGTTGGCAAATTCTGAATAATTATTATTTTTCTAACATCTTATATGTTCCTTAACTCTAATGTTAAAATTTCTAGAAGTTTTTCCTATAGAAACTGTTCGAAAATCCAGTCTTTACGGCACCTAGAGATTTGTTATATAAAAGAAGCCTTCTATTTTTTTTTTTTTTATGAATGATGAAATTTTTAAAAATAAGAAATCGAAATTAAAATTCGCTGGCCCGCCATTTTTTTTCTATCAGATAACAAAATTCCCCTATGTGGTGCCATAGACACTGGATTTTCAAACAGTTCAAGACATGGCAAATTGGATGTACAGTGTTTTTAATATGATGTCAACCAGGTTGAAAAACTTGTTAAAAAAGTTTCGAGAAAAACGCATTCGACGTTTTGCTGAAGGATAAATAAACATACGTATAAAAACTGTTTCAAACAGTTTCACATAAAATGCTGTATCTCCGCCATTTTTTCAATTTTTTTTAAAACATTTGGTGAGAGCATTATTAACAAATGCATCATTCAGAAAATGCAAGTCTAAAAACAATTTTTATTTTTTTTACAGTTTCCTGGTGCCTTGTTTGAGATTTGACCAAGGGAACATGAGGGCGTTTGGAGGCCCCCCGAACCAGAGGCCCGGTGCGGGCCGCCGGTTCCGCCACCCCGCTAGTCCGTCACTGCACCGAGGCGTCAATATAGTTATTAAATTGTTATAGTTATTAATTAATAAGTTACTAACAGTTAAAAACCCGCAGGCCCTGCGGGCGGCTTTTAATTCGGCTTCGCCCAGTTTGAGTAGGAACTGGTTCCAAAAATAGCCAGTTCCTCGGTCCACTGTGATCCAGTGACAGCTAGTCACCGAGACAAAGTAACCGTGACAACGTAACCGAAAAACGCAATGACACCATAATATGTATAACCACTTGAATATTCTTTTTTGACAGAGTTCCTAAACAACGAGTTTACTGACTCTAGCATAATTACAAAATATGTATAATGTATAACCACCTATAAATCCTAGTACTTATACCTAGGTAATATATGTCCATATGCGAGCTGCTTACGGAAGTAGCGACATCTTTTTGCAGATTCTTGAACTAAAACCCGAATAACAAAGGTAGCTTTGCTTGAAATGTCACGAAAACAGATGTTATTTGTGGCACGGCGTATAAGGCGTGACGTCGGACATGCAATGGAAGTCGGGTTCTGGAATTCAACCACACGCAGATCTACTTAATACTGCTTGATTATGTATACATCATGTTTCACATTTTTTACAGCAAAACTTTGGGGGCGGTTATTCATGATAATCTAAGAAAAAAATACTACAATAGTTTTTTTAAGCAAAGCAATTCTAATTTTAAAAAATTGCAATAAAAATTGTCAGGTATAATAGAGAACTACAGTCCATTTTTTCTTTTTTTTTTTAAATAACGACCTTCTAACTTAAATAACTGCATTTTTATGTTTATTTTTAGAGTTAGTTTTAATAGTTAAAATAATTGTCAAAGTTTTAATTTTTCAAGATCCCCCAAAAACCACCGCATGTATAGTGAATCGTGTGATGTCATCACTCCTGAAAAATTACTTCTTGTTGAAATCCACCTCACGGTTAAAGAATATTTCTTATTTAAATAGTTACATTTATCATTACTAAAAGTGATTTTTTATATAAGGGAACTTGGAAAAATATGTATTTTTCATTTTAATTTTGCTAAAATTAATACACTCACGTGATATGGTGTTCGAAGCCATTAATCACATTAATAATTCATGATTCATACTCATAAATAAACCAAATCTGTTAATACTACATATCATAGACAATAAATGCTGCCAATCACATCATCACCATTTATTATTGCCATATAATATATTAGTTTAGCCATGTTATTGAGCAAAAATAATGAACCTATAAAAACTTGAACAATAAAAAAAACTTGAATGACGTTAAACAGGTTTTTTTGTAGTTAGGTTAACTTGGGTTGGAAAAGGCTAGGTTAGGTTAGTTAGGTTATGTTGTATTAGGTTTTAAGGTTAGTTAGGTTATGTAAGGTTAGGTTAGGTTGTAAGACGTTCTAAAATTGTTTTGATTAGCTGAATTATTAAAAAAGAGAGAATTTATTTTATAAGGTTAACTCTTAAACCCTACCACTCTGGGAATGTAATTATTCCTACCACGGTGTACTGAAGTAAGTTTGGATACGATTTTAGATTTTCACGGCCAAAAGTATTTTTGTTATTAGTTTTTGGGATATTATGCCGAGTTACGCTACCTCCTTCTTTAGCCAACATTTCGGACAGCGTTACAGTGTCCATTATCAGGGCAGAAAGCATCAAGACTGTCTTCGGAACCACAACAAAAATACGAGACTTTTTGAGGCCTGCAAAGACCAAGTTTCCTCTGGAAACAGATGGAGTGTACAAACTCAGCTGTTCTGGATGTGACAAGGTTTATGTTGGCCAGGCAGAGCGGACGATCTCCAAAAGGATATCAGAACACTTTCGTGCCTGTAAACTTGGCCACCCTGACAAATCGGCAATCGCCGAGCACTTAATCGAACCCGGCCATTACTTTGGATTTATCCCTGAAGTCCTGGGAAGACCCAAAACTCATAGAGCACGCCTGATTACGGAGGCAATTGAAATTCACAAAAATCCTATAAATATTAATAGAGACGACGGAGCTAAGCTCAATAGTTCTTGGTATCCGGTAATTGACGGCTACATCAAGGCTAAACGCAAAAAACATGTTGAAGTACACTGTAGCGCCAGCTCATAGAGGAGTGGAGCTGGCGACACGGTATCGCTCCTAAGTAGATAAGTACAAACATCACCCCTAACTATTACACATCTGCCCTTATGATGGACACTGTAACGCTGTCCGAAACGTTGGCTAAAGAAGGAGGCAGCGCAACACGGCAAAATATCTCAAAAACTGATAACAAAAATATTTGATATTTTTTTAAACATTATTTTTATTATGGCGAAGTAATAAGAAAAAAACAAAAATATTTATTAATAAAAACTAATGGACATTTTTGTCGTTACATGAAGGACAGATTTTGTATTGATGGTCAACCCAAATATGGCGGCGACAAGTGTTACAGACAGATCGAGATTTTCAGTCCTTTGTGCGCGGACAAAAGCAGCAGCGACCAGGTTTGGGATTAGTGTTTTTACGACCCGATGAAAAATTGACTTTTTAATAATTTTTTAAAAACTCTGCTTTTAATATTATTAAACAAAAATTATAAATTCAGAATCAGCGTTCATTGGTCTATAGTCTATATGAACATATTTTTTTAAAGCCATAATATTTTTCACTGGAGTTCCTTATTATTATTGTTTTCTTTAGGTCTGTGCACTTTGGACATTGTCAAATACAACACAAGAGCCATAATTGTCCTAACATCTGGAGCCAGTGAGACTATAGCATTCCCAATTGGGGTATGTTGTGAGGCTGAATGTAGTGGGTAGGGGAAGAAGGTAGAAAATTTACTTTCGCACTCCGGGATTTGTACCCGCAGGCCACTTTTGTCACAAGCCATACCCCTCAACCACGGAGGGTGTCATAAAAAAATTCTAAATTATTTTTTTTTTTTTTTTTTTTTTTTTATTAGTAATATAAGGTACATAAATTACAAATAAATTTTATACAGTAATTAATTACATAGTAGAATATTTGATGTACCCCCATAATTAAGCAAGGCTTGTGTGTATGGGGGGGAATAAAATAAAACATAATTTTAAAAAAAAATAAAAAAAATATGTGCTAGGCAAAAAACAATTTCATTTTATTCGATTCTGTCCGAAGTATAAAGTACTAAGGGTCGACCGAGACAAGTTTTTCATTGTCGGCCGAGACCCAGAATAAATTAAAATCTCGGCTGAGACCGAGAGCCGAGACCGAGAATAGATAAATTAAGAAAAAACTGAAAATGCGCTATTTTTGCATAATATAGTATATTTAACAATGTAATAATAATTTGTTTTAGATAGTTTTAATAATCAAAATTGAACAACATGATGTTGTGGCCCATAAAAAGCAATTTTTCTGCGTTTTCACCCTTCAAAGAGTGTCGCCTCATGTCGTATAATTGACCAGCTCTGCTAAAGAGCTGTTCACTTACTACTCTAGTAGGCGGTGCTGATAAAAACTTTTTTGCTGCAGGCCTAAGTACTTGATATTATCATTTCTTTGCAGTCTTGGCTCTCTAAGAAAGCTGCACAGCACTTAAACTGCTTTCGTTACTGGTCAATGGCTCATCTCCCAAGTCTATGAAATCATGAGCTGCCCATAAGTTAGCTCTCTCACGCGCTGATATCAAGTGACGAATGTGGACATACGCGGTAGATTTGAATCCCATTATCCTATACCGTACCTACTTCCACGGTCTCAGTTATGGCCGAGACCGAGACCGAGATCTCAGTCGACCCTTATAAAGTACTAATGAAAAACCATGTTATTTTTAAGAGTTAAAATTATTGCTACTTGATTGAATAAACCTTTGAAACATTGTCTGTTTGTTTTTATAATTGTTATTGCATTTAATAAAGCGAAATCATTACACAGAACTAAAAAAAAAATTAGATCAAATTTTTTTTGGCCCTCAAAAGTGCATTTTGCATAAAATACATACAAATACGTTCAAAGTGTGTTGTCTATGGAGAAGAGTCCTAGGACGACGAAAAGTGTATTTTTGTTTTTCGTTCAATAAAAAGTAATCCTTTATTTATAAAGCAATCTTATTCTGTTTTACTGAAATATTGCCCGATCCCAATAACATTATGCACTTAATTTATTTAATAAAAAAATAAAATACAAGAATCAATTAAGTACAAAGTTTTCTTTCAACATAATATGTTATGATTATGTACATACTTTGAAGAATCGTACCATAATAAATCTGCCATTTCAGGCCACGGCGCAGAAAAGTAAAGAACGAAAGTTAGATAACGGTTTACAGCGCAGTTCACTATGAAACTTTTTTGAGCGGCGGCCTGAAGTTGCGCGGGGCACATCCCGCTCCGACCTCTACGTGTGGGAGAGAATATTGAGTGTGGATACTCCCATCCAGGGGAAGCGGCTGGACACTCTGATCTGTGTAAGGTAAGTCATGTCTCTTCAATTCAATTTAATTTATTCATATTTAAAACATTACCCAAATAAAATTTCAAAGCGTTTTAAAAGAATTAAGATTCAAACAGATTTAACCCACTAGTCACAAACCCCGGCAGCCTGCCGGATGTGCAACTCAGGTACTTAACCACAAACCCCGGCACGCTGACGGGCTAGAGTAGGTCTGCCAAAAAACGGAAAACGAGCATGATGGTGACATTTTTGAATAAAATTTTAAATGCCGAACGCTCTGTAGGTAATTAATCATTAATTTCACAGAATTGGCAATAATATGTTTCTTATGTTTTTTCCCTGATATTTGTGTTCCAAGTTTTGTATACAGCCAGCCGCCATTTAATTTCTTCCTAAAATAAACAAAAAATTTAACAAAACAAAAAAACGACTTAAAAAAATGCACTAAAAAGTAAAAAAATAATTTCGTATTCTTCTACAACTTCATGGTCAACTTATTTTTTCTACTCATCAATATGTAGGTACAATTGTTATTTTTGGAGTCGGTGTCAGTCAAGGTAGGTTTGTAACTACACACATGGGTGAGATGTGCTTGTGTCGCACAAGCGACTTAACGAGGCGAGAGCGGGGCCGCGGCGTGAGGGGAGCTGTCAAGTGAACACGCCGGGCCGGGTACCTTTGCTGACACCGACTCCAAAATAACAACCGTACCTACATATTGATGAGTAGAAAAAGTAAGTTGACTATGAAGTTGTCGAAGAATATGAAATTATTTTTTTACTTTTTAGTGCATTTTTTTAAGTCATTTTTTTGTTTTGTCAAATTTTTTCTTTATTTTTTGATTTTTAATGAATCTGAAGTACAATAACTAATTTGTCTGAATATGGGTAGGCCTACTACTACGTGCTGCTCATATGAGACAGACATAATTTGACCATAACGACGTTAGGGTCAAATTAAGAGATTCGGCCGAGTTTCGTTAATTTGCTCCTAAGAATTGAAGAGTTCCGTTACTTTGTCATGGATCCGATAATCAAAACCTAACCAAACTCTCATCAAACTACCCTTGAAGTACATCCTTTCCAATAAAAAAAGAATCATTGAAATCGGTTGGCGTGATATTGAGTTATTCATTCATTTGTCGCGCACATACTCAATGCAAATATAAGACTTATATGGTTTTCTCATGGATGCCATTTTCAGAACTGGATCAAATTAAAATGGGACCACACGGAAAGCATTAGCTTTCAAATAAAAAAAAGAATCATCAATATCGGTTCACCCAGTCAAAAGTTCTGAGGTAACAAACATAAAAATAAAAAAATACAGTCGAATTGAGAACCTCCTCCTTTTTGAAGTCGTTTAAAAATTGCGAGTGGTTCTAGGCTTTTGGTAGTGACCCTGAACATCGCTGATTGATTTGAGGACTATTATACCAAATTATTTTATAATGGTGCGTTTCTTCTTTTACTGAGAATGCTAAATGCAATGCTAATTGTAAAAGTAAACGGTCAAATGCATAGAAATTTCGTTTAAATTTTAAATTTCGATCGTTTATTTTTACAATTAGCATTGCATTTAGCATTCTCCGTAAATGAAGAAATCCACCCTTAGTTTACATGTATATAAAAAACAAAAATCATTATTGTTTGATTTATGAATATTATGTTTTTTTGTAACTTTTTGAATAAAAATGTGGGAAAAAACTTATGAAAAAAGAGAAGGTTATGTTTGTATCCTGATTTATACATATTTAAATATTTTTTTAATTTTTATTTTTATGTTTTTCTTTACCTTTCCAATATGTAAACAAATTTAAAGAAATTAATTCATTTGAATAAACGGTTCAAAAGTAACAATAGATTTAGTACACCAATGCAGGTTTTCAATTTTTGGTACAAAATTAATTCAGTGGTGAAGGCCAATTTTTTAGCTCATTAATTCTGTGGCCAATGCTTAAGCCATTTATACACCAATGAAGCACAATCATACTAACAACAACAAAGCTTGTAGTCTGAATTGAGCTTCATTGAGGTTAAACATATCGATATTCGAAGTGGTTCTAATTAACAACAAGACAGCTCTCCCGACTGGCATAACCTCTTCGCACCTCTCATCCCCTGATATATGTATGAATGGGGGCATCGAAGCTCCACAGAGGTTTAGACACACATAGCAAGACCATCAGATCAATGGCCAAAGGAACGCCATGAAAAAATATAATGCAAAATTGACCTGTAGAAGAATTCGTAGACAATCAAGATAAATCAAATACATAAGTCAGATAATAGATTAGAAAAATATGAAGGTAAATGATTATTTGAATATTATATTATAAAATGATGTTTAAAATAATGACCTGCAAATACTGATTCAGGAAAAATACCTAAGGCTATGCATTGATCAACATTTGACATTTAAACAACATATACAAAGTATTAAAGACAAAATCATCCCCTTAATTAGCGTATTTAGCCGGCTATCATATCTGTTGCCAAATAAATTTAAAAAAAGATTATATTTTAGTCTCGTACACTCACATTTAAATTGTTTGATTGAAATCTGGGGAAATGCATGTGAAACATACGCAAATGAATTACAGATAATACAAAACAAGGTAATCAAAAAACTGTTTCACTACAAGCCCAGAACATCCACAAAAACATTATATATGGAAACAAAACTATTAACATTACGAAAACTATATGAATACAATATGTGTCTCCTTATTTACAAAATAAGCAATAAACTCGTACATACAAACACAGAATTCATTAAAACGTCCCAAGTACACAAACACTTTACACGACAACACGATAACATACATTTAAACACCATCCACACTAACTATGGTAAACAATCCATTGGTTACGAAGGGAGCAAATTATATAATTGCATCCCAAAACGAAAATGAGCTGGGTACATATAAAAAAAAATTATTAAAGTTTATTCTTGATAAACAAAGTAATGACATAGAATAGCGCTGTATTGTTATATTTAGTTTAGTTTAATGTGTTTAATTATTTCTAGTTAAATAAGTGGAAATGTAATTTTCTTTTTACTGGAATAAAAATGAATAAAAATATATATATATATATATTATAATAATGAATAAAGACCGGATTATGTACAACAAAAACAGCCCAAAATATACATGCAAATATGCAATAAATATAGCTAAAATATGCACGAAAAACCATAAAAAGGGCCAAAATATGTAACATGAAATAATACAGGAAGTCATATTTTTAAATAGTCTTTATTTTAGTAAGCCATTAATTCTCAAGGATAACAATCGTATTTTCGAAAATATTAATTACAAAATGTATTTAACAATGAAATTTACAATTTACCTTTAAAATTGTATTTGACTAAGTACTGTTCTAAATGTTCTGTAAACAAATTGTGTTTACGATCGCTTAATATATCTTTGTCATCTACTGTTGTGACTGTACAGAATTTAAATTTGGGTGTGATTTTTGAACTTATTGTGCCAGGCAAAATTTCACCTGCCTCGTTGATGAAGCTATCTATTTGGCACAAGGGTTCAAAACCTGGGTTATTGTTCAGCAAGTTTTCAAACTTTTCTTTGAGTTTACTCGGGAATAGTTTCGGCATCGAGAATTCATAAGGCGAATTTTCTTCATAACCTGAGTAGATTCATTCAACGCCAATTCATGAGTTTCAAGTGTTTTCACACGCCGCGGAGCGATCAGTTCACTAGCCGCTATCTAACGTTTATAGTGTCACTATGTGAACGATGAAAGAGATCGAGCTTAAAGATGCAAGATCTCAAATTTGCTCAAATATGCAACTACTGCTGAAAAGGGTCTAAATATGCAAATGCATATATATATATGCATTTGCATATAATACGGTCTTTAATAATGAACAAAGAAATGATTGTTGATATTTTGAACAAAGTAAGAGTCCACCTTTACAAACACGGCACAATGTATTATAGTTCAACATCAATTTACTTTGATTTTAATAAAGTCATTGTGGTGAGTTACAGATGAAATGTAAATGTAAGTTTAAATTTAACTTGAATACTTTTTGGTAGGTCATTCATTTGTAGCGGTAGGTACCGCCAAGGCAATTTAATGCTCTATGGATTTAACCGTTGTGGTTGGCAGCCTTGCACTCTGAATGCACGAGAGAGGTGGGAACAAGCTTCTGGAAGAAGCGGCGCGCCAGTTGGCGGAAAGATCAGGATCGGATTGGTTATGTGGCACGAGCGGTTATATGGCTGGACTCAAGACATTTTGGATCACGGGAAGTGAGATTTAAATTACTTATATTTTTAACAGATCGAGATTGTGCTTTCTAGTTTATTTTTAGGGATTACTGATTCATAAATATGTTACGTTTTACGTCACAGGCGCCCATCAGTAATTTTCTTATGTCGTTACAATATAATTTCTTTCTTATTGACACGTGTCGAGAAACTTTAAACATTTACAGCTGGGTACGATACATCGTAACCAGCCACCCCTGATGATTAATTTCCTTTGTTTAACTTAGAGTCTCATAGCTAATCATTATAATATGTTCCAAGGGCAGGGTTTGATTTTTAATAATAAATTATACATTGTTCACATACCTACTTATTATTGCTACCTAACCTCATTGCTTGCTTGCTGGCTTTGTATGTGATTATTTATTCTATTCATGGATGGATGACCAAGTTTGGAGGGAATGAATTACAAGTAAGTATTCAACGTCACACTGGCGCCCAACGTGGGGCGCCGCTTCTTCCAGAAGCTTGTTCCCACCTCTCTCGTGCATTCATCCATGGAAAAAAAAAAATAGATTTATATGTAAAAGGCTATAGCTTCAGAAGCTCAAAATTATCTATTTTTCATATCGTTTTAGGAAACGTATGGCATGGGCATTGTTCCAATTTGTTTACTCTGGTTATGGTGATGGTTGTTTTTTTTTTCACACGCAATAGTGAACATTTTCCTTAAGGTTCTATTCTATCATACTTAAGTTATTATTTTATGACTATACATAACATCGGTACATATATTTGATGAGTAAGCATAATATAAATCCATCTACTAAGTTAATTCCGCTGTGGATTTTTGTTTTAAGATTATTATAAAGGGTTTTGTAATTGTTTTGTTTTACAATATTGGTTAAACAATTATCAATTCAATGGTCAATTTCTGAGTGCATTTTATCCTCTATTTATACTAATGATAGTGAACTCAGTTTGTTTACTACAAATTTTGACAATTTTTATTTCCATATTCGACTGGTCGTTGAAGTTCGCTTAGAGCTCGAGCAAATTTGAACAACTTGTCAAATGTGTGAGAAAATTAATTCTGATTAAAATGTTTAATACTTATTACAATTATTGTCATACGTTTATTGTGGTTTTCAATGCAAATTATGCAATTCTTTTACTATGAGGCTTATTTACTTTCACATCCACTTTTAATTGGGAGCTTCTATTTGAGTAACTTTTTTTTTCGACAGATGTCTCCATTCTGGTACTAGAGTCATTATTTTTGATGTTTGATGGTTTGATTCTCGGCTATTACTTTATTTTTTTGACCAACAGGTGTCAGGGGTGTTTTTCAAACTGAACTTTAAAAATAAATGTTTGTATTTGGACTTAGTATATTATGAAATACCTTCCTCATTCAATTGAACTTTAGAATGTTAATTAGGTATTCAGTCTTGTAGGTTATCTATGAGAGTTTTTTTACTTCTTGTTCATATAATTTTTTTTTGGATAGTTTTCCTTTAGTAGGTAAAGCACATTTCATTCTTAATTTAGTTTAGCTTTTTCATGCAATTTTTACTCAGTAACATTATGTAAGCTTTAGTGGAGCGGTTAGTTAGAAATCTCACTTCTGAATACTCTTCAGCGGCGCTTTGTCAACCCTCATCAGAACGGGGAAATTTCTTCATTGTATGCAGAACCACACTCAAGGATTTTCTTCAGTTTCACAAGATGCAGTCTTGATCATCATACATCTTCATTCTTATTGGACGGCAGAGCTAGCAGCGCGGGATAAATTTCATCACCGACACAGAACCTCACTTAATGACTTTCTTCTGCTCCAGTTTGAATTATTCGGCACTAGCGCAAATCAAGATCCAACAAGTGCGGCGATGTACGCAGATTGCGGATTGGTCTGATTTCGGCGTTTTTTTCTCATCTCTACCTTGGGCCATCTTGGGTCATCAGTTTTGGAAGAAATTAATATCAGAAGACGCTGAATTTGAAATTTCGGACCAGATGTTTCATCTCTACCTTGGGCCATCTTGGGTCATCAGTTTTGGAAGAAATTAATATCAGATGACGCTGAATTTGAGATTTCAGACCAGATGTTTCATCTCTACCTTGGGCCATCTTGGGTCATCAGTTATTGAATGCATCATAATTGGAGAGAAGCTGCATAGATTAATGCGTCTTTCTGTTCATCGCATTATGTCATGGCTTCAGTATTGCAGTACGGTGGTCACCGCTTCTTCCATGAGATTCATTATATGGATTGGGCGTACCTCAATCACCAGGATCCTTCCGGCTGACAATTTTTCAAGTTTGGCGTTCATCCAAGTCGAACATCTACAACCAAGTTGCACATAGTATGCAGTTCTATTCAGGAAGTGACATGGACCTCAGGATTTCCAGGAGGAAATATTTTCTCTTTGGTGGAGGGGTAATGTAGCGGTAGGTACCGCCAAGGCAATTTAATGCTCTATGGATTTAACCGTTGTGGTTGGCAGCCTTGCACTCTGAATGCACGAGAGAGGTGGGAACAAGCTTCTGGAAGAAGCGGCGCGCCAGTTGGCGGAAAGATCAGGATCGGATTGGTTATGTGGCACGAGCGGTTATATGGCTGGACTCAAGACATTTTGGATCACGGGAAGTGAGATTTAAATTACTTATATTTTTAACAGATCGAGATTGTGCTTTCTAGTTTATTTTTAGGGATTACTGATTCATAAATATGTTACGTTTTACGTCACAGGCGCCCATCAGTAATTTTCTTATGTCGTTACAATATAATTTCTTTCTTATTGACACGTGTCGAGAAACTTTAAACATTTACAGCTGGGTACGATACATCGTAACCAGCCACCCCTGATGATTAATTTCCTTTGTTTAACTTAGAGTCTCATAGCTAATCATTATAATATGTTCCAAGGGCAGGGTTTGATTTTTAATAATAAATTATACATTGTTCACATACCTACTTATTATTGCTACCTAACCTCATTGCTTGCTTGCTGGCTTTGTATGTGATTATTTATTCTATTCATGGATGGATGACCAAGTTTGGAGGGAATGAATTACAAGTAAGTATTCAACGTCACACGTTGTCTTCAAATATATTTTCATGTTAACACAAATGTTTTTTTAAATTACTTATTGTGAGTATATCTATATCTTTTTAAATTTCCTGCTTGCGTGCAGATATACTGACAAACCTCACAAGAGAAAGGTTTCTCTCCCGTGTAAATAAGTTTGTGTCTTTTTAATGTTCCTGCACGATTGCAGGAATACTGAGAAACATCACAAGAGAAAGGTTTCTCTACCGTGTGAGTAAGTTTGTGTCTTTTTAATGTTCCTGCACGATTGCAGGAATACTGACAAACATCACAAGAGGAAGGTTTCTCTCCCGTGTGAGTAAGTTTGTGTCTTTTTAATGTTCCTACATGACTGCAGGAATACTGAGAAACATCACAAGAGAAAGGTTTCTCTCCCGTGTGAGTAAGTTTGTGACTTTTTAATGTTCCTGCACGATTGCAGGAATACTGACAAACATCACAAGAGAAAGGTTTCTCTCCCGTGTGAGTAAGTTTGTGTCTTTTTAATGTTCCTGCACGATTGCAGGAATACTGACAAACATCACAAGAGAAAGGTTTCTCTCCCGTGTGAGTAAGTTTGTGACTTTTTAATGTTCCTACACGATTGCAGGAATACTGACAAACATCACAAGAGAAAGGTTTCTCTCCCGTGTGGATCAGTTTATGCCTACTTAAATCTCTTGAATGATTAGACGAGTGTTGGCATTGTTCACTGGCAAAACGTTTCTTCTCTGTGCGGGGACCAGTGAAGCTGTTCCGCTTACTTGTGGAGGACCTTGGCTCCTTTGCCCTGGAAGCTCCTTCAGCCGCCCGCCCCTCCTCACGCTGCAAATTGCCTGCAGAGAGATCACTCGCTTAATTAACTGATTCTAAAAAGGTATCATTTCATTCCAGTCCACTTTTATCCTTCCTTCGCCAATTCCAAGCACCACTGCCATACATCAGGGTTGGTATCAGCACCCCATTATGGACTGTTAGCCTCTTTTCTTTTGTCAACTTTAACCCATTTTCTTTTAATGTCGTAATCGGCCTTTCCGACTCTCATAAACATACTTCCCAAACACACCGCTCATCCACTTTCTCCAAGTACAGGGTGGCCACAGAAAACAGATTTCAAAATTCCCTTATAATTCCAGGTTTTCCAGAGCAGCTCTTACATTTTCCCTTGATGTATTTTATTTGATAAAGGGGCATATTATTCAAAATTTTATTTTAGAAACTGCAAAAAATTTAATCAAAACTGCGTAATTCATCCACACGAGAAGATTCGAATAAATTAATATATACATATAATTTTAAAAAAAGTGTTATTAAAAATTTTTGCCAAAAAAAGTCCTCAGAAAAAATTCATAGAAAAAAAAATATTATTCATTTACAAAGTTGAATTTGTGCAAAAACATGTCATTGTATTATTTCATATATCTGAATATGAAAGGCTGGCGTTTTCCGAAGACAGGAAAAATGCTGAAAATTTTCCTTACGCGGTTATAAATTATAATACCATATGTAAATCGTTAGGCGAATCGCAATTGCTTATTGTAGTGCATAGTAAAAGTATCTGGTTTGATAGCAATTTGCAACCAAAAAGTAGTTGATAATATTGAACTCCACAGTGTAAAATAGAATTAGTCAACGAGATGTTAAAATGTTATGTTATGTGAAATAGTTCATTGTAAGATAATCACAATCAATGCTTCAAAGAAAATGATACCAAGACAGTTGATCCGCCCACAATTGGCCCCCCGGCATACTTATATACAATGTGCAGTCGGTTTAGGAAAAATACGGTATACCCAATTATACAAAATATAACTAAGTGACTCTGAAGGGATGTACAGAGAGGATGTTCTACTGAATAACAAATTATAAAACAAATGTTCATTCAAATGCATCAAGGGAAAATCTATTTGTGTCTATATACTGTTTACACCAGCGCATAAGTACAAAAAAATCGACACTACATAAATTCGTTTAGTATTCATACCAACTTATTATTCTTAAGGGTATTTTTGAAGTCGAATTTACATTTAAAATTTTAAAAAATGCAGAATTTTATAGTAAATATCGTTTTGGGGGTCCAATTGTCGGCGAAAATTGATAGTTTGCCAGTTTCTGAGCATTTCTGTAGTAATTACAATGAGAGTAATTAGGTTAACCCTAGATCACTAACCTTCGTCAAAACGACGACGCGGACTCGAAAAAGAGGTATAAATTTTGAGTGCGTCGTCGTACGCATTCCAGATTTCGGCTAATCTCAGACGACCTGCAGCTCGCGCGGCGCACGTATATGTTTTTTGTGTAGGGGCCCTGTGTGCCCTGTATTCCCAAGTGCAACAAATCCTTGTGAGGCAAACACAAACTTGAAATTTGTCACAAATGTATTAATTAATAGTTTTTTTCTAAAATGTTTCTTTCTTTTGTTGATTTTATTACTTAATTTTAATATTTTAAGTCTTTGTTTTTTTTTTAGTTAATAAGATTTAAGCATTTAAAAAAACAAAAATTTTCAAATTAGTAAAAACTCTGGTCTCAATTAAGACTACCAAAGAAATTAAAATGTGATTTTCGAAAATAAAAAACTTATAAACATGTTAACAAATGCAGATAAACACATATAAACATTTGATTCCATAAACCCTTAGAAGCCTCCCTTTGTTACGGCGTAGCCGAAACGACGAAGGTTAGTAATAAGCGTTGTAAAATAAGGTTAGTGATCTAGGGTTAATGATAAAGAACCATTTTTAAAAGTATTTAGGTGGCCTGCAATGGTGTGTTGCAATGGCCTACATGCGAGACTTTGAAGGAACTGGAGGTTGTATTCCCACCGCAGTGCCAGAATATGTATTGTGCTTAAAGGTCTTTAAATTTAGATATGTTTAGTAAATACATAATGGAGTCAGGCAGTGTAGTGGTGTAAAATATATGTTTATACCTTGGAGCGGAGTATGATCACCGAGTGATGCGTGGTATTGTTTGGGATCAATGTTCAGCTGTTTGGCGTACCCGGCCCGTATCACACCAGCAGCTCATGCCGGCGCAGATGTCCTTCACCGTCCTGAAAGCAACAAGCAACACAGAACAGATACAAATATGTAGAGTAGAGAGCTATGAGAGTAGTGTAGTATTTAAAGAAAGGGTATGTATGCTGCACTGACCTGTAGAATATTTGGCCGTTGTGCTTTAAGGCCTGCAGGTTCTGCTCGCGGGGGTTGCGGGAACAGTTGAACAAGCCATAGCCAGTTGGCACTGTTCACTGTTGAGCTTCTCTCCGTCTACGTAGAGCCTTCCTCCGTTAGGTTTATGGACCTGAATAGAATGATTGATTGAGTAATGGTGATTAGTGATATGGTTAGTAGAAGCGAGTGAGTAGTAAACAAGACAACAATACCTGCCACACGTATTGGCTGTTGGGGTCGGGCCGGGTGGAGACTTGGCCACGGTAGGGCCGCAAGCGCAGGCCCCTGGGCAGAGGCTTCGCCGCCCAGGCGCCACGCCCTGCCCCCGGGATGCCCGAGGTAGTCGAGTTCCCTTTCTCCCGTCTTGTCGTCTGGTATCACCAGCAGCGGTTCATGCGGCGGGCAGAATGTCCTAAAGCATCTATCGCACTCATCACACCCTGGAAACACACACATAAAACTGCTCTATTTGAGGGTAGTTTTAGCTATTCCTCATCAAAACTTTGGAATGAAATACCACTGTCTATTCGAATTTCTACATCGTTGCAGTGCTTCATGAAGCTCTGCGGCGAATGGTTGCTGACTGCACAGTCAACTGCACAACATCTTGATTAAAAAAATTACAATTGAAGGAATACTTTCTTGTATTTTTGATTTGATTTAGGGGGTTTTTCACCATCCTCCCAATAGCTTATCCATACACATAATGAATATTTTGGATTAATTCTACAGGATTTATTTATTTAAAAAGTCTGAGTTTACTATTCGGTACTTGAACCTATGAACAATGGCTACATATAGGATAAATTAGCCCAAGTTTTTACCTGTTGCTAGTATTTATTTGTTATTTTATTAATATTGTTATGTGTATGGATAAACTATTGGGAGGATGGTGAGAAACCCCGTCAATAACATTATTTATTTTGATTATATTTTTGATTATTTTTTTGATCATATTTTATACTTGATTTTATTTTGAATTTAAACTGATTAAATTTTATTTGAATTGATTTTATTTTGTACTAGCTTTTTCCCGCGGCTTCGCTCGCATGGTATTAGGGGATTTCAACTCAGCCTCCTCCACCTTCCCTCTCCCCACACCACTCATCCATCAACCCCGCTCTCCCTCCCCCTCCTCCACCCACCCCTCCCCAACTCCACACCCTCCTCACTCCACATCCCCCCACCTTCCTCCACCCCTCCCCCTTCCCTTCCTTCCCTTTCCCCTCTTCCACCCCACTTCGCATCCTCCACTTTCCTTCTCTCCACTCCACTCCCCCCATCAACTCCCTCTCCCTCTCTTATTTCTATTAGTGAAAGAATTTTTTAAATCCATTCAGTAGTTTTTGTGTAAAAGAGTAACAAACATACATCCATACAAACTTTCCCCTTTATAATATTAGTAGGATTATTTATCTATAATTTTTTTATTATACATTTCGGTGATTCATTTTTAGAGATAGTTATTAAGTACGACGGCAAAAAAGTACTCTTTTTAAGGTGAATTGCATAATTTAAAAAAAAAAAAACATCGTTTCCAAGGTGACAATTGGTTTGTTTTTTTCTGATGTTTGCAATAAATCGATTTTGTTACGGACAGAAAATGTATGAAATATGAAAAATAATTTCATAACGCCAGAGCTCTAAGCTATAGCCTATAGACTATTCTGATGTGTGAGCTATATTATTGTAAAGTTTCATTAAAATCCATTCAGTAGTTTTCACGTGAAAGAGTAACAAACATACATCCATACAAACTTTCACCTTTATAATATTTGTAGGATAGGATTTGAGTTTTAATATTAAGAATATTGGCTTTTCTTTGAATTCCGATTTACATTAGTAATTATTTTTTTTTATTTCTAATATTTATTTATATTGTTTATTTGTATTGTGTGTGTTGAATTAGGGATATGATTTAATTTCTGAATTTAATTTATTTTTTATTTTTTTTTATTTTATTTTGTTATATTGGAGGCACTGCTGAAAACCAGCTGCTTTTCAGGAGAAATCCTGAATTGTAGCTGAGCGCGGTGACCTTTTCATCAATATACTCAATGATAAAATAACAAAATGTATAGATAGTACTGTAAAAAATCTATTGATGAATAAACGTTTTTATTATTTCTTCAAATTTTGCAAATTCGCTTTGTGGCCCCATTTTATTAATGAGATGTTATTATTATGTTGGACATTTATGTCCTGATGAAGAGAACATTGTGCTTGAAACATGTTGACTTTTAAATAAAGATTATTGTGGTAAAAACAAAGTGTTTTTAATTATTTCGTTTTTATTATTATTATTATATCCCTGTACACAAAATACTCCACCACTCAACCACAACCCACAAGTACAACACACCCAGAAGTGTGTCCAGTTCCATGTAGTTCACTCTCTTCAGTCTTCGGAGCCGCCTCTTCTTGATGTACCTACACTGGAAGCAAGCAAGTAGCGTGTGTTCATGTCATGTGTGTTCAGCCAACCAGCATATTAAGTATCATCACATTAAGTCTCACCAGGCTGTACTCACCAGGCTCGCTGTCAGGGGCCGAGTCTATCTCCTCCTCCTTAGTACGCACCAGCTCATCCATAATCTTCTTCTTCCAAGCGGATCTACAGGCGTTACACAAGCATCAAGCACAACACAACAAACAGAGCAACAGACAACAGACAGATGCACCTTGCCTTTCCATACTTACTCGTCTATTTCCAGTTGGCTGAAGCCCTTTAATCATCGCTCCACTGCAACACCGTCTACAACAACCTGCAATCCACAAACAACAGACAGACACACTTTGTCTTCCCATACGTACTCGTCTATTTCCAGTTGGCTGAAGCCCTTTAAGCATCGCTCCACTGCAACACCGTCTGCAACAACCTGCAATCCAACCACAACGTCAAGGCTTGATGACACAGGGCGAGTTTACAAGCTACTATCTACTAAGTTTAAAAGCGGATAAATAGGCGAGTGAGATTGTCATGATGACATGCAAAACTATCCACTCGCTCAGTAGCGTAGGAAACTGAGGTCGCTGCTAGCGCCAGTAACAAGAATAACGACGCATGCGTGAACTAATTCTGTGATGTTTGACAATCGAAATTAGCTGTGTATTGGCAGCCATCTTGAAAAACATAAATAAACCAATCATGAGCAAGCGTGTGGCGAGTGACGTTGACGACCTTTCAACTTTTATCGTAGATTGTCAACAATCTGCTAATTAGCATGTAACACGATGACACTAAGCGAGTTTACTAAGAGATAGTGAATTTCCCAGATAGTAGCTTGCAAACTCGCTCTGTGTCATCGACGCTTTATTCACACTTCCTAATACACTCACTGTAAAGGAATATTAACACAACACATACCTTCTTGTTCTTGTCTCTTGCGCATTCGGGCTTTCTGTTGTTTATAAAAGTCAAGAAAGGGAATACTTTAGTACATAAGTAAATGTGATGGTCCGACGCTCTGTGGGGAACCCGCTTGCACAGCGTGAGTGTAAACTGTGCGACCTAAAGTTTAAGTTTAGACTTACGGATTTCAATACTTCGTTTGTGTGAAAGCACTATGAAACCAATACATGATTTTACTTCAATGGTAAGTGAATCTAATAGTATTGTAACTGATCATAGTAATATATACCTTGCTTCTTTCCCTTGGATTCTAATTCTGCCCTGAACAACTTGTACTGAGTAAGAAACTCCGGTTTTTCTATCTTCCCTGTGGACAAAGTCACAGATGAACATTATTTATTTGATGAAGTAGGACTGGGGAGGAGAAAATAATTTATTCCGAGGCGTATTTCCTCATCCATAACATCAAGGTCTTCAGGGGCTATTTTGAACATTTTATTATTAGATAATTAAACACACAGCAACACAAGCACAAGTCAAGTCAACTTTTGAGAAGTTCAAAGGAGCAACATTAATTCCCGCGGAAATGGAAAAAAGTTATGCCAACAGAAGGAAGATGTTTTACGAAGCGCTACAAAAATCGGGGCTCAATGTTACTTATTTACTTTTTATGGACGTATTATGTTTTTATTGCCATAATAAAGAAATGTATAAAACTCGTTTTCATTCCGTAATATTGGAACTCATTTTCTGAGTTTTCGGAATAAATTTACTCAGAAAAACTTCCTCAAATCATAACTCATCAGCATCATAACTCACCTTAGTAATGATTCAGAACAACACAACCTAAAAGCGGGGTCTCCTCCGACCGTGAACTTGAACATTATTATTATAAACATTTCTTGTTTTCCGTCTCTTCCGGTTGTTAAAATAAGTTTCAAACATTGGGCGAAGTTGGCGGGCCACAACATTTTGTCTAGTGGTATGTGGTAAAGACGTATCCACGCACTGTACACTTGGCATTTGACGTTCACGTAAATGTCAATTTGAGTTCCGATGTTCTGATGAGGAAGAGATAGGGGAAAACCAATTTCATAGATATTTATTTATTAGGAAAGATTTCTGGTTAATCTGACAGTATTAATACCCTAACGATTATACGGTAAAAATTTAAGAATTCGACTCCGAGTACAACTCTGCCGCCGCGCCATATGGAAATCATCTGTGAACTTGAAGTTTGTGACTGAGCTACTAACGTAATAGAACCGAATTAAAGCCGAATTAAAGATGGCACCACTTAAGTTAACAGCTAGCATGAGGAACGTTAGCTGGAAGGCGTAAGTACTATTGGATTTGCATGAATCTCTCTAGCATAAATATACTAACCCCTAGATCGATATCTTCGGGCTTTTTGCTTCTAAGCAGTTTGGTCATCACTGTCACCAACTTAACCAAAAATAAAATGGTCCACCAAAGACAATAAACAAATAACATAGAGGAAGTTCAAGGCCATTTATCACCATAGAGAATATGATCGCACTCGACCTTCTTCATTCATTCATTAGCCAAATAAATTATTTAAAAATAAAAATGCTTGAAAGCAGAAAAATGTTTTAGTTTCCCCAAGAAAACAACGTTCCATCTGACAAAGCCTGAGGGAATGAGCTTTACATAATATTTACAGCTCATTCTCTCAGCAAGGAGCTTTGTCAGATGGAAACCTGTTATCCTGAGGAAATCAAAAAATCAAGCGTTAGTAAAAAACCTAAAATACTTGAAATATGAACTCCTTATAAAAGGAAAACATTTTCAAATAATGATTATGGTTTTCTACAACGAATTTCCATTTTTCTGCTTGAAAAATGAGAACTCAGGAGTACATGTTTAAATACTTTTTATTTTCAGAAAGACAATCAATAATAGCACATAAAAACACTGGTTCGGTGAATTCGATGAATTGATAAATGGTTTGAAAAAGACTATCGACACTGGAAAGGAAACATGGCTAAAGCGTCATACAGCTGTGACATTAAAGATTAACGTACACAATAAGCTGTATTGTTTGTTTACGTGTGTTCATCTTTAATGTCACATCTATATGGCGCTTTAGCCATTTTTCCTTTCTAGCAGTCACCGTACATATCTTAGTTCTTGTAGAATGAAATAAAAAATCTGCATATTCTAAATTTCCTTTCAACTGAAATTAAACAGAGTATACCTTCATCGAGGACCCATTTCAGCCATCTCACAGTAAAAACCGCATCACGTGTTCTGAAAAAAATATATCACATTAAAAAAAGTTTGTGAACATAATATATAATATTTTTCCCTTGTGATGACATACTTTGTTTATCACAAGGGAAAAATATTCTCCCTTCTGTTCATATGAAGAACGAAAAAACCACGTAAGATCCACAAAAAATGCAAGGCTGATGTAAGCGTAATGAGTAAGATTGAGAAAGAAACCCTCAGATGGTTTGGGCATGAAAAGCGAATGTACAATGAATAGAAGAAGTATATATAACGCAGATGTGAGTGGTAGTGAAGTGCCAAGTTTTCCTCGGGGACACCAGAGGAAGACTTGGCACGATCAATTGAATAATTGCTTGCTTGCGTGGGGCACGTCAAGAGTCAGAATAATAGAATAGTATGTATAAATGTGAATGAGGCAAGGAATGTATGCCAAGACCGAGTTGTTTGGCGGTCCGTCCTCTCTGAATGCCCTGCGGGAAAACAGCATGACAATTAGTTACTTAAAGCATTATTAATTTTACTTGCCAAATGTTATGGTGTGCCAAACAATGTTTTAAGGTGTTCCTAATATAAAGCTTCAAAATCATCCAAAGTCTGGAACATTTTCTGAAACAATATTTGTGAAACATTAACCACTCGGACCCATAAGCTTGTTTTAACGATAATATAACATTAACAGACATGTGTATGACGTACGAGGCGTACGTAACTTATTAAAGTAAAATTGAAAGCATATTTTATCAATTATCAATACAAACACATGTCATTTAACCTCAAATAGGTTTAAAGATAAATCAAGCTGAATGTTAATGTCGTATGTAATTACCTGATTTCTGGATCAATTGCGGACAAACTTTAACCATTTTTCCACCTCTGTAATTCGTGTAAACGATTTTTGAATGAAATATGCCCATCGGCGATGTCAACAATACAAATTCAAATACGAATTCACGTTCGTTTGACAATCGTATGATGCAATTTGACGTTTAAAGTTAGACCTATCTATAATTAAGCTTTATCTATAAGAATTTGGTCCGCTCCTGTCAGTTCCAAGGTCAAAGCCGAGATTAACGCCCCTGCTCTCTAGTCTGGAAAGGGATGAAATGTACAGGAAATTTGTAAATAAGCTGCTGGCGTATCGCCTGCCACCCGTAGGGATTCGCAGGGGTGGGTATTTAATTGCTAATATCGATTATTATACTACCTAAATGAATCATTTAAAAAAATTGTCTGCGTAAATAATAACATAAACGTCAAATTCTTATGTGGAAAATATTTTTGTACCAGGGCGATATTGGTGGTCTTACACCGGCGATACTGATAGTTTCTTCCTCTCTGAAACGTGCCGCAAATATACTTTATATTATTTTTAAAATAAATTATTGCGAATTGGATTTTAGCGGTGAGATGTGCTTGTGAAGACGCGCGACTTGACGCGTGCCCGGCGTGTTCATTTGACAGCTCCCCTCCCGCCGCGGCCCCGCTCTCGCCTCTCGCCTCGTCAAGTTGCGCGCGCGACACAAGCACATCTCACCTATAACTATGTATGTAGTTACAAACCTACCTTGTCTGACACCGACTCCAAAAACAACAATCGTACCTACATATTGATGAGTAGAAAAAGTAAGTTGATTATTAAATTGTAGAAGAATACGCAATTATTTTTTTGCTTTTTAGTGCATATTATTTTGTTTTAGAAAAGGTTTTTTTTTATATGGCTAAGTCTGTCGGCACCATCACTCATTTCTTTATTCAAAATCGTCTACATCGTCTCATCCATTTTCTTCTGCTTTTCTGATTCTTCACATGACAAAATTCAAATCACAATAAACTGAATATTACGACAAATTACCTCCCCTTTTTTTGCAAATTTTTCTTTCTTTATTTTTCTTTTATCATGAAAGTTTAAAAATATAAAAATGTATATCTATGCATGCACCCATAACATAATAGGGTACATTTGCGAACACGGTCAAGTTGCTCGAGCTGTCATGTCGGTGTTTCTATGGCGAGAACAATGGCAGTCACTAGAGAAAAAGAAAATAGTACTAGACCTAGAATAATGTGTACTAGGAGATTCAATGGAAACATACCCACTTTGTCTTTTAATAGTGATAATATGTCGACGTCGACGGATAGTGAGGATCTGGCAGATCCGATGACGTACGAACTTAGAAATATCCAGAGCATAATCAACGTGACTCGGGAAAATATAGATGCGCTCAACGCCAAGTTTGCCGACTTTCCACATCCACCGTCCATGTATCTGACGGAATATCAGGAGCTGACCTCCAAGCTGCACAACCTGGAGCTAGAGGAACACAAACTCATAGAGCAAATACAGACTGAATCTCCGGACAGGAATGACGACAGTTATTCGTTCCAAGACGAGAGTGTCAAGAAGTACGACACCCTGACGAGGCAGCCGAAGGTGTTCCTTCGGGCGCATCTGCCTAATCAGCAGAGGACCAGCGTACAGGTCAAGGAGGGAGTCACCTTGCGCGAGGCCCTTTGCAAGGCTTTGAAGCTAAGAAATCTCACTTGTGAAATGTGTGAAGTGGTTCGCGGTGAGCACGCGAGGGACGACTATCCTATCCCTTGGGATGTTGACATCACTCTCATTGACGCGGAAGAGGTGAGTCTGACAAACCTACTCCAAGGTGACATCTATTTTATTCATTATTGTTTACTATTTATTCATTATGTCTGATTACATTAAAGCTGTTTAAAGTTTAATTTCTGCCATTCCATTGTTTTTTGAGAGCAAGAAATACAGTGTTGTAGTGACATTTTGCATTAATCCCTTATCATTTTGTTACAAATTATTTTAAAATGTTCTAATGCAACCAATTACATTATAAAAATACAAGATTCATTCATACTAATAAAGGTAAATATCAGTTCGGACTGGCCACGCTTATTACGAATAATTTTTAGAAAAAAACTTTAGATTCTCCTTAATTACTATAAAAGGAAACTTTTTGGCTTTGGAGCGGCGGAAAATAATGCATTTTAATTTTCAATTGCATAAAACCAAAATTCACTTCGCAAACCGACACAGCGAAAATCCGCGGCCGTACCTGTGTTGGTATCCTTGATAAATTAACAAGAGCTAATACGACTGTAGCCGACTTCGTGGGATAAGGCGCGTAATTATGAAATTTGTCTAGCGGGCTTGTTTGTGTAACATCGTTTGTGATACAAAAGAAAGTGCCCCTTTATAACGCCTACTCGCGTCAAGGCAAGAAAAACATCCCAGTTTTCAAGTAGTCTAGCGGCTACGCTAGGTTTGTGTAACATGGTTTGTGATTTGCGGTATTTTATGTAGATATCCCATGAAGTCGGCTACAGTTGTATTAGCTCTTGTTAATTTATCAAGGATACCAACATAACAGTGACAGGTACGGCTGCGGATTTTTGCTGTGTCGGTTCGCGAAGTGAAATTTGGTTTTATGCAATTGAAAATTAAAATTCATTTTTTTCCGCCGCCCCAAAGCCAAAAAGGTTCCTTTTATAGTAATTAAGGCGAATCTAAAGTTTTTTTCTAAAAATTATTCGTAATAAGCGTGGCCAGTCCGAACCGATAATTACCCTAATAAATATGTAACACCGCTTATAAAGAGGAAAACCATTCAAAGAATGCGTGTACGAATGAAATAGCTATTGTAAAAACGGCCTGCTAAAGTTCGTCCACCGGACCTAGTTCAGTGAAACCACATGCATTATCTCAGTAATACATGTTCTCTTTTAATCCATCTAAAAATGCAATAGTAAAAATTCTCACATCTTACATTTTTCACTGTATTTTTACTGACAATGTCAAATTCCTTATTGCTGATAAGGAAAACCAAATGATAAACATTAACATTGCATTGCCTTTTGTTTATTACCTACTTATTTATATTATTTTAAACAATGTTAGTGGTTTTATAAATTTACAAATATTAAGCAACGTTACGGGGCGGAGTGAATTTTGGGACAGGAAATAATTCAATTAAATATTATTGTTTGTCTATTTATACTCACATTATCGAAAACAGTTTCAAATAATGTTTATTGAATCACAAATGTTAAGATGAAGCCATACTAAATAATGCAAAACATACAAAATCACATGTTTTTGTTTTGAAAATTTGATCGCTTAGAAGTATTATAGATGCTTGAATTAAATACTGCGTGTAGAACATACCTTGGCCCTTAAAAATATCAGTAATTTTTTTTTTAAAGTCTTTTAATAAGCCTAGAAAAAAAACAAAGTATAAGGTCTTTAAAATAATACTTTCAAGTCCAAACTCTCCTATTTATAAGGCCCTTTTCTGATATGGTTTTATTGTGTAATGTGGCAAATTCAGTTTCTTTTATTTTATTTATTTATTTAACGCCCAATGGGCTTTTACATTTTGGTAGTACAAATGATTCATGACAGATTATTTAACATATACAGAATAATAAAAATAAAATTTGATAAAAAAGCACACAAGTCATAAAAATACAAAAATACAGGGTTTTCAGAAAAACAGATAGGTTTAGGAATAGTTTTGGAATAATAAGTTTTTTAAAAGATCAACAAATCTCGCCAAGTTTATGTCAAATATGTCAATATCACCTAAGTACTGATTTCCCATAGTGTGAAATCGTTGTATCGGAGAGTGGGCAATGTAGTTCCGCTTATGAATGCTACAGTAGAATAGTGTATTTTGTCGTGTAGTTACTGTCGGTATTCGTAAGTTTATGAGTTGCAGTAGTTCGCAACAGTCAAATTTAGAGTTAAGTATTTTGAATAAAAATGTTAAGTCGTTTATTTTACGTCTGTCTTCTAGTGTGTGTATTTTTAAAACATTTAATAATAAATTATATTTCAAGTCTTCTAGTGGGATATTTAATTTAAAATTTATAAAACGCAGAAATTTTTTTTGTATTCGCTCAATGTTATTAATGTGAATTTTGTAAGATGGAGACCAAACTACCGAGTTATATTCGAGTTATACTTTTATAATAATCGTAAAAAAAAGATATTTAAGCACAAACTCTACAAAATAAAATAAGCATTATCGCGTTGTTATTTTACAATACGGCCGCTAGTCGACAAATTGGGTTTTTCAAAGTGAACCCTATGCCGTCCACTGAAGGATCACATACTTGTGGCATGCATTTTTTTTACCAGTTACGCCCCGGACGGGGCGGGGAACAGACATTGGGCTCCGCGTCACTTTGTTCCGTGAAATCAATTTTTAATTTATTTATTTTTTACATGAATACCGCACAAGAGTCCCAACTGCTCCCGTCTGGAGCCAGTGGGACTATGGCATCCCCAATTGGGGTATGTTGTGAAGCCGAAGGTAGTGGGGAGGGGAAGGAGATGGGGAAGAGGGAGGTGGGAAAGTACCTGGCTATTCAGATCTGGTCACCAAACACGGCTAACGCCATTTCAAGCAACGTTTCAATTCTGAATGGTGGTCTTACACCAGGGCGATACTGAGAGTATCTTCCACTCTGGAACGTGCCGCAAATATACTATATATTATTTAACTTTTTACCCGCGTTGATCTACTCCATTTTTTCAATACCCATACGCGGTATGTATATGTCATATTTCAAGTACCACGAGGCACGAGGACACATTCACTTGATTATAGATGTTTTTTACGAAAAAAATTTTTACTTTCGAAATATGCCTGAATATGTCAGCATCGTGATAGTTACACGAATATCCTAGCGAGCGGGAAAAATACTGTGACATAGTAGCGCTGTTATATCGGCAGTCGAAGTTAGCGTAACAAGGGCTGATACGGGCGCGTGTGAGGCATGACTTTTGCCGTATCAACTGTTGTTACGATCGCGTGGAAAAGGTTAAATGAATAAATTGTGAAATAACACAAATTAATCAAATAAAATTCATTTGCCACGCCGGGATTCGATCCCGCGACCTTCGGAGTGCTAGTCAAGAGCCTTACCGCTGGACTACGCCGGCCGTCAATTTCTGTTTTATTACAATAAACAATTCGTAAAAAAGGAGTTAATGTTTTTTACAGGCCTTTACGAAATCAACCTGTAAAAAAATTCTCAAATACCTTTTCCAACCTTTCCAAAAGCTTTTTCTCAAGTATTTTTAAACTCCTCCCATAAAGGGGCGTGAATTCCGATTTCGATTTTTTCCTGGACTATTGGATTGCCTTAAGCAATGCTATGAAGCTGAAGGGAATATGAAGTGGAAGCAGATGGTTGGGATCTGCTGCTTATTCAGAACCATAGTAATGTTAAGCAGTTATAGTTATTGTGCTTTTAATTTTTGGGTTATTTATTATCTGTGGCAGTTTTATCTAAAGTGTGTTTGTGCAGATGGTTTGGCCTGATGTATGGCAATGAGGCATGTAGCTGGCAGAGGAAGGATGAAAGTAGACTGAATACTGTTGAAATGAGATCCCTGAGGTTTATGTGTGGTAAAACCATGTATGATCGTGTGAGAAATGTGGAGACCCTCAGATGGTTTGGGCATGTAGATCAAATCAATGACGTTATATAAATAGACTCGCCAGAATCTCAGATACTCGCAAAATAATGTGGCAAGTATGCAACACTCTTTTGTTTTCAGCGGTTTTCAGTAATTTCTTAATTCAAAAGTTATTTATGTATTATTAAAAAGATATGCTACATCCACACTGAAGCCAAACTTCCAACTCAAACTTCCAACGCAAGAACTACCCTTCTACGCAATCGTCCAAAAGTTTGAAGTTGGAAGTTGCCCTCGGTGTGGCCGTAACATAAGACAATCAAAGAATGTGTGTTTTTTCTCTAATGAAGCACGAAATTTGCAGACGGGGAACATGAAAATTAATTGTATTGCTTACAATAATCGATAATAATAAGTAATTTGTGTGTACATATAAATGAAATGTTATTTCTTCACTTTTACTACACTCTTTGCCGTGTAATGGAAACATTTTCTCATCACACAGGAGGGCATTTTGGCACTTTTTAAATGCAATTTTCCTACTGGTAAGACACGACCTTACTCGACGAGTGACAGTTTAGAACTAAAGTAATAGAAATCGAGACCAGTGCAATTGTCTTGCTTTTGACTTCCCACTTTGAGATTTCGGGTAAAGTTCGGTTTAGGGGCGGCATTCCTAGATAATAAAACTAGTTATTTTTATACTAACTATGGGCCGGAAAATCCAAATCTGAAAGAATTAGGCGTCGGCAAGCAATATTAACTGAATTACACGACTTTAAAATTTTCTATACACACACAGGAAAACAAGCCATTTTGAACGCATTCTGACACTGCAAGTCATAGAAAAACAAGAAAGATGTTACACCACATACAATTAAGTGTTGCCATTAAGCAATAATATCAATAACTAATTTAAGTAATTATTTTTTATAAATTTTACTCACTTTTGTATCACAAACCATGTTATATAAACCTAGCGTAGCCGCTAAACTACTTGAAAACTGGGATGTTTTCTTGCCTTGACGCGAGCAGGCGGTATAAAGGGGAACAAACCATGTTACACAAACCTAGCGTAGCCACTAAACTACTTGAAAACTGGGATGTTTTCTTGCCTTGACGCGAGCAGGCGGTATAAAGGGGAACAAACCATGTTACACAAACCTAGCGTAGCCACTAAACTACTTGAAAACTGGGATGTTTTCTTGCCTTGACGCGAGCAGGCGGTATAAAGGGGCACAAGCCATGTTACACAAACCTAGCGTAGCCACTAAACTACTTGAAAACTGGGATGTTTTCTTGCCTTGACGCGAGCAGGCGCTATAAAGGGGCACAAACCATGTTACACAAACCTAGCGTAGCCGCTAAACTACTTGAAAACTGGGATGTTTTTTTGCCGTGACGCGAGAAGGCGCTACGAAGGGGGCACTTTCTTTTCTATCACAAACCATGTTACACAAACCTAGCGTAGCCGCTAAACTACTTGAAAACTGGGATTTTTTTTGCCGTGACGCAAGTAGGCGCTACAAAGGCGGCACTTTCTTTTCTATCACAAACCATGTTACTAATGTGTTATGTGATGAATTATCATGTGAGGAAGTATCGTGTCGGAAAGTTTTACGTTATTGATATTATTGCTTAACCCCTCAGAAAATCGCCAATTTGCACTTTAAATGTCTTAAACGAAATGACATTTTACGAAAACTTTGTGTTATTATCGTTTCACAATTAATGCTCTATAAATGAAACATTTCTGAACGTAGCCGAATAGTAATAACTGTTTTAGACAGGTTACAAAATAAGCTTTCGAATTATTATATTATAAATAAATATTAATATTTGTAAATATTAAAATTTAGAATGCAAACATTAAAAAAATGTCAAAATAACTCACGTGATGTATTTATCTAAAAAAGGTACTAAAATCACAGATTATGTAAACAACAATACTTATTCTATTGTATAAATGTGTAATAAACATTTTTGTCACCTCACTTTTCAATCATTTCATATAAAAATGTTTAATAAAAATTAACAATGTCGGGAGCGGGCGACCCGCCCGTGGGAAATTTGGCGGGATAAATTATAAAACAGAATGTTCTTTTTAGGTATTTCTATGGACAACTTGAATAGAGATGTGCAGCATGATTCACTATCGACCTTTCACTTTTTATTTTACGGATGTAACTAAAACAATAACGGAGTTATAACGGTTTCTATGGAGACACACGCGTTGACGAGTAAACACGCTTATTGTACTTGACTGCTATCGTTATTTTAACGAGTATACTTGCTTACGTTGCTGAGGGGTTAATGGCAACACTTAATTTTATGTGGTGTAATATCTTTGGTGTTTTTCTATGACTTGTAGTGTCAGAATGCGTTCAAAATGGCTTGTTTTCCTGTGTGTGTATAGAAAATTTTTAAGTCGTGTAATTCAGTTAATATTGCTTGCCGACGCCTAATTCTTTCAGATTCGGATTTTCCGGCCCATAATTAGTATTAAAAAAAAAAAATTTATCTAGGACTATCGCCCCTAAACCGAATTTTTTCCGAGATTTCTACTCCGCGTCTACAGTATGTAACGTCTTTGGTTTTTACCTGTATTTATAACAGTAGAACATGGAAAGAAATATGTTAGAATAATTACACAAACCCGCTAGACAAACCCTGCTATGCCAAACAAACCATTCAAAACCTGGGATAGTTTTTAAAATTATGATGACATGCAAGTTTATTTTAGAGAATTTATTTTATAAGATTGGTACTTCCGACATATGTCATATTTGATTGTCTATTAGTTAAAAAAGGAATATTCCGTATTATCCGTGCATCAAACTTCAACAACACAAACGTTCCTTGTTATCCATGAGGTGGATTAACTGCATATTTACCAAACCATGTATGATCGTGTGAGAAATGTAGAGACCCTCGGATGGTTTGGCCATGTATATCAAATGAACGAAAAAAATAGTGTAAAAAGAATATATGACACAAATGTGAAAGGTAGAAGAAGTCGGGGACGCCCGAGGAAGACATGGCATGATCAAATGAATCAGATACTTGAGTCGGGCCATGTCAAGGGTCAGAATAATAGAAGAGTTTGTTTGAGACTATGTATGAATGTGAGTGAGGCAAAGAGTGGGTGCCAAGACCGAGTTGTTTGGCGGTCCGCCCTCTGTCTACCCTGCAAAACTACTGCGAATAAGACTCACTTGGATTATAATATAACTTGAACAGTGCGCCAGTACTCCATCGTAAAAAACTGATCGTACGAATGAATAGCGCGCTTCACAACTCCATAGTAAACAAATTCATCAACAGGAATACAGCGTACATAAATCCCGGCGCGGATTTCCGAACACACAATGAAAATAAAAAACCTATGGGATATTTCATTTTATAAAATAAATTCGGTTTCGAACATTGGCGGTATTTATTTATGTTCTCCGTCAAACGGTTATCTTTACATTACATAGTATAAAATGAAGTCGCTCGCGCTGTATGTGCGCTTATATCTTTTAAGCTACGCAACGGATTCTCATGCGGTTTTCACCAATAGATAGAGTGATTCATGAGGAAGGTTTTTAGGTATATAAATTGTCAAGGTTTTGTGTAAATTGGTTGAAATACATAATATATCTGGCCAAGCGGCAGCGGGTAGCATGGTGCGGATTTGATTTAACAGATGGCGTTAGTTATAAAGGTTGTCACAGCAATGTGTGTTCGGGTCTGCTAGTTTAAAATATGTAGACTCACCATTGTCTCATAAACTCAAGGTAGAATCTGGCAAGTAAGAAATACTCTCGTGTTTTCAGCAAATTCTTAATTCATCTGTGAAAAATATAGGCATCACCATTGTCTCATAAACTCAAGGTAGAATTTGGCAAGTAAGAAATACTCTTGTGTTTTCCGCAAATTGAAAAATATAGACATTAAAAGAATGTTTGCGTATGAACGACATAGATATAGGAACAGGGGCGTTTTTATCTTCTTCTTTGTGTGCCGTATCAGGTCCCCCCGACGTTGGCGATCACTCTTGAAAATGTCTCTCTGTCTTGCGCTGCCCGGAATAGCTCCTCCACACTTCTAATGCCGGTCCGCTCTCGTATATTACGCAGCCAAGACATTTGTCTCCTACCAGGCCCTCGGCGACCCTCTATCTTGCCTTTCAATATTAAATGGAGCAAGTGATGCTTCTCCCCTCGAAGTATATGACCCAGATATGAAATTTTCCTGATTTTTATTAATGTAAGCAGTTCTCTATCTGCTCTAGCCCGCCTGAGAATTTCTGTGTTGAATTTTAGCGTTGGTGATCATGTCGGTCCATGGGACCTTGAGCATTCTCCGGTGAAGCCACATTTCAAAAGCCTCTAACCTGTTCATGATATTTACTTTCAAGGTCCATGTTTCACATCCATAGAGCAAGACCGACCACACATAACATTTCAGCATTCTCTGCCTTAGTTTTAAGCTGATATTGTCATTGCAGAAGAGGGATTTCATTTTAATGAATGCAGTTCTTGCTGCTTCAATTCTGCATCTAACCTCTGCATCTGGGTCAAGGCGTCTCCGTGAGAATACTGCCGAGGTATCTAAATCTTTCCACCTTTTCGACATTGCAACCATTTAACTGTATCACTGAATCAGAGTGATCTAGTTGTCCAAATGTCATCCATTTAGTTTTATTGGCGTCGATTGTTAGACCCAGTTGCTCACCAGCATTATTAACAAGATTTAATAGGTCTTGGAGGTCATCGATACAGTCAGCTAGTAATACAGTATCATCTGCGTATCTTATGTTATATACTGAGCCGAATACTACATTCTACATCACGGGTGTGACTATGCCAAAATATGCTTACAAACTAAGGCGAATACGAAATTCTGTATGTCATAGGTTGTCCTTCTTATACTTCATTGTTTACTATCTGACTTTCTCTAATGGCGCTATAAATCTTCAGAAAACAATTGAAATAATTGTATTTTTTATAATAATAAATAATATGCGTGTATTTACGAATGATATGTTATTCCATGGCTTTTACTAGTGTTTGCCGATGGAAACCTTTTCTCATCACACACAAGGGCATTTTGGCGCTTTTTTAATGCAATTTACTTACTGGTAGGACATGACCTTACGCGATGTGGACAGTTGAGTACTAAAATTACTAACAATTGTAACGTCTTTGGTTTTTACCTGTATTTATAACAGTAGAACATGGAAAGAAATGTTTTAGAATATTACACAAACCCGCTAGACAAACCCTGCTATGCCAAACAAACCATTCAAAACCTGGGATAGTTTTTAAAATTATGATGACATGCGAGTTTATTTTAGAGAATTTATTTTATAAGATTGGTACTTCCGACATATGTCATATTTGATTGTCTATTATTTAAAAAAGGAATATTCCGTATTATCCGTGCATCAAACTTCGACAACACAAACGTTCCTTGTTATCCATGAGGTGGATTAACTGCATATTTACCAAACCATGTATGATCGTGTGAGAAATGTAGAGACCCTCGGATGGTTTGGCCATGTATATCAAATGAACGAAAAAAATAGTGTAAAAAGAATATATGACACAAATGTGAAAGGTAGAAGAAGTCGGGGACGCCCGAGGAAGACATGGCATGATCAAATGAATCAGATACTTGAGTCGGGCCATGTCAAGGGTCAGAATAATAGAAGAGTTTGTTTGAGACTATGTATGAATGTGAGTGAGGCAAAGAGTGGGTGCCAAGACCGAGTTGTTTGGCGGTCCGCCCTCTGTCTACCCTGCAAAACTACTGCGAATAAGACTCACTTGGATTATAATATAACTTGAACAGTGCGCCAGTACTCCATCGTAAAAAACTGATCGTACGAATGAATAGCGCGCTTCACAACTCCATAGTAAACAAATTCATCAACAGGAATACAGCGTACATAAATCCCGGCGCGGATTTCCGAACACACAATGAAAATAAAAAACCTATGGGATATTTCATTTTATAAAATAAATTCGGTTTCGAACATTGGCGGTATTTATTTATGTTCTCCGTCAAACGGTTATCTTTACATTACATAGTATAAAATGAAGTCGCTCGCGCTGTATGTGCGCTTATATCTTTTAAGCTACGCAACGGATTCTCATGCGGTTTTCACCAATAGATAGAGTGATTCATGAGGAAGGTTTTTAGGTATATAAATTGTCAAGGTTTTGTGTAAATTGGTTGAAATACATAATATATCTGGCCAAGCGGCAGCGGGTAGCATGGTGCGGATTTGATTTAACAGATGGCGTTAGTTATAAAGGTTGTCACAGCAATGTGTGTTCGGGTCTGCTAGTTTAAAATATGTAGACTCACCATTGTCTCATAAACTCAAGGTAGAATCTGGCAAGTAAGAAATACTCTCGTGTTTTCAGCAAATTCTTAATTCATCTGTGAAAAATATAGGCATCACCATTGTCTCATAAACTCAAGGTAGAATTTGGCAAGTAAGAAATACTCTTGTGTTTTCCGCAAATTGAAAAATATAGACATTAAAAGAATGTTTGCGTATGAACGACATAGATATAGGAACAGGGGCGTTTTTATCTTCTTCTTTGTGTGCCGTATCAGGTCCCCCCGACGTTGGCGATCACTCTTGAAAATGTCTCTCTGTCTTGCGCTGCCCGGAATAGCTCCTCCACACTTCTAATGCCGGTCCGCTCTCGTATATTACGCAGCCAAGACATTTGTCTCCTACCAGGCCCTCGGCGACCCTCTATCTTGCCTTTCAATATTAAATGGAGCAAGTGATGCTTCTCCCCTCGAAGTATATGACCCAGATATGAAATTTTCCTGATTTTTATTAATGTAAGCAGTTCTCTATCTGCTCTAGCCCGCCTGAGAATTTCTGTGTTGAATTTTAGCGTTGGTGATCATGTCGGTCCATGGGACCTTGAGCATTCTCCGGTGAAGCCACATTTCAAAAGCCTCTAACCTGTTCATGATATTTACTTTCAAGGTCCATGTTTCACATCCATAGAGCAAGACCGACCACACATAACATTTCAGCATTCTCTGCCTTAGTTTTAAGCTGATATTGTCATTGCAGAAGAGGGATTTCATTTTAATGAATGCAGTTCTTGCTGCTTCAATTCTGCATCTAACCTCTGCATCTGGGTCAAGGCGTCTCCGTGAGAATACTGCCGAGGTATCTAAATCTTTCCACCTTTTCGACATTGCAACCATTTAACTGTATCACTGAATCAGAGTGATCTAGTTGTCCAAATGTCATCCATTTAGTTTTATTGGCGTCGATTGTTAGACCCAGTTGCTCACCAGCATTATTAACAAGATTTAATAGGTCTTGGAGGTCATCGATACAGTCAGCTAGTAATACAGTATCATCTGCGTATCTTATGTTATATACTGAGCCGAATACTACATTCTACATCACGGGTGTGACTATGCCAAAATATGCTTACAAACTAAGGCGAATACGAAATTCTGTATGTCATAGGTTGTCCTTCTTATACTTCATTGTTTACTATCTGACTTTCTCTAATGGCGCTATAAATCTTCAGAAAACAATTGAAATAATTGTATTTTTTATAATAATAAATAATATGCGTGTATTTACGAATGATATGTTATTCCATGGCTTTTACTAGTGTTTGCCGATGGAAACCTTTTCTCATCACACACAAGGGCATTTTGGCGCTTTTTTAATGCAATTTACTTACTGGTAGGACATGACCTTACGCGATGTGGACAGTTGAGTACTAAAATTACTAACAATTGTAACGTCTTTGGTTTTTACCTGTATTTATAACAGTAGAACATGGAAAGAAATGTTTTAGAATATTACACAAACCCGCTAGACAAACCCTGCTATGCCAAACAAACCATTCAAAACCTGGGATAGTTTTTAAAATTATGATGACATGCGAGTTTATTTTAGAGAATTTATTTTATAAGATTGGTACTTCCGACATATGTCATATTTGATTGTCTATTATTTAAAAAAGGAATATTCCGTATTATCCGTGCATCAAACTTCGACAACACAAACGTTCCTTGTTATCCATGAGGTGGATTAACTGCATATTTACCAAACCATGTATGATCGTGTGAGAAATGTAGAGACCCTCGGATGGTTTGGCCATGTATATCAAATGAACGAAAAAAATAGTGTAAAAAGAATATATGACACAAATGTGAAAGGTAGAAGAAGTCGGGGACGCCCGAGGAAGACATGGCATGATCAAATGAATCAGATACTTGAGTCGGGCCATGTCAAGGGTCAGAATAATAGAAGAGTTTGTTTGAGACTATGTATGAATGTGAGTGAGGCAAAGAGTGGGTGCCAAGACCGAGTTGTTTGGCGGTCCGCCCTCTGTCTACCCTGCAAAACTACTGCGAATAAGACTCACTTGGATTATAATATAACTTGAACAGTGCGCCAGTACTCCATCGTAAAAAACTGATCGTACGAATGAATAGCGCGCTTCACAACTCCATAGTAAACAAATTCATCAACAGGAATACAGCGTACATAAATCCCGGCGCGGATTTCCGAACACACAATGAAAATAAAAAACCTATGGGATATTTCATTTTATAAAATAAATTCGGTTTCGAACATTGGCGGTATTTATTTATGTTCTCCGTCAAACGGTTATCTTTACATTACATAGTATAAAATGAAGTCGCTCGCGCTGTATGTGCGCTTATATCTTTTAAGCTACGCAACGGATTCTCATGCGGTTTTCACCAATAGATAGAGTGATTCATGAGGAAGGTTTTTAGGTATATAAATTGTCAAGGTTTTGTGTAAATTGGTTGAAATACATAATATATCTGGCCAAGCGGCAGCGGGTAGCATGGTGCGGATTTGATTTAACAGATGGCGTTAGTTATAAAGGTTGTCACAGCAATGTGTGTTCGGGTCTGCTAGTTTAAAATATGTAGACTCACCATTGTCTCATAAACTCAAGGTAGAATCTGGCAAGTAAGAAATACTCTCGTGTTTTCAGCAAATTCTTAATTCATCTGTGAAAAATATAGGCATCACCATTGTCTCATAAACTCAAGGTAGAATTTGGCAAGTAAGAAATACTCTTGTGTTTTCCGCAAATTGAAAAATATAGACATTAAAAGAATGTTTGCGTATGAACGACATAGATATAGGAACAGGGGCGTTTTTATCTTCTTCTTTGTGTGCCGTATCAGGTCCCCCCGACGTTGGCGATCACTCTTGAAAATGTCTCTCTGTCTTGCGCTGCCCGGAATAGCTCCTCCACACTTCTAATGCCGGTCCGCTCTCGTATATTACGCAGCCAAGACATTTGTCTCCTACCAGGCCCTCGGCGACCCTCTATCTTGCCTTTCAATATTAAATGGAGCAAGTGATGCTTCTCCCCTCGAAGTATATGACCCAGATATGAAATTTTCCTGATTTTTATTAATGTAAGCAGTTCTCTATCTGCTCTAGCCCGCCTGAGAATTTCTGTGTTGAATTTTAGCGTTGGTGATCATGTCGGTCCATGGGACCTTGAGCATTCTCCGGTGAAGCCACATTTCAAAAGCCTCTAACCTGTTCATGATATTTACTTTCAAGGTCCATGTTTCACATCCATAGAGCAAGACCGACCACACATAACATTTCAGCATTCTCTGCCTTAGTTTTAAGCTGATATTGTCATTGCAGAAGAGGGATTTCATTTTAATGAATGCAGTTCTTGCTGCTTCAATTCTGCATCTAACCTCTGCATCTGGGTCAAGGCGTCTCCGTGAGAATACTGCCGAGGTATCTAAATCTTTCCACCTTTTCGACATTGCAACCATTTAACTGTATCACTGAATCAGAGTGATCTAGTTGTCCAAATGTCATCCATTTAGTTTTATTGGCGTCGATTGTTAGACCCAGTTGCTCACCAGCATTATTAACAAGATTTAATAGGTCTTGGAGGTCATCGATACAGTCAGCTAGTAATACAGTATCATCTGCGTATCTTATGTTATATACTGAGCCGAATACTACATTCTACATCACGGGTGTGACTATGCCAAAATATGCTTACAAACTAAGGCGAATACGAAATTCTGTATGTCATAGGTTGTCCTTCTTATACTTCATTGTTTACTATCTGACTTTCTCTAATGGCGCTATAAATCTTCAGAAAACAATTGAAATAATTGTATTTTTTATAATAATAAATAATATGCGTGTATTTACGAATGATATGTTATTCCATGGCTTTTACTAGTGTTTGCCGATGGAAACCTTTTCTCATCACACACAAGGGCATTTTGGCGCTTTTTTAATGCAATTTACTTACTGGTAGGACATGACCTTACGCGATGTGGACAGTTGAGTACTAAAATTACTAACAATTGTAACGTCTTTGGTTTTTACCTGTATTTATAACAGTAGAACATGGAAAGAAATGTTTTAGAATATTACACAAACCCGCTAGACAAACCCTGCTATGCCAAACAAACCATTCAAAACCTGGGATAGTTTTTAAAATTATGATGACATGCGAGTTTATTTTAGAGAATTTATTTTATAAGATTGGTACTTCCGACATATGTCATATTTGATTGTCTATTATTTAAAAAAGGAATATTCCGTATTATCCGTGCATCAAACTTCGACAACACAAACGTTCCTTGTTATCCATGAGGTGGATTAACTGCATATTTACCAAACCATGTATGATCGTGTGAGAAATGTAGAGACCCTCGGATGGTTTGGCCATGTATATCAAATGAACGAAAAAAATAGTGTAAAAAGAATATATGACGCAAATGTGAACGGTAGAAGAAGTCGGGGACGCCCGAGGAAGACATGGCACGATCAAATGAATCAGATACTTTAGTCGGGCCATGTCAAAAGTCAGAATTTTTTTTTTTTTTTTTTTTTATTGTTGATACAGTATTATTTTACAAATTTTTATAGTACAAACCAGTAATGTTGGCCTCACTGGGTTGTTTACCCGTGCTGAGGCCCCCATTTTATAATATAATACTTTATACATTATAGTTTGAAAAAAAAGAAATATACAAAGTTGGTGATAAAACAAACAAAAAAATCGAAAAAAGAATAATAGAAGAGTTTGTTTGAGACTATGTATGAATGTGAGTGAGGCAAAGAGTGGGTGCCAAGACCGAGTTGTTTGGCGGTCCGCCCTCTGTCACCCTACAAAACTACTGCGAATAAGACTCACTTGGATTATAATATAACTTGAACAGTGAGCCACTACTCCATCGTAAAAAAAATTGTCCGTTCGAATGAATAGCACGCTTCACAACTCCATAGTAAACAAATTGGGAGGAATGCAGATCCGGGCACAGTTTGGAAATTAAATAAAAAGGCACTTTCTAGATGAGAAAAGTGTGGAAAAGCTGAATAAAACAAAAATTAAGGCGCGCTCGGCAAAATTGAGGGAGATACAACCGTTCAAAGTATTTAAAATTTCACTTCACAAACTGATATTGACAGTTCGCCCGCGTCCGCCCGCCATTTTTTTTATAACCTAATACGCTAAACATGGTTTGTGATACAAAAAAAGTACCCCTTTATAACGCCTGCTCACGTCAAGGCAAGAAAAACATCCCAGTTTTCAAGTGGTTTAGCGGCTACGCTAGGTTTGTGTAACATGGTTTGTGATTCTGGCGTACTATTAATTCTGTATTAGGTCTGGGATCCAACATACCTAAGCAGTGAAAACATGGCGAACGAACAACGAACTGTCAATATCAGTTCGCGAAGTGAATTTTTAAATACTTTGAACGGTTGTATCTCCCTCAATTTTGCCGAGCGCGCCTTAATTTATTTTTTATTCATCTTCTCCACACTTTTCTCATCTAGAAAGTGCCTTTTTATTAAATTTCCAAACTGTGCCCGGATCTGCATTTCACCCAACAAATTCACTAACAGGAATACGGCGTACATAAATCCCGGCGCGGGATTCCGAACACACAATGAAAATAAAAAACCTATGAGATTTATCATTTTATAAAATAAATTCGGTTTGACACGACCTTACGCGACGTGTGACAGTTGAGTACTAAAATTACTAAAAATTTACCAACTTCTAGAGGGTTACATATGATTTACCAACTTCTAAATGGTGTAATATATTTTTTTTCAATTGAAAAACACTTTCACGTCTCGGAACTCATTGTGTCGAGCTTTTAACCTAGTCACAACAGATGATAAACACTGACTGATTTATGTGTGCTAATAAGGATAGGTGTTGCGTGGGGAGTAGACGAGGCACGGGGCGGCGAGGTTTAGTAAACAAAACACTACGCGTCGTTCTAACCGGACGAATTAGATTATCATTAAAATAGGTCGCTTCAAGCAGTTGGTCGCCTAAAACGGAGTCGTACTAAACGGATATGTTTTCCTAGTACCTAACTATGAAACCTAACTTGAGTTTAAATTGTTGTCGCTAAAAATGTTTAACCGTTATAAGCGAAGTCGTTATATCCGAATTCTACTGTATATTAAAATATTTTGATTAACCTTTAATTTTGAAGAATTCGGTTTCCGGTAAAGGGTCTGTAAACCGTTTTATCATTGTTTATTATACGATTTTGGCAACCTGCCGGATACCAAATGTATTTATGTATTTTATCTCTCTTATCAATAATATTGATTTTTTTCATATTTCTCCGAAACTGACAATTATTAACGTTTTATTCGTTATCTATGGAGTTGTATCAACTGGGAAAAGATTAACTTATAACTGACTTACTAACTACATTATACCTGTTCGCCAAAGGGGTGGGCAGAGAGTATTGATTGATTTGAGCTTTTTGTTTTTGTGTAAAAGTAGTAAATTATTTGAAACTAGCCTGTATATCAGGGATGGCGAACCTTTACGTATCAACTTGCCATTTTTTTAAAGAAATGTTGGTAAATTTTCGGGATTAGTGTCCATGGTTATTACGAATAATTTTTATAAAAAAACTTTAGATTCGCCTTAATCACCATAAAAGGAAACTTTTTGCATCACGGCCGGCAGAAAATAATGCATTTTAATTTTCAATGTTGTTAAATAAGATTTCACTTCGCGAACCGATACTACGACAGCCCGCCCGCCATTTTGTCACTGTTATGTCAAACAAGAGCAGATACGATTGTAGCCGACTTCGTGGGATAAAGCGCGTAATTATGAAATTTGTCTAGCGGGCTTGTGTATGTTATCTTTACTTTAAAAAACAGCCTACATTTTTTAATTGTTTGTTTGGCTACGCAGTGTTTGTGTAGCAGGCTTGTGTATATTATTTTTATTTTAAAAAACATCCCAGGATTTGAATGGTTTACAGTGACAAAATGGCGGGCGGGCTGTCGTAGTATCGGTTCGCGAAGAGAAATTTTATTTAACGAAATTTAAAATTAAAATGCATTATTTTCCGCCAGCCGTGATGCAAAAGGTTTCCTTTTATAGTAATTAAGGCGAATCTAAAGTTTTTTTCTAAAAATTATTCGTAATAGCCATGGACACTAATCCTGAAAAATTACCGAAATGTTTAATGAGGTCATAGACGTGCTATTAAATAATTTTGATTTGTGATTATTGGGAAAATAATAATAATATAATAAATACTTACTATCAATTAAAAACTCTTTATTTACTACTTTATTTTTCATTATACGCGTAATTTAAATTAAAGTAAAATTAGTGTGATTCCTGTTGTTGCAGGTTAGATGACAAATAACATATGTTAGGATTGTAAGATGTTACTTTTAGCAGAATGCATGCTGAACTGGAGTAATCTGTCAAAACGGTAAATAACCGAGTCTTTAATGTTATTCATCTCTGAAAATAATGACTCGCAGGCATAGGTTGATGAAAATCAAAAAGAGAGGGCGCGCATGCAATCCAGGCTTCCTTCAAAAACTCTCCCTCTTGAAAAGGTTTACTATGCCGAGAATGACATTTGCAGCCGTGTAACTTGCCGCGCTCGTATGACAATTTTTGCCAACATATTTAATCATAGATTTTGACTGTTTATTTCTGTCTTTCAATGCACTTGCAATTACTTCTTTTTGCTCTAGTTCGCTTTTTTGACTAACGGATTTGTGATTTGTTTCAAAATGCCGCTTCGCAGAATGTGTTCTATATACCACTGTTCCAGAACATAAAACACACACCGCTTTGTCACCTTTACTAATCATGGCATATATCCCTGTCCACCTAGTTTTAAATTCTCTGATACTCTTACTATCTTGCACTTTTTGTTTTTTGCTGAATTAGCCATATTAAATAACATTTAAATCATGGATAAAACTCAAATTTTTTTATTTATTTTTTTATTTAGTAACTATATAATATTTTTTACATTTTTATATGAAACATGTTAGTTAGATGTATATATAAAATATATTCGTAGTCCTCCTCACTAGGAGATCCTGTGCTGATGGGGACTATGCTTTGGATAAGTTTTTCAGCGACTTCTATGGTTTAACTTCATTGTTTGGATAAGGTTTTCCAGAAACTTCTATGACGATGTTTTAAGTATACTAGTAAGTTCATTTTCCGATAGTTCCTTCAGCCAACATTTAATGTCCTTAATGTAGCTATTTTTTGTTTTAATTTGTTTGATACTAAGTGGGAGTTTGTTATATAACTTTTCTGCTAAAAATTCAGAACTTCTTTGACCAAATGAAGAGTTACACTTTGGTATATTAAGTATGTCTGTTTGTTTGGCTCTGGTTTTATGAGCATGTGAGGTGTCTGCCTCTGAGTCATTTTTGTGGTGATGTACTAGAATGTTTTTGGCATAGATTTTCTGTATGCTTGGAACATCAAACTGTTTAAAAATTTCTGTTGTTGACGTCCTTATGGGGACCTTTAGAATGGTCTTTATGATGCAATTCTGAGTTATCTTAAGTTGTTTTAAGTGATTAGATGCTGCTGAGCCCCATCCTATTACTCCATATTCCAATCGAGAGTGGCATAAAGCATAATGAACTCTCTAATAAACTTACAAATACAATTATATCAACGAAATTCACTATTATATTATGCATAAAGAAACTATGCGTCGTTCATTAGCAATAGAAACGCGCGATGTAGATTGTAGGTGCGAAAACAAACGAGTGAGCGCTGCGCTTCCCTCCGCCACCCCACGCATCGCACCGTAACCCACGTATTGCAACCGCGCAACCCGAACACTCTGTAGCGTAGGGATCACTCGGGTTCGCTCGTTCACCTACTATACACTTGACACTTTTTATCGTAGTGCATAATAAATTTTGTGATCACTGATCAGTGACGGTTCGCCATCCCTGCTGTATATAGTCTGTAAGGATAATGTGAATAAATATTTGGGATTTCTATGGTTTAAACGCCTATAAGATAGAAAAATGCATGGGGTCAGCGATCGACCCACATGGTTACGGACGTTATGTTTGGCATCTTGGCCTGTTGAGAGTCTATTTGTTCAATTTTCGGAACAACTCATAAAGGTCTCATATAAATCGTTGTATCTCCCTTACTATCATAGTGAGAAATATGATATAAACAGTGTTAGAAAGAAAAAATATTATATTAAAATGCAAAAACTAACCACGAAAGAAATAAAATATACACCTTTATGAAACCAAACTTTCAAATTGCAATTTGAAATAAATTTCTGAAACTTTGGGAATTTTTTTATAAATTATTATTAGATATAACAACAAAAAAGTTAGGCGACATTAACGTTAATAATAAATTTGTCTAATAAAATATGTTATGTATTTTTTTTTTATCAGCAATTTTAGTTAGAAAAAACGTAAGGTGGGCCATTTTTAAAACATTTTCATGTTTGCATGCAAAAATTTTATTTAAAAAATTATGTTTATTTCATTTCATAAAATTTGAAAGCTTATTTTACCACCTTTCAAAAACAGTTTTTTCCGATTTGTTCAGAAATATTCCATTTATTTGGATTTTATTGTAAAGCGGAAATATTTTGACCCTCTGACATAATACGATCGAGGCCTTATCCTCAGGCAAATGGTCTCATCTATGAATATGTTTGTTGTGTTGTTAGGTCACGGTGCGGACGTTGGACAAACTGCCGATCATGTCGCATATCTCCCACCAGTTTATGCGCAAGACCTTCTTCACGCTCGCCTTCTGCGAGTGCTGCCGTCGACTCCTTTTCACTGGATTCTACTGCAGTCAGTGCAACTACAAGTTCCACCAGAGATGTGCCGACAAGGTGCCCAGCATGTGTCACCAGGTAACTAACTATACTATACGCTACTAACTCGCTCATGTTACGGCAATACAGCATATCTACAGATACATAATTTTGACTTTACAATTCAAACCAATTCAATTTTGCCTGTGTATGGCATAATACACCATATCTACAGATACAGAATTCCATTTTGAATGTGTTATGGCAATATGCCGTATCTATAGATACAGCGTTTTGGCTTTACAGTGCTCGACCAATTCCATTTTGCCCGTGTTATGGCAATACACCATATCTGGGTTGTTCTTCTTTTTAACCTTTTCCCCGCGTTGAACTACTCCGTTTTTCAATACCCATACGCGGCACATGTATATGTCATATTTCAAATACCTATCCATCCAATTTTATGTCAAATTACAGCATATTATGGCATGATTTATCATACTATATAAACAGATGAGATTATTATCTACAATTTGAAACCAAATCGTCGTCTGTAAACACTCCTAGATGTTTATAAAAAACAAAAAACGTACCCATATTATCTTAAAGACGGCGCCATTTATCCGCGTGCTTGTACTCAGGACACTGCGTTGATAGACACAAGTGGTACCTCAATCACTTATTATTATTAATTCGTATAAACAAGTTCTAAAACTTCTGATGACACTAAAATTAATAAAATTTATATGTAAATTCAAAATCACAGTTTCACAACATAAACAAACGTGTGCGAATACGCGCGATCTCGATAATAAATGTTATCGACGCTTGTCCAATTTGGTCAATCGGAATTGTATGGATGCGCCTGCGCAAACTACTAGCGCCATCTGTGGAGTAAATTGAGAACTATTTAGCATTCAAAGGCACGAGGACACATTCACTTGATTATAGATGTTTTTACGAAATACAATTTTACTTTCGAAATATGCCTGAAGATGTCAGCATCGTGATAGTTACACGAATATCCTAGCGAGCGGGAAAAAATACTGTGACATAGTAGCGCTGTGATATCGGCAGTCGAAGCTAGCGTAACAAGGGCTGATACGGGCGCGTGTGAGGCATGGCTTTTGCCGTATCAACTGTTGTTACGATCGCGTGGAAAAAGTTAACCTACATAACTTTTACCACTCTGTCACATTTCCACCTAAAGTGAGGAATTTATTTTTATTCATAAATAATAATTGCTGTTACTTGATAGGTTATACCTTTTGGAGTTTAAAAATAGTTTTATATTTCATCGTATCATTTTTTTGTAACATTATAGAATATTCAGCGCCCTTGAGGTGATTTTTCACGAAAACGGCGCTTTATAAATCAGCCAAATATTATTATTATACACAAGTTGAGGTGACAGGAGACAACTGTGATTTGTATGAAATACACTTCTGTCACGAGGAGTTACAACTCTGCAACATATTTTTTACTACAAAAATATAAACCCACATTTTTTTTAAACGCACAGTCACGTCTCAGTTACGTCTTTAGTACAGTAGATTTTAAAGTAATTATAAAATAATAAAAATGTAATTTTTGAGATTTCTGCACATGAGGGAGTACGGCTATTACCCGTGGCTCTATCCTACCGACTTTCTGTTGGGTATGCTCGGAATGAACCATCTGCGAGTCAGAAGGAATGTACACATTGCTACGCATTTCTTCAAATTGATTCGCGGATGGTTTGAAAACTCAGCTAGATAGCTCCAAGATTGGAGAGCATTCATTTCTACGTTCCCGATGGTTATCTTCGCCACCGACAGCATAGGCTGTTCTATCTTCCGGCCTGCAGGACTAACTTGCCAATGGTCATGCCGGTCGGGAGAGCAATCTTGCTATTGAATAGAATTAATTTGGATATCGACATATTTAGCGTTAGTGAAGCTGCTTTTAAAAGGCAAACTCTATTAATGCTTGTATAGTTTTTAGCCTACCAATTATGTTTAATGTAATACTGTTACAATTGTATTTTAAAAACACATTAAAATTTATAATTTTGTAATGTTTTTGAAAGAATAAATAATTTGAATTTGAAAAAAAAATAACAATAAATATATTTCCATTGTCAAAGATAGATCCCGCAATGTTTGGACAGAGTATTGGAACATTGCTAGTCAATCCAAGGGTGCTCACTGCGCCTCAATACAAAGGACTATCCCATCGAAACCGCGGTTTCAAAAATTCCCCCATTTTTCAAAAAAAGAAATTTCCTTACTTATTCGAATGAGAATCGGACATTGCACCGTTCCTTCTCACCTTTTTAAAATTCATGTGCTTGACTCCCCAGATTGTACGTTCTGTGATCTAGATGTGGGAAATTTAGATCACATATTTTTTGGTTGTCGCTCTCTAAATAAATATCCTCTCTTCTATCAAGCGTTATCCAAAATTGCCTCCCCTCCATTCAACATCTCATCTCTTCTAAGTCTGAACTCTACTCCAATCTTCCATAAAATTTTGAAATTTGCGCATTTAAATAAAATTAATATATGATTTCCCTTTCCTTTCTCTGTAATTTTAAATAATGGCCTAGAACATCCTTGAAGGGTGAAAGCCAGAAATATTGAAAAAAAAAAAATAATAATATTGGTTATTCTGTTGGATTTTTCTCCACTAACTGGTGGAGACAACTTTATGTAGGTTAAAAAGAAGAACAACCCATCTACAGATACATCATTCCATTTTGCCCGTGTTATGGCAATATGCCATAACTATAGATGCAGCATTTTGGCTTTAGAGCGCTGAACCAATTCAATTTTGCCTGTGTTGTGGCAGTATGACGTATCTATACAGTATTTTGGCTTTACAGCGCTCAACTAATTTCATTTTGCCGTGTTATATGCTGTATCTATAGATATATCTGTTACATTGTAACCTTTACTGCCCCTTGATCGTAGCTATTGCTCCCGAACTCTGAGCGATTAATCGATGAATCATTTGATACTTTTGATGTATCGATTATGTAAATGTATCGATCTTTCCCATCACTACTTGGAAGCCAGATTTACTCGGGCTTCTATGGAACCCCGATTGGTTTGCACATACAGATATCGCCAATACTAATATGTTTATTTTGCCACAGGTGCGAATGACAGACACATATTACGCAGCCCTACTGGCGCAGAATCCGGAGACGCAGGCCGGCATACTCCACTTCCCTCCCAACTTTGAATACCCGCAGATGGCTCCGCAAAACAACAAGTCAGTATCTCCATTTAACTTCTTGCGTACCCAAATCACTTTTTTTAAATCCATATCTGTTGAATACCGGTCTATCCGATGGACAATCTCAACATATTGTAATCTTTATTTGTCCAATAAAAGCTGGTAAGTTATTCATCACCTAATTCCAGCTAACACCTATTCTTTTCATTGTTAGTATTTACAGTCCATTTCCAATTACATACATCTGAAGTAAGCCGTTTCGGATGCAACAACTTTCTTAATCTTTAGTGTACACTGGCGTGTGTCGCTCTCTATAGAGAGAAAAAAAATGGCCTTATATTTAAACGCCCGGGGTCTCAAAAGTTTCGTATGATCTGTAGCCATTCGAAAACGTAAAAATAAATGAAATTATTATCCACTATTAGCCCGCTAAAATGGCCGGAAGTTTTGAAAAAAAAAAAGATTTCGTGATTTGGAAAAAAAATAAAACAAAGGGTTCATTTTTTATATTTTGTAATAAAACTTATTTTTCATTCCATAACTGCAGTTCAAAGAACCAAAAAAAAAAATTTTTTTAAAACATATGTGATGTGTTGGTTAAAAATATAAAAGGGGAAAATAACCCTTTTTCTGGATAAAATAAGAATTCTTGTTGACTTACTTGTATTCGTACACTTAAACTTTTTTTTCATTTTTGTCAATTATATGCATTTTTTAATAATAAACAAACGTTAAAAGGTTAAATTACTGAAAAAAAATATTTTATTTAAAAAAAAATGGTTTTAGGTTTGTTTTCTGATTTTCAATGCATTTTAGCGGCGGCCTAATAACCATTTTTAAAAAAATAAATTTAATTGCAGTTCTCATTTTCTTTGTAAGACGCAACTTTTGAGACCCTGGGCGTTTCTGAATTCAAAAGTTGAAATAATTGACACACCCTAGTGTACACGGTAATTCGTTTTCACCATTTACACCAAAAAAATACCAACGAACAAGAACAACGAGAAGTAGAATTCTTGCAGATGCTCCAGGAATGTTTAGATCAGGCGAGCGAATGCACATTGCTCATTCTTCAACAATCAGTAGTAGTGTTCACTACAACACGTCCGACAGTGAGAGTGATATTGTTTTATTTTTATTTGCCTTTCCTTATTTTCTAAAGTGTATTAACACTATGATAGCCGCATTGGTATATGTGTTATCACCAATTAATCGGTAAGGCCGATCATGCGTTACCGCGTGATTTTTCATGATAGATTTGTATAAGCTGTGGAATAACGGCTAAAGCGCAAAGGCACGTCGAATTTATTTCGGCCACTAGGGAAGGAACTTACCTTTCAAGTGGTGGGCGTGGCCTGCGGGTGCGCTATATTGTTTTTGCCACACAGTTCACGCAGCACCGGCGTTTTGAGTGGGAGCGTTTTTATTGATGCAATTAGTTTTTTTAACTTGTTTTCGCTTAATTTACGTACACTCTTTTCTTTTTAACTTCTGGATTGCCGTTTGTCACCCGGTGGCCGCGAGGTGGCCGTGGCACTTTGAAATACAAATTTGACCCTTATGTATAAACAAAGTGTATGAAGAATAAGGTCAGAAACGCTTGCTCTATTATCGTCCTTTACCATAGCGAAACCCGCAATGCATCTAGTCACTCGGAATAATTTATATTTAATTTGCCGTGACGCGGGGATGTAGGCAGTTTCTGCGCATGCGCGAGGAAAAAATACGTATTTTCTACTATTTTGACCCTTCTATGTACAAAATTAGTAAAGGAAGTGTCAGAATCGCTTGCGCCAACATTCCCTATGGGATGGGTAAAGGTTTCATTCACCTTCTATGTACAGAATATTTTAAAATAATTTTTATCTGTGGACAAGACGATTTTTATCTGCGCCGGGTGCCGCGTCTCAATTTATGAGTGTTCCTCGACTAAAACATCGTAAAACCTATCAATTTATGTAATTAACGCAAATAATGTGGTTTTGGTACATAGTTTATCGTTCTAGGAATGTGTTTCGGTCAATAAAATATACAATAGGTAAAAATGAATCCACAAAACATTCAATTCAAATTGAAGGTCGTGAAATTTCCGTGTTGTTCCTCGGGCAATCCACAGGTTAATAATGAGCGACAAAGTAGTATTCTCAAAAAGAACCACTACCATGCCAAAGCGTGCAAAAAAAAGACTTGGAAGTGCTGAATTGGAAGATTCGGAAAATGAAAAACGTGTTTCTCCAGTATGGCTGAACATTTGAATTTTTAAATACCACTTTGTAAAACATGAAAAGTTGTTGCCGGAACACGAAAAGGTTTTTCTCCACCGTGGGTAAACTTGTGATTTTTTAGATATTCCTTCCGAGAACACTAATAGTTGCAGTCGGAACATGAGAAAGGTTTTTCCAAATTGTGGGTAAACATCAGAATTTTAATATTACTTTTGTAGAATAGAGAACACGAATAGTTGCAATCAACACACGCCAAATGCGTGCCCAATATTTGTACACGGTTGACATTTGTCACATGAGAACAGGTTGCTTCTCGACTCGTTCTTGTGTTCAACAGCTCGGCTGTGGAATGATTTGCCAGCCTCTGTGTTTCCTCGGATAACACTGGTCTCTTCAAGAGAATTCCTTCCTCTCCTCAAAAAGACCCTCCACACAGCATCCCAGATGACGTAGGCCCTGAGGGAAATTATTTTCCTCAGGGCCTCCTGTGTGGAGTTAATGTAAAAAAGTCAGGACATGAAAAAAGTTTTCCTCCACTGTGAGTAAACACGTGAAATTTTAATTTTTCCTTCGTAGAACATGAAAATTTTTTTGTCATTTGTTTTTGGGGTGTTATGCCGTGTTGCGCTACCTCTTCGTTTAGACAACGTTTCGGACAGCATTACAGTGTCCATCATCAGGGCAGATGTGTCAGGGCGAAACGTTGGCTAAAGGAGTAGTTAGCGCAACACGGCATAACACCCCAAAAACAAATGACAAAAATACTTTTGGCCGTGAAAATCTTTTTTCTTTTTTTTTTTTTTACATGAATACCGCACAAGAGTCCCAACTGCTCCCGTCTGGAGCCAGTGGGACTATGGCATCCCCAATTGGGGTATGTTGTGAGGCTGAAGGTAGTGGGAAGGGGAAGGAGATAGGGAAGAGGTAGGTGGGAAGTACCTGGCTATTCAGATCTGGTCACCAAACACGGCTAAAGCCATTTCAAGCAACGTTTCAATTCTGAATGGTGGTCTTACACCAGGGCGATACTGAGAATTAATACATTTAAATTCATACATGAATAAATTGTTCACTCGAAATCGCGTTATGGGCAATAATTGTGTTATGGATGGCCGATCACGCGTGATAAATATTTGCACTGTGTAAAATCTACTTTGATAATATAAAAACTAAAGACATACTAAACAATGTCATTTCAGCACAGTATAACAAAATTTAAAGAAAAATAATAGTTTGGCCATCTCATGAAATTCAGCTTTTCAGGTCGGCAATCAACGTGTTAATAGACGACTTTGCACACTTGTTGCAATGGTCAGAAACGTAACGGACAGGTGTAATAGATTGGTGATAAAAGGGTAGTCTAATGAATAAGCATGTACGTGTTAAAGGGAGACGCACCTAGTCCTTTCCAGGAAATGCAATTCATATATTACAACATACTTTCTATTTGTGGGATTTTGCACCTTAAAAAATGTTTGTAGATTACTGAAACAGATCATATTTGAATGGCAACAAACTAATAAATCAGATAAGATAATAAGCTATATAATCAGATATCAACTTTTGGTTTCATTCAAGAGCAGCCATTTTAAAATAATAACACAGTTACTCCTGCGTCGTTTCTCAATGCGGCCGCTTAACTCGCAGTTTGTGTACTTTTTTGTGTTTTCTTTTTTTTTTTTTTTTTGTGAAAAAACTTTTTATTTTTATTTTTATTTTATTTATTTATTTATTTAAGGCATATAAAGAACAGTCACTTACATCCAAATGGTTTGCAATTTTATTTAACAGCACCACTCCCCTCGTCATGCTATGCTTTGCCAAGACGTCTGTTCTGCCGTTCGGTACTTTAAATAAGTCATGATGTCAACTTCGGCTGTGCATATAAATCATAGCATCCCAAGAGAAATGGGCTATCGATGAAATTGTTCCAAATTTTGAAAGACAGAATAGCAAGACTTGCTTTCCGCCTAGTTTCTAGACTCACAGAATCAGTTTCCTCGAGTAAGTCAATATGGTGCATGAACCTTGGATAGGTTCCATGCTTCCGCATATAAACATACCTGAGGAATTTCTTCTGGATTTGCTCTAACATATCAATGTACTTCTGGTGGCACGGTGCCCAAACATCGCTCGCGTACTCCGGCTTGCTTCTCACTATGCCATCGAATAACGCTAGCATAACTAAACTTATTTAGCTAAACTAACTTACTAACTAAGAGAGGACGGACCACCAAACAACTCGGTCTTGGCACACACTCCTTGCCTCACTCACATTCATACACCGTCTCATACATACTTTTCTATTATTCTTACTTTTGACACGGCAGGACTCAAGTATCTGATTCACTTGATTGTGCCATGTCTTTCTCGGGCGTCCCCGACTTCTTCTACCATTCACATTTGTGTCGTATATTCTTCTCACGCTATTTTCTTTTTTCATTCGTTCTACACGCCCAAACCATCTGAGGGTCCCTTTCTTAATCTTACTCATTATGCTTACATCAGCCATACATTCTTTGTGGATATCCACATTTCTCACACAATCATACATGGTTTTACCACACATCCGCCTTAAGGATCTCATTTCAACAGCATTCAGTTTACTTTCATCCTTCCTCTGCCAATTCCACACCCCACTGCCATACATCAGGACTCCATTGTGGACTACTAGCTGCGCTTCTTTTGACATTTTTTTTATTAGCGCCAACGGCATACAGTCCTCTTAGCTTTATGGAAAATATAATAAAACTTATTATATGTGTATTTTTTTTTTAAATCATGAGGGTTAAAAAATCATTTCTTTGAATAAAGTAGCTAATTCTGAGAAAACTACATAGATATATGCAATTTGTATAAATATATAAACATATTATCTGAAAAGAAGGTAAAAATTTTTGAGCAAAAAAGAATAAAGAAATCAGTCAATATTTACCTAGCCACTAAATATTGACTCGTTTCCTTGTTCCTTTCGCCCACCGAATTTACAAAAAAATAATTTTGCAAAAAACTGGAGTGGTTACGAAAATGACACGGCGGGCCGAGCGTAAATTTACTCTCGGCGCATTACTGAAGTACGTATCCGGTTGGAGGATCTACCCTTTCCAAAGGTTAAAAAATTAATTATTATTTAAAACTAGCGAGTTCCCGACTTGCGTTGCAATGCCACTTAACAAATAAATTGTTTCTCCCTGCGTGTCCTTTCTCATTCGTCCAGTTCCCCTCCCCCCTCCCGCATTCCATGCATTCATTTTCAAACAGAAATAATTTTAATAAAAATTTCATAATGCCAGAGCTCACTGGTATGTATAGAAACATTCGCAGGTGTGCTCACAACAACTCGCCAAAGTTTCATTGCAATCGGATGAACGGTTTAGCAACGCGTTGTTTGCAATGCATAATTTCGATTTGGGAGGTGGGAATGGGTACCGCCGCCCCGGGAACCTTTATTGGATACCAACACCTCTGCCACAGGTCACCCCAAGTGGTTCGCTACGTTTGGTGATTTAGTAGAGGTGCCCGGGTTCATGGGACGAGGTTTCTCAAGGTCTTGGCGACCGATGTGTCTACTGGCGGGCTGGATCGAGAGAGACTCCCACGACAGAATCCCACAACCCAACACCTTGCACTGTAGTTGAAGGGATGGGTTCATACGTCTGTCACTCCTGGACACACAGACACCCAGATTTCTACCCACCCCTCATACCTATTTCCCTCCCAGAACCTCCTCTTCTTCCTTTCCTTAACCTCTTATTTGCCGGAGACGCGCAGATGTGCGCGGAAAAAATTTCTATAAAATGTGTTTGTCTGCGATTTTGACCCTTCTATGTACAGAATTTGTATGAAGGACAAGGTCAGAATCGCTTGCGCCAACATTTACCCATGATATCGGCAAAAATTTCATTCACCTGGCAACCCCAAAATATTTTTAAATGATTTTATCTGTGGCGTCAAAATGTCAAATTTGCCACGATTCTTTCTGTCAAAGTCCGATGCGCGTTACTTGACGAAAACATCGTAAAACCTATCAATTTACGTAATTAAAGCAAGTAATGTTGTTTTGGTACATAGTTTATTGTACTCGGAATGTGTTTTGGTCAATAAAATATACGATAGCTCAAAATTAATCCACAAAACATTCAATTCAAAATTCAAAGTGGTGCTTTGTTAGGAAATTTCCGTGTTTTTCCTGGCCTTTAATAGGTTAAAAAAACCCTCCCCTCAGCATCCTTTAAGATGAGATAGGCCCTGAGGGAAATTATTTTCCTCAGGGCCTCCTGTGCGGAGCTAATGTAAAAAAAAAAAGTTCATCTCAATCTCTCCAATCTGTTTCCTTTGATATTAATTAAAATTCAGCCAACTAATAGATTGATGAATGAATTGATTGATTGATTATAATATTGCAGACACCCGAGATCGCTGAACCAGCAGGACCGCTCCAACTCGGCGCCCAATGTCTGCATCAACATGGTTCGGCCCGTAACCCTGGCCGAGCACCAGCACGCCGCCAAGCGTATGAATCTCCAGGTAACCTAACCTAACCACAACAACCTAACAACAATCAAAACACTCGATTTTTGCAGCTTTACAGTAGAACCCCAATAATTCGAAAAAATGCGTCATTTGAAATTTTTGCAAAAAATATTCCTAGAAAATTAGTTTTTTAATTCGAAATTCGTAATTTATTTTTGTCTGTTTTCGAAAATTTATTCATGTAATTCGAAATACATTGATTTTTGCAAACGAAAACTCATATTATTATTATTATTATTATTATTATATAATGAGCATGCAGCATTCTGCTGATGCGCTCATATCTAATTTCAATAGTTTGACAGTAAATTTAATTTTCAACTAAGTTAGTCCTTTTTTCTCTCCAAATGTGAATCCAATAGAGCTTTAAATTGGTTTATGGTAGTTGCATCGATGACATGTTGTGGGAGTTTGTTCCAAGCATCCACCACTCTATTTGCAAGGAAGTGTTTTCTAGGATTAGATGCAAAAGGTGTTTTGGTAATTTTTTTCGAGTGTCCACGGAGAATTATATTTTTACTAGTAGTGAAGATTCCTTGGATGCCAGGGCAGATGTTATGTCCAGATAATATTTTGAAGGTCTCGATCAAGTCACCCCTTTCTCTTCTATCTTTTAAGGTTGGTAATCTTAATTCCTTGAGTCTATCTTCATATCGCCGATCTTTCAAAGCTCTTGGTATTTTAGTAAAACGTCTCTGTACTCCCTCTATCAGATTTATATCCTTTGCGAAGTAAGGACTCCATATTTGGAAAGCATATTCCAGGAGAGGTCGCACATATGTTTTGTATATTTTTAACATCATGTCCGGTGTTAGGTCAAGGAATGCTTTCCTGATTAAATATGTTAGTGAGTTTGCTCTTTTCACAATCCCAGCGATGTGCGGTTCCCATTTTAAATCTTGTGATATGGTAACTCCTAAGTCTTGTTGTAATGTCACTGCTTTTAGTGGCGTTCCATTAAGTTTGTATGCAAGTGTAAGGTTAGTTTTTCCAACATGTAGGACAGTGCATTTTTCGACATTAAGTTTTAGAAGCCAATCATTTGTCCATTGGTATATTGCATTTAGATCGTTTTGCAGTTGGTCGTGATGTGTGTGTGGGTTGGCATAGAATTTTGTATCATCTGCGAAGCAGCTGGAGTCTGATTTTATTGTACTGTGCAGGTCCGTGATATACAAAATAAACAGAACTGGACCGAGAACTGATCCTTGAGGGACACCACTGGTCACGTTTCGCTCAGGTGACAGTTGGTTGCCAATTCGAACTTGTAACTTTCTCTCAGTGAGGAAGGATTTGATCCATTCGAGAAGTCGTCCTCTTATGCCTAGGAATTTAAGTTTGGCCAACAGTCTATTGGTTGGAACAGTATCGAAGGCTTTCTCAAAGTCGAGATAAATTATGTCAGTGGGAATCCGTTTGTCCCACTCGTTTGTCCAATAATCTATGTTAAGAATGAGATTGGTAATTGTGGAAATGGTAATGCTTTTGAAAATTTTGCAGACATATATTGTGTTTTAAGGAAATTATTTTGAATATCTGAAGTTATAGGACGGCCGCGACGGTAATCGATTGTAAATATTTGATTTACGCGGAAACTGTGTTAAATTTTTGGTTTACATTCCCAATTATATTGTATTTTTTACGAATTTTCTTCAAGTATCTAAATTGAAAGGGTTGGTTACGACGAAAATCGGCTGCAAAATTTCGATTTACTCGTAAATAGATTGTATCGAACGTTAATAGCCTTGCGTCTGTGTGGTTGAAAGAACCCGGCTTCCATCGCATGTCTGCCGACACGCCTTACCCGTCGCACCATATAAACATCTGTATACGTGGATTTTCAGACAAAGCTACCGTTGTAATTCAGTTTCTAATTCGAGGATTCAACACAAGATGACACCACTTTCGTCGGCAAGACACAAAGGGACGTGCCCTTCCTAGGTATAAGTTCTACAAATATGTGAACCTGGGGTATCTCCCGGATTTCGAAAGATTGACAGTAATACTCAGTTGTATCAAGCGGCTGTATATTACATATTACGTCATCTCCCGTCCCGGTTACTTTTTCACGGTGACTAGCCATCACTGCTTGACACGTTGACAGGGGATACGAGGAATTTATTACTTTTGGTATTAGTAAGTTTTCTGTGAGTAGAAGTAAGAAAGCGCATCACAGCCGCTAACAAAACTTACTTCGCGTTGCTGCCAGTGTTCAAATCCCAAAACTTCCATAGGAAAACCAAAATAACCTTATACAAAACAATTATTAGAACATTCTTGGCTTATAGATGTGAGGCGGGAACACAGTTGGACACCTTCGAAGGAAAGGTACTTCGAAGAATCTTAGGAGCGGTGCGAGAGGGAGAGGCATGGAGAATCCGCCACAATAATGAGCTCTATGATATTTACCAAGCTCCCAGACTCTCCACCCATTTAATCTGTTATTTGCCACACACCATGCGCATCCGCGCTGAAAAAATTTCGAAAAAAATATTTTTTAATGCGATTTTGACCATTCTGTGTACAGAATTTGTGTGAAGGACAAGGTCAGAATCGCTTGCGCCAACATCATTGATGGTATAGCCACAAGTTTCATTCACCTGGCGACACCAGAATATTTTTAAATGATTTATCTGTGGAATCGAAATGTCAAATTTGCCGCTATTCAAACTGTCAAAGTCCGATGCCTGATACTGGGACAAAAACATCGTAAAACCTATCAATTTAGAAAATCAACGCAAGTAATGTTGTTTTGATACATAGTTTATTGTTCTAGGAATGTGTTTCGGTAAATAAAATATATGATAGCTCAAAATTAATCCACAAAATATTCAATTCAAAGTGATGCTTTGCATAATTTCCTTGCTTCAGGGCAAGGCCCGTCACAGGTTAAGGCTCCAAAGACTAAGATGGACCGGACATGTGCACCGAATGTGACCGACAAGCATACGAGTACCGAAGAAGGTTCTAACAGGACACCCGGGAGGTAAACGAAAGACGGGCAGACCTAGGCTGAGATGGGAGGATGATGTAAGGAAGGATGCAAGGTGACTACTCCATGTTGCCAAGGGCGTATCAAGGTACGGGCAGGGGGGGGGCAGCTAGAAGGTGCAGGAATGCTCACAAACCGTAAAGTTTACGTCGGTAGCCTTTTGTTTGTGAGAATCAATTTAATTTTTATCATTACCTTTTTAGTTGATCATGATTAATGAAGCATCAAGAAAACGTGCCTATCAGTTACATAGCGCTGTTATTAAATCAGTTTTCATTATATGTGTTCAACTGATAGCCAAGTTCGCAGGCATATTGGAACCTATTGCCAATTTTTGGAAGCGATCAATTATTATCATTCCTTATTTAGATTCCCTAATATCTGCATTGTAGCAGCGTTTTGGAGGACCAAAATTTGCCTGCTTTCGAATTAATGTCGCTGCATCCCTGTACAATGTTGAATATGCCGTTAATTGATTTTAAAGAAAAAGCACAAAGTTTTTGCCTATACTACGATTTACTTAATTTTAATCAAGAAGCCAAACTATGGTATAAAAAATGGCAGAACAAGGGTATGACCAGAAAAGATCTCTAAAAACTAGATTTTACTGAAATGTTTAAGGAGGCGAACATTTTCTTTCCCACAACAAAAAAAGCAATACTTATTTCCTTGGCACAACCTTGCACTACAGTAACATAGAGAGGTCCTTTTCTACACTGCAATATATTTTCGTAGGACGACCCCCCCAGTAGGGCAGCATTTACTTTAGATATATTCTTGGTTTTTCTACACCTGCCCCCCCCTTAAAAAAATCCTAGCTACGCCCTTGCATGTTGCAGATTGGAAGACGACGGCAGAGGACAGAAGACCGAGGTGGAAGGAGGCCAAGACTCGAAATGGGCTGTAGCGCCATTGAAGAAGAATAAGTTTTCTATAAATCTTTTCGTGTGTTTGTATGTTGAGGGTTTTCGTGGAAACTTGTCTGGAGATGACCGTACTAATGGGCATAATTAAACGATGATTAGTGTTTTTTTTTTTTATTGGTTTTCAAGGTACAATTCCGTTAAACCGCAATAAAGCAGTTTGTCAACAAGATGTTAATTTTCTATTACAATTTAAACATACATACATAATATTATTACTATAACTACACAGATTGTCACAATTATCACACATGAATTAATATAAGCCATCTCTATATTTTTTTTTTTTTTTTAAATAATCGGAGACGGTTTACATATATATTGTTCCCGAGAGCACTTAGGCCATAGACCCATTGTACTATCTCCCATTTTACCTCATTCCTTTGACAGTAACCCAGTCCCTTTTATAAAGTTCACCAGGATTGTCATTCGAAATGAAGCTATATCTTCTGGTCCGACAATGTGTCTTCCCAGGTCTCATTTCCCCTCTTCACTCCTCCTTGGTTCCCTGAAGGCCCCACGACGGAAGAGGGCTTCATCTCTCCTCTCCACTCCTTAGTTCCCCGAAGGATCCACGACGGAGAGTCCACCTCCCCTTGGTTTCCTAAAGGCCCCACAAGGGAAGAGTCCACTCCACCTTGGTTCCCCGAGGGCCCCAGGAGGGAAGAGAACTTCATCTCTCCTCCTTGGTTCCTCTAAGGCCCCACAGAGGAAGAGTTCACCAAGATGGCCTCATTTCTCCTCTTCACTCCTACATGGTTCCTCGAAGGCCCCACATGGGAAGAGGACATTATCTCTCCACTTCACTCCTCCTTGGTTCCACAAAGGCCCCGCGCTGGAAGGGAGCCCTTCCCCTTGGTTCCTTGAAGGCCCCACAAGGGAAGAGTTCATGGAGGTGGCCTCAGCTCACCTCTCCACGGTTTCTCCTCTTAGTTCCTCCTACGGCCCCAAGAAGGAAATCCACAGAGGTGGCCTCAGCATTCCTAGGTTCCCAAAAGGCCCCTAGTTTTCGAATGGTCCAATTTTTTTTTTTTTGTCCCACGAGTTACCAGGGAAATAGAAGGTCCACTCCAGCAGAGCCCTGAGTGCTGGCCTCATTTCTCCTCTTCACTCCTACATGGTTCCTCGAAGGCCCCACATGGGAAGAGGACATTTATCTCTCCACTTCACTCCTCCTTGGTTCCACAAAGGCCCCGCTCTGGAAGGGTGCCCTTCCCCTTGGTTCCTTGAAGGCCCCACAAGGGAAGAGTTCATGGAGGTGGCCTCAGCTCACCTCTCCACGGTTTCTCCTCTTAGTTCCTCTTACGGCCCCAGGAAGGAAATCCACAGAGGTGGCCTCAGCATTCCTAGGTTCCAAAAAGGCCCCTAGTTTTCGAATGGTCCAATTTTTTTTTTTTTGTCCCACGAGTTACCAGGGAAATAGAAGGTCCACTCCAGCAGAGCCCTGAGTGCTGGAGTGAGGTCTAAATACTCCGAGATGCGACCTTGTTTCTCGGAGGCACCGTTCGTGACGCTGTTCCCCAGGACATTCAGCCTGAGCACGGTAGCTCACACCTTGGCTTGGGATGGCTATTGCAGGTTTGTGTTTTCCACTCCCTGAGCGATGGGTTCGCCACACTCCCTACGCTACCATCTCTATTTAGTAACCATTGTTTCAGCATATATCTCAATCTATTTGTGGAATCGCAATTTTTTAAATTACTTGGTAACATGTTAAATATTTTTGGCACGTTATATTCCTGGGTTCGCCGTCCGTAGTTATTATTATATTTTGGAACAAGCATTCCTTCATTCTTTGTGGACCTTGTATTATGTTCATGTTTTTTTTGTAAACTTTCTTTCCGGGATCACATTAATAAAATCGTAAACAAATCACTTAAACTACTCGGCTTCATTCATAGAATTACCTCTGACTTTAAACAAATAAATACACTTAAAACTCTTTACTGTTCGCTGGTCCGCCCTCACCTTGAATATGCTAGTGTCATTTGGTCTCCTTTTTATGCTATCCACATTTGTTACATCGAATCTGTACAACATCGCTTCCTACGAGGGATTGCTTGGAGGTTAGGACTTGAAAGAGGAGAATACTCTTATGATGAAATTGAACAAATTTTAAACATTTCCTCTTTAGAAAAACGTAGAAAGGACTCTGATCTAATATGCATTTTCAAAATTATCAACAGTATTACTGACACACCTGCTTTGTTACAACTCATCCAGTTCAACATTCCTTCCCGTAGACTCCGAAATAATGAATTGCTGTTCCTCAATCAACATTCTACTAATTACGGATATCATTCTCCATTATCCAGAATGTCGAGACTTGTCAACGCAAATCAAAGCATTGAATTTTTTGGTGTAAGCCTAAATGACTTTCGGCTGTCGTTACGCAATGTGGTTTTTTAAAGTCTTTTTAAATCCATCTTCAAGCTACTTATAGTTATCTTCTCTATGTACTTTTATATTATATGTATTTTGTCAATGCTCTTCATCTATATGTAATCTCCTTTCATTGTGATCTCTTTTTTTTTTCTATTCGTGTTATTGTTATATTGTTAATTGGACTATTTGTCCGTAAATAAATAAAAAAATAAATAAATGTTCTACTTTCCTCTTATAATCAGACTCAGATATATGCTGAATTAATATTTTGTACCATAGTAAGGCCTGCACCGGTAATATTGTTAAATTCCCCTACAACAATGATATGTTTCTTCTTTGTGAAAAAATATGTTTTTGAACTAATAATTTAACCGTAACATTTTGTACTGATATAGGTGGTTTAAATTAGTTTTGAGGAGTGTCCCCAAGTGGTTAATCCATACCGTAAAGTTGATTCTACTAGTGATAAGTAAATCATTTTTTCTTGACACGGGTCCTTATTTCAGGAGCAACACATACGTATTGTGCACAGCAAGTTGTTTGAGATGTGAGTACACGACAGAAGTATTGTGCACATGCACTTTTCCCTGTGGTAGAGGGGCCTCTCTCGGAAACCGTGAACTAGACCTAACTATTCTTTTTCTTAGTAACTAAATAATCCATGTTAATTCCAGTACGACAGTTCCCGCGCCACGGTGCGTGCGGCCGGCCCCCCGCCGCCCCCTTCACCGCCCCCCGGTGCCCCACGCGCTGCACACTCCACGCAGGCCTCTCCCACGGGCTCGTTGCGCCCGAGAAGGCCGCGTGCACGCTCCGCTGACGAGAGCAACAAGAACCTGCTGTCTCCACGTGAGAGCCTCGACGACTGGGTCATACACGCCGAGGAGATACTCATCGGGCCGAGGATAGGTGACTAACCAGCATCCTATCTTATTTATTGTTATAGGGTCTGTTTAAGGAAAGGAAGGAGTGGAAATTCTGAGAAGGAAAATGGTATCAGAAGTGACATGTAAACATTGGGGCCGAGAGAGTCCGGCTGGAGAGGCCAAAAGGCCTCCCTCAACCAGTCTCTCTCGATCCAGCCCGCCACGGAGTTGGTGGGCAGATGCATCCGCCACCAAAACATAGACAAATCTCACCCCACGAACCCGGGCATCCCTGTTCTCAAGTAACCAAACTTAGCGAACCATTTGGGGCGACCAACGGCAAAGGTGTTTGTTATCCAATAAATGGTTGCGGTGTGCCAAAAATTTAATTAAAATTATTTCTAAATATAAAATTTTCAAGTGTATTTCATCACCTTTCCAAAAGAATTTTTAGTTTTTGCATAAATTCACAAATTTTTCATTTATTTAAATTTTATTATTTAATTAAATGAAGACAATACTCAATCGAAAATCTGGAGACAGTAAAATCAGAAAAAGATATTGACTCCGCTGGGACTCGAACCCAGGACCCTTTGCTTATATGGCAAGTGCTCTACCAACTGAGCTACGGAACCTATATCCAATTCAGTCACTTTTAACTGTATCATACTTCGACTAAGAACTACCAATCATATCTAATCATCTTGCAATCATATATGAAGATAGCAGCCAATAATATGTGCGATAAGAAAATAAAAATAATGTTGGTAGTTCTCTTAGTCGAAGTATGATAAAGTTAAAAGTGACCGAATTGGATATATGTTCCATAGCTCAGTTGGTAGAGCACTTGCCGTGTAAGCAAAGGGTCCTGGATTCGAGTCCAATAGAGCCAATATCATTTTCTGATTTTTCTGTCTCCAGATTTTCGATTGAGTTTCGCTAATATTGTCTTCATTTAATTAAATATTATATATTGAGATTTTACTCAAAGTTAAAAATTAAAAATTAAAATTAAATTTTATTGTACAACGGAAATATTTTGACCCTCTGACAAAATACGGTGGAGGCCTGAGGAGTTCACTATTAATAATAACTTATGGTCGCCCAATGGTCAAGATTCGACCATAATTAATTTAAATTATGTAGTGTGGGTAATGTTTTTTTATTGATTTTTTATGCATAATTTAAAAAAAATATTAGCATTCTGCACTCCTCTATATAAACTATAAGTTTGCGAAATTTCATACTCCTCCTGCGCAATTTTCGTAAAAAGGGGTACAAAGTTTTTGCTTCACATATTAATATACCGATATATTTACCCCGTTGATACTGTATTCCAGGGTCCGGCAGTTTTGGAACGGTGTACAAGGCCCATTGGCACGGCCCCGTAGCTGTGAAGACCCTCAATGTGAAGACTCCATCGGCTGCCCAGCTCCAGGCCTTCAAAAATGAGGTAACTAAACTAACAAACCATCACGCCGTTCCGCAGGGGTAGGCAGAGAGGACTGACCACCAAACAACTCAGTCTTGGCACACACACTCTCTGCCTTATTCACATTCATGCATCGTCTTTGATAGAAGACAGACGCTGCGGAGGACTTTAATTTGTAATATGTAGAGATATGTCATGTTTTTTATACATGGGATCATTTATCATAGCCTTCATATGAAAAAATAAAAAAACATTATAACTTCGGTTTTATGTGAAACGTATTATGTTTTATAAATTTTATTCAATAGCATCATTCCTTTATGCTATGCTAGAACATCTGCTCTGCCATGTGGTATTTGAACAAGTGGTGGTGTCATGCAAGATGACAATGACAAATTATTATTGCGCTTCTTATGCAGTTACTTATTTTCCCCACAGGTGGCAGTGTTGCGGAAGACCCGCCATTGCAACATCCTGCTGTTCATGGGCTGCGTTTCTAAGCCGTCGCTGGCCATCGTGACGCAGTGGTGCGAGGGATCCAGTCTCTACAAGCACCTGCATGTCTTCGAGACCAAGTTCCAGCTGCTGATGTTGATTGAGATTGCCCGCCAGACGGCGCAGGGCATGGACTATCTGCACGCAAAGAACATTATACATAGGTAAGACCCGTGCCTCTGCGATATATATATTTTTTTTTACAATAGCTCCACACAGGTGGCCCTGAGCAAAATATTTTCCCTCAGGGCCTACGTCGTCTTTGGGGATGCTATGTGGAAGGTCTTTTAAAGGAAAGGAAGGAGAAGAAGTTCTTGGTAGGATAAGGTATGAGGGGTGGGTAGGAATCTGGGGGTCCAGGAGTGACGGACGTATGAATCCATCCCTCCCACTGTGGTGCAAGGCGATGATCCAAAAGAGTTTTTCTAGAGAGGTCAGTCTCCCTCAATCAGTCTCTCCCGATTTGGCCTGCCTCTGAGCTGGTGGGCAGACACATCCACCGTCAAGACTCAGATAAACCTCACACCATAATGTAGTCCATGAATAGCTGGTAAGCTGTCAACATTCTTAATTATCTCAATTAACTCTTTAAAACGTTTAAAGCCTGTGCAGACACGAATATAAACCGCGAGTAGATATCTGTTGAACCGCGAGCGCTTATGTTTTGCACCGTTCACACGACGCTCTCAAATATTTCTTCCTATGGTAGGAGAGGGGGTCAGATGAATTAACGAGCGGCCACGGAGTGCGCATTTTTTGTACTGAATCTATCAATTTGACATCTGTCATCCACCGGTCTAGGCAGCTCCGTAATTAAAATGACCCCCTCTCCTGTTTTCGTCGGAGTGGGGGGCGCTTAACTGTTGGCATATCGTCTCAGGAGCGGTTACAGCGTAAGATGTGCATTGTTTATGGTTGATGTGCGCATAAAGCGCTTAGGTGTGAACGGTCTGAAGGGATTGTATGAAGAGTGATATTTGGCATGCTATGATCTTTTATATTTGATATCTATGTCTGAACAGGCCCTTAATCACAGAAGACCATATTTGTCCGAGCTCTCAGATAGAAATCGTTATACTCCCTTACTATCATAGTGAGAAGTACGAACTACATGGTATTGGAAAGAGAAAACAACCCCCTTAATATATATATTTTTTTCAATTATTTCTGGCTTTCACCCTTCAAGGGTGTTCTAGGCCATCATTTAATATTACAGAGAAAGGAAAGGTGAAATTATATATTAAGAATTATATGGAAGATTGGAGTTGAGTTCAGACTTAGAAGAGATGAGATGTTGAATGGAGGGGAAGCAATTTTAGATAACGCTTGATAGAAGAGAGAATATTTATTTAGAGAGGGACAACCAAAAAATATGTGATCTAAAGTTCCCACATCTAGAGCACAGAATGTACAATCTGGAGAGTCAAGGATGTGAATTTTAAAAAGGTGAGAAGGAATGGAACAATGTCCGATTCTCATTCGATTAAGTGAGGAAATTTCTTTTTTGGAAAAATGGGGGAATTTTTGAAACCACGGTTTTGATGGGATAGTCCTTTGTATTGAGGCGCAGCGGGCACCTTTGGATTGACTAGCAATGTTCCAATACTCTGTCCAAACATTGCGGGATCTATCTTTGATGATGGAAAAAATATCAGAGAGGGGAATATGGTGAAATCAAAACAAGAGTTACGGTTTTTCCAGAGCTTTGAATGGAGGCTATCAGCACTCTAATAAGGCATACAAAGTTATCATCAGGATGAAAAAGAGGACAGGATTTAAGGTTTTGGAGGGAACTGAGAGAGTCAGAGAGAACAAGGGAATGTTCACAATTATTTTTGATTTTGAGAGATTCAATTATTGCAATGCACTCGGCAGAAAATATTGAAAATTGATTTGAAATTGAATAAAATATTCTATCATTAGAATTATTGTGATAAACGTTAATACCACAGTTAGGAGAGTCTGGAGATTTGGAACCATCAGTACAAATCTAAAAGTTAACCATAAAATAATTAAAATGTACACCTTTATGAAACCAAAGTTTCCGATCGCAATTTAAAAAAAAATTATGTCGCATTGTGAATTTTTTTTTAATTATTTTTGTATTAACCCCTCAGAAAATCGCCAATATGCACTAATAATGTCTTTAACGAAATGACATTTTACGAAAACTTTGTGTTATTACCGCTTCACAATTTTAAAGCTCTATAAATGAAACATTTCTGAACGTAGCCGAATAGTAAAAACTGTTTTAGATAGGTTACAAAATAAGCTTTCGAATTATTATATTACAAATAAATATTAATATTTGTAAATATTAAAATTTAGAATGCAAACATTAAAAAAATGTAAAAATGACTCACGTGATGTTTTTATGTGAAAACGGTACTAAAATCATAGATTATGTAAACAACAATACTTATTCTATTGTATAAATGTATAATAAACACTTTTGTCACCTCACTTTTTTATCATTTCATATAAAAATATTTAATAAAAATTAACAATGTCGAGCGCGATCGAGCTGCCCGTAGGAAATTTGACAGGTAAAGTTATGTGTCAGATTGCGCAAGTGACAGAATATTCTTGTTATGTATTTCTATGGATAACTTGAATAGGGATGTACAGCTTGTTCCACTATCGACCTTTTACTTTTTGTTTTAGGGATGTCACTAAAAGAATAACGGAGTTAGAACGGTTTCTATGGAGACACACGCGTTGACGTATAAACACTCTTATTGTACTTGACTGCTGTCGTATTTCTAACGCATATATCTGCTTACGTTGCTGACCGGTTAAATAAGAAAAGTTGATATAGCGGATATACAAATTACATATCTCATTTTATTTAACAATTATTGTTTTTTGTTTCAGGGACCTGAAGTCAAACAACATATTCTTGCACGACGACCTGTCGGTGAAAATTGGAGATTTCGGTCTGGCTACTGCCAAGGTCCGCTGGTCAGGTAAGATTTCGGAGGGAGATGCTATGGCCAACGGTTCATTAGTTCCTAAAGAGACCAAATCCCCACAATTAAATTCAAATAACACCCCTTTGACGAAATAAACTAAAGCACTTGCTTAACCGCTAGAATGCCGTTCGTGCACCGGTGTGTTTGAGATTTTACACGCGATTTTGACCCTTATGTATAAAGAAAGTGTATGAAGAACACGGTCAGAATCGCTTGCTCTATTATCGCCCTTTACCATAGAGAAAACCGCAGTGCGCCTGGTCACTCCAAATAATTTATATTAATAATTTACCGGAGCGCGGGAATGTGCGCAGTTCTTGCGCATGCGCGGGAAAAATTCCTTTGTCTCCGATTTTGACCTTTCTATTGTACAAAATTTCTCAAGGACACTGTCAGAATCGCTGGACACGAAATGTCATTGGGTGTCATGGATGCCGTTTTTTGCGAACGCTAATTGGTGGACAACCAACCCCAACTATCCCGGCAAACAACGGGTTAAAACTCCCAAAGAAAAATGTATCCACCACCGGAGTGACATTAAATTTTTTTTATCCGTTTGCTTGACATTTTCAGAAGATAATTTTTGAAATTTTTTGCCAACATTAAAAAAAAATCATACCTTCGAATTTTAAGATGGAGACATAAAAACTTATTATAGTGCTATATAGCCAATAAATTGACCTGTATTTTACCGTTTATCTCATATTTGTAGGATTTATAAAAAAAATATTGAAAAATCGTAAAGTTTATAACCACGCAAATCTTGCGTGGTTGTTACTTTGAAACTGCCGTGAGAGGTACTTATTCAAGTGAACATAGAATGTTTTCGATTTCTCATTTTTTTTCGATTTCTCATTGATTTCGATCAGAAATTCTGCTTGAAAAAAATATTTAAAAAAATATATTTTTAACATCTTTATAAAATAGTCTACGAAGTTCGGATTTGTGACATCTATGGTCATAATAGATAAAACATTTCAATAGCTTCGTTTTAGGTCCAAAATAACAAACTTGGGAGCAACAAATGTTTTTAAAAAAAAATGTTGCCGAATCAAGGAGCCCTTTTTGTCCTGAAAAGCAATCGGAGACATTTAAAATAGATGATTCTTTTGAACAATTAAAAATATTAAATTGCGTAACCAGTAACTAGTGTCCGACCAAAACAAGACTTTCTACCGAAACCGAATCTTCGGTAGATGTCTCAGTTTATACCGAAACTGAAACTTTTTTAGTCATGTTAAAAATCTATTGTTTACTGAAGTTTGGCTTATTTTTTACACTTATACAAACAGTTAACATGTGTTAAATGAAATAAAAAAAAACAATAATTGAAGTATGTGAAATTTATTACATAAACGAGATATTACTAAAAATTAACAAACACGTTAAGGGAACGTACCCATACTACGTGACACTTTTACGGGGGGGGGGGTCTTCAAAAGGTCACGCTCCATACAAATGAGCGGCGGGTTGCTTTGGATTTTGGTCACCGGGGGGGGGGGGGGGGGGTTAAAAATTGCAAAAAGTTGGTCACGTAGTTTGGGTACGTTCCCTAACTACTGCTTGGAACAAAAATTTGTCAGTAATCAACACTTTTGTGCATTATAAAGGAAGGACCTTATTAATTGAGTATTGTAATTTAAATTGCGTTTACAATTACAACATTCTTAAGAGTAAATTTACCATTTATTGAGATCTTTTGCAGAGTTTCGGTGCGGCCGAAGGTTCGGCAGAAAATCTGCTGAAACCGAAACTGATGCCGAAACCAGATTCTTTTGCCAAAACCGAAACCAAAACCTTCGGTCGGTCACTACCAGTAACCCTGTTTCAATGAACTCAGATTCTCTTTGAGATTTGTCATTTCAAAATTGAAACTGATTTTATGAAGAAATCAGACATGTGCTTAACCACTGGAGCGACCATGTCGAATAATTCGACATTTTGTTTTCTTCTAGGATTGCCCACGTCGAATAATTCGACGTTTATGACGTACCACTCGTAAAAAATTAAAAACTATTTAATTATTTACCAGTACCTGGCCAATATTTATTCCGTTGGAAAGCTGGGAATATTGTCTCTCATCTATGGCAACATCGATGCTTCTATAGTGCTTCTGGAAGAAGTATTTCGCGCTTAAAAACTGACAGTTTAGTCACCTCCGACGCAAGACTGTTTGTCAGGCCGGATAAATTTACACGTGTTTTAAAATGCCTTAAGTGATTGTGTTTTTGCATTTTAACACCAAACAGTTATCACAATTCAATTATCCATGTGGTTAACGTGTTTTCAAGTGTTCAAACTGAGAATTTAGTGACTTTTAACATGTTTTACGTAAATTGAATTTAAAATCTAAATTTCATCCGATTTTTGTGTTTATTTTTACAATTATGGACCTACTTACTTGACGTGTGCATTCGAACTATAGTTTATCAATTAGAAGAATTCTTAACAAAGATATACATCTAAATTTCAATTAGCTTTGAAAAGTTTTAATCTAGAATATGACAACTAAAGCTAGCTGTCAGGTGCAAATTTTGTGACAAAGGAAATGGCGGATCTCGGCAAAATAATTGCAAATATTGTAAAAGGTTAGTACTACGTATTCTTATGATATATTATCTTATTAAAAACCTTGTATTTTGTTTAGACAACGTGTAGAAATCAAAAATATCCAATGTTGACTTGAAAAAGTAAAATTTAGGGCAATCTTACAGGAATTAACACGCAGGATTCGCACATTTTTAAAGTTTACGATTTTATAATATTTTTTTTATAATTCCTACAAATATGTGATAATCAACAAAAGATAGGTTAATTTATTAACTATATAGAACTATAATCAGTTTGCATGTCTTCATATTAAAATTCGGAGATATGATTTTTTCAATGTCGGCGGAAAAAATTCAAAATATACTCGAAAATGTCACGAGCAATCGAGGGCAAAAGTTATAAAACGCGCTGTCGTTCCAGTGGTTAAGTAGCACCTAAAATATAATGTAACGGAAAATTATTTTATTTGTTATTTTCAAAATCAGAACTGATGTGTCCAGAATTCTGACTGTCACGTGATTTTTCACGGATCTACATTAGTAATTTAATAAAAATAAAAAATACACACATTATTGTCGGATTGTTTTTTTTTTGTGATTGGCCCATGATAGCTGGAGTTGTTTTCGAATTGTTAGTGATATAATATTGAATGTGGTGTTCTTTCCTAGGGTCGCAGCAGTCACACCAACCAACGGGCTCCATCCTGTGGATGGCCCCGGAGGTTATCCGCATGCAAGAGTCCACTCCGTACACCTTCCAGTCCGACGTGTACGCCTTCGGAGTGGTGCTGTACGAGTTGCTGGCCGGGCAGCTGCCTTATGCCAACATCAACAACAAGGACCAGGTAAACAATTCACAAATAGTACACAACTCGTCGCCTTAGTTTGTATTTTTCCAACAGACCATTAGAGAATTTTAAAGGAGAAGGTTTTCTTTCACTATTTCAATGATAGGTACTTTTTTTTTAAATTTACATCAGTTACATGTTACATAAGGTTTTAACAAAGAAACAAAAAATTGCCTTTCCTCACCATAAAGAGACAATGCTCTTGTGTTTGGTGAGGGAATTCTAGCTCAATTAGTAAATTAAAATTAATACTTGAAATAATATTTTCAGTAAAGCTATTTCTGTAAAGATAAAGGTCTCATTAGTTTAAATAATTCTTTAGTTAACCCCTCCGAAAATTGCCATTTAAGCCCTTAAAATGTCTCAAACGAAATGACATTTTACGAAAACTTTTTGTTATTACCGCTTCACAAGGAAAAATATAAATATATTTCATTGTGAAGCGGTATAAATGAAACATTTCTGAACGTAGCCGAATAGTAAAAACTGTTTTAGACAGGTTACAAAATAAGCTTTCAAATTATTATATTACAAATAAATATTAACATTTGTAAATATTTAAATTTAGAATGCAAACATTAAAAATAGGTAAAAATGACTCGATGTTTTTATGTGAAAACGGTACTAAAATCACAGATTATGTAAACAACAATACTTATTCTATTGTAAAATGTGTAATAAACATTTTTGTCACCTCACTTTTTTATCAATTCATATAAAAATATTTAATAAAAATTAACATTGTCGAGTGCGGTCGAGCCGCCGGTAGTAAATTTGGGCGGGTAAATATTTGTGTCAACTACGCGACTGACAGCATATTCTTGTTATGTATTTCTATGGACAACTTGATAGGGGTGTACAGCTTGATCTACTATCGACCTTTTACTTTTTGTTTTAGGGATGTAACTAAAACAATAACGGAGTTATAACGATTTCTATGGAGACACACGCTCTGACGTATAAACACGCTTATTGTACTTGACTGCTGTCGTATTTTTAACGCATATATCTGCTTAAGTTGCGGAGGGGTTAAATGATTAACTATCATTTTTTATACTTGATCTCCTGTCAAATTTGTGTGATTTATTTGCTTTTCTGTGTACAAAGTTCATTAACCCCTCCGCAACGTAAGCAGATATATGCGTTAAAAATACGACAGCAGTCAAGTACAATAAGCGTGTTTACACGTCAGCGCGTGTGTCTCCATAGAAACCGTTATAACTCCGTTATTGTTTTAGTTACATCCATAAAATAAAAAGTGAAAGGTCGATAGTGAATCGTGCTGCACATCTCTATTCAAGTTGTCCATAGAAATCCATAAAAAGAACATTCTGTCAGACGCGCAATCTGACACATAATTTATCCCGCCAAATTTCCTACGGGCGCCCGACATTGTTAATTTTTATTAAATATTTTTATATGAAATGATAAAAAGTGAGGTGACAAAAGTGTTTATTACACATTTATACAATAGAATAAGTATTGTTGTTTACATAATCTGTGATTTTAGTACCGTTTTCACATAAAAACATCATGTGAGTCATTTTCACATTTTTTTAATGTTTGCATTCTAAATTTTAATATTTACAAATATTAATATTTATTTGTAATATAATAATTCGAAAGCTCATTTTGTAACCTATCTAAAACCGTTTTTATTATTTGGCTACGTTCAGAAATGTTTCATTTTTAGAGCTTTATTTGTGAAGCGGTAATAATACAAAGTTTTCGTAAAATGTCATTTCGTTAAAGACATTAAAAGTGCATATTGGCGATTTTCTGAGGGGTTAAATGAATAAATAATCATTCATACTTGCAGGAATTCATGTTTAAAACGATCTAAACTAAAATATGTGACAGTAAATATGTAAAAATCACACAAATCTAACAGGAGATCACGTCCGTTATCTCATAACGATCCCACAAAAGATATAGAATCGCTCTTCTGATGTGTTAAATACAATACTTTTCCAAGAAATTAAAAAAAATTCAGAGACAATTGTAACATGATCTTTTCTGTTTAGATCCTGTTCATGGTGGGGCGAGGGTATCTGCGACCCGATCTGAACAAGCTGCGCTCGGACTGTCCGCGCGCGCTCAAGCGCCTCACCGAGGACTGCATCAAGTTTGAGCGTGACGAGAGGCCGCTGTTCCGGCAGATCCTCACCTCGCTGGAGGGCATGCTGCGGGCGCTGCCCAAGATCACCCGGAGCGCCTCGGAACCCAGCCTGAACCGAGCCCACCTCCAGGGCTCCGACGATTTCTTCGTGTATCAGTGCGCTTCGCCCAAGACTCCGGTCAACTTTCAATTTGGCGGCACGGGCGGAGGCGGCAGCAGCTTTCCCGCGTTTTACGGGTCGGGCGCGGGGAATATTTGAAACCGCCGCCGGACCGGACACTAAATATTTTTATAGAATGTTTCATTGATTGATTGATTAAAAGTTCAATTGATTGATTAAAAGTTCAATTGATTGATCAAAATTCAATTGATTGGTGAGTTCAATTGATTGATTAAAATTTCAATTGATTGTTTGGGTTGATTATATCTGTCGGTATCTTCGTCACCCGCGATGTAATGTTTTTTGTGCGTTGATTTTAAAATGCGATAGTGTATATTATTCTTATAGGATTTTACTAGGTAACAATAATTAATAGTTTCTCTCTTTTTCTCTATGTAATGTTTGTATATTTGCCAATTCGTAAATAACGTGGTGTGATGATATCTGTTTTGGCACCGTCGTATCTGACCGTATTTTATCTGACGTGTCGTTTGACATATTATATTATTATTATTATTATTGTACTTACAATCTAAAGTGGTATTTTCGTACCACTTGTTTTTTAGCTTCTGGCAACATAAATGAAATAATACACACGTTTTATTGTCTGAAATATCTTAAATGGCTTATCAATTGAAATGAAACTTCACTTTTGAGCGTAGAAAATGAGATTGTGTACTTTTACACACAAAAAGATATTGCGCCTTGATAATATTTACATAAATGCGCTCTATTGTAATATTTCTTACTGCTATTAAATTAAAAATGTAAAATACAGTACAAGCTCGACGATCTGAAACAAAAACTCTCCGTCTGACATAAAAATGATGCGCTCAAATACATTCATTTACGTATTTAACCTGTCCCTGGCTGTTAGTGTGCGCCGGCGCACACAATAAAAATTTTCAATTATTATTTTTTTTAATGCGATTTTAACCCTTATTTATAAAGAAACTGTATAAAGGATAAGATCAGAATCGCTTGGGCCATTCTCGTTCTTGACGTAACAAAAATAGCCACTTCGAATAATTTGTAATAAATTATCTATGGGATCTCGGCGTCATTTTTGACCGCGATTTGAAATGTCAAACTACGAGCGTGGTAGGTAACAAAAACATCGAAAAACCTGTCAATTTATCAAATAAACGCAAGTAATGTTGTTTTGATTCATAGTTTTTTGTTCAAGGAATGTGTTTCGGTAAATATAATACACGATAGCTCAAAATACATCCACAAAATATTGCCTCAAAGTTATGCTTTCCGAGATTTCACGAAATACGGCAAGGCCCTTAACCTGTCACAGGCCATCCTGAAACAAGGAAATTATTCAAAGCATCACTTTGAATTTTGAATTAAATGTTTTGTGGATTAATTTTGAGCTATCATGTATTTTATTTACCGAAACGCATTCCTAGAACAATAAACTATGTATCAAACAACATTACTTGCGTTAATTTGATAAATTAATAGGTTTTACAATGTTTTTGACTTTGACAGTTTGAATCGCTGCAAATTTGACATTTCAATTCCACAGATAAATCAAAATTAAAAAATATTCTGGTGTCGCCAGGTGAATGAAACTTTTGACTATATCACGAATGATGTTGGCGCAAGCCATTCTGACCTTGCCTTTAATCAAATTCTTTATACATAAGCGTCAAAATCGCATTAAAAAATTTATTTTTTTCGAAATTTGACCCAACCCGAAGTATTAAAAAGATTAATTAATTACCTTTGTATTTGATTGTCAAATTATGGTATTATCGGTTTTCTTTGTATTTTGTATCAAAGCTGTTGGTATGTCTTTGAATTGAATTACCATTTATTAAAATACTGAACTATTTGCACTGAGCTCTTCAGTTACCGAGCTCTGGATTACTGTGCTATTGGATCACTAAGCATATTGATTACGGAGCTATTGGATTACTGACCGTATTGATTACGGAGCTATTGGATTACTGACCGTATTGATTACGTAGCTATTAATTACTGAGCGTATTGATTACGGAGCTTCTGGATTACTGAGCATATTGATTACGGAGCTATTGGATTGCCGAGCTTGTACTGAATAAAATTTGAATTATAATGCCTCTTGAATAGTCGTTTGTTTCCTGTAAAGACTTTCAATTTAAATTATTTATAGCTAATTTAAATACATTCCATGTATATACTATTGTTAAATGCGTATCATAGAAATGTTAAAATTATAGATGAATATCGTTAAAATATAGGCACATAAATCATGGCCCAAATCATCGATGGGAGAATAGTTACTTGTCTATGCAGGAGTTTATAGAAGACACTTGATTTAAATCATCGATGGGAGAATAGTTATTTGTCTATACAGGGGTTTATAGTAGACACTTGATTTAAATCATCGATGGGAGAATAGTTATTTGTCTATACAGGGGTTTATAGTAGACACTTGATTTTAATCATCGATGGGAGAATAGTTATTTGTCTATACAGGGGTTTATAGTAGACACTTGATTTAAATCATCGATGGGAGAATAGTTATTTGTCTATACAGGGGTTTATAGTAGACACTTGATTTAAATCATTGATGGGAGAATAGTTATTTGTCTATACAGGGGTTTATAGTAGACACTTGATTTAAATCATCGATGGGAGAATAGTTTTTTGTCTATACAGAGGTTTATGGCAGACACTTGATTTTAATCATCGATGGGAGAATAGTTCACTGTCTATCTGAGGTTTAAAGCAGACACGTGATTTAAATCATCGATGGGAGAATAGTTCACTGTCTATCTGGGGTTTAAAGCAGACACGTGATTTAAATCATCGATGGGAGAATAGTTCACTGTCTATCTGGGGTTTAAAGCAGACACGTGATTTAAATCATCAATGGGAGAATAGTTAACTGTCTATCCGGGGTTTAAAGCAGACATGTGACTCAATCGTCAATGGGAGAGTAGTTATTTATCTATACAGCCGCTACTTGCTTTATTCACAATCATATATACATAATTATGTATTATTTTCTTTACTTGACTGATAACAATATTTGACACATTCCCGAACTTTCCTACCAACTGTAAATGTCCATGCGTCCCTTTCTTCACATCATACATAATTTTTACATACCCAGAAATCTTCCGATGCAAAATCAAGTGCGTTTACCACTAGGCTATACAGGAACTGTATAAATAAATACATAATATTGATAGAAAAAATTATCTAACAAATTGTTGGTGTTATTCAATATATCCATAGATTTTATTAATTCAAACTATTCTCCATAGATAATTTGGGACCTAGATTAATGCAACCTGAAACAAGCTAAACTGAATTTCTCTTTATAGACAATGGTGACCGTGTAAATAAAACACGTCTCGTGCAAAACATGCCTCTTACAAAAACATTGTGCAAAAAAAAGGTCTCGTGTAAAAACAGTCAAATCAATTAGGCTTATGAAAAATTACACGAAAATGGGCTAGGTGCACAATTTGTCTTAAAAAATAGAGTGAAGAATATTGATATTTTTTTCTCTATTTATTAAGACAATTTTTTTAATAATCCTCATACGTGCAACTAGCCTCTTGACTAATTCTCTAAGATTATAATAAATATTATGATAAATTAATTATGTCTGTACATGCTTACTAGAACTCTTTTCATTGCTAATTCTATTATTGTTAAAAAATGTAAAGCAAAACTTACTATATTTGAATATTTAAATTATTTTATGACCCTAGAACCAGAACAATTTAATTTGAATTTTTAAAATGATTTTTTGTCCGACACCGCACAAGAGTCCCAATCGCCCGGAGCCATTGGGACTATCCTCGATTAGTGTGTTGTGAGCCTGTTGGGAGATGGGGAAGTTTCTGGATATTCAGATCTGGTCACATAATTTAACTGGGCGTACTGTACAGGGCCCGCTGATACTTTATTAGTACACAACTGCTAACCCTGTACAAATCACAAGTGTGCCCCACGGTTGAATTTGGCAGCCACCTCTAGTCTGGAGCTCCAAAATACCTGAAAATACCCTCGACTCTGTGCAGAAACGGGCGGTCCGTTTGATAGATTCTCCCATCTTAACAGACGGATTGGAGTCTTTAGAGCACAGGCGTCGGGTGGGAATGCTATCCTTGTTCTACCGCTATTACAATGGAAGATGCTTCGAGGAATTAGCGTCATTGATCCCTTCGGCACCAGTGCATAGTCGGGAAACACGCCAAACGCGTGCCCAACATTTGTACACGGTTGACATTTGTCACATGAGAACAGGTCGCTTCTTCGACTCGCTCTTGTGTTCAACAGCTCGGCTGTGGAATTGCCGGCCTCTGTGTTTCCTCCTTCCTACAACATGGGTCTCTTCAAGACCAATGTTCATTCCTTCCTCTCCTCAAAAAGACCCTCCTCACAGCATCTCAGATGATAGGCCCTGAGGGAAATTATTTTCTCAAGGCCTCCTGTGTGGAGTTAGTGTAAAAAAAAAAAAAAAGAAGCCCTCGGAATGCCAGTGAATCCATAGCAGATTTGCTAGTAACTCAGACTTACATAGATTTTATGGTATTTTGTACCTTAACCACTCGAACCCATAAGCTTGTTTTCAAGCTACCTACAACATTGCCAGACATATGTTGTGACTTATTGAATTCTCTTGGCAAGGAAATAATGTATCAATTCATAATATTCTAGCTTGTCACTTATATTTTATTTTTGAAAAGCGCGTGCTAATTCCATGTTTAACCGCTCAGGTGCCGCTCGTGCGCCGGCGTATCATGAGACTTTACACGCGATTTTGACCCTTATGTATAAAGAAAGTGTATGAAGAACACGGTCTGAATCGCTTGCTCTATTATCGCTCTTTACCATAGAGAAAACCGCAATGCGTCTGGTCACTCCATATAATTTATATTAATGATTTACCGGAGCGCGGGAACGTGCGCAGTTCTTGCGCATGCGCGGGAAAAATTCCTTTAACTGCGGTTTTGACCTTTCTATTGTTCTAAATTTCTCAAGGACAGTGTCAGAATCACGACACACGAAATGTCACGTGGTGTCATAATGCCGCGTTTTGATTGGTGGTGCTTTTTGCTGGCATACCCCGGCATTCAACGAGTTAATGTCATAATTCTGATTTTTGAAGTCTGTATTCATTTACAGAAAAGCTAACATGACATTTTCATTGTGAAGGACACTTGTTCAGCTTTTGGATTTAGCACAATTTGGTATAGGTACCGCTGTCCCGGGAACCATTTATTGTATAACCAACACCTCTGCCATAGGTCATCCCAAATGATTTGCTATGTTTGGTGGCTTTGCAGGGGTGCCCTGGTTCATGGAGGCGTCTACTAATATCTACAGGAATTCCAAAAACTGAAAAAATCGAACTAATATCTATGAAAACCAAAGTGTTGACGAATATCTACAGCACAAACTGTTGACTAATATCTATGAGAATCAAAGTGTTGACGAATATCTACAGCACTGGCAGAGGTTGGATTTGCAATTATGTGTAGCATATTGGAATAATGTAATATTGCGTATGCAGTTTAAAAAACTTAATTTATGTAAGTGTGTATGTAAAAATTCTTAATATCGGACTATTGGACACATTTAGCTGATTAGTTCAACCTACGCTCTGTAGATATTAGTTCAACCTACGCTCTGTAGATATTAATCAACACTCTGAAGTTCGTAGATATTAGTTCAACATATGAGCTGTAGATATTCGTCAGACATACAGGCTGTAGATATTAGTATCTGGAGTCTGGTTCATGGGGTCAGGTTTGTCCGGATCTTGGCGGTGAACGTTTCTGCCACCAACAGCGTGGCAGGTTGGATCGGGAGAGACTGGTTGAGGGAGATCTTTTGACCTCTCCAGCAGGACTCTCTCGGAACATTGCCTTGCATTGCAGTGGAAAAGATCGATTCATTCGTCCGTCACTTCTGGACACACTGAATTTCAGAATTTCCTCTCCTTCCTTCCCTTAGAAAGACCCTCCACACAGCTTCCCCAAAGATGAAAATAGGCCCTGAGTGCAATTATTTTCCTAAAGGCCTCCTGTGTGGAGCTAATGTAAAAAAAAAAATCCCATAGAAAAATGTCCATAGAAAAAGCATCCCATTAAAAAAGGGAAAAAAAAGTTAATTTTACAGAAGAGCGAAAACAAATTAATGAATGATGAACAAGCTGTCCTGTCGGAAAGATACTAGCGACATCTTGCGGAAATGTTGACGGTCTTCGTGGGGCATAGATAATCACAATTACTTTACTTTTCAGAGATAAAATGTAAAATAGAAAATTTTGACTTGTGACACTCTTCTATGAGATGTGCGTTATATGATTTTTATAAATATAAAATCACATTATCTGTAAGATGGTACAATTTACAAAAACGTAATTTTGCAAAAATCAAGTAAGCCATTACAAAAACAGTGTCAATCGGCGCATGGCGGCCGCTCGACATTTTAGTCGGCACAAGGGTTAAGTCATTTTGTTAAATTGTCAATAAATTATTTTATTTTATAAATTGGCATGAAGAGTTCTAGTTGTGCAACAAAAATGTAATGTAATATATTAGTAAAATTGTATGAATGTGTGGATTATTGTTTGTGTTTCTTACATGATTACTCTCAAAACCCGTCTATCAATTGTTGCACGTGTCTTTTAAATATGCACATATTTATGAAAAGTGTTTGATATTTTGCAAACTTCATATTATCCACTGGAGCGATTATGGTCGAAAAATGGACCACTTTTATTTTTCTGCGATTTATAGCGGTCCAAAATTGGACCACATTTTCCTACCTTTTGTAAAACATTTATTGTAATTATTTAAAACATTTCCATGGCCAGCCATTTATTTTAAAACGAAGCTATTGAAATGGTTTATCTATTATGACCATGGATGTCTCAAATCCGAACTTCGTAGACTATTTTAGTATGATGTTAAAAATAATTTTTTTTAAATATTTTTACCTGCAGAATTTTTGCTCAGCTGTTTACGGTTAAAATTAAGTCATTTTTCCATAGATATGCACCTTTCGTTATCAAGTATACCACAGACAACATACAGAAATCGAAAATATTCTATGTTGACTCAAGTAAGTATCCCTCACGGCGATTTCAAAGTAATAACCACGACAGGATTCGCGCGGTTATAAACTTGACGATTTTTTATACATGGTGTCCGGAAACTCGTAGTACAAGCGGGAAACTGCTAAATCTACATCACATTCGGAGTAGATTTGTGATATAACTTTTTTGATTTGAGCTTTCGTTTTCGAGTAAATCAGGTCCGAAGTTGGAATTTTTTTGATTAAATTTGAAAAAACTTTTCACTAGGTTGTTGATTTCAGCTGTGTAATGTCTTATAAAATGCATCGAAGGGTAAACCGGGCTCAAAATTTTTTTTAACCCCTTAGTTGCCGTAAAAATGGAAAAATAGAAAAAAAATAATATTAAAATCGAAATGCTCAGATCGAAAAAAATAAGTTTTTTGGGTTCTCTACGTGATGTACATTCACCAGCTTCCCGCTTGTACTACGAGTTTCCGGACACGTTGTATAAATCCTACAAATATGAGATAAATGGTAAAATACAGGTTAATACTTTGGCTATATAGCACTATGATAAATTTTTATGTTTTCATGTTAAAATTCGAAGGTATGATTTTTTTTAATGTTGGCGAAAAATAAAAAAAATGATCTTCTAGGAAATCTCGAGCAATCGAGGCAAATTTATTTATTTCGTGTGATCACTCCAGTGGTTATGATTGATTTATTTTTGGGTTATTATGCCATGTTGGATCTCACAACATTTTCGAGCGTGTAAAATCACAATTAAGTAAAAATGGATTAATGTCATGTTATAAACTCTTTTTATATTCTTTTGTAAAATACGGTTTTTAATAATGAACATAAATGCAATGGCAAGCAGTCCACAGTGGACTTTTGATACCAACCCTGATGTATGGCAGTGAGGTATGGATCTGGTAGAGGAAAGTAGACTGAGATCCCTGAGGCAAACATGTGATAAAAACGATTCCATGCCAACTCAGAATGAAACCAACTCAGAAAGATCATTAAAAGCTATGAAAAAATAATTTTAAAATAGCTGGTAACCCGAACCTAACTTAACCTATTTATCCATTTTTTTAAATATTTTTTTATCAATACTCTTATTGACCTTTCTGAGGTGCTTCTGAGTTGGTTTTATTCTGAGTTGTCCGGTCACCGATAAAAAAATCTATGAACGTGTTGCGAACAAGATCTAAAAAGAACGCAAGGCCGTTCAAAGCATAATGATCAAGATTAAGGAAGGGACACTTAGAGAGGATGGGCTGTTAAAAGAGTATCAGGAGATTAAATGAAACACCCCAAAAAGAAATCGGACCATCAAGTGAATGAAATATTGAGTCAATGTTGAAATAATAGAAGATACACGAGTGTGAATGAAGCAAGAGTGTACACCAAGACAGATTTATCCTGTGGAGAAATTAGTTTTAATAGTCAAAAATTAACATCTTGTGTAAAAAACACCTGTTAATTATTGTTGTAATTTAATGAATTTATAATTTTATTTATTTGGATGGCAGAATAATAGCCAATAGACTGTAATTAATTTATCTCGAGTGACAACAGGTGATGAAGAAGAGGCACTGGACAACCATTCTCTGCAACAACGTTGTCTCTTTCATATTGGACATATCAGCTCTACCACAAATAATAATATTGTATTATCAATCTTTTATTGTAAGGCTGCCTTTACACACGTAAGTTTTTTCCTGTAAGTCGCTCACGTAAGCGAGTGTTGGTCAAATTGTAAACGACCAAAAGTCACTTACTGAAATTTATACATATGTAGCAAGTTACAGAAGTTGTTCTTGCGTAAGTTTTTTGACAGGTCTAATCGCGTCCGCGCGAACTTTCAGCCTTCTCACAGCTTATCAAACCAGTTTGATAAGTTTAGACGGTTACCGTAGGAAATAACATCAAAATGCTCCGTTGCGAGATGCCAAAATTAAAAAAAAAAAACAGAGTGTAGGATTTTTTCCTATAAAACTAGTCTTTTTGTATTATTTTAACTGAAATCTGATAAAATTAAGTGGATAATTGAAAACAATATAAAATAACACTAGATAAAACTCAAATTAGCGCTACCCATGAAAACAAATTTAGACAGAAAGAAACTTTTCTGATTCCAAAAACTGAAGAGATATCATTTATTTTTCAGGTGGAAAAAAGCTTAAAATGAGCATCCTTCTATTTAATTATGGGTCCAATCCTTTTTAATCTCAATGTTTCTGTTTATAACATTACGTATTAGATATTTTTGAATGTAGCTATAACTTTGTGGTTATTCATTATAGATAAATGAAACAATTTAGCTTTGTAACCACTTTTATATTAGAGTATATCCGACCGGTTTCATATGATGTACCGGTTTCAGAATGGTCATTCTGAAACCGGTCGGATTTACTCTAATATAAAAGAGGTTCAAACAAAGTTAAATTCTTTCATTTACGTATTTGAATTCGAAGTCCGTTGCTGCCATTCGTATAAAATTAAAGAACTCCATTAAATTTTGCCTTTAACGGCCCAATAGCTTGTAAAGAATTTTGTATTTCAAGCCAAATTTTATATCACCACTTTATTTGGACCTTTTCGTCTTTTTTGACAAAATCGTGTAAATTTGACAGCAGCAGATCGTTACCGAAAGGAAGTCATCTTACCGCAAATAAATTTACAGATGTAAACGGTAGCTCTGAGCATATAAGTTGAACTTCCGTGAGCATTAATTACCATAAGTCGGATGCATGTGTAAACGCTCCTGTGAGTAACTTGTCAAAAACTTAGGTAAATCGTAAATTTTATTTATGAGTGTAAAGCTAGCCTAAAACCCTACAAAATGTTATAAGTTTGACAACTTTAATGTCATCCTTGCTTTGTATTAAACCAAAAGTATTTTACTGTAAACCTACTGAATTATTTTAACTATAGTGAATATGTTTTAAGTAAATTTGTTTAAATTATTGTTACTGTCAGAACTGCTAGCTGCATCAAAAAATACTTAACTGATCACGAGTTGTTGCGATCAACTTTAACTGAATAAATAATATTGTCAATTATTGTTTTTACATATTATTACATATAATATATAAATATGTATCTTTTATATTCAAACATATTGAAATATAAGAGATGTGCTTTCGGCAGTTTTTACTGGGTGGGACTGTGTTTCCTGGCGTCGCCAATATTGTTAACCAATACTACCTCGTTGAATGCCGGGAGTAAATGGGGTTGGTTGTAACCAATTAGCGTTCGCAAAAAGCGGCAGCCATGACACCCAATGTCCGGCGATTCTGACAGCGTCCTTGAGAAATTTCGTACATAGAAAGGTCAAAGTTGAAGACCAAAGAATTTTTCCCGCGCATGCGCAAGAACTGCGCACGTTCCCGCGCTCCGGTAAATCATTAATATAAATATTATATGGAGTGACCAAGCGAATTGCGGTTTTCTCTATGGTAAAGAGCGATAATAGAGTAAGCGATTCTGACCGTGTTCTTCATACACTTTCTTTATACATAAGGGTCAAAATCGCGTGTAAAGTCTCACGACACGCCGGCGCACGAGCGGCACCTGAGCGGCTACTGCACACCTTCAAAAAAATCAACTAAATGAACATTCTTTCCGTTTTCAAACTATTCCCATTAAACGGTAGTCCACCGACGGTCGGGCGGCCATCATCGCATATCCCTTGTATTTCAATATCTTTTGTTGTATTATGTAAAACCAAACAACATGTTTGTATTTTTGTAGAATTCCTCCTTTAGTTGAGGTTTGGGATGCGTATTTTGAAAGTATACAAAGCCAAAAGGCATCATGGTGTAGGTACTTAGCACTGGATGGTGTAAAGAAAATTCCCTAGAAAGTATACACGATTTGTACATATTAATCACGTATACTTTTTCTAACTTCGATTACTGCGTGTGTATTACAGCCAAAACACACCCATAGTGTACTAATGGTGTATCGTATCACAAGTATTATGGAATAAATTCTTTAGAAAAACTTTAAAAATACCACAAAAAAAATTATATGTAAATATAACAAACTAAGAAACCTACTTTTCATTTCATAAAAACTAGGGTTTTTGGTTAGGGTTTATTTAAAAAATTTAATCTGCGGTATAATAATTAATTGATATCATTAAAAAATAAACCATAACTAAAAACCCTGGTTTGGTACTGGTGTAGTATATTTTAAAGATAAACACATATGTTCTTAAGAAAATATTCACAATTGCTGCGTAATAACACAGTATACCTTCCGAGACTGCAAAAGTGGAATTTAGATTTAAATATATACACAATTCGTATACTCCTCTGCATTCTAACACTGTATACTTTCAAAATATGCATTTGGGACTGCCTAACAATTGTGAAATTTGGCTTCTGCTATGCATCCCATCAAATTTTAAATTACTGTGACTAATTCATAACAATGTGGTTTATAACTGTTCCTATCCAGATGTCGGGGGTTCAACTCCTAGCTACGCAAGTATTCAATACTCCCATTGTGTACTTGCGTTACAAACAACTTGTCGCGCACAGTCTGCACACGTCACCACTGAAATCAGAATGGTTTTATAACCTCACAAACAACTGTAATGTTTAGTATTATTCACATTCAAACACTATTAGTTCTGTGGGGGTACTTTTCTATGGACAATCGTTCCTTGATAACAAACTGGTTTATTATGAGTTTACGTTTTTACAATAATTATGCTACAGGTCACATGACCTGTCTACACTAGCGGCTAATTGAATCTAAGCGGTAGGCTGGCCAGAACCACTCTTGACGGCCACCGCATACTCGGGCATCCCTGTCGGCAATCGATAGAAACACTTTCCCTGCTGGCATCTGTCGGCATCACTTAGAAGCTTTTTCAATACATTACATTAACAGTTGCTATAGTTGTCATTTTTATTATTTTGTGGTATGGTTCGTCAACTGTTTTGTTCCTAGCATTGATCTAAAGGTAACAAAGTGTCTGACACGAGTGATGCCCGTTTAAAGTCTCAACGACGTGAGTACAACCTCATCCGGCTGGTCATAGGAAACTGGAGTCACACTTGCCGGAGTAATCGCATTGCATGAGCAATAATTTCATAGTACGGAGAATTGAAATATTGTCAGGTTATTCATAACCCAGGAATGTCACAATATCTTCCAATAAAGGATCCATAACCCAGGAATGTCACAATATCTTCCAATACAGAATCACATCACCTGGAATTTTCTTGACTGTAGTCGTGGCAACTTGCGACACCGATATTATAAATGTTTCATTTTGCATGCTTACCTGCACAGTGTGTAGAGTGGAGTAAATTTTCAATATCGCCCTGGTGTATGATAACCTAATCTTCCACTTCTTATCTGCTTCCCTTCTCCACTTTAACAAACTCCTCACTGTTTGACAATATCGAACAATGTTTTGATTATGAATGTCTGCGTTGAGATGCAAATACAACAATAATAATGTAATAGCAAAGCTGTTGTCATTTGCTAGAATTTTTTACTCCCAATGATGACCTGGAAATATTAAAATCTGAATTTATTTATTATTATTTTATTATCATTTGATAGTAGCAATATAGGACATGTAGCTATCAATAAGACGGGTCGAGTTTGATACTCCTCTTTGAACGCAAGTTATGAAAAGGTCTGTACTATAATTCTTATAGTATATTTTAAAAATCTGTTGAAACTGTGGAAATATGCTTTTTCAGTATGTGTGTGTGTATTGATGAATGTGTGCATGAGAATTACTATAATAATATGAAATTTAGTATTTAAAACAAGAAGCTGTGTATAAATTTTTGAAATAAATTATTGTTCAAAATCTTTTTGTGTTTATTGTTTTTTTTACCCTCCCTCGCAATGATGGCTCACTGAGCTGCATTCTCAAAATCTTCGTTGGTGTAAAGCAGTGTTTCCTTAACATATTTGGCCCTTTTCAAGCTTTCATATTTTTCTTCAACGCCCTTCTGACTACTACTCTTTTTGACTCTTTTAACATTAGCTGCATAGGTCGAAAGTGCACCTTTATTAAAACTTTTCAACTTTCAATTACACAATATCTACTGTAAGATAGGCGCGATAATGGCACCACCTTACATGGGTTAGAGTGAAGCTGAATGTTCACTCTATACGAGTCATGCCTGTGGATCTCGATATGCTATTTTTACTGAAGCAAATAGCAAAGGTAATTTCACAAGGGTACCTACGATAGTTTGGCGATCTTGCCCGGTTCGGGATCCCTCCTGGTCGATTTGGCTCTTGTCTGGATGAACCACAGGGAGACTACAAGTCAGTTTTATAATGATTAAGATGAATAACAGCAGTATTTTCACTTTGCGAATCGGTTAGCTTGTCACGGTAAGATGTTGACAGAAGATTTACGATGAGAAGACTCAACACTTTTCGTATCCTTGACAACGGCTGTCAGCGGTCAGTTATCGGCCAGTGTAGGCACCCATTGTGCGAATTTCACCAATAGGTTTGAATTCTGACCTTTGTATGTGAAACAGAACATACCCATCGAGATCCAAAAGCGTTACGAAACATCTACAGATTAAAGAAATAACAGATGTTACACCGACACGGGTGGTCCCTTTTGGTGATTTGTGAATAAACATATCCGATAGTCTACAAGCAACTTGCATGGATGCGCAAATTCAAATGCTTAAAAAAATAAAATATTTTTAAGAGTAAATAATTTCCTTTTAGCAATTGTCATATGATTCACTCACCGGACTAAACTTTCACTTTGTATTTTGCGTAGCTATACTTATGCTTTGATAGTATGAGTGTCAGATAGTACAGTTATTTAAGTTTGAAGGTTCATTATTCATTCAAAAAAATTCAAAAATTGGACTGGAGTTCCTTATTGGCGTATTTTGTTCAATAAATGCGCAAGCCCCACTAGTGCCAAGATAGGTTGTCAGGTGGTTGCCTCCAGGTCATCAAAGTGGTATGCACATTTGGCTTTTGGAAAGGTCTATTTATTCTCATGTCAGTGATAGCAATGTCTTATTTTGTGTAAGAATAGGCCAACAAATTGCATAAAAGCAACCACTCTTTTCTGAAATGTCCTCCTTGATGTAAAAGAAGCATTCGATTGCATAATAGCAATGGCCCATTCCTGAAAAGTCCTATTTGGTGTAAGAATAAGTTTCAGACTGCCAACGGCCTCCTTGATGTAAAAGAAGCATTTGATTGCATAATAGCAATGGCCATTGCTGAAAAGTCCTATTTGGTGTAAGAATAAGTATCAGACTGCCAACGGCCTCCTTGATGTAAAAGAAGCATTCAAATGCATAATAGCAATGGCCCATTGCTGAAAAGTCCTATTTGGTGTAAGAATAAGCATGAGCCTGACGACGATCTGCCAATGGCCTCCTTGGTGTAAAAGAAGCATTTGATTGCATAATAGCAATGGTCCATTGCTGAAAAGTCCTATTTGGTGTAAGAATAAGCGTTAGCCTGTCTACAAATTTATGTTGTATTTCCCTGAAAGGGTTGCAGTGGATTTCTTCTAGGAAAAGGGATTGTAAGGGTAAAATACAAATGAAACACTTTGTACATGGTTTTTTTTTTTAATTTTTAGCTACCAAATCCCATATCTGTAGAAATCAATTATTCTATAAAAAATCGACACGCAATATACATCTCATAATTTTTTTGTACCAAAAAATATTTACAATATTTTTAAAATTAATTTTCGTTATAAAAAAGTTCGAATGTTACGCGCGCTCGGGGTTTACAAATACAACAGTGCAGTCCGACATATTATGCTAAGGTGGCTTCACTTCCGTCTTGGCGGGAATCTGAGGGAAATATTTACAAGTCCAAGAATGACCGCAACACTAACTCATCCCTCTTCAGGTAATTCAATGGCAGATCTGTTATGTGCGTACTTCATCAATACTGTATCAATACGCACATATTCAGTTGACGACAAGCTTCAAGTAATTATGCAACTCTGGCCTTTTCAACTCAATCTATGCGGCACGCTTTGACACAAGTTTTAGCGAAACTTATGGATCACATATGCGACAGCCGCACAGACATAATAAACCAACATACAATGGTGACATTTCATTGCTAAAATGTCATGTTTGAGCTTCAAATCATGCAAAAGCAACAGGTCAGATTGAACACTCGTCAATTCACAATCCAGAGGTTGGATGCAGTAACAACATAAAAGTGGACAATATGTTTTTGGTATCTCCAATCCCTTCTTTATCTGCTGTGTAAATTAGATATTACTTCTGTAGGTTTTACACAGATGGAGCTATACGCAAAAGTGAAGACGTTGTATTATGTAACCAGTGTAAGCACTTTGCTTTACTCGAAATTACAATTTTCATCGTGAGTTGTTGTTATTGCATCCAGCTTCTCAACTGTAAGTTGTTAGCATGGTTATATTGGAAAGGTTTTATTTAATATTTTCTCAGTGACAAAAACTTTAAATGTAAAATCAGACTGACATTGGTTATTAATGTTGGATTCCCAGTCATCACGGTTGCCGTAGAATGAAGTATATCCATTGTAACGGTGGGTTTACATGAAAGAACGTATGGAATGTAGTTGCTCGCGGCTGTTGCACTAAATTAGTGACAAAGGTCGCTTGAATGACACGTAAGAGATCAAATTCTTCTAAATATTATTACAAGTGTATCGATGTACCAGTCTTTCTTGTGTCTGGTGGCTTTTCTTACATTTTAATTATTATCTTTATTGGTTTAGTAACGTTAATAACACACTCCCGCCGCTAAGTTCCACGTCAGTTTTGAACACAATAACTCCACAAAAGTGCTTAAATTAAAATAATTAACCGTACGCTGTATTATCGATTAAGTTTAAAGATACAAAGTGCAACACGGCCACGATTAAAATACGGTAATTCAAACGCCGTCGAGAAAAAGACGCAAAAACACGTCTCGATCCGTCCAATTCATAAGACTCACTGGCTTCAACAGAATGGTCGAATCTGGCAAATACAATAATGATACAATATTAATAAGTTTGGATTAATTATAATAACGTGTCGGCTAGCGACTTCAGTTCATCTCGCAAGACTTGGTTTAGTGCCTCGTTACAGCAAATATCCCAAACTTTGGTACAATTTTTTTTACATAAAAACCGACGATTATGAACATTATTATAAATTTAATTTCAAGTCTGATTCAGTTCATTAATTTGGTGTCTTCAGTCAGCCTCCGAAACGAAGAAAGCCTTTCTTTAGAAGGCAGTAAATTCACTCTTCTAATCGTAGCCTCAAGTCCAGTAAAGGCACCTCAACAATGTTGAATCAAGGAAATTTAACTTTAATACATTCATTCTTACCGTTATTCATTTTATAAAATGACGACAGCGGTGTACGCAAAACATAAAGATACATATATATGTCAAGTGGAGGAAAGCAGGATATAATTGTACCCCATCATCAGGGGACAGTATTATAAACTAACATTTTATTTTAAATATTTGCCTCGCACTACCGTGTGTAGTATACGACCCCGGGGGAGCACATTGTGATGTGGGTTAAGTAAGGGTATTGAACTCTTAGGTGGAATTCCATCAGTGAGTTGCGAAGAAATAGTTCTTTGAAAGAGTAACCAGACAGTTGATCCGCCGACAACCACCCCACCGAAATGATATTTAAATACCTTTAATAATAAGTTGGTATGAATATCAAACGAATTTATAGTGTCAATTTTTTGTACTATATGCTGGTATATACAATATACAGACAAGTAGATTTATCCTTGAAGAACATTTGAACGAAAATATGTTTTATACCATTGTTATTCAGTGGTACATCCTTTCTACCCCTTTGGTCACTTGGTTATATTTTGTGTAATTAGGTATACCGCATTTTCCCTAGACCGACTGCATATTGTATATAAGTATGCCGGGGGGCCAACTGTCGGCGGATCAAGTGTCATGGAACCCTTTGAAAGGTTGTCTTCTGCCTTGTCACTCCCCAAGTGAGAGCTAGTAAACTTAATATATCAAACATTTAAATAAAAGAAATACACATTTCAAATTAAGGCTCTGCAACCGGGCTCGAAAAGAAGAAGATGGAGAGATACGAAATTACGAATGTTACAGGAGAGGGCTAACATTTACAGTGACAAAATCGATGCGAAAATGTTTAATAAAACACGACTCGTTTAAAATAGAGCAAAAATCTCGCGGGCATTGTCTTAAACAGCATTTAAAGAAACACTGTGTATTTTTTTTTGCATATAACTTGTAAAATAACTGAAAAAACGTGTTTGTAATAATTTTTGGAGCACACTTAGCGATTTTTTTCTATCGAGGGAATTTTATATAATTTGCGTTTCGGCGCGGGCAATGTCTAGATATTATCTACAAGAATGACGTATATTTTTTTAAGAGCTTTAAATTTTACCACATTTAGGGGCAATATGTAAGAAATCGGTAGAAATTAAAATAATTTTGGTACCTATTTTATCACTTGACATATTGTTTAGGTATCAAAACTATTTAATTAATTGATAATTCTTTATTTGAAATATGTATTGCTTTTGTTTAAATGTTTGACAGATGTCACAATTTTTCAAGTTCACTAACATTCGAAAGATAAATTTCTTCTTTTGAAAGGCAACGATTCTGAGGCAAATATTTTTTTATAAATACTCCGCAACACAAATCCTACAATTATAATATCAAGTGATTTTTTCGTGGGTCTGCGCTAATTTTTGTTTATAATACTGTCCCCAAACAATACATTGGGCAATTTTAGGAAAAAATCCATAAAACATCCATTTACCTGCATTCTCCACATAAACCTAAATAAAATGTAGAACAATTTGTACAATATTGAATGGCCGGAACCCTTTTACAAAAAGTTCTCATGGACAATTATCTTAAAGTAAAACATATTGTGCAAAAGTTTAATCCAAATAAACAAATAAAAGTGTCCGTAATATTAAGTCCTTATTAGCTATTAGAAGTGCAAACTTAACGGGGAGAAAAACAAACAAAAATAATCATGGCCACTGGAATGAATAAATTACATTTGTATATTTTGTTCGTATCGTGTGTACCGTTTATTTGGACCGTATATTGTTGATGTGGGTGGGATAGCTTTTCGCTCGGGTGAAATGCAGATCCCGCCAATGTCAGGGAATTTAATAAAAATGCACTTTTTAGATGAGAAAAGTGTGGAGAAGATGAATAAAAAATAAAAGGCGCGCTCGGCAAAATTGAGGGAGATACAACCGTTCAAAGTATTTAAAATTTCACTTCGCGAGTTGATTTTGACAATCCGTTCGCCATTTTTTCATTGCTTATGTTGGATCCCAGACCTAATACAGAATTAATAGTACCCCAGAATCACAAACCATGTTACTCAAACCTAGCGTAGCCGCTAAACCACTTGAAACCTGGGATGTTTTTCTTGCCTTGACGTGAGTAGGCGTTATAAAGGGGCACTTTTTTTGTATCACAAACCACGTTTAGCGTATTAGGTTATGTCAAAATGGCGGGCGGACTGTCAATATCAACTCGCGAAGTGAAATTTTAAATACTTTGAACGGTTGTAGCTCCCTCAATTTTGCCGAGCGCGCCTTAATTTTTGTTTTATTCAGCTTTTCCACACTTTTCTCATCTAGAAAGTGCCTTTTTATTTAATTTCCAAGACATTGGCGGGATCTGCATTCCTCCCTTTCGCTCAATTCGGTTCTGGCGTGATAAGTGAAAATAAAACCTAAATTAGGCCTTTTTTGTTATTTGCTTTTTGGGGTGTTATGCCGTGTTGGGCTACCTCCTCTTGTAGCCAACGCTTCGGACAGCATTACAGTGTCCATCATCAGGGCAGATGTGTAAATGTTTGTGGTGAAATGTGTGCTTAAGTACTTGAAGCAATACCGTGTTGCCAGCTCCACTCCACTACGAGCTGGCATTACAGTATACTTCAAGATGGTTTTCCACATTTAGCTTTGGTGTAGCCGTCAATTACCGGATACCAAGAACAATTGAAATTCATAAAAATCCTATTAACATTAATAGAGACGACGGAGCTAAGCTCAATAGGTATCCGGTAATTAACGGCTACACCAAAGCTAAATGCAGAAAACCATCTTGAAGCCAGCTCGTAGTGGAGCTGGCAACACGGTATTGCTTCAAGTACTTAAGCACACATTTCACCACTAACATTTACACATCTGCCCTGATTGTGGACACTGTAACGCTGTCCGAAACTTTGGCTAAAGGAGGAGGTAGCGCAACACGGCATAACACCCCAAAAACAAATAACAAAAATACTTTTGGCCGTGAAAATCTAAAATCATACCTAAATTAGGCCTTTTTTTATCTCAGTCTTCCAAAGTACAGAAAAAACAAAATGCATCTTCTTAAAGTGGGAATTATAGCAAAAAAAGGAAAACATTAATATTTTAAGATAACAATATGTTGTGATGACATTAAGAAATACATGGAATACCTTTGACAATGCCTAGTCAAATCATTTTTCGATCTTGTTAAACTTAAGATATTATAATAACCTATTGAAACCACAATATCAAATTGTTCAGGTAAATAATTATCGCATAGAAATACTAGAAGCAATGTTAATAAAAACATTTAAGGTTGTCGCGGCGGCTCAACGGTTAAATCCCGGTTGTAGCAATAACCTTTTTAGTGCTGTCTGTTTCAATAGTTGCTAAAGTTAAATTAAGAGGAAAAGAAATTGCTGCAGTTAAATATCATAAAAACGTGCATTTCAATCAATTACCACCTGTTTTACGTCACTTTTAAATTTTGCTTTTACTTTCTGAAAACCGATAGTTACTCCGCCATTTTGGCAGTTCTGTTGGAGGAAATGTATGAAATTGTGTGTTTCAACATTGATTACTTATTAATAGGGGTACGTAAATTTCGTTTTTACGAAATAGATGCGATAAAAGCGAAATCTGCATTTTATTTGTGATAAAAGCGTAATTTGAAAATTAAATACTTTCGCACCTTTTTACGTTATGTGCTTTCAAATGTTGATCAGACGCGCTAACAATTATTACAACTCTCTTCAAAACAGGCAGAGACGGCACGAGTTCTTCTTACTCGAATCCAACAAATAACATTGGCAAATTATTTTGTCCATCGGAAGCAGCAAATGTGCCATCTTCTTCCTGTCAATTCAAATTCCATAGTGGAAAGCTTCGCAAAAATTCCGTTTTTCAAAAGTGTACCACAAGAAGAACTAATTGACGGGTACTCTCATTTTCACAGACAATTACTTCGATTGGTCGGCCAAGAAGCTCCTGTGGATGTAATGCAAGTTTTAGTTACATCAAAATCTTGCTACCCTGGATTTGCAAAAGCAGCTATTCAATGTCTCAATTGCCCTGTCAATAGTGTTGATACCGAGAGGTACTTTAGTATATACAACATTGTTGTAACTGATCGCAGGCAAACAATGAAAGATGAAAATGTAGAAATTACAACAATGCTAGCCTTTAATTGAGTTTTTAACATTGTATTTTTTTTTTTGCGAAATAAATGCGAAATTTTCTATTTAGATTTTTTTTAAATGCGAAATGACGATTTTTTATTTGCGAAATTTACGTACCCCTACTTATTAATCATGATTAATATTATAGAAGATGATGCTAGTGACGATTACTTTCTCATCCAATATGTCTTGCAGCGAAAACCAAAAACATTTCGACCATTTAATAATAATAATAATAAATTTGGACAACTTTTAAATATTCACACAAATATTTTTATAGCAATAAAGCTGTCAGATTCTACAACGACGCGAAACAAAATACAGTCGGAAATTTGACAGTTGTTCTGCTTTTGAAATTTAATTTATGGTGTGGCCGCACCAAAAAATAATACGGCGCATTTTTTCACATAATTTCGAGGAATATTTTGCGCTTCAGACTGGCCACACTAACAATTATTACTTTAGCAAAAGTAAACTTAAAACAGCGTGTAGTCCTTATTTAACATCCTTGTTACTTTAACTGACAAGTTAAAATTTTAATTTAGTTCATGATTTAGCTTTCCATTGAAACAGACAACCTTTAGAATTTAAACTTGAAAGAAGCCAAGCCGTAACCACTAGTTATATAATATATTATGTAAAAAATAAAAATCTAAACCTTTTTATGTTAGTGTTCATGATTGGACATATGATTTCGACAATAATTGCTTACAAATTAAGCAAAGGGTTAGTTTTGTGTATAACACGTATACATTTGATTAAAACGCCAAATATGCACACTTTAAAGTCTCACAGAATAGTACAAAAAATAGTGGAGACCAAGAAAATTAACAATAATCATTTTGGCAAGCAAGTTCTTTCAGATTGAGAACTTTAACAAAGACAGCTGGACCTACAATACACAATAGTCAATTCGTCTACAAATTATTGTGTCTTCAATATTAAGTCTTTATTTTAGAATTATAATAATTAACTCTAACAAATATCATCTCCAGGATATACATATCAGGAATGCTAACAGTCAGATATCAGAAAAATACATAGTAAAGTTTTGCATCCAAACTATAGCATTGTATGTATGTATAAATGAGGCGCTCAGTGAAAGAGTGGCCCAACCCACAAAAACTCGTAACCAGCGAAAAAATCAAATTGTTATATGAGGCGCTCAGCGGAAGAGTGGCCCAACCAAATCAGTGAAAACATATATTTTTGTCATATCTATGAAGCCATAGTGGCCATACATATGACAAAAATATACAACAAATGATGTTTTCATTGATTACGAATTTTTGTGGGTTGGGCCACTCTTCCACTGAGCGTCTCATATATTTTTGTCATATCGAAGCCACAGTGGCCCAATTTTAGTTTTAACTATTTTAAAGATCCTTTAAAATCAGTGAAAATTAAAATTGGGTCACTGTGGCTTCATATATGTGACAAAAATATACAGGGTGTCCGGGGGTAAAGTGCATTAACTTCGGGAGGTGATTCTACATGATAGTACAAGTAAAAAAGATAAATAACTTTTTTCGAAATTCCAACTTTTAGGGGTAGTTTTGAGGTAAAAATATAAAATTAGTCCAGCGTGTATGGCCAGATTTATTATTTTCCGCTGTTACGATACGGGCTAATCACAATCGAGTCGGGCGCCCGGCAGGCTCTCAGCAAGTAAGATCGTACCTCACACTACGGATTGTTAGTAGGTACGTCTTTTTGTATGGGAAAAAAAAGTTGTTAATCTTTTTTACTCCTACCATAATGTAGAATCACCTCCTGAAGTTAATGCACTTTACCCCCGGACACCCTGTATAACAATATGTTTTCGCTGATGTGGGTTGGGCCACTCTTCCGCTGAGCGCCTCAAATATCATACATGATAAAACCAAATAGAGATATGGCATGAAGCGTGCCGACTTTCACTGAGTTACAACCAAACTGCATCGAAGCAATGTGAAAACAATTTTGGCGACACATTGTGCATATGGTTTAAAACCAATACCTATTCATGCCAATCTCCCTTGTTTCTATTATGCATGGTGTATCTAGTGTTTTAGAGCTTTTAATTTTTTAATTCAACAACGACACAAGTTTTATTGTGATTTATTTTAGGGTTTTATACCATGTTACGTTTCTTGATGATGGACAATGTAACGCTGTCCGAAACGTTGGCCAAAGAAGGAGGAAGCGCGAAACGGCGTTATACCCCAAAAATAGTATCACGATAATACTTTTGGCCGTGAGAATCTCAAATCGTATATAAAAAAAAGTTCTGTCTATAAAGACGACAAAAGTGTGATTTTACTTGGCATTCTTTCAAAGGCATTCTACAAAACGTAGTACTTACATCAAAAAGCTAAATATTTTACCTATGGCAGTGATGTCGTGGAAATACGATATAATCAAATAAAATATACAAATAATAAGCAAGCTATCGGGAAAAATTACGTACGTTTAGTCTAGTGAAAAATAAAGAACACGGAAAGATTTATGTACGCACAATCACACACATTTAAATTCTGGAATGTTTCAAAACACTAAATTGGAATTTAAATTTTAATTCTCAGTTCCGCTTAGAATATCAATTTTTCCAACTCGTTTAAAAAATCTAATTCTTTATAGTTAGAAAACTATTAAATGTATCAGTTTTTTTTTTCATAGCAATAATTAGTCAGCAGTACATTTTCATTACAGGGTAATATATATTATTATAGATGATGACTAGTTTCCATGATTTTTTTATAGTTTATTGAGGGATTACTTGAAGAAGAGTTGAATGGCCGAGTCTCGAAGAAGCCCACGAAAACGTAACTAAATACAATACATTCGAGGTAATCGCTATGATTTATTGGGGGGAAATACTCGTAGATGACTCAAAAAAAAAAGATTTTTTTAATTTTTCTTTATAGCCAGTCTGAAAATGGCCATGATAGGCTAAAACCTGTATCGTTCAGAAATAATAAAAAGTTTTTTTTTTTTTTTAATATATCATTATAATGAAATTCCATCATGAATCGTTAGTATCAAAAATAGAAGTATCTTTATAATTTTTTCAAGAATAAAAAAAACTGTGAAAATACCTAAATATCGATAAATTTACAACCTTATTTCTCAAACACATTCTAGTAAGTTGGCCGAGGTTTTTCTTCGGTGAATACTAAAAACTCAAGTTATAACCACAGAATAGCTAATTCACACTAGAAACGCCTTCCATGTACATTTGAATGGAAACCAATGTTGCGACTCATTTAGTATCTTTTGGTTCTAGCCAAAGATATTGAAATATAAATAGATGTGCTATCTGCTGTTTTTACTATGTGGGTCTGCGCTTCCGGGTGTCGCCGATATTGTTTACCAATTAACAAATAAACTAAAAGAACAAATAATTAACGAATAAACCAAAAGAACGTTAAACTAAATGAACCAATTCTTTCCTTATTCAAAATATATTGTTAACCAATATTAATGCACATTTTCAAAAAATCAACGAAATGAACAAATTCTTTTTGTATGAAAACTACGCTAATTAGCGCGTAGTCCGGCGACAGTTGCGCGGACACCATAGTATATCTCTTCTGTATTTGAATATCTTTGGTTCTAGCCCATTTAGCACATGCTCTGCCTCTATTTCAAGTGGCCGACATTGAACATTGCCATCCCATTTGATTAAAATTTTATAATAGATGAAACACAGTTCCATATTGGAATTCAAGCGAGAACTTGCGATATTTTTGAATTGCGAAAACACGCCCACATTTCTTGTGTTGGTCTTTATTCTATGGTTGCAACCGACTAATAATTTTTAAAATAGAGTACAAAAGTGGAATTTGATCATTTTGGCTCTAGAACTCTATGTCATTAAAAAATAAAGAGGATTGTGTACACTCAAATGTAATTATATACATTAAATCCATCCCACTGATGCCTGACTAAATAAGACTTTAGTAATTTAAATATAAATTAAATTTTTACAATTGTAAAGTGACTAATATTGTATTACAAATGTCAACATCTGCATTGAAGTACTAAATATTTTTAATTGGGTAAAGAGCTCTTTTAGGGATGATAGTTTCTAACATATTTAACCTTTCGTCGCGAGCCCGCCGGCGGGCCAAAAAAAAATCTTTGTTTTTTTTTTATGCGATTTTAACCTTTATGTATAAAGAAACTGTATGAAGGACAAGGTCAGAATCGCTTGCGCCAATATCAATCAAGATATTATTTGATCATTGTAGCTATTCTGAATTATTTTAAAAGAATTTTCTATGTAATTTGTGAACATTTTTTCGAAATACCGTCCGTTCAACAGGTTAAGAATTAAATACTGGAAAATTTCAATTTTGGTACTTTTATCAATAGAATAAAGATCTCATTACTTAGCTGTAATGTAACTTTGGCAGCCATCTTGGCCTTAAGTTTGTGGGCATTTTGTTTTAGTTGGTATTGGTGATATTATGATGTTTTTGGATTACGAGGGTTATATTGTATATTTTTCTATGGTTTTGGGTTCGAGACTCGGCGATCAAACTTAAGTAATCGATCTCAGCGAAATGAAGAGTTCAATAAACATGATTAAGGCGATGATGAAAGGTAATATACGTGAACACGAAATAATAAAAAGTAAAATATAAAAATATATAGCGACAATTTGTACATTTTGGAATTTCCTGCGATCGCAGACTTTACTTTAGTATAATTAATTTATAATTTTCACTTAAATTGAACGATAATTATAAAATATGAACCTACAGATAAAAATTGAACACGATTTTGGCCAACTTCAAGTAAAAAAAAAAAAAAAAAATGTCCGTTGCGAGAATGTATATTAAAAAATATATAAAACCATATATTAAAAAATATATAAATATTGCGGTATTGCACTGTAGAACATTTTATATCATATTTTAATACGATGATAAAGAAATTATATTATTATGCAAAGAACATACATATATATTACTATCGTCTAAAATAATTTTTTGTGGGTTTTTTGAGAAAAAATAAAATGAAAAATTCTCGAGTGCAGAAGGGTGGCAAAGGGTATTTGTCGTAAATAAAATTTGGAAACCTTTAGAAATAATGTACTTATAAATAAATGTTGCGAACTTAAGCCTAAACTAGAATTAACCAAATGGATATGATTCTAAAATGAAGTATAAAATGTATTTGGCGCGACGCCGCCCTCCGTGGATTTCAGTCGTGCGGAGACGCCGCGCCCGTAAAGCTACGTGATCTTGATAGTTGTTGAAAAGTATCAAAACACTAGACGTAATGTATGTCGCCAAGACGGAAGGCGAAGGTACTATATATATATTATAGTGTACAGTCCACTGACACAGAGGGCCACACTTCATCAGTTCATCTGACTCTTGAGGGCCGACAGCGTGGCGTCCAGGGCGCGCGACGCTCTCTCCGCGCCGTACGGCAGGTTCAGGTACGCCTTCTCGTGCTCGCAGTCGGGCGCCTGGTTGCAGCAGCGCGTGGCGAACTTGCACACCACCTTGTGGTTGTTGAGGTGCTCCAGCGACCGGAACTGTTCCCCGCATAGATCGCACTTGAGTTCCTTGGCATGCACCTTCTTGTGGCTGTTGAGCGAGCGCGTGTTGTCAAACACCTTGGAGCACATGTCGCAGTACTTGAGCACCTTTTCGCCGGTGCACACGATGCGGTGGTTGTTCAGGCGGTCCAGCGACATGTAGCGCTTGTTGTTGCACAGGTCGCACTTGAACTGCTTCTGCGGCACGCGCCCCGTGTGCACCTGCATGTGCTTGCGAAGGTTGCTCTTGTCCTTGATGTACTTGGAGCAGACGGCGCACTTGTTCATGTCCTTGCGCGTGTGGCTGGCCTCCAGGTGACGCAGCAGCTGGGCCTTCTTGTCCCAGGGCTCCAGGCAGACCTGGCAGCGGAAAGGCTTCTGCGACGGGTGCACGCCGGCCAAGTGCGTGTTGTACTCCAGAATAGTCGGGTAGCTCTTCCGACAGTGTGGGCAGTGGAACAACTTGCGACAGACAACTGAGCTCGCGTCGCAATATGGATCGGAGCATTCGTCGCAAGCGCCCTCCACGCTTCCCGTAGGCGATGATTTGGGCATTCCCGTCATGATGGGAATGATGGAGAGCTGATCCATGACTTCATTCTTGACAATCTGATCCTCTTGTTCTTGGGCAGACTGTTCCTGTTTGATCTTGATGTCCACACCGCTGTTGGCGCCGTTTTGGTACTCGGAGTGCGTGGAAGAGCCTCGGGAGGTGGAGGCGAGCATCCACCAGGGGTTGTAGTGCCAAGGGGCGAGGTTAGGCTGTGCAGCTTGCGTTCTGTGTGCCGCAAACGTGGAAACTTCGTTATTCTTGGTTTGGGTCTCCGCATTGGTGTATCCCGAGAAGCTGGCGATGTTATCCGAGCTCTGGATCTGTATCTTCTGTCCCTTGGCATTCTCGTAGATATTGTGCGGCGAGATGAGGCTCTCGTAATCGTTGGGATCCTTTCTGTCTCCGTGGTGAGATCTCTCCAACTCTTTCTTGGTTGACATTGTGCCACTTCAGCAGTGGAGGCCGTGTGCTATCTGAAATCAACAACACAAACCATTATTATGAATCATTCTAAAAATGGACTAAACATTTCTTCAACTGATGTTTCCATTTTTTTTTTTTTTTTTTACAGTGAATACCGCACAAGAATCTCAACTGCTCCCGTCTGGAGCCAGTGAGACTATGGCATCCGCAATTGGGGTATGTTGTGAGGCTGAAGGTAGTGGGGAGGGGAAGGAGGTGGGGAAGATAAAGGTTGGGAAATACCTGGCTATTCAGATCTGGTCACTAAACACGGCTAAAGCCATTTTCAAGCAACGTTTCAATTCTGAATGGTGGTCTTACACCAGGGCGATACTGATAGTATCTTCCACTCTGGAACATGCCGCAAATATACTATATATTTTTTTAAATGAATCAATTGTGAAATAACACAAATTAATCAAATAAAATTTATTTGCGCATGCCGGGTTCGAACCCGCGACCTCCGGAATGTGAGTCAAGAGTCTTAGCCACTGGACTACGGAGGTCGTTTGTTGGTTATCGTGGCGATATCGTAACCAATGAGGTTTATCCGAGGTGCGATTATTGCTAGTTGAAACTTCCATTATCACCATTCGAGAAAAAAACAACAACTGACTGCAAAAGAGATGATCTTATTCTTTCTCACTCCCCTTGCTTCATTCACATTCATTAATACGGCTCTATAATTTAGAAAATTAAAGTATTTGATTAATATGACTGTGCCTCCCTGAGGAGACACTAATTACATACTTCTATCCATTCACTCTATATGGTTTTAACACGCGTACACCTCAGGGATCTAATTTATACAGTAAGTCTACTCTCACCCAACCTCTGTCAGTTCTATTATGCTGGGGTTGGATTTCTAATTTCTTCACCCATTCACTCGCTTGACAAGTGGCTTTTTCCACCCATTTCTTTGTGTGAATATGGATCAAGAGTCCTAACTGCCTGGATCCAGTGAGACTATCCAGGGGTATGTTGTGTAAGATAGGGGGGAGGGGAAGGAGATGGGAAGGGAAAGAATATGGGGAGGGGAAAGAGATGTGGAAGAGAAAGGTGGGGAAGTACATGGCTATTCAGATTGGCCACCAAGCAACATTTCAATTCTGAATGGTGGTCTTACACCAAGGCGATATTGAGAGCATCTTCCACTGTGGAACATGTCGCATATACATTATTTTAAATGATTAAATTGTAAAATAACACACATCAATCAAATAAAATGTACTTGCACACGCCGGGCTTTAAACCCGCAACCTCCAGATTATCAGACGAGAGCCCTCGACCATAAAGGCCGTCAGGGCCTCAGAGGCCTATCCACTGAACATGTCCAAACCACCTAAGTTTTCCTTTCTTAACCCGGCGTCGATGACGCTGGGTCACAATGACCCGAGACGATTTAAAACGGCCATATTGGTTGTATCTTGAGTAGCTCGAGATACAACCCCTTCTACCCGCACTGCCGGCGTGCTCAGTGCGACGCCGCTTGCGGAAGGAGATACAGGAGATATACGAGGAAAACGGGTTAATATGACCAATAGTTGTAATGAAATTCTATTTATTTTTTCATGGTTGATTTCGCATGTGTTTCTTACTAAGATAATAAAAGGTTGATTTATAAAATATACTGGTATTATTAATGGTTTTTATGAGCAAAGAACCCATAAATAATAAATAATTTTTAAAATCAAGATAACCCTTTCAGTTTTGGTACAACCCTTCGATAAAATTCGGGTCACGGTTACCCGGCGTCATTGACCGCGTAATTATTTTCATGTCATTGACGCCGGGTTAATCTTGTTCATTATGTTCAACCGGCTTTGCAATTTCTCAGGCTTTCTCATTAGTAATATTATAAACTCAAATGGTATTTATCACATTGATTATTCTATGCAGGGGTAGGCAGAGAGGGTGGACTGTCCTACAACTATGTATCTGTACGCACTCCTTGCTCCATTCACATTCATACACATTCTTTTATTATTCTGCCTCTTGGTATGATCTAACTAGAGTTCTTGATTCACTCGCTTGTGCCGTGTTCTACTCAGGCTTCCCGGATTTTTGTACTATTCACTAATATCCTAAACGATTATAAGAACGCACTAAAACCCGCCTGTTTACTATTGTTAGATACAGATGTACTGGCAAATCATATTTAAAAAGATATGTTTGAATATATGTACGCACACCACCAAAACTTTGTCTTGTCTTATGCCTAGTTCACACGAGGACCGGAAAATATTATATTGTCCCAGCTCAGGGCCCATTGTCCCAGTTAATCAAAGTTTGGTTAGGAGAATGAGACAAGACATTGTTCTTGAGACAGATGTTCTAGTCTCTTTCAACGGAAGCAATCTTCCGAACAGGCCCTCCATTGATATGCTTAGTGTAACCCTAAGTGATCAGCTCAGGTATGCGGGCTCCATCGAAGCCAGAGTTAAGTTAGCCTCCCAAAAACTGGGCATACTGTACAGATACTTTAATAGTACACAACCGCTAACCCTGTACAAATCTCAAGTGCGCCCCACGGTTGAATTTGGCAGCCACTTCTGGTCTGGAGCTCCAAAATACCTGAAAAATACCCTCGACTCTGTGCAGAAACAGGCGGTCCGTTTGATAGATTCTCCCATCTTAACAGACGGATTGCAATCTTTAGAGCACAGGCGTCGGGTGGGAATGCTATCCTTGTTCTACCGGTAGTACAATGGAAGATGCTCCGAGGAACTAGCATCATTGATCCCTTCGGGACCGGTGCATAGTCGGGAAACACGCCAAACGTGTGCCCAACGTTTGTACACAGTTGACATTTGTCACATGAGAACGGGTCGTTTCTTCGACTCGTTCTTGTGTTCAACAGCCCGGCTGTGGAATGATTTGCCGGCCTCTGTGTTTCCTCCTTCCTACAACATGGGTCTCTTCAAGACCAATGTTCATTCCTTCCTCTCCTCAAAAAGACTCTCCACACAGCATCCCAGATGACATAGGCCCTGAGGGAAATTATTTTCCTCAGGGTCTCCTGTGTGGAGTTAATGTAAAAAAAAAAAAAGACGGGCTATCTCCACAGAACATCTCACACCCACCGCCACACCAGGCTGAAATTGACAAGACCATAAGCTTAAAAATATTGCGCAAATGGAGCGCGGAAGAAATTACTAAATTGATAACCATGCATAGTGAACACATTTGTTAATGACGCATTGATTGTCCGTATTATAGGGACAAACAGCGCAGGGAAAACGCGGTGGAGGCAAATGTTTCTGCTATGCTGGGTTTACTGTATTTTCACATTGAATTTTTGGCGAAACCCGGCTTAGTAGTAATTCAAACTGTTCTGATGACATTCTCATGCTCATTTCTCATTTAATACCGCTGAGAATCTTCCACTTCTAATTCTTTAAGGATCATCGCAGACAATCCCAATGAATATCCGCGCCTCATCCAATTCCTAATTCGCAGTTTTTGTCTTTTTATTATTTAGTTCTTCCTCCAATAATTCCAATACGTCTTGGTGTAAGAGACCTAACATGCTCGCCACGCGCATCGTTGTGTATCCATTTACGCAGCGTTCTGCATTTGAACTATAAGTCGAAATGTTCTATTGTCCCGTTGTCCTGTCCTGCGCGGTCCACGAAGCTTGGACAAGCAATACTGTATTATCCTTGTGTGAACTCAGCATAAAAATATTAAAATACCCAAAGACTCTACCATACATAGTGACTTTGGTCAATTCTGTTTAAATTTGGACTCGCAATTTATTTGACAATGTTCTTTTTTTAGTTATTTTTTGTTTCATTCCTAATAAAAACCAAATTATTATTAAATTTTATTATTTTTTTTGGTAAATATTCAGAACAAACGTCAACGGTTATGTAACGGGATTGTGTATGTTATCTTTACTTTAAAAAACAGCCTACGTTTTTGAATGGTTTGTTTGGCTACGCAGGGTTTGTGTAGCGGGCTTGTGTATATTATCTTAATTTTAAAAGTTTTATCAAAAAAAAGTGCATATTAACCGTTGACGTTTGTTCCGAACTGCAAACAGAGTGATTTGACAGTGTGAAAGCAAATTTTCAATTTACGTAAATAAAATTAAAAATGTAACATTTTCAACCTCCCCCAATGCAAATAGTTGTCTTTTATGGTAATTAAGAAGAATCTAAAAGTTTTATCAAAAAAAAAGTGCGTATTAACCGTTGACGTTTGCCTTTTTTTTTAACCGTCTGGTCGCATCCAGCACACCACTACAAAAGCAATGATCTCTTTTAAAACTATTTTCGGTAAATTTTGGGGATCGCTGGCAATCGCTGGATTTTTTTGAAAAAATCTTTTGATTCACCTTAATTACATTAAAAGACAACTATTTGCATTGGGGGAAGTGGAAAATATTTTTGTGGGGTGAAATGCAGATCCGGGCACCGTCTGGAAATTTAATAAAAAGGCACTTTCTAGATGAGAAAAGTGTGGAGAAGATGAATAAAAAATAAATTAAGGCGCGCTCGGCAAAATTAAGGGAGATACAACCGTTCAAAGTATTTAAAAATTCACTTCGCGAACTGATATTGACAGTTCGTTCGCCATGTTTTCATTGCTTATGTTGGATCCCAGACCTAATACAGAATTAATAGTACGCCAAAATCACAAACCATATTACACAAACCTAGCGTAGCCGCTAAACCACTTGAAAACTGGGATGTTTTTTTGCCGTGACGCGAGCAGGCGCTACGAAGGGGGCACTTTCTTTTCTATCACAAACCATGTTTAGCGTATTAGGTTATAAAAAAATGGCGGGCGGACGCGGGCGAACTGTCAATATCAGTTTGTAAAGTGAAATTTTAAATACTTTGAACGGTTGTATCTCCCTCAATTTTGCCGAGCGCGCCTTAATTTTTGTTTTATTCTGCTTTTCCACACTTTTCTCATCTAGAAAGTGCCTTTTTATTAAATTTCCAGACGGTGCCCGGATCTGCATTCCTCCCTTTTTGTGTAACATGGTTTGTGATACAAAAGAAAGTGCCCCTTTATAACGCCTACTCGCGTCAAGGCAAGAAAAACATCCCAGTTTTCAAGTAGTTTAGCGGCTACGCTAGTTTTGTGTAACATGGTTTGTGATTCTGGCGTACAATCTGACAAGACGAAAGCTAATTTTAATTTTACGTGATGAAATATTTTCCACTTCCCCCCAATGCAAATAGTTGCCTTTTAATGTAATTAAGGTGAATCAAAAGGTTTTTTCAAAAAAAAGTGCATATTAACCGTTGCCAGCGATCCCCAAAAATTAATCTATTTTCATGCACCGAATTAAGTACTAGCACAAACCAAAATTTATGACAGAAAAAGATAATTTTCTCGAAAAATAATCATAAATATGTAGGTACATAAATCATACCGTGTTCGTTCGTACATGTAAAATAAATATTTACTATCGACGGAAACCCTAAAATGAGAAAGTCGTTGTAATGAGAATAATTATAAAAAGGGAGAGAAAACTCCTTTGTTTTGATCGAATCATAAAACCACAGGAAGCGAGGTTGGGTAACTTTTATTAGTCGTAATAATTATAAGCTTCAAATCGATAAGATATTATTCTATACGTTTACACCATATTGCATACGCAATAAAAATGACGCGCAATTACGCAAATGATCACTATTTTTCGTAGAATTTGTAAAAAAAAGCAAAACGGAAACCCCGAGTTTATTGACTCTCAATGTAGACAACAATTTACTACCGTCAACATTTACGCACTTCCTAACACATTTGTTTATGTTGTGTCTCACACACCTGTTATTGTTGATATATTTACTATCTGGTAAAAAGCACACTCTCTCGCAGCTCCCAGAGTCTTAATAATCAGTTTTGATTCACTAACGAGTTTGACAAACTTGCACAAAAATGCATTTGCCGTTGCATCGCAAACGAAAACAATGCAACTTTCGCTGGCGCAATAACACCAAAAATAATATTATTAAAATATACCGAACGCGCGTTTTATTTCAGCAAAATATAAATGAAAACTCGTTTAAAATGCTGCACGGTTATCATTGTTATTAGGATTACGGATGTATTATCAACAGTGAGGCGATAATTTCATAAATCGCCCACCATGAAGACCACTCAAGCAGTTCGCGTCCTTTTTACGAGAAATCAATGGTGATAATTCAAAACACTTTGTTTACAAATGGTGAAAAACACTGGCGGTACCGAGAAAGCGAGGTGCGATGAATTGATGCATTTTTAATTAAATCACATCACAAATTTACTCACAGAATAGGGGTTCTCATGGGAAATTACGATTTCTAACAAAACTTCGACAGATCGATTAATTGACTCACGCAACGGCCATTTTGTTTTGACAACAAAATCGTTGAAAAATAATACATCGTTTGCTTTTCACTTTCCAGCCTGTTAATGTCATTTCGCAATAAATATGATTTTAATCTCATAAAAACGGTAATTTTTTTATGAAGTATCGTAAAATTTAGTTAATTATAATATTCAGAAAGTTTAATGAAAATAAAAGCGTTTAGGCACATAAGTACCTACCTACCCGGTGTACAGTTCTTTTCCATAAGTATTTTGGCAGTTTTCAACATATATTATTATGTATCTTTACATAAACATAATAATTTAATAGGACAATAATAATAATAGGACTTCATAAACATATTATATAACAACAACAATAACAATAATCTAAAATGTCTTTAGATTTTATGTCCGGGTTAAATCTTCCCACAGGAAAAACTATTACCTTTCACACACTTTTCCACAAATGATCATCTAGTATTTAGTCAATTCACGCTATTCAATTGCACTATATAAGTATAATAAATACAAAACAATACAAGAACAACATGTCAACCTACCAGAGACCAAATGGGAAAATAATTCACCGACTCCAGATATTTTCATATCGGGTTTGGCTCTGTAGAACTCCCCTACTGATACCTCAATATAAATATATAAAAAATCTTCCGCAATCCTAAAAATGTATTTAAAATGACTGATATCGTAATATTATAATTTAATATGTATTGTACTAATATTTTGCGTAAAATACAGACACTTTTGATATTGTTCGAGGATTGAGAGTGATTATCATTTTAGAAAATTACAATCCAAGTTGAAAGAGACATATAAATTTTCTTAAAATTGGTAATATTTTTTTAAAGAAACTTTTTATTAACTTTTAATAATTCACAACTACAGAAAACTTTTTATAAAAAAATACAGAAAATGAAATCATTATTTTCTTCACCGTGCATATAATTATTACAAGAATGTCCCCTGGGCCTACGAAAAAACTAGTCTTCTGGACTTCTGGTTGATCTTTTTCAATAAATAATAATGCTATGTTATATTGATTCGCCGTCATTATTATTTTTTACGACATAAAATGAATAATTATTTTCATTCCATTAAAATAAAACTGTCTATGGAAATGGATTATGAAAATAATTTTTATGATTGTCTTTGCTGGTATCTGTCAAACAATTTGAAAATTTTAACTTTTATCCCTACTGATTTTGTTTTGAGTTGCCTTTATAAATCATAATTTAGTTTTAAAATAATTTATTCGTTTTCTAATCAAATATGTCATGGATTGGGAAAGGTCTGTTAAACGCGTTCTGGAAACCCGTCCAGTCACAAGTGAGGTTAGGAACACAATTTTCATTTTCGTGGAAAAGGAAATATTACAAGAATGAATCAATGAATACCTTAGTCACGATTGGTGTTCATTTAATTGCACGTTTCGTTAAATTCAGTTTCGATTTGAAGTGTTCACAATTATTTTAAAATCAATATAACCTATATTTTTTATTTTCAGGACACGATATTATGCTGAAACGTTAGCTAAACCGAGAATAAGGCGGTATGGTTATAAAGAAATCATACACTCTGAAGGGCTCTTGCCTCACGTAGTTTCTGGAACTAAAATTCCTGCACCGGAGTACAGGTTTGTGCAATGTTACTTTGTTACTCATTATGACTTTATTTACTCATCGTTTTTTTTTTTTTTTTTACATTATCTCCACACAGGAGGCCCTGAGGGAAATACTTTCCCTCAGGGCCTATGTCATCTGAGATGCTGTGTCGAGGGTAGTTTTGAGGAGAGGAAGGAATGAACATTGGTCTTGAAGAGACCCATGTTGTAGGAAGGAGGAAACACAAAGGCCGGCAAATCGTTCCACAGCCGAGCTGTTGAACACTAAAACGAGTCGAAGAAGCGACCCGTTCTCATGTGACCAATGTCAACTGTGTACATAATGTTGGGCACGCGTTTGGCGTGTTTCCCGTCTATGCACCGGTGCCGAAGGGATCAATGACGCTAGTTCCTCGGAGCATCTTCCATTGAAATACCGGTAGAACAAGGATAGCATTCCCACCCGACGCCTGTGCTCTAAAGAATGCAATCCGTCCGTTAAATTAGGAGAATCTATCAGACGGACCACCCGATTCTGCATAGGGTCGAGGTTTTTTTTTCAGGAATTTTGGAGCTCCAGACCAGAGGTGGCTGCCAAATTCAACCGTGGGGCGCGCTTGTGATTTGTAGAGGTTTAGCAGTTGTGTTCTATTAAAGTATCTGCGGGCCCTGTAGAGTACGCCCAGTTTTTGAGAGGCTAACTTAACTCTGGCTTCGATGGAGCCCCCATATCATGTGGAAAACTCTAGAAAACTTGATTTGATGAACCCAAGCACGTACAAACAATATAGTTTACTGTGTAGGTTCATATTTAATGTCAGCGATTTGGCACTTTTGGCCATTTTTCCTTTTCAGCATTGATGTTGGTATTATAAAGTAGTCCCAGAGAGAGCTTGTACGTACATCATCGACGACCGCCCTCTACCTGCTCACACAACTTGTATTTTCTATTATTTTTGTTTCAAATTATAAATTAAACATATATTGGTAAATATGCAGTTAGTCCACCTCACGGATAATACGGAACGTTTGTGTTGTCGAAGTTTGATGCACGGATAATACGGAATGTTCCTTTTTTAACTAATAGACAATCAAATATGACATTTGTCAGAAGTACCAATCTTATAAAATAAATTCTCTAAAATAAACTCGTATTTCATCATAATTTTAAAAAACATCCCAGGTTTTGAATGGTTTGTTTGGCATAGCAGGGTTTATCTAGCGGGTTTGTGTAATTATTCTAATACATTTCTTTCCATGTTCTACTGTTATAAATACAGATACAAACTTGTCAATAATGCATTCACTTTGTTTTACATTGCAATATTATTTTTTCTATGATTGGCAGCATTGATTGATTGTCTTTGAAATGTTAGATAAAAACCATATAAGAAAGATACATATAAAAATGGCAATACCGCATAAGCGAATTAATTTGAAGAAAATTCAAAATGATGTGAGGGAGCGGGCCGTATCGGTAGAGACGGGGCGTGAAATAAAAGGCGTCAGTCGGTGTAGTGAGTCAGCCTCTATTTAGCTACGTAGCGAGGGTCGAAGCGGAGTGACAGTGGTGCCGTGAGTGTTGCTGCTGCGTTGCTGATGCGTGAAGATGGTCAGGAGACTCCGGCGGTGAAGATCACAGGTCTTCAGGGAGCCGGAGTGTTGCTCTACACCATGGCGGTGTAGAAGTGACCTTGGTCCAGGCGGTCGACCGTCGTCGTGCTGACGAGGTATGGCGGCTGTGTGTCCTCTGAGTCGGTGCACACACGTGACGCAGGAAGGAACCTTGAGAGGCGATGAGGATGATCTCTGGCAACGGAACGCGGTGGGTTCGAATGCCAGAGAACGGGTTGCATCCCAAGCAGAAAGCACGGCGGGCTTTATGTGCTGCGGACGAAGACATCTCATGTCGAGGCGCGAAGGGCCGGACAGCGGATGGTAGTTGAAGAAAGAATCCTCGAAGGTGTTGGAAAAGTTCCTGGAGTCACACTGGACAAACGTTATTTACTTGCTGCTGACTGCGCGGACAAGTGCCCCGCGCAGGCACGTACTTGGTAGCGGCACTGGTCGGACTGTGTTGCTTGATCGATGAATGAAGGTACTGGGACTGACTGAGCGAGCGCCGAATTGAGCCGCTTTATATACTCGCGCGATCGGCAGAGTAGCTCGCTAGCGCGCTAGCGCGCCAGGTAATATTGCGAGAATTCACGCAAAGCTGAGAAATCGCTCGAACCTTCTGCGGCCGTTGTATTGCACAGCCACATGTTCGAAGCCTTTCGCATAAGTGGCGGAATTATTAACCGCTGTAGGTAGATGTACCGGCCGGCGCGCGGTACCTTACGCTGTAGGTATTTCTCGCGCGTTCGATAGAGTCCAGTGGCGCAGCGGTAGATTTTATCAGAGCGGGTTAAGTGACCGCGACAGATGCATATTTTTTGCATGAGATGGAGAAGAGGAAGGTGGGGATGTACCTGGCTGTTCAGATCTGGTCACCAAACACGGCTAAAGCCATTTCAAGGAATGTTTCAATTCTGAATGGTGGTCTTACACCAGGGCGATACTGAGAGTATCTTCCACTCTGGAACATGCCACAAATATACTATTTATTATTTTAAATGAATTAATTCAAATTAATCAATAAAATGTATTTGCATATGCCGAGATTCGATCCCACGACCTTCGGATTGTGAGTCAAGAGCCTTACCCCTCGACCACGGAGACTATTATCGGTATATTAATACGTGAAGCAAAAACTTCGTACCCCTTTTTACGAAAATTGCGCGGACGGAGGAGTATGAAATTTCGCTCACTTATAGTTTATGTAGAGAAGGAGTGCAAAATGCTAATATTTTTTTAAAATTATGCATAAAAAATCAATAAAAAAAAATTACACACACTATACAATTTAAATTAATTATACTACTCTATTTAAAAGAGAGACTACGAAAATGCTGTACAATAGACGTGAATGTTGAATACTTGTTGCAAGTGGATGAGTTTGTGTATTTGGGAAGTATGTTCACGAGAGATGTAAAGGTTGTTAAGCTAATTGCAATTGGAATTTAGGAAGGAGCCATGACATTCAGTCTATTAACTGTTTTTGTTCTCCCTTCAGACCCGCTCCCCGTTGGAACCAGAAACGGGCGCTGTTTGGGCAGAATGACTACATCGACATCCTGGGCAATGAGGGACACCTGCATCCCACCAAGACGCTGTATAATGTACCCTCCTGGCTGCGCGGCATCAAGGGGAATGAGTTCCAGGTAACAAACAATAACATCCTCATTGTTAACCTTCTCTCCCGACAGATTAAGATCCTGAACAAAGATAACAAACTCGAATCACTCAAAATCCAAACAAATGGAATGTTTCTGAGTATCCGAAAACTAAAAAAAACAAGTGCGTTTTAGAGCACACGACTGAAGTAAAACTTCTTTAGCTCAATCTATATGATGGGAAGATACAAAGAAAATGTGCGAGCGAACTGATCTCTATTGCTCCTACAGTGTGATGCAGACAATAGGCCTGCACTGTGTCTTAGATATTCAAAACGTAACTGGCTATGAGAGAAAGAGAGAAAGAAAATGTGTGCTCGCACCTCTCTCTTGCCCCTACAGTAATATACGAAACGTAACTCTCTCTCTTCTATCTTCACTAGCTTATATCTCCCTCTCACCTACCGTTCGCCTCGCTTTTCGTAACGCTCTCGTTAAGTTTTACTTCGAAAACTATTTTTGAAAGGTGACAAGATACGCCTTAAAATTTTATTATTAGACATAAACCTATAATTCTTTAAACATAAACATTTTCTCTCCTATTTTTAGCAGTTTGAATTTAAATAAAATCACTTCCTGAAAGATATTATTGATATCCATTAAAATTTAAACGAAAAATTTCATTTAACAATTATGTAAATTTTAGTAAGAAAATGCACTTTAACAGAATAAGGAATTCCAGTGAAAAATATTATGGCTTTTAAAAAATATGTTCATATAGACCAATGAATGCTGATTCTGAATATATAAGTTTTATTGGTAATTTTTTGGGATTGGTGTCCATGGCTATTACGAATAATTTTTAGAAAAAAAACTTTAGATTCGTCTTAATCACTATAAAAGGAAACTTATTGCATCACGGCTGGCGGAAAATAATGCATTTTAATTTTCAATGTCGTTAAATAAAATTTCATACAGCCCGCCATTCTGTCACTGTTATGTTGTTGGTATCCCTGACCTCAAACAAACGAGAACTAGATACGATTGTAGCCGACTTCGTGGGATACATGATGGGCGCGTAATTAGGCTACGTCCGCACAGGCAGGCGGCTGGCTTAGCGCCTAGAGCCTAGTGGCAAAAAACCAACACGTTGGTTTACCTGGATACACGCTAAGCGGCTATAAGGTGACTCGCTAGGCTCTAGGCGCTAAGTAAGCCGCCTGCCTATGCGGACGTAGCCTTATGAAAAACAGAATTAATAATATCGGAATGGAGACAGACCATTCAAATCCTGGGATGTTTTTTAAAATAAAGATAATATACACAAGCCCGCTACACAAACCCTGCATAGCCAAACAAACCATTCAAAAACGTAGGCTGTTTTTTAAAGTAAACATAACATACACAAGCCCGCTACACAAACCCTGCGTAGCCAAAGAAACCATTCAAAAACGTAGGCTGTTTTTTAAAGTAAAGATAACATACACAAGCCCACTACACAAACCCTGTGTAGCCAAACAGACCATTCAAAAACGTAGGCTGTTTTTTAAAGTAAACATAACATAAGCCCGCTACACAAACCCTGCGTAGCCAAACAAACCATTCAAAAACGTAGGCTGTTTTTTAAAGTAAAGATAACATACACAAGCCCGCTACACAAACCCTGCGTAGCAAACAAACCATTCAAAACGTAGGCTGTTTTTTAAAGCATAGGTAACATACACAAGCATTATAAGGCGCGTAATTATGAAAAACAGATTTATAATGTTAACAAACCTCTATTCGTATATATTTATTATTACCATAAAATAACGATAGGCTATAAGTTACGTAAAATAAAAAAAAAACATGCGTACCAACCAGCCGCCTGCCTGTGCGGACGTAGCCTAATTACGCGCCCATCATGTATCCCACGAAGTCGGCTACAATCGTATCTAGTTCTCGTTTGTGTGAGGTCAGGGATACCAACAACATAACAGTGACAGAATGGCGGGCGGCAGCGGGTGGGCTGTATGAAATTTTATTTAACGTCATTGAAAATTAAAATGCATTATTTTCCACCAGCCGTGATGCAATAAGTTTCCTTTTATAGTGATTAAGGCGAATCTAAAGTTTTTTTCTAAAAATTATTCGTAATAGCCATGGACAGCAATCCCAAAAATTTACCGTTTTATTTCATAATATTAAACGTAGAGTTCTTAAAAAAATATTAAAAAGTGCATTTTTAAATGTCTCGTCAAAACACACTGTAAAGTTGGTATTATTGAATGGTTAGTGCTGACGTAACGCGTCACCAGTCATTGTATTGAAACTTTGATTATGTAGGTATGACGCAAACCATCAGTATTAACAACATTTCATGTTATTCATTATATCATACTGTTTATAGAGATTTAATTGTTGTGTTTATTGAAACAATATTTAAGCCTAAATAATTCAGTATCAAAAATATAGGTATCTCTATTAGTTTATCTCTATTATTTAAAATATTGAAAATCTTTAAACTGTACGAAAAAATTGTATAATATGCTACATCATAATGCTACCTAGAGACGGGCAAAGCGGCTCAGTTGAACGAGCCGCTTCACTAGGTCTCGAGTTCAATGAAAAGATCCGGTTCAGTGAATCGGCTCAATTGAACAACTGAATTAAGCTACGGACACACTTGCTCATTAGAAGCCAAAGAGTATGCTACCTAGTAGCAATTGCTACCCGCTCACTAGTTTGCAAAGATCCGCGAACCGCGATCAAGTGTGTTCATAGCTTTGAAGATCGGTTTTACAAAACCGGATCTAACGGATCCGTATGAAGATCCGGGTCAATGACGCGACTCGTTCGTGAACGACTCTTCTACTGCAAACTTCCAAATCAAAATGGCCGCCATCGATCAGCTGATCAGCGCAGTATCTTATTTGTGCAGTGTGTAGTTGATGCTTCGTTTGAGATAATATTGATTTTAAAAGCTAAAAAAATAATAATTTCAAACAATTTCTATACCACATTCCTGTAATAATATTGAAAAATATAATAATATAAGAAATATAATATAATATAATAAATAAATAATTCCATCTAAATAATGTTTTAACTTATCGAATAGTATCATCTTTCTTCCGTATAATTATCATACAAAATGACAATACCTGTTGAAAATAAAAATAACTTTTCAGGAGTGATGACGTCTCACGATTCATTACACATGCGGTGGTTTTCGGAGGATCTTGAAAAATTAAAACTTTGACAATTATTATTTACTAGCAGACCCGGCCACACGTTGCTGTAGCTAACAAAACACAACACCATTACCCAATCTTTATAAAATCCACACCACCCGCTTGCCAGCTGCCCGCTGCCCTGAATTGAATATTTGAATTTATCGGCTTTTCTCTACTATAATAAGCATGTATTATACATATAAACTAATTAACTCGCCACTAATTATACAATGCTTGCAATGCAACACTGGATAATTGAAAAGGGAAAATCAAATACCTACTTACTCTAGGACATCTATTTTCCAATTTTTTCCATAGAACGTATTTCAAAAGTGACTATAGTACGGCCCGCCAGCCCTTTCCGTTATTTGTTTTTGGGGTGTTATGCCGTGTTGCGCTACCTCCTTCTTTAGCCAACGTTTCGGACATCGTTGCAGTGTCCATCATCAGGACAGATCCGGCAGATCCGGTAGATGTGTAATTTTTAGTCGTGAAGTGTGTGCTTATTTACTTTCGAAGCGATACCGTGTCGCCAGCACCACTAATTTTCACCAGTACAAAATACTCGTGACAAGCAGTGGCGTCATCGCCGCGGAACCCCAAAAACAATAACGAAAATGCTTTTGGCCGTGAAAATCTTAAAACTTATCTGGCCCGCCAGCCGTTTTAAATCGCACAAAAATATGTTTTTTTTTTTTAATTTCTCGGCTTTTCTCTAATATAATTTACATGTATTATACATATAAACATTCCTCTTCAATCACTCTGTCTATTGGTGAAAACCGTATGAAAATCCGTTGCGTAGTTTAAAAGATTAACGTGCACATACATTTTGAGCGACTTCATTTTATACTATGTAATGATAATGATAATGAAGTTAGAAGGTCATTATTCATTAAAAAAAATAAAAAATTGGACTGGAGTTCTCTATTGTTTATATCAGGTATTGTTGTGTATTTTTGTATTACGGTTCTAAATTTCAATTTGTCGTTATTTTATTGCTCAATGATATACATATTATTATCACTGTCATTTATGAATTTATAAAGACTGTTTATAACGCTAATAAATAAAATAAAATAAAACAAAAAAAGAGTGTAAGTGGTGTTAGAACCTTGTAAAATAAATGATAACATGTTTAAAACGTTTCATGTTAGAACTTTGTCATACATACATATATCTACGAAAATACTGATGATAAAACAGATGGTTCTGAAATTTATTTTGGGTATGGAAATGAGCAAAAGAAATGCTTTGGCATTCAAAGTTCATTTTTGAAAAAAATATCAGAACCCTATCCAAATGAAGTGACGAAATGCATTACAGATTGTCACCTCAATTTTTGGTCATTTCATGTAAAAAAATTCACAAAGTTTAAATTTTTTTTTCGAGTTGCGGTCGGAAACTTTAGTTTCATTTAACATTTTAATTCTTCTGTGGTTAACTTTTAGATTCGAATATAATGTGTGGCATCTTCTCTTGTGGAGAGATTAACCTTGGGACAGTCGATTGCCTGTCTTGCCGATGAGTTCATTGGAGGGGACACCACCACTTTCCCAACGGCGTTATAAGGAAACATATGGTTTCCTCCTTCACCGCACACCTATTTTATTGAACGAAGCTACATTTATTTGAACGACTCTAGACCCTCTAATGTCCATGCATACGGGGTTAGAAAGCAGTATGCAAGTACTTACATTAACATAATACAAAATAATAATAAATCTGGCAGCCCGTGGAATAATTCTTTTGAAATCTGCAGAGAAAATATATACAGATAAAAATGTTAGTAAATAAAAAGAAAAATAAGAGCTGCGCCTGGTTGAGGAAGCCTGGATAAGAGAAATAAGGAAAAAGTAACAGTGATAATATAATGCAAGTATTTACAATAATAACAGAGAGAAGATAAAATGCACAAAAAGAAAATATACAGAGAAGGTATTCCACAAACTACCAGGCAGTCCCAACGACAATGTGCACGGCTATCGGCCCAACCGCCGATGAGTTCACTCGGCTGCCGATATTACGAAGTGCTGTTTCAAGATTTGGTTGTGTTTTCTTTCAGATTCTGATCAGAAGAAAGAAGTTCCTCAGCCACACGGAGTTCCCCCAGTTCCGCCCGACCAAATGGAGGGAGCTGCAGAAGAGACTCAACTTCCTCTACAAACACCTCAACCAGAAGACCAAGACTGGCTTCTCCAAGCAGTAGTCTCTGACCACTCTTCTCTAGATCCTGTTATAATACGTGTTAATTAGTTTCTTAATAAATAATATGAAAAATTATTTAAACATTAAATTTATTTTATTTATTATACTAGTATTTCTGTGAACAGTTGACCTCGCGTCCAAAAAGGTATGTTTCTAATTTTCTTTTTTACTCCAAGAAATCGACAGACAATCTTCAGTCCAGCCATGCGATTCTGTGTCTTTTGTGGACACGGAATCGATTCTATAAGTAATCGTCTGTCAGATTTGTCTGATAGTCTATGGTCAGCTGTCAGCGGTGTCGCCGACTTTAACTAGTTTAAAACGCAAAATGCTTAAGTATATATGATTATTTATTTATTTAATGTACGTTTAAAGTTTTATACCATCGATTTGACATTTGCGAAGTCGGCGACAGCTTACCAGGGTTGCTAATTTGCGGGCAATTCCCCAAATTGCGGGGAACTTGTAGGAAAATTGCGGGGAATTGTTCTCCCCAATTTGGGGAATTTGAACATTTATTGCGGGTATTTTAGAACATAAGCATTGGCAACCCTGCTACTTACGCATCAGCCCATAGAAAAGGCAATTGCGAGCCATAGACAGTTTGGTCTTACTATTTATGTTTTTCTTTAATTTATCCATAAATGTGTAGCGTAGCGTGCCTTGGAGGGGCCCTGTATCAAAATTAGTTCGGGGGTCCAAATTGTTCTTTCAAAAAACAAAATTCACCCTTCGCTACAGGTAGATAAATAGGAAGTACTTACCATCGCAATCTAAATCACTCACAGAAGCTGATTGCTGAAAAAATTAAGAAATTTTGGTCATTTTTTTATAACCTCCTCCCTTTTCTGTTTACTTTTTCTTTTCATAGCTCCACTGGGATTATCTCTTTTCCTTTCACTCATTCTTTTCACAAATCAAACTAATTATTAACCATCAGAAGAACAAGATTGCATTGTATTACAATGTAATAAATAACGTTTGAACCGGAATGAAATAAAACGCGTAAATAGTGCTCTCCGTGTTGTAGTCCTCAGTTTGGAGAGCAACGTATCGAAAGTATCTTAAGATACGTTGTAGGCAGATATTTGAAAGCATATTGTGGATGCCTAGCTTTTCCAAAATGGACTAATTCAATTCACAATATGGCAACATACTCAATTAGGTTCTAGGGTTGATGGTTCATTTCAATTCTACAGAATCCATTTTGAAGGGCCGGTAAGAAGTAAGATAAAGATTGTATTATATCACAAGTACTAATATGAGGGCCATTTCAAGGTTGGTGAACTATGCTTGCTAAACATTTATATTCCCTGGAGTAAGATAAAAAATAAATGATATAATATGTACCTGTAGGGTTAGGTGTAATATAGAAGGTTTTCCTTCTTCAAACAAAGCAAACTTATTTTGTGGCACCATTTTAATTAAAAATTAATAGATTTCTTTGTTTTAACCACATTTATTGTTTATAAAAAACCGACAGGTTTACTGAAAAATAATTCAATGGAAAATCTCTCATGAAAGATTTTGGTTTTTAATAAACAATAAATGTGATTAAAACAAAGAAATCTATTAATTTTGAATTAAATTTGAAGGGTTTCTAACAGAACAAGAAAAGAGAAAGACAAATAATTGATAAACTTTGTTTGTAATCATTTATTAGTCACAAAATTACACATCATTACAAATGGATCGTCTTAACCCTTAGCGAAAATTTTGACTTTTTTTTTATTTAAAAATTTTGAACTGAATGACAAAAATGTCAGTGAATATGATGTTATTTAATTTTTTTTTAAAGTTTTTGACAACTACAAATATTTGTCAGTATTAGTTACTTCAATATTTATGTTTATTTTAAAAAGCTCACTGCTACCTAGGTTATAATTATTTTGTATGTGTTATCACTGGGATACCATAATTTCGCTAAGGGTTAAATCATAGTGTACAACTCACTTTATGCAATTTTTTGCTTGAAATGAGGGCGCCAAATCATAATCTAGCTCTGCTAGAGAGAACCAATCAAAGAAAACTGTCTATGATTGGTCAAGACCAAAGATATTGAAATATAAGTAGATGTGCTATCTGCTGTTTTTACTATGTGGGTCTGCGCTTCAGGGTGTCGCCAATATTGTTTACCAATTAACAAATAAACTAAAAGAACAAATAATTAACGAATAAACCAAACGAACGTTAAACTAAATGAACGAATAATTTCCTTATTCAAAATATATCGTTAACCAATATTAATGCACATTTTCAAAAAATCAACGAAATGAACAAATTCTTTTTGTATGAAAACTACGCCGATTGGGGTATGTTGTGGGGCTGAAGATAGTGGGGAGGGAAAGGAGATGGGGAAGAGGAAGGTGGGGAAGTACCTGGCTATTCAGATCTGGTCACCAAACACATTTTGGAAATATATTATATATTCTTTTAAATGAATTGATTGTGAAATAACACAAATAATTCTAATAAAATTTATTTACCCACCCCAGGATTCGATCCCGTGACTTTCGGATTACGAGTCAAGAGCCTTACCCCTCGACGAATAACAGTGAATGTGAATCCGCCCTCAAGCCGTGGTGTTGTGTATATATGTGTATTTTTATTTGTGCTGAACTATTTATATGAACCTACTGAAAGACAATCATTTGATGTGAGAGCTGTGGACCATCAGAGGGCCTTGAGAAGCAGCCAAACGGACCGTGGGTAAGTTTATGGCACTCCCATATTTCCCTTTTCCTCACATATGCATTTAGGCAATTCAATATATACATATATAGTTATTTTTTCAAAACTATCAGGAATGTCCTTATTAAAAATGACTTAATCAAGATTTACATGGCTCTCGAACGAAATGAACAAATTCTTTTTGTATGAAAACTACGCTAATTAGCGCATAATCCGGCGACAGTTGCGCGGACACCATAGCATATCTCTTCTGTATTTGAATATCTTTGGTCAAGACAGTATTTCTCTGATTTGTTATCTCTGGCAGAGCTAGATAATGATTTGGAGTTCTCATTTCAAGCTCTAACTCAGAAACTGCAAAAAGTGAGTTAGTTTACTATGGTTTAAGACGATCCAAATATTCATTGTCATCAAAAGTTTTTCACAAACACTATTATTCAGTACTTAAATTATGTAGTTATTCTAATTTTACATATTATTAGACTAGATCTTGGTTAAAAAAAAATATATACAGATACGTAAACGGTTAAAATTCTTCTAAATTTGTGACTAAACCACTCTTCGGGGCCTACTCTCTAACTTACTCAGTAAGTTTCGGTTTCACAGTCGACTGAGTCGACCGTTTCGGAGTCACATCACAAAATATCTCTATTGACACAAATCGGTTTAGAAAAGCGTCGATGGGCGTCGGTATGTTTGACCATAAATATACTATGTTTGACTTTCACACTCTATATAGAAATAATGTGGATTGTATTGTCTATGCGCCTACAGTCTATGTGAGTCTATGGGAGAAGCGTTGTTTTGACGTTTGACATATTTGACGTTTGTTTCGTATTGTTCAATTTCAATTGTATTTTGTGTCTGCTTAGCAAAGCAAAAGAACTGAATGAACGTAAGTTATATGATTATTTAGTACATTCATGTTTATTTTGTGTTTGTCTTGGTTTTAAAATTGTGTCATTTGAATTATTTATGTAAAAAACGTGATTATTATAGTATCCGGTTGACGGTGGCAAAACAATTATCGAGTATATGGCAAACCATATGAATTTTCGTTTTACCACCGCCAGCGGGATACTGTTATTACCAACCGCATTTGCATGTTTTTATTGATTGCATTGTTAGTTTTAAATTAATAATAATAATGTATATTAATAATTCTTCTACAGAATAAAAGGTCTACAAGCGAACAGTTGGAGTTGCTGGTGTCATGGGTCGCCGACAGGCCTTCCATGGTATCAGGAAGATGTGAGGGGCCGGATGGAAGGATAGCCAGCAAGTCGGAGTGGGACGAGTTGGCCCAAACCCTGAACGCCATCAGGTTTGGAGCCAAGAAACCAGGCGAAAAATGGCAGCAAGTATGTACATAATATACCTAATGAATAATACTTTTGAAACAAACACCTTTCTCAAAATAATCTTAATTTATCGGTTTCTGTATAATAGTTTGACCATTTATCAATTGTTTCAGACTTGGCGGGACCTAAAAGGTAATGCCAAACAGAAGGCATCGCGGCATCGAGTGGAGTTAGTTTTAATTATTGGGCGAGACGTGATTGATGGGACACCGATTTATGAGACGTTGATGGATGACATTGCAATTGAGGTCCTTCCTCAATTACCTGGGTCGGATGAGGAAGCTTCGTCCGCGATGCCTGGGCCGGTGCCGACAGACGTTTTGCCCGCAACGCCTGGACCGTCCGGCGTCAAAAGAAAGGCCTCCGACAAAGATCTTTGTAAGTACTAACAATGAAATTTCTTAGGGTGAATGGGAATAATTTTATGAAAAACTAACCAACTAACCATCACGCCGTTTCACCGCAGGCGTAGGCAGAGAGGACAGACCGCCAACCAACTTGGCACACATACATATATCATCTCATATTACTCTCCTATTATTCTACTCTTAACATGGCCCGTCTCAAGTATCTGATTCACTTGATTGTGCCATGTCTTCCTCGGGCTTCCCTGACTTCTTCTACCATTCACATTTGTCACATATTCTTCTTACACCACTTTCTTAATTCATTCTCCCAAACATACATGGCCCTCTACATGCCCAAACCATCTGAGGGTCCCTCTTAATCTTACTCATTACGCTTCCATCAGCCTTGCATTCTTTGCGGATCTCCACAGTTCTCACACGATCATACATGGTGGGATCTCGTTTCAACAGCATTCAGTCTGCTTTTATCATTCCTCTGCCAGTTCCATGCCTCACTGCCATACATCAGGGTGGGTACCGGACTCCATTGTGGACTGCTAGCTTCGCTTCTTTTAATATTTTTTTTATTAGCGCCAACGGCATTCAATCCTCCATTAATAGCGTTACCTGCATTTACCCTTCTTTCAATATCCCTCTCAGCCTTCCCATCTCGTGATGTTATGATATTATGTATTATTAATATTTTTAATATTTTACTTTCAGTTACTAAAAGAGCCTTGATGCAGAGGTTTGTGATAGCGGAGGAGGAAAAAATGCAAACCAGAGGGAGAAAAACATAAAGGAGAGGGAGAAGCACCTTCACCTTCACAACAAGCACAAATGGGAGAAAGTGGAAGAGTTCGGTTCGGTGCGGTTGCTGGCCAGCATGGCCGCACAGATGCTAAATTCAGAGAGGCGCTGATAGCAGAGCTTTAAAGGAAAGTTTAAGATATAATTTATTTATTTACTATTTTGTAAGCCCATGGGGCTTTTACATTTATTTATTTATTTGTTTGTTTACGCCTTGATGTCTTTTACATGTAAAGTAAATTGTACAGGAGCATTATAACAAGTATATATGTAGTACTAGTAGTAGTAGCATTTTGGTATAGTGGTCCTCTGGTGATCCCGGTGCCGCATTTAAAATTGGAGTCATCATGCTTCATGCTGAGTCTCCTGAAATATTAAAATTATTTTTAAACAATTTATTTTTTAAAACAAATATAAATAAAAATTGCAAACTTTAACAAATATTTATGTATACATAAAAGAAATTTACTATAGTAAAATTATAGAATAATAGTATGATATATTATATGACTGTATGATAAGCTATTCTGTATACATTTCAATAAACGAAATATTTATTTACCATGAGAGCATTCATCGAATGGAAACCTTTTCGGTTAAAGTATGCCTCTTCATGTTCCTTCGATCTAATCATGGCTATGTGGGTTCCGTCTATACACCCAATACTCCGGGAAAATGATATTTCTCATAAAATCTGAAATATATTCAATTTGAATGCATAGATATAGGTACTAAACTTTCAATATAGTTTTTTTAATTTTTTTTTTGTTATTGTTTCAGAAAAACAAGCTGAGAGCTGCCCTTGTCGAATGGGAGATTTTTGCTGCTAGGCAGAGTTGGTGTCCATTTTATAATACCATTTCTCCTTTACAATATGTTTTCTAAATGTGTATTTAATGTAGCATTTTTTATTTCAAATGAGGAATAGGGTGCAATCACTTTTTTTTATAGACAAAAACATGCTATCACTGGATGAGGACCAAGAACAGTGGAAATACTGTGGAAATTCAGTGGGCTGTTCATATATAACTATTTCATTTTTTGTACACACATATTCTCTGAATGGCTATGCTTTTCTTAAGCTTACTAAAAATATAACGTTTTGTTCGATTAGAATGAATATTGTATTTTTATAACACTGTCATTGCAATATACATGTAATTGCTATTGTTACTATGTATTTCTCCTTTATTATATGTGCTCTAAATGTGTAATCTTCTCTATAATATATTGCTAACTGTTTTAAAGAGACTTAAGTTTTTCTCTATGTACAAAATATAAAATAAGATACTACATTCATCATTTTTGTTGTTTTTGTTTTATTATTATTATTATTGTGCCTCCCTTCGACTTCGATAGAGACGACATGCTATAAAATTAATATTACTGTAATCTTTAAGTTAGACCGTTCTTCGCTTAAATTTCGAAAACCACACTGTGTTTCATCATCATTATGAAATTCAAGTAAGTGTACAAAAGACAGCAAAGGTAAAAGGGTTAGAACCAAATTATTTATTTATTTATTAACGGTATAAATATACCATAAATACATATCACAAAATATTGATTGTACTTAAGAAATAATTTAAAAAAAGGGTATATAAGTTAATTGTGGCATTTGGTTAAGAAATGACACAATGAGCTACAATTACATACAATACTATAGTAAGTATAAATAAAATTAATACTGATTGAAAATATATGATAGAATAGCCTTCTTATAAGCTAGCTTCCGAGCAGTTAAATAGATCCGCCACATCTGCGTATCTATTACTAACTTCATGTAATCTAGGTAGAAGCAAGTTTTTCGTGTACTCAGTCTGACTTTTGATTCGGCTTCGCCCAGTTTCATACTGATCGATACAAAGAATATTTTTTTGTATGCGCCGCTACGGTTACAGTCATGGTATGGAACGGTGTAGTGGGCATAGACCTTTAGAGGAGATTAATAGATAAACCATAGGTTATAGACAAAAACATATCACTGAATGAGGACCAGTGGAAATTCAGTGGGCTGTTCATATAACTATTACATTTTTTGTACACACATATTCTCTGAATTGCTATGCTTTTCTTAAGCTTAGTAAAAATATAAAGTTTTGTTCGATTAGAATAAATATAGTATTTTTTTTAATACTGTCATTGCAATATACATGTATCATACCATGTAATTGCTATTGTTACTATGTATATGTTTATCAAAATATATTTTACCATTTCGCCTTTATTGTATGTGTTCTAAATGTGTAATCTTCTCTGTAATATATTGCTAACTGTTTTATGGAGACTTAAGTTTTCCTCTATTAACAAATATAAAACATCACACCACATTAACCCATTCATGACGAACTATTTTTTTCTCGAATTTCGTGCTGAAATTTCACAGGGGGGTTGGTTTTGGAGGTAGAAAATGGACATTTTTCTCAGAATTTAAAAAAAATGATTTCTTCACCCCCCAGGAAGCTAGAGAAGGGTGAGTTCCATATGGCACCTTCGGCAAATAACTAGTCGGAAATTTATTTTTTTCAACTTTATTCTACATAAAGTAAAATTTTGAACAAACTTATTTATTGAGGTAACCCTCGAAGCATTTCACGCATAGTCCAACCATACAACGTGGTCCATTCTATCAGTTCCGCCCAAAAGGAGGTTCCTTGGTTCCCTGAAGGCCCCACGAGGGAAGAAAGCTTCATCTCTCCTCTCCACTCCTTAGTTCCCCGAAGGCTCCACAACGGAGAGTTCTCCTCCCTTTGGTTTCTTAAAGGCCTTACAAGGGAAGAGTCCACTCCACCTTGGTTCCCCGAGGACCCCAGGAAGGAAGAGGACTTCATCTTTACTCCTCCGTGGTTTCCTAAAGGCCCCACCAGGGAAGAGCTCACAGAGGTAGCCTCATTTCTCCTCTTCACTCCTACGTGGTTTCCTGAAGGCCCCACATGGGAAGAGGATATAATCTCTCCACTTCACTTCTCCTTGGTTTCCCGAAGGCCCCACGCCGGCAGAGTGTACTTCCCCTTGGTTCCCTGAAGGACCCATAAGAGGAGAGGTCGTGGAGTTGACCTCAGCTCTCCTCTCTACGGCTTCTCCTCATAGTTTCTCCTGCAGGCCCCGTGAAGAAAGTCCAGAGAGGTGGCCTCAGCACTCCTTATTTTCCCAAAGGCCCCTAGTTTTTGAATGGTCCAATTTTTTGTCCACGAGTGACCAGGGAAATAGAAGGTCCACACCAGCAGAGCCCCAAGTGCTGGAGTAAGGTCAAAATACTCCGAAATGGGACCCTGTTTCTCGGAGGCACCGTTCGTGACACCGTGACATGACATTCAGCCTGAGCACGGTAGCACACACCTTGGCTTGGGATCTATTGCAGGTTTGTATTTCCACTCCCTGAGCGATGGGTTCGTCACACTCCCTGTGCTCCATAAATGGAGGAGGTCACCGCAAGCTGAGTCCAAGGGCACATCTCCTAAATGCTCTAGATCAGGGTTCTCTGGATCTGATTCAGAATCGGACGTACCTTTTCCCATTTAGTGTCGACGACGCCTAACAATTTGGCAATTAGAAATTAATTGTGCTCGAGAGATATTGGCAATTATTCCGCCGTCATCTTCATCAGATGAATCTGCTCCGGACAAGTCACTCTCAATTGGCGGCTCCACAAACACATCCACTACTTCATCATCATCTAAATTCGTATCCAATTGTTCTTCAAGCAGTAACATCACGTCTTCAACAGTCAAACCCCTAAAACACACGAAAAAATAATGAAATCTTTGAAAAATTACATTTTATGTATAGTGAGATCTGCCGAAAGATCCATATGGAACCAAAAATCAAAACCTTAAATTCACAGTACTCGTTTGAATATAATAATGTTTATTTTTCTAACAAAATGTTTGTAAATAGGCAGATAATTTCATTCTCTACAAATCATTTTCAGGTTTGGAGAAAAAAATCAAATCAACTATATAAATTTAATGGATTACTTACTTCACATGTTTTGACATTTTGAAAAAATTGCACTTTTTTTCTAACTCAATAAAGACAAGTCTGTCCACGTCTGCACACACAAACGAACTGAACGCAACCAAGACAAAAGTGTTCATACATGCCTGTAGACTATATCGAACTGTATTTGACACCACTATTTTAACATATCGGCATGATGTGACTAAATGAATGCCAATACTTTTTCGAGTTCCATATGGAACCTTCGTCATGAATGGGTTAATAATTTTTGTTGTTTTATTTTATTGTTATTATTATTGTTCCTCGCTTCAACATCGATAGAGACGACGTGTTATAAAATTAATATTTCTGTAATCTTTAAGTCAGACCGTTCTTCGCTTAAATTTCTAAAACCACACTGTGTTTCATCACCATTATGAAATTCAAGTAAGTGTACAAAATACAGCAAAGTTAAAAGGGTTAGAACCAAAAGGCGCTAAGTAGGTGGTGACATTGGTTTCCATTCAAATCTACATGAAAAAACCCTTGACTCTGTGCAGAAACATGCGGTCCGTTTGAAAGATTCTTCTAACTTAACAAACGTATTGCAATCTTTAGAGCACAGGCGTCGGGTGGGAATGCTATCCTTGTTCTACCATTGCTCCGAGATGCTCCGAGGAACTACTGTCATTGATCCCTTCGTCATCGGTGCATAGTCGGGAAACAAGCCAAAAGCGCGCCCAACATAGTTGACATTTGTCACATGAGCTTCTTCGACTCGTTCTTGAGTTCGACAGAGATGAAATAATATTACATAAAATAATAACATATTATCCGATCATCTGAATAGGTATGCCACAAAATATAATAAATCAGAACATACCCTTGTTTCACAGTATTCCTTTCTTGCTGCGTTCCTGGGAACTTTACGTGCCTACGCATGATTAAGTTTATAGCCGACACTATTTCATGCATGTGTCTGCTAACCGTTTGTTGTGAAACGCTACAGTGGAAGTCGTTTCCCACAAGTTTCTGGTATGACCCTGTAGCTAGGAAAGACAATGTTGTTAGAACCTGAAACATAAAAAATATTTGTTCATATGAAGCAGATACTTAAGGAATGTGCTGTTAATTTTCAGGATTGAGGTTTGGCATTACTCGCAGTACTCACTTTCAGCTCCAAGGGCACTCCGGATGTTCTCCTAGGTACAGGGAGTAACGGCCTCAACTCGTCACACAACGCTTTGAAGAGGTCCTGCGACAGGCGGTAGTGAGCAATGAATAATGTTTCCGGAATGCTCATGGGTCTGACAGATCCCTCAACTGTCTTCTACGGGCTGCCTCTACCCTGTTCTCGCCCTCGCGTAAAATTCGCAAAACAAATTGCAGGCGAAAGTAACCTTCCATTGTGGCTAAAATATAACACATACATTATGAATAATATACAGACTCGTACCTATTTGGTACCTACATAGCATTCAAATTCAAATTTTCAACAGTATCCCTTTGCCCTTCGACGTTTGCAAAAGTTTCGCTTCGATCGAAATACGCACAAAACAATTAAATAACCCAAACTAAGAACCTATTTTGTGCAAATACATAGTTGTCAGCTGTAGGAATTGCTAAAACGAAGTGTAATTACGATAATAATTATGAATACGTGCCTAAAAGTACGGCAACCCGTTTGAGGTATCGTTTAATTCCAAATAAATCATATTACTTACCTTTTAAAACAAGAAATTCGAATAGGTATATTAATTTATAGAAATGTGTCATTAGACGAAACGTCAAAGGTTTCATAAAACGGAGGTCCTCCGACCCGGCTTGAGAAACCCGAAATTTATACGACTGAGTTTCACAAACAGCGACAGGGAGTATCAAAAATGACAATACGAGAACGAAACCGGGCGTCGCTGTGAGAAGCAAACACATACTTTTTTGTTTGTAACTTCCGGGTTTCCGACTGATAAAAAGTGTCAATTTTGCGAAACTGACAAACAACTGTCAAAATACGAGTGTGAAACACAGATATTGGCGGTTACGTAAGATAGAGAGTAGGCCCCCAGCTATTTACAGTTATTATTACTTAGGATGACTGTTTCACAGATTTCAAAATTCAGTTCTGTGAAAGTTCTATTCAAGTTTTATTATTATATCATTATGGGGCAGTTGTTTCACAGTATTTAATAGATTAATAGATTTTATGTTTCGCTCAAATTCTGTGAAACAACCCAACTAAGTCTAGGCATCATGAAATTGTACAAATCTTATGAACAAATGCCAATTTATCAGTATTGAAAATGAACTGAATAAGTAGGTATCATGTTTGTAAATTGTACGCATACAAGGTTTTAACTTATGTCAATAGATGTCAGTATCATATAAATTATAATGTTTTACTTTATATTTAATTCTTAAGATTATGGCAGTAATGTATTATAAATATACAATATTTTAAATTATCCCATTAATATTATTATATACATAGATATTGTTGGATTTTGATTGGTTCCTACCATCATGTCATTTATACACAGTACCTACTCATCTTTCCTATCCATCACCATCACTAGGTACTTAAATTATTTGAAAAATGGAACAGAAGATTGTGAAAATATTGAGTTCTTTGTTTTGAGTAGTGAAAAAATCTATGGTCAGAACCAGGACTGGTTTATTTATGGTTAGAATTCACAAAATTGCCGGTAAATTGGCTGTCGAAGAGCTTCGTTCTGCTTTAAAGTTGTGAATTATTAAAGTTTAACATCCTATCACTTTGATTAATTTGATTATTGACTTATTTACACATAACCGAATCGTTTGAAACAGTCTGAATGTTCGGCACTCTACTATGGATGACCATCTATTCTACACGATTCAGTAGAAGAGTCTGTTTTATATGGGGTCCACCTGAGCACCCCAGTCGCTCTTGATCATGTCAGCCGCCTTCTCGCCGATCATGAAGACTACGCTGTTAGTGTGCCCGGCCGGTATGACGGGCATCACGGAGGCGTCCACCACGCGCAATCCTGCCACGCCGTATACGCGTAGGCGGGGGTCTACCACGGCTCCAGGGTCGCTCGCGGGGCCCATCTTCACTGTCCCGGACTGGAAACAGACATTTTATTTCATCGACAAATATAAACAGGTATAAAAATGCTATAAACATAATCGTAATACTTTTAAAACATGCAAATTTAAAACGGAGCGCACTTATTAGACTAAAATAGCATCTATCACTACTGCATAGAGTTTAATCTTGCTTGATATATGGAAATGTTATTTCACAACACTATCAGTACAGAAATAACAGATATAAGTTCGGGAGGCCCAACCGTTATGAGCATGTCTATTCGGTAGGTATATATTTACACTATATAATGTCCACAAGTATCACAATAATTATTATTGTTGGGTTAGCTGATGTAGGATCAGTGGCGCAGCGAGAGGGGGGGGGGGGTATCCCCGGTTGCCACCCGATGGGGGTTGACACCACGGCCCGACGGGGGTGACACCCGACGACCCGAAGGATATTGTCACAAAAATATTGAACATGGTCTGTTATTTATGTTGAAATGGAAGAATTTTGTGTCTGACGGTCTTTTTATAGGCGAAAATAGCTTGTGTCTGAAATTCTCTAGCCCCCCCCTCCCAGAACGCTAGCTATGCCACTGTGTAGGATGTACCTATAACTATAAGCTACACTATTTGAACTTTGTTATTTTGTACACTAAGGACGGGCGTCGTACAGAAATTTAAATGCCACATTGTCATCAAGCAGCCATTCAACACCATTTTGTTTTTTGTCAGTTGAAAGGTCCCTATTAAACCGCGTGAAAATCTGTTGCGTAGTTTAAAAGGTCTATGCGCACATACATTTTGAGCGACTTCATTTTATACCATGTAATGATATTCTCCTTTTTGTTTTAGGGTTGTAACTAGAATAAAAACGGAGTTATAACCATTTCTGTGGGAAACAAGCTTATTGGACTTGACTGCTATTGTTATATTGTCGTGTAAACAAGCTTGGGGGTCGGAATGGTTAAAGACCGGCTGAATTTGGATGGCTTGTATTGAGGGCCGATGAATGAGAGTGAGACAGTTGTTGGGTGTGTGACTCACCATGTGACTGAGCGTGGAGGTGGTCTGCCGGATGGCGCACTCCCAGTACGGGTCGGACTGGAAGGGGTGCGCCTCGCAGCCGGGGTAGTGGCGTTGGTGCAGCGTTGCATTCAGTCTTCGGAAGCCGGATGTCTGGATCACAGCGACGGCCTAAGGAATTTTTTACATAAAAAAATTTTAGAATTTAAAAAATTTTAGAATCGAAAAAATTTTAGAATTTTTTTCCCATGCGAGGATTTATGAAATTTTAGAAGTTTTGTAAATTTTTTAATTTCTGAAATTTTTTGATTTTTATGTGAATGAAGTCGAAATCGCCGCCATTTATAATAACCCGCATCAATCATTATTGTTTTTTTTTTCTTATGTTAATATCTCACAAGAGTCCAAGCTGCTCCCATCTGGAGCCAGTGAGACAATGGCATCGCCGATTGGGGTATGTTGCGGGGCTGAAGATAGTGGGGAGGGAAAGGAGATGGGGAAGAGGAAGGTGGGGAAGTACCTGGCTATTCAGATCTGGTCACCAAACACATTTTGGAAATGTATTATATATTCTTTTAAATGAATTGATTGTGAAATAACACAAATAATTTTAATAAAATTTATTTACCCACCCCAGGATTCGATCCCGTGACTTTCGGATTACGAGTCATGAGCCTTACCCCTCGACGAATAACAGTGAATGTGAATCCGCCCTCAAGCCGTGGTGTTGTGTATATATGTGTATTTTTATTTGTGCTGAACTATTTATATGAACCTACTGAAAGACAATCATTTGATGTGAGAGCTGTGGACCATCAGAGGGCCTTGAGAAGCAGCCAAACGGACCGTGGGTAAGTTTATGGCACTCCCATATTTCCCTTTTCCTCACATATGCATTTAGGCAATTCAATATATACATATATAGTTATTTTTTCAAAACTATCAGGAATGTCCTTATTAAAAATGACTTAATCAAGATTTACATGGCTCTCTGCCAATCATTGTTAGAATACGGTATTATCGGATGGGGCAGTGCAAATAAAAACATACTAAATCCACTAATTAAAACTCAAAAAGCCATAATGAAAATTATACTGAAAGTTCCTGTAAGAACTAGTACTGACGAAATCTTCAACAATCTTAACATCATGCCAATTAAACAACTATATTCTAAAATGGAGGCGTCTACTAATATCTACAGGAATTCCAAAAACTAAAAAAATCGAACTAATATCTATTAGAATCAAAGTGTTGATGAATATCTACAGCTCAAACTGTTGACTAATATCTATGAGAACCAAAGTGTTGACGAATATCTACAGTACTGGCAGAGGTTGGATTTGCAATTATGTAAAGCATATGGGAATAACGTAATATTGCGTATGCAGTTTAAAAAACTTAATTTATGTAGTAAGTATGTATGTAAAAATCCCTGATATCGGACTATTGGATACATTTAGCTGATTAGTTCAACCTACGCTCTGTAGATATTAGTTCAACCTACGCTCTTTAGATATTAGTCAACACTCTGAAGTTCGTAGATATTAGTTCAACATATGAGCTGTAGATATTCATCCGACATACAGGCTGTAGATATTAGTAACTGGAGTCTTTTAAAACTATACTCATTTACATTCATAAGTACAAAACCCAAGAAATAACAACTAACACATACATTAGAAACACTAGATCTCATGGTCAAAAACATATCCAACAAGTAACTACTAACCCAACATTTGGGCAAAAAAGCTTCTTATATTATGGCATTAAACTCTACAATAAAATACCACTTTCACTCAAAAATCTCAACATTATAACATTTAAATTTCAAATAAAAAGCTGGATACTAAATACAGGGAGATCAGAAATAGAAAATATACTGAAATCAAATACAGACTAAAACCGAATCTAGTGAACTGAATTATAAAAAAAACACTATCTTATTTACTTTATAATTATTTAAAAAAAATACTACATGATATATGTTATGTCTAATTCATATTAATTTCTTATAATTAAATTATAATATGTAAAGGAAATCCACAGCATGGGAGATCCCAGTGAGGATATCATTATCTCTACTTGTTATTAAGAAATGAAGAAATAGTTGTTATTAATACCTCCCATAAAATTACTGGAAATTTAACTAATTATGAAGCGTAACCAAAGTATTTTATTACACAATCATCATCATCATCACTCTTGCCTTTACCACCCCTGGTGGGTCTTGGCCTCCTCAAGAGTCTTTCTCCACTCATCTCGGTTTTGTGCCAGCTGAGAGCCAGCTCTCTCCAGTTTAGAAGCTCCAAGGTTGATATATCTTTGAGGACGTTGTCGCTCCATCTTAATCTTGGCCTTCCCAGGCTCCTTCACCCTATCAGTCTTGAGTTCAGCAGGGACTTTGGTGCTCCGCATGACCCAGCCACCGAAGTCTTCCCAGTTTTATAAATTTTGTGACTTTTAGCTCCTTAAACAGATTATAGAGCTCATTGTTTTAACGTCTGCGCCAAAATCCATGTTTTAGAACCTGTCTGAAAATACACATTAAAATTTTCTTTTCAAAAACGTCCAGTGCTCGCTCAATCCTCTTAGTACTCACGTCTTAGCTGCGTACTAGAGCACTGGTCTAATAAGTGTTTTGTACACTAGTATTTTGGTGTTTCTGGACAGCAGTCTGGATTTTATCTGATTTTGTAGGTGGAAATAATTGCGATTTGCGTTCACTTTGCGCTTCTGGATCTCCTCTGTGGTATTATTTTCGTTTGTTATCAGGGAGCCTAGGTATGTGAATATTGGTATCGTTTCAAAATTTTAGCTTCCACATGAGAGAGTTGGGGTTTGTTGGGTGCATCCCACAGCCATGTATTTGATATTCTGCTGGTTTACTATGAGATCAATGTTTTTGGCCTAACTTTCAAGATTTATGAAAGCATCGAGAGTTTTCGCCATTATGCCGATATCATCAGCGTAACCCAATAGTTGCACAGAGTTGTCAAATATCATTACTCTTATCTCAATGCCTGAGTCACGAATACCTTTTTCTAAGACTATGTTGAATAAGAGGCGGGCCAATCCATCTCTTATTGTCTCACCCCGTGGGGCGCTTAAAAGGGCTCGAACAGATCACTGCCAACCCTGACTCTACACGTTACTGGGGACATTGTTAGTTTCACCAGATTGACCAGCTTACGCGGTATTCCAAACTTATTCATTGCGTGGTACAATGCGTTCCTATTTATCCTGTCATACGCTGCCTTGAAGTCTACAAAGTGGTGATGGCTTTCGACATTGTATTCTGACTTTTTGTTATTTATTTCACAATACCAAAGCAAAAATAATGATATTGACTAAATAAAAAAAATAATATAGCCACCTACTTATTTCGTATTTTGGTAGGAAACCAACGGCACTATAAATTTATGCATCAAAACATAATTTATCTACAAGTCACACCTACGTAATCAATTATTATCGTATAAATGTTTTCATTCGTGTTTCAACGAATTACGTCTGCTAAATCGTAAGATGAGTGTTCGAAATTAAATAGGCCACTTGCATCAAATTTTTTAAAATTTTTTTCCGGTTTAGGCAAATATTCTAAGACATTCTGTATTTTTTTTTTTTTTTTTTTATCGTATTTTTGAAACCCTGGGGATTTTTTGAAAATTTCAATCCGATAAATCAGACCATTTTTTATAAACCGGAAAGACGGGACATAATTTTATAGGTTTGAAAAAACGATAATTACATAGCCGAAAATCATTTTAAAAAAAAAGAACATTTTCCACACGAATGGCACAGGAGAATAACGAGGCATACCAAAAAAATTACATCTCATAAATATTTTTTTTCCTTGATCCATCTTATTGACCATAAATCATTATAATGAACAGCGTCTATATTACTAAATTCAATGTAATATACTTGTACTTGTAAATTATAATAATAATACGAATATTATAAAATTTAATTTTGTTAAAATCAGCACCATAATCATTATAGCTCTAAAACACGTACCGACATCATCTGCACGTTCTGAAGAGAACCCCGTAGATCAAAAATGATGTCAAAAAGTGAAACCAAATGATAAGTTCGCAGAGAACAAACAATAAATCTAGTGAACGAATTCAAAAATTCGTCTGAAATCAAAGTGATGCCATATAAAAAAATAAATCAGTGTGGAATTTTAAAAAAATAATAGGAACATTTTCGGAGACGGGACATTTTCATGTAGTGGCGTCACAAGCCTAAATAATGGATTTATTTATTTAAAAATAACAAAAACTGTACATTTCTATACAATTTTACTAACATTTTCTTAATCTTAGTAAAAAGATCTATCCACATGATTTTTTCCAAGTCGTTATGAAATCAATGCAAGTGGCCTATTATGCGGCTCCCACTCGGACCATCTCGTTTTAATTTCCTTATTACTTAAATATTTACTTATTACTTAAATGTTGACAAGAATTGATTACAATTATTATAGGAAATGGTGATGCTCTTATGTTCAAGGCTAGGTCAGTTGACAATGATTAATTGCTTTTTTTTTTTTTTTTTTTCTTTACATGAACTCCACACAGGAGGCCCTGAGGAAAATAATTTCCCTCAGGGCCTATGTCATCTTTGGGGATGCTGTGTGGAGGGTTTTTTTTAAGGAAAGGAAGGAGAGGAGAGTTCTGGGAAGGAAAAGGGTTTAAGGGGTGGGTAGGAATCTGGGGTTCAGTATGTCCTGGTCATCCGCCTTTAAGACCTAGACAAACCTCACTCCATGAACCCGGGCACCCCTGCTAAATCACCAAACGTAGCGAACCACTTGGGGTGACCTATGGCAGAGGTGTTGGTTATCCAATAAAGTTTCCCGGGGCGGCGGTACCCATTCCCGTTTAATTAAGTATTTGAACAATTATCAAGCAGTGGCCTTCAATGTTCAATTTCGCAAAATAAATAAAATGAGGTGCAGATAATTAGAGATTACATCTATACATATTTTAAATTAAAGTCCTCCGCCACGTCTGTCTGTCTATCTGTTTGTGATAAACTCAAAAACTATTGAACGGATTTTCATGCAGTTTTCACTAATAGATAGAGTGATTCATGGGGAAGGTTTGGGTATATAATTTGTCAAGGTTTTGTGTAAATTGGTTGAATGAGGATGTCTGTAAATTGAATGTATGAGAATGTCTGTATGTGGTGGACGAGCGGGCTGGCAAGCGGGCAGTATGGATTTGATTTGTATGCAAATTAACAGATGGCGGTGTGAGTTAATTTATTGTGGTTATAAATGCTGGGTAATCATCCAGTAGATGGCATTGTGTTTCGTTAGCCATGGCAAAGCGTGGCCGGGTCAGCTAGTTAAAATTAAAATCCTCCGCCGCGTCTGTCTGTCTATTCACGATAAACTCAAAAACTGCTGAACGGATTTTCATGCGGTTTTCACCAAGAGTGATTCATGAGGAAGGTTTAGGTATAATATAATTTGTCAAGGTTTTGGTAAACCGATTGAAATATATAATATACAAAGGAGAATGTCTGTACGTGGTGGATGAGCGGACTGGCAAGCGGATGGTGTGGATTTTTGTGGATTTGTATGCAAATCACGGACATATGAATATATCTGGACCTGCCCTAAGTAATAAAAACGTATTATTTCCCCCTCCACATGGCGCCGGCTGTAGCTCCTCCTTGGAACCGGCTCGCTCCATGGGGAGGGGATATAGCCTCGCTTGAATCTAAAATGTGTGACGTCATCATTCTTGCCGTGAACAGCGAGAAGCTGACATCCATACATTTAACGAAATAACGGCAGCTTGTGCTATACAAATTATACTTCCGTATAGCAGTTTGTGCTATACGAAAGGGCAACACTGCTTGCAACTCAAAGTAACCAAATATTTTGTTCTACAAAAAGTTTCAAAAATCAATATCTAGATTGTGTTTTTCACACAAAAACTAAGTGTATCACATTAAAAAAGTGGATCGTTTTCCAATTTTAAAATAATCACAGTGAGAACAGATATACTATAACAGTGAGTTTAAAAACAAAATCCTGAAATTAGCATGACAATCGACAATAGATGGCGGTAAATACACCAATTTAAAGAAATACTACCTACCGATATTCATTAACAGATGGCAGTGGATATATAAAATTATTTATTTATTAAAGTTATTTGAATTTGAAAAATGGAAAAGGGAAATAAAACACCCAGAGTAAAAAATTCGGACCCGTTCACGAAATCTTTTATGACCCCAAGATCCCCAACTGAACAAGAGGACGATAATTTATCGTCTGATTCGGAAAATAATATAAATGATGACGAAGAAAAGTCTATATTGATAGAGACAAATCAAGTGAGTAACGCACTTACTAACTCGAGAATCATAATTAATTCCATGAAGACAACCCTCTCAGAAAGTAAAGGAAAAATTTCCATGGGCCAAAAAGAAAAAATTAATGAAGGAATGGATAATTTATTTAACATTATAGCTCATTTAGTGGCAGAAAATAATGAAATGAAGGGCGAATTAAAAATTCTCCGACCACTCACAAAAATAGTTACCCATAATTTTAATGAAATGAAAAAAATAATGCAGGAAAATAAATCGCTTTTCAATAATATGAACACAAAAAATGAAGAAATTAAAAAAGACATAAGAAAAATAATAGTACCTGAAACTTATGCGGAAAAGGTAAAAAAACATGAGCCGATTGTAATCATAAAACCAAAAAAGAAAAATCAAGAAAATATTGAAACAAAAAACGAAATTAAAGGAAATATTGATCCAGTAAACTTTGGAGTAACTGGAATGAGAAATTTTAAGGATGGAGGGGTAATAATGGAATTCAAAAATTCCACCGATATAAAAAAAATTCAGGATGAGGTGACTGGACTGATAGGAGACAAATATGATGTGAAAATCCCACAAGAAAAAAAACCATCTGTTAAAATTATTGGCTTAACTGAAAAATATTCTTTTGAAGAGATAGAAATAAAAATAAAACGACAAAATGAATTTATTTTTGAAGAAAACGCCAAAATAAAAGTAACATTTGTAAAAGAAACAAAAAATATAAGAAATCAAACCAGCTACACCGTATATGCTGATGTTGATGGAAAGACATACAACAAGATGTTAAAGGAACAAAAAATAAATATCGGATGGGACCGATGCAGGGTCTTTGACAATTTAAATATCATGAGATGTTTTAAATGTAATGGTTTTAATCATAAGGCTGTAGATTGCAGAAACCTAAAATCTTGCCCAAAATGCGCCAAACATCACGATTTAAAAGAGTGCACCGATGAAAATATTCAGTGTGTAAATTGTATTATGACAAATAACAGATTAGGTTTAAAAATAAATAGTAGTCACTCAGCCATGAGCAGAGAATGCCCGATTTATAAACGAAAATTGGAAGCGAAAATGAGCAGGATCTCTTTTTTATAAAAAAAGTTTACGAGAAAAATGAAATAATATACCTAAATGTACAAAGCATCATTGCACATTACGAAGAGGTCCAAATACTTTTAGAAGAGAAGAAACCATTTATGCTAATGATGAGCGAAACACATGTGACAGAAGATATTCAAGATAATGAAATAAAATTTGAAAATTATAATACCATCCGTTGTAACTCACATAGTCGACACACAGGAGGAGTGATGATTCTCTTAAGTAAGAAATACCCGTATGAAGTAATATCAAATCAGCAATTTGAAAAACTTTGTTGGATCTTAGCCATCACCATTAAAACAGGAAACAAGAAAGGTACATATACTGTTATTTATAGATCGCCAAATACAAGTAAGTGCGACTTTTTAACATATTTTCAAAAATGGTGTATGGAAAATTTACAAGACGAAAATGTAAACATTATAGCTGGAGATTTTAATATAAATGTCAAAGCAAAGGCAGACATATACACAAAAAAATTGAAATATATTATTCAAGCTGCAGGGATGAAACAACTGGTTAAAGATTTTACACGAATTACCAAAACCTCGAAAACAGTGATTGATCTTGTAATCTCAAATAAATTCAACTTAAATATTAATATACTAGATAATCCTAAAATTACCGACCATAACATCATTCAGATTCTATTAAATGACAGAGAAAAATACAACTCCAGCAAAGAAACAAAAGTAATAACTTTTAAAAATTACAAAAAATATGATAAAGAGATTTTCATTCAGACCTTGGAGGCTATTAATTGGAATGAAATAAATCAAATGGAATATAACAAAAAAGCGGACCAGATGATATTAAACTTAAAAAAATCTATTGATGAAGTAGTCCCAGAACAGAAGATACATAAAATAAATAATAATAAGTGGTACACAAAAGAACTACGCAAAATGCAGCACGATAGAGATACATTTTACAAAAGAGCACGCCTTACTAATAATACTATGGATTGGGATAACTACAAAAAAGCGAGAAACGAATACTCCAAAGACATAAAAAGAACGCATAATGAGTACATAAAAAATAAAATTAACTCAGAAGAAGGGGATCCCAAAAAAATTTGGAAAAGCATAAAAGAATTAGTACATGGCGAAAACAAAGACGACATAAAAATTGTAAACTTCCCAAAAGAGATAAACGAAGAAAACATGGCTAATAGCTTTAATAAATATTTTATTGAAAGCATCACTCAAATCAACAAATTAATACCCAACATTGTTGCTAACCCCATAAATGAAAATAACGACTCAAACAAAGAATTATTGGTCTTCAGAAGAATAAATGCAGAATATTTATTTAAAGTCTTAAATGAAATTAAATCAAAGAATAGTTCAGATGGATTAACTATTAGTATAATAAGGGATGCTTTTCCAGTAATTGGATCTACACTATTAAATATTATTAATGAGACGATTGAAGAAGGAAAATTTCCACAGTCATGGAAACAATCTACCATTATACCGGTTCCGAAGGTTAAAAATACCAGAAAATGTGAAGAATTTCGACCAATCAACACCTTACCAAAATATGAGCAGATTCTTGAAGTGATAATAAAAGAACAAATTTTACAATACCTAGATAAACACAATATTCTATGCCAAGAGCAATCAGGATTCAGATCTAATAACTCGTGTGAAACAGCATTAAACGTAATTGTCGAAGAATGGAAGGAAGGAATGAATAGTAATAAATTTATCTTAGCAATATTTTTAGACTTTCAAAGGGCATTCGAAACTATAGATCGAGAAATCTTAATAAGAAAACTTAAAGAAATTGGTTTCTCATCTATAGCCATTAAATTAATAGAAGAGTATTTGAAAGACAGAAAACAGGTAACAAAAATAAATAATCAATTCTCAAAACCAATGGAAAATAAATTAGGAGTACCGCAGGGATCAGTCCTTGGACCCCTATTGTTCATACTCTATTAATATAGATTAGTATTGTTCATACTCTATTAATATAGATTATTAATATAATATAGTCCACACTTCAACTACTGTTCAAGTATCCTTTTCCTTTGTAATGAAAGAGAACAGAATAAATTTCAAATTCTCCAAAACAGAGCAATGCGAATAATACTCCGAAGAAATAGATTTTCAAAAATAATTAAAATGCTAAAGGAACTTAATTGGTTAACAGTGAAACAAATACTGACCTTGAACACGTTGATATTTATTCACAAAATATTAAACAACATGTTACCAAAATACTTCACAAATAAAATCGTATACAATAAGGACATTCACAGACATTACACAAGGACTTGCAAGGAAATAAGATTAAACAAAAAGGACAAAACGAATACGCAAAACAGTCTGCTGTACAAAGGAATTAAGTTATATAACACACTACCAGAAACTCTTAAGTCCTCACCAATTGAAAAGTTCAAGATGGATTGTAGGAGCTACATAAAACAAAAACAAAAAATTTTGTGATTTCAAAAATTTTGTGAATTTAAAATATTATAATTTAAAAAAAAAAAAAAAAACTGCAATATGAAATATTATAATCAATTAGAAATTTGTAAACTTAAATGTACAAATTACTAAAATAAAATTCAAATAAAAAAAAAAAAAAAAAAAAAAAACAATATATCTACATATCAATATGCACATAGCGAATGTGGGCGGTACTCCAATGTGCTCGTCGCTGGTTACAGGGGTAAGTAAATTATGAAACATTTGTAAAAGTGTTTTAACTAAACACGGCAAGAAAATATTGATATGTGTATTGGCGCGAGTCTTTTTGGGGCGAGCATTTGGCCTTAGCAAATATGTTTTGAACGTGGCAAGCAATTCGCGCTCCCATGTTAAAAGGTCTATTCATTCAAAGCAGATTTTGCTTTTAAGAACTAAATGGTGATATTGTAATGCGAGATGCCTATATACTGTCAGATTGATTGTTCAACGAATGACAGTCATCTTTCCCCTCTTGCTCTCCATAGTTTGGTTTTACCCCTCATCTGTAACTGCTTGTCTATCCATTTGGATGTCTATGATGCAAATCTACACTTTAATGCCGAGGTTGATAAAATTTTCCACATGTGATCTTCAAAACAAGAGGAAGGTCACTGTCTACATTTCATTTCGTAAACTCTTTGTATTGGCCGGGCATCGCCGGGGACTTCAGCCAGTATTGTATAAAATCATGAACCTGAAATCCCTGGACAGAGCATTAGTGCGATTTTGAACTGCTCTGTAAAACCGTTATCTTACTTTCGATCTTTACTTTTCTGCACGGCAGCCTGAAGTAGCGCGCTTCGAAGTGTCCTTCATTTGAGAAGTATTGTTCATCAGAGAAAACCACAGTACCTACATGACATATACTTACCATTTTGGCTCCCTCCACCAGCGTGTCGAGGTCTCGCCTGTCTGCGAGGTAGTTGGGCTGCATCATGGGCCAGACGTAAGGGTTAGCGGAGCGCAGACTGAGGCGGCCTCGGGAGCGCGGTCTCAGCAGTATGGGGTTGATCCCGAAGGCCTCGCGGTCACGGATGTCTCCGTACAGACGGTCCGTGAACTCGGAGGTTATACCTGAAAACGGTTGAACAACTGTCATTAGTTGACTGAGTGTATCATTTGCATTTCATCTATATATGAACATTTGTTCGTTACTTTCCGGTTCCGGTTCAAAATGGTGGCCGTGTTGGATACTACCGTTTCCGGCAGAGTTTGCACAATAGGCCACTTGCATCACATTTTTTTATTTTTTTTCCGGTTTAGGCAAATATTCTAAGACATTCTGTATTTTTTTTTTTAATCGTATTTTTGAAACCCTGGGGATTTTTTGAAAATTTCAAACCGAAAATCAGACCATTTTTTATAAACCGGAAAGACGGGACATAATTTTATAGGTGTGAAAAAACGATAATTACATAGCCGAAAATCATTTAAAAAAAAGAACGTTTTCCACACGAATGGCACAGTAGAATATCGAGGCATACCAAAAATATTACATCTCATAAATATTTTTTTCCTTGATCCATCTTAATGATCATAAATCATCATAATGTACAGCGTCTATATTACTAAATTCAATGAAATATACTTGAACTTGTAAATTGTAATAATAATAAGAATATTATAAAATTTTATTTTGTTAAAATCAGCACCATAATCATTATACCTCTAAAACATGTACCGACATCATCTTCACGTTCTGAAGAGAACCCCGTACCCATTAATTGTACGGGGTTCTCTTCAAAACATCTGTCAAAAAATCAAACCAAATGATAAGTTCGCAGAGAACAAACAATAAATCTAGTGAACGAATTCAAAAATTCGCCTGAAATCAAAGTGATGCCATATAAAAAAATAAATCAGTGTGGAATTTTATCAAATTAATAGGAACATTTTCGGCGACGGGACATTTTCATGTAGTGACGTCACGAGCCCAAATAATGGATTTATTTATTTAAAAATAAAAAAAACTGTACGTTTCTAAAAATTTTTACTAACATTTTCGTAATCTTAGTAATAAACTCTATCCACACGATTTTTTCCAAGTCGTTATGAAGTCCATGCAAGTGGCCTATTGTGTTTCCTATTAAGAGCTGTCTGTTGGAATAATCAATATTGGGATTGTAGTTGATACTTACCTAACGCCCAGAAGAAAAAAAAAAATTATCGTCAAAGGTGGTGACATTTCATTACACATTTTTTTTACATTTCGTGTATAATATACAGAAAAAATATTTTAAAGGTTTAGATAACAAAAAATTAATAAAACACATTTTTTTTAACAATGGCTCCGCTCTGAAAAAAAATTCCTCAGGGCCTGTCATCTTTGGGGCTGCTGTGTGGAGGATCATATTAAGGAAAGGAAGGAGAGAACGTTTTGGGAAGGCAAAAATGTATGGGGGGTAAGTGGGAATCTTGAGGTCAGCATGTCTAGAAGTGACGGACGTATGAATCCATGCCAGGTCTAGGTTAGTGCTACCTTAATCAGTCTCTCCCGATCCGGCCCGCCACGCAGTAGGTGGGCAAACGCATTCGCCACCAGGATCTAGTCAAAACTTACCTACCCTACGAACCTGGGCACATATCAGTCATACAAGTCACCAAACGTGGCAAACCTCTTGGGGTGATCTATGGCAGGGGTGTTGGTTATCCAATAAATGGTTCCCGGGGCGGCGGTACCCATACCCGCTTCCCAAATTGGTACTATATTGATGCATAGGTATACATGTATAATATATGAGTAGATACCAAAATAATTTTTATTAATCATTAGTTTTTTATTTGAAATGTGTATTTCCTGTGATAATTTTTTTGACAGATTTACCTGTCAGGTCAATTCCAACAACTTTGCACCAGTTTGCACGCCCATTTTTTTTTTTACATTAGCTCCACACAGGAGGCCTTGAGGAAAATAATTCCCCTCAGGACCCATATCATCTTTGGGAAAACGGGTGTTAGGGGTGGGTAGGAATCTGGGGGTCAGTGTGTCCAGGAGTGACGGACGTATGAATCCATTCCTTCCACTGCAGGGCAAGGCGATGTCCCGAGAGAGTACGGATGGAGAAAGGAACTCCCTCAACCACTCTCTCTCTCGATCCGGCCTGCCATGCGGCTGGTGGGCAGATGCATCTACCGCCAAGACCCGGACAAACCTCAGGCATCAGTGGCGGTCTTTGAGTTTTCAATGAGCTAGAGTGCTAAGATTGAAAAATACGACATTAGGTACTAATGTTGTTGTAGATGAAAATGATTTTTTTTTTCAAAAATTTCAATTTTTTGTATGAAGATCTTTCAGTATATGGATGCGGCGCATCCCTCGACTGAAATAATATTGAAGATCTTCCCCTCTTGACTCCGAATAAATTTCATTTGTTTAATTTGTGTTATTTCACAATTTATTCATTTAAAAATAATATACAGTATATTTGCGGCACGTTCCAGAGTGGAAGATACTATCAATATCGCCCTGGTGTAAAACCACCATTCAGAATTGAAACGTTGCTTGAAATGGCATTAGCCTTGTTTGGTGACCAGATCTGATTAGCCAGGTACTTCCCCACCTTCCTATTCCCTATCTCCTTCCCTCCCCACTACCTTCAGCCTCACAACATACCCCAATTGGGGATGCCATAGTCTCACTGGATACGGACAGGAGCAGCTGAGACTCTTGTGAGGTATCGCTATACAAAAAAAAAACAAAATATTGATGTTTTCTATGTCGCTGGCTTCCTGGTGTCACTATATATGGCATATTTAAGAGGAAACCGGGCGGTGTTTCGTCCATACAAGCGTACTCCCCAATTTCCTCTCTGGATTTTGACTCCACTGCAAATATTTTTTAATATACCTAACATAGAAATCGATCACTAGCGTGTCGGTACGTTTTACTGTTTTTAACATGGACATATGAATATTACTAGACCTGCCCTAGGTGATAAAAGCGTATTATTGATGTATTTATTCCTAAACAAGCAGACGGTTTGTCCGAGTTTATTATTCGACAATCCAACCTATCAATAGTGGCTATAAATCGGAAAAGTTAGCAGAGTTTTCTACATATTGCGAGTATTTATTTGTTTATTCATCAAACAGTATTAATAGCCTTGCGTCTGCGTACACACTCGATTCACAAATAGATACAAACGGAAGTGCTGCAATCTATATTATCAATGTGCTAAAAAAGCTACTTTTGTAATACGGTTTCGAATTTAAGAATTTGTCAAAGGTTGGCGCCACTTACGTTAGCAGTTCAAGGACGTATCCCCCCATAGGTATAAGTACTACGGATTCATAGAATTTATGTATTCTCCGGATATGGAAAGATTGACGGTAATACTTGACGAGTTGCGATTTTTTTTTTTTTTTTACAGTGAATACCGCACAAGAATCTCAACTGCTCCCGTCTGGAGCCAGTGAGACTATGGCATCCCCAATTGGGGTATGTTGTGAGGCTGAAGGTAGTGGGGAGGGGAAGGAGGTTGGGAAGAGGAAGGTTGGGAAGTACCTGGCTATTCAGATCTGGTCACTAAACACGGCTAAAGCCATTTTCAAGCAACGTTTCAATTCTGAATGGTGGTCTTACACCAGGGCGATACTAATAGTATCTTCCACTCTGGAACATGCCGCAAATATACTATATATTATTTTAAATGAATTAATTGTGAAATAACACAAATTAATCAAATAAAATTTATTTGCGCATGCCGGGTTCGAACCCGCGACCTCCGGAATGTGAGTCAAGAGTCTTAGCCACTGGACTACGGAGGTCGTCGAATAATAGTATCATGCGGCTATGTATTACATATGACGCCATTGCCTGTCGCGGTTACTTTGTGCCGGTGACTAGCTGTCACTGGATCACAGTGAATCTGAGGAACCAGCTATCGGATTTATAAAATGGTCACCAACACCCAAACTGGGCGAAGCTGAACTAAAAGCCGCCCGCAGGGCCTAGCAGCAAAAACATGCGGAGCGGGTTTTTAACTGCTAGTTAATATAATGAGGAACTCCAGCGAAAAATATTATGGCTTTAAAAAAATATGTTCATATAGACCAATAAACGCTGATTCTGAATATATAAATTCTATTAAATAATATTAAGAGGTAATACCACCGGTGCGAAATCTCGACGGTAGGTATTTTCAAAAATTATCGCTGTCGCACCGCGCTCGAAAAAGAACTAGCTCTCGATGTGTGGGTGACCACGTGAGTGTTTGGCTAGTACACCTTCTCGCCCCCTCTGCGTCTCTTGCCTACCGTCTTACCCCTCCACAGTCCACTCATGCTTGTAGCTTGTAGCCTCAGGTTTGGACAAGGCATGTTTCGACTTATTTAGGATGTACCGCTCTCCATAGACAGAAAGAGGGCGCATTATTTTTAAACGCACGAGGTTTACTATGCCGGTCATTTGTAACAATGTCTTCTGTTCACGCTTCGATCAAATACTCACACATCTATAGTAGCATCGCGTAGTAGATATGTGAGTGTGTGAAGCTCGTGTGTACGTTTTCGCGCGGTAATGCTGAGTCTTGTGTGTTTGTCGCCTTACCGGGTGTGACCAAGTAGGTGGCAAGAAATAAAATAAAACTCGAAAATAATAGAAAATGTCATGAGTAAACGCTGCAACTTTTCCTACAGTGTTTTGTTATAACCATGCACATGGCATCTTTTCAAAGATAGATTTTTTTATTTTTTTTATTTATTCATTGCATCGTTAATTATTAGGGAACGTACCTATACTACGTGATCTCTTCGGGGGGGGGGGGGTCTTCAAAATGTCACGCTTGGTACAAATGAGCGGCGGTTTGCTAAGGATTTTGGTCACCGGGGGGACGGGGGTTAAAAATTGCAAAAAATTGGTCACGTAGTATGGGTACGTTCCCTAACATAAGTTGAGGATTTTTCGACCACCATGCTAGGTACATGCCCGTGTTGTGGTGGTCAACAAGTATCAGATTGTTACAGGGTTTTGTTATAATATCTACTCTTCCAAATAAATCGCGTTGCAACATGAGCGCTTCAGACAGGTGGCTTCTTGCTGATTAGCGCATCTTCAATCGCGTCTTGACTTGAGCGTGTGTATAGACTGGTGTCTGCCTGCTAGAGTTCATTATTTCCTGCACCAAATAAGTCAAGTAGAGTCGGGACTTGAACGTAAGTATTCCTATATAATAGATGTCTTCTGCGCTCATCATTCATTTATATTGTTATACTACAAGTAAAGCATCACGCATGCTGTACCTATTGGTTAAGTAATTTGAAACAACAAAGTTGCGAGAATATCAGAGAGATAAATATAAGTTTTGTTCTGATCCCAATGTTTGTGGTTGTTTAGAGATCGATTTCACCATTAGCTGCATCACTCCAATATTTTGTCACGAATTACACAGTTAGGATATCGGTGAGTACCTACCTACTAAACTATTCATAAATTTATGATGAATGTCAGTGTGAAAAGTGTATACTTACCCCTCTATACAGGGTCTTACTAAAATATTTTATAATGTATGTAGATTACCGACATATTACGTATTATTTTACTAGAACTCTATGTAGGTTAGTAGTTTTAAAGTTTTCACTGTATTAGCGTTTATAAATATGCAGTCAAACCAACTAGATCGAATTATTATATATATATGATTATTCTCTATGATACATTAGTTATTATTGAAAATTAGTATTAACCTCTCAGGCCTCGGGCCTGTTTTTCGAAAAGTAAAAATATTTCCACTTTCCAATAAATTCCAAATAACTTTAATATTTGCGAACGCATCCGAAAACTAAAAACCGCTTTTGAAAGATGATGAAATACGCTTTCAAATTGCATAATTCGAAATAAACATATAATTTTTTTATTTTTATTAATAATAAAAAATGTTTAAAAATAGCCCACCTTACGTTTTTTCTAATTAAAATTACGACAACAAAAAGATAAAAGCACGTACATATTTTATAAGACAATTAAATCTAAATGGATTTATTGTGTTGTGTGTATTATACGTGTGAGTTGACATGTTTGTAAAAAATAATGTTTAAAACGTTAGATATATCGCTTGCTGAGGTTTGATTTGTACTCCTGTATTTTTGAGTTTCTTTAAGCAGTAAATACAAAAAAGGATGTGTTAGTTCGTTCAAAATTCAACCAAAAATGTTGGTCTTTTACCTATAGATAGATTAACCTACATATTTTTTTAAATATTTATTACAGTCAGTTTGAAATAAAGGAAACAAATATATAATATTTTTAAACTTCAAAACTTTTTATTTTTATTTTCAACTTTATAAATAAAACCTTAATTTGTAATATTTAATTACACGAAGACAATATTAGCGGAACTCGACATAGATTGTCTCCAGCTTTTCAATTGAGTTTCGCTAATATAGTCTTCATTTAATTCAAAACTTTTATTTCTCAGTACGTGTTTTTGTGGACTTAGTACAAACCAATCCTGAGCAAACGATATGCATTATAAATGTATGTAAATGTCTGCAAAAACCCTACGGGCGTGTAATAAAAAGTAAACATAATTAAATAAATGTTACCGTCAACTCACTTTTTTTTCGCTTCATGTCAAAAAATTAACACAAAATTCCCAGTTTCTTATTTTTTTTTCAAATATTAATCGGAAGCTTTGGTTTCATAAAAGGTTATAATTATTTTGTTTTAAGTTTTAATTATGTTCTGGTTGTTTTCTCTTTCTAACAGATCATTTTTCTAACCATGGTAGTAAGGGAGACACAACGATTTCTATGAGACCTATATGAGTTATTTCAAAAAGCAAACAAATTAGCCTAAGTAATGTGCAAGTACTACACAATTCGCGCCTCGGTTCACAATTTTATACGCAGCATAAGATCCTCGTATGTGTGTGATATAAAATCAGCTACTATTATCTAACTTCTACTAAAAAAATGTGATATCTTTTTCTTACAGATAAATAATGGGTAAAAGAAATGGAAACAAAGCTCGTTTATTTTCGTCTACTAGACGAAAAAAACCGATTATTATTATCAAACGACAGATTCATGTTGCACCGCGTTCGATCTCTAGGTAAGTACGAGAAATATAGTTTTCCTGTTTTCCTCTCACTACTGAACCCTCCTAATGGTTTATGTTATGAGAAGCCTGTATGTAGCATGCGTAACCGAGACTTGGAAAAGAACAGAAGATATAAAGCATTACATTTTGATGAGAACAAATGGGCTCAATTGATTCCTTCGCGTATGGAACTCGAAAAAATTCTGTCTTAGTACAACGAAAATAAGTAATTTAATTATTATTACTTTTTATTTACAGGGATATGGATGTCATCAACGATGCTGCTAGAAACTTAGATACATCTTCACAAATGCGTGAACCTTCGAGGGATGAATCATTTTCTCCAAATATAGAAGAAAACGCAAGTTCTTCATCGCCAACAACGCTTGATGATTTTCTGTTGAAACCAGACCATATTGATGAAACCCATATTCACGAAGGTCGCAGAATTGTTGATATAAAATATTTGTTTTCAGAAATTTCAAATATAAAGCACGAACACACCAACTGCACATTTTCCGATTTAAAATTTGTGAAGGAACGACGAAATGGTTTTCTAAGCCAATATGTTTTCGAGTGCAAAATGTGCAAGAAAATAGAATATGTACATTCCGAAGACCCGAAACTGAAAGTGTCCGTAAATACTGCTGTCGTCGAAGGAGTAGTATGTACAGGAAATGGATATTCACAATGGAACGAAATTTGTGGGGTATTGAATATGCCAAATATGAATCCTTCAACTTACAAGAACATAGAACAATGTTTAGCGCTAACACTTGAAGAATGTGCCTTAGAAGAAATGATCGCAGCTGGTGAAGAAGAAAAAAGGCTTGCAATTTTAAATGGTGACGTAGACGAGGGAGGGTACCCTTTGGTGACGGTAGTTGCAGATGGTTCTTGGGCAAAGAGATCATATAAAAGTGGATTTAGCTCCTCATCTGGTGCGGGATGCATAGTTGGACTGCGAACTAAAAAGGTTTTATTTCTGGGAGTGCGAAACTCGTACTGCTGCATATGTGCTAGAGCTACAAAACTACAAGTAGAAGCATCTGAGCATAGGTGCTTCAAAAACTGGCGTGACAGTGCTAATGCCATGGAAGCCCACATTATAGCAGAAGGGTTCTCGAGAAGCATTGAAATGCATGGATTGAAATTCAATAAACTAATTGGAGATGGCGACTCCAGCATCATGAAAAAAATTTTGCAGCAAATGCCATATGGGCCGAACTTCATAGTACAAAAAATAGAGTGCAAAAATCACTTACTTCGCAATTTTTGCAACAAAATAAAAGCACTTGGAAAAAAAACCAACAACGCTAAAGGCTTTGTACCAGTTCAAATAAGGAAAAAGGTTGAAGCAAACGTTTTACGAATGAGAAAAGCTATAGTTGGAGCAGTAAATTACAGAAAAGAGCAAGAAAACACGCCACAAAGTGATAAAGTAAAAAATCTGAAAATGGACATAAAAAATGCCGCAAACCATGTTTTTGGTGATCATACAAAATGTTCGTCATACTATTGCAAGTCGGAGAAGTACACTAATGATCCAAATTTACTAAGCGATCTTCAAGATTGTGGAATATGGACTGATATTCAACAATTATTGTCGTCTCTAATAGCAAATGCGGAAAGTCTTATTATTAACGTGACAAATAACACTGTGGAGCAATTCAAAAACGTTATTGCCAAATTTATAGGCGGAAAAAGAGTAAATTTTACAAAAAGGGGATCATACCAAGCAAGATGTTTTGGAGCAGTAACTTCGTGGAATAGTGAAATGGCAACCCATTCCCGAATACAAAAAAAAATCCAAGGCCACAGTCCTGGCAGCTACACGAAGCATTTTATCGAAAGAAAACGACGTTCGAAGGAGACAACACAGAGGTGTCGAAAAAGAAAACTAAGGTATAATGAAAACACGACAGAAAAGAGAAAAAAAGTTACAGGGCCTGATGAAAATTATGGTTAATTGGAATTAGAACCAGATATGCCACCTGAATTATTTGAAACGAAAAAAGAGGAATTTCTCAAAGAATTATCTCCATCGAATAAGGAAAAACTCGAACGGAATACGGTGGGCCAAAGCAATAATAATTTGTGGTTAATTGAAAGGCGTAAGAGGCTAACAGCTTCTAACTTTGGACAAATATGTAAGTTACGGCCAAAAACTTCAGTTACGAGAGTATTAAACTCGTTACTGTACTCGCCATTTAAAGGAAATACGGCCACAAATTATGGGAAAGAAAATGAAAACCAAGCAATTGAGCAATTTACAAAAGAAACAAAATTAGAGGTATTCGCCTGTGGACTATTTGTCGATGAAAACAAAAACTTTTTAGCGGCAAGTCCGGATGGCCTTATTGAAGTGAAATGCCCATATAGAATAGCAAATATGTCACCAGAAGAAGGAATTGAACAAAAAAAATTGATTACTGTAAAATTGAAGACAATGCTTTAACATTAAAAAGGAATCACAATTACTTCTACCAAGTCCAAGGCCAGTTACACGTTACTCGTCGTAAATACTGTTATTTTGTCGTGTGGAGTCCTAAAGGTTTGCTGTATGAAAAAAATGAAAGGGACGATTCAATCTGGCAAAAAATTGAACCACTGTTAGAAAACTTCTACCTCCAATGCCTTTTACCAGAAATAATTGACGGTCGCATACCAAGAAATTTACCAGCGAGAGAAAGATATAAATCATAAATTGTTTAAAATTCATTGTCTAGTTGTAAAAAATTAAAAATTTTGTACAATAAAGCGTTTACAAACAAAAAATTTCAATTAATCACTGAAGGCAATGTAAGCGACTCTCAACCGAAAATTTGAAACAGATTTTTTTTTTAAACATAAACCCCACATTGGAGGCACCGAGGAAAAATAATCGCTCAGGGACTTTGTTGGAGAAGTTGTTGGACATCATTGGAGAAGCTGTGTGGAGGGTATTTTTAGGATAAGGAAGGAAAGGAAGTTCTGGGTAGGGAAAAGGTAGGTAAAAGTATGAAATGATGGTGGAGAGTCCGGCTGTAGAGATCAAAAGATCTCCCTCTTCCAGTTTCTCCCAATCCGGCCCGCCACGCAGTAAGTGGACAAAATTATCCGCCACCAAAACCCATGCAGACCTCACCCGTAAACCCGGGAACCCAGGCTCAGTCACCAAACATAGCGGACCACTTGGGGTGAACAAGTGGCGGGGGTAATGGTTATCCAATAAATGGTTCCCGGGGCGATGGTACCTATAAAGCCTCCCAAATTGAAAATTTATTATAGTACTTGATATAAACAATTTTAATTTGGCTCAATTTTAGTATGAAAGCTCGATCAGTATTGGTATACCGCGATAAGTCACTAAACAGAAAAAAACGAATAAAAAATATCGATCACTCGGGGAAGGACAACACTAGTCTACCGATAAAATTCGTTACATCACTACTTCGCTTTGTATGTATTTGTCAAAACCCTCGTTCCCCGCCCCCCTCAAGGGAACTGAGCGAAAGGGACACCTGCACATCGGGCCGAAAATACCTAAATAAAATCTTCGAAATCGATGTTTTGTATTCCCCATTTTTTTTCTCCAAAACTGGACCGATTTTAATTTTTTTTTTCACAAACTATATTAGAAGAAAATATTCTATGTCGGTACGTTTTGCTTTTTTACAAAATACATTGTTTAGTTTGTATACTGAACGTTTTTTGACGGCTTTTAAATTAGGCATTTTTATTCATTTTTGGAAGGTCCTAACTTCTATAAGAAGTAAATTATCAAAAAAAGCAAAACGTACCGACACGCTAGTGGTTGATATCTATATTATGTAAAAAAAAATTTTGCTCTAGGGTCAAAATCCAGAGAGATAAACGGGGAATACGTTTGTATTGAAAAATGCCGCTAGTATTTCCTCTTAAACGCAGAGTTTTTAAAAAATGATTAAAAAGTCCATTTTTAATCGGGTCGTAAAAACGCGCCGTCAAGTTAGTATTATTGAAATGTTTAGTGGTAACGTCACTGTTCGTCGTGTCGTGACGTCACCGTAGAGTCATTGTATGCGAATGTAGGTATGACACACACCATCGTATTAATTTATTCGTTTATTTACATACTGTTTATAGAGATTTAGTTGTTGTGTTTATTGAAACATTATTTGGGCCTAAATAATGTTTCAAAAATAAAGAGTTTATCTCTATTATTGAAAATATTCAAAAACTACTGCACAAAAAAAATAGTAATGCTACTTCTAGGCAGAATACTTCGAACAACGAAATTCAAAATGGCGGCAGTTGATCAGCTGATTGGCCGATCCTATAGTAACTTTTCAGGAGTGATGACGTCACACGATTCACCATACATACGGTGGTTTTCGGGGGATCTTGAAAAATTAAAACTTTGACAATTATAATTATTTTAACTATGAAAACTAACTCTAAAAATAAAAATGTAGTTATTTAAGTTAGAAGGTCTTAAATAAAAAAAAATAAAAAAAATGGACTGGAGTTCTCTATTGCGTTGTCTCTTGGAAAATATATCAGGAGGATGGTGAAATACCCCCTCAAAATAAAACATTTTGCCGAACAGCTCGAGTAGATCATCATTTGGCTTGTCATTATGTTACCTTCATTTCAGAAAGTTATAGATCTATTGTCGATTGCGTTGATTGAAAAAAAAATATTTATTGAGGTTTTAAATAAAAGGGGTGCACTATTTATTATACTTCGGCCCCGAAATGCTGTAGACCCTGATCTTTAAACAAATAAAAGTCACAGATCTCCATGCTGGATAAATTTTTGTTTTATTACTTAATATCTTTTTGACAAAAACAGAAGACTAAAACCAAAACAAAACAACAAATAACCTCCCTGAAATTTACACAAATATAACACGGTAACATCAGAAAGTGACATTTGATCCGGTGACAGGTAACCACTGGGACAAACCGACAAAGTAACCGCGACAGTCAATGACGTCTTATATTTTATTTGGAAAACCGACAGTTACAATAATTTATTTAACCAATAAAAGGTTTTCTATGAAGTATATTAATTATTTAGACATGGCACGATCAAGTGAATCAGATATTTGAGTCGGGCCATGTCAAAAGTCAGAATAATAGAAGAGTATGTATGAATGTGAGTGAGGCAAAGAGTGTGTGCCAAGACCGAGTTGTTTGGCGGTCCGTCCTCTCTGCCTACCCCCGCGGGGAAATGGCGTGATGGTTAGTTAGTTAGTTTAAATAATATATAGACGCGTGATATTTTACAAAACATTTTTTAAATATTTATATTGAGGGATCAGCAGGATTTATAGGTCCAATTAGGACGATCAATCATTTGTGGAAAAGTGCGTGAAAGGGTTAAGTTTTTCCTGCAGGAACGATTTAAACCGGACATAAAATATGAAGCGTTTTACAATAATAATCATTTTATCAATCTTTCCTTCCATATCCGGAGACATTTACGAAATTACAAATCCAATAGTACTTACGCCTGCCAAGCGATGCTCCTCACGCTAGCTGTTAACGTGAGTGGCGCCATCTTTTGGCAATGCTTTAATTCGGTTCTATTACAAAAGAAGATTTGTATACAAATTCTACGTACGAAAACGATTTTGCGTAAGGCGCGGCGTCAGAGTTGTATTCTTAGCCGGATTCTTTAATTTCAACCATACAGTCGCTAGGCTATTAATACTGTTTGATGATGATGATTGATGATTGGTGATTGACCTTATTCGCGTCACATTCTTTAACATTATTATATTATGTACATACCTGAGCGGAGATATTCTGGTTCTACTGAAGGATAAGGATTTTTCCTTAACCTTATAATTACCTATTAAAGACTTTTTCATTAACTGCGATTCCAGTTCTCTCGTTCGACAGCAGAATTATTTATAGGTAATTTTAAAATTAACGAATTTTTCGTTAACAGATGATTCGGATGACAGAATTCGGATGACAGCAGACAAAAGTCATTTTAAGGATAAGGACAATTCCTAACCCATCTCCCCCAGGATGCAAAATTACCATTATCACTATTAACAGTGATACGTACATATTGAAATGTCAGTAGGTACAGTAAGCGACAAACTTTAATGTCTACCCGACGTTGACACAGAAATCGCCACAATAGGCGAGTTTAAGGTCTGAAAAGCGGAATGCGATGAGAAAGGCGGTCCCATCTCCCCATCTCTGTCACACGTGTGTTTTATGGATCTTTCTCTTTCGCTTACGGTCATTGTAAAGTCAGTAAGTCGCGAGAATGGATTGCATCAAGTTCAGGTCGGCATTTATGTAAGTTTGGCGTGTATTAATATGCAGTGTTTTATATATTGTGTCATCCTGCGCGCATAGTTGTGTCTTCTCTAAGTATAAACTTTCCAACAAAAGTGTGTTTATCATAAGTGATTTTCTAAATCCTTTTGTAAAAAATAAAATTAGATGGAAACTAATAACTCGTAATAAATTGTACAGCACCCTAGGAGTGATTTGTCACAAAAACGGCGCTCTACAAATTCATCCAGTAATTATTATTATCATTGTTATCTTACCTAACAATTCTCTAAGCGTTCCTGATGCATCCCCATTCAGTCCACCCGTTCCCATAACAAGTTCTATGTCAGGGTAATCATCTTTGTCCATGGCGGTAAATTTGGTTTTTACGAAGGCCATACCTTCCGCTCCACCAGGTAAGGTGAAGGGCCCCGCTCTATTCACCAAATAATCAAATATAGCTCTCGGCCCTCTGACTTTATTCTCATTAACTGTAACAGTGTCATTTACCAAGAAAACCAACCCTGCGAGGCACACATGGTCTTGTAGGTTATATCCAACTTTAGCATCTTTTATTACAGGTATTCCGTACGATTCCAGATTTTCTCTTGGTCCAACTCCAGAAAGCATCAGGAGATGAGGTGATCCGATAGCTCCTGCTGCAAGGATTACCTCTTTTCTAGCTTTGACTATGTAAGTTTTACGCCCTTTTGTAAACTCTACGCCATACGCGCGTTTTGTGATTGGATCTATCAATACCTTCAAAACTCTGCTTTGTTTAGATATGTGAAGATTTCTGCGATTTCTGATTGGTTCTAAGAATGCTCTTGAAGCGCTGCATCTTCGACCTTTTCGCATTGTTGCTTGTACCCTTGAAAATCCTAGATTGTCCTTGCCGTTTGGGTCTGTTATCTTGTAGCCGAGTTCTTTACCGGCCTGCAAAAACGGCCCGTATAAACCAGAAATAAAAGGAGAATTTTCAACGTTAAGATATCCACCGTTTCCATGATATTTAGAATCTCTTAGATTCGGGATTCCGACGTTTTCTGACTTTGTAAAGTAAGGTAAGATATCTTTATAACTCCAACCTTTATTTCCGAGTGCTTCCCAGCCGTCGTAGTCCAGTTTATTTCCTCTTGTGTACACTAAGAAGTTTATAACACTAGTTCCTCCGAGAACTCTACCTCTTGGCCAATTGCAGACTCCATCTTTAAGTCCCAAACAAGCACCAGGGACAGGGTCTGTTTTATACCCCCAATTCAACGCTGTAATTTGATTCAAAGCTGCCGTTAATGGCACATCAGATAAGAAAGTCTCATCTTTTCCTGCTTCTAAAAGCAACACTTCCCAATTGCGTTCTTCAGTCAATCTGTTGGCCACAACACTTCCTCCGGAACCAGCTCCGATGACTATAAAGTCATATTCAGACATGAAGACTTTTGTATCTCTGATGACACCTTCATGAGGATTCTTGGTTGCAGATTGGTACACAGAATTAAACAGGTCGTAAACTGTAGAAAATGTGGACTCTGTTGGCTGGGCAATAACCGCACCAAGAATAACGAAGATTATAAAAAGCAATGCCATTTTGAGCAACAACTCTCTAAAATCATTAATAATTTTACTGTTATAACAGTAATTATGCCAGGATCATTAATTATCTGGACTGTCTGAATGTTTTTGTTTTTGCACCCAATTTGATTTGGCCTTCTCAGATCGGAACATTATTTCGCGTTTAAGGCTTTAATTTGACTGGCACAATCAAGGTTCGCCAGTTCGCATCACGACTCGGGATAACCCTGAAACAAAAACAATAAAATCATTGTAAAAGTGCTCTTAAAGTGGTTACAGAAAATATGAGAGATGACTCTACATTAAAAAAATTATTATTTCCGAAGAACATGCATATTAATTTAATTGTCTAATGGTTTTCAGACAATATAAAACTTAGATACGTTTTAAGATTTTCACGGCCAAAAGTATTTTCGTTATTTGTTTTTCGGGTGTTATGCCGTGTTGCTCTACCTCCTTCTTTAGCCAACGTTTCGGACAGCGTTGCGGTGTCCATCATCAGGGCAGATCCGGATCTGCCGGATCTGCTGGATCTGCCGGATCTGCCGGATCTGCCGGATCTGCTGGATCTGCCGGATCTGCCGGATCTTCCCTGATATGGACACTGTAACGCTGTCCGAAACGTTGGCTAAAGAAGAAGGTAGCGCAACACGGCATAACACCCCAAAAACAAATAACGAATATAAGACTTTGTCTATTTTTTCGATTTTCTGAACAACTCATACAGGTTTCGTAGAAATCGGTGTGTCTCCCTTGCTATCATGGTTAGAAATCGATGTAAACGGTGTTAGAAAGAGAAAATACCACGCTTTATTTTAAAATCTAAAAATTAACCGCAAAATAAATAAAATGTACCTACCCCTTAAGACAAGGGCGGATCCAGGATTTTTTTTCTGGGGGTGGGGGTGGGGGGAGGGGGGGGTGGGGGGGGGGGGGGGGGCACAAGGGGTGGATGGGTAAAAAAATCAACAATTACTGCTAGAAATAAACTTGAAGTATCGTACTTTAAGTTTATTTCTACAAGTTCAAGAGTGTATAGGAAGGTTTATGAAAGTGTAAAACAATAGAAAAATTAAATGTTTAATGAAGACAGTTTTAGCTTCTAAGTATGTACTGTGATGGAATCTCCACAGTACACAAAAATACCGTCTGGCACGTCCCCCCCTCCCCCATAAATCCGCCCTTGCCTTAAGAATTCCAAACATTCCGACAGCAATTTGAAAAAAATAATGAAATTTTGAGAATTTTTCATTAATTATTTTTACTTGAAACGACAAATAAGTGAGTTGACAATAACGTTTATAATACATTTGCGTAATAAATTATGTGTATGTGTTTTTATTTTTTTTTCGTTTATCAGTATTTTTTGTTAGAAAAAACGTAAGGTCAGCCATTAATAAAACTTTTTATGTTTGTATGCAACAAAATTATATTTCAAATGTAATATGTTTATTTTGAATTATAAAATTTGAAAGCGTATTTTATCACCTTTTCAAAACAATTTTTAGTTTTCGGGTACAATGAGAAATACTCCATTTATTTAGATTTTATTGCAAAACGGAAATATTTTGACTCTCTGAAAAAATACGGTCGAGGCCTGAGACATTCATTTTGGTTAATTCGTCATCTTCTATCTATATATATATCTATATACGTTTCTATCTATCTATATTACGTATGCTAATATCGGCTGTCGATGTATGGGTGCGTGGTTTGAAATTATATTCCTGCGTAATACATAAAATTATTCAAGTTCGATAATCTTTAAATTTTTAACATTAGAACTCAGAAAAACAAATAATATCAGACAAGCGAAAAAGTAGGTTATATGATTTATATTTGTTTTTATTTTGTTTAAATGGTTGACAGATGTTCGATAAATATCGTAATTTTCCAATAATACCATCATTTGAAAGGTTAATTTCCACATTTGAAAAGCAATGTTCCAAAGGCAAATACATCGAACAGTATTAATACCGTAGCGTCTGCGTGGTTGAATTTCAGAACCCAGCTACGAGTGCATGTCGGACGCGACGCCATACGCGCCGCGCCACAAATAATATCTGTGTACGCGGAATTTCACACAAAGCTACTGTTATAATTCGATTTCGACTTCAAGAATTCGACACAAGACGTCGCTACTTCCGTCAGCAGGTCGGACGGGGACGTCTCTCCCCAACGAATTTGTAAATATGTGGTATCTTGCCATGTGGCTATAATTACATATGACGTCATTGCTCTGTATCGGTTACTTTGTCCCGGTGACTAGCTACAGTGGATCCGAGGAACCGCCTTTTTTAAAAAATCTGTTTGTATTGGATCTATAAAATGGTCACCGACACTAACTGGGCGAAGCCGAAGGAAAAGCCGCCCGCATGCTATAATTTGAGATTTTACTCATGAAGTTTAAAAAATTAAAATAAATATTCATCCCAGACTTGCAGTAAAGTCAATAGATGTCGGGTATTAAAAATAAAATTTATCCAGACACTATCTAGATTGCATTTAGTTCGAGTTTAATCTTGCGATCATATATAAAGATAGCAGCCAATAATATGTGCGTAAAGAAAATGAAGATAATGTTGGTAGTTCTTAGTCGAAGTATACAGTTAAAAGTGACCGAATTTCATATGGGTTCCGTAGCTCAATCGGTAGAGCTCTTGCCATGTAAGCAGGGCTGGGCAAAATACATGCTTTGCTGTAATTAAAATACAAATTACAAAATACTTTTACTGATGTATTTAAAATACAAAATACTTTCAAGTCATGTATTTGAAATACAAAATACAATATTTTAACCATTTTTTAATTTCAAATACAAAATACAAATTACAAAATACAAAATACATTTGGTTTTGGTAGAACCTTTGGTTGCAATAAATTGTCGTAAGTGCCCTTAACTATTATCAGAACAAGCAATCAAATCTGGTACCTAACATAGGTACCTATTTAAAATATCTATTGTAAAAAAGCCATAGACAATTCGTTTGTTACAAAAAAAACAGTGGCCTGCTAAATTCAATTTTATAAAACGCGCGAACTGTCAAACGTGCGAAGTTAAAATAGTCATCAAGTTTTCTGAAATTATCCAATTTTCTGCGTAATTTTCTTAATTTTTCTTTCCGTAAGAACATTCTAGAAAGTATAAGAAAACTTAAAACAAAATGAATAATATACCAAGATATATAATAATGACCAAGGGAAACAAGAATTCATTTTTATATACATATATGACATTTGTATAGCGCAGTTTTGTGTTATTTCACTTCAAGTGCGCTCTACAGTAATTAACATAAAAATAATCTAGTGTTCAGTCAAATTATTCCTATAGTGCTTGATCTAATACTATGATACAAAAATGTACAATACAAAGCAATGATAAGTTTAATATAATTTGATACAAAATGTACAATAACAGTGCTATTATAGCACATGACAATAATAATAACTAGCATGACATAAAAAAATGTACAGTACATTATAAAGCAATGATAAGAAAACTACAAATAACCATTAGTTATAGCACAGGACAATAGGACAATAGTACAGGATTCTAGCGTTTTTACTCTACGTATTATCTATGTTAGATTATTTTTCACTGTCATTTTTAAGATCGCTTAATGTATTTGAAAATGTATTTTGAAGCCACAGGTATTTGAAATACAAATTACAAAATACCTCAGCAGCAGGTAATTGAAATACCAATTACAAAATACATTGTTAGGAAGTAATTGAAATACAAATACAAAATACGTATTTGTATTTCAAATACGTATTTCAAATACAAGTAATTCAAATACTGCCCAGCCCTGCATGTAAGCAAAGGGTCCTGGGTTCGAGTCCCAGCGGAGCCAATATCTTTTCTGATTTTACTGTCTCAGATTTTCGATTGAGTTTCGCTAATATTGTCTTCATTTAATTAAATATTAGAAATGTTTTTCTTAAATAGAGGGATGGAATCAAAAAATATATCGGTATTTGTGGTTTTTAAAAAATATATTCCGTATGGTTAAATATTTTAGCGTCAAATCCAAATGTCATGAATGAAAAATGCCGCGCAGCCACTGCCCTCAACACTCACAATAAAAATTAATAAATATTTACGAAACACACCATACACGGTGTCCAGAAACTCGAAGTTCAAACGTAAACCGGTGATTCACATTTTTTAAAATTTGCTTGTTTTTAAATTTAACCTCAGGAAGCGGGTATGGGGATCACCGCTCCGGGAACCATTTATTGGACAACCAACACCACTGCCATAGGTCACTCCTAGTGGTTCGCTAAGTTTGGTGACTTAGTAGGGGTGCCCGGGTTCACGGGTTTTCCCACCTAATGCGCGGCGGGCCTTTTTTTTTTTTTACAATGAATACCGCACAAGAATCTCAACTGCTCCCGTCTGGAGCCAGTGAGACTATGGCATCCCCAATTGGGGTATGTTGTGAGGCTGAAGGTAGTGGGGAGGGGAAGGAGGTGGGGAAGAGGAAGGTTGGGAAGTACCTGGCTATTCAGATCTGGTCACTAAACACGGCTAAAGCCATTTTCAAGCAACTTTTCAATTCTGAATGGTGGTCTTATACCAGGGCGATACTAATAGTATCTTCCACTCTGGAACATGCCGCAAATATACTATATATTATTTTAAATGAATTAATTGTGAAATAACACAAATTAATCAAATAAAATTTATTTGCGCATGCCGGGTTCGAACCCGCGACCTCCGGAATGTGAGTCAAGAGTCTTAGCCACTGGACTACGGTCACTACGGAGGTCGTCAGATGGTCAGGTCGTCAGGGCCTGATCAGGAGAGAATAGTTGAGGGAGACCTTTTGATCTCTCTACCCATCGCCTTTCACTGTGGGAGGGATTAATTCAAGAATATTCAAGATTCAAAATGGATTCTGAATACATTGACCTTCAGATTCCTAACTACCCCTTATACTTCTTTCTTCTCAGAACTTCCTATCTTTCCTTTCTCTAAAAAAATCCTCCACACAGCATACCCAAAGATGACATGGACCCCTGAGAGATTTTTTGGCTGTGTGGAGATAAATTTAAAAAAAACCTTTCTTTTAGTTCAGCTTTCGTCTTCGAGTTAATGGAGATCTAAATTGAAATTTAGATCTCGCTGCTCTCTCTTGCTCCTACAGTGTGATACAGACAATAGGCCTGCACTGTGTCTTAGATATACGAAACGTAATTGGCTATGAGAGAAAGAGAGAAAGAAAATATGTCCTCGCACCTCTCTCTCTTGCCCCCACAGTAATATACGAAACGTAACTCTCTCTCTTTTTTCACTAACTTATATCTCCCTCTCAACTACCGTTCGTCTTGCTTTTCGTAACGCTCTCGTCACGCATTCACCAGCTTACTCCCCAAGTCAAGCGTTCGTAAAGAAGTCAGTCCATTTTGTAGTTTGTAGATTTAGAGGTATATCTTCAATAACAACAGTTTAATGTTTTTTTAATAGTTATTTTTGGTTATCTGTGTGTTTGGTTATAATGTAGATTCACTAGTGTCAAGCTTGTACTACCATTTTCCGGACACTGTGTAAAATATTTATTGGTATGTAAATCAGTTGGTTTAAAACTTTAATGTTTTGTTTGTTTTTGTAATGATATATTGTTAAAAATAATGACCGAGAAACTATGGCGTAATTAATGAAGGTCATTTTGAATACATAAATATCACGCCAGGGTCAACGGCCACAGCAAAAATGAAGGTCTTCTGCAGGAAATAAGAAATAAAACAGTGATAATCTTAACTAGCAGTAAAAAAACCCCTCCGCAGGTTATTGCTGCTAGGCCCTGCGGGCAGCTTTTGTTTCGATTTCATCCTGTTTAAGTATTGGTGACCATTTTATAAATCCGATAGGAACTGGTACAAAAATAGCCGGTTCCTCGGATTCACTGTGATCCAGTGATAGCTAGTCACCGGGACAAAGTAACCGCGACGGGCAATGACGTCATATGTAATATATAGTGAGTTATACTATTATTCACAACTAAGTATTGCCGTCAATCTTTCCATATCCGGAGAGATGCTCAAATTTACTCAAAGTCTGTAGTACCACTTATATCTGCTAGGGGCACGTCCTCATGCGACCTACTAACGTAAGTGGGGCCATCCTATAACCGAAACCGAATAACAACGATAAATTTCACGTACACAGATGTATATATGGCGCGGCGCGTACGGCGCGGCGTGAGACATGCATTCGTAGCCGGGTTCTTAAATTTTAACCGCGCAGACGCAAGGCTATTAATACTGTTTGATGATTTGTACAAAGAAAGAATGTTTCTTTGATTGTTCCTTATGTTGCGTTCCTAAACTATTCATCCGACTGCGCTGAAACTTTGGTGATTTGTTGTGCGCACACTTGGGAAGATTTCTATATATAATGGTGAGCTCTGGCGTTATGAAATTTGTATTAAATTTTTACAATAGGTGGCGCGCGAGCTGTTTGAAAGGAGGTGTATTTCATATAGTTTAGCGACAGGGAGGAAAGGCGTGAGAGGGAGGGGAACGAAAGAGAGGGGGAGTTAGCGGGAGGGGGTAAAAGTGGAAGGGGAACGATGGAGAGAGTGAGGTAGCGGTATGGGAAGGGGTGACAGGGGAAAGGGAACGCGGGAGCGAACGAGTCGAAGAAGCGACCAGTTCTCTTGTGACAAATGTCAACCGCGTACATATGTTGGGCACGCGTTTGGCGTGTTTCGATGGATCAATGACGCTAGTTCCTCGGAGCACCTTCCATTGAAATACCGGTAGAACAAGGATAGAATTCCCACCCGATGCCTGTGCTCTAAAGATTGCAATCCGTTTGTTAAATTAGGAGAATCTATCATATGGACCGCCCGTTTCTGCACAGAGTCGATGGTTTTTTTCAGGTATTTTGGAGCTCCAGACCAGAGGTGACTACAAAATTCAACCGTGGGTCGCACTTGTGATTTGTACGGGGTTATCAATTAAAACACAAACACATCCTTTCTTTGAGTGGCAATGCAACGACGCCTGCCGGCCACTCACTTTCTTTGAGTGGCAATGCAACGCCTGCCGGCCACTCACTTTCTTTGAGTGACAATGCTACGCCTGCCGGCCATTTACTTTCTTTGAGTGGCAGTGCAACGCCTGCCGGCCACTCACTTTCTTTGTGTGGCAATGCAACGCCTGCCGGCCACTCACTTTCTTTGAGTGGCAATGCAACGCCTGCCGGCCACTCGCTATCTTCGTAATATATGAAAATGATTTTTTCTTTGTTTGTCCCTTACGCATTTCTAAACCATTCATCCGTTTGCGGAGGGAAGGCGGGAGAGGGAGGGTAATCCGTGAAGGGCGGAGGTAAACAAAGGGGGGGGGGGGGGGGGGGAGATGCTAAGGAAAGGCAGAAGTGGAACATGAACGAATGGGAAAGGACACGAAGGGAGAAACCATTTCTATATTTAAGTGGCATTGCGAGCAGGGAACGGGTATCGGTAATTGACGGCTGCACCAAAACTAAACGCAGAAAGACATTTAAAATTATATTGTAATTCCAGCCCTTATGGGATTGGAGCTGGTAACATCGTGTCACATCTACATATATAAATAAGCACACACGTTACCGCTATCGATTACACATCTGCCCTGATGATGGACACTGTAATGCTGTCCGAAACATTGGCTAAATAAAAAGGAGGTAGCACAGCACGGCATAATACCCGAAAAATATGTCTATAAAAATAAATTTATTATAATAAAATGTTATCAAAATTTTCGAACAACAATGGTTTTTCACTTATATTTATTAAAGTGGTAGGTACTTTAATTTTTTTTATTTTAGCTGAAATCCCGGCGTTGCCCGGCTTTCGCAGAGTTTTCAAAACCAGAAGTAGACAGTAATTTTGTGTGCTAAATTTCATCAATAAGTTAAAATACGTAGACAGTAATTTTGTGGGTTAATCAATAAGTTTCAATATTAATAAAGTAGTCATCTGTACCAGATATTTGCTGTACCTTTTGATTAAAAAAATAGTTATTCAGTTTGGTCAAGTACAATAGCAGCAGATCCAAATTAAAGTTTTGTATGAAAAAGGCCGCGCATCGGTTCCCCATAACCACTGCTACCCGAATTTCTACCGATTTCTTACATATCCCCCCCTTAAACATGTTTAGTTTTTAATCTCTTTAAAAATATATATGTTGTTTTTGAAGATAATATCTATAGATTCCCCACGCCGAACCGCAAACTATATGAAATTCCCCCGATAGAAAAAAAAACGCATAGTATGCTCCGAAAATTATTATACACAAGTTTGTTTCTGTTATTTTACAACTTATATGTATGAAAAAAAATACAGTGTTTCTTTAAATGCTGTTTTAGACAACACCTAAGAGATTTTTGCCCTGTTTTAAACGAGTCGTGTTTTATTAAAAATTTTCACAATTTTCGCTTCAATTTTATCGTTTTAAATATTAGCACGCTCTCTGCAATATTTGTAATTACATATCTCTCCATCTTCTTCTTTTTGAGGGCGGATACGGCGCCTTAAGTCCCCGGTATTTAAAATTTCTACCGGTATGTAAAATAAGTATGACACAGTTAAAAATGACGTAAATTGATATAATCGAATTTGCTCAGTAGTTAGAGCACTTCCCCAGCAGATCCAGAGTTCAATTCCTAGATGCGACGAATGTTTTTCTGTCTTTTAAGTTTCACATTTTCCGGGTGGCAGTTTTAGGGGGCGCCAAAATCGTTTTTTTATTTATTTTTTATTTAAATGACTGTATAAAATAATTCTATTTACAAAATATAATGGCTATGTTAGGTAAAGATATTGTATTTCTTAGTCCTCCTCACTAGGGGTTCCTGTAATCCTGTGCCGAGGTAGAATTATATTATACTAGCTGGTTCCCGGCATGCGTTGCTATGCCATTTAATAAATACATTTTTTCTCCCTTCTTATCCTTTCTCATTCATCCCGTTCCCCTTCCTCTCCCACGTTCCCTTGCCCTTGCGTTCTCACTTCGCCTCCTCCACCTTTCCTCTCCCAACCCCACTCCCCCCCTTCCACCGTCTCGCGAACCCCACTCCCGAGTTCCCCTCCCCCTTTCCAGGTTCCTCTCCCTCCTTCCGGGTTCTCCTACCTCCCGCATTCCATAAATTCAGTCCCGGTACATTCTGTTTTCAAACAGCTCGCGTGCCACCAATTGCAATTTTTTTAAACAAATTTAATAATGCCAGAGCTCACCAATAGTTTTATACAAACCTTTTCCTGATAATAACGAACACAAAATAAAAGGAATTATCCAATTTGGTGCAGTCATTTGGAAGTTATGCGCGTACATACATTTCTGCGATTCATTTTTATTTATACAGATTATAAAGTCTTTTTCCAAAGATATGCACCTTTCGTTATCAAGTATACCACAGACAATATACAGAAACCGAAAATATTCTATGTTGACTCGAATAAGTACCCCTCACGGTAGTTTAAAAGTAAAAAACACGCACGATTCACGCGGTTATAAACTTTATTTTTTTTTATACATCCTACAAATATGAGATAAACGGTAAAATACAGGTTAATTCATTGGCTGAAATATTTTTTTTTGTCTCCATGTTAAAATTCGAAGGTACGATTTTCTTAATGTTGGCGAAAAATTTTAAAAATGATCTTCTGGGAAATCTCGAGCAATCGAGGCAAATTTATTTATTTCGCATGGCGCTCCAGTGGTTAAAGCGTATTTCATCACCTTTTCAAAACAGTTTTTAATTTTCAGATATGTTCTGAAATATTGCATTTATTTACATTTTATTGTAAAGCGGGAATATTTTGACCATCTGAAAAATACCCCAAATTTCAAAAGGCTTAAGAAGGCAAGGTTGTGTGATTTATTTTGCACCGGGCGTCCCACCGACTAAAAACTAATCATTGGGAAGCTCTATTATGACATTTGAATCCTCAACACACGATGAATGTCTAACTCATAGGTTCTCAACGTGGGCGATAACGCCCCCTTGTGGGCGTTTGATACTTTTAGGGAGACAGTAGAAGACCCGGAGAAAATTAGGGGGCGTTGAGATGGCACAGGGGGCGTTGAGATGGGCGTTGAGGGCGTGGACAGGTAAAAAAAATGTGGTAAAAAAAAACAAAAAAATTACGCTAATCATGTACTAATAAAGCAAAGTAAACTTTAATATTCGTTAATTTTTGTAAATGAATTGTAATCTTTTTTATTCGGGAAGTGGATGAAAATTGAACTGAAAGATTACATAAATCGAAAGATTACATAAATGTTACATAAATCGGATGACATGAATTTAATTTTTTTCTTTAATTACATAGGGTGTAACAGGACGTACCCGAGGGATTTCAACCATCGATTCCTGACATTATTTGGAGTAAAAAATGTAAATAAAATTTTGGTCTCGGTGATATTTTTGATGTTTTTTAAATTTATTTCTTCTACAAAAACATTAAAAAATGATAGATGTTGGACAGTTGGAGGCGGGGTGACAGGTTGGTCGGTTACTCGTCTGACTGACCAATGACAACTAGCGGAAGAATAAAAAAAAAATAAAAAAAATGCCATCATTAAAGTCACCAGAGATCAAAATTTCAATTACATTTTTTACTCCAAATATGCTCAGGAATCGCTGGTTAAAATCCCTCGGGTACGTCCTGTTACACTCTGTATAATATAATCATCCTACGTGCATTATTATTTTTAAGAATTGACACTATATCATGAATACAAGAAGGAAGGAGGTAGCAACTCGGTACAAAAGAATTGCTTTTTTTATTTGCTGAGAAAAATATTTTTTATAATTTAAATCGAATTATTCATTCCATGTCAATTGAGCGTCCCTCCCCCCAATAAATTAAAAAAATTGGGGGACTCTAAAAAAATGATCTCAAAGGGGGCGGTGTGCAAAATAAGGTTGAGAACCTGTGCTCTAACTAATTAACCCGTGCCGTAAACATATCACGTTTGGGTTGTGTCATCGCAGTGGCATTGAAAAGGTTAATGATACATTTATCTCCATACACACACGATACTAAACTTAGTAATGTGTGACGTAACACTTTGAATTCTGATGCTGCCTATATGTGGCAACCGCAAATGGCGCGAAACGTCGTTTGCGGTTGCTTCTTTCCTTTTCCATGAAGCTGTGTACACACACAGCTATGAAATATAAAAAGATCATCGCACGCCAAATAACGCTCTCCATACAATCCCTTCAGACCATTAACACCTAAGCGGTTTATTTATTTAAAATTTACGGCACAAAGTGCCATTTACAAACATGTGTTATTTAATATATTTAAACAGTCATAGTACAGTGAAGAAAGATTTTTTTTTTAATTTCTCATAACAAGAGAAAAACACCTAATGAAAACTTTAAAAGCATACAATGAAATAAAAAAAAACTTGTTATGAAGTAACCTCGTTACAATACGTAAGGCTGAAATGTTTGATAAGTAGAGCCTTGTATTTTAATAAGGAAATATTAAAAATATCAGCAACATTGGCATAAAAATTACCAATGGTGAGTATTCTATTTATAACAGAATTATATCCTGCGACAGACGTATAATTGTCACAATAATACATACTAGGGAACCTTGATTTAATGGTAGGTACATGAAAGTGAATCAACTTTAATATATCAGGGCTATCCAACTGATGATTTACAATTTTGTATAAAAATATTAGATCAAAAATTTTTCTTCTCTCACTTAACTTCGACAATTTCAATGAGTGTAATAAAAAGTCATAATTTATTGATTCTAAAGGGATTCCAAGTCGAAAGTTAAGACACCTCAAAAACTTGCGTTGAACTTTTTCAATTATATAAATGTGATTATTAAAGACAGGTGACCAAATTGTAGAGTTATATTCTAGAATGCTTCTAACGAGATGTGAACAGAATTTTTAATGTGTGAATATTTTTAAAATCTTTGGAAATCCTTAAAATAAAACCTAACATTTTCATAGCCCTGTTGGCTATAGAAGTTACATGAGATACAAAGCAGAGTTTCTGGTCAAAAATGATGCCTAGGTCAAGTATTTCGACTACAGAGATTAAGTCTACATTACAGAGTGCATAATTATATATTATTGGGCGTTTAATTTTGTAGAACCGCATAACTTGGCATTTGTTAATATTTAGCTGAAGTTACCTGAACACCATTTGAAAAAGTTATTGAGATTCTCTTGCAAGATTATGTAATCGTGCACATCATTAATAACTTTAAACAGTTTCATATCGTCGGCAAAGAGTAAAACTTCGACATCATGGAAAATGCTAGTAACGTCATTGACGAATAGGATAAATAATAAAGGTCCCAGGTGAGAACCTTGTGGCACACCGCTGGGAGCAATAAATTCGTGGGATAAACAGTCATTGATCTTTACAAATAGTAACCTATAAGATAAGTAGCTGATCAACCAAGCCAAAAAATTACCACTTATTCCTAATTTTTTAAGTTTATTTATTAATATTTTGTGGCAGACCGAAAGCCTTGGAAAAATCAGTATAGATGGAGTCTACATGCGCAGATCAACCATAAATCTTACACCGTAACCGCTCCTGAAGCGATATACGAAATGTTATGCGCCTCTTCTCCGCCGGAAATAGGAGAGGGGGTCATAAACCGGCGGATGACAGATGTCAAGTTGACCGATTCAGTATAAAGAAATTTGCATTCCGTGGCCGCTCCCTAATTCATCTGACCCTCTCTCCTACCATAGGAATAAATATTTGATGGCGTCGTGTGTTAGTACAAAACATAAGCGTTCGCGGTTCAACAGATATCTGCTCGCGGTTTTATAGCTGGGTGTGTACACAGCTTAATGTATGCGCCACATGCGAAGACAAAAGCGCGAGCAGATATGCTTATGTGCTGTACCGTCACACGACGCTATCAAATGATTTTTTAAATTTTTTATTTTATTTTTTTTATTTTTTATTTTGTACGACAGACAGGTTAGTCCAATTATGGTACTAATATGATTGTCACTATCTTAATCTTACTCATTACGCTTACATCAGCCTTGCATTCTTTGCGGATCGTTTCAATCGATCGATCGACTGGTGGAGAACGATCCGGGTAGGGGTGTGGCGAGAATGGCGATATAAATTATTTAGAATTATTGTTAGGAACCATGAAAAGGATGGCGATGGAGTAGTGCTGGAGATAATAAAAAAAATCGGTATTCGATTCAGTATTAGCAATAATAATCGAAATTAGTTATGAAACTTATATAGTGCTAGCAGATGCTGCAATAATCTAAAGTACGTCCAAATATTGAATTTTGGAGATATCTCTTCCTCTATCCTCACAATTTGGGAGGCGGAAATGGGTACCGCCGCCCCGGGAACCTTTATTGGATAACCAACACCTCTGCCATAGGTCACCCCAAATGGTTAGCTACGTTTCGTGATTTAGCAAGGGTGCCCGGGTTCATGGGGTGAGGTTTGTCTAGGTCTTGAAGGCGGATGACCAGGACACACTGAACCCCAGATTCCTACCCACCCCTTAAACCTTTTTCCTCCCCAGAACTCTCCTCTCCTTCCTTTCCTTAAAAAAAACTCTCCACACAGCATCCCCAAAGATGAAATAGGCCCTGAAGGAAATAATTTTGCTCAGGGCCTCCTGTGTGGAGCTCATGTAAAAAAAACCTGATGAACCTACTTGATTCTGTACAAATGAGGTCAATCTGATTGAAAATCCGTTGTTATCAGACTGATTGCAACATCTAATTTACAGATGCAATATAGGCACGCTATGTTTGTTCTATGGGTAATTTAATGGAGCCTGCTTGAAGGAACTAGCAGCATTGGTCCCCTATACATCGGTATCCAAATACGCGAAACTCGACGGACAAGAGCGGAACACCCGTTCATGCTTGATGTAGGCTTTTTGAGAACGGGTCGTTTCTCCTACTTATTTTTTTCTTCTAATTGTTTGTTTTTGGCGGTTTGGGGGGAAAGAGATGAGGAGGAAGGTGGGGTTAGTACCTGGCTATACAGATCTGGTCACCAAACACAGTTAAAGTATTTTTTTACATGTATACCGCACAAGAGTCCCAACTGCTCCCGTCTGGAGCCAGTAGGACTATGGCATCCCCAATATTGTGAGACTGAAGGTAATGGGGAAGGGAAGGAGATGGGGAAGAGGGAGGTACCTGGCTATTCAGATCTGGTCACCAAACACGGCTAACGCCATTTCAAGCAACGTTTCAATTCTGAATGGTGGTCTTACACTAGGGCGATACTGAGTGCCGATAACGTGCCCCAAATATACTATGTATTATTTTAAATGAATAAATTGTTAAATAACACAAATTAAACAAATAAAATTTATTTGCCACGCCGGGACCCGATCCCGCGACCTTCGGAGTGCTAGTCAAGAGCCTTACCGCTGGACTACGACTATTTCAAGCAATGTTTCATTTCTGAATGGTGGTTTTACATCAAGGCGATTCTAATGATGTCTTCCACTGTGTAATGCGCCGCAAGAATGCAATATAAGTATTATTTTGATGAATCAATTGTAAAATAGCGCAAATTAATTAAATTAAATTTACATGCGCACCCCAGAATTTGAACCCGCAACCTCCGGATTGCAAGACAAGAGCCTTACCCCTTGACCACAAAGTATGTTAATTAACGCAGATAGATAATTCAGAAACAAAGCTTGTTTGCTTAAAATTTCATAAGATGTGTTGTAACCTTTACACGCGTTAAAAATACTTCTCGTTTACATGTTACCTACTTATATTGTAATAATTCTAATTCATTTCGATAATAAATAATCGGTTTGGAAACATTTACAATAGAAGATAACACAACACTATCTTTCCATAAATCTTTTAAATGTCGCATTGTGCGAGAGTTGTCTGTTTTTTTTTATTATTTAAAGCCCGGTAGCATCTAGCTCAAAAAGAGAAGAAGGGGAGTTATGTAAATATGATAATGTTCGAGTTAACAAAAAAAGAATATAATTAAGGGGAACGTATGCGCGGCCCATTTCTGCCCATTTCATACAAATCTTAGATTTGGATTTGACATCAAAATACCCAACCAAACCGAAAAATTATTTTTGTAATCAAAAGGTCTATCAAATATCTAGTAAGGATGTGAGCTACTTTATTTATTTTTGCTTTAAATTGTAAGATGTAGGCCATTAAAGATTTTAGTGTTTTATGATTTTGGAGGCAACTTTGGCAATTATTTGTGAGTGGAAGAAAAACATAAAAAAATAATTTTTCCATATTTATTTTAAAAATACAATGAAAAATAAAATTTAAAAGTAAAATTTCTTAAAAATGAATTTTTTGGGTAGTAATTTTAATACATAAATGACTATTTTTTATTCCGCCGTAAATAGGTAAGGGAACGTACTCATACTACGTGACACGTTTAGGGGGGGGGGGGGTCTTCAAAATGTCACGCTTGGTACAAATGAGCGACGGCGGGTTTAGGTTTTTGGTCACCGGGAGGGGGGGGGGGGGGGGGGTAAAAATTGCAAAAAGTTGGTCACGTAGTATGGGTACGTTCCCTAATTCGTATTTTTAATTTAAACCCATGAAAGTGATTTTTTTTATAATTTTTATATATATTTCATCATATTTATATGGTAAATACATATTTATAATACCTATATCTTATAATTTAAAGCAAAAATAAATAAAGTAGCTCACACCCTAACTAGATATTTGAGATACCTTTTGATTACAAAAATAATTTTTCATTTTGGTTGGGTATATTAATCTCAAATCCAAATCTAAGATTTGTATGAAACGGGCAGAAATGGGCCGCGCACACGTTCTCCTTAAGCGAAAATTGTGAAAACTTAATAAAACACGGCTCGCTTAAAATAAGGTTAAAATCTCGACATGTTATTTCATTAATGCGAGTGAAGGAGATGCAAGAAAATGATTTTTTTTCCTTTGGAGGACGCAATCATACGCAGTCTCACAGTTTTTTTTTGTTGTTTTTTGTTTTGTGTTACTGTCAGGGCCGCCGACAGCTAATCTGGGCCCCAAGTCTAGTAGACTATACCGGGCCCCCTCCCCACAACTTACCGGGGGGAGGGGGAGATAACAATTATTAAGTTCATGCTTACCTGCTACTGCTAGGAATACTATTTCATTACCTTTTCTTATACCATTATACCAATCATTCGAATTTAGCATAATTATTCAATGGAAATGTTTAAAAAGTTATGGTGAATACTCAAAAAAAATACTTGTGTTTCTTGTTTGTGTGTATTTACATATTCTTCGTTAATCGAGATATCTTGAGGCTAAATTAAATTATTATATTTGAAAGACAGAAAACAGGTAACAAAAATAAATAATCAATTTTCAAAACCAATGGAAAATAAATTCGGAGTACCGCAGGGATCGATCCTTGGACCCCTATTGTTCATACTCTATAAGTCAATGACATGAGTTAATGACATGGTGAAAATATTTTCAAAATGCAAAGTACGACTATTTGCCGATGATACACTTATATACTTAATTGGAGATAACTATAAAGAACTAATAAATGTTTTAAATTATGAACTAGATGATGTATCAAGATGGCTAAAAATAAATAAGCTTAAATTAAAACAAAATGTATGGTGATTGGAAATAAGAAGACATCCAGTGAAAGCAAAATTAAAATTGATGGTGAAATTATTGAAAATGTTACTGAAATCAAATACTTAGGGTTATATTAGATTCCAAACTAAACTTCAATAGACATGCCGAATAAACCCAAAAGAAAATTGGCAAAAAGATATCTTTTTTGGGAAGAATCCGGCTTAAAATTTCCAGAAAAACCGCCATCACCATTTACAATTCAATTATTGCTTCACACTTCAACTACTGTTTAAGTATCCTTTTCCTCTGTAATGAAAGAGAACAGAAAAAGTTTCAAATTCTCCAAAACAGAGTAATGAGAATAAAACTCGGAAGAAATAGATTTTTAATAATAATTAAAATGTTAAAGGAACTTAATTGGTTAACCGTGAAACAAATACTGACCTGAACACGTTGATATTTATTCACAAAATATTAAACAACATGTTACCAAAATACTTCTCAAATAAAATCGTATACATTAAGGACATTCACAGACATTACACAAGGACTAGCAAGGAAATAAGATTAAACAAAAAGGACAAAACGAATACGCAAAACAGTTTGCTGTACAAAGGAATTAAGTTATATAACACACTACCAGAAACTCTAAAGTCCTCACCAATTGAAAAGTTCAAGATGTATTGTAGGAGCTACATAAAACAAGAAAAAATATAGTGAATTTGAAATATTATAATTAATTAACTGCAATATGAAATATTATAATTAATTAGAAATTGGTAACCTTAAATGTACAAATTACTAAAATAAAATTCAAATTAAAAAAAAAATTATAACAACACAGATACGTTAGTAATGGAATACTAAATTGGAATATTTTTAAAATTATAGTAAAAACTCCAAAAACTATAAAAAAATAATATAGGCAAATAAAAATTGTCATCTAAATTTTTGCTTTTCTACTTTTCTTGTTTGCAAAGCTAGTTAAAACATCATCAAAATCCAAGTTTCTGGCCAGACCATTTACTAAAGATAACATTCCCAAACTTGTTAAATGTTCTTGACCCATTGTGAAACGCAAAAAGTTTTTCACTCTAGACAACAAACTAAAAGATCTTTCTGCTTCCGCAACTGTTACAGGCAGAGTACAGAAAATTCGAATGGCAATTACTACATTAAGAGATTTGACAGTTTTTGGTTTGAAAGAGTATTTAGTAACTGCAGTGGATTTAAATGTTCTGAAAAGTTTCCTGATGTGTTCAATTTCCAAAAGCGTTTCTTCTTCAGATACATCAGTTTTATAGAGATCACACCAGTTTTTCACCCGTTCTTTTAGTTCTTCTTGAGTCATACTTGGGTATTGCCAAAGAAACTTAAACAATTCATTAATATTGTTGACAGCTTTGTATCTTCGGGTCAAGTTTCCAATGACACTGTCAAACAACACATAAAAAACATTAATTTTAAAGTTCTCTTATGGGCAATCAATCTGTTTTTCATGACTTTTATCAGTTTTATCAGCCAAAACTTTTGTCTTTTTTCTTTTTTTTGGGAGTTCTTGTGAAATTCCTATATTTTCTGTCTGCCGATCGGGTCGGTAGGGCCCGGGGGTGAGTATGAGCGGTGGCGCGGCGGGCGGCTGCATGCTGCATCGCCCCTCCCACAGCGGGCCGGCTGGCATGGCGTGCTTGTAGCTTGAGCTGTGAGTGGCACGCTCTGAGAGCGTGTTCACACACATGCGTGGGATGACGTAATTCAGCATGTCGCTCGCCATATATTCCAATTTGGAATGTACGGCGAACGATATGCCGAAATACGCCATCCCTCGCATATTATAGCTGTGTGCTGTGTGTGAACACACTCTGACAGTTGGGCCTACGGAGCGTGCGGGCCCGGGCGCCCGGCCCACGTCCGTTCCTAGTGTCATTGGCATTTTTTAGTAAAATATCCGGGGCCCGACCCGGGCCCCCCTTAGGCCCGGGCCCCAAGTTTCGGACTTGGCTAACGTGCCCTCTCGGCGGCCCTGGACTTACTGTTAACTGTTCCCGTCTGGAGCCAGTGAGACTACGCCATCCCCGAATTAGGGTATGTTGTGAGTTGTGAGGCTGAAGGTAGTGGGAAGGAAAAATAGATGGGGAAGAGGAAGGCGAGGAAGAACCTGACTATTCATATCTGGTCACCTAACAGCCATTTCAAGCAAAGTTTCAATTCTGAGTGGTGGTCTTACACCAGGGCGATACTGAGAGTGTCTTCCAATCTGGAACGTGTCGCAAATATACTATATATTACTTTTTAGTAATTAATTGTGAAATAACACAAAAAATTCAATAAAATATATTTCCGCACGCCGGGATTCGATCCCACGATCTTCGGATTGCGAGACAAGAGCCTTATTCCTCGACCACGGAGGCCTTGTCTCACTATTAAGGCGATACATATCCACGTTTATCGGGGGTTTGCCCGAGGCTCACATTTTAATTTATTTCGGCGAATTCATAATTGAATTATCATTTTTATTTCCATGCCTCACAAGGGATGCGAGTTATTTGTATTTGTAGTTAGATTAATAACAACAGTACGTTGCCATCGTCGTTTTTTAACGTACAACGCCTTTGCTAAATTGTAATACGTTGTACAACTAAAGTTAGCGGTGAGCACCAGATTTTATTTTTCTGGACGATGAATTAATAACTTCGGGAGATATTCACTTAGAAACATATTAAATATTAGTAACACGTTCTTCAGAATTAATTAAAATGAACCCGGCGGAAAGGTCGAAACTCTGCTAGGGTGAATTCGACCATACGTTCGTCCAATACGCCGTGCCGCGGGCGCATATTTGTTTACACACCCATTACTTACGTCGCGTCGTTAAGGGCCCGCTACCCGAATTACAACCGATTTCTTACATATCTCCCTTAAAAATGTTAAGTTTTAAAGCTCTTAAAAATATATGTTATTCTTGAAGACAATATTTAGACATTGCCCTCGCCGAAACGCAATTTATATAAAATTCCCTCGATGGAAAAAAATCGCAAAATGTGCTCCAAAAATTATTATAAACACGATTGTTTCAGTTATTTTACAAGTTATATGTATGAAATAATTCACAGTGTTTCTCTAAATACTGTTTAAGACAACCCCGCGTGATTTTTGCTGTATTTTCAACGAGTCGTGTTTTATTGAAAATTTTCACAATTTTCGCATCGATTTTGTCGCTTCAAATACTAGCGCGCTCCTCTAACGTTCGTAATTTAATATGTCTCCATCGTCTTCTTTTTCTTTTTGTGCGCGGTTGCGGAGCCTTAAGATTCCCACATTATTTTTCTTCTTATTTTCCTTGATAGAGCAAATTCGACAGTAGGTCCGTCCAATACACCGGTCGCCAGTCGCAATTTGTATACACGGCTTCTTTACTTATGCGTTAAAATTCTGAATATATTTTAGGGTATAATGTCGTCTTATGTAGTTTGTAAGAAAGAGCTGCAGCGTTATTGTGATAAGGAACGTACTTTTATTGCTTTTTCGTGCCGTTGTACTGCAGAAACCGCGGGAATCGGATATCGAATAAAGGCGCCCATATAATGGTTGCATAATTTTTGAGGATGTGATTCCCACTGTGAATTCCATGTTGGAAAAGGATTGTCCACTACTTTCGGACGCCAGTGATACTTGGTTATTGCATACCAGCGCACTAGTGTCCTTCCTTTACTTCTCTTGCCAAACACTTTGCCAGTGACAATTACGCATACACTTCGGAGCGACGACGCGACGCACAGTGAGCTGAAAATCGCCTTTCATAGACATAGAGACTTGAATTTTCAAGGGTATTTTTTTTTGCTAGAAATGGATTCTGCTGATCATTACTATGCTATAAAATTTTGTATGAAGCAATTGCGTGTACAAATGAAGGAGTTATCATTTTTTAAAGAAAAATTTGTACGGCACTGACATTAAAAATGAGGATATCTCTGGAATCATAAGGTTGGCCATTCCATCCTTACACACAGATATACTATTATTTATTTGTATTTTTTTGACATACTTCGTATTGTGGCGCAACGTGCGATTTTTTTTTTAAATATTCAAAGTTGAAAAAAAATCTTTTTTTAAGGTAGGAGAGGTGGGTACGAATCTGGGGGTTCAGTGGGTCGAAGTTATTAATGGAACCAAACTTTTGAGTAAATATATTTTCAAAACTTGCGATTTGAATCCTGCCCGCAGGTTTGATAATAACAGTTTCAAAATATTCTAGGGCTGGCAATCTGACCAATGCACAATTAATTATCTTATACAGTACTTGCGAATTGACAACAACCATACACCAAGACCATAAATATGATGTGTAAAAGGGTAGACACACCTTGTTAAAAATGCTTTTATGTAACAATGAAAATAAATTTGTGTAACCGTTACATAAAAATTATTAAACTTTCACTTGGTGTTTTGACCTGTTGCCCTCAGGCAAGTGTCGCCAATTTCATCCTTCGAGATGGGATTTTTATTTTGATTTTATAAGAGTTACATTACCGGAATTTCGTCAGTGAAAATTATAGTTGCATGATCAAAACGCCGAATTAAAAATGCATAATATATATTTGCATATTATTTAATATTTATGCTTAATGTACTTAATACTCTGCTTCTATATGCAAGCATTTTCAAGTAATTCAAATAATAATGTAGGTAATTATTTTAAATTGCATGTAATTTTTATTTTTTATTTTTTTTATTTTAGCATATAAAATATAATGTACATTTAGATAATGTAATAATTTGCGTACATGTTCATGTTCAAATATCTTAATACCACTCTTCCATGGAAGCATTGGCTTGTGTCTGGAAGAGTAGTGTATATTTTTTTATGCTATATTATGTTATAAGTTCTTAAATTACAATGTGAATGTAGAAAACAATAAGTTGTAAGTTCCGTGATATGTAATTATAAGTATTTATCTACTAATAAACAATTTTACTATTGGGATAATGTATCTAGAACTATTGTAATTAGTTGTTAAAAACAAAACAAAATTTAATTTATTTGAAGAACGGAGTATCACTTGGAAACTGAGTTATAAGTTATTCTTGTGATCAGATGAGTCGGAAACTTTTTTTTTTTGAGATTATCTTTAAAATATTTTTTAACAGTGTTTATTAATTGGATTTTATCATTAATTTTTCTAATTTCATCCGGTAATCGGTTGAAAATAAGTCTTCCTTAATAATTTTGTGCGAAGGAAGTGTTTAATTTTGGGCATGAAAAAATATATTTATGTCTAGTACGGTTTTCAGTTATAAATTGATACTTTTCTTTTTCTTTTATAATTTGAATTAATGCATTTTTATTGTACAGATCTAGTAATATCTACTATATACATATTATTGTCTTTAAGAGGAACGGAAGTGCAGTCTTTTACACACTTAACTCAAATTTGGGTTGCCCAAAATACGTGAATTATCTACACTCCGCGGGTATTTCACCATCCTCTTCATAGATTATCGATACGATAACGTACATTTTCGATTAATTAAACAAACTTTATACTTTTGAATGTAGCTATAACTTTGTGGTTATCCATTATAGATAAATGAAACAATGTTACTAATTTTTTTTTTTTTTTTTTTTAAAAGAAAGACAAACATTCCCGGGTTACGAATAACCCAACAATGTTTGAAAATCTCCTACTACCACCACAGAAAGCTGAAAATGTTGCTTGTGTTGTGATGGAGGACTTAGCCAGCCGAGGAATCGAACACGCGACGCCCAGGTGGGACCCAAGTGCTATGCCCACTCAACCACTGACCAGTCATATAATGATAAAGACCATAAATTGACTAATTCCGGAATATATAAACTCAAATACACGGTGTCCGAAAACTCGTAGTACAAGCGGGAAACTGGAGAATCCACATCACATTTGGAGTCGATTTTGTGGTTTAACTTTTTTTGATTTGAGCTTTCGTTTTCGAGTAAATCGGGTCCGAAGTTGGAATTTTTTTTGTTAAATTTGAAAAAAATTTTCACTAGGGGGTTGATTTCAGCTGTGTAATGTCTTATAAAATGTATCGAAAGGTAAACCGGGCTCAAATTTTTTTTAACCCTTTAGTTGCCGAAAAAATGGAAAAACAGAAAAAAAATATATTAAAATCGAAATGCTCAGATCGAAAAAAATAAGTTTTTTGAGTTCTCTATGTGATGTAGATTCACCAGTTTCCCGCTTGTACTACGAGTTTCCGGACACGTTGTATAATGATTGTCCCTCATTTTATATTGGAAAAACAACTCGTAATTTTTAAATCAGAATCAAAGAACATTTAAGGCTCCGCAACCGGGCCCGTAAAGAAGAAGATGGAGAGATACGAAATTATGGATGTTAGAGGAGAGCGCTAACATTTACAGCGACGAAATCGATGCGAAAATGTTTAATAAAACACGACTCATTTAAAATAGAGCAATAATCTCGCGGGCATTATTGTCTTAAACAGCATTTAAAGAAACACTGTGATTTTTTTTCATACATATAACTTGTAAAATAACTGAAATAAACGTGTTTATAATAATTTTTGGAACATACAATGCGATTTTTTTCTATCGAGCAACGCGGGCAATGTATAGATATTATCTTAAAAAAAAACATGTATTTTTTTAAAAGCTTTAAAATTTACCGTGTTTAAGGTAAATTTGTAAGAAATCGGTAGAAATTCGGGTTGCGGGCCCTTAGGGTGTCTTAATAATAATAATTTTTCTGAGTTCGCTAACCATATCATTGAAAATAACCATAGTTTTGAAAAAAATACAGGGATAAATATTCTTCATATTAATCATAAAGGAAAACGTTTAGATAACTTAGAAGCCTTGGAAATTAAAAAATCCCTTAAAAATAATGAATCTATTATCAACAAACAAAAAATATTATCTTACAGCCCAATCAAGGATATGTCCCCCTACCCACTCTTCATTAATCCCTAGCAACGCCTCAATAATATAATATATATAATATCTCCTCGCCCCCCCTACCACAATCCTTTGTAATAATACATTGTTCCCACCCACTATTTTGTAATTGTCAAATCAGTATACGTTTGTCCTGAGGAAGGAGCGGTCGTTCCGAAACCGGTCGGCTTTAAACAAATATACAAGTGGTTCAAACAAAGTAACATTGTTTTATTTATTTATAAACGAACTTTAATTATTTAAAAAAGTCTGGGTTTACTATTCGGTACTTGAACCTATGAATAGTGGCTATATATAGAATGTTAACAGAGAGTTTTTTTACCTGTTGCAAGTATTTATTTGTTAAATTTAATGAATAAAATATTAGCGAAATTCAATCGAAAATCTGGAGACAGAAAAATCAGAAAAAGATAATGGTACCTCTGGAACTCGAACCCAGGACCTTCTGCTTACATGACAACTGCTCTACCAACTGCTAAGGTGTCTATATCCAATTCGGTCGCTTTTAACTGTATCATTCTTCGAGTAAGAACTACCAACATTATCTTCACTTTCTTAACGCACATATGTCTTCAATTCTGGCCCAAATTTATTCACCAGGGGGGGGGGTCTAGACTGGAGAAAAACTGCTCACATAATTAATGTGTGCCCCCTTAAACGTCGATGACACGTGGCGAGTTTACAAGCTACTATCTGGGAAATTCACTATCTGTTAGTAAACTCGCCCAGTGTCATCGTGTTACTTGCTAACTAGCAGCGACTAGCAGATTGTTGACAATCTACGAAAAAAAGTTGAAAGGTCGTCAACTTTACTCGCCTACACGCTTGCTCCGCTTGCTCGTGATTGGTTTATTTATGTTTCCGACACGGCTTCCGATAAACAGCTGATTTCGACTGTCAAACATCTGAAGAATTAGTTCACGCAGGCGTCTTTATTCTTGTTACTGGCGCTAGCGGCGGCCTCAGTTTCCTACGCTTTTGAGCGAGTGGACATTGTGTGTCATCATGACAATCTCACTCGCCGATTTACCCGCTTTTAAACTTAGTAGATTGTAGCTTGTAAACTCGCCGTGTGTCATCGAGCCTTTATACACAAAATTCTACCGTTTATAGTTTACAGCCTTACTAAACAACCTTGTGAAAATTTTATTCAATTGATAAAATCTAATTTGAAAGACGCTATGAAAGACGCTAGTTTACAAGGCGGTAGTTTATCTGCTGTATACACCTGTTTTGTTAATAATTTCTGAACGAATTTTTGAATTTTTCCAACGTATTTTAAATGTCTTGTATACTTCTTATTTTTGAAGATGTCGTAAAATGACATGCCTTTATAGAAATTAGATAAAATTACCTTTTAGATTTTTGTATCTGAAATGTACGTTCATGTTTAAAAATTGCCGTATTTTAAGCTTCAAAATTAAATAAAATTGAAAAAACAGCTTACCGTAAACATATTCTATTAAATGGTTGAAAAACTTCTGAAAATTCAAAATAAAAAACACAGTCCTCTTGTTTAATCAATTTGGAAGAAAACTGTCACTTCACTTTTTATCTAGTTCATACAATTAACAATTATAAAAAAATATAATAATAATTCAGAAAGAATAACTTAAAAAAAGATGACATCTTGGATTCTTTTTTACGCAATTAAAACGTTGATTTTTCGAATTTGTATTTTTTGTATTGAATTACACACGCATAAGGCTTTTATATTATTAAATAATATTGCTTTCATGGAAGTTTTATTAAATTCACGCGGAAAAGTCATTTAAAAAAAACATTTCAGAAATAACCTAAAACCCATCAAACAAAACTAAATTATCAACAAAACATTACGAGTATTTAGGTAACTCCATTAATGGAGGACTGAATGCCGTTGGCGCTAATAAAAAACTGTCAAAAGAAGCGAAGCCAGCAGTCTACAATGGAGTTCTGGTACCTACCCTGAAGTGTGGCAGTGAGACATGGAACTGGCAGAAGAAGGACGAAAGCAGACTGAATGCTGTTGAAATGAGATCCATTAGGGTATGTGTGGTAAAACCATATATGATCTTGTGAGAAATGTGGAGATGCGCCAATAATGTAAGGAAGGCTGATGTAAGCGTAATGAGTAAGATTAAGAAAGGGACCCTCAGGTGGATTGGGCATGTAGAGCGAATGAACGAAGAAAGGCGTGTAAGGAGAATATATGACGTAAATGTGAATGGAAGAAGGAGTCGGGAACACCCGAGGAAGACAAGACAAGTGAATCAGATACTTGAGATTGGAAAAAAATAACAACAGCATTGGTAATTATGTTGAATTATCATAGTGAATTGATCATTTATACGGAAATTATGTTAAAAAACATAAAATTAACTGCGAGTACAATTCAACACGACAAAAATTAAGTTTTAACGCGAAGCTATAAAACATGATGGCCGCGGCGCCTGCGCAGATCTAGGGAGATTCAATGTGACCAACATAAGAATCATAAAAAACGTGATATTGTTATTAGTAAAGATGCAAAAATGCCGTTCATCGGGCACGCAACTGATTTACCGTTTAACAATCGTTAAGGCGTTTTGTTATTAGTAAGGCTGCTATAGAAGTTTAGAGGATCCTTCAATCCGCCAGAAATGACGAGAAATCTGTCAAGTTGGCGACACTGGTGTGAAGTTAATGTAAAAAATCACCTATTAATAGTTAGGCCCACATTACGAAAAATAATGCTTAATAACAAAATATTGCTAATTTATCAATAAAAAATTAAAGATATTTAATTTTTATGTATATTTATATCATGGGTCGGCAACCTTTTGTTGTAAAAGGGCCAAATATTTTACGTGGAGATTAGTGCGCGCCGCACTTAGGTAACATGTCATTACAGTATACCTACAATATTTGTATACACATATTTTAGTTTAAAAAACAAAACGCTTACTGTATATAATATGCTTACGATATTTATATACCTCAAATCAATGAAATTTTTGTGGTTGCATTTCACTTGCAAGTTTTTTTTATAAGCTTGAATTTTTGAAGTAGAGACGCGTAGTATTGCTACTAAATGTGAATCCGAGAAAAGTGTTTGATTTTTCGATAATTCAAAATTGAAAAAGTTTGTTTTTCTACCAAACACATATTTGCTCACAAACATATGTTCTACCAAACATAGTAATTATTTGGTGAGCAAACCTTTTTAACTCCTTGTAGTTTTCAGAAGGCAAATTCCCATTTTTCCTTAACCACTTGGACCCATAAGATAATATAACATTATCAGACATATGACGTATAAGGCGTATCTGACTTTTTAAAAATCATTTTAAGTGGGATAATAATAGATTTCACTTTGCAAATCTATTACGTTGAGGGAATCATGGTGGAGTTACACTTGTCTGTCGTGTCGTGTCGTGATGTGCTCTGACGTGGTGGCTAGCGTTCACATCTATAAGTCGTGTTGTGACGAATATAGAGAGAAATAAAAAGTGGCCCGCGCGTCACAACACACCACGTGATACGTACGCACCAGTCTGATATGCCAAGACGCGGCCGCCTCCCTCACCCCTCACCTTCACGCTCTGAAGAAAATCAAGATAGGTTCTGTTGCGACACGACAGAACGCATCACGACATGACACGACAGACTAATATAAACGTCACAATACTAAATGTATGAAACCGATAACAATCTGACGTGTCACGACACGACACGACAGACATATGTAATTCCGGCGAGGTGCGAGTGGCGTCCTTGCCGTCCTTCCCTTTCCCCGGCTCCCTCTGTGCTATGCCTTCACTCCCTTTCACTCCGTTGAGTATGGTATCGTCCGTCACGTGCGTTGCGGCGAGGATCTTGCGGGCCGCACGAAGACGCTTCCCAGGCCGCATGCGGACCGCGGGCCGCTGGTTGCCGATCCATAATAAATATGATATATAAATATTATCAATAAAAACCGTTTAATGAATGTTTGCATAATTTTATGATACGCTTAATGCACTTTCGTACATAATATTTGGAAATACAATTTTCGCATATTTGCACATACAATTTGCATATTAACGTGTTGAATCATGTCATCTGGAATTTCACAGGAAAGTTTTTTGACAGCAGTTTTGCAACATCAATAAACGTCGATCAGTAATAATTTTAAATGTATTTATTCATCTTATTTACCTACTTAAAACAGTGTGGATAAAGTTTTCGATAATGCGCGCTTCCCGTTATCCCCGACACGATATCCTACGGAAAAAAAAATCCTCCAACAAAATATCTACCAACCTAACCTAACCTAACCTAACCTAACCTAACCTAACCTAACCTAACCTAACCTAACCTAACCTAACCTAACCTAACCTAACCTAACCTAACCTAACCTGACCTGACCTGACCTGACCTGACCTGACCTGACCTGACCTGACCTGACCTGACCTGACCTGACCTGACCTGACCTGACCTGACCTGACCTAACCTAACCTAACCTAACCTAACCTAACCTAACCTAACCTAACCTAACCTAACCTAACCTAACCTAACCTAACCTGACCTAAGAAAAAATTGGACAAAAATAATACAGACATCCTGTAAAGACAATAAATTATTATAATTATAATTATAATTTTTTGAACAATAATTTATTGTCTTTATGGGATGTCTGTATTATTTTTGTTTTCTTATTATTTGTGTATTTTGTATTATTTGTGTATTTTTGTGGAAAGAAAAATTAAGAAAATTGAATAATTTCAGAAAACTTAACGACTATTTTAACTTCGCACGTTTGACAGCGCGTTTGATGAAATTGAATTTAGCTGGCAGCTGTTTTTTGTATTAAAAGAATTGTCTGTGGATTTTTAAGTTATAGATATTTAAATAGGTAAGTAACTATGTTAGGTACCAAATATATGAAAAATGAAAATTTGAATAAAAAATTGTAATAGGTGGCACGCGAGCTATTTGAAACTGAATTTTTTTTTACATGAGCCCCACACAGGAGGCCCTGAGGAAAATAATGTCCCTGAGGACCTAAATTATCTTTGGGGATGCTGTGTGGAGGGTTTTTTTAGGGAAAGGAACGAGAGGAAAGTTATGGGAAGGAAAATGGTTTAAGGGGTGGGTAGGAATCTGGGGTTCAGTGTGTCCTGGTAGACAAACCTCATCCCATTAACCCGGGCACCCCTGCTAAATCACCAAACGTAGCGAACCACTTGGGGTGACCTATGGCAGAGGTGTTGGTTATCCAATAAAGGTTCTCGGGGCGGCGGTACCCATTCCCGCATCCCAAATTAATGTACTGGGATTGAACATGTGGAACGCGGGAGGGGGGTTTGCGAGACGGGGGAGCGGGAGAGGGTGGGCGAAGGTGGAAGGGGAACGCAGGAGGGTAGGGGATGCGGGAGGGAAACGGGGACGTACGGGAAAGGACATGCAGGGAGAATTTTTTTTTTCTTTGAATATGGCTTTGCAACGCATGCCGGGAACCATATACAATATATTCCGAATTGGGGTGGATATGTCGTATCGCTGAAGATAAGAGGGGAATGGGAAGGAGTTGGGGAGGAGGAAGGTAGGGAAGTACCTGGCTATTTAGATCTAGTCGACGGCCAGCGGTAAGATTCTTGAATCGCATTCCGAAGGTCGCTGGATCGAATCCCGGCGTGGCAAATAAATTTTATATGTGTGTTTCACAATTTATTAATTTAAAATAATGTATAGTATATTTGCGGCACGTTCCAGAGTGGAAGATACTCTCAGTATCGCCCTGGTGTAAGGCCACCATTCAGAATTGAAACTTTGCCTGAAATGGCTTTAGCCGTGTTTGGTGACCAGATCTGAATAGCCAGGTACTTCCCCACCTTCCTCTTCCCTATCTCCTTCCCCTCCCCTCTACCTTCAGCCTCACAACATGCCCCAATTAGGGATGCCATAGTCTCACTGACTCCAGATGGGAGCAGTTGAGACTCTTGTGCGGTATTCATTAAAAAAAAAGTCACCAAATCAGGCTAAAGCCATTTCAAGCAAAGATTCAATTCTGAATGGTGGTCTCACACCAGGGTGATACTGAGAGTATCTCCACTCTGGAACGTGCCGCAAATATACCTCATGTTATTTTAAATTATTAAATTGTGAAGGCTGAAATCAATCAAATAAAATTTACTTACCGCGACCGGATCGCTAGTCGAGAGCCTTGCCCCTAGACCACGGAGGCTGTGTAGAACCGAGTTCAATACTCACGATTTTTCTAGGTCAGAAAAGTTGCATGCAATGGCCTCATTTATTATAAAGTGTTATCAGTGAGAATGATTTACATTTATTGTGAGATTATGCAATCTGAAGCAGCCTATATTCTCAAGGTTGATTTGAAACAAATTACCGAAAATGACCACAGAATTAATTTTAATATATTACGCACTGGGTAGGTCCAGTAGTGACGGGCGTATGAATCCATCCCTCCCACTGCGGTGCAAGGCGATGTTACAAAAGAGTTCTGCTTTAGAGGTCACAGCTCGAACAGTCTCTTTCGATCCGGCCTGTCACGCAGACAAATCTTTTACCACAATAATCCGCTGCCAAGACCCGGACAAACCTCACCCCATGAACCCGGGCACCTCTGCTAAGTTACCAAACGTAGCGAACCACTTGGGGTAACCTATGGCAGAAGTGTTAGTTAACCCGCCTCTCAAATTGTTGTGTTATTATAATATACATTCAATATTCAATTTGGGAGGCGGGAATGGGTACCGCCGCCCCGGGAACCTTTATTGGATAATAAACACCTCTGCCACAGGTCACCCCAAGTGGTTCGCTACGTTTGGTGATTTAGCAGGGGTGCCTGGGTTCATGGGGTGAGGTTTGTCTAGGTCCTGGAGGCGGATGACCAGGACACACTGAACCCTAGATTCCTACCCACCCCTTAAACCCTTTTCCTTCTCAGAACTTTCCTCTCTTTCCTTTACTTAAAAAAAACCCTCCACACAGCATCCCCAAAGATGACATGGGCTCTGAGGGAAATTATTTTCCTCAGAGCCTCCTGTGTAGAGCTCATGTAAAAAAAAACACATATTATTATTGTGCAATGTCAAAAACATTAATTTATTATAAAAAAAATAATCTCAATGGAAGCAACCAATAAATCCACATGCTTTTTTAATCCCGTTTGACTTGGTCATACCAGGTTTTCTAACCTTGCCCCCGAAATATTCTAAAAATCTAACCTTCGCCTGAATTTGAATGGCACGTCAAACGTAAAATACCGCAAACCGGTATTTTAAGATGTATGTAAAAAATACCTACATTATTATTATTACATTATTATTTCTATAACATAAATTAGTGAACTCGTATTCGGACAAACAAAATTGTACAAATTTCATGAGGCTAGAGCCCAACATTTGAGAATTTCTGCATTAAGTTTAATTTAGTTAATTTCTACCGGGGAAAATCATCAAGTCATCATTGAAGATGACATACGGAGGGTCTTTTTAACCACTCAGGTATTTTGCCATTATGCAAGTTTTTTGTCACGAACTGTCAGACTTATAAAAACTTTGTGTTATTTCCGCTTCGCAATTAAATGAAATATTTCTGAACGTAGCCGAATATTTAAAACTGTTTTTTAAAGGTTATGAAATAAGCTTTCAAATTGTTTTAGTACAAATAAGTATTAACATTTGTAAATATTAAAATTTAGAATGCAAACATAAAAAAATTGTGAAAATGACTCACGTGATGTTTTTATGTGAAAACGGTACTAAAATCACGGATTATGTAAAAAACACTTATTCTATCGTATAATTTTTTTTTTTAATAATAATTTAACTGTATTTCTTAAGGCGCCGCTACCCGCATTTCTAGCGATTTCTTACATATCTCCCTTAAACATTTAAAGTTTTTAAGCTCTTAAAAACATATATATGTTATTTTTGAAGATAATGTCTAGAAGCTGCCCACGCCGAAACGTAAATTATATGAAATTCCCACGATAGAAAAAAAATGCTAGTAAAGTATGCTACAAAAATTATTAAAAACAAGTCTTTTTCTATTATCTTATAAATTGTATTTGTGAAAAAATTCACAATGTTTCTTTAAATTATACTTAAGATGCTACTCACAAGATTTTTGCTAAATTTTAAACGAGTCGTGTTTTATTAAACATTTTTGCAATTTTCCTATCGATTTTGACGCTTTAAATGTTAGCGCTCTCCTCTAACATTCGTAATTTCATATATCTCCATCTTTTTCTTTTCAAGCGCGGTTGCGGCCCCTTAAACTGTATTGTTATTTTATTTAGTTAGTTAGGTTATTTAGTACCTACTAGCGGGTGCCCAACATGCGTTGTAGTGCCAAATAAAGAAAGAAATTGTTTCTCCCTACGTATTCTTTTCCATGCGTCCCTGTTTCCGCCCTCGTTCCCCTCCCGCGTTTCCTTCCCACCTTTCCCGTCTTCTACCCTCCCAGATTACCTTTCCCCTGCCGCAACACTATATTAAAAACACACATTTTTCAAACAAACGCGCGTCACCCATAGTAAATTTTGTATACAAATTTTGTAACGCCATAGCTCATTGTTATATATAAAAACCTTCGCGGGCATCCGCACTAAAGTTTTTTTCACAATCGGATGAAAGTAATAGAAAACAAATTGAGTCGTTCAATTTCTTTATCCTCTATATCAAATTTCACTGATTCAGAGAACCGCAAAAAATAAAAAAATCGCATTTTATTTTTTTACATAATGAATTGGCGTAATATACATTCGAAAAGTGTTCATTTTTCAATCTATGTCTAGAAATATTAAAGTAATTTGAATAAATAAAATGGATATAGCGGATTTTGTTTTTCACTTCGTGATTTATATGGAACATAGAGACTTTTGAAACTCAACTGACCTGAGGGCCGTATTTCTACACCCGCCATCTTGGCAAAATAACTGCTCGTGATTTGTTGAATTCGGATATAGCAGGTTTTGATAATAATTTCTTGAATAATATAGCGGGTTTTGTTTCTCACTCGCAGTTTTAACATGGTTTTTGGTCGTGATAAAGGAGATTTTGAAACTCAATTCAGATTAGACTCATTTCTCGCAAAAATGTGAATAAGAAGTTATACTCAGATCATTTTGTCAAAAAATGGGATATAGCGGGTATTGAAACCATCGCGGGTGTGTGTTCGCACAACAAATCATCAACGTCTATCGTAATCGGATGAATGGCTTAGAGACCGCTTAAGGGAGAAATAAAGAAACAATCGTTTTTATATATTAAGAGGGCATTACCAGAGAAAGCCGGAAATACGACATTTTCAAAAAAGTTTTTAGACGTATTGACTCTTTTCCACAAAAAATTATAAATGGATTTCGAAAGATTGTTCTTTTATCTAGCATAGTTATGTAATAAATTTTTAGATTTTTTTTAATTTTTAGTATAATAAGGTTATTCCATAGGTCGTTGGCAGATTTGTTAAATTTTCAAATAAGTTTTTGTATTATACCACACCCATTTCAAATAATGTAATCATGCAGTAAAATAAATCAATACATTATCTAGCAAAGTTATGTATTAGAATTTTAATTTTAGTTTCAATAAAATCATTAAAAAATATGTACGTACATGTCGTACATGTGTTTCTTGACGAAAATTGGTCCATTTGTGTATTTATTTACGCACTTACAAACTAATAAATTTCAGAATTTTTTAACATTCTTATTAAATTTAGACATTATTGAAAAATGATAAATACTTATAATCAAAAAATAACTACAAAAAGTACACTATTTTAATAGTTTTATCATCATGCCTTTCAGCATTTTTGGATGAAGGTATAAATTAAAGCTAATTTGGATTGAAATAAATTCGATATTGAGTTATAATTTAAAAAAGCTAGTACGGAGAATAATCAATCTTTCTCATTGTAACCGCCCTGCACGATCGGAAGAACAACTTTCGACGAAATGTGGATTTTCGTCCGCTGGCTGGTTAAACGCTCTTAAGATTTTAAGTGTTTTTGATTCTAGACGCATGAAAAAATCTTACAAATCTACGTAAAGATTTAAAAAATAACAAACGTTGTTTTAATAATTGTTTTATATTTTCGTGGGTTTCGGTGTTAACCACTAGTTGATGTTATTTCTTCATATTATATACTTATTTTTAAGAGGGAATAACCAGACAAAACCGAAAATACGTCATTTTTAATTCAAATTTTAGACGTAATGCTCTTTTCTACAAAAAATTATAATTAATTTCGAAAGATTGTTCTTTTATCTAGTAAAGCTAAAGCTATGTTTTTAATTTTGAGAAAATATGTTTATTTTTAGTACAATAAGGTTTTACCTTAGGTCGTTGGCAGATTTGTTAAAGTTTCAAACTAAATTTTGTATTATACAATATACATTTCAAATCATATAATTACGCTGTAAAATAAATCATTAAATTATCTGGGAAAGCTATGTTTCAGAATTTTAATTTTAGTTTAAATAAAATCATTTAAAAAAGTGCACACGTGTTTTGTGACAAAAATGCTTCAGTTTGTATATTTATTTACGATCTTACAAACTAATATATTTAAGATTTTTTTAACATTCTTATTTTGCTTAGACATTATTGAAACATTATAAGTATCTAATTATGATAAAAAAATAATTACAAAAAGTACATAATTTTAATAGTTTTGTCATCACGCCTTTCAGCATTTTTGAATGTAGGTATAAATTAAAGCTAATTTTGAATGAAATAAAATCGATATTGAGTTATAATTTTAAAAAGCTGGTAGAACTCAGCATAGCAGCAAATAACCCACCATAGCAGCATAACCCACCAAACCAGAGAATAATTAATCTTTCTCATTGGAACCGCCCTGTACGATCGTAAGAACATCTTTCGACGAAATGTGGATTTTCGGCTGCTGGCTGGTTAAAGGCCCTTAAGATTTAAGTATTTTTTTCCTACTAGACGCACGAACAAATCTTACTTACAAAACGTTTTTTTAATCGTTTTATAATTTTGTGGGTTTCGTTCTTAACCATTAGTTGAAGTTATTTCTTCGTATTATATACTTTGTCATTTTTGAAACCCTTGTGTAGTGAGTGTGTGGTAATGTAGACACTGGATGGATAAAACACACTTAAATTTAATAATGTTTTTTTTGTTAGAATAAAAAAAAAATTAAACTAATATAATTGTCGAATCAAATTGCAAGTCTAAATTTAAACGGAATTGATAAACGTCCTTATACCTACCCACTGGCATGTCTACGATACATACCCAATATCTTTGGTCATTTGTGGGATAATAGAGGACTGCGGAAGTAGGGTTGCCATCTTCTAAAACAAAAAAGCCTGACTCTGCGCTGTGTAAGGCCGGACATTTTGCCCTAAAAGCCGGACGTACGTACGTAATTTTGGACATAAATTTTATACATAATAATAAAAAATCTGTCACAAGTTACAGTTGTTTATTAATCACACATTAACCAGTTTAATAACGAATATCATTAATCAGTCTTATTCTTGTCATCATTTGATATTTATAAATAATATGTCAATGTCAATGACAAAATAAAAAATATTGAGTCTTCTATCTGTAGACATACTCGTAATATAATAAACATACAAAACAAAACATAATTCTTTTTCTGGTTAAGCAATTGATTAGAAATTTCATTAAATACATAGATATAAAATGAAACATATTTATCTTTGTGGACAAAAACGAAAAAAAACAATCGAAATGAAATCTCGACTTCTCCAAATTATTCAAAAATTACAAAAATGTATCATTTTGTATATTTGGCTTTTTCACCTGTTTTATCCAAAACGTCGTTTTTTTGGAAATCATTTCATAAAATTTGACATGTCATTTTTAAATTACACAATGTGTACATCATCTTAGCAATTGTTTATGTTTGCAAATTATTGCGTTCCTTGGTCCACTGGGCGCTTATTAAAGAGAAAACTCTTTGAACATTGGCGTTTTGGTCTGGAATCGCAAAAGTAATATTCCGCCAATTTTAGAAGTTCGGAAGACAAAACCCGCGTGAACCAAGAGGCCTCCGCCTCGTCGTTAACGCGTTGCGCCTTGCGTAGCTTGCGTTGAATTCGTTCTGCAGGCGTTGTGTGCACCGCGCTACACTAACAAAAAGCCTAACAAAAGCCGTACAGACCGGACATATAAATATTTAGCCGGATACGACCTAAAAAAGCCAAACATGTCCGGCTTTAGCCGGACAGTTGGCAACCCTATGCGGAAGGGTATTTAAAATTAGAAACTTTTGGAGTGCACACATACAAATGCAAACATGTCCTCTTTAAAATGGTTTGCTCTGATAACTTCGATAACTTTGATAATCAATTGTGTCACCACTCTAAATTTAATTTTCGAAATAAATAAGCTGAAAATTTATCTTTTGCAGCTCCGGAGTTATCTCAAACTCCTGGTCAACGAAACACTTTGGACTTTATTGGATTTTCTTCATAGCTATAACATGTTAAATAACAGAACAAAATGTGTTTATAATAGTTTTTAATATACTTCGCGATTTTTTTTCATTTTAAGAAACCTATTTATATAATTAATAATTACCGTTTTGGCTCTACAAATGTTTAGATATTATCTTTGAAAATAACATATTTTTAAGTACTCAGTTTTTTAGGTCCTCTACGGGATTACCAATTTCTCGTTTATGCATGATTTTCCAGACACCATTTGTATAAGTTTTTGAAGCTCAAATGAACTTGGTACCTAAATTAAATCATTTAGATTTTTTTAAAATTGGCTTCACACAGGAGGCCCCCGAAAAAGGTTCGAGAGGTGGGTAGGAGTCTGGGGGTCAGTGTGTTATGGCGGTGCAAGGCAATAGGTCGAGAGAGTTCACCTAGAGAGGTCAAAGTCAAAAGGCCACCATCAAACACTCTTTCGATCCGCCCGACACACAGTAAGTGGGCAGAAGTATCTGCCGCCAAGACCCCGTTAAACCTCACCCCATGAACCTGGTCACCAAACGCAGCGAACCATAAGACGCCACCTTTTTTTAATATGAATACCGCGCAAGAGTCTCAACTGCTCCCGTCTGAAGCCAGTGAGACTATGTCATCCCCAATTGGGGTATGTCGTGAGGCTGAAGGTAGTGGGGAGGAGAAGGAGATAGGGAAGAGGAAGGTTGGGGAGTACCTGGCTATTCAGATCTGGTAACCAAACACGGCTAATGCCATTTCAAGCAACGTTTTAATTCTGAATGGTGGTCTTACACCAGGGCGATACTGAGAATATCTTCCACTTTAGAACCTGCAGCAAATAAACTATGTATTATTTAACCCTTCGAATAATAAGAAAATAATTTTCTGTCAACTTTTGTCTGTCAAGGTTGGCCCGCAAAATTCCTGATTCTTCCCATGCAATTGAAATGTTCCTATTTATTGTTTTTTTATTAACGCTTTTGCAAAAACAAAAATTGTTCTAAAATTTAGATATAATAATCTTTCCGATGTGTTTATTAGAAATCAACATTTTATTTCTAAATATTAAAATTTTAATATTGGAAATGTAAATTGGCTAATAAATGTATACCTAAGAATATTCGAATTAAAGTAATTAAAATAGAATAAACTTAAAATTTTAAATACACATTCTTTTTCTAAGCAAAATTTGTAATAAAACTGTCACTTCACTTTTTATCACTTTCATACAATTTTATTTTAAAATTAAACATGTGATGCGTCACAAATTGGCGCAAAATTAAACTGTCACTTTTGATCGGGTTTGTAAAATATCTGAACAACCTAGCTCATATAATTCTAAGACAATGAGAAGCATTATTTCATTCCGTTTCTAACATAAAAGAAATCACAAATATTCGCATGACAGGAAGAGAGATATCTAACTTTTATTAATGTACTGTTGCTCTGGGACAATCTGGGTCTCCTGTTATTATAACGGCATATGATGTTTTGGGACAACTTGGGTCTCCTGTGATTAGACGGGTTAAAATTAATAAATTGTGAAATAACACAAATTATTCAAATAAAATTTATTTGCCACGCCGGGATTCGATCCCGCGACCTTCGGTGTGCGAGTCAAGAGCCTTACCGCTGGACTATGATAATTTATTTAAACGCTGAAATAGCTGTCATAGCAATAATCAACAACTAAAAACTAACAGGAATATACCCACTGTTTGGTGCTAACTTTTCCAGATGTGTATATGATTTAATATTGCCATAACCTTGCATGGTAATTTTCATTGTCTGTGGTCACTTACTGGCGCTGGAGGTCAGGTAGGTAATTGGATAAGGCGCCAATCAAAATAAAACTACATATATAAGCAGTGCACTTTTACGCAATACAAACCATTCGTTGGTTCATTATATAATTTATTAGTTAAGAGCGTTTAACCAGCCAGCGGACGAAAATCCACATTTCGTCGACAGTTGTTCTTCCGATCGTGCAGGGCGGTTACAATGAGAAAGATTAATTTTTCTCCGTACCAGCTTTTTTAAATTATAACTCAATATCGGATTTATTTCAATCCAAATTAGCTTTAATTTATACCTTCATCCAAAAATGCTGAAAGGCGTGATGATAAAACTATTAAAATAGTGTACTTTTTGTAGTTATTTTTTGATTATAAGTATTTATCATTTTTCAATAATGTCTAAATTTAATAAGAATGTTAAAAAAATCTGAAATATATTAGTTTGTAAGTGCGCAAATAAATACACAAGTGGACCAATTTTCGTCAAGAAACACATGTACGTACATATTTTTTAATGATTTTATTGAAACTAAAATTAAAATTCTAATACATAACTCTGCTAGATAATGTATTGATTTATTTTACTGCATGATTACATTATTTGAAATGGGTGTGGTATAATACAAAAACTTTTTTGAAAATTTAACAAATCTGCCAACGACCTATGGAATAACCTTATTATACTAAAAATTAAAAAAAATTCTAAAAATTTATTACATAACTTCACTAGATAAAAGAACAATCTTTCGAAATCCATTTATAATTTTTTGTGGAAAAGAGTCAATACGTCTAAAAACTTTTTTGAAAATGACGTATTTCCGGCTTTCTCTGGTAATGCCCTCTTAAGTAATAAATTAACAGTTTTTAAGCATGATTAAAAATACCCATTGCATGAGAATCGCAGTATATGTTGATGCGATGGCAGTACTTATTCAAACGCTTTGCTTACATTCAGCATATTAAAAACTTGTTATTCGAGTAAAGAAAAGGAAATCGGAGTGAAATTAAAAATATATTAAAGCCAGCCGCCCTTGTTAAAACCAAGGGCGGCTGGTTGCACAGTGTGTTCGTATGCAACACTGGTAAATTATATCGCCAAAAATTACTATAATTTTTCACCGAATAATATAAAATCTATGAATCTCATTAAAATATCACCTAATAAAATGTAATGCAAATATGAATGTTTATCCGGACGAGCGAATTCTCAAAGTTCCACGCGAAGTTGCCCGTTCCCGTGTGCAGACTGATTGCAAGCGGAACGAATTATGTTTTTGTATCGAATATCCCAAACATCGCTGGCGCGCAACCGGCCATATGTACGAAAAATAAAACTATCCGCGTGTGCCACAGGTTAAGAAAAAAAATCCAGTGTGCTTTAGACCACACGACTGAAGAGAAACTTCACTAACTTATAAAAGAACATATGACATTGGGGTGACATATGACCTTGGGGTGACCTATGACCTTGGGGCGACCTACGACCTTGGGGTGACCTACGACCTTGGGGTGACCTACGACCTTGGGGTGACCTACGACCTTGGGGTGACCTACGAACTTGGGGTGATCTATGGCATGGTTATTCAATAAACGATTCCTTGTGCTCGCACCTCTCTCTTGCCCCTAGCCCCTACAGTAATATACGAAACGTAACTCTCTCTCTTTCTATCTTCACTAACTTATATCTCCCTCTCAACTTCAAGCGTGCGTAAAGGCCCGACCGTTGGCCTCGCCCGATCACCGTTCGCATCGATCACCGTTCGCATCGATCACCGATTGCATCGATTACCGTTCGCATCACACTTTTCGTAACGCGTTCACCGGCTTACCCCCAAGTCGAGCGTGCGCAAAGAAGTCTTACTTCAAAAGTACATAATATGAAAGATGTTTAAGTGGCAATAGGGAAGGGGGTAGGATGGGAGGGGGGGGGGGATTTGGTCTAGTTGAATCGTTTGTTTTCTAAAAATAAAATGCAAAACCCTGAAAGGAAGTGCATTAAAAATACTTAGAAATAAAAATAGAAATCGTTGTGTCTCCCTTACTACAGTAATGAGAAATATGATATAAATGGTGTTAGAAAGAGAAAATACCATGCTTTATAATCAAATCTAAAAGTTCCACAAAATAAGTAAAAAGTACACCTTTATGAAACCAAATTTAGAATCGCAATTTGAAAAAAAAAGTGAAATTTTGGGAATTTTTAATTAATAATTTTTACATGGTATTACAAAAAAGTGAAGTTACAATAACGTTTATGATATATTTGTCTAATAAAACATGTAGGTAAGTGTTTTTTTTTCATTATCAATATCTTTGATTGGCAAAAACATTCGAAAAACAAAACGTAATTATTCTTAAAACTTTTTTGAGTTTGCATGCAAAATTTTTGTACTTCAAAAATTATATATTTATTTCAACTTACACAATTTGAGAACGTATTTTATAACCTTTTGAAAAGAGTTTTTAATTTACCGATATGTCCGGAAATGTTCAATTTTTTCGATTTTATTGGAAAACGGAAATATTTTCAATATCAAAATTTAAATATTTAGAAATAAAATTATTAATTTCTAATACTTATACACATTGAAAAGATTATTTTATCTAGATTTTAGAACAATTTTTGTTTCTGCAAAGTGATAAAAAAATATCAATATAGAGGTGTAATATTTGGATGTAAAATTATTATTTTAATTGTTTTATGTAGCTTCTACAATATATCTTGAACTTTCCAATTGGTGTGGACTTTAAAGTTTCTGGTAGCTTGTTACATAACTTCATTCCTTTGTACAGTAAACTGTTCTGCGTATTCGCCTTGACTTTTTTTGAAGCCTGTTTTCCTTGCACGTCCTTGTGTTATGTCTGTGAATGTCCTTGTTGAATATAATTTTATTTGAGAAGTATTTTGGTTAAATGTTGTTTATTATTTTATGTATAAATATCATCGTATTCAAGGCCAGCATCTGTTTCACGGTTAGCCAATTCAGTTCCTTTAACACTTGTTTACTTTTGAAAATCTATTTCGCCGAAGTATTATTCTCATTGCCCTGTTTTGGAAAATTTGAAACTTATTTTCTTCTCGTTCGTTATATAGGAAAAGGATAGTTGAGCAATAGTTAAAATGTGGAGCAATAATTGATTTGTATTCTAATATACGCATTGGAAAGATTATTTTATATAGATTAGAACAATTTTAATTTTTGCAAAGTGATAAAAGATAACCAATATAGAGGTGTATTTAAAATGTAAATTGTCGCTGCCGCGACTGAACTGGTACAAGTTTTGGAAATATGCAGCCCGGGCAGGATTATTATACAGCCTATCCTTTGGCCATGTTAAATATTGGAGGTTATACTTTCAAATTATGTAGATGTTTTAACATCAATTTTATTGTAAAGATTTAAGCATTAAAAGTTTCCATGAATTGTTTCGTTAAAAATGCTATGATTTCCGGTTTATAGACTGAAATTTTATAAATTATTACATTCTAGGATACCCGGTTTTACCCGCGTTTCCAGCATTTATTTTTTTTGTTACATAATTAGATACAATGAAATTTCGCGAAACTTTTTTGCGTGAAACGTGTGATGCGTTTGGTAACTTAGAAGAGATACCTGGGTTCATTGGGCGAGGTTTGTCTTGTAGAGCACACTCGTTTTTTTGCGTTATACAAGATACGATAATTTCCCGAGTAAGATTATTTCCCTCTGGGCTTTTTGTCATCTTACCGTTCCCCTTCCACCTCCCCTTCCTCTCCCACTTCCCCTTCCCCTCTTTCGTTCCCACTCCGATTCCTCAACCTTACCTCTCCCCACTCCGCTCCCCCCCCCCCTTCCCATCTCCCACGAATCCCCTTCCCGAGTTCCCCTTCCCTTCCGTGTACCCCTCTCCCTCCATACATTCATTCCCGGTACATTCAGTTTTCAAACAGCTCGCGTGCCATCTATTGCAATTTTTTATACAAATTTCATTGTATATGTTATTCTGATAGGAATGAGCTATATTTTATTTAAAGTTTCATTAAAATCAATTCCGTAGTTTTTGCGTAAATGAGTAACAAACATACATCCATACTAACTTTCGCCTTTATAATATTAGTATAAAATACACACATTTTCATTTATACAAATTTCATAACGCCAGAGCTTACCATTATATATAGCCTATGAGTTATTCTGATGTATAAGCTATATTATTGCAAAGTTTCATTAAAATCCATTCAGTAGTTTTTGCGTGAAAGAGTAACAAACACACATCCATACAAACTTACGCATTTATAATATTAGTACGATTCTTTACTTTTTCTATCCGCCGGAGCAATAGCTACCAAAATTTAATAAAGTCGATAATTTTTTTAAATTAAAATGAATTGTAAATTTGACAATTTTGAATTTTTTATAAAATCTCAAAATATGGGTGAACGGAGAAATCAAGATGGATTCATTGGATTTAAGTAAAAAGTTCACATGTTTCCCTATTAATATATTGGAGTTATGATATTAATTAAATCGAATGACCGAATAGAAAACGAACACCCGGAAATCTCCACCGATTAAATAATATTAGTAATGGTTGTTGTAAAAAATGACACAATATGGATACATAATATTTTCATAATGTTTATTGGCTATGACGAGATGAGATAATTTCCCAAGACAACATTAAACCGTGATAATGACACACAACCAAAGTCAACGTCGAATTCCTCCATTCAATGTCATACGTAGGCTACATATTTTGCATCTACATTGGCTATTTTTCGACGTGGGAATGTGGGACTGATAAATATTTGAATCCTTTTATACTAAAAATTTCCATTTGATTTAACCACTCAGGCCTCCGTCCTATTTTGTCGGAAGGTTAAAACACTTCCGTCTTGCAATATATATGTATGTATTTTTTTACATTAGCTCCACAGAGGAAAATAATTTACTTCAGGGCTTATGTCTTAGGGGATGATGTGTGGATGATTTTTTTGGAAAGGAAGGAGAGGAAGTTCTGGGAAGGAAATAAGTATAGGGTAGGAATGTGGGGTTCGGTGTGTCCGGAAGGGAGGCGTCTACTAATATCTGCAGGAATTCCAAAAACTGAACAAAAGGACTAATATCTATGAGAACTAAAGTGAGGGCGAATATCTACAGCTCAAACTGCTGACTAATATCTATGAGAACCAAAGTGAGGACGAATATCTACAGCTCAAACTACTGACTAATATCTATGAGAATCAGAGTGAGGACGAATATCTACAGCTCAAACTGCTGACTAATATCTATGAGAACCAAAGTGTGGACGAATATCTACAGCACTGGCAGAGGTTGGATTTGCAATTTTGTATAGCATATTGGAATAACGTAATATTGCGTATGCAGTTTAAAAAACTTAATTTATGTATGTAAAAATCCCTAATATCGGACTATTGGACACATTTAGCTGATTATTAAGGACTTGGGTTTTTGTTTTAACAGCTTTCTTCATTTAGAGCATGCTTCTAAATTATTTAGTCTGTTACCATGACCATTTCTATGTCAGTTAAGTTAGGTTAGATTGTGGTGCCGTGTATTTTGAAATAAATAAATATCTTTGTATTATGACCTCCATGTTTGTTCAATAAATTATTGTCCTCGTAAACAGCAAAGTACGTAATATTATGCAAAAACTTCATGTACGTACTTTAAACGTCGTAATTAGTAATTACGTAATTGAAGTAATTTATGCTTTTCCGTACAACCTCTTGCTCAGCTGCCCTCTGTAGATATTAGTCCAACCTACGCTCCATAGATATTAGTCACCATTGGGACCGTCATAGATATTCGTCCGACCTTAGCTCTGTAGATATTAGTTTTCACTCTGAAGTTCATAGATATTAGTCCAACATATGAGCTGTAGATATTCGTCCGATACACAGGCTGTATATATTAGTATCTGGAGTCTCCAGAAGTGACGGACGTATGAATCCATTCCTCCAACAGCGGTGCAAGGCGATGGGTCGAGAGATTATGGCTGGAGAGGATGAAATAACTCTCTCACCATCTCGAAACTACCCGCCACACGGCAGGTGGGCAGATGCAGCGGTCGTCAAGACCTGGACAAACCCCACCCCTCACCACTGGGCACCCCTGCTAAGTCACCAAACGTAGCTTCCGCACAAGAGTCCCAACTGCTCCCGTTTGAAGACAGTGAGACTATGGCTTCCCCTATTGGGGTTGTTGTGAGGCTGAAGGTAATGGGGAGGGGAAGTAGATAGGGAAGAGGAAGGTGGCTATTCAGATCTAGTCACCAAACACGGCTAATGCAATTTCAAGCAAAATTTCAATTCTGAATGGTGGTCTTACACCAGGGCGATACTGAGAGTATCTTCCACTCTGGAACGTGCTGCAGATATACTGTATAATATTTTAAATAAATAAATTGTGAAATAACACAAATTAATCAAATAAAATTTATTTGCCACGCCGGGATTCGATCCCGCGACCTTCGGCGCGCGAGTCAAGAGCCTTACCGCTGGACTACGCCGGGTGTCTGTACTGATAACGAAAAAAAAAACATAAACATATTTTAGTTGGCAAATGTATTGATACGTTATTGTCACTTTTTTGTCATTACATGTAAAAATATAAAAATAATTACTTGATAAAAACATTCCCAAATTTTCATATTTTTTTTTATTGCTGTAGGAAACTTTGATTTCATAAAAGTGTACATTTTAATTATTTTACAGTTAACTTTTAGATTTGAATATAATCATGGTTTTTTCTCTCTCTTACTCCGTTTAGTAGATCATATTTCTAACCATGCTAGTGTAAGGGGGACACAGCGATTTCTATGTGACCTAAAGGAGTAATTCCGAAAACCGAACAAATTAGCCTGAAGATTTAAATAAAAAAAGTGAAAAAATTATAAATTTAAAATTAAATATTAAAAAATTATAAATTATAAAAATTTTAAATTTAGTTTTTTTTTTTTTTAATATTTTATGATTTCGCCCAAATTTTAATTTTGGATTTGAGTCCAAAATACCCAACGAAACTGAAAAATTATTTTTGTAATCAAATATCAAATACCTATTACGGATGTGTGCTGCTTTATTTACTTGTGTTTATTATGATATAAAGGCCACGAATATAATTTTTTGTTTTACCTTCCGGCTTGCAGAACTAACTTGCCAATGGTCATGCCAGTCGGGAGAGCTGTTTTGTTGTTAAATAGAATCACTTCGAATATTGATATGTTTAACATCAATGAAGTCCAATTTAGACGGCAAGCTTTGTTGCTGTTACTTTAAATGCTTTGAAATGTTAATTTTGTAATGTTTTTAAAATGAATAAATTGAATTAAATTTAATTGTGTTTTAAGTAGATAATGTAGGACGATGAAGCAAAAAATCTCAAAAACTCAAATGTCGTAAATTTGTTAAAATTCAGACAAGCCATAAATTACCCACTTAGGTATAATAAAATATTTTGTAACAGAAAATTATATCAATTTTGTATTTGAAGTGTGTATTTCTTTTGATTAAATTTCTGAGGGTTAACCTAGACTGTGTTTTGTCCGTTTTAATCGTCCGTTTTAATCCGTCCATTAATCACATGATGTTTTTAAGTGACTTTTTAACCCCCCCTCCCTGGTGATATGTGGTAAGGTTTTAGACTACCCCCCCCCCCAAAATCACGTAAACCACGTGTATATTTTGAAATTTTCAGAATATTATCACGAAAAATAAATAAGCGTGATATATCATTATACCCCCCCCCCTCGTGATTTTTTCCGAACCCCTCCCCCTTCGAGCCTCACGTGATTAATGGACGACCCCTAATAGGCCACTTGCATCACTTTTATTTTTTTTCTGGTTTAGGCAAATTAATATTCTAAAACATTCTGTTTTTTTTTTATTCGTTTTTTGGAAACCCTGGCGTATTTTGAAAATTTCAATCCGAAAAATCAGACCATCTTTTATAAACTGGAAAAACGGGACCTAATTTTATGGGTGCGAAAAAACGATAATTACATAGCCGAAAATCATTTTTAAAAAAATAACGTTTTCCATGCGAATGGCACAGGAGAATAACGAGGCATACCAAAAATATTACATCTCAATTTTTTTTTCTTGATCCTTCTTACTGATCATTAATCGTTATAATGTTCAACGTCTATATATAACTAAATCCAATGTAATATACTTGTACTTGTAAATAATAATAATATATATTTTTTAAATCAGCACCATTACCATTACACCTCTAAAACAGGTACAGAAGGCATAAAATGTACGGGGTTCTCTTCGTAACATCTGTCAAAACGTCAAAACAAATGATAAGTTCGCAGAGAATAAACAATAAATCTAGTGAATGTTAAATCTGAAATTCAAAAATTCGCCCGAAATCAAAGTGTTACCATATACAAAAAATAAATTAGTGTGGAATTTTATAAAAATAAAAGAACATTATCGCAGACGGGATATTTTCATGTAGTGACGTCACTAGCCCAAATGATGGAATAATTTATAAAAAAAACTGTAGATACATTTCTAAAAATTTTTACTAACATTTTATTTTTTGTAATCTTAGTAAAAAATCTATCCACACGATTTTTTCCAAGTCGTTATGAAATCTATGCAAGTGGCCTATTCTAGATTTAATAACACAATATATTAAAAATAAATAAATAAATAAAATAATAAAAAAACAGATTTTCACGGATGTGTGCACTATTAATACAATTAAATAAAAACAATTTAAATGAAAGATTTAAGTAAATATAAATACCTTTTTGTTGATGTTATAAAACACCTTATCCAAATTGAATATCAATAAAATAATTTTATTAACACTTAACGCACATTAAAGTTTTCCGTAAAAAATAATTCACAATTAAAAACCACCCCGCTAAACATCCACTTGTTAAAAAACTTTTAAAAACTTCCTTTAAATTAATCGAGAGTTTGTGGTTTACGCATTAATCGAAACGTAATAAGTATGTAATGTTAATCCGATAAAACCTCCAATGAAACTAAAAGCGATTCTCGACTGGGCTGGCTTTTTAATACCGATTTAATATGCACTACACTACACACTGCGATACCCACCGAAGATACATGCCGATAGAAGTGTATTTAAATGGTGTCTGTGCGCCAGAAGTGAGCCCATTTTTCCTTCACTTTTTATGAAATATTCAAAAGATTTAAAAAATAACTAACTAACTGAACTTTACGCCTTTTCTCCGCAAATGTGGATAGAGAGGATAGACCGCCAAACAATTCGGCCTTGGTCTTAGCCCACACTCATTTCTTCATTCACATTCAAACATTTTTTTGTACATTAGCTCCACACAGAGGAAAATAAAATACAATAAATAAAATAAAGAAAATGGTTCCATGCCAACTCAGAATGAAACCAACTCAGAACCACCTCAGAAAGGTCATTAAAAGCTATAAAAATATTTTTAAAACAGCCGGTAAGCCTAAACCTAACTTAACCTATTTAACCAATTTTTTATATTTTTTTATCATCATTCTTAATGACCTTTCTGAGGTGGTTCTGAGTTGGTTTCATTCTGAGTTGGTCGGTCACCGAAAATAATTCCCCTTCCCATCTTTGGGGATGCTGTGTGGACGGTTTTTTTAGGAAAGGAAGGAGAGGAAGTTCTGGGAAGGAAAAGGATATTAGGGGTGGAATCTATAAGTATCTTTAATCGATATCTGGGACTCAGTGTGTCCAGGAGTGGCGGATATAGGAATTCATCCCTCTCATTGCGGCGCAAGGCGATGTTCCGTGAGAGTACGACTGGAGAAGTTAAGCTCAAGTCAAGTCAAGAAGTCAAGTCCCTCAACCAACCTCTCCCGATACGTCCTGCCATGCAGCTGGTGAGCAGACGTATCCGCCGCCAAGTCCCGGATAAGCCTCACCCCATGAACCCGGGGATCACCTAAGTCACCAAACGTAGCAAACCACTTGGGGTGATCTATTGCAGAGATGTTGGTTATCCAATAAATGGTTCCCGGGGTGGCGGTAGAGAAGTGCGTTTTTTTTCACGAAAACATCCGTCCTCACACAGCCTTAGCCACAAATACGATCATGGACTCATTTGATTGGGATGTTTTAAACCACTCCCCCTAATCCCCTGACTTGGCGTCTTCAGATTATCATATTTTCACCTTTCTTAAGCCATATATGGATGAAATTAAATTTAAGCAGATGCAGAAAGTGGTTCTTAAGTGGGGGAAGAAGCTGGTGGGAGAATTCTTCGAGGAGGGTGTAAAGAAATTTGTGCCACGGCTCACCACATGCATTGAACGGGATGTTAATTATTCGGAAAAATAGTTAACAAGTGTATCAACAATATCCTGTTTTTTTGTTTTTGTTTTTTAAATACGCTAAAAAAAAATCAGTAGATACAGTTACTTTCTGAACATCCCTCGAACTTATATGTATCTTATTTTTGTCCCATTTTACTATTTTTGATCAATAATTTATTGTCTTTACAGGATGTCAATATTATATTTGTCCATTTTTTGTTAGGTTAGGTGAAGTTTTAGTAGATATTTTGTTGGACGATGTTTTGTCCGTAGGATATTTTCTCGGAGGATATTTTGTCGCGGGATGAAATCGCTCATTACCGCCATAGTCTCACTGATTCCGTTGGGAGCATATAGTTGGGAGTCTTGTGTAGTATTCATAAAAAAACATGAGTGTAGATGACATTTCTAGATAATATCTATACAGTGGTGCGGAACGTGAGATGTTTCACATGATCACATTAATGTATTCACTTAACTATAAATATAAACCCATATTGTTTGGTACTTCGAAATACGCACATCCTTATCTGATGAATAGTGATGTACATATATATTATCTTTTATAAAAATGAATCCCTGTTTCCCTTGGTCAAGCCATAACTTCAGAACGACTTTACCTATTTTTTTTTTAAATTTTCTAATACTTCGTAGAAGGTTCTTACGGAAAGAAAAATTAAGAAAATTGTGCAGAAAATTTAATAATTTCAGAAAACTTCGCACATTTTTAACAGTTAGCGCGTTTGATGAAATCGAATTTAGCGGGCAGCTGTTTTTTTTTTGTATTAAAAGGATTGTCTATGAGTTTTTTAAATTATACATATTTTAAAAAGGTACCTACGTTAGGTACCAAATTTGATTGGTTGTTCTTATAATACACAAAAATGAAAATTTTAATAAAAAAATTGTAATAGATGGCGTAGCAGTTTGAAAGCTGAATGGACTGGGACTAAAAATATGGAAGGCGGGAGAGGGATTGGGATAGGGTGCGGGAGAGGGGAGGCGGGGAAAGCGACTGGGTAAAGCGTGAGGGGAAGGAGACACGGGAGGGGAAGGGGCGGTGTAAGGGGAGCGGAACGAATGGGAAAGAACACGTAGCGAGAAACAAGGTGATACTCAAAAGAATTCATAATCTCCTCTTTCATAGATGGCGCAAGTATAGTTATTTTAGGGAAAAACGCTTTTTGTGCTTTAATTGCGCCCGTACATAATGTGCAATATGAAAATGAATAAATAGTTTTGTCCATGAATAAACTCAAATATTTCAAGAAAGGCTAACAATAATACAATATTGGATTGAACCACTGATAGAATATTTTATTTGTTAGCCTATTTCTTAAGATTTGAGTTTGTATATGGACAAAATTATTTATTTATATTAAAATATCTAAAATTATTACTTCAAGTAAATTCATTAATATTTAAAGAGTTTATTCAAGCGTTCAATTTAGATTAAAATCGATGGTTTGCAAAACGTCATTTTCAAATTGTGACATTTTTAACAGAGTCGTAAGAGTTTTTGTAATTTATTTATTTATACTGGGTTTATACAGATTGTATTTTACAGATATTTTACACACGTGAGAACAAACAACACAGTTATAAAAACTCAGTTAATTATACGAATAACACAAATTGGTTAAAAATTATATAAAAACAATCAGTCGCATATTATACATTGGTTAATTTTGAAACGAATAAAAATTATGTGAAATAAAAAGGTAGAAATAGAAAATTATAAAAATAATAGCTGGTACCCGGCATGCGTTGATAAACCATTTAATAAGGAAATTGTTTCTCTCTGCGTGTCCTTTCCCATTTGTTCCGTTCCCCTTCCGCCCCCCCAATTCCTCTCCCGCGTCCTCTTCCCCTCTCGCGTTTTCACTCCGCCTCCTCCACCTTCCCTCACCCCACTCCACTCCCCCCCTTCCCCCGTCCCGCAAACCCCCCTCCCGAGTTCTCCCCTCTCCCTTCCGCGTTCCATAAATTAATTCCCGGTACATTTAGTTGTCAAACAGCTCGAGCGCCACCTATTGCAATTTTTTATACAAATTTCATAATGCCAGAGCTCACCAGACAATAATGAACACAACAAAAAAATAATTATCCAATTTGGTGCAGTCGTTCGGAAGTTATGCGCGTACATACATTTCGGCGATTCATTTTTATACAAATTTCATAACGCCAGAGCTTTGGTGCAGTCGTTCGGAAATTATGCAAGAACATACATTTCGGCGATTTATTTTTATTAATAGATTTAAGAGATTTGTCCCTTTGGTTCTCGTATCACGAAAAGTTTGAATATTGTCAAAAACACTTCTATTCTGTGTTTGAATAGATACATTAGTATATTTTTGGCATAAAGTTGCTTATTTGTCCAAACAATGTATTAAACAATGGGAATTGGGAACATTTAAATCAATAAGACACAATGTAGTATGAAGATGGCCGTGAATAATTTTATGTAAACATAAAATAACTTAATAAATAACCTGAACTAACTTCAACTATACACAATGCGTTAGATAAAAAAAAAAAACAAATGCCTTGGCATTTTAATTGATTTACGCAAGGCTTTTGATAGTATCTCCCATACAAAACTAATCAATAAATTAAATGATATCGGTATTATTGGTAAGGTTATGTATTGGCTACATTGCTATCTAACTCAAAGAAGTCAAAAAGTAAAATTAAATAACTCACTAAGTGTAGATGAAACTTTAGAATTTGGAATTCCCCAAGGGACTGTTATTGGACCAATTTTATTGATAATATACGTAACCAAATGTTTAAATTATCACTTAATGGTAAACTTATACCTTTTGCTGACGACACTGCAAAAATTATCGAAAAAAAGACGTGGAACGTTATTACTGATGCAGCCAATCAAGACATGAAGGTTATATTAGATCAGTCAATTGCCTTCTGATTTTAAGTGTATTAATTTTAAAAGTAATCAAGTCGCACGCCGTGTGATCTGAGATGTTCATGTAATCCACTTTTAAAAGATAATAGTCTTAACATTTTTTAAACTGATTCTACAATATTTTCATATTTGTAATGATTAAAAAACTTTTCGATGTACTGTCATGTGGTTGTAATAATCCAGAAACCTTCGCGGGGTTGGAAATAAGGTATTTTGAAAGTTTCAAACGTTTACTACGCTTAATATAGCAATAATTTTAGCTGAGGGATCAACGTGGAATGAAACTCAGAGAACGGCGGAATCAGATATAAATTTAATTAAAAAATGGTTTGATCAAAATTTACTATCTCTAAATACAGATAAAACTTTTGTAATTCCTTTCACTCTGACTAAAAAGGCAACCCCTGAAAATCTAAATATATGTATACACTCATATAATTGTAATTCAAATTCATATATATGTAAACCTGATTGCTCTGTACTCACTATTAAAACCAATGTTAAATACCTTGGGGTAACTATAGACAGTAACATAAAGTGGAAGATGCAAATCAGCACAACAGTTGAGAGACTAAGAAAATTAGTGTACATTTTCATTAGAATTCGAAACATTTTAAATATTAGTATGTTAAGAACTATTTACTTTTCCTTAATCCAATCAGTGCTACAGTATGGAATTGTTGGTTGGGGCGGTGCATTCAAAACTTCTCTTTTACCATTGGAAATCATTCAAAAATTAATTATAAAAATAATTTTAAAAAAGCCATATGATTACCCCACTATCAAATTATTTCAAGATTTTAAAGTACCTTCACTTCATGTTATTTATTAAAAAATTACAATTCTACAAATACACAAAGATTGCTTCAATAATGAGAGCTTCACTCCCTTTTCAAGCAGCATTAGAACAAATATCCTGGGCTCTATGACTGTCCCGCGTTGTAACACCACCACAGCTCAACAATACTATAAATATATTGGAGTTAAATGGTTTAACCAATTACCAGTTAATTTAAGATTGGAAACAAATTATAAAAAATTCAAAAAATCAATTAAAGCTCTTTATATATAACTTATCACAATCACTACATCTTATAATATTTTATTTATAAACACAATTGTAATATCTGATATCCTTTTTCTTTCTTTAATTTTCACCTTTCTTTTTTATATCCTCTTTATTCTGCTTATGTTTTATATATTATATAAAACTATAGATGCATATTATTATATATACGATTTTTTTTTCTTTGTATACTGTTAATTATCCATAATATTGATCTATATGTATATAAAAAAAATTATATATTATTTAAACTTATATAAAAATTAATATCTACATTCGTTGTCTCCGCCTTTTTAACACGAGCTTTGCTAAAAAAAAGGTGTAAGACGTATTAAATAATGTATATTTTTTTTAGATTTAAAAACATGAAATTTTTGTAAAATTTATTAAATAAAAAATAAAAAAAACATATTCAACTCACATATATACATATAACCAAGCTTATTTTGATTTTTATATAATACTGGCCTTTACCAGCGGCTTCGCTCGCATGGTTTTAGGGGGAAATCTATATATATAAAAATCAAAACATGCTAGCTTCTGGGTTTGTGGTTCCCGGCATGCGTTGCTATGCCACTTAATAAAGATATTGTTTCTCCCTGCGTGTCCTTTCCCTTCGTCCCATTCTTCTTCCGCATCCCCTTCCCCTCACGCGTTCCAGCTTTGCATTCTCCGCTTTCCCTCTCTCCATTCCCCTCTCCCGCTTCCCCCGTCCCAGGAACCCATCTCCCGATTTCCCTTCCCGCCTCCCGCAATCCACACATTCAGTCCCGGTACATTTAGATTTCAAACAGCTCGCGTGCCACCTATTTCAATTTTCTTATACAAATTACATAATGTCAGAGCTCACCAGTATATATATAGAAAACTTCGTTGACGTGTTCACAACAACTCACCAAAGTTTCATCGCAATCGGATGAACGGTTTAGCAATGCGTAATTTCATGATGTCACAGCTCACTATTGTATACAGAAACCATCGTGGGCATGCACACATCAAATCCTCAAAGTTTCATCGCAATCGGATGAACGGTTTAATAATGCGAAATTTCATGATGTCAGAGCTCACTATTGTATACAGAAACCATCGTGGGCATGCACACATCAAATCCCCAAAGTTTCATCGTAATCGGATGAACGGTTTAGCAACGCATAGCAGACATACATACATACAAACATGTTTAGATTTTTATATATATAGATATAGATTTCTCTTGAACACTTTATTTTTTACTTTCTAAAAAAATGTTATTTTTGAAGATAATGTCACATTTGTTACGCCGAAAAGGTTTGAACATGAAATTCCCTCGACAGAAAAAAATCGTTAAAAAGTATGCTCCGAAAATTATTACAAACACTCTATATATTAAACACCGTATAAAATTATTATAAACACTGTCTTTTTCTGTTATACAGGGTGTCCGGGGGTAAAGTGCATTAACTTCGGGAGGTGATTCTACATGATGGTAGGAGTAAAAAAGATTAATAACTTTTTTCGAAATTCCAACATTTTTTTTCCCATACAAAAAGATCTACCTACTAAAAATCCTCAGTGTGAGGTACGATCTTACTTGCCGGGAGTCTGCCGGGCGCGATCGTGGCAAAAATAAATGGTGGTGACTGGCCCGTATCGTAACAGTGGAAAATAATAAAGCTGGCCGCGCACGCCGGTCAAATTTTACGTTTTTACCACAAAACTACCCCTAAAAGTTGGAATTTCGAAAAAAGTTATTTATCTTTTTTACTTACAATATCATGTAGAATTACCTTCCGAAGTTAATGCACTTTACCCCCGGACACCCTGTATGCAGTTATGTTATTTGTTACCACGATTTATAAATCGTGGTTACAAAGTAAATGTTTTATTTCAGTTAATATGTCAAACCACAAAGTGACTGCTTTTTACCAAAATAGAAATATATTAAATATTATTTATAACAACAATATGGAAAACTATGATATTCTGTGACCTATTTGGAAGATTTTGAGTTCGAGACTAATTGGCCTTACGAAATATTTTATTTTTCTGCATGATTTTCTTGTTCACATTGTTTGAATGTGTTTAATACTGTTTCAATACTTAATTAATACTTCAAAAAAAATAAAAAAAATCAGTTCACAATGAAGTGCTGATGCCTAGACAATGGTAGAAGAAGGATGAAAGTAGACTTAATGCTATCGAAATGAGATCTCTGAGGCGGTTGTGTGGTAAAACCATGTATTATTAGTGGATAATGTGAACATTCGCAAAGAAAGCTAGGCTGATGTAAGCGTAATCAGTAAGATTAAGAACGAAAGGGACGCTCAGATTTGGGGATATGGAGCAATTAATGAAGAAAGATGAGTGTGAGGAGAACATATTACGGGAATGTGAATGGTAGAAGGAATCGGAGACGTCCGAGGAAAACATAGCACGATCAAGTGCATACTGTCTAATCAAAATTTGATCAAAATCAAAACCTGAAGAATTCTGGAATATTTTTTGATGAAGTAGAACTTTTAGTGTAAAATTGACAGCTGTTTTCCTACTTTAAGACGAAGCCATACTAAATAATGCAAAATCATACAAAATCATATGTTTTTATTTTGAAAATTTGATTGCTTAGAAGTATTATAGATGCTTCAATTAAATACTGCGTATAGAATATACCTTGGACCTTAAAAAATATTGGTCAGTTTTTTTTATAAGTCATTTAATAAGCCTAGAAAAAAATAAAGTATTAGGTCTATGAAAATCACTTCCAAGTCCAAACTCTCCTATTTATAAACCGCTTTTCAGATATGGTTTTATTGTTTAATGTGACAAATTCAGTTCTTTTTATAATAATCGCAAAAAAATATATATTTACGCCCGAAGTTGACACGCCCGTTTTTTTTATAGTTCGCCCTCGGACGGAGCGAGGAACGGACGTTAGGCTCCGCGTCCCTTTGTTCCGTGAAATCAATTTTAAAATTCTGTTTTATTACAATAAACAATGCGTAAAAAAAGAGTTAATGTTTTTTACAGGCCTTTACGAAATCAACCGGTAAAAAAAGACTCAAATACCTTTTCCAACCTTTCCAAAAGTTTTTTCTCAAGTATTTTTAAATTCCTCCCATAAAAAGGCGTGAATTTCGATTTAGATTTTTTCCTGGACTATTGGATCGCCTTAACAACAAACCCACACAAAATGTATATAAATAAATAAAAATATGTTTTTTTTTCTGTCTATGGATGTGAGTTGTCTATGCGTTGCTAAACCATTCATCCGATTGCGATGAAACTTTGGGGATTTGATGTTCGCGTGCCCGCTATGGTTTCTAACAATAATTAATTCTGGCGTCGTGAAATTATGAGTTGCGTACCATTCATCTGATTGCGATGAAACTTTGGGGATTTGATGTGCGCATTCATGGGAGTGGGAAGGGAATGGCGGGAGAGGGGTTCGCGGGACGGGGGAAGCGGCAAAGGGAAGGTGGAGTGGGATCGTGTGAAGGGAAGGGGAGAGAGGCGAAAGGGTAATCGGACGAATGGGAAAGGACACGCAGAGAGAAACAATTTCTTTTTTTAGTTGCATTGCAACGCATGCCGCGAAATCGCTAGTATTATTATAAACATCAAAATATGTTTGCTTGGGTGTATATGCTTTGCTAAACCATTCATCCGATTGCGATGAAATTCTGGTGAGTTGTGGTGAGCACGCCTGCGAAGGTTTCTATATACGCTGGTGAGCTCTGGCATTATGAAATTTGTATAAAAAAATCCAATAGGTGGTACGCGAGCTGTTTGAAAATTGAATATACCGGGACTGAATGTATGGAATGCGGGAGGAGGGAAGGGAACTTGGGAGGGGATTTCGTGAGACGGGAAAAGCGGGAGTGGGGAATGGGGAGGAAAAGGATGCGCAGGGAGAATCATTTTTTTTATTAAGTGGCTTAGCAACGCATGCCGGGAACTCGCTTTATAGTATACAAAAATGAATATTTGTTATACATGAATATTTGTTATAATAAAAAAAATTATAATATGTGGCACTGAAAACTGAATGTACTAGGACTGAATAAATGAAACGCGGGAGGGGGGTTGGCGGAACGATGGGGCGGGAGAAGGATTAGGGAAGGCGGGGAAGGTGGAAGGGGAATGTGGGAGGGGAAGAGGACGCGGGAGGCGAACGGGGACGCACGGGAGATACAATGTATTTCTTTGAATATGGCATGGCAACGCATGCCGGGAACTCGCTAGTTACTTAATAAAAATAATGAACACTGCACTTCGCTCTAGTATGGTGTAAAGTACATTAGAGGCAGTTAACAGTTTGTACGCCATAACTTCTGACAACCTCATTAAATTAATTGACTGCGCAAACCAGCGGCCAGTGGTCTCATACGACCTGAAGGTTACGCGGTTTATATCCATTATTACATGTAGAATTGTTAAGTGTTTATGTCCGGCAATTTTTACAGAGTTTTGACCCTTTTAACAATAATATTATGAAACCTTTGTCAGAAAATTTGATGAAAACGGCGCGCTAACGCAACGATACTGCCATATAAAATGTCAAAATACTTCTCGTATATTTAGTATTAAGATGCCCGGGAGTTCACAGAGTTTTCGAAATAGAATATAGACGGTGAACTTCCCCTTGTTTTAAAGTTCAAGTGTGAATAAGAACTATTCACCGATGCCGAAGATCATTTAATGACACTGGAAACATCTTCCAGTGAAATACCGGTAGAACAATGACAGCAATCCCACCTGACACCTGCGATTAAAGATTGCAACCTGTTTGTAAAGACATAGGAATTTATCAAACCAAATAAATTGCGCCTGAAAAGGTATAAGTTTGATATGATTTTAGATTTTCACGGCCAAACCACGAACTACGACCAAAATACAAGACCTACTAAGGTCTGCAAAGACCAAGTTTCCTCTGGAAACAGATGGAGTATATAAACTCAGCTGTTCCGGATGTGACAAGGTCTATGTGGGCCAGACAGAGCAAACGATCTCTCTCCAAAAGGATATCAGAACACTTTCGAGCGTGTAAACTTGGCCACCCTGACAAATCGGCAATCGCCGAGCATTTACTCGAAATTACTTTGGATTTGTTCCTGAAGTCCTGGGAAGACCCAAAACTTATAGAGCACGCCTAATTACACAGGCAATTGAAATTCATAAAAATCCTATTAACATTAATAGAGACGACGGAGCTAAGCTCAATAGTTCTTGGTATCCGGTAATTGACGGCTACACCAAAGCTAAACGCAGAAAACCACCTTGAAGTATACTGTAATGCCAGCCATAGTGGAGTGGAGATGGCAACACGGTATTGCTTCTAAGTACTTAAGCACACATTTCACGACTAACAATTACACATCTGCCCTGATAATGGACACTGTAACGCTGTCCGAAACGTTGGCTAAAGGAAGAGGTAGCTCAATACGGCATAACACCCCAAAAACAAACAACAAAAAAGGTTTTAGTTTGTTAATTGTAACTTCCATGTTAGTTTGAGAGGTGGCATTTTTGCTGGGTATTCTTTCAAAGGTCTATAAAAATATGCAATATTGTTGACTTACGGCAGTATTGTTGCTAGGTGCGAAATATGCACTTTTTACTGACCCACATTTCATAATAATACAATTATGGAAAAAATATTGTGACTTGATTGAATTTGTTGGCCTTCACGGTGTGGAGTTTGCGATTACTGAATTTCGATAAAAAGGTCTCGAGTTAAAATGCAGTAAAATATTATGAAATATTGTGTAGTTAAGTATATATTTAATAATACCTATTTCTGTGTAAAAAATGTGTGCAACAATACAGTGCAGTTTTCAGTGTTTATTCCCAATTAATCAAGTAGAACCGAATTTACAGAAAAGATAGTTTTTAATTATTTTTTTAATTACCGGCAACCCGGGCGTTTATTGAAATAAAATTAACAACTACAAACAAGTAAGTAGCCCGCCTCACTAGACAAGGTCCTGTTCTGAGACGGGTACATATAAAAGCATGTATATACACAGACATACACACGTACACATATGTATATGCATGCATGCACATAATCATAAAAACATAAGTATACAGAATCTAGATAAAATTATTGTAAATTGTTGTTGGTCATAGTGGGATGTACATAATGTCGTAAAACCAAAAATATAAAAAGAATTATTGAAAATTGTTACAAGGTTATCATGGAATGTACATAGTGTCATAAAACCAAAAATCTTAACAGAATTATTTGAAATTATTCACTCTTGTCAGGATGTTCGTAACGATGGAAGGTTTGAAAAAAAATTTTTTTTGTCACTTGTAAGGTTATTTGTAACCCTGGAGTGTTTGAAAGAATTCAATTATTGTCACTTGTACGGTTATTCGTAAAACTGGAGTGTTTGAAAGAATTCAATTATTGTCACTTGTACGGTTATTCGTAAAACTGGAGTGTTTGAAAGAATTCAATTATTGTCACTTGTACGGTTATTCGTAAAACTGGAGTGTTTGAAAGAATTCAATTATTGTAAGGTTATTCGTAAGGTTAACGTAAGGTCACTTGTAAGGTTATTCGTAAAACTGGAATGTTTGAAAGAATTCATTATTGTCACTTGTACGGTTATTCGTAAAACTGGAATGTTTGAAAGAATTCAATTATTGTAAGGTTATTCGTAAGGTTAACGTAAGGTCACCAGCGCCGGATCTGCCATACGTTCAACAACGTGCAAAAACCTGGCGCCAACTCCGTAGGGGCGCCGCGGCGCCCGTGAGAAAATAAATTTTGTATTAAAATTTAGTTATAATATTCCCTGAATCGTTTAAAAATTACCCATAGTACGAAATAATTATTACGCTCTAGCAACACTTTCCAAAGAAACAGAATGCGCACGCATCTGGTTGGTATCAACGGCTTACGAATTTATAATCAGTTACAGATTTTTTTTACAAATTCCATATATTTAGTTTAAACGTAAGATCTATTTTTCCATACATCTTTTACCGTCTTTTACGACGAATAGGTGCGATCCAAATTCAATAACCAATCACAGCGCGGTATTTTTGTTCGTAAGCCGTTGATACCATACGTCAGTGTTTGTTCGCTCAACACAGGGGAAATGCAAGGCACAAATTTGAGGTTATATTCTTATTATCACTGCTCACTGTCTCTCGTCGGGACTGCCTGTCAGAAATCTAGTAGATGCTATTCTTGTGTTGTACGTTGCCATGAGAACGTATTTGTATTTGCTTTTTCTAATATTCGCGTTGGGTATATAGGTACATAAACGCAGTAAATCTCAAGAATGTCTAATGGACCTAGTTCAGCGAAACCACCCGCATTGTCTCGTAACCTATATTTTAAATCATGGTACGGACACAAACAAACAATTCGTTGTATTATTTTAAAGCATAACTTGCAAAGAGTTTTTCCTAAAATAATTAAAATAGCACCATAATTTATGTTTACCCAATAGATTCAGAGAGTATAGGGCTCCTGGCGATCCTCTCTTTAAAAAAAAACGAGTATGAGAGCTACCGCCAGGTCACTTGGAAAAGTTACACCCTTTATATGTCTTGATTTTATTTGATAAATTAGTGTAAAAAAAAAAATAATTAAATAATAAAAAATAAAAAATTGGGGTGAACGAATTTTTAATCAAAATAAAAATGTAGGGGGGGGGGGGGCGCCATCGGTACCTACTGCACAGGGCGCCAGATTTCGTAGATCCGGCCCTGAAGGTCACTTGTAAGGTTATTCGTAAAACTGGAATGTTTGAAAGAATTCATTATTGTCACTTGTACGGTTATTCGTAAAACTGGAATGTTTGAAAGAATTCAATTATTGTAAGGTTATTCGTAAGGTTAACGTAAGGTCACTTGTAAGGTTATTCGTAAAACTGGAATGTTTGAAAGAATTCAATTATTGTCACTTGTAAGGTTATTAGCAACCCTAGAATATTTGAAAGAATTCATTAATTGTCACTTGTAAGGTTATTCGTAAAACTGGAATGTTTGAAAGAATTCAATTATTGTCACTTGTAAGGTTATTCGTAACCCTGGAATGTTTGGGAGAATTCAAATGTAGTCACTTCTCAGGTGATTCGTAATACTGGAATGTTTAAAAGAATTCAATTATTGTCACTTGTCAGGTTATTCGTAACCCTGGAATGTTTGGGAGAAATCAAATATATTCACTTGTCAGGTTATTCGTAACCCTAGAATGTTTGGGAGAAATTAAATATAGTCACTTGTCATGTTATTCGTAACCCTGGAATGTTTAGGAGAAATCAAATATAGTCACTTGTCAGGTTATTCGTAACCCTGGAATGTTTGGGGAAATCAAATATAGTCACCTGTCAGGTTATTCGTAAACCTGGAATGTTTGGGAAAAATCAAATATAGTCACTTGTCAGGTTATTCGTAACCCTGGAATGTTTGGGGAAATCAAATATAGTCACCTGTCAGGTTATTCGTAAACCTGGAATGTTTGGGAAAAATCAAATATAGTCACTTGTCAGGTTATTCGTAACCCTGGAATGTTTGGGAGAAATCAAATATTGTCACTGTAATATTTGAAAGAATTCAATTACTGTCACGTGGTAGGTTATTCGTAAAACTGGAATGTTTGAAAGAATTCAATTATTGTCACTTGTAGGTTTTTCATAACCCGGGAATGTTTGGGAGAATTCAAATATTTCCAAACTATTTAGGTGCAAGTGTCCTGTATCACGTAACGGCCGTGTATCGAAGAAAGAGATTCTAGCACAAATCAAGCGATTATGCCGGAGTCACACACGCGGGGACGTCGCCACAACTTTTTGAATTATCGACCGAGTCGAATAATGTTATCTGAATACACTAGATGACAAATTTCTTTAAACTTACAACAATGAGTTTACGTGGTTTTTGGCCAAAGAATGTATCAACGGAACTTTTACAAAAAAATAGGTAATGTTATATAATAACATGTAATGTTGTAATTTGTAATATTATGCATGTGAATAAATTACAACATTCAAAATAACTTTGCTAGCGAGCGAAAGTTAATTTATTAAAATGGTTGAAATCAGGCGAAGGGTTTTCGAAAAATTGGTGTCAAATTAATTTTAAAAATAAATTTAATATGGCATAACTTGTCAGTAAAATATAATGTACAGATCGACAAACTTCATTTTACAGTAGGTGGCGTTGTCATTATTATTGTGGATATTGAAGATTATTGCACAAATCACAAGTGCGCCCCACGGTTGAATTTGGCAGCCACCTCTGGTCTGGAGCTCCAAAATACTTGAAAAATACCCCCGACTCGGTGCAGAAATGGGCGGTCCGTTTAATAGATTCTTTAATTCATTAATACCGGTAGAACAAGGAATTGTTTAGGGATTCTTTAATTCATTAATACCGGTATTACAATGGAAGATGGAACTAGCGTCATTGATCCCTTCGGCACCGGTGCATAGTCGAGAAACACGCCAAACGCGTGCCCAACATTTGTACACGGTTTTCATTTGTCACATGAGAACGGGTCGTTTCTTCGACTCGTTCTTGTGTTAAACAGCTCGGCTGTGGAATGTTTTGCCGGCCTCTGGGTTTCCTCCTTCCTACAACACGGGTCTCTTCAAGACCAATGTTCATTCCTCCCTCTCCTCAAAAAGACCCTCCACACAGCATCCCAGATGACATAGGCCCTGAGGGAAATTATTTTCTTCAGGGCCTCCTATGTGGAGTTAATGTAAAAAAAAAATAAATGTAAAAAATAAACCCCTTAAGGTACCATTTTTGTTTTATCTTAACTCGACACAAAAGGCCCTGAGGAAAATAATTAGTTTCAGTGCATGTATCATTTTTGGGGATGCTGTGTGGAGCTTCTTTTTGATGAGAGGAAAGAGTGAACCCATGGTCCGGATGGAGGAAACACGGAGGCCGGTAAATCATACCACAGTTGAGTGAGTGACCTCAAGAACGAGTCGTAGAAACGACCGGTTCTTGTTAATACCTACCTATTAATTTCAAATCTACGCACAACAAAACCAAAAAATATTTTTCCTCGTCACGTTTTTAGGCTTTTCCTTATTTCAAAACGACTGTTGCCAGATTTGGGGAAAAACATTATATTTATATTATTACAGATGTCTAGTCAAACCAACAAAATAATCATAAGAGCAACTGACGTCAGAAGAGATAGATATGCCTAACATGGTATCATGTCTACGAGCTGGAGACAAACCACGTGATCATATTTTTGACACCACGAGTTTATCATTGTATATCATAATAAGGAACTCCAGTGAAAAATATTATGGCTTTAAAAAAATATGTGCATATTTTTTTTTTTATTTCATAAATTTTTTATTAGCTACAGATATTTGTTTTTTTGGCTACCACACTGGGCTCATGCCCGTGTTATGGTAGTCGTATATTTCATATTTATTTAAATTAATACAAATATCTACTATTTTATTAAAACAGCTGATTAAATATACTAAATAAAAATTATAAAATATTTAAAAGTAAGTGAAAAATAAAGAGAAAAAAGATCATATTTTAAAGAAAAGTAGAAATAAAAATGAAAATTCAAATTTTGAAATAAAAATTAATAATAAAGATTAAATGTTAAGAACTCAAGTGTTCTATACAAATATATAAATTAAAACATATAAGTAAATAAATTAAAATTAAAAAATAAATAAAATTTAGTGAAAAAATTAAGAGAAAAAAAATAACAACATTTTAAAGAAAAATAGAAATAAAAATGGAAATGGAAATTAAAATTTTGAAATGCAAAAATTAATAATTAAAATGTAGTGTTAAGATCTCAGGAATTCTTTAAAGTACGCTCGTCCACTTTCGAAAATCCAATGTTGTACACGTGTTATAAAAAGAGAATTCGAATTACTTGACTTTATGTCAGTACTCAAAGCATTATATATTTTAGGAGCGATGAACCAGAATTGTCGTTGAGCGAATGAGGTTTTAGTTTTTGGGACCACGCAACCCAGGTTTGATGAAAAGCGGGTGTGTGCTTGATGTTGTGGAGCGATTAGTAGATTATTTTTTCGTATATAACAAATGCTTGTTTTAGTAAATAGCTGTCGAATATCTAAGACCCTGATGGACCAATAAACGCTGATTGTGAATATTTAAGTTTTATTTGTTAATATTAAACGCAGAGTTTTTAAAAAATTATTAAAAAGTGCATTTTTACACATCTCGTCAAAACACAGCGTCCAGTTGGCATTATTGAAATGTTTAGTGGTGGCGTCACTGTTCCTCATGTCGTGACGTCACCGTAAAGCCATTGTATGGGAAATGTACGGGAATGTAGGAATGACACAAGCCATTGTATGAATTTATTCATTTATTTACATACTGTTTATATAGATTTAGTTGTTGTGTTTATTGAAACATTATTTAGGCCTAAAATATAATTCAGTATCAAAAATAGAGGTTTTTCTATTAGTTTATCTCTATTATTAAAACATTGAAAAACTTTAAACTGTACGAAAAAATCGTACAAACATACTATATCATAATGCTACCTACTACTCCACGGCCAAATCAAAATGGCCGCAATCGAACAGCTGATATCGTTTGCTTACAATTTTGTGGGTGATGTTTCGTTTTTGATAATATTGATTTTAAAAGCTAAAAAAATTATAGTTTCAAACAATTTTTAAACCACTCTCCCGTAATAATATTCAAAAATATAGATAATAATATAATGAATAAATAAATCCACCTACATAATGTTTTAACTTATCGAATAGTATCATATTTCTTCCGTATAATTATCATACAAAATGACAACACCTGTTGAAAATAAAAATAACTTTTGGTGAGTGATGACGTCACACGATTCACTACACAATATGCGGTGGTTTTCGGGGGATCTTGAAAAATTAAATCTTTTACAATTATTTTAATTATTAAAACTAACTCTAAAAAAATAAAAATGTGCAGTTATTTAAGTTAGGAGATCATTATTCAATAAAAAAAAATAAAAAAAAATTTGACTGGAGTTCTCTATTGTTCACATAATTAACAACGCGTATCTCAAAAAATCTATTTTTTTCGAATTTCTGTTAGGACTACGCATGCGCCGTGGTTTTTATCGACAAACGGTGTATCACTCGAAATAGAATTAATGATTCACCATTCGTCATTATCACACTGATGTACCTATTACCTATTCATAATTCATATTATAAAATAATGATACATTCTTTCTGTTTGTCCTTCCCACACATCCGGAAGTTGACGATTTTTTGAATAAGGTCACGCTAAGTGTAATTTAATATAATTTTTAGTGAAAACTTCCTTAGACCGTTGTGATTTGAATTGAAACTCGATGAAACGAAAAAGCGACACTAAAGATATATATTAAGAAAACTAAAATCTGTGTATACTCGCAGGTATGTGAGTTATTATTAAGTGATGTAAATGTTGACAAACATGTTGTAGGTGAGAAAACAATGCTCTTAAGGCTCCGCAACCGGGCTCGAAAAGAAGAAGATGGAGAGATACGAAATTACGAATGTTAGGGAAGAGCGCTAACATTTACAGCGACAAAATCGATGCGAAAATTGCGAAAATGTTTAATAAAACACGACTCGTTTAAAATGGAGAAAAAATCTAGCGGAGAGCATCTTAATAGAAACAGACTTGTTTTTAATAATTTTTGGATCATACTTTGCGATTTTTTTCTATCGAGGGAATTTCATATAATTTGCGTGGGTAGCATCTAGAAATTATCTTAAAAAATAGCGTATATTTTTTTATGAGTTTAAAAACTTCAAATGTTTAAGGGAGATATGTAAGAAATCGATAGAAATTCGGGTTGCGGGACCTTAAGTAAAATTTTCAAAATTTTAAGAAACCCCCGACTCGAAAAGAGCTGATGACCTTGAAACGCATGAACAGATTTTCATGAATTGTAGCTAAGAACCATCTCGATCACGTCACTTTAAAAAAACACGCATCATAATCGGTTCATTAGTTTAGGAGCTACGATGCCACAGACAGATACGCACACAGACAGACAAACACACAGAAAGTCAAACTTTTAACACTGCTCCTTGCCTCAGGGGTTAAGAGGGCATTACCAGAGAAAACCAGAAATATGTCATTTTCAAATCAGATTTTAGACGTATTGACTCATTTTCACAAAAAATTATAAATGGATTTTGAAAGTTTGTTCTTTTATCTAGCATTCGCATGCAATAAATTTTGAGAAAATTTTTTAATTTTTAGTATAATAAGGTTATTCTATAGGTGGTTGGCAGATTTGTTAAATTTTCAAAAAAGATTTTGTATTATACCACACCCATTTTAAATAATAAAATCATGCAGTAAAATAAATCAATACATTATCCAGCAAACGCATGTTTTAGAATTTTAATTTTAGTTTCAATAAAATCATTAAAAAATATGTACGTACATGTGTTTCTTGACGAAAATTGGTCCATTTGTATATTTATTTGCGCACTTACAAACTAATATATTTCAGATTTTTTTAACTTTCTTATTAAATTTAGACATTATTGAAAAATGATAAATACTTATAATCAAAAAATAACTACAAAAAGTACATTAATTTAATAGTTTTATCATCACGCCTTTCAGCATTTTTGGATGAAGGTATAAATTAAAGCTAATTTGGATTGAAATAAATTCGATATTGAGTTATAATTTAAAAAAGCTGGTACGGAGAATAATTAATCTTTCTCATTGAAACCGCCCTGCACGATCGTAAGAACAACTTCGGACGAAATGTGGATTTTCGTCCGCTGGCCGGTTAAACGCTCTTAAAAAGAGAAAGACACATAGGTACATCTACAGGATTTAGCCTGCGAGAAAATAAGATAGAATAATCGGACTCCTCTGTGTGCGGTGCTTCGTAGCCTATCGGTCGAACAAAGGGAAAATATGTAGACCATTTGTATTTTATTGTATTTAAAGTAAATTATGCTGAAAAAGATGATGTTTTCCTGCCTTCCATCACATCTGGAGTTATCGTACCAATATAGTTAGAAACAACTTGTATATTTTAGGATAATAAACAAATTATAAAAACGAATAAAAAATTCCTCACGCTTAAAAAAATATTAAAGCCGCCATTAACTCTGTCGAAGGTGGTTTCGATAGGTAATAAAATACAAAATAATTTTCTTTAATTCACTATTTGTCGATTTCACTTTTTTGCACACGTATAACAAATATTATCATTAATTCTACTTACGTGCGCCTTAATGAGGACATTTAAATATATATATTTTTGAAATAATTAATTATGTAAAAGTTGTTAACACATCAACCAAATTTTCATCATTTAAATCCATTAAATCTAACATAATTTTCTTTGGTGTCATATAAAAAAAGCTTTAAAATTATTTAAATTATTAATTTATATATATAACCAGCTGGTCCCGGCATGCGTTGCTATGCCATTTAATAAAGAAATTGTTTCTCTCTGAGTGTCCTTTCCCATTCGTCCCGTTCCCCTTCCGCCTCCCCTTCTTCTCCTGCGTCCTCTTCCCCTCTCGCGTTCCCACTCCGTCACCTCCACCTTCCCTCTCCCCACTCCGCTCCCCCTCCCTTCCCCCGTCCCGCGAACCCCCCTCCCGCGTTCCCCTTCCACCTTCCCCGCCTTCTCTCTTCCCTTTCCCGCTCCCTCGTCCCGCCAACCCTCCTCCCGCGTTCCATATATTCAATCCCAGTACATTCAGTTTTTAAACAGCCCGCGTGCCACATTTTACAATTTTTATTCAAATTTCCATTTTTCATGTATATTAAATTTGGTACCTAACATAGGTACCTATTTAAAATATCTAAAATTCTTGATTCGACTCAAACTATTAGGGGAGTACCTACTTTAAATAAATTTATCAACTTAAAGATTTTTCAAAAATAGAATTGTTTTGCAAAATGTCATTCTCAAACACGCGAACTGTCAAACGTGCGATAGTCGTTAGGTTTTCTGAAATTATCCAATTTTCTGCGCAATTTTCTTATTTTTTCTCTCCGTAAGAACCATCCTCGTACTTCAAGGAATATTCTAAAAAAAGAATTTGCGAAATCGGTTCAGCTGCTCTCGAGATTTGAGCTTAGCAACACATTCAGCGATTCATTTTTATATATAAGATAAAGATGGCAGTGTTTAAAACGGTATACCGCCAGACGCTCACTTACGGCCACCAGACATGGATGCTAAATGAACGAACACGCTATAGAGTCCAAGCTGCTGAAATGAGGTACTTGAGAGGAGTGGCGGGGGTTACGAAATGGAATCATATAAGAAACTCGACGATCCGAGATGATCTAAACATTGAACCACTGCTACTCTTCATAGAAAAATCGCAACTGAGGAGGCTTGGACATGTACTAAGAATGTCTGATGACCGAATTCCGAGGAAGATACTGAGTGCGATTCCAGAGGGTAGACGTCCAGTGGGCCGCCCCAGACACAGTTGGGCGAGGCAACTCCAAAAACTGTGTGAGGAGAGGATGGGTCTACCATGGACAGAGGCCGAACAAATATCCAACAAAGGCGGACGTATGGAGGAGCCTTGTCGATGCAATGGGTCCCCGACCCGAATAGGACAAGGGGAAGAAGATGACGATGAATTTATATATAAAACATAGTGGAAATGAGAATAAAAAATATATTGTTTTATTTACATGTACATTGCCCCGCAGCGCGAGCTGTTTTATTCTGTTTTTTTTTTTATTTTATTTTTTTATCTTTATATTTATAAATAAAAATTAATCGCCGAAATGTATGTACGCGCATAACTTCCGAACAACTGCACCAAATTGGATAATTTTTTTTTGTTGTGTTCGTTATGGTCAGGACAAGGTTTGTATAAAACTACTGGTGAGCTCTGGCATTACGAAATGTGTATAAAAAAATGCAATAGGTGGCACGCGAGCTGTTTGAAAACTGAATGTACCGGGACTGAATGAATGGAATGCGGGAGGGTGGAACTCGGGAGGAGGGGAGCGGGGAGAGGGAAGGCGGTGTGGGAACGCGAGAGGGGGAAGGGGATGCGGGAGAAAAAGGGGAGGCGGAAGGGGAACGGGACGAATGAGAAAGGACACGCAGGGAGAAACAATTTCTTTATTAAATGGCATAGCAACGCTTGCCGGGAACCAGCTAGTTTTGCATAACCACGAACTACCATTAAGAGGGAATAACCAGACGGCCGGCGTAGTGCAGCGGTAAGGCTCTTGACTCGCACTCCGAAGGTCGCGGGATCGAATCCCGGCGTGGCAAATAAATTTTATTTGGTTAATTTGTGTTATTCACAATTTATTTTAAAATAATATATAGTATATTTGCTGCACGTTCCAGAGTGGAAGATACTCTCTGTATCGCCCTGGTATAAGACCACCATTCAGAATTGAAACGTTGCTTGAAATGGCTTTAGCCGTGTTTGGTGACCAGGTCTGAATAGCCAGGTACTTCCCCACCTTCCTCTTCTCTATCTCCTTCCCCTCCCCACTACATTCAGCCTCTCAACATACATATGGGGATCCCATAGTCCAACTGGCTCCAGACGGGAGCAGTTGGGACTATTGTGGTGTATTCACATTAAAAATAAAAAACAGACAAAACCGGAAATATGCCATTTTTAAATCAAATTTTAGATTAATATTTTTAGTACAAAAAGGTTTTACCATAGGTCATCGGCAGATTTGTTAAATTTTCTTACAAAATTTTGTATAATACAACACACATTTCAAATCATATAATCATGCAGTAAAATAAATCAATAAATTATCTGGGAAAGCTGCTTTTCAGAATTTTAATTTTAGTTTAAATAAAATCATTAAAAAAAGATCCGCGCATATGCTTTGTGACGAAAATACTTCAGTTTTTCTTTTCTTTCATTCCTATTTTGCTTAGACCAATTTGAAAAATTGTAAATACTTATGATCCAAAAATATTTACAAAAAGTACTTAATTTTAATAGTTTTATTATCACGTCCTTCAGCATTTTTGAATGTTGGTATAAATTAAAGCAAATTTTGAATGAAATAAAATCGATGTTGAGTTATTATTTAAAAAAGCTGGTACGGAGAATAATTAATCTTTCTCATTGGAACCGCCCTGTACGATGGTAAGAACATCTTTTGACGAAATTTGAATTCTCGGCCACTGGCTGGTTAATGGCCCTTAAGCCAGGTCTCTTGCGACCTCCGTAATGAACATTTGCTTGAACATTACTATAAACATTTTTGTTTTCTATCTCCTTCGTTTGTTGAAACATTGGGGCTAAGTGGGCGTGGCCACTCACATGTTTATTTTTTATTATTAAATAAAACATACAACGAAGTTGCACTTCCATGAGTTATTAAAACTCATTAAGGGATCGCCAATTGGTACTTTTGAAAAGTTAAACCCAACCCAACCCAATATGCAGACACAATACATGAAGAAAAAAATTACAAAACATTTCACAAAAGCAACATACAGACACAACATGAAGAATCACTTTACAAATATGTCACAGAAACATGTCTTATAAGATTTTATGAATTATTCTAACCACTCATTTGATTTATGTACTGTTGGTGTCAAAAAGTTATAATAAAGTATCCTCCATGATGGACTATAGAAATCAGGAAAATACAATAAAAGGTACGGGCTCAAAAATATACAGACCTAATACAGAATGTTTACATACAAAATACATGACAAGATTTAAAAAAGATATAAACTGCGCCCATCATATCTGGATGTACAAATTTTGGTACTTGGAGATAATCAGGATAGCTATCAGAACAGAGTTTGTACCTACTTATGACTGGTTTTCCAAATAACATTTTAAAAAATAGGATTTTAATATAAAGTTTCGAGATTTTTTAGAGTCATATTACTTGTCCTAATTCTTCAGGCGATTTGTAATAGTTAGTGTAAGCAATGTATTCTAATGATTTCAGTCCGAACTTTTGTCTAGTGTTTTGTGGTGAGGGCGTATTTACGTCTACCCATTGATCATTTGTCGTTTGACGTTAACGTAAATGTAAAGATGAGTTCTGATGAGGAAGATATGCTATCGGAGAGATAAAAATATATCAGGGAGAAAACACGGATTTCATAGATATTTTAATTTTCAATTTGGGAGGCGGGTATGGGTACCGCCGCCCCGGGAACCATTTATTGGATAACCGACACCTCTGCCATAGGTCATCCCAAGTGGTTAGCTATGTTTGGTGACTTAGTAGGGGTGCCCGGGTTCGTTTTGTCTTGGCGGCGGATGCATCTACCCACAAGCTGCATGGCAGGCCGGATCGGGAGAGAATAGTTGAGGGAATCCCTTTGACTTCCCAGCCATACTCTTTCGGAACATCGCCTTATACCGCAGTGAGAAGGATAGATTCATACGGTGACCCGACAATTCGTCCTGCGACAATTCATCCGGCGACAGTTCATCCTGCGACAGTTCATCCGGCCGACAGTTCATCCTGCCGACAGTTCATCCTGCCGACAGTTCATCCCGCCGACAATTCATCCGGTGACAATTCATCCTGCCTGATCATTTAGAAGATTTGTATTAAGTAAGTATGCAAAGAGGATATACGGCCGTACAACCAAAATCGATATACTTATATCTGAAGGCATCTTGAGTGGAAATCCGCTGTAAAAAATATTTTTACTAACAATAATTTCGACTCTCCGAAGAAGCATGCGTGAATAACAAAATACGACATACTTATACTTATAGGTTATACTTATAGGTTAGGTTAGGTTAGGTTAGGTTGAATTGTTAGGATGAATTGTCGCCGGATGAATTGTCGGCGGGATGAACTGTCGGCAGGATGAACTGTCAGCAGGATGAACTGTCGGCCGGATGAACTGTCGCAGGATGAACTGTCGCCGGATGAATTGTCGCAGGATGAACTGTCATGGAACCGATTCATACATCTGTCACTCCTGGACACACTGACCACCAGATTCCTACCCATCCCTAATATCCTTTTCCTTCCCAGAGCTTCTTCTCCTTCTTTCCTAAAAAGACCCTCTACACAGCATCCCCAAAGATGACATAGGCGCTGAGGGGAACCATTTTCCTCTCCTCCTGTTGGGAGCTAATGTAAAAAAATAATAGATATTTATTTACCACTCGAGCGACAGACCAATTTAAAACTTTTTCCTTGGATTGCTCGTGATTTTTTGGTGATCATTTTGAATGTTTTCCGCCCACATTAAAAAAAATCATACGTAACTTAATAATTCAAATTAAGTACAAATGCATCAAGGGAAAATTCGCCTAAAATTGGCAGCAAAGCGATCCGAGGTATTTTAAATAGTGCCATATTGCGGCAAAAAGCGCTCCAGTGGTTAGGAAAGATTTCTGGCTAATATCGATTGTTACATGAACCAAATGTACCACTTAAGAATTAAGTCTACGTAAGTAAGACGTCAAAAACCGTAAAATTCTGATGTGAAAGAGATTCTTATGGCTTTAGCGGTAAGACTGTAGTTGCTACATGTAAGTATCGAGGAGAAAACTCAGATTTCAAGTTTTTATTTTTTTTACACAGGAGGCCCTTAGGAAAATAATTCCCCTCAGGGCCCATGGCATCTTTGGGGATGCTGTGTGGAGGGTCTTTTAAAGAAAGGAAGGAGAGGAAGTTCTGTGAAGGTAAAGGGTACTAATACCCTTGGGGTGGGTAGGAATCTGGGGTCAGTATGTCCAGGTGTGAAGGAAGCATCAAAGCGATGTTCCGAGAGGTTACAGTTGAAGAAGTCTAAGGGTCTCCCGCAACCACTCTCTCCTGCCGCTGGTGGGCAGACGCACCCCATGAACCCGGGCACCCCTGCTAAGTCACCAAATGTAGTGAACGCTTGAGGTGACCTGTATGGCAGAGGTGTTGATTATCCAATAAATGATTCCCGGGGCGGGATTGGATAACCAGTTAGACCGTACTTCCTCGAAATTTTATTAAGTAGATATTTACTTATTAGAAATTAATAATAGAACACCGATATGGATTTGGCATATTTCTTCCGTGTCTCCGAAACCATTTTGAGGAGTTTAATTATACTTCATGTGAAACAATAATCTCACCAGAATTACGAATTGGCATTGCATTAATATTTTTAGCTGTATTATCATAAATTGTTCAATAGGTTCATGGGACCTCTACATATAAATTATTATACTTTTTTTACAGGTGAGTTCACAAAAGAAGTTATCATCCATTACGATAGTATTTATTTACAATTTAAAGCCGCCGCTACCCGAATTTCTACCGTTTCCTTACATATCTCCCTTAAGAGCGTTTAACCAGCCAGCGAACGAAAATCCACATTTCGTCGAAAGTTGTTCTTACGATCGTGCAGGGCGGTTACAATGAGAAAGATTAATTATTCTCCGTACCAGCTTTTTAAAATTATAACTCAATATCGAATTTATTTCAATTCAAATTAGCTTTAATTTATACCTTCATCCAAAAATGCTGAAAGGCGTGATGATAAAACTATTAAAATAATGTACTTTTTGTAGTTATTTTTTGATTATAAGTATTTATCATTTTTCAATAATGTCTAAATTTAATAAGAATGTTAAAAAAATCTGAAATATATTAGTTTGTAAGTGCGCAAATAAATACACAAACGGACCAATTTTCGCCAAGAAACACATGTACGTACATATTTTTTAATGATTTTATTGATACTAAAATTAAAATTCTAAAACATACGTTTGCTAGATAATGTATTGATTTATTTTACTGCATGATTTAATTATTTGAAATAGGTGTGGTATAATACAAGAACTTTTTTGAAAATTGAACAAATCTGCCAACGACCTATGGAATAACCTTATTATACTAAAAATTAAAAAAAATTCTCAAAGTTTATTACATAAGAATGCTAGATAAAAGAACAATCTTTAGAAATCCATTTATAATTTTTTGTGGAAAAGAGTCAATACGTCTAAAAACTTTTTTGAAAATGACGTATTTCCGGTTTTCTCTGGTAATGCCCTCTTAAACACGGTAAGTTTTAAAGCTCACAAAAAAATATATGTTTTTCTTGAAGATAATATATAGACTTTGCCCGCGCCGAAACGCAAATTATATAAAATTCCCTCGATACAAAAAAATCGCAAAGTATGCTCCAAAAATTATTATTAACACGTTTGATTCAGTTATTTTACAAGTTATATTTATGAAAAAATTCACAGTGTTTCTTTAAATGCTGTTTAAGATAATGCCCGCGAGATTTTTGCTCTATTTTAAACGAGTCGTGTTTTATTAAACATTTTCTCAATTTTCGCACCGATTTTGTCGCTGTAAATGTTAGCGCTCTTCTCTAACATTCGTAATTTCGTATCTCTCCATCTTCTTCTTTTCGGGCCCGGTTGCAGAGCCTTAAGGATTTTTCTCGATTATCAAAGAGTGCTGTGAACTGTGCATTCCGGAAAATACAGCGACATCATCTCCAATCGGAAGGTTGAACGAACCTAATGAAGCAAAATCTGAACACTCGGTTTGGTGATCGTGCTTTCGGAGTATTCGGCCCTGAGGCTTGGAATAAACTTCATATAGAATTAAGATGAACCAGCCCAACAGAATTTAGATCCAAACTTAAAATTCACCGTTCGTCATTCCATTCAAACATTGCTTTCCAATCTGTTGTTTAGCGATGAATTATCTTATCGACGATTAATTTCATTAATTTAAGATGTCTATACTTTCCTTTAAATCCAGCTAACCCATTAAAATCATTTTCACACCCGTGTTATAAAATTGTAATATTATGTACGAATTTCCTTCTTCTTCTGGCGCTAACAATATTGATATTAAATAAACAAAAATTTTAACAAAACAAAAAAACGTCTTCAAAAAATGCACTAAAAAGTAAAAAAATAATTTCGTATTCTTCTACAACTTTATAATCAACTCAACTTTACTACTCATCAATATATACGTACGATTGTTATTTTTGGAGTCGGTGTCAGCCAAGGTATCCGCGGCCCGGCGTGTTCACTTGACAGCAAAAATGACTCCAAAAATAACAATCGTACCTACATATTGATGAGTAGAAAAGGTAAGTTGATTATAAAGTTGTAGAAGAATACGAAATTATTTTTTTACTTTTTAGTGCATTTTTTGAAGTCGTTTTTTTGTTTTGTTAAAATTTTTGTTTATTTTTTGATTTTTAGTGAATCTGAAGTACACTAACTAATTCGATTAAGATTCGGCCGAGTATCGTAAATTGGTTCTTCAGAATTGGAGAGTTCCGTTACTTTGTCATGGATCCCATAATCAGAACCTAACCAAACTCTCATCAAACTACCCTTGAAGTACATCCTTTCCAATAAAAAAAGAATCATCGAAATCGGTTGACGTGATATTGAGTTATTCGTCCATTTGTCGCGCACAAACTTGATGCAAATTTAAGACTTATATGATTTTCTCATGGATGCCATTGTCAGAACTGGACCAAATTTAAATGGGACCACACGGGAAGCACCAGCTTTCAAATAAAAAAAGAATCATCAATATCGGTTCACCCAGTCGAAAGTTTTGAGGTAACAAACATAAAAAAAAAAACACAGTCGAATTGAGAACCTCCTCCTTTTCGAAGTCGTTTAAAAAGGGTATAAAATAATCTGTAAAATGTGCAGAATATAATATGTAGGTATTACATATAAAATCCTCAAACTGCTTCGACTTGCACCAATAATTTACTTCTATGTTAGCTGTTTGTACCTATACCTGCAGTTTTGTTTTTTCTTCGGTATTAATGTTACCTACCAAACCGAAAATATTTATTTTTAAATGTAAATACGTATTTTAGTTGTGAAAAATGCCATGTTAGATGGCGTTATAAGAAGTAAGCTGGAGTATGCTAGTGGTGTGTGGACTCCGCACCTAGGGCCTGTCAATAAGTAATGCCTCCAATTTTTATCTCCTTTATTCGTCAAGTAATAAAACATTTAATTACAGGGGTCGAAAACCAAACTATTGACGATATTTTTTTTTTCAATATTATCTCCGTCCATTTCCAGAGCTTTGGTCCATCTTTTAACAAGGGCATGTATCACATGTTGTAAAAAGTTGGTGTAAAAAGCATGGTCATATTCAGAACACCATCACCGTAACTTTCCCCGACGATCACACAGTTTTGATTTTTTTTGTCCTTGGTGAGTTTGTGTGATGCCATTCCATTGACTACCTCTTTGATTCAGATTAAAGAAATGAACCCATTTTTCGTCTCCGGTCACAATTATTCCAGAAACTAAGAGACCACGTGTTGTGAGGCCATTGTTTTTCTTGTTTCTTTATTCTGGCCGGTTAAGTTTCTTGGTACCCGACAAATCAATTGTCGAATAATCTTCATCACACTGCCTTTACTGAGGGAGAGAATGCGACATCTGTAGTTATCTGGGGTTACCACGAATGAGTGCAGTCGCTGCAATCAATGGCCTGCGCCGCTCCGCTTTTCCTCAGCCAGCGGTATTTGTCCTTCAGCTTGGTTACAGTAACGAACCCATCGTATAGCAGTGCTGACGTGCACTGTTGCATCATGATACACATTTTTTAGTCTTTCATGAATTTGAATTTTTGCGTTTCACCCTCTGCAGTCAAGAATCAATCACAGAATGCTATCTATTACGAACATCGATGTCGGCCATTTTGCAAGCTACTGCAGTGCTGCCACCTGTTGACGCACAAAGTTACTACTGCAGCGGATTGTAGAAGAAGGTTTGAGAAATAGCACCATGTTCAAAATTTTCATTTAACTAACTTTATTTAAGTAAGTATAAAAAAATAGGAGGCATTACTTATTGACTGATCCTCGTATTAATATGCTGGAACAAATTCAGAAAAAAATACTTAGGTATGTCTATATGCGGATGCATGGAACTCATCCGAGGTTCATGCACTATATAGAATTACTTGAGGCAACAAATAGAATTAGCTTAGAAACTAGACGTTATGCAAATCTTGCAATTCTTAGTTTTAATATAATCCATAACCGTATTGATAGCCCGTTCCTCTTGGAATGCTATGGCTTATACGTGTCAAAAAATTTCAGCCGTAGACGTCGATACTACTTGTTCAAAATACCATACGACAGAACAGATGTTTTGACACAGCATAGCATCACAAAAGGAATGATGCTGTTGAACGAAATATTGGAAACACTAGATATATATAACTCTACGGTAATTGGACAATTTATCTGTTGTACAATTAAAATGACTTACATATTTTAAATTAGAGAGTCTAGTTAAAAGACGAAACATAAATGACCTCTTAATGCTCTATAAAATTGTGAATAATCGTGTAGACAGTAACTTAGTCAACCAAATTAAGTTATACGCCAGGCCCAAATCTACAAGAACCCTTAACATATTTTGGACTGAATTTTTTACGAATAATACTGGATATTTTAATCCTATATCTAGAATGTCTCGGTCATACAACGATCTTGTTAAAATAAACAGTTCCATAGATATTTTTGCAAATAATATAACATATTTCAAAAAATATCTACACAATTTGTGCACCTAAAAAAAAAATTGTTGTATTACTTTTCAGTAAATACTTTATAAATATTGTATACTTGTTATTATTATGTATTGCAATTTTGTATTTAAGTTTTCAAGTTATGTATAAATAATACTTGCATTGTTTTTCAAGAGTTTGCTTCTGTGAAAATGCATACGTGATTAATGCAGACACATTAATCTAGGGATACTTATATTTGTATTTTAATTTATTATATACTACCCACAAAAATGTTGTATAAATGTCCTGTTTGTGTCTCAAATAAATAAAAAAAAATCTATAATTTTAAGTCACGGTTGCAAATTTATATATGCATGCCACTATTTTTAAGTCAGTAGAAAAAGTCTTCGTCGTAAGTCACTAACTATATAATATAAGTCTTTTAATTTATTATCTTATTTTATTTAGATGCTTATATGTACAGTGCCCTTGAGGTGATTTTTCACGGAAACGGCGCTTTGTAAATCAGCCAATTATTGTTGTTATTATTAATAGTGCACCGCCTTGACATTTTGTAGACAATATGTTTATTTAAAATTAATAATATGCACATTTATCATTAGGAAATAAAGTTGGTCCTACCAGGATGTGAATAAGGAAAAATTGTGTTTTAATAATAAGAAAAATGAACATTCCAGATCCATTATATTTCTTGAAAATAAGAAGATTTGCATTAATGATTATTGTTGAGTGGTTGACTTTACATCTTAAAAAAGTTATTACTTTTTTTCATAGGAGATGGCCTTCGTATGACAAGCAGGGGGGGGGGGGCGGCCGCCGCGGGTTACTAGTTAGTAATGTATTTGTTTTTATTTTTATGAAGTCGAAATTTTGGTTTTGAATTTCTCAAAGTCAACTCTGATGGGGGGGGGGGGGGGGGGGGGGTGACACCGGGTTATCCGCCCCAGGTGCCAAGCTAGCTACGCCACTGAATAAAAGTCCACCTTAAAGGGGGTTCAGACATCTAATATAACCGCTAGCAGGTATCTGCTGAAGCGCGAGCGCTTATGTTTCGTGCCGTTCACACGGCGCGGATAAAATATTTCTTCCTATGGTAGGAGAGGGGGTCAGTTGAATTAGCGAGCGGCCACGGAGTGCGCATTTTTTGTACTGAATCTATGAACTTGACATCTGTCACCCACCGGTCTTGGCAGCTCCGTAATTAAAATGACCCCCTCTCCTGTTTTCGTCGGAGTGGGGGGCGCTTAACTGTTGGCATATCGCCTCAGGAGCGGTTACGGTGTAAGATGTGCATTGTCTATGGTTGATGTGCGCATAAAGCGCTCAGGTGTGAACGGTTTAAAGGGATTGTATGGAGAGCGATATGTGGCGTGCTATGATCTTTTATATTTATATGCTCAATGTGAACGAGCTCTAAAGCCCCGTTTATAATAGGAATAGTCGGTAATCCGTATTCGATAAAGCCCTAGGCCGTAGAAGTTGGAAGATAGGAAACCTGTGTATCCGTTTATAATAGATGGCAATAATCTGTTATTTTTTTCCACAACCGAAAAGATGGTTCAACTTTATCTTTTACGGTTACGGATTGCAGAAAGCTTAGATATATGCTGAGATTTATGTATTTTCGATCGACACTCTATGACTATGGCTATGATATCGTATCTACTATATAGATATAGTTTATTTAAACAATAATTTTGTGAACAAATATTTACGCGGAGATAGATATTCTACCGAATTTTATATATATTTGCCGAAGACGAAAATGATCTAATATATAATAATGAATATAAATGACGCAGAATTGATTTCTTTGGTCGAAAAATTTCGTCATTTATATGACAAGAAAGAAAAAGATTATAAATACAGAAAAGTCGTAGAAAACTCTTGGTTATTTATTAGTGTTTTTTTACTGTACGTCTCCATATGCATTGTATGCTAGCCCCAGAATTGACAAAAACATTCCAGATGCAACAATGTCTGACGAATCCATCGTTTCAATATTTATTTATATAAAACAATATGTCTTATATACTCTCGGTTGACAGTTCACAGCGGCATAGTCACTTCTGTGGGCGTATTCTATTCTATTCCTATTCCAATAGGCCACTTGCATCAAATTTTTTTCCGGTTTAGGCAAATATTCTAAGACATTCTGTAATTTTTTAATTTTTTAATCGTATTTTTGAAACCCTGGGGATTTTTTGAAAATTTCAATCCGATAAATCAGACCATTTTTTATAAACCGGAAAGACGGGACATAATTTTATAGGTTTGAAAAAATGATAATTACATAGCCGAAAATCATTTAAAAAAAAATAACATTTTCCACACGAATGGCACAGGAGAATAACGAGGCATACCAAAAATATTACATCTCATAAATATTTTTTTTCCTTGATCCATCTTATTGACCATAAATCATTATAATGAACAGCGTCTATATTACTAAATTCAATGTAATATACTTGTACTTGTAAATTATAATAATAATACGAATATTATAAAATTTAATTTTGTTAAAATCAGCACCATAATCATTATACCTCTAAAACACGTACCGACATCATCTGCACGTTCTGAAGAGAACCCCGTAGATCATTAAAAGTACGGGGTTCTCTTCAGAGCATCTGTCAAAAAGTGAAACCAAATGATAAGTTCGCAGAGAACAAACAATAAATCTAGTGAACGAATTCAAAAATTCGCCTGAAATCTAAGTGATGCCATATAAAAAATAAATCAGTGTGGAATTTTAAAAAAATAATAGGAACATTTTCGGAGACGGGACATTTTCATGTAGTGACGTCACAAGCCTAAATAATGGATTTATTTATTTAAAAATAACAAAAACTGTACATTTCTATACAATTTTACTAACATTTTCTTAATCTTAGTAAAAAGATCTATCCACATGATTTTTTCCAAGTCGTTATGAAATCCATGCAAGTGGCCTATTATAAACGACGTTCTAAAATATTACGGATTGCGGATTACGGCCCCGGCCTATTTTTATCGCTTATTCCTATTATAAACGGGGCTTAAGGCGCCCGAATTTCTAACGATTTCTAACATATCTCCCTTAAACATTTGACGTTTTTAAGCTTTTAAAAAAATATATGTTATTTTAGAAGATAATATCTAGACGCGTTCCACGCCGAAACGCAAATTATATAAAATTCCATCGATAGAAAAAAAATCGCAAAGTATGCTCCGAAAATTATTATAACACGTTTGTTTCAGTTATTTTACAAGTTATGTGAAAAAATTCACAATGTTTCTTTAAATGATACTTAAGATACCTTCCAAGAGATATTTGCTCTATTTTAAACGAGTCATGTTTTATTAAACATTTTCGCATCGCTTTTATCGCTTTAAATATTAGCGCACTCCTCTAACATTCGTAATTAGGTACTTATCTGTCCATCTTCCTCTTTTGGCGCGCGGATGCGGCGCCTAAGAAGTTGCGATATAAAATAAAGTAGGTAGGTATTAGAAAAGGACAAATTCTGTGTCACATTGAGAGACGTCCTTGTGACTTGGTTGATTAGCACAAATTTATAATTTTCGCACAATTAAATTTTTAGTGCATTTAAAATCACGCATTCCGAAGTTCTATCGACATAAAACATACTTTCCCAGACTGCTCAATAATTAACATAATTATCTAAGCGCCTAAAAAAATATAATGTGTTATTTCTGAAGGTCTAAGAAATCTCTATTCGGATACAGAGTTTATCAGTTTATGTAGAGTGATAATGTGAAATTTCCTCGAGAGAAAAAATGTAAGAAACCGTATTTGCAAACCGAGACGCGAACCGAACCACAAATTTTGGAAAGGAATGTAACTTATCTCATTTGTAACATAAAAACATCCCCAATTCTCTAAACGAATCAAAGTTTGAGACAATATTGTTTTGGGTCCCTGGTCATCTAGGAATTGAGGGTAACGAGAAAGCCAATTCTCTCGCTAAACTTGGAACAATCTCTGGTTCTATTCCTTTAGATTTTAAAATTACAATCTCTGATGTCTTCTCTGTTGTTAAATCCAACATTTTGTTTATTTGTTTGTTTATTTGTTTGTTTATTTATTTATGTATTTATTTATTTATTTAATTATTTATTTATTTATCCATCCATCCATCCATCCATCCATCCATCCATCCATCCATCCATCCATCCATCCATCCATCCATCCATCCATCCATCCATCCATCCATCCATCCATCCATCCATCCATCCATCCATCCATCCATCCATCCATCCATCCATCCATCCATCCATCCATCCATCCATCCATCCATCCATCCATCCATCCATCCATCCATCCATCCATCCATCCATCCATCCATCCATCCATCCATCCATCCATCCATCCATCCATCCATCCATCCATCCATCCATCCATCCATCCATCCATCCATCCATCCATCCATCCATCCATCCATCCATCCATCCATCCATCCATCCATCCATCCATCCATCCATCCATCCATCCATCCATCCATCCATCCATCCATCCATCCATCCATCCATCCATCCATCCATCCATCCATCCATCCATCCATCCATCCATCCATCCATCCATTCATTCATTCATTCATTCATTCATTCATTCATTCATTCGTTCATTTATTTATTTATTTGCAAAAACAGCGTAAAACCAATGCATTGCAAAAGCGGCTAGAAAAGATACATGATAAATACATTTAAAGTAAAACATTTAGTTAAAACATAAGTGCTATTACACGCTTTAAATCTTTGTAGGAAATGTGGAAAATATCCACATTTCCTGCGAGGCAGTTCATTAACCTAGTGAGTCTTCCCAGGGGCATTACCATTGGTAAGTTAGTTCTGCATCTGGGAAGAATCAAAAGCCTGTGTTGGCGACCTCGCGTGGACATAGAATCCTATTTCAGCCAGAATATCTGGTACCGATATAAAACCATTTAGATGCTTATAAGCCATCAGCAGTAATGCGACATCTCTTCTGGAACTAAGGCTGCAGATACCCAGCATTCTCGAGATAAATGCTGTTGGAAACAGCCATGGGTAAAAACCTAACTCTCTCATATAGAGGTATCGTAAAAATTCTCGTTCAAAAAATGTCTCGTTCCTGGGAAGAAAATTGGTCAGATACGAAAACCCGAACTGGATCTTTCTATGCTGGAATTCAAAATCACATTCCAAGTAAACCTTGGTTCCACAGCAAAAAAAAATCCTAAAGATTTATTTCCTGCATTTCGAGAATGAGAATTGGTCACTGCTCTATTGCAGCGCATTTATATAAAATTCGAGTCCTCGATAGTCCACTCTGCCAGTGCGGTGTGGAAGAGGAGACTCTTGACCATGTTTTTTTTAATTGTAAAAAACATTCTTCCTTCAAAAGCATATAATATCATTTGCTCATTAAAATCACCCACCATTCTCCCCTCAGTATTCCGTATTTGCTATCTCCCAACAATTCTCACGTATTTTCAGTTTTATTCAAGTTCATAGACTTGAATGACTTCAATATTTGATTTGTCCTATTCTTTTATAGATTATCCTCAAAATTATAACTATGTCCCTTTACTTTTTCGGCACAAAGCACTCTTTTTAGGGTGAATTGCCTAATTAAAAAAAGCAACGGCAAACGGGTCACCGCACATGCGTGTCAGTTCGATTGTTGGCAACTTCTAGTTTAGATTTTGGATCTTCAGTTATATTGAGAACTCGTATAATTTAACTAGAATTATGTCTCTGGTGCCTCTGGCATAAGTCCTTGATATAATCTGGGTTAAACATCGTTAGAGCAAATACGCGAGAAGTAGGTACATAAGCATTACTGCTGGGTGCTAACCGAATCGAAGAATAGAGAACTCCAGTCCATTTTTTTTTTTTTTTTTAATGAATAACTTTAGTAACTGCATATTTTTTTAGAGTTAGTTTTAATAGTTATAATAATTGTCTAAGTTTTAATTTTTCAACACCCCCCGAAAACCACCGTATGTATGGTGAATCGTGTGACGTCATCACCCCTGAAAAATTACTATAGGATCGGGCAAACAGCTGATCTACTGCCGCCATTTTGAATTCCGTTATTGTCAGGACAGTTCTCTGACATTATGAATTTTGTATAAAAAAATTGCTGTTGGTGGCACGCGAGGAAGCGGCTATTGCTATGGAAAGCGGGAGGGAGGGAGAGATGGGGGAGGGGAACCAGGGAGGGGGAGGGGAACCTGGGAGGGGGGAGGGGGACCTAGGAGGGGGGAGGGGAACTCGGGAGGGGGGTTCGTGGAACGGGGGAAGGGGGGGAGGAGTGGAGTGGGGAGAGGGAGGTGGAGGTGACGGAGTGGGAACGCGAGAGGGGAAGAGGACGCAGGAGAAGAAGGGGAGGCGGAAGGGGAACGGGACGAATGGGAAAGGACACTCAGGGAGAAACAATTTCTTTATTAAATGGCATAGCAACGCATGTCGGGACCAGCTAATAGTTTCATAAATTTATTTCAAATTGCTATTCGGAACTTTGGTTTCATCACACCGTTTATATCATACTAGCATACCCGGCCACACGTTGCTGTGGCTAACGAAACACAACGCCATTACCCAACCTTTATAAAATCCACACCACCCGCTTGCCAGCTGCCCAAGTTTATATATATAAACCTTCCTCTTGAATCACTCTATCTATTGGTGAAAACCGCATGAATATCCGTCGCGTAGTTTAAAAGATCTATGCGCACATACATTTTGAGCGACTTCATCAAATAAAATAATTTAAATCAAATACCTACTTACTCTTGGACATCTATTTTCCAATTTCTTCCGTAGAACGAATTTCAAAAGTGACTATAGTACGGCCCGCCAGCCGTTTTAAATCGCACAAAAATATGTTTTCTTTGAATTTATCGGCTTTTCTCTAATGTAATTTACATATATTATACTTACATATAAACATTCCTCTTCAATCACTATCTATTGGTGAAAACCGTATGAAAATCCGTTGCGTAGTTTAAAAGATAACGCGCACATCCATTTTGAGCGACTTCATTTTATACTATGTAATGATAATGATTTCTCACTATGATAGTAAGGGAGATAGAGGTAAATATGTAGTCTTAAGTCTAAAGTCGTGTTTGAAAGAGAGAATACGAAAACAGTGTGCGAAATAGTTGTGAATGATGAATACTTGGAGCGGGTGATTTTGTTTATCTGGGTAGTATGTTTATGAGAGACGGGAAGACTGATAGAGATATTTAAAGAATGGTAAATGCAGGTAACTCCATGGAGGACTGAATGCCGTTGGCGCTAATACAAAAAACTGTCAAAAGAAGCAAGTTACTAGTCCAATGGACTCCTGTACCTACCCAGATGTATGGCAATGAGCCATGGAACTGGCAGAGGAAGGATGAAAGTAAACTGAGGCGTATGTGTGATAAAACCACGTATGATCGTGTGAGAAATGTGGATATCCGCAAAGAATGTAAGGCTGATGTAAGCGTAATGAGTAAGAATGAACGAAGAAAGTAGTATCAGAAAAATATATGACGCAAATGTGAATGGTAGAAGAAATCGGGGACGCCTGAGGAAGACATCGCACGATCAAGCTACTTAAGATACTTGAGTCGGGCCATGTCAAAAGGTAACTCCATTAATGACTGAATGCAGTTGGCGCTAATATAAAAAAAAACTGTCAAAAGAAGCGAAGCTAGCAGTCCACAATGGAGTCCTGGTACCTACCCTGATGTATGGTAGAGACATGGAACTGGCAGAAGAAGGATGAAAGTAAACTGAATGCTGTTGAAAGAAATCCCTGAGGCGTATGTGTGGTAAAACCACGTATGATCGTGTAGGAAATGTGGATATCCACAAAGAATGTAAGCAAATGAGTAAGAATGAACGAAGAAAGTAGTATCAGAAAAATATATGACGCAAATGTGAATGGTTGAAGAAGTCGGGGACGCCTGAGGAAGACATCGCACGATCAAGCTACTTAAGATACTTGAGTCGGACCACGTCAAAAGTCAGAATAATGGTAGAGTATGCATGAGACGTATATATGTAGATACAAGAAGAGAAAACGAGGTAGACCATTTAGACGGTGGGTTGACCACATCAAAGCCATAGCAGGTGGTACATGGACAAGAGTAGCTAATGATAGAGAGAAATGGCAACAGTTGGAGGAGGCCTTTGTCAACTAGTGACATACAAACAGGGAGTCGATGCATGATAAGCGTTATAAATGTTATAAATAATGTAATGTAATTTAATGTCTGAATAAAGGCTATTATTATTATTATTGTGTATGAGACGATGTATGAATTTGAGCGAGGCAAAGAGTGTGTTCCAAGACCGAAACTGCGTGATGGTTATTTAGTTAAATATATGTAGAATTTACAAGAAGATACAGACAAGATTGCTACAGCGAAGGCCGCCTATCGATCTATTGTGAAACTAAACGCAGGAACAACAAATTGTAAAACCAGTATCCACAGATATGCGATTCGATAACGTAACTATTTCTTTGTCGAAATAAATACCTAATTACTAGGTCAAGTTTTCCAAGTCAATGTTAATCGGTTTAAAGAGCGTGCATTTATTGCTTTTAAATGCTAATTTTAACATATTAATTTAAACTAGCCGTTAACAACCAGCTACGCAGGTTTTTGCTGCTAGGCCCTGCTGGTGGCTTTCGCTTCGGCTTCGCCCAGTTTAAGTTTTGGTGACCATTTTATAAATCCGATAGAAACTGGTTCCAAAAAAACGAGTGTGCTTTAGACCACACAACTGAAGTAAAACTTCTGCTCCATATATATGACAGAAAGAGAGATAAAAATGTGCGCGCGCACTGCTCTCTCTTGCTCCTGAAGTGTGATACAGACAATAGGCCTGCACTGTGTAACGTAACTGGCTATGAGAGAAAGAAAATGTGTGCTCGCACCTCTCTCTCTTGCTCCTGCAGTAATATACGAAGCGTTCTCCCTCTCAACTACCGTTCGCCTCGCTTTTCGTAATGCTCTAGTCACGCATTCGCCAGCTTACTCCCCAAGTCAAGCGTGCATAAAGAAGTTTTACTTCAAAAATTGCCGGTTCCTCTGATCCACTGTGATCCAGTGACAGCTAGTCACCGGGACAAAATAAACACGACAGGCAATGACGTCATAGGGTAGACTGGGGACGATTGAAACATCTCAATTTACTCGAAAACTATAATACCTAAGAGTGTGATACAACACTCGAAACTCCATCAGGTCTGTTGGGAGGTTTCTACAAAAGCGTACTAGCCGGCGAGTGACTCAATCGTGCGTAGGGGACATTATTAGATTTCGCACTAAAAAGTAAATATTTAGGACGTTTTTGTTTATATTATAACTCATTTTACTCTCGCAGCTTGACGAAATGTTTTATTACATTCTCTTCTTTATCTATTTTAGAGTATTTATAATGCATTTGCGTGGCGTTAATATCTATTATCAGGGTTATTTTTGACTTTGAAGTAGAAAATGCAGCGTGGGGATGTTTGAAACAACTTGTGTGGGGATGATTGCAACGTTTCAATCATAACCATGTTTCAATCGTCCACACCGAGAGAAAATTTTAAAGTTAAAATGAAAAAAAGGTCAGAAATTCAAATCATTAAGTCTTCACACGAGACGTACTTCTGTGATCTTGAATATATATTTTTTACACGTATACCGCACAAGAGTCCCAACTGCTCCCGTCTGGTGCCAGTGGGACTATGGCATCCCCATATGTCAGAAATTCAAATCATTAAGTCTTCCCACTAGATGTACTTCTGTGATCTTGAATATATATATATTTTTTTACATGTATATCGCACGAGAGTCCCAACTGCTCCCGTGTGGAGCCAGTGGGGCTATGGCATCCTCAATTGGGGTATGTTTGGGGCTTAAGGTAATGGGGAAGGGAAGGAGATGGGGAAGAGGGAGGTAGGGAAGTACCTGGCTATTCAGATCCGGTCATCAAACACGGCTAACGCCATTTCAAGCAACGTTTCAATTCTGAATGGTGGTCTTACACCAGGGATACTGAGAGTATCTTCCACTCTGGAACGTGCCGCAAATATAATATATATATTTTTTAAATTAATAAATTGTGTAATAACACAAATTAATCAAATAAAATTTATTTGCGACGTCAGGATTTGATCCCACGACCTTCGAAGTGCTAGTCAAGAGTCAAGAGCCTTACCGCTGGACTACGCCGAATATGTGTGGAACTTTTTGAAAAATGGAGTATGGCACAAGCAACAAGTTTAAATTGATATAATGTTGATGAATTCTTCAAAAATTTAGCGAACGAGGACATCTATAACATAAATGGGATCGGTGTCACAACTGTTCAAAAACCTAAACGGGTTGTAGCCAGGAGAGGAACTCGGCAAGCAGGTGCAGTAACGTTGGCCGAACGAGGAACTCTCGTAACTTGAATATCTTTGCACGTAACTGTCTGTAGCAGCAAACGTAATTGACAACTCAATTCCGCCGATGCTCATATTCCCACGTGTCAATTAAGCCATTTCTTAAAAGATGGTCCGATTGGTAGTACCGGTTCCGCAAACATATCTGGCTGGATGCAAGAAGAACATTTTACCAAATTTCTGATTCATTTTCAAAGCCATACCATTCCGTCTTTAGACCACAAAGTTCTTTTACAACTTGATAATCATTCATTGCGGTCGAATCCTATGAAATCAAAAAATTTTTTTTTGTAAAATCAATATTCTTCAAACCATTCCAAAATGAATAGGCTAGAGAAAACTACATCTAACGACTCTGAAGAAAAAACCACAAATACGAGTAAGATGACCAAATGTACAGGAAAAAGAAAAGCGTTGTGATTTGAAAATAGAATCTCTACTCTTATCTACTTTTGTTTTCTGAAGATTTCACTTCTACCGCATGTGAATTTATTCACACCATTTTTTTCCGATTTGTGTTTCCATTTTTTTTTGTTTAAGCCGCCGCTACCCGAATTTCTACCAATTTCTGTTTTATTAAACTATTTCACAATTTTCGCTTAAATTTTACCGTTTTTTTTTACATTAGCTCCACACAGGAGGCACCGAGGAAATCAATTTCCCTATGGGCCTATGTCATCTTTGAGGATGCTGTGTGGAGGGTTTTTTAAGGGAAAGGAAGGAGAAGAAGATATGGGAAGGAAAAAGGTATGTGGGGTGGGTAGGAATCTGGGGGTCAGTGTGGCCAGGAGTGACGGACGTATGAATCTATTCCTTCCACTGCGGTGCAAGACGAATGATCGGGAGAATCCGGCTGTAGAGGTTAAAAGGCCTCCCTCAATCAGTTTCCTCCAGTGGTTGGGCAAACGTATCCGCCAACAAGACCTATACAACCTCATCCCATGAACCCGGGCACCCCTGCTACGTCACCAAACGTAGCGCACCACTTGGGGTGACCTGTGGCAGGAGTGTTGGTTGTCCAATAAATGGCGGTACTCATACCCGCCTCCCAAAATGTTTTAAATATTAGCGCACTCTCTCCAACGTTCGTAATTACATCTCTCCATCGTCTTCTTTTTGAGCGGGGATACGGCGCCCTAAGGCGTCGTGTAAAATTCGGTATTTAGCCGCTAACAATAATAATTTTATTACATTACATTATTTAACAGCCGGTTTTGGTTTATTCAAGAAAAAAAAACATCACAATTTTATTTTGAGAAGTTCAGGCACAAATATTTAAACATATTAAGATCATTTTTTGAAGAATTTGATTTTCTACGTTATACAATAAAACCACAACCGAAAAGTTTTTTTTTTGTTAATTTTTCGGGATTAGTGTCCATGGCTATTACGAATAATTTTTAGAAAAAAAACTTTAGATTCGCCTTAATCACTATAAAAGGAAACTTTTTGCATCACGGCTGGCGGAAAATAATGCATTTTAATTTTCAATGTCGTTAAATAAAATTTCACTTCGCGAACCGACACTACGACAGCCCGCCCGATGCCGCCCGCCATTTTGTCACATACACAAGCCCGCTACACAAACCCTGCGTAGCCAAACAAACCATTCAAAAACGTAGGCTGTTTTTTAAAGTAAAGATAACGTACACAAGCCCGCTACACAAACCCTGCGTAGCCAAACAAACCATTCAAAAACGTAGTCTGTTTTTTAAAGTAAAGATAACATACACAAGCCCGCTACACAAACCCTGCGTAGCCAAACAAACCATTCCAAAACGTAGGCTGTTTTTTAAAGTAAAGATAACATACACAAGCCCGCTACACAAACCCTGCGTAGCCAAACAAACCATTCAAAAACGTAGGCTGTTTTTTAAAGTAAAGATAACATACACAAGCCCGATACACAAACCCTGCGTAGCCAAACAAACCATTCAAAAACGGAGGCTGTTTTTTAAAGTAAAGATAACATACACAAGCCCGCTACACAAACCCTGCGTAGCCAAACAAACCATTCAAAAACGTAGGCTGTTTTTTAAAGTAAAGATAACATACACAAGCCCGCTACACAAACCCTGCGTAGCCAAACAAACCATTCAAAAACGTATTTTAACAGTGATGAAATGGCGGGCGCCAGCGGGCGGGCTGTCGTAGTGTCGGTTCGCGAAGTGAAATTTTATTTAACGACATTGAAAATTAAAATGCATTATTTTCCGCCAGCCGTGATGCAAAAAGTTTCCTTTTATAGTGGTTAAGGCGAATCTAAAGTTTTTTTCTAAAAATTTTTCGTAATAACCATGGACACTAATCCCGAAAATTTACCTTTTTTTTACACAGGAGGCCCTGAGGAAAATAATTTTCCTCGGGGCCTATGTCATCTTTGCGGATTCTGTGTGGAGGGTTTTTTTAGGAAAGGAAGGAGAGGAGAGTTCTGGAAGGAAAAGGGTTTAAGGGGTGGGTAGGAATCTGGGTTCAGTATGTCCTGGTCATCCGCCTTCAAGACCTAGACAAACCCCCTAACCTAAATCACCAAACGTAGCGAACCACTTGGGGTGACCTAAGTTTTGATTGATGAGAGAGGTGTTGATGAGATTTGAGAGGTGTTGGTTATCCAATAAAGGTTCCCGGGGCGGCGGTACCCATTCCCGCCTCCCAAATTGAAAGTGTTCGTGAGTAGGAGATTTTGAACTTAAAAGCAGTTTTTTAGGCATGATACTTTATATTTTTACTCGCTTATTTCAAAGGCAAATATGTGTTCTACTCGCAGTATTTAATTAAAGCATTTAAAATATTTCTAAACGATATGATTTTCAATCAAAAAACGAATCGGGAGAGAATAGTTAAGGGGACGCTCAAGTATTACGTGACGCACTTGGGGGGGGGGGGGTCTTGTGAAACATTACTGTGCGTTACGAGGGGGGGGGGGGGGGGGGGGGGGGGGGGGTTCGAACAACGCGTTACATAACATGTTTTTTCTTTATTTAGATAAAAAAAAATAGGGAATTAAAATCTTCCAAGTTGGCAATCCTTTTCGTTCTCGAAATCTCTAGTTTTATTTATTACCGCAAACGCGATTAAAACAAGAAAAAAGGCATTTAAGCGACTTTCCGTGACTCAATTGTGACTTTCATGTAAAAACTGTCACTTTGGGCGTTACGTAACGTTTAGGGGGGGGGGGAGGACCGAAAAACGTTACGGCGCGTTACATGGGGGGGAGGGGGGGTTAAAAATCTTCAAAAATTGCGTTACGTAATACTTGAACGCCCCCTAAGGGAGTCCCTTTGACTTCTCCAACTGTACCCTCTAGGAACATCGCTTTGCACCGCAGTGGGAGGGATAGTTTAATGCTTCCTTCACCTCTGAACATACTGCCCCCAGATTCCTACCCACCCCTAATACCCTTTTCCTTCCCGGAACTTCCTCTCCTTCCTTTCCTAAAAAAGACTATTCTCCTTAGGGCCTCCGGTGTGGAGCTAATATTAAAAAAATGTACTACCTACCACCTGTTATAATATTATATCTTTTAGTTGATGTAAGATTACCGTTTAATTTCTAGACACAAAATGTAATCTAATATATAAAATTCACGTGTCACGGTGTTTGTTACCATACTCCTCCGAAACGGCTGGACCAATTTTGATGAAATTTTGTGTGCTTATCTGGTAGGTCTGAGAATCGACCAACATCTATTTTTCATACCCCTAAAAGTAAAGGGTGTTCCACTCCGAATTTTTATTTTATTTTTTTGGACAAATTTGATGAAATTTTTTATTTAATTAAACGAAGACAATATAAGCGAAAGTCAGTCGAAAATCTGAAAACAGAAAAATCAGAAAAAGATATTGACACCGCTGGGACATGAACCCAGGACCTTTTGCCCGGAAAGCAAGAGGTCCTGGGTGTCCCAGCGGTGTCAATATCTTTTTCTGATTTTTCTGTTTTCAGATTTTCGACTGACTTTCGCTTATATTGTCTTCGTTTAATTAAATATTGCAATTTGAGGTTTTACTCATAAAGTTAAAATAAAAATCAAGAAATTTTTTATGCTTATATATGTTAGGTCTGAGAATCGACCAACATCTATTTTTCATACCCCTAAAAGTAAAGGGTGTTCCACTCCGAATTTTTATTTTTTTTTTTTTGGACAAATTTTTTGTTTTTTTTGTTTTTTTTTTTTTTATGGTGAGGCATTAAAATCTTAATATATAAAACAAAGTCAGGTTAGTTACAATATTTATAACTCGAGAACGGCTGGGCTGATTTTGATGATCTTTGAATTGTTGGATTCGTCTCCGCCCTGGATAACAGAATAACAAAAGTTAACGAAATAAATTATTTTCTATATAAATTTTGTATGGAAAGAATTTACATATTTTGAAAGAAATGCAGCAATATTGTGAGAGGTATAATATTGAACTGTGCGTGAATTCCAAACATTCAAAAACGTCAAATGTCAATGTGTTGATTATTATGCATTTGTTTTTAATCATATAATGCTGCCCTTCTTTCTTATAAAATTAATGTTAATAGTCGAAAATGAGACAAATGGTGAACATATGTCTGAAAAACCTATAAAGTAAAAATACAATAATTATAATAAATCTCTGAAATGAAAAGCATTTTATTACAAAGGAGGCCCTGTGGAAAATAATTTCTCTCAGGACCTATGTCATCTTAGGGGATGCTGTGTGGAGGATCTTTTTAAGGAATGGGGAGGATAGAAAGTTCTGAGAAGGAAAAAGGTATGAGGGGTGGGTAGGAATCTGGGGGTCAGTGTGTAAGGGAGTGACGGTCGTATGAATCCATCCCTCCAATTGTGGTGCAAGGCAATGGGCGAGAGAGTCCGGCTGGAAAGGTCAAAGGCCTCTCTCAACCAGTCTCTCTCGATCCGGCCAACCACGAAGCAGGTGGGCAGGCGCATCAACTGCCAAGACAAATACATAAGTCATCTCATGAACCCGGACACCCCTGCTAAATCACCAAACGTAGCAAACCACTTGGGGTGATCTATGGCAGAGGTGTTGGTTATTCAATAAATGGTTCCGGGGGCGGCGGCACCCATTCGCAGTAATTATAAAAGTAAGAAAATCACAAAAATATATATACTTAAACAACGCCATCTCTGATATTGATAAAAACAAAACACGGAGAGTTGCGCATTGATAATTGCTTCATTGTGTAATTTTTAATTTAATAAAAAAACTGAATTTAATTCAACAGCTATTGATTCTGAGGCGGTACGAAGTTCGTCGGGTCAGCTAGTAGTATAATAGAAATCTATAATTGGTTTCTCAGTTAGGTAAATTGTATTCTGTTGATTTTCCTAAAATAAATAAATAAATAATGAGAATGACAAAATAACACACGGCAGGGGGCAGGGGTATCTGAAAAGATGTTACTGCATTTTGTGAACGTCCTTCTGAGAAATGAATGTTGTGTGTACATAGTTTGTTTTTGAGTGCGGGATGTGGAATAGTTGGTTTGACCTTGTGTTTCGTGTTGGACAGTGGAAATTAATGTTTTCTAGAAAATAGTTGTTGTCAACAAGACAACAAGGTTGTTGATGCTATAATAAGCATGTATCATACATATAAACCTTCCTCTTGAATCACTCTATCTATTGGTAAAACTCGCATGAAAATCCGTTGCGTAGTTTAAAAGATCTATGCGCACATACATTTTGAGCGACTTCATTTTATACTATGTAATGATAATGATGATGATGTACCTTAAATACGTTAAGCTTTAAAGCACTTAAAAATATATGTGGATGGTTATCCAACCTTTATAACCACTGCCGTCTTTGAGTTTATCGCGAAGAGACAGACACATGCCGCGGAGGACTTTAATTTATAATACGTAGAGATGGTGTGAAAGATTATAATAATGTGCATGAAATGCTTGGGGTAACTAACGTATTTAAGTTAATAAGGATTAATACTGTATCCGTCTAAATAACTTTTCAATTACCGCAATGTACGTGACCATTTTGTTAGAAGATAGAATGAGTACAGTAAGCTATCCGTAAAAGATAGATATATGCCTTCGCGGACTTTTTTGTAGATCTATAAAAGAGGAATATCCCACCATGCATTGTTTTGTTATATCCCAAAAGGATTAAGCAGCTTTTTCGATGAAAGCTACCAGGCAATTGGGAGGCGGGAATTTAAGAGGCGGGAATGGGTACCGCCGCCCTGGGAACCTTTATTGGATAACCAACACCTCTGCCATAGGTCACCCCAAGTGGTTCGCTACGTTTGGTGATTTAGCAGGGGTGCCCGGGTTCATGGGATGAGGTTTGTCTAGGTCTTGGAGGCGGATGACCAGGACATACTGAACCCCAGATTCCTACCTACCCCTTAAACCCCTTTCCTTCCCAGAACTCTCCTCTCCTTCCTTAAAAAAACCCTCCACACAGCATCCCGAAGATGACATAGGCCCTGAGGGAAATTATTTTCCTCAGGGCCTCCTGTGTGGAGCTCATGTAAAAAAAAAAAAAAAAGGCGGCTTGACTTTTTCCGACACTTCTAACAATTATCGTTATGTTTCAACCAATTTACACAAATCCTTGACAAATTATACACCTAAACCTTCCTCATGAAACACTCTATCTATTGGTGAAAACCGCATGAGTTCAGTTCAGTAGTTTTCGAGTTTATCGCGAACAGACAGACAGACAGACCGACAGACAGACGGCGCGGGGGACTTTACTTTATAATATGTAGAGATGTAGAGATAAAAATATGAGTTACATTTATATTTTACAAAATATTATATCGGTCGTTTTTGATCATGTATACCTATACTTATCAGAAAAGAGGAACTCTTGTGCCTGATAAAGGGAACCACGATTCTTACTTAGGTTGTAAGTTATAATATGTTTTGTATAAAATATTTACTTTTGACTGTAAATTTTTTTTTTTAATTGTTTAATTTTATTTATTTGTTCTGATTGGTTGATGATACAGCATAATTCAGAATGGAGGTTATTGTAGTTTTTTATAGCTTGGAAAATATACTGATTTTGGATTTTAGATGTTTTAAAATTAGGTGTAATAAATTGGTTTCCATTCTCTCTAGCCTTTCAATATTAAATTGGGGATTCCATACGACTGATCCGAATAATAATATTGAGCTAAATTCTAATATTGATCCTCTTCTTGTTGTATCAATGTAACAAAACACAATAATGTTATGATATTATTGTTTTTAGTTTTAAATCTTCAATATTTATTAATTTATTGTTTCTTTACGTGGCAGGTATTATTCTTTACAATTCAATTTTTAACCTCTCTAGGACTAGCCTGTGTTGAGGTTAATAATTTTATAAACAGTTCAGAAAAATGCATATTCATATTTTCGTGTGATTGTTTTTATTAGTAATAATGGTAATTGTTCGGAACAAACGTCAACGGTTAATACGCACTTTTTTTGATAAAACTTTTAGATTCTTCTTAATTACCATAAAAGACAACTATTTGCATTCGGGGAGGTGAAAATGTTACATTTTTAATTTTATTTACGTAAATTGAAAATTTGCTTTCACACTGTCAAATCACTCTGTTTGCAGTTCGGAACAAACGTCAACGGTTAATACGCACTTTTTTTGATAAAACTTTTAAAATTAAGATAATATACACAAGCCCGCTACCCAAACCCTGCGTAGCCAAACAAACCATTCAAAAACGTAGGCTGTTTTTTAAAGTAAAGATAACATACCTACACAATCCCGTTACATAACCGTTGACGTTTGTTCCGAATATTTACCGTAATAATAAAGCCCAGTTTCCTACCCACCCCTTAAACCCTATTCCTTCCCAGAACTTTCCTCTCCTTATTTTCCTTAAAAAAACCCCATCCAATGAGGGGTTAATAAACATGAAAGAATGATCAGAATGTGACTATTAAAAATTATCAGCTGCCTTTTTGCTTATGACAGCAGTATACCTTATCAGAAAAGAAGAGCACTTGTGCCTGATAAGGAAGTCACGATTCTTACTTTGGTCCGAATATAATCTGTCTTTATTTATATCTCCCCTTGTTTCTATTATCCATGGATATGACACTCTAGGCTTTCCAAGTGACTGCACTCAAGTGGCACAAACTTGTAACTCAGCTTGACTGGGCCAAACAGTCGCTTTCAATGCTGATTTACCACTAAAACGGATATATAATGGCCGGCGTAGTCCAGCGGTAAGGCTCTTGACTAGCACTCCGAAGGTCGCGGGATCGAATCCCGGGGTGGCAAATAAATTTTATTTGATTAATGTGTGTTATTTCACAATTTATTCATTTAAAATAATACATATTGTATATTTGGTCTTGAAGAGACCCATGTTGTAGGAAGGAGGAAACACAGAGGCCGGCAAATCATTCCACAGCCGAGCTGTTGAACACAAGAATGAGTCGAAGAAACGACCCATTCTCATGTGGCAAATGTCAACCGTGTACAAATGTTGGGCACGCGTTTGGCGTGTTTCCCGACTATGCACCGGTGCCGAAGGGATCAATGATGCTAGTTCCTCGGAGCATCTTCCATTGTAATACCGGTAGAACAAGGATAGCATTCCCACCCGACGCCTGTGCTCTAAAGATTGCAATCCGTCTGTTAAGATGGGAGAATCTATCAAACGGACCGCCCGTTTCTGCACAGAGTCGAGGGTATTTTTCAGGTATTTTGGAGCTCCAGACCAGAGGTGGCTGCCAAATCAACCGTGGGGCACACTTGTGATTTGTACAGGGTTAGCAGTTGTGTACTATTAAAGTATCTGCGGGCCCTTTAGACGCGCCCTTTTAGACGTAATCAGACAAGATTGGGTCTTTGAAACATTAAATTCAACAAGATTATTTTTACCCCGAGAGAAAACACTCTCGAGGTAACCGTCCATTCTTTGCTTCAAAGCCTTACGAGCTGTTGGAGTTTGTGAGCCCTTTGGGGGCTTGTCAAACAAAAAGCTATCATGAACTGTACTGTCATCCGCGTAACAATGAATTGGTGCACATGACAAAAGGTCGTTGATGTGCAACAAAAACAAAGTCGGAGACAGAACCGATCCCTGCGGGACGCCAGCATTTATCGAATGTGAGGAAGAGGTGAAACCATCGACTACCGTCTGAATCGACCTCTCCCTCAAGAAGTCGGCAATCCACGTAAACAAGGATGCGGGAAGTCCGTAAGAATGCAGTTTGTTGACAAGTCCTCGGTGCCAAACCCGGTCAAAGGCCTTGGATATGTCCAGTGCAACCGTTTGGGTCTCACCGAAACGTTCCAGGCATCGCCCCCAAACATGCGTCACATACGCGAGAAGATCACCGCAAGAGCGGTTCCGCCGGAATCCGTACTGACGATTGTTAATAATTTTGTTCTTCTCGAGGTATGTGAGCAGTTTGTCGTTGATCACACGTTCCATCACCTTAGACAGAACTGATGTGATCGCTATGGGGCGGTAGTTGGCCGGGTTGGAGCGGTCACCCTTCTTTGGAATAGGATGGATAACCGCTTTTTTCCAATCAGAGGGCACAGAGCCAGTCTTCAGGGACATTTTAAAAAGCTTCGTCAAAATTGGAGCTATTTCTGCAGCGCACCTCTGCAGTCTGCAGTACCAGGGCAGGTATTCCGTCAGGCCCACTAGCTTTATTAACATCAAGCCCTCGTAAAACTTGGAGTACTTCCCGATGCCGGATCCTCAGCTTTTTCATACGAAAACCGCAGTGAGGAACCGATGTCGGGATAGCACCTTGGTCATCGAGGGTTGAGTTATCCGCAAACATTTTACCTAATAAGTTAGCCTTTTCAGTGGCGGTGTTTGCTAGTGAGCCATCAGGTCTGGTAAGAGGTGGCAGACTGGATTTGCAGAAATTGCGACCTATAGAGCCCGCAAGCGACCAGAATTGCCTGCTGCCATGCGGGCATGCAGCAAGCTTTCTGCTGATCTGCTGGTCGTGCTCGAATTTTGACCTATTTATGATTCTCTTGGTTTCCTTTGCCATTTTGTTGTAAGCTGTTCTGTCTTCGGATGTTCTAGATGTGTTGTAGGCTCGGTAAGCCGCGTTTTTTCGTCGCACTGCTTCAGCGCATTGTCGACTGAACCACGGCTTTGAGCCTACACCAGTTTCCTTAACAGTAGATTTGATGAAGCCATCCATCGCGGATGTGATGACTTCACCAATTTCCTGGGCACATCTTGAGGGATCCGAAGTTCGAAAACAGACAGCTGACCACGGAAAAGCATTAAAATGTGCCCGCAGACCGAACCAATCTGCTGACCTATAGTGCCACACTTTTCTCTTCAGCCTCTCGTTTGGTGGTCTGAAGTTTACAGGGATTGATGTCGTCACCAGGCAGTGGTCGGACGATCCTAAAGGCGCTGTAACTTCAATCTTGTAACCGTGTGGCACAGTAGTTAAAAATAGGTCTAACAGATTGGAACGGTGAGTCTGGACATCAGGAACCCTTGTAGGCTCCTGAACCATTTGCTCCAATCCGTAGCAAAGGGCAAAGGATTCCGCTTGGCGTCCAGCCGAGTCTGTTGATCCTGAGAACTTCAACCAAGGTTCGTTATGAACATTGAAGTCCCCCAGGACCACAAATTCTGCCGTAGGGTAGCGGGGCAAGAGGTCATCAATAGTATCGCTTAAATGTTTGTTTTATTTATTACCGCAAACGCGATTAAAACAAGAAAAAAGGTATTTAAGCGACTTTCCAGTACTTTGCGCAACTTAATTGTGACTTTCAGGTAAAAATTGTTACTTGGGCGTTACGTAACGTTTAGGGGGGAGGGGGGGTCAAAAATCTTCAAAAATTGTGTTACGTAATACTTGAACGCCCCCTAACCAGATCTGAATAGCCAGGTACTTCCCCACCTTCCTCTTCCCTTTCTCCTTCCCCTCCCCACTACCTTCAGTCTCACAATGTACCCCAATTGGGGATGCTTAGTCCCACTGGCTCCAGAGTATTCATGTAAAAAAAAAATACATTCCTATAAAAATTGGAAAAGTTGGCATAACTTGTTGGAGAAATTGGTTTTTTTAATCACTTAACCCTTTCCACTCCAAGCCTTTTTTTTTTATTCCACCGCTCCACGCCAAAATTTAGTTTATTTAGGTTCAACATTTTTTTTAAACAAAATTAAATTTTTTATTTTTTATAGTGATACCTCACAAGAGTCTCAGCTATTCTCTGGAGCCAGTGAGACTATGGCATCCCCAATTGGGTATGTTGTGAGGCTGAAGGTAGTGGGGAGGGGAAGTTGATAAGGAAGAGGAAGGTGGGGAAGTACCTGGCTATTCAGATCTGGTCACCAAACACGGCTAATGCAATTTCAAGTAACTTTTCAATTCTGAATGGTGGTCTTACACCAGGGCGATACTGAGAGTATCTTCCACTTAATTAATCAAATAAAATTTATTTGCATCGCCTGAATTCGATTCCGCGACCTTCGGATTGCTGGTCAAGAGCCTTACCGCTGGACTACGCCGGCCGTCTAATAAAATAATAAATTAATTGAAAAAATTTAAGAGGCGTAGTCCGAAGAGGGCCACTACACCTACCTGAGCTCTGTCTCCAGTCTGACAGAGAACAATGAGGATCCAGCAGAAATCAGATGGAGAATCACAGCAGCCAACAAAACATACTTCTCTTTGCTGCCAGTGTTTAAGTCACGTAGCGTCCACAGAAAAACCAAAATAACCAAACATAGGGTCTTTCATTAAGAGCTTCCTGTCTTTAAATTTAAATAAAACAAAATGTGTGTGAGATATCATCGAAATTATTTTTTCGTTTGAAAGGCTTTTGGATGCCATTATGTATGGAATATAATATCGGTCAAATGTCCGCCGTGACTTCTCTGGGTGGCGCGCATCCGAAATGTCCAATTTTCCATGTATCTGGCGCATCAATCAGGCTGTGGAGGTAAAACAAAAATCGCTGGAAGGCCTAAAGGACATCCCGATAAGTGAATTAATTTTTTTTTTGAACAATGGAAGAAGGGTTTGGAGAAGTGCGTTGTGGTCAATGGAGAACACTTTGAAGGTGTTCAAAAGTTGGTGTAAAAATATTGAGAAATAAAGAAATTGTGATGAAATTCCTGCTTTTTTGGGTCCCCCTCGTATGCCCTTTGGTTCTAGCATCACGAGCAGTTCGGATATACCCAAATAGAGTTCTGTGTTTGAATAGGTATGCTAGTAAGTATTTTTAGTAAACAGTTGCCTAATGTCCAAAACACAGATTCTCCTAAACATTTTGTCCGAACTGCTTGTGATCGGTAGTTTTAGAAAAATATTTATAATAGAGAACTCCAGTCCAATTTTTTTTTTTTTTTTTTTATGAATAATGACCTTCTAACTTAAATAACTGCGTTTTTGTTTTTATTTTTAGAGTTAGTTTTAATAGTTAAAATAATTGTCAAAGTTTTAATTTTTCGAGACCCCCCGGAAATATGGTAAATCGTGTGACGTAATCAGCTGATCTACTGCCGCCATTTTGAAATCCGTTGTTCCGTTGTTCGAAGTATTCTCCCTAGAAGAAGCATTACTTTTTTCATTCATAATTTTTTTTGTGCAGTAGTTTTTCAATATTTTAAATAATAGAGATAAACTAATAGAGATACCTCTATTTTTGATACTGAATTATTTAGGCTTAAATATTTTTTCAATAAACACTACAACTAAATCTCTATAAACAGTACGAAATAAAGAATAACATGAAATGTTGTTAATACTGATGGCTTGTGCCATACCTACATGTCAATTGATTTCAATACAATGTGATACAATGACTGGTGACGCGTGACGTCAGCACTAACCATTCAATCGTACCAACTTTACAGTGTATTTTAACGAGACGTTAAAAAATGCACTTTTTAATAATTTTTTACGAACACTTTGTTTAATATTATAAAATAAAACTTATATATTCAGAATCAGCGTTTATTGGTCTTTATGAACACATTTTTTTAAAGTCATAATATTTTTTACTGGAGTTCTTTATTGACTAGCTGGTTCCCGGCATGCGTTGCTATGCCATTTAATAAAGAAATTGTTTCTCCCTGAGTGACCTTTCCCATTCGTACCGTTCCCCTTCCGCCTCCCCTTCTTCTCCTGCGTCCTCTTGCCCTCTCGCGTTCCCACTCCGTCGCCTCCACCTTCCCTCTCCCCACTCCACTCCCCCCCCCCCCCCTTCCCCCGTCCCGCGAACCCCCTCCCCCCTCCCAGGTCCCCCTCCCTCCCGCTTTCCATAGCAATGGTTGCTTCCTCGCTTGCCACCAATAGCAATTTTTTTATACAAATTTCATAATGCCAGAGCTCACCGGAAGTTTTATAAAATTCTTGTCCTGACCATAACGAACACACAAAAAAAAGAATTATCCAGTTTGGTGCAGTCGTTTGAAAGTTATGCGCTTAGCAACACATTCAGCGATTCATTTTTATATTATAGATTTCTGAGCTTTAAAGATAGAATCAAAGGCGGAAGCGAAAGCTCCTCACCATGCTATAAGAAAGTATTTGATTAAAGATTGACAGAAAGGATACTGCAAATATACCTAACATGTATATCAACACACTATCCCGATTACACTCCCAGCAGGAAAACGTTGTACGGTGGGCAAGTACATACTCCCAACCGATATACTTGCGATCAGGAGTAAGGCAAGGAGGGTGTATGTCCCCAATCCTGTTCAATGTATACATGGACGAATTATCAAATCGCCTGGACATGAGAGCGGGCTGCTGTATCAATAATCTGTGCCTAAATCACATTAGCTATGCGGACGACATGATTCTCCTAGCTCCGTCGATCAAGGGGTTGAGAATATTACTAAAAATCTGTGAGGAATACGCAAATAACCACAACATGATGTACAACCCCAAGAAAACGGAGCTAATTGCATTCCACCATGGAAAGAATCCCGAGAAGATGCTCCCCGTACAACTTAACGAGGAAACCATAAGCACATCCACGAATGTAAAATACTTGGCGCACATCATCACTGAAGACCTCTCGGATGATGGTGATATTGAACGACAGAGGAGAAGTATCAGTGTTTTGTCAAATATGATTGCCCGAAGATTCTTCCGATGCAGCAATAATGTTAAAAAAACATTATTTAATGCATTCTGCACTAGCCTGTATACATGTGAAACATGGTGTCAATACAGAGTAAGCTCAATGGAACGTCTCCGGATCCAATATAATGATGCGTGCAGAATCATATTTGGATTCAGAGGGTATAGCAGCGCGTCAACAATGTTCACAGAATTAGGACTCCATGGATTCGCCAGTCTGATGAGACACCGGGTCACTGGAGACAGGATGCGGCTAATGGCCTCCGACAACACGTTGGTGACCGCAGCCTTCCAGCACCAAGCTCCACTCCTGAGTGAGCGATGGGCCCGAGCGCACTCAAGATCACGCCCTGCATAATAATTTGATTGTTTATTTTTGTTCTTATTGATTTTTATTACTATTATTTTTATTTTTTCTTTATGTTCTTATTTTTACTATGTGTAAATATATAAATATGTAAAACTATATGGGACGTGAGGGATTGCACTATCCTCCCCACATCCTGGAATAAAGATTATTATTATTATTATTATAAGCACTTAACCACTAGAGCACTTTTTGCCACAATTTGGCACTATTTAAAATACCTCGGACTGCTTTGCTGCTAATTTTGGCAAATTTTACCATATTCGTAATTAAATTAAGTAGAAGTTTACGATTTTATAATATTTTTTAAATAAATCCTACAAATATGTGATAATCAACAAAAGACAGATGAATTAATTTGGAATGAATTAATTAATTGGCTGTACAGAACTACAATCAGTTTGTATATCTTAAATCTATCTATCTACCTTCTATCTATATAAATAAAAATGAATCGCCGAAATGTACGTACGCGCATAACTTCCGAACGACTGCACCAAATTGGATAATTCTTTTTTTTCTGTGTTCGTTATTGTCAGGACAAGATTTGTATAAAAGAAGCGGTGAGCTCTGGCATAGTGAAATTTGTACAAAAAAATGCAATAGGTGGCACACGAGCTGTTTGAATACTGAATGTACCGGGATTGAATGTATGGAACGCGGGAGTGGAGAGGGGAACTCGAGAGGGGAGTGGGGAGAGGGAAGGCGGAGAAGGCGGGGTGGGAACACGTGAGGGGAAGAGGATGCGGGAGAGGAATGGGAACGGGACGAATGGTAAAGGATACGCAGGGAGAAATAATTTATTTATTAAATGGCATAGCAAAGCATGCCGGGAATCAGCTAGTCTACATAATAAAATTTGGAGGTATGATTTTTTTAATGCGAGCGGAAAATAGTCAACCAAAAAATCTCGAACAATCTGAGAAAAAAGTTTTAAATTGCGCTGTCGCTCCATTGGTTAAGCACATCAGTGAAATTTATTATTATTTATATGCTAATGTTAATGTTAATGTTAGGGATCAGTAGGATTTATAGGTTCAATTAGAAATGCCACAGAGCCGAACCCTCTGATATGAAAATAGGGATCAGTAGGATTTATAGGTTCAATTAGAAATGCCACAGAGCCGAACCCTCTGATATGAAAATATCTGGAGTCGGTGAATTATATTCCCATTTGGTCTCTAGTAGGTTGACATGTTGTTCTTGTATTGTTTTGTATTTACAATACTTATATAGTGCAATTGCATACCGTGGGTTGACTAAATGATCATTTAGGGAAGTGTGTGAAAGGGTTTAGTTTTTCCTTCTTTTTTTCCTTTTTTGGGGAATATTTAACCCGGACATTTAAATCTGGTTTGTTATTTAAATCTAGGCATTGATTTGTAATTGTATTTCCATTGTTTTTTATGTATATATTTCGAAAAAAAAAAAAAAAAAACATTTGAAAAATATTTTTGCCCGTTCTGCTTAAAAATACCTAATCAATATTAATGGGTGGGTAAATTTTTCATTCAAATTCAAATAAAAAAAAACCTTTATTTTACATAATAATAAACATAAAGTACAAAGGGTATTATAGCGTGTATCATATTCTATTTCTTACAGCTTAACCATTCTCCTTTTCCTTCATATATTTACAAATTTAAAATATGACATCTTAACTCCAACAATTCCAAACATATTTATCTACGTAATATATTTCAATGCATTAAAATCACATACAATGAAATCTCAATCAATCTTTCGTTGAATAACCATTTTACTTCATGTGTCATCTATTTCTTACCGTTCTGAATTTATTTCATTAAGGGGAACGTATGCGCGGCCCATTTCTGCCCATTTCGTACAAATCTTAGATTTGGATTTGGGCAAATTATTTGCGACTAAATGAAAAACAATAAATTTTTTTTTTTACTATCATTACATAGTATAAAATGAAGTCGCTCAAAATGTATGTGCGTATAGATCTTTTAAACTACGCAACGGATTTTCATGCGGTTTTCACCAATAGATAGAGTGATTCAAGAGGAAGGTTTATGTATAATACATGCTTATTATAGTAGAGAAAAGCTGGGAAATTCAAATATTCAATTCAGGCAGCGGGCAGTGAGTAAAATCCACAACAGCAAGCGGCTGGTGTGGATTTTATAAAGGTTGGGTAATGGCGTTGTGTTTCGTTAGCCACAGCAACGTGTGGCCGGGTCTGCTAGTATTTATCATATAAATACAATGAAATATGAAATTAAAAAATAAAAATTTATAAAAAAATTCATTTTGATGGATGTAAATTAAAAATACAAATTACCTATTTACGGCGGAATAAAAAATAGTTGTTTACATATTAAAATTACTTTTTAGATTTTAGAGGCGATTTGGGCAAATTATTTGCGAGTAAACGAAAAAAAAAAATTTTACTATACATATTTGTCATACAAATATGATGAAATGTAAAATTAAAAAATAAAAATTTATAAAAAAAATCATTTTGATGGGTGTAAATTAAAAATACAAACTACATATTCACGGCGGAAAAAAAGATAGTCGTTTATATATTAAAAATAGTTTGTATTTTAAAAATTATTATGGTAAAATATTTTTTTAATGTTTTTCTTTTACTCTCAAATAATAATTGCCTAAGTTGCCTCCAACATCATGACACACTAAAATCTTTAATGACCTATATCTTATAATTTAAAACAAAAATAAATAAAGTAGCTCACATCCTTACTAGATATTTGATATACCTTTTGATTACAAAAATAATTTTTCAGTTTGGTTGGGTATTTTGATCTCAAATCCAAATCTAAGATTTGTACGAAACGGGCAGAAATGGGCCGCGCATACGTTTCCCTTAAATCTGGCAAAAATAGATTGCATCGACCGATCCTATATGCATCATTTACTGCGTTAAGTGTTTAAAGAGTAAAGTTTTTTGTACTATTTGACTGTATCGATCGCCGCTGGTGACCACATATGACATTAATTATCATTAGGCATTCAAACATAGCGATGGGTTTATCTTTTTTCGGTAAATATTTCCCTATCGAGTCCACGCTCAAAACACACTTTAAAAAATTAAAACAAATATTACAGTTAGTAATAAGTAATTCAGTAACCGGATTTAAAAAATATTGCATTTTATTGGTTATTTTGTTATCTTTAAAAACGCGAATCGTCATTTCTCAAGGAACGCCATGTTGTTAATTAAGACGGCAAACGTCTCGCGTGATTTTTTGTGTTTATGAAACCGGACAAAATGATGATTAATACTCATTATTTATCATTTCCGAAGATTGCAATTCGTATTAATTATTGTCTAACTGACGGAAAGTGATTTTTTCTTTGAAAAATGAGTATTTCATCGTAGTAATTAACATGGCGGTCCTTGAAAAATGACATTTCGCATTTTTAAATATAAAAAAAAAACATTAAAACGCAATATTCTTCAATTCCGGTTACTGTAATCTACCTAGAACAATTTGTTTTAATTTTTTAAAGTGTGATTTGAGCGTGGACTCGATAGGGAAATATTTACCATTTTTTCTTTATAGGTTTTCACCATTTCACTTAAAAAAAAGCTTACTCTTTAAGAAAGATTAAAAATTGTTATTAGCATAAAAAAATGTGTTGGTTAGGAATTGGGGCATTTTAATTTAACCACTCGGACTCATAAGCTTGTTTTCAAGCTACCAACAACATTACCAGACATATTTAATGACGTATGAGGAGTACCCGACTCATTAAACAGATTAATTTATACGCAAATTATGTATCTGTTAAAAGTATATTTAAGAAATAAATATAGCTTCTTAAAACACAGCTAAATCATTTAGTGGCATTATTTTAATTAAAAAGTAACCACCTTTTAGATACAATCACTTTTAAATGTTTAAAAAGCCAACATTCTTCGTAATCAATCCTTAAAAGTGGTTAAAATTAAGTATTGATTATATTTTAAATACAAATACAGCTTTTTCGCCATTCCTGCAACCATTGTTTAGCCGCATTCATAGTTTACTTCAACAGATCTTTCAAAAAACGATTGATAGAGGTTACAATGTATTTATTGCACCAATTGAGAGGCATTATATTAAAATGGGAATTCTCTGATATCCTTCAATTATTCCCGCCTCTCACAAAAACAAATAAGGCAACATTTTAATATAAATAAAATCCTCGCACGGAAGATCTTAGTGATTTGCAAAATTTATAACAATATTATTATTACTAAATATTTTTAAAAGACACCACATTTACACAACCGGCATCCATTCATCTTCATTGTCGCTTCGGGCGGCCAATTCTTCACTCGGGTCTCCGGAAGTAGGGAGCGGGCACAGGGTCTGAGTTCTGCGCTCGATGCGTTTGCACTTGGGGCAAGACTTAAGGTTCTTGGTCCAGCATACGCGGTGGAACAGCGAGTTGCACTTCTCGCAGTCGATGGATCCCGAGTCAAAGGGGAAGATTACTTCGTCGTTTCCGCACAGTTCGCACAGATATCCCTTGCCGTAACACACGGCACAATCCATTATGTGGCTTCGGAATTTCTCCACCAGCTTACTCAGGTGAGAGACCAACAAACCGTCTCGCGCCATCTCCAAGTCCGCAACGCTGTATAGGTTACCAGTCTCCACCATGTGCAGTAAGTCTCCGGTGACCAGGAGCCTCCCTTCACCGCACGCCACGAGATAGCGATGCATCAGCTTAAGATCGCCGCGCATCTTGCGCACGAAATCTAACTCCGCAACGAATCCAAACAGTTTGTTGTTCACTTCTTCCAGATTGATAAGCGGCCGCTTCTTGGTAAGCACGAGCAATTGGTAAGCGGATTGGGATACAGATTGCTTGTCCCAATCCCAGTTGTGAACGATTCTCGCTGGGATTTCAACGACATTGTTCCAGTGACACGTCGTGCAGAAGTAAAGGCCGGAATAATCGCACAGGCGCGGTTCGTTCCATCTGCTGTTGCAGCCCTTAAAGCTGAGATCGCTTTGACATTCGGCGCATTTGTACATCTGGGCGGCTAGACCTTTCTGCGGGCAGATGGCGGTGTTCAGGCGGCCTTCCGTGGACAAGACGTGTGCGCAAACGCGTGACACCTTTCCGATACACTTGCTGTGGCAGATAGATCCGCAATCTTGGCATTTATAGGAACCTTGGACCACGCTCCAGATGACCCCGCTGCAGTGATCGCAGTACTGCCTCACGTTTGTGTTGACGTGAGGTTGGTTCTGAAAATGGTGGCCGGCAATGGGGAATATCAACACTGTGGGAGCATCTTCGGGGTCTTGCAGCTCCTGGGCTCGGTAACGGAGCTCGACGAGGTAGCGGACTAGCCACTTCCTTTCATCGGACCATTGGTCACAGCTCAACACGAGTTCCTTACACTTCTCGATGGCTTCTAGAACAGTTTTCAGCGAGGCATCGGGGCTGACTATCAACTGTCTGCTCCGAAGTCCGACAGGCATTTGGGAAGACTCGCAGAGGGAGATGTCTCCGGACAGACAGCCCGACGTGGAAGAGGAAGAAGACGATGCTATGGAAGGTAATTCGCTGATACTTATATGTGTCGAATTTATCAGCGCCTCGATGCATTCTACCTCTCCAGTAATTGAAGCCATTTTTTATAGTGTCAAAAGAATCGGATCAAAATTATACTGTTGACGTGAAACTGGAACGACGGTGTATAATATTTTCGCTGTAACAACATGTATTTGTAATTAAAAAGTGCAATTTGACAAGCAAAACTGCTGAAAAAAGTTGAAAACAAATTCACAAACTTCAAACTTTCGTAGAGGACTGTAGTAGTTTAGTCTCGTAGTGTGAAAGTTAAAACTGTAAAAAAACTTCCTCAAATGCTGTCACGGGTGGTAATATAACATATCACTATATAAATTATCCAATCATTACTATTATTAACTTTTGCGACGTTTTGTCATCGGACAAACCTATTGTTATTCACAGAATGTCATTTGTCATTCTGACATTAGCAGCGTACTTTACCACAGACAATGCAATAAATATATTTTCATAGTGTTGTGCAAATTTACTTTTAACCACAGATAAATTAATAATTTATTATGTATTCCATAGTGTTGGACAGATTTTTATGATCAAAAATCTATAAAATAGGCAACGATTTACTCATTAGCGCCGTTTACACGCACACTTCGGAGCGACCGAGTCCCGCGCCACTTCAGGCCGCCGCGCAGAAAAGTAAAGACCGATAGGTTTACAGTGCAGTTCACTGTGAGACTTTTCTGCGCGGCGGCCTGAAGTGGCGCGGGACTCGGTCGCTCCGAAGTGTGCGTGTAAACGGCGCTAATATCTCCAGTGGCGACGCCAGCGAATGCTTATTGAGAGGAACAACTGCGCTATCTTTTTTTATACCAAATATACATTTGGATACGATACCCAACCAAACTGAATAATTATATTTTAAAAGTACTTACATATAGCAAATATGCTGTATGGATATTTGCTATTTTATTTATTTAATAATGTGTAAGCTAGTATGGAATTCAGTTTTGCATGATTTTAGAGCAGTGGTTCCTAACAGGTGGTCCGCTAGATTTAAAATATGGTCCACGAAACATTTATTCATTTACTACAAAACCCAATCGAAAGGTATCCAAAAGCTGATTCGTAACTCTTTTGGTATTGATGATGGAGAGGTAACTGAAGAAGTCCAAGAAGGGCACATTGTGTTCAGTGTAGACAAATTGGTCCCCGGATCAAAAAAGGTCGGGAATCACTATTTTAGGGGAAGCTTTGATTTTTTTGTAAGTTAATTATAAATGCTACAAAAACAATCTTCCTTATCCATTGTTTCAATTATAATGAAAAATAAAACATCATGAGAAAAGCATTTTTTTGTGTAAAAAATTGAATTTACGTCCGACGAATTTGTATTTCAACGTAGATCAGTCATTTTAAATTTAAATTTACGTCCATCAAAACATTTTTTTTTTACATTACGCCACACGAATTTCATGATTTTTTGTCACACATCATCAATGTGAGATCCCTCCCCCCTAATGTGACGTCATATATTTTGCAATTTTACATCTAAAGATAATCAAAATGGTAGCTCAAATTTTTTGTACATGTGACGTCACAGAGCTGATGACCCCCCCATACCCCTTGTCACACAATGTCACACTTCTCTACTCCCCCCCTTAAGATGTAACATAATTTGTCATTGATCAAAAAATGTATCTTTAAATCTCAGATAATTGCCAAAGTTCCCTCTGCAAATTGTTAAAAATCATATATTTTTATTATTATGGCTATATACCATAATTATAATTTTAACCATAATTTAAAACACAAATAAATAAAGTGGCATATATCAGTATTAGATATTTGCTTTACTTTCTGATTAATAAAATAATAATTCAGTTAATTCTAGTATAGTAGTATTTTAGTGTCAAATCCAAATTTTAGTTTTATGTGAAAAATATCGCGTCACCGTTCTTCTCAAGCATGCAAATGGCACAATATTTTCGAGTTTGCATTACATACATCATACATTGTTTCACAATACAGTAGTTATCCTGCTAACCATGCGGGTAATGCATTTTTCATAATTAAACGCAATGTAGGATAGAATCAACCAGTGCCGAATCGTCACTTTTGCAGGCGGCTAAATGTGGAACTAAATAATTATTATTTCATAATAATAATAATAACTGAGCCCTTGCCCAGAATAATTTTGTATCCAACAAAACTATCAAAGTTGAGTTATTGACGAAATAATGTTGGGCATAAATCTGCATATTTTGAGATAGAGGCACTGATTTTTTTTTAGGTTGGTTCGTGTTTATTTAGTTTGGTTTGTATGTTGTATGTTTATTGTTCGTTTATCGAAATCACATAGCATGGTGAATTCATGGGAATAAATGGAGAAAACGAACGTCTAATGGCACGGCCACACTTTCAATTTCAAACGTTTGGACGATTGTGTGGATGGGTAGTTCGTGCGTTGGAAGTTCGAGTTGGAAGGTTGGAGTTCGAGTTGGCCCGGAATCGCCTCCGAGGCGATCGGCGATGGTTGGTTCATGCGAGTTGGCCCAACACATCAGTCTGCGTAATATTATTACGGGAGAGTGGTGTAAAAATTGTTTGAACTTATAATTTTTTTAGCTTTACGAATAGTAATCAATATTATGGAAACCGAAGCGTGGATTTCATAATAGAGAACTCCAGTCCATTTTTTTTGTAATGAATAATGACCTTCTAACTTAAATAACTGCATTTTTATTTTTATTTTTAGAGTAAGTTTTAATAATTAAAATAATTGTCAAAGTTTTAATTTTTCAAGATCCCCGAAAACCACCGTATGTATGGTGAATCGTGTGATGTCATCACTTCTGAAAAATACTACAGGATCGGGCAATCAGCTGATCAACTGCCGCCATTTTGAATTCCGTTGTTCGAAGTATTCTCTCTAGAAGTAGCATTACTATTTTTTTTGCAGTAGTTTTTGAATATTTTCAATAATAGAGATAAACTAATAAGAGATACCTTTATTTTTGAAACATTATTTAGGTTTCAATAAACACAACAACTAAATCTCTATAAACAGTAAGTAAATAAACGAATAAATTAATATGATGGCTTGTGTCATACCATACATTCCCGTACAATGACTTTACGGTGACGTCACGACACGTCGAACAGTGACGTCATCACTAAAATTTTGCTGACTTGACGGCGTGTTTTTACGACCCGATTAAAAATGGACTTCTTAATAATTTTTAAAAACTCTGCTTTTAATATTATTAAATAAAACTTATATATTCAGAATCAGCGTTTATTGGTCTATATGAACATTTTTTTTAAAGCCATAATATTTTTCACTGGAGTTCCTTATTGTAGGCAACTCATAAGATACAACGCCGAATCAGCTGTTCGATGTCCGCCATGTTGGAGTTCGGAGTTAGGAGTTGGAGGGTTGGCCGCAGCGACCACTGGGAGTAGTATTATGGTTTTAACTAGAAAAACTTCAAAGTCAAGAAGTTGAAGAATGCGGGAAATACAGGAAAGTACTAATAATTGTTCAGGGACTGCTTTTTAGCCGTTGAAACAGTTTTGTAGAATAATGAAGTAAGTTGATCTCAACACAGTATCTCGAATGTAAATGGCTTCATTTATTTATATCGTTTCTTTGCTTTATGCTCAAATACATCAATGACGTGTGTAAATTTATGTTGAAAGATTATATTTATGATTTCGCATCTATATGCGAAAAGTTATTCAATCATTAGGAGTCACTTTTAATTACTTTTCTGAGAAGGTTCTCAGTGGGTTTAATTCTGAGTTGTCCGGTCACCGAGTTTTAGACCCATAGAATTGCACAGCAATGGGAAGTATGGATTCACGATTCACGTGTCACTTCTGAACACACTGACACCCAGATTCCTAACCACGTCCTTCCCGGAACGATCTCTCCTTCCTTTACTTTTAAAAAGACCCACCACACAGCATCAATAAAGATGACATAGACCACGAGAGAAATTATTTTCCCTAGGGCCTCCTGTGTGGAGTTAACATAAAAAAAAACAAAATCCTGCACTGTTCTGGTAAGATCAGTGCGATTGCTTACCAATGCCTGACCTCTCATAAAGACCAAAGAAGTTAGTAAGTACTTTATTATCTTTAGTAACTACTTTTTAGCATGGTTAACACCATTTCCACAAGATAAAACTATGGCTTAGGACCTTAGGAATTAAGGAGTGCCCCAAGGTTCGTTGGGAGTGCCATACGTAGGTACATACGTAGCTATATTCGGCACACCCTCTGCTATATGTTTATTCATCGATTGACTGCTTTTTCAAATAGGATTTACAAATAAATAAAGTCTGTTAACGACTGAGATCTATTGTTAGTAGATCATATAAACTTAAACTCTATGTTCCAATATGCACATATCGAATAATTTATTTATCATTAGCTGAATCTATTTTAAGGTATGGAATTACAGCTTGGGGACTTTCCTGTAAAACTAATGTAAATCATGTTCAATCAGTTCAAAATTCATTAGTTATATTATTAGCGCATAAAAGTTTATACGAACAAAGGCATAATGTTCCGTACTTTTACGAGAATCTCAAAATTCTCCCAGTAAGAGCAATTCTGTGGCATAAAATTATTTTTCAGCATCCGAATAGCCCTATAAACATAAATAGACTGGACCACACTTACAATACTCGTTTTACGTTAAATGAAGGACTAATCGTTCGTAAGCATTTAAACAAATATGGATAAAGAACGCTGGACTACATGCTATCTACTAGCTTAAATATATTTAATATTTAAACATATATGTTTCTTGCTAAAATTAAAAAATGTGCAAATAATGTAAAAATTGGCTCGCCGAAAGAAATAGTTTGTTTTTTATTAGACTCTAAGAAAAAAAAATTTCTAACCCCAGATTTATTTTTTAAACTTCAAAGTAAAAGCACCCATTGCCAAACTACTTAAAAATAGTTTATTTAAACTTTTCTTTTTTCTGTAATATTTTATTTTATTTCCTATAATATTGTATAACGTTTTCTTTATAATAAAAAAAAGGAAAAAAAATCCCAAAATTTTTTTTTACAATATTACACATTTTGTTATTTTATCATCGATTCCATTGACAAAAAGGTCACTGCTCAGCTGTACATTCAGGATTTCTCCTGGAATGCAGCTGGTTTTCAGCAGTGCCTTTAATATAAAACAGAAAAAAATACAAAAATTAAATTACTTAAAAAAAATAATGAAATTACAAATCACTGATTCAATACACACAATTATAATACAATATAAATATTGGAAATAAAAATTAATAAATATAATAATAATGTAAATCGTAATTCAAATAATTAAAGCCAATTATCTTAATACTAGCTGACCCGGCAACGCGTTGCTGTGGCTAATAAAACACTTTGTAAAATCTAACCTTTGTAACCACCGCCGTCTTTGAGTTCATCGCGAAGACATCATCAGTGAGGTTTGCACGTGAGGTAGCTCGTCGCCCATTTGATTGACTTCGACGATCTATGTCAGCTCGTCTTTTCCTTGGCATATTAAAACAGTAAATAAACTTCTCACGCACTGACAAACTGGTGATAGAAGATTTTAAATGGTAACAGAATGACAGGTAACGTTTGACAGCGACTGAAATATGACAATCAGAATTCTTTTTTTTTTTGCATTACAATTCTGGATTACGTTGTGCTTCCGAAAGTAGGTAGAACAGTAGAACTGTTTATATGAGAAAATGAAATTTTTGTTTTTACTATCTTCCTCACAATTTTTTCGTATTATCTCACCCTTTAAACCTTCCCTGGACTACGACAAATATTTCAAAACCAAAATCACCTAAAGCGGCCCAGCCGCTCTCGAGTTTTAGCGAGACAAACGAACAGCAATTGATAAGAATAATAAGATAAGAAGATATAATGTGTATAGTAAGCTATCCGTAAAAGATATATATATGCCTTTGCGGATTTTTTTGTAGATCTATAAAAGAGGAATATCCCACCATTAATTGTTTTGTTATATCCCAAAAGGATTAGGCAGCGTTTCCGATGAAAGCTACCAGGCGGATGGATTTTTTTCCGACACTTCTAACAATTATCGTTATGTTTCAACCAATTAACACAAATCCTTGTCAAATTATACACCTAAACCTTCCTCACGAAACACTCTATCTATTGGTGAAAACCGCATGAAAATCCGTTCAGTAGTTTTTGAGTTTATCGCGAACAGAGAGACAGACAGACGGCGCAGGGGACTTTACTTTATAATATGTAGAGATAGAGAAAATTAAAACTCAAAATAAAATCAATTCAAATAAAATACAATCAAATCGAATTGAAAATATAAATCAAATAAAAAAACAACACAAAAACACAAAGTATTCCTTCAATTGTAAATTGTATTAAAATGTTGTGCAGTTGACTGTGCAGTCAGCAGTCAGTCAGTTCGCCCATTTAAATGTACCAAACCACCCACCACCCTAGTGTTGAGTACCTCATACAAGAGGCACCTCAAATGTCCCATACAAACACGTAAAATGTCCCCCCACCTCACAATATGTATTTGTACCAACTCTTTTTCTTTGTCCCCCCTTCATATTTGTATTACTACAAATATGAAGGAGGGACAAAATATGAGGTGTGAGGTGGTTTGTTTTTTTGGACTACATTCATGTCATGTACGGGACAAATATGAGGTGAGGTTCGATGTGGTTGGTGTATTGGACTACATGTCATGTCACGTTGTCACGTATGGGACAAATACGAGGTGAGGTGTGAAGTGGTTGATGTATTAAACTACATGTCATGTCACGCATAGTTTGGGACAAATGTATGAGGTGGTGAGGCCTGAAGTGTTTGTATATTCTATGACATTTTTGTATTAGAACCGTGAGGTGGTGATGGGGTAAGCCAATTCATATATTGTGAATACCGCAGAAGCGTCCCAACTGCTCCGAAATTTTTATTTTTTATTTTTTTATTCTAAATTATTGTTAAGTGAATACCGCACAAGAGTACCAACTGCTCCAAAAAAAATTTTTTTTTTAAATATTTTTTTATTGTAAATTATTGTTATGTGAATACACATTACAATAATTTATGAGCACAAGAGTCCCAACTGCTCGAATTTTTTTTTTTTTTTTAAATTTTTTTTATTGTAAATTATTGTTATGTGAATACACAAAACAATAATTTATGAGCACAAGAGTCCCAACCGCTCCAAAAAATGTTTTTTTTCGATTTTTTTTTTTTATTGTAAATTATTGTTATGTGAATACACAAAACAATAATTTATGAGCACAAGAGTCCCAACTGCTCGAAAATTATTTTTTTTAAATATTTTTTTATTGTAAATTGTTGTTATGTGAATACACAAAACAATAATTTATGAGCACGAAAGTCCCAACTGCTCAAAAAAAAATTTTGTTTTAAATATTTTTTTATTGTAAATTATTGTTATGTGAATACACAAAACAATAATTTATGAGCACAACAGTCCCAACTGCTTTATTTTTTTTTTTTATTCTAAATATTTTTTATTGTAAATTTATGTATTGATAAGTGAATACCGCACAACAGTACCAGAGTGGAAGATACTATTAGTATCGCCCTGGTGTAAGACCACCATTCAGAATTGAAACGTTGCTTGAAAATGGCTTTAGCCGTGTTTAGTGACCAGATCTGAATAGCCAGGTACTTCCCAACCTTCCTCTTCCCCACCTCCTTCCCCTCTCCAATACATTCAGCCTCACAACATACCCCAATTGGGGATGCCATAGTCTCACTGGCTCCAGACGGGAGCAGTTGAGATTCTTGTGCGGTATACACTGTAAAAAAAAAAAAAAAAAAAACTGCTCCAAAAAAAATAATATTTTTTATTTATTTACTTATTGTTATATGTTATGTAAATACCGCACAAGAGTCCCAACAGCTCCCAAGGGAGGGAGGATGAGGCAGTGTTGAGATGAGGTGGAGGGGGTTGCTGAGGAGGGGGAGGGATCAGAGGGGGGTGCAGGGAGGGGATCAGAGGTGGTGAAGGGGGGAGGGGGTAGGCCTTTTTTATATCCATTTTTCGTATTACAAAAATAACAGACACGGGAGGCGGGTATGGGTACCGCCACCCCGGTATTTATTAGAAAACCAACACCTCTGAACCAAGAAAATCAAGCTGAAGGAAAAAAACCAGCCCCCCCCCGTAAGCGAAAATATTTTGTAACACCTCACCTCAAATGAGGTGGGACACCTCAACACCTCATTTCAATATTTGAGTACCTCATACAAACTCATCCTGATATCGTGTCCTACCCAACACTACACCACCCACCGTTCGCCGCAGACCGTCTTGAAGCAGTGCAACAATGTCGATATTCTAATAAACAGTGGTATTTCATTCCAAATTTTTGATGACGAATAGCTGGTTATAGATAGATATTGATGCACCCAATAATAATCCATTTCCTATATATTATGGCTTCGGGTCTGTTTTGGTGCCGATTTGCGTAGAGTTTAAGATTGCATTGCATTTGACATTTGATTCTGTCATCCGATGATTGTATAATTGAATCCTTAAGTTCGTTTAACCAGCCAGCGGACGAAAATCCACATTTCGTCGAAAGTTGTTCTTACGACCGTGCAGGGCGGTTACTATGAGAAAGATTAATTATTCTCCGTACCAGCTTTTAAAATTATAACTCGATATCAATTTTATTTCATTCCAAATTTGCTTTAATTAATAATAAAACGCGTGATGATAAAACTATTAAAATAATCTACTTTTTGTAATTATTTTTTAATTATAAGTATTTATCATATTTCAATAATATCTAAATTAAGAATAATATCTAAATTTAATAAGAATTATTTGGAGTAAAAAATCTAAATGAAATTTTGGTCTCCGATGATATTTTTGATGTTTTTTTTTTCCTACAAAAACATAAAAAAATGGTATGTGTTAGTCACGCAAGGCGGGGTAAGGAGTTGTTCGGTTACTCGGTTAAAAAAAATATTCATCAGCATATTACGTGCAAAAATTATTTTATCAAATTTTGGAATTGGCGCCATCTATGAACGAGCAGTTTATGGATATTCTTTACTTGGACGATTGCTGGTTTACGTCTATAATAAGTCAGTAAATCATACTACTTAGATAGATGGCGTTATTCGCAGAAATGCAAAGTTCATTTTTTTATGAAATCGATGATAATAATATCGACCGAAACAGGACTTTCTACCGAAACCGAAACCGAATCTTCGGTAGCTGTCTCATTTCGGATGAAACCGAAACCGAAACTTTTTTAGAGGTGTTAAAAATCTATTGTTTACTGAAATCTGGTTTATTTTTTACACTTATATGTATACAAATAGTTAACATATTATTGTGTTAAATGAAATAAAAAAAAAAAAACAATAATTGAAATATGTGAAAAAATATAATTTTTGATGTTACTAAAAATTAAGAAATATGTTAACCACTTTTTGGAATAATAATTTGTCAATAATCAACACTTACGTACATTATAAAGTTTTAGAATCACAATATTCTTAAAACTAAATTTACCATTAACTTATTGAGAACTTTTGCAGATTTTTGGTGCTGCCGAAGGTTCGGCAGAAAATCTGCCGAAACCGAAAATGATGCCGAAAACTTGCCGAAACCGAAACTGAAACCGAACCTTCGGTCGGTCACTGATAATATAGACTAGCACTTAAAAACCCGCTCCGCAGATTTTTTCTGCTAGGCCCTGTGGGCGACTTTTGGTTCGGCTTCGCCTAGTTTGAGTGTAGGTAACCATTTTACAAATGCAATAAGAACTGGTTCCAAAAATAGCCAGTTCCTCGGATCCACTGTGGTCCAGTGACGGCTAGTCACCGAGTTAAAGTAACCGTGACAGGCAATGACGCCATACATAATCTCTCATATCCGGAAAGATACTTATTAAATTATATAAATCAGTTGTACTTATACCTAGCGAAGAAACGTCCACATGCGAGCTGCTGACGTAAATTCTTGAATTCAAAACCGAATTACAATGGTAGTTTTGTTTGAAATTCCACGAACATTCATGTTATTTGTGGCGCAACGCGTACGGCGTGGCATCAACATGCACTCGAAACTGAGTTTTTAAATTCAACCACGCAGACGCTGGGGTGTTAATAATTATATCTAATCTATCTAAGAAACTTTTGTTTTAATCGGTTCCAATTTCTCAATGTATTTTTTGGTATGGGGCCCATCATTGCTTCAGGATTTGAAAACTGTTTGCACGATCTCATGACAAACCCTAGAATTCGTCTTTGCAAACTTTGTCATCACACGTTATGGCGAAGTTAGAACCCTGTCCAACTAAAGTGTCAAACTATAATGCGCCTCGTAACAACAACAACTGTCAGATACAAACAAAATATAGAGTGAGTGTTGTTAGAACCTTGTAAAATTAATGGAGCTTGATGGAAGGTGGAGGGGGAGGGGTAGGAGAAACACATTATATTATTACGAGAAACGAAACACGGATCTATGTGTGTTTGTTACTCTTTCACGCAAAAACTACTGAATGGATTTTAATGAAACTTTATAATAATATAGCTCATACATCAGAATAACATATACAGGCTCTGGCATCATGAAATAAAACTGAATGTATCGGGAATGAATGAGGGGGGAGAAAAACCCGGGAGGGCAGGGAACTCGGGAAGGGGGAGGGGAACTCGGGAGGGAGGTTCGCGGGAGTGGGTAGAGGGGGGAGGATTAGAGTGAGGACAGGGAAGGTGGAGGAGTATGAGTGGGAATGCGAGAGGGGAAGAGGATGTGGGAGAGGAAGGGGAGGAGGAAGGTGAACAAGACGAATGGGAAAGGACGCGCAGGGAGAAATAATTTCCTTATTAAATGGCATAGCAACGCGTGCCGGGTACCAGCCATTTGCAGATAAATATAAAAATACGCAAATATACCCAAAATATACTACATAAAAATATCATTCAAGTATTTCTTAAATGATGGTAAATTTATATTAAATACATCGATACGGAGGCGTCTACTAATATCTACAGGAATTCCAAAAACTGAAAAGATCGAACTAATATCCATAAGAACCAAAGTGTTGACGAATATCTACAGCTCAAACTGTTGACTAATATCTATGAGAACCAAAGTGTTGACGAATATCTACAGCACTGGCAGAGGTTGGATTTGCAATTATGTATAGCGTATTGGAATAACGTAATATTGCGTATGCAGTTTAAAAAACTTAATTTATGCAAGTATGTATGTAAAAATCCCTAATATCGAACTATTGGACACATTTAGCTGATTAGTCCAACCAACGCCCTGTAGATATTAGTTCAACCTACGCTTTGTAGATATTATTCAACACTGGGACCGTCATAGATATTCGTCCGACCTTAGCTCTGTAGATATTAGTCAACACTATGAAGTTCGTAGATATTAGTTCAACATAGGAGCTGTAGATATTCGTCCGACATACAGGCTGTAGATATTAGTATCTGGAGTCCATCGATACTTGAGGTGAATTTGTTTGCAAGTGTGTGAAATCCTGGAATAGGTGCATGTATGTATGAGGTACAGTAGAGCGTCGATTATCCGAACTAATTGTGGGACATGGGTGTTCGGATAACCGGTATTTTCGGATAATCGAGCCCTACATATATTACGTATTTCCATATTACGAAGCGGTGAATGAACACCATATTTAAATTTATATCTTTAATGACCCGTGATCTCAAAAAATGAATGTAAGGACCTTGGAGTCTATTTAGACAGTAAACTTATATTTAATACGCACATTGATTAAATCACTGATAGATCTTACAAAATGTTGGGTTTCATACTACGTCTGAGTAAATTATTTAGAAATCCACATACTCTAGTAATGCTTTACTCCTCACTAGTCAGAAGTACACTGGAATTTGCATCGCCTGTCTGGAATCCCAAATACACCCAATACGTCAATAACATAGAGCGCATTCAAAATAAATTTATTAAGTATCTCGGTTATAAATACAACAATAATTACATCTGCACTCTCCAATCCCTGAAATCCAGGCGAACGGTAGCTGACATGACATTTCTCCATAAAATAATACATAACGAAATAGACTGCCCAGAACTTCTATCTCAAATAAATTTTAACATCCCTTCTAAAAGAACTCGCCACACCAACCTTTTTTACACAACTAGTAATAATACGAACGCTGCGGCCAACTCCCCCATTTCTCGCATCCTTCAAAGATTCAACTCAATTCAAAAAACCACAAATACCGATATATTTTTTGATTCCCTCCCTCTATTTAAGAAAAACATTTTTAGCACACTGAATTCGCACACATAATACACACATCCACACACCCCCACGCGCACCCTCACACATACAAACACTCTCACACACCCCTCTCCTTCAATAATTTAATAATTTAATTTAGGTATAATGTATTATTTATCTCACAAAAACATAAGTATATAACAGCGACATGTCATTGGTACCAATTATTGTATTAATTCTATAACTTTGTAACTATTTCCCATTATGTAATAATGTACTGTTTGTTTCTGCAAAATAAAAAAAAAAAAATAAATAAAAATAAAAATGACAAATAGGAATTAAACGAAAGCGCTTACGAGCGGCTAGGTCAAGTACTTTTTTAAGGACAGATATTTGATACTGTTCGCTGCTCCGATCATGTAGGATACATCTTCCAAACCAATCTTTTTATGATTTCTTATCAGGCTTTCTTCTCCCTCCTTTCCTTTATCCAAAAGTAACTTACGTAAAAATTATTTTCTATAATACCTTATGAAAGCCTCAATAACGCCTTGATCCATGGGCTGTAATAATGAGGTTATATTAAGTGGAAGAAGCATTACTTTTACAAACTCGTCTTTTGCATTTCATGAAGGATGAGTTGGGGCGTTATCAAGAAGCAAAGATGTATTCGCCCTTTTACCATTTTTTAATTGATGGGCTTTTACAGAGGGTATAAAATTTTCTGTAAACTAGGTATTCCATGAAAATTGTAATATCCATCCAAGAACTCTTTTCAAATTGAGCCCGGTTTCGTCTGCATTGTAGACATTTTCGAGAGTAGGCACGCGCGGGTCGGGCGGGCATAGTAGTTCGGATAAGCGGTCGTTCGGATGATCGACGTTCGGATAATCGACGCTCCACTGTAGTTGGTTCCAGAATTATTGTTGCCGAATATTTTTTGCATTGTCTTATTTATTTATTTATTTTATTTATTTATTTTCTGGAAATCGACAGTTTACATTTTTACATGTTTGTATAGCCAAAATAAAACCAATTATGGATTTCCTCCATGTGACTTTACCTCTGATTAACAGCATAATAAAAAAAATTAAATAATAAATTTATAATAAAGCAGTATGAGATCAAAAATTTTATAAAACAAAAGATTAAGTATATAAAACTAAAATTTACATAAAACATAAAATATCAATACATTGGTAACCATAAGAAGCCAGATTGTACATATAAATCAAATCATAACAGAATTAAAGATAAACGATAGAAACATAGACACATAACATATTCATGAAACATCAGAGAAATACTCTTTTATGTACCCCTTATATTTGGTAGGTTCGGAATTGAAAATGTCCACCTTGGATAATATGCTATTGTAACTATTGCATAGTCTGTTCAGACAAGAATTTTGCTTGCAGTTTGTCTTGCATTGATCAACCCTGAACAGGACAGAAGAGCGTGTTGTACGCGCAGGTACATTAAATTGAATTTTATTTAGCAACTCTGGGCATTGAATATTATTGTTAACTAATTTATACAGGAATATTGCATCCTTATGATGCCTTCGTACACTCAATGAATCAATTTTAAAGTATGAGGCTGCCTCTGCATAATTATTAAATCTTACATATGACTTGTAACAAAGATATTTGAGGAATTTGTTTTGAATTGCTTCAATTTTGTTCGTATGGATTTTATAAAATGGAGACCAAACAACTGACGCAAACTCCAAATGACTTCGTACGTAGGCAAAGTAGAGTTGCTTAATGACGTTGATACTATTAAAAAGTTATCTTCTTCTTCAGTGATATTTTTAGTTCCGTTTGATTAAACTTCTAGAACTTGTTAACGAAGTGTAACTTCAGAGGTTCTCAACCTTATTTTGCCCACCGCCCTCATTGAGAATGTATTTTTTTCTAGTCCACCATTTTTTTTTACCTATCATTTCTCGCGAATCAATAGCATTAGAATTAATAGCAGACGCGGCCACACGTTGCTGTGGCTAACGAAACACAACGCCATCTACTGACAATGCCATTACCCAACCTTTATAACCAACGCCATATGTTAATTTGCATACATATAAATTCCACACCGCCCGCTTGCCAGCCCGCTGCCCGGAGTCCACTGCCCGGTTGCCCGCATATATTATGGATATTGATGTCCGGGGGTAAAATGCATTAACTTCGGGAGGTGATTCTACATGATGGTAGGATTAAAAAAGATTAACAACTTTTTCCGAAATTCCAACATTTTTTTTCTCATACATAAAGATGTACCTACTAAAAATCCTTAGTGTGAGGTACGATATTACTTGCTGAGAGCCTACCGGGCACGGTTGTGGCAACATAGCATGGTTGTGATTGACCCGTATCGTAGCAGCGGAAAATAATAAAACTAGCCGCACACCCCGGACTAATTTTATCTTTTTATCACAAAACTACCCCTAAAAGTTGGAATTTCGAAAAAAGTTATTACTTATACTTATACTATCACGTAGAATCACCTCCCGAAGTTAATGCACTTTACTCCCGGACACCCTGTATATTTTAACTAATTTACAAAAAAACTTGACAAATTATATACCAAAAAACCTTCCTCATGAATCACTCTATGTATTGATGAAAACCGCATGAAAATCCGTTGCGTTGTTTAAAAGATCTAAACGTTCAGACAGCGGGAGTGACTTTTCTTTATACCTACTGTGTAATGATTATTCGATAAATAATATATGAAATTATTTGTTATACCTTTTTGTTCAGCATGTTAAAAAATATATTTTTTTTTGTATTTTAAAAGTACGGGGTTACTACCGCCTCCCTTGATATTGTGTCAATTTTTAATAATAATAATGCACGTAAGATTACTAGTGATTAGGGTGTTTTTTTTTGTATCTATATTTTAGACCATATTTTTTTTCCTGCCCACGCCCTCACTGTGCCATCTCAACGCCCCCTAATTTTCTCTAGGTCTTCTACTGCCACCCTGAAAGTCTCAAATGCTCACAAGAGGGCGTTATCGCCCACGCTGAGATCCTATCCTCGTATTTACATAATTCGAGTAGTGAGTGTGTCGCTGGGGGCATAGCAATAATAACGATTGGGTCACTATCTCCGAGTGGGTATTAATGGATTAAGTGTCTATCAATAAATCTTAGAACTTTAATCGCTTACGAATATTGCTTATCAGTTGTTAATAAAAGGCTTGATGCGGAATATGTGAATACATTTTTATTGCTATTTTGTTTGCACATGAGTCCCAACTGCTCCCAACCGTCCGGCGCCAGCGAGACTGTTTTTTAAACTAAAACTTCTTTGACTTGGGGAGTAAACTAGTGAATGCGTGATGAGAGCGTTACGAAAAGCGAGGCGAACGGTAGTTGAGAGGGAGATATAAGTTAGTGAAGATGGAAAGAGAGAGAGAGAGAGCGTTACGTTTCATATATTACTGTAGAGAGGTGCGAGCGCACATAGCCATAGCCAGTTACGTTTCGTATATCTAAGATACAGTGCAGGCCTATTGTCTGTATCACACTGTAGGAGCAAGAGAGAGCAGTATGCGCGCACGTTTTCTTTTTCTCTTCTTATCAAATAGATGGAGCTAAAGAAGTTTTACTTCAGTTGTGTGATCTAAAGCACACTTGTTTTTTTTTTAACATTAGCTCCACACAGGAGGCCCTGAGGAAAATAATTCCCCTCAAGGCTTGTATCATCATTGGAAATGCTGTGTGGATGGTATTTTTAGAAAGGAAGAAGAGGAAGTTCTGGGATGGAAAACTGTATTAGGGGTGGGTAAGAATCTGGGAGTCAGTGTGTCCAGGAGTATGAATGGTTGAGAAGTCAAAGGGACTCCCTCAACCATTCTCTCCCGTTCCGGCGTGCCGGAATGGCCATTTGATGACAATGTCACATTAGAATGTCTGCGAAACAACACAACCTTAGTTTCGCTAGCTGAGCATTTATTACCTACACTTGTTTGGTTAATAATTTAAATGAATAAATCAAAGTCGGGTGAGTTACACCATTTATAACTCGAGAACGGCTGGACAGATTTTTATGATCTTTGATTTGTTGGATTCGCCCCGAATAGCAGAAAATCTATTAAAACATCGGAAAAATTTACAAAAAAGATAATAATGCAGAAAATTATTTTCTTCATACATTTTGTATGGAACGAATTATCATATTTTGAAAGAGCTGCTAATATTACGATAAATTATAATATTGAGTAGTGAGTGGATTCCAAAAATTGAAAAACTGTCAATGTGCTGATTGTTTTGCATTTATTTTAAGAGCGTTTAACCAGCCAGCGGACGAAAATCCACATTCGTCGAAAGTTGTTCTTACGATCGTGCAGGGCGGTTACAATGAGAAAGATTAATTATTCTCCGTACCAGCTTTTTTAAAATTTTAACTCAATATCGAATTTATTTCAATTTAATTTAGCTTTAATTTATACCTTCATCCAAAAATGCTGAAAGGCGTGATGATAAAGCTATTAAAATAATGTACTTTTTGTAGTTATTTTTTGATTATAAGTATTTATCATTTTTAAATAATGTCTAAATTTAATAAAAATGTTAAAAAAATCTGAAATATATTAGTTTGTAAGTGCGCAAATAAATACACAAATGGACCAATTTTCGTCAAGAAACACATGTACGTACATATTTTTTAATGATTTTATTGAAAGTAAAATTAAAATTCTAAAACACGCGTTTGCTAGATAATGTATTGATTTATTTTACTGCATGATTATATTATTTGAAATGGGTGTGGTATAATACAAAATCTTTTTTGAAAATTTAACAAATCTGCCAACGACCTTTGGAATAACCTTATTATACTAAAAATTAAAATATTTTCTCAAAATTTATTACATGAGAATGCTAGATAAAAGAAAAATCTTTCGAAATCCATTTATAATTTTTTGTGGAAAATAGTCAATATGTCTAAAATCTGATTTGAAAATGACATATTTCTGGTTTTCTCTGGTAATGCCCTCTTAAACTAGCTGGTTCTCGGCATGCGTTGCTATGCTATTTAATAAAGAAATTGTTTCTCCCTGAGTGTCCTTTTCCATTCGTCCCGTTCCCCTTCCGCCTCCCCTTCTTCTCCTGCGTCCTCTTCCCCTCTCGAGTTCCCACTCCGTCATCTCCACCTTCCCTCTCCCCACCTTCACCTTCACCTTCCCCGCCTTCCCTCTTCCCTTTCTCGCTCTCTCGTCCCGCCAACCCTCCTCCCGCGTTCCATATATTCAATCCAAGTACATTCAGTTTTTAAACAGCCCGCGTGCCACCTTTTACAATTTTTATTCAAATTTCCATTTTTTATGCATATTAAATTTAAATAAATTTATTTAATTTATTTTAAATTACTTTAAATAAATTTATCAACTTAAAGATTTTCAAAAATAGAATCCTGATTTAACAATCATTGTTTTGCAAAATGTCATTCTCAAACTCGCGAACTGTCAAACGTGCGGTGTTTTCTGAAATTATCCAATTTTCTGCGCAATTTTCTTAATTTTTCTCTCCTTAAGAACCATCCTCGTACTTTTCAAAGAATTAGCGAAATCGGTTCAGCTTGCGCTTAGCAACACATTTAGCGATTCATTTTTATATACAAGATAATATAATACTGCCCCTCTTTCTTACACACTAAATGTCAACAGCCAAAAATGGGACAAACGGTGAAAGTATGTCTGCACCTTTCAAAGTAAAAATACAATAATTATATAAAATCTCCCTCACGCGTATAAAGAAAATGAAACGCAATTCCCGTAAGTCAGTGGAAAAGTAAGAAAATCACAAAAATTATAAATCCGTACTCAACGCCATCTCTGACAAAAACAGTTGCGCATCGATAATAATTGATTCATTGTGTAATTTCTTACTAAAAAACTGTATTTAATTCAGCTAAGTTAACACAACAGTTAAGGCGTGACCATACCCCCTCCACCTTCCACATGGCCCACGCCGATCTGGCTGCGGCAGATCCGCGTAGCGTAGGGAGCGTCGGTTTGCGTTGCGTGGGGCTAGTGTGATTCTAAAGCACCCGTTTCCACAGAAAATGAAAGGATGGTAAGTAGTTCAGATATGGAAATGATGACGTCTACCTACGTCGCGTAGCGTTGCGTGGGCCTAGTATGTCCTAGCTTCATTGATTCTGAGGCGGTACGAAGTTTGCCGGGTCAGTTAGTATAAAATAAAAAAAACATAATGGTTCAGATAACAAAATATTAGATTAGTAGTCTAGTTGATTAGTCAGACATCTCCAAATACTAAGTTTTGAGATAAAGAGGAGAGCAATATTCGTATGCTAAACATAAATCAAATATTATTTATGGGAGTCTGTGTTTTACGTATTAAATGTGCTATAAAATAACACGGGGAGGCGTAACCCTCGGAGGCGTCTACTAATATCTAGAGGAATTCCAAAAACTGAAAAAATCGAACTAATATCTATGACAACCAAAGTGTTGACGAATATCTACAGCTCAAACTGTTGACTAATATCTATGAGAACCAAAGTGTTGACGAATATCTACAGCACTGGCAGAGGTTGGATTTGCAATTATGTATAGCATATTGGAATAACGTAATATTGCGTATGCAGTTTAAAAAACTTAATTTAAGAAAGTATGTATGTAAAAATCCCTAATATCGGACTATTGGACAGATTTAGCTGATTAGTCCAACCTACGCTCTGTAGATATTAGTTCAACCTAGAATGTGATGTAGATTTACCAGTTTCCCGCTTGTACTACGAGTTTCCGGACACCATGTATATAATAGTGAGTTCTGGCATTATGAAATTTGTATAAAAAATTGCAATAGGTGGCATGCGAGCTGTTTGACAGCTGAATGTATCGGAAGTGAATGTATGGAATACGGGAGGGGGGAGGGGAACTCGGGTGGGGGGTTCGCGGGACGGGGGAAGAGGGAGAAGGGAGTGAGAAGATGGATGGCGGAGTGGGAACTCGAGAGGTGAAGGGGCCGCGGGGGAGGAAGGAGAGGCGGAAGGGAACGGGACGAATGGGAAAGGGCACGCAGAGAGAAACAATTTCTTTGTTGAGTGGCATAGCAACGCATGCCGGGAACTCGCTAGTATTTCTATGTAAATATATTTTCTAATAAATGCGCTTAACAAATTAAAAAAAAAAGATTTCTGTTTGCATTTTTAGAGAATCAATAAAGATTATATTTCAATACAAATGTCATTCCTGGAGATAAAAGTAATATACGAGTACCTTGTCATGTTTATAATCTTTTTAACATTGGAAATAAAAATGAAAAAAAATTCTCGGAATTTTGTATTATGGATTACAAACGGAAATAGCTATAATTAATCTAGATAATAGGTAAAATTAATCTAGATGATTAATTCTTCATTTTATATCAGTTGACTTTTTAATGAAAGTTTTCACAAGAATCTATATCACTCTCTGATATATGGTCAATACTTATGCCTTAACACATGAGGCTAGTATTTCAAGCCAGGATATGTAGGTATATTTTTTAACTACATTAACTCCACCCAGGAGGCCCCTTGGAAAATAATTTCCTTGGGGGCCTATGTCATCTTTGAGGATGCTGTGTGGAGGGTTTTTTAAGGAAAAGGAAGGAGAAGAAGTTATGGGAAGGAAAAAGGTATGAGGGGTGGGTAGGAATCGGGGGGTCAGTGTGGCCAGGAGTGACGGACGTATGAATCTATTCCTCAAACTGCGGTGTAAGGCGAAGGGTTGGGAGAATCCGGCTGGACTGGTCAAAAGGTCTCCCTCAATCAGTCTCCTCCGATCCAGCCCGCCACGCAATGGTTGGGCAAACGTATCGCCACCAAGATCTAGACAAACCTCATCTTCAACCCGGGCACCCCTGCTAAGTCACCAAACGTAGCGAACCACTTGGGGTGACCTGTGGCAGGGGTGTTGGTTGTCCAATAAATGGTTCCCGGGGCGGCGGTACCCATACCCGTCTCCCAAATTGTAAAATAATTTCCCTCAGGACTTGTGTTATCTTAGTGGAAGTTCTTTGAAGGAAACAGGTATCAGGGGTGGGTAGAAATCTGGGGCTCAGTGTGTCCAGGGGTGATGGTCGTATATGAATCCATCCCTCCAACTGCGGTGCAGGGCGTTGGATCGAGAAATTTCGACGGAGATGATAAAAGACCTCCCTCAACCAGTCTCCATCGATCCTGCCCACCACACAGCAGGTGGGCAGAATCATTGGCCACCAAGACCTGGACAAACCTCACCCATAAACCCGGTTACCCCTGCTAAGTCACCAAACGTAGCAATGCTTTACTAAAATAAAGTGTTTCTACATATGTCGATAAAATACGACTTTCTTTCTACACAGATTCAAGCGAACAAAACATTAGAAGTCATGTCAATAAAACAACTTTATGCCGTGCTCGTGCGGCGATCTTCTCGCGTATGTGACGTATGTTTGGGGGCGGTGCCTGGAACGTTTCGGTGAGACCGGGTTTGGCACCGAGGGCTTGTCAACAAACTGCATTCTTACGGACTTCCTGCATCCTTGTGTACGTGGATTGCCGACTTTTTGAGGGAGAGGTCGAATCAGACGGTAGCCGATGGTTTCACCTCTTCCTCACACTCGATAAATGCTGGCGTCCCACAGGGATCGGTTCTGTCTCCGACTTTGCTTCTGTTGCACATCAATGACCTCTTGTCATGTGCACCGATTCATTGTTACGCGGATGACAGTACAGTCCATGATTGCTTTTTGTTTGACAAGCCCCCAAAGGGCACACAAACTCCAATAACTCGGAGGGCTTTGAAGCAAAGAATGGACGGTTACCTCGAGAGTGTTTTCTCTTGGAGTAAGAATAATCTCGTCGAATTTAATGTTTCAAAGACCCAATCATGTTTGATAACGTCTCCTTCAACGGAAGCAATCTTCCGAACAGGACCTCCATCGATATGCTTGGTGTAACTTTAAGTGACCAGCTCAGCTACGGGGGCTCCATCGAAACCAGAGATAAGTTAACCTCTCAGAAACTGGGCGTACTGTACAGGGCCCGCAGATACTTTAATAGTACACAACTGCTAACCCTGTACAAATCGCAAGTGCGCCCCACGGTTGAATTTGGCAGCCACCTCTGGTCTGGAGCTCCAAAATACCTAAAAAAAACCTTGACTGTGCAGAAACGGGCGGTCCGTTTGATAGATTCTTCCATCGTAACAGACGGACTGCAATCTTTAGAGCACAGGCGTCAGGTGGGAATGCTGTCCTTGTTCTACCGGTATTAAAATGGAAGATGCTCCGAGGAACTAGCGTCATTGATCCCCTCGGCAACGGTGCATAGTCGGGAAACACGCCAAACACGCGCACAACATTTGTACACGGTTGACATTAGTCACATGAGAATGGGTCGTTTCTAGGACTCGTTCTTGAGTTCAACGGCTCGGCTGTGGAACGATTTGCCGGCCTCTGTGTTTCCTCCTTCCTACAGCATGGGTCTCTTCAAGACCCGTGTTCATTCCTTCCTTTCCTCAAAAAGACCCTCAACACAGCATCTTCAAAGCTGACATAGGCCCTGAGGGAAGTTATTTTCGTCAGGGCCTCCTGTGTGGAGTTAATGTAAAAAAAAGCCACATCTGCTTTGCTACACTTCCTCCAAACAAACTCCATATTCCAATTCAACCAAAAACAATAAGAAAAACCAGGTCCTTAACAAATATAACCCTGATCATACCGATAACACATATCACACACGGACAAAGATATTTTCAGTATTATGCAACCAAACTTTTTAATTATATGCCCATTACTCTGAAACCACTCCTACCTGCAAATACATCTACAAACATTCACAAAAAACATATCAAAGCCTGGATCAAAAATCAAATATTCACTTTATTAAAAATACTTTAATCCCTAACCAAACATAACCAAACCATAAAAAGTGTAAAATAAATAAACATGTCTAATTTACCAAATATTTATATGTACATATATATATAGATATACCTTATATATTAAGTCCTTACATATGAAATCGGCGTTTTGCCGTACTGGTAACTTTGATCTCAAATATCTTCTCTTTGGTTAGGAATTCCAAATTCAAATTTATACAGCTATTTACTCATGTAATTGTGTTTCGAAAATTACAGTTCATTTGTTTTTTCCTTAATTGTTTTTTTTCTTTGCGTCACTTAGTTTAAAAATGGAAAACTTGAAATATCGCGTCATTTACGAGTACGAGTTCCACCGTGGCACCAGTGCTGCAGAAACGGCTCGAAGGATTAATAATTGTATGGCGACGGTGCCGCAAAAGAAAAGTGCGTTTTTGGTTCCAACGTTTTCGTTCTGGAAATTTCGACCTGCAGAACAAGCCCCGTGGACGGCCGGAGACCAAAGTTGATAATGAAGAATTGAAGGCTATTGTGGAAGCGGATCCATCGCAAACCACGTCCGAGTTAGCTGCAGGCTGCGGTGTTAGTGATAAAACTGTTTTAATCCACTTGAAGCAAATTGGGTAGGTGAAAAAGCTTGAAAGGTGGGTACCTCACGAATTGAGTGAAGCAAATCAACAAACGCGCGTTAGAACGCTAGACCACACACTGCACAACAGACGGCTACCAAATAAGAGGAGCTTCAATTGGAATGTCTAAGACATCCACCGTACTCTCCGGACCTTGCCCTAACAGATTACCATTTTTTTCAAAATTTGGATAACTTCTTGCAAGGGAAAAAATTCAACTCCGATGGGGCAGTAGAAACCGCCTTCAAAGATTTTTGTTGATTCCTGTCCGAATGTTTTTTTAGTAAAGGGATCGATGAACTACCTATGAGATGGCAAAAGTGCATAGATAGCAATGGTACATACTTTGATTAAATAAATATATTATATTTAAAAAAAAATCGACTTTATGTTCCTCCCATACAAAACGCCAATTTAATATGTAAGGACCTAATATATTTATTTTTTTTCTTCTAAATAATTAATGCACAATTGCCATTAAAATGTTAATAAAAGAAAAACAAACTAATTTTTTACAACAACACATAAGTACAGGTTCTCCTAGTGAGGTGTTCACGAATTATACAATATTACCAACCAACAGTTTCGCCTTCTCAAACCTACCTTACACCCAACATAAAAACGTTTTCAAAATATATTATGTACAAATGTCAAGAGTGAATTACCAGAGAAAACCAGAAATATGTCATTTTTAAATCAGATTTTAGACGTATTGACTCTTTTCCACAAAAAAATATAAATGGATTTCGAAAGAATGTTCTTTTATCTAGCATTCGCATGTATTAAATTTTGAGAAAAATGTTTGTTTTTAGTATAATTAATAAGGTTATACCATAGGCCGTTAGCATATTTGTTAAATTTTCAATAAAGATTTTGTATTATACCACACCCATTTCAAATCATTTAATCATGCAGTGAATTAAATCAATGCATTATCTAGGTAACGCATGTTTTAGAATTTTAATTGTAGTTTAAATAAAATCATTAAAAAAATATACGTATAGTTTGGCAAGAAAGTGTAGAAATTAATTCAATTGGAACTAAACGTGTTCATTACTATGGCAACACCGATTTATATGACGTTTCCTATGGCCGCCTATGGCTGTCATATTAGCGCGTGTTACGGTTGATTTATTGTCTTAAATCTGAGATGATATCGCTGATTTGATAATATTTTTATTCATTGTTTGCCTGAATTTAATTAAAATGAATAAATTATTACATAGTGATACAAGAGGGGTTATATTCTGCGTTTTTCAATGCTGCCTAGCCGAGTTTCACGCGAAGAAGCTTCTTTTTAATTTAGAAGATGTTTGCAAACGAACTGCAGAAATGACTGGTACGTAGTATAAGTTTGGGAATAAATTCGGTTTTTGGGGGAAATTCCTAAAAAATAAAACTAGTTATTTTTATACTAATTATGGGCCGGAAAAACCGAATCTGAAAGAATTAGGCGGCGGAAAGCAATATTAACTGAGTTACACGACTTTAAAAAATTTTATACGCATACAGGAAAATAGCCATTTTGGAAGTATTCTGATTCCTACAAAATCAAACTAATAGTTATTTTTATACTAACTTTGGGCCGAGGAATCCGAATCTGAAAGAATTAGGCGGCGGCAAGCAATATTAACTGAATTACACGACTTTAAAATTTTCAATACACACAAACAAGAAAATATTCATTTCGGTAGCTGAATTTGACTCATTCAGTACAAAATCATAGATAAACAAGAAATCTACGAAAACATGTGTTGGCAGTGTTACCAAGTCTCAAAAAATATTTATCCCTATATTTATGAATTACAACTATCTCAACGGCCGTATTCTTAAACCAAAAGTATGAAAATTCGTAATCTTAAAAATGCGTAACCAAACCTAACCTAACGCTAGGTTTGTGTAACATGGTTTGTACCCCTTTATACCGCCTGCTCGCGTCAATTTTAAAAAACATCCCTGTTTTCAAGTAGTTTAACGGCTACGCGAGGTTTGTGTAACATGGTTTGTGCCCCTTTATACCGCCTGCTCACGTCCCTAACCTAACCTAACCTAACGTTAGGTTTGTGTAACATGGTTTGTGCCCCTTTATACCGCCTGCTCGCGTCAATTTAAAAAAACAGCCTACGTTTTCAAGTAGTTTAGCGGCTACGCTAGGTTTGTGTAACATGGTTTGTGCCCCTTTATACCGCCTGCTCGCATCAATTTAAAAAAACAGCCTACGTTTTCAAGTAGTTTAGCGGCTACGCTAGGTTTGTGTAACATGGTTTGTGCCCCTTTATACCGCCTGCTCGCGTCACGGCATAAAAACATCCCTGTTTTCAAGTAGTTTAGCGGCTACGCTAGGTTTGTGTAACATGGTTTGTGCCCCTTTATACCGCCTGCTCGCGTCACGGCAAAAAAACATCCCTGTTTTCAAGTAGTTTAACGGCTACGCTAGGTTTGTGTAACATGGTTTGTGCCCCTTTATACCGCCTGCTCGCGTCACGGCAATAAAACATCCCTGTTTTCAAGTAGTTTAGCATCTACGCTGGGTTTATGTAACATGGTTTGTGATACAAAAGTGAGTAAAATTTATAAAGAATAAGTACTTAAAATATAAACGTGTTATTTTACGTTATTGATATTACTGGTTAATGGCAACACTTAATTTTGTGTGGTAAAAACATCTATGTTATCTTGTTTTCTATGGTCTTTGTACTACGTGTGTCAAGTCAAAATCAGCTTGCGAAATGAATATTTTCATGTGCATTTATGGAAAATTTTAAAGTCGTGTAATTCAGTTAATATTGCTTGCCGCCGCCTAATTCTTTCAGATTCGGATTCCCCGGCCCAAAGTTAGTATAAAAATAACTATTAGTTTGATTTTGTAGGAATCAGAATGTTTCCAAAATGGCTATTTTCCTGTATGCGTATAAAAAATTTTAAAGTCGTGTAACTCAGTTAATATTGCTTTCCGCCGCCTAATTCTTTCAGATTCGGTTTTTCCGGCCCATAATTAGTATAAAAATAACTAGTTTTATTTTTTAGGAATTTCCCCCAAAAACCGAACTTTAGCCTAAGTTTGTTTAATAAATTTCATTTTTCAAGATTTATGCCAATTTTCGAGCGATAATAACCATTACAATCTGATTTGAGGTTATGGTAAAAAAATCTGATTTTGACACTTCATTTTGACAGTTAATGTGCGGCCACAGGAAAAAGGGAATAACTCAATAAAAAAAATAATATTAAACTCGTAGAAAAGTTACTTTTTTCACGTTTTCTCTTTCTTTCTTTCCAAGTGAATATTATCTAGTGTGTGTTTTTAAAACTCCCTTCTATAATAATAATTTTAATGATTTTTCACACACAGGTAAATCTGAATCAACGGTAAGACGAATTGTCAAGGAAGGGGAAAAGGCAGATGGAAAATTTGAAACACTGGGAAAACGGAAAATGGGCATTATGTAATAGCATAAGTGCTGATGATTGGAAAAATTGTTGCAAACACGTGATGAAAATTGATGCAGAATAATATGCATGAGGCAGTAATATATATGATGATATCGATGAACTGCGTTTAGATGAAGATAAAGATACGGAAGAAGAAGAATCACACGAGGACGAAGACAATAATTACATGTCGGGTGTTGAATTAATAGACTTAAATTTTTAAGTACCCACGTTTTTATATCGGAATAAACGCCCACTTAAAACCTGTTTTGTTTTATTTTGCTTCTATTAAATTACAGTTTTTTGTGCAAATTTTTTGAAAATACAAATACGCTATGAAATATGCATTTTGCCAGAAGTGTTTTTTAAAACATACGTTCTTTGTCTTATGAGCCATCTTGGTGTTGCCATTTAAAACTAGAAAACGATCGCAGCGCCATCATTTATTTTCTACATTTTCTTGCCAAACTGTACATGCGTTTCTTTGCCAAAATTGGTCCGTTTGTGCATTTATTTGCGCACTTACAAACTAATATATTTCAGATTTTTTTGATATTCTTATTTAACTTAGACATTATTGAAAAATGATAAATACTTATAATCAAAAAATAATTACAAAAAGTACATTATTTTAATAGTTTTATCATCACGCCTTTCGGCATTTTTTAATGTAGTTATAAATTAAAGTAAATTTGGAATAAAATAAAATCGATATTGAGTTATAATTTTAAAAAGCTGGTACGGAGAATAATTAATCTTTCTCATTGTAACCGCCCTGCACGATCGTAAGAACAACTTTCGACGAAATGTGGATTTTCGTCCGCTGGCTGGTTAAACGCTCTTAATCCTAAACATGGGAACACCTCAGCAGTCTCAGCACAGGTTCTCCTATTGAGGTGTCCACAAAACACTATTACTAAGGGGTCGTCCATTAATCACGCGATGTTTTTAGCAACTTTTTAATCCCCCCCCCCTGGTGTTATGGAGTGAGGTTTTAGACTACCCCTCCCCTACCCAAAATCACGTGTATTTTTTTAGTACAAAATATATTGAAATTTTCAGAGTATTATCTGCAAATACAGTTATAATCAGAATTAATTTTGGAAAATTAAGCACCGTGATAAAATTTTCCAGAGAGACATTAAGGTTGGAGGTTGTTTTTGGCCGGCATTTGGTTTAGAAAGCGTGCGTTTAACGAAAAATAAATACACGTGATACCTCATTAATTACCCCCCCCTCCTTGTGATATTTCGTGATTTTTTTCAACCCCCCCCCCTTTCGAGCCTCACGTGATTAATGGACGACCCCTAACCTATTTACATACAATTACTGATTAACATTTTTTTTAATACTCAAAACTTACCCCACTACCTTCACCCTCATAACAAACCCCAGTTGGGGGTGCTGTAGTCTCCTGGCTCCAGACGGGAATAGCTGGGACCCTTGTGAGGTATAAACGTGATTTTTTTCAATATTGTTTAAAATTTTCGTAAAAACTGTATATTTTACAAAAATGTTTTATGTAGATATTTGCCACACCACAAAATTAATCTTTAACACCTAAAATTAATTTCGAACTAAGACAAAAAAACACTACCTTTTGATCTAAATAATTGATTAAAAATAAGTGCACGTCCGACCGTTCGCCTTACCCCTCGACTAAAGCCGCCGTGGTCGAGGGGTAAGGCTGTTGACTCACAATCCGAAGGTCGCGGGATCGAATTCCGGCGTGCGCAAATAAATTTTATTTATATAATCATATTTTTTTAATATATAGTACTTATATTTGCGGCACGTTCCAAAGTAAAAAAACCCCGAGTATCGCCCTGGTGTAAGACCACCATTCATAATTGAAACGTGGTTTGAAATGGCTTTAGCCGTGTTTGGTGACCAGATCTGAATAGCCAGGTACTTCATTTGGGCATCATGCCTGTCTTATGCACTGAAATAATAAAAAAAACTAAATAATATAAATGAATACATTTGCGCAACAAAATGACCAATATTCTATAATACAGGAAAAATCCAATGTACAAAGTTAAGCGATCAAGAGAATGGTTTCTTTCGAAATGCGTCAGCAGATGAATCCACAAATTGAATTTTCTCGTTGCATTCTGAACATAAAACTGGTTTTAAATTAAAACCCACCCTTTACCGTGCAAAATAATACCCTCGTCATGTTGATGCCGTCTTGTAACGCAGCGTTACTGTATGGGTTTCGAAAATCATCACTTTTTCGGAAAAAGTATTGTTGTGAATATTTTTTATGGGCTTACATTAATTTATTACGGTGAATGACTTTATATAGTAGGCACTTCTATAAGTGACGAAGGAGGTTTTGAAACTGAAGTGAAAGGAAGAATTTGCATGACAAAAGACGCCATGAATAAGATTCAAAAGATATGGAATGACAGAGGCGTAACCAAGACCACCAGGATGAGACTCGTCCGGGTATTTATTTTCTTCATATTTCTTAACGGTTTGAAAACATGGACACTTAAAACGGCCAGCGAAAGAAAACGGAAAGACACCCTCAAAATATGATGCTAGCGATAAATGCTCAAGAACAGCCAGACGCACAAATGTGTCTATCCTGAAAGAACTACGCATCCATAGCAGGCTTTCAACTATCTTAAGATAACTAACTAACTAACCATCACGCCGTTTTCCCGCAGGGGTAGGCAGAGAGGACGGACCGCCAAACATCCCGGTCTTGGCACACATTCCTTGCCTCGTTTACATTCATACAACGTCTCATACATTCTCTTCTATTATTCTGACTCTTGACATGGCCCGACTCAAGTATCTGATTCACTTGGTCGTGCCATGTCTTTCTTGGGCGTCCTCGACTTCTTCTACCATTCACATTTGCGTCATATATTCTTCTTACACTCCTTTCCTCGTTCATTCGCTCTACATGCCCAAACCATCGGAGCGTTCCTTTCTTGATCTTACTCATCACGCTTACATCAGTCTTGCATTCTTCGCGGATTTCCACATTTCTCACACGATCATACATGGTTTTACCACACATACGCCTCAGGGATCTCATTTCTACAGCGTTCAGTCTACTTTCATCCTTCCTCTGCCAGTTCCATGCCTCACTGCCATACATCAGGGTAGGTACCAGTACTCCATTATGGACGGCTAGTTTCGCGTCTTTGGACAGTTTTTTGTTGGTGCCAACGGCGTTCAGTCCTCCATTAATAGAGTTACCTGCATTCACCCTTCTTTCAATATCTCTATCAGCCTTCCCATCTCTCGTAAACATACTTCCCAAATAAACAAACTCATCCACCTGCTCCAAGTATTCATCATTCACAACTATATTGCATACTGTTTTCGTGCTCTCTCTTTCAAACACCATGACTTTAGACTTACTTACATTCGTCATTAACTCATTCTTAAGATACTTTGGACATTTAAAAAATATATAAATACCTTACAAAAGTCCCAGCTGCTCCCGTCTGGAGCCATTAAGTCTATTTGATTATTTTTATTTTTTATTTTTTTATTATTTTTTTTTTTACAGTGAATACCGCACAAGAATCTGAACTGCTCCCATCTGGAGCCAGTGAGACTATGGCATCCCCAATTGGGGTATGTTGTGAGGCTGAAGGTAGTGGGGAGGGGAAGGAGGTGGGGAGGAAGAAGGTTGGGAAGTACCTGGCTATTCAGATCTGATCACCAAACACGGCTAAAGCCATTTTCAAGCGACGTTTCAATTCTGAATGGTGGTCATACTAATAGTATCTTCCACTCTGGAACATGCCGCAAATATACTATATATTATTTTAAATAAATTAATTGTGAAATAACACAAATTAATCAAATAAAATTTATTTGCGCATGCCGGGTTCGAACCCGCGACCTCCGGATTGTGAGTCAAGAGTCTTACCCACTGGACTACGGAGGTCGTCTAGTTTAGTAACTATATATATATTTTTTTTTACCTTTTCATATTAAACATATTAGGTGTGTATATATAAAATAGAAATTATATTCGTAGTCCTCCTCACTAGGAGATCCTGTGCTGAGGGGGACTATGCTTTGGATAAGTTTTCAGCCACTTCTGTGGTTTAACTTCATGGTTTGGATAAGGTTTTCCAGAAACTTCTCGACGATGTTTTACGTATAATTTACATTTATATTTAAAAGAAAGACAAACATTTTTTGGTTACGAATAACCTACAATATTTGAAAATCTCCTACTATCACCACAATAAGCGAAAAATCAGCAATCAATCGTGCTCTTCATATGTTCAATATTATTGGTCTAAATTCTAACATCGACATTTTCTCTGATTCACTGCCCAAATTTAAAAAGAGCAACTTGTCAATAATATAATTTGTTCAATGCGCATACATAAATACATACATATACACATACTCACACACACACACACACACACACACCTTCCCACTACATACAACGGCGGATCCAGGATTTTTTCTGGGGGGGGCACAAGGGGCGGACGGGCGAAAAAATCAACTATTACTGTTAGAATTTGTTTCTGGGGGAGGGGGGGCAAAAGGGACGGACGGGCAAAAAAATCAACAATTACTGTTAGGATTTTTTTCCTGAGGGGGAGCGCAAGGGGTGGACGGGCAAAATATCAACAAATACTGTTAGGTTTTTTTTTCTGCGGGGGGCACAAGGGCGGGACAAGGGCACAACGGTCAAAAAATCAACAATTGCTCTTAGGATTATTTTCTGGGGGGGGCACAAGGGGCGGACGGGCAAAAAAATCAACAATTACTGTTAGAAATAAACTTGAAGTATCATACTTCAAGTTTATTTCTACAAGTTCAAGTATGTATCTATAGGAAGGTTTATGAACGTGTCAAAACAATTTAAAAATTACATTAATGTTTAATAAAGACAGTTTTAGCTTCTAATTATGTACTGTGATGGAATCTCCACAGTACACAAAAATACCGTCTGGGGGGGGCACTAAATCCGCTACTGACTACATACATCACCCGGTAATTACTTAATACGCATATCATAAATAAGACACTACAATGAAACACATAATATACTTATTAATTGTAATTTTTTTAACCAAAGTATCTAATGTACTGTTTGTTTCTGTTAATAAATAAAATAAAAAAAAATGTTGCTTGAGTCGTGATGGAAGACTTAAGAGCGGAGCGTTTAACCAGCCAGCGGCCGAAAATCCACATTTCGTCAAAAGTTGTTCTTACGATCGTGCAGGGCGGTTACAATGAGGAAGATTAATCATTCTCCGTACCAGCTTTTTAAAATCATAACTCAGTATAGATTTTATTTCATTCCAAATTTGCTTTAATTTATACCTACATCCAAAAATGCTGAAAGGCGTGATGATAAAACTATTAAAAATATGAACTTAATTATTTTTTGATTATAAGTACGTATTTATCATTTTTCAGTAATGTCTAAATTAAATAAGAATATCAAAAAAATCTGAAATATATTAGTTTGTAAGTGCGCAAATAAATACACAAACGGACCAATTTTCGCATGATTTGAAATGGGTGTGGTATAATACAAAATCTTTTTTGAAAATTTAACAAATCTGCCAACGACCTGTGGTATAACCTTACTATACTAAAAATAAACATTTTTTCTCAATATTTAAAAAATGCGAATGCTAGATAAAAAAACAATCTTTCGAAATCCATTTATAATTTTTTGTGGAAAAGAGTCAATACGTCTAAAATCTGATTTAAAAATGACATATTTCTGGTTTTCTCTGGTCCCTCTTAACCAGGCTCTTGGAATCGAACATGCGACGTTCAGTAGACCCAAACGCTATGTCAACTCAGCCATTGACCTTGAAATTATCATCATAATCTTGATATATTTATGTTGTCCTTTTTGACCAGATTAGTATCCAATGCGTTTTATCTGTGATTACAAAATATTACATTGATGGGATCAAGTAATTGACTTTTACTGCAGCGAAGGCGTTATATTTTATTACCTACGTTACGCATTTTAATAAATTTCATTGAGTTTTATTCATAATCTTTTCAGAACGCATATTGAGGCTTATACTTTTAATACAACAGTTTTCAAGGATGAAACCATTGAAATAATACAATATTTCGTAATACGCTGTGAAGAAATACATGATAGATATGAGCCATTTAGACCAGTGATAAACAACTTAGGCTGAATTTAGTCTTAGGGTACGATCAGGTACAAAGCGGGTTTCGGTTTTCTGATTAGTCGGCGCATGGGCGGCCGACTGGCGCAGGCGTGCTGACAAGAATGTTTGTATGTCAACGTATCAGGCCGAACATAGTGAAGGCAGGTTCAGATTTATGTCCGCGCGAGGCGGCGCCGATAAGCTTTACCGGAATGAATTCTTAATTCCTGCTCGCCGGTGACGCCGGTCAGAATCTGATATCAAAATGAGCGACCTGTTAATTGCCGCTATTTTCAATCAATCGCCAATCTGGAATAAAGGAAATGCATTCCATACCACCAGAAATGTTGTTGACAAGTGATGGAATGAAATCAAAAAGATAAAATTTTGAAATAACCTCAAATGTCACAAGTGAATTTCTTTTAGGCACGTACTTAACATATTATCATGTTCTCCTGAGGTTTTTTTCCATATTTAAAAATACCAATTACCAAATACCATTGTTTTATTCCTTAATTTTAAGAAAGGATTCTCCAAGAGTAAATAATCGTCGTCTACGAACTCGACATTTTGTAAAAACTGACAGCTGCTGTCAGGCTACCGCGCAGGTAGCGCAAGTTTTATCCGCGTTCTGTTTGTCCAAATCTCGGCGTCAACTGCCGGCGGTGGAACAGGGCACTGAACGCCGTTAATCTGAAAACCGAAACCCGCTTTTTACCTGATCGTACCCGTACGCTGACCGCACGCGCGCCGTCGGCGCTGATGGTCGATATATATGAACTTCTAGGAAGCGTTTTTGAATGTGGTGGTCAGCGCTGATGGCTACGCGGCCGTACGCGTCGCGCGTCGGCGCCGCGTAGCTGTCGGCGCTGACGAATGCACGAGCGCCTCTGCTTTCAGTGAGCGTTCTAGTGTCAAGCGGAGCGGACGTCGTCAGCGTGTACAGTCATGGCGAATCGTTTTAATTTTTTTGGGATAGGTTGTACAAAGCAGCAATAACTAATACACTCCGCATTTTAAGTCTTCGTCTGTACAGTAAGGCGGTCAGTACGATACTGAAACGAGCCACGCTGAGCCTCAGCGCTGACGAACTACGCGCTGACGGTGAGCGTGAGACTAAATTCAGCCTTATAGCAGGTGGGCAGCAAGGAGGCTCGCGGGTCATTAGTTGAGCATGACAGAAAAAAATTTTTTTTTTGGTAGCATTATAATTTTTTTTTCCAATTTTCGATCTTTGTCTTAACTTGCTAGTAGCAAAATAATAAAAAAATTGGTTTGACTGAGAATTGAACCTTCCTCCGCAGGGACTGGAGTCAACATTAATTTGGTAGGCGGGGATGGGTACCGCCACCCTGGGAAACCAACTTTATTGGATGACCAACACTTCTGCCACAGGTCACCTCAAGTGGTTCGCTACGTTTGGTGACTTAGCAGGGGTGCCCGGGTTCTTGGGATATGTTTGTCCAGGTCTTGGTAGCGGGCCGGATTGGGAAACGCTGGTTGAGGGAGACCCTTTTTCAACCGGTTACCGCTATCCGGACCGCTCGGTAGTACAGGGGCCCGACCCTCAGGCTCACGACTGAGGGTGGGCTGCCCCATCAACGAGTCTAAAAACCCCGCCGCTGCTGTTGTGCCGGTTCGTGACCGGAGGGGACCCAGCAGCAGTACTTGGGGCGCATTGGGTGACCTCTCCAGCCGGACTCTCCCTACTCATCGCCTTGCACCGCAGTGGGTGGATTGAATTCACAGGTTCATCACTTCTGGACACTCTGATCCCCAGCTTCCTACCCACCCCTCATACCCTTTCCTTCCCAGACCTTCCTTCCCCCACATCCTATCATAAAAAAATCAATCAATAAAATCATGACAACACAACAACAAGGCCCCGGTGCAGGCCAAAAATGTTGGTGAATTTCTCTAACATTCGCGGCCTGCACACAAACCTAAACTCAATCCATCACCACCTTCTCTCCCAACGCCAACGTCCTAATCTTCTCTTCTTCTCTGAAACTCCCTCGGGACTGCCCGGGCTTCACCCTCGCAGACAAGTTCAGACCTAAGGGAGGTGTCTGTCTCTATAGTCGAGCTGACGTCAACTGTGTGCGACTGTTGAATCTGGAAAACTCCAGAATCGACGTAATGTGGGTGCGCGTCAATCTTGCCAGTACGGTAATATTTTATGCGTGTTTATACCGCTCACCTAACCTTAGCGACTCAGACACGCCTGAGCACTTCAAACATTTAAGCGACACTATTGATGACCTCTTGCCCCGCTACCCTACGGTAGAGTTTGTGGACCTGGGGGACTTCAATGTTCATAACGAACCTTGGTTGAAATTCTCAGGATCAACGAATTCTCAGGACGACTTGCGGAATCCTTTGCACTTTGCCACGGATTGGAGCAAATGGTTCAGGAGCCTACAAGGGTTCCTGATGTCCAAACTCACCGCTCTAATCTGCTAGACCTGTTTTTAACCACTGTGCCACACGGTTACAAGATTGAAGTCACAGCGCCTTTAGGATCGTCCGACCACTGCCTGGTGAAAACATCAATCCCGGTAAACTTCAAACCGCCAAACGAGAGGTTGAAGAGAAAAGTGTGGCACTATGGGTCAGCAGATTGGTTCGATTTGCGGGCACATTTTAATGCTTTCCCGTGGTCAGCTGTCTGTTTTCGGACTTCGGATCCCTCAAGACGTGCCAAGGAAATTGGTGAAGTCATCACATCAGCGATGGACGCTACATCCAATCCACTGTTAAAGAAACTGGTGCAGGCTCAAAGCCGAGGTTCAGTCGACAATGCTCTGAAGCAGTGCGACGAAAAAACGCAGCTTACCGAGCCTACAAGACATCTAGAACATCCGAAGACAGAACAGCATACAAAAACGTGGCAAACGAAACCAAGAGAATCATAAACAGGTCAAAATTCGAGCACGACCTGCAGATCAGCAAAAGATGGCTGCTTGCCAGCATTGGCAGCAGGCAATTCTGGTCGCTTGCGGGCTCAATAAGTCGCAATTTCTGCAAATCCAGTCAACAATATATTTTTAATTTTTTTATTATTTTTTATTTATTTATTTACGGACAAATAGTCCAATTAACAATATAACAATAACACGAATAGAAAAGAAAAAAAGAGAGATCACAATGAAAGGAGATTACATATAGATGAAGAGCATTGACAAAATACATATAATATAAAAGTACATAGAGAAGATAACTACAAGTAGCTTGAAGATGGATTTAAAAAGACTTTAAAAAACCACATTGCGTAACGACTGCCGAAAGTCATTTAGGCTTACACCAAAAAATTCAATGCTTTGATTTGTGTCGACAAGTCTCGACATTCTGGATAAAGGAGAATGATATCCATAATTAGTAGAATGTTGATTGAGGAACAGCAATTCATTATTTCGGAGTCTACGGGAAGGAATGTTGAACTGGATGAGTTGTAACAAAGCAGGTGTGTCAGTAATACTGTTGATAATTTTGAAAATGCATATTAGATCAGAGTCCTTATATAAATATAGTTTTGAATACGGAAAGAATTCGTTCATTTAGTTGATTTTTTGAAGGTGTGCAGTAGTATTGGTTACAATATCGGCGACACCAGGAAGCACAGTCCCACCCAGTAAAATCTGGAAAGCACATCTCTTATATTTCACTAGTCTAATCTACATGATATTTCGAAAAACTAAATTAAAGTACATTCCTGGCAACGCTGGGACTTCAGTTAGTTGTAAGATATTTTTTAATCTCGTTGTTACAAAACAGTTGATTCCGGAAATGATAAGATAAATGGGAAAGTAATTAAAAGGAATAAAATAATAATTACTCTCCTTTCATCATCACTGCTTATAAGTTTAAATACAGATAAGTACATAACAGTAACTAGGTGCATTATAACTTATCTTTTGGATTGAAAAGTGACATAGTTATCTTATGTAAGGATTATCATCTTATAAACTTGAAAACGTTCGTGAATATTCGACAGCAATAAAGTTATTAAGGGCTAAATAATAATTGATTATTTTAATCCAAATATCTCACATTAGAATCAATCATATTTCATGCATTTTTTGTCAAAATCACCTACTGTGTATTCACATGATTGACTTGATACAAGAAAACATTCTTTAGCACCGTTGTGATTTGGAAGTTGATGAAACGAAAACGAGCGACATTAAAAAGAGACAAACACATACATCTAAAGCGTAGGTTCTCAATGTGGGCGATAACGCCCCCTTGTGGGCGTTTGCGACTTTCGGGGGGGGGGGGGGGGCTTAAGAGGTAATGTCGCCGGTGAGAAATCTCGACTGTAGGTATTTTCAAAAATTCTCGCTATCGCACCGCGCTCAAAAAAGAACTAGCTATCGATGTGTTGGTGAGACCACGTGAGTGTTTGGCTTGTACACCCTCTCGCCCCCTCTGCGTCTCTTGCCTACCGTCTTCCGCTTCCACGCATGCTTCTAGCTTGTAGCTCACTACATAATCCAATATTCTGTTTGGCATGTTTCGACTTATTTCGTCGCTAATGAAGTTTTTGACTCGGCCTTGGGGTGTACCGCTCTCCATATACAGAAAAAGGGCCCATTATTTTTAAACGCACGAGGTCTGCTATTTCGGTCATTTATAAATATCGTCGATAGGTATTGTAACAATGTATTCTGTTCACGGTTATTACCGACATATTACGAATTATTTTACTAGAACTCTATGTAGGTTAGTAGTTTTAAAGTTTTCACTGTATTTGCGTTTATAAATATTCAGTCAAACCAACTACATCGAATTATTATATACATATGATTATTCTCTATGATACATTAGTTATTATTGAAAATTAGTATTAACCTCTCAGGCCTCGGGCCTGTTTTTCGAAAAGTCAAAATATTTCCGCTTTCCAATAAATTCCAAATAACTTTAATATTTGTGAACGCATCCGAAAACTAAAAACTGTTTTTGAAAGATGATGAAATACGCTTTCAAATTTTATAATTCGAAATAAATATATAATTTTTTTTATTTTTTTATTAATAATAAAAAAGGTTTAAAAATAGCCCACCTTACGTTTTTTTCTAATTAAAATTACGATAACGAAAAAGATAAAAGCACGTACATATTTTATTAGACAATTAAATCTAATGGATTTATTATGTTGTGTGTATCATACGTGTGAGTTGACATGTTTGTAAATAATAATGTTTAAAACGTTAGATATATCGCTTGCTGAGGTTTGATTTGTACTCCTGTATTTTTGAGTTTCTTTAAGCAGTAAATACAAAAAAGGATGTGTTAGTTCGTTCAAAATTCAACCAAAAATGTTGGTCTTTTACCTACAGATAGATTAACCTACATATTTTTAAAAATATTTATTACAGTCAGTTTGAAATAAAGGAAACAAATATAAAAATTTTTTAAACTTCAAAACTTTTTATTTTTATTTTCAACTTTATAAATAAAACCTTAAATTGTAATATTTAATTACATGAAGACGACAACTCGACATAGATTGTCTCCAGCTTTTCAAATGAGTTTCGCTAAAGGCGATATTAGACACATCAACCACATTGATGAGATTTGGTAGAACGGCGTATAATTGAAAGGGTGTACTGTTTAGACGTACTTGACAGAAGTGGACCATATAATCACATTGCTGTCATAGAGTTTAGAATGTCTTCGAAGCAGGTCGTGAGCGCGGGAATTATATCCCTCTGATTTAATGTTCCACAGGTTTGGATAGTTCTTAAAGTGCTCTAAGAACAGAGGCGTATGCTCTTCCCTCCATTTAAAAACCATTTTCAAGGTTAATATTTCACTACAAAACAAACAACGCGTGCACAGTGTTGCGCGCGCATGCAACGCCGCATTTGCGCATGCGCACGAATGGACAACAGAACCATCGCATTGAAAATATTAAACAAGTTGAATATTTTCAATACGGTGGAAAGATGACGCGCAATGACATGGAAACATCCAATGTCTTGTTTACACGGTGCAATTTGGTATCTACAACCTAATTGCGAGGCAGAATTGAATTGTCTAATATGCCCATTATATAGTCTTCATTTAATTCAAAACTTTTATTTCTCAATACGAGTTTTTGTAAAATATACATAATAAATGTATGTAAATGTCTGCAAAAATCTTACGGGCGTGTAATAAAAAGTAAACATAATTAAATAAATGTTACCGTCAACTCACTTTTTGAGCTTCATGTAAAAAATTAACACAAAATTCCCGGTTTCTTTTTTTTTCATATATTAATCGGAAACTTTGGTTTCATCAAAGGTTATAATTATTTTGTTTTAAGTTTTAATTATGTTCTGGTTGTTTTCTCTTTCTAACAGATCATTTTTCCAACCATGGCAGTAAGGGAGACACAACGATTTCTCTGAGACCTATATGAGTTATTTCAAAAAGCAAACAAATTAGCCAAATTAGTAATGTGCAAGTACTACACAATTCGCGCCTCGATTCGCAATTTTTTACGCAGCATAAGATCCTCGTATGTGTATTTGGAAATTGAGTTATATAAAATCAGCTACTATTATCTAACTTCTACTAAAAAAAAGTGATATCTTTTTCTTACAGATAAATAATGGGTAAAAGAAATGGAAACAAAGCTCGTTTATTTTCGTCTACTAGACGAAAAAACCGTTTTTTTTTTTTTTTACATTAACTCCACACAGGAGGCCCTGAGGAAAATAATTTCCCTCAGGGCCTATGTCATTTGGGATGCTGTGTGGAGGGTCGTTTTGAGGAGAGGAAGGAATGAACATTGGTCTTGAAGAGACCCATGTTGTAGGAAGGAGGAAACACAGAGGCCGGCAAATCATTCCACAGCCGAGCTGTTGAACACAAGAACGAGTCAAAGAAACGACCCGTTCTCATGTGACAAATGTCAACCGTGTACAAATGTTGGGCCCGCGTTAGGCGTGTTTCCCGACTATGCACCGGTGCCGAAGGGATCAATGATGCTAGTTCCTCGGAGCATCTTCCATTGTAATACCGGTAGAACAAGGATAGCATTCCCACACGACGCCTGTGCTCTAAAGATTGCAATCCGTCTGTTAAGATGGGAGAATCTATCAAACGGACCGCCCGTTTCTGCACAGAGTCAAGGGTATTTTTCAGGTATTTTGGAGCTCCAGACCAGAGATGGCTGCCAAATTCAACCGTGGGGCGTACTTGTGATTTCTACAACGTTAGCAGTTGTGTACTATTAAAGTATCTGCGGGACCTGTACAGTACGCCCAGTTTTTGGGAGGCTAGCTTTACTCTGGCTTCAATGGAGCCCCCATACCTGAGCTGGTCACTTAGGGTTACACCAAGCATATCAATGGAGGGCCTGTTCGGAAGATTGCTTCCGTTGAAAGAGACTAGATTTTCATTTCGATCCCTTTTGGACGTAATCAGACAAGATTGGGTCTTTGAAACATTAAATTCAACGAGATTATTTTTACCCCAAGAGAAAACACTCTCGAGGTAGCCGTCCATTCTTTGCTTCAAAGCCCTACGAGCTGTTGGAGTTTGTGAGCCCTTTGGGGGCTTGTCAAACAAAAAGCTATCATGAACTGTACTGTCATCCGCATAACAGTGAATTGGTGCACATGACAAAAGGTCGTTGATGTGCAACAAAAACAAAGTTGGAGACAGAACCGATCCCTGCGGGGCGCCAGCATTTATCGAGTGTGAGGAAGAGGTGAAACCATCGACTACCGTCTGAATCGACCTCCCCCTCAAGAAGTCGGCAAACCACGTACACAAGGATGCGGGAAGTCCGTAAGAAAGCAGTTTGTTGACAAGTCCTCGGTGCCAAACCCAGTCAAAGGCCTTGGAGATGTCCAGTGCAACCGTTTGGGTCTCACCGAAACGTTCCAGGCATCGCCCCCAAACATGCGTCACATACGCGAGAAGATCACCGCACGAGCGGTTCCGCCGGAATCCGTATTGACGGTCGTTAATAATTTTGTTCTTCTCGAGGTATGTGAGCAGTTTGTCGTTGATCACACGTTCCATCACCTTAGACAGAACTGATGTGATCGCTATGGGGCGGTAGTTGGCCGGGTTGGAGCGGTCACCCTTCTTTGGAATAGGATGGATAACCGCTTTTTTCCAACCAGAGGGCACAGAGCCAGTCTTCAGGGACATTTTAAAAAGCTTCGTCAAAATTGGAGCTAATTCTGCAGCGCACCTCTGCAGTACCAGGGCAGGTATTCCGTCGGGCCCACTAGCTTTATTAACATCAAGCCCTCGTAAAACATGGAGTACTTCCCGATGCCGGATCCTCAGCTTTTTCATATGAAAACCGCAGTGAGGAACCGACGTCGGGATAGCACCTTGGTCATCGAGGGTTGAGTTATCCGCAAACATTTTACCTAGTAAGTTAGCCTTTTCGGTGGCGGTGTTTGCTAGTGAGCCGTCAGGTCTGGTAAGAGGTGGCAGACTGGATTTGCAGAAATTGCGACCTATTGAGCCCGCAAGCGACCAGAATTGCCTGCTGCCATGCGGGCATGCAGTCAGCTTTCTGCTGATCTGCTGGTCGTGCTCGAATTTTGACCTATTTATGATTCTCTTGGTTTCCTTTGCCATTTTGTTGTAAGCTGTTCTGTCCTCGGATGTTCTAGATGTGTTGTAGGCTCGGTAAGCCGCGTTTTTCGTCGCACTGCTTCAGCGCATTGTCGACTGAACCACGGCTTTGAGCCTACACCAGTTTCCTTAACAGTAGATTGGATGAAGCCATCCATCGCCGATGTGATGACTTCACCAATTTCCTGGGCACATCTTGAGGGATCCGAAGTCCGAAAACAGACAGCTGACCACGGAAAAGCATTAAAATGTGCCCGCAGACCGAACCAATCTGCTGACCTATAGTGCCACACTTTTCTCTTCAGCCTCTCGTTTGGTGGTCTGAAGTTTACAGGGATTGATATCATCACCAGGCAGTGGTCGGACGATCCTAAAGGCGCTGTGACTTCAATCCTGTAACCTTGTGGCACAGTAGTTAAAAATAAGAACATAATAAATCAGAACGGTGAGTCTGGACATCAGGAACCGTTGTAGGCTCCTGAACCATTTGCTCTAATCCGTAGCAAAGGGCAAAGGATTCCGCTTGGCGTCCAGCCGAGTCTGTTGATTATTATTATCAAACGGCAGATTCATGTTGCACCGCGTTCGATCTCTTGGTAAGTACGAGAAATATAGTTTTCCTGTTTTCCTCTAACTACTGAACCCTCCTAATGGTTTATGTTATGAGAAGCCTGTATGTAGCATGCGTAACCGAGACTTGGAAAAGAATAGAAGATATAAAGCATTACATTTTGATGAGAACAAATGGGCTCTATTGATTCTAAAAAACTCTAAAAAACTGAACTCTATTGAACTCTAAAAAAATTCTGTCTTATAAGTACAACGAAAATAAGTAATTTAATTATTATTACTTTTTATTTACAGGGATATGGATGTCATCAACGATGCTGCTAGAAACTTAGATACACAATAAATCTTCACAAATGCGTGAACCTTCTAGGGATGAATCATTTTCTCCAAATATAGAAGAAAACGCAAGTTCTTCATCGCCAACAACGCTTGATGATTTTCTGTTGAAACCAGACCATATTGATGAAACCCATATTCACGAAGGTCACAGAATTGTTGATATAAAATATTTGTTTTCAGAGATTTCAAATATAAAGCACGAACACACCAACTGCACATTTTCCGATTTAAAATTTGTGAAGGAACGACGAAATGGTTTTCTAAGCCAATATGTTTTCGAGTGCAAAATGTGCAAGAAAATAGAATATGCACATTCCGAAGACCCGAAACTGAAAGTGGCCGTAAATACTCCTGTCGTCGAAGGAGTAGTATGTACAGGAAATGGATATTCACAATGGAACGAAATTTGTGGGGAATTGAATATGCCAAATATGAATCTTTCAACTTACACGAACATAGAACAATGTTTAGCGCTAACACTTGAAGAGTGTGCCTTAGAAGAAATGATCGCAGCTGGTGAAGAAGAAAAAAGGCTAGCAATTTTAAATGGTAACCTAGACGAGGGAGGGTTCCCTTTGGTGACGGTAGTTGCAGATGGTTCTTGGGCAAAGAGATCATATAAAAGTGGATTTAGCTCCTCATCTGGTGCGGGATGCATAGTTGGACTGCGAACTAAAAAGGTTTTATTTCTGGGAGTGCGAAACTCGTATTGCTGCATATGTGCTTGAGCTACAAAACTACAAGTAGAAGCATCTGAGCACAGGTGCTTCAAAAACTGGCGTGTAAGTGCTAATGCCATGGAAGTCCTCATTATAGCAGAAAGGTTCTCGAGAAGCATTGAAATACATGGATTGAAATTCAATAAACTAATTGGAGATGGCGACTCCAGCATCATGAAAAAAAAATTGCTGCGAATGCCATATGGGCCCAACTTCATAGTACAAAAAAAGAGTGCAAAAATCACTTACTTCGCAATTATTGCAACAAAATAAAAACAGTTGGAAAAAAAACCAACAACGCTAAAGGCTTTGTACCACTTCACATAAGGAAAAAGGTTGAAGCAAACGTTTTACGAATGAGAAAAGCTATAGTTGGAGCAGTAAATTATAGAAAAGAGCAAGAAAACACGGCACAAAGTGATAAAGTAAAAAATCTGAAAATGGACATAAAAAATGCCGCAAACCATGTTTTTGGTGATCATCCAAAATGTTCGTCATACTAGTGCAAGTCGGTGAACTATACTAATGATCCAAATTTAGTAAGCGATCTTCAAGATTGTGGAACATGGACTGATATTCAACAATTATTGTCGTCTCTAATAGCAAATGCAGAAAGTCTTATTATTAAGTGACAAATAACACTGTGGAGCAATTCAACAACGTTATAGCCAAATTTATAGGCGGAAAAAGAGTAAATTTTACAAAAATGGGATTATGATCCAAAAATGGGATTATGAAACATCTTGCTTGGTATGCCAAGCAAGATGTTTAGGAGCAGTAACTTCGTGGAATAGTGAAATGGCAACCCATTCACGAATACAAAAAAAAATCCAAGGCCGCAGTCCTGTCAACTACATGAAGCATTTTATCGAAAGAAAACGACGTTCGAAGGACACAATACAGAGGTGTCGAAAAATAAAACTAAGATATAACGAAAACACGACAGAAAAGAGAAAAAAAGTTACAGGGCCTGATGAAAATTATGGTCAATTGGAATTAGAACCAGACATGCCACCTGAATTATTTGAAACGATAAAGAGGAATTTTTCAAAGAATTATCTCCATCGAATAAGGATGAACTCGAACGGAATACGGTGGGCCAAAGCAATAATAATTTGTGGACAATTGAAAGGCGTAAGAGGCTAACAGCTTCTAACTTTGGACAAATATGTAAGTTACGGACAAATATGTAAGTAACGACCAAAAACTTCAGTTGCGAGAGTATTAAACTCGTTACTGTACTCGCCATTTAAAGGAAATATGGCCACAAATTATGGGAAAGAAAATGAAAACCAAGCAATTGAGCAATTTACAAAAGAAACAAAATTAGAGGTATTCGCCTGTGGACTATTTATCGATGAAAACAAAAACTTTTTAGTGGCAAGTCCAGATGGCCTTACCGGCAAGGATTCTCCAATTGAAGTGAAATGCCCATATAGTATAGCAAATATGTCACCAGAAGAAGGAATTGAACAAAAAAAATTGATTACTGTAAAATTGAAGACAATGCTTTAACATTAAAACGGAATCACAATTACTTCTACCAAGTACAAGGCCAGTTACACATTACTCGTCGTACATACTGTTATTTTGTCGTGTGGAGTCCTAAAGGTTTGCTGTATGAAAAAATTGAAAGGGACGATTCAATCTGGCAAAAAATTGAACCACTGTTATGAAAACTTCTACCACCCATGCCTTTTACCAGAAATAATTGACGGTCGCATACCAAGAAATTTACCGGCGAGAGAAAGATCTAAATCATAAATTGTTTAAAATTCATTGTCTAGTTGTAAAAAATTTTGTACAATAAAGTGTTTACAAACAAAAAAAAATTCAATTAATCACTGAAGGCAATGTAAGCGACTCTCAACCGAAAATTTTTGAAACAGATTTTTTTAAAAACATAAACCCCACTTTGGAGGCACCGAGGAAAAATAATCGCTAAGGGACTTTGTTGGAGAAGTTGTTGGACATCATTGGAGAAGCTGTGTGGAGGGTATTTTTAGGATAAGGAAGGAAAGGAAGTTCTGGGTAGGGAAAAGGTAGGTAAAAGTATGAAATGATGGTGGAGAGTCCGGCTGTAGAGATCACAAGATCTCCCTCTTCCAGTTTCTCCCAATCCGGCCCGTCACGCAGTAAGTGGACAAAATTATCCGCCACCAAAACCCATGCAGACCTCACCCGTAAACCCGGGAACCCAGACTCAGTCACCAAACATAGCGGACCACTTGGGGGACCAAGCGGCGGGGGTGTTGGTTATCCAATAAATGGTTCCCGGGGCGATGGTACGTATAACGCCTCCCAAATTGAAAATTTAATATAGTACTTGACATAAAAAATTTTAATTTGGCTCAATTTTAGTATGAAAGCTCGATCAGTATTGGTATACCGCGATAAGTCACTAAACAGAAAAAAACGAATAAAAAATATCGATACTCGGGGAAGGACAATACTAGCCTACCGATAAAATTCGTTACATCACTACTTCGCTTTATATGTATTTGTCAAAACCCTCGTTCCCCGGCCCCCTCAGGGGAACTGAGCAAAAGGGACACCTGCACATCGGACCGAAAATACCTAAATAAAATCTTCGAAATCGATGTTTTGTATTCCCCATTTTTCTTCTCCAAAAGTGGACCGATTTTAATTTTTTTTTTAACTAACTGTATTAGAATAAAATATTCTATGTCGGTACGTTTTGTTTTTTTTTCAAAATACATTGTTTAGTTTGTATACTGAACGTTTTTTGACGGCGTTTAAATTAGGCAATTTTATTCATTTTTGGAAGGTCCTAACTTCTATAGAAAGTAAATTATCAAAAAAGCAAAACGTACCGACACGCTAGTGGTCGATATCTATATTATGTAAAAAAAAATTTGCTCTAGGGTCAAAAAAAAGAGAGATAAACGGGGAATACATTTGTATGGAAAAACGCCGCTAGTATTTCCTTTTAAGGTTTCCCAGAAACTTCTATGACGATGTTTTAAGTATACTAGTAAGTTCATTTTCCGATAGTTCCTTCAGCCAATATTTAATGTCCTTAATGTAGCTATTTTTTGTTTTAATTTGTTTGATACTAAGTGGGAGTTTGTTATATAACTTTACTGCTAAAAATTTAGAACCTCTTTGTCCAAATAAAGAGTTACACTTTGGTATATCAAGTATGCCCAGTGGCGGCGTAAGGTAGTTTGACACCCGGGGCGGTTTTGCATTAAGCACTCCTACTTAAAATAAAACACCAAATACTAAGCACGCTTACGAGATTTTATTTTACTAAAATATTCCATCACATTATCAAGATTGATATATCCCTGTCTCTTTCAATTAATAAAATCGAAAGATTGGTTAGTTGCGCTTGGCTCATTGTGAACCTTACGTAAGATTGTATTAATTTTAACTTTGAAAAACTTCTTTCACATGAAGCCACCGAAACACAAATTGTTAAAAAAAAATCTAAGACAGCGCTAAACTTGGAACAGACTCATAATAGCCGCATTTTACAATGAATCTGAGAAGCTTTAATGTGGTCCATTGAATCGTTTCTTGGGCAGAAATGTTGGCGGCTTCCAAATGGCGAGACAATCGTAAAATCTCCAACACGACGTCCTCTGATGAAAATTCATTGTAAATTTTTAACAGATTTGGAACCATTCCACAAAGAGCTTCTTCTGGTGATCTTACCAAGGTTTTAAACTGAATAGCACTAAATGTAACCAGAATAAAATCCATTGCCCTGTAACGATGGTCTAGTTCAGTGGTTCTTAACCTGGGTTCGGTGAGCCTATCTCAGGGGTTCGGTAGAAGGCAAGACACACCCCGAAAAAAATTCGAAAAATATTGTCACTATCCCATCCCGCCCCATCCTATCTCATTGCGCCTCTTTACACGTTCCGCCCGCGCAATCAGCGGCGCTGTTCACAGTAGGTACGATTTATTATTATTCACTGGAGTGCCACGATGGACATTTTGCGCTCGATGTTACGCGCGGTATAAGATCAGACCAAAAGCAGCATGAATTCTGTCTTTTAGGAAATTAGAAAATATATTCGAAAAACTAATGAAAATATAGTCTCGATGTGTTTCAAAATATGATATTAGTATGCAAGCAGCTAGGTACAAGAGTAGTTAGTTATTGACTGATACGTCTGTATAGAGGGAGATTTTGTGCGCATTCTTTAGCTGTACGAGTGAGTTGTCGTTGTCACCCCCTTGGTGCTTGGCACCCGGGGAGGACCGCCCCCTCCGCCCCCCCTTACGCCACTGAGTATGCCTGTTTGTTTGGCTCTGGTTTTATGAGCATGTGAGGGGGGGAGGGTGGCGGTCCGCCCCGGGTGCCACCCGACAAGGGGGTGACACTCGACCGTGGAAAAAAAGATTACGAAGGATATTGTCACCAAGTATTGTATACATGAACACGGTCTGATATTTTCGTTCATATGTTCCCCGTGGAGTGCCCCGAATTTTGGGTCTAGGTCTTTTTATAGGCAAACATAACCTATATTTATGGAGAAATCTGAAATTCTCTAGCCACCCCCCCCCCTTCTCTCTCAGGATGAACCAATTTTATGAAGTCGAAATTAGCGTTAACAATTTTTTCTTAAGTCAACTCCGACCCGGGTGCCATCCGCCCTGTTGTAGAGCCAAGAGTGATGATGATGACGAATAATAAGTGTTATATTTGGCCAATGGGGGAAAATTGAACAATATAGAAGTTATACAGAATAGAGATGTTTAAAGGGGAAAGCCAAATACGCAAGGGTTAATCAAATCAGAAAGGAGCTAAATTGGATTCCAATAAAAAAGAGACTGCTATTTAATGTGCACAAAGTTATGAAAAACCAAATGCCAAAATACTTTAACAATCGATGAAATTGTTTTTTAATAGAGATGTACATAATTATGAAACAAAAAATATAAATACAGTTAGATTGCTACATATGAAAAATCAAAATCACAGAACTGCATAATATATAGAGGACTAAAGATGCATGATGAAATGACTGAAAGTATGAAGAAAGAATGAATGTATTTAAAAAGAAATGTTATGCTTACTGAAAAAATATTTAAATTTATCAAATGAAATGTTACATTGTGCTTATTATTTTATATTCGAATGTAGTATAAACTAACTCAATATGACCTTAAAGATAATCATACGTCTTAGAGACGTACTGAAGTTTAAACGTGAATATTTGACACATTATCATACTTACATAGTTTAAAGCTAGTTTAGGGTTTATAATTAGTTTAGGGTTTTGTACTTTAAATAACATCAAAATAATTATAAAAAAATACATTCCGATTAAAAAAATAACAAAGTTCTGTAAACCTCTTACAAACCAACTATTAAGTCCCTTTTTAAATGATAAATAATGTTTCATTTTATGTCTAAATCGTATTTTTTATATGCTATGAATGTTTAAAAGTTTAAATGCTAATAATATATTATTTGTATATATATATTTTTTTTCGCTAAATCTAATATATAAAATTCTCGTGTCACGGTGTTTGTTACCATACTCCTCCGAAACGGCTGGACCAATTTTGATGAAATTTTGTGTGCTTATCTGGTAGGTCTGAGAATCGACCAACATCTATTTTTCATACCCCTAAAAGTAAAGGGTGTTCCACTCCGAAGAAAATTATTTTCCCCATACATTTTGTATGGAACGAATTCTCCTATTTTGAAAGAACTGCAGTAATATTGTAAGGGGTATAATATTGAACTGTGAACCGGGGGCGGGGGGGGGGGAGGGGGACGGGGGGAGGGGAGAGGGTGGTGGGGGGACGGGGGAGAGGGGAGGGGGGAGGGGGGAAAGGAACTCAGGAAGGGGGGTTAGCGGGACGGGGGAAGGGGAAAAGTGGAGTGGAGAGAGGGAGAGGGAACGCGAGAGGGGAAAGGATACGCAGGGAGAAACAATTTAGATCAATTCAGCTAATAAGTTGACAACAGTTTTTGATTCTGAGGCGGTACGAAATTCGCCGGATCAGCTAGTAACATTTATAAATACCAACAAGTCTGAAAGTTACACAAAAGGTCCTAGAGACGCACTGAAGTTTAAAATTGGATATTATTATCGTACTTACACAGTTTAAAGGTAGTTGAATAATTGGTTTAGAATTTTGTACTTTAAATAACAAAATTCTGTAAAACACTTACTACAAAATATTAAGTATTTTTTTAAATTAACAATAATATTTCATTTTATGTCTAAATCGTATTATTTTTATGTGTTAAGTACGTTTAAATGTTAATCAGTCGTTATTAAATTAAATATATAAATTTTTAATATATTTTTTTTATAATTATTTCGCTAAATCACATTTATTCGAACAAGTATGAAAGTTACACAAAAGGTTATCATACGCCTCTCAGGCGTATGTATTTCACCTTAATTATTGTGCTTACCGTGGTGACAGAGCCGCCCCGCGAAAGCTCTTCTCGGCAATTGAGCTTTAAATTTATAATTTTGGCAACACCGGCAAAAGAGCGTTTAACCAGCCAGCGAAAGAAAATCCACATTTCGTCGAAAGTTGTTCTTACGATCGTGCGGGGCGGTTACAATGAGAAAGATTAATTATTCTCCGTACCAGCTTTTGTAAATTTTAACTCAATATTGAATTTATTTCAATTCAATTAGCTTTAATTTATACCTGCATCCAAAAATGCTGAAAGGCGTGATGATAAAACTATTAAAATAATGTACTTTTTGTAGTTATTTTTTTGTTGTAAGTATTTATCATTTTTCAATAATGTCTACATTTAATAAGAATGTTAAAAAAATCTGAAATATTTTAGTTTGTAAGTGCGCAAATAAATACACAAATGGACCAATTTTCGCCAAGAAACACATGTATAGTTTGGCAAGAAAGTGTAGAAATTAAATAAACTGGAACTAAACGTGTTCATTACTATGGCAGCACCGAATTATATGACGTTTCCTATAGCTGTCATGTTATCGGATATTACGGTTGATTTATTGTCTTAAATCTGAGAAGAAGATCGCTGATTTGATAATATTTTTATTCATTGTTTGCCTGAATTTAATTAAAATGAATAAACCATTAAATAGTGATGCAAGAGGGGTTATATTCTGCGTTTTTCAATGCTGCCTAGCCGAGTATCACGCGAACAAGCTTCTGTTTAATTAGAAGATGTTTACAAACGAACTGCAGAAATGACTGGTACGTAGTATAGTTTGTTTAATAAATTTCATTAGTATTACAAGATTTATGCCAATTTTCGAGCGATAATAACCATTACAATCTGAATTGAGGTTATGTTAAAAAAATCCGATTTTGACATTTCAATTTGACAGTTAATATGCCGCCACAGGAAAAAGGGAATAACTCAATACAAAAAAATAATATGCAACTACTCGTAGAAAAATTACCTTTTTCTCGTTTTCTCTTTCTTTCTTTCCAAGTGAATATTATCTAGTGTGTGTTTTTAAAACTACCTTCTATAATAATAATTTTAATGATTTTTCACACACAGGTAAATCTGAATCAACGGTAAGACGAATCGCCAAGGAAGGGGAAAAGGCAGATGGAAAATTTGAAACACCGGGAAAACGGAAAATGGGCATTACAATAATAATATGTAATAGCATAAGTGCTGATGATTGGAAAAATTGTTTCAAACAGGTGATGAAAATTGAGGCAGAATATTATGCACGAGGCAGTACTATATATGATGATATCGATGAACTGCGTTTAGATGAAGATAAAGATACGGAAGAAGAAGAATCACACGAAGTCGAAGACAATAATTACTTGTCGGCTGTTGAATTAATAAACTTAAATTTTTAAGTACCTACGTTTTTATATCGAAATAAACACGCACTTAAAACTTGTTTTGTTTTATTTTACTTCTATTAAATTACATTTTTTGTGCAAAATTTTTGAAAATACAAATACGCTATGAAATATGCATTTTGGCAGAAGTGTTTTTTAAAACATACATTCATTGTCTTATGAGCCATCTTGGTGTTGCCATTTAAAACTAGAAAACGATCGCAGCGCCATCATTTATTTTCTACACTTAATTGCCAAACTGTAGGTACATATTTTTAAATGATTTTATTGAAACTAAAATTAAAATTCTAAAACATACGTTTGCTAGATAATGTATTGATTTATTATAACAAATTTATTTTAAATTTAACAAATCTGCGAACGACCTAACGAATAACCTTATTATACTAAAAATTTAAAAAAAATTCTCAAAATTTATTACTTGCGAATGCTAGATAAAAGAACAATCTTTCGAAATCCATTTATAATTTTTTGTGGAAAAGAGTCAATACGTCTAAAATCTGATTTGAAAATGACATATTTCTGGTTTTCTCTGGTAATGCCCTCTTAAATTTATAATTTGTAGCATTTATATTAATATGGATTAGCATTACACCACTTTTTAGATGTAAATAATGAAAGAGAAATCATTTTATTTTATTTCGATTTTCTTTTGTTTGTTTTTTCAATTTGAATTCTACATAGATGCAAACAACGAGTAATTAAGTAAAAAATAATGTGTTTTGATTTGTTTTTGTTGCTCGTAGGTATATTGATCAAGAAGAAACTTTTACCGTTATTTTCGAAAAATACGTTCAGTACGTACACAGATACTATCATCATTTAAAATACAGTCGGTTGTTTGCGGGTGGAAAAATGTAATAAGCAGTAATTGTTGAATGAAACACTAGTATGTATTGAATTATTCGGCGGGCAGGAGGTAAGCCGGCGTAGCTCAGTGGATAAGAGCAGTTGACCGGAAATTAGAAGGACGCGGGTTCGAGTCCCGGCGGCGGGATGTATCTTTTCTCGGGAGATTTTTTCAATGTAGATGAGTGTTTCAGGCTAATAATAAATTATTACTTATAATAATTGTTACCCTTTGTGCTATCACGTAAAAATCTTGTCCTAAACATTAGTTAATCAATTAAAAATAATAATTTATATTTGACGAATTAAAGTATTTCAGCAAAAAATGTAGATATAATTTGTCTCAACGCCACCTAGTAGTTTGAACAAATCTGGGGTTTATAAATTAATTTGTAATGATTGTAACTTTTTTTATATTGGAAAAACTTCTAGAAATTTTAACATTAGAGTTAAGGAACATATAGGATGATAAATAATAATAAATAATAATAATTATTCTGAATTTGCCAACCATATTTTGGAAACAAGTAATTCTTTTGATATCAATACGGGTCTTAAAATTTTACATACTAACACTAAGGGCATACAATTGGATAATTTAGAAATTTTAGAAATTAGAAAAAGCATTAATTGTAAATTAAATATTATAAATAACCGAACATTTTTTTAAAATAGCCATCTTTTAAATTTATTTTCTTATTAATACTTTCAACTAATTATAGTTAATGATTTTTTGATTTATACTAATTATTTTAATTATTTGTTGTTAAAAGTTTTTTATTATCTAAATGCAATTTTATTTTTCCTTAAATAATTTTTATATTTAATTTTGTATAACTATTTTTATGATTTGTAAGTAATTAATCACATCTACTTTTTAATATTTTGTCTATGTTATAGTTTATTCTAATTTGTCTATACTTGTTTGTCATTTATTTTTCTTTATATTAACATATCCTGATGAAGATAACATTGTTATCGAAACATGTAGATATTGTTTATAATATATTGGTTTAAACAAAGTGATATGTTATTCATTATATAAAATAAAGTTAGTTGTTTACAGGTGGAAAAATGTAATTAGCAGTAATTGTTGAATGAAACGCTAGTATATATTGAATTATTTGGCGAGCAGGAGATAATCCGACGTAGCTCAGTGGATAAGAGCAGTTGACCGGAATTCAGAAGGGCGCGGGTTCGAGTCCCGTTGGCGGTATGTATATTTTCTCGGGAGATTTTTTCAATGTAGATGAGTGTTTCATGCTAATAATTATTACTTATAATAATAGATATTTAAGTTTCGTAAAAAATACACGGAACAAGAAACAAGTACAACTATTGTGTCTTCCTCCAACGTCTGCTTCTGCTCATCAACATTTGTATCGAGTCAACTACCAAGTTCAGGTATGGCTAGGCATCTAGGCAATCCAACTGAACCCAGAAGACTGAGGTTAGAATTAATAGATAGTATTTTAAAACCGATTCAAACTTTCCTCCCACCTGCTCCGGAAAAACTCCTTAACAATATTTTTTGCAATAGGCCACTTGCATGGATTTCATAACGACTTGGAAAAAATCATATGGATAGATCTTTTTACTAAGATTACGAAAATGTTAGCAAAAATTGTTAGATATGTACAGTTTTTTTTTATTTTTAAATAAATAAATCCATTATTTGGGCTCGTGACGTCACTATATGAATATGTCCCATCTCCGAAAATGTTCCTATTAATTTTGTAAAATTCCACACTGATTTATTTTTTTATATGGCATCACTTTGATTTCAGGCGAATTTTTGAATTCGTTCACTAGATTTATTGTTTGTTCTCTGCGAACTTATCATTTGGTTCGACTTTTTTACAGATGTTCTGAAGAGAACCCCGTACATTAATGATGTACGGGGTTCTCTTCAGAACGTGAAGATGATGTCGGTACGTGTTTTAGAGGTATAATGATTATGGTACTGATTTTAACAAAATAAAATTTTATAATATTCTTATTACTATTATAATTTACAAGTACAAGTATATTACATTGAATTTAGTAATATAGACGCTCTACATTATAATGATTTATGATCAATAAGATGGATCATTGGTATGCCTCGTTATTCTCATGTGTCATTCGTGTGGAAAAAGTTCTTTTTTTTTTAAATGATTTTCGGCTATGTAATTATCGTTTTTCCACACCTATAAAATTATGTCCCGTCTTTCCGGTTTACAAAAAATGGTCTGATTTTTCGGATTGAAATTTTCAAAAAATCCCCAGGGTTTCAAAAATACGATTAAAAAAAAAACAGAATGTCTTAGAATATTTGCCTAAACCGGAATTTTTTTTTTTAAAATGTGATGCAAGTGGACTATTGCGAAAAAGGTTGTAGTACTATTTAATGTGGCTGTAAAAAAGTAGGGTTACTTTGTTCACCTGCGTGTACTAATTGTTAAGCCCAGTCTTGCTCGAATGTTGAACTGAGTACAACAGACGAGGATTCACGTGATGTCATGAAGAGACAGCTGATTCATCTTCATTTGAACAATTTATAAACATCCAGCAAGTAGGAGAAGAAGAAATCGAAGAAGACATGACTGTAGAAGTCGAATTTGAAGAGTAAGAATCAGATTAAGATATCAATAATAAATATTACGATCAATAATCAACATAAATATAAATGCAGTAAATAGAACATTATCCCATGAAAAATTATCATAACCGATGGTGGATTATGCCTACCAGGGAAACCACGTTAAAAAAATGCGCCAAGTACACTACCTCACAGGTGTGGAAATGTGCGCATATTACGAGATATAGAATGTAACTCCTTCAACTTTTAGAATCGCTGTATCTCAGAAACGGTGATTCTTAGAAAAAAATGTGAAAACAATTTTTGTAGATAATTTTATGATCTATAATTTTTACCTTCAAAATTTTTTGATATAACTTACCGTTAACGAGAAAAAAAACGAAAATGTTGACCATTGACCTTGAATAACGTTTTTAGCACACATGGTATGGAAGGGGACTTTGGTATTTTATTTGTATCTAATGGTTGGTGTACCTAAGGTCTCTACCAAATTTCAGCTCTGTGCGAATTTTTCTATTTGAAATTTTTATATTGACCGTACTATATGTATGTTATACTGTCGTTATAATAGACTCCAGATACTAATATCTACAGCCTGTATGTCGGACGAATATCTACAGCTCATATGTTGAACTAATAACTACGAACTTCAGAGTGTTGACTAATATCTACAGAGTATAGGTTGAAATAATATCTACAGAGCGTAGGTTTGACTAATCAGCTAAATGTGTCCAATAGTCCGATATTAGGGATTTTTACATACATACTTTCATAAATTAAGTTTTTTAAACTGCATACGCAATATTACGTTATTCCAATATGCTATACATAATTGCAAATTCAAACTCTCCCAGTGCTGTAGATATTCGTCAACACTTTGGTTCTCATAGATATTAATCAACAGTTTGAGCTGTAGATATTCGTCAACACTTTGATTCTCATAGATATTAGTTCGATTTTTTCAGTTTTTGGAATTCCTGTAGATATTAGTAGACGCCTCCAGAAGATATTACAACCTGAGAACGAGAAGAGCCGACCCCAACAGCCTACCTAGGCAATGAGTTGGGACAGCGCAAAGGAAGAAGATTAGTAGACGCCTCCGTTATAATCTAATATATAAAATTCTCGTGTCACGGTGATTGTTACCATACTCCTCCGAAACGGCTGGACCAATTTTGATGAAATTTTGTGTGCTTATCTGGTAGGTCTGAGAATCGACCAACATCTATTTTTCATACCCCTAAAAGTAAAGGGTGTTCCACTCCGAAGAAAATTATTTTCCCCATACATTTTGTATGGAACGAGTTCTCCTATTTTGAAAGAACTGCAGCAATATTGTAAGGGGTTGTAAGGGGTATAATATTGAACTGTGAACCGGTGGAAGGGGGAGTGGGGAGGGGGGTGGGGGGGGAGGGGGGAGGGGGGAAAGGAACTCAGGAAGGGGGGTTAGCGGGACGGGGGAAGGGGAGAAGGGGAGAAGTGGAGTGGGGAGAGGGAGAGGGAACGCGAGAGGGGAAAGGATACGCAGGGAGAAATACCCGCCTCGGAACAGACTTAGTCTAGTGAGGCGGGCTACTAACTTGTTTGTATATGATTATTGTTACAATAAACGCCCGGGTTGCCGGCATTAAAAAAAAAAATTTTGATCAAGGTATGGTATACGCAGGGAGAAACAATTTAGATCAATTCAGCTAATAAGTTGACAACAGTTTTTGATTCTGAGGCTGTACGAAGTTCGCCGGATCAGTTAGTATACATATAGTATTCGATATGTAAAAGCCCAATAGGGCGTCAATAAATAAATAAATTAAGTAGGGCCGCTTATGACCACTTGCGAAGTAATTTAATTACTCTAATATTTGCTATCGAATAATATAGACCTGAAACTGAGAATACTCCTCATCAAGACCTATGTATGGAGTATCTTGATGTACGGCTGCGAAACATGGTGCCTATCCGAAAGAGATAAACGGAGACTAGAGGCTTTTGAGATGTGGTCCTATAGAAGACTACTAGGAATTTCCTGGAGAGACCACATCACAAATGAGGAGGTTCTTCAAAGAATCGAAGGAGGAAGGCACCTGCTCAGGACCTTGTCCGAAAGGCGCGCAAGATGGATCGGCCATGCAATAAGGCAAGAAGGCCTCTTGCATGCCATAATGGAGGGTATGACCGAGGGGACAAACGCTAGGGGACGCCCACGCCGAGAGTACCTGGAGGACCTGCTGGTGGACGTGCGCTGCTTATCATATGCAGACTTCAAAAGAGCCGCACAAGACAGGGAAGAGTGGAAGAAACGAATAGATGAAATTGCTGCAAACCAATCCCAGGATTGAAACCAGAGAGAGAGAATATTTGCAACTTTTATAATATACTTAAGTGTCTCATAAAAATTTATGATTTTGGAGTTGAGTCTTTCAGGAGTTGAGAGAATAGATAAGGCACTCGAGGCAAGTGGGCAATTCAAAGATATAACATAAAGCTGAATGAACGTACCTTTTATATCCGATCTAAAGTCTAATGCTCCAACGCTTGTTGTTTTTAGATGAAGCCATACTAAATAATGCAAAATCATACAAAATCATATGTTTTTGTTTTGAAAATTGGATCGCTTAGAAGTACAGGGTTTTCCATTAAGAGGTGTTATTTTGATATTCAAAGACAAATGCCATTTTTTAATATAAATGATCGGATGTTTATTTCATTATAAAGAGGAAGGTATGCCGTTAATAGTGGAAAATAACATCAGGCAAATGACCACCACGACCACGCTTACAGGACCATATCCTTTTCATGAAATTTTCCATAACCAAATCGCAAAGTGGCTGCCCTATGTCCTCGATAGCCTCACGAATTCCATCTTTGAGGTCTTGAATCGACGCTGGGCTGTTGGCGTAGATCTTTTCTTTCACGTGGCCCCAAAGGAAGAAGTCGCAAGTGTTAAATCACAAGATTTCGGTGGCCAATTGTGATCACCTCTTCGAGAGATAACAAAAACTTTTCGGAAACTTTTCCCGTAAAAGATCAATTGTTTCGTTGCTTGTGTGGCACGTAGCGCGTATTGTTGAAAATAAACGTTGTTCAGATCAATACCATCCAATTCCGGCCATAAAAAATCATCAAATCTCTCGATAGCGCAATCCATTCACCGTAACTGTTGCTCCAGCCTTAATTTAATAATTTCAATGCGTTGTTGAAGCGTGTATCTTTCCTTTTTTATTAATGGCGTAGTTTCTACTTGTCAAATGTCAAAAAATGACAGCTTCAAAAGTGATATCTACCGAAATAGCGGGCTATTAAAAATAACACCTCTTATTGGAAAACCCTGTATTATAGATGCTTCAATTAAATACTGCGTGAACAACATACGTTGGCCCTTTTTTATATTAACTCCACACAGGAGGAAAATAACTTCCCTCAGGGCCTATGTCATCTTTGGAGATGCTGTGTGGAGGGTCTTTTTGAGGAAAGGAAGGAGTGAACACGGGTCTTGAAGAGACCTATGTTGTAGGAGGGAGGAAACACAGAGGCCGGCAAATCGTTCCACAGCCGAGCCGTTGAACTCAAGAACGAGTCATAGAAACGACCCGTTCTCATGTGACTAATGTCAACCGTGTACAAATGTTGGGCGCGTGTTTGGCGTGTTTTCCGTCTATGTACCGGTGCCGAGGGGATCAATGACGCTAGTTTCTCGGAGCATCTTCCATTGTAATACCGGTAGAACAAGGACAGCATTCCCACCTGACGCCTGTACTCTAAAGATTGCAATCCGTCTGTTAAGATGGGAGAATCTATCAAACGGACCGCCCGTTTCTGCACAGAGTCAAGGTTTTTTTTTAGGTATTTTGGAGCTCCAGACCAGAGGTGGCTGCCAAATTCAACCGTGGGGCGCACTTGCGATTTGTACAGGGTTAGCAGTTGTGTACTATTAAAGTATCCGCGGGCCCTGTACAGTACGCCCAGTTTCTGAGGGTGACCGGACAACTCAGAATGAAACCAACTCAGAAGCACCTCAGAAAGGTCATTAAGAGTGGTGATACAAAAATAAGAAAAATTGGTTAAATAGGTTAAGTTAAGTAAGGGTTACCGGCTATTTTAAAATTATTTTTTCATAGCTTTTAATTACCTTTCTGAGGTGTTTCTGAGTTGGTTTCATTCTGAGTTCGCAAGGAACCGTTTCTGAGAGGCTAACTTAACTCCGGTTTCGATGAGCTGGTCACTTACGCGAAAATGCATTTTTTTTGTGAACTTCGGGCGTAAATTTCATTTTTTTGCGATTATTATTTAAAAAATTGGATTTGCTACATTAAACAATAAAACCATTGTAATAATTAACCAATAAAATCGTTGAAGTAAGGCACCCATTTAACAATCACCCAATAACTAGGTTGCTACGTATCAATTCAAATTGAATTTTGAATTCCTAATTGAAATTTTTCTACGAGCAAGTAGAATCCAGCTTTTTTCGTTTGTTGCCCAAAAGATAGAAGGAACAATTGGATTTGAGTTCAGTTCCAAGCTAGCGGCCGGAGAATCCAGGAGTCTGTCTAGAGTTACACCAAGCATGTCGATGGAGGTCCTGTTCGGAAGATTGCTTCCGTTGAAGGAGACCTTAAAAATATCGGTTAGTTAGAAAGTCTTTTAATAAGCATACAAAAAATAAAGTATTAGGTCTATAAAAAACACTTTCAAGTCCAAACTCTCCTTTTTATAAACCCCTTTTCGGATATGGTGTAATGGTTTTAAAAATATGAGAGTGTATAATACTACATAAAATAATAAGTACAACTGAATATTTATAGTTAAAAATAAAAGAGTTGAGTCAAATTATATTATTATATGTATAAATAAAATAGAACATGAGATTCTAATAAAATAATATTATAATTCTTCAGGGTCGTGTTTAATCCTTAGAAGAAGAAACTAAATAGTTAAAATCTAATAAATGAATTGATAGTTTGTTATGATTTAAAAATGATCTCAAGATGTTAAAATTACTAAAGGGGGCCAGTTCAAGTAGAACAAAATTAAAATGGTAAGTCAATAAACTCAAACTAACAGAAGTTATAAACTCACAGTAATTACGATTCACCGAAGTATGTGCCTTCTCCACGTTGAGACAGACTCCTGGATTCTCCGGCCGCTAGCTTGGAACTGAACTCAAATCCAATTGTTCCTTCTATCTTTTGGGCAACAAACGAAAAAAGCTGGATTCGACTTGCTCGTAGAAAAATTTCAATTAGGAATTCAAAATTCAATTTGAATTGATACGTAGCAACCTAGTTATTGGGTGATTGTTAAATGGGTGCTTACTTCAACGATTTTATTGGTTAATTATTACAATGGTTTTATTGTTTAATGTAGCAAATCCAATTTTTTTAATAATAATCGCAAAAAAATGACATTTACGCCCGAAGTTCACAAAAAAAATGCATTTTCGCGTTGTTATTTTACAATACGGCCGGGAGTAGACGAATTTGAATTTTCGAAGTGAACTCTATGCCGTTCACCGAAGGACTACATAACTTGTCACGCCCGTTTTTTTATCAGTTCACCCCCGGACGGAGCGGGGAACGGACGTTAGGCTCCGCGTCGCTTTGTTCCGTGAAATCAATTTTAAAATTCTGTTTAATTACAATAAACAATGCGTAAAAATATGGTTAATGTTTTTTACAGGCCTTTACGAAATCAATCTGTAAAAAAAGCTCAACCTTTGCAAAAGCTTTTTCTCAAGTATTTTTAAACTCCTCCCATAAAAGGGCGTGAAATCCGATTTCGATTTTTTCCTACTATTGGATCGCCTTAAACAGAACAGCAGCATTTTCAAGGTCAAAACGGGCTGCTAGGACAAAAGTGCATCTTATCTCCATTTATTGGACGCTTTCATATTTACCATGATGATTCACGATTACGATATCGTGACGGCATAAAAAGGTAATAAAATACGTACGTCGCTTATCACAGTTTACTGCAGCTCTTTCAAAAGATGAGATACACAATGAACGTGGGTCTGTTTCCTACAAAGGAAAAAAGTAATCATTTTCTTGCATCTCTATCACACACCGGACCGTAACCTTTCCGTAGACCTCACTTATAGGCACTACTAGCCATGACAATAATTTTGAAAGTATTGAATATAGTTACAAAGATAATATTGGAGTGTGAGTGAATTCCAAAAATTCAAAAACGTCAAATGTCAATGCGCTGAGGGTTTTGCTTTTGTTGTTAAACATATAATGCTGCCGCTCTTTCTGACACACTAAATGACAACAGCCGAAAACGAGACAATGGTGAACGTATGTCTGCACCTCCCCAAAGGACACATACAATCATTTTCATACATCTTTCCACACGTATTTTTTTTTACATGAGCTCCACACAAGAAAATAATTTTCCTCAGGGCCTATGTCATCTTTGGGGATGCTGTGTGTAGGGTTTTTTTAAAGGAAAGGAAGGAGGGGAGAGTTCTGGGTAGGAAGAGGGTTTAAGGTGTGGGTAGGAATCCACATTCGCCTCCAAGATCTAGATAAACCTCACCCCATGAACCCTGGGCGCCCCTGCTAAATTACTAAGCGTAGCGAACCACTTGGGGTGACCTCTGGCAGAGTTGTTGGTTATCCAATAAAGGTTCCCGGGGCGGCGGTACCCATTTCCGCCTCCTAAATTGAATAAAGAAAATGAAACACAATTTCCGTAGCAAAAAAGTAGTACTTCGGAGGAAACAGTCAAATGTATATTGTGTTTCTCATCATTATTTAATGTGTAAGATCCCAAATATGTTTACTTTTTAAATTTAAAGACTGCTATTGTATAAATCGTTCATTCCTTCATTCTCTCTCATTTCTTAGTTTCTATATCTTTAAGTCTACTATTGTATATAAATCGTTCATTCCTTCATTCTCTCTCATTTCTTAGTTTCTATATCTTTTAAGTCTACTATTGTATAAATCGTTCAATCTTTCAATCTCTCATTTCTTAGTTTCTATATCTTTAAGTCTACTATTGTATAAATCGTTTATTCCTTCATTCTCTCTCATTTCTTAGTTTCTATATCTTAAATTCTACTATTGTATAAATCGTTCATTCCTTCATTCCTGCATTCTCTCTCATTTCTTAGTTTCTGTATCTTTAAGTCTACTATTGTATAAATCGTTCATTCCTTCATTCCTGCATTCTCTCTCATTTCTTAGTTTCTGTATCTTTAAGTCTACTATTGTATAAATCGTTCATTCCTTCATTCTCTCTCATTTCTTAGTTTCTATATCTTTAAGTCTACTATTGTATAAATCGTTCATTCCTTCATTCTCTCTCATTTCTTAGTTTCTATATCTTTAAGTCTACTATTGTATAAATCGTTCATTCCTTCATTCTCTCTCATTTCTTAGTTTCTATATCTTTAAGTCTACTATCGTATAAATCTTGCGTTCTTTCTTATATATAATTTACTTACTAATTACAATAATTTTAGTTACTAACTTACATGATTCATTAATTTATAATGATTTTTTAAGTTATATTACGTTTTTTTAAACTTATCATGATTTTATTTTTAAATTTATACATGATTTTCTAACCTTACTTATTATTTACAATAGCCGTTATTACTAACTTACACAATCTTTTAATTTACCAATTGAGCTAGAATTCCCTCACCAAACACAAGAGCATTTCTCTATGTAGTGAGGAAAGGCAATGTTTTGTTTCTTTGTTAAAACGCCCTCACCTTGAATATGCTAGTGTCATTTGGTCTCCTTTCTATGCTGTCCACATTTGTCACATCGAATCCGTACAACATCGTTTCCTAAGAGGAATTGCTTAAGGTTGGATCTTGAAAGAGGCAAGTACTCATATGATGAAATTGAACACATTTTAAACATTTCTTCTTTAGAAAAACGTAGAAAGGGCTCTGATCTAATTTGCATATTTAAAATTATCAACAGTATTACTGATACACCTTCTTTGTTACAACTCATCCAGTTTAACATCCCTTCCCGTAGACTTAATCGTATAAGAATTGCATTATTTCATTATTGCATTATACATGTAATACGTGAAAGAGTTACCGAATGAAAAGATTGTCCTAAGCCCAAATAAGCTGGGATCATTTTTTTATTTATTTATTAATCTTAAAATTGTTCAACTTCCTGTGGTCTAATAAAATATACTTTAATACAGATATGAAATTAGATTTTCACGGCCAAAAATAATATCGTTATTTGTTTTCGGGGCTTTATGCCGTGTTGCGCTATCTCCTTCTTTAGCAAACGTTTCTAATTTAAAACATTTTAATTAACACTTTAATGCACAGATTTTTTATGTTTTTATTTTAATATGCTTAATTTATGTATCCTACCTATGCTAATATTATAAAGAGGAAAGATTTGATTGTTTGTTTGTTTGTATTGAATAGGCTCCGAAACTACTGAACCGAATTGAAAAATTCTTTCACTGTTCGGAACCTACACTAACCACGGGTGACATAGGCTATAATTTATAAAGCTAGCTAGGAAGGGGACGCGGGAGGGGAACGGGGACTCAAGGGAAAGGTTATTCAGGGAAAAACAAAGTATCTGGCATTGACACGCATGCCGTGGACCAGCTAGTAATATTATAAAGGCGAAAGTTTGCATTGATGTATGGATGAATGGTTGTATGAATGTATGGATGTATGGATGTATGGATGTATGGATGTATGGATGTATGGATGTATGGATGTATGGATGTGTGGATGTGTGGATGTATGGATGTATGGATGTATGGATGTATGGATGTATGGAAATATGGATGTATGGATGTATGGATGTGTGGACGTATGGATGTATAGATGTGTGGATGTATGGATATATGTTTGTTACTCTTTCACGCAAGAAATACTGAATGGACTTTAAAAATTCTTTCACTTCTAGAAAGCTCATTATTTGCAAGTAATATAGGCCGTATATATTGGTAAGCTCTGGCGTTATGAAATTATTTATTATGCGTTTATTGTCCGGACGAAAAACAAAGCTTTGCTTGGTAACTGTAAATAATTATTTGACGTGCGCTGTCATTTTGTTATTTGTTTAGGTTACTATGGAGAACCCTTTGATAGTTTAAATTCAAGTATGTATAAAATACTGATCTGTACTAATATTATAAACGTGAAACTGCACGTGTTTGATTGTTACGCTTTAATAGGTGGCACGCGAGCTGTTTGAAAAATGAATGTAACGGGTATGATATATTATGTTTTTTCAAAAGACGTTTTATCTAAGTATTGAAAAAGGTAATAGTTTTTTAATATTATCGCTATTTAACTGCTCTTCTGTTTCTGTAAGTAAATACACAGCTCCTACGTTGAAATTGAATATTGTGCGTAGAATAGACTAGATTGAAACGTTGCTTAAAATGACTTTAGGCGTGAGATACGATTTTATATTTTCACGACCAAAAGTATTTTCGATATTTATTTTCTGGGTGTTTTTTTTTTTTTTTTTTTTTTTTTTTTTTTTTTTTTTTTTTTTTTTTTTTTTTTTTTTTTTTTTTTTTTTTTTTTACAGTGAATACCGCACAAGAATCTCAACTGCTCCCGTCTGGAGCCAGTGAGACTATGGCATCCCCAATTGGGGTATGTTGTGAGGCTGAAGGTAGTGGGGAGGGGAAGGAGATGGGGAAGAGGAAGGTTGGGAAGTACCTGGCTATTCAGATCTGGTCACTAAACACGGCTAAAGCCATTATCAAGCAACGTTTCAATTCTGAATGGTGGTCTTACACCAGGGCGATACTAATAGTATCTTCCACTCTGGAACATGCCGCAAATATACTATATATTATTTTTAAATGAATTAATTGTGAAATAACACAAATTAATCAAATAAAATTTATTTGCGCATGCCGGGTTCGAACCCGCGACCTCCGGAATGTGAGTCAAGAGTCTTAGCCACTGGACTACGGAGTGTTATGCCGTGTTGCCATTTTGATGGACACTGTAACGCTGGCCGAAAGGGTGGCTAAAGAAGGAGGTAGCGTAACACGGCATAACACCCCAAAAATAAAAAAAAATACTTTAACCGTGTTTGATGATTAGATCTGAATAGCCAGGTACTTCACAGTACTTCTCTTCCCATCTTCTTTCCCTCCCCATTCCTTTCGCCTCACAACATACTCCAATCATGGATGCCGTAATCAAACTGGTTCAGAGTATTTATTTGTTTATTTATTAACGGACTTACGTCCAATTTACAACAAAATATCACGAAATATGGAAATGAACATTGTAAGGATAAATAATGGTACCTACATGAAAGCAAAGACAAACAGAGAAAATAGAAGTGTCCAGTCAAGTCAAGACTGTGTCCTATTAAGTAAATACATGAGTCATCGTGGGTTATCCAAGAGCATAATGATGACCATTTTAAATAACAATTGTATTATAAGGTAAATCCTGATGAATCATCAAGGGTTTATTTTATGGAATAATTAACGACCTTCAGTCAAATTTAAACAATCCAGTAATTGGGAAACTTAACCATTAATATTTCAGTCATTTTACTTAGAAGTTTAGGGGCACAGGTAATAAAAATAAAAAGCTATTCATTTTGTCATATAAGTACTTGTCTAGAAATGACATAAATACATCGTCTGTAGGTGGTAACAACCACAGTTTGATAATGCCTTCAGAGGGCGAAACAGCTGTAACTCATAATAATAATTACGAAGCAGAAGCAGAACTTGTTTATAATAAACTGTTTTTATACATTGGATAATAATATTTTAAATAAAAAAATAAAAAATAAAATAAAAAAAGTCAAGACTTTGCAAAAATTAGAGCAAATATAAAATATCTTCAATTGTTAAAAGAGCAGAAATCATTTAAGCTTATACCTAAAAATCAAGGTCTTGACGCCAGTTGATCATTCTACACATTCTGGACAGTGGTGAGTTATAACCATAATTAGTCGGGTGCTGATTGAAGAAGAGCAGGTCTTTATTTCTACGAGAAGGTATATTGAATGTGATGAGTTGTAGTAATGTAGGTGAATCGATTAAACAGTTAATAATTTTAAAGAAACTAATTTTAAAGAAAATGAGATCAGATTTTTTCCGACGGTCTTCTAAAGGAGAAAAATTTAGAGTTGTTCAATTTCAGCATACCATTAATTGCCTCGCTCTAATCATAGCCTCCTAGCAATCCCTTTTAGAAACCGATGTTGAACGGACTCAATATGACGAATGTGGACAGCATATAAAGGAGACCATATAACACAAGCATATTCAAGATGGTGGCGAACCAAGGAGCAGTAAAGAGTTCTTGGGGTATTTATGTTTTTGAAGTCAGAAATGCTTCTAGTGATGAAACCAAGTAGTTTGAAGGATTTATTAACAATCACATTTATATGTTCCCGAAAAGAAAGCTTGCTATCAAGAGAGACACCAAGGTCTTTAATAGATTGAATAGTTGTTAGGCAATTATTATTTGCGACTCTTGTGCCGTATTCACATTACACTTCAAAAACTTTTTATAATTTATAAGAAAAAACGGAAGATCGCTTATTTTGAACATAAATTAAAATATTTTTGAAAGTTTATTTAAAGAAAATACGGAATAAGTGTCCACAAGTGTTTTGACAAAAAATTAGTACATTATGCTAATTATAAATAATATATATAGGTACAGCAGGCCAATTATAAGTACCTATGAAAAATGTACATTAGGCCAATTATAAATATGCTTCATAATACATAAGGCCAATTATTAATATGCTAAATATACATTAGGCCAATTATAAATACTAGCAATTATAAACCCTAGGCGGGCGGCTTTTAGTTCGGCTTCACCTGGGCAAAGGGTTGGAGTATAGTTAACCATTTTATAAATCGGATAAGAACTGCTTCCAAAAATAGCCAGTTCGACGGATCCACTGTGATCCAGTGACAGCTAGTCACCGAGTTAAAGTAACCGTGACAGGTAATGACGCCGTATGTGATCTCTCCATATCCGGAAAGATACTTATATTCTATAAATCCGTATTACATACACCTAGGGAAGAAACGTCCACATGCGAGCCTTCTGACGGAAGTAGTGACATCGTGTGTCGAATTCTTGAATTCGGAACCGAATTATAACAGTAGCTTTGTGTGAAAGTCCACGTACACAGATGTTATTTGTGACGCGGCACGTATGGCGTGGCGTTCGACATGCACTAGTGTCTCGGTTCTGAAATGCAGACGCAAGCCTATTAATACTGTTCGATGCTAAATATACATTAGTATACATAGTATAAAATGAAGTCGCTCCCGCTGTTTGTGCGCTTAGATCTTTTAAAATTTTACTACGCGACGGATTTTCATGCGATTTTCACCAATAGATAGAGTGATTCATGAGCTAGGTTTTTGGGTATATAATATGTCAAGGTTTTGCGTAAATTGGTTTAAATATATAAATAAAGGGAGCGGGCTGGCAAGCGGCCGTGTGGATTTAATACGTATGCAAATTAACAGATGGCGTTAGTTATAAAGGTTGGGTAATGGCGTTGTCTTTCGTAGACCACAGCAACGTGTCTGCTAGTAAAAATATAAAACAAACCGCAAAACTTTGACTCTCATTTCTGGAGAATGTCTTCCAGAATTACTATGTATTTACTTACGTGGGTATGGGTACCGCGGCCTTTTTTTTACATGAATACCGCACAAGAGTCCCAACTGCTCCCGTCTGGAGCCAGTGGGACTATGGCATCCCCAATTGGGGTATGTTGTGAGGCTGAAGGTAGTGGGGAGGGGAAGGAGTTAGGGAAGAGGAAGGTGGGGAAGTACCTGGCTATTCAGATCTGGTCACCAAACACGGCTATAGCCATTTCAAGCAACGTTTCAATTCTGAATGGTAGTCTTACACCAGGGCGATACTGAGAGTATCTTTCACTCTGGAACGTGCCGCAAATATACTATATATTATTTTAAATGAATAAATTGTGAATGAATAAATAAAATTTATTTGCCACTCACGCCGGGATTCGGTGTGCGAGTCAAGAGCCTTACCGCTAGACTACGCCGGCCATCAAATTATTGGATAACCAACACCTCTGCCACAGGTCACCTAAGTGGTTCGGTGGTTTCTTTGGTGACTAGGGTGCCCAGGTTCATGGGGTGAGGTTTGTCTAGGTCGTGGTTGTGGATGCGTGTTGATCGAGGTCGAGAGAGCGGTTGAGGGCGGCATTTTCACCTCTCCAGCCGTACTCTCTCAAACCATCACCTTGCACCGCAGTGGGAGGATGGATTCGTACGTCCGTCATTCCTAGACACACTATCCTATATTCCTACCCACCTCTCATAGCTTTTTCCTTCCCAGAACATCCTCTCCTTTCTTTGCTTAAAAAGACCCTCCACATGGCGTTCTCTAAGACGATATAGACCCAGAGGGAAATTATTTTTCTCAGAGCCTCTTGTGTGGAGCTAATGTAAAAAAAGTATGGTGTTTGTAGAAATCTTAATTGTAATGTAGTTTCTCTCTAAATGTAAGTTATTTAATTATTTATTTCACAGCAAACTTTGAATATGTGCTAAAAAAGGTATAAAAAAAGGTAAATATTCTTAGAAGACTAAGACATAAATTAACCCTCGATCCGTTGCGTGGGGTCTTTAAAAGCCCAGATTTTACAGGAATGCTAATTATGATCATTTTAAATATTCCCACTGATTCCTTCCTTTAGGTAGCTTCCTAAAAGGGACTATACTTGACGCTAGCGCCGCCAACATTAAATCTGCGCGTGTGCGATGTGAGATACAGACTTGTGTTTAGGCGTTAGGCTCAAAAAATCAACAAAAACATTGGAAAACCAAGTTTTTATGTTTTATCATTGTATTTTGTTGATTTTTTTTGTAATAATAATTAGTCTAAATCAATCTCAAATATTTATAAGTTTGAAAGAAATTGGTTAGATTTTTTTAAAAGTTTTCCATTAAAAAAAGTATAAAATTATTCCTTGTAGATTTTTAAGTTTTTACATTAAAAATAAATATTAAATTTTTAATATTTCTTTTTATTTCAATGCAGTCATTATCGCCTGACTATAATCAGTTAAAATAACACACAAAGTGTAAGCTATAACAACAATTTAATCATATTAATTTTTGGGGTCCTCAGCGACCCCGCGCGACACCTCGCGTTAAAAAAAGGGTTAAATAGAAACACTACGGAGCTCATTTATAAAACTATCGTTGCTTCACATTTGGACTACTGCTCTACGATGTTATATTTGGCAAATTAAGGAAATTTGAACAAACTAGAAGTTATACAAAACAAAGCTATGAGATGTATACCGGGGAAAGGCAAATACGCAAGGATTAATCAAATGAGAGAGGAGCTAAATTGGATTCCAATAAAAAAGAGACTACTATTTAATGTGTTAATTTTTGTGCATAAAATTACGAAAACCAAATGCCAAAATACTTTAAGGATGAAATCGTTTTTAATTGAGACGTTCAAAATAACGAAACAAGAAATATAAACAGAGTTCAATTGCCACAAATGAAGAAATCAAAATCACAGAACAGATGACTAAAGATGTATGATAATATGCCTGTAAGAATGAAGAAAGAATGAATGTAATTAAAAAGAAATGTTATGCTTACTGTAAAAATATTTAAATTTATCAAATGAAATGTTACATTGTGCCTATTAGTTTATATTCATGTAATTATTATTATATTCATTAATTGAGACGTTCAAAATAACGAAACAAGAAATATAAACAGAGTTCAATTGCCACAAATGAAGAAATCAAAATCACAGAGCAGATGACTAAAGATGTATGATAATATGCCTGTAAGAATGAAGAAAGAATGAATGTAATTAAAAAGAAATGTTATGCTTACTGTAAAAATATTTAAATTTATCAAATGAAATGTTACATTGTGCCTATTAGTTTATATTCATGTAGTATAAACTAACTCAATAAATAAATAATAAAAAAAATAAATGATGAATTGTTAAAAACTTTGTAGATACTATACATTCAAAATACTTATCTCTATCGCATTCAAAATACATATCTCTATCTAATCTAGGTATAAGTTATTTCAACAACCTCCCGATAAATCTTAAAATTATCGAAAATAATCATGAATTTTAGCTTAGGTACATTGAAAAATTATCTGAAACTACTGTAAGAGTTCATATTATCAATTATTATTATTTCTTTTAAGTCCTTGAATCTATTATTGATAATATAGATTGAGTTTTTCTTACGCACCAGATTTAAATGTCCGGGTTAAATTTTCCCCACAGGAAAAACTAAACCCTTTCACACACTTCCCAAATGATCATCTAGTCAATCCAGGCTATTTATTTATTTTTATTTATTTATTGTTTATTTGTAAATATTACATAATACAATATAATGAACTTAAAATGTCCAACTAGGCAAATGCCCGTTTTAGGACATTCCAATATGATAATGTTTTTACATGTAAATTATAGTAAGTTATAGTGTTGACTATTCTGTTGGTAAAATAATACATATGTATATTCATATTCTAGAATACTTTCAGTTTTACCACGACATTTTTTCAATTGTTTAGCTGACATAATAAACTAAAGAAATATTAATAGATAAAACAAGAAAAATGAATTTGATAATGAAAATGAATGAAGAAATTCTGTTGGTAAAATAATACAAATATATATTCATAAACTAGTATACTTTCAGTTATACCACGACATTTTTTACTATTGTTTAGTTCACATAATAAACTAAAGAAATGTTAATAGATAAAACAAGAAAATGAAAAATAAAAAAACTGAAAGTAAAGAAGGAACTTTTCCTTTAAGAGGGCATTACCAGAGAAAGCCGGAAATACGTCATATTCAAAAAAGTTTTTAGACGTATTGACTCTTTTCCACAAAAAATTATAAATGGATTTCGAAAGATTGTTCTTTTATCTAGTGAAGTTATGTAATAAATTTTTAGAATTTTTTTTAAATTTTAGTATAATAAGGTTATTCCATAGGTCGTTGGCAGATTTGTTCAATTTTCAAAAAAGTTTTTGTATTATACCACACCCATTTCAAATAATGTAATCGTGCAGTAAAATAAATCAATACATTGTATAGCAGAGTTATGTATCTCAATTTTAATTCTAGTTTCAATAAAATCATTAAAAAATATGTACGTACATGTGTTTCTTGACGAAAATTGGTCCATTTGTGTATTTATTTGCTCACTTACAAACTAATATATTTCAGATTTTTTAACATTCTTATTAAATTTAGACATTATTGAAAAATGATAAATACTTATAATTAAAAAATAAGTACAAAAAGTACACTATTTTAATAGTTTTATCATCACGCCTTTCAGCATTTTTTGATGAAGGTATAAATTAAAGCTAATTTGGATTGAAATAAATTCGATATTGAGTTATAATTTTAAAAAGCTGGTACGGAGAATAACTAATCTTTCTAATTGTAACCGCCCTGCACGATCGGAAGAACAACTTTCGACGAAATGTGGATTTTCGTCCGCTGCCTGGTTAAACGCTCTTAAGGAAAAATATCACGAAGAATTGAGCAATTTTCAAACTTACTTTATGTAAAAATACAGTTACTTTATTGCTAATATAATACCAATATAAATTAAAATGTAAAGAAAAACAAAAATTACAATTCAATTACTGTTGTTTAGCATATTCTCGCATTCAGCTCTCCCCAAGACCAGAAGCCAATTATTTACCTGCATACGCAGAATATTAGCACTCTTTGCCTTCCATGCATCAGGTATGAGATTGAGCAATTTAGGGCCTAAGTATGAGAATTGTCTCTGTGCTAAAGATGAGGAAGTGGTGGGCGGAACTATTGGGTTTTTTTGCATGTCTTGTATTATGACAGTGGTTTACGGAAGCGTAGTGGTGCCTCTGTTTTTGAGTATGTAATATGATTTTCCTCATGTATAATTGTCTTACAATTGCTATGCAATTGCACTGTATAAGTATTATAAATACAAAAGAATACAAGATCAACATGTCAACCTACCAGAGACCAAATGGGAAAATAATTCACCGACTCCAGATATTTTCATATCAGAGGGTTCGGCTCTGTGGAATTCCTAATTGAACCTATAAACCCTACTGATCCCTCAATATAAATATTTAAAAAATCTTTTGTAATCCTACAAGTATTTAAAATGGCTGATTTTTGCACTTTTATTATAATTTTTAAATATTTTATTATTACTTACATGATTTCATATAATTGAGCATGAATTCCCTTACCAAACCCAAGAGCCTTGTATCTTTACGTTAAAAAATATTTTAAAAATGTATACATACTTATTGTAAACAACATACAAATATTAAATACTAGCTTTTGCCCCCGGCTTCACTCGCGCCACTCGCCCCCCCTCCCCCTCCCCATCTCCCCCCTCAACCCCTCCACCCCAACCAACCCCATCCATACCCGTTTCATTCATTTTGAAACAGCTCGCGTGCCACCTATTAAAACGTAACAATCAAATACAACTCCTTCACCGTACTCGTCAGGACTCTAATTTTTTATTTATAAAGAAGCTAGTTTTTATTTAAAATGACTCTAGACCCCCAATGTCCGGGCATACATTGTTAGCAGGCAGTATGCGAGTGCGTACATGTTGTTAGTTATTTATTTCACATTATCACGTCTCATCTCCGCCACCTGATATAGCTGAAATAAAAGTTTGGTAATATGCAGAAGAAAACAAAAAATACATCTTATGATGGAATTGTTTAACTTAACCAAAGCAGCTGAGCTACAGTCACCCGGCAGTCCCGCCGAGGATAAGCGGAGCCATCAGTCCAGTCGCAAGCGAGACTCGGTGTCCGCACCCCTAAGCCGGCTTCCCGGTAGGCCCTCGAAGAAAGTGTTGGGATTAAGGGCGGAAAGACCTGAAGACACTAGGGATAAAAGAGAGTATCGTGTCACCGGAGGCAGGGCGGAAGGGCACCGGTCTGCTACGGTTGATCTTCTGGTCCGCTCATGGCGACGGGGGAGGCGCGGGCGGGTTATGCAGCGGCTACCTTGGGAGTAATCTTCTCGGTTGTTGCACAGACATAGATCGACTCCAGATACTAATATCTACAGCCTGTATGTCGAACGAATATCTACAGCTCATATGTTGAACTAATATCTACGAACTTCAGAGTGTTGACTAATATCTACAGAGCTTAGGTTGGACTAATCAGCTAAATGTGTCCAATAGTCCGATATTAGGGATTTTTACATACATACTTACATAAATTAAGTTTTTTAAACTGCATACGCAATATTACGTTATTTCAATATGCTATACATACTTGCAAATCCAACCTCTGCCAGTGCTGTAGATATTCGTCAACACTTTGGTTCTCATAGATATTAATCAACAGTTTGAGCTGTAGATATTCGTCAACACTTTGATTCTCATAGATATTAGTTCGATTTTTTCAGTTTTTGGAATTCCTGTAGATATTAGTAGACGCCTCCCATAGATCTAGTCCACCCCCTTGATGGGGTGTTGGACAATACAAAAATGAGATGGTAGTTCAGTTCCGGCTCCTTGAATGATACAAGTCAAGACACGAAAAACTTGTTGATTTATATCTTAGATTTAGAAAAAGAGTGCTAGAAAAATGCAAGTATAGTTAGGATTCGCGTAAGGTTATTGATAATATCTAGTTAAACAAAAAGGAAAAAAAACAAGTAATAGACAAATTTTAGATGTTAAAGAGGTTGTTGAAGATGGTACCAAAGAAAACATAATATATATTAATACAAAACATGATACATGAGTAAACAGTTTCAGTGCGAATAAGAAAATGTAGTGCGTAATAAACGTTAAACAATTACTTAGCAGTGCTTTGCCTTTCGTCTTGACAATAAACGTATACTAAATAATTTCTTAATGCCAGAGCTTACCAATATATATAGCCTATATAGTACTCGCAAATAATGTAGCTTTCTATTAGTGAAAGAATTTTTAAAATCCATTCTGTAGATTTTGCGTGAAAGAGTAACAAACAAACATACATCCATACAAACTTTCGCCTTTATAATATTAAGAGGATAGGATATTATAATGATAACAATCGAAATTGGACATTTAAATCTGGTGCGTAAAAAATTGTAAAAAGATTTTTTTCACATTTTAAGCCCATTCTCTGCACTATGCAACAAATAACCTTAACTTACCTGAATATTAAGCAACCCCAAAGGAGGCGTCTACTAATATCTACAGGAATTCCAAAAACTGAAAAAATCGAACTAATATCTACGAGAACCAAAGTGTTGACGAATATCTACAGCTCAAACTGCTGACTAATATCTACGAGAACCAAAGTGTTGACGAATATCTACAGCACTGTCAGAGGTTGGATTTACAATTATGTATAGCATATTGGAATAACGTAATATTGCGTATGCAGTTTAAAAAACTTAATTTATGTAAGTATGTATGTAAAAATCCCTAATATCAGACTATTGGACACATTTAGATGATTAGTCCAACCTACGCTCTGTAGATATTAGTTCAACCTACGCTCTGTAGTTATTTGTCAACACTGCGACCGTCATAGATATTCGTCTGACCTTAGCTCTGTAGATATTAGTCAACAATCTGAAGTTCGTAGATATTAGTTCAACATATGAGCTGTAGATATTCGTCCGACATACAGGCTGTAGATATTAGTATCTGGAGTCACCCCAAATATTCAGTTAACATTCTTTGAGGCTTCACTGAGTGGTTAGCTAAGGGACACGGAAGCTAAGTGTAGTTTATGATCAGACAGAAAGCCATTCACATTTTTTGTTCGTACTTGCCAATTGATTTGAGATTTATTGTATTACTTATGTTCTCTATTTTATACAGGTGCTTGCGGGTTTTTACAGATGCAATGCCGCCTCATGGAGCCTCATGAATAAGTTTTTCTTTTGCCCTGTTTAATTTATCTTTGTGTTACTAATCTATTTTGTTGCATTTTGTTTTTTCCTGTTAAGCACTTGCATACTGCTTACTAACAACGTATGCTAGGACACTGGAGGTCTAGATTCGTTCAAAATAAATAAATATATCTTCTTCTTCGAACTTTGCAAAATAACTTTGTGGTATCATTTTTCATATAATGAATAAAAAATCACTTTGTTTAAACCACTATTTTTAAAACAAATCAACATGTTTCGACAACAATGTTGTCTTCATCAGGATATGTTACTATAATAAATGACAAACAAGTATAGACAAATTAGAATAAATTATAACATATATAAATATATCTTCGTTTAACAAAAAAATTAGAATCTTGCGAGAGCCTTGAAGGAGTAACCATCTGATACTTATACCAGGGCGGGAAAATGGAAAAATATATTAAAAAAAAATAAATACCTGGTCCTTTTTAATACTGTAATTCCCTCGGCAAAGGTTTTCAAAAGGTGTGATCAACGATTCTTGTTTACTGTAACGAATTAGGCTCGTATTAAATATTACCTGGCGGCAGAGCAGAGATCCAAACTCGGGATAGTGGGCCAAGTAATTCTCCATCAAGTAGGTAGGGATTCAATTAAATCAAAGAATATTGACTTTTAAACAATAATGTATTGAACACAAAAACAACACGGAAGTGTACAAACTTCCCATCAGGGTATCAAAGGAAAACAAATAAAAACATACGTACCAGATGGACTCGCTAAACTATCTATCTAACTAAACAATGCCGTGATGATGTTCCTTGAAGAGGTGCGCGCCAGGATGAAAGCCGGCCCATCGAGAAATGTTACGGGTAGCACGTTCCAGTCCGCGCCTGGATGAAAGCCAGCCTAGGGCTTTCCATGAGGATGGATTGGTGATGTGATGATAACCCAAGAAAGTCTCCAAACGAGGTAGGAACAGGCTCCCAGACAACGTGGCGAGATTTATGAGATGTCGAGCTTGTCCCAAGTAAATAATAATCTCGGCCGATGAAAAGCAGCGTCTTCCCGATTTTGGCAAAGCCACGATTGCAGGACGGGTGAGGATGGTTAATTCACGATTCGATTCGGATTAATTTGCCGGCCGTACTCTAATCGCGTGTTAGGCATCTCACGACCGAAAACATCATTGCACGGGCTTAACACTCCGTTTATCTGTCGGGAATTCCTTATATTCCCATTTCCAAAATACATCCCTTGACCGGGACAACTAATCACACTTTTAAAGTTACGGCAAGGCCGAAAATATCACAGCCGGCGTCGGTCAACCACATCGATAAAGAATGGGACTTACAAGTCATCCATTAAAAATTATACGTACACGAGCCTCGTGTGTTACGAAAAAATCACCCGCGTTCGGTTAGGTTTTAATTTACTTAGATTCTCATGGTTTAAACTCAAAATTAAACACCTTGATGGTGAGTGACTAATTCACGAACAGCTAGCCCATGGCTGCCCGGGAGGAAGTGACCATAAACCAAAAAGGCTCTTCTTTCTTTTCCAAAAATTACCAGTGTCCAAAAAAACACCATAGACAAAATAAACACCTAAGCAAGAACTGCATTAGTTACATAATTATTTATGTGACAATTCCCCCCTTCCCACGAAAATGTTTGCCCTCAAACATGAAAAACTAAGTCCACAAACTAACTAAACTATGAGTCCATCAGGTATCTAGAAAAATGATAACAAAACATTGATTAGTAATTAAAGTAGCAACTTAGAACTAAATTTCTTAAAAGTAAGTCTCTTAAAAATAAATTTCTTAATAATAAAGAACAAATAAGAAAAGAAAGGCACGAAAACAAGGAGTCAACCAACATCTACTAAATTAAACAAAGTTTTGAATTTACTTTAAAAAAAAGGAGACCTGTTGTTTTCGTGTCAACTTAACAAAATTTATAAATATAACATACTCAAAATTATTTATTTAAAAAAAAACACAACCCAATATTTTGCCGAAAAGAAAAAAAAATCACTTTTCCTTGCATAGGAAATAAAGGCCAATTTGGCTTCACTTTAGGGTCAAACAGCCCTCACTTACACTGAATTTACGCTATATTTAAATAGCAAAATGAGTAACCTATCTAACTAAGTCCATCCGGTTTAACATTCTTATGACACAACTTAAAATTAAACAAATACTTAAAATTAAAGAAGCCTAAATTATGAAAATATCTTTATAGATATACATTTTTTTTAAAAACTAGGACACAAGAAAATATTTTTCTGTGTCAAGTAATATAGAATCAGTTTACAAACTGTCTATTAGATGTGGACAGAGTAGGGATCTTACATTGGATCATCTAACTGTCATTATTGAACCAGGATTTACAATTCCGAAGAAATACCTATTTGTAAAAAAGGGTCTTCAAACTAGAATAATATTTAAATTATCCATTTTTCGCAAAAAAACAAATCAGGTCAGGTTCTATAAAACAATAAATACCTGCCAATCAAGGTGGTCAGACTAGGATTTATATAACACAATACCTGTCTATCAGATCATGACAAAAGTCAATTGGTACTCAACAGCAAAACAGAAAGTTAAGCTCGCAGTTTAGGATATCCAAAAATCCATAAAACAACCTGCAGCAAACACTCAACAGAGTGACATTGTTTGTAAAAAAAAATGAGACCAAGGCAATACCCAAGCTGGCATTCCTTAAAAAAAACACTCCACGTGTGGACAAAAGTCAGCATTTCTTGTACAAACAAAACAAAATGTATGATCAACTATGGCTTTCAGTGAGTTGACACTATTCGAGGGGTGATCAATTCAAAATTTTAATGAATGACACTAGTAATACTTAATTTATAGTTTAATAATAATACTAACAGTAAGACACTAGTGTTTATATTATTTAGACTAAAAAACTATACAGAACACACTTTCCTGTATTAGAGGCAAAGCGATAATTCCAAAGGAATTTATCATTAGTTAAGCATGCCAAAGCAGTACTTTCTTTGTTAGAAACAGAAACAACTTTCTTATGAACTAGGGTTTATATAAAGAACTTTTAGGAAAGCTATACTATACTTGAACTTATGAAATACAAACTATCAATAATAGAACTAATAGAACTTTTGTGCATCAGAAAGTAGCTCAAGTCTTTGAGACACAAAATTCCAAGATATTTCTTCTCAAGTTCCCTGGAGGTTCTGTGGGCTATGGGCAATAAAAGAGCCTCCAGTGGACCGAAGAGAGAAAGGCATAAACTTAAAAATAATAGCATTACAACTTAATCCGTTAAACAGAGTGAACAAGGTATGAAATCAGTGTGTGTGTACTTATGTGAATAGGTATATTATTATCAAAATAATCATACGTTTAATAATACAAAAAAAAAAAAAAAAAAAAAAAAAAAAAAAAAAAAAAAAAAAAAAAAAAAAACTCGAAACTAGTGCATGTTATTATTAACAGAAAAGCATAGGAACGGAGGGAAGAAAGACTTAACTAACAAAATTTGGGCGCCAGTGACCACAAGGATCACATTCCAGTTTACCGAGGGTAAGGGAAAGATGGAATTACCTTAATTATATGCACAATATCTCCATTGTAGTAACTAACGAATTATCAGAATGTTTTAAATGTCACAAAAAACTGTTGCAATCTTTTGAACAAAATTATTCTGTGAAACAACAACAAAATATGATTTACACGATTAATAATTATTCTCAGGAAGTACCACCACCTGTTAAATACAAAAAACTATCGAAACTTATTACAAATAATTGTAATATACCATTCTTTTATGCAACTGTTATATGCTTATCACCATGTTTACGATTCAATAACATAGATCTGTCAAAATTAATTACACCTGATGCCATAGATAAAATCATGTACCACAAACAAACAAAAAATTATGATGTTCATAATTGCCCCCTTTCAAAGCATAATTATTTACTTTACAATAAATTATTTTCATATCAATTTTACAAAAAAATGTATTTAATTATGCTTAATATATACTTTCAAAATGTATTCTAACAAAACGGCAATAACATTTTATTATCAAAATGTACGTGGTTTAAAAAGTAAATTAACTGATTTATACTACGAAGTGCTCAGTTGCAATTATGATTTAATTTGTTTTACAGAAACATGGTTAGACTCCACAATCTATGACCATGAAATAGTAGATGATCGTTATAATATATATAGACGCGATAGGGACATATCGAGTTCCTTTAAAAAATCAGGTGGTGGAGTTCTAATAGCCATAAAGAAAGAAATGACATCTTTTTTAGTCTCAGCACACAGCTCAAAATCTACAGAAGATATATGGATTAAATTTAAATTAAATGAAACATCCAGACAATCCATTTACTTATGTTTGGCGTATTTGCCTCCAGATATACCGATCGAAAATCTTACAGATTTTTTCGAAAAGTGTCATACGACATATAATAACTTATCATCAGACGATATAACATTAATAATGGGTGATTTTAATGTCCCATCTATTCAATACTCACCAAATGCCAATGTAACGCACACCAGACCAGTCTTACATAATAGCCAAAAATCGATATCTCTACTAGACTTTCAAAATTTGACTGGACTTAATCAATTCAATCACGTAACTAACAACATAGATCGAATTTTAGATTTAGTGTTTTCAAACCATAACCTCAACATTCAAATTGCTTCACATGTGCTATCCAAAATTGACCCTTATCATCCTCCCATTGAATTCGATCTTTTGATATCCAAATACAGACCCCTACCCACTAATCCAGATCACATCAAATATAACTTCAAAAAAACGGATTATATTAAATGCAATGAAATGTTATCACTTAATAACTGGGACGATCTTAAAACCCTGAATTGTAATGACTCCCTACTACATTTTTATAACTTGTTATGGCTATCAATTGAAAAACACACTCCGCGCTTAAAAATCAGGAATAATAAGTTTCCAATTTGGTTCAGCAGTGTTCTGATCCACCAACTCAGAGAAAAAGAAAAGTTTAGAAAGAAATGGAAAAAATACAAAAATCAATGTGACTATGACAGTTTTTCTATCTTGAGGGCTAGAGTAAAAGTATCCATACGCACATGCCTTAAAGCCCATGTAGATTCAATAGAAAATTCTCTCCCTAACAGTATCAAAAATCTTTCAACCCTCATTAATTCGAAAAGAATTTCTAATTCTCTCCCCAAAATCATGCATCTCCACGACAAATCAGCAACAAATGGAGAAGATACATGTGAACTGTTATCTACTTACTTCTCTTCTGTTTTTAGCTCACCATCCAATTCTAAAAGTGACTCTAAACTTTCTTCCCCACTCTATAATTATCCACTGTCTCAAATCAAAATAACTTTAGACGAGGTCAAAGAGAAATTGAACACTCTTGATATCAATAAGGGTTCCGGCCCAGATGGAATTCCTCCACTATTTATTCGAAATTGTGCAGATCAGCTTGCAGTACCATTACACAAAATATTCGTCAAAAGTCTGAACGATGGGGTATTTCCGGATCTGTGGAAGGTTGCCCACGTCATTCCGATCCATAAATCTGGCAGTAAAAATGATGTAACAAACTACCGTCCTATCAGCCTTTTATCTTGTTTTGGCAAAATATTCGAGTCCATTGTATACAAAACCATCTTTAACCATGTAACACATATACTTAGTCCTTTCCAGCATGGCTTTGTAGCTAAAAGATCCACAAATACTAATTTACTCGAGTATATGGACTTTCTGTGTAAATCGATGAATAATAAAACACAAGTAGATGCCGTGTACACCGATTTCAGTAAGGCCTTTGACAAAGTTAGTCACTCTATCCTAATGAATAAACTGGATAAAATTGGTATTCACGGAAATCTGCTTCGTTGGTTAGAATCATATTTATCACATAGAAGTCAATTAGTCACTGTCAATGGTTTTAACTCTTCCCCAATATTAGTTACGTCGGGCGTACCACAAGGATCTCACCTTGGACCCTTACTTTTCTTAATCTTTATTAACGACCTTACATACAAACTCCGCTGTAATTTTTCTCTATATGCTGATGACCTCAAATTATATAAAGCAATTAAATCTATGAAAGATTGTGAACTCTTACAACAAGACCTTAACACAATATCTACCTGGTGTGTTGACAATGAAATGGAACTCAATATAACTAAATGCAAAGTTATAAATTTCACCAAGAACACCAACAAAACTCTATATTCATATAGCATATGTGGTCACAATCTAGAAACAGTTGAATCAATAAAAGATTTAGGAATTATATTTGACAACAAACTAACATTCAATGAACACATTGAACACATTGTGAGTAAATCAAATAAATTACTTGGTTTTATTGTTAGATCAACCAAACTGTTTAAGAATTCTAACAGCCTAATAATTCTATTCAATTCCTTAATCCGAAGTGTTCTTGAGTATGGGTCAACAGTCTGGAATCCACATTATATTACACAAATATCTAGACTCGAATCAGTCCAAAGAAAATTTACACGGATTTTGTCTTACCGATCAGGTGTCTATCATCTTCTAGACGGGTACGAACAAAGACTTAGATATTTCAAATTAGAAAGTCTGGTTAAAAGACGAAACATAAATGACCTCTTAATGCTATATAAAATTGTGAATAATCGTGTAGACAGTAACTTAGTCAACCAAATCAAGTTATACGCCAGGCCCAAATCTACCAGAAACCTTGACATATTCTGGACTGAAATTTTTACCAATAATACTGGATATTTTAATCCCATATCTAGAATGTGTCGATCATACAACGATCTTGGTAAAATACACACTTTCATAGATATTTTTCTAAATAATGTAACATGTTTCAAAAAATATCTCCACGAATTGTGCACCTAAAAAAAAAAAAAAAAAAAAAAAATTGTTTTTGTTTTATTACATTTCAGGAAATACTTCATAAATATTGTATGCTTATAATGTATTTCAATTTCTATATTTAAGTTTTTTAAGTTATGTATAAATAATACTTCCATTGTTTTTCATGTGTTTGCATCTGTAAAAATTCAAATGTGATTACTGCAGACACATTAGTCTAGGGATATTTATATTTGTATTTTAATTTATTATATATTATCCACAAAAATGTTTTATAAATATCCTGTTTGTGTCTCAAATAAATAAATAAATAAATAAATAAATAAATAAATAAATAAATAAACGTTTTATCGTCAATGAACTAGAATAAAGTGTTCGCACTGAGCACAAGATTTGGAGGTACCAAACTCCAAAGCATGAGACCAGAACAATCACAAAAGAAACAAATGTAATAATGTGAAGGGTTGGTAGGCCTACACACTACAACATAGGCCTCCTTAAAGAAAAAAAAACAAAAACTAATCTATCCGAACAATATCTTTGACGTGAAAATTACCAACAATTCTACCTTGCATATCTGCCAATGTGTACACTAAATCCGAGACTCTATTTTTTATCACATTACGAACGAATCTAGGTGCCAACTTATGGGAAAAATAATCCGGACCACTGGATTGAGCAAAATTCCTCCTCCAAATGACATCACCTACATTATAAACCACGGATTTACGGCGTAAATTATAATGTTGGGCATTCTTTTTAAAGGCTTGTATTAATGCATTTGAAACTTGTTCGTAAATAGGAACTAAGTCTTCCAACTTTTTTGCAAATTCGGCTCTAGACTGATCTAAAGGTATGTCTACGACACTAGAAGAAACATTAATTTTGTGTAAATTGCCATCAATAACTTGTTCCCTGCCGTGCATAAGGAAAAAAGGCGTGAAACCTGTTGCAAAATTAACAGTATTATTCAAGGCTGTTATTATTCAAACTGAATCTGAGGCAGAAATCTGGACCAATTACGATGGTCAGACTCGGTCAAGATAGACAAGGCAGTCCCGATAGTTTGGTTATAACGCTCCACTACATTATTTTGCGGGGTGTAATAGGCGTTATAAAAAGGCATAGGAACGTTATAATCGGCCAACAATTGTTTAAACTCTTTTGAAACAAATTGTTTACCATTATCACACACAAGGGTTTGCGGAACACCGTGGACTAGAAATATAAATTGTTCAACATTTTTTACAATGCTTTTCGCAGTAGCATTTCTGAGCGGAAAAATCCATGTATATTTGGAAAAAACGTCAACAACCGATAAAATGTACATAAAACCCGCGTAACTACGTGGAAGAGGTCCTACAAGGTCAATAGACAACATTTGCATCGGTCTGTTGACTATTTTTGGATTCGTAGAAATACCCGCCGGCGCAGATGTATTTATTTTATGTGCTTTGCACGTTTTACATTTACTGACAAACTTTTTGACGTCATTATACATACCCGGCCAAAAGTAACGGAGTTGAACTTTCTTATACGTTCTGAAAACACCGGGGTGGCAAGAGTTAATAGATTCGTGTTCTTTACTTAAAATAGCGTTGCGGTCCTCAAAAGGCACAACCAGCTTCCAGGCTGTATCCTCTTGCAAAGCGAAACGAGATTTAGAATGTCGAAATAAACAATTATCTTTAATTTGGAAGTTATTGAAACGTTGGGGATTATTCATACAATTGGAAAACAAATTACTATACCAACTATCCGAAGTTGTAGGCAAAGAATCTATGGCAGCAACAGTAAAATCGTCTTTACGAGAAAGAACATCTGGAACAGTATTTAATTTACCCTTTCTGTGCACCACATCAAAAGAATATTGGGAAAGACGCGTAGACCAACGCGCAAGTCTACCAGTTGGATTGGACAACGAAACCAACCACTGCAAACTGGAGTGATCCGTCACCACTGTGAAATGAACACCTTCTACGTAAGGCCTGAAATGATTGACTGATTCTAACACCGCAAGGAGTTCGCGCTCCGTAACGCCGTAGTTTCGTTCGTGAACATTTAAGAACCTAGAGAAAAAGGAGACAGGATGTTCTTCACCGTCAAACACCTGAGTAAGCACGCCGCCGATTCCAACGTTGCTCGCGTCGCAATGTATAGTAAAGGGCAAAGAAAAATCTGGACAACTAATAACGGGAGCAGAAGTCAGAGCTTTTTTTAATTTTTTAAACGCGTCTTCCGCTTCTGAAGTCCAAGAAAAATTACTTATTCCCATTCTAGAACCAGTGAGTTTTGTCAACGGGGCCGCAATAGTAGAGAAATTTTTGATAAAACGCCTATAATAACCGCAAAGACCTATAAAAGCTTTAATTTGCTTTGAATTCTTAGGGGTAGGGTAAGTACGAATACATTCTAATTTAACGGGGTCTGTACGAAGACCTTTCGCATCTACGATATAACCTAGATATTTTAACTCTTCTTTACAAAACTCGCATTTTTTGAGGTTAACAGTTAAACCCGCATCTCTTAATCGTTCATAAATTTTATTCAAAATCTTCAAATGTGACTCAAAATTTTCCGAAATAACAATTAAATCATCGAGATAACAAAAGACATTCTCGTCAAACTCAGGACCAAAAAGAGCATCTACCAGACGCTGGCATACTTCGGTTGTAGACTGTCACAGACTAAGTCCACCAATTGTTCCTCAGAAAGCGGAACATCCAGCCTTAAGTTTGCTAACTGAACATCTTCGACATATTCTACTATAGCCTGGTTAAATTTTTGCTTCATAGCGAACAAGGCTTTTAAAGCTTCCGTTTGATTGGTACAAACGTCAAAACGAGCAATGAGGAGCTTTTTCAAAGTTGACCAAGACAAAGAATCATCAAAAATAGTTCTAAACCAGGAAAGTGCCCTTCCCTCCAGGAGGTCAGAGAAAGAGGTAACAACCGCGGACAACTCCACCTTCCGGCATCTGGATAATTCTTCTATGCGTAAAATGAAATCTCTGACATCCGAAGACCCAGAAAATTTTAAACCCCAAGAATGAACGGACGAAGAAGAAGTTGGAGGAATAGGCGACTGGTAATAATTATTAATTACGGTTGTAGTCTTTTCTAAACTAACTGTATTATCATTACCTATATTCATATTTGAACCACTCCCTGTATTATCATCACCTATATTCATATTGGAAGTACCTCCTTCTTTCAAATTTCTATTAAAAGTACGAGCCTGTTCGCGCATACTGGCTAATGTTGCTTCCGGAACTATCTCACGATCCGTTAATAATTTTGTCATTTCCTCCTTTGACAGTCCATTAATATCGGAAATCGCCATTGTTGAAAACAAAAAATTATCAAAATAATAAAAAAAATTATTTAAATTTAAATAATTTAATTTATAATTAAATTATTGTTCATAAATAGTTATATTTAATTAAACGTAATAATATAATTATCCACCCTGAAATTAATAATAATATCACCGTAACACTTTAATTACCAAACACCCTGTACTTATAAATTCAATAAAAAAATTATTGTTTATTAATAACGATTATGCAACTTAAAACTTATGTAAATGTATTTCCTTCAATGCAGCAAAAGTATTCCATTAATATAAGCATAAATAAAACCTCGTTTTATCTAAAATCGCCTAACAATAATGTCAGCCCTTACAAGACATCATGAACATTTCCACACACTCACGATGATGGTAAAGTCAAGCAAATATTGCCTCACAATAATGTACAAATGGTTCCTTCAGATTTGAGAATGTAAGTTGCTCATTTTAAATTATAATTAATTCAAAAGGAATTCAATGTATTCAAGTATTTATACGCATTGCTTACGTACCAGGAACTGTATTTATAGACAATATTTATTTACGCACTCTATAAAAAACGCACAGTAAGATTACATTCAGTTAGACCAATGTATTCTCTCAATACGTCAGTGACGCAAACACAACAACGCCAACAGCTGACTGCGCATCAACAACAGATGACAGGTAATGCAAAAATTGCCAGTAAAAGAAAAAATAATTCCGTACCGTAAAATAAAAGTACCGGTTCAAACTTCAAGGTAATATTATTTATTACTTTCCTTGTTTAATCAGAGTGGCAACACTCAAAGTAGCTGTCAATATAATTGTACGATGTAAACAAACGAGAATAAACCTCATAATTATCACAATTATCACAACAAGAGTTGTATTTTCATAATGACACACAGAATCTCTGCAGGACGGTTAATGTCAAATATATAACCAAATAAATGCACACACACCGATTCATCTCTGATTTCTCTAAAATTATCAGCAGAAGTTCTGAAAATCTACCCCACATGACAGAGAAGTACGTTTCGGGCACCGAAAATAACTGATTTTACACGATGAAGCGCCACTGTAACGAATTAGGCTCGTATTAAATATTACCTGGCGGCAGAGCAGAGATCCAAACTCGGGATAGTGGGCCAAGTAATTCTCCATCAAGTAGGTAGGGATTCAATTAAATCAAAGAATATTGACTTTTAAACAATAATGTATTGAACACAAAAACAACACGGAAGTGTACAAACTTCCCATCAGGGTATCAAAGGAAAACAAATAAAAACATACGTACCAGATGGACTCGCTAAACTATCTATCTAACTAAACAATGCCGTGATGATGTTCCTTGAAGAGGTGCGCGCCAGGATGAAAGCCGGCCCATCGAGAAATGTTACGGGTAGCACGTTCCAGTCCGCGCCTGGATGAAAGCCAGCCTAGGGCTTTCCATGAGGATGGATTGGTGATGTGATGATAACCCAAGAAAGTCTCCAAACGAGGTAGGAACAGGCTCCCAGACAACGTGGCGAGATTTATGAGATGTCGAGCTTGTCCCAAGTAAATAATAATCTCGGCCGATGAAAAGCAGCGTCTTCCCGATTTTGGCAAAGCCACGATTGCAGGACGGGTGAGGATGGTTAATTCACGATTCGATTCGGATTAATTTGCCGGCCGTACTCTAATCGCGTGTTAGGCATCTCACGACCGAAAACATCATTGCACGGGCTTAACACTCCGTTTATCTGTCGGGAATTCCTTATATTCCCATTTCCAAAATACATCCCTTGACCGGGACAACTAATCACACTTTTAAAGTTACGGCAAGGCCGAAAATATCACAGCCGGCGTCGGTCAACCACATCGATAAAGAATGGGACTTACAAGTCATCCATTAAAAATTATACGTACACGAGCCTCGCGTGTTACGAAAAAATCACCCGCGTTCGGTTAGGTTTTAATTTACTTAGATTCTCATGGTTTAAACTCAAAATTAAACACCTTGATGGTGAGTGACCAATTCACGAACAGCTAGCCCATGGCTGCCCGGGAGGAAGTGACCATAAACCAAAAAGGCTCTTCTTTCTTTTCCAAAAATTACCAGTGTCCAAAAAAACACCATAGACAAAATAAACACCTAAGCAAGAACTGCATTAGTTACATAATTATTTATGTGACATTACGATAAGAAGTATGTACGCAATGCAGCCAACGCAATGAAAAAAATTTGTGTTGCTAGGAAGGATTCACTAAATTATTTGTAAAAATCCGCAAATAAATGAATTTCATAAAGGTGTAGGTAAATTTTACTTTTTTGTCAGTTACTTTTTAGATTTGAATATAAAGCATGGTGGTTTGCCTTTTTAACACCGTTTAGAGTTTAGAACAATGATGGTAAAGGTGTTGCAGCGATTTAAATGAGATGTATGTGAGCTGGGACAAATTTGGTCTCCTGTGATTAAAGGGGTTAAATTTTTATTTTTTGCCCCACCTTAAATCAAAACCTGGCCACGCCCATGTACTGGTGTATTATTTATTAATGAAACATCTTAAAAAATACTCAAAATCTATTCTGCCTTGTAACGTAAAGATAAAATAATTATAATTAACGTTTTAATCTTGCCGTTAGTATCTGCTTGTGCACACGGCAAAGGCTTAGCCGTATTGGCCACCAAAATCAATGGCTTACTTCTGTCATAATGTCTTAGTTGTGTCATTTTTTGTTTTTATCTCCAAGTCAATAAAGGATCAAGTGGCATTTCTTAATTAGCTCTCGATTCATCATAATATAAAAGGAGCGGAAAATCCAACGATTTTCACCGCTTCTGTTTAATAACTCTCAGATTAAGCCAGGTTTGTTATCTTTATTATTTCACATGTAATGAAATAAAATGCATGCAAAGCACATGTTTTTGGTTTGAAAATTTGATAACTAGCCCAGGCAACGAAGGAAAAATAGGGGAAATAATTCATGTAGAAGCCAATTTTGGCACAGTTGTAGGGGAAGGTGTCCTTAACAAAATACTAAAAGTACGGGGTGGTGGGGGTGGAGCTAAGGGGGAGGGGGGGGGGGGTTTAAAGGTCCCTTTTTTCAGTTTTTCGTTAATAACTCAAAAACTACTACCTTTAGCGAAAAAGTGTTCAGGTACTAAATTATCTCCATAAAATTATCTACAAAAAAGGTTCTATAAACTTTTTTGTTAGGATCAATGCTTAAGCAGATAGGGAGGGGGGAAAATGGAAAATTAAAAAAAAAAACTGTTTTAATTTTTAAAAATGAAATGTTTGTCGGTAAAAATCAAATGCTTATTGTTAAAAAATCAAATAATTAATGCTAATCACGTGACTCTCGAAAGGGGGAGGGGGGTTCGGAAAAAAACTATCTATCACACCATTTTCCCACAGGGGTAGACAGAGAGGACGGACCGCCAAACTACTATTTTTTTTATTTATTAATATTATTTTAGTAATTTGTACATTTAAGTTTACAAATTTCTAATTAATTATAATATTTCATAATGTAAACTAAATTTTATGTAGCTCCTACAATACGTCTTGAACTTTCCAATTTTAAACTCGGTCTTGGCACACACTCTTTACCTCACTCATACGTAGTCGGCCAGTACCGGATTATCCCTAAGGCAGAGTAGGCAACTGCTTATGTAGGCGCCCCGCATCGGCTAGGGGCCCCGCATCGGTAAGGGTCCCCGCGTCCCGAGATAAATTGATTGTTACTCAACTTATAAATTATAATGTAAAAGCCCATCAGGGCGTGTAATAAATAAATAAATAAAATGACTTGCTTCAATTAGTGAGCAACGAAGTTTCGGAAAAAGTCAGCTTTCAAGATGTTTTAATTTTTTTTTATTAGGAACATTTACAGGTTAATAACATTAGGTCTTCTTCTTCTTCCTTGCGCTGTCCAAACTCATAGCTTAGGTAGGCTGTTGGGGTCGGCTCTTCTCGTTCTCAGTTTGTAATTTGTTCTGTTCTGAGTATCGCCTTCATCCAGGCTGTTTCTCTGAAGTATTTTGGAGCATTGAGTCATCCAGGATTTCTTCGGTCTTCCTCTGGATGACTGTCGATGAAGCTCCATAGACATTGCAAAATTACAAGAAAAAAAAATTGCCTGCTCCACTATGTGGTTTGATGGTCTCCGTCTTATGTGCCCATACCATCTCAACTGTCGTTCTTCCAGTTTACTGTTTATGTCTGTGATATCCAGGCTACCACGAATGCGTGAACTTGTAATCTTATCTTTTAGTGATACTCCTGCCGACCATCTAAGCATTCGCATTAAGGTTAATAACATTAGGTACACGCATTAAAGAAAACAACAAATTATAATAATCAGGTTATATAACCCAATAAATAACTAATATTCACATCATGCACAAATAGTAAATAAAAAGTTTATAATTAAAACAAATATATAAACACAGTTGCATTTTATTTTTCTTTGCTTCTATTTGTTGCAACATTACTTAGATCTGAAGTGGTTGAAGATGCCGTGTGTGGTTTATATTGACATTTGTTTTGTTTTATTTCTAATTATATGTTTAAAATATAAATGTTGTACAAGCTTCAGTATGCACTACCTATCTGCTTGCTAAAATTCCTTGGGAAAGGTTGTCTGGAAGAGATCACTTTAGTGACAAGACGGCTCATTGTAATATATTTTTTTAATAATATATATTTTTGTTTCTATCTATATGTCCTTTTATGTGCAATAAAGGGTTATTGTTTTTTATTGTATTGTATTCATTTTTTATTGAATGGGGTGATGGCATACCTGTCGTAATGTAGTAAAAGAACAGATTAATTATGAATAAAATTACGTTTTGGTAGAAAAAAAATAATTTTTGGAAATTAGAAAAGGGTAAAGTGCAGTGGTGGACTAAACCCGTCAGTAGTCCGGGGCGGCAAAGATGAATAAACCCCCCCCCCCCCCACTGGCCGAAGTTTTTTATTCAGTTCACACGGGCTTCTGACTCTGGGGGCCTCCAAACGCCTCCATGTTCCCTTGATCAAATCCTAAACACGGCTTTAAGGACACTAAAAAAGAAATTGTTATTTTTAGTTAATTTTCTGAAAGATTCATATCTTAATAACACTCTCACCATTTGAGGAAATTGATAAAATTGATGGAGATACAGCATTTTATAATGAAACCGTTTTAAACAGTTTGTATGTTGAATTATCCCCAGCAAAACTTTGGAAGCGTTTTTCTCGAAACTACGTTTTTCAATCTGGTTGACAACATATTAGAAAAACTATACATCCGATTTGCATGCACTAAGTCTTAAACAGTTAGAAAATCTAGTCACTATGGCACCACTTCGGGATTTTTTATAAAGGTCTATTTTTTTATGAACATTGAAAATTTTCCGTAAAAAATCGAAAATAAAATTCGCTGGTCCGCCATTTTTTATTTTTTTTAGATATCAAAATTCCCCTATGCCAAAGACAGTAGATTTTCGAACAGATTAAGACTTGCTTAAGATTAAGTTTCGAGAAAAACGCATTCAAAGTTTTGCTGAAGGATAATTAAACATACAAACTGTTTCAAACGGTTTCACATAAAATGCTGTATCTCCGTCAATTTTTCGAATTTCTTTAAAACATTTGGTGAGAGCATTTTTATCAAATGCATCTTTCAGAAAATGAAATAAATAAAAAAAATTACATATGTATTTTTTGAAAGGCGAAATAAAGGCATAATGTCGTGATTTTTTTTTTGAGATATAAATAATGTTGGTTTTATTTATTTCATACATACTTTATAGTATTACATCTCAAAAAATATTTTTTCGATTAAAAATTTCAATAAATAAGTCCGTGAGAGCGGATCTCCGTAGGCGCCTCGAAAAAAGTTGTTATGCGGTGAACTCCATAACTCGTCACTGGAACATTTGAAACAAAAAATCGAACTGCTTTTAAAAGGTAATATGTTTTCCTAGGTAGTCAGAGGGAGTTTTTTTCGATTTTTTTTTATTTTTGGCAGCATTTTGAAGTGAAAAACGCGATTTTTGCTAAAAAATTTCGGTGAATTCGTTATTATAAAATTGTAAAAAAACTCCCAATGACTACCTGTTGATTTATGTGTAGAAGAAGTGTACAAAATTTCAAAAGCATCGGTCAAGTGAAGATTTTGAGTTATTAGGTTCATAAACTTCAGAAATATTGTTTATGAGAAAATCGATATCAATTTTTTTATACTCGAAATATACTTGAATCGAGCATGAGGGCCGATCGCTTGAAACGCTGTACCTTCGTTAGTTTTGCTCCGATTTATTTGATATTTTGACACAATACTCAATAGTGATGAAACGGATAGTTGTTTGGCCGGATACCGGATACCAGATATCCGGCGAGCTGTTAGGCTGGATTGCCGGATATCCGGCCCATTGTCACGTTAATTTTGAGTATTAATTAAAAATATTCTTTTTGATAAGAAGAAGAAGAAGAGGTATATTATGGTGCTTCAATGTAAGTATTTAATCATTTCAATAATCTCTGTGTTTTTTACGATTTTTAGTTCACTATAATGGTGATTGTGATTAATCACGTTAATTTAAGTTTTCGCTACTCTGCGAGGTTTTTGTAAGTATTTACTAAAAGTTTTTAGTTTAGATATTTACTATTTATGTATTTATCATTAGAGTGAATATCTCAGAAGGAAAATTTAGTTTTTTGGAAGGCCTTATGGCTTTTTTGTAACTTTTTCGACTTTAAATAAAAGCCGTCATAATTATAAGCCATTTTATTGATATTTACCTCACAAAGATTAATGTATTGCATTTTATTATAGGAAATTGTCGTAGTTTTTGAATATCCGGTATCCGGCTGGATATTGAGTTACTATCCGGTATCCGGCCGGATAGTAAATTTTAGCCGGATAGGCCGGATACCACATAGTTACCGGATATCCAATTCAACTCTAATACTCAATATACTGACATATTTTACATTCAGATTTTTTTTTTTAAGTTTTAAAAGTTACCCCCCCCCCTCTTAAAGCAATTATTTAATCAAGGGAACAAGGAGGCGTCTGGAGGCCCCTTCAACCCCCCCCCCGTTATTCCACCATTTGTAAAGGGCCCCCGACATGGTTAATCCGGCCCTGTGTACAGGGCCCGCGCATACTTCAACATTACACAACTGCTAACCCTACAAATCACAAGTGCGCCCCACGGTTGAATTTGACAGTTACCTCTGGTCTCCAAAATACCTGAAAAATACCCTCGACTCTGTGCAGAAACGGGCGGTCCGTTTGATAGATTCTCCCATCTTAACAGACGGATTGCAATCTTTAGACCACAGGCGTCGGGTTGAAATGTTATCCTTGTTCTACCAGTATTACAATGAAAGATGCTCCGAGGAACTAGCGTCATTGATCCCTTCGGCACCGGTGCATAGTCGGGAAACACGCCAAATGCTTGTCCAACATATATTCACGATTTGTCACATAAGAACTTCTTCTGGCGTCGCTTCTTCGACTCGTTCTTGTGTTCAACAGCTCGGCTGTGGAACGATTTGCCGGCTTACAACATGGGCCTCTTCAAGATCAATGTTCATTCCTTCCTCTCCTCAAAAAGACCCTCCACACAGCATCTCTGATGACACAGGCCCTGAGGGAAATTATTTTCCTCAGGGCCTCCTGTGTGGAGTTAATGTAATTTTTTATTTTTATTTTAACTTTACGAGTAAAACCTCAGATTGTAATATTTAATTAAATGAAGACAATATGAGCGAAACTCAGCCGAAAATTTAGAAACAGAAAAATCACAAAAGATATTGACACTGATTTTTCTGTTTCCAAAGTTTCGATTGAGTTTCGCTATTTTGTTTTCAATTAATTTTTATTTATTTTATTTTTTTTTTATGATTATTAAGTTAAAAGAAACATAATATTTCGCTTTCTTAACTTAAATACAGAGCATATATAGTACAGTAGTAAGAAGTAATATTTTTAATTTTGTTCCAACATTTTGAGTTTAAATAGTTTTTTTTAAAGGTTTTTATATTATTTTCCGTTTTTAGGTTATCTGGAAGGAGATTATATATATGAACTCCCTCGTGACCAATACTTCGCTTGCCACTTTCAGTCTTGACAGTATTTGTGTACAATTTATTGTGTTGTCTAGTATAATGTTCGTGTACTTGTTATGTTTTTATAAATGTTGTATTTGAGTGTATAAGTCCATTTTGTATTTTGTAGATTAAAAGACATATGTTATATTCGTACAATGTTCTTATTTTCAAAAGGTTCATTTCCTGGTATAGTTTTTTTGTGGGAGTGTCTGGGTTATAGTTGAAGAGTTTTTTAATAACTTTGTTCGGTATTATTTGTAAGTCGTTTAAGTACGTAATGTATGTGTTTCTCCATATTTCTATTAAATAATTTAGGTGGGACTGGATTAAGCTAAAGTATAAGCCCCTCTTTACCTCTGTTGGTAGAAGATGAGCAATTCTACCAAATACACCAATTAATGGGATGATTTTTGTTTTTAGTTTTTCTACGTGTTGTTTAAATGTTAAATGTTTATCAATATATAAGCCCAGGTATTTTTCGCTATCTAGGATATGTAGGTCTCTTTCTTCTATTTGTAATGGTTTATGCGATGGTATTATTCTTTTAGGTGAGCTTAAGATCATGTAACCGGTTTTATTAATATTTATTGTTAATATATTTTTTATTAGCCAATCGTTTAGTACATTAAGATCCGTTTGAGATTGTTCTAATAGACTTTCTAAGTTTTTGCCGAAGTAAAAAATTGCCGTGTCATCTGCGTATAAGAAGATTTCACCATTAAATAATTACAATTAGAGGTTTTAGTCATAAACTTAAAATAAAAATAAAATATTCATCCTAGACTTGCAGAAAAGTCTTGTTAAATAAAATGGATAAAGATTTATTCAGACACTATACAGAGAGCATTTAGTTTGGGTTTGAATCTTGCAATCATATATAAAGTTAGTAGCCAATAATTATATGCGTTAAGAAAATGAAGATAGTGTGGGTGGTTCTTAGTCGAAGTATGATACAGTTGAAAATGACCGAATTTGATATAGATACCGTGGCGCAGTGGTTTGCGCTTTGTCCGGAAAGCAAGAGGTCCCGGGTTCGAGTCCCAGAGGTGTCAATATCTTTTTCTGATTTTTCTGTTTCCAAATTTTCGATTGAGTTTCGCTTATATTGTCTTCATTTAATTTTTTTAAAAATACATTGTTTTGAAACACGTACGCCCCAGGGATCTTATCTCTGCAGTCTTCATATTACTTTTACCCTGTTCTTCATTTTCACGACATTCGATTGAGGATGCTATAAAACTCCGGTTCTTGTCAGTTTGAGGTATCAGAAAAAAAACAAACAAAAAACTACTTTCACGTTATCGTCTTAAAAGTAAATCCATTGTAAATACTTTATGAGGGTAAAGGTCCACCCAAATGATATGTAAACACACCTAGTATTGTAAAAAGATATATCTTAGATAATGACGCCATCGCTACTGTAACATACCTAGCGATTAGTATAATAAAATACATCCGGATTGAGTTTTATCTAATTTTGTTTTTGCTTATTTACAGTTTTACATTAAGGTTAAACGGAACACTCGTTACAATCTACTAGTTCAAAGCGCCAATAGAGAACTCCAGTCCATTTTTTTTTAATGAATAACTTAAATAATTGCATTTTTTAATTTATTTTCAGAGTTAGTTTTAATAGTTAAAATAATTGTCAAAGTTTTAATTTTTCAAGATCCCCCGAAAACCACCGTATGTATAATGAATCGTGTGACGTCATCACCCCTGAAAAGTCGGCAATAGGATCGGCAATCAGCTGATCAACTGCCACCATTTTGAATTTCGTTGTTCGAAGTATTCTCCCTGGAAGTAGCATTACTATTTTTTTTCTGCAGTAGTTTTTGAATATTTTCAATAATAGAAATGAACTAATAAGAGTTACCTTTATTTTTGAAACATTATTTAGGCCTAAATAATATTTCAATAAACCCATTAACTCAATCTCTATAAACAGTTTGTAAATAAACGAATAAATTAATTCGATGGCTTGTGTCATATCATACATTCCCGTACAATGACTTTATGGTTACGTCACGACACGTCGAACGGTGACGTCACCACTAAAATTTCAATAATGCCAACTTGACGGCGTGTTTTTACGACCCGATTAAAATAATTTTTTTAAAACTCTGCGTTATGCACTTTTTAATAATTTTTTTAAAACTCTGCGATTAATATTATGAAATAAAACTTATATATTCAGAATCAGCGTTTATTGGTCTATATGAACATATTTTTTTAAAGCCGTAATATTTTTCACTGGAGTTCCTTATTAATAATACGGGGAAATACTGCTATTACCAATCTGAAACAAGTCCAAGTTATACAAACCGCAATTGTAAAATTATTAGTCGTCCTTAATATTTTCAAACAGAGACATAATACATCGTTGCTGTTTCAGAGTGCCAAAATTTTACCTGTTAAGGCAATATACTATGGCACAAAATTAAAATTCAGCATATATTAGAACGTAAATACAGCACTAGATTCACGCGCAACGACGGGTTAATAGAAATTTAATAATAAGTACGGACAGAGAACGTTTGAATACATCATACCGAAGATATTTAATTTATTACCTGACACTATAAAGCAATGTAATTCTATGAATAAGGTTAAATATATGGTGAAAAATTGGCTATCGGAAAAAATATATTTATATTGATATTGATATGTATGAAAAAATGTTGAATCTGTAGATATAAGATGTAAATTATAATTTTTAAAATGAATATGTAACTAAACTTTATTACACCATAGATATATTCCGAAAGTATCTAATATATAAAATTCTCGTGTCACGGTGTTTGTTACCATACTCCTCCGAAACGGCTGGACCAATTTTGATGAAATTTTGTGTGCTTATCTGGTAAGTCTGAGAATCGACCAACATCTATTTTTCATACCCCTAAAAGTAAAGGGTGTTCCACTCCGAAGAAAATTATTTTCCCCATACATTTTGTATGGAACGAATTCTCCTATTTTTAAAGAACTGCAGCAATATTGTAAGGGGTATAATATTGAACTGTGAACCGGGGGATGGGGGAGGGGGTGGGGAGGGGGAAGGGGGAGGGGGGGAAAGGAACTCAGGAAGGGGGGTTAGCGGGACGGGGGAAGGGGAGAAGTGGAGTGGGGAGAGGGAACGCGAGAGGGGAAAGGATACGCAGGGAGAAACAATTTAGATCAAGGTATGGTATACGCAGGGAGAAACAATTTAGATCAATTCAGCTAATAAGTTGACAACAGTTTTTGATTCTGAGGCGGTACGAAGTTCGCCGGATCAGCTAGTTTTTTTATAAAAATGTAGGTTACACAGCTTTACTTTAACACCATGAGTTATGTGTTTAGTATTGCCATTTGATCAATAGTGGCGCCCTCATATATTTTCTACTCTTATTTGACAAACTGTACTAGTATTAATAATAAACCTTGTAGGTACTGTACATACAGAAATAATAAATTACAATCACTTGAAGAAAGAATTTAAATTTTTAAAACTCTCAGATAGAAGACTTATTTCAGACTCGTCTTTAATTTCAAAATTTTTAACGGTATTATAGACAGCCCAGATTTATTGGCTTAACTAACTTCCAATTGCCAACAAGAAGATACTCGTTCTAAAATCATTTTTAATTGCACCAACAATATCAACGGAATATCAGGACTGGGCCATTTAGATACTAGTTTTTTTTAATCTAGATTGCGTAATACGTTTACAAGAAGGCTAAAATAACATTACTCAATAATAACAAAAGAAAAATACTATTCTTCTTGGGAAATAATCATGTAATTCCTCCACCAAAGACAAGGCTCTTGTTTCTTTATAATAAGGAAAAGCCAATATATTTTTTTGTTTATAATAACATATCGTGTACAAAAATAGGTTTATTTGTTGTAAAAAATATCTTTATTATAAAAAGTTCCAAATCGAGAAAAAAAATCTTAAGAATGAATAACTAGACAAAACCGGAAATATGTCATTTTTAAATCAAATTTTAGACGTATTGACTCTTATAAAAAAAAATTATAAATTGATTTCGATAGACTATTCTTTTATCTAGGAAAACAAGGTTTTAAATTTTTTAGAAAACATGTTAATTTTTAGTACAATAAGGTTTTATCGTGGATCGTTGGCAGATTAGTTAAATTTTCAAACAAATTTTGTATTATAAAACACACATTTCAAATCATATAATCATGCAGTAAAATAAATCAATAAATTATCTGGGAAAGCTATGTTTCAGAATTTTAATTTTAGTTTAAATAAAATCATTTAAAAAAAGATCCGCACACGTGTTTTGTGACGAAAATATTTCAGTCTGTCTATTTATTTACGGTCTTACAAACTAATATATTTAATATATGTTTTACATTCTTATTTTGCAAAATTATAAATATTTTTGATCAAAAAATAATTACAAATATTACATGATTTTAATAGTTTTATCATCATGCCTTTCAGCATTTTTGAATGTAGGTATAAATAAAAGCAAATTTGAATGAAATAAAATCGAAATTGAGTTATTATTTTAAAAAGCTGGTACGGAGAATAATTAATTTTTCTTATTGGAACCGTCTTGTACGAACCGATCTTTCGACGAAATATGAATTTTATAAATTATTATTATTAGATGTGCAAATGTGAATTTCTAACTGGTTTAAAAAAAGATAGGAACGCGAGCATGGTTCGAAATTAACAAAATATTGTAAAAAATCAAAAACCTACATCTCCACAAACACTTAAAACCCCTCCGCAACTTAAGCAGATATGTGCGTTAAAAATACGACAGCAGTCAAGTACAATAAGCTTGTTTATACGTCAGCGCGTGTGTCTCCATAGAAATAGTTCTAACTCCGTTATTGTTTTAGTTACGTCCCTAAAACAAAAAGTAAAAGGTCGATAGTAGATCAAACTGTACATCCCTATTCAAGTTGTCCATAGAAATACATAACAAGATAAGCTGTCAGTCGCGTAGTTGACACAAATATTTACCCGCCCAAATTTACTACCGGCGGCTCAACCGCCCTCGTCCTTGTTAATTTTTATTAAATATTTTTATATGATTAAACCACTTTTGATGAAAATAAATCATTGATTTGAACTAGGGTAATAAATCCTTACCAGTTTAGACTTCAAAATCAACGAAGTTAAAAATGATTCGATAAAAGATGTACCACTATGAACGCAGCTTTATGAATGAACGACGAATGAATTGTGAGGAAAAATCATACACTAATAAAATAATAATAAATTCAAAACGTAACCAATGGATTAATCAATGAAATGGTGCGGAAGGCAATATGAATGAACCGAAGCCAATGCATTAATAAAATATACTACTTTATTTAAAGTCCCATAAAAGAGGTTTGCGAAGAGATAGCAGTAAAATTTGGAAAATTTCAAGAAGCAACTTGCGATAATATAATAAGAAAGATTAAGGCGAGGAAGTAGGTATTATTAGCTTATAATCGTTTTTTTTACAATCGAGTCGTCGAAAACAGTTTATTGTCTTTGTTTTGCTTTTTAATTTTTTTTACATTAACTCCACACAGGAGGCCCTGAGGAAAATGATTTCCCTCAGGGCCTGTGTCATCTGGGATGCTATGTGGAGGGTCGTTTTGAGGAGAGGAAGGAATGAACATTGGTCTTGAAGAGACCCACGTTGTAGGAAGGAGGAAACACAGAGGCCGGCAAATCATTCCACAGCCGAGCTGTTGAACACAAGAACGAGTCGAAGAAACGACCCGTTCTCATGTGACAAATATCAACCGTGTACAAATGTTGGGCACGCGTCTGGAGTGTTTCCCGACTACGCACCGGTGCCGAAGGGATCAATGATGCTAGCTCCTCGGAGCATCTTCCATTGTAATACCGGTAGAACAAGGATAGCGTTCCCACCCGACGCCGGGGCTCCAAAGAATGCAATCCGTCTGTTAAGAGGAATATAAACGCTAGAAATATTTCAAATCTCATGCCTGCAAAAATTTAAAATCGAGCGTCTTTTTGCACGAGGCTAGTAAGCGAAAAAATCGTTTGTATTTATTTTGTGCATTATTTTATAAGAACGAAAAAAAGTTAAAACATGGAAAACCTCAAAAATAGTCTTAGCCAAAAAGGGGTATTTTTTCAAAATTGTTTCTTGTATTACTTCATAGTTAAGTCATGAAAAAACATTTTTTTGTGGTTTACGCTTATATTTTTTGTTACATAAATAAAAAAAATTATTGTAATTTCAATACATAGAAAAGTTAGTAAAAGCTTCGATTTATCCCTAACATATATTTTGATGTTCATACTGTATCTAAATAGGATTTCACGTATAAATTCATCTTAAGATACCCTACTTTGCGGGAGGGGTCAACTGATCTGTCTATAGTTTAATTATATGATTATACAATAAATTTACTTAAATTCAGAATTCTATTTTAGAAACAATCAGCAATATACCTCGCAAACAACCATCTCGGCAATATCCTACTAATATTATAAAGGCGAAAGTTTGTGTGGATGTATGAAGTATGTAAGGACGTATGTATGTTTGTTACTCTTTCACGCCAAAAATACTGAATGGAATTTAAAAATTCTTTCACTAACAGAAAGCTACATTATTTGCGAGTAATATAGGCTGTTTATATTGGTAAGCTCTGGCGTCATGAATAAGCTCTGGCGTTATGAAATTATTTATCATACGTTTTCTGTCCCTAACAAAATCGAGTTATTAATATTAAACGTCGGAAGAAAAGCAAAACAAACGATTGCCGTGGAAACGATGTTGGCGTCGTAGTTAATATCTATCTCTAAAAATGAATCGCCGAAATGTGTGTGGGCGCAAGGGCGGATTTAGCGGGGGAGGGGGGGGGGGGGGGGGGGGAGCACGGGGGCACGTGCCCCCCCCAGACGGTATGTTTGTGTACTCTGGAGATTCCATCACAGTACATACTTAGAAGCTAAAACTGTATTTTTTAAAAATTTAATTTTTCGATTGTTTTGACCCTTTCATAAACCTTCCTATACATACTTGAACTTTTAGAAATAAACTTGAAGTATGATACTTCAAGTTTATTTCCAACAGTAATTGTTGATTTTTTTGCCCGTCCGCCCCTTGTGCCCCCCCAGAAAAAAATCCTGGATCCGCCCTTGTGTGGGCGCACAACTTCCGAACGATTGAACCAAATTGGGTAGTTCTTTTTTTTGTATAAAAGTACTAATGAGTTTTGATATTATGAAATTTGTGTAAAAAATTGCAATAGGTGGCACGCGAGCAGTTTGAAAACTGAATGTACCGGAAATTAATGTATGGAATGCAGGACGGGGGAGGGGGAGGGTTGTGGGGGGAAGAAGAGGGGGTGAGGGGTGGGGGGGGGGTGTCTGGAGGAGACGGAGTGGGAACCCCCCTAATACCATGCGAGCGAAGCCGCGGGAAAAAGTTAGTATTATAATACATAACATTTTTTGCTTAATGTGGTGGTATTAAGAGATGTTCAATAATTGTTGGGTTATTCATAATCCGGGAATGTACGCCTTTCTTTTAAAATCTAAAAAATAAAATAAATATCTACCGTTCTATTGTGACAATCCAACACAGGTTCGCCGTATAAAAAAATTGGATAATGATTATAAAGGTGTTGTTGGCATATTTAACACATCATTCAGTAAATATTAGTTTGTGGTGAGTCGAGAGAGTCCGGATGGAAAAAAGGTCAAAAAGGTCTCCCTCAACCGACCTCTCCCTGGCCTAGACAAACCTCACCCAATGAACCCGGTTACCCCTTCTAAGTCGCTAAACGGAGCAAACCACATAAAGTAACCTTTGGCGAAGGTATTGAAGATACCTACAATATATATATATTGTTGTGCTATTAATAGCAGATGAAAATACAGACAAGAAGAAGTGAGTAAAAGAAAACAGTAGAAGGGAATATAAACAAGCAGTGAAGATAAATAATAATAATAAGGTAGTATTTTCCTATAATCTTGACATTGGTCGCAAACCACTTGCTGTTTTTCTCGATCTCGCAAAAGCATTTGATACGGTCTCACATCCATTACTAGATACTAAAAAAACTGCAGCAAATTGGAATAACTGAAGTAGCCTACACACGGTTTGAAAACTATCTATCAAACCGAACACAACAAACTCTCATCCAATTTGACAAAATACATATAAGCAATAAACTATCTGTGTCCTGTGGTGTACCCCAATGTAGCATACTAGGACCAATTTTATTTCTTATATACATCAACTCACTATGTGCCACGAATATTGGTGGAAAAATATTATCATTTGCCGATGACACGGTCTTAATATTCGAAGATGAAACATGGCAATCAGTTATTAACAAAACTAATAATGCTCTAATAAAAGTAAAGCATTGGCTTGACACAAACCTCCTCACACTTAACATCGACAAAACACAATATATGACATTTTCCATACGCAAACACAATATACCTAACAACTGCCCTAAACCAATCATCCACTCGTGTCCACTCAATTTAGACAATCCGGAAACCACATCTAATATTAATTGTACGTGTTCGACCCTCAAATCATCAAAAGTAGTTAAATATTTGGGAATAATCATAGACAACCAACTAAGTTGGGAAGCTCACATCGGTGACACAGTGAAAAAACTTCGTAAACTCTGCCATATATTCTGCTCCCTTAGGTCTATCTTAGATTTACAGACTCTAAGAAGGGTATGCTTTGCCCTTTTCCAATCCATAGCAACATACGGGTTAGTGGGATGGGGTGGTTGTGCTGAAACCATTATTAGACCAATTATTTTAGTTCAAAAACTAATTCTGAGAATTATATTTAAATGTCAACCTACTCATCCCTCAAATGAACTCTTTGCAAAAATCATGGTCTTAGATATTCGACAGCTATTTACTAAAACAAGCATTTGTTATATACGAATAAAAAATCTACTAATCGCTCCACAACATCAAGCACACACCCGCTTTTCATCAAACCTGGGTTGCGTGGTCCCAAAAACTAAAACCTCATTCGCTCAACGACAAATCTGGTTCATCGCTCCTAAAATATATAATGCTTTGAGTACTGACATAAAGTCAAGTAATTCTAATTCTCTTTTTATAACACGTGTACAACATTGGATTTTCAAAAGTGGACGAGCGTACTTTAAAGAATTCATGAGTTCTTAACAATACATTTTAATTATTAATTTTTGCATTTCAAAATTTTAATTTCCATTTTTATTTCTATTTTTCTTTAAAATGTTGTTATTTTTTTTCTCTTAATTTTATTTATTTTTTAATTTTAATTTATATACTTATATGTTTTAATTTACATATTTGTATAGAACACTTGAGTTCTTAACATTTAGTCTTTATTATTAATTTTTGTATTTCAAAATTTGAATTTGAATTTTTATTTCTACTTTTCTTTAAAATATGATCTTTTTTTCTTTATTTTTCACTTACTTTTAAATATTTCATAATTTTTATTTAGTATATTTAATCAACTGTTTTAATAAAATAGTATTTGTATTAATTTAAATAAATATTAAATGTACGGCTACCATAATACGGGCATGAGCCCAGTGTGGTAGCCAAAAATTTTGATGAAATAATAATAAAAAATATATAGCGCAGTTTTGTGATATTTCACTTCAAGCGCGCTTAATTATAATAAACTTAAAAGTTATCCTATAGTGTTCCTTACGGGTCCTTAAAAAAATTGATTAAATAATGTGAAACAAAGAATATACAGTATATACAAAGCAATGCCAAAAGAACAATATTAACAAGAGCAGTGCTGTTTTGGCACAGGATATGTTAAACAATAACGGTGCCATTAAACAAGAATCTTTTTTTTTTTTTTTTTTCTTTTAAGTTTCTTTTCTTTAAATTATTCATTACATGAATTGGGGATTTTTCGACCACCATACTAGGCACATGCCTGTGTTGTGGTAAAACTAAAATATAATTTGGAACAGGAGGCAATTACGTTTAGAGATAATACAAATTCGGAGTGCACATAAAAGTATACTAAGGAGGTAATCCAAACCAAACAATTATCGGGAACATGGCTTAATAGAGTAGGTATATCGAAAAGGAGTTATACTTAAAATTCATGAAAGGTATGATTTTTTAAATATGTTTGTTTTTAAAGCCCTTTTGAATTCAGCCAAGTTCTGGATATAAGTAAGAGCTGATGAAAGTTTGTTCCGGCCAGTTTGTTTGAGCGGCCAGTTACACGAAAAGATCGGTCGTAATAAACGGCTCGATTTGACCTAGAAAATTCGATTAAACAATTAGTAACATCTAGATCTGACCTTAGAGTAAGCTGTCTATTGCTTAAGTTTTGTCGGACACATAGTTCCGATATATAGGCTGGCGCCATTCCTTGCAATGCTTTGAAGGTCATTAAGCAGATCTTGAACTCTATTCTTTCAGGGCATTGAAGCCAATGAAGGCGATCCCTTAGAGGCGGGGTTATACGGCAGTTCTTAGATTCACCAAAAGTCATTCTCGCCGCAGCATTGAAAACGGACTGGATTCTATTGAATTGTTTTTTAGGTAATCCAGCATATACATATTTTTTTTACATGAGCTCCACACAGGAGACCCCGAGGAAAATAATTTCCCTCAGGGCCTATGTCATCTTTGAGGATGCTGTGTGGAGGTTTTTTTTAGGAAAGGAAGGAGAGGAGAGTTCTGGGTTTCTCGAGGCGATTCGTATAGAGAATGAAGAGATCGGGACCCAGGACAAAACCCTGGGGAACTCCACGTTCTATGGGAGTTTCAGGTGGAGTACAATTATTGAAAATTACTGAGGCTACTCGTCCAGACAGGTACGATGTCATCCATTGGAATACATCACATCGAACGTCAAATTCGGTTTCAAGCACATTTAATAAAATACTATGATCTACCGTGTCAAATGCCGCACTCATGTCAAGAACAGATACCAAACCCAACTTTCCTGCTTTTATCCCGATGTACAATCTGAAATTAATCGCAGAAGAACAAATTCCGTTGAATGAAACTGTCGATAAGCGGATTGATTTTTGGCAAATAGACCAGCGAAGTTCAAGTACCCCACCAATTGTTTGGCAACGATTGTCTCAAGCAGTTTTGAAAGGAATGGTAGGTTGGATATTGGCCTGTAATTATCCGTATTGTCAGTATCAAGATTTTTTTTTTTTAGAATCAGAGTTATGATGAATTTAATGATGGATTTTAGACGGATTTAGATGCAGATTTATGATGGATTTGGAGCGTAAGAGTAAACAAGCAAGATGAAGAGAATACGAAAAACAGAAGAGGAAAATACAAGTAAGCAGAAGAGAATGAAATAAAATAGCAGATGAGAAAACAAACAAGTAGGAGAGAGTTAAATAAAATTGTGGAAGAAAATACAAGCAAGTAGTAGAAAATACAAAAAAATAGCGTAGAAGAATACAAAAGAGTGAATAAAAGAGAAGATGGAAATACAAGCAAACAGAAAAAACAATAGAGAATATAAGAAAATATGAAGATAGGTGTTATAAAAAAGGGCTAGAATTAGTCTGAAGAGAATACGAAAAACAGAAGAGGAAAAAACAAGTAAGCAGAAGAGAATGAAATAAAATAGCAGATCAGAAAACAAACAAGTAGGAGAGAGTTAAAGAAAGTAGTAGAAGGGAATACAAGCAAATAGTAGAAAATACAAAAAAATAGCGTAAAATAATACAAACGAGTGAATAAAAGAGCAGATGGAAATACAAGCAAATAGAACAAACAGTAGAGAATATAAGAAAATACGAAGATAGGTGTTATGAAAAAAAGTGCTAGAATTAGTCTTATCTTTGTGTACGTTAAAGGTTGTTAAAGCAGAGCTTACATTCTAAATCCAATGGTTCTCAATGAATGGATAAGTGACCAATAAATTAATGCATATTATCATGTTATTAATAGTGCCAAATAGGTATGATAAATGATAAGGAACCATTCCACTAAAGTATAAATACCCCGGAGAACCATCATTGTTTATGTGATGTAAAGTGGTGATTAGTAGTGTAGATTAAACCTGCTTTCATAGCGAGAGAAGAAAACACATATATCTTTTCATCATTACGTGATGGGTGAGTGAAATTAAATAAAAACATTTCAAAAGTGATACGAACTTTGCATAAAGAAAAATTGTGAAATTTTAAAACTCGAATGGCTTTAGTGAAAATAATATATTTTTCGTGTAATATGTTAAATATTCGTTAATTATTCAAGAGTGAAAAGGTTCCAACGGCTATTTGGGTAAATTTGAGATATTGTCAATAGGGAGATTGTCAATATTTGCGGTTAAACCATTCGGAAAAAAAAATTCTTCGTCATCTGATGTCTATAATTTTTTTTAATAAGCTGTTTTTAACTGCGCCTAAATTGAGAATAAGTTTGTGTTGATAAAGGTTCAAAAAAGTTGGAGCCTTTATATCAAATAACCGAAAGTATCGTTGGAAATATATGTTTTGAAAATATAATAAAATTTAATTTTGGAATTGAGATCAAAAAAACAAAAATTAATATGTTTTTTTTATTTCAATTTTTATTACGCCTTGGAGCTGTTTTTTTTTTGTATATTTTTAGAAATAAAGAATTCGAATTATTGAAAATTTTGTAGTGTCTGGGTTAATTATTTGCGAATTCATGGTAATTATTTATAAAAATAAATTTAGTTTTATCACATATTACGTAAATATGATACATCATAAAAAAAGTGTTTTAACGGGCTTAAATTTAAAATACAAACGACCGATTTAGGTTCAAACGATAGCCGACAAAGTTCAATAACGACAGTCAAAATTGAGACAAACCGTGAACGTATGTCTGCACCCTCCCCAAAGGAAACATACAATCATTATCATACATCTTCCTCACACGTATAAGAAAATGAAACGCAATTCCCGTCGCCGCCCGTGGTCGAGCCGTAATAAGATATATCTGTTTCCTCCAAAGGACAAAAAGTAGTACTTTGTAAGAAACAGATACACGTACTTTGAGAAACTCATATTTTGTCTCACCATTATTTAATGTGTCAGAAAGAGCTACAGCATTATAACGACATGGAAGGTATGTTTATTGTCTTTTTGCGGTCACGGTATCGTTACCGTTAATCTCCACGGTAAATATAAAAGCGTATAATGAAAGAATAGCTTAAGTCGGTGCCTACACTGATGGGACGTATTCAATTTTATATCTTACTAATAAAATATATATATGTTTTAATGGTATGAATATTTTTAAATTGTCTTTATTTTCTTAATATAAAACTCGAGATTTTAACAGTCTAATTTGATGTAATTTCAATATGATTAATAAAACTTAGTTTTTGATTAAAGCACCCACCCAAAATCAATTATCTCGGTAATAGCTATTAGCAATAATATATAATATATATTATTGATCGAAATATATAATATTAATATTGATTGAAATATATAATATATATTATTGATCAAGTAATCATAATGATCTTTTTCTACGATATCTCATAATTAGACATTTGCTTATATTTAGTTGTAAATTATCTCCAGGCACAAACCAAAAGTTTAAACAAGTTATTTGGCAATGTTTGAAAATTATCAATATGTCTTACAGATCAATATGTCTTACAGATCAATATGTCTTACAGATCAATATGTCTTACAGATTTGTATATTTTCACATCGTCCGCAAACATTGAAACTTGGCAAATAGCAAAAATAAAAATGGTCCCAAATGTGACCCTTGGAGAATGTCGTAGCGATGAATCTATATAAAGTAAAACCATCCAGTTTCACCCCTCTTTTCCAACTTTCTGAAGTATTTTTTTAGATAATAAATCAAGATCAACTCTCTGACAAATGCTTTGCTGAAATCAGCATATCCAAAATCAACTCGTAAGTGGACTCGGATACACTCGTATAGTTTTGATAAATTAAGAGATAAGACAAAGCAGATTTACTAAAAATCGTTTAGGTAAAATAAATGGCGTGATCCAGTGAATGATTTTATTTCAAAACAAATTTCACAAACAATTTAGGAATAATTGGTGAAAGGCAGATCAGACTTTATTGTTTCCCTAATTTTTAACTCTGTATTTAATATCGGAGTGAGGAATATAATAAAGGAACATATCCTTATTCTGCGGGGTGAAGAAAGTGATTATATGTTTTTAGGAAAGCGTCCAGTTTGTTACAAAGAGTGTGAAGTGGATATGCAAGAGTACTGGCGCAATTGTTTAAGAAATCAGGACCACCGATTTTATTTCAGTTATAAAATACATAGGCGTATAAATTTTAAAAGAAAGACAAAAATTTTCGTGTTAAGAATAACCTGCAAATAACTTAAAAATCTGCAACTCCCACCACAGCCGATAAAAATGTTGATTTTGTAGTGGCGGAGGACCTTAGCAAGTCAAGAAATTCAAAACAATAAATAGTAATTACATGAATCTAAAATATATTATTTTATTCAATATATTTATGGTTCAAGAAACGCTCAAATGTGAGAAATAAAAAAATTTACAATAAATTTGTCGAAACTGGTGAATTGTTTTCCAAGAACACACAAACAGTAGGCAAGAAAGAGGTACATGCAAGTGGTGTACAGTCCTTGATGATTATTGCAAAATAATACATTTGGCTGGATTGTTCAATTAGGTACATTATAATTGGTGCGAAAATTCACAAAAAAAAAATATAATAAAAATTATAAAAATTAATAAAAATTAATAAAAATATAAAAAAAATATAATAAAAATTAATTAAAAACATATTGCAAAAACGATGTAATTTATAAAAGCGTTCTTTAATTTTGCAGATAAAATATTAATCGTCGTGGTCGGGATATTCCTTCTTGGAACATCCCAAGCAAGAGGACCACCTGGATCATGCGATCCTAATGCCCCACCGGCAAACTGCCCGGTTCACGATCCCGAAGGCCCAGCAATACACCTACCTCACCAGAGTGACTGCAACCAATTCTATCATTGCGACTGGGGAGTGGCGTACCTCAAAAAGTGTCCCGGAATCCTTCATTTTAACCCGGTATTGGAAGTATGCGACTATCCTGAGGATGCTGGGTGCCAGTGCGAAACAGGAACAACACCGGCTCCAACAGCAGCACCAACCGATGCCCCAACTGACACCCCGACTGCTGAACCAACTGCAGCACCAACCGCAGCTCCAACATCAGCTCCACCGACCTGCAACCCATCTGCTGGACCACCGTCATGTCCCGTACACGATCCTACTGGATTAGCCGTCCACCTGCCTCATGAAAATGACTGCACTAAGTTCTACGAGTGTGACTGGGGAGTAGCATACCTCCTGAGTTGCCCAAGTGGTCTTCACTTCAATCCAACACTGCAAGTATGTGACTGGCCTGAGGATGCTGGTTGCGCGTGTGCCCCAACTGACGCCACGACTGCTGCACCAACTGCTGCACCAACTGCCGGCCCAACTGCCGCACCTACCGCCGCTCCAACAGATCCACCGACCTGCAACCCATCTGCTGGACCACCGAAATGCCCCGTACATGACCCCACTGGATTGGCCGTCCACTTGCCTCATGAGAATGACTGCACTAAGTTCTATGAGTGTGACTGGGGAGTGGCATACCTCCTGAGTTGCCCCAGCGGTCTTCATTTCAATCCAACACTGCAAGTATGTGACTGGCCCGTGGATGCTGGGTGCGCATGTTCTGGAATAGCAACAACTGCTGCTCCAACAGCAGCACCAACCGATGCCCCAACTGATGCACCAACCGCCGCTCCAACATCAGCTCCATCGACCTGCGACCCATCTGCTGGACCACCAAAATGCCCCGTACATGACCCCACTGGATTGGCCGTCCACTTGCCTCATGAGAATGACTGCACTAAGTTCTATGAGTGTGACTGGGGAGTGGCATACCTCCTGAGTTGCCCCAGCGGTCTTCACTTCAATCCAACACTGCAAGTATGTGACTGGCCTGTGGATGCTGGGTGCGCATGTTCTGGAATAGCAACAACTGTTGCTCCAACAGCAGCACCAACCGATGCCCCAACTGATGCACCAACCGCCGCTCCAACACCAGCTCCATCGACCTGCGACCCATCTGCTGGACCACCAAAATGCCCCGTGCACGATCCTACAGCACCAGCCGTTCATCTGCCTCATGAGAATGACTGCACAAAGTTCTACGAGTGTGACTGGGGAGTAGCATATCTTCTGAGTTGCCCCAGCGGTCTTCACTTCAATCCAACACTGCAAGTATGTGACTGGCCCGTGGATGCTGGGTGCGCATGTTCTGGAATAGCAACAACTGCTGCCCCAACAGCAGCACCAACCGATGCCCCAACTGATGCACCAACCGCCGCTCCAACACCAGCTCCATCGACCTGCGACCCATCTGCTGGACCACCAAAATGCCCCGTACATGACCCCACTGGATTGGCCGTCCACTTGCCTCATGAGAATGACTGCACTAAGTTCTATGAGTGTGACTGGGGAGTGGCATACCTCCTGAGTTGCCCCAGCGGTCTTCACTTCAATCCAACACTGCAAGTATGTGACTGGCCTGTGGATGCTGGGTGCGCATGTTCTGGAATAGCAACAACTGCTGCTCCAACAGCAGCACCAACCGATGCCCCAACTGATGCACCAACCGCCGCTCCAACACTAGCTCCATCGACCTGCGACCCATCTGCTGGACCACCAAAATGCCCCGTACATGACCCCACTGGATTGGCCGTCCACTTGCCTCATGAGAATGACTGCACTAAGTTCTATGAGTGTGACTGGGGAGTGGCATACCTCCTGAGTTGCCCCAGCGGTCTTCACTTCAATCCAACACTGCAAGTATGTGACTGGCCTGTGGATGCTGGGTGCGCATGTTCTGGAATAGCAACAACTGCTGCTCCAACAGCAGCACCAACCGATGCCCCAACTGATGCACCAACCGCTGCTCCAACACCAGCTCCATCGACCTGCGACCCATCTGCTGGACCACCAAAATGCCCCGTACATGACCCCACTGGATTGGCCGTCCACTTGCCTCATGAGAATGACTGCACTAAGTTCTATGAGTGTGACTGGGGAGTGGCATACCTCCTGAGTTGCCCCAGCGGTCTTCACTTCAATCCAACACTGCAAGTATGTGACTGGCCTGTGGATGCTGGGTGCGCATGTTCTGGAATAGCAACAACTGCTGCTCCAACAGCAGCACCAACCGATGCCCCAACTGATGCACCAACCGCCGCTCCAACACCAGCTCCATCGACCTGCGACCCATCTGCTGGACCACCAAAATGCCCCGTACATGACCCCACTGGATTGGCCGTCCACTTGCCTCATGAGAATGACTGCACTAAGTTCTATGAGTGTGACTGGGGAGTGGCATACCTCCTGAGTTGCCCCAGCGGTCTTCACTTCAATCCAACACTGCAAGTATGTGACTGGCCTGTGGATGCTGGGTGCGCATGTTCTGGAATAGCAACAACTGCTGCTCCAACAGCAGCACCAACCGATGCCCCAACTGATGCACCAACCGCCGCTCCAACACCAGCTCCATCGACCTGCGACCCATCTGCTGGACCACCAAAATGCCCCGTACATGACCCCACTGGATTGGCCGTCCACTTGCCTCATGAGAATGACTGCACTAAGTTCTATGAGTGTGACTGGGGAGTGGCATACCTCCTGAGTTGCCCCAGCGGTCTTCACTTCAATCCAACACTGCAAGTATGTGACTGGCCTGTGGATGCTGGGTGCGCATGTTCTGGAATAGCAACAACTGCTGCTCCAACAGCAGCACCAACCGATGCCCCAACTGATGCACCAACCGCCGCTCCAACACCAGCTCCATCGACCTGCGACCCATCTGCTGGACCACCAAAATGCCCCGTACATGACCCCACTGGATTGGCCGTCCACTTGCCTCATGAGAATGACTGCACTAAGTTCTATGAGTGTGACTGGGGAGTGGCATACCTCCTGAGTTGCCCCAGCGGTCTTCACTTCAATCCAACACTGCAAGTATGTGACTGGCCTGTGGATGCTGGGTGCGCATGTTCTGGAATAGCAACAACTGCTGCTCCAACAGCAGCACCAACCGATGCCCCAACTGATGCACCAACCGCCGCTCCAACACCAGCTCCATCGACCTGCGACCCATCTGCTGGACCACCAAAATGCCCCGTACATGACCCCACTGGATTGGCCGTCCACTTGCCTCATGAGAATGACTGCACTAAGTTCTATGAGTGTGACTGGGGAGTGGCATACCTCCTGAGTTGCCCCAGCGGTCTTCACTTCAATCCAACACTGCAAGTATGTGACTGGCCTGTGGATGCTGGGTGCGCATGTTCTGGAATAGCAACAACTGCTGCTCCAACAGCAGCACCAACCGATGCCCCAACTGATGCACCAACCGCCGCTCCAACACCAGCTCCATCGACCTGCGACCCATCTGCTGGACCACCAAAATGCCCCGTGCATGATCCTACAGCACCAGCCGTTCATCTGCCTCATGAGAATGACTGCACAAAGTTCTACGAGTGTGACTGGGGAGTAGCATATCTTCTGAGTTGCCCCAGCGGTCTTCACTTCAATCCAACACTGCAAGTATGTGACTGGCCTAAGGATGCAGGTTGCGCGTGCGCTGGAATTGCACCAACTGCTGCCCCAACTGTCGCCCCGACTGCTGCACCAACTGCTGCACCTACTGCTGCACCAACAGATGCACCAACTGCCGCACCAACTGCCGCACCAACATCAGGTCCATCGACCTGCGACCCATCTGCTGGACCACCAAAATGCCCCGTCCATGATCCTGCAGCACCAGCCGTTCATCTGCCTCATGAGAATGACTGCACCAAGTTCTACGAGTGTGACTGGGGAGTAGCATACCTCCTGAGTTGCCCCAGCGGTCTTCACTTCAATCCAACACTGCAAGTATGTGACTGGCCTGTGGATGCTGGTTGCGCGTGCGCTGGAATTGCACCGACTGCTGCCCCAACTGTCGCCCCGACTGCTGCACCAACTGCTGCACCAACAGATGCACCAACTGCCGCACCAACTGCCGCACCAACTGCCGCACCAACTGCCGCTCCAACATCAGGTCCATCGACCTGCGACCCATCTGCTGGACCACCAAAATGCCCCGTCCATGATCCTGCAGCACCAGCCGTTCATCTGCCTCATGAGAATGACTGCACCAAGTTCTACGAGTGTGACTGGGGAGTAGCATACCTCCTGAGTTGCCCCAGCGGTCTTCACTTCAATCCAACACTGCAAGTATGTGACTGGCCTGTGGATGCAGGTTGCGCGTGCGCTGGAATTGCACCAACTGCTGCCCCAACTGTCGCCCCGACTGCTGCACCAACTGCTGCACCAACAGATGCACCAACTGCCGCACCAACTGCCGCACCAACTGCCGCACCAACTGCCGCTCCAACATCAGGTCCATCGACCTGCGACCCATCTGCTGGACCACCAAAATGCCCCGTGCACGATCCTGCAGCACCAGCCGTTCATCTGCCTCATGAGAATGACTGCACCAAGTTCTACGAGTGTGACTGGGGAGTAGCATATCTTCTGAGTTGCCCCAGCGGTCTTCACTTCAATCCAACACTGCAAGTATGTGACTGGCCTGTGGATGCTGGTTGCGCGTGCGCTGGAATTGCACCGACTGCTGCCCCAACTGTCGCCCCGACTGCTGCACCAACTGCTGCACCAACAGATGCACCAACTGCCGCACCAACTGCCGCACCAACTGCCGCACCAACTGCCGCTCCAACATCAGGTCCATCGACCTGCGACCCATCTGCTGGACCACCAAAATGCCCCGTCCATGATCCTGCAGCACCAGCCGTTCATCTGCCTCATGAGAATGACTGCACCAAGTTCTACGAGTGTGACTGGGGAGTAGCATACCTCCTGAGTTGCCCCAGCGGTCTTCACTTCAATCCAACACTGCAAGTATGTGACTGGCCTGTGGATGCAGGTTGCGCGTGCGCTGGAATTGCACCAACTGCTGCCCCAACTGTCGCCCCGACTGCTGCACCAACTGCTGCACCAACAGATGCACCAACTGCCGCACCAACTGCCGCACCAACTGCCGCTCCAACATCAGGTCCATCGACCTGTGACCCATCTGCTGGACCACCAAAATGCCCCGTGCACGATCCTGCAGCACCAGCCGTTCATCTGCCTCATGAGAATGACTGCACCAAGTTCTACGAGTGTGACTGGGGAGTAGCATATCTTCTGAGTTGCCCCAGCGGTCTTCACTTCAATCCAACACTGCAAGTATGTGACTGGCCTGTGGATGCAGGTTGCGCGTGCGCTGGAATTGCACCAACTGCTGCCCCAACTGTCGCCCCGACTGCTGCACCAACTGCTGCACCAACAGATGCACCAACTGCCGCACCAACTGCCACACCAACTGCCGCTCCAACATCAGGTCCATCGACCTGCGACCCATCTGCTGGACCACCAAAATGCCCCGTCCATGATCCTGCAGCACCAGCCGTTCATCTGCCTCATGAGAATGACTGCACCAAGTTCTACGAGTGTGACTGGGGAGTAGCATACCTCCTGAGTTGCCCCAGCGGTCTTCACTTCAATCCAACACTGCAAGTATGTGACTGGCCTGTGGATGCAGGTTGCGCGTGCGCTGGAATTGCACCAACTGCTGCCCCAACTGTGGCCCCGACTGCTGCACCAACTGCTGCACCTACTGCTGCACCAACAGATGCACCAACTGCCGCTCCAACATCAGGTCCATCGACCTGCGACCCATCTGCTGGACCACCAAAATGCCCTGAACACGATCCTAAGGCACCAGCCGTTCATCTGCCTCATGAGAATGACTGCACCAAGTTCTACGAGTGTGACTGGGGAGTAGCATATCTTCTGAGTTGCCCCAGCGGTCTTCACTTCAATCCAACACTGCAAGTATGTGACTGGCCTGTGGATGCTGGTTGCGCGTGCGCTGGAATTGCACCGACTGCTGCCCCAACTGTCGCCCCGACTGCTGCACCAACTGCTGCACCAACAGATGCACCAACTGCCGCACCAACTGCCGCACCAACTGCCGCTCCAACATCAGGTCCATCGACCTGCGACCCATCTGCTGGACCACCAAAATGCCCCGTCCATGATCCTGCAGCACCAGCCGTTCATCTGCCTCATGAGAATGACTGCACCAAGTTCTACGAGTGTGACTGGGGAGTAGCATACCTCCTGAGTTGCCCCAGCGGTCTTCACTTCAATCCAACACTGCAAGTATGTGACTGGCCTGTGGATGCAGGTTGTGCGTGCGCTGGAATTGCACCAACTGCTGCCCCAACTGTCGCCCCGACTGCTGCACCAACTGCTGCACCAACAGATGCACCAACTGCCGCACCAACTGCCGCACCAACTGCCGCTCCAACATCAGGTCCATCGACCTGTGACCCATCTGCTGGACCACCAAAATGCCCCGTGCACGATCCTGCAGCACCAGCCGTTCATCTGCCTCATGAGAATGACTGCACCAAGTTCTACGAGTGTGACTGGGGAGTAGCATATCTTCTGAGTTGCCCCAGCGGTCTTCACTTCAATCCAACACTGCAAGTATGTGACTGGCCTAAGGATGCAGGGTGCGCGTGCGCTGGAATTGCACCAACTGCTGCTCCAACAGTAGCACCAACTGCTGCCCCAACTGTCGCCCCGACTGCTTCACCAACTGCTGCACCTACTGCTGCACCAACAGATGCACCAACTGCCGCACCAACATCAGGCCCATCGACCTGCGACCCATCTGCTGGACCACCAAAATGCCCCGTGCACGATCCTGCAGCACCAGCCGTTCATCTGCCTCATGAGAATGACTGCACCAAGTTCTACGAGTGTGACTGGGGAGTAGCGTATCTTCTGAGTTGCCCCAGCGGTCTTCACTTCAATCCAACACTGCAAGTATGTGACTGGCCTGTGGATGCAGGTTGCGCGTGCGCTGGAATTGCACCAACTGCTGCCCCAACTGTCGAACCAACTGCTGCCCCAACTGTCGCCCCGACTGCTGCACCAACTGCTGCACCTACTGCTGCACCAACAGATGCACCAACTGCCGCTCCAACATCAGGTCCATCGACCTGCGACCCATCTGCTGGACCACCAAAATGCCCTGAACACGATCCTAAGGCACCAGCCGTTCATCTGCCTCATGAGAATGACTGCACCAAGTTCTACGAGTGTGACTGGGGAGTAGCATATCTTCTGAGTTGCCCCAGCGGTCTTCACTTCAATCCAACACTGCAAGTATGTGACTGGCCTGTGGATGCTGGTTGCGCGTGCGCTGGAATTGCACCGACTGCTGCCCCAACTGTCGCCCCGACTGCTGCACCAACTGCTGCACCAACAGATGCACCAACTGCCTCACCAACTGCCGCACCAACTGCCGCTCCAACATCAGGTCCATCGACCTGTGACCCATCTGCTGGACCACCAAAATGCCCCGTGCACGATCCTGCAGCACCAGCCGTTCATCTGCCTCATGAGAATGACTGCACCAAGTTCTACGAGTGTGACTGGGGAGTAGCATATCTTCTGAGTTGCCCCAGCGGTCTTCACTTTAATCCAACACTGCAAGTATGTGACTGGCCTAAGGATGCAGGGTGCGCGTGCGCTGGAATTGCACCAACTGCTGCTCCAACAGTAGCACCAACTGCTGCCCCAACTGTCGCCCCGACTGCTTCACCAACTGCTGCACCTACTGCTGCACCAACAGATGCACCAACTGCCGCACCAACATCAGGCCCATCGACCTGCGACCCATCTGCTGGACCACCAAAATGCCCTGAGCACGATCCTAAGGCACCAGCCGTTCATCTGCCCCATGAGAATGACTGCACCAAGTTCTACGAGTGTGACTGGGGAGTAGCGTATCTTCTGGGTTGCCCCAGCGGTCTTCACTTCAATCCAACACTGCAAGTATGTGACTGGCCTGTGGATGCAGGTTGCGCGTGCGCTGGAATTGCAACAACTGCTTTTCCAACAGTAGAACCAACTGCTGCCCCAACTGTCGCCCCGACTGCTGCACCAACTGCTACACCTACTGCTGCACCAACAGATGCACCAACTGCCGCTCCAACATCAGGTCCATCGACCTGCGACCCATCTGCTGGACCACCAAAATGCCCCGTGCACGATCCTACAGCACCAGCCGTTCATCTGCCTCATGAGAATGACTGCACCAAGTTCTACGAGTGTGACTGGGGAGTAGCGTATCTTCTGAGTTGCCCCAGCGGTCTTCACTTCAATCCAACACTGCAAGTATGTGACTGGCCTGTGGATGCAGGTTGCGCGTGCGCTGGAATTGCACCAACTGCTGCCCCAACTGTCGAACCAACTGCTGCCCCAACTGTCGCCCCGACTGCTGCACCAACTGCTGCACCTACTGCTGCACCAACCGATGCACCAACTGCCGCTCCAACATCAGGTCCATCGACCTGCGACCCATCTGCTGGACCACCAAAATGCCCTGAACACGATCCTAAGGCACCAGCCGTTCATCTACCTCATGAGAATGACTGCACTAAGTTCTACGAGTGTGACTGGGGAGTAGCATATCTTCTGAGTTGCCCCAGCGGTCTTCACTTCAATCCAACACTGCAAGTATGTGACTGGCCTGTGGATGCAGGTTGCGCGTGTGCTGGAATTGCACCAACTGCTGCCCCAACTGTCGCCCCGACTGCTGCGCCAACTGCTGCACCTACTGCTGCACCAACAGATGCACCAACTGCTGCACCAACTGCCGCTCCAACATCAGGTCCATCGACCTGCGACCCATCTGCTGGACCACCAAAATGCCCCGTGCACGATCCAACAGCACCACCCGTTCATCTGCCTCATGAGAATGACTGCACTAAGTTCTACGAGTGTGACTGTAGAGAAGAAGCATACCTCCAGAGTTGCCCCAGTGGTCTTCACTTTAATCCAACACTGCAAGTATGTGACTGGCCTGTGGATGCAGGTTGCGCGTGCGCTGGAATTGCAACAACTGCTGCTCCAACAGTAGCACCAACTGCTGCTCCAACTGTCGCCCCGACTGCTGCACCAACTACCGCACCAACTGCCGCTCCAACATCAGGTCCATCGACCTGCGACCCATCTGCTGGACCACCAAAATGCCCTGTGCATGATCCCACTGGATTAGCAGTCCATCTGCCTCATGAGAACGACTGCACTAAGTTCTACGAGTGTGACTGGGGAGTAGCATACCTCTTAAGTTGCCCCAGTGGTCTTCACTTCAATCCAACACTGCAAGTATGTGACTGGCCTAAGGATGCTGGATGCGCATGTTCTGGAATCGCAACAACCGTTGCTCCTACAGTAGCACCAACTGATGCACCAACTGACGCTTCGACTGCTGCACCAACTGTTGCAACTGACGCACCAACCGCCACCCCAACATCAGCTCCTTCAACCTGCAACCCATCTGCTGGACCACCAAAATGCCCCGTGCATGATCCCACTGGATTAGCCGTCCATCTGCCTCATGAGAACGATTGCACTAAGTTCTACGAGTGTGACTGGGGAGTAGCGTACCTCTTGAGTTGCCCCAGCGGTCTTCACTTTAATCCAACACTGCAAGTATGTGACTGGCCTGTGGATGCCGGATGCGCGTGCTCTGGAATCGCACCAACTGCTGGCCCAACCACAGCTTCAACTGAAGCTCCATCCACTGCACCAACTATCCCAACATCAGCTCCTTCGACCTGCAACCCATCTGCTGGACCACCAAAATGCCCCGTGCATGATCCCACTGGATTAGCCGTCCATCTGCCTCATGAGAATGACTGCACTAAGTTCTACGAGTGTGACTGGGGAGTAGCGTACCTCTTGAGTTGCCCCAGCGGTCTTCACTTCAATCCAACACTGCAAGTATGTGACTGGCCTGTGGATGCTGGATGCGCGTGCTCTGGAATCGCACCAACTGCTGGCCCTTCAACTGAAGCTCCATCCACTGCACCAACTACCCCGACATCAGCTCCATCGACTTGTAATCCCTACTCTCAACCACCTACTTGTCCCGAACACGATCCCGAAGGTCTAGCCGTCCATTTGCCTCACGAGAATGATTGTACAAAGTTCTACGAGTGCGACTGGGGAGTACTCCACCTATTCAATTGCCCTGATGGACTTCAATTCAACCCAACTCTTCAAGTCTGTGACTGGCCTGACAAGGCCGGTTGCGCGTGTGTTGGGATCTCAACACCCCCTCCATCCACCTGCAACCCATCTGCTGGACCACCCACATGCCCCGTTCATGACCCCACTGGATTGGCCGTCCATCTGCCGCATGAGAATGACTGCACCAAGTTTTACGAGTGTGACTGGGGAGTGGCGTACCTCCTAAGTTGCCCCACCGGTCTTCACTTTAATCCAGTTCTGGAAGTCTGTGACTGGCCCGAGGATGCTGGATGTAACTGCGCATAGATTGTCGCCTGTGTTCCAATTCCTCTTTCCAATTAGTCAACCGCAAACTGCTTATCGTTGTGCAATTCAGCACATATTTTACACACTTTTTACTTATTTTGCCATTATGTGTAAAATGTTATTTACTTTGATATCAAATCCAAAAGTTACCTTGCTTGTTTTCAATTAACAAAGGCAAAGTTTTCGGTGACCTAATATTTTGTAAGACTTATTTATAAAATGTACTGTTGTTATTGTGCTGCTACTTAAAATAATAAATTTTTAAAAATGCTTTTCTACGTTTCTTTTGAAATTTCCTTTCTCTCTAACAAGCTAGTCAGATCTAGTCACCAAACAAAAAAACTCATTTTAAGCAACTTTTCTGAAGTCTTGTCTAATACTGGGGAGCTACTAAACTGATAGTATCTTAAATGAATAAATTGTGACGTGAGACAAATAATAATTAATCAAATAATGTTATATTACACACATAAAGTTTTTATATGCTAATTATCTAGCATACGCAGATCATAAAAAAATATACCTTGTTTACAAATCAATCAATGACTGCATTAAACTTCAAGAGGACCTCAATCGTCTTTTTTTCTATTGTGAATCAAAAAAACTTGTTATTTACATCTCAAAATGTAATAAATTAAAGTTTACCCGTAATAAAAATAAATTTTCCTTTGTATATAAGGTAAATCACCACTTTCCTGATCTTGCTCCAGTTTCTGACACGTGTAACACAAATTACAATTTTACCCAATGAAGTATCATTCCTACGTATATTGATATTAGCGCGTCGAGAAAGTTGTTCCCCTCTCCCACTAACCAACGTTTAATCTAAGGAATATTTGACACCCATTTCTACCAAAATATTATTTAGTACATGATTTTGGTGATTTTGTGAAATTGCACATTTTTTCACCTTTTTCGGCGAGTAAACCAAATTTTACAAAGTGTGATGAGACAGATCACCAATTATTTTATGTATTGTTTTGTATGTTTTTCAATAGAGTTTTGACCATATTTATACATTTAAAATGGAAAAGAATGTATTTCAATATCCTTTGTCGAAGATTTCAATAGATTAATGGTAGTTTTTGAGCGGTCAGTAATAGGTACCTGTTTTAATAGGGTGACTATATTTCTGACATGTATGTCAGAAAATGATACGCCTCCAAAAAATCACGATCATATTTCTGACCGGTATGTCGGAAATTGATACTTATCATACTTTGGGGGTTTTTAATCCTGACATGGGGGAACGGCTGCGCGACCTCTATATTTTCAATTTGAAAAATACCAAACCAAATCGAACAATTAAAAAAAATGTATGAGAAATATCTATTGCCAATTGTGTATGTTTGCGCATCTTTATATGGGATTGATTGGGTATTGCATTCGCAGACTTGGTGGGTAGATATGTCAAAATCCTGAATTTATCCCACCTACCTAATCTTTCCTTCCCAAATATCACCATAAAAATTGTTGCAAGAAATACTTAACTTTGGAAAGGTGACAGTGTGCTTTCCTGCTCAGAACAAAATAACATCTCAGACAGGGCGCATGTATCGTAACCTCTTACTATAAGAATATTGCGAATTTTAAACAGTGAGAAGTGTGCACTAACACTGGAGTTCAGTGAGGCCCCATTTGCAACGGTGAGTCCTATTTTCCTTATTCCAATCTGTGCTTATCTAATTTTCCAAAAGCACAGATCTGAACTATCGACTGACTATCCATCAGGTGTGCGAGTGTATACTATTCAATCGTCCCGTATAACTTAGCGTTTTCACGTAGTTTAGGGACTGGTCCTTCGAGGGCTGCGTGGGCTTTGCTCTGCAGCATTTACCGCCAATTAACAGTAGAGCCGCAGTTTCGCGACACCAGTGTAATTTATTTTATTTCTATTTTTTAATATAAAATTCAGGCCATTTAAGAAATAGTTTTCTAACGATTTTAGAGGCAAACTTGGGAATGTTTTGCGAGTTTGTGAGAAACAATAATTTTATTAAATAAATAATGTTGTTGAACTGTTTTTCATAACCCAAATTTCATAATGCCAGAACTCATCGGTAGTTTTATACAAAATAACGAACAAAAAAAAAGAATTATTCAATTTGGTGCAGTCGTTCGGGTTTATGCGCATACCTACATTTCGGTGATTCATTTTTAGAGATAGTTATCGTACGCCACCAAAGCGGGTGAATTGCCTAATTAAAAAAACATCGTTTCCAAGGCGACAATTGGTTTGCTTTTTTCTGACGTTTGCAATAAATCGATTTTGTTAGGGACAGAAAACGTATGATAAATAATTTCATAACGTCAGAGATTATTCATAACGCCAGAACTTACCAATATATACAGCCTTTAGTACTCGCAAAGAATGTAGCTTTCTATTAGTGAAAGTATTTTTTAAAATCCATTCAGTAGTTTTTGCGTGAAAGAGTAACAAACATACATCCAGACATCTATACATCCATACAAACTTTCGCCTTTATAACATTAGTAGGAAGTAGGATGTATCTCTATGTACAACAATTTTTCGTTCCAACGAGGTTTCAATATCTAATAAAATCCAAAATTAAATTTTATTTGAATAGGGCCAGTCAGCCTTTCCATATTTAGTGATTTTCCGTAACAATATTAAGTGATTTTCTTGGGTAATTACATTTTAAACTAATGAGAGCCTTTTTTTAGCAATGGGAAAAGTTAGAGGACAGTCTCGTGGACACAAATATACGCAAGAGTCCTTAGAAAAGGAGCTGAATGAAATTGAGGATGGAAAATCTGTCAGGAGAGTTAGCATTGATTATGGATTCCCAGAACAACACTATTATATAAAAAAATCTGGAAAGTAAGAAATGGGGATGCAAATGCTTAGGATGCAATACCATACGAAAAATTATTAAAAACACCATTATTCAAAGAAAGTGTAAAATCCTTGACTCCAGAGAGCATTTTTTTTATTTTTTTATTTTTTTTTTTTTTTATTTCATATATTTTTTATTAGTAACAGATATTTGGTTTTTTTTTGGCTACCACACTAGGCTAAGCCCGTGTTGTGGTAGTCGTACATTTAATATTTTAACATTTCAAAAAATATTAAGAAATACTTAAAACTAAAGAGAAAAAAAAAGACCATATTTTAAAGAAAAGTAAAAATGAAAATTCAAATTCAAATTTTGAAATACAAAAATTAATAATAAAAATTAAATGTTAAGAACTCAAGTGTTCTGTATAAATTAAAACATATAACTATATAAATCAAAATTAAAAACATATATAAATTTAGTGAAAAACTAAGAGAAAAAAATAACAACATTTTAAAGTAAAATAGAAATACAAATGGAAATTAAAATTTTGAAATGCAAAAATTAATAATTAAAATGTAGTGTTAGAACTCATGAATTCTTTAAAGTGCGTTCGTCCCCTTTCAAAAATCCAATGTTGTACACGTGTTATAAAAAGAGAATTAGAATTACTTGACTTTATGTCAGTACTCAGAGCATTATATATTTTAGGAGCGATGCACCAGAATTGTCGTTGAGCGAATGAGGTGTTAGTTTTTGGGACCACGCAACCCAGGTTTGATGAAAAGCGGGTGTGTGCTTGATGTTGTGGAGCAATTAGTAGATTATTTTTTCGTATATAACAAATGCTTGTTTTAGTAAATAGCTGTCGAATATCTAAGACCCTGATTTTTGCAAAGAGTTCATTTGACGCATTGCAGTGGAAGAAACGATAAATTTACTAACTAACTAACCATCACGCCGTTTCCCCGCAGGGGTAGGCAGAGAGGACGGACCGCCAAACAACTCGATCTTGGCACACACTTCTTGCCTCGTTCACATTCATACATCGTCTCATACATGCTCTTCTATTATTCTGACTCTTCACATGGCTCGACTCAAGTATCTGATTCATTTGGTCGTGCCATGTCTTCCTCGGGCGTCCCGACTTCTTCTACCATTCACATTTGCGTGGTGCAGTCCCACGAGTTCCATATTATACATATACATATAATACATTAAATTAAAATATTTCAAGATACACACTTTCATAGACATATTTGTAAATAATAACATGTTTCAAAAAATATCTCCACGATTTGTGCACCTAAAAAAAATATATTTTTTTGTTGCTTTATTACATTTCAGTAAGTACTTCATAAATATTGTATACCTATCACGTATTTCAATTTTGTATTTAAGTTTTTTAATTAATTTCTGTGAAAATTCAAATGTGATAACTGCAGACACATTAGATATTTATATTTATATTTGTATTTTAATTTATTATGTATTATCCAAAAAATGTTTTATAAATATCCTGTTTGTGTTTCAAATAAATAAATACATATATTCTCCTAACAATAAATTGTGTAGAAAATAATGTATTATTTGTACCAATTATATACCTCTCCGAATTCTTGAGAACTTAATCGATTCTGTTATTTAAAGGATTTCGTGAATCGCACGAGGTTTGGATGGACCTTACGGAGTATAAGGCATTATTTGATATTTGGAAAAGTATTTTATTTATTTTTATTTATTTATTTTAGGTAAAGTTGACAGCAGATCTGATATTACAAAATAAAACAATAGTAAGATAGTTAATTATGCCAATTAAGTACTTTCCACTGATGATAGTGAATTATTAATAAAGTGTGACATTATAAGGGTGTTTTCTTAAATAAAATAATTTTTTTTTTTACAATATATGAAAGGGGAGGGGGGTGGACAGTCCTCTACTTTAATTTGGTAAAAACCAAGATTTACGCTTTTTTTTCATAATTAGGTTTCTGAGATCTCCACTGGTTTCCAGGATTATATTTTTTTGTTGATATTTTTTATTTGGTATGGTTCCTTTATATTTTATTTTGTTTGGGTCCATTTCGTGTATTATTTTTATATCTTCATTTTGCAGTATTAGATCTGATATAAATTCTTATTTTGTATATTTTTCGTCGATTCCTTTAAAGATCATGCACGGTCTTTTTTATCAATGTTTTCAACGTGTATTCCTTCAAGTTTTAACTTTGTAATTTCATTTTTGATGTTGGCCATATCATCTGCTTTTTTTATGTCTTCCTGATGCTACTTACTCCGATTCCTAGTTTAGATATTTTGACGTTCTTCGTAATGGTTTCTTTTATGTCTACGTTATTATTTTTAGTTTTAATTATAATGGGGTATACTGGAATATTAGGTGTTGTGTTTTTTCCACTGGTGATGCTAGCGTAACTTCTCGTATTAGCATTGTTTTCCAGATTTTGATATTTTTCTAAGTTACTGATATATTTTCTATCACTGTTGATAATGTTTTCTTGTAGTTCAATTATTTTGTCTTGTAATGACACACTCTCTTTGTTAATAGCATCTTCCAATCTCGTTATTATGAGTTCAATCGAATTTTTTGTTTTCTGGTCCTTGATAGTCTGAATTTTCGAAACCTCACTCTTTAGCTCATTTAGATAGCTACCGTCATTTTTGGGTCTTCAATTTGGGTTCAAAAATGCCCCCACTCTATTTAAAATTTAAAATATTGTCTCTTGTTACAGTAACAGCCATAACAATATTCTGTTAACTTTTTGTCTATGGCTTCAAATGTCACTTGTCTTCAAAATTCAAATTCAAATTCAAATGGTTTCAAATTCAAATATCACTTGTCATGTCAATTTCAAGATTTTGTTTTTAAATTCACTCTTATAGTATATCTGGGGAGGAATGCAGATGTTTTTGGCAAAAAACCATGTTTTCACCGCGTTTTAAGTTGAGAACTTTAATCTGGAAGGTGAAAAAAAGTGCGGAAAGCAATAATAAAAAAAATTGAATAAGTAATTAATTTTCAATTACGTTAAGTAAAATTTCACTTCGCGAACCAACACCATGACAACGGCCATTTTGTTACTGATATATTAGTATCCCTGATACAAGGATGAGCAAGATACGATTGTAGCGGACTTCGTGGGATACATGGATAAGGCGCCGTTTACACGCACACTTCAGAGCGACCGAGTCCCGCGCCACTTCAGGCAATGGTTTGTCTAGCGGGATATTGTAAATTATCTTTACTTTAAAAAACAGCCCACGTTTTTGAATGGTTTGTTTGGCTACGCAGGGTTTGTGTAGCGGGCTTGTATATGTTATCTTTACTTTAAAAAACAGCCTACGTTTTTGAATGGTTTGTTTGGCTACGCAGGGTTTGTGTAGCGGGCTTGTGTATATTATCTTTATTTTAAAAAACATCCCAAGATTTGAATGGTTTGTCTCCATTCCAGTACCTACGCGCCTTATTATATATCCCATGAAGTCGGCTACAATCGTATCGAGGCTCTTGTTTTTATCAGGTCAGGGATACCAACATATTAGTGTCAAATGGCGGACAGTATCGGTTCATGAAGTGACATTTTATTCATACTTTAAACGGCTGTATCTCCCTCAATTTTGCCGAGCGCACCTTAATTTATTTTTTATTCAATTTCTCCACACTTTTCTCATCTAGAAAGTGCCTTTTTATTAAATTTCCAAACTGTGCCCGGATCTGCATTTTACCCTATATCTGTTCTCACTGTGATTATTTATTAATTGGATAACGATCCACTTTTTTAATGTGATACACTTAGTTTTGTGTGAAAAACACAATCTAGATATCGATTTTTGAAACTTTTTGTAGGACAAAAATATTTGGTTACTTATGAAACCTCCATAGATGATGATGAGATGGAACTCTAATAAATAATACAGTCTTCAATGCCTACTTGGTATAAACTTCCTAAATGCAAAGTACTCATAATTATTTTTTTCTTTATTTGTTACTGTTCCTATTTTAATTTAGATGTAATGCATGAAGAAGCAAGGTGCGGTTAAGTTTCTTTAAAACAACAGACAAAATAATGTTGGCGATGTTTTATACCAAATAACAATGTTTTGATTAATTTTCATCCCTGTATAAAAAAAAACATTTTTTTAAAAATTTATGTTGAATAATGAATAAACTTTCTCCAAAATATGGATTTTTGTTTTAAATATTGTCCTCTTAGCTTTGCATTTTATTTGAGGGTATGATCGAAATATCAATATGTATGTCGGATAATGAATTCACGTTGATTTTGCTGTGTCAGAAATAGGTGTTTTGTTAGCATGTTACGTATTAAATGATTTTAAATATTTAACGGTTATAAATTTACCAAAAAGTGAGATTACATTATTTAAAATTGAACAATGTTTTCAAAAATTCAAAATTTCGTTTCAATAATACAATGTTGATGTTTCGTGAGGCTGATGGATTTTATTCGTATTTGTGTTCCAATCAGCCCAGCAGATCGGTGGAATCCAGATTTTGAACTTCCGCACATTAATTGTACCTATTAGTCAAGTACCGTAATATCGCCAGTCTGTCAGCAACCATCGTAACAAATCGTAACGTGACGTTTCGCTCTACGTTGAAATGTTATTTATCAATCGGAAGTGTGTAATGTGAAGCATTATATCGCCGTCTTTCATCGAATGCTTCATGTGAACCGCTTATTCGTCTCATGACTCAACTTTATCGTGGTTCTTAATAACCGACCAGAATAATCTTATCGTACGCTTTTGGATATACCTGTGACCGTCGCCGAATAGAAATCAAGCCACGAGACACAAAAATCTTGTTTGGTGATCGGGTATAATTCGTATCGAAGTCCGTTTTATTTAGCAAAGAGTGGCCGCAAGGTTATTCTAAACCCCCGTGCATAGTCACGAAACATTGATGACATTTCAATTTTCGTATCAGTTGATTTTAGAAAAAAATATTGAAATACATGAAAGTGATAGCTTATCGTATCAGAAATAGGGCGTTTTACCTTGCATTTAACGGCGCACACTTCAATGAAGTAGACTACGCCAGGGAATCAAACCGAATTCATAAAATTTTACAATTTTAACTCCCTCCAAACACGACGTGTAACTTTCGATCAAATCCTATTGTTCATAATTATAAATAATGGCCTAGACTCACCAGAGCTCACCAATTTAATCTATTTTCATATTCAGTCAAGATCAACCCGACAAACCGATTTATTTTATTTGCCCTCATGTAGAACAGATATTAGAATAAACTCCCCAATTCCTCCTGTACATGCACAATATAATACAAAATTTCACAGAATTGACATTTTTAGTAATAACTTAAAGAAATACCGATATGAAGTAACGGGTACGATCGATCATTAATACGAGAGTATAGAATGTATCAGGAGCATCTCCTATCCTTTTCCTATATTCCTCTTCCTCTACCCTTCATATAACCCAAAATTAATTTTAAGATAATAAAACTTCTTTGCCAATTAACTTTATTTATTTAATACAGATATATAAGTGTACAGTGGTGTTATATAAATTAAATATCGGTACAGAAATTATTTAAAATTGCAATCTCACCAAAGAAGAAGCTAGTTCTTGTGCTTGATGAGCGAGTTACACTAATTATAACTGAAATAGAATAACATTATGCAATAGGTAAGTATATAATAGGATCAATTGAAACTTCTGGATCATCTATATGTGTAGGTGTACATACATAGGATACGGTTACATACTAAAATATTGTGCACTTATGATAAATATAGATTAATAATAAATAGAAAGAAATGGGAAAACAGGTAATTATTTAGTTAATTATTCCTGATGAAGTGTAGCTTCAGTTTAGGTTTCAGTATATTGATGTTTTTAGTTTTTTTTTTTATTTCAATGGGAAGGTTGTTGAAAAACTTTATTCCAAAATAGATATAATTGTTTTGCATTAGTTTGGTACTAAATTTTGGTATTTTGATGTTGTCTTGATATCTTTTTGATTGGTGGGTTTCAAATTTTTTGATGATATTAACTTTGTAAATTTGGATAAATTCATTTTTCTTGAAGATATTCTCTACTCGAGGCACCGTGAAATCTGCGAAAAGCGTTTCTGTTGGATAAGTGGAGGGTTTCTTTAGGATTACTTTAATGATTAGCTTCTGGATCACTTTGATCGGGGTTAGAATATTATTGTATGACCCACTTAGTATAAGAAACTTCTGTGGCTTGACTTCAGTTCACTTTATATTGTGTATTATCACTGTAATTATGTAAAAAATCTTTTGCAGAGACAACATCCTCATCATCTCCCTTTCAATTCACTCCCTATAAACCACCTACATCATCTTCTCACAAAGAAACGATTTTCAAACCATTAAAACCAAAACCGAAATTTATTCCTTTTATTGATAAAAAGCAACATAATGAACTTTTGTCCCTAATGGGAATAATAAATCTCAGGCCCCCAACGGGAGTGCTTTAAAAATTATCCTTCTTCCACCATTTTTCCTAAAGTGATGAATGAAAATTCTTCTTTTATTCAGACTTTAATAACCCTATTAATTTCTATTCTTTCAAATAACAACAATGTACCGTCCAACGCTGCTGACTATGTTAAATCTTTAATATCTTGTCTTCCCAATGTCTCCGAAAATGAAACAGAACAGATTTCTCCAGTGGAATAGTAGAAGTCTGTTCGCTAACAAATGTGAACTAGTACAATTACTGGATGAACATGACATATCAGTTGCCACCATTTTGGAAACATGGTTAAAACCCACGTATCAATTTAAGATTCCTGGATATCATTGTCTTAGACATGATAGACTGGATGGTAAAGGTCGCACGGCTCTTATTATCCATGATTCCATCCCTTTTAAACAAATCATTTTTCATACTCTCTCCGACAGCTTTCAGATGGTAGCAGCTGTTGTATCTGATATTACAATTTTATCAATATATATACCTCCCTCTACTATATTTGTTGAAAACGAATGGTCTTCATTTATATCTCAGATTCGTCCCCCGTATATGCTACTGGGTGACTTTAATACTCATTCTCCCTCTTGGGGTAGCAAATTAACAAACCACTCTGGCCGTAATTTATTAATTATTGATACCCATAATCTGTGTGTTTTAAATGATGGATTCCCAACTCGATTACCCTCCCCCCCTCATCAAAGGAAAAGTGCTGTTGATTTGTCGCTTTGTTCATCTTCGGTGATACCTAAATGTTCTTGGAACATTCTTAAAGACCCCTTTCTAATGACCATTTTCCAATTATAATTCTCTTCCACCATCTAAACACTTCGCATTTCTGTAATGTAAACGATAATTTTAAATTTAAAACAAAAGACGCTAATTGGAGAACTTTCTCTTCTGAATTTGACTCTCTTGTACACTCAAAAAAATCCTCCTTTGAGAACATCAGAATACAGTGTGAATTATTCCCTAGTATGGTAATAAAAGCAGCAGAGAAAACCATTCCAAAGCGTAATGTTAACATTAAAATAAAATATTCGACTCCATGGTGGGATGAAGAATGCACTCGTCCCGTTAACTTAAGAAAAGTAGCAATTTCTATTTTCCGGAAATGTATGTCTATTGAAAATTACTTATCAGTGCAACGCGCCCAGGCAGAAACAAAACGTATTTTGAAACAAAAAAGCGGTCTGGATGGCGAAAATTCTGTGAAAATTTGTCTCCTGAACCGTCAAAGTCTTCTGTGAGGACTAATTTTAATAAAATCGGTTCGCCATACGCTCCTCAGCGTATCAAACATATTACAGATGAAATTATTACAGCTTTTGCTGATAAGATAGCCCCTCCAACAGTGGCCAGATTTGATGAAATGCCTTCTTTTATTTCGTATCCATCACATTCTAACTGGTTAGATTCTCCTTTCTCAGTTAGTGAATTAAAACGAGTAACTGATTCCCTTTCAGACTCTTCTCCAGGTCCTGATGGAATATTATATTGCTTTATTAAAGTTTTTTCTGATATGTCAGTGGAATATTTCTTGTCCTTAATTAATAACATGTTTGAAACAGGTTTTATTCCGGATACCTGGAAAGTTAAAAAAATCCTCCCTGTTTTAAAACCAGGAAAAAATCCATCTTAAGTCTTATCCTATCGTCCTATTGCTCTTTCGTCGTGTTTAATGAAAGTGGCGGAGCATTTGATAAAGAACGGGTTGGAATGGTTTAAAAATTACAGTATTATCTCTCCAAATCAGTATGGCTTCCGGAAAAAGAAATCTACTATGGATAATTTAAGTGTGTTTACTACAGACATCCGTATTTCTCAATCTCTTAATTCTTGCGCATTGGCCACATTTCTTGATCTTTCGTCAGCTTACGATGACGTATTAATTAGTATTTTGAAAGAAAAATTAATAAAAATAAAAATCCCCATAAAATTAGTTCAATTTATCATCAATTTGCTAACAGACAGATACATTATTATCCACTCGCCCTCAAAAACGTTGAAATGCAAACTATGGAAAGGATTACCTCAGGGGTCTGTTATCAGTCCATTATTATTTAGTATTTATATAAGTGATTTAGACACTGCTATCCCTTCAATTATCAAGCGACTCTATTTTGCGGACGATTTTCTTATATATTTATCGCACAAAAATTTATCCCATGCTGCAAAGGAATTGAATTTTGCTTTGCATAACATTAAATTGTGGTTGTTGTCAAATGGAATGAATTTAGCTACATCTAAAACTAAGGTAGTGGTTTTCACTCGCAAAAGAAAATTGCCACCCTTTTCTGTATCCTTTGATAATGTCTCTCTCCAAATCATTAAGCAAATAAAATTTCTTGGTCTACTTTTGGACCATAAGCTTTCCTGGCTCCCGCAAATTCAGAATATTTCTGCGTAGTGTGAAAAGGGCCTTAATATGATGCGAGCTGTTTCCAGAGTATGGTGGGGATCTCGTCCTACTACTCTTAAATTAATGTATAATTCCCTAGTTCGAAGCCACTTGGATTATGGTACATTTCTTTTTGACCCACTTCCTAAATACTTGGATAAAAAACTTGAAAGAATTCAATGCAAAGCGCTTAGATTGATTATTGGAGCGATGGAATCTTCTCCAATTAATTCCCTTCAGGTAGAATGGGTAAATCCACCTTTATTTTTGAGAAGACAATTCCTTGCGGATAAATATATTTTCAAATCTTTATCTTTATCTGGTCATCCTTTACGACAAAGTCTCGTTCATTTGTATAATAATTTAAATGACAACAAAAGATTGACAGATAAAAATCGATTCCCTCTCCTAGTAAAAAGTTTTCTTTCATACAGATCTCTGTCTTCTTCCCTCCAAAATCTACAAGAAGATCCAATCCTACCCATTTTCAGTATCAATTTTATCCCCAAAGTTATAACTTCTGACTTTCGGGCGAACATTTTAACCTCATTTAATACGTTTTAAAATGTTGAGGAACATTTTTAAAATATAACATTTTTAAAGTTTTCTGGGTTTTCCCTTATTTATACAGATGGATCCAAATCCGATCTCAAAGATTGATTGATTGATTGGCGGGTCGGTATATATCCCTGAATTCAATTTAAATCTGTCTTATAAACTGCCTAATGAAATTTCTATATTTACGGCAGAATGTTTCGCTATTGAACAAGCTTTAATTCAAATCCAGCTTCTCAATATTCGTCGAGCCTTACTGTGCACTGACTCTCTTAATGCAGTATTAAAAATATCCTCAAATATGGTTCGATGTCCAGAAGACTACCTTATTTGTAATATTAAAAACATCCTTAATTCTCTAAAGGAATCAAAGTTTGAGACAATATTGGTTTGGGTCCCTGGTCATCTAGGAATTGAGGGTAACGAGAAAGCCGATTCTCTCGCTAAACTTGGAACAATCTCTGGTTCTATTCCTTTAGATTTTAAAATTCCAATCTCTGACGTCTTCTCTATTCTTAAACCCAACATGTCTCGTTTTTGGGAAGAAAATTGGTCAAATATGAAAACCCGAACTGGATCTTTCTACGCTGGAATTCAAAATGACATTCCAAGTAAACCTTGGTTCCACGGCAAAAAAAAAATCCAAAAGATTTATTTCCTGCATTTCGAGAATGAGAATTGGTCACTGCTCTATTGCAGCTCATTTGTATAAAATTCGAGTCCTCGATAGTCCACTCTGCCAGTGCGGTGTGGAAGAGGAGACTCTTGACCATGTCTTTTTTAAATGTAAAAAACATTCTGCTTTCAAAAACATATATCGTTTGCTCATTAAAATCACCCACCATTCTCCCCTCAGTATTCCTTATTTGCTGTTTCTCAACAATTCTCGCTTATTTTCAGTTTTATTTAAATTCATAGACTTGAATGATTTCAATATTTGATTTGTCCTATTCTCTTATAGATTATCCTCAAATTTATAACTATCTTCCTTAACTTTTTCGGCACAAAGCACTCTTATTAGAGTGAATTGCCTAATTAAAAAAAAATATATATAGATATATATTTGTGTATGTATATGCATATGTATGTGTATGTGCTTACGTATACATATATCTTGTTATATTTTACCTTAAATATTTTTATCTTTTTCTTTCTCTTGATTCTAATATCTTATAATTTCTATTTCAAACCTATATTTTGTTCTCACACTGTATAACTTATATCATGTATGATTACCTTAACACGAGCATTAGCCTAGTATGGTAATCAAGATAAAAACATAAAAGTGTACTTTCAAAAATTGTATGAAATAAAAAAATAAAAAGTCTGGTTTCTGGGCGTAAGTTATTATAATTTATAAGTTCGATTGGAATATTATTATCCAATTCAAGCAAACGCATTTCCGTTTACTTCATTTTTATTACTTACAGTCCATTTTCAAGTGCATTCATACGCAGTTTCGGATGCAAAACTATAGGAAACACTATTAAATAGATAAGCCGATACGAGTGTGTTTCTGGTTTACTTGAAGTAAAAACCGTTATTACAAATTAGAGGCATATAATAAAATAAAATAATAATATTAGTAATTGCGTCACCTAAGTGATTAGGTGATAAAAAAAGATAACGATTGTAACTTGGAAAATTAATAATACTTATTTATGTAGTTATCTGCTATTTGCTTTTAAAATATTTTCTCAAAGGGTATAAATAGGACTTTAAATCACTGTTTTATATAAGTAAGGTATTCTTTTGAACCCGTTGTGTTAAAACTGCTCTCGTATAGTTATTGTCTATTATTTGTTGTATGGGAAATCATGAATATGTCTGGTAAGTTGCTTAAATTTTATTTTAAATTTTGTATTGATAATATGCTTGGTGTAAGTCTAAGCGACCAACTAACTCAGGCACGGGGGCTCCATCCAAGCCAGAGTTAAATTGGCTTCTCAGAAGCTGGGCGTACTGTACAGGATTCGCAGATTCTATAATATTACACAACTGCTGACCCTGTACAAATCGCAGGTGTGCCTTACTGTTGAATTTGTTAGCCATCTCTGGTATGGAGCACCAAAATACCTAAACCACCATACCAAAATACCTACCCGCACCCTTGACTCTGTGCAAAAACGGGCGGTCCGTTTGATAGGTTTCCCTATCTTAACAAATGGAATGAAATCTTTAGAGCACAGGCGTCATGTAGGTTGTAACCATTTAATTTAGTGATGTGTGATAAATATGATATATCTCATATTTAATATCATTTAATTCATGATTATTATAATTAATCTAACCATCAAAAAAAAATTACTGTAATTATTATAGGAACATGATAAAATAAAATTTACTGTAATTATTATAGAAACATGATAAAATAAAATTTAATGTAATTATTATAGAAACATGATAAAATAAAATTTACTGTAATTATTATAGAAACACGATAAAATAAAATTTACTGTAATTATTATAGAAACATGATAAAATAAAATTTACTGTAATTATTATAGAAACATGATAAAATAAAATTAACTGTATTTATTATAGAAACATGATAAAATAAAATTAATAAAAGAAATTATTTTGATGGGTGTAAATTTAAATTACAAATAACTAATTACGTCGGAACAAAAAATGTCGTTTATATATTAAAATTACTGAGAGATACGTTTTTATATTTTCACGGCCAAAAGTATTTTCGTTATTTGTTTTTGGGGTGTTATGCCGTGTTGCGCTACCTCCTTCTATAGCCAACGTTTCGGACAGTGGAGGTAATCCACCTCTTACCCGCCCTGGTAAAAGGAACTGATGGTTACTCCTTCAAGGCTCTCGCAAGATTCTAATTTTTTTTGTTAAACGAAGCTACATTTATTTATTTTGAACGAATCTAGACCTCCAGTGTCCATGCATACGTTGTTAGTAAGCAGTATGCAAGTGCTTAACAGGAAAAACAAAATGCAAAAAATAGGTTAGTAAGACAAAGATAAATTAAATAGGGCAAAAGAAAAACTCATTCATGAGGCGGCATTGCATCTGTAAAAACCTGCAAGCACCTGCATAAAATAGAGAACATAAGTAATACAATAAATCTCAAATCAATTGGCAAGTACCAACAAAAAATGTGAATGGCTTTCGGTCTGACCATAAACTACACTTAGCTTCCGTGTCCCTTAGCTAACCCTCAACGCTGTCCGAACGTTTCGGACAGCGTTGCAGGGTCCATCATCAGGGCAGATCCGGCAGATCCGGTAGATGTGTGATGATGAACACCGCAACGCTGTCCGAATCATTGGCTGTGGAAGGAGGTAGCGCAACACGGCATTACACCCCAAAAACAAATAACGAAAATTAAAATTACTAATCAGGAAACGTATTTTTAAATACATTTTATTTTATTTTTTCATCACATTTAAAAAATTAAGAAGGTAATTATTTTTTTAATGTTTTTCATTTACTCGCAAATAATTGCCCAAGTTGCCTCTAAAATCGTGAAACACAAAATTATAATTCAAAGTTAAATTACACGATTGTCAAGGAAAAAACTTAACCCAATCATGCCACTGCCCCACCATAACACATTCTAAAAACATAAAATATCTCGGCATTGAAATTGATGAAAATCTTCGATGGGACTCCCACATAAAAAGCATCGGAAAGAAACTCACAAAGCTCATGTACTACTTTAGAAACATACGCAATATACTTAATAAAAATGATCTATATAAAATCTACTATGCTCTTTGCCAATCACGCATAGAATATGGGATTATAGGATGGGGAACTGCCTCAAACATTCACATCAGGCAGCTAGCTAAAACGCAAAAGGCAATAATAAAAATAATCCTAAAAGTAGATACCCATAAAAACTCCATCAAAAGAAATTTTTAAAAACTTTCAGCATTATTAAATTATACTAAAAAAATGCACTACTCAAATTTAAACAACAATAAGAATATCTTGCTGACCACACACCTACACTACAAGGTCAAAATCCTCAATACTACTGAACATCCCGCAATTAAATACATCTTTTGGCCAGAAAAACCATAATTTCCATGCTACAAAATTATATAATGCCCCTCCAATTGAAATTAAGAACACCATGGAGATACAAATGTTTAAAAAATACATCAAATTATGGTTAAGTAAACAGGAAGATGAGGAAATCATTAAAATTATAAAGTAACCCCAATATAACCTGCAGACAACAAACATAAATACTTTTAATTTATTAATTGTTTATTTTGTGAAAATCAAGAAACTAGAAGATAAGGAAACATACAGTCCGCCTCGGAACAGGAATCCCAAGTGAGGAGGACTGTAAACAAACCACGTTACTTTGTATTTTTACTTATTTTGTAATTTTACTTTATCTTTTATTGTCATTAAAAAAAAAAACCAAAATACATAAAGAAGCTCATATCCGTACTAGATATTTGATATAACTTTGATTACAAAAATATTTCTTCAGTTCGTTGAGTATTTAAAACCAAAATTAAGATTTTTATGAAACGAACGTTCCTCTTAAAGATTGAACAAAAAATCAAAATGTTTGTCAAAGGTCACATCAGCAATAGAAATGTTTTTCATTGATGTGGTGTTAATTTTTTTTAAAAATGTTTTTGATTTCAGGAAAAATCGTTTTCGCATTATTCGGGCTGTTCTTCATCGGAGCTTCTGCAGAAATCACTCAACCAAAGGCCGATGGTTCTGTTTGTGACCCAAACGCTCCTCCACCAAACTGTCCGGTGCACGATCCTAACGGTCCAGCCGTCCACCTACCTCACCAGAGTGACTGCACCAAGTTCTACGAGTGTGATTGGGGGGTGGCATACCTGATGCCTTGTCCGCCCACCTTACACTTCAATCCGGTTCTGCAGGTCTGCGATTACCCTGAGAGGGCCGGGTGCAAGTGTGCCACCGGGGTGCTGCCAACTTCTCCGACTCCTGGAGGTGGTTGCACTTCTCCTTCAAATACCACTCCTGGTGGTTGTGTGACCGAAGCGCCTGACACCTCGCCGCCACCGATTTGCACCACGCCAGGCTCAACTACAACGGGTTCTCCTCCTGTTTGCACTACTCCGGCAGCAACAACGCCGGCCCCAACCACACCAAAGCCGAGTACACCTACTCCAACCACACCAGATCCCACAACTCCAGCGCCAACCACGCTAACACCAACCACACCAAATCCCACAACTCCACCGATTTGCACAACTCCAGCGCCAACCACACCAACTCCAACCACACCAACTCCAACCACACCAACTCCAACCACACCAACTCCAACCACACCAACACCAACCACACCAACTCCAACTACACCAAATCCCACAACTCCCCCGATTTGCACAACTCCAGCGCCAACCACACCAACACCAACCACACCAAATCCCACAACTCCACCGATTTGCACAACTCCAGCGCCAACCACACCAACACCAACCACACCAAATCCCACAACTCCCCCGATTTGCACAACTCCAGCGCCAACCACACCAACACCAACCACACCAAATCCCACAACTCCACCGATTTGCACAACTGAAAGGCCAACCACACCAAAACCAACAACTTCTCCGCCAGTTATCTGCACCACCCCTGCACCAAATGACTCTGTAACTCTTCCACAACAACCAACGGTCTGTGATCCGAATTCTGGACCCCCAAAATGTCCCGAATATAACCCGGATGGATTTGTGGTTCATTTACCACATGAAAATGATTGCACGAAGTTTTACAAGTGCAACGGAGACACCGCGTTACTACTCTCTTGCCCGGAAAACCTACACTTCAACCCAGCATTAGAAGTTTGCGACTATCCTAGTAATGCTGGGTGCTTGTGTGCAAATATTTCTCCGTAAAAATCTCATACCAACTTACATACGCTATTAAAACAACGGTAAAATTACAGAATTCTGCTGCACGCTTAGTACTTTACAAAAAACACTTTGTTTTAGCTTTATTAATACAAGAGAAGACATTTGTGTCGGAGAAAATGGTAAAAGATTCCGGAAAAATTTCCATGTTAAAATTTTACGTGTTTTGACAAATTCGACCTTTATTATTATTATTTTTATTTTTTTATTATTTTATACATTTCTCGAAAGAACAATTTTTATGTTTTTTTTTACTACCATACTAGGCTTATGCCCGTGTTAAGGTAATCATAACTAACTAACTAACTAACCATCACGCCGTTTCCCCGCAGGGGTAGGCAGAGAGGACGGACCGCCAAACAACTCGGTCTTCGCACGTACTCTTTGCCTCACTCACATTCATACATCGTCTCATACATTCTCTTCTATTATTCTGACTTTTGACATGACCCTGTGACATACAGTGTGAGAACTAGAACAAAATATAGGGTTGAAATAGAAATTATTAGACATTAGAAAGAAGAGAAAGTAAAAAAAAAATATTTAAGGTAAAATATAACAAGATGTATACATACGAAAGCACATACATATTATGCATATACATACACAAATACATATACATACAATATTATGTTTTTGATCTGATGTTGTAGTTAGGTTAGGAAATACCCATAATTGTAATAACCCAAACTAAGAACCTAATAACTTACTTTATCAATATTTTTCTCCTCGGCATAAAAAGTCTTATCTTGTAGCAATGAAGTTGAAATCAAAAGCTATGTGTTTTTTAACATTCCACACGGCCCTGAGGAAAATAATTTTCCTCGGGGTTTATGTCATCTTTAGGGATGCTGTGTGGAGGGTTGTTTTTTAAGGAAATGAAGGAGAGGAGAGTTCTTGGAAGGAAGAATCTTGGGTTCAGTGTGTCCTGCTAAATCACCAATGTAGCGAACCACTTGGGGTCACCTATGGCAGAGGTTTTGGTTATCCATTAAAGGTTCCAGGGGCGCGGTACCCATTCCCGCCTCCCAAAATGAAATGTTTAAAAATATGCTGTCGCCCCGCGAATCGTTCACTGGATAACCAGCACAATTCTTAATGGCATAATTCTTAAATGGTCCCTTACGTTCGGTGAATTATCAGTGGTGCCCCAGTTCATGAGATGAGGTCTGTTCAGGTCTAGTTGACGAATGCGTCTGCCCTGCATGGCGGGTCGGATCGAGAGAGGCCGGTTGAGGGAGGTCCTTTGATCTTTTCAACCGGACTCTGAACCTATCGTCTTGCACCGCAGTGGGATGTATTTAAACGTCACTCCTGGATATACCGATCCCCAAATTCCTACCTACCCTTCGTGTCTTTTAACTTACCAAAATCTTCTCTTCTTGAACGACCCTCCACACAGCTTCCCATTCCTCAGGGTATAATGTGAAAAATTTTTTATATAAGTTGGTTTCAAACTTATTTCACCTATTTACATTTCTGTTATCCTGTTCAAACACAAATTTAGTGTTATTGTGAAATAAATTCTAATAAAATGAATACTAAATTCTAAATTTTATTTAGGAGTTGATATAATATATGTATGTAAGATTGTTTTTTGGTAAAAACATTATCTGGAAACTCATTAATAAAATATTAGTACTTTTACTCATACCTCTTTATTTTGCAAGCCTCTCTCCCTCTTTTATTTATTTATATATTTACGGACTGACGTCCAATTTACAACAAAGTAGTACTGTATTAAAATATAACTAGCCGTTGGAAACAATAGGGGCTGTCTGTTTCAACGCTCGTTAAAGTAAAAGTAAAACAAAACGCCGTTACTATAGTTAAATTTCAGCAAAATGCGTTTTTCAATCAATTTGACTGATTGTTTTACGTTACTTTTAACTTTTGTACTTACTTTCCGAAAAGAGATAGTTACTCTAGAGTTACTCTGCCATATTGGCATATTTGACAGTTCAGGTCGAAGTAATGTACGGAAATGGGTGCTTCAACATTGATTACGAATATACTAATCAGTAATCATGATAAATATTACAGAAGAGGATGATAATGAAGATGACTTCCTCATCCAATGTCTTGCAGCGAAAACCAAAACCTTTCGTCCCCGCGTCAATAATATGGTTATCTGGGATGATCTCGAATTTTTAGCGTGGCACCGCATGTCGAAAAAATCTTGCTGTTGAACAGAATCAATTCTGATATCGACATATTTAGCGTTACCTTTTAAAGACAAGCTTTATTAATGGATGTATCGCAAATTTTACAAGTTCTTCAAATCAATATACTTATTGTATCATAAACATTACAAAAATATAACATGAGTAGTAGGTTAGACTCGTTTCGTATATCGACATTAGCGAGTGAAGCTGCTTTTAAAAGACAAATTAATATCGCTAGTATAGTTTGTACACTACTTACGTTTAATCTAATACTCTTACAAGCGGATTTAAAAAAAGCTATAATGTATGTTTTCTAATGTTTTCGATACCATAAATAAATTGAATTGAAGATCTCGTAAAATATGTCACACTTCAAATTCAAGGAGATATCACAACTACTGGAAAGTAAATTATATTCATATTGTATATTATGTGTATTATAATAGGTCGTCATTTATAAATCGTAAATATCATTTATAATCGTAAATAATCGTAAATCATCGTCGTAAATATTCATACAAATAATTTTGTCGGAACAAAGTCATCAGATCCTACGACATGAAATAAAATACAAACGGATATTTTGACAGTTGTTCTGATTTAGTTTACGGTGTTGCCGCATCAAAAAATATTTCGATACATTTTGTCATATAATTCCGAGGAATATTCTGCTTTTTAGACTGGCCACACTGACAACTATTACTTTGGCGAAAATACACTTGAAACAGCGCGCGGTCCCATTTAACGTCCTCGTTACTTTAACTGACAGTTAAAATTTAACTTTAGGACACGATGTAACTTTCTGTTGAAACGACGGCCCTAGTTATATTGTTTCAACGTCCAACGCTGTTGAAAATAATTAGCGCCAACAGTTGAAATATAATACCTACATGCGAATATTATTCAACGCAGTCAACGATTCAACTGCCTAATAAATAAAAAGGGTTAAGAGTTTGTGCTTCGTGAATAACATTCTCGATATTTTAAATGGTCTTTTGGTAATGTGTGTAACTACTGCACTTTTTTTTATTTTCCGATCCCATACGGCCGATACGCAGCGCCAGGGGACAATTAAATTTATCAACGACAAGCAAAAAAATAACCTATTGATAGTTGTCGATGTCGGTCGCCTAACAGGTACGTTTTGTACCTATTATTTTCAACGGTGTTGGAATGATAAATAAAAAGGGTCAAGAGATCACACTTCGTTAACGATATTATACCCAATTACACAAGGTCTTTTGGTAATGTACGTTTTTTTTTTTATTTTCCCATCCAATACGGCCGATACGCATCGCCAGGGAACAATCAAATTTGTTAACGACAAGCAAAAAATAACCTATTGATAATATAATAACGCCGGTCGCCTAACAGCTACTTTTAGTATCTATTGTTTTCAACGGTGTTGGAATGATTAATCAAAAGGGTCAAGGGATCACACTTCGTGAACGATATTATACCCAATTAGACATGGTCTTTTGGTAATGTACGTACCTACTGCACGTTTTTTTCCCGTCCAATACGCCGATCCGTAGCGTCAAGCAACAAGCGAATTTATCAGTGACAAGCAAAATATATATTCAACGTCTTTTAATATTTCAACAGGGTAATATTTTCAACACCGAAACCAACGTCTTCCAATAGTTTCAACTTTCAACGTTATTATAGGATTATTATTACGTGTGTGGGGCGTGGGGCATAGAGATAATAATAATTAATAATAAATCAATGATTCGGGGAACCACCCGTTAAAAGGGATTCCTTTATACGATTTCCATATATTTATTTGTTTGTTTTTTTTTTTGTTAGTATCGTGTCGATCTTTTATTATAGTTGCGTCAACGTCGACCTTATTTTCAACAGCTATTTTCAACAGTTGAAAATTGCCAACGATAACGACGTTGGCGTTGGATAGAATTATCGTCAACGCCCAGTACTACAACAAAGTATCACGAAATTTGGAAATTAGTCCAGTAAAGGAAGGAGTTGTAGAGTGCGTGAGCAGGAACCTAAGCGATTCTTTCAGGACTTGTTTAGGGTGCTTAGGGTGTGAACATACTAAAAGTCCTGACGTCTAGGTGGTGAGCTAGGGGGGGGAGGGGGGGGGGGGGGGGGAAGGTCCCGATTTTCGAGTTTCCGTTTATATCTCAAAAACGGTGCGTCGCAGAGGAAAACTTTTTTAGAATAAGTAAAAGCTCATAAAATTATCTACAACTTTTATTCTGCACGTAATTTTGGAAATCCTAACCGTTTTTGAGTTATACGCTCCAGAAATGTCAATATTTTCGAAAAAAATCATTTTTCCTCACTTTTTTCATCAAACATTCCTTCATATCGTCTAAAATATTCATCCAAGAAAGAAATTCATTTGACAAAAGTTGTAAATAATTTAATTACCTTTTAGAATATATATACATATGTAAATAAATCTCCAACCAGTAAATATTTACAACAATTTTAAGTTTTTTAGTAAAATGTCGTCATTTTCAGAAAAAGCTGTTTTTTCTTACCAAATTATTAAGACGGGTTTTTTCTTCATGAGAAATTCCTTATTAATTTTTGCACGCAAGAAAGCAGGTAAGTTGTTCTCGAACAGATGATTAGTGGAATTCATTTTATAATCATTATTATTGTGAAGGGTGATTAGGTTAGTCGTCGGAGATGCTACAATAACGTGCTACGATGCTGTTCGAGTTGATGAAAAGGCAATGAATGCGATAGTGGGCTTGACATTCTCAGACATCAAGTTGTCCCGCAAAGTTCGGGCATTCCCAATGTCTTCTGTCAGCTCATCGATAAAAATTCAGGATGAAAAGGTTGCAGTTGACCCAAAATTGCTGTTTCAGCGGATGTGTATAAGCAAATGATCAGATGAGGATTTGATGAAATTCTTTGAGTATGAGTTGGCCCCATTTCCCTTGGCACTGTTCTCAATAACATCACTAATTTTATATGGATTCACGTTATCATATCCTCTTTGGACGTGAGGCTCCTGGCAAGCGTTGTTCATCCATGGCATCGTCATTCTCAGTGGTGGATAGTTCTTGCTGAAAGGGCTCTACATCGTTTTCATCGTCGTCCTCGGCAACAGGCACGCTATTGAGGCATCTCCCTTGGCAGTGAAGGCACGCTGCAGAACAGGTCAGCATTGCTTTTTGGCATCCACATTTGCCAATTGCACAATCCTTGGTGCAGCGGCAAAATATCATTTTCAGAAGGACCTTCGGTGCTGGAGGATCTTCTGTTGTAATTGGCACCAGGGTGTCTCCTTCGTGTTTCCACCCCCATTCTTCAGGGGGCAGCTCAATCCCGAGCCCCTGCTGAACTTGGTGGTATGTCCGCCGGAAATGCTGTTTAGCTGCACTCTCTGTTGGAGGGAGGGAGCTAATGTCAGGCTTCATATTTGCCACGGACCTTGTAAACGACTGGAAGCGGTACTGGTTAAGGGAGGTCTATCTTTTTGGCGCCGCATAACATTTCAGGAAGCATTTATTTCCAGCTTCTTCAACCTCGTCGTGAGTGGAGGAGGGGTTGTAAAAGATCATTGCCGCTTGCTTGATCATTTTTGACTCCAAGTACAATTTTGAAAAGCCCGCCTTGCTTCTCCTGAAAGTTGCAGACTTTATATCGCATCCGGTAAATGAATGTAAAAATATGATGTGTTCAAATCTACGATGCTGCATCTCTTGGGTGAACAGTGCCATTGTTTTGGTTTTTCCTCGTCCGGGTTTCAGCAGCAGAATATCTTAGGTGGGAGGATTGGAAGCAATCAAAAGGACAGTAAGGTCCACATTCTCACCAAAGACAGCTACAGAGTTGTGAAAGGATAGTTCCACAGCAATCTTCACGATAAGGACGTCAGCATCATCGGTGGCCTGAAGAGTCTGTATCCCATTCTCCCGAAACTTTGTCTGTAGTAAGGAGATGAAGTTACTTTTGTTGGTAGGATTGAATAAAAAATCTTCCTGTTTAACGGGTATTGATTTGTTCCATGTCAAATTGATGTCGGCTGACCTTCTCAGTCTGTATCGTCGCATCTGTTCTTGTGATTTCGTACTATTGGCTGGGTTTGCGTACCCATCAAATACCACAGTGCGAGTCATTCCAGGATAGTGGTGGTTGACATAGGTGATATAACGATCACAAATTGCGGCAACGGAGGCATCTTTTTGTCAAATTACTCTGTGTAGGAGAAATCCTCCGTCCACAACTATGTTCATCTGAGACAGTAGAACAGTTTTTTTGGTAGGCTCGAATAAGCTATACAGAACAGATTTAGTTGTCTTTCGCATCCCATTTTCATTGAAAAGTGCCAAGGGAAATGGGGCCAACTCATACTCAAAGAATTTCATCAAATCCTCATCTGATCGTTTGCTTATACACATCCGCTGAAACAGCAATGTTGGGTCTACTGCAACCTTTTCATCCTAAATTTTTATCGATGAGCTGACAGAAGACATTGGGAATGCCCGAACTTTGCGGGACAACTTGATGTCTGAGAATGTCAAGCCCACTATCGCATTCATTGCCTTTTCACCAACTTGAACAGCATCGTAGCACGTTATTGTAGCATCTCTGACGACTCACCTAATCACCCTTCACAATAACAATGATTATAAAATGAATTCCATTTATCATCTGTTCGAGAACAACTTACCTGCTTTCTTGCGTGCAAAAATTAATAAGGAATTTTCCATGAAGAAAAAACCCGTCTTAATAATTTGGTAAGAAAAAACAGCTTTTTCTGAAAATGACGACATTTTACGAAAAAACTTAAAATTGCTGTAAATATTTACTGGTTGGAGATTTATTTACATATGTATATAAATTCTAAAAGGTAATTAAATTATTTACAACTTTTTTTAAATAAATTTCTTTCTTGGATGAATATTTTAGACGATATGAAGGAATGTTTGATGAAAAATGTGAGGAAAAATGATTTTTTTCGAAAATATTGACATTTCTGGAGCGTATAACTCAAAAACGGTTAGGATTTCCAAAATTACGTGCAGAATAAAAGTTGTAGATAATTTTATGAGCTTTTACTTATTCTAAAAAAGTTTTCCTCTGCGACGCACTGTTTTTGAGATATAAACGGAAACCCAAAAATCGGGACCTTCCCCCCCCTCCCCCCCCCCCTAGCTCACCACCTAGACGTCAGGACTTTTAGTATGTTCACACCCTAAGCACCCTAAACAAGTCCTGAAAGAATCGCTTAGGTTCCTGCTCACGCACTCTACACCTCCTTTTGGACCATTCGTTTACTGGACTAAATGAACATTGTAAGGATAAGGATGGTACATGAAAGCAAAGACAAACAGAGAAAATAGATGTGTCAAGTCAAGTCAAGACTTTGCAAAAATTAGAGTAAATATAAAATATCTTCAATTGTTTAAAGAGCGACAGAAATCATTTAAGCTTATACCAAAAAATCAAGGTCTTGACGCGAGTTGACCATTCTACACATTCTTTACAGTGGTGAGTTATAACCATAATTAGTAGAGTGCTGAGGAAGATCAGGTCTTTATTTCTGAGTCTACGAGAAGGTATATTGAATGTGATGAGTTGTAGTAATGTAGGTGAATCGATTAATTTTAAGAAACAAATGAGATCAGATTTTTTCCGACGGTCTTCTAAAGGAGAAAGGCTTAGAGTTTGTTCAATTTCAACATACGAGTAATTGCCTCGCTCTAATCCTAGCCTTCTAGCAATCCCTTTTAGGAACCGATATCGACTATTAGAACGAATATCGACAGTGTCGACTAAAAAAATCGTTTCAGGGGTCCTAGAATGCTCGATCGATAGGGATTGATAGGATAACTTTAGTAACTTCTCATCGTTCCCTAGGACAACTGCAGATCGGTAACGTAAAAAAACAACAGTTGACGTCGAATGTATTAAGAACACTTGGTCATTATGAACTGTTACTAATTCTATGGCGATCTGCAATCGTGCTAGGGAACGATGAGAAGTTATCAGAAGCAGCCTTACAAATAAACAACCGTCCAAGTGAAAACTTTACTAATATAGAAACTGACATAAAATAGTACTTGGAAAGATATATTCATTGTTTATCCAGCCAAAGAGGGTTGTATTTATTTTATTTATACATAATATATTCCATTTAAATTTGAATCCTGTAGTGTCAGTTAGAATGCAATTATCAATTGTCACTTGTTTTGTTTTTGCTATTATTTGATTGTTAGAAGAAACCATTCAAAGAAAAGTGATATAAATAAACATAAATGTCGTTTTTTTGTTAAAAACTTTGCAACACAAGTGTTTTATTTATAAATTAAAAGAAAGGAATTAAACCTCTCAACTTATTATAAAACGACATTTATGTTTATTTATATCACTTTTCTTTGAATGGTTTCTTCTAACAATCAAATAATAGCAAAAACAAAACAAGTGACAATTGATAATTGCATTCTAACTGACAGTACAGGATTCAAATTTAAATGGAATATATTTCCTTTACATAATATATATATTTTTTTTGTTTTACAATATTTTAGAGAAAAATGTGTCCTTACTGGGGTACCCCGTTCTAAGGTCACATTAGGCCACTTGCGTCACATTTTTTTAAATTTTTTTCCGGTTTAGGCAAATATTCTAAGACATTCTGTATTTTTTTTTTTTTAATCGTATTTTTGAAACCCTGGGGATTTTTTGAAAATTTCAATACGAAAAATCAGACCATTTTTTATAAACCGGAAAGACGGGACATAATTTTATAGGTGTGAAAAAACGATAATTACATAGCAGAAAATCATTTTAAAAAAAAAGAACGTTTTCCACACGAATGGCACAGGAGAATAACGAGGCATACCAAAAATATTACATCTCATAAATATTTTTTTCCTTGATCCATCTTATTGATCATAAATCATTATAATGTACAGCGTCTATATTACTAAATTCAATGTAATATACTTGAACTTGTAAATTGTAATAATAATAAGAATATTATAAAATTTTATTTTGTTAAAATCAGCACCATAATCATTATACCTCTAAAACATGTACCGACATCCTCTTCACGTTCTGAAGAGAACCCCGTACCCATTAATTGTACGGGGTTCTCTTCAGAACATCTGTCAAAAAATCAAACCAAATGATAAGTTCGCAGAGAACAAACAATAAATCTAGTGAACGAATTCAAAAATTCGCCTGAAATCAAAGTGATGCCATATAAAAAAATAAATCAGTGTGGAATTTTATAAAATTAATAGGAACATTTTCGGCGACGGGACATTTTCATGTAGTGACGTCACGAGCCCAAATAATGGATTTATTTATTTAAAAATAAAAAAAAACTGTACATTTCTAAAAATTTTTACTAACATTTTCGTAATCTTAGTAAAAAACTCTATCCACACGACTTTTTCCAAGTCGTTATGAAGTCCATGCAAGTGGCCTTTTGTAAAAGTTTCCGTGTTTTGAAATATAAGTAAATACCTATGTTAAAATATTACAACAGGAAAATTATAAAGTTATATCTAAAAGACAGCACAATCAGTGGCAGCCAGCTCTAAGGTGCGGCAAAAATTACGGCGGTGCATCGCACTCCCAAAATTACTGCCGATCTAAAAATTCCCAGGCACCGAAAAACATACTATATTTCCGACACGCCTCATCACAAATCACAATACACACTTCGGTATAATGCACACATAATATAGGTGTCTATGTATACTCGCTCGCGTAACAGATAACAGAAGCAGAACGTTTTGTTCCTTTCAGGCCGGTAGTGCGTTTGCCAAAGCGATCACAGAATCCAAGAGAGTCCTTACACAATAAGGAACTCCAGTGAAAAATATTATGGCTTTAAAAAAATATGTTCATATAGACCAATAAACGCCGATTCTGAATATATAACTTTTATTTCATAATATTAAACGCAGAGTTTTTAAAAAATTATTAAAAAGTGCATTTTTAAACCTCTCCTCGAAACACAGTGTCAAGTTGGCATTACTGAAATGGTGAATGGTGACGTCACGCGTCACACTCACCCACTGTCACCTGGTGATCGCGTGTATTGTATTGACATATGCAATTCAATATTCCGTGTTTTTGGTTTATTTTCATACTGTTTATAGAGATTTAGATAAATAATAGTTATTGTGTTTATTGAAACACAATTTAGGCCCTCAACAATTTACGAAAAGAGCTATATTTGCGGACAATCTGCAATAAATTTTGCCTTTGAGGTTAAAGTCATGTCGACCATATTTGACATTTAGTTTGTATTTTCAAATTATTTTTAGTAAAGGGTTATACAAGTTAATGCAACACAATCGTCATGGTCAGTGTATTATAAATTCTATTCTGTATGTGTTATACATAAAACACGATGTTATGTGTATTTGCAATGATTGCAAATATTTACGATGATTGATTGTTTTTATATTGCACTTTGATTAAAAACAATAACAGTAGCGGTGAAATGTGGACATTTTACCAATGTTTTTCTATATTAAAAGCAGTTAATCTTGAATAAAAAACGACTTCTAACACCTAAATGTCATAGTATTAATCGGCCATCTTCTGCCTTCTGCCATTTTAAAACAGGGATGTTCTGCCCAAAAAATTATTTCCCTAGATTTCGAAGTGAAATTTCCCTAGAATTTCACATTTACGCAATTACCTACGTAGCCACCTGATTGTGTAACACTAATCCTGTTATATGTTAATTAATATGATTAATTAATTGGAAAGATATCGGAACTTGGTAAATATATTTATAATACTGTGCTTTTCCAAATAAACCACTTTTTGCTACGTGAAGTAATAATTTAAAAGTACGAATACACTCACCACTGAATTAGAAACTGAATTCCAAATTAAAAAAAACACTTTGTGAAATAAAAATCAACCGCAATCACCGAAAAAACGGAACTTAAAACATAAATATTTTTTTTTTCAGAGGACCCATTTATCTTTTTAGATACCTACATAGAGAACGTACCCATACTACGTGACAAACTTTTTGCACTTTTTAACCCCCCTCCCCCCACCGTGACCAAAAACCTAAGCAACCCGCCGCTCATTTGTACCAAGCGTGGTATTTTGAAGACCCCCCCCCCCGAACGTGTCACGTAGTATGGGTACGTTCCCTAATATCATTTTGAGTTGTCAGTGTTAAAAATAACATTGCATGTAAGTACATGAACAATAATTAAGATTCATAGGAACCCCAACAAATATATATACGTATATATATATATAAATATAACATCAGTAATATTGTCATATGTAATAAAAAAATTGCCATAGTTCGAAATTTCCCTAGATTTTGTCCTGATTTCCCTTATCCCTAAAAAATATTTTTCTCCCCTAGATCTAGGGAAATTTCCCTCGACATAACATCACTGATTCAAAAAGACAACTTGAAAATAATAAACTATAGGTGGGTGAAGAGATCACATAAACCACCATAGAGTCTTGAAAAATTAAAACTTTGACAATTATTTTAACTATTAAAACTAACTATAAAAATAAAAATAAAAATGCAGTTATTTAAGTTTGAAGGTCTTTATTCATTAAAAAAAATAAAAAAATTGGACTGGAGTTCTCTATTCTCCATGCGCCAAAACCCTAGGTAGGTATAATCCTTTGCAAATTTAAAGAAACCGCGGACGGCGATCCGAGAATTTCCACCATGTCAAAAGGACCAGTTCGTTCAGTAGTATCTTAATCAGGGACGCGTTCGTGTCATTTTATTATTGATATTGTGTGTTTAAATTAAGATCTACTCTTTTTTAGCCAATGTTCCGCTCAGCATCGACCATCTCTTATCTCTTTAGCATACCAACCAACATAAACAATGAGACCCGTTGTGACAGGTCGCAGGTCAATACGCCATTGTTATAAGTTTTTTTTGGATGAGTCGGGAAGAGTAAAATATGAGTTCCATTATTAATGTTAATTTTATAGAAAAACAATGCACTGAACTTTGAAAAACGATTAGAAATTTAAAATAGTGGCCCACCACGATCCATTTTAAATATTAAACAAGAGTGCAAGTCAAAAATAAAAGAGACAACGGAGAATCGACCTAATCTACAAATAAGTAGGATTTTTTTCATAATTAAATTCATTTTAATTAGAGTAGGTATATGTACAAGATTTTTAGCGCACTACCGAATTTGTGAGCACCAGCCTCCACTGAGCACAATACAAGTATTAATCTTTGTTAGGTTGCAAAATTGTATCTATATTCTTCCTTCCCATGTCCATAATCCATGGTTTTTATTGCAAGAGGGAGTAAATTAAATAATTTTATAGAGAAGTATTGCATTTTTCTTTGTCGTTTTAGTTGTAGGCTGGTGGAATGTATGTTGTAATGTAGATCTTGTGAATCTTTTGTATAAACTGATAATAGTTCCTCATCGAATTTCGGAGTTTTTTTTAATGTATTTTTAATGTCCTATCCTATCTTCCTTTTCAAAATGTCGTTAGTACAAATACCGTATAAGAACCTAGATAATAATAATAATTGGATAATAATAGTTGCAGAGCGCCGTTTTTGTGAAAAATCACCACATGGGCGATTTAACCCTAATTTTTTTTGTATTTAAAGTGTACATTGATATTTAAAAATTGCACCCTTTTAAATTCAGACATGAAAAAAATAGAAAACAAATACCACAAACATTTTCAAAAGATCGAAAACTTACAGAAAATAATTAAAAAAACAGTCCTTTTATTTAAAGGATTTGCAAGAAAACTGTGACTTCACTTTTTATCTCGTTCATAGAATTTAATCATCTTGGAGCCATTGTTGAGAAATACAAACTTTATTTCTTGAATGTATATGTACCTACACCTACATATGCCATTAAAAAATATCACTTTCATGGAATTGTTATCAAATTCGTGCGGTGAAAGTTAATTAAAAAATAATATATCAGAAATAACCTCGCTTTTTCTGATAAAACGATTCAAAACCTCACCAAGATAATATTATTGATGGATTAAAACTGACGAAATGATAGTAAATATATTGAATCATACTAATATAATAGTGAACATTGTAGATAGAAATTATGAATAAAAATATGCTATGAATCACACATAACAATCAAATCGGTAATTTTTTCGGAAAACTCACTCGCATGGCGCATGCGCCAGTCTACCATAATGCAATGTTGCCAGTTTTTTCGCAGCACAATTAAGTGGGTATTACCAGAGAAAACCAGAAGTATGTCATTTTTAAATCGGATTTTAGACGTATTGACTCTTTTTCACAAAAAAATATAAATGGATTTCGAAAGATTGTTCTTTTATCTAGCATTGCATGTTTTAAATTTTGAGAAAAAATGTTTATTTTTAGTGTAATAAGGTTATACCATAGGTCGTTGGCAGATTTGTTAAATTTTCAAAAAAGATTTTGTATTATACCACACTTTGTACCACACCCATTTCAAATAATATAATCCAGCAGTAAAATAAATCAATACATTATCTGGGTTTCGCATGTTTTAGAATTTTAAATTTAGTTTAAATAAAATCATTAAAAAATATATACGTACATATGTTTCTTGACGAAAATTGGTCCGTTTGTGTATTTATTTGCGCACTTACAAACTAATATATTTTAGATTTTTTTGACATTCTTATTTAACTTAGACATTCTTGAAAAAATGATAAATACTTGTAATCAAAAAATAATTACAAAAAGTACATTATTTTAATAGTTTTATCACCACGCCTTTCGGCATTTTTGGATGTAGGTATAAATTAAAACAAATTTGGAATGAAATAAAATCGATATTGATTTATAATTTTAAAAAGCTGGTACGGAGAATAATTAATCTTTCTTTTTGTAACCGCCCTGCACGATCGTAAGAACAACTTTCGACGAAATGTGGATTTTCGGCCGCTGGCTGGTTAAACGCTCTTATAGACATTTTTTGTTAGTCATAATTCGAATTAGAAATTGAACAGTCTTTATTCAAAGTGTAACTAAAACACCGTTTAAGGCGATCCAATAGCAAAAAAAAATCGAAGTCGGAATTCACGCCCTTTATGGGAGGAGTTTAAAAATACTTGTGAAAAAGCTTTTGGAAAGGTTGGAAAAGGTATTTGAGAATTTTTTTTTACAGGTTGATTTTGTAAAGGCCTGTAAAAAATATTAATTCCTTTTTTTACGCATTGTTTATTGTAATGAAACGGAAATTTAAAATTGATTTCACGAAATTGCCCATTTCCCGCTCCGGCCGGGGCGTGACTGATACGAAATAGGTGTGCCCAGTGCCACAATGGTCACTTCAAGAATCCAAATTCGTAGAGTGCGGGCCGTATTGGTTGATGTTAAAAATAACAACGAGAAAACGCATATTTTATTTTATTTTGTAAAGTTCGGGCGAAAATATCATTTCTTTGCGATTATTAGAAAGGAAACCTAATTTGGTATTTTTAGAGTCCTAATACTTTATTTTTTTCTAGGCTTATCAAAGGATTAATTAAAAAAAATAACCGATATTTTTAAGGGCTATATGTTCTACACGCAGTATTTATTTGAAGTATCTATAATACTTCTAAGCGATCAAATTTTCAAAACAAAAACATATGATTTTGTATGATTTTGCATTATTTAGTACGGCTTTTTATTAGTAAGGTAAGAAAAGTGTTTTTTTTATTAGTAAGGCTAATATTTATCATGCGAGGATGGAACTTGGAACAAGGTGATTTTAAGGCACTATATTGCCATTTACAATCTCATGATTGGCAACCTTGGAAGGACATAAATAATGTTAATTTAGCTACTAACTTTTTCTAATAATTAATAAATATTTTGATATGTCTTTCAAAATTAAGGGCCATTAACCAGCCGGCCAAGAATTCATGTTACGACGATCGTACAGGGCGGTTCCAACGAGAAAGATTAATTATTCTAGGTACCAGCTTTTTAAATAATAACTCAATATAGATTTTTTTTTCTTCCAAATTTGCTTTAATTTATACCTACATTAAAAAATGCTGAAAGGCGTGATGATAAAACTATTAAAAATATGTACTTATTGTAATTATTTTTTGATCATAAGTATTTATAATTTTTCAATAATGTCAAAGCAAAATAAGAATGACAAAAAATCTTAAATATATGTTTGAAAGACCGTAAATAAATAGACAAACTGAAGTATTTTCGTCACAAAACACGTGCGCGGATTTTTTTTTAATGATTTTATTTAAACTAAATTTAAAATTCTGAAACATAACTTTCGCAAATAATGTATTGATTTATTTTACTGCATGATTATATGATTCGAAATGTGCTATATAACACAAAATCTTTTTTGAAAATTTAACAAATCTGCCATCGACCTATGGTATAACCTTATTATACTAAAAATAAACACCTTTTCTCAAAATTTAAAACATGCTTTTACTAGATAAAAGAACAATCAATTTTCGAAATCAATTTATAATTTTTTTGTGGAAAAGAGTCAATACGTCTAAAATCTGATTTAAAAAAGACAAATTTCTGGTTTTCTCTGGTTATACCATTTTAACCCCTGTGTCCTTGTTAAAAGAATGATCTGTTGAAATGGGGTGATTTGCAAACTCTGAAAAAATATTGTTATTTAAGCATCTTAAATGTTCTGTGATTCTGATATTTATATGTCTAGTTGTCTTACCTATGTATAACGATGTAACAATCATTGCAACATAGTTGGTAAATTCCTGAGTGACTTAATTAAAATCAGAAAAAGATATTGGCACCATTCTTAGTCGAAGTATAAAACAGTTTAAAGTGACCGAATAGACATATAGACTTGCAGAAAAGTCAATAGATGACGAATATTAAAATTAAATGGATACAAATTTATCCAAACACTATTTAGATAGCATTTAGTTCGGATTTGAATCTTGCATAGGAAAATATGTGCCTTAAGAAAATGAAGATAATGTTGGTAGTTCTTAGTCGAAGTATGATACAGTTAAAAGTGACTGAATTGAATATAGACACCTTAGCTCAGTTGGTTGAACTGTTGCCATGAAAGCAGAAGGTCCTGGGTTCGAGTCCCAGTGGAGCCAATATCTTTTTCTGATTTTTCTGTCTCATGATTTTCGATAGAGTTTCGCTAATATTGTCTTCATTCAATTAAATATTACAATTTGAGGTTTTACTCACAAAGTTAAAAATAAATAATATTTTGGTTTCGAAGAATAATTTGACTGACTTGCCTTTTGAGGTATCCATTTTATCTTTATAATCGACCAAAATACTTTCGCCAATTGATTAAAAAAGATTATCTTTAATGCGTCGATATAATCCTGGTGCAATGATACGAGTATATTGGATTCCTAAAGATTATTATGTTCTATGTAAAGAATGATTTAATTTCTTTTTTAAAACGCTGACGTTGATAAAATAATAAGAAGGATTACCAATAATCAAGGTTCATAATATATAATACTTACGTGTTGATCTTAGTAATCTTCTACAAATATTAATGAGTAAATAATTGTAATAGAGATAAAATTCCTATGTATCATTCGCTTATGTCTCACAATTTCTTTGTATCAACTTTTACATTTTTATTCAGAACTAGCTGGTCCCGGCATGCACTGCTATGCCATTTAGTATAGAAATTGTTTCTCCCTAAATGTCCTTTCCTATTCGTCCCGTTCCCCTTCCGCCTCCCCTTCTTCTCCTGCGTCCTATTCCCCTCTCGCGTTCTGACTCCGTCATCTCCACCTTCCCTCTCCCCAATCCACTCCCCCCCCCTTCCCCCGTCCCGCGAACCCCCCTCCCGAGTTCCCCTCCCCCCTCCCAGTTCCTCCTCCCCCTCCGAGGTCCCCCTCCCAGGTTCCCCTCCCCCTCCCTCCCTCCCGCTTTTCATACATTCAGTTTTCAAAGCTCGCGTGCCACCAATAGTAATTTTTTTATACAAATTTCATAATGCCAGAGCTCACCGTAAGTTTTCTTAAAAACCTTGTCCTGACAATAACGAACACACAAAAAAAGAATTATCCAATTTGGTGCAGTCGTTCGAAAGTTAAGAGCTTAGCAACACATTCAGCGATTCATTTTTATATTATAGATACAGAGAAAAAAAAATCGTTCAATTTTATTTTAGTTATCACATTACTCGCTCTCTTTCCAGTTAGATTTGAGTCTCTTACTTTTATTTATTTTAAACTAGCTGAAGTCCCCGGCGATGCCCGGGCTTTATACAGAGTTTTCGAAATCAAATGTAAACAGTGACTTTACTCTTATTTTGAAGGTCACATGTGAAAAATTTCATCAACCTCGGCATTAAACTGTAGTTTTGCATGCAAATCAAATCCACACCGCCCGCTTGCCGGGTCCAACTTTTTTAAATTTTGATTTATTTAATATATATATATATAAGTGTACAGTGGAGTTATATAAATTACACATCGGTTCAGAAATTATTTAAAATTGCAATCTCACCAAAGAAGAAGCTAGTTCTTGTGCTTGATGAGCGAGTTACACTAATTATAACTGAAATAAAATAATATTATGCAATAGGTAAGTATATAATAGGATCAATTGAAACTTCTGGATCATCTATATGTGTAGGTGTACATACACAGGATACGGTTACATACTAAAATATTGTGCACTTAGGAGAAATTCGAAAAATCTAAATAAAATAGAGATAAATTTATAGATTAATAATAAATAGAAAGAAAGAGAAAAACAGGTAATTATTTAGTTATTTAGTTAATTATTCCTGATGAAGTGTAGCTTTAGTTTGAGTTTCAGTTTATTGATGTCTTTGGTTTTTTTTATTTCAATCGGAAGGTTGTTGAAAAACTTTATTCCTAAATAGATATAATTGTTTTGCATTAGTTTGGTATTAAATTTTGGTATTTTGATGTTGTCTGGATATCTTTTTGATTGAAGTGTTTCAAATTTTTTGATGATATTATCTTTGTAAATTAGGATAATTGCATTTTTCTTAAAGATATTCTCTACTCGAGGCACCGTATATACGAGTATTATATATTTCAACCAATTTACACAGAACCCTGACACATTATATACCAAAACCTATACATTGATGAAAACCACATGAAAATCCGTTCAGTAGTTTTTGAGTTTACCGCGAACAGACGGACAGACGTGGCGGAGGACTTTATTTTATAAATGTGTGGAGATGTGTAAAGATGTAGAGACTAGCGAATGCCCAGCATTCGTTGCAATGCCACTCAACGAAAAAAGTGTTTGTGTTTTAATTCTGTTTATGAACTTCCCTCCCTCGACCCTGCGCCCGTCAACCCCCCCCCCCCTCCATTCCCTCCCCCTACCGGATTCCTGTCCGTCTCCCTTCCTCCAAACTATATGAAATACACACACTTTTTTCAAACAACTCGCACGCCACCTGTTGTAATTTTTATTACAATAGGTGGGTTTGCGCACAACATCTCACACAAGTTTCATCGATCAATGGTTTAGGAAATAATAAGGAACACACAAGGAAACATTGATTTTATATTCAAAGATAGATTGCTTAATTATTTAACTTACTACTCTTCCTTCAAATGATCAAAACATGATAGTCAGAATGATGGAGTTGTGGTATTAACACAGAAAATGGCCTAAACTCTGTTGTAACTGAAATAAACATTATTGACGCGAGATATACGCAAATAATGATACGTGCATTCTAGCAATATACCGATCTCCATCCATCCGTAATATTAGGGGGCATCCATTCATTGCGTGAGCAGTTTTCCTTCCAATCTGACGGCCGGCGTATTCCAGTGGTAAGGCTCTTGACTCGCACACCGAAGGTCGCGGAAACGAATTCCGGCGTGGAAAATAAATTTTATTTTATTAATTTCTGTTATTTCACAATTTATTCCAGAGTGGAAGATACTCTCAGTATCGCCCTGGTGTAAGACCACCATTCAGAATTGAAACGTTGCTTGAAATGGCATTAGCCGTGTTTGGTGGCCAGATCTGAACCAGGTAGCCAGGTACTCCCCCACCTTCCTCTTCCCTATCTCCTTTCCCTCCCCACTACCTCTAGCCTCACAACATAACCCAATTAGGGATGCCATAGTCTCACTGGCTTCAGACGGGAGCAGTTGGGACTCTTGTGCGGTATTCATATTTGAAATAAAAATATAAAAAAGAACCCCCCCCCCCCCTTGGTAAGATAAATTTGATAACGTGAAATTTTGTTGGACCCCCTCTCCCCTCCCCCTCCCTCCTCCTCCCTCCCCCCGGGGAGCAATTAAGCAATCTATCTTAATGTAATATAAAATTAATGTTTCCTTGTGTATCCCTTTTTATTTCCTAAACCATTAATCTGTGAAACTTGTGTGAGATGTTGTGAGCATACCCACCTATTGTAATAAAAATTACAACAGGTGGCGTGCGAGTTGTTTGAAAAAAGTGTGTGTATTTCATATTAGTGTTCGCGGTAAACTCAAAAACTACTGAAAGGATTTTCATGCGGTTTTCATCGATGGAAGGAGTGATTCATGAGGAAGGTTTTGGTATATAATATGTGAATGTTCTGTGTAAATTGGTTGAAATATATAATACTCGTATATACGGTGCCTCGAGTAGAGAATATCTTTAAGAAAAATGCAATTATCCAAATTTACAAAGATAATATCATCAAAAAATTTGAAACTCACCAATCAAAAAGATATCAAGACAACATCAAAATACCAAAATTTAATACCAAACTAATGCAAAACAATTATATCTATTTAGGAATAACGTTTTTCAACAACCTTCCCATTGAAGTTAAAAAAAAACCAAAGACATCAATATACTGAAACTCAAACTAAAGCTACACTTCATCAGGAATAATTAACTAAATAATTACCTGTTTTCCTCTTTCTTTCTATTTATTATTAATCTATATTCATCTCTATTTTATTTAGATTTTTCGAATTTCTCCCAAGTGCACAATATTTTAGTATGTAACCGTATCCTGTGTATGTACACCTACACATGTAGATGATTCAGAAGTTTCAATTGATCCTATTATATACTTACCTATTGCATAATGTTATTCTATTCGTATCTCTTCATCTTCTTCTTTTCGGGCCCGGTTGCAGAGCCTTAAGAGGTTGACTCTCTGTGAACTACATTTTATATTCCTTCTTAGAAAGAAACAAGATAAATGGTAAGAGATAGACTAAGTAGAGAATTTCTTAACCTGACCAAATTACAAAAGGAAGAAATGAAGCGGAACGTATTCTAGAAATAACGGGCAAATAATATTTAATCACCGAACTCTAAATATGTACAAAAAAAGAAGGCTAAATGATGAATGTTATGCGATATCTTGGAATATTTATTATCCTTATCTGCAAAACAGCCAATAGATTCAAAGGTTATTAATCGTTTGTCTCAGAGGTTTAGTTTTATCTGAAACTATTACATACACCTCTTTCAATACGTGTTTTAATTTTGTAGGATTAACGCAGATATTATTTATTTATCTATTATTTATTTATTTTTTCAGGTTCTCCATAAAACAGTTATACACCAAATAATTACAGAGAAGATTACAAAATATAAGGAAAAAAAGGCCAAAGGTAACATTGAAGATGTCAACGCTCAATACAGAATCGTTAAGCAGTTAAATTACTTTATTTAATGGGGCATTCTGAAAGGAAGAAGTTCTCGCTTTCGGAGCATAAAAAAGTATGTGTGATCTCCCACGAGTATACGCGTTAGGGACATATAGGTTAATCTCCTTCAACATAGGTGGATTCAGTACAGTACCGAAGATCAGCTTAAAAAAATGTTTCCCCAAAAATATTTTACGGCGGGCTTCTAAGGTATTAAGATCGAGCATTCCTGTTAAGAACAACGACGGATACAGGAATGGGTAGTATGTATATTCCCTCACATACAGGTAACGCATAAACCTTTTTTGTACTTTTTCTATTTCTAGGATATGGTTTTGTTCAGAGGGTGCACAAATAATGGAGCTGTATTCCAGGATGCTGCGGACAAGTGCTTCATATGTTCTTCGTATTGCAATTCCATTAGTAAATGATCTCGCATTACGAAGAACAAATCCGAGTATGATTAGTATCCCCAAAAATAATGACATGGTTTGAACAAAAGCCGCTGGCCAAAGTATTGGCTTATTAAGATTTTATTTATAAAGAGATTTATGTGATAAATATGATATCATTTTGATATAAATAATGCCTGCATCGGCTGTTTTAAATCAATTAGGTATTATCAATAATTTATTTCAACAACTTGTACAGGTACTTGAATATTTTTAATTAATTATTAAGGCCCGGCTTCCCCCATTTCTACCGATTTATTATATATTTTACTTAAATACTGTAAGTATTAAAGCTCTTCAAAAAATATATGTTTTTCCTGACGATAATATCTATACGTTGACGGCCGGCATAGTCCAGCGGCAAGGCTCTTGACTCGCACTCCGAAGGTCGTGTACGTGGTTTTTCAGGCAAAGCTACCGTTTTGATTCAAGTATTTGTCACAAGATGACGCCGCTTTCGTCGGCAAGACGCAAAGGGATGTGCTCTTCCTAGGTATAAGTTCTATGAATTTGTGAACCTGGAGTATTTCCCGGCAGTGATGCCAACTTAGCAACTTTATAGCTAGATCTAGCTATTATTTGATGTCAGACAGCTATATTTCAATGAAACTTGTAACTTTTAGCTACTTTTTATAGCAACTTTTCGTCATTGTTCGACATTTCGATTTCGTCATGAGACGTGAGGCTATCGAGCAAAGACAATATAAAACGCTACGTCGTACGGTAAAAAGTAAAAACCAAACGCGACTCTATGTCATAGACGCTATGGCATAAGTGGCGTTGGCCGGGAAATCCCCATTTCCTGCTTCCTCTTTAAATGATTAAAATTTAATTTTTTTTTATTCGATAACGCATGTAAGATATTTTCTATTCTTTGGTTGGATTTGTGGAAATAAAAACGATTGTCAGAATTTGTCATTTCATTATAACTTATCTACCTACTGTAACGTTTAGCTACTTCTAGGAACTTTTTGTGGTAAAAAAACTGGCAATCTAGCAACATTTTGTAAGATGTCTAGCAATTTGGCATAGCTTACAGTTGGCAACACTATCTCCCGGATTTCGAAAGATTGACGGTAATACTTAGTTGTATGTTATATCAAGCGGCTGTATATTATCAGGACTTGTAAACAATTTGATAACCAAGAAGCTATGCTAGCGTTATTCGATGGCATACTGAGAAGCAAATTGGAGTACGCGAGCGATGTTTGGACACCGTACCACCAGAAGTACATTGATATGTTAGAGCAAATCCAGAAGAAACTCCTCAGGTATGTTTATATGCGGAAGCATGGAACCTATCCAAGGTTCATGCATGTGATGTATTGCATTAATCACCAGTGCAAATAAGAAAATATCGTAGCCTACCCCTTTAATTTAAAAAGAAAATACCAATTACTTATAAAACGGACACACTTGCGACATCTATCGGATCAAAGTAAATTGAATTCTTGTTGACAGTAGGGACCTATAAATTAAACAGATTGAGATGAATTTTGGTAAAAAGATCACAGATGGTATTAAAAATCGTCACGGGACAGGGAGAGACCCTTTCTTAGGCTCGAAAATAAATAGTTGAAACCAACAGCCAATCAGGTAGAAGCAGAAAGCTATAAATAATTGATCAAACCAATCACAAAGCGGAGGGCGTATTCAGATTTTGAACAAAGAGATGGACTTTGAACTAGGCAATTAATCAGAGATTTATGGAAAAAAAATATCGTCATCAACCGAAAGATCAATACACTATAATGTAAACAGGGTCTCACGCCCGGTGCATCGGGTACGATGACCCTAGATGTAAGATAAACAATCAGTGCAATCAAGGTATTGACAACCGCCGTTAACGAGCAAATTAATCCATATTATGTTGGAAAAATTATGCAAGAAAATAGCAAAAAAATTATGATCAGAGGAAAATTAAAGAAAAGACGTGTAAAACGTAAGAAAAGCTACTGTAGGGATATTCAGTTGTATAGCGAGTACGTAGAAAGTCAAGGAGGCCAGATTAAGAGGAAAACGTACGTTTAACATTTAAAAGGAAAGGGAAACGCTGGAAATTAGGAATGTCACTTTTAGATGAAGCAATAGAGTCAAGGAAAACGATTTGAAAAGATAATCTAATGAAAAAAATGGACGTTTAAATGGAAGTGTTTATTGAACAATATAAGATTTCGACTTAATTTTGCGTTTTCAGACGAGTTTAAATAGATATCGTTATATATTTGTAATAGGGAGGTCATTCTAGTTACATTGCGTTAGATAAAGCAAACAAAAAGGGTTGTTTTACGTCAATTGTTTGAGGAGAATTCTATGGGAGATAGGACAGACTGCAAGGAAAAATGAAACATTATTTGAGTTGACGACCTCACACGTGATTTTGTTGTTCAAACAATAAGAAAACGAACATGGTATTAGGCGATTAAACCCATTTTAATGGCTTTTAGGACGATAAAAATTACCATTGGTCTTATGGGCAGTTTATGTTAACTAAAAACCATTATATTTTATTACCCTCGAATAAAAGCTGAGTTATTGATCAATACCTCAAAAACCCAGACATAAACAGACGTGAAATTTTAAATTAATGTGGATTTAGGGGAGAAAGGGACGGAATTTGGAGGATGACCCATAGAACGTAATAAAAATGACAGGAATTTAAGGGCCGAAGTGGAAGTTTCTCCTATGAAAAATGTGAAAAATAACATAAAAAGTAGTAGTATATAGAAAATGAAATTTTCTAAGAGGTGACATACATCGAAGGCGAAACGGGGGGTAGTAAAAAAAGAAAATAAAAACAATTAAAAGATGATTCCGTAAGGAAAACTCATGAAAATTCAGAAGTATCGATGAAAACAATAAATTTGGCTTGGAATGTAACTAATCATATAGATGTGGACAATAACGTAAGGATAAAAGAGGAAATTCGTAGGAAGAGTGTTGTGAATACAAGAAAATTCTAGGGGAAAGGGGAAAATTCAGATATACTACGTAAATAGAGAAAATACGGGTTTTAATGGAAAAATTCATACAAGTAGCAGTGAGATAGAGTAGAATTTATAAAAATTGCAACTTGAAATTGCATAGTAAACATTTCGATATGGAGATAATCATGATTTGTGATAGGTACGGAAAAATCGAGACGTAAAAATAGTTATCGAAGACGGACCTTTTACGAATTGAGAAAAAAATAACTAAAAAATTATGAAATTCAAGCTAATTTTGTATGACCAACGGCACAAAGAACGATAGGGCAATTTAAAACAAAGTAACTGAATTCGGATCTTGTAGGTATGAAAATGAGAGAGAGGAAGCAATGAGACAATGGAAATAGGGCTTAAGGAACATTATTCGATAATGTTGAGATAATTTCAAGGGTTTGCGAGTTGATAGAGTTGGAATTGTGTTGTCACAGGAAATTTAGATACAATCTTTTGGACCTGAGAGGGATATAAAAAATAGAACTCAGGCATTTTTCGAGATCAATCGTCGGATTATCAAACGTGGAAGTTACGTGACGTGACGTTTAAAGCGGTTATTAATTGAAAAATTTTCTAAGTGTTATAAATTTTATGACTCTGAAATAATTGGAGTCAAGTCAATAGAAGTGATTTTGGACTTAGTATAATCTAGTGTTAGATAAAATGCATTTTAACAGAAAGTTCTAAGTGTCTAAAGTTTGGTATTAAATTCAGTGTAAGAAATTAGTACCATTAATAATAATTAATTAGATTCAGTGAGGTGATTAAATCATAAATTTAAATTGTGTTGGTGGAAAGTGTTGTGTTGTATTTGGCAAATTTAAAAGCAGTGTTAAGTTAAATTTTAGGACTTAATACTTGGAAAAAAAAAAGAAAAAAATCATATCAATAATAGTTCCTTAAATAAAGTGCAAATCGAACGTAATAATTTATCACAGGATAAATCTAGTGTTAGATAAAATAATAATAATAGATATGGACTTTAGAATAAATAATACAAATAATTAAATTGCCGTTAAATGAGATTGTGGTAACTTAATAATACTAATTATTTCGGAAAGCTTAAATAAATAGTAAAATACGTTATCTTATTTCAAAATAAAAAAGGTTCGGTGACAAACAAAAATAAAAATAATAAATCTCTTATTTCGTAAATAATCGTGAAGTGGTTATTGCTTAAAAATTATAATTTAAACGGAGTGTTATTTTAACGATGGAATAATTATAATAATAAATCTGGAGGTTGAAATAAATAATTAATAAATAAGCATGATAATAATCTGTTCGGTATTTAGTTGTATAACGCTTTGTTGCGAAATAAAAGTACGGTGGGAAAACGAACACAAAATAAGTAATTAATTGTTAAATTTAATTTAAAAAGTGTTAAGTTAACCAACGAGATTTGAAATAAAATGCAGTTAGAACGATAAACATCATTTAATTTAGATAGATTAAACGGGAATAAAATAAAATTGAAGTCGGAAAAATTTTATTTGAATTTAGTTGATAACATAGGAGTAGGTATTAGGTAAGGAAACATAACAAGGTTTTCCCGTGTAGCACCCGGATGGAAAGAGACCTTTTGGGGTAAGTTACATAAAGTATAAATATTTTCTAGGTTCCAAGGAGAGAGCGGTATGCAGCAGACAGTTGGTATTTGAATTAATTTTATAACAAAGTATTACTTGTTTAATATGTGATATGTACCTATATTGAAATATTATATATAAAGTATGTATATTTATATATATATATATATATATATATATATACATCCCGCTATCATTTCTGCGTCCTTTCATCGGATCGACATTACTGCGTCTATCTGAAGGACTCGATTTTTCATAGTTTTAACTAATGTATATAGTATCTTTAAAGTATTTGATTGTTGCTAGGTATTTAAATTTTTGAAAAACATTAATTTAAAAATATACAAAACGAAAAAAACGGCCTTTAACGTCTCACCAATCTGAACTCCTTTCATATTTAATGTAGTGAGGCGTCCTGCATATTCTTTCTTTCATTTTGTAAACAATGTAGGGTCCAATTATATATTTATTTTCATGTTGACGACAAACGGACGTCTTGCAACGTTGCCATTTATTCATTCAAGTTTTTGGTTAAACGACTTTAAAGGTATTAATAGAATATGAAGGCGCCAATACGACTGGCCCATACGTTGCGGAATCTAACCAACTCGGCGGCAATGCGCACGCAAAATCTATTGATGAATAAGCAAGAACAATAATAAATTAAATATATTATCAATACGTACAAAATGAAGTCGCTCAAAATGTATGTGCGAATAGATCTTTTAAACTACGCAACGGATTTTTATGCGGTTTTCACCAATAAATAGAGTGATTCAAGAGGAAGATTAACATATATAAAACATGCTTATTATAGTAGAGAAAAGCCGAGAAATTCAAATATTCAATTTAGACAGCGGGCAGTTGGTAAGCGGGTAGTGTGGATTTTATAAAGGTTGGGTTGTGGCGTTGTGTTTCGTTAGCCACAGCATCGTGTGGCCGGGTCTGCTAGTATAAATTAAAATAAAATCTGTTAATGTTATGTAGTTTTAAAGAATTAACTCTGAATATAAGTGGGTAATTATTAAAACAACATGATTATCAGTAGAAATATTATGTAACCTATTAATTATAAAGAAACTTCGGAACAATAAGTCACTCATTTCTAGTATTTTTTGTCATTTAATATCTAATGGTTTGAAGAAAACACAAAAATAATTAAAGCGTAAACGTCAATTTAGCGTACATAGTCTTTTTTCGCGTTTGTTTTACTGATACCAAAGATATTGAAATATAAGTAGATGTGCTATCTGCTGTTTTTGCTATGTGGGTCTGCGCTTCCGGGTGTCGCCGATATTGTTTACCAATTAACAAATAAACTAAAAGAACAAATAATTAACGAATAAACCAAACGAACGTTAAACTAAACGAACGAATTCTTTCCTTATTAAAAATATATTGTTAACCAATATTAATGCACATTTTCAAAAAATCAACGAAATGAACAAATTCTTTTTGTATGAAAACTACGCTAATTAGCGCGTAGTCCGGCGACAGTTGCGCGGACACCATAGCATATCTCTTCTGTATTTGAATATCTTTGACTGATACCAACAAAATAAAAAAATATTATCTAAAAATTAAAAACAAAGTCAGAGTATGCAATTCACATGCGGTAGAAGTGAAACCTTCAGAAGACAAGATTGAGGAGGCTACGGCGCACGCACAAATAGGAGACCGATAGGCTACGAAGCAATACACAAAGAAGAAACCGATTACACTATCTCATTCTCTTACAGGACAAATCTTATAGATTATAGATGGTCTCTTTTTACTGTCGTTATTTTTCGTTTCATCGAGTTTCAAATTACAACAATGCTATAGAGGTTTTCACTTCAAAAATACTTTTAACACATTATTTAATATATTAGATACCTAGCACCTACAAGTATGAAAGCATACATGTGTGTAACAACGCGAATCGAACCACGAATTTTGGGAAAGGAATGGAGTATCTGCAAGTGGCGTTTCGCGCCGTTTGCTGTTGTTTCATTCCTTTCCCACAATTCGTGGTTCGTGTCATTCGTGTTACACGCATGAAAATGCAGCCTAGTACAGACATTTTGGGAGGCGGGTATGGGTACCGCCGCCCCGGGAATCATTTATTGGATAATCAACAACTCTGCCATAGATCACTCCAAGTGGTTCGCTTCGCACACAGCATCCCCCTAAAATGACATAGGCCCTGAGGGAAATTATTTTCCTCGGGGCCCCTTGTGTGGAGCTAATGTTAAAAAAAATCTGGAGCGTAAAGAATGTCCCATGAAACTCGACCCATGACATGCGAAACAGGCATGTTTTTGTGGCAAGAAGACTGGACACAGTGATTTTATCTATTTTTTCATGTAATTTTTTGTGTCGTAATTTTAATGATCATCGAAATAAAAATTCTTAACACTGTCAACTATGAATGTATAACGATTGTTTAAGGCGCCACATACCCGCTCAAAAAGAAGCAGATGGAGAGATATGTAGTTACAAATGTTGGAGAGAGCGCGTTAATATTTAAAACGAAAAAATTGAAGTGAAAAGGGTGAAAACGTTTAATAAAACACAACTTGTTTAAAATAGAGCAAAAATCTCACGGAGAACATCTTAAGTAGCATCTAAAGGTACACTGTGAATTTTTTCGTACATATAACTTCTAAAATAAGTGAAATGAACGTGTTTATATTAATTTTCGGAGCATACTTTTCGATTTTTTCTATCGAGGGAATTTCATATGATTTGCACTTCGTTGTAGGGAACGTCTAAATATTATCTTCAAAAATAAAATATTTTTTTAAGAACTTTAAATGTTTAATGTAGATATGTAACAAATCGGTAGAAATTCGGGTAGCGGCGGCTTAACGAAGTAAAATAAAAAAAAATTTTGTTTGAAGAAGTAAAATAAAACGGAGAAGTAAAATTAAAATGATAATGAAAAAACAGGAGACTCATTTTAAATACATAAAAACATTGTATTAAATTAGCTCCCCGCAGGAGGCCTTGAGGAAAATAATTTACCTCAGGGCCTGTCATCTTTGGGGATGCTGGAGTGGATGTGGATGGTGGAGGGTCTTACAATAATCGTAATTGAATATTATCTTATCTTACGGGACGCATGAATATATCCCTCCCATTGCGGTGCAAGGTTATGTTCCGATAGAGTCCAGCTAGAGAAGTCAAAAGGTCTTCCTAAACCAGTCTCTCCCTTTCCGATCTGCTACGCAGTTGGTGGAAAGACGCATCCGCCGCTAAGATCCAGATAAACCTCTCCCATTGAACCCGGGCACCCCTGCTAAGTCACAAAACGTATCGAACCACTTGGGGTGGCCTATGGCAGAGGTGTTGATTATCCAGTAAATGCTTCCCTGGGCGGCGGTACCCATACCCGCCTTCCAAATTAATGAAAAAAAGTTATTATAAAAAAAACGTTTATTTAAGAGTTTGTCCATTGCAGGTACCCAAAAAAGTTTTTTTTTTAAATATGAAATGCAATGTGGAAAAAATTGATAAGTTCGAAAAACTGGTTTAATAAAAATACTATTTAGACATTTGGTACTCTAAATTATGAAAAAATAAAAATAATAAATTAGGTATATATGTTCCTACGTATTAAAACGACCGCGCATTCGTTTCTTGTTAGTGTATTTATTGACTGCACAGAGGAAAATAATTTTCCTCCGGAGAGGAAAGAGTGAATATGTTTACATATAAACAAATTAAATATAAATTAGAGCATTTTTTCATTTCAATTCAAGAATGATGACTTATTTCTGGAATACAAATGGTTATAATATCGCTCATAATATCAGCGCGTCGATTTAAAATAATGGGATATAAAAAAATCAAACGTAAAGAGGCCCGGCCGGCGTTGACAGTCAATAAATGTTTTATCTGCCCGGAAATATTTAATTATGCTTTCATAAACATCGCCTCAAAACAATTATTTTGAGTTATGGATGATTAGTTAAGATAAGGATGCGTAATTTGCAGTTCAAAAAATATTATTAGTCGGCGAGATGAGATGAAAAAGTGTGCTGCGTGGAGGTAAAATAACGCATACATTTTTACGCTCTTTGTCTTCGATCACATTCATGTTTCATCTCGTAGGTATAATTCGCATTTTAATAATTTTCCATTTAGGAGGCGGGTTTGGGTACCGTCGCCCCGGGAGCCATTTACTACACATAACCAACACCTCTGCCACAGGTCACCCCAAGTGGCTTGCTACGTTTGTTGACTTAACAAGGGTTCCCGGGTTCTTGGGGTGAGGTTTATCTTTTGTCTTGGGAGAGACTGGTGGAGGGAGACCTTTCTACCTCTCCAGTTGGACTCTCTTAGAACATCATCTTGTACCGCAGTAGGAGGGATAGATCCATACGTCCGTCATTCCTGGACACACTGACCCCCAGATTTCTACCCACCCCTCACACCTTATTCTTTCGCAGAAATTCCTCTCCTTCCTTTCCTTAAAATACCCTCCACATAGCACCCCCAAAGATGACATTGGCCCTGATGGGGAAATATTTTCTTTGGGGCCTCCGGTGTGGAGCTAATGTATAAAATAATTTTACTTACTCTATTTAAAAATTATTCGAAAATAGTAATTTCACGAAGCAACGCAATAAATAATCCCTTTGCGGAAAAAAAAAATTCACAGTAGGTAGGTACATATGTTTAGAAAATTATAAAAAGCTCCCACAGTTCGGTCATTTAACATGCTATTAATATGAAAAAAAATCACATTGTTTCTTTAAATGATACTTAACTCAAATACCTAGAGATTTTTTTAAAGTGAGTCGTGTTTTATTAAATTTTTCAGAACAATCGCTTACGTGTATTAATTGTAATTGTTTCATGATATCTCCCTTTTAAAGCATCTTCAGTAATCCTCTCACTTGTCACCAAACACGGCTAAAGCCATTTCAATCTACATTTCACTTCTGAATGGTGGTCTTACACCGGGGTCAAACTCGGAATGTTTTCTACTTCGCCTTCGGTACAAGCCGAAAAAGTTACTGCAAATTATTAATAATGAATATTTATATTCTGAAAAAAAAACACAAATTATTCAAATAAAATATTACTTGCGCACTCCGAGATTTGAATCCGCTAACTCTCAACCATGGAGGCCGTCAGTTCCTGATTAAAGTAATTTTCGATTTTCTTGTACGTCTTAACTAACTAAAACACACAGAAAGCGGCATTCCTTTCCTACTTACTACTTACTGTGACGATAAAAATTTAGGTTGAATATTATTATAATAAACTACCAAATTCTGATAGTTTTATTTTCATTTTTTAACTCAGAATTTTTCAAAAATATGCAACGGTAGTCTCTGGAGACCTTTAGAAGAACTTGAAAAAATATCATTTCTAGTAAATTAGTAACGGCAACTTTGTCCTAATTTTTAGAAATAAGCCTTGATTGAATATTACTAGAAATTAAACCATAAATTTCAATTCACTTTTCAAATAAAACGCTCGGCAAATTCAATATTAATAAAAAAAACTCTTGGTTAACAACGGCGTCTTTTAGCGATATTATTTTTTTTATTATATGTATGTTTGACAAGATGCATATTTATTGAAGTCGTATTTGGCGCCAATTTTGATTAAAATCAACGAATAAATCAAAAATGGTTGGGTTTAATGCTTAAAACATCATTTGTACATTAGAATTAATTTATGTGTATCAATAATTTCGATGATTTGCACATTTTCTAGACAAAACTATGATTCAAAGTTCTTCTCTGTGAATTTTAATAAAATCATATTTTGCAATGTGCGATGTTTTATTGTGACTGATCTGTTCTCGTTTTTCTAGGAAACAGAAGAAACGCAATCAAAAAGCGATGTTGCCAAATGTAGGAGTTGCAATACGCTAGTCAATGAAACGTATATTTTGCTAAAAATATACGCTCGTCTACTGCAGCGCCGCGGCTCGCCACCTCGGTGACAAAACACTGAACTAAAATAGCATATTTCAGTTGATTTAGGTACCAATACCGCGTCTGGCTTATTTTCGGTTTTGGACGGTATGAGGGTAGAGGAGTGGGGAAAACTTGAAATTACATGTGTTCAATCCTGCGTCCGTATACCGGACGCAGAATGACGGTCGGACGCAGGATTGAATGAAAGTGGACCATTAGAAGACGCAGCAATGATAGCGGGATGTATATATATATATATATATAGGTTTATGTTACGGCATTTAGTGGCTCAAAGCGTCCTTTAATTACCGGAACTTCTTGATCATTTCGACTTACTGGCTCATTTGGGCACTTAGTGGCTCATCGTTTTTTTTTTTTTAAGTCCATCATATCAAACTCGATGAGACGAGTCGAACGGTGTAAAAAAAATTTTTGAGTGAATAAATGACATTTTTACGTGGACCGTTAATGCTCCGGAATGCGTTTTTTATCAGTAAATATTCATCCATACTTAGAACATCAATTGGGAACACTTTTTATCGCATCTATAACATCACGGCATGCGACGTTGCCGGATGTTCTCGTCATACAATATCATTCAAACTCCAAGTCGTTTATCAATGCTTTGCGATATTGAACTCAATGGTTAAATTCCTCAAAATCTATTATCGCATGACATTGCTAAGTCAGATTGAATCTTTTTGCGATATGTTATATGTTTGCCGGAATGTTATAATATGTTGTATTCCTACATAGGTAGCCAGACTGTCGAGCGCTCGCGGTGGACTGTTAGAAGAACAGACATTATATTATAATATTTACCGGCTATTCGCGCCCTTTTTTAAAATTGAAGATTGATTTACGAATTGCTTTTATAATATCGTTATTAATTTTGTGTTAATGGTTTTTGTTTTTATTACAAGTTTTATATTATTTCGTATTTTAATACACATTTATGTAGTTTTTCTTTAATAAATAAAATATTTGCTTCGTAATTATGTATTTGTCTTTTGCGTTCCGAAAGCATAGTCAGTTGTAATGTGATGATATCTATACAGGGTTTTCTAAAAATTTCAGAAATATATTAGGTACTCATTTAATATGTTTTTTCATACAGTTATATTAATTTGTTTAGAGTTTTTCATTTAAAAAAATGATCTGTACCTAGGTAATTACTTTACGCGTGACTATTTTTCAAAAGCATTGTCTCTAGTTGTATTGTAGTAGATAATAAAAAGGTGTTTTATTGTTGTTTGGGTGTATTTTATAAAAAATATTATGAACAAAAATAAACAATAATTTAAAAATAAATTACAATATACGGCCTACATAGTCCAGGAGTAAGACCATTGACTCACAATCCGCAGGTCTCAAATTTTATTTGATTAATTTGTGTTATTTCACAATTAATTCATTTAAAATAATATATAGTATATTTGCGGCACGTTCCAGAGTGGAAGATACTCTCAGTATTACCCTGGTGTAAGACCACCATTCAGAATTGAAACGTTGCTTGAAAATGGCTTTGGCCGTGTTTAGTGACCAGATCCGAATAGCCAGGTACTTCCCAACCTTCATCTTCCCCACCTCCTTCCCCTATCCATTACCTTCAGCCTCATAACATACTGGGAATGCCATAGTCTCACTGGCTCCAGACGGGAACAGTTGGGACTCTTGTGCGGTAGTCACTGTAAAAAAATAATATTTAGGTATTAACTTACTGGCATAATACGGTGGTTTGAGGGATAGCCAAATTTAGTTGTTTTCTGATGGGTTACGGTAGTGAATTGGTCAAAATAAAGTTGGCAACACTGTCTCGGTGATTTAGTTGATATTTGCGCTAGATTGGTATTTGGTATATTTATGGCGCCGCCGATTCGTGTGTGGATGTGGATCATATGAATTCTTTCCTTTCGCATTTTATAAAATGTCGCGCTGGCGAAGGTACCATTATTGCAATATCAATGGATTCTTCAATTAACGGTAAGATTTTATCATGTAACCTTAAATATTGTGTTGCATAATGAATTATTACAATCAATGACATACCAAAAATGTTTGGTGATTATCGGTTCGGACTGGCCACGCTTATTACGAATAATTTTTATTATATAATAAAAAGTTTCCTTTTTAAGTAATTAAGGCGAATCTAAAGTGTTTTTCTAAAAATTATTCGTAATAATCGTGGCCAGTCCGAACCGATATTTACCAAATGTTTTTTTAGGTAAAATTACATTTTAGGTTATGATTTCTATAAAAACGCTTTTCACTGATATTTTAATAATAATTCTTGTTGATTTTCACATAAGTATGATAATTATGCTTATTGTTTTATTATGTTTATGATTTTTAATGTGTTTTGTTATTTTATAGATAAAAATATATGTAGTACAAGTGAAAGTTCGCCAATTTCAGAGGATAAAAGAGCCGTAATTAATGAAATGGAGGAAAAACTGGATGATCTATTTGCAAACTCTTCAGATTCAGGTAGCTATGTACATAATAATTACTGATAATATACAATAATCTTAGGTATTTTTCATTACATACCAACATTACGTTACTTATTATTGTGAAATGTTTTAGCAATTAACGATAGTGATGCGGAATATTACGTTACGTAATATGAATTGTTTTATTTCGAATATTACATTATTATGCTTTATTTTAGAAGCAAGTGTGACGTCCGGCAGTGATGACTTATTCAAGTTACCCTCGAGAATTTCGTCTGATTCTGGTAGGTAAAACAAACCCCTTTATCTGACAAACGTTAACCAATGATTCCTGATCATATATGTGATAAGCGCATGGTAAGCGCTCGTTTCAAATTTCCAACTTGGTAATGTAAACGCTATGCTGTAGCGCAGGGGTTCCCAACCTTTTTGTACTCTAGAGCACATTCTAAAATATCGGTAGGGTGGCGGGCACCACATATTTTTAATCGACAAACTCCTCCCATAACTTCTCATTTTCCCATAATTTATTAATAAATAATAAACAAAAATGTTTCAAAATAATAAAATTATTATTCAAATTGCATACACACAGAGAAATGTATTTAATGTATTATTACGTCTCGCAATCGCAATGAAAATCTCGTCTCCTTCAACGGAAGCAACCTTCCGAACAGGCCCTCCATTGATATGCTCGATGTAACTCTAAGTGACCAGCTCAGATTTGGGGGCTCTATCGAAGCCAGAGTAAAGCTAGCCTCTCAAAAACTGGGCGTACTGTACAAGGCCCGCAGATACTTTAATAGTACACAACTGCTAGCCTTGTACAAATCGCAAGTCCGCCCCACAGTTGAATTTGGCAGCCACCTCTGGTCTGGAGCTCCAAAATATCTGAAAAATAACCTCGATTCTGTGCAGAAGCGGGCGATCCGTTTGATTGATAAATTCTCCCATTTTAACAGATGGATTGCAATCTTTAGGGCACAGGCGTCAGGTAGGAATGCTATCCTTGTTCTACCGGTATTTCAATGGAAGATGCTCCAAGAAACTAGCATCATTGATCCCTTCGGCACCGGTGCATAGTCGGGAAACACGCCAAACCCGTGCCCAACATATGTACACGGTTGACATTTGTCACATGAGAACTGGTCGCTTCTTCGACTCGTTCTTGTGCTCAACAGCTCGGCTATGGAACGATTTGCCGACTTCTGTTTCCCCTTCCTACAACATGGGTCTCTTCAAGACCAATGTTAACTCCCTCTTCTCCTCAAAAAGACCCTCCACACAGCATCTTAGATGACATAGGCCTTGAGGGAAATCGTTTTCTTAAGGGCCTCCTGTGTGGAGTTTTTTTTTACCGGGTATACCGCACAAAAATCTCAACTGCTCCCGTCTGGAGCCAGTGACACCATGGAATCCCCAATCGGGGTATGTTGTGAGGCTGAAGGTAGTGGGGAGGGGAAGGAGGTGGCGAATAGGAAGGTTGGGAAGTACCTGGCGATTCAGATCTGGTCACCAAACACGGATAAAGCCATTTTCAAGCATACCCGGCGATTCAGATCTAGTCACCAAACACGGATAAAGCCATTTTCAAGCAACGTTTCAATTATAAAAAAATATAATATCAATATGTCAATATGATCTGAGGCAATGCATATCATTGGTCACTGCCTCATAATTAGGAGGGTATGACGATAATCCTGTTAGCAAACAATCATAAGGATGCTCATCGGTGAGTCGAGATCTATATCTTGATTTTATTAAGTTCATGTTTGAAAACAAGGATTCGCATAAATATGTCGAACTGAAAAATGATTCAATTTTTTATGCGGCTTTTTTCAAAAATGGGAACTTTTCTCTGTCCACTGTATTCCAAAAGTCCTCTGATATTAAGGATTTTAGCTAAATATCATTCTTAAGGTCCAAAATTTCTAACTCTAGTTCTTCTATCTTACCTTGAACAAAATCTGCAGTACAATGCGTGATGTGCAATAGTGAATAGCACTTCCCGTTCCAGGCTAGCGTGAAGAGTACAGTCTGGCACGCCGCGGCCGCTAGACAAGTTGCGAAGTACTGTCAGCAAAGGAACCACTCATACAAACAATATCGCAAACATACAAACGTATTTAATAAACCTACGCACTTAAAAACTTAAAACTCTAACAAATAAATAAAAATAATTCACATTTTTAATTAATGTTTATGAAAGAATTCTGTCTCTGTCGAATAGTGGTGGGAACATACGAACCGTTCACGGGGTCGGGAAACCCTGCTGTAGCGGGACAGCTTGCGTGAATACAGTTTAAGTTTATCGAACAAAGAAGTCATCCCATAATAAAATGACTGACACACCACATATGCTCAGGAATCGCTGGTTTAAGTTTGTGTGGTAACTTTGTATAATTCACTCTGTATAATTTTCCACACAAATTTAATTTATTAAATATGTTATAAAATGTTATTGCATTTTTAAATTTTAGATTCATATACCAGCGATCATCCAGGGAAGCAGGAGAAAACGGACTGCTATGTGTCATCAACTTCAAAACAATGTACATCTGATTTAGCTAGTAAAAAACCAAGAGTTTATGACCGTAAAAACTTCTGTCCATACTGCTTCAAGCTGATAACCAACTTTGTACGCCACATCACAATCCAACATCCCTTAGAGGCAGAAGTGATTGAATATAATAAAATTTTAGATCCCGATCTGCGCGAACGAAAAAAAAAGTGTGAATTAATTTCGAAGAAAATAAGAAATAGAGGCAATTATCTATATAAGCAGGACGCGATAAATAGAGTTGATGGAATAATACTACCGAATCGCCGCCCAAGAACGACTGCGACAGCTAAAGATTATGCGGTTTGTATAGAATGCTGTGGCACATTCAAAAGAAGTTTACTCTATAGACACCTGAAAAAATGTTCAAATAGAAAACAATCACATGAAGGAAATCCACTAAAACGCTGCAGAGTGTTAAAATCATCCGCTATTTTATTATCCCCAGACAATTCTGAGATCACTGAATCTTTAAGATCTCAGATATTTCCTGTGTTCAAAAATGATCCTATTGCAAAAATTGCAAAGTCTGAGCCATTAATTTGTGCATATGGTTCCCTACTATTAAGCAATCATAAAGAACATCATTTGAAAACACACATTACATCCAAGATGAGAGATCTCGCTAGACTGTTCATGGTCATCAAAGAAAAAAATCCTGCAATATCCTCATTTGACCTTGCATTTGACCCTATACATTTTAATGTTTTTATGGACGCTGTCAAAATAAATAGTGGTTACGATGAAAGTACAGGTTCTGTAAAAATTCCTAGCATCCCTCAACGACTTTGTACAGCTATAAAAGATTGTGCTGATATTTTGATGCGTAAAACAATACAGAATCCTGTGCTGACCACTTCATCCAAAGATGTTATAAAAAACAAGTTGTCTGAATTTAAAATAATCTTTGGTCACGCTTGGAAATTTGAAATTTCTACTAACGCTGAAAAATCAAGGAAAACTCAAAAAATGCTGAAAACTGATGTCATGCCTTTAACTACTGATATAAAAAAAATATGCACGGAAGTTATGAAACTAGAAGTGAATATAGCTCAACGATTTGAATGTGAAAAGTCTTATATCGCCTATGAGGAGCTATGTAAAATAACAATTGCTCATATTATAATTTTTAATAGGAGGAGGGCAGGAGAAGTTGCAAGAGCTCCATTAGAAAATTATATAGCCAGCCAAAGTGAAAAACAAGACATTCCTGAAGAAATATTGGAAATCATGAGTTCTGAGGAGCAAAATGCTATACATACATTATATTGCTTCCATATCCCAGGAAAAAGGGGGAGAACAGTTCCAATACTTCTTCGAAATCAGATGAAAAAAAATGTAGACACTATATTTGCGTACAGAAATTTAGTTGGAATTCCAAATGAAAACAAATTTTTATTCCCAAAACTAGGAGGTGAACCTTATTTTTGTGGCACGCAAATTTTAAGGGAACTAAGACACAAGTTTTCCTTTGTGAATTCAGATCATATAACTTCAACTGGGCTGCGACACCATGTTGCAACCATGAGCCAAGTAGCTGGAAAGAATAATGCTTATGTAAACGCTTTGTCTCATTTCTTAGGGCATACACCAGGTACACATAAAGGGAATTACATGATACCACAACTAGCTCTTGAGAAAGGTAAAGTTGGCTTGAATTTACTGCAATTAGCTGAGGGAAAAATATCTTGCCGATCACAGTCTGATAATGGAACGAACATTACAACAACTTTACAAAATGAAATAGATTCCGTCCCTCAACCTGAAGAATCACATAAAGAAAATGTGGATCATGTTACGTTGGATAATAGCTTAGAAAATGACCAAGAGTCTTTACCAAGTAATTTACTTGATGGGAATATGGCAAAAAAAATTATAGTTAGAAGGAGGTGGCTTAATCAAGAAAAAGATGAACTTTATAAAAACTTTGCAAATTATTTCATCGAAGGGATTGATCCTGGCGCTACGAAAATAAACGAAATAAAAAAACAAACAGGAATATTGTCAATGAGGTCATGGAAGCAAATTAATACATTTATTAATAATCACCGTGTCAAGAAATTGCCCTTACCTAAGGATTTGCAGAGAAAAAGAGAATTCTACCTCCAGGATGCTTAACTTGAATTCAAATGAATTGTATTGATTAAGAGACCGCTATACCGGCTTCAACGATTGAACGATCCAAAGGTATCGACTCCGATTCCACTACAGCTGATATAAAGCGTGAAGCAATCGTAAAGTAGCTGTTGGCTTGTTCCATAGTTTGATCATTGGCAGTCGTTATAGCAGTTCCATATATTTTATCTTTTGTAATACTGGCATACAGAGTACCGGGCGAATAAGGCCCCTTTATCTTTCATCATGATATTGGTTGTGGAGGGTTATAATTTATTTTAGTTTTTGTTAAATTTATGTGCAAGGTATAATTTGATATCCCTTGTTAAATAAAAAAAAAACGAAAGATTCTTCTGTAATGTACAACGCTAAATGTTTCGTGAACGATGTATAATAAAAAGTTATTTGGTTTTAATTATGATTTAATTTTTTATTATATTATGCTGTTTTTATAATGATTGTGAATATAAAGTTATTAGGCTATAATTATTTTTTTATTGTGTTATGTTATTTTTCAAATGATTACACACTTTTTTTAGTATGTATAGTAATATTTTTTGTTTTTAAAAATTCAAATTAAATAGTTTTTTTTCAAAATGATCGTTTTTATTTTATCACCCTTGAAATGTTGAAAGGTACGTTTGAGACCCGTATTGTAGGAGGGAGGACACACAGAGGCAGGCAAAAATGAGTCGTAGAAATGACCCGTTCTCATGTGACAAATGTTGGGCACACGTTTGACGTGTTACCCGACTAAAGGGACCGGTGCCAAAGGGATCAATGACGCTAGTTCCTCGGAGCATCTTCCATTGAAATACCAGTAGAACAATGACAGCTTTCAAACCAGACGCCTGTGCTCTAATACACACACACACCGACACTAATCTTGGGATTAGTGTGTCGGTAACGGGCATATGGGTCTATCCCTTCTACTGCGGTGCAAGGTGATGAGTCGAGAGAGCCAGGCTGAAGAGGTTAAAAGGTCTCCCTCAACCACCCTCTTCCAGATGCGACACCTAGTCAAACCATTTGGGGCGGCCTATTGTAGAGACGTTGGTTGTACAATGTATACTATAGAAAATAATAAAATTAGAATACGTGTATAAAATTGGTGGAAGATAGGTACCTACCTATGTGTCATACAACTGGAGACAATGCTTACACGTGTAAAAATAATTATAGGGTAAGATAAGTAGGTATAACATGATAATATAAAACATTATATAAAAATTACATTTTACACACATTTTAATAAAACTGTATGTAAACATGAAATTAATAAACATATTAAAAATTATAATTTGCAAACCAACCTACAACTTAAAGAAGCGTACGAATCAATGAACAAAGTAAATTTTGTAATATATTTCTAATAAGTTTATTCATAATTTTTCGAAAACACTAATAAAACTAAGATAAAATAATTATGTAGCAAATAAAAGAAACTACACCAATATGTATTTAAATACCTAATTTTATTTGTGATAATAATAAAATAAACCTTAACACAAAACAACCGTAAACACCAAATAAATAACAATATTAATTAGCAAATCATACTCCAATTTTAAAAAAACGCGCCAATAATCAAAAACGGCCGCTTGAAATAATAAATGTGTGAATAAGCAACATCCGACCTGTTCTGTCAACCTACCTTCATATGAACTATATTGGTATGTATATGTAGCATTAAACTTGGCAACGTAGCGTGATGCGGTAAGTGTGTTCTTAAAATAGATCAAGGAATGCACGTTATTTTAAGATACATTTTTTTAATAAATAAACATAATTTTTGATTACATATTATAGCTGACCATATTTTAAACAAAATTTAAAAGACAGCATGTTGGTACTTCATCTACGTAAGTATATATTACATGCGAAAGAATGAGCAACTTAAGTGGCTTCTTCTAAGATGAGCCACAAAATGTGGTATGACATAAATATATATATATATATATTTATATTTATCCCAAGAAAATTTTAATCAAAAAGAAACACACTTAAATAAAAGTAAAAGGTATCGATTACTAATACCTACTTAGAACGCACTATGCTATTTAAAAAAAAATAGTTGTGTGCTAGAAAAATTTCAAGTTCATATTTTATACTTATTTTATTAATATATGTACTATTATAATTTCAGCTAATATAAAATGATAAAAAAATGAGTTATGATATTAGAATTTATTTCAATTATAATATAATTGTATATATCAGTATATTTATTTATTGAGGCAAAATATATATGTATATGTATATGTATGTAAATTATAACTATATTTATTTGGGATCAGGTTAGGGCAATTGCAAAAAAGAAATTACCACTATTAAATTCAAAAGGAAATTTAGGACCGTAAATCTCACGTTAGAGAATGTTTTAAAAGTAAACAAATATCTCATGTTTGGAATCTAGGTCATGAGAACAGCGGGAATGTTTTCATAGTAAAATTGTTTATAAAACAACTCGGTCATGGGGGCACTGGGTCAGATGCTTTAAAGGAGTATGTCCTTGGGTATATAATAGGTAGTTGACAGGTACTAATATTAACTTTTAGAATGAGGCAAAGCCATGAAGTTGCGCAATTATAGAAAAAGTTTTAAACACAATCTTTAATTTGAACATGAGGAGATAAATTTTGAACTGAACAATTGAAAGTAAACAGATTTATTATAGCTAGACAAATAATAGGTACAACAATCATTTGGAAAATCACGGGTTAGTTTAGGAGTGTATTGAAGAATTACATGGAATATTCGAGGAGAAATTTATAGAACAATTACTCTCGTAGGTAGCAATCATTTACATGAAACAGTTGACAAATCACGGGATAGTCAAATAAAAGAGTATTGAAGAATTACAAGGAAGATTCGAGTAAAATTTTGTGGAGTAATTACTCTCATAGACATCAATCATTTACAAGAAGCAGTTGAAAAATCACGGGATAGCCTAATAAAAAGTATCAATCAGTTACATGAGACAACTGAAAAATCACGGAATAGTAAAAATTTTACCAAAAGTTGAACCTTGGGGGAAAATTTAGAAAACAGTTCAACAATAGGAGGCAGTGGTCGCTCCTTAAAAAAAAAACCAGGACCATTAACCAAACACATAATAGAGATGGCAATCTCTTAAATAAAATTGTCAACCAAACAAATCAAAAAGCTTGGAATTTTCGGCACTCCAGAACAAACGGAGATAATTTCTTATTCTACTAGTATCTATTAATATTTCCCACTCTTGGTATGTATATATTCGGTCATCGGCTAAGGTTTTGTGCAGAATTCCTTTTCACGAAATCCGAGCTCGGGATTTGAGACTAGCTAGCCTCAAAATCGCGAGTTATAATCCTACCCAAACGTATGTTTATGTATATATCTTTGTATGTAATGTACATTGGATAATGTGGACTCGCTTACAGCTAGCGTTTTAGACTCGACAGAGTTACTCTCACATCATTTTCTGTACGTGGAGTGAGGATTCACGACCCGTAACTCTACACAACACCGTGAGTATATGATTGCACATAGGACGAAACCGGTTCGCCCTAAGTAAATAGTAGACCTTGGAGGAGTAGGAATTTGGGGGTATCTAGGCTCGGATGACGACCTGAAGGTAGTGCATGATGGCAAAAGGAAGGACTGTTAGGACGCGATAACTTAGGTATCAATTAACCGATCCGCGCCAGAAGATTGTGCGAATTTCTAGTAAGAATCTGATCACCTGGTTTACTTGTAGGAGGATAGGAGCCAAATTTTCGGCAGACAAAGGGTATTCTGAGTTCGTCTAATATGCAATCTATTAATTACATTAACCTACTAAACCCATCTTTATATGTACCTTATAGCAGCTGAATCGGTTTGGAGAGATGACAAGCAGATACAAAACAATCATAATCAAATTTACTAACAATTAACCATTTGAGTCATACTTAATTATTTGTTCAATTAAACATGCGTAATTCAATTAGTACAGGTTATTTACGAGTTCGTTAGGATGTAGGAAAACATAATAAGCGACGGAGGAAAGTTAGCTCATTTAGAGAAAGTATTTAAAGTTAGATTTGCAAGGGAGAGACTCAACGCTCTGTTTAGAATCAAAGGGTTACCACAAAATGAAAGTAATTAAAGTCCCATATCATAAATCAAAAAAATTACACAACGTTTGATGGAGTTTAATTACAACATAAATACGAAAATATTTACGTTCTAGGTCGTAAATAACGTATTAATTAGTTAAGTACATATATCTCTAAAGGTATGTAGTACAAGGGAGCTTTAAGTAGCTTTCCGTAGTTATCAAAGAAAATAAGGGTCCAATTTTCATGAAGGCTTGTGTGACGTAGGGAAGGAATTTTCCATCCCTACTACACACATGCAAAGCCTTAAAAATTTAAATATCGATCAGAGCCAAAAGAAAAGTCCAAGAAAACTTGAAGGGATGAAAGAGTTCCAAAAATAAAATAAATCAGCATCAGAAAGGCGAAACATCACAACTGTCTTGCCGATGGCCAGGAGAGTTTTATATATTTAAAGCAAGTTAAAAGAGATAAAAGGAGGATTATTACATGCACCATATTGACTTACTTGAGGAAACTGATTCTGTGAGCCTAGAAACTAGAAGGAAAGCAAGTCTTGCTATTCTGTCTTTCAAAATTTGGAACAATTTCATCAATAGCCCATTTCTCTTGGGATGCCATGATTTATATATACCAGACCACTACAGCCGAAGTCGACATCATGACTTATTTAAAGTACCGAACGGCAGAACAGACGTCTTGGCAAAGCATAGCATGACGAGGGGAGTGGTGCTGTTAAATGAAATTGCAAACCATTTGGATGTAAGTGACTGTTCTTTATATGCCTTAAAAATATTATTGAAGTCACTTGCCTAAATGCTGATAGGGTATCTAAATTGTACTGTAATCGGAATTATTCTGTTGTACAATAATAATAAAAAATACAAAAAATACAAAATTACAAAATTACAAAACCTGCGGACCGCGTTTTTAGCTGCTAGTATTAATAAATCAAGAAGTGTTAATAATTAAATACATCGTATTATTTACCTTCATAATATAATACAACATGTCGCTTCCACTGAAATGGATTACAAAGAACAAACACATATAATGCGCAAAGGATAAATAGATGTCGCCATTTTCGCTAATTATTTACCGATAACTCTTCTTTTATCTAATTGATTTAATCCAAATACCGCTATCATCGATTACACATTTAATACTAACTGTAATCATTTAATAATTTAATAATAACTCTAATCCATATTATGTACCGTGTCGTAATACACCGCAAGGTAATTATATGACATTTTGTTAGGTTTGTACTAGAGATGTAACGAACCTCTGTTTCTGCTTCTGCTTCGGCAAACGTGGAAGTTCTGCATATTTTACACAGACATAACACTAGTCAGAAGCATTCTTGAGTATAATTCCTCTCTCTGGTCTCCTTTATACAATGTACATTCACACAAAATTGAAAGAGTACAACATAAAATTTTGAGACATATAAATTACAAACTACACATTCCAATAGAATATTTAAATTACAGTTATTTAATGCAATTGCTTAAACCACCTGAATTATCACAGCGAAGAAAAATCTCTGATATTTTATTATTATTTAAAATCATCAATGGATATTTGGGTAGCCCTGAACTTGTGAACATGATAAATTATCAAGTACCTAACAATTACAACACTAGACTCCATGCTCCATTTAACATAGTTGCTTCTCACACTAATTTTATGTTTAAGAGGAATATAAATGCTAGAAATATTTCGATTCTCATGCCTGCAAAATTTAAAATCGAGCGTCTTATTTGCACGAGGCAAGTAAGCGAAAAAGTGGTTTTAATTTATTTTGTGCATAATTTTATAAGAGCGAAAAAAAGTTAGAACATAGAAAACCTCAAAAATAGCCTTAACCATAAAGGGGTATTTTTAAAAAAATGTTTCTTGTATTGCTTCATAGTTCAGTCATGAAAAAACATTTTTTTTAGTGGTTTGCGCTTATATTTTTTGTTACGTAAATAATAATTTTATTGTATTTCCAATACATAGAAAAGCTAGTAAAAGCTTCAATGTATCCGTAGCATATTTTTTGATGTTCATACTGTAAGCCGATTCGTCGTAAAGATTAATCTAAATAGTATCTAAATAGGATTTCACGTATAACTTCATCTTAACTCTTGCCTTCCGAGATTGCATTGTGTGGGGAATGAAACTTGCTCTGTTGACATATTTTTTTATAAAAACATCGCTTCCTTTAAAAAGCATATATGTATGCAGATATAAAAATCCTTAAATGTTCCAGTTTGCTAACAGTAACAAATTTAATACCCACAACTCTGTAACAATTTTCAGAGTACCTATTTACTTCTTTATATATGTAATTGATGTGTACCTTTTATTTTTTTCATAATAATAACAAACTTAGGTACATTTATAATAGCAAAAAATTACAAGAAATTTACCTACTTAATCGCTAAAAAATGTTTTACACCTCTGCCAACCGGTATGCTTCGAGTATTTATTTATTTATTTGTAATTAAAAATACATTTGTTATAATCAAAGAATTAAGAGATAACAATTAAATAAGTATCAAGTATAGATTTTTAACTTAAAACAAAAGAGTAAATTATAGGATACACATTCATATACATTTAAAGAAGTGATTTTCTTGCAGCTTAAAAGCAACAGAATAAAATAAAGGATACACATTCATATACATTCGACACATATTGAAAATTTATAAACATTTCAGATTTATCTTGATAGACATACAGATTTAATGACAATGTTTTTATAGGTTGATAGACTTTCAGTACCGTTGGTATTCATGTAATATTTATTCCCTGTACTGTGCAGTCGGTTCATTACTGAGTTTATTTCTGAATTGGTACCTGAATTGTTACAATGGTAAGGTACAATCTGACGAACCGTTCTACTAGGCACATGAAAATTAATCAGCCTAAGGAGTTCAGGGGAGTCAAACATGTTATTAACAATTTTATAAAACCTATACCGGTTCAGTCGCTTTACATTTTCAATATCAAAATTTAAATATTTAGAAATAAAATTATTTATTTCTAACATACACATCGGAAAGATTATTTTATCTAGATTTTAGAACCATTTTTGTTTTTACAATGTGATAAAAAATAACCAAAATAGAGGTATATTTAAAATGTAAATTGTCGTTACCGCGACTGAATTGGTATAGGTTTTGTAAATACGCCTTCGGGTCCGGACAAAATCTTCAACCAAATTCTGATTAATCTGCATGAATATATTGCTATACCTCTTCTACACATATTCAATCAAAGTTTCAGCCAATGTATTGTTCCGGATAAACTAAAAATTGCCATTATAACGCCAATTCACAAATCTGGGGACAAAACTCTTCATCGCTTGAGGTTCTAATTATGTTTCCTAATGCTATTCCAATCTAGAGCCACGTCCCATTTAAATATTCTTCATTAAAATATATGATAAATTAAAATACTTTACACAAGATTGAACTTGAAAACCAAAAATTGTTTCATAGATTACGAAAATTTTTCTTTGCAAACTTTGAAGCGAACATGGTAAAGCGTCGATGACATGGGGCGAGTTTACAAGCTACTATTACTAAGTTTAAAAGCGGGTAAATCGGCGAGTGAGATTGTCGTGATGACACACAAAACTGTCCACTCGCTCAGAAGCGTAGGAAACTGAGGTCGATGCTAGCGCCAGTAACAAGAATAACGACACCTGCGTGAACTAATTCTTCAGATGTTTGACAGTCGAAATCAGCTGTTTATCGGAAGCCATGTTGGAAACATAAATAAACCAATCACGAGCAAGCGGAGCAAGCGTGTAGGCGAGTAAAGTTGACAACCTTTCAACTTTTTTTAGTAGATTGTCAACAATCTGCTAGTCACTGCTAGTTAGCAAGTAACACGAAGACACTGGGCGAGTTTACTAACAGATAGTGAATTTCCTAAATAATACGCCTCGTAATAACCATCAACTGTGAGACACAAACAAATCAAAGAGTGTAAGTGATGTTAGAACCTTGATTTTAGAATTTTTTCATACAAGCATCTAAGGAAATACAACACATGGTTCTTAAAATTATTTTGGTTATAGAAATGAGCAAAAGATGTCGGTTAGAACCTTGTCCAACTGAAGTAAGATAGGTTTTATGGTGTGGGCTCCAAACCATCGACCCACTCTCAAGCCTACTTCTAATCAATAAGAATTCGGATGTCTCTAAAATGCATCACATTGCTTAGGACGAAACCCAGCAGTCTGAAAATGAAGCACGAGGGAATGGATACGTCGCGTCGCCCCAGGAACCATTTATTGGATCACCAACTCCTCTGCCATACTCCTTTGTCCGGATCTTGGCGGCGAATGAGTCCACCCACTAACAAATTGCTTGGCAGGCCGGTTGGGAGAAACTGGTTAAGGAGACCTTTTGATCTCTCCATCAGGACTCTCTCAGGGATATATTCATATTTTCGTCACTCCTCCACACACTGACCTGCAGATTCCTACCCACCTCTCATGCCATTTTTCTTGCCAGGACTTCCTCTCCCTCTTTTCCTAAAAAATACCCTCCACACAGCATGTCAAAAGATGACATAAGCCCTGAATGGAATTATTTCCCTCAGAGTCTCTTGCGAGAATCTGTAGTAAAAATGAAAAAAATTCAATATGAACGTGAAAAATTTCAGCCTACTATAAAACAATCTTCCGAGAAAAGATACATGCCGCCAACGGGACTTGAACCCGTGTCCTTCTGATTGCCGGTCAGGTACTCTACCACTGAGCTATGTCACCTAGCTATGAGCACCTGACCGGCAATCAGAAGGACACGGGTTCATGTCCCGTTGGCGGCATGGAACTTTTCTCGGAAGATTTTTTTAATGTTTGTTTTTTTTAATGAGTGTTTCAGGCTGATAATTATTGCTTATAATAATTGTTACCCTTACCACAAAAATCTTGTCTTAAACGTTAGTTTATCATTTAAAATAATAATTACCATCAAACAGGATACCAGTTTCATTCTTTCAATTCCTATAGACGCGCAGACGTTTCAATAATTGTAATCTATATTCCATTGAAAATCCTATTGAAAAACTATATTGAAATTCAATATGACAATATTTTTAAGAACAATAAAAAATATATATTTATTTAAAAAAAAACACACTGTTCACAAGCATACGTAGATTTTTTATCCATGCTGTAATAAATAAAAAATGGCAACCACAAAAAAATCATAAACCTTATCTGACTGATCACAAATCCATTAAATATAAAACTATGACGTTAGTAATGTTGGTATAAATAAAATTGTTTCTTCGTGAGTCAAATATTTACACAGATAAGAAAATGTTTATTATTTTATTGAGAAATCATGTTTTTGTCTATAGAAGAATACCATTTCATTCCTTATTTCAGAATCATGCGGAAGCATTGAACCGATCCAAGTTTCATGCGACATATTGACTTCCCTGAGGAAACTGATTCTGTGGGCCCGGTACGTCAGTAGATTATAAGATTGGCTTGGTTGGAATGTCGAGCTTAGCGCAGCTTGGAACATAATCCGTATGTAGGTCGAAAGCCTAGACGTTGCCAATATTGCGTGAATTTAATAGAGGAACGTACTTTTTTAAAAACAAATCTACTGTCTACGTGAGTGGTATATCTATGCTTTCTACTGTTATCTTCACCGAGACGTCTCCATGCGCCGGGAAATCGCGATACTCCGAAGACGACGCAGTTTATTTTCAGGCGGGTTTAATTTACGAGTTAATTTTGGGAGCAGACATGTTTTTTCGAATTCAAGTTTTCGAAATCAATTATTCGAAATCAATTGTTCGAAACACTAATTTTTCGAACAACTAACGAAATTTGACTAACGAGATACTGTTAGGTTAGTTGATATTATCCATCCTATAATAAAAGACTCTTCTACGTTCTGTATACATACTTATAACAATTCGAAAAACTAGTGTTTCGGCCAATTATTGAAGTGAATTCGAAAAATTGCAATTCGGTCAATTTACGTACACCCGTTAATTTTGGATGAAGTTCCCTACTTCATCAGCATGGTGCTATTTGCTAGTACTTTAATTTTAATCAGTAATTGTTTGTTTGTTAGTAGTATTGGGCGATCCGGCATTTACCGGATCTGCCCTGATGATGGACATTGCAACGATGTCCAAAACGTTGGCTAAAGAAGGAGGTAAGGCAACACGGCATAACACCCCAAAAGCAAATAACGAAAATACTTTTGGTCGTGAAAATCTTAAAACGTATCTATAGCGTAATCCTTCCATTTGCACCTGCACTTGCAAACGTAGGCTACAATGCTCATAATAATCAGCTTTTCAATAATGTGCATTGTTGTCACATAGTCCTACGGTAACATGTGCCTTATTAATCATCTGCCCACGAGTAAACGAAATGGTCATAAAAATTGCTTGGAAAACGGTGTCTAGAATGTGTCGATTGTCGCAAAAATGGTTTTTATTTATTTCGTAGATAATAAAAAAAAAGAAAACTGTCCCAGATAATGTTAGCCTGTATTTAAAAAAGTTATTTCTTCTACGCGTTCACACATTTCTTATGAAAAAATTTTTTTTTTTTAAATCTATGCTTATATTTTTTTATATTGCTCTCTTTCTCTCTAAAGCCCATATGCAGCCTTGGTTTCCCGCAACATTCGCCTCCAACTCCTCCGGTCCTCAGCGGCTGTCTTCCAGTTTGTTACCTCCCCATGCATTGCATCCTCTTTGCCTCGTCTTCCTACCCCAGTCTTGCTGGGAAGACGATTTTAGATTATATTTTTTATATATTAATTAACAATTTTATTTTAATTCTAATCAAGGGAAACGATAAAAATAACTTTGTTTTATCTAAAATAATTTTAATGGTATTCATATAATAAAATTATTCGGAATAAAGATTAATCGAAAGTCGTTATTAACATTACACTAACCTTGACCTTCCTGATTCACAACACTGTTTAATCGGGTGGCGATATAGTGCCCCTGTCTTTGCACTATGCCGACAGGAAATACAATGATCAACCATGGCCAGGCTGGTTATACAGACTATATAAAAATATAATATCTTACATAAAACTGTATCTTAACAAAAATACCACTTATAAAAAGGGTTGTAGATGCTCCATATGAAATAATTGAGACAGGCAATGGGCCCAAAAAGATTCACTGAAACACTCTATCTATTGGTGAAAACTGCATGAAAATCTGTTCAGTTGTTTTCGAGTTTATCGCGAACAGACAGACAGACGACGCGGGGGACTTTAATTTATAATATGTAGAGATGTAGATATGTATGTTGTTAAATTTTTACTATTGAAGTTATGATACGGGCTGATATTCTGTTGGTCTAAGAAATTATTTGTATCAGGCTCCGCATACAGTGAATAACCTTCCAGACGAGCTATTCCTTATTTTTTGTGAGAACGAGATAGATATCGCGCGAGAACTTCTGTCAGATTTGTGTTATTTTCAATGGCTGTTATTTACTTTTTCTACGGGCTGATGTCAGAATTTTACCTGTGAGCTGTAACGTATGTTAGTTTAGGTTGTTTTAAACACACATTCCTGCAAGTATGCATGCTTATTTATTCATTTAACAGCGATATAAAATCCCACAAATCTGACAAGAGATCTCGCCCCAGATCAACATATTAAACGTCAGAACATATTAAATCATCTAATTAAGTGCTTGTTAAAAATTGATATATTATTTGTATAAGGTGAGGATTACCAACATCTTTTTCATTTTTGTTCTTTTTAAAAATAAGAGCATAATTTAGTAATGTTAATATATTATAAAACATAGTCGGGTTATATACACCATTCTTAACTCGAGAACGGCTGGACCGATTTTTATGATCTTTGATTTGTTAGATTTGTATCCGCCCCGAATAGCAGAATAGTAGTATAATTAAAACATCGGAAAAATTTACGACAAAATAAATTATGGAGAAAATTCATATATTTTGTATGGAACGAATTCTCTTTTTTTCAAAGAGCTGCAGGAATATTGTGAAAAGTTGATAAGTATATATTATGTAATATGGAGTAGTGAGTGAATTCCAAAAATTCAAAAACGTCAAATGTCAATGTTTTGATTTTGTTCATATAATGCTGCCCCTCTTTTTTACACACTAAGCTTCAACAGTCGAAAATGGGACAAACTGTGAACTTGTGTCTGCACCCCTTCAAAAGAAACACACAATAATTATAAAAAATCTCCCTCACACATATGAAAAGTAAGTTATCCCGTAAGTAAGTGGAAAAGTAAAAAAACACAAAAGTTGAAAATCCGTGTACAACGACTTCTCTGATACCGGCAAAAACCAAACACGGACAGTTGCGCATCGATAATTGTTTCATTGCGTAATTTCTAACTTAATAAAAAACTGAATCTAAGTCTGCTAATAAGTTAAGAATACAGTTATTGATTCTGAGGCCGTACGAAGTTCGCCGGGTCAGCTAGTATTTATTATATTATAAAACTTGTGCTTTTTAATTAATAGAGTTGTATATTATATTATGTAATATATTGATATAATATATATTTATTCACACTTTTCTTACAATAGAATTATCCGGAATCTTCTTGAAATAAAATAACCCTGTATGATGCTTCTTTCAGCAGTCCTACAGCAAACAACACTCTAAATTCAAACCATAGACGTGCGCTCCCAGCGCCCGTCTATTAAGGAGGTAGCTACCTGTAGGTACCAGTAGCTACCACATTCTCCCCCACTTAAGAGGAGAATTCCTTCCGGGTTTTTTCAATATGACCCGAGCTTGATTACAAACAATAAATTAAAATATAATTAAAATAAAATATAATTAGCTCAAGTCTTCTTCTGCCGAAGCCTTCCAGCCCAAGGAGATTGCCATGGTAGTTCCTGAAACAAAGGAGACGACCCATTAGCACCTTTCCGGAAAAAGTGGGAAAGGTCTAGGTCTGTTACCATCGTATCAGAGCCTAGATCTTTACCAGATATATTCTCACGCTCCTTCGGATTCCCCTTCATACTCATCGATGTCATTTGATCCTGATGCCTTTTCCATATTTGACCGGTATCTTTTACATAAATTAAGTATGTATTTTTTCCAATTCTTTTCTTTACGATGCCTGTAACCCAACCTTTTTTTCCTCTAAAATCCCTTACCATGACTTCCTTCCCAACTACATAATTTTCTGCATTTATTTTTTTAGATTTATAAAACTTTCTCTGCTGTTCCCTCCTATCCAATATTTTCTCCTTTACCTTCTCAGACATACACCTCTCCCCCTCCTTTCTGCAATTACTGGTGAAATTAAATCAAAAACCGACCTTAACCTTTGTCCTAACATTGCTACCGCAGGTTCCACACCAGTCGTTGTATTTGGGGTATTCCTGTAATCTATTAGAAACTTCATTAACCTATCATCTGAGTCTCTAGGTAATCTTCCATCTTTTAAAATTTTCTTTAGAAAATTTTTACATGTTTTAACCCCGTTTTCTGCTAAACCGTTACTTTGAGGGTGGTTTACTGGAGAAGTTATGTGCTGAATTTTATTATTATTACAAAATTGTTTAAATTCCTCCGAACAGAATACTGAACCGTTATCCGAAACAATAGTTTCTACTGCTCCAAATTGTGCGAACATCCTTGTTAATTCTCTAATCGTATTACTAGTATTAGCTTGTTTTATATTAATACATTCGATCCATTTAGTACTTGCATCTACCATAATTAAAAAATTTGTATCGGCGAGCGGACCAAAGAAGTCAATATGAATCCTATTCCATGGTTTTTCTTCAATTGGCCAATGTTGTAAAGGTGATTTTGGTGGATTTCCCTGATTTTCCAGACATTCTTTACATGACCTTACTAAATTTTCTATTTCTTTGGCCATTTTTGGCCACCAGAAATATCCCCTCGCCAATCCTTTTGTTTTAGCTATTCCCAGATGTGCACGATGTAAAAGATTTAATAACTCTTCTCTCATACTTTTTGGAATAATGGCTTTATGTCCCCAAAAAATACAATCGTCAACTAAAGACAACTCATCTTTAATTTTCCAATAAGCCCACAAATCGTTATCTTTTGGAATTTTTCTTGGCCAACCCTGCCTTAAATATGTTTTTACCATTGATAACACTTCATATTGATTTGTAGTTTTCTTTAAATTGTCAACATTTAATGGAACCTGAGAGTTATTACTGACATAAAATAACAAATCTCTTTCGTCATCTTGAAAATTAATAGAACTCAGTTTCTCTATATACAAATCCTCAGATTTATTTGTCTCTTCTATTGGTAATCTTGAAAAAAAATCTGAACAATTTTTTTCTGATACATAATCAATTTCATAATTGAAACCCGCTAAAATTAAACTATAACGTTGTAATCTATTTGCACTCAAAACAGGAATGCCTTTCTTTTCTGACAATATTCGTACTAAAGCTTGATTGTCGCATTCTAATTTGAATTTTCTTCCGTATAAATATACAAAGAACTTTTTTAAGGCAAATACAATCGCTGTCGCCTCGAGATCTAAAATGCTATATTTACTCTCTGTATCTGTTAACTTCCTAGATGCAAACGCTATCGGTCTATTACTACCATTTGCATAAGTATGTAAAATCGTAGCACCTAGGCCGTCTAAAGATGCGTCTGTTACCAACTTTACTGGTAATCTTGGATCAAAATGTACTAATACACATTCAGAAGAAATATCTTTTTTGAGTTTTAAAACTGCGTTTTCACATTCCTTTGACCAGATCCACTCTGAATCCTTTTTTAACACATTGTATAGAGGTCCCAATAAACTAGATATATTTTGAATAAAATTTCTATAATAGTTCACTAACCCTAAAAAACTCCTCAACTGATTAATATTACAAGGACTACTAGACTCCATTATTGCTTTAACTTTATCTTCTAACGGTCTGAAACCCTCTTCAGAAATAAAATACCCCAAGTATACAATACTTGATTTGAAAAATTCACATTTTTCTTCATTTACCGTGAGTCCACAAAGTTTTAATCTATTCAAAACTGCAACTAAATTTTTATTATGTTCTGCTATTGATTTTCCTGTAACCAAAATATAATTAAAATAAAATATAATTAGCTCAAGTCTTCTTCTGCCGAAGCCTTCCAGCCCAAGGAGATTGCCATGGTAGTTCCTGAAACAAAGGAGACGACCCATTAGCACCTTTCCGGAAAAAGTGGGAAAGGTCTAGGTCTGTTACCTACGAAAAAAAAAAAAAAAATTCAAAACATTGTGAATTGTCTTCTTGTCGCGTAAATTCTTTTTAATCCTCGTCGCCACTGTAATATATTGATATAATATATATTTATTCACACTTTTCTTACAATAGAATTATTCGGAATCTTCTTGAAATAAAATAACCCTGTATGATGCTTCTTTCAGCAGTCCTACAGCAAACAGCACTCTAAATTCAAACCATAGACGTGCGCTCCCAGCGCCCGTCTATTAAGGAGGTAGCTACCAGTAGGTACCAGTAGCTACCACATATTATTTCAAATCAAATATTAACAAAGTAACCCTACATATTCAATCATGTATTCTCCACTTTGTTGTTATATGAATTACTTATCTGCATCCACATCCGCAAAGAAAAAATAATATCCGCTTCCGTTATAACACCTTAGTTACATCTCTAGTATGTACCTAATCATCTGTGATAGAAAGCTGGCACTATAAGGGCATTTTTCCCACAAATTTGTACATACTCGTAGCCAGTTTAAGCCAATTTCAAATACTTAATTATGCTGGTTAATAAACACACGAGTCATCATTTTTTAATTTTTTTTATTAAAGTTGCAATTTCAATTACTCTCCTAATAAAGCAGCTGCTTGTGTTTAGGAGAGGACAAGTATAAATTTTATTATTTAATTTTTCCTCTACACTTTCTGTTACATTCCTGCGCGAATAGTGTGACATCACCATCATCAGCCATTCACCGAGAAACGCGCGCTGAATGTGATCAAAATTCTCGGGCCGTAGTACGCGTGCTAAACGGTATCGGCGTTCACCGTTACCAGAAACCGGCTCCTCTACCATTATACTATTATTTATTATGTTATGTTATGTTGTGTTTATGTTACTTTACAATAGAGAGTAAAGTAACGCGGACAGGTGGACTCCACGACTGAACACTCAACAGACCTAGTCACCAAGTAAAATAACTAATAAAATAAATAACTAACTAACTAACCTATAATTAGGTTAGTTAGTTAGTTAATGATTCAAAGAATTGATAAAGGAAAAACAATTAGTAAAGTTATGACGTGGTACTAGAGTATTTAATTTTTTTTTTATATATTTGTCGTAGTTTTCTTCCGATCGTATATGTAGGGGTAATTTATTGAATAATTTTATATCCTTGAATGTATAGTGATGCTGTGCTGTTGTGGTTCGTTATATAGGTACGGTTACTCCTCCAACAGATATGATTCTTTTGATAATATTTAATTGTGGTATATTATTTTTATTAAAGAAATCTTTATGTTATTGTAGTAGTGCAATTTTGTCATAAATTTTTGTAAGTTTTGTATCATTTGGAAAAAACTCACGTAATTACCAATGACAACCTTCAGTCAAATTTAAACAATGCAGTGATTTGGGAAACTTTAAAAGGATAATAACCATTAATAATTATGATAATAATTATAACCATTTATGGTAATAAAAATAAAAGCAATAGAATTTTTCATCGTAAATACCTATTTGTAAATAATGTAATTCAACATCTGTAAGTGTTTGTAAGCACAGTTTGAAAATGCCTTCAGAAAGCGGAACAGCTGTCATGCTTAGTAATAATTACATAGCAGAACTTGTTTATAAAGGAACTGTTTTTATTTTATTTTTGCAGAAACAAACAGTACATAAATACGTAGTAGAAAATAGTTCCAAAGTTATAGAATTTAACATAATAATTGGTACCAATAACATGTCACTGTTATATACTTATGTTTTTTATGTGATAAATTATACATTTTACCTAAATTAAGTTAGTAAATTATTGAAGGAGAGGGAGAGGGATGTGTGTGAGTGTTTTTATGTGTGAGGGTGCGCGTGTGTGTGTGTGGATGTGTGTGTTATGTGTGCGAATTCAGTGTGCTAGAAATGTTTTTCTTTAATAGAGCGATGATAATAATATATTTAATATATTTATCTAAATGTATTTTTTTTAAAATTGAATAATAGCTCAATGGATAAGAGCAGTTGACCGGAAATCAGAAGGACGCGGGTTCGAGTCCCGTTGGCGGCATGTATCTTTTCTCGGGTGATTTTTTGAATGTAAATGAGTGTTTCAGGCTAATAATTATTACAAATAATTATTATCCTTTGTGCTATGCATAAAAATCTTATCTTGAACATTAGTTTATCAATTAAAAAATAATAATTAAAATTTGACGAGTTAAAGCATTTCATTCAAAAATTTAGACATAATTTGTCTCGATGCCACCTAGTGGGAGATTTAAATAGCTCTTACAATGCCTTTTTCATATAAAATAAAGTTGGTTGTTTGCAGGTGGAAAAATGTAATAAGCCGTAATTGTTGAATGAAACACTAGTATATATTGAATTATTTGACGAGCAGGAGATAAGTCGACGTAGCTCAGTGGATAAGAAATCAGAAGGACGCGGGTTCGAGTCCCGTCGGCGTCATTTTTGACATGTTCGACAATTTTGATTAGATTTTTAATAGTCATGTACGAGTATTAAGAATATTTATTTATTATTTATTTAAGGAACATAAACAGTCTTAAAAACATAATATACATAAGAGCATAACAAAAAACAGACCAATTATTAATGTTCACAGATAGGTATTTAGAAACATAAAAGTAACAGAATGTAAACTAGAATATTTAAGAAAATAAAAACAGGACAAAGCAGCAATAAAAAAAAATATATATATAATACAGGTGTAGATTCAACAAGTGATAAACCTAAATATAAAAACACAAAAATAAAATAAATGCGATTATAACTGTAAAGAAAATAGGGTGCAAAACAGGTATTTGGATGGAGGCGGGTAAGGGGAGGACAGGGATAAGGGAAAGTTGCCATGCAGGTAATTTAGAAATATTAGGTACAATTAAATTAATCATCATGAATATGTGTTATGTATTATTCGCACGTAGAATGTTATACAAAGAAATTCTGTAGCGAAAGTAACTAGCAGTGAATATGTCAGCAAGTGTTTCTAAACGTGCAAATTTAATGTTATAGTAGTTACATGCCCTTTGCATAAATTCATTTTGGTTGGAATTGGTGTTGCATCTATCAATGTAGAAAAGGGTATTATGTCTGCTATATCGAGTCGGCGCGTGGAAATTTATTTTATTTAGCAACTCCGGGCAGTCAACTTTCGAGTTAATAATTTTGTACAGGAGCATCTGATCAGCGACAAGCCTCCTGTTGAGCAGTTTCGTGATTCGTAAATGGTTCTCGATTTCATCGTAGGAATTGTATACACTGAATGATTTAAAATTGAGGAATTTGAGAAATCGCTCCTGAACTCTTTCTAACCTGTTAACATAAACAATATGCGCGGGTTCCAAACCTGTGAACAGTATTCCAGGTGAGGACGAACATGTGAATTGTAGAGAATCAGATAAGTTTTAGTGTTTTTGAAAAATTTGCATGTTCTTAGTACAAAGCCTAGACTCTTTGTTGCTTTGGTGACAATGTTATCAATGTGTTTATCAAAGGTAAGTTTAGAGTCCAAAAGAACCCCGAGGACACGTATATAATCTTTATTTGTTAACAGCAATCCAGAAATGGTGTAATCATGCAGTATTTTCACATGGTTACGTGTGAATGTGACTTTGCAACATTTAGAAATATTGATAAAAAGCTTAAGTATAGAATATTGTGAAGTTATGTATTATAAAGAAACAAAGGATGTGTGTTTTTACCATGTCCCATTTCTACATGCAATGAAACAAAGGAAGTGTGTTTTTACCATGTCCCATTTCTACATGCAATGAAACAAAGGAAGTGTGTTTTTACCATGTCCCATTTCTACATGCAATGAAACAAAGGAAGTGTGTTTTTACCATGTCCTATTTCTACATGCAATGAAACAATGGAAGTGTGTTTTTACCATGTCCCATTTCTACATGCAATGAAACAAAGGAAGTGTGTTTTTACCATGTCCCATTTCTACATGCGCTGAAACAAAGGAAGTGTGTTTTTACCATGTCCCATTTCTACATGCAATGAAACAAAGGAAGTGTGTTTTTACCATGTCCCATTTCTACATGCAATGAAACAAAGGAAGTGTGTTTTTACCATGTCCCATTTCTACATGCAATGAAACAAAGGAAGTGTGTTTTTACCATGTCCCATTTCTACATGCAATGAAACAAAGGAAGTGTGTTTTTACCATGTCCCATTTCTACATGCAATGAAACAAAGGAAGTGTGTTTTTACCATGTCCCATTTCTACATGCAATGAAACAAAGGAAGTGTGTTTTTATCATGTCCCATTTCTAAATGCAATGAAACAAAGGAAGTGTGTCTTTACCATGTCCCATTTCTACATGCAATGAAACAAAGGAAGTGTGTTTTTACCATGTCCCATTTCTACATGCAATGAAACAAAGGAAGTGTGTTTTTACCATGTCCCATTTCTACATGCAATGAAACAAAGGAAGTGTGTTTTTACCATGTCCCATTTCTACATGCAATGAAACAAAGGAAGTGTGTTTTTACCATGTCCCATTTCTACATGCAATGAAACAAAGGAAGTGTGTTTTAACCATGTTCCATTTCTACATGCAATGAAACAAAGGAAGTGTGGTTTTACCATGTCCCATTTCTACCTGCAATGAAACAAAGGAAGTGTGTTTTTAAAATGTCCCATTTCTACATGCAATGAAACAAAGGAAGTGTGTTTTTACCATGTCCCATTTCTACATGCAATGAAACAAAGGAAGTGTATTTTTACCATGTCCCATTTCTACATGCAATGAAGCAAAGGAAGTGTGTTCTTACCATGTCCCATTTCTACATGCAATGAAACAAAGGAAGTGTGTTTTTACCATGTCCCATTTCTACATGCAATGAAACAAAGGAAGTGTGTTTTTACCATGTCCCATTTCTACATGCAATGAAACAAAGGAAGTGTGTTTTTACCATGTCCCATTTCTACATGCAATGAAACAAAGGAAGTGTGTTTTTACCATGTCCCATTTCTACATGCAATGAAACAAAGGAAGTGTGTTTTTACCATGTCCCATTTCTACATGCAATGAAACAAAGGAAGTGTGTTTTTACCATGTCCCATTTCTACATGCAATGAAACAAAGGAAGTGTGTTTTTACCATGTCCCATTTCTACATCCAATGAAACAAAGGAAGTGTGTTTTTACCATGTCCCATTTCTACATGCAATGAAGCAAAGGAAGTGTGTTTTTACCATGTCCCATTTATACATGCAATGAAACAAAGGAAGTGTGTTTTTACCATGTCCCATTTCTACATGCAATGAAACAAAGGAAGTGTGTTTTTACCATGTCCCATTTCTACATGCAATGAAACAAAGGAAGTGTGTTTTTACCATGTCCCATTTCTACATGCAATGAAACAAAGGAAGTGTGTTTTTACCATGTACCATTTCTACATGCAATGAAACAAAGGAAGTGTGTTTTTACCATGTCCCATTTCTACGTGCAATGAAACAAAGGAAGTGTGTTTTTACCATGTCCCATTTCTACATGCAATGAAACAAAGGAAGTGTGTTTTTACCATGTCCCATTTCTACATGCAATTAAACAAAGTCCGATTTCGTAATTAATTTTAGGTGCATAAGATTATTTTTGTGGTACCTTTAAGAGCGTTTTACCAGTCAGCGGCCGAAAATCCACATTTCGTCGAAAGTTGTTTTTACGATCGTGCAGGGCGGTTACAATGAGAAAGACTAATTATTCTCCGTACCAACTTTTTAAAATTATTACTCAATATCGATTTTATTTCATTCCAAATTTGTTTTAATTTATACCTACATCCAAAAATGCTGAAAGGCGTGATGATAAAACTATTAAAATAATGTACTTTTTGTAATTATTTTTTGATTATAAGTATTTATTATTTTTCAATAATGTCTAAGTTAAATAAGAATTTAAATAAAATCTGAAATATATTAGTTTGTAAGTGCGAAAATAAATACACAAACGGACCAATTTTCGTCAAGAAACACATGTACGTAGGTATATATTTTTTAATGATTTTATTTAAACTGAAATTAAAATTCTAAAATATGCGATACCCACATAAAGTATTGATTTATTTTACTGCATGATTATATTATTTGAAATGGGTGTGGTATAATACAAAATCTTTTTTGAAAATTTAACAAATCTGCCAACGGCCTATGGAATAACCTTATTATACTCAAAATAAACATTTTTTCGCAATATTTAAAGCATGCGAATGCTAGATAAAAGAACAATCTTTCGAAATCCATTTATATTTTTTTGTGGAAAAGAGTCAATACGTCTAAAATCTGATTTAAAAATGACATTTTTCTGATTTTCTCTGGTTATACCCTCATTATAGATTACGTAATACCTACATTTTTGGAAAATATACGGTTTTTACGTTAATTAGGACCAACATTGGGAAGCGGGTATGGGTACCGCTCTCGGTACGATACCGGTAACTATTTATTGGATAACCAACATCTCTGCCATAGGTCACCCCAAGTGGTTGCAGGGGTGGCCGGGTTCATGGGGTGAGATTTATCTGGTCTTCGGATGCGTCTGCCCATCAACTGCGTGGCAGGCCGTTTCGGTAGAGAATGGTTGAGGGAGTCCCTTTGACTTCTTTAGCTGTACTCTCTCGGAAGATCGCCTTGCGATACAGTGGGGGGGATGCATTCATACCTCCGTCACTCTTGGATACACTGACCCCCAGATTCCTACCCACTCCTCATACCGTTTTCCTTTCCAGAACTGCCTCTAATTCCTTTCCTAATAGTTCTAATATTCCTCCACACAGCACACCCAAAGATGACATAGGAACTGAGTCCTTTTGACTTCTTTAGCCGTACTCTCTCGGAAGATTGCCTTGCATCGAAGTGGGAGGGATGCATTCATACCTCCGTCACTCTTGGACACACTGACCCCCAGATTCCTACCCACTCCTCATACCCTTTTCCTTTCCAGAACTGCCTCTACTTCCTTTCCTAATAGTCTAATAGTTCTAATATTCCTCCACACAGCAAACCCAAAGATGACATAGGCACTGATGGGAATTATTTTCCTCAGGGCCTTCTGTGTGGAGCTAATGTAAAAAAAAATCGACTGTAGTTTACACGCGGTAGAAGCGAAACTTTAACGAAGCAATCCGAGGTATTTTAAATAGTTCCATATTGTGGCAAAAAGCGCTCCGGTGGATAAATATGCAAATAGAACCATATGCAACCAGCTGGGAGGCGTCTACTAATATCTACAGGAATTCCAAAAACTGAAAAAAATCGAACTAATATCTATGAGATGGAAAGTGTTGACGAATATCTAGAGCTCAAATTGTTGACTAATATCTATGAGAACCAAAGTGTTGACGAATATCTACAGCACTGGCAAAGGTTGGATTTGCAATTATGTATAGCATATTGGAATAACGTAATATTGCGTATGCAGTTTAAAAAACGTAATTTATGTAAGTATGTGTGTAAAAATCCCTAATATCGGACTATTGGACACATTTAGCTGATTAATCCAACCTACGCTCTGTAGATATTAGTCAACACTCTGAAGTTCGTAGATATTAGTATCTGGAGTCACCAGCTGGGGCATAATATTTCATTGCATGAGGTTCTAATTATATTATGGCCACGTCCCATTTAAATATTCTCCATTAAAATATATGATAAACTAAAATACTTTACACAAGTTTGAAGCCACAGGGGTCCTACTAGCATGGTCGATCGATATAGGTTTTATCGAAAATGTCGGTAATTTGACAAAGCTCACGAGCACGGCTGCATGCCGCTAACGAACAAACAACAGTTCACAACGACTGGGTTCCTAATTTATTTGATGTGAATTGTTATTTGTTCGTTAGGGGCCTGCAGTCGTGCTCAGGAGCGATGACAAATTACCGACATGTTCGATAAAACCTTTATCGATCGACCATACTAGATACATAGAACATGTTAAGGCGAAGTTTTTTTTTTACATGAGCCCCACATAGGAGGCCCTGAGAAAAATTATTTCTCAGGGGATAATTGGGGAATAAGATGCTGTGTGGAGGGTTTTTTTTTAGGGAAAGGAGAGGAGAGTTCTGGGAGGGAAAAGGGTTTAAGGGGTGGGTAGGAGTCAGGGGTTCTGTGTGTCCTGGTCATCCACCTCCAAGACCTAGACAAACCTCATCCCATGAACCCGGGCACCAAAACCCGGGCACTGCTAAATCACCAAATGTAGCGAGCCACTTGGGGGTGACCTTGTTATGAAATATTTAATTACATTTCATCACAATTAAGTCTAGTCACGTACCTCTTATTTTTTCAATATTTGTTTGGTTTTTTTTTTTTTTTTAATGGCTCTTCACCCCAAAAGAGTGTTCTGGCCAGTGTCAAGTGAATGTATTTGTGAGTGTAAATTTGTGAGTGTAATTTTTGGTTAATATTAACTAATTTAGTTTTAATAACAAGAACCTATCTACATTATATAATAATACTATACAAATAATAATAATACTAATAATAATACGCAAAATTATTACAATAAGAGATGATTTTAATTAAACATAACAAGGAAATTAAAATATATGCTGACACAATTTATTGTGCGTAAAAAATAAAATAAATAAATAAATACATGAAACTTAACTTACAATTACAAATTGATGCTGTTAATATTCAGCAAATTAGCCAAGACTTTATACACGCGTTTGTTCACAGAAGATAACAGGCATGCAATGTTGTAGGGAGGCAATATACCCGAACTGATTAGGTGAGGGATGAAATTTTTGTATGAATTATTTATAGGACAACTGAAAAAAATATGATTGAGATCCTCTTCACCAAGACGACATTCACACATCGCAGAATTCTTAATATGAATTTTTGTCAGGTGAACATTGTGGCAGCAACGCCCTATCCGCATGCGGCAAATGGAGGATGTCGAGAATTTGTTAAAAGAAAGTCTGGAAAACCACGGTTTTGAAGGAATCGTTGGCTGAATTGTGAAAAAGCTATATCCTTTTGATTGACTAGATTCTTCCCAATGATTCTGCCATGTGGAAATCATGTTTTCCTTCAATTTTATGAAAATGTCATCGGTGTTTAAAAATTTATATAAAATATCCCCCGAAATAATGGCATCTTTCGCCAATGAATCGGCCTTTTCATTTCCAGGGATACCGCAGTGACTAGGTATCCAAGCCAAGACGATTTCTTTGCCAGAGTCGGTTAATTTATGAATTAAAGTGCGAATTCCAACACAGAAATCGTCTTCTGAGTAATGGAAAGGGGAAGAGTTTAATTTTTGAAGTGCACTCAGGGAATCGGAGAGAATTAAGAAGTTTCCAATGTGAACATCGTCAATGTATTTAAGGGATTCAAAAATGGCTATACATTCAGCAGTGAAAACGGAAGCCTCTTTTGGAAGTTTAATTTTTCTATCGACTTGATCTGATGGGCAGTGGAATGCCGCTCCCACATGGTTTGATAAGGGAGACTTGGAACCATCTGTGTAAATAATTTTCCAGTTGGAATATTTCGAATTTAAAATTTGGATAAGTTTTCTTGGAGCATCGTGATTGTTAATTATGCCGAGAGAAAAAAGAATATTTGGTTTACACAAATGAATACGAAAGGAGTTGGCATATAAAGGAAGTCTGTCTGATGGATTTAAGAGGGGTTTATACGCACAGTACGTATGGAGGCTTTTAACAAGAAGAGGGATTGATTTGTTCTTCCAATATGGAAGTGATTTCACTTGAGCAGTGAGTGCAGTAATTTTGTCTTTCAGTGGGTGATTAGAGAGTCTTAAGCATTTAAATAAAAACTTGTCAGCCAAGAACTGTCTTCTGAAATGAAGAGGAGCCTCCACAGCCTCCACTTGTAAAGCGTTAATTGGGGAAGAACGCATTGCTCCGATAATCAATCTTAAACTTTGAAATTGAATACGGTCCAACCTTGCGAGGTTCTTTTTAGAAGTGGGTTCAATGAGGAATGTCGCGTAATCCAAATGACTCCTAACATATGCGTTATAAAAAAGTTTTTGGGTGAATGGATGACTTCCCCACCAGACCCGTGAAACGGCACGTAAAATGTTGAGGCCAGCTTGACATTTGTTAATGATTAAATTAACATACGGGTTCCATGTTAACTTAGAGTCTAAAATTACCCCAAGGAATCTTATTTGTACCTGCATAGGGAGAATTGAATTATTTATTTGGACTGTTATACGCGGAGTAACACGTTTTCTGGAAAAGACGATAACATTGCTTTTGGACGGAGAAATTTCTAAGCCGTGATTTTTTAACCAGGTGTCAAGGTTTTTCATGCAAATGATAATCACATCCTCCAGAATAGAAATAATTCGTCCTGAAATATATATAAAAAGATCATCCGCATACTGAAGTATTTTACAAGATGGATGCATACTCCGATGCAGGTCAAAGGTATAAATATTAAAAAGGATAGGACTAAGGACGGAGCCCTGAGGCAAACCCTTGTTTACTATTCTTTCCAGTGGAGGGGAATCCAGCACCTGGATTTGAATTTTCCTGGTAAGAAGGAGGTTAATTATAAAACTGGAAAGCTTACGAGGGATGCCAATTTTTAACAATTTATTAAATAAAACATCTAATAAAACATTGTCAAAAGCTCCGCACACATCAAGGCAAACACCGACAAGGAATTCATTATCGGCCAGGGCCAACTGGATATCAGAAGTCAGGATGGACACACTTTCGATCGTACTTTTTCTTTTTCGAAAGCCAAACTGAGAGCTGGGAAGAATTTTCTCATTTTCTACATACCAGTCTAGACGTCTTTTAATCATATGTTCAGCTATTTTAACTAAGGAAGATGACAGAGCTATAGGTCTGTAAGAAAGTCCAGAGTTAGGGTCTTTCTGGGGTTTCAGAATGGGAACAATTATTTGAGTTTTCCAGGATGATGGAATTTTGCCGGAGTCAAAGATCAGATTTATAATTGAAAGAAAATAGTTTAGTGTGGTAATGTCTTATGATTGTCTGATGATTCTACTTACGATGACATTTCAAAATGATTACATCGGATTGTGAATTCGATACAATTATTGACGTCTCGATGTAGGTAATTCATTCGGAAATGGAGTCGATGAAAATCCAGCGCTGTGATTCGTCAGAATTAATCGATGTGAGGATAAGTGTTGTGATTGGTCAGAAATAGTCGATGTGAGAGAAGCTTTGTGATTGGTCAAAATTAATAGATTTGACATCGATGCGAGAATCGATTGTTCAAGAATCGATTTATCTATGATAATGTATCGAAATGCATCGATGGTAAAAAAGATCAATGTAACATCGATATTTAATCGATATTTCCCATCGCTACTACAGATCACCAAAAAAATTTGGGGTTATGTTCGCACATTTTTTTCAAAAAGTGCATTATTTTCAATAATGAATTTTGTACAATAAATGATTTTGATTTTGAATAAATAAAGCAATCGAGTTAATTGTTGGTATTGTGGATTTAAGATAATTAATGTATCTATCTGAGGTGCTTCAGTTATTTTGATGAGTACGTTAAAAATTCCATTTTAGTCCATTAAAGTGTTGTCATTCTTCGAGCAAAAATTGTGTCCAAGGTTTTTTCAAATGAAACATTAAACACTTCACAACTCATCAAAATTCAGTTTTCAATATATGTATATGTATATAGGTACATATAAAGAAGTTGTTGTTTTTTTATTTATTGAATTAAAGCAATGAATAAAAGGAATCAATTCAAAAGGCCAGAGGAATCAGACTGAATCGATTCACTCCTGAGAATGAATCTGTCCTTGTCTACTAAAGAACATCATAAATCTCTACATCTCTACATATTATAAATTAAAGTCCCCCACGTCGTCTGTCTGTCTGACTGTCTGTTCGCGATAAACTCGAAAACTACTGAACGGATTTTCATGCGGTTTTCACCAATAGATAGTGTTTCGTGAGGAAGGTTTAGGTATGTAATTTGTCAAGGATTTGTGTAAATTGGTTGAAACATAACGATAATAGGCCACTTGCATGGATTTCATAACGACTTTGAAAAAATCATGTTGATAGATCTTTTTACTAAGATTACGAAAATATTAGCAAACTTTTTAGATACTCGTATGTACAGTTTATTTTTATTTTTAAATAAATAAATCCATTATTTGGGCTCGTGACGTCACTACATGAAAATGTCCCGTCTCCGAAAATGTTCCTATTAATTTTGTAAAATTCCACACTGATTTATTTTTTTATATGGCATCACTTTGATTTCAGGCGAATTTTTGAATTCGTTCACTAGATTTATTGTTTGTTCTCTGCGAATCTATCATTTGGTTCGACTTTTTGACAGATGTTCTGAAGAGAACCCCGTACATTTAATGATGAACGGGATTCTCTTCAGAACGTGAAGATGATGTCGGTACGTGTTTTAGAGGTATAATGATTATGGTGCTGATTTTAACAAAATAAAATTTTATAATATTCTCAATATTATTATAATTTACAAGTACAAGTATATTACATTGAATTTAGTAATATAGACGCTGCATTATAACGATTTATAATCAATAAGATGGATCAAGGAAAAAAATATTTATGAGATGTAATATTTTTGGTATGCCTCGTTATTCTCACGTGCCATTTGTGTCGAAAAAGTTATTTTTTTTTAAAAAATGATTTTCGGCTATGTAATTATCGTTTTTTCACACCTATAAAATTATGTCCCGTCTTTCCGGTTTATAAAAATAGGTCTGATTTTTCGGATTGAAATTTTCAAAAAATCCCCAGGGTTTCAAAAATACGATAAAAAAAAATACAGAATGTCTTAGAATATTTGCCTGAACCATAATTTTTTTTTAAATGTGATGCAAGTGGCCTATTGTTAGAAGTGTCGGAAAAAGTCAAGCCGCCTGGTAGCTTTCATCGAAAACGCTGCCTAATCCTTTTGGGATATAACAAAACATTGAATGGTGGGATATTCCTCTTTTATAGATCTACAAAAAAGTCCGCGAAGGCATATATCTGTCTTTTACGGATAGCTTACTATACCCATTCTATCTTCTAAAAAAATGCTAACGTACATTGCGGTGATTGAAAAGTTATTTAGACGGATACAGCATTAATCCTTGTTAACTTAAATACGTTAGTTACCCCAAGCATTTCATGCACATTATTATAATCTTTCACACCATCTCTACGTATTATAAATTAAAGTCCTCCGCGGCATCTGTCTGTCTCTTCGCGATAAACTCAAAGACGGCGGTGGTTATAAAGGTTGGATAGCCATCCAGTAGATGACGTTGTGTTTTATTTGCCACAGCAACGCGTGGCTGGGTCAGCTAGTAAATAATAATTAAAAAAAAAATACTGATTTCATTTATGAATCTACACCTCCAGATTAGTGAACTTTAGAACTTTTGTTTTGATTTTAAGTTTGGATCATTTTCAAAACTTCAAGTGTTTATTAGGAGATTTCAGACAAACGATAATGTACCTACCTAAAATATTATGTTTTTAACCGATTCATTTGACACTTCCATTTTCAAAATTTGCAACTGATTTGTGAAAAGTTTGACTATCCCCGATTTTATGCTGGTCTGGGGGCCAAGTCTCTATCTTTTATTGTTTACTAACAGCCTGTTACTTAACTTGTTGATTTGAGCAAAGTTGTCGCAAAAAGCTAACAGTGGTAGTCAGGAACTATTCTGATAACGATCTGTTTATTTTCGGCGTCCGGCAGTTACGAAACATGAAACTCTATGCAAAAATGTAAATTGTCTATGAATTTCTGACACATTGCATATCGCAATATCGCATCTTGCTTCAAATTCTACGACACGCATTACGGATTTTGAAGTTTAAGCAGTTTTAAGTTTACCTCTTTCAAGAGCCAAGAGTAACAACGATGACCGTAAGTTATTTAATTATGTTTACATTAATACATATATTTTGTAAGATATCGTGAGCTTTCCAAAAAGTAATCAATATAAAAGGACATTATAACCTCAAATTCACTTTACGCAACGAACTCGAATGGGTTAACTGTAAAAACACCGCCACACTTTAAAATGGCATACATTTTGTAAAGTAATTTACTTTAAGAACTTAATTATCACAAGAACCATCGGTTTAAGTCGTGATAAAAGGGAAAAATTTGCATTTAAAAATACGATTTTCATTTGACACATGCGAAGTTTTGTTTCGTTTACATTCACGCATTAATTACTTAATTTACCTAAACTAGGAACCTAATAACCTATTTTGTGTACGTAAATAGTTGTTTTATTGTAGTAATTGTTGAAATGAAGTGTGATTTCCATAAAATCTGTGCAAGGGCGGCGGCGTTTTCACAAACTAATGTATTAACAAACCTCATTTGCATGTTGATAATTGATTACATTCGTAGTTATTTAATGCATAGTAATTATTATTTTACAGACCTTAAAAAGAAGGGCGTCAAGCCAGCAGTTAGAGTTCTTGGTGGATTGGCTCACTGACAGGCCGGCAATGGCTCTAGGGAGGTTTGAGGGAATTGATGGACGCCTCCAGAATCAAAGAGAGTGGAGCCATTTGGCCGAGAGGCTTAACTCCCTCGGGTTTGGATGCCAAAAGTCTTGGGACAAGTGGCAGCATGTGAGTACATATTATAATAATGAAACAAACAGATACGTTACTCTAAATACTTTATTTCACCTGTGTCTGAATGACCATTTATCAATTATTTCAGACATGGAGGGACCTCAGAACAAATACAAGGAGGAACGCATCCAAACTTCGATTGGAGATGGCGCGAACTGGAGGTGGACCGTGCTTAGTTTCACCTCTGACCCCAATAGAGGTGAAAGTGATGGCCATAACAGGCAGTTTGCGGATTGACGGAGTTTCTGGAGAGGAGACTCATTTTGACGTTGAGGTTGTATGTTTCAGATCATATTCATGCACAAGTATATTTTAATATGGATGGTGAAAAACTAATGGGCAGTTTGTTACTTGTTTGCAGATAGAAACCGTGGAATATGCCGAGGTTCGCTGTGCCACACCTGAACCTGATATGATTGTATGGCCAGTTGAGATTCCCCCGGTAACTCCTGGGCCATCTGGCATTAAGAGAATGGCCACACCCACCTGCAAGAGAAGACTGTGTAAGTACTTACACTGAAATATCTTGGTGTGTATGGGGGAATGATGCCATGGAAGATGAATGATGAATGGAAGTGTACGGAGCAATATACACTGAGACGCAGTTGTGTGAAGACATATGTGAGCTCGGCTCTGCGTCGAGTTGCGGCCGGGACGCCGTTTCTGCGAGACGTGTCAGCATGTGGTGAAGTATAATATAATATAGATAATTTTATTGTATATTAGGCAATATAATATAACTCTTTTTATCCGAATAAGAGACCCAACTGCTCCAAACCATATGGAGCCAGTGAGACTATGGCATCCCCAATTTTGGTATGTTGTGAGCTTGAGGGGAAGGAAATGTAGAAAATGTATCAGGATATTCAGATCTACTTTCAATTCTGAATGATGGTCTTACGGCGATGCTGAGAGTATTTTCCACTCAGAAATAATATTTTCAATCAAAAGGGGGAATGATGCCATGAAAAGAGTAAGAATCGCATGTGACAAATATATTTATTAAAAAAAATCACATAAAAATATTTCACTTTCAGCTAAGGATAAAGCCAGCAGCTCTTTCGATGATAAGCTCCTCATTATCGAGCGAGAGAAGCTCCTTCATCAACAGAAAGAGTTTCTTCTCAAAGAGAAGGAGGTTCAAGAGAACCTTGTTCTCCGGGAAAAGGAGCTTCTGCTTAAAGAAAAGACCATGAGAGCATTCATCGAATGGAACCCTTTTCGGTTGAAATAATCATCTTCGCTGACTTTCGGCTTTACTATAGCTCTGTGTGTTCCGTCTATACACCCAATTATACCGGGAAACTGATATTTCTCATAAAATCTGAAATATATACAATTTTAATCATTAAAATAGACATAGGTATTGAACTATCAATATAGTTTTTAGAATTCAGTTTTCTTTTGGTTTTAGGACAACAAGAAGCTGAGAGCGGCGTTTGCTGAGCAGGAAGGGACCCATTAGCTTGATAACAAGCTACCTACATCACGGCCAGACATATATAATGACGTATGAAGCGTACCTGAGTTATTATTATTTATTAAGTTCAAATAAATAGTACTTTTCATTATCGTTACAATTAACCTTTTCTACTTGTACCAAAAATTCTGTTCTAAAAATTTTGTTATTTTGCTTTCATGTCGACTTCTCTGCTGCTGATTCGTGAAGATCGTGACTGTTACTCTAGACGCGATGGACACTACTCTCTGACGTGCGCTGCATTTAAAGATGTTCATGACAGGCCGCTTCGACGTTTTGATTTTGCTGTTTTTTTGTTATTTTATATAAACTTTATAACTTATTGTATGTATGTAAACTTTTTGCCTAGGTTTTTAATGCCGAATCTCTATGTGAACGATGTTTTTTTTTGTAACATTTATGGAGGGAATTCTTTAAAGGGTTTTTTCCTGGTGTTTTTGGGGATGTGTCATGAAATACTTTCTTGAATTTTAGCAACACCGACGTGCCTTCATTGACCCAGATTTCGGTGGGAGGGGAAGGGTAGGCTGGGAGAGCCCTACGCGTTTCTTCTGGTTCTATACATTATCCAATAATCCATTTTATTTTATTTTAGATTCAGTAAATTACATAGTTCACATTGGGATTAAAGGCTTTTCCTGGTAGCGTCGAGTCATAAATAAATTTGCAAGTTATTTAAAAACGACAAGAGATCTTTTAATTTATTATAACCTTGCCTACATTTATACTATCAATAACAACAATAGTTGTCTTGAATCGAGTCTGTGAACGAACTGTGAACACGAGACCCTGCCGATCGAGCTAGCTGGGGAGGCTTGTGAGTATAAAGTTGGTTTGTGAGTATTCATTATTAATTTGCCTATAAATCAGTAATCAGGCGGTTCAATACCGTAATTACGTAACAGTGTTAGAAAGATAAAGTGTATGGCTAAATGAGTTAGAACAAAAAGGTATGAGTCAGTGGTAAGTATGCATTATAATTTAAGATATCCTGTCATCTGAATATGCCTTAATCCTCGGGTAAACAAGATAAGTAAAAATAAAATATAAAAAATCAAGACAAACCCTTGTTTAACAGCACTCCTCTCTTCCCGAGTACTTGGGAATTTTATATGCGTATGCATGATTACATTTAATGCTGACACAATCTCTGTCATGTGTCGGCTGACCGATTTTTGTGATAGAGATGCGTGGAAATCATTTCCCACCACTTTTTGGTAGGATCCCGTAGCGAGAAACGAGAGTGTCGTTAAAACCTTAAAAGTAAATAATATATTATAAGTATGTATGTGTGACAGAAAGAAATGATACAAATTAAACAATGCCTATGTAATGGAAAAAAGAATCTGATAATCAAGGAATAATGTGGAATTGTAATTTCCACATAATTCATGTGCTGTTAGAAAGGGGATTTGCAAATATTGTGAAAAAAGGGGATGAAATAATGTTGTATTCACTTTCATAAATGATTAATACACTTCGTTTATGTGCCTAAAAGTTTGGAGGTTAGGTAAATATTTCAGTTGAGGTATCGTTTAATTCACAGTAAATTATATTACTTACCTTTTAAAGAACTAAATTCGAATTAATCAACTTTGAAAAGTATGCCTTTCGGCAATGCGACACTTCTAAATGTTCCCCTGTTACCAAACGGGAGGTCGATCGGCCCATTTAGCTTGACGTGAAATTCAACGTTAGTAAATAGCAAAATTTATGACATTCCGTGGTATAGACTACCAAACTTAAGGAGAACTGTCAAAATACAGGGGCGTTAACAGGCGTCGCCCGTTAGCTAACCATTTTTTTTTTAAACTGTTAAGTAACCATAAATTCCGCATTACGAATTAATAGAGACTACAAAAAATAGCGTTAAGGTCAAAATACGTGTTTGTGACGTAATTAATGCGCTAACAGACGTTAATAAACATTAATAAAAGATAGAGACTTGGCCCCCTGCACTAGTATGTAATACGTATTTTAAAATGAAAAATAATAATAACGGTGCAATATAGTTGTGAATGATGAAAACTTGGAACGGGTGGATGAGTTTGTGTATCTGAAAAGTAGTTTACGAGAGACGGGAAGGCTGATAGAGATATTGAAAGAATGGTAAATGCAGGTAACTCCATTAATGGAGGACTGAATGCAGTTGGCATTAACAAAAAAACTGTCAAAAGAAGCGAAGCTTGCAGTCCACAATGGAGTGCTGGTGCCTACCCTGATGTATGGCAGTGAGGCATGGGACTGGCAGAGGAAGGATGAAAGCAGACTGAATGCTGTAGAAATGAAATCCCTAAGGCGCATGTGTGTTAAAATCATGTAAAACCATGTGTGAGAAATGTGGAGATCCGCAAAGAATGCAAGGCTGACGTAATGAGTAAGATTAAGAATGGGACCCTCAGATGGTTTGGGCATTAGAGCGAATGAACCAAGAAAGTAGTGTAATAAGAATATATGTATGACGCAAATGTGAATGGTAGAAGAAGTCGGGGATGCCCGAGGAACACATGGCACGTTCAAGTGAATCAAATACTTGAGACGGGCCATGTCATAAGTTAGAATAATAGAAGAGTATGTATGAGACGATGTATGAATGTGAATGAGGCAAAGAGTGTGTGAAAAGACCGAGTTATTTTGCGGTCTGTCCTCTTTGCCTGTGATGGTTAGTTAGTTGCCATAGGTCACCCCTGTCCCCTGTCACTCGGCCACTCTGCCATAGGTCACCCCAAGTGGTTCGCTACGTTTGGTGACTTAGCAGGGGTGCCCGGGATCATGGGTTGAGGCTTTTCCGAGTCTTGGCGTAGGATACGTCTGCCCACCAGCAGCGCGGTAGTCCGGATCGCGAGAGAATGGTTGAGGGAGTCCCTTTAACATCTCCAGTCGTACTCTCTCGGAACAACGCCTTACACCGCAGTGGAAGGGATGGATAGATTCGTACGTCCGTCACTCCTGGACATATTGATCCCCAGATTCCTACCCACCCAATACCCTTTTCCTTCCCCTCTCCTTCCTTTCCTGAATAAACTCCACACAGCATCCCCAAAGATGAAATTGGCCCTGAAGTAGTTATTTTCCTCAGGGCCTCCTGTATGGAGCTAATGTTTTATTTTATATGAATACCTCACAAGAGTCCCAGCTGCTCCCGTCTGGAGTCTGTGAGACTATGGCATCCCTAATTGGGGTATGTTGTGAGGCTGAAGATAGTGGGTAGGAGAAGAAGATAGGAAGATGATGGTGTGGGAAGTACCTGACTATTCAGATCTGGTCACCAAACACGGCTAAAACTACTTCAAGCAACATCTCAATTCTGAATGGTGGTCTTACACCAGGGCGATACTGGGAGTATCTTCCACTCTGGATCGTGCCGCAAATGTACCATAAAAGAATTAATTGTGAAATAATAATACAAAAAAATATAGACGTAAAATAATACGAAATAATAAAAAAAAGAGTGTTTGCCAAGACCGAAATGTTTGGCGGTCCTTCTTCTCTGCCTACCCCTGCGGGGAAACGGCGTGATGGTTAGTTTTTTAGAACATAATAATTTTGGTCTTTGAATACACTGGAATAATTGTGGTAGATTTTTTTCAGGATAGGTACCTACTTGTTATTAATCATGTTGAATCTCACTACTAAATAAATATTAGACGATTTTATTTTTTATTGTTTGGTCGGACGAAGATGCGGTTTGGACCGGCTTGCGGTTTTGGGACGAATGTCAATAAAAGATATCATTTAAAAAAAATGTTATTTTTCTTTGTACTTTCGGTGTTCTGATTGACCGCAATGGTCATAATTATTTTGTCCATGATTACACTACATTATTATTGTACTAAACTAATAAATTTTAACCTTTTCGTGACGGTTTACTTTATGTATATTGAACGCGTTAAAACCAGGTTTTTACAAAGACTTTTCAAAACTGGATGTGGAGAGAAATTATTTTAAACGCCTTTTAGAGTGTGCAGGCGAAAGCCATTTTAAATAATGTTTTTTTTAACATTAGCACCAGACAGGAGGCTCTGAAGAAAATAGTTCCCCTCAGGGCCCATGTCATATTGGGGATCGTGTGTGGAGGGTCTTTTGTAAAAGGAAGAAGAGGAAGTTCTGAGAAGGAAAAGGGTATCAGGGGGGGTAGGAATCTGTGGGATAGTGTCCAGGAATGACGGACGTATGAATCCATCCCCGCTAAGGTGCGATGTTCCGAGAGAGTACGGCTGGAGAAGTCAAAGGACTCCCTTAACCATTCTCTCCTGATACGGCATACCACGCAGCTGGTAGGGAGACGCATCCACCGCCAAGACCGGGAGAAACCTCGCCCTTGAACCCGGGTACCCCTGTTAAGGGCCCGCAACCCGGATTTGTACCGATTTATTACATATTTCCCATAAACACGGTAAGTTTTAAAGCTCTTAAAAAAATATATGTTATTCTTGAAGATAATATCTAGACTTTGCCCGCACCGAATCGCAAATTATATAAAATTCCCTCGATAGAAAAAAATCGCAAATTATGCTCCAAAAATTATTATTAACACGTTTATTTCAGTTATTTTACAAGTTATATGTGTGAAAAAAATTCACAGTATTTCTTTAAATGCTGTTTAAGATAATGCTCGCGAGATTTTTGCTCTATTTTAAACTAGTCGTGTTTTTTAAAAAATTTCACAATTTTCGCATCGATTTTGTCGCTGTAAATGTTAGCGCTCTCCTCTAACATTCGTAATTTCGTATCTCTCCGTCTTCTTCTTTTCGGGTCCGGTTACACAGCCTTAAACGTAGCGAAATAATTAAGATGTCCTATGGCAGAGGTGTTGGTTATCCAAAAAATGGTTCCCGGGGTGGCGGTAAGCATACACGCTTCCCAAATTGTTTTTTTTTTTTACATTCCGAATGATGCACCGAGTGCACAGTGCGATACCGAGAGTATTTTTCACTCTGTGCTGCAAATTTACTATGTAAATTATTTTTCAAAATTAATTGTGAAACAACACGAATTTGAACTCATGATCGCTGTATTCGTAGTCGGGAGCCTTACTCCTCGACCACAGAGGCAGTTTGTTTACTAAAAACGAGGCTTAAACAGTGTTATCCCGTCAATTTGACTGGTTTCCCTAGAAATACTTACCTATACACAAATACATTATGCATATCTGCGAAATTAGAAGACAGAACAAAAAAATCGAGTCAGACTGTGTGACTAAATAAAAGTTGTGTTTTCTTTCTTTATTTTAAATCTAAAAGTTTAATCCATCAAATTAACAGGTGTTAAAATAACGTCGTAAAATAAGACAACCACTCAACCCAGAAATGCCTTGTGGGCGAGTTTCATGGTCCAAATATTTGGTGACTGGACAATTCAGAATGAATTCAACCCAATACCTCATTTAAAAAGTCATTAAAAGTGATTAAAAAATATATAATAATAAATAATTATAATCGTTTATTCCAGAATGTATGCAGGGGAAGTGCAATGCAATACATTCCATATTTTTAAATAACAAAAGAAAGATAAATAATAAGACCAGGTAAAAAATCAACATCAACACAAATTAAATAAAAACAAATAAGCATGAGATATATTAAGCATTTAGATTAATGCAAACAGCCGTTTACGGGGGGGGAGGGGGGGTATTTCACCATCTCCCGTCTCCAGAGGGCCATCAGGGGAGACTCCATCCAGGCAGTCATGGCGGTGATGATCGCATTCTTCGAATGGCGCAGTTTGCGCCATACACTTCCCATGCGGTGGCGGAGAAGTGCACGGAAAGTATGCACTCGTCCTCCCAGGAACATTTCCGTAGCACTGCAGTATCTCGGTAGGCGGAAAAGTTGGCGATAAGGGTTATTGTGCGCAACCTTTAACTTATGCCATTGGGTTGCAGTGTAGTCAACCCACAGTTCTGATGTGTGCAGGGAGGTACAGAAAGCGTTGAACAGTATTCTTTTTACTTTGGGGCTGCAAGAGTAAAAACGTCTTGACAGCATACCCGCTCTAACTGATAATATATGATATAAAACAATTGTTTACTTTTTTTAGGCTATTTTTCCTTTCTTTTCATAGATTCTAATTACTCTTCACAGAGGTGTTGAATTGAGTTGATTCTGAGTTGTCATGGAACCAAATATTTGCCTAGTCGGGGCTTAAATTTCAAATACAAAACTGCGCTTACGAAATACAAATGGGATGGAAAACCACTTTATTAAGTACATAAAACACATACAGTGCAAAGAAGCCGTAACCGGTTGATATATTTCTACATACTTATTAAAAAAATTGTTTTAAAAAGAGTTTTTTTTTTAATAAAAAAATTTATTAAGTTTTTTCCACCAAGCCACGGGTTAAGTTTTTCGCGAAATTTAATATACGCTCTGGGTATAAATAAATGGTGTTCTTTCCAGATATCATTCTCATTTGCACAGTTATCTGGCCGAGTCGCTGATTTATCTTTGTTGGTGAAACAGAGGGGCATTAGTTAATTGTAAAATGTGTCGCGGTCTCCTCTTTCTTCTGGGATTTCTATGCATATCTTGTATAGATGGTAAGCATGCATTAAATATTTCTACATTGTTGTTATATGAGAAGCTTAATTAAATAACGTTTACCCATCATCACCGCGCTACATTTCAGGGTAGAGTTTTATCTCCTCCGCGAATGTTCATTGATCTGTCGTCCCCAGTCGTTTTTTTCCAGTCCTTCAGCCTTCACATCCTGCTCCAATCGACTTCCACGCAGTCAGCCTGCCTCTAGCACTGCTTGCCGCTAGTCACTTCATTGGAAAACCACTAGGTTTTGATTATTATGCCATCTGCCATTGACACTAAGTGCTCATTGATTCTTTTTAAATAGATCTCTTACCATTTCACAGTTTGCAGATTTTCAACATTGAATTTATTCTAGTCGTATCAGCCGAAGACACTGAACCATTCTTCAGAGATGATTACCTTTTTTCCGCCGCATATAATGCGTTCTTTAAAGAACACAAAGCTGCGCTGGGCTGGAGAGAGGCGGCGTCCATGTGTTCTTTGGAAAGCGCTGAGCTCGTGGTGCCAACCTCTGAGGAAGAGATGAAGTCGTTGCTAACCTACATGGCCAGCTCCACCAGCCATGTATGGATTGGGATACATGATTTATTCCAACAACAGAACTATGTGGCAATTAATGGTATGTTATCATTTTTTAAATATGTTTTAATTATGCATACTTATGTTGCCACTTTTTATTGAGTTCCTCTGAAACATCTTCATCTCAAGTTGGAGATCATTCATCAGCAATTTTTTTTTTAATTTATAAAATACATGCATATACAGATTTAAAGTAAAACTTATGGGTCTTAAAACTTATTACTATACATTAATTTATTTTTAACGAAACTTCCCAACTCAAAAAAGAAAACATTTCTCGTGTTTGAATTTTGGATTAGTGCCATTTTAAAATGCGAGTAGGTACAAAAAGTATGTTGTTACAAGTAATTATATTAGAAAATATATACATTTATATGCACTAAGACAAGTCGACATAATGAACTTGAATTAAATAAGAGTTAAAATTAGAATTTACAATATACTCGTAGATAATACAGGCATAGATATACCTAGCAGAAATAAAAATAATATTATTGCATTTACTCAATAGGTAGGTAGTCGGTGGTAGGTACATAGCGTTGGTTTTAAAAACATTGATATTTGAAATAGATGAGCTGACAGTATTGTAAAAGTAGGTGCATCATAATAAAGTTGTAACAATTGGATGCATACAGAGATCGCGTAGGTATGTACTTTGGTTTCAATTCGAAAGCTGATGAAATATTTTTAGAGGATATGTTCTAGATTTTGTTTTTTGTTGTTGTTGTGGTTATTATTACGAGGAAATCAATACTTATAATTAGTGTTGGGTTGGTCTAGTAGTTGTTTGATTTGGGATTTAAAAACATTATAATTTTTTTCAGACTTGATTTTATACGGGAGGGCATTAAAAATTTTAAACCTTGATAATGTAGGAACTACGAATTTGTATTTTTAAATGGTTATCATTTCCTACAATGGCAACTCTGCGCAGATGAGCATAATGGTGTTGAGAAGCACACGTTTTAAATTTTAGGATTTCTAAATTGCCATGTGATCGTGGTCGGTTGTTTATATTTGTGAATGTTGTTGTTGTATTAGAATGATCTTTATGAGTTTTTAACAATGAATTTTTTTTGAAAATTTTATTTATGCTGAGATAAAATGGTCAAATAGCTGTGTTGATGGAAATATAGATAGTTTTCGCAGGATGAATTTTAAAATCAACCTCTGTACCCTTTCTACCGATAAGAGGTTAGTTTTGAAAGTCCCACCCCAACCGATTATACCTACCATATAGTAGAATATATTGGGCAAGAGAGAAATAAATAGTTTTAATCATACTGGATGATAGGATGTTTCTCAGTCTAATGAATATGTAAATAAGTTTTCTTATTCTGGTTACGGGATTTTGGATTTGGACTTGTTCTTTCCATTTTAAGCGTCCATCTACTATGACACCCAGATATTTTATACACCCCCTCCCCCCTCCTGCATTCCATACATTCAGTCCCGGTGCATTCAATTTTCGAACAGCTCGTGTGCCACCTATTGCAATTTTTTTAAAACAATTTTTTAAATTTATTAATTATTTATTTATTTATTACTTATAATGGCAGAGCTCACCAGTAAGTTTATGCAAACTTTGTCCTGACAAAAACGAACACAAACAAAATAATTATCCAATTTTGTGCAGTCGTTCGGAAGTTATGCGCGTATATACATTTCGGCGATACATTTTTATTTATATAGATAGATAGATAGATAGAAGATAGAAAAAGAAGATAGACATCTACGACGCCTGAAAAAAAAAATCCCGCAAATATATCAACATCATTTCCACGACAACGATTTTTTTTGTTTTCGTCTGACTTGGCAATAACTCGCTTTTGTCAGAAAATTTATTTGACATATTAATAAATTCCATAACGCCAGAGCTTACCATTATGTAAGTCTATATTTCTCGCTGATAATGTAGATATCTATTGGTGAAAGAATTTTCAAATTCAGTTTAGTGGTTTAGGCGTATAAACGTAACAAACAACTCACGCACTTTCGCATTTATAATATTAGTAAAGATTGTATTTTTCCTTTGGAGGGGTGCAGACACCGTTTGTCCCATTTTCGACTGTTGACATTTTACACAAATTATTTTCTTACGAAAGCGGCAGCATTATATGTTTAAGAATAAAAGCAAAACAATCAGCGCATTGACATTTGACGTTTTTGATTTTTTGGAATTCACTCACTATTCAATATTATACTTATCAAAATGTTCCTGCAGCTCTTTCAAAAAATGAGATTTAGTTAATATGTACGAGGAAAAGAATTTTCTTCATAACTACGTTTTTCATGATTTTTTTTCAATATTTCAATAGGTATTCTGCTATTCGGGCCGGAGACGAATCCAACAAACTAAAGATCATAAAAATCGGTCCAGCCGTTCTCGAGTTATAAATGGTGTAACTAACCCGACTTTATTTTATATATTACTAGCAGACTCGGCCACACGTTGCTGTGGCTAACGAAACAAAACGCCATTACCCAACCTTTATAAAATCCACACCACCCGCTGGCAAGGGCGGATCCAGGGGGGGGGGGGTCATGGGGTCATGACCCCCCCCTGGGCTGGGTCCAGGACCTAAGTGGACCTACTTTTTACTTGTATCTATTATTATCAAAATTAAATTATAACTTCTTGTGACTTGACCACGACTATGTGACCCCCCCCTGGCGCTCTGTGACCCCCCCCTGGTGACAAAGCTGGATCCGCCCTTGCCCGCTGGCCAGCTGCCCGCCGCCTGAATTTAATATTTGAATTTCTCGGCTTTTCTCTACTATAATAAGCATGTATTATACATACAAACCTTCCTCTTGAATCACTCTATCTATTAGTGAAAACCGCATGAAAATCCGTTGCGTAGTTTAAAAGATCTATGCGCACATACTTTTTGAGCGACTTCATTTTATACTATGTAATGATGATGATAAGAGTTAGCGAAGTCATTAAATTTATTTATTTTTTAAAATTATTTATTTGTTTATTTGGCACAATATTATACATTTATATACATAATTTATTAAATTTTGACTGCCCAACTAGGAGTATTATCCCGTTTTAGGAATTAATCAATTTCCTCGGTTAGAAAATCGTCCTTAACTTACTCATAATCATTTCTTTATTGTGCTATAATAGACATTATTTTTCTGTAAGTACATATTTCACTATCTTCTTATTAATGCATGTTGTCTCTTTCAACGGAAGCAATCTTCCGAACAGGCCCTCCATTGATATGCTTGGTGTAACCCTAAGTGACCAGCTCAGGTATGGGGGCTCCATCGAAGCCAGAGTAAAGTTAGCCTCCCAAAAACTGGGCGTACTGTACAGGGCCCGCAGATACTTTAATAGTACACAACTGCTAACCCTGTACAAATCGCAAGTGCGCCCCACGGTTGAATTTGGCAGCCACCTCTGGTCTGGAGCTCCAAAATACCTGAAAAATACCCTCGACTCTGTATAGAAACGGGCGGTCCGTTTGATAGATTCTCCCATCTTAACAAACGGATTGCAATCTTTAGAGCACAGGCGTCGGGTGGGAATGCTATCCTTGTTCTACCGCTATTACAATAGAAGATGCTCCGAGGAACTAGCATCATTGATCCCTTCGGCACCGGTGCCCAACATTTGTACACAGTTGACATTTCTTTGTACATTTGTACACAGGGTCGTTTCTTCGACTCGTTCTTGTGTTCAACAGCTCGGCTGTGGAATGATTTTCGAATGTTCTGTGTTTCCTCCTTCCTACAACATGGGTCTCTTCAAGACCAATGTTCATTCCTTCCTCTCCTCAAAAAGACCCTCCACACAGCATCCCAGATGACACAGGCCCTGAGGGAAATTGTTTTCCTCGGGGCCTCCTGTGTGGAGTTAATGTAAAAAAAAAAAAATGTTTGAAGATAGCAAAAGTCAATCCTGCTTTTCAGTTCGGCCTTCGCGTTTCCGAAGTATCACGCCTCAAATCTCTGAAACATCTATAGCAGCGGTCGACAATTAGTTTTGGTGGCGGGCCTATACGAATGGGTAAACATTTTTGGGGGGCCAAGCGACCGTCGACGTCACTCGTGTGCATGTGACCCTGCTCACTCAGTGCACTTGCAACTGCCCATCTGATCACCACAAAAGATCGTACGACAGAAAATACGGAAAAAGCACCTCAGGCGAAAAAAAATTAAGTGAAGATTACATGATATAATGAATAATATATCACTTTGTTTAAACCACTATAATATAAACAATATCTACATGTTTCGATAACAATGTTATCTTCATCAGGATATGTCAATAAAAAGAAAAATAAATGACAAACAAGTATAGACAAATTAGAATAAACTATAACATAGACAAAATATTAAAAAGTAGAGGTGATTAATTACTTACAAATCATAAAAATAGTTATACAAAATTAAATATAAAAATTATTTAAGGAAAAATAATATTGCAATTAGATAATAAAAAAACTTTTAAGAACAAATAATTAAAATAATTAGTCTAAATCAAAAAATCAATAATTATAATTAGTTGTAAGTATTAATAAGAAAATAAATTTAAAAGATGGCTATTTTTAAAAAATGTTTGGTTATTTATAATATTTAATTTACTATTAATGCTTTTTCTAATTTCTAAATAGTGATATATTATTCATTATATAATATTATGATGCCACAAAGTAATTTTGCAAAGTTTGAAGAAGAAGATTACATGCTTTGAAATATCACGACCGACCGGTTGGTAGCGTGGTAGTTATTGGTTCCCAACCAGGCGTTGCTGATTCGATCCTCTATTCATTAAATCTCTTATCATTGCAGAACCCATATTTTCCATTTATAATGATGGAAGTGAGTGGATTCCTAACATTCTGTGATTAATTGAATTGAATTTTCCAAATCAGATGAAATTGTAGTAGACTCTACATTACTTATTATTTTCATTCTACTTTCTTTTTAGGCATTCCAAAATCAGAGTTATACTTGAACCACCCAGAGCCCAACGCCGGCGATGGACGAGATTGCGTGCGGATGCTGCGAAATGGTTCTTACTCTGACGGGCCTTGTGAGGCGGCCAGCTTGTTTATCTGTAAGAAAGCCCTCAGTACTCTGACGGTCAATGTGGATTGTGGAACCTACGATACGGGTAGGGAAAGACCACTAATTTATTTTGATAGTGATCACATTTACGATTAATTTCAATTTTAGGCACGAAAACGCCAATTTCGAGGTGTAATCTGATGCACGTACACAACCAAAACTAACTTTGGTTCATCTCTTCAGTAAATCCTCAGCATAAAGATAGCGATATGTACCTAAATTTTGCTATATTCACGAGCGCTATACATTGACTAGAAAAATGGCACTCGGCACTCGTGCATCCACAGGAATTTAATATTTTGTCAGAACTTTGCACAAATAACATAATTAAAATGATGAATAACATCTCTCGTATTTATAATAATTATTAAAATAAATAAACAAACTGATAATACCCCTAAAGTTTAACGTCGCCTTTATGTACAAAGTCATCGAATTTACTTCTTTATCACTCTTAATTTTTTCCAGAATACAAAAAGTTTCCTACAATTGACGATCACTGTTACAAATTCCATCAAAAGCCAAGGACCTGGTACGATGCCTTTGAAGTCTGTTCGGCCGAACAAGCTAGTCTCGTGGTCCTTAACAGTGCCGAGGAGGCTCAATACTGCTTGGATGTATTTAATGAATACGCTAGCTGCTCACTGGATACCAAATTTGACAGGAATAATATTTGGCTTGGGTTTCACGACTTGATTTTTCCAGGACAATATGAGACAATCGACGGTATGCTTCAAAGTTTACATATTAAACTAATAAAATTTATATTATTTTTTAAAAGCTCCTTTTCTTGATCCTTGCAGATGTTATTACAGTTACACATTACATTTTTTCCGATTCAGCAATCACCTTAAATCATCTTTTTAAATACGTTAACATTTTTTTGAATTTCACTTTTATTTACATAAATGAAATGGAACCTTGGAAGCGGAAATTTAACAACTTTGTGCCTACACAATCTTGTTTTGTGTTGCCTATCTCAGATTGCACAAGAATACCTCTCCCGTTTCAGTAGCGGCAGCGAGGTTTGTTAAGTTTTGTAAAGACACAGCCGGCGCGCGGCGAATGTTTCCCAACCATACTGATTTATAGATATACTTATTTGATTCCTGATTCATGAAAACCATTGATAGAGGTTATTGAACTCCATCTAAAGGAGAGCGGCTATAATTTGAAATAACAGTTATTTTAACTGTGTTTGTTTTTCAATTCAATTTAATTTATTCATTTTAAAAACATTACAAAATTATAATTTCAAAGCATTATTAAAAGATAAAAGTATTTTAGATGAGATAAACAGATTTACACTAACAGCAACGAAGCTTGTCGTTTGTATTTTGCTTCATTGATGTTAAAGATATCGATGTCCGAAGTGATTCTATTTTGTTACAAGGTAGCTTTCCCAACTGGCGTAACCATTGGCTCCTTTCAACATTTACTCTAGTCAACAATTCTATCAATGTTCGATTGGAGTCGAACGCAGTCCTCTAAAATTTGTATTTCCAAAAAAAGTTTTCGGTCATCAGCAAAAAGAAGTGTCTTGGAATGCAGAATAATTTCTGTTATATCGTTAATAAAAATCGAAAAGAGGAGCGGTTCTAAATTAGATCCCTGAGGAACTCTTGAGAAAACAAGAAATAATTTTGATAAGAATATTCAATGTGATAAAAATTGTTTTTTAAGTACCTATCTTGTTGATATTGCAGGACTTAAACTAGAGAAAGCGGGGTACAGTCAATGGCAGGACGGACAGCCCGACAATGTTAATAATGACGAACACTGCGGGACTCTGATGGTGGGCTTGGGAAGGAAACTGAACGACAAGTCCTGCAATTCACAGCTCCTCTTCATGTGCGAGAGGAAGATATCGTCCAAACCTCAAGCGGTTTCTGTTGTTTGTCCTTCAGGTATGCTCAACTAATTTTCGGATGATATTCCGAAATTTAAAATTTTCGTTTATTTGAAAAAAAATTGCAGTTAATTTTAAAACCTGTTTATCACCGAACAAGCTTTTATTCGAAATGAATAACACCAAAATTTTTAGGGAATTTTTCATTCGAAAAAATATAACCTTGAAATTGTTTATTTTCAAAGATATTCAATATGTCAACAATAATATATGGTTGATTTTGAAACTGTTTGCATTTATTTTCTTAGGTTTTCTCTTGGGGTAAGAATAACCTCGTCGAATTTAATGTTTCAAATACTCAATCATGTTTGATAACGTCTAAAAGGGATCGAAATGAAAATCTAGTCTCCTTCAACGGAAGAAATCTTCCAAACAGGACCTCCATCGATATGCTTGGTGTAACAACTGCTAACCCTGTACAAATCGCAAGTGCGCCCCACGGTTGAATTTGGCAGCCACCTCTAGTCTGGAACTCCAAAATACCTAAAAAACCCTTGACTCTGTGCAGAAACGGGCGGTACGTTTGATAGATTCTCCCATCTTAACAGTAGTAGGACTGCAATATTTAGAGCATAGGCGTCAGGTGGGAATGCTGTCCTTGTTCTACCGGTATTACAATGGAAGATGCTCCGAGGAACTAGCGTCATTGATCTCCTCGGCACCGGTGCATAGTCGGTGAAACACGCCAAACACGCGTGTAACATAAGTCACATGAGAACGGGTCGTTTCTATGACTCGTTCTTGAGTTCAACGTGAAACGATTTTCCGGCCTTTGTGTTCCCCCCCTCCTACAACATGGGTCTCTTCAAGACCCATGTTCATTCCTTCCTTTCCTCAAAAAGACCCTCTAGACAGCATCTTCAAAGATGACATAGGCCCCGAGGGAAATTATTTTCCTCAGGGCCTCCTGTGTAGAGTTAATGTAAAAAAAATGTTGGTTTCATCGTGTATTTTTTTACAAAATGTTTATAATATTAAAAAATGAAAACATATAAATCGAGAAAATTTCGTGAATTACCATTCTTGGCTGCTTTGTTAACATGCGGTAGAAATGGGGTTACTAGTAAACGTAAAACGTAATGGAAAATTTCTAAGAACCAGTTTTTTTTGCCAGAACTTGAAATTTAAATATTAATATTCAAGTGCTATGAAAGTTCTATTCAAATTCTGCTTCTATTATATAATGTAATAATAACAGAACACGAATAAAACTTTCAATACTTGACCGGTCAGTGACTGTGTTGGCATTTTGCCTTGTTTCCACACGGGCGACTGAGTTCAATTCCTCGGCTGGCTAAACCCTCCATTACGACACAAGCAACGGTTTGTATAAATGTCAGTCAAAACACCTTTTTATTTGTAATTTTTTTGTTACAGGATATCAAAATTATCCAACCATGCCACACAGTTGCTACAAACTTCATACCACTGCTAAAACCTGGATCGACGCGTACAAAATGTGTGCAGCCGAAGAAGCACACCTAATTGTATTAAATAGCGTTAAAGAAGCCAAACTCAGCTATGACATATTCTTAAAATATACCCGAGCTAGTTGTGACTCTTATAAGGATGGCTTTTTGGTCGGCATTACCAATTTGATAACAAAGCAATACAGAACAATCGATGGTGAGTACAACACATAATACATCAATTTGGAAGGCGGATATGGGTACTACCGGAAACCATTTTTTTATTTTCTTATATTTATTTATTTATTTAACGCCCAAAGGCTTTAACATGTTTGGTAGTACAAATAATTCATGACAGATGATTGAACAGATACAGAAATAATAAAAATAAAATTAGATAAAAAAGCACACAAATCATAAAAATACAAAAATTCAGCAATTTCATAGGTTTACAAAAATACAGATATGTTTAGGAATAGTTTTGGAATAAGTTTTTTACAAGATCAACAAAATTAGCCAAGTTTATGTTAAATATGTCAATATCACCTAATTACTGATTTCCCATAGTGTGAAATCGTTGTATCGGAGAGTGGGCAATGTAGTTCCGCTTATGAATGCTACAGTAGAATAGTGTATTTTGTGTTTTTATCGGTATTCGTAAGTTTATGAGTTTATTGGATAACCAACTGCCATAGTTGGTTATCCCAAGGGGTTTGCTAAGTTTGGTGACTTAACAGGGGTGCCCCGGTTAATGGCGTTTGATTTTTTCTAAATCTTACGGGCAATGCGTTTACCTACTGCGTGGCGGGCGGGATCGCGAGAGGCCATTTGAGGGACAACTTTTGATCTCTCCGGGCTCTCTCAATCCATCGCCTTGTGTGTGGAATTGGGAGGAATGAATTCATATGTTCGCCACTCTTGGACACACTGACCTCCAGATTCCTACCCACTAGAACTAACTACTAGAAACACGTAGAACTTTCTCTCCTTCTTCCGTTCCCAAATAAAGTTTATAACTGCAAATCTGTTATATTTTATATTGAAGGAAGTAAAGAGTGGTGAAGTGAATGAGTATCAATAAATTATTATTATTAATTTGAGAGAGGGGTGTGGAGAGGGGTATCGGCAACCAATTATTGGACGACCAACCCATCTGCCACAAGTCATGCCAAGTTTTATTTTTTTATTATTTAGTAACTGTATATTTATTGTTTTTCTTACATTTTTATGTCAAACATGTTAGGTATATATATAAAATAGAAAATATATTCGTAGTCCTCCTCACTAGAAGATTCTGTGTTGAGGGGGACTACGCTTTGGATAAGTTTTCAGCGACTTCTACATATGGTTTAACTTCATTGTTTGGATAAGGTTTTCCAGAAACTTCCATGACGTTGTTTTAAGTATACTAGTAAGTTCATTTTCCGATAGTTCCTTCAGCCAATATTTAATGTCCTTAATGTAGCTATTTTTTGTTTTAATTTGTTTGATACTAAGTGAGAGTTTGTTATATAACTTTACTGCTAAAAATTCAGAACCTCTTTGTCCAAATGAAGAGTTACACTTTGGTATATTAAGTATGTCTGTTTGTTTGGCTCTGGTTTTATGAGCATGTGAGGTGTCTGCCTCTGAATCATTTTTGTGGTGATGTACCAGAATGTTTTTGGCATAGGTTTTCTGTATGCTTGGAACATGAAACTGTGATTTGCTACATACAGTGGGGGTGATTAAGTAGGGGTGCCCGAGTTCATGTGGTGAGATTTATCATGCGTATTGCCCGTATTGGTGGCGGATGCGTCTGCCTGGTTTAGGAAGCCCCCTTGATCTCTCCAGCAGGACTCTCTCAGTATGCTACAAAATTGACTCCAATTGTGATGTTCATTCTTTAACAGTTTCCCGCTTGATCACGAGTTTCCGAACATCTACCTTTATATATTTACTAGCTGGTTCCCGGCATGCGTTGCCATGCCACTTAATCAATAAATTGTATCTCCCGGCGTGTCCTTTCCCATTCGTCCAGTTCCCCTTCCGCCTCCCCTTCCTCTCCCGCGTCCACTTCCCCTTTTGCTTTCCTACTCCGCCTCCTCCACCTTCCCTCTTCCCACTCCACTCCCCCCTTCCACCGTCCCGCGAGCCCCCCTCCCCTCCCGCATTCCATACTTTCAGTCCCGGTATATTCAGTTTTCAAACAGCTCGCGTGCCACCTATTGCAATTTTTTTATACAAATTTCATAATGCCAGAGCTGACCAGTAGTTTTATACAAACCTTGTCCTGACAATAACGAACCCACAAAAAAAAGAATTATCCAGGTGCAGTCGTTCGGAAGTTATGCGCGTACATACATTTCGGCGATTCATTTTTATTTTTAGAGAGAAGAGATTTCGCAAGTGTAAGAATTTAAATGTCGCTAACTACCCAGTATACTTGGGCACTTGTGGGGTAAGACTGGTAAGGGACTGTGAGCGAGCTTTTTGAATGTTTCGACTGTATCGGTGTGTAGTGCACAAATGCATACAAATGTGTCCACTTTAATATGATTTGCCTGCAGCCACTTATTAACTTTACATTGCTCTCCCCATTTCTGCAGGCGTATAATGTAACCACGGAAATACTATCTGCAAAAAGAATACAACCTAAAACCCTTTAAAAATTTGGCATTTTTTTCAGATAGTCAAAATATTTTCGCTTTACAATAAAATACAAATATTTGGAATATTTCTAAGCACATTCAAAAACCAAAAACTGTTTTAGAAAGGTGATGAAATACGCTTTCGAATTACAGAATTCGAAATAAACATTTTTTTCATTATAAAAATTTTGCATACAAACATAAAAAAGTTTTCAAAATAGCTCACCTTACGTTTTTTCTAACTAAAGTTACTGAACATAACAAACATATATTGTTATCTCACATTTTTGTCGCTTTATGTAAAAATAATTTATAAAAAATTCCCGAAGTTTAATTTTTTTTTTTCAATTTTCGATTCAAAATTTGTGTACATAAAAGTGTACATTTTACTTTTTGTGTGGCTATTTTTTAGATTGGAATATAAAGCGTGGTATTTTTCCTTTTTAACACCGATTAGAAAATATTTCTAACTATGATAGTAAGGGAGTTACAGCGTTTTATATGAGAGCTATGTGCGTTGGGACAAATATATTATGGTCTCCTGTGATTAAATGGGTTAAAATTAGTTGTTCGCTGCAAAAAGCCGTATAAATATATATGGCTCCGAGTGGTACGTGCTGTGATCCCAACTAAATAATGTCCAAGTACTTCTTTTAACCAAGTTCTATTGGCACTACAATATTTCACAAATGGGGATACCATATTTTTGCTGAAACCACTACGAGCAATTTACTTCGTCTCTAATATGAAGGCTAACATTTGTATTTTTAGGAAGGACCATCTCTGAGGCAGGCTACAACAGCTGGGGCCCCGGAAGCCCCTCCAGTGGAACGGATCAATGTGGGGCACTCTTGCAACACAAAGACACCTCACGCGGGTTCCTCCAGCTGCTGACTGTGCCGTGTGCCTCATTGGCCCTTCCGTTTATGTGCGAGAAGAACATCTTAAATCCGAAAGAGGACCCCAGCGCTGCATCTTGTGGAGTTTGTGGAAGTAACGCTTCTGGTATGAATACACTGTCCTTTTATAATAATCTCTACATCTTCTCTTCTCTACATCTCTATCTCTACATATTATTAATTAAAGTCCTCCGCGTCGTCTATCTGTCTGTCTGTTCGCGATAAACTCGAAAACTACTGAACGGATTTCATGCGGTTTTCACCAATAGATAGTGTTTCGTGAGGAAGGTTTAGGTATGTAATTTGTTAAGGATTTTGTAAATTGGTTGAAACATAACGATAATTGTTAGAAGTGTCGGAAAAAGTCAAGCCGCCTGGTAGCTTTCATCGAAAACGCTGCCTAATCCTTTCGGGATATAACAAAATAATTCATGGTGGGATATTCCTCTTTTATAGATCTACAAAAAAGTCCGCGAAGGCATACATCTATCTTTTACGGATAGCTTACTATATCCATTCTACCTTCTAAAAAAATGGTCACGTACATTGCGGTAATTGAAAAGTTATTTAGACAGATACAGTATTAATCCTTATTAACTTAAATACGTTAGTTACCCCAAGCATTTCATGCACATTATTATAATCTTTCACACCGTACTGCGTATTATAAATTAAAGTCCTCCGCGGCATCTGTCTGTCTCTTCACGATAAACTCAAAGAGGTCGGTGGTTATAAAGGTTGGATAACCATCCAGTAGATGACCTTGTGTTTTATTAGCTACAGCAAAGCGTGGCCCCGTCCATTCACACATTAGCCCGGTCGGATTACCGATATTAAAATGTGTTGTTAATTAATAGACCAAATACTACTGGAAGATTGAAATTTAAGAATCCGGCTAAGCATGCAACTCTGATGCCGCGCCGTACGCAAAACCATCGTCGTACTTGAAGTTTGTTAAAAGACTCCAGATACCAATATCTACAGCCTGTATATCGGATGAATATCTACAGCTCATATGTTGGACTAATATCTACGAACTTCAGAGTGTGGACTAATATCTACAGAGGGCAGCTGAGCAAGAGGTTGTACGGAAAAGCATAAATTACTTTAATTACGTAATTACTAATTACGTATAGGCTTAAACTTTTAAAGTACGTACATGAAGTTTTTGCATAATATTACGTATTTTGCTGTTTACGAGGATAATAATTTATTAAACAAACATGGAGGTCATAATACAAAGATATTTATTTATTTCAAAATACACGCCACCACAACCTAACCTAACCTAACTGACATAGAAATGGTCATGGTAACAGACTAAATAATTTAGAAGCACTCGAATTAAAGAAAGCTGTTAAAACAAAAACCCAAATCCTTAATAATCAGCTAAATGTGTCCCATAGTCCGATATTAGGGATTTTTACTGCATACGCAATATTACGTTATTCCAATATGCTATACATAATTGCAAATCCAACCTCTGCCAGTGCTGTAGATATTCGTCCACACTTTGGTTCTCATAGATATTAGTCGGCAGTTTGCGCTGTAGATATTCGTTCGCACTTTGGTTCTCATAGATATTAGTCAGTAGTTTGAGCTGTAGATATTCGTATGCACTTTGGTTCTCATAGATATTAGTCCGATTTGTTCAGTTTTAGGAATTCCTGTAGATATTAGTAGACGCCTCCTTGTTAAAAACATACTTTTTGTAATAGAACCGAACTTGAGTAAGTAGCCAATGATGCCAAAGGATGGACAGGATGCGACTGGTCAGTGGTTGAGTGGGCATAGCGTTTGGATCCCATCCGGGCGTTGCGTGTTCAATTCCTCGGCTGGCTAAGTCCTCCATCACAACACAAGCAACATTTTCGGCTTTCTGTGGTGGTAGTAGGAGATTTTCAAACATTGTTGGGTTATTCGTAACTCGGGAATGTTTGTCTTTCTTTTTAATATTAAAAAAAAAGAACTTAAGTTACCAGATCGCTAACTGACTGGTATAAGTACTATGGATTTGTAATTTTGAGTACCACTAAAAGAATGCTAAAGGATTTCCGTCTAAATATTATTGTCATACTTACCGAAAATAAAAATCAAAAACAATCAATTGGTTTGCCCTCCGACGTCGAAAAATTTTCATCTGCGTTGCTTTTTCAACGCCTTTGTGATTCTGATAATTCATATTGCTCTCCCTTTACGCTCCCCACATTGGTACCAAACTTGGGGATAAAAATTTAGTTTTTCCTAGTTTTTGTGAGTGTTATAACTAATTTTGTAATCCTTTCGTTCTCGCTACTTACTCCAGATGGGGTTGCCATAATTCCACAGGCACTAAGAGAAATTTGGTCTAATATGTGGTATTCGAATTTAAGTCTTTTTTATATCTGATAAGGCTCTTGACTAGCACTCCAAAGGTCGCGGGATCGAATCCCGGCGTGGCAAATAAATTTTATTTGATTAATTTGTGTTATTTCACAATTTATTCATTTAAAATAATATGTAGTATAATTGCGGCACGTTCCAGAGTGGAAGATACTCTCAGTATCGCCCTGGTGTAAGACCACCATTCAAATGTTGCTTGAAATGGCTTCAGCCGTGTTTGGTTACTATTACCACCTTCCTCTTTCCTATCTCCTTCCCCTCCCCACTACCTTCAGCCTCACAACATACCCCAATTGGGGATGCCATAGTCCCACTGGCTCCAGACGGGAGCATTTGGGACTCTTGTGCGGTATTCATGTAAAAAAAAAATATATCTATGTGGGTAATCGTAATTAGCTACACGTTTCTTTTTTACCAAAATTATTTATTTAATTTTATTAGCAAAATAATATTTTCACACATAAATTGTGTGAAACAAAATCGGTATTTTGAGTTTTAAAAAATTATTTTAAAAGTTTGAAATGCTTGCAAAATTATATCTCCAAATTACGAATAGCTGACAAAGCTCTGTGAGTGCCCTCTTACCCCACAGTATTTCTACGATACAGAACACCACAACACACACAAGCGAGATAATATGTTTAAAGAGATCCTACTTGAACCCTCCTAAATATTGGAAATATATGCAGAGACATGAATATTTGCACTAAGTATTAGGGTAGACTATCTCTAACTAACTAACCATCACGACGTTTCCCCGCAGGGGTAGGCAGAGAGGATGGACCGCCAAACAACTCGATCTTGGTACACACTCCTTGCCTCGTTCACATTCATACATCGCCTCATACATGCTCTTCTATTATTCCGACTCTTCACATGACCCGACTCAAGTATCTGATTCATTTGGTCGTGCCATGTCTTCCTCGGGCGTCCCCGACTTCTTCTTCCATTCACATTTGCGTCATATATTCTCCTTACACTCCTTTCCTCGTTCATTCGCTCTACATGCCCAAACCATCTGAGTGTCCCTTTCTTAATCTTACTCTTCACGCTTACATCAGCCTTGCATTCTTCGCGGATCTCCACATTTCTTACACGACCGTACATGATTTTACTACACATACGCCTCAGGGATCTCATTTCTACAGCATTCAGTCTGCTTTCGTCCTTCTTCTGCCAGTTCCATGCATCACTGCCATACATCAGGGTAGGTACCAGCACTCCATTATGGACGGCTAACTTCGCTTCTTTGGACAGTTTTTTGTTGGCGCCAACGGCGTTCAGTCCTCCATTAATAGAGTTGCCTGCATTTACCCTTCTTTCGATATCTCTGTCAGCCCTTCCATCTCTCGTAAACATACTTCCCAAGTACACAAACTCAGAGACTATCTCTATTAATATATATACATTTTTAAAAAAGACAAGCATTCCCGGGTTACGAATAACCCAACAACGTTTGAAAATCTCCTACTACCACCACAGTAAGCCGAAAATTTTTGTTGTGTTGTGATAGAGGACTTAGCCAGCCGAGGAATCGAACACCCGACGACGCCCGGGTGAGACCCAAGCGCGATGCCCATTCAACCACTGACCGGTCGAAATTATATTAACATAGATTATATAATTATATTATATAATTATATATATGTAGCGCCGTCCGAGTATACATTTAGGCACAATCTGGTTTTAAAAATAATCCACCAAAGTTTGGTAATAAATATAATTTGATTGACTGCCGTAATATAGTACCATATTATGAATATGAACCAAATTCATTTTTAGAAAATGAATTTTATAAAATAGATTATGATAAAACTATACTAAATGACAGAACAATTAGTCATAATAGACCTGATATAGTTGTGCATGACAAAATTAAAAAAAAATAATTTATATCATTGATGTAGCCATTCCAAATTCCTGTAATATTCAAAAATCTGTTTCTGAAAAAATAAGAAAATGAACAGATTTAGGAAATGAGATTAAAAGAATTTGGTATTCTCAAACTATAAAAATTTTACCATTTGTCATTTCGACTACTGGCATTATACCTAGATCTCTCATTAAAAATTTAGACATATTAGATTTTTCAAAGAATTTATATATACAAATGCAAAAATCAGCCATTTTAAATACACGTAGGATTACAAAAGATTTTTTAAATATTTATATTGAGGGTTCAGTAGGATTTATAGGTCAAATTAGGAACTCCACAGGGCCGAACCCTCTGATATGAAAATATCTGGAGTCAGTGAATTATTTTCCCATTTGGTCTCTGGTAGGTTGACATGTTGTTCTTGTACTGTTTTGTATTTATAATACTTATATTGTGCAATTGCATAACGTGGATTGACTAGATGATCATTTGGGGAAGTGTGTGAAAGGGTTTAGTTTTTCCTGTGGACAAAATTTAACCCGGACATTTAAATCTGTTGCGCATATGTATATAATAATTATTGACACAAATTAATATAATTAGTATGTAAAATTAATTTCCCATCACAATTGTTCATTTACAAATTTTATATTTAACAGTCGATGTGGATTATCTGTTGCAGGATATAAGCATTACCCATCGATGCCGGACAGCTGTTACAAACTACACACCACCAAGACCAGCTGGAGAGAAGCTTACACAGTGTGTGCAGCAGAACAAGCAAACCTAGTCATACTGAACAGTGCTGAGGAAGCCAAACTTTGCACAGATATATTCGTACAGTATGGTGATGCAACGTCAGGCGACTTTAGTAAGGACGGGGTCATGGTGGGCGTTACCAGCTTGGTGACTAAACCAGAATTTAGAACAATCGATGGTAAAACAACACTTTCAAATATTAATTTTAACTCATTGTTAAAGTATGCACTTTCCTAAGCATTGCTAGAAATCATCGCAATAGACGAGTATTTCGGAACCATTTATTGGATAACCAACACCTGCCATAGGTCATCCCAAGTGGTTCGTTACGTTTGGTGATTTAGAAGGTGTGCTCGGGTTCATGGGGCGAGATTTTGGCCGCGGATGTGTCTGCCCACCAACTGGATCGGAAGAAACTGGTTGAAGGAGGTCTTTTGACTTCTACAGCAGGTCTCTCTCAGAACATTGCCTCGCACCGCAGTGGTAGAGATAGATTCATTCGTCCGTTACTCCTGAACACACTGACCTCTAGAGTCCACCCACCCCTCAAATCTTTTTCTTTTCCAGAACATCCTCTCCTTCCTTTCCGTATATCGTAGAGAATTGTTTTCCTCAGGGCTTCCTGTGTGGGGCTAATGTAAAAAAAAAATTCAGAAAAGAGGCTTGCCTCCCCGCTGACGCCTTTCTCTGACGCGTGTATGTTTTACGCATCTTCCTCTTTCGCTTAGTCATTGTAAAGTCTTATACCTGCGCAAGAATGGATCGTACCAAGTTCAAGTCAGCATTAAAGTTTGGCGCGTACTATAAAAGGTACTTTACCACCAGTGTTGCCAACTCGGCTATAAACCGAGGAAATCAGTTCTAAAATAAATTTAGCATCTTAGCTCCTCTTTCAGATATTTTGCCTTTTTTAATACGGAACTCTTTAACTTAAAATAATAATTAATAAAATAAATACTTACCGGTTTCGTTGCTCAGAAATTCCGTTTTTTCTTCTTTTTGATGATCCGTAGTAACCCGGGTGACATCTAGTTTAAAAATTGAGTTGGCAACACTGGTTACAAAACCAATAAATACATGAACATAAACGTGACTTATTTTTGAGGTTGTTATGCCGTGTAAATACATCAGATATCAATTAGCCTAGAATCGCCTACCTTGCAACATGGCATAATACCCCAAAAATAAATCACGATAATTTTCACTACCAAAGTATTGACAGTGAAAATCTTAAGTAATATCAAAATTCCATTTGATAGGCGGGTACGAGTACCGCCGCCTCGGGAACTATTTATTGGATAACCAACACTTCTGCCAAAGTGGCTTGCTACGTTTGGTAACTTAGCAGGGGTTCCCGGGTTCATGAGATGAGCTTTGTCTTGGTCTTGCATGGTGCGTGGTGGGCTGGATCGGGAGAGACTGGTTGTAGGAGACATTTTACCTCTCCAGTCGTATAGTCCAGGCGTATGAATCCAGCCCTCCCGCTGCGGTGCAAAGCGATGTTCCGAGGGAGTACGGCTGGATAAGTCAAAGGGATCCGCATCCGCCGCCAAGATCCGGACAAACCACACCCCATGATCCCGGGCACTCCTGCTCAGTCACTAAACGTAGCGTACCACTTATATTAGTGACACGGTTGGTTAATAGGCCACTTGCATTACATTTTTTTAATTTTTTTTCCGGTTTAGGCAAATATTCTAAGACATTCTGTATTTTTTTAATTTTTTTAATCGTATTTTTGAAACCCTGGGGATTTTTTGAAAATTTCAATCCGAAAAATCAGACCATTTTTTATAAACCGGAAAGACGGGACATAATTTTATAGGTGTGAAAAAACGATAATTACATAGCCGAAAATAATTTAAAAAAAAAGAACGTTTTCCACACGAATGGCACAGGAGAATAACGAGGCATACCAAAAATATTACATCTCATAAATATTTTTTTCCTTGATCCATCTGATTGATCATAAATCATTATAATATACAGCGTCTATATTACTAAATTCAATGTAATATACTTGAACTTGTAAATTGTAATAATAATAAGAATATTATAAAATTTTATTTTGTTAAAATCAGCACCATAATCATTATACCTCTAAAACATGTACCGACATCCTCTTCACGTTCTGAAGAGAACCCCGTACCCATTAATTGTACGGGGTTCTCTTCAGAACATCTGTCAAAAAATCAAACCAAATGATAAGTTCGCAGAGAACAAACAATAAATCTAGTGAACGAATTAAAAAATTCGCCTGAAATCAAAGTGATGCCATATAAAAAAATAAATCAGTGTGGAATTTTATAAAATTAATAGGAACATTTTCGGCGACGGGACATTTTCATGTAGTGACGTCACGAGCCCAAATAATGGATTTAATTATTTAAAAATAAAAAAAAACTGTACATTTCTAAAAATTTTTACCAACATTTTCGTAATCTTAGTAAAAAACTCTATCCACACGATTTTTTCCAAGTCGTTATGAAGTCCATGCAAGTGGCCTATTGTTGATTACTTCTAAAGTCGGATTGCCAAGAAAGCATTTTATTAAAAGAAAACTAGTTTTTCACATTTCGCTCTTAGAAGTATTGTTCTTTATGACTTTAATAATTGTATTGTTGCAGGTAACACCCTCTCGGAGGCGGGCTACAATAACTGGCGCAGCGGGGAACCAGTCGCTGCTTGGCCATGCGTGGGCCTTTTCCAGGTACCGGGCGCCAAGCGCGGAGTCTTCCTCCTGGCTGTCATAGGATGTGATAGAGATTATAGTTATTTATTCATGTGCGAGAAAAATACTACCAAAGCTTATTGATAATATTGCAAGGAAATAAATAAATCACATAAACACAATTTAATTTTTTATTTTGACACCAGCTTGCTATTTCACATTTGACGTATTTTCCTCAACTCGCCGGCCTAAAAGCGTGCATGAAAATTATTGCTTATAATAATTGTTACCCTTTGTGCTATGTATAAAAATCTTGTCGAAACGTTAGTTTATATATTATAAAATAATAATTAATATTTAACAAGTTTAAGTATTTCCCCAATAAATGCAGACATAATTTGTCTCGACGCCATCTAGCGAGGGATTTAAGACTAACAATGTCTCTCTCGCAAAAATAAAAGTTGGTTGTTTTCAGGTGGAAAAAATACAATAAGCAGTAATTGTTGAATGAAACACTAGTATATATATATATATATATATCTATATATTGAATTATTTGGCGGGTATTTGATAAGCCCCCATAGCTCAGTGGTCAGAGCATTCGACCGGCAATCGAGAGGACACGGGTTCAAGTCCCGTTCGCCGCAAGTATCTTTTCTCGGAAGATTTTTCAATGTAAATGAGTATTTCAGGCTGACAATTATTGCTTATAATAATCGTGCATGAAAAGTTTTTTTTTACGTTTACCCCACACAGAAGGAAATAATTTCCCTCAGGGCTTATGTCATATTGGGGGTTCTGTGTGGAGAGCTTTTTTTACATTAGCTCCACACAAGAGGCCCTGAGGAAAATAATTAGTGTCCGACCGAAACAGGACTTTCTACCAAAACCGAATCTTCGGTATCTGTCTCATAATAATATTGTAAAAATGTGATAATGCAGGATTGACAATATGTTGACACGAAGTCATGTGAGCATTAAGAGCGTTTAAACCTAGCAGATGAAAATTGGAACGTTCCATCCGATGCTGATATTTTATTAGGCGCTCAATATTATGGAAATAAGGTTTTATCTAAACATAATACGAATGCACCACCCGCTATAAAAACGGTATTTGGATATACCATATATCTGCTCCGGGCTTTGATGCAGTTACGGTTGATATTTAAAAAAACATTAAAAATCTAATTTCTAAGCCATTAATGCATATAATAAAATACAAGTTTCCAAAGCGCAGTATTTCCATCAATTTACAAACAAACTGCTATTACTCCAATATTTAAATCAGGTAATCCAGAAGAAGTAAACCATTACCGTCCTATATCAGTAATCTCAAATATAGCACAAAATTTTGAAAAACTAGTTAATGAATTAGTCAATTTATAAAATGCAATGGTATAATTAATAAAAACTAGTTTGGTTTTATGGAAGGTAGAAGCACACAGGCTACAATTGCAAAATTAAGTAGCTTTGTACATAGTTCATTAGATAAATCATTTAAATGCCTGGGAATTTTTATAGATCTCAAAAAAGCATTTGACAGTATATCACTTGACAAACTTATAAGTAAATTAAAAAACATTGGAATAAATGGTTCAGCTCTAGAATGGATAAAAAGCTACCTTTTCAAACGTCTCCAAGTTGTAAAAATTAATGGTGTGCTTAGTTCACCAAAAATGAGTCATTTCGGCATTCCTCAAGGTACAGTCCTGGGACCATTACTGTTTATCATCTACGTTAATGATATATTCATACAAAAACTAAACGGAAAAATAATATCTTATGCTGACGAAACTGTCATAATAATTGAAGGTACCGATTGGAATACTGTTAAAAACCTAGCAAATATTGATATTAACAATTGAAAAATTGGTTCGATAAAAATCTCCTCTCTTTAAACACTGAAAAAACAAAATTTATCCCATTCTCTATTAATAAATTCAAATTAGAACCAAATTTAAACATCATAATACACCAAAGTAAATGTAACAAAACTAACTGCAATCAAGATTGTGCTATACTTAGTTCAACTCCCAAAATCAAATATCTTGGTGTATATATAGATCAACATTTTAAATGGAAAACACATATTTGTGAACTCGTCAAAAGGATTAGGAAATATATTTATATATTTATTAAACTTAGAAATATTCTTAGCTTAGAAAACCTAAAAAGAGTGTACTATGCAATTGCCTAGTGAACTTGTGCAAATTGTACATTTTTCATTGTACAAATTGCACAAATAATTCAATCTTTATTACAATATGGTATTATTGGCTGGGGAGGAACATATGACAATATTTTATATCCATTCAAAATAGTTCAAAGGTTGATAATTAAGGTAATCTTGAAAAAACCGTCTAAATTTTCTACTAAAATTCTTTTTTAAATATTCAATGTGCCTACAATAGACAAAATGTGTAAAAAATATTCAGTACAATAATAAATTGCAAAGAAATACTGTTAAATACTCGTAGCTTACAATTCAATATTAAATTATTAAATTATACTCAAAAAATTCACACTCAAATTTAAAGAAAATATGAATACCTTGCTGACCAACACACCTACACTACAAAGTCAAAATTCTCAAAACTACTGAACATCCCGCAATTAAATACGTCTTTTGACCATAAAAACCATAATTTCCATGCTACAAAATTATATAATTTATTTATTTATTTATTTACGCCCTAGTGGGCTTTTACAAGGATAGATAAAATAGTTAGGCAGGTACGTAGTACACAATTATATTGATTAAAATAATAATAAAAAATAAAATTAATTAAAATCAAAATCATACATTTCATTAAAAAAAATTATAAAGACTTCTTTTTATATCTAATACAGAATCTGCAAACATGTCTACAATATTCCCAAATTTATTACCAAAATGATGTTATCTATTTATAGGTGTATGAGCCTTATAGTTTGTTTTAAAATTGTCACAGAAGAAGGTAGCACTTTGCCTCGTATTTCTGGTCGGTACGTAAAATTTTATTTTGGCGAGAATTTCAGGATTGTCAATGCAATTATTAATGATTTTATTTAATAGTACAAGGTCAGAGATGATTCGCCTATCTGACAGCGTAATTAAGTTTAGTTGTTTCATCAAAAGGACATAGTTAATATTTTGTATTGGAATATTCAGCTTAAAGTTAACAAATCTTAAAAATTTGTGCTGTACCCTTTCTATATTATCGGAATGTATTTTATACAATGGGGACCAGATGGGCGAATTATACTCTACCTGGCTTCTTACTAAAGAAGCCAAATAATGCCCTTCCAATTGAAATTAAGAACACCATGGAGATACAAATGTTTAAAAAAGTCATCAAATTGTGGTTAAGTAAACAGGAAGATGAGGAAATCATTAAAATTATGAAGGAACCTCAATACAACCCGCAGACAACAAACATAAATACTTTTATTTTATTTATTGTTTATTTTGTGAAAATCAAGAAACTAGAAGATGAGGAAATAAAAATCAACACCCATTCAGCAACATACAGTCCGCCTCGGAACAGGAATACCTAGTGAGGAGGACTGTAAACAAACCACTTTACTTTGTATTTTTACTTATTTTGTAATTTTACTTTTTCTTATATTGTCATTAAAATAAAAAAAATACATCAGCAAGATACCAGAAAACTATTAAAATCCCAAAATCTAATACTAAGCACATTCAAAATTCCTATCTTTATCACAGCATAATCTATTATAATAACCTCCCATTAAAATTAAAAACTATCGAAAATATGCAGGAATTTAAGCCCAAATTAAAAAATCACCTTAAACTGCTATAAAAGTCCCAAATATGTTTACTTTTTACATCTTTTAAGTCTGCTAATTTATAAATCGTTCATTCCTTCTTTCTCTCTCATTTCTTAGTTTCTATATCTTTAAGTCTACTATTGTATAAATCTTGCTTTCTTTCTTACATGTCCTTTACTTACTAATAACAATAATTTTTTTTTCTAACTTACATGATTCATTAATTTATAATGATTTTTTAATTTATATTATGATTTTTTATACTTATCATGATTTTTATTTTTAAATTTATACATGATTTTCTAACCTTACTTATTATTTACAATAGTCGTTATTACTAACTTATACGACCTAGATTTACTAATTGAGCTAGAACTCCCTCACCAAACACAAGAGCATTGTCTCTTTATGGCGAGGAATGGCAATTTTTTGCTTCTTTGTTAAAACCTTATGTAACTATATAACTGATGTAACTTTATATGTATTTGTAATTAGCATTGCCAAAAATAATAATAAATATAACAAACGTGTCCGGAAACTCGTAGTACAAGCGGGAAACTGGTGAATCTACATCACGTAGAGAACCCAAAAAACTTATTTTTTTCGATCTCAGCATTTCGATTTTAATATTATTTTTTTTTCTATTTTTCGGCAACTAAAGGGTTAAAAAAAATTGAGCCCGGTTTACCCTTCGATGCATTTTATAAGACATTACACAGCTGAAATCAATCCCCTAGTGAAAATTTTTTTCAAATTTAACCAAAAAAATTCCAACTTCGGACCCGATTTACTCGAAAACGAAAGCTCAAATCAAAAAAGTTATATAGTTATATCACAAATCGACTCCGAATGTGATGTAGATTTACCAGTTTCCCGCTTGTACTACAAGTTTCCGGACACCGTATATATATATATATATATGATAAATACACCATAATATTGTAATGGGTGAAATACCGCGCTGGAGGTTACGTGGACATTCGGCCCCATAACCAACATGGATTTATATAATGCGTTATCGAAATTTTGGACGATGGAAGCATGCCTATTAAGTCTTTGATGAGTGCTGAAGACACTAACAGCCGTTGTGTCCAACATTTTCGGATGATTAATCCGAGTGAAGCTGAGCCTAGCGCCTTACGCCGCTAAGCTAAGGTATGTTAGAAAAATGCTCCATTTTAGAGGCTGTGTCCAACAACTTGATAGTAGCGCTCGGTGTGTAGCCCCATTTGCTTTCGTACACCAAAAAATGACGTCAAGTTAGGAACTTTACATGTTAAATTAATACCGAAACGTTAATTAATTTTATTTATTATTTATACAGATATTTTATTTTTAATAGTGCAATAGATAAACCGACATTTTACATTTTTAAAACAAACGTATTTAATATGTTAAAAATAAGGTGTTGATTGACTTACTTTTTTGTTTACGTGCGTTTGAAGTTTGACATTAGAATCAGTTGAAATTTTGTATTCAAAATGGACAAGGCGAAGCGTTCGAAAAATTTTACGCCAAACGAAAAAATGAGACTTATAGACCTAGTTACCTCGTCGCAGGTCATTTTGTCGAAAGCGACAGGTGGCCCAAACTACGCTACGCTTGTAAAATCTAAAGAAGCTGCTTGGAATGACATTGTCCTCGACAAGTGCTAATTATATTCCACATATTATTACAAAAATGACACTCGAATAAGTCAAAACTTTACCTTTCGCTTGCGTAAGTTAAATTATCTTCTACTTGGCTCAAAACATATAAAAAACACGCTTTTGTCATCCTAAAGCGGTTATAAAAATCGCCGTCATTTAATACTTGCATAAAATTTATATCGGCATCTTGCCGCCGCCTATATAATCCAATATTATCGTCAAGCATATCTGCCCATTCAACCATATTCACTATATTCAATATAGGATTCATATTTCTAATTGAAAAACCAAATAAAAAAGCCGACAAAAGAGTGAACTGATGACAGATAATTACGATAATTAATTGACATTGACAGCTCGATTGTTTTCGCGGGTTTTTGTTCGCTCTGTTATCAGTTTTTATAAGTAGGTCTTCCTTAGCAACTTTAATCCACCCGGCTACCTTCCTTACATTTGAGTGTGGTGGGACGATCATTGTGTTTCGACACAGCGTATTTGGGCATTTGAGCAGGGCTGAGCGGAGATCTCGGCTGAGCATAGGTTGGACACAACGGCTGTAAATGTGAGAAAATGTTCATCAAGTCCGTCCAACGGGGATGACTCGGGAAGGTGTATTGTATCTTTACCTTTTAAGATAGATCCTAATAATTTAGGAAATTCGCTCAGTGTCGCGCAACACAGATATAAATATTTGATCGCAATTGCATCGCAGTTATAATGAAGTAATTTCTGAATATCTGGAAAAGCGATATATGAGGTATGAAGTTCCGTCTTCATCTAATATTGATGAGGGATATCTCATAACAACAATACTTTTTGGTAGTGCAAACGTCATAAATTATCCCCACTTTAAATAATAAAATAAACTTTTTTACATTAAATCTGAATACGAAAACAATATCCAACATTAACAAACAGTGCTAACTTTAGTGAAATTAAGTATTAAAATCTCCTTTTTAGTGTCCTTTTACCAAAAAAGCAAAAACAATAAAGTGCAAAAGTCAAAACATTATCTCCATTTTAAATAATAAAATAAACTTACTTACTGCAAATCAGAACACTAAAATTATACACGAGATTAAACAGTGCTAACTTTAGTTAAGTAAAGTGTTAAAATCTCCAGTTTTAGTGTTTATTACCAATAAAACAAAAACAATACACTTCTTGATAAGTACAGTACCTATACGAACTACCTATCCGAAACTTGTGACATTGAAGCTCAACCAGTGGCTTTGAAATAAAGTTTTAAATTTTATTTAACAAAAAAATATAAAAACTAAAAACTTAATTTTCGCAATGGACGTCCAGTCATTTATCGCCAATGCAGAAAGGGCAGTAATCGAAATTAACAAAGGTACTTTTTGACCCTAGTAATAAATTCAACAAGGACCAAATTGCAAAAATAACTCCGATATCATGCGACATCTTATCCGCGATTGGCAGCCTTTCGGCAGCGCCAGCGGTAGCTGCTTTTTATTATCTATATAAATGATATACCGACATGTTCTCACAACGCTCCAATTTTACTATTTGCCAACGATATGAAGATATACCTTCCTATAAGCTCCCAGGACTGATATGTGCGTTTTCAAGAAGATCTTGACCGACTAAAGGATTACTGTCTCAGAAATATGCTTTTAATCAATATTTGTAAATGTTGCAAAGTCACATTCACACGTAACCGTGTGAAAATACTGCACGAATACACCATTTCTGGATCGCTGTTAACAAATAAAGATTATATACGTGACCTCGGGGTTATTTTGGACTCCAAAAATACCTTTGATAAACACGTTGATAACATTGTCACTAAAGCAACAAAGAGTCTAGGCTTTGTAATGAGAATAAGAAAATTTTTCAAAAACACTAAGACTTATCTGATTCTCTACAATTCACATGTTCGTCCTCACCTGGAATACTGTTCACAGGTTTGGAACCCGCGCTATATTGTTTATGTCAACAGGTTAGAAAGAGTTCAGGAGCGATTTCTCAAATTCCTCAATTTTAAATCATTCAACATAATATACAATTCTTATGACGAAATCGAGAAATATTTTCGAATCACAAAACTGTTCAACGGGAGGCTTGTCGCTGATCAGATGCTCCTGTACAAAATTATTAACTCAAAAGTTGACTGCCCGGAGCTGCTAAATAAAATAAATTTCCACGCGCCGACTCGATATAGCAGACAAAATACCCTTTTCTACATTGATAGATACAACACCAATTCCAACCAAAATGAATTAAGATGAAGTCATAGTAAATAATGCAAAATCATATGTTTTTGTTTTGAAAATTTGATTGCTTAAAAGTATTATAGATGCTTCAATTAAATACTGCGTGTAGAACATACCTTGGCCCTTAAAAATATCGGTCATTTTTTTTATAAGTCTTTTAATAAGCCTATAAAAAAATAAAGTATAAGGTCTAAAAAACACACTTACAAGTCCAAACTCTCCTATTTATAAATCCCTTTTCGGATATGGTTTTATTGTGTAATGTGGCAAATTCAGTTTATTTTATAATAATCGCAAAAAAAGTTGATATTTACACCCAATCTTCCCAAAATAAAATAAAATATGCATTTTCGCGTTGATATTTTACAATACGGCCGCTAGTCGACGAATTCGGTTATTCAAAGTGACCCCTATGGCGTCCACCGAAGAACTACTGTCCACGGCACAGTAGTGAACTAGTGGATCGCGTTATTGTTGTGTATTATGTTTATCACTTGTTGAATATAGATCTGTATTATTATTTTTTTAAATTGCTGCTTATTTCTGTTTTTATTTTTTTGTTTTTCTTAAAGGTTCTAGTTTACATTCAGTTACTTTTATGTTTCTAAATACCTATCTGTGAACATTAATAATTGGTCTGTTTTTTGACATCCTCTTATGTATATTTTGTTAATTTTTTTATGAATACCGCACAAGAGTCCCAACTGCTCCCGTTTGAAGCCAGTGACACTATGGCATCCCCAATTGGGCATGTTGTGAGGCTGAAGGTAGTGAGGAGGGGAAGGAGATATGGAAGAGGAAGGTGGAGAAGTACATGGCTATTCAGATCTAGTCACCAAACACGGCTAATGCCATTTCAAGCAATGTTTCAATTCTGAATGGTGGTCTTACACCAGGGCGATACTGAGAGTATCTTCTACTCTGGAACGTGCCGCAAATACACTATATATTTTTTTAAATAACACAAATTAATCAAATAAAATTTATTTCCCACGTCGGGATTCGATCCCGCGACCTTCGGTGTGCGAGTCAAGAGCCTTGCCGCTGGACAACGCCGGTCGTTACTAAGACTGTTTATGTTTAGTTATCTAGGGTTAAATAAATAAATAAATATTGTGTAGGGAGCTGGTCCGTGATTTTCTCGACCACCAATAGGCTTACCTATAATATAAAAATGAATCGCTGAATGTGTTCCTAAGCGCATAACTTTCGAATGACTGCTCCAAATTGGTTAATTTTTTTTTGTGTGTTCGTTATTGTCAGGACAAGGTTTTTATAAAATTTCAGGTGAGCTCTGGCATTATGAAATTTGCTATTGGTGGTACGCAAGGAAGCGGCTATTGCTATGGAAAGCGGGAGGGAAGGAGAGATGGGGGAGGGGAACCAGGGAGGGGGAGGAGAACCGGGAGGGGGGAGGGGGACCTGAGAGGGGGGAGGGGGACTCGTGAGGGGGGTTCGCGGGATGGGGGAAGGGGGGGGGAGTGGAGTCGGGAGAGGGAAGGTGGAGGTGACGGAGTGTGAACGCGAGAGGGAAAGAGGACGCAGGAGAAGAAGGGGAGGCGGAAGAGGAACGGTACGAATGGGAAAGGACACTCAGGGAGAAACAATTTCTTTATTAAATGGCATAGCAACGCATGCCGGGACCAGCTAGTTATATATATATTATATTTTTATTTATTTTTTAAATCGTTTATTTTTCCCAATTTTACATTTTATAGTTACATATTTTGGAAATTATAAAAATAATGGGAACCCACTAAGGCGCAGACTGTGCGTGGGTAACGTAGTTGAATATATTTTATTTTAGTAATATATTTATTAATATGTATCTACTGAAACACGGAATTTAATAGTCAATACAACATGCCCCAATATTGGTGGGAGGACGAGAAAAGATTATATTTTTTATATAGTAATTATCAATTTTATTTTAATTCTACTTAAGGGAAACGACGAAAATAACTTTATTTTATCAAAAACATGTTTTTTTGTATTCATATAATAAAATGATTGGGAACAAAGATTAATCGAAAGTTGTTATTAATGTCACACCAACCTTGAACTTCCCGATTCACAATACTGTCTATTCAATCATGGCCAGGCTGGCTATACAGACTATAGAAAAATATTTTATCTTACATAAAACTGTATCTTAATAAAAATACCCCTTATACGAGTAAAAAGGGTTGTAGGTGCACTCATACGAAATAATTGAGATTGTACATGATGTACGTTCACAAAGGAAATGGGCACAAAAAGATTCACTGTTCTAGATATTTTCTAAATCAGTATCAACTATTTCATAATGATCTTCATAAACGATTGACTCGTAATCACGATCTTCATTATAATTCATTTCTAAATTAATAGCTGGCTCTTTAACTCCCGGTGTGCTTTTTTTGCTGTCATAGCGTCTAACAATCATTTTAGAGGTGGCAACCAATGCCAAGGCTAGCGAAAACAAACCGATAACCAAACAAACAATCAAAGTAACAATATTAGTTTTTTTGTCAACGCTTCGTTCGATGCACGAATCCTCATTGATGATATCTCGCGAGCGTTGTTTGTACTCTTCCAATTTTTCTGGTGGCGGAAACAGGCCTTTGGAGCTGTCTGGGTCTGAGAAGTTGCAGGATGCGTTCTGCACCGGGAAGAAAACATAAAACTCGTTCGATGTCAGTATGAAGATGTTTGACTGATTGTCGATTGCCATGTCAATGACGTCTGCATAGGTGACAGATCTTTCCGTAATGTTCCGGACGTCTTCTGGACTATGAAAGTAAAAGCCTCCGGGGTAGCTGCGGAACACCTTATTGTTGCGATAGTCGACGACGTATGATGGTTTGGGGCTGTCTGTCTGAAAACAAAAAAAAAATAAAAATAAATAAATAAATAAATAAAATAAATAAAATAAATAAAATAAATAAAATAAATAAAATAAATAAAATAAATAAAATAAATAAAATAAATAAAATAAATAAAATAAATAAAATAAATAAAATAAATAAAATAAATAAAATAAATAAAATAAATAAAATAAATAAAATAAATAAAATAAATAAAATAAATAAAATAAATAAAATAAATAAAATAAATAAAATAAATAAAATAAATAAAATAAATAAAATAAATAAAATAAATAAAATAAATAAAATAAATAAAATAAATAAAATAAATAAAATAAATAAAATAAATAAAATAAATAAAATAAATAAAATAAATAAAATAAATAAAATAAATAAAATAAATAAAATAAATAAAATAAATAAAATAAATAAAATAAATAAAATAAATAAAATAAATAAAATAAATAAAATAAATAAAATAGATAAAATAAATAAAATAAATAAAAAAAATAAAATAAATAAAATAAAATAAATAAATAAAATAAATAAAATAAATAAAATAAATAAAATAAATAAAATAAATAAAATAAATAAAATAAATAAAATAAATAAAATAAATAAAATAAATAAAATAAATAAAATAAATAAAATAAATAAAATAAATAAAATAAATAAAATAAATAAAATAAATAAAATAAATAAAATAAATAAAATAAATAAAATAAATAAAATAAATAAAATAAATAAAATAAATAAAATAAATAAAATAAATAAAATAAATAAAATAAATAAAATAAATAAAATAAATAAAATAAATAAAATAATAAAAATAAATAAAATAAATAAAATAAATAAAATAAATAAAATAAATAAAATAAATAAAATAAATAAAATAAATAAAATAAATAAAATAAATAAAATAAATAAAATAAATAAAATAAATAAAATCAATAAAATCAATAAAATAAATAAAATAAATAAAGTTTTCGTTCTTTATATAACTTACCTTAAACCAGTTAGCAGTGTACGACTGGGCGTTCTTGAAGTGATAGTAGGTCTTCACATAGTAGACGCCGCAGTTGGCATCCACAGCAATGTGGTACCTAGTCAGCAGCTTCGGGGGACAATCTATCAAAAACCTCCCATCAATGATCTGTTGGACCTCGTCACTCTCCAGGACTATGTTGACGGTGTCATTCAGAATGGTCACCTGCTTGAATACCCTCGACTGGAAGAGATAACACACCACATCAACAATGACTAACTTACGTCCATTATCTACTGGAGCGCTTTTTCCCACCATATGGCACCATTTAAAATACCTCGGATTGATTTGCTGCCAGTTTTAGACAAGTTACTAGATGATTTTTTGTATTATTTTCAAATACCTACGCCCGTGATATAAATTTGACGTTTTATAGAAGCTAAAAAAACTACTTCTATTTATTTACAATATATGACAGTGTCCTTTAGTTTCTTACGAACTATTCGTCTTTCCAAAATCGTAAGATGCAAAAATGTTTAAAGCGGTCAACGCCAAAATGCCTCCGTGTAAAATGCCACTTTTTATCGTGTTTTAGTGAATTTTTCTAACACATTTGTATTCCAATATAATAATGATTGAATTAATAAAGCATTCAAAGTGTTTCAACATGTTTCAAACTTAAAAATTCAGTGAATATTTGAAATACAAAATTTTTGGAGTTATGTTCGCGTTTTTAGTTGCCGATTAGACATTGTATGACAATGCATTATTTTCAATTATTAAAGCAAAGTCGAGAATTAATTCTATTTATTTTATTTTTATTATTTTTGTAAAACAGAATAATTCCAATTACAGTTCAATTTAGTTACCCTATCAGCATTTAGGCAAGTGACTTTTCAATGATATTTTTAAGGCAAATAAAGAACAGTCACTTACAATACTTACATCCTAATGGTTTGTAAGTTCATTTAACAGCACCACTCCCCTCGTCATGCTATGCTTTGCCAAGACGTCTGTTCTGCAGTTCGGTATTAAATAAATCATGATGTCGATTTCGGCTGTAGTGGTCTGGTACATATAAATCATAGCATCCCAAGAGAAATGGGCTATCGATGAAATTGTTCCTAATTTTGAAAGACAGAATAGTAAGACTTGCATTCCGCCTAGATTCTAGACTCACAGAATCAGTTTCCTCAAGTAGGTCAATATGGTGCATGAACCTTGGATAGGTTCCGAGTTTGAGGGAGAGTGGTGAGAGGGGGGGATGGAGGGCGGGAGGTGGAGGAGGCGGAGTGCGAACCCCCCTTTCACCAAGCGAGCGAAGCTGCGGGAAAAAGCTAGTATCTTTATAAATGCTTCAAAACCTGATATTAAGCATTGAATTATGTTGAAAATTTCTTTGACAGTTAACGGCTATCAAAGTAAATGTAAGGTTAATGTATCTGTGAGGTGCTGCAGTTATTTTTTATGAGTACCTACGTTAAATATTCCATTTTAGTCCACTAAAGTGTTGTCATTTCTCGTGCAAAATTTGTGTCAAAAGTTTTTGCGAAGGAAATATTAAACACTTCACAACTTATAAAAACTCAGTTTTCTTATATATAAGTAAAACAAAACAATCAATGAAAAAATAGTTTTGTCCGTACAAAAATTCAATTATACCCAGAAAGACGTACGAAAATACGATATTGTATCGGCGATTCAATCCAATATTATCTTTGTACTGACTCCCAGATTCCAACCCATCCTTCCGATAATATTCCTATCCAGATCTTCCTCCCCACCCTTTCATTTAAAATAATGTCCCACTCAGCCCCCCTAAAGATTATTAAGGCCCTGAGGGAAATTATTTTACTTAGGGCCTCATGTGTGGAGTTAATTAAAAAAAAAACAGATTTCATATCAGGGCAAATTTGGAAGTCTTATGAGTATCTTCTATCTTCTTCTACATCAAAATATGTTTGTTTTTTGGGTTTGCTAATGCTACGCATTGTTAAACCATTCAACCGATTGCGATGAAACTTTGAGGATTTGATGTGTGCATGCCCGCGATGGTTTCTATATACAATAGTGAGTTTTGGCATCATGAAATTATGCATTGCTAACCGATCATCCGATTGCGATGAAACGTTGGGGATTTGATGTATTCGCTGGAGACGGCGGGGTGGAGAGGAGCCCGGGAGGGGGGAGGGGAACCTGGTAAGCCCGCGCTCGAGGGGAGTGGGGAGAGGGAATGAATGAATGATTGAATGAATGTATGAACGTATGAATGAATGAATGAATGATTGAATGATTTAATGATTGATTGAAAGAATGAATGAATGAATGAATGATTGAATGAATGTATGAACGAATGAATGAATGAATGAATGATTGAATGATTTAATGATTGATTGAAAGAATGAATGAAGGAATGATCGAATGAATGATTGAATTAATTATTGAATTAGTGATTGATTGAATGATTGACTGAATGAATGAATTAATTATTTAACGAATGAATGAATGAATAAATGAATGAGTGAATGAATGAACGATTGAATGAATTAATGAATGAATGTCTAAATGAATGAAAGAAGAATGAATGAATGTCTGAATGAATGAATGAATTATTTTTTTTATTTAGTTGCATATAAACGCATGCCGGGAAGTCGATATTGTATGTAAATGCCTATGTCAGAATTTGGTAAATTGAATTATAAAATCCTAAATAATCATATAAATGGAGCGACCCATCGACGCGCGACGTGATATTTTGCACAGAGATAATTGGAGGACTGGGAAATGACATAGGCTACTTTTTATCCCGGAAAATTCTTTCCACTAATACCATACGAGCAAAGCCGCGGGAAAAAGCTATCCCGAATAAAATTGAAAAAACAAATAAATAAATAAATGATTTTGTCTTACTGATAAGTTGTCTTTAATAGTATACAAGGTTATGTATTCATCGCCCTGATTGTACTTGTATACGCCGTTGCTTGTGCTCATCCAAATAGTTCCATTGCGATGGTACGCAGATTCCATTATTATATCCGACGACCTCCATAGTCCAGTGGCTAAGACTCTTGACTCACATTCCGGAGGTCGCGGGTTCGAACCCGGCATGCGCAAATAAATTTTATTTGATTAATTTGTGTTATTTCACAATTAATTCATTTAAAATAATATATGGTATATTTGCGGCATGTTCCAGAGTGGAAGATACTATTAGTATCGCCCTGGTGTAAGACCACCATTCAGAATTGAAACGTTGCTTGAAAATGGCTTTAGCCGTGTTTAGTGACCAGATCTGAATAGCCAGGTACTTCCCAACCTTCCTCTTCCCCACCTCCTTCCCCTCCCCACTACCTTCAGCCTCACAACATACCCCAATTGGGGATGCCATAGTCTCACTGGCTCCAGACGGGAGCAGTTGAGATTCTTGTGTGGTAATCACTGTAAAAAAAAAAAAAAAAATATCCTCTTCCACTTCTAAAAAATTAAGCATATTAAAATTGTTCATATTCACTTGCAAAATATTAAAACCCTTTCCGAAATTGGCTTATTTAGTGCCATAAATGCCAAGTCATACCCAAGCAGTTGAAAGAGCTGTAAAGACTGTTACTGAAGTCTGGAATATTTTATGTTCAAAGTCTGCAAGCTGAAATTTGACTGTAACAAGCATTTTGCTGCTATTTGAGTAAGAATGTTAGAATTTAATTTCAATGTATTTTTCATTAATAAATTAATATGTACATATATATTATGCCCTACCTTTTGGTGTTTTAATGAAAAAAAATTGTATTTAAGACCCATCAAACCCACTATCGAGCTTTAAAAAAAAATTATTAATTGAAATATTTAAGTTACAATTTTATGACATAACATAACATCAATATTTCAACCGCTATCCTAATAAAGCAGCTGCTTGTGTTTAGGAGAGGACAACAAAATATTTGTACATCTTGTTAAATTAAAAATATTATTAGGTCCTTACATATGAAATTGGCATTTTGCCGTATTGGCAACTTTGATCTCAAATATTTTCTCTTTGGTTAGGAATTCCAAATTCAAATTTATACAGCTATTTACTCATGTATTTGTATTTCGAAAATTATAATTCATTTGTTTTGACCTTAATAGATTTTTTTCTTTGCGTCACTTAGTTTACAAAATGGATAACTTGAAATATGGCGTTATTTACGAGTAAGAGTTCCACCGTGGCACCAGTGCTGCAGAAACGGCTCGAAGGATTAATGATATGTATGGCGACGGTGCCGCAAAAGAAAACACAGTTGTGTTTTCTTTTTTTTTTATATTCATTTTCTTTGTTATTTTTTTGAGTCGTTCACTACAGGTTTCTTAAATCTGACCAGACGATTATAACAGATGTCTATTGTCAGCAACCGCAAACATGATGGAAAAGCTAGCTGCTAAACAACCGAGGCTGGTTAATCGCTCTAGGCCACTGCTGCTTCATGACAACGCTAGACCACACACTGCACAACAGACGGCTACCAAATTAAAGGAGCTTCAATTGGACATCCATCGTACTCTGCGGACGTTGCCCCAACAGATTACCATTTTTTTCGAAATTTGGATAACTTCTTGCAAGGGGAAAAATTCAACTCCGATGGGGCAGTTAAAACCGCCTTCAAAGCCTGCCGCCAAGCCGCAAAGCTTACCGCCTTCCGGTATTCTTCCAATCACAGTCCTTCCGAAACATGAAATCACAAGCACCATCCTACAAATTACGCAACAATCAACTCACACTAACATCAAGCCACTTTACAATCAAGACATCCACACTCACAATACTCGAAATAGCAATAAAATCCGCATACCTCAAACACACACTACAAAATATGGGATAAAATCTCTGAACTATGTTGCCTATACACTATATAATTCGCTACCAGATATGTACAAGGGAATTCAGCAAAATAAAAAAAATCAGAGTAATGCTTTAAAAGAATATTTTTTAAGTATGTATAAGGATGAAACTTTGTAATTTTCTTGTCATGTTCAATTGTCTTGTTTCTTTTCTCTTCTTTTCTTTTCCGTTAAGTTGTAATCATCCATATCTGTATAACCTTGTTCCCTTTTTCTTTAATTGTTTTCCATTGCTGTTTATTCTACTCAACCTGTCTTTAATTTTTCTTCTATATTGTATGTGAATCTTATATTTTAATATCCAAATTCCTATATAAAATTTTAACTATTTCCTCCCACCCATGATTTGTATGTTCCTCCTGTCCTAAAATGAGTTCTGTAACTCATCGGGATTGCTATAGCAAGAAATAAAAACAATAAAAAAAAAAAAAAAAAAAGATTTTATTTTTTTCCCGTCCGAATAGTGTTTTTTAGTAAAGGGATCGATGAACTACCTATGGGATGGCAAAAGTGCATAGATAGCAATGGTACATACTTTGATTAAATAAATATATTTTATTAAAAAAAAATCGACTTTATGTTCCTCCCATACAAAACGCCAATTTCATATGTAAGGACTTAATATTACAAAACTGTTAGTAATTTTATAAAGTACATAATAAAAATATAGGTTATTTAATAAATTATACTAAGGATTATAAAGTAAAAACATAAATCTAAACAATAAGTGAAGTTATGAAGTGGTACAAGATTATTTAATTTTTTTTTTTAATATTTGTCGTAGTTTTCTTCCGATCGTATATATAGGGGTAATTTATTAAATAATTTTATACCCTTGAATATATAGTGATGCTGTTCTGTTGTGGTTTGTACCAGAAATACGGTTAGTCCTCCAACAGATATAATTCTTTTGCTAATATTTAATTGTGGTAATTTTTATTAAAGAAATCTTTGTGTAATTGTAGCAGTGCAATTTTGTCATAAATTTTTGTAAGTGGGGAACCGGAAAATCTTTGAAAACATTTATTGTTGGTTAGTAATAGGTCTCCAGTGGAAATAGGGATGATTTATATGCACCCCCCCCCCAAGCTACGACTCCATATTGTAGTATAGTGCGCAAGTGCATTATAAATATCTTTTAGTATTTTTAATGATACAGTATTTCTAAGTCTAAAAAATATATAGATCAGTCTCTCATTCTGTCTACCGTGGAATTTATTTGACTTTTCCCTTTGATGTTATTATCGATAATTATTCCAAGATTATATTTTGTTTTTTCTTCCTACTAATGTGTGTACAGTTTGAGTTTCAAGAATTTCCTTCAATAGTTATCGCTGTATCATCCGCGTAAGATATAATGTTTTCAATGATTGGTAGTTCAAAAAGTTCATTTACATTCAATATGAATAGTAAAGGTTCTAAAACAGTTCCTTGCGGAATGCCAAAATCTGTATTTTCTATTTCACTTAGTTCGTTTTCTTTTACCTTTTGAGTTCTTTGATAGAACTTTTTAACTATGATTTAGCTTTACGAGTTATTCCTATATTATTTAGTTTATTTAGATTTAACGACTGTGGGTTTTTCTCAATTACGTGAAATTTAAATGTCAATCCGGATGTTAAAAATGATATCCAAACGATAAAATTATTTTAATAAAATCCAATACAGTCGTAATAAGATAGAGTGTGCTGAAGTAGACTTTTTCGTCGATAATTTAAACAATTTCAAAAATGAATAATAAAATAAGAACAATAAATAACAAAACGAATAACAACAATTGCTTGAATAAGTATAATATTATGTTTCCCTTGTCTCGCATTGTGTCTCTTGTTTATCTTGTGTACCTTGTGCCTCTTGTGTCTCTTGTGTCTCTTGTAGGTTTTGTGATTTTGTGTATCTTGTGTCTCTTGCGTCTCTTGTGTCTCTTGTGTCTCTTGGGTCTCTTGTGTCTCTTGTGTCTTTTGTGTCTTTGTGTTTCTTGTGTCTCTTGTGCCTCTTGTGTCTCTTGTGTCTCTTGTGTCTCTTGTGTTTCTTGTGTCTCTTGTGTCTCTTGTGTCTCTTGTGTCTCTTGTGTCTCTTGTGTCTCTTGTGTCTCTTGTGTCTCTTGTGTCTCTTGTGTCTCTTGTGTCTCTTGTGTCTCTTGTGTACCTTGTGTATCTTGTGTGTATCTTGTATCTCTTGTGACTCTTGCATATCTTGGGTCTCTCTTGTATCTCTTTGTTTTATTTGTAATTTGAGTGAGTTTTTATAATTTTGCAATTTTATGTACGTATTACGTATTATTCTTTTCTGAATAGGTTTTTGTAATTTTATGTGCCTACTTATAACAACAAAATTAGTCAGAACTTATTATAAATAAATATTTTTAAAAAATAGCAAATAACGTGACGATATCAGAAATGGAAAAAAATGGTATTACCTTCCAAAGTTTTTGTTGAATTATCTTCTGTGAATACAAACACATCTGTTCTGCATAAGCACAACACTTCGTTATTTTAATTATTTTTCTTTGACCTTTTAAAATTGTCAATCAACAAGTTATGAAGCACCTAGGTCTGGAAAAATTGTTCAAGAATTAATTAAAAGAAACGTCTGCGCAGCCTCTTTCATAGCAAAATGACAACCCAAAAAGAATTTTTTTTTTTCACAGGAGAACAAATTTCTCCCAGCTCACGTAGATCTTGTAGCACCTGTAGCACCTGTAACACCTGTAGCATCCTTACTATCGTAGTTAGAAATATATTCTAAACGGTTTTAAAGGGGGCGAAACACCAGGCTTTATATTCAAATCTAAAAAATAACCACAAAAAAAAGAAAAGTGTAACCAAACTTTGAATCACAATTTGAAAAAAAATTAAACTTTGGGAATTTTGTATTCATTACTAGCTGACCCAACAAACGTTGTTCTGCCATATAAATTATTTTTAATTAATATTTTGGTTATTAAACAAAAAATAACGAATGTGTTGTAAGTGTGTGGGGATGGGGTCCATGACAGAAAGAGGAAAGGAGCGCTGTAGACGATTACCGCCGATAAAAACAAAAAAAACATCAACTAAAGTAGGAAAATGAAATAAGTAAAATCAATATGAATTTCGAAGAGCAATTGAGTGTAAACTTCTTCCAAATGTCAATTAGAAGTCAGTAAAACAGCAATATCTTTTTCAAACATAGCAAACATTATACCTTTTCAAAAACTATATTAATAAAGCAACTTTTTTTAATGTAGCAAATATTATACCTTTTCAAAAACTAAATTAAGAAAGCAACTTCGTTAAACATACATGATGCTACTTACAAGCTACGCTATCTTCTACACGGCGTTACGCGACGGCAGTCGGTTTCAAATCTGTTGCACGATACCGACGGTGCTGATCGCACGCGACGCGTCGGATCATTTGTGTCTGCTACTCAGGGCCGTATTTACACTTTTCATCAGTATAAGCCACTTCATTTGCGCCGCCCCTTCCTCCTTCTTAGAAGTTGCCACCTACCATTCACTTATTTACACTTTTCATCAGTATAAGCCACTTCATTTGCGCCGCCCCTTCCTCCTTCTTAGAAGTTGCCACCTACCATTTACTTGTAGGCTTTTATTGGGTGGCGCACAATTTTAAAAATAAATATTCAAATATACGCTAAGTAAGTATTCAAAAATGAAATAAAGAATGAATTATTCGTAAAATAAAAGTGTAACATGAAACAAGAATTACAATGTTTAACGGGATTTTTTATTTGACAAAATCATTTGTATTAGCTTCAAGGTTGCTTCTTTGCATAGAATATCCGAAAAGTAAAGTTTTTCTTGCGATAATGAAGACCTTCGTTATTTCTTCACTTGCTTTAAACAGGAAAAACTCCTTTCTCCAGAATAATTTGTGGTCGGAGTGCAAAATGCAACGCGGAGAGCTGTATCCAAGTTTGGGTAAACGTTGCACAGAGATGGTTTCCTCAAAAACTTTCCTTAGAAAGATTCAGTAATGATGTAGATTAAGGTTTCTCTACCGTCCTTTTAGAGGAAACGTGACCTTGAAAGTGTAAACATTCCGTAACTAAATCGTATTCTAAATCATTGCACAAGAGACTGAGCTTTTTCTGAGACTCTTTGTGTTGAAAGTTCACCCATTTTCTTAAAAAATATTTTTTTTCTTTGAAGTTTTATGCCTTAGGTATGCCTTCTCTCTAATTCAGATCTCAGTCAGGAAGTTGTTTCAATACCCTCATTTGATGTTTCGTCTATAAAGTTTTTTCTTTAAGGGTCATCTTACTCTGAATGTAGCCCTGTTATTGCTAAAGTGCACTCATTTCAGTTGCACTTTCTTCGGAATAATCAGTTTTCTTACACTGGTATAATAAACTCGAGAAGAGATCCATAAAAATCAGATACCGTCAGTACATCAACAGATGAGCTCTGAATCTGAGCACTCACTTTATTCAGTCTTTCCAAAATACGATTAGTAACCAAATAAAGGTAGTCCACTGCACAAGCATTTTTTGTGAAATATTCGCACCATAATCGCACAACGCAATCCGCGGTTCCATTCGGGATCAGTGGGCGTCTAAAAGTTCTTTTAAGTGGGAAATAGGCGTAGACGCTTCAAAAAAATTTTTGAAGCGTCTACGCCTATCTTTTGAACGTTTTTTGAAGGCAAAAAACGTTCAAAAGAATGTTAAAAAATCATAAGTAGTAAATTTTCACATATCCCAAAAATATTAATTTTCGTTTTTTTTTGTAAGAAGTGAGGTTCAAATAGAAGAAAAACTTATAAAAAACAAATTTTTTTTGAAAAATTAATCAGCGGAACTTTAAAATCTACTCCTCTCTCTTCTCTCCCTGTACTTATAAATATTGCTGACCTAGATATCCCCTTCTGACCCCACACCATACGAAAGAAGAACTGTGTAGAGACTGCGCGTTTGGTGTGACTCCCGATGCCTGTGCAATTGCGCACGGATGCCAATAGCGTCTTGAAGGAATCTGAAGGAATCGATCGAAGGAATCGATGGCGCCAGTTCCTCGGAGTATCTCCCATTGGAATGCCTGTAAAAAAAGAACAGCGTTCCCACCAGACCTGACGTCTGTGTTCCAAAGATTGCAATCCAATTGTAGCTAAGGAATAGATCACCCGTGGCTATTAAAGGAAGTGGTAGACTTGAAAAAAAATAGCCGTGATTGTAATTAGTTAAATATTTATTTTTTTCTGAAACGTATTTTTTTTTAATTTAAGTCGGAAGGACATAAGTTGTAAATGGACTTGCCTACAATTTCACCTTTGGAGGGTTTATCGTAAGTCTCACTTATGAGAAGATAAGTTGTAAATGGAATTGCTTACAATTTTACGTTCGTTGAAGATATCATAAGTCTCACTTAAGTTTCCATCGGGAAGAGATAAGATGTAAATGGGATTGTCAACAATTTCACCTTTGGTGAGGTTATCATATGTCTCACCTAAGCTTTCTTGGGGAGGAGATAAGTTGTAAATGGAATTGCTTACACTTTCACCATTGGTGACGTCATCATAAGTCTCACTTACGCTGCCTTCGGGAAGAGATAAGTTGTAAATGGAACTGCCCACAATTTCACCTTTGGTGAGGTTATCATAAGTCTCACTTATGTTTACATCGGGAGAAGATTCATTGTTAATGGAATTGCTTGCGATTTCACCATTGGCGACGTTATCACATAAGTTGTAAGTGGGATTGCTTTTCACTTCTCCCTTGGTGCAGTTATCATAAGTCTCATGTATACTTGCGCTCACGGAAATATCAGGTGATAACCTTTTGGTATTATCGGGGGAAGATACGTCGTAAAAGGAATTGCTTTTAATCGTACCTTTAATTAGTTTACCACAAGTCTCGCTTATAAGTCCATCGGAAGAAGTTGAGTTGTAAATTGAATTGTTTATAATTGCAACTTTAATGGTGTTATCGTTAGTGCTACTTATGCTTTCATCAGGATAAGATAAGTTGTAAATGGAATTATTTTCATTAATGTATTTATTGGGTTTCTCATTTTCCGTAGCGTTTTCTTCGATAGATCGTTTGTTAGCAGAATAATTAGAAATATTGTTTTCACGTACAAAATCACCACCTATGATATCGGGATGATGAACAGCAGCACCATTGTAAATCGTGCTATTTTCGTGATCGTCCAAACTTTTGATAGTGCCTTCATAAAAGGTTGGACTGTTGACATTGCTGTCCGAATAAAGTTGATCGTATTGGAGACTTTCAAACACCAAAGCGTTGTAGACAGAATTATCACTGTAGACAATATTAGCAACATCAGCATTTGTTCCGAGATTGCCTGCTCGGAAATGGTCTGTTTCATACAGTAAAATATTGTTATGCTTATTTTTGTAAACAGCGTACAGTTTCAGCGATGATGCAAGAAAAATTACACAGACCACCAATATTGTAATTGAGTAAATAATTGTTATTGCTTCATTCTTCTGATCTTTCTTTGTTTCCTGTTTTTGGAATTTATTAAAATCATAAATATTGCGACTATAGTCACTCGTTGTAGTTTCTATCTCGAAGTGAAATAATTCGGGATAGTTTTCAAATCTGTCGATATTGTTCTGACACTCGCTGTTTGTAATGATGTATATAGGGTCTTCGGGTTCACTTTGGAGCGTTATTGCTGATTGAGAGTCCGCTGTGGAGTGAAGTGTTTCGTTGACAATGCACGAAATACTTGAAGGAGTTATTGCAAAAATGTTGAAATCAACCTCGTTCAACATATTAATCACAAATATATTTCCCAATGCATCTATTCCCATGGCTATCAATTTTATACTTTGATATAAGATGGTGTTAGGCGCGTAAGGAAGGTTGTTTTCGCGGTAATATAAACATTTTTCAGTAATTGTGTAAGTAGTCCGTTTTTTGTAGTCGACAACCAGTTTTCGAGATATTGAAGGAGGACCGGGGCCAAATACCTGAAAAAAGGAAATAACTAATAAAATTAAGGAAATAACTAATAATCTGATAAGTTTTAAGATTTTTCACGGCCAAAAGCATTTTCGTTATTTGTTTTTGTGATGTTATGCCGTGTTGCGCTACCTCCTTCTTTAGCCAACGTTTCGGACATCGTTGCAGTGTCCAGCAACAGGGCAGATCCGGCAGATCTCATCTACATGATTTGCCCTGATGATGGACACTGCAACGATGTCCGAAACGTTGGCTAAAGAAGGAGGTAGCGCAACACGGCATAACACCCCAAAAACAAATAACGAAAAAACTAATAAACTGTTTATATTGCTGTTACAAGACGGAGAGCCAATGAAAATACACTATATTTCTATGTCTCTCTTACACTGCGTGACACCGAATATCGTCATTTCATTTTTACCGCCGCCCCGGGAACCATTTATTGGATAACTAACACCCAGTGGCATAGCGTAAAGAATTGTGCTCTTGAGGGGGTGACACTCGGTCGGGTGACAACCCTCCATTGGGTGGCACCCGGGGCGGGTAGCTCCTCCAAGCTACGCCACTGCTAAAGTGCTAACTCCTCTGCCATAGGTCACACCAAGTGGTTCGCTACGTTTGCAGTTTGCACGTCTTAGCCCGGGTTCATCGGGTGAGATTTGTCTGGGTCTTGGAGCGGATACGTCTGCCCACCAGCTGCACGGCAGTCCCGTCGGCGGCATGTATCTTTTCTCGGGAGATTTTTTCAATGTAGATGAGTGTTTCAGGCTAATACTTATTGCTTATAATAATTGTTACCTTTTGTGCTATGCATAAAAATCTTGTCTTAAACATTAGTTTACCATTTAAAAGTAATAATGAATTTAAAATTTATTTAAAAAAAAAAATTAATTTTAAAAATTGCTTTTTTCCGTTTCCTTAAAATTCTAATTTTAAGAACTTTCAAATCTCAAAAACTATTAAATTTAAAAGTAAAACCGAATTTGAAAAAGTATAAAAAAAAAAATTATTATCAAAATTTTATTTTTTATTTTTATCAAGTTTAATTTGTAGAATAACGTTTTAATTTTTATTTCTTTTGCATTTTTCAGATTTTATGTCCGGGTTAAATCTTTCCCGCAGGAAAAAATTAACCCTTTCACACACTTTTCCACAAATGATCATCTAGTCAATCCACGGTATGCAATTGCACTATATAAGTATAATAAATAAAAAATAATACAAGAACAACATGTAAACCTACTAGAGACCAAATGGGAAAATAATTCACCGACTCCAGATATTTTCATGTCAGAGGGTTCGGCTCTGTGGAATTCCTAATTGAACCTATAAATCCTACTGATCCCTCAATATAAATATTTAAAAAATCTTTTGTAATCCTACATGTATTTAAAATAACTGATTTTTGCATTCTTAAATATTAATTCTTTGATAAATCTAATAAGCATACATTTTGAATGAGAAAGCTAGGTATAATGCCAGTTGCCGAAATAACAAATGGTATCTAATATAGTTTACAGTCTGAGAATATCAAATTCGTTTAATCTCATTTTCTAAATCTGTATAATTTCCTATTTTTTCCGAAATTTTTTTTTGAATATTATAGGAATAGGCCACTTGCATCACATTTTTTTTAATTTTTTTTCCGGTTTAGGCAAATATTCTAAGACGTTCTGTATTTTTTTTTTTTTTTTAATCGTATTTTTGAAACCCTGGGGATTTTTTGAAAATTTCAAACCGAAAAATCAGACCATTTTTTATAAACCGGAAAAACGAGACATAATTTTATAGGTGTGAAAAAACGATAATTACATAGCCGAAAATCATTTTAAAAAAAAGAATGTTTTCCATACGAATGGCACAGGAGAATAACGAGGCATACCAAAAATATTACATCTCATAAATATTTTTTTCCTTGATCCATCTTATTGATCATAAATCATTATAATGTACAGCGTCTATATTACTAAATTCAATGTAATATACTTGAACTTGTAAATTGTAATAATAATAAGAATATTATAAAATTTTATTTTGTTAAAATCAGCACCATAATCATTATACCTCTAAAACATGTACCGACATCATCTTCACGTTCTGAAGAGAACCCCGTACCCATTAATTGTACGGGGTTCTCTTCAGAACATCTGTCAAAAAATCAAACCAAATGATAAGTTCGCAGAGAACAAACAATAAATCTAGTAAACGAATTCAAAAATTCGCCTGAAATCAAAGTGATGCCATATAAAAAAATAAATCAGTGTGGAATTTTATAAAATTAATAGGAACATTTTCGGCGACGGGACATTTTCATGTAGTGACGTCACGAGCCCAAATAATGGATTTATTTATTTAAAAATAAAAAAAAATGTACAATTCTAAAAATTTTTACTAACATTTTCGTAATCTTAGTAAAAAACTCTATCCACACGATTTTTTCCAAGTCGTTATTAAGTCCATGCAAGTGGCCTATTTGGAATAGCGACATCAATGATATTGAATCAGCTGTTTTCCTTTCAAATATAAATTTGGAGCGATTGTGGTAAAAAAATTGGAGCGATTGATAGCGGTCAAAAATTGGAAAACATTTTCCTACCATTTGTAAAACATTTAAAGTAATCTTTATTTAATGAAAAAACAACAATATAACTAAAAAAATTACATGCTCAATGTAGTTTACAAATAGATTAAATCAATCAGTACAGAAAAATTAACAAATAGAAAGTAACGTAAGAAAGGTTACACAGGAGTATTTTATTAGTTACAGTATTTTTAGTTGTGCATAGCCTCAGTGGCGTAGCTAGCATGGGTGGCACCCGGGGCGGAAAACGCGGTGTCACCCCCCCCCCCCATTAAATTTTTTTTGAGGAATTCAAAACACAAATTATGACTTCCTAAAATATAAAAAACATTTCTAGCTAGTCAAATATGTAAAAAAAAATTGTTATCCTCAAAATTAAAAACACTAACAGAATAACAGCTTTTTCAACAATCGATAGGTGATAATTTCCTTCGCGAGTTCCCGTCAATCACAATGTACGAAGGAAATGAGAATGACACAGGGGAAAATCGAGGAATATTTCATGGGAATCCTCAATAAATCAATCTTAAGAGCTAGGAACGAAAATAAAATAACAGAATTTTTGGGGAATGCTGACCGACCGAGCCATATAGCTACAAATAACAGAGTTCCGTGTGGAGTCTTCAATTCTTATATGCTGCAAAAATCTGAAAAAATCATTTGCTGTCATGAAAACATAATAACCAATACTTAGGTTAAAACCAGTTTTGTGTTCAGAGTGTAACGATAAAATTTCAATCGTGAAATAGTAAAGGGGGCGTTCAAGTATAACGTAACGCAATTTTTGAAAATTTTTCACCCTCTCTCCCCCCATGCAATGCGCAGTAACATTTTTCTGCACCTCCCTCCCCTAAACGTAACGTAACACCCAAGTGACAATTTTTACCTAAAAGTCTCAATTAAATTGCGCAAAGTACTGGAAAGTCGCTTAAATACCTTTTTCTTGTTTTAATCGCGTTTGCGGTAAAAGTAAAATAAGAGATTTCAAACTCGCAATATGTCCATGCGTATATTGTTTATTTTATTGTTTTAAATTGTAACTCATAAACAAATTGGGAAAATATTATTATTTTTATCGGCCTTTCATTCCTTCCGGATCTCCACAATTTAATACTGTCTTACCTTTAATACACCTACATGGTTTTACAACACATATTTCGTTTTACATTAGCTACACTGAGGAGGCCCTGAAGAAAGTAATTTTGCAAAGGTTTCCATATGCAGCAACACTCTACTCCACTATGATTCTTAAGCTTACTCAGAGTGGAGTAAACCTTTTTCATGATCTGAATGCAGTTATACAAGTCCTCAAAACGAAGATTTAAAAGTCCACAGTATGATTCACAGAAGATAAAAACCTTTTTCTTGTCCTGATTGTAACTATTCGTGTTCACAAAGGGGATACATATGAAGTCAGTTGCTGACTCAGTGTGGAGAAAAATCTTTTTCATGTTTCAACTGCAACTATTCATGTACTATGAAGAGAAATCTATTTCATGTCCTGACTGCAACTATTTCATGTCCTGACAGCAAATATTCTTATTCTCAAAAAAAAATAACTAAAACGGCACTTGCTAACTCACAGTGATTAAAAACCTTTTTCTTGTCCCGACTGTAACTATACATGCTGTCTGAAAAAAACCTATTTCATGTCCTGACTTTTATCTTATTCTCGAAAAAATAACTAAAAAGGCACTTGCCAACTCACAGTGATTAAAAACCTTTTTCTTGTCCCGACTGTAACTATTCATGCGCTACAAAACGGTATCTAAAAATTCACATCTTACCCATACTGGACAAACACCTTTTTCATGTACCGACTGCAGTTATACAAGTTTTCAAAGGGAAGATTTAAAAATCCACAGTACGATTCACAGAAGAGAAAAACCTTTTTCATGTCCTGATTGTAACTATTCGTGTTCTCAAAAGGGATACATAAGAAGTCAGTTGCTGACTCAGTGCGGAAAAAAACCTTTTTCATGTTCCAACTGCAACAATTCATGTACTATGAAAAGAAATCTAAAAATCACACGTTTACCGACAGTGGAAAAAACCTATTTCTTGTCCTGACTGCAACTATTCTTATTCTCGACTAACTATTCATGCGCTACAAAACGGTATCTAAAAATACACACCTACCTGCCTTGTTTTTCAAACTGGTCTTTCAGCACTATTAGACACGCTAACACAATAATAACTTCTTCACTAATTCACGTCAGTTAATAGATAACAATTCACTTCACGAGTCTACGTTAATCATAATATACGAACGAAATTAGAATGACACAAGGAATATTTCAGGGAAATCCCCGACTGAACTAGGAAGAAAAAATACATTTTTCGGGAATCCCCGACCAAACAAGCCATAGAGCAAAATAACAGTCAGTGTTAACATGTAAAATATTTTTTACGGCAATTTTGAACTTTCGTAAGTTTTTTCTCCACGTTCGAGTGTCACCCCCTCCTCGGGTGGCACCCGGGGCGGTCCGCCCCCCCGCCCCCCCCTCGCTACGCTACTGCATAGCCTGCCTCACTAGGTGAACCTGTATTGAGGCAGAATTTTTGTAAATTGTTTCTCGCAATTTTATCTATCGTTTTATTATAAATGTGTAAAGTAGGTTTCCATACAGCAAAAACTTTATTTTAGTTAACATTATTGCTTGCATACACCTATACAATTCATAAACTGCAAGGTTATTACTACAATAACAACTGTCAATGACTGGGCGTTTGGGTGAGGGCACCAGTATAGGCTCGATCATTAGAATGTATCCATATTTAACATATTTTTTAAACTCTCTCTGTGTTTGACTCAGTTTGATGTTTTCTGGGAGAACGTTGAATATTTTTGTGGCAAAGTATCTAACGCTACGTTGACCAAAGGTGGAAGAGAGTGCTGGAACTTGCAATATGTTTTTGTTGGAGTTACGTGTAAATCTTAATTTTTTTTTTTCGTAAAGCACATGTTTGTTTTTAAAGAGATGCATGAGGATAGTTTTTACATAGATCTGTCGAACATCAAATACTCTCATAATTTTGAATATAAGGTCACTGTTTGCAGTTAGAGGAAGTTTGAGAATAATTTTCATAATTGTTTTCTGCGCCTTTTCGACAGGATCTAGAGCTGATGAAGTGCCCCCTCAATGATAGATTGGGTGATTGCAAAATAAATAAATAAATCGTTTTTAGGAGTTGTAAGTTAAGAAAGTTCCTTATGGATCTGAAGAAGTGTATTGTTTTTCTAATTTTATTTGCAATGATCTGGGTATGTAGGTTCCATTTGAGGTATGGGTCAATAGTGAGGCCGAGGTACTTCATCTGTGAAGTGCGCTCTATACTGGGGCACTCACTACATTCATCGGAATTCGTACAGTTATGAATTTTTATGGAGTAATCATCATTAGGTTGGCCTGAAGTATTGATGCTTGAAGTAACATATTTTGTTGTTTTCGTGTTAAGGGTAAGTGTGTTGATATCTAACCATTTTTTAATGAAGTTAATATTTTCTTCAGCTTTTTTAAATACAGCTGACCAATTATTGTCTTCGAATAATAAGACAGTATCGTCTGCAAAGCTAACACTGTGTCCTTGAATTTCAAGGTTGCAAAAGTTGTTAATATACAGTAAGAACAGAGTCGGTCCCAAAACGCTTCCTTGTGGAATTCCGTAGTCAGTTGAGCGCTGATTACTGAGAGTATTCTGTATTTTAACCTGTTGTTGGCGTCCATTTAAGTAGCTTTTGAAGAAGTTTAGCTCTTTGTCCGAAATGCCGATGTTCTCTAGTTTTTTAATTAGTTTAATGTGTGATATTGTATCAAAAGCTTTAGAAAGGTCTAAAAAAATTGAGATACTTTTATTTCCTTTGTCAAGGCTTTTTACAATGAAGTCTGTCACACTATACAAGTTACTTTCTTTTACATATTCAATAATATTGTCATTTAATTTAAAAAAAAACCGTTTATTTAGAATCTTTGTAATAATTAATACGCGCGATAGCTGTTTCGCCTTCTGAAGGCATTATTAAACGGTGGTTAGACCACATACAGTCGTACAGTCTTACTCATAATCGCAAAGTAAGATTACACCACGAGAGTGGGAACGGGTTAGGTGAAATTGTTACTCATAATGGTGGGTCAACCGCGCGCATGCGCGTTTTCTTACCCCGTCGCTGTACGGGAGTTTTAGCTGTCAGAATTTAAACCACCCGATCACCAGGGTTAACTCAGTACTACGGTGGTGTACGGCAGTAGGTATAACTTTCGAAATGAAGAACTTTTTTGAGAATCTTGACGTTTTGAATGGAGCTTTGGCCAAATATTGACCGTATTCGTGGCATTCATGCACGACGGCTACCCAAAAGGTACGAAAAGGGTACGATCCATTTGCGGCACTTACGGAAGGAGATTTTATGTCTAAATATAGATTTACAAAAGTTAACATGAGACGTTTGATTGACTAGGTACGGCCGTATTTGAATGTGAACAATAAACGGGGTGGCAAAATATCTACCGATCTCCAAGTTCTTTGTGCCAATTCTTAGTTATTTTTAAAACGTGAAACACAAAACAATAGCGTCTAATAATATTTTGAGGTATGAATAAACGTAAAGTTGGCAACACGCCGCGAAATGCCAAATTGACCGCGTTTTTCAGCTTTGGAGCAGAGTGTTGCTACCGTAAAAAATCATAACCCATAATCCAGCTGTCGAGCAATATTGGGAAAATTTATGATTATAAGTTAAGATTTTTAACCTGAGCGGTGTAGGCTAACGCGACGTGTAGCTAACGCGACACTACAGCGCCGTGTTAGGGTTTCATTATGAGTAAAACTGGATATATTTAAATTATTTATAGATAATATAATGATGAGAAACTAATTGCTTTTATTTTTAATTACTTGTGCCCTTATTGATTTCCGAGTAAATTGTTGAAAATTATTTATGGTTAATACCCTTTTAAAATGTTCCCTATTACTGCCAGTGAAACTATGGCATCCCTAATCGAGGTACGTTGTGAGGCTGAAGGTAGTGGAGAGGGAAGGAGGTGGGAAAGAGGAAGGTGGGGAAGTACCTGGCTATCCGGATCTAGTTACCAAACACGGCTAAAGCTGTTCCAAGCAACAATGAAGGGGGAAAAGGTGGAGGAGGCGGAGTGGGAACCCCCCCTAATACTATGCGGGCGAAGCCGGGGGCAAAAGCTAATATAATAAATATATATAGCTAATTATACTTTTTTGTTCATTTAACAAATATGTTTCGGATTATTAGAATTTTTGTTAATTTCCAACTGCTCTAAAATATTGAGTTTACGATCTTTATTTTGAATGCGTAACGGAGTTGGCTTATTAATATCACTAAGTGAACGATTTTTATTTAGGAGATGTTTGGCAAATTGCGACTGTAGTTTATTATATTTTTTAAACGATTGCTTATGTTCTTTGAAACTATTTTAAAGAACCGTCCAGTTTATCCAATATAAACAACGTTGCATTCGTCACACTTGAGTTTATTTTTTTATTTATTTGGGTACTCTACTTTTTGAGTTTTTAAGAGATGATAGTAAATTATTATTTTTGCGGAACGCAAGATCTAAGCCACAATTTTTGAGAACTTTAGCAATTTTATTTGATGACGGTCTGACAAATTCCAAATACCAAAATTTATTATTAACCGCTGGGTAATGTAGGTTAAGGTTATTTTTTAATGCGTTTTTATGACTTTTCCGTTATTTGTTTTTGGGGTGTTATGCCGTGTTACGCTACCTCCTTCTTTAACCAACGTTTTGGATATCGTTGCAGTGTCCATCATCAGGGCAGATCCGGTAGATGTGTACATCTAACGATGCAACTACTGCAATGATGTCCTAAACGTTGGCTAAAGAAAAAGGTAGCGCAACACGGCATAACACCCCAAAAACAAACAACGAAAATGCTTTTGGCTATTAAAATCCTTAAACGTTTTTATGACTGATTATTTTATCAATGTCTCTACCCGTGAAGCCGTTATTTTTAGCAATGCTTAAAATTCTATTTTTTTCCTTATAAAATAATAAATAAAAACAGTTAAAAATAACTTCTCGATGGGCAGAGAATCAAAAAGTTAAATGTTTAGAATGAAATTTATATGTACGTACATTTAAAAGATAACAATAAAATAGCTAGGGCAGTTTAACTCACTATCACAAGGTTGTCACATCGTGAATTCGTATTATAATTGGCCTGGTAGCAAACAAATCGAATGCTTACCCCAATAACCAGTTCACCGAGAGTTTTTATGAAAAAATCTGGATTGAAAAAGAAAGAAAAAACTCCCGAGGACTCGAAGGAATGTTTTGATCCTCGGTTTACTTGAAGGGGGCATCAGACTTGTGGTAACTTTCTTCATGACATATATTATGTTCTTAAACATAACATCACATCACACTTATATATAACATATAACATCACACTTAAAACAGCAGATGGGTAATTTAAGTATGATTTGTAACAATACAGACCATAAATAAATCTCTAATGACTGTACCCACCAAGAACAATACATAGATTTTTAAATGGACTAGGACTAGACACACTTGATACAGGTAATTGAAGAATATACAAGAGTTACAAAGGAAGACAGCTCAATTCGTCACTGGTTAATAAAGTTGCTGAGAAAATATCCTTTTAGAGCCTTTGCCAATATTTTTATGTTTGATTCTGGTAGTTTTTGGACATTAGGTAATGCGTTGTATTGCGTATGTGCGATGTATTGTAAGGAGTTAATGCCAAATTTTGTTGTGTGAGTAGATGAAGATAGGTGTATTTGATTTTGTGATCGTGTTTTGTGCTGGTGTATATCGGAATTAAAGGCTGGTTTAGCGTTGGTGTGCGAGGAGTGTTGAATTATTTGTAGGATGGCAGTGGTGATGCTATATTTTGGCAGAATGGTAAGTGAGTATAGGTATATCTTTGACATGTGTATCCCATTGTAGATGGTGTATATTTCTTATGACTCTATTTTGGATTACTTGTATTTCGGATATTTGTTATTTATTTGGATAATGGTGCCCCAGATACTAACCAGATAACTTAGGTGAATAGTAATTATACTTTCGGGGGGCCAAGTATCGGGGAACCAACTGTCGGGTCATTTTCAATTAATATATCTCACCCTGATACAAAATGAGGTAGTACGAGTCCTTATTAGGCTGGGAGATATTTCTCCCAAAATGGATCTAAGTGTTAGAGCAATTTTGGGTAAGTGTGTATAGAATTCAACTCACCTCGAATCGTTGTTGGTTCTGCTGTATGTATTTCACACCCAATATAGTCCGCACGTAATACACCCTGCACCCAGTGGAGTCCACGGCGAGGCGGTACCCGCTCAACAGCTGTGGAGGACTATCTATTCTCATCTGCTCTCGTGTGAAGTATGTCAACTTGTTACAATGGTCATTTACCGTGATGTAGTAGTCTTTTGTAACTTCGATTTGAACGAACTGAACGAACGCCTGAAAGAAAAAGCGTAATCTACGTAATGAAGAATCGCGGGAGCTGAGATATTTTAATAACAGGATATTGACCAAATCATTCTTCTACGGTCAGTTACGACATATAATGTATGTGTCGTATTTTCGAGCACGGTTAACGAATGTTAAGGCGCGGTATACCCACTCAAAAAGAAGAAGATGGAGAGATTTGTAAATACGAATGTTAAAACCCATTACATCCATGACGATGTATATATACATCAAAAAAATTGATAAAAAGTATGATTTTTTTTTCACTGTGAATAAAGCTAAATCTCACCAAGTTGTTATGCAGCATTTACAGATTGGTATGTTAGCGTTCAATAATTAACATAATTTAATAAATTTTATTAATTATCCTATTTCTAATTATTTTTTTACTAAAGCCCTGAAAATACACCCATTTTGAAAAAAAAAAAAATTTTAATCGTAAAAAAATTAAACATTTATGAATCACATATTGTTATCAAAAGATTAAATGGTCGGCACCACTGTTTGAACATAGTATTATATGCATAAGATGACCGCTAGATGTCACTGAAATCAGGTGATGCCTACGCGCAACCATTGGAGGTTAGCTGTGAGAGTGTTTACATACGTTTTTGGTTAGCTTGCCGTAAAATAATACGGTTTTGTAGAGTTTTCATGAGTGATTTTTATTGAAATTAATAGTTTGTCTGCGGTTTTCGTATATTTTTTATCATGTCGAAAATACCTACTTCTTCTATACCTACCTAATTCGTCGTTATAATACAAAACCGTTGAATCACGATGAAATGATGGCGGAATTGGAGAACTCTTTTAGCGATAGTGGAAGTGATGACAATAATGTTAATTATTATTTTTTAATTTATAAACTAACGTTTAGACAAGATTTTTATGCATAGCACAGTGGAGGTAATCCACCTCTTACCCGCCCTGGTATAAGTAACTGATGGTCACTCCTTCAAGGCTCTCGCAAGATTCTAATTTTTTTTGTTAAACGAAGCTACATTTATTTATTTTGAACGAATCTAGACCTCCAGTGTCCATGCATACGTTGTTAGTAAGCAGTATGCAAGTGCTTAACAGGAAAACAAAATGCACAAAATAGGTTAGTAAGACAAAGATAAATTAAACAAGGCAAAAGAAAAAAACTCATTCATGAGGCTCCATGAGGCGGCATTGCATCTGTAAAAAACCTAGAGAACATAAGTAATACAATAAATCTCAAATCAATTGGCAAGTACCAACAAAATATGTAAATGGCTTTCGGTCTGACCATAAACTACACTTAGCTTCCGTGTCCCTTAGCCAACCACTCAGTGAAGCCTCAAAGAATGTTAACTGAATATTTGGGGTAAAATACCCGAAGACTAAAAGAAAATTCAGCGTTGGGTAGTCAGAGGCAGGACAAAGGACAGTCAAGGTCGTCTGATCAAACCTCAAGCCTTCACATGTCATTGGGGGAGGCGCAGGTAGATTTGAAAAGGATCTGCAAAATTAATTATTTAACTAAAGATGAAGCAGGGACAAGGTCCAGCACCCCCCCATATGGGGATAGGGGAAAAAAAAAAAAAAAAAAATTGAGTTCAGTTCATCCAGTAAGACATTTAAACAGTTAAAAACAAACAAAACAAAACAAGGAACATGGTATAAATTAACAGGTAGTATAGTAATTATTAACAAAACAAATCGCAAGGCAATTATATACATTTTTCAAAATATAGTGAACAAAATAACATAATGCAAATGTAAAATATAACACATAATTTATAATATATAATTATAGTATATGTGGCACAAGTTTCATACGGTGCATGTGTATGGGAACATCAACTGAGTAATTCACTTATTCATTCAGCGCTTAAGAGGGGCCAGCGAATCCCCTTACTGGCGCTCTCAGGAGCCTACAGAACAGTTTCATCGGATGCTTTGCCAATTTTGGCCGGCATTTTGCCAATTGATTTAGAAATTAGGGAAGTTTTGACAAAGAAGTGTCTGAAAAGAGGAAGACCTGTAAATCACCTTGGTGTTGAATTAATACCTGGTGGAGCAGTGCCTCTCCTTGAACTTCTAAAGATGATGAGAAGAAAAACGCTGAGTGAATGGCAGATGAGATGGGATAGATCGAATATGGGAAGATGGACCTTCTCCTTCTTTCCATCAGTTAAAATCAGAATGGAAGGGGCATATCTTTTAATGGACCACCATATTACCCAATTGCTTTCTGGGCATGGGGAGTTTAGAGGTAGACTTCACAGACTGGCTCTATCATCCCATCCCAATTGCGCTTGTGGTGATACCGACCAAACAGCCGAGCACATTTTGTGGCACTGTGAGATTTTGACGGATGCTCGAGACGAAATGATTGATGGTTTACAAGTTATTACGAGACCTGCTTGGAATACAGATCTCGTCTCGAATAAGGTGAACTTTGAGTGCCTGAAGAAATTCACGAAAGTTTGGGTTGAGAGATGGCCTGTTCTTAGAGTCGCTGAGTAGCTGTAAAACAACTTAGATACCAGGTGTATTTTGCTTCTGAATTCACAGACAATCTTCATGATTACTTTACACTTACCGCTTGGAATTAATTGTTATGATTTATGTGTTTCTGTAATATGTTATTTATTTTATTTTATTAACATTTATTTTATGCATAGCACAAAGGGTAACAATTATTATAAGCAAAAATTATCAGCCTGAAACACTCATTTACATTGAAAAATCTTCCGAGAAAAGATACTTGCCGCCAACGGGACTTGAACCCGATATTGAATTATTTGGCGGGTATTTGATAAGCCGCCATAGCTCAGTGGTCAGAGCATCCGACCGGCAATCAGAAGGCCACGGGTTCAAGTCCCGTTGGCGGCAAGTATCTTTTCTCGGAAGATTTTTCAATGTAAATGAGTGTTTCAGGCTGACAATTATTGCTTATAATAATTGTTACCCTTTTTTGCTATGCATACAAATCTTGTCTAAACGTTAGTTTATAAATTAAAAAATAATAATTACTATTTGGCAAGTTTAAGTATTTCCCCAATAAATGCAGACATAATTTGTCTCGACGCCACCTAGCGAGGGATTTAACACTAACAATGTCTCTCTCGCAAAAATAAAGTTGGTTGTTTTCAGGTGGAAAAAATATAATAAGCAGTAATTGTTGAATGAAACACTAGTATATATTGAATTATTTGGCGGGTATTTGATAAGCCGCCATAGCTTAGTGGTCAGAGCATCCGACCGGCAATCAGAAGGACACGGGTTCAAGTCCCGTTGGCGGCAAGTATCTTTTCACGGAAGATTTTTCAATGTAAATGAGTGTTTCAGGCTGACAATTATTGCTTATAATAATTGTTACCCTTTGTGCGATAATAATGTTGTTAATAACGCGCTATTGTTATGATTCCTCCAGAGAACGTTGATGAGCAGATGGATGAAGAGCATATTGACGATGATTTGATGACATATAACGAAGATGCGGAGGTGGATAACTTTCGATATATTGCCGGCACATTCGTTATCGAGTGCAACATCGAAATTGAGAAAATTGATGAGTCATGCCTTGACGAGCATGAACCAGATGAATTCGCTAATTACCTTCACTGGAGTCAGCCTTTGACATCGTCCGGTGCGAGTCGTAATACCTTGCGATTATCTATTTCAAATGCACCACCGGTCAAAAAATCAAAACTACAGTACAAAAAGAAGTCTCGCTATAAACAAAAGTGGTCTAAGGCTACCTGTTCCAAGAAATGCCGTATTCCGGAGTATCTGATACATATGACCCCAAATTAGGTCAGGGATCATCGGTCCTATTGTCTACGATGGAATATATATAGAGTTTTCCGCACGCCATGAGCTATTTATGGACAATTTCTTCACATCTCATCATTTGATGTGTATCCTGAATTATAAGAGAATGCGCGCTACTGGTACATGTAAGCCAGTTCGCTTCCCTAACCTAGAAGCTTCAGGCAAGTTGAAGACAGGAAAGTAATTGCCTAAAGGTAACATTTTCTTTTATATTTCCCTTGCGCATAGCGTTCATTTACCTAGTCAAAGTATATCTCTCACCGTTTTTATAATTACAGGTGAATTTGATGCGGTGGTAGACGTAGAAAACCAAATCCTCGTATGCCGTTGGCAGGATACCTGTGTAGTAACAGTGGCCACGAACTATGATCGAATGGAGCCAGTAAGTCAAGTGCAGCGTTGACAGATATCAATGAAAGACAAAAAGGCAAAGTTTTAGAGGAAGCATGCAAAAAAATCGATTGCCCGGCGCCAATACGAAATTATAATTTGGGAATAGGTGGAGAGGTCCTCCATTAAAATGGTATTCAAAATTATCGGGTCAACGTTTGGTCAAATAAGTGGTACTGGCCTTTATTTGTATCTTGCCTCAGCAGCGCTCTTGTAAATGGATGGAAGTTGCAATGCTTCTTGAGGAAGCATGATATGGGAAACTAGATGTCTGGGCAACCGAGAAAACTTTCCCAGAATGCATTCCATGTGGAGGTTACCCTTACTCTTTTATTGTCTTTTCCAAATCAGGTCAATGCCGAATTCGAAGAACCTCGTTTGAAGGAAGGCCATGACGCAGAAGATGGGAATCGTGTGCCTCGAATGCAAGAATTTCATTTGCAATATCGTGGCAAATCTCGTATTCGTTGTGGTCTGTGTAAAAAAAATCCAACGGTCTATCGGTACCGGGCTTGCAACCGAGCCCTTTCTATTGACTGCTTCGAACGGTATCACTTAGTGAATAATTTGCTTAGATTTGGTTAGTTTTCCTCATTCTAGAATGTTTTTTTTTAAATATTGAATTTTTTGTTTTTTTGCATATTTTCCATTAATAATTTTTTTTCATTGAATTATAAACAAAGGCAATTATTTATTTTATATTGTCAATATAAATCACACAGTTAACTGCACTTTACCCATAGTTGACATAAATTTTGCTGAGGGGGCTTACCTCCAAGGGTTGCGTTTAGGCATCAATTTTCTAGACGCTCTGGTGAGAGGGTGGGCGGGCGGAAAATTCTAAAACTGATTTTGGGCTCTCCTTTAAGTCTATACTATTGGATTATAATGATGATTCAAGTATATAAAAATAAAAAATAAATTCATGGAGGTAATGGGTTAAAGAGAGCGCGCTAATGCTAAATTCGATAATATTTAAGCGAAAATTGTGAAAATGTTTTATAAAATAATACTCGTTTAAAATAGAGCAAAAATCTCGCTGGGGTTGTCAACGGCATTTAATGAAACCCTGTGAATTTTTTCTTACGTATGACTTGTAAAATAACTGAAACAAGCGTGATTATAATAATTTTCCGAGAACACTTGGAGATTTTTTTCTATCGATGGAATTTCATATAATTTGCGTTTCGGTGTGGGGAATGTATAGATATTTATCTTCAAGAATAACATATATATTTTTTAAAGCTTTAAAACTTAAAGAGCCTTGCTAAAAAACCCCGTGAAAATTTTATTCAATTGATGATGTGAGAACATTACTAATTAAAAAAATTGTCTATGGAAAGAAATATTCATTGTTTACAAAGCCAAGAGGGAAGTTTATCTCAGGTGTGACTGTTTTTTTTTTTTTTACATGAATACCGCAGAAGAGTCCCAACTGCTCCCGTCTGGAGCCAGTGGGACTATGGCATCCCCAATTGGGGTATGTTGTGAGGCTGAAGGTAGTGAGGAGGGGAATGAGATAGGGAAGAGGAAGGTGGGGAATTACCAGGCTATTCAGATCTGGTCACCAAACACGGCTAAAGCCATTTCAAGCAACGTTTCAATTCTGAATGATGGTCTTACACCAGGGCGATACTGAGAGTATCTTCCACTCTGGAACGTGCCGCAAATATACTATATATGAAATAAATTAAATGAATAAATTGTGAATAACACAAATTAACCAAATAAAATTTGGATTAATTAGGATTCTATCCCGCGACCTTCGGAGTGCTAGTCAAGAGCCTTACCGCTGCACTACGCCGGCCGCCAGTTAATGATGTCTAAACGAAATTTGGAATTTTTCCAAAGTCTTTTGAATGTTTAATATATTTCTTATTTTTGAAGGTGTCGTATAAACAAATACCATTTATAATACAAATACCACTTAAAAATTTGATAAAATTACCTCTTAGATTTGTGTATTTAAAATACACTTTAGTTTAAAAAAAATTAAATATTTTAAGATTCAAACGCGGAAAAAAATGGAAAAAAATTCTTACCAAAACGTTTTTGATCCAAATATAGAGAATACAAAAAAAAAAACAAAATTAAAAAAAACACAGTCCTTTTATATAATAAATTTGGAAGGAAACTGTCGCCTCACTTTTTCCTCGTGCATACAATAAAAAAATTAATAAAAATTTCAAAGTTTCCTTTAAAATGTCAAAACAAATATCCAAAAAATTAACCGACATTCTTACATCCCTAAAAATGTCAATTTCTTCGATACATTTACGAACACATGTATTAGATATTAATATTAAAAAAAACATCACTTTTATGACATTCTTATGAAACAAAGATCCTTAAATGTGAATTTGAAATTTCACCTATCATGTAAAATAATTTTCTGACAATTCAACTTAAAGTAGGTACAATTATTGTGCTTATCACTTGACTAAAACTTATGAAAAACCACATAAAACACGTTAAATATATTAATTATATAAATGGATGAGTGAATTGGTCACTATAATAGAAATCATTCAATAAAATTGCAATATTTACTAACAATCCGCCATAAGTAAACCAAACTGCTTTTTGCTACGCAGGCCACAGAGTACGAATGCGCAGGCACGCCAATAACGCCCCTGGCGGAAAAGAATTAAAACAATCATTTTTACAAAAAATAAATTATGGCCATTTACACTGTTGCCAGATGTAAAATGCAAGAGAAGAAAGATTATTATTAGTAATAATAATAATATGTTCGTGTTTTAGTGTATACGGGGTTTATTCATGTTGCTGCAGCAACACAGGTTATCGGCCGTGAAAGGTTTTTTTAGTAAGGCTGAAAGTGTTTAAGGTATATATTATGTAATAAAGCTATGCCGCGGCTAAACAGATATTCCGCCACTGTGCGACGCGTCAGATTGTCAGATAACACCGACAACAAATACTTTTTTATCTCCCAGTCTGCAGGACAAACTTGACAATGGTCATGCCGGCCGGGAGAGCAATCTTGCTGTTGCTCAGAATTAGTTCGGATATCGTCAGTCGGACATGTTTAGCGTTGGTGAAACTACCTTCAAAAAGCAAACTCTATTAATGCTTGTATGATATATATAAGGAGAATATATGACGCAAATGTGAATGGTAGAAGAAGTCGAGGACGCCCAAGAAAGACATGGCACGACCAAGTGAATCAGATACTTGAGTCGGGCCATGTCAAGAGTCAGAATAATAGAAGAGAATGTATGAGACGTTGTATGAATGTAAACGAGGCAAGGAATGTGTGCCAAGACCGGGATGTTTGGCGGTCCGTTCTCTCTGCCTACCCCTGCGGGGAAACTGCGTGATGGTTAGTTAGTTAGTTACTTATGTTTAATGTGATACTCGTACAAATGTATTTAAAAAATTTATTATATATAAATATATTATATATATACATATGTAAATACAGGATGTAACAGGACGTACCCGAGGGATTTTAACCAGCGATTCCTGAGTGTATTTGGATCTTTGGGGATGCTGTGTGGTGGGTTTTTTTAAGGAAAAGAAGGAGAGGAAAGTTCTTGGAAGGAAAGGGGTGGGTAGGAATCTGGGGTTCAGAATGTCCTGGTCATTCCTCCAAGACCTAGAAAAATCTCACCCCAAAAACCCGGGCACCCCTGCTAAATCACCAAACGTAGCGAACCACTTGGGGTGACCTATGGCAGAGGTGTTGGTTATCCAATAAAGGTTCCCGGGGCGACGATACCCAATCCCGCCTTCCAAATTTAAAGTGATTGACGTAACAATAAGATATCTCTCCCCGCTAGCGTGACTATTGGCAATTTAGTTCTGCAAGCCGGAAGATAAAACAATCATCAAAATAAATTCCATCACCAAAAAACTCGCAAACCACCCCAAGAAAATATTTCTTATGAAACTCTCCTAAGTTATGTCTCGAAAGAAAACTGGGAACTTATTTACGCTTGTACTGATACCACCTCTGCATGCGAATTGTTTGCAAATTGTTTTCAAATGTTAAAAGGGATTACAAAAAAAAAATCAATGAAGGTACCGATGATAAAAAAAATGGAATATCATTAAAGAAATAGCCAATAATAAAACTGATACACCTATTGTTAAAATTAACATCGAAGACCAAATAATACATGAAAATTCTGACCCTGAAAAAATATCATACCATTTCAATTAATTTTTCTCCAACATTGAACCCAACTTAGCAAAAAATATTATAGACAGAAACAGCGTCTCAGAGAAAGATCTTGCAAACAATACACCTATCGAAAATCTGAGCTATAACCAGTTTCACTTCACTCTTCACTCCCACTCTTTCGTAACGCTATATTGGATCTCGATAGGTTTTTTTTTAATTTTTAATTTAATTTAATTTTTTTATTTTTTATTTGTAATAATAAAGACAAGGTAAATACAATATGACAGGAAAAACAAAATATTTTTACAGAAAAAAAAAAGTCCCAATAAACTACTTTTTAGTAGATTGTCAATGGGTGCTTTTACTTTGAGGATTTAAATAATCTTATTTTACTTTATTTTGCAGTTACAATTTTTGTGCTAGTGTCTAATACAAATTTTTTCTTTCGGCGAGCCAATTATTTAACATAATATTTGTTTAACCATTTGTACATTTTTTAATTTCAGCGGGTAACATATTCAATAAATTTGGTATCATGTAGTCCAGCGTTCTTTGTCCATATTTGTTCAAGTACTTAGGTACAATTAGTCCTTCATTTAGCATAAAACGGGTATTGTAAATGTGATCCAGTTTATGTATGTATATAGGGCTATTCATATGCTGAGATATAATTTTATACCACAGAATTGCTCTTACTGAGAGAATTTTGAGATTCTGGTAAAAGTACGGAACATTATGTCTTTGTTCGTATAAACTTTTATGCGCTATTAATTTAACTAATGATTTTTGAACCGATTGAACATGATTTACGTTTGTGTTACAGGAAAGTCCCCAGGCTGTAATTCCATACCTTATAATAAATTCATTGTTCTGTTTCACATGGTAAAGGCCAGAATTCAAACCATATTTAATTGATAAATATAGGAAAATAATCTTTTTATTGTTTTTCATTTACTCATAAATAATTGCCCAAATTGCCTCTAAAATCCAGAAACATTAAATTCTTTAATAGCCTATATCTTATAATTTAAAGCAAAAATAAATAAAATAGCTCACATCCTAACTAGATATTTGATAGACCGTTTGATTACAAAAATATTTTTTCAGTTTGGTTGGGTATTTTGATCTCCAATCCAAATCTAAGATTTGTATGAAATGGGCAGAAATGGGCAGTGCATACGTTCCCACATAATCTACTTTAACTTCAAAACTGGCATTTTCCTAACTACAGGCCACATTTATCCCAATCTTTAAAGCAGGAGACAAATTATTAGCAGCATTATTGACAGCAAATTACATATATTATCAATATTTGGCTTCAGTTTTTGTTCTTTATCTTTACTATCGAAACCAGATAAATTGTCGTGGACCTCCGCTTATAACTTGTGAACCCCCATTTTTTATCACGCCAACGTAGACCCCGTCGAGTCTCCCGTGGACCCCTGGGGCCACTGGACCACTTTGGGAATCACTGCTTTAGATGAAGAAAGTTCTGATTTGTTCACTTTCCAAACACCTTTCGGCAGGCATCAATTTTTTAAGATTTCCGTAAGGCTACGTCCGCATAGGCAGGCTGCTTGCTTAGCGCCTAGAGCCTAGATAGGTAGTAGATAGCCGATGGATAGCCGCTTAGCGTGTATCCAGGTAAACCAACGTGTTGGTTTTTTGCCACTAGGCTCTAGGCGCTAAGCCAGCCACCTACCTGTGCGTTCGTAGCCTAAGGGAATTTGAAATTAAAACACTTTTGTACTTTCTTCCACTAATTTATTTTCACCAGGACCGGTTTCATCCTACTACGAACATTTTTAGACTGGTAGTTGAAATTCTTATGCTACGGTATTTATACACAACATTGTATCTACATAATGAATGTTTCTATTTTGTTAATGTTAAGGTATTATAAGTTATTTTGTTATTAAAGGTACACATAGGTTATTATAAAGTTTATTATTTAAATTATGAATGATTTTACATATTAAATAGATATTTTAACTTCAAATGAATGTATATGAATTTATATAATTGAAAAGGTTTGTGATTACCGATATTTTATTTTGGTAATGTGGGGATATTCCCTCCTTGTTGCTTAGGGCTTAATTGACAAATATTGATGCACTGTGGTATTTATTATTATTAGGGTCCTCCGTATATTTGGGTTATTACATTTTTAAATGACATACTTAAATTACACCACCGCTCTCTGAAGTAAAATTATGCTAAGTGAATTATAATGGGTATATTAATGGTGGTTGAGCATTAATGTATATGTGATGTAAATGTGGAAACTGATCACAAACCATTGGTCACACTTTTTAAGAAATCACTTTCTGAAGTTCCCGCAAGGCTACAACGAATGATGATGTCCCTACAATGCCTTAATAAGCCTGATGAGTCATGTCCTTAAATTATTCCTTTAAATAATATATGCCAGGATACGCAATAAGTGCGAGCAGGACTTGGATGACACTCAGTTTGGCTTCAGAAATGCGTTTGGGACGCGTGAAGCATTATTGTCTATCAACGTACTATTGCAAAAGTGTCGTGACCAAAGAAAGAAAGTCTTTGCCTGTTTTATTCACTACAAAAAGACATTTGACAGGGTAAAACACGCTGACCTAATGAAAATGCTTGCGGATTGTAACATTGACACCAAAGACCAGAATTTCATTAAAAACCTGTATTGGTTCCAAACAGCAGAAATAAGACATGGGAATGAGAGATCTAATGCAATTGCCATTCAGCGTGGAGTACGACAAAAATCCACAAAAAATTCAGGAAATTTTACAAACAGACCTAAATAATATAATTAAAGGGTCCCACGACAATGGCATTATTATCAACGCAAAAAAAACATATACATTCAAAATGGTTATACATTCACCACATGCAAACTGTCAGGATAAGGAATTGCACATTAAAAGTCATTCATATGATTGCTTACACACAAAAAACCAATCCCTGCAGTGTAATTGCCCAAACATAGAAAAAGTGTACCAATATACATACCTTGGTCTTACAATAGATGTCAATTTTAACTGGTCAATTCATATTGAAAATGTATGTAATAGATTAAGATCCATATTAGGGAAATTTTATCACCTAAAAAACTTTGTTAATAAAAATATATTATACTGTAAATATAACGCATTAGCAGAATCAATTATACGATACGGAATAAACAGTTACGGATTAACGTACAAAACGTACTTAAATAAAATATAACAACTACAAATCCGTTTCCTAAAATTGATATCAGGCAAAAAAAAAGTTCAATTATGTGATGGCGATTATAAAAAAATGTTCTCCTTGTGTAATGTGCTCTCTATACATAGTAGGGTAGATTACCAATTAACTCTAGATGAATTCTGGAATACAGAATTCAAAAAACCTGTAAACCATAACTACCCCACTAGGCATAGAGAAGCAGAAATGTTTATTATTAATAAATCTCAAAATGTATACGGTGATAGAACAAAAAGGCATAAAATTCCGGAAATATTTAATGCATTACCTGAAAATATTAAAAACGAGACATCATATTCAAAAATCAAAACTAAAGTTAGATCATTCTACTTCAATAGAATATGAAAACTAAAATATTGTATAAAAATACCTAAATCTATGAAAAACAAATATTATTTTGATCGAATAGGTATAGAATAAAATTTATGTTACAATAAGCATTATAATGATTAGTTAAGTATTTTAATATTAAGTATTATATTATTAAATAATTACTAGATATGTATTAAGCACCAAAATATCAAACATTTTATATGTTGTAAGTAAATAAATAGGAAAAATGAGAGATTTCTTACAATCAAACTGATTGAACAGTTTTGTAAGATTTAAGTAAGAGAAATTATTGTACAATTAATAACTAAATAAACATATTTAAAAAAAAAAAAAATAAGCAAGAACTGCGTTCATTAAAATGAAATCCCTCTTCTGCAATGATAATATCAGCTTAAAACTAAGGCCGAGAATGCTAAAATGTTATGTGTTGTCGGTCTTGCTGTATGGATGTGAAACATGGACCTTGAAGGTAAATACCGTGAACAGGTCAAAGGCTTTTGAAATGTGGCTTCACCGGAGAATGCTCAAGGTTCCATGGGCCGACATGATCACCAACACATAAATTCACAAGCGGGCTAGAGCAGATAGAGAACTGCTTTCATTAATAAAAATCAGGAAAATTTCATTTCTGGGTCATATACTTCGAGGGGAGAAGTATCACTTGCTCCATTTAATATTGAAAGGCAAGATAGAGGGTCGTCGAAAGCCTGGTAGAAGACAAATGTTTTGGCTGCAAAATATACGGGAGTGGACTGGCATAAGAAGTGTGAAGGAGCTATTCCGGGCATCGCAAGATAGAGAAACATTTTCAAGAGTGATCGCCAGCGTCAGGGGGACCTGATACGGCACACGAAGAAGATACGTAAAATAATTAAACACGCAGAATAAAATTTCACGTTTCTGTCCATTCAGTGATTTGCTACGTATAGGGTTGCCATCTTCTAAAATAAAAAAGCCTGACTCTGCGCTCTGAAAGGCCGGACATTTTGCCCTAAAAGCCGGACGTACGTACATGATTTTGGACAACTTTTATACATAATAATAAAAAAATCTGTTACAATTTACAGTTGTTTATTAATCACGCATTAACCAATTTAATAACAACAATCATTAATCAGTCTTGTCCTTGTCATCAGTTGACATTTGTATAGAATATAATGTCTATAACAAAATAAAAAATATTGAGTGTTCTGTCTGTAGACATACTAAACTTATAAAACAAACTAAACATAACTTTTTTTTTGGTTAAACAGTTGACTAAAATTTTTCGTTAAATAGATATAAAATGAAACATATTTATCTTTGTGGACAAAAAACGAAAAACATAAATTAAAATGAAATCTCGACTTCTCGAAATTTTTCAAAAATTACAAAAATCTACCATTTTGTACATTTGGCGTTTTCACCTACTTTATCCAAAACGTCGTTTTCATTGGAAATCATTTAATAAAATCCTTGACATGTCATTTTTAAATTATACAATGTGTACACCATCTTAGCAATTGTTTGCAATTTATTGCGTTCCTTCGTCCACTGGGTGTTTATTAAAGAGAAAGCTCTTTGAAAGTAATATTCCGCCAATTTTAGAAGTTCGGAAGACAAAACCCGCGCAAACCAAAAAAGCCTAACAAAAGCCGGACAGGCCGGACATATAAATATTTAGCCGGACACGACCTAAAAAAGCCAAACATGTCCGGCTAAAGCCGGACAGATGGCAACCCTAGCTACGTACCGTTTTGTAACAGGAATCCATGCTGTCATTATAAATATTATACCTGCATAGTTTACAAACACTCTGTAAATTTACTAATTATTTCAAATTTAAAAACTAGTAACTATTTCACTTACGATATATAGGTACTTGTACGTTTACATCACATTACGAACTGAATGAATATGACACCCCGTAAGTGACGCTATAAAAACTCGCTATCTCTTCTACACCAGTTACAATAAGCGGGCGAAAGCAAGACAGAGAGCCTTTTCGGGTATCTGGGCGTGTTTGAAGCCTAAATATATCAATTCTAAGCATTTTTATTGGATCCAACTCTCGTTGCTTTACCTATACCACGTACCGCAATTTTAAAGTTTATGAATCCTAAAAACAAGGTAAAAACTGTTAAATATAGGTGCATGGAATGATGGAATGGATCTCAAACACCATATATCTCCGTATATATATACAGAGGCACGATTCTTTTATGTTTGAAAAATTTCCTTGCCTTTAAGGCTGAATTTGAACACAGAATACTCCAGTTGGTAATAAATAGGTATTTCTCTGTTTGAAAACTTATTTAAGATTTTTTTCTGGAATATCTGAAGTTTGTATATACCACTTTGACACACGGCAAACAGTGCATAGTTTATGGAATTGGTGGGATTCCACTAATATCCCCACTTCTTCCGGAAAAAAACTAAACAATAAGTTCAGTTTTACAATAGCTGGTCTTGGTAAACAATGCTCTCATACGAGTTCTCTCTTGTGGGGGCTGAGGGGTTTTCCGTTGTTTTGTAACATTTTTCATTCAATCTCAAAGAAACACAAATGATTCCTATAAAAAGCAGCAATACCGCAAACGAATACAATACGATCGATTGGACGTGCGATGTTCCTTCTACTGGTGAAAAGTTCAGGTCTGGGAACTTTGTAGCTTCCTCTCGATTAGTCAGGCATTGTTTGTTATTTATAATATTTTGTACAGTAGCTGTATAATCATCGAGAACTGTAAGAGCCAGATCATATGCACTTAAGTTGGTTTTCGGAGAGTCTTTAATGCAATGCATATCCGTTAGAGGGATGAAAATGATGATATCTGAATCTGTTCCCAAGAAAATGTTGCCTTTGACATCAAATCCCAGCCACCGAACACAGCAATTGGCGATTCGCACTGTAAGCGTATTGGACACATCCTTACCTCTGAAATGGATTCCGGTGTCTTTGTAAACCGTGTACAGATTGTCAGTGTACTGGTCTTTGACATAGGAAGTTCGAGGGATGTTAATCTGCAATAAAAGTTAATTTTGAAACTTCCCCTTAAAACCATAACAATTTCCAATACATATGCAAATAGTTTAGCAGTCAAACGGGCAATCTAAAGTGTACAAAATTATTTTTGCTACGAGCATCGAGAAAGGACGAATTCAAAATAGCTGCACACCATTGCGGCAAAGGGTCAGAGGAATGTATGAGAGGATTTATGGTCAACAGTAAATTCGTTTCACTTTTTTATAAAAGCGCAAGTAATTACTTGCCGCAGGGAACAAGTTTTGTTTATTACTAAAGGGGCAGAATACTCTAAAATAAAGTCAGAAAGGGGGACGTGGAAGGGGTAGAAGGGGATGCGGGATGTTGGCGGAAACGGGAAAGGACACGAAGGGGAGTGGGTGGAGGCTGAGGAGCAGGGGGAGGGATTGCAAAGGAGACATAGCAGGGGGTAAATTTTAAAAATCCAAGCTTCTCACACAATTTCTTTGATGGGAAGGCTCGAATACATCATTATAATCGCAATTATTTTCAAACGCTTCATTTTGACTGATTTTTGTTATAATTTTTTTAAAGTTGGGAGCGGCTCTGTGCGTTGTGCGGACATCAAAAGTTGTATTATCTAATGGCAAAGTAGCGCATATGAGTGTTAGGTACTTTTTGATTACACCTTTTGATTAAAAAATAGTATTCAGTTTGGTTAAGTATTTTGGCCTTACATTTAAATTTAAGTTTTTTCTTTAAAGGCAGAGATTTAATACCGATTTCCCAAGCACGGTTATGCTCGTTAGGCGTGTCGAGAGGCGAGCCGATATTGACAAGAAAATAATGGTATTTTGTCCCCAAATTTTCAATCATTCTGTTCGTGTACACTGCCTCAATAGTTTTGCAATAAATAGGTTCTTAATTTGGGCAAACCAAATAATTTATGTATATTTAGATTGAAACGAAACTTCGCAAATGTCAAATTCCATGCTATACAACTTTAAATGTACATTAAATGAAAACTAGGCCGGGCGGGTGGCTTTTAGTTCGTTTTCACCCGAATTGAGTGTTTGTGGCCATTTTATAAATCCGATAGTAAATAGGAACTGGTTCCTAAAGTACCCAGTTCCTCGGATCCACTGTGATCCAGAGACAGCTGGTCACCATCGGTGACTTACCGAAGCAAAGTAACAGTAACAAAGTAACCGTTACACGCAATGACATTATATGTATTTTATAACAACTTCGTCAAGTATTGCCGTCAATCTTTCCAAATCAGGAAGGATTCTTAAAGTATATAAATCCGTATACCTAGGGGGCAAACATCCACATGCGAGCTGCTGACGGAAGTAGTGACATCTTGTGTCGAATTTTTTTATTTAAAACCGAATTATAACAGTAACGTAGTGTGAAATTCCACGTACACATATGTTATTTGAGTCGCGGCCGTTAAGCGTGGCGTCCGACATGCACTCGTGGATGGGTTCTGAAATTCAGCCACGCAGATGCTAGTCTATTAATACCGTTTGATGCATAATTACAGTATTTCATGATTTAAACTAGTTGAAAAAGCAATTGTTAGCCATAGACAATCACACTAATTTGACAGACTATTGCGTTTGGAATCGATTCCGTATCCACAAAGGATACAGAATCACATGGCTGATGTAGGGTTTTATCGATCAAGCCTGCTAGACTCGATTCAATTATCCGCGGGTAGGGAAAAGCCGATATGTGAGAAGCGGCTTACATTATGTAAATACAGCATGGAATTAATTCTGGATATCGTAGAGTTTCGACTAAGTGAGTAATGGCACCTCACGATGTACACCAGGCAGTGACGGTGGTCCACGGCAAGGAAGTAGCCGGTGAGCAATGCGGCCACGGGCAGCTGGGAGGTATACGGCCTGTTGCCCGGTGAATCGTTCAGATAAATTAAGCTATCATCATCATCATCCACGTCCACAATGCTGACGTTTCCCTGGCCGGTCACTATTATTTGTCTAAACACCACCTGCAAGAACAATGGGACATAATACATGGAAATATCTAACCAATTTTCCCAAGTCTCGTTCATCTCATTTGTCTTGTTAGTCTCGTTCGTCTCGGGACATAAAACACGGAAATTCCATGGGAACCCCTCCGAATTCCTATTTGTTGAATTGCTAATTTTAAAACTTCATGGTTGGAGAATATGATGGCGACACCAAGGCTACACATATCACAAATGTTGGTCGAATAGTAAGGGTTCTTCCCGCATTGTCATGTTAAGGAGGGAACGTTCACCATAGATTAGGCGGGTCACGCGAGATGTTGTAAGCGATTCCCTGATTCCGATAGCGGGACCATGTCGAGCGAATGGGCATGACTAATCGTATGAAATGAGATGCCAAACGGTATGGCAGAGCACGGTTTGCTGACGGAGGCATTTTGGCCTAAAGCATTTCGGGTTGCCTGCAAGGTAGTGTGGAGGAGGCATCAGCAGGACATCTTAAAAATTCTGTCAACCTGGAAGCAAACATAGCACTCACGAGGTGAGAATTATGTCAGCTCGTGGAGGTGCAGTGCTAAAATCGGTCACGTAGGAGGAAGGATCTATTTAAAACAGCTGCATGCCACTTGTTTGCGAATAGAGTCTTGATAAGGGACGAAATGGAATACCCCTTCAAGAGTCAGTAGAGTAGTTCCTGGAGGTGTTTTGAGTACTGGGGTTGACTGGGAAAGGCTTGAAGGCATACCGTTCTTCCCCTGGCATGAGTAGGTCCGTGTATGTCAGGGTGATCGTCAAGAGATCTGCCAGATACCGGGGTATAGCTCAGACATGCATTGGTTGGATGGTCGTATCCTGAGAGCTGATCACCTAGTCATTTTGGACAAGAGGAAGAGCCATTACTAGCTTGCAAGAATTTTTCTTCCCCTTCAACCTCCATTATATCCTCTTCCCATCCTTACACTTTCTAGCTCTGCTACAAATTTGTGTTTACTAACTATAAAAATATTTTCACAGTAATGTATAGGATTCAGCCATGGAAGGCGGTGCAGAGACCTATCAATCCGCACAAATGAAACACTCTAGGTATGAACATTTAAAATTTCATTCGCGCGTATAGAAAGAAAGATCAATTTGTATATCCTCATTAGAGAGGAGACGACATGAGGTCGTATGTGAAATTGGAACCCGAGTATATGATTAGGACCATAGTCTGGGACATATTTAGGATAGATTTAGATAGGGCGTATCTTCATACGTTTAAAAGATGCAGAGAAATTCTTCCGCACCTTACCTAAAAGAACCGATAACGTTACCACGAAAGAGAAAAATATAAACACTAAATGCCTGTTCTAGATGTTCTGGAAGCTCTGAAATAACAAATCACACAAGGTAGAGTAAAGAATTTATTGTAAAGATTTCCCGGAAGGAGAAAACCTTGTTTACTCTGTTCAAAGTCACAGGGGTTGGGAAAACGTGTTATGATTCAAAACAACAGTGTTGAATCATTCAGTCTCAGAGGAGGATCTACCAATCGGATATCTAAACGCTGGAGAGGAGGGGTATAAAAACCTCCCACTATAGGTAGGGTCATCACAAGTTAAAACACACCTTCAAAACTAACAGTTAAAAAAATAACATCCGTCGGAAACACAAATATCACCCCTCAAAAGATATTTACGGCTACCGTCTAAACGAGTCGCTAGAATCCACCGAAGAAAATTGCGCATGAAACCGATATTATCAGCAATTGAAAAATGAAATTAACCAATTTTTTTTTCTAGATAGGAAAAAAATCTGAAAATCAGTGTATTTTCAAATAGTTCAGTGATGATATATTGAAAAAATAATTATTATAAAAAGGCACTCACCGATTCATTGGCCTTGATGGATATCAGGTCCATTGACTTTTCGTGGAGGTTGTATTTATATATGCCGTAGTTGGTGGTTACGTAGAGAGTGCCGTTTACGTGAAATGCAGACTCCATGATGATATCGCTGATGACATCTGAAATAACAAAAATAATTGTTCGTCACGCATTTTATAAAATTTTATAAGTCACGAGAAAAAAATTTAAAGTAAGAAAGATAGAGATTTAACAAATGTTCTGAGGGCACAAAATCTTTTTAAAAAACTCGCAAACCTGTATGATATGAGTTTTCCCTGTTTTCCTAGCTAGATAAGCGTCATGTTCAAAGATAGAAGAGGACGAAAGAAGAAACCTCTTTTTGATTCGCGTGACCAGGAGAGTACCATTTTCCTGCTCGATGGATACCGGTGACCAGAAGAAAAGTTCAGCTCTACTTTCTAAAAACTATGCCTACTTAGGCATAGTTTTTAGAAAGTCGGATCATATTCATTTGGTGCCGTAACCAGGAGGTTATCCAATTTAGTGACAAACTTTGTTTGACAGCCAGACAGGTAGAATCATTGCAAGTTCAAATGTCGAATATTAAACACCAGTAGAAAATTAATTTACAGTAATATTTGGCTTGATGTCGATGCTCATTACCTTAGTTGCAGAATTATTATTAGTTATATATTATTACATAAAATACTATTTATTAAGCTTACCTTCGATAGTTTTATTCGCAATGATTTCGTGGTCATTTGCCCATATGTAAACGTCTGTCAAGTCCTTTTTTATGTATCTTCCCGGCTGAACTTCAGTCGTTGTCATGTTTTGAATTTTTGCCATTTTTTTCTGCGAATATGGACGTGTAGCAATAGACACAGCATCTTCACAAGATTCTTTGCCGAGTCCTAGTTTCACCAGACAGAATAGCAAGCCAATTTTTATCGAACCTCTCATTATATTTGCATGAACAAGAAACACTGTCTTATAATACTGACCCTTCACAAGAAGAAAACTGGAATATGAAAGCACTATTTGGAATCCACTTTACTGCAAAAATGAAAACATCGTAGAGTCTATTTTTTTTAATTCTACTACTGTATTCCTTCAAATGTAGTCAGCATCCGTTTTAGATCATACGACGTCCATCTTGAATACTTCAACACTTAAAACTAGAAGGTAATTGATTGATTTAATAATATGTTTACATAAAATAATTAGTCTTAGCAGTATTCAAATAATTGTTCTAAATTCCTGTTGTAAGACACCGTAGTTCGTCCCAGGAAAAGGTCGTATCTGCATCATCGACGAGCGTCCTAAAAACCGTTCATAAAAATCATCCTCTCACGCGTCTTATATGAGCAAGAAAAAAAGATTGAAGATACTAGAATGTTGAATGTATTTAATCATATTTCTATGAACATTTCGCAAACGTATTTTTCTTTCCAATTGAAGAATTATTATGATATAGTCAGTTATAAAAACAAGCAAAATAATTAAATGCTTTATTCCATGAAACGCGCATTAATGGTAATAAAGTTAGCACATGCTGAGGTAGACACTTAATATTATTTACATACTTTTTCGTTATAATGTATAATACGTAATAATCATCGTAGACGGGGTAACCTTAATATTATTAAAAAAAAACTTTTTTTTTTAAATTTAAAACATAGCTTTACTTTACATAGGGAAAGAAAAAGGTATGAGGGGTGGGTGTCAGTGTGTCCAGTTTCATTAAAATCCATTCAGTAGTTTTTGCGTGAAAATGTAACAAACATACATCCATACAAACTTTCCCGTCTTACTAATAATATTAAAAAAGCGAAAATTTCTTTGAAGAAGATGAAAGAACATGGAAGAAGATGGAAGAACATAGAAGAAGATGGAAGAAGATGGAAGAAAACGAAAGAAGATAGAAGAACATGGAAGAAGATGGAAGAATATAAAAGAAGATGGCAGAAGATTGAAGAAGATAGAAGAAGATGAAAAAGACGTAAAATATTTAAGTCTATGAAAGGAGATTGAAGAAGATGGAAGAACATGGAAGAAGATGGAAGAACATAGAATAAGATGGAAGAAGATGAATAAGATGTAAGAACATGTATGTGTGTGTGTTTGTTGCTTATTCACACATAAATCACTGAATGGATTTTAATGAAACTTTACAATAATATAGCTCATACATCAGAATAGTCTATAGGCTATAGCTGAGAGCTCGGGCGTTATGAAATTATAAATAATAATATATTATATTTATTATATATTTATTGTCGCTTACAAAAGCAAGTTATTGATAACAAAAAATGCTGATTTGGTAATTATGTTGATATATTTGCGGGAAATTTTATTTAAGGTTTAATTGTGAAAAATGAATCGACGAAATGTATGTACGCGCATAACTTCCGAATGACCGCACCAAATTGGAAAATTTCTTTTTTTTTGTGTGTTCTTTATTGTCAGTACAAGGTTTGTATAAAACTATTAGTGAGCTCTAGAATTATGAAATTTGTATAAAAAAATTGCAATGTATGGAATTCGAGAGGGAGAAGGATGAGGGGAGTGGGGGGAGGGGAAATCGGTATAGGAAATCGGTAGGGGGTTTAAGGGAGGAGAACCAGGGAGGGGGGAGGAACCTGGGAGGGGGAGAGGAATCCGGGAGGAGGGTTTGCGGGATGGGGGAAAGGGGTAATGGAGTGGGGAGTTGGAAGGTGGAGGCGGAATAAGAACTCGTGAGGGGAAGGAGCCGCGGGAGAGGAAGGGGATGCGGAAGCGGATCGGGACGAATGGGAAAGGACACGCAATCAGGACAGAGAAGAAACGATTTCTTTATTAAATGGTATAGCAACGCATGCCGGGAACCAGCAAGTTTATAATATTAGTAAGATGCGAAATTGCATGTGTTTGTTTGGAACGCTTTCACGCCTAAACCATTAAACCGATTTTTTAAATTCTTTCACCAATAGAAAGCTACATTATCAGCGAGTAACATAGGCTATATATAAATGGTAAGCTCTAGCGTTATGAAATTTGCATAAATGAAAATTGGTGTATTTCAAATATTTTAGCGGCAGGAAGGAAAGGCAGGGGGAAGGAAGGGAAGGTGGAAGGGAACGGGGACGGACGGAAAAGGACATGCAGGGAGAATCAATTTTTTCTTTGAATGGCATTGCAACGCATGCCGGGAACCAGCTAGTATATATATATTAAGATAGAGTTTGTATAGTGTCGATAATTTATTCAGTTTCAGAAAAATGTCCTTTTATTATAATATTTTTATCTTCTATTTTCTTCTTCTATATATATAAAAATCTAAAAATGTTTGTATGTCTGCTATGCGTTGGTGTACGTATGCCCGCGATGGTTCCTATATATATAATAGTAAGTTCTGGCATTATGAAATTTGTAAAAAAAAATTTTAATAGGTGGCGCGCGAGCTGTTTTAAAACCGAATGTATCGGAACTGAATGTATGAAATAAGAGAGGGGGTGAGAGGATCTCGGGAGAGGAGTTTGCGGGACGGGGGAAGCGGGAGAAGGGAGTGGGGAGATAGAAAGCAGAGTGGAAACGCGAGAGGGGAAGAGGCCGCAGAGAGGAGGCGGAAGGGAACGGGACGAATGGGAAAGGACATGCAGAGAGAAACAATTTATTTATTGAGTGGCGTAGCAACGCATGCCGGGAACTCGCTAGTTAGATTTTTTTTTTTTTACATGAGCTCCACACAGGAGGCCCTGAGGAAAATAATCTCCCTGAGGGCCTATGTCATCTTTGGGGATGCTGTGTGGAGGGTTTTTTTAGGGAAAGGAACGAGAGGAAAGTTATGGGAAGGAAAAGGGTTTAAGGGGTGGGTAGGAATCTGAGGTTCAGTGTGTCCTTGTCATCAGACGTAGACAAACATCATCCCATTAACCCGGGCACCCCTGCTAAATCACCAAACGTAGCGAACCACTTGGGGTGACCTGGGGCAGAGGTGTTGGTTATCCAATAAAGGTTCCCGGGGCGGCGGTACCCATTCCCGCCTTCCAAATTGCAGATTATAAAAATACAAGACAAATTATATTCATACTAGCTGACCCGGCGAACTTCGTACACCCTCAGAATCAATAACTGTTGTGTTAATTTATTAGCTGAATTAAATTCAATTTTTTTTATTAAGTTCAAAATTACACAATGAAGCAATTATCGATCCGCAACTGTCCGTGTTTTGTATCAGAGATGATCATGTGTACGAATTTATATTTTTGTGATTTTCTTACTTTTCCACTTACTTAGGAGCCATCCATAAATTACGTCACACGAATTTCATGATTTTTTTACCCCTCCCCCCATCCCCCGTCTCCCCCCCTGTCACACATCGTCACATTTATGAGACCCCTCCCCCCTGGTGTGACATCTAAAAATAATCAAAACATTAGTTCATTTTTTCTTACATGTGACGTCACAGAGCTGATGACCACCCCATATTTTTTTTTTTTTTTAAGTATGTTTATTCAGTTTTTTTAATTTTACAATATTTATCTTAAAAATCTTACAAAACTGATCAATCAGTTTGATTGTAAGAAATCTCTCATTTTTCCTATTTAATTAATACTATTGTACTTTTATGTTTTACATTGTAATAACTGTGTAAAATTTACAATACTAATTATTATAAACTACTAATTACGAATACAGTGGGTGATAGTAATTTCCAGGTATTTGATCAATATTCATTAATATTGGGTATTTGTATACAATATTATTTCCAGGTATTTGATCAATATTCATCAATATTGGGTATTTGTATACAATATTATTTGCTTTCATGTTCTACGGAGATAGAATGATTTAACATTTTTTTTGATATTTGAATAAGATGTCTCATTTTTAATATTTTCAGGTAATGCGTTAAATATTTTCGGAATTCTATGCCTCTTTGTTCTATCACCGTATACATTTTGAGATTTATTAATAATAAGCATTTGTGCTTCTCTATGCCTAGTAGGGTAGTTGTGGTTTAGAGGTTTTTTGAATTCTGTATTCCAGAATTCATCTAGCGTTAATTGATAATCTACCTTACTGTGTATAGAGAGGACATTACACAAGGAGAAATTTTTTTTATAATCGCCTTCACATAATTGAACTTTTTTTTTGCCTGATATCAATTTTAGGAAACGGATTTGTAATTGTTCTATTTTATTTAAGTACGTTTTGTACGTTAATCCGTAACTATTTATTCCGTATCCTATAATTGATTCTGCTAATGCGTTGTATATACAGTATAATATATTTTTATCAACAAAGTTTTTAGGTGATAAAATTTCCCTAATATGGATCTTAATCTATTACATACATTTTCAATATGATTTGACCAGTTAAAATTGACATCTATTGTAAGACCAAGGTATGTATATTGGTACACTTTTTCAATATTTGGGCAATTACACTGCAGGGATTGGTTTTTTGTGTGTAAACAATCATATGAATGACTTTTTATATGCAATTCCTTATCCTGACAATTTGTATATGGTGAGTGAATAAGCATATATTTGGTTTTTTTTGCGTTTATTATAATGCCATTATCGTGTGACCATTTAATTATGTTGTTTAGGTCTTCTTGTAAAATTTCCTCAATTTTTTGTGGATTTTTGTCAGCGCATATAATGCAAGTATCGTCTGCAAACATGTAGCATTTACAACGTTTTATTACATTTGGTAAACTGTTTACTTGCATTATATAACACGTAGGTCCCGATATCGAGCCCGTAGCTACTCCAGTGCTTGCCAACATTTCATCACTTAAAATTCCGTCAATTTTAACTTTAATTTTTCTATTAAACAGATAATTTTTAAACAATTTTTTTAAAGGACCTCTAATACCACATTCCTCCATTGCCCTTAATAGTGTTTCATGGTCCAAAGTGTCAAAGGCCTTTTTAAAATCTATAAAAATTATACCAATATAATATTTTTCATTTAATTGACAATTTATATAATCAGTGAATTTAGAAAGTAATTGTGTAGTACTTTTTTCTTTTTGAAATCCGTACTGTATGGGATTAATGATTCTATTTTTTTCTATAAAATTCTGTATTTGGTTAAAGATAGCTCTTTCAATAATTTTATCAATACACGAGAGAATCGCTATTGGTCGATAGTTTGTGAAATCTTTGTGGTTTCCTGATTTATATATAGGTCTGATGATGAATGTTTTAAGTTCGTCAGGCATGATACTTTTACTTACACAAAGGTTAATTAGTTTAGTCAGTACTGGGATTATATTATCAGCAATTAACTTTAGGTCTTTAATTCTTATTTGGTCATTGCCTTCTGATTTTTTAACATCCATATCATTAATTATTTTTTTAACATCTTTTTGTGATACAGGTCTAAATCTCATTGACATAATAGCAGGAGTTGTATACGTGTTACGATCTAGGAATTTTTTAGTACAATTATGTCTTATGTCTTTTATTTCATTTACGAATGTTGTAGCAAATTTATCGCATAAAACTTTTGTGTCTCCTTGACTTCCCATATGTTGAAGGATTATTTTATCTAGATTTTGTTTAGGTTTTCCTATTAGATTATTTATTTCGTCCCAGAGTTTCCTCGGGTTGCCATTTAAGCTATTTATTAAGTTTTTATGGAATGTGTTTTTGGTAATATTAATATGTTTGTTTGTTTTGTTTCTATATCGCGTATATTCTAAACGAAATACCGGGTTATTTGGGCTATTCTTGCATTTTCGGTAAAGATAATCTCTTTTTTTAACCATGTTCTTAATTTCTTCTGTAACCCATGGATTGCTGTGCCTAAGATTACTTTCAAATAATTTTTCTTTCTTCGAGGACGAATAGATAATATTGAAAATATTTTTTAAATTATAGTACAGTTCTGATGGACATTCAGTTTGTAATAATTTTCCCCAATTTACTAGTTTTAATTTAGAATATACTAATTTATTATCAATAATTTCACTTTTTTTATTTAAATCCTTTGTAAGTACCTCTTTCCCTATGGCAACTCCTGTTATATAATGGTCAGATATTTTGTTAGTCACAATACATAAAAATACAGTGTTATTACGGTTACGAATTGCAATATGGTCAATACATGAATAAACATTTTTTCCGTTTAAAATTTCATCCCGGGTCACATCTAATATTACATTTTGAAAACCATTTTCACTAAGTAGATTTTGATATTCTGTAATTACACTATTTTTTGTATCCAACAAATTCAAGTTAATATCACCACAATACAAGTAGTTTGAATCAGTTGAAGTCAATTGTAATATTTGTTTTAGTTCCTTCAAATATATATTCTTGTTATATCCCTAGTCACACTTCCTACTCCCCCCCCCCCCCTTAATGTGTGACGTAATTTATGGATGGCCCCTTTACGGGAATTGCGTTTCATTTTCTTTATACGTGTGAAGGAAATTTTATTATAATTTAATATTGTATTTTTCCTTTGGAAGGGTGAAGACACACGTTAACCGTTTGTCTCATTTTCGACCGTTGACATTTAGTGTGTAAGAAAGAGACGCAGCATTATATGTTAAAGAACAAAAGCGAAACAATCAGCACATTGACATTTGACGTTTTTGAATTTTTGGAATTCACGCACACTTCAACTAAAGGTGAGCGTCCAATAGTCCATCTGTCCGCGCCGGCCGCACGAGGAAAGTAATTTTCTTCATAACTTTCTTTTTCGTGAATTTTTGCGATTTTTTAATAGTTATTCTGTGGTGGAGACAAATCCAACAAATCAAAGATCATCAATAGTGTAACTAACCCGACTTTGTTTTATATATTAACTAGCTGACCCGACGAACTTCGTACCGCCTCAAAATCAATAACTGTTGAATTAAATAAAAAAAAATATTAAGTTAAAAATTACACAAATGCCCGACTGTCCGCGTTTGGTTTTTGACAGTTTCAGAGATGGCGTTGTGTACGGATTTATATTTTCTTACTTTTCCACTTACTTACGGGAATTTTTGAAAGGAAGCGGGTACGGGTGCCGCCGCCCCGGGTACCATTTATTGGATAACCAACACCTCTGCCATAGGTCACTCCAAGTTGTTTTGCTGCGTTTGGTGATTTAGTAGGGGTGCCTGCTGAATCACCAAACGCAGCAAACGCAAACACACCTGCTGCGTGGCGGGCCGGATCGAGAGAGACTGGTTGAGGCCTTTTGATCTTGACCAAAGGGTCGAAAGAGTCCCGTTGGAAAGGTCAAGGCAATGGCCGTTTCTTCCTTCACCGTTTGTCTCATTTTCGACTATTGACTTTTAGTGTGTAAGAAAGAGGGGCAGCTTTATATGATTAAGAACAAAAGCGAAACCATCAGCGTGTTGACATTTGACGTTTTTGAATTTTTGGAATTCAAGCAAACTGCAATATTATACCTACCTACCACAATATTCCTTCAGCTCTTTCAAAAGATCAAAATTCGTTCCATATTAAATGTATGAGGAAATGAATTATCGTCATAACTTTCGTTTTCGTGAATTTTTGCAATGTTTTAAAAGTTATTATCCTATCTGGGGTGGAGACAAATCCAACAAATCAAAGATCATCAAAATCGGTTTAGCCGTTCTCGAGTTATAAATAGTGTAACTAACCCGACTTTGTTTTATGTATTATTAAGAAGATTGATCGAACAAAAAATGTAGCACCGCTTATTAAGGGTAAGCATTCAAGTAAGTAACCATAAGTGTTATTAGATACATAGTATAAAATGAAGTCGCTCAAAATGTATGTGCACGTTAATCTTTTAAACTACGCAACGGATTTTCATACGGGTTTCACCAATAGATAGAGTGATTGAAGAGGAATGTTTATATGTACAACACATGTAAATTATATTAGAGAAAAGCCGAGAAATTCAAAGAAAACATATTTTTGTCTATGACGTTACTTACTATTAGACGAGGGGTAGAAATCTCAAAGTGGGAAGACAAGAACAAGACAATTGTAACGATCTCGATATCTAGTACTTTAGTACTAAACTGCTACGCGTCGAGTAAGGTTGCGTCTTACCAGTAAGTAAATTGCATTTTAAAAAGTGTCAAAATGCCCTCCTGTGTGATGAGAAAATGTTTCAATTACACGACAAATAATAGTATAGGCGAATGAATAACATTTCATTTGTAAGTACACGCAAATTACTCAATATTATCGATTATTATAAATATCCAATTAATTTTCATGTTTCCCGCTCGCGGTTTTACACGTCATTAGAGAAAATTCAAGTCCTACTAAAGTTAAGGGTCTGGACGCGCAACAGCCAAATTTCTGTTGCTAAGTAAACTTCACTGTTTTAAAGCAAACTAATCAGCCTAAACACTCTGTTTATTTGTTTGCTTGCGGTAAAACAACACATAAATCAGTAGTTCTAACAAGTATTGATGACAATCGCCACCATTTGAAAACTGTCGTTGCCCTATTGTAATTATTGTGTAACTCGACATATCAAACTCCGACAGGCAGCCGGACCTTTTATTCTAGTGGGCCTCAAGAAAAGGAGACAGCGAACATTCCACCAAAAAGTGACAAGCAATACGCCGCCGCCAGCTCATATATCCATGTCATTCATACACACACATTATTTGATTTTCTGTCTTTATCACACAGGAATAAACTTTTGAATTAAGAAATTATACTGAAAATCGCTGAAAACAAAAGAGTGTTCCTTACTTTCCACATTATATTGTGAGTATATGAGACTATGGCGAGTCTATTTATTTATATAACGTCATTGATTTTTGTGCGATTTAAAACGGCTGGCGGGCCGTACTATAGTCACTTTTGAAATTCGTTCTACGGAACAAATTGGAAAATAGATGTCCTAGAATAAATAGGTATTTGATTTTCCTTTTCAAATATCCAGTGTTGCATTGCAAGCATTGTATAATTAGTGGCGAGTTAATTAGTTTATATGTATAATACATGCTTATTATAGTAGAGAAAAGCCGAGAAATTCAAATATTCAATTCAGGCAGCGGGCAGCGGGCAGCTGGCAAGCAGGTGGTGTAGATTTTATAAAGATTGGGTAATGGCGTTGTGTTTCGTTAGCCACAGCAACATGTGTCCGGGTCTGCTAGTAAGATATAAAATAAAACAGAAATCCGTCAACAGTTCGATCAACTTTTGACACGGCCTTCATGGTTCCTACGACCTACGTTATGTTATAATGAAAATATGCAGATAAGAGACCGTCATTAAAAATTAGGGCAGCGTTATTCTGTCACGGTTATCAGTTATCAGGCTACAACAGGCAAATTCATTCAGATTATAATTTTCCCTTATAATTGATTGCTTTATTTCACGTGTCGTCATTTTTAAACTGTTTTTCCGCATTTTTTATAAATATACTTCATGTTGATTTATTTATAACTAGTGATTCCTTACATTTGGAATCAAGCATGTAACTAACCACCACGCCGTTTCCCCGCAGGGGTAGGCAGAGGTCTTGGCACTCACTCTTTGCCTCACTCACATTCATACATCGTCTCATATATACTCTTCTAGTATTCTGACTTTTGACATGGCCCAACTCAAGTATCTGATTCGCTTGATCGTGCCATGTCTTCCTCAGCTCCCCGACTTCTTCTTCCATGCTTATTTGCGTCATATATTCTTCTCACACTGTTTTATTTTTTCATTCGCTCTACATGCCCAAACCATCTGAGGATCCCTTTCTTAATCATACTCAATATGCTTCATTCTTCTATCCACATTTCCCACACGATTATACATGGTTTTACCACATATCCGCCTCAGGGATCTCATTCAGTTTACTTTCATGAATCTATCCTGGAACGTTTACGCAGGTAGCCGAACTTAATCGGTAAGAACCATTGGTTTTTGTTTTCAACATTAATTTGGATCGGTTTTTGTAGATCAGTCAGGATCGGGGCGATGAGTTGACGGGTTACTCGGCTGAGTGACCAGGTGCGCCACATGGGAGAATTTTTGTGTATTTTTTGAAAAAAAAAATCATTAAAAGCGACGGGAAACCAAAATTTCATTAACATTTTTATGACGTGTGATATTTGGATGTGGCGTTTTGATTTTAACCTTTTCGAACAAGATTCGTGGTCATCGACCAACAAAGTCTAGACAGGGCGTGTGTACAAAAATGACACCGAAACCAAAATTATTGGTTCCGAAAATAGGATTACGAAAACATTCATTTAAAAGGTGACCCGACAATTCGTCCTGCGACAATTCATCCGGCGATAGTTCATCCTGCCGACAGTTCATCCTGCCGACAGTTCATCGATATACTTATATCTGAAGGCATCTTGAGTGGAAATCCGCCGTAAAAATATTTTTACTAACAATTATTTCGACTCTCCGAAGAAGCATGCGTGAATAACAAAATACGACATACTTATACTTATAGATTAGGTAAGGATAGGTTAGGTTAGGTTAGGTTAGGTTACGTTAGGTTAGGTTAGGTTGAATTGTCAGGATGAATTGTCGCCGGATGAATTGTCGGCGGGATGAACTGTCGGCAGGATGAACTGTCGCAGGATGAACTGTCGCCGGATGAATTGTCGCAGGATGAACTGTCGTGGAACCCATTTAAAAGAAAGTGCACTATTTACAAGTCTAAAGATATAAAGAGGCTTTTTTATCTTTTGTTGGTCTGTACGGACCAATTTTGTCTCCCAAGATTTAATGCGTTCGAAGCGAGGCGAAGGAATAAGATAAAATATGGAAAGATATAGAAATTTGTTATAAAATTACTTATAGGTGGGTCGATTTAGTCGACCGATTTTGTAAGACACGCCGTATCTAGGGATGATATTTCGATATTCGTAATACATCGATAAGCGCTGAAGAAATAAATCGAAGTAATTGTGTCTAAGTCGTGTATGTGCCCGAAGTGAACCCCCAGGTCCCCCTCCCCCCTCCTAACTTCCCCTCCCCCATCTCTCCCTCCCTCCTGATTTCCATAGCAATAGCCGCTTCCTAGCGTGCCACCAATAGCAATTTTTTTATACAAATTTCATAATGCCAGAGCTCACCTGAAGTTTTATAAAAACCTTGTCCCGATAATAACGAACACACAAAAAAAAGAATTATTCAATTGGGTGCAGTCATTCGAAAGTTATGCGCTTAGCAACACATTCAGCAATTCATATTTATATTATAGACTAGCTTTTTCCCGCGGCTTCGCTCGCTTGGTTTAAGGGGGTTCCCACTCCGCCTCCTCAACCTCCCCCCCCTCTCCCTCTTCCCACCCCCCTCCCCCCCTCCCCCATCTCTCCCTCCCTCCCGCTTTCCATATATTCAATCCCAGTACATTCAGTTTTTAAACAGCCCGCGTGCCACCTTTTACAATTTTTATTCAATATTAAATTTGGTACCTAACATAGGTACCTATTTAAAATATCTAAAATTCTTGATTCGATTCAAACTATTAGGGGAGTACCTACTTTAAGTAAATTTATCAACTTAAAGATTTTCAAAAATAGAATCCTGATTGAACAATCATTGTTTTGCAAAATGTCATTCTCAAACACGCGAACTGTCAAACGTGCGATAGTCATTAGGTTTTCTGAAATTATACAATTTTCTGCGCAATTTTCTTAATTTTTCTCTCCGTAAGAACCATCCTCGTACTTCAAGGAATATTAAAAAAAAAGAATTAGCGAAATCGGTTCAGCTGCTCTCGAGATTTGCGCTTAGCAACGCAATTAGCGATTCATTTTTATATTATAGATATAATTTTTGGCTTCAAATTCCTTTTTATTATTTTAATTATTTCTTATTCCTCATTATGTTGCTTTACTCCAAGTAAAGTCATAAAAACGGAAACCAAAATTGGTTTTATTTTGGCTTTATTACTCATGTGCAACCTGAAAAATGTAAACTGTCGATTTCCCTAAAATGGATAAATAAAATATCATACAGATAAAACGTACCTCGAGAAGAACAAAATTATTTAAATAAATATTTTATAACTGCATCTTAATTTCAAAATTCTTCAACTGGATTTATCACACACACGCCTTAAGAATAGCATTCTGTATAAAAAACTCGAATTTCCTTATTCTTATTAGAACACGAATAATTCAATAAATTAATATATTACTCCATTTTTAACAAAATGGCTGATTTAAAATAAAATCCGTAAATAAAAATTATTATCGAAAATGTCAACGTCGAACTATTAAAAACATTTTTTTTTACTTTGGAAGCACTGAATTTGAAATTCGTCACCACAGAATTTAGACAATGTTCAATTCAAACACCAATGATGTACTATTTTCTCAAAGAGTGTGTTACAATGTATTATATAATACGAGTAAATTAATTATCACGACTAATGGCTAATTTGTATTAATTTGACCACACAGGATACAATAATACATGATAATTTAGAGAATTTTAATTATTACGCTTCTCGGACGTGCTGTGATTTGTCTAATCATACTTGGTACAGCGCGCAGCTGTTTTTGCGATAAGCAACTTAAGGGGGAATTCTACATAATCTAGATCTATTTTTCGACAGGTATTCAAGTATTTCTCCTTATAATAATAATAAATAATAAATTTGGATAACTTATATAGCGCTGTTTTTGCGAAAAATCGCCTCAAGAGCGCTGTACAAATTAGCATGGATTTTACATTAGAATTTACTTAACTTAGGAGGCTAGATAACAACTCGTCTTGCAGCTATCAAGCGCATGGATTATTAGAATTCTAGCCCCCCGATAAATTAAATAAAATATTTGTTATGTACGTACTTCAATTTACTTAACTATGTAGGGGGCTAGATAACCATTCGTCTTGCAGCTATCAAGCGCATGGATTGTTGGAATTCTAGCCCCTAAATAAGTTAAATAAAATATCTTTTTAACTAACTAACTAACTAACCATCACGCCGTTTCCCCGCAGGGGTAGGCAGAGAGGACGGACCGCCAAACAACTCGGTCTTGGCACACACTCTTTGCCTCACTCACATTCATACATCGTCTCATATCTATCTTTTTATATGTACGTATTTTAATTTACTTAACTATGTAGGAGGCTAGATAACAACTCGTCTTGCAGCTATCAAGCGCATGGATTATTGGAATTCTTGCCCCCCAATACATTTACCTTATGTATTTAGTAATCTACTTAACAGCCTTAGTCTAACTTAATCTAACTTAACCTAACGTAATCTTACTCACACATACCCAAAACCTAAGTATATTTAATAAATCTGCAGTTCATAACAACAATTGCAAAAAAACCATAAAAATAACATGAAATCATCGCTAACGAAAATGTATATACTCGTAATAATACACTGTAATAATTGTCACTGTGAACTGTTTATTATTATTGATTGTTGTTTTAAACACTATCTCTTAGGTATTTTATTTTGTCATTTATCACTCCATACGTACGGCACTGGTAGAAACCGAAGGGCGCGGGATCAGTCCGAAGACTTCCTAGTCCATGTGCTTAGGGCGGGGGGCAGGCGCGGGCAGTTGGCAGCGGGGGCAGCTAGGGATGTAGAGATTGCAGAGGTCATCAGTTGGTTCTATTCTCTGGTGCGTTTCTTAGAAGGCCGTTTCGGTGGCCCACACACCGAACGGGTCATATGGTCCACAGTCGTACACAATACAGCGACTGCGGGCGTAGAGACGAGCAGCGGGGGTTGCAGAAAAGTGTGGGGTGCGCAGGGGTACGGCTATGACACCCAACGACCGAATAAATGACCACATCTGGTAAATGTTCGCTACCCATAATACTTCGCATCTAATGAATCACGATAACAATCTGCACATATTCTTAAAACTCGTTATACGTCCACACTACTCACGATAAAATTATTTTGAGTTCACATATGTAATGTACACAGAGTAATAAACATTATTTGACACTTTTAAGATCTCAAAATGTTAATTATCCCTCTTATTTAACAAGGGAGAACGAGGCTGCTCCGAGCGCCTGACGCATTCGCTTAATAGGAAATAACCACACAAAACCGGAAATATGTAATTTTTAAATCAAATTTTAGTCGTATTGACTCTTTTTCCAAAAAAATTATAAATTGATTTCGAAAGACTGTTCTTTTATCTAGTAATTAGCAGACCCGGCCACACGTTGCTGTGGCTAACGAAACACAACGCCATTACCCAATCTTTATAAAATCCACACCACCCGCTTGCCTGCTGCTCGCTGCCTGAATTGAATATTTGAATTTCTCGGCTTTTCTCTGCTATAATAAGCATGTATTATACATATAAACTAATTAACTCGCCACTAATTATACAATGCTTGCAATGCAACACTGGATATTTGAAAAGGGAAAATTAAATACCTACTTACTCTAGGACATCTATTTTCCAATTTCTTCGGAGAAATTAACGAATTTCAAAGGTGACTATAGTACGGCCCGCCAGCCGTTTTAAATCGCACAATAATATGTTTTCTTTGAATTTCTCGGCTTTTCTCTAATATAATTCTCATGTATTAGACATATAAACATTCCTCTTCAATCACTCTATCTGTTAGTGAAAACCGTATGAAAATCTGTTGCGTAGTTTAGAAGATTAACGCGCACATACATTTTGAGCGACTTCATTTTATACTATGTAATGATAATGATGATGATGATAATGAAATGAAGCTATGTGTTAAATTTTGAGAAAATATATTTATTTACCTTTTTTAGGTTTTACCGTAGGTCGTTGGCAGATTTGTTAAATTTTCAAACAAAATTTTGTATTATACAACACATAATTCAAATCATAATAATCATGCAGTAAAATAAATTTTGGGCAATATAGAGTAGGTATTGTTTAAATATTTTATCCAGGTATGGGCATCACTTGCATTCATTTTTACATGTGTTATCACCGCCACCTCTCCGAAAATATCTCGGGACCGCTCGGATCATTCCGAGCGGATCATTCCGTTCCTATCACTCGATCTAACCGCCGGTTTGCGTTTCATACCTCTCTACTCGTGTCATACGTGAACACTAATCGTGTAAATAATTAAAATCTTAAGTAAATTGTTAAATCACTCAAATAAGAGTACAGTGTTATCAATCATCATCCCGTTTAATCATTGAACACAGGATCGCGGCCTGAAAGTACCGCGACCTCCAGGAGCCTGAATATTTCTCATGGTTAAGTATATACACCCGTCTGATGCAAAGACGGAGCACAGGTCAACATCCTCCATCAGCTCCTCAGCCTCTGGAACCAATTCCACATTGGTAATCCCTGGCCCTCAAAACTACTTTCAACACAGGTCTGACAGCCTACAGACGTTGCCCACGTCTTTAACTGGATGCGTGTGTGCGGGGGGATTTAAATAACAACTCTTGATTTAACGCCAAGTCAAAATATATTTACAACGGAAACTTTTATGTTACAATAATTTGTACAAGTTTAGTATTATTCTTGCTTAGGGGTAAAGCAGGTAGAGAGGGCGAATACTAGAACCGGAATGAATTTGCAAATGAAATTGCGTTGTCACCACGGACATATGAATATATCTGGACCTGCCCTGAGTGATAAAAACGTATTATTTCCCCCTCCCCATGGAGCCGGCTGGAGCTCCTCCTTGAACCCAGCTGGTCTTTACAAGAGCCTCGCTTGAATCAAAAAAATGTGATGTCATCATTCTTGTCCTGACCAGCGCAGAGGTAACATCATACATTTTACGAATTAACACGGCAAAATATGAGAGCTTGTGCTATAGACCTACCTAGAACAAGCGAATGTGGGCGTTCCTCTAGTGAGCTCGTCGCAGGTTACAGGGGTAAGTAAATTATGAAACATTTGTAGAAGTGTCTTAACTAAACACGGCAACAAAATATTGCTATGTGAATATAAGCGAACCTTTTCGGGGCAAACATTTATCTTTCGCAAATATGTTATTAACGTGGCAAGCAATTCGCGCTCCCATGTCAAAAGGTCTATTTTTTTTTTACAGAGAATACCGCACAAGAATCTCAACTGCTCCCGTCTGGAGCCAGTGAGACTATGGCATCCCCAATTGGGGTATGTTGTGAGGCTGAAGGTAGTGGGGAGGGGAAGGAGGTGGGGAAGAGGAAGGTTGGGAAGTACCTGGCTATTCAGATCTGGTCACCAAACACGGCTAAAGCCATTTTCAAGCAACGTTTCAATTCTGAATGGTGGTCTTACACCAGGGCGATACTGATAGTATCTTCCACTCTGGAACATGCCGCAAATATACTATATATTATTTTTAAATGAATTAATTGTGAAATATCACAAATTAATCAAATAAAATTTATGCGCATGCCGGGTTCGAACCCGCGACCTCCGGATTGTGAGTCAAGAGTCTTACCCACTGGACTACGGAGGTCGTCAAATTCATTCAAAGCAGATTTTGCTTTTAAGAACTAAATGGTGATATTATAATGCGAGATGCCTATATACTGTCAGATTGATTTTTTAACGAATCAGTCATTTTTCCCCTCTTCGCCCCCCATCGTTTGGTTTTACCCCTCATCTGTATCTTCTGGTCCATTGAATTTGGATGTCTGTGGTTGTCACGCACCTAGCTGGAGAGTGGTCACCGGTGATACCACAGTGCAAAATCGGATAAAAACGATATTTTACGGCTGTTCGCTGCCTCGCTACAAAATCAATAAATTATCTGAGAAAGCTATGTTTCAGAATTTTAAATTCAGTTTAAATAAAATCATTTAAAAAAAGATCCGCACACGTGTTTTGTGACGAAAATACTTCAGTTTGTCTATTTATTTACGGTCTTACAAACTAATATATTTAAGATTATTTTACATTTGTATTTTGCTGACACATTATTGAAAAAACCGGCTGGGATCGAGACATGGCTTCGCGTAATTCTAAAAAATGTGATGTCATCATTCTTCTACGAGCCAGCGTCGAGCACTCATCGGTGCATTTTACGAAATAACACGGCAAAAATAGTGGCTTGTGTTTTGAAAACGTGTAAAAATAGAAGTGAAAAAGAGAATAAATCCAATTGTCGTATTACATTCCACAGGAAAGCATTATTTTACTTTATTATAAGCTTATTTAGACAATTTTTTGTAACACACACTATCACTCGAGACACATGGCGTGTACTCGTCGCTGTTTTGTGGGGTAAGTAAATTATGAAACATTTGTAAAAGTGTCTTAACTAAATACGTCAACAAAATATTGGACTATGAAAATAGGCGAACTTTACTTTGCTGTATTTGGAATTTGTAAATTTGTTCATTTCGCGGCGAGCAATTCGCGCTCCCATGTAAAAAGGTCTATTCATTAAAGAGCAGAGTTTACTTTTAAGAACTAAATGGTGATATTATAATGCAAGATGCCCATATACTCTCAGATTGAGTTATTGACGAATCACATATCACCGAATTCATCTTCCCGCTCTGCGCCCCGCTGTAGTTGGTTTCTTCCCCTCACCTTTATGTTCTGGTCTATTAATATTCATATGTCTATGAGCATGGTGCTATACTGCTATATGCGAGTACTTTTAATCAGTATTTGTTTGTTTGCCAATAGTATTGGGCGATCCTCTGTGCTGACATACGAGGAATCGACAAAAGTCGCAATGATTGTGACCATACATCTTTGAAGTGACTCTCGCCATCGTTGAAGCTTACTGGAAATCATCCTAGGAGGATGATTGGCATCTGAAGACATCAGCCTGTCCTGCTTCTGGACGGCCGTTTTTGCTGGTAGAAATGTTATGCAGATCTTCCATTCTCTCGATGTGGGATTCTTTTTCAAATTGAGAGTTTTCGACAAACCACGCTACGACTTATCACGGTATCACCATCAGCCTATTTACCCAAGCAATCCCTTTATGCCAGATAGCATTAGAATCAGGATCAGTCCTTTTTTATTTAAAATATACTTTTGTGTTTTGAATACCTCATTTTTACTTTAAACTAAAGCGTAATCCTTGCATTTGCACTTTGCAAAAGTAGTCCACAATGCTCATAATTATCAGCTTTTCAATAATATGCATTGTTGCCACATACTCCAACGGTAACATGTGCCTTATTAATATGCCCGCGAGTAAACAAAATGGTCATAAAAATTGCTTGGAAAACGGTATCTAGAATGTGTCGATTTTAGCGCAAAAGTGGTTTTTATTTATTTCTTGGACAATTAAAAAAAAGGAAACTGTCACAGATAATGTTAGCCTGTATTTAAAAAAAAGTTGTTTCTTCTATGCATTGGTAGGTATATTTCTTTTGAATTTATTTATTTTTTTAATTTATGCTTATATTTTTTATATTTCTCTCTCTCTCTCTCTCTCTCTCCGATGGCGCTATAGCCCATATGGAGCCTTTAAACTGGGAGGCGAGATAGGTAAACCCTACGTCATCGAGTACACGCATGAAACTACTTTGTAGTGTTAATGGACATTTAGAAAACCTTAAAAAAGCTGGTCTGCCGGTGCGCCTCTTGGCAGGCGCCGCGCAGTCATGGAAATAGTCGGCGATTTTTATCGAAAAAATTACGTCATCGAGTACACGAACGGGAATGGTCTCATATTATGATAAAGGTCAATTAGAAAATGAGAAAAAAGCAGGTCTGCCAACCGGCAACCTGGCACGTTCACCGGCAGCCGGCGTCAAAGTTGGGTAAAAAATAGTAAATTTTACGTCATCGAGTACATTAATGAAACCAACGAATAACTATAGTCCAGATCATTCCATTTAAGAATTTCTTGGTCTGCCGACCAGCAGCCTGGCAGCTTTTTGTGTACGATTTTTTAAAGTTTTTTTTTTAAATTTTTCGTTTATCTTTGTTATTATTTTTATTTTACTATATTTTTAAAAACTTTGAATGCCATATTTTAAAAAAATAAGCAAAAATTATAAAAAAAAAAACAATTTGAGAGTTCCAAGGTGTACCCATCCGTCAGGCGAGCCTTTCGACGCCAAAACACTTACGAAACCCTATAAATTTGTACAATAATATGTACACGTGGCAATAATATGGCGGCGAAGGGCTCCGCGGCCAATTTCCAGTAAGTTGTTTCGCGTCGAAAGGCTCTCCCGTCCAATGGGTATAATTGGAACACTTAAAATTTATGTTTTTATCATTACAACTTATTTTATTTAAAATCTGGCATTCTAAGTTTTTAAAACCATATTGAAATAAAAATAATAATAAAGATAATGAAAATATATTTTTTTAAATGGAAAAAAATTAACTTTAAAAGATCCTACACAAAAAACTGCCAGGCTGCTGGTCGGCAAACTAATGAACTCATGAATGGAATGGTCTAGACTACAGTTTTTCGTTAGTTTCGATCTTGAATTTGAAGTAATCGGTGCAGCAGGGCAAGCGAAACCGATGTGAAACGGACGGGGTTCGGAAATTTCCATCGTTTTTCGGACGAACGCAGCTCTTATGGTGACGGTGCGGTGGTTGTTCGAACTTCCAACTACAATGAACTATTAGGTTATCTTAAAAAGACTATTATTATTATAAATTTGTTTAATAATATGGGCACGCGTTGGCGGCGAAGGGCTCCGCGGCCAATTTCCAATAAGTTGTTTCGCGTCGAAAGGCTCTCCCGTCCGATGGGTACAATCGAAACACTCAAAATTTATTTTTTTATGATTACATCTTATTTTATTTAAAATTTTGCATTCTAAGTTTTTAAAACCTTATTGAAATAAAAATAATAATAAATATATTGAAAAAAAAAAATTAAATGAAAAAAAAAATTTAAACTTTAAATGATCGTACACAAAAAACTACCAGGCTGCTGATCGGCAGACCAAGGAAGTCATAAATGGGATGATCTAGTCTAGACTACAGATTTTTGTTAGTTTCGATCTGGCAGACCTGCTTTTTTCTCATTTTCTAATCGACTTTTATCATATGAGACCATTCCCGTTCGTGTACTCGATGACGTAATTTTTTCGATAAAAATCGCTGACTATTTCCATGACTGCGCGGCTCCTGCCAAGAGGCGCACCGGAAGACCAGCTTTTTTAAGGTTTTCTAAATGTCCATTAAGGGTACGATCAGGTACAAAGCGGGTTTCGGTTTTCTGATTAGTCGGCGCATGGGCGGCCGACTGACGCAGGCGTGCTGACAAGAATGTTTGTATGTCAACGTATCAGGCCGAACATAGTGAAGGCAGGTTCAGATTTATGTCCGCGCGAGGCGGCGCCGATAAGCTTTACCGGAATGAATTCTTAATTCCTGCTCGCCGGTGACGCCGGTCAGAATCTGATATCAAAATGAGCGACCTGTTAATTGCCGCTATTTTCAATCAATTGCCAATCTGGGATAAAAGAAATACATTCCATACCACCAGAAATGTTGTTGACAAGTGATGGAATGAAATCAAAAAGATAAAATTTTTAAATAACCTCAAATGTCACAAGTGAATTTCTTTCAGGCACGTACTTAACATATTATCATGTTCTCCTGAGGTTATTTTTTTCATATTTAAAGATACCAATTACCAAATACCATTGTTTTATTCCTTAATTTTAAGAAAGGATTCTCCAAGAGTAAATAATCGTCGTCTACGAACTCGACATTTCGTAAAAACTGACAGCTGCTGTCAGGCTACCGCGCAGGTAGCGCAAGTTTTATCCGAGTTCTGTTTGTCCACATCTCGGCGTCAACTGCCGCCGGTGGAACAGGGCACTGAACGCCGTTAATCTGAAAACCGAAACCCGCTTTGTACCTGATCGTACCCTAACACTACAAAGCAGTTTCATCCGTGTACTCGATGACGTAGGGTTTACCTATCTCGCCTCCCAGTCTACTTGGTTTCCCGCAAGATTAGCCTTCAATTTCTTCTGTCCTCAGCGGCTGACTTCCAGTTTGTTACCTGGAGAAGCTGTGCTGCATCCCCTCTTACCTCGTCTTCCTACCTCGTCGCTGGGAAGGCTCTTTTAGATTATATTTAATATAGTAATTAACAAATTTATTTTAATTCCACTCAAGGAAAACGATGAAAATAACTTTATTTTGTCTAAAACATATTTTTTGGTATTCATATAATGAAATAAATAAAATAAATAAAATAAATAAAATAAATAAAATAAATAAAATAAATAAAATAAATAAAATAAATAAAATAAATAAAATAAATAAAATAAATAAAATAAATAAAATAAATAAAATAAATAAAATAAATAAAATAAATAAAATAAATAAAATTAATAAAATTAATAAAATAAATAAAATAAATAAAATAAATAAAATAAATAAAATAAATAAAATAAATAAAATAAATAAAATAAATAAAATAAATAAAAATTAATAAAATAAATAAAATAAATAAAATAAATAAAATAAATAAAATAAATAAAATAAATAAAATAAATAAAATAAACAAAATAAATAAAATAAATAAAATAAATAAAATAAATAAAATAAATAAAATAAATAAAATAAATAAAATAAATAAAATAAATAAAATAAATAAAATAAATAAAATAAATAAAATAAATAAAATAAATAAAATAAATAAAATAAATAAAATAAATAAAATAAATAAAATAAATAAAATAAATAAAATAAATAAAATAAATAAAATAAATAAAATAAATAAAATAAATAAAATAAATAAAATAAATAAAATAAATAAAATAAATAAAATAAATAAAATAAATAAAATAAATAAAATAAATAAAATAAATAAAATAAATAAAATAAATAAAATAAATAAAATTAATAAAATTAATAAAATTAATAAAATAAATAAAATAAATAAAATAAATAAAATAAATAAAATAAATAAAATAAATAAAATAAATAAAATAAATAAAATAAATAAAATAAATAAAATAAATAAAATAAATAAAATAAATAAAATAAATAAAATAAATAAAATAAATAAAATAAATAAAATAAATAAAATAAATAAAATAAATAAAATAAATAAAATAAATAAAATAAATAAAATGCTGCAATGCCAACACGCTCAGAACGGCATCCACTGCCCTGGTTTTCTCAGCAGCTCAATACTGTGCTCCAGTATGGGCTAAAAGAGCCTACACTTAAATGGTCGACGTTCAGCGTAATGCGAACCATCAACGGAACTTTAAAATCTACTCCTCTCCCTTCTCTCCCCGTAGGTACTTACAAAAATTACTGACCTAGATATCCCCTTCTGACCCCCCACCATACGAAAGAAGAACTGTGTAGAGATGTCGCGCGTTTGATGTGTTTCCCGATGCCTGTGCGACTGTGCACGGGTGCCAATAGCGTCTTGAAGGAATCTGAAGGAATCGATCGAAGGAATCGATGGTGCTAGTTCCTTGGAGTATCTCCCATTGGAATGCCTGTAAAAAAAGGACAACATTCCCACCTGAGGCCTGTGCTCCAAAGATTGCAATCCGCTTGTAGCTAGGGAATAGATCACCCGTGGCTATTAAAGGAAGTGGTAGACTTGAAAAAAAAATAGCTGTGATTATAATTAGTTAAACATTTTTTTTTTCTGAAATACATTTTTTTTTTAAATTTAAGTCGGGAGGAGATAAGTTGTAAATGGACTTGCCTACAATTTCACCTTTACGTAAGTCTCACTTATGAGAAGATAAGTTGTAAATGGAATTGCTTTTACAATTTCACGTTCGTTGAAGTTATCATGAAGTCTCACCTAAGTTTCCATAGGGAAGAGATAAGTTGTAGATGGAATTGTCAACAATTTCAAATTCGGTGAGCTTACCGCAAGTCCCACTTATGTTTCCATTAGTAGAAGATAAGTTGTAAATGGAATTGCTTACAATTTTACGTTCGTTGAAATTATCATACGTCTCACTTAAGTTTCCATCGGGAACAGATAAGTTGTAAATGGAATTGCCTACAATTCCACCTTTGGTGAGGTTATCATAAGTCTCACTTAAGCTTTCTTTGTGAGAAGATAAGTTGTAAATGGAATTGCTTACACTTTCACCATTGGTGACGTTATCATAAGTCTCACTTATGCTTCCTTCGGTAAGAGATAAGTTGTAAATGGAACTACCCACAATTTCACCTTTGGCGAGGTTATCATAGGTCTCATTTAAATTTTCATCGGGAGCAGATAAGTTGTACATGGAATAGCTTACGCTTTCACCATTGATGACGTCATCACAAGTCTCTTTTGTGCTTACTTTGGGAGGAGATAAATTGTACATGGAATTGCTTAAAATTTCACCCTTGGTGAAGTTATCATAAGTCTCACTTATGTTTCCATCGGGAGAATTTACATCGTCAATAGAATTGCCTTCGATTTCATCATTGGCGACGTTATCACAAGTCTCACTTATATTTCCGTCAAGAGAAGATAAGTTGTAAATGGGATTGATTTTCACTTCTCCCTTGGTGCGGTTATCATAAGTCTCAGGTATATTTGCTCTCGCGGAAATATCAGGTGATAGCCTTCTGGTATCATCAAGGGAAGATACGTCGTAAATGGAATTGCTTATATTTGTATCTTTAATTAGCTTTCCACAAGTCTCGCTTGTGATTCCATTGGGAGAAGTTGAACTGTAAATTGAATTGTTTATAATTGCAACTTTAATTGTGTTATCGTTAGTGCCATTTATGCTTTCATCGGGATAAGATAAGTTGTAAATGGAATTATTCTCATTATTGTATTTAGTGAGGTTATCATTTTCCGCAGTGTTTTCTTCAATAGATCGTTTGTTAGCAGAATAATTAGAAATATTGTTTTCATGTACAAAATCACGACCCATGATATCGGGATGACGAACAGCAGCACCATTGTAAATCGTGCTATTTTCGTGATCGTCCAAACTTTTGATAGTGCCTTCATAAAAGGTTGGACTGTTGACATTGCTGTCCGAATAAAGTTGATCGTATTGGAGACTTTCAAACACCAAAGCGTTGTACACAGAATTATCACTGTAGACAATATTATCAACATCATCATTTGTTCCAAGATTGCCAGCTCGAAAATGATCTATTTCATTCAGTAAAATATTGTTTTGCTTATTTTTGTAAACAGCGTACAGTTTCACCGATATTGCAAGAAAAATTACACAGACCACCAATATTGTAATGGTGTAAATAATTGTTGTGACTTCATTCTTCTGATCTTTGTTTGTTTCCTGTTTTTGGAATTTATTAAAATCATAAATATTGCGACTATAGTCACTCGTTTTAGTTTCTACCTTGAAGTGAAATAATTCGGGATAGTTTTCAAATCTGTCGATATTGTTCTGACACTCGTTGTTTGTAATGATGTACATAGGGTCTTCGGGTTCATTTTGGAGCATTTTTTCTGATTGAGAGTCCGCTTTGAAGTGTAGGGTTTCGTTGACAATGCACGAAATACTTGAAGGAGTTATTGCAAAAATGTTGAAATCAACATCGTTCAACATTTTAATCACAAATATATTTCCCAGTGCATCTATTCCCATCGCTCTCAATTTTATACTTTGATAAAAGATGGTGTTAGGCGCGTAAGGAAGGTTGTATTCGCGGTAATATAAATATTCTTCAGTAATTGTGTAAGTAGTCCGTTTTTTGTAGTCGATAACCAGTTTTCGAGTTATTGAACGAGGACCGGGGCCAAATACCTGAAAAAAGGAAATAACTAATAAAAATAGGGAAATAACTAATAAAAATAAGGAAATAACTAATAGTCTGCTTATATTGCTGTTACAAGACGGAGAGCCAATGAAAGTACACTACATTTCTATGTCTCTCTTACACTGCGTGACACCGTATATCGTCATTCCATTTTTACCGCCGCCACGGGAACCATTTATTGGATAACTAACACTAAGTGGCATAGCGTAGAGAATTGTGCTCTTGAGGGGGTGACACTCGGTCAGGTGACACCCCTGCATCGGGTGGCACCTGGAGTGGGTAGCCCCTCCAAGCTACGCCACTGCTAACTCCTCTGCCATAGGTCACACCAAGTGGTTCGCTACGTTTGCAGTTTGCACGTCTTAGCCCGGGTTCATGGGGTGAGATTTGTCTGGGTCTTGGCAGCGGATACGTCTGCCCACCAGCTGCATGGCAGTCCCGTCGGCGGCATGTATCTTTTCTCGGGAGATTTTTTCAATGTAGTTGAGTGTTTCAGGCTAATAATTATTGCTTATAATAATTGTTACCCTTTGTGCTATGCATAAAAAATCTTGTTTTAAACATTAGTTTACCAATTAAAAATAATAATGAATCTTCTAAAATTTATTTTCAAAAAAATTTTAATTTTAAAAATGGTTTTTTCCCTTTTCTTTAAATATCTAATTTTAAGAACTTTCAAATTTCAAAAACTATTAAATTTAAAAGTAAAATCGAATTTGAAAAAATTTATATTAAAAAAAAAATTATTCTCAAAATTTTTTCTTTTATTGTTATCAAGTTTGATTTGTAGAATAACGTTTTAATTTTTATTTCTTTTGCATTTTTCAGATTCCATGTCCGGGTTAAATCTTTCCCGCAGGAAAAACTTAACCCTTTCACACACTTTTCCACAAATCTAGTCAATCCACGCTACGCAATTGCACTATATAAGTATAATAAATAAAAAAATAATACAATGTCAACCTACCAGAGACCAAATGGGAAAATAATTCACCGACTCCAGATATTTTCATATCAGAGGGTTCGGCTCTGTGGAACTCCTAATTGAACCTCTAAATCCTACTGATCCCTCAATATAAATATTTAAAAAATCTTTTGTAACCCTACATGTAGTTTAAAATGACTGATTTTTGTATTCTTAAATATTAATTCTTTGACAAATCTAACAAGCTTACATTATGAATGAGAAAGCTAGGTATAATGCCAGTAGCCGAAATAACAAATGGTAATATTTTTACATTCTGAGAATATCAAATTCTTTTAATTTTATTTTCTAAATCTGTATATTTTCTTATTTTTTCAGAAAAAGATATTTGAATATTACAGGAATTTGGAATAGCAACATCAATGATATAAGTTATTTTCTTTTACATATTCAAGAATATTGTCATTTAATTTATAAAAAAAAACAGTTTATTTAGAATCTTTGTAATAATTAAATAAAAATAATAACCGCGCAGACGCAAATATTTGAATCATAATTGGTTGAAAGTGTCGTCACCTAGTGCTATCATTGGTGGAAAGTGTTATCATTGACCGCTGATGCTCAACGGATTGCGTCAATTAGGCGTTGGTGCGAATTAACGAATTAAATTGAAATAATTAACAACAAATTGATCATGAATAGCTGCGGAGTTTGCAAATCTACAATTTCACATGGTCCACAATGCTCTTCATGCAAAAAATACTTCCACTACAAATGTAAAGGTACATCGGAAGAAAACTTTAAAAAGCTGAAGTTGGAACTGAGATCTGCCTGGCGTTGCAGCTGCTGCAAATCCTCGAACATTGGTCGGTCACCAGGATATCAGCACAATCATGGCAGATATCAAAAGAATCCAGAGTGACCTGTCGATTCAAGACTCAACACGAAGACATAAAAGTCCTATGCGAAGAAGTACAAGGAGTTCAAAATTCGGTGGAGAGCTGTCACATGGACGTAGCAGCATTCGGAAGAGAATAAACACACTAGAAAAACGTTTAGAAAAAGTCGAGAATCTGGAAACGGAGGTCACATATCTCTTGCAGACGAATCAAATAAACGAGACCAATGGGCAAGATTGCAAAACTTGGAAATAAAGGGAATACCTCACAGAAATGATGAAAACCTGATGAATATAATTAAGAAAATATCAAACGTCAACAACATTAACATTGGGGAAAGGGATGTGGAATTTGTGACTCGTGTGGCTACAAAAGGAAACCGCCCTGATATGGCAAAGCCAATTATTATAAAACTCACCACTCGAAGCCTGAAGAACCAGTTCCTTCAGGCGGTAAAGGCGAGAAAAGGCTTCACCACAGCTGACATCGGGTTCGCTGGAACACCAACAAAAGTATACGTCAACGACCACCTAACGAAGGTAAATAAAAACCTTTTCTTTCAAGCGAGACTCTTAGCTAAGCAAAAAGGTTTTCAATATGTTTGGCTAAAGAACTGTCAAATCTTTGCTCGACGAAACTCAACTTCCCCACCAATCATCATTTCAAAGGAGGAAGATCTGAAGAAGATGGAGGTCCAGCGAAATGTCTCTCCTCTCACAGGAGCCGACGCTGGAGACCCTCGACCCAGCCAACCGTAAAGTCAGCGAAACCTCCACGAAAACTTGTCTCTCCTATTTATTTTTCATTTAAATATTTTTCATGTAAATATTTTTCATTTAAATATCTTTCATTTAAATATTTTTCACTTAAATATTTCTCTCTTAAAGTCCTATATTATTTTTTTAAATATTTTTCCTTTGAATATTTTTCCTTAAAATACCTTCCTTTTGAAGGTTTAATTTCTGTGTATTTTTCATTTAAATGTTTTCCTTTTAAATATTTTTCTATTGGATATTATATTTCTCTTAAAGTTTTTTATTTTAAAGATTACTCTTTTAAATGTTTTTTCTTTAAGTATTTTCTCTATGAACGCTTAACTTCTATATATTTTTCACTTAGACGTTTTGCTTTTAAGTATTTTCCTTTTGAATATTTTTCTTTTAAATATTTTTCTATTGGAAATGTTTCTTTTGAATATTTCGCTTCAATTTATTTTTCTCACATTTGTTCTCTGCACCTACTACGTATCTCTCCCTCCACCTTTCCCCACCCTCTACTCACCCCTCTCCTTACAAATATACGCACCTCAGTAACTACTTTAAAAAAAGAAAGTATGAGTATTTTAAACTACTTTAAAATCAGTCTGACCTCTCAGAAACAATTATATATACAATTAGCTATTTACGAGTATTTTACACTTAAATACAGATTTACACCACCCATAAAATGACATTGAATATCTACTATCAAAACGTACGAAGACTACGCACAAAAACTGACACACTATTGAATGCTGTCAGATCCAACGAATACGATATTATCGCCTTAACCGAATCCTGGCTAACTGATGGCATCCGTAATGAAGAACTGTTCGACGATCGCTATGACGTGTTCCGCCGGGACGAAATTACTGTTCAACTGGTCAGCGCTTGGGCGGAGGTATCTTGCTCGCTGTACGACGTCAGCTGGTAGCCCGCGGCCGTCCAGAGTGGCACTCAAAAGCAGAAGACTTATGGATATCATTACAAATTAAGGGATCACTGCGTAATAATCTAAACATACGTTGTATTTACCTTCCCAAGGGTCCAGCATACAATGAAAACATGGAAAGTTTTCTCAGCGAGATCTCTAGATCAACATTACAATTTCCTTGTGAAAAATTTCTTATTTTAGGTGACTTTAACCTCGCTGACATTCTGTGGAACAAAAGTTCAAATAATACGTCATACACACCTGCCAATCATTTATCCCCACTCAGCTCTGCATTTGTTGATTGCCTGCACTTTTCGGGTCTCTGTCAATATAACGGGATCTCAAACTCCAATGGTCATTTTCTAGACCTCGTCCTCTGTAACGATTCTATTAAGGTATCAGCCTGTAACAACTCACTAATCGTCGAAGATATTCACCATGCCTCCATAACGATAGATGTAGCATTCTCAGAACCCGTTGCATTGAGGGAGGAAATGCGAAAGGTCCACGTCTTCAAACGTGGTAATTATGAACTTATAAATTCTTGTCTTAATAAAGTAAACTGGCATGAGCTTCTCTCTATCGGTGACATAATTTCAGTTTTATTAAATTTTTACTCGCAAACAAACCAACTTGTAGATGCTCACATTCCGCTGAAACCAAGTAAGAACTCAAAATACCCACCATGGTATAACTCAGCTCTTATAAAGTTAACAAAGGAAAAATTCAAGTATTTCAAAAAGTTCAAAATTTACAAAAATCAGTCTGACTATTCCATTTTCTCTCTCTTAAGATCACGCCATAAAAAACTACAACGAGAGTGTCACAATCAATATCTAAATAATGTTGAACACGAAATATCCTCCGATCCAAAAAAACTATGGAATTATGTTAAATCAAACTCCAAATCACAAGGTGTGCCAAACACTGCATTCCTTAGGGATGAAAAAGCTGAAAATGGATCTGATATTGCTAATTTATTCTCCAAATATTTCAGTTCTGTTTACACCAACGATGTTCAAACTTCTCAAAATATGCCAGCCAACTATAACATTCACAATTCTTCCACTATTCACAGTATTGAAGTTGACGAACGTCTGGTACAGACATATCTGGAAAATTTGAATCTAAAAAAAAGCGCGGGCCCAGATCAAATCCCTCCCTTTTTCATCCTGAAGTGCGCAAGCAGTCTCTCTAAGCCGTTATCTATTATATTCAATCGCTCTTTAAAAGAGGGTGTGGTACCAAATACTTGGAAAACTGCTTTCATAACACCCATTTTCAAAACCGGGGAAAAATCTGACATTGAAAACTATCGTCCAATTTCAAAATTATGTGTCTTCAGCAAGGTATTTGAAAAAATAATATTAGATCAGATGTTTCCCGCTTTGAAATCCTTACTCTATGTTAACCAACATGGGTTTATGAGTGGAAAATCAACAACAACTAATCTAATAGCATTCACGGAATTCTTGCAAGATAATATGGATCAACGTGTACAAGAAGATGCAATATATACGGATTATAGCAAAGCTTTTGACCTAGTGAATCACGACATATTAGCACGCAAGCTTATGTAAATCGGCGTCCACGGTGACCTTCTTAGATGGCTGTCGTCCTATGTATCAAACCGTAGTCAAGTCGTAGTTGTGGGTGGCTTTAAATCGGACTGGGTAACCATCCCATCAGGTGTGCCTCAAGGATCTCTATTGGGACCGTTACTTTTTTAATATTTACATTAATGATATAGGCCAATGCTTCAAATACTCTAAAACATTACTTTACATGATATGAAGGTTTTTTATCCTATCAGATGTACTGCTGACTGTCAAAAAATGCAGGAGGATCTAAACCGTCTTAATGTTTACTGTACATAACATACCCTTAAAATTAATGTTAAAAAGTGTTTCGTCGTGAATTTTACACGAAATAAAAATATCATTACCAATGAATATAATCTGAACGGCTCAATATTAATTAACAAAACAGAAGTCAAAGATTTAGGAGTGACATTGGACTCTAAGTTTATTTATGATATTCATATAGACTCAGTCACATCAAAAGCCTCGAAAATGTTAGGATTCATTCTTAGGACATGTAAAAAATTCAATAATTGACGTCACAGTCCCGCGGCGCGGCGAGTTTATTCCGTCGTCCCCCCTTGCAAGAAACGACATACCGCACCCCTTTCCGCCAGTCCCGCGAGAAGCCCGCCGCCCGGCGTCCCCCCTTTCAAGAAACGACATACCGCACCCCTTCCCGTCACAGTCCCGCGAGAAGCCCGCCCGTGGCCCGCAGAAACCTACCGGCTGTGGCTCGAGAAGCAGCGCCCGTCGCTGTACGCTCAGTAAATTCCCGCGAGATCGCCGATTTCAATGGCGTTCCGATTAGAACCCGATCTCAATAGTAAAATACGAGGTCGCGGACATGGCCCGCTCCACCTGGAGACTACCGCTACCTGCACTGACCCGGGACTGCTGCCCCGGCTTCCTGCACCAGTCCACCAGCTGCGAGTTGAACCTCGATTTCCCTCTTAATTAATGTGTCCCCTAGCAATACTCGGTTGAAACGACCACATACCCGGAGAGATTTGAGAGACCCCTTCGTAGGAAATACCTAGCTAGGCATTGTTGTTGATTTGTGACTAATAATTATGTTTTGCTAGATGTTGTAATTGTGTATACCAGACAATACAGATATGTTTCACCCAGCTACCTCTTTCATTTGATGGGATCATGTGGGCGGGCTTTGGCAAATTACCTATGTACCATTTACCCCCCTAGCTACCTACGACCCTGACGAGGAGAGATTTCCTGCCTGCCGACGATATTGAGCTAGCCGAGAGCAAAAGGTAGGTGGCCTCCCCCCCCCCCCCCCTTGGGACCGCTACAGTGTATAGAATTTTACTCACTATGAATCTTGGTTGGTCCTTCTGTATGTATTTCTCACCCGATGTAGTCCGCACATAATACACCCTGCACCCAGTGGAGTCCACGGCGAGGCGGTACCCGCTTAACAGCTGTGGAGGACTATCTATTTTCATCTCCTCTCGTGTGAAGTATGTCAACTGTTTAAAATGGTCATTTACCGTGATGTAGAAGTCTTTTGTAACTTCGATCTGATCGAACTGTGCCTGAAAGAAAAATCGTAATCTACGTAAAGAAAGTATTAATTGTTTTTGTGTTTAATTCGTAGAACTACATTTTAATGTTTAGAAATTTAATTAAAATTAAATTAGATAATGTTATTTTTTTTTTTTTTTTTAAAGAAAGACAAACATTCCCGGGTTACGAATAACCCAACAATGTTTGAAAATCTCCTACTACCACCACAGATAGCCGAAAATGTTGCTTGTGTTGTGATGGAGGACTTGGCCAGCCGAAGAATCGAACACGCGACGCTCGGGTGGGACCCAAGTGCTATGCCCACTCAACCACTGACCAGTCAGTTATTATCGAGTTCTGCAAGTATTTTATATAGCAACAGCAATAACGTCATTCTAAATCAATTAAGAAAACCCTTACACTTAGTGCAAAGGGAAACCAGAGGGAAAGATTCTATATCCCACATAATCACTCTCTCAATTAGTGTCTCTGCAAATTGGATTAACTAACTAACCATCACGCCGTTTCCTCATAGGGTTAGGCAGACGGACCGCCAAACAACTCGATCTTGGCACACACTCCTTGCCTCGTTCACATTCATACACCGTCTCATACTTGCTCTTCTATTATTCCGACTTTTCACATGGCCCGTGAAGAGTCGGAATAATTAAAAAAAATTTGATTATAAGTATTTATCATTTTTCAATAATGTCTAAATTGAATAAAAATGTTATAAAATCTGAAATATATTAGTTACAAATACAAATAAATACACAAACGGATCAATTTTCGTCTAGAAACACATGTAAGTATTTTTTTAATGATTTTATAAACTAAAATTAAAATTCTAAAACATGCGATACCTAGATAATGTATTGATTTATTTTACTACATATGATTTGAAATGGTTGTGGTACAATACAAAATCTTTTTGAAAATTTAACAAATCTGCCAATGACCTATGGAACCTTATTATACTAAAAATAAATATTTTTTTCTCAAAATTTAAAACATGCGAATGCTAGATAAAATAACAATCTTTCGAAATCAATTTATATTTTTTTGTGGAAAAGAGTCAGTAGTCTAAAATCTGATTTAAAAATGACATATTTCTGGTTTTTTCTGGTAATATCCTCTAAATGTATCGTTATTCTGAACACAAAACTGTTTAAATTAAATCTGTATGCGGTGGATTAAAACTACACTCAGAACGTGAAAACGGTTTTTCTTTGATTCTTTCAGCACGTACATAGTTTGCAACTAGAATTAAGTAACTGCACTTTTCGAATAAGAAAGTGGTTTTCCTCAAAATGTGTTAGCAGACGATTTCACAACTGGAATTTGAACATTTCATTCGGAACAAAAAAAAATTGTTTTTAAATTAAGAGTGAATCTGCATGCCAGTCCCCAGCTTTGATTTGTATTACTGTGGTGATGTGCATATGGTTTTCCTACCAATTACAAATTTTGCAGCATATGGTTTGAAACAAAAATCTTAATTCCACTCGAAATATCATAACTAATATTTTCGAAATGCGTCGGCAGATTAATCCGCTACTCTTATTTTGACAGATCATTCGGATCATGAAACTAGTTTTAACTTTAGAACATGGGCGTAGCCAGGGGGGGGTTTTGGGGGTTCAAACCCCTCCCGAAAAATTAAAATATCAACATCAATAATATTAAAATAAGGAGAGTTAAGAGAATGTTATTTGTAACTCTGACATCTCAAAATGATTATTATGTATCTAAAAAGATGATTTTTTTTTTGCTGTGATTAAAAAGTGAAGTGATTTTTATTTGGAATTCCGTTTCTAATTTCCGTTTCTAATCAGTGGTAAGTGTACACGTTCTTTGAAATTATTATTTTACTTAGCAAAAAGTGTTAAATAAACATATATATATATATCAGGATTAGTGTTACAGTCAGGTGTTAGTGTATTGTGATTAGTGTTACAGTCAGTCAGCACAAATGTGATTATTTGAATAATTTGACTGCTTAAAATGTTTTAACATGTACTACTAACGTTTATTATGTATTTTATTTTGAAAAGTTTTATTTTCTATGCACAATTATTTCTTAAATTTATTAAAAAAAATAAAAAAATTAAGTAGTTATATAGAAAATAAGAGTTTTCAAAGCAAATACAAAGTCCTACAATACCCCCCCCCCCCCCCCCCTCGACACGAGTTTTGCACTTTCAGTAGTTTTATTTTCTTGAACCCTCCCCGAAACTAAAACCTGGCTACGCCCGTGCTTTAGAGTGAATCTGCATGTGAGTCCCCAGCTTTAATTGATATTACACCCAGAACACAAAATGGTTTTCTCCTAATTTTTGCACTAGAAACACATGGATGGTTTCTTTCAAATTTCCTGAGCAGATGAATCCACAATAGGAATTTGCATTATGAACACAAGAGTGGTTTTAAATAAGGAATGGATCTGCGTAAGGGTCCACCAGTATTTCAGCTTAAATTATATTGTACTCAGAACACGTGAATAATAATAATAATAACCTGCATTTTACAACAAATTTATTAACCGCGATAATTTTTTTATAATTTTATATTTATTCAACTATTTGCAAAAATTTATATGGAATATTTTTTTAATTTAACTATTTTGTATTACAGAAACGTAGCAAGATAAAAAGAAACACATCACATATTTTTCCTTCCAAAATGGAATTTCAATATTTTTTCGATGTTAATTTTCCTATCGTTCAATAATAAGAAATTAAAATAAAACTAAAAAAGGATGTTGGATCACGTATGTATTTGTTTCTAAACTGATATGTAGAAACATAGTTGCATACACATATGCGTATACCTATCAGCTGTGTTATAACTTTCAATGGATTTTGTAATAAGAACTTTAAAATGTAGCTGAAACACTGTGAAAGAAAACAGTTCTTGCATTCTGAGTGTAATTTTTTTGTAGTGTTTTTGTAAGGTGATGCCATCATCGCGCTAACCCATCACCCACCACTGAACTAAAAGTTATAGAATTAAAGCATCTCTTAAAAACTGTAACTCCACGGGAATAGATCACATCTCGATAAAAAATTATTTATTTATTTATTTATTGTGAAAAACAGTTAACATATATATCCAATTACATTTCACAATTTTTAGTTAATAATGTAATACATTAATTATATAGGTACATTAATAATGACAGGTGCTAAAGAATACCTTTATTTCGCTCTTGAAATGATTGTAGTTCGATTGAAAAATGTCAATTTCAGAAGAAAGGTTTAATAGTGAGGTCATTCTCCCCAGAGGCATAACCATTGGTAGATTGGTCCTGCCCAGTAGCGTAGCGAGGGGGGGGGCGGGGGGGGGGGGGGCGGACCGCCCCGGGTGCCACCCGAGGAGGGGGTGACACTCGAACGTGGAGAAAAAACTTACGAAAGTGCAAAATTACCGTAAAAAATATTTTACACGTTAACACCGACTGTTATTTTGCTCTATGGCTTGGTTGGTTGGGGATTCCCGAAAAATGTTTTTTTTTGTTCCTAGCTCAGTCGGGGATTTCTCTGAAATATTCCTTGTGTCATTCTAATTTCGTTCGTATTTTGTGATTAACGTAGACTCGTGAAGTGAATTGTGATAACAATGGACTGACGTGAATTAGTGAAGAAGTTATTATTGTGTTAGCGTGTTTATTAGTGCTGAAAGACCAGTTTGAAAAACAAGGTAGGTAGGTGTGAATTTTTAGATACCGTTTTGTAGCGCATGAATAGTTACAGTCGGGATAAGAAAAAGGTTTTTCACCACTGTGAGTTAGCAAGTGCCGTTTTAGTTATTTTTTTCGAGAATAAGAATAGTTGCAGTCAGGACAAGAAATAGGTTTTTTTCCACTGTCGGTAAACGTGTGATTTTTTAGATTTCTCTTCATAGAACATGAATAGTTGCGGTTGGAACATGAAAAAGGTTTGTGTCAGCACTGAGTCAGCAACTGACTTCTTATGTATCCCTTTTGAGAACACGAATAGTTACAATCAGGACATGAAAAAGGTTTTTCTCTTCTGTGAATCGTACTGCGGATTTTTAAATCTTCCCTTTGAAAACTTGTATTACTGCATTCAGATCATGAAAAAGGTTTTACTCACTCTGAGTAAGCTTATGAATCATAGTGGAGTAAAGTGTTGCTTCATTTGGAAACCTTTGTAAAATTACTTTCTTCAGGGCCTCCTCAGTGTAGCTAATGTAAAACAAAATATGTGTTGTTAAACCATGTAGGTTTATTCTAGGTAAGACAGAATTCAATTGTGGAGATCCGGAAGGAATGAAAGGCCGATAAAAATAATAATATTTTCCCATTTTGTTTATGAATTACAATTTAAAACAATAAAATAAACAATATACGCGTGGACCTATTGCGAGTTTGAAATCTCTTGTTTTATTTTTACCGCGAACGCGATTAAAACAAGAAAAATGTATTTAAGTGACTTTCCAGTACTTTGCGCAATTTAATTGAGACTTTCAGGTAAAAATAGTCACTTGGATGTTATGTAACGTTTAGGGGGAGGGAGGTGCAGAAAAATGTTACGGCGCGTTGCATGGGGAGAGAGAGGGTAAAAAATTTTCAAAAATTGCGTTTCGTTATACTTGAACGCCCCCTTTACTATTTCACGAAATTTTATCGTTACACTCTGAACGCAAAACTGGTTTTAACCTTGGTATTGGTTATTATGTTTTCATGACAGCAAATGATTTTCTTCAGATTTTTGCAGCATATTAGAATTGAAGACTCCACACGGAACTCTGTTATTTGTAGTTATATGGCTCGGTCGGTCAGCATTCCCCAAAAATTCTGTTATTTTATTTTCTTTTCTAGCTCTTACTATTGATTTATTGGGGATCCCCGTGAAATATTCCTCGCTTTTCCACAGTGTCATTCTCATTTCTTTCGTACATTGTGATTGAGGGAACTCGAGAAGGAAATTACCACCTTGTTGTTGATTGTTGAAAAAGCTGTTATTCTGTTAGTGTTTTTAAAAGTGTTTTAATTTTGAGGATAACAATTTTTTTTTAAATATTTGACTAGAAATATTTTTTATATTTTAGGAAGTCAAAATTTGTGTTTTGAATTTCTCAAAAAAAAAATTAATTGGGGGGGAGGTGACACTGCGTTTTCCGCCCCGGGTGCCACCCATGCTAGCTACGCCACTGGTCCTGCCTCTAGGAAAAGTAAAAAGTCTGTGTTGCCTTGCTCTGGTGAAGTTATCGGGGACATAAAGTGAAATCCTTTCCAGGACATCAGGATTACAAATGTGCCCGTTTAGCAGCTTGTGTGCTACTAGTACCATTGCAATTTTTCTCCTAACGTCGAGGCTTCAGCTTTTGTTTTTTACTTTCGAAACAAGATAAATTGTCGTGGATCACCACTTACAACTTGTGAACCCCCATTTTTTATCACGCCAACGTAGACCCCGTCGAGTCTCCCGCGGACCCCTGGGGTCCACCTGGACCACTTTGGGAATCACTGCTTTACTTGAAGAAAGTTCTGATTTGGGCATTTTCCAAACACCTTTCGACAGGCATCAATCTATATATCTTATCTATCTATCTATGGCGATGGCGATCTCCATCACCACGACTATCGCTCGAATAATTTAACGAGTTCTCTCGGATCAAGTCAGATCCCACATGAAAACGAATAATAACAAGAGAGAGTGCTCTACGGACTCGGCTATTTTTTGCGTAAAACGGACGTTGGAATACTACAGGAAGAAGAAAACATCAACTTATGCATGCTTTTTGGATCTTAGTAAGGCTTTTGACCGAGTTTTTCACCCCCTTATTATGGAAAAAACTAAAGAAAAGAGGTATACCTTGGAAAGTGGTAAAAATTCTCGAAATTTGGCACCGTCAACAGGAAAACCTTGTACAGTGGAAAAATGGATTTTCAGAACCTTATTTCCTAAAGAGTGGCGTCAGACAGGGATGATGCATGTCCCCGGTAATGTTCAACCTGTACATGAACGAACTCACCGACAGGCTAAACAACGCAGGGGTAGGCTCCCAAATCGGAGGACAGTGTTTGAACAACATCAGTTATGCGGATGACATGGTCTCGATGACACCATCTATAAGGAGCCTACGTATTATTCTGAAGATCTGCGAAGAGTTTGCTGAAGAAGCAAAAATGCTATATAACCCCACTAAAACGGCTCTATTGGTCATAAGACATGGACAAGGACCAAACAATATTCCTCCAGCTACCCTGAACAGTTGACTGAAGGAACTAAATACTTTGGACACATAATCACCAGTAATCTGATGGACGATGTTGACATCAATAGGCAAATAAGAGCTCTCAGCGTAAAAGCAAACATTCTCAGCAGAAGATTCCGCCTTTGCAGTACCACTGTAAAAAGGACGCTCTTCTTTTCCTTTTGCGCAACTGCATACGTGCGAACTCTGGGCAAATTACAAGAAGTATAGAAATACTCCGGGTTCAGTACAACAATGCCTTCCGCATAATGTTTGGTCTCCCCAGATATTCCAGCGCTTCCCAGATGTTCACGGAGGGGCGAGTTTCCAGCTGTGCAGTCCTTATTAGATCCAGGGTCGCAGGAATGAGGGAAAGGATATGCAGCTTTGGAAATACCCTTGTCATGGAAGCCCGCCTCAGTCCATCATCCAGCATTGATGCACAATGAAGAAAAATACTGACTCCCAATATGGTCACAGAATCCTAAAAGCCAATTATTACTATTTTGGAGTATGTACGTTAGGTACACGTTGTGTGTGTGGGAGGAAACACAATGGGAGTAATAAGATTGACACGTGTGCTTCGGTGCTAGTGCGTATAGAGTACGTACAGAGTCTTGTTGATTTTTTTTTGATTTTATGGATTCTTTCGTAATCCTCTAACTAGCTAGGGCTTATAACAATACCCTTCATATTTCTAGCTGACTAGTACTGCGGCTCATTTGGCCTTATTATTATTACCATCTGATGGTTGTATTTATTTGACTGAGTTTACTATACATTATTGTGCATTATGAGCAAAAATTCTTAACTGGATAAAAAACCCTCCATTGTACTGTATTGTCCAACTCCCCACCATGGGGGCGGATAGACCCGGTCCCTGCATCCAGTCAGGTGGCAGAATTCTGGTAGGGCCGTCCCACCGGAGCTTGAGGAATGTTTGCGCGAGTCCGGCTCCCTTGCCTCCGGTCATCCGAGGCTCACTTCATTCCCCAGGGTTTTTGAGAGTATCTCCCCCCCCCCCTCCACAAACACTTCTTCAAGGGTACTTTTGGGAAACTGGCTAAGGGACGCGGGCGTTTGGGCACGTTGCGGCCAGGCCGCTCGCCCGCTCATTCTCGCCGGGACTGCCCCGTGATAATGGAACAAACTGCCCCCGATATCTTTCTTTTTATATATTTTCTTTGGTTTTAATCATACTTACACCTGTAAATATTTTTCTTTTTATTTATTATTTCACTCAACTAGATGCTGAACCAACAGGCGAACACATCTATGATGTGTCTTTATTTTTTAATTACTGCAAATGTAAGTATGCATCATTTTTCTTTTTTACTAACAATCATGCATGCAGGGACATTGGAGGATCTAGATTCGTTTCAAAAATAAATGTAGCTTCCTTTTTACAAAAAATTAGAGTCCTGACGTGTGCGGCTAAGGAGGTTAAACAATCAGTTTCCTCACACAGCCGTGGGAAAGTGGTGGGTCCCCTCCAATGGATAAAAAACCTCATTGAGCCTTGTTAGTCCCAGCAGTACAATATATAAGGCAATGTTGAGGTGGGGGGTGACCGTGACGTAGCCGCCACACTATTTTCTTTTAATATTACCTTTATTTCATGTACTATCATATTCACCTGCTTTTCTTTTTTTCTCTTTAAAATATTTTGTGTATGTTTTACAACCCTTATGGAATGTGTGGGATTGCACTATTCTCCCCACATACCGGAATAAACATTTTTTTTTTGGCACCAGATTTAAATATCCGGGTTAAATTTTCCCCGCAGGAAAAACTAAACCCTTTCACACACTTCCGTACCGCTGCCCCGGGATAACCAACACCTCTGCCATAGGTCACCCCAAGTGGTTCGCTATGTTTGGTGATTTAGCAGGGGTGCCCGGGTTCATGGGGTGAGGTTTGTCTAGGTCTTGGAGGCGGATGACCAGTACATACTGAACCCCAGATTCCTACCCACCCCTTAAACCCTTTTCCTTCCCAGAACTCTCCTCTCCTTCCTTTCCTTAAAAAAACTCTCCACACAGCATCCCCAAAGGTTTCATAGGCCCTGAGGGAAATTATTTTCCTCAGGGCCTCCTGTGTGGAGCTCAACTAATTCACATTATGCAATTGCGCTATGTAAGTATTTAAATACTTATACATAAGTTTTTAATTCTTAATAAAATAAAATACTTTTTTAATTAAAACCACGAAATTTATTAATTTATGAACCGACCGGTTTCGCTTTACTTAAGCATCTTCAGGGTACAAATTAATACTAAACAAGAAGTACATTATGTGTGCTTATATATATAAAAAATATAGAGGGAGACAACATGATACAAATATAACAAACACATAGACGGCCATAAAATACATTAACATAAGCACTCAAGTAATGGGACAAACTGAAAGATAATTAGGTAGACTAATGGGTTATGATTTGTAATAATAAATTTGGAGGAACAAAGCATCAACTGGCGTAGTGGTAAGGAGCACTGGGAATTTTTTTAAAGGGTTTATTGGAAACAGACCTAATATTGGACTAATTGATATGTCTAATTGATTATTAAGTATTTGGCCTTTGGTTTTTACAGCTTTTTTTATTTCTAGCGCCTCTAAATTGTTTAGTCTGTTACCATGTCCGTTTTTTTGTAAGATTTTAGCACCAGTGTTATGACAGAACGTATGATCTTTATCGATCAAATGATTGGCGAATTCTGGAAAACCGTTTTTATTGAGGCAACGAAGATGCTCCTTTATCCTAATATTGACATTACGTGTTGTCTTACCGATATAGAAAGCCGAACAATTATTGCAATTTAATTTATAAATTCCCGAATGACTTAATTTGTCGTCCTTATCTTTAGAATTAATTAGAAATTTACCTAGATTATTATTGGTATAAAAGGCCGGTCTGACTTCAGAAGGAAGGTTTTTTACACTTAAGGTAGAAAAATTATTAATGAACGAAATTCGCCGCCATTGATGTTTAATATTATTATCATTGATTTGAGGACAAGGACTAGCGAATAAGAAGCGATTAATGGCTATTTGTTTCAGTTTTTTATTTAAGATTAAATCTATAAAATATGCTTCATATCCATTATTTACTGCTATTTTTCAATTATTTTTAGTTCATTAGCAAAATTGTTGAATGGAATGCGGAGTGTTTATGTGATATAGGGTGATTGGAGGCGCTGTGTATGCCAATGTCAGAACAGGAGTCAGCATGACAATGTCACAATATATTCGAATTTATACAAATTTCATAATGCCAGAGCTCACCGGAAGTTTTATAAAAACCTTGTCCTGACAATAAGGAATACACAAAAAAAGAATTATCCAATTTGGTGCAGTCGTTCGAAAGTTTTGCCCTTAGCAACACATTCAGCGATCCATTTTTATATTATAGATTTTTCGATTTGTAGGTACTCAGTGTAGGCTGGTGGTTAAATGAAGAACAGCGAGGTGATAAAATAAACCTTTAATGAGTTCCCACAATAATTATAATTCACAAACACGGTGAGCGTAACAGTTTTACAGTATTAATAGTACACACTGGGTCAAGGTTGATTGCGGATAGATGAGGCGACTGCTCGGTAAGTTGAACGAACACTGGGTACCTTCGCTGTTGTTGGGCGCCTTTATATGGCCAGACGAGTGGAGTACTTAGTAGTAAATCGTCACTCGACGAGTTGCTCGAAGGCGCTGGAACTGTGCATTTCAAGCGTACAATGGTTCGTACCTTTTCTGGAATGTGTGAGAGGTAGGTAGGTCCACGACTTTTGTTTCGATGCACTAGGTACCTACCGCTCAGTCGTGTTCCGTCCATGCTTGACGGCTGGCGAGCGCTCTAGTAATTTCGCTTGCATATATTTGAACACAGGCGCCGCCTCTGGAAATATCGATACGTTTCGGGTGCAATCCAAAGCGTAGCGTAGCAACAATGCGTGGTTGCTACAGATTTAAATTTTTAAAAAGCATGTTCGAAATTAAATCTGTGACTATCAACTAAAAGAATGAGGTACTTGAGAGGAGTAGCAGGGGTTAAGAAATGGGATCTTATAAGAAACTCGACGATCCGATATGATCTAAACATTGAACCACTGCTACTCTTCATAGAAAAATCGCAACTGAGGTAGCTTGGGCATGTACTAAGAATGTCTGATGACCGAATTCCAAGGAAGATACTGAGTGCGATTCCAGGGGGTAGACATCCAGTTGGGCGAGGCAACTCCAGAAACTGTGTGAGGAGAGGATGGGACTGCCATGGACGGAGGCCGAACAAACAGCGCAAGACGTATGGAGAAGCCTTGTCGATGCAATGGGTCCCCGAACCGAATAGGACAAGGGGAAGAAGATGATGATGATGATGACTATCAACTAGGTCATAGACAACATACAAAAGTCAATGTATAATATTATTTGTTTATTATGAGTTAACGCCGATTAATGGCTTTTACATACGAAATACAATAATTTGAAATTCACGGATAAGAAAAAATATTCATACGACATAAAATTTAAAAGTAAATATTGAAGTGACAGCATAAAGTTAAAATAGGAAGCTATTAAAAATACAAATATGAAGAAAAAGGAAAGCCTCGTGTGCCTGCATACAAGTTATGTATACAGGTACACGAGCTATTTGAAAGTATGTATTTAGAAACTAAAAAAATAACCTAATAAAAATAATTAAAAACATTTTGTTTTTACCACGATAACCTTTATTTAAAAAATCAACATGTTTCAAGAACGATGTTCTCTTCATCAGGACATTATATGTACTAAAACTAAATGATCAAATATAGAAAGACAGGGGTGGGTAGAAATGGAAGTAGTGGGGGAGGAGAGAAGTGGAAAGGGGAGGTGCTTAGAAGATCAACAAGGGGGAGGGGGGGAGAGGTGGAAAGGGGGTTCTTAGAAGAACAAAGACAAAAAATTACAATGGAAATATGTTTAAGATAGGGTTATTCACAAAATTAATTTGATTGTTGATAATAATTATAATCGTGGTAAAAACAAAGTGTTTTTAATTATTTCATTAATAAAATGGTGCCACAAAGTGAATTTGCAAAATTTGAAGAAGTTAAAATAAATTTTAAAATTCCAGAAACCTTAATAATTATCCAAATAGGTATAGGTCTCGCAAGTTAAGTTGACTTCATCCCAGTACTCACACAGATGCAAAACTTTCACACAGCGTGTTTCGTTTTAGGCTTTCAAAAAAATATATAGTTAATGATTATTTCTCCATTGAGAATTGGTAGCCAATGCGTGTTGATGTCAGTTACATATAACTTATTTTGTTTTACAATATTGTTATTGAAATACTTACTGAAGGTTATCAAAATAAAGTTTATTTTGTGTGCGTAAATAGCTTTCATGTAATAATTGTTGAAATGAAGTGTGATTTCTATAATCTGCGCTTAAAAATGTGGCTGCTTATGGATTATTTATTTTTTTATAATTATGTGTTAGCAATCATAAGCAACAGTAATTATATAGTTATGTATCAGTCATCGACACCAACTATCCATAAGTTTTCTGTCTAAAACATAACGAATTACTAACAACAGTTGAATACTATTAGTCTGTGATACTCCAGTTGCCTTAGACATCAAATCATATAAGTTATTCATGTTTAAAATTTGACCACCGTTTTTTTACATTATATGCGTAAAATGGAGCTCAATGACTTGAAAGGCCACGGTGGAACATTTTTCTGCTGGGGGATGTGGGCCTGTAAAATACCGTGATACGCCATCTCGCAATAACATCAGCAACATTTCCAGTAAGTCCTACTCCTAGCGTCCTAGAGTGGTCTTTTGATCCCGGGCAATATGACCACTGATCCTAAAATCGTGGTCGTAGCAGATAAGGAGAGGGCGAATGGCGAATTTCCGGCGCCATAAAACCGGATCAGCTCAGCTAAGGGAAGGTAACCTCTACAGAAAAATCCCTGAAGAAGGCAATGGGAAACAACTCCAGTATCTTTTCCCAGCACATCAATATGGAGAGAAACCAACCAATGGCCCCTAGTCCCGGGCGGCCCTTAAATGGGCCAGGGGTGCGAAGAATATCACGGCTCAAAATGGTGAATTCAAAAATAAGAATTAGGGACATGGAATGTTAGAAGTTTATACAGCGGTAAATTGGATAATACGATACAGGAAATGGAAAGATTAAAAGTAGATATTCTTGGAATTAGTCAACTGAGATAGACTGGCAGCGGCATACACCAACATGAGAAGGGAAATCTATACTACTCAGGAAGTGACCCACAGGACAGAAACCGTCGAAACGGAGTTGCTATATTTGTCAAGGAGAAGCGTGTAAAATTTGTTAAGAATTTTGTACCCATCTCGGACAGAATAATATTATTACAATTACACTGTCAACCCATCAAAATTAATATTATTCAAGTGTATGCACCAACAGCGGAAGTGAGATATGATGGTGATGTGGAATCCTTTTATGACTCACTAGCTAGTACATTTCAAAGTTTGAAAGGAGAAGAAGTCAATTTTGTCATTGGAGACTGAAATGCCAAAATTGGTGAAGGTCGCCGCTCTCATATAGTTGGTGAATATGGCTTAGGCATAAGCAATCAAAGAGGTGATAGACTATATGAATTCTGCCAGGATAAAAATATGGTTGTATTAAATACCTGGTTTAAACTCCCGAAAAGAAGGCTTTATACATGGAGATCACCTCAGGATGGAACAATCTATGATATTGTCAAGAACCAAATTGACTATGTGTTAGTAGACCATAGATTCAGAAACTCTGTAAAGAGAGTCACCACGTACCCTGGTGCGGAAATTGGTTCTGACCATGTTTTGTTAACTGCCGATATTGTTTTGCTTAAAACAAATAAAAAAGCCCAAAAATAAAATTAAAATGGATATCTGAAACTCCACGAAGAAGTGGTCAGAAATAGGGTATCTCAGACTTTGAACGATAATATAAGGCTGCTCCCTTGTGATTCATTGATAGAAATACAAACACAATGGGATAACCTTAAGTCAGTTATACGTGAAATCTGTGATCCAAATTTGAAAGCTGATGAGCAAATTAGAAAAAAGAATTGGATGAGTGACCACATTTTGAACTTAATGGATGAGAGACGTAAACACAAACATAATGAGACACAATATAAAAACTTACAAAGATTGATTAGACGTGACATTAAAAAAGCCAAAGAAGAATGGATGAAGTCATAGTGCGAAGAACAAGAGTCATACAGTCGTAGTCACAATGCATTCAAACTTCACAAAATTTTAGGCACTAAGGAAATTACAGGCACTTCTAGAAGAATTACTCCGTCATGTTTAGTTGACGATTCCAATAAATTAATATTGGTTGAAAAAGATATTTTACAAACATGAGAAAAGTATATTCATGATACATTCAATGATATTAGACATGACATTAATATTTCTAATGATCAATTGCATGGACCATCGATTTTAAAATCAGAAATTCTTCATGCGATAAAGACTTCAGACAATAGAAAAGCGTGTGGACCAGACGATATTCCAGTTGAGGTGTTGAAGCTCCTTAATGATGAAAATGTTGACTACCTGTTGAGGTGATTTAACTCTATATATGACACAGGGAATATACCTCAAGATTATCTAAAATCCACCTTCGTGATATTGCCTAAAAAATAATATTCTAAGAAGTGCAGTTACTATCGATTAATAAGCCTGATGAGTCATATCCTTAAATTATTCCTTAATATAATACATGCCAGGATATGCAATAAGTGCGAGCAATACTTGGGTGACACTCAGTTTGGCTTCAGAAATGCGTTTGGGACGCGTGAAGCATTATTGTCTATCGATGTACTATTGCAAAAGTGTCGTGACCAAAGAAAGGAAGTCTTTGCCTGTTTTATTGACTATGAAAAGGCATTTGACAGGGTAACTGACCTAATGAAAATGCTTGCGTATTGTAACATTGACACCAAATACCAGAATTTCATTAAAAACCTGTATTGGATCCAAATAGCAGAAATAAGACGTGGGAATGAGAGATCTAATGCAATTGACATTCAGCGTGGAGTAAGACAAGGCTGAATCCTGTCGCCACTATGGTTTAATCTCTATTCCAACTATGTCTTTAGAAGAGCCCTAAGTAATACTGAGAAGGGTCTAAGATTAACGGAGTTTTTTTTTTTTTACATGAATACCGCACAAGAGTCCCAACTGATCCCGTCTGGAGCCAGTGGGACTATGGCATCCCCAATTGGGGAATGTTGTGGGGCTGAAGGTAGTGGGTAGAGGAAGGAGATAGGGAGGAGGAAGGTGGGAAAGTACCTGGCTATTCAGATCTGGTCACCAAACACGGCTAAAGCCATTTCAAGCAACGTTTCAATTCTGAATGGTGGTCTTACACCAGGGCGATACTGGGAGTATCTTCCACTCTGGAACGTTCCGCAAATATACTATATATTATTTTAAATGAATAAATTGTGAAATATCACAAATTAATCAAATAAAATTTATTTGCCACGCCGGAATTCGATCCCGCGACCTTCGGAGTGCGAGTCAAGAGCCTTAACGCTGGACTACGCCGGCCGTCATTTGTCATTTGCCGGAGTTGTCATTAATAACATAAGATAGGTACGCAGATGATACTGTATTACTAGCTGACTGTATCTATGACCTCCAAGACCTATTAAATCTTGTTAATAATGCTGGTGAGCAACTGGGCCAAACAATCAACGTCAATAAAACTAAATGGATGACATTTGGACGACTAGATCGCTCTGAATCAGTGATAAGTTAACATAAGTTATTTATTAAATGGTTGCAATGTCGAAAAGGTGGAAAGATTTAGCTACCTTGGCAGTATTCTCACGGAGACTCTTAACCCAAATATAAAGGTTAGGTGCAGAATTGAAGCAGCAAGAACTGTGTTCATTGACAATATCAGCTTAAAACTAAGGCAGAGAATGCTGAAATGTTATGTGTTGTCGGTCTTGTTGTATGGAAAGTACAAAAAATTTCCATTCCTTTAAGGCTGCATTTGAACACGGAATACTCCAGTTGGTAATAATTAGGTATTGCTCTGTTTGAAAACTTATTTAGGATTTTTTTCTGAAATATCTGAAGTTTGTATATACCACTTTGACACACGGCAAACAGTATATGAAATTGGTGGGATTCCACTAATATCCCCACTTCTTCCGGAAAAAATCTAAACAATATGTTCAGTTTTAAGATGGCTGGTCTTGGTAAACAATGCTCTCATACGAGTTCTCTCTCGTGGGGGCTGATGGGTTTTCCCTTGTTTTGTAACATTTTTTATTCAATCTTAAAGAAACACAAATGATTCCTACAAATAGCAGCAATGCCGCAAACGAATATAATACGATCAATTGGACAGGCGATGTTTCTTCCATTGGTGAAAAGTCCAGGTCTGGGAACTTTGTAGCTTCCTCTCGATTAGTCAGGCATTGTTTGTTATTTATGATATTTTGTACAGTAGCTGTATAATCATCAAGAACTGTAAGAGCCAGATCATATGCACTTAAATTGGTTTTCGGAAAGTCTTCAATGCAATGCATATCCGTTAGAGGGATGAAAATGATGATATCTTTGTCTGTTCCCAAGAAAATGTTGCCTTTGACATCAAATCCCAGCCACCGAACACAGCAATCGGCGATTGGCACTGTAAGCGTATAAGACGCATCCTTCCCTCTGTAATGGATTCCGGTATCTTTGTAAACTGTGTATAGATTGTCAGTGTACTGGTCTTTGACATAGGAAGTTCGAGGGATATTAATCTGCAATGAAAGTTAATTTTAAAACTTTCCCTTAAAACTATAACCAAACTAGATCCACTGTGATCCAGTGACAGCTGGTCACCGTCGGCAACTCACCGAAACAAAGTAACAGTGACAAAGTAACCGTGACACGCAATGACATTATGTGTATTTTATGACGGGGGCGTCTACTAATATCTACAGGAATTCCAAAAACTGAAAAAATCTAACTAATATCTATGGGAACCAAAGTGTTGACGAATATCTACAGCTCAAACTGTTGACTAATATCTATAAGAACCAAAGTGTTGACGAATATCTACAGCACTGGCAGAGGTTGGATTTGCAATTATGTATAGCATTTTGGAATAACGTAATATTGCGTGAGCAGTTTAATAAACTTAATTTATGTAAGTATGTATGTAAAAATCCCTAATATCGGACTATTGGACACATTTAGCTGATTAGTCCAACCTATGCTCTGTAGATATTAGTTCAACCTACGCTCTGTAGATATTAGTCAACACTCTGAAGTTCGTAGATATTAATTCAACATAGGAGCTGTAGATATTCGTCCGACATACAGGCTGTAGATATTAGTATCTGGAGTCTTTTATGACAACTTCGTCAAGTATTGCTGTCAGTGTCGTAGCGAGGGGGGGGGGGGGGGCGGTCCGCTGCGGGTGCCACCCGATAGGGGTGGCACCCGGGGCGGAAAAAAAATTTAAAAATTTACGAAGGATATTGTCAACAAAGTATTCATGAACACGGTTTGTCATTTTCTTTCATATGTTCCCCGTGGAGTGCCCCGAATTTTGTGTCTAGGTCTTTTTATAGGCGAACATAGCCTATATTGACACCACGCCCCCGGGGGTGACATCCGCCCCGGGTGCCATCCATGCTAGCTACGCCACTGGTTGCCGTCAATCTTTCCAAATCAGGAAGGATTCTTAAAGTTTATAAATCCGTAACACTTATAACTAGGGGGCAAACATCCATATGCTAGCTGCTGACGGAAGTAGTGACATCTTGTGTCGAATTTTTTAATTTAAAACCGAATTATAACAGTAGCTTAAAATTCCACGTACACAGATGTTATTTGAGGCGCGGCCGTTAAGCGTGGCGTCCGACGTGCACTCGTGGCTGGGTTCTGAAATTCAACCACGCAGATGCTAGTCCATGAATACTGTTAGATGCATAATTACAGCATTTTGTGATTTAAACTAGTTGAAAAAGCAATCGTAAGCCATAGACAATAACAATAATTTGACAGATTATTGCGTTTGGAATTGATTCCGTATCCACACAAGATACAGAATAGCATGGCTGATGTAGGGTTTTATCGATCTACCTTGCCAGACCCGATTCATTTATCCGCGGGTAGGGAACGATGAACAGTGCGGAACACTATGTGAGAAGCGGCTTACATTATGTAAAAACGCCAAGGAATTAATTCTGGATATCGTAGAGTTTAGACTAAGTGAGTAATGGCACCTCACGAAGTACACCAGGCAGTGACGGTGGTCCACGGCAAGGAAGTAGCCGGTGAGCAATGCGGCCACGGGCAGCTGGGAGGTATACGGCCTGTTAAACGGTGAATCGTTCAGATACATTATGTCACCATCCTCGTCCACAATGCTGACGTTTCCCTGGCCGGTCACTATTATTTGTCTAAACACCACCTGCAAGAACAATGGGACATAATACATGAAAATATCCAACCAATGTTCTCAAGTCTCGTTCGTCTCATTTGTCTTGTTAGTCTCGTTCGTCTCGGGACATATAACATGGAAATATCCAACCATTTGTCGTCTCGTTCGTCTCCCTATCATCTCCGTATCATCTTTGAGGATGCCGTGTGGAGGGATTTTGTTTAACGAAGGTAAGGAAGTGGGAAGATAAAATTATGAGGGGTAAATATGAATTCATTCCTTCTACGGCTGTTCTAGGATTAGCAGTGGATCCAGAGAATTCGGTTAAAGATACCTCTTTCCCTCGCAGTTGGTAGGTAGACTCATCCATCGCCAAGACCTGAATAAACCTCACCCCATTAACCCGGGCTAAACATTTTATTTGAAAAAACACTCATTTGGCACTACGAAAAATATAATAAAATTGTTTTTTTTTTAATATTTTTTCATCATACGAGAGAGAGAAAAAAAAACATTTCTGTGAATAGAAGAAGCTGTTCTGGGAAACTAATTATGGTATATTAATATATTTTTTATTAGATATTACTCACTAAGGAAAAAAAAAATATTAATGCCGTTCATCCCTTCATCTTGCCCAAGGTAGCCCGAACATCGGGTAAACAGTTTGATAACCAAGAAGCTATGCTAGCGTTATTCGATGGCATACTGAGAAGCAAGCTGGAGTATGCGAGCGATGTTTGGGCACCGTACCACCAGAAGAACATTGATATGTTAGAGCAAATCCAGAAAAAAATTCAGGTATGTTTATATGCGGAAGCATGGAACCTATCCAAGGTGCATGCACCATATTGACTTACTTGAAGAAACTGATTCTGTGAGTCTAGAAATTAGACGGAAAGCAAGCCTTGCTATTCTGTCTTTCAAAATTTGGAACAATTTCATCGATAGCCCATTTCTCTTGAGATGCTAAGATTTATATGTACCAGACCACTACATCCGAAGTCGACATCATGACTTATTTATAGTACCGAACGGCAGAAAGGACTTCTTGGCAAAGCATAGCATGACGAGGGGAGTGGTGCTGTTAAATGAAATTGCAAACCATTTGGATGTAAGTGACTGTTCTTTATATGCCTTAAAAACATTATTGAAGAGTCACTTGCCTAAATGCTGATAAGGTAACTAAATTGTACCTACTGTAATTGGAATTATTCTGTTGTACGATAATAGTAAAAAATAAAATAAAATAAATCCATCAGGTGACATTACTTCAGTTTGCAAGAAAGAGGTTAATTTCTCCCTGTGACTTGCCAAAAACCAATATGTAATAAAAATATATAATAAATAAAAAAGTTGCATATTATAATTTAAGAGAGTTTTATTTATCTGTTATGTTTGTACGTATAGATATTATTTGACTTCCAAATTAAATTTACAAACATTGATCCTTTATAACAGTGTTTCCAAAAATTGTTCTGCCGTGGCCCGTAATTTTCACACTGCCCCTTCGTGACCCACTTAATACTTTTAAACCCAAGCTGGTTCCATTAGGTAAAATAATACACATGTATTAATAGTAAAAATGTTTCATTAATACTACATATTTTGGTATCGCCTATTTAGTCACTAAATGTTAGTGCGAAGTATGGAGCTGCTGCTTAATTGTTACTAACATTGATATATATACATAGATGACTAATGACCGCGCCAAAGCGTTGCCACCGTACATATGTCCAAAAGCAGATGCTCAGCTAATGTCAGTTTAGTGCTCACTGAGACGCCGACCAAGTTCAACCGGACGGTACGCGATCAAAACTATCTTTAAAATGGTTAAATGCGTCGTGAAGATGTGCAATTCAAGGTCAGAAAAACATAATAAATCAAGCGGAATTACTTTCCACGCGTAACTTTATTGTTTACATATTCATATTTACTTAAAAAGCACAGAAATTGAAATAAAATGTCAAATTCCATAATATAGGTTCAGTGTTGCCACTAAAAAGTCATTTTGGTTTTCCCATATTAATGGGAGAATACATCATTTATGTAATTAAAGTGACTATGGAGGTAACCTTTGATTTTAAATATTTCGTGTATTTCACATTTTTAGAAAACTGAAATTTGCGTGCACTAGTCCCTTGATGAATATATTTAACTTTGGTTAAGTAAATTTTAATATTGTATTATAATATTTATTTTATGTTACATAATTTTATAATTATATTAATTGCTGATGTAAACTGTCATGGCTTATTCAGTGTCAAATAATTTCGCACCGCGCGAAGAAATGAACTCGAGCCTACTTAAATAAAAATTCTTGTCATTTAAAATTTAATTTAATGGTTGTTTTGTTTATTTACACCAGTGATTCCCAAGTGGGGCGATATCGCACCACTGACTGGGACGTTGATGAGCTTCCCCTTGCAAATGTAATAAAACTTTCACATTAAAAAAAATTTCGCCTGCGGCGCTTTTTCTATGCGTATTGTCTCGCATTTCATAATGAAGGGGGGAGGGGCGTTAAAAAGAATACTATACTTGGATAGTGCGCAGTGAGCCAGATAAGGCTAGGAACCTCTGATATACACTGTACATTAGTATATAAACGTTTGAATAGATATGGATACAGCATGCATTTTATGTTTTGTAAAAAACCCCCCCCCGAATGTTTTTTCTGTGTGCGCCACTGTTCTCCGCATAGGTTTCAGATACTGTTAGTTTTGTAATGTCTATTGGTAAAATACAAAATATTTAAACAAAAAATGTCTTAATTATTTCATTAGTTATGCTTAGTTTTAGTCATATAATAAAAAAACAGGTATTTAAAATAATTTAAATTAGTTAATCTTATTACAAACTAACGTTAAGAAACCCCTCTATTTTAATGCATATTTTGGGTAAAATTTCATAAGTATGCAACACTACCGCGCCATCACAGGTTAGGGTTTCTGTCTTTATCTAATCCTGGCGGCGGTGTTATTCTCGTGACTTGTGTAAGTGAGACAAGTGTATTTTTGTTAAAATGTTTCGTGTTCTCAGAGCTACGTCGGCGCGGTTTTAGAATGGTTACGCTTTTTTTGAAGCGCGGTAATGAAGTTTGCTTCTCTATTTATTATACCTCAATGGTTACTAAAGAATCCAAGTTCGCGGAAAATGACGAAAGTTTTATCCTAAGATCTGGTTCCACTTCAAATCGGTTTCTGTATTTATTTTTAAGGTAAACTAGTATTGGAAACCCAGCTTCACATTTATAAATTGTGACAAAAGGCATTAAAAAAGTTATTGCTTGATGAGCTAATTTTGTGTATTCTTGACTACAAGATAACCAAAAATCTATCAATGGTCTTAGTCTTGTGTCAAATATATCCTTGAGTGATGTATCAGTTGACAGTTCAATTAACGAGTCGACATCTGAATCTGGCAATTCGTGGCAAATTAGTTTCAGAATCTAACTTATTTGTAAATGGGTTTCTTATCCAAGCTTTGTTGCTGTCGATTGAAGAAAAATATTCTTGAAGATTCCTCTTCAGTCCTAATAAATGTTCTTTAATTTGAGTTAATATGTCTTGTGGCATTGCAATCTTATTGTACTCTTTTTGTATTTCACTTAAATTACTAAATACTTTGAAGTTCTCTGTTTTCGCGCGTTGTTCCCACACATTAAGCTTTTTTTCTTGCAGCTTCCAACTTGTCTTAAAACAAGGCGGGAATGTTGCGATCCGGTATTTTATTTTGATGGCCCGGTACCGGGTCGTGGCCAGGGTTGCCAGGTTTTTTTCCAATGAAAATTTTTGAAACAATGTCAGCAGTCAAATTGTTCGAATAATCACATTTACGCAAGTACGTAGTCACCTGATATGTAACACTTATCCTCAAAATGGCTGCTCGAAAACAGTGAGCGCGTGCACGAAGCGGCGACACCGCACAAACTAAGTAGGGATATTACGCAACATCGATTGCGTCAAATCTAACAGTTGAATCGTTTATTAGGGAGAAAAATTAATCAGAAAAAATACCGAACCGCCCATACTTCGGTATTTTTGTCATACCGAACACGGTGCTAAAATACCGAACACCTGGCAACCCTGGTCGTGACCCGGCAAATGGGAAACCCTGCTCTATAATGATGACCAGACAACTCAACAAAGCGGCACATCATCACTTCCATGATGAAAAGTCATTAAAAGTGATGAAAATTAAGCTAAGTTATATAGGTTACATAAGGTAAGGTTATGTCAAAGATATTGAAATACAAAAGAAATATGCTATGGTATTCGCCCGATTGTCATATTACATTTAAAAACAAAATATTCAATTTCATTTTGAAGCAGATGAGTCAAGTCCATCCATTTTTTATTTTACGCTTTTCGTGTAGACATTTTGTTTTCTCGATTTTAAAATCACATTAATTGATTTAATAATAAATAAAAAATTGTAGTCAGCAAAAATATATGCGGTAGTTATGTTATAATGTAATCGTATTTTTGTTTCATATCATAGTGTTTCCATACAAACGAAGTATTGAAAATCTGTAAGGCGCAGATGCCAATCAAATACTTCATCTCACCTCCGCTCACCCCAAATCAACTTTGATTCGAATGGAACCTTGGACGCCAATCTTCGACTATACAGTCGAAGAATGTCAATCTGCGGCAAGCATGAGACTCACCCTTCACGGCGTGGGCATTCCTAATGTATCATCCCTGGAAAGGAGTGGGGTGTTGGGCTATTGCCATTAAAACCCACTTTTAAATGAACATAAGCATAGTATATTGTTTAAAGGAATAACTGTTAATAAATGACATATAAAAAGGACTCACCCGGGACCTTGAATCAACCTAATTCTAACTATCTACCAATTTACCCCCCCCCGGACTGCAGCTGCGAGTTGGAGGCCCTTGTGGCCTCTCCCGGAGACGCCTGGTGTGAATTTCTACCGATTGGGAGGCCCAAACTCTCTCCATCAATCGGTAAAACTCCGCTCGACTGTGGCAGGCGGAATCCTATGACCCTCCGCGGGATGCCGATCCTCCTGCTTCCTCTCCTGGCCTCGGCTCTGGAGCCGAACGATCACCGATGGTGGGGACCCATGAACCTCTCCTGACTATCGGTCCTATTGCAAATGGTGGCGACACTCTTACTCCTTTACGGCGCGAGTTCTCCAAAAATGGCGAGCACCACGGGATTGTCGGCCGCGGGAAAATGATTATTGCCAGCGTACACTACTTGTTACCGACAGGATGGCTCTGCTCACTCCCGATTACTCTTTGTGAGCCCCGGCCACAATAACATGCCGCCGAATTATTCCCGACTCGATTAAACACGATCTCACTCGCGATTTTTGAGGGTGTTTCTTTGAAAACCATTAATAAGATTTCACTAAAAATCCATTGTCGCCCGCGTATACTTTCTTAAATTCTTTTTCGTACAATTAGCACATTTTACTCGCAATGTGTGACTCGTCGATTCCAAAGCGGGCCGCTCTTCTCGCTTCGAAATCAAAGTGTGCGGAACCGGAACAACGCCCTCTCGCGCCTCGCCTAGACACCAAAAATCCTGAGAGTGTCGCCAACATTATCATTTTTTTAAAGTACTTGACGGAATAATACATTTTTAAGAATTGCTTCATAACAATACCCCCCTTCCCTCGAAAATGTTTGCCCTCAAACAATATTGAAAAACACCTATATAAACCTATACTGGCTAGACTGGTCCCGAGGAGTAACAAAAACAAACATTCAACCATTATAAATGAGCATCATAATTTGGAAAATAAAACTTATTTACTAACGGATAACAAAACTTACGAAGAATGGGTGTGCCGCAGCTCCAATCGCACCCATCGAGCGTGTAGCCGAATGGTTGAGCCTGCGATGCAGCCATTCTCGAACTTAAAGATAATTTAAGATAAAAGTAGCTTAATTACAAATTTAAGCAGATGTTACGTGAACGGAGTCAGCAAGCACCCACAGTATTGGAATACCGGGTGATGAGAAATTGACGAATGTCGAAGACTGCCGTTAGCGTTACATCTACAACAGAAAACATATTTGAACATAAATTGTATGAAAACTTATAGGTATAAAAATAAATATATATAATCTCCTTCTCAACACATCTATACAACTTAGCATTAAAGCTTCACTGACCCATAAATAGGGTGATTAGGCCAATCAGGCATCACTTTTTCTTTATTATTAGGGAGGCAAGCCAACCCTCACTTTTCACTGAGTCTACTTCTCCGTTGGAGATAACAACACACTTTGAATAAACTCTATCTATTCTAACTAACTCGGTCCTTGGGTGAATAATATTTAACCAACAACAATTATACATTGTAAAGGTAATTTTAAAAGTGTACAACCACCGCATCGGATGGTGCCAAATAATTTTTTTTTTTAGTATACAACCAACGCATCGGATGGTGCCAAATGATTTTTTTATAGTATACAACCAACGCATCGGATGGTGCCAAATAATTTTTTAATAGTATACAACCAACTGTTTTAGAAGGTGTGATTTGTTAATAGATGTGCAGCTATATTATAGTGCAGTCATTTAATATACGTTCATCTGTGTAGAAGACGTTTCAGTAATTACAGAACAATATTTTAAGGCTTTCCCTATAAACCGTTGTTCATCCATATCGTACAAAATATCAATGGTACAAGTCTCTTAGGACAATACTAATAGTATACATTTTAATTCTGTACAAATATATATATAACTATTTCCAACATTGGCTTAAAATGTGGAAGGATATTTAGAACCACATCGTCCCACATTATAAGTTTTCTAAAATCTTATAAATAAAGAGTACATAACCAGTGTCAAAACATTTTTTTTTTGTATTATAAAGTGTTAATAGAATTAAAACGCTTTTTCAAAAGTAGAGGCTTAGCTGATGCAGCCCATGTTTAAAGAGTAAAAATAATAGTTAAATATTTTATTATGAAAACAAAACAAAAATTGTATTTACTCCCAAGTTTAGTAATAAGTTATGTAACCTTAATGATGAAACCAAGTCTAATAGTGTCAATGCACTCCAGGTGAATAACTAAATTCTTTATTTCGAATCCACTTTGAAAACAAAGAGTTACTACACTGGTATCTCTGTATTTACTAAGTAAGTACAAACATAAAAAAAAAAAAAAAACGGCATATAACATCTATGCACATAGTTAAAAATGATATACATGAAATACACGGAGATAGAGAGCGGATATGTCCGTGCATCCCATGATACAAAACTTACAACTAACAGAAAGAAAGTATGCCTGAAACACACGGAGATAGAGAGCGGACAAGTCCGTGTATCTCAGGATACAAAACTTACAACTAACAAAAAGAAAGTATGCCTGAAACACACGGAGATAGAGAGCGGACAAGTCCGTGTATCTCAGGATACAAAACTTACAACTAACAAAACCTAAATAAATTCATCTGTTAAGCCGACATCCGAATTTGCGTCTGTTTTAACTTTAATACTATCGACAATTTATACATACACTCGCAGATATATAGTTTTAAATACATTCTCAACTCGAGCATTAGCACCAGAGTTGAGGATGTTATTGTAAGGAAACAAACCAGCATATCATTACCAACATCAAACTTATAAAACACCCCCCGCGAAGTAAATAACCCATTTCCGTAGAAATGAACCTATGACAGGAGAAAAGACTGTCAGCATGTCGGGTCGTTTCAACTCGGTTGATCAGGCCGGGTTAAAACTCCCAAGCATCAAATATTAACTAACAGATATGATAATTTGCAGTACTCGGTAGGGATGGCCAGACCCTCCGAAGTATTGCCACAATAAGACTATACCGGTATATTATTTGATTTTACTATATCTTTCACATGAAAATCACCCGCAACTTTTCCGTTTAAGTCTGCAAGTGTATAAATTAAGTTGGATTTTTTCTTTACTACCACGTTCTGAACAAACCGGGGTGCCAATTTTTGTGCAAAATAATTCAATGCGTTAGATTGCGCAAAATTCCTCCGCCACACCACATCACCAACCTGATAGGTAATGTGTTTTCTGCGCAGGTTGTAATGGTCAGCTCCTTTTTGAAAAGCTTTAAGAAGAGCATTCGAGACTTGCTCATAAACCGACGACAACTCTTCCAATTTCTGTGCATAAACTTTAGGTTGAGCACCAATTTGCGAACTGGTTTCCTCATCCGCTATTGGATTACGGTGTAGATCACCGTCTAGTATCTGCTCCCGACCATGCATCAGAAAATAAGGTGTATAACCTGTAGCGCAGTTTACCGTGTTATTCATCGCTGATTGAACTTGCGGAAGAAATTTAGACCAGTTTCGGTGGTCTGATTCAACTAAGATGGATAACGCCGTGCCCAGGGTTTGATTATAACGTTCGACTACGTTGTTTTGAGGCGTATAAGATGAATTGTAAAATGGTGGCGGCATGTTATAACTATTAAGTAATTCTTTAAATTCTTTCGAAACAAATTGACGACCATTATCACAGACGATAGTTCGTGGTACGCCGTGAACAAGAAAGATGTTTTCTTCTAAGATTTTTATTATGCTTCTCGCGGTGCCATTGCGCAACGGAAATAGCCATGTAAATTTAGAAAAAACGTCTACACATGATAGAATTACGGTAAAACCTGAGTAACTCCTAGGTAAAGGACCTGCTAAATCTATCGACAACATTTGCATGGGTCTTGTGACCTTTTTTGGGTTTGAGGAGATTCCGTTAGGTGGGGCTGTACTTATTTTGTGGGCCTTACAGACTGTACAACGATTAACAAATTGCTTAACATCCTTGTACATATTAGGCCAATAGTAACGCAATTGCACCTTTTTGTAGGTTTTGAATACCCCAGGATGACAAGCTCGCGAAGATTCGTGTAAATTAGATAGAATTGCCTGTCTACCTTCTTGCGGAACTACTTTTTTCCAGGCAGTATCCTCGCACAGAGCTAGACGAGTCTTTGTGTGTCGGAACAATTCATTATTACGTATTTGAAAGTTCTGGAATCGTTGTGGGAATTCTTTGCATCCTTTCCAAGTTTTCAAATACCACGTATCTTTATTTTATTTTTTTATTTTTTATTTGTACACGCCCAATTAGGGCTTTTACATATGATAAAATTAAAAACACATTTGTTATAATCAAAGAATTAAGAGATAACAATTAAATAAGTATCAAGTATAGATTTTTTAACTTAAAACAAAAGAGTAAATTATAGAATACACATTCATATACATTTAAAGAAGTGATTTTCTTGCAGCTTAAAAGAAACAGAATAAAATAAAGGATACACATTCATATACATTCGACACATATTGAAAATTTATGAACATTTCAAATTTATCTAGACAGACATACAGATTTAATAACAATGTTTTTATAGGTTGATAGACTTTCAGTACCGTTGGTGTTCATGTAATATTTATTCCCTGTACTGTGCAGTCGGTTCATTACTGAGTTTGTTTCTGAATTGGTACCTGAATTGTTACAATGGTAAGGTACAATCTGACGAACCGTTCTACTAGGCACATGAAAATTAATCAGCCTAAGGAGTTCAGGGGAGTCAAACATGTTATTAACAATTTTATACAGAAAAAATAGATCAGTACATATTCTTCTTTCTTTTAATGTAGCGAGGTCCATAATTTTCAACAGTGACATGTAGCTAATATTTTCAATAGGAATTCCTAATCTATAATTTATATTTCGTAAAAATTTATGTTGGATTCGCTCGATGGATTTTTCACGAATATTGTAAAATGGATTCCAAATGGTTGAGTTGAATTCTAGATGACTTCTGACAATGGATGAATATAATATTTTTAAAGTTTTTAAATTTTTGAAATCTTTTGAAGTTCTTAAAATGAAACCCAGCATTTGCATCGCTTTAGTGGTTATATTATTAATGTGAGAGATAAATGATAATTTTGTGTCAAATATTATCCCCAGGTCTTTTATTTCGGGTACAGATACTAGGGCTTGATTGTTCATCCTGTATGTGAAAATCAATGGGTTATTCTTCCTATAAAATCTCATGACTTGACACTTTTTTACATTAAGGGTTAATTTATTTTGGATACACCAATCAGAAAAGCTAATGAGATTTGATTGTAAGAATAAGCAATCATTAATATTGTCTATAATTTGGTAAATTTTCATATCATCTGCGAACATCAATATAAAGACACGAGTAAATACATTTGTAACGTCATTTATAAATATGTTGAAAAGAATGGGTCCTAGATGTGAGCCCTGGGGCACGCCACTTGTAGCTTTAAATGTGTAGGACAGTTGACCTTTGATGCAGACAGTAAGTTCTCGATTAGACAAATAATTCATAAACCAGGATAGTAAGTTACCAGTTATGCCATATTCCGCCAGTTTGTTAACAAGAATTTTAAGGCAAACCTTATCGAACGCTTTGCTGAAATCAGTATATATGGAATCGACTTGTTGTCTATTGGCAAGTGCCTTTGATATATAATTTTCATACAGGGATAGGTTGGTTAAGGTTGATCTGCCCGAGACAAAACCATGTTGGCAAGTTGTAATGATGGATTTCACGCTAGGGTTTATCTTTATAAGAATCAATTTTTCGAAAAGCTTGGGTATGGATGATTGGATACAAATTGGACGATAATTATCAATTGCAGATTTATCCCCGCTTTTAAATATTGGTGTTAAATAACTTTTTTTCCATAGTTTTGGGAAATTACCCGTTGACAAAGACTTATTAAATAACATGAACAATGGAATGGATAAGCTGTCTGCACAGTTTTTTATCAGAATGGGTGGAATTTGATCCGGTCCAGAACTTAATTTGGATTCAAGTGTTTTAATGTAATTTGTAATGTCAGTGAGGTTAATTTTAATATTAGATAATCCTTGTATTATCAATGTCCACACCTGATAATACGGCAAGGTCCATTCGTGAGAGTACGTCTGGAACAACATGCTGTGTCCCTTTGCGATGAACAACGTCAAAAGAAAATTGCGAAAGGCGAGAGCTCCACCGTGCAAGACGGCCACTAGGGTTAGACAAGGACCCTAGCCATTTCAAGCTTGAGTGGTCAGTAACTACCGTAAAATGAGCTCCTTCAATGTAGGGTCTAAAGTGCGTTACTGAATCCAGCACTGCCAAAAGTTCACGCTCCGTAATTCCGTAGTTGCGTTCGTGAGTGTTAAGGCAACGTGAATAGTACGCAATCGGGTGTTCGGCACCGTCTATATTCTGTATTAGGATACCCCCCACTCCTACGGAGCTTGCGTCGCAATGTATCGCGAACGGTTCTGAAAAGTTTGGGCAGCTTAAAACCGGAGCACTTATAAGGGCTTGTTTTAAATCGTTAAAAGCTTTTTCAGCTTCTGGTGTCCATTTGAAGTTACTGACACCGTTCTTTGAACCAGTAAGCTTCGTCAATGGAGCGGCTATACTCGAGAAGCCTTTGATAAAACGTCTAAAATACCCTGAAAGGCCAAGGAAAGCTCGGATTCCTTTCGCGTTTTTTGGAATTGGAAAATCCTTTATGCTTTCAATTTTCACCGGATCTGTGCGAAGTCCCTGTGAATCTACTAAGTATCCCAAGTACTTAAGCTCTGATCTACAGAACTCAGATTTTTTTTGATTTATAGTGAGGCCCGCATCTCTCAGTCTTTCAAAAACTTTGTTAAGTAGTTTAATGTGAGAATCAAAATCCTCCGAAATTAAAATTAAATCGTCTAGATAACAGAAGGCGTTATCATCAAATTCTGGTCCAAACAAGGCGTCAGCCAGTCTTTGGAGTTCACTGGGTGCATTTTTTAACCCAAACGGCATACGAGTAAATTCGAAGAGTCCACGGCCCGGAACGACGAATGCTGTTTTCTCGCAGGAGTCTTTATCCAGCGCTACCTGCCAAAACGCCTTACTCAAATCTATTGAAGATACGTATCTTGCGCCACCCAGTTTGTCTAAGATCCGTGCGATATGAGAAATGGGTAACTGTCTCTGATCGTTACGTTATTTAATTTTCTGGAGTCGAGGCAAAATCTCCCCGTACCATCCTTCTTTTGTACTATAATCACGGGACTAGACCAAGGCGATCGAGAGGGGCGGATTACTCCTAAACTGAGCATCTCGTCCACTTCCGCGTCGAGTTGACGTTGTCTAGCCGGAGACAGAGGATAGTAGCGCTGCTTAATCGGAGGACCAGTTGTAATGATTTTATGCTTCACTAAATGTGTTAAACCCAAACCTTTTTTTTCATAGGAAATAGAGTCAAATTTACTAACAATTTTCGAAAGAGCGCTGCTTTCGGAAACCGATAATGAAGAAGCAGGGCGAATTGCTCGTAATTCATTAATGTGACCCGCATGGTCAGGTTCGTGCACGTCTGGAAACAGTTCCGGTGCGATTCGAAACTGCTTCCAAAAGTTGACCCCCAAAATAAAATTAGGTGATAATGATGGAATGACGTAAAAGACAACCTGCCTTGTGATTGTATTGTACGTCACCGGCAAAGTTATAGTACCCAGAACAGACTGACTCGAGCCGTCAGCTGTTGTAACGCTATAATCTACTTTAACTAATTCTACTCCTAAATCTAAAAATATCTTATAACTATCCCCCCCTAAACATGACAAAGAAGCACCGCTGTCTAGCAATGCTTTATAATTATTATTTAGAACAAAAATGTCGGCATAAGGACGCTCATCCTCTGTACTATCCTTCTCCTGTGGCAGTGCGTCCACCGCTTGAGGAGACGGGCTAGAAAGGAATTGTTGCACTAGGCGGAGCCAACGCTTCCACTCCCTCTTTCTTTGTGCACAAGAAGGGGCGCGGTAAGATTGACTCGTTTCTAGTTTTTTGGATCTTTAGTATATTTCTTATTGTTAATACTACTAACATGTGGTTTCCTATTATCGCTATCTTTTTTCCAACAATTTGTTATTGAATGACCTTTGATTTTGCAGTAAGTACAAACAAGAGATTTATTTTGTTGATTTATTGTATCCTGTTTAGAAAAATTATTCATATTGTTCGCCGTAGGTTTAGAATTCCTAGAAGGGTTAAAATTATTATTATTGTTATTATTATTGAATGTCTTGTAATTGTTTGTATTATTGAAAGGCTTATTGTAACTATTGGAGAACGAATTAAATTTTTTAAAGTTACCGGACTTATATTGAGTGTCTACTAATTTTGGAATTGCTGAGGACGTTGAGGCCTCAGTGTACGACTCGAGTTTAGCAGCGCACCTCGTAAGTTCCTCAAACGAACTAAAATCTCTGGATGACATCAAGTTAGCATACATAGGCAACAATGCTTTCATGGCTATCCGCAAAAGTTTAACCTCAGGAATTTTACAATCCAATTTATTGTTAAGCGCTTTAAGTCTCAAAGTGAATTCTAAAACTGACATTCCCTTGGGCTGTTTATAATTTAGAATCTCATTTTCCAGATCTAATTGCCTATCCTGTCCCTCAAATTGTTTTATTAATAAGCTGGATAGGTCATCCCATTCTAAGTCTGGACTATAAATTGACCTATACCATAGAAGTGCTAACCCGTCTAAAATTTCACTGAAAGATTTAACTAAGTCTTTATGAGAAATGTTGCGTGTCCTACAACGCTCTTCGACCAAAAGCAGAAAATCTCTCACGCAGCTTTTATCATCGTACTTGACATCCCAATTTGTAAGCCCCCGCGATGATGAGTCTTTATAAATAACCTTGGTATGTTTAATAACCGTGACCTTCTCCTCTGTTTCATTGTCAGAATCTAGATCCGAATCACTTTCCTCCAGAACCACATTTAATGATTTCTTCATAGTTTTGTTATAGGCGCGCGCTCGTGAACGCAATGCTTGGGCGGTGCCCTCCGGTTCGATGGATCGTGAAGTTAATTCCTTTATAAGATCATCCTTGGATGCATTATTTACATTTGGAATCGGAGTAGACATTGTAACGGTAATGTAAAAAGCTTGACACGAAAATACAATTGAAAAGAAATAGAAGAAAAGAAAATAAAATTACTATATTCTTTGTTTTTGATGTTGTTGTTATTGTTATTGCTGCTAATGTACGTTGTAATTGTACGGTGTTGTTGTTATTGCTATATTCTTTTTTTTTTAAATGTGTATGTTGCCCATTTAAATTAATATATTTTTTTTTTCCGTTAAATTAATATGTAAGTAGCTCATAAAAAAAAATTTCATTTAACTTAATATGTAAGTAGCTCATTTAAAAAAAATAAAAATTTTCATTTAAATTAATATGTAAGTAGCTCATTTAAATGAAAATTTAAAACGTCAGTTAGACATTAGTAAATAAACATTTTACAAGTATAATTACAGTAGGTTTTGACAGGGCTTTAGACAAATTTTCCACTCGAAGCAAAAACAAATCACTCGCATTGTCATTAAAAATCTCAATAAATATTTTAAACAATTGAATAATCTTCAATAATAACCCTCCATTACTATTTAAACACAAAATAAATTGATTTGTTTTCGGCTATCAGGTATTTTAACATGTAAACACAGCTGTGTTTTGACATTAGCTCAAGCCATAGGTAAAAATGTCAACAAGAAACCGTCATAGACAATCCGAGGTATTCTTGTAGCAGCAAGCACTGATTGATTCCGAAATGAAAAAAAATTATGTAGCTCTATGTAGCACATTCTCCATTGTCTATGGCCGATTTCTATGCTTTAAACATACAAAATGAAAGTGACAATGCATTTTAGGTTATGGAATACAATAACATTGCGTTTCAATGAACATGCGAGTAAATGCAAACAGGAAATTCGGCTGAACGGATGAATATTATACAAAGCATAATTATACTACCCTGTGTACACCACGGACGACAAAAGAACAATCCAGGAATGTTACAAAATCGAGCCCAAAACAAACGCTTGAGGCGCCATTGTTATAATGTAATCGTATTTTTGTTTCATATCATAGTGTTTCCATACAAACGAAGTATTGAAAATCTGTAAGGCGCAGATGCCAATCAAATACTTCATCTCACCTCCGCTCACCCCAAATCAACTTTGATTCGAATGGAACCTTGGACGCCAATCTTCGACTATACAGTCGAAGAATGTCAATCTGCGGCAAGCATGAGAATCACCCTTCACGGCGTGGGCATTCCTAATGTATCATCCCTGGAAAGGAGTGGGGTGTTGGGATATTGCCATTAAAACCCACTTTTAAATGAACATAAGCATAGTATATTGTTTAAAGGAATAACTGTTAATAAATGACATATAAAAAGGACTCACCCGGGACCTTGAATCAACCTAATTCTAACTATCTACCAATTTACCCCCCCCCCCAAACTGCAGCTGCGAGTTGGAGGCCCTTGTGGCCTCTCCCGGAGACGCCTGGTGTGAATTTCTACCGATTGGGAGGCCCAAACTCTCTCCATCAATCGGTAAAACTCCGCTCGACTGTGGCAGGCGGAATCCTATGACCCTCCGCGGGATGCCGATCCTCCTGCTTCCTCTCCTGGCCTCGGCTCTGGAGCCGAACGATCACCGATGGCGGGGACCCATGAACCTCTCCTGACTATCGGTCCTATTGCAAATGGTGGCGACACTCTTACTCCTTTACGGCGCGAGTTCTCCAAAAATGGCGAGCACCACGGGATTGTCGGCCGCGGGAAAATGATTATTGCCAGCGTACACTACTTGTTACCGACAGGATGGCTCTGCTCACTCCCGATTACTCTTTGTGAGCCCCGGCCACAATAACATGCCGCCGAATTATTCCCGACTCGATTAAACACGATCTCACTCGCGATTTTTGAGGGTTTTTCTTTGAAAACCATTAATAAGATTTCACTAAAAATCCATTGTCGCCCGCGTATACTTTCTTAAATTCTTTTTCGTACAATTAGCACATTTTACTCGCAATGTGTGACTCGTCGATTCCAAAGCGGGCCGCTCTTCTCGCTTCGAAATCAAAGTGTGCGGAACCGGAACAACGCCCTCTCGCGCCTCGCCTAGACACCAAAAATCCTGAGAGTGTCGCCAACATTATCATTTTTTTAAAGTACTTGACGGAATAATACATTTTTAAGAATTGCTTCATAACAGTTAAAGAAAAAAAAAGTTTTGCTCACCTTTTTGGGGTTGCATCCGTATACTTCCCAGGTACGATAAAATTATGTGTGGGAAATTTCGTTAAAAATTTTGTTAAAATTTTTTAAAAACACAGTACCTATGCGTTGGAAATTTTGTTACTTCTAAACAGTTTACATACAATTTTAATAGTTTGTGATGAACCTGTTTTGTTAAATGAGAGGCGGACAATTTTTTTTTAAATATTGAATTCGATTACACTACAGGCACCTGCTGGGTATTGAAAGCAAAATTAAAGGAATCTGTAATAAATTAAAATCATCTGTCGCGTGGGAGTTTACAAGCTATGGATGGGAAAAAAACGTTTAACGAATCAGAATGGAGATGCGACGATATCCAATGTGTTCCGCGAAAATGGTAGACGAGGGCGTGACAGAGGCATTTTACCGATTTTGAGTTTCAAAATTATCCCACGGGAGGGCAGATGGGTATTTGAAGTGGATAAAATCACACCAACTAGATCGTAAATCTCGTTTCATAGAAGTTGATTTCACGCCTGGAGTCGGTGAGGTTTGGGAGGATTTCGATCGCAGAGAAGTTGAAAAAGACACCAAATAGTATAAACTAAAGAGCGGTTATGGGTACCAAGGGCGGATCCAATTTTTTTTTCTGGGGGGGGCACAATGGGCGGACGGGCAAAAAATCAACAATTACTGTTAGGATTTTTTTCTGGGGGGGGGGGCACAAGGGGCGGACGGGCAAAAAAATCAACAATTACTGTTAGTATTTTTTTCTGGGCGAGCACATTGGGCGGACGGGCAAAAAAATCAACAATTACTGTTAGTAATAAATTTGAAGTATCATACCTACTACAAGTTTATTTCTACAAAATTAAGTATGTATAGGAAGGTTTATGAAAGTGTCAAAACTATAGAAAAATTAAATGTTTAACAAAGACAGTTTTGTGTACTGTGATGGAATCTCCACAGTACACAAAAATACCGTCTGGGGGGGCACGTGCCCCCGTGCCCCCCCCCCCCCCCCTAAATCCGCCCATGTACACAGCCGTCATGTAACGAGGATAAACACCGACGGGCATTATTGTTTTTCAAATTGATTACGGGTTTTGCACATAGGCCAAGGGGGGGGGAGGAAGTCAATAATTTCAAGATAGTCGGGCGGGAATTTTGTTTTCCCCATAGGTCAAGGAGATGTGGTTGTGGTTAAGATGCAAATGTCGTGTTTTCCCGACTGGATATTTGCGAATCTAGCAACCACGTTATTGGTAAGATAAAATTTTATAATTGAATTTCCAGGCCATCCAAAACGCGATCCAGAGATGAGAAAACGGGAGCTGCTGAATAACTTAAAATTAATAAACGAAAAAAAAAATTGTAATTATATTTCAGAATAGGTAGTAGGTATTTTTTGCACCCGAGCTGGCAAGACAGAAAAAAATGGTCCCAACACAGACACGTAGAGAGTAGCAGTGGAGACGAGATCTTCGGTGTACTAAACACTCAACCAAATGGAGAGCGTTTTCGAGTATAGGATATACCAAATTGAAGGCGATAATCTGCAACCTAAACAAATGGACACCTTTTAGCCGAGAGAGAGTGTGTAACAGATTCATGATTTTAAATGTGAAACGAAAATAAAACTAACATGTACTCCTCCGAATTCCTATTTATTGAATTGTTAATTTTAAAACTTCATTGTTGGGGGATGTGATGGCAACACCGAGGCTACACATTTACACATATCACAAATTTTGGTCTAGTAGTATGGGATCTTCCCGCATTGTCGTGTTAAGGAGGGAACGCTCACCATAGATTGGGCGGGTCACGCGAGATGTTGGAAGCGATTCCCTTCCGCGGGACCATGTCGAGCGAATGGGCACGACTTATATGAAATGAGATGCCGAACGGTATGGCAGGGCACGTTTCGCTGACGGAGGCGTTTTGGCCTAAAGCATTTCGGGTTGCCTGCAAAGTAGTGTGGAGGGGGCATCAGCAGGACATCTTGTGAGAAGAAACCCTATAGCACCATCACATTTAAAAATTCAGTCAACCTGGAAGCAAACATAGCGCTCACGAGGTGAGAATTACGTCTGCTCCAGGAGGTGGAGGGCTAAAATCGGTCACGTAGGAGGAAGGATCCATTTAACACAGCTGCATACAACTTGTTTGCGAATAGAGTCTTGATGAAGGACGAAATGGAATACCCCTTCTAGAGTCAGAAGAGTAGGTAGTTCCTGGAGGTGTTTTGAGTAGGTACTGGGGTTGAATGGGAAAGGCTTGAAGGCATACCGTTCTTCCCCTGACATGAGTAGATCCGGGTATGTCAAGGTGATCGTCAAGAGATCTGCCAGATACCGGGGTATAGCTCAGACATGCATCGGTTGGATGGTCGTATCCTAAAAGCTGATCACCTAGTCAATTTGGTCAAGAGGAGGAGCCATTACTAGCTTGAAAAGAATTTTCCTTCCCCTTCAACCTCCATTATGTCCTCTTCCCATCCTTACACTTTCTAGCTCTGCTACAAATTTGAGTTTACTTAAAAAAACAATTATCACGGTTATGTATAGGGTTCAGCCATGGAAGGCGGTGCAGAGACCTTTCAATCCACACAAATGAAACACTCTAGGTATGTACATTTAAAATTTCATTCGCGCGTATAAAAAGAAAGATCAATTTGTATAGCCTCATTAGAGAGGGGATGACATGAGGTCGTATGTAAAAATGGAACCCGAGTATATCATTAGGACCATAGTCTGGGACATAATTAGGATAGATTTAGATAGGGCGTGTCTTCATACGTTTAAAAGATGCAGAGAAATTCTTCCGCACCTTACCTGAAAGAACCGATAATGTTACCACGAAAGAGAAAAATTAAAACACTAAATGCCTCTTCTAGGTGTTCTGGAAGCTCTGAAATAACAAATCACACAACGTAGAGTGAAGGATTTATTATAAAAATTTCTCAGAAGGAGAAAACTTTATTTACTGTGTTCAAAGTCACAGGGGTTGGGAAAACGAGTTATGATTCAAAATAAAATTGGTGAATCATTCAGTCCCAGAAGAGGATCAACCAATCAGAGATCTAAACGCTGGAGAGGAGGGGTATAAAAACCTCCCACTATAGGTAGGGTCATCACAAGTTAAAACACACCTTCAAAACTAACAGTTAAAAAAATAACATCCGTCGGTAGCTAAAATACCACCACTCAAAAGATATTTACGGCTACCGTCTATACGAGTCGTTAGAATCCACCGAAGAAAATTTTGCATGAAGCCGGTATTATTAGGAATTTAAAAATGAAATTTGCCAATTTTTTTTTCTAAATAGGGAGAAAATCTCTGAAAGTTAATGTATTTTCAAATAGGCCAGAGATGATATATTGAAAAAATAATTATTATAAAAAGGCACTCACCGATTCATTGGCCTTGATGGATATCAGGTTCATTGACTCTTCGTGGAGGTTGTATTTATATATGCCGTAGTTGGTGGTTACGTAGAGAGTGCCGTTTACGTGAAATGCAGACTCCATGATGATATCGCTGATGACATCTGAAATAACAAAAATAATTGTTCGTCACGCATTTTATAAAATTTTATAAGTCACGAGAAAAAAATTTAAAGTAAGAAAGATAGAGATTTAACAAATGTTCTGAGGGCACAAAATCTTTTTAAAAAACTCGCAAACCTGTATGATATGAGTTTTCCCTGTTTTCCTAGCTAGATAAGCGTCATGTTCAAAGATAGAAGAGGACGAAAGAAGAAACCTCTTTTTGATTCGCGTGACCAGGAGAGTACCATTTTCCTGCTCGATGGATACCGGTGACCAGAAGAAAAGTTCAGCTCTACTTTCTAAAAACTATGCCTACTTAGGCATAGTTTTTAGAAAGTCGGATCATATTCATTTGGTGCCGTAACCGGGAGGTTATCCAATTTAGTGACAAACTCTGTTTGACAGCCAGACAGGTAGAATCATTGCAAGTTCAAATGTCGAATATTAAACACCAGTAGAAAATTAATTTACAGTATTATTTGGCTTGATATCGATGCTCATTACCTTAGTTGCAGAATTATTATTAGTTATATATTATTACATAAAATACTATTTATTAAAGCTTACCTTCGATAGTTTTATTCGCAATGATTTCGTGGTCATTTGCCCATATGTAAACGTCTGTCAAGTCCTTTTTTATGTATCTTCCCGGCTGAACTTCAGTCGTTGTCATGTTTTGAATTTTTGCCATTTTTTTCTGCGAATATGGACGTGTAGCAATAGACACAGCATCTTCACAAGATTCTTTGCCGAGTCCTAGTTTCACCAGGCAGAATAGCAAGCCAATTTTTATCGAACCTCTCATTATATTTGCATGAACAAGAAACACTGTCTTATAATACTGACCCTTCACAAGAAGAAAACTGGAATATGAAAGCACTATTTGGAATCCACTTTACTGCAAAAGTGAAAACATCGTAGAGTCTATTTTTTTTAATTCTACTACTGTATTCCTTCAAATGTAGTCAGCATCCGTTTTAGATCATACGACGTCCATCTTGAATACTTCAACACTTAAAACTAGAAGGTAATTGATTGTTTTAATAATATCTTCTAATATATAAAATTCTCGTGTCACGGTGTTTGTTGCCATACTCCTCCGAAACGGCTGGACCAATTTTGATGAAATTTTTTATGCTTATATGTTAGGTCTGAGAATCGACCAACATCTATTTTTCATCCCCTTAAAAGAAAAGGGTGTTCCACTCCGAAGAAAAATTATTTTCCCATACATTTTGTATGGAACGAATTCTCCTATTTTGATAGAACTGCAGCAATATTGTAAGGGGTATAATATTGAACTGGGGAGGGGGAGGGGGGAGGGGGGGGGGGGAGGGGGAGGGGGAGGGGGAGGGGGAGGGGGAGGGGGGGGGGGGGGGGGAGGGGGAGGGGAAGGGGGGGGGGGGGGGGGGGGGGGGGGGGGGGGGGGGGGGGGGGGGGGGGGGGAGGGGGAGGGGGAGGGGGAGGGGGAGGGGGAGGGGGAGGGGGGAGGGGGAGGGGGAGGGGGAGAGGGAAGGGGAGGGGGAGGGGCGAGGGGAAAGGGGGAGGGGGAGAGGGAACGCGAGAGGGGAAAGGATTCGCAGGGAGAAACAATTTAGATCAAGGTATGGTATACGCAGGGAGAAATAATTTAGATCAATTCAGAATCCGGGAGGAGGGTTTGCGGGATGGGGGAAAGGGGTAATGGAGTGGGGAGTTGGAAGGTGGAGGCGGAATAAGAACTCGTGAGGGGAAGGAGCCGCGGGAGAGGAAGGGGAGGCGGAAGCGGATCGGGACGAAAGGGAAAGGACACGCAATCAGGACAGGGAAGAGACGATTTCTTTATTAAATGGTATAGCAACGCATGCCGGGAACCAGCTAGTTTATAATATTAGTAAGATGCGAAATTGCATGTGTTTGTTTGGAACGCTTTCACGCCTAAACCATTAAACCGATTTTTTAAATTCTTTCACCAATAGAAAGCTACATTATCAGCGAGTAACATAGGCTATATATAAATGGTAAGCTCTAGCGTTATGAAATTTGCATAAATGAAAATTGGTGTATTTCAAATATTTTAGCGGCAGGAAGGAAAGGCAGGGGGAAGGAAGGGAAGGTGGAAGGGAACGGGGACGGACGGAAAAGGACATGCAGGGAGAATCAATTTATTTCTTTGAATGGCATTGCAACGCATGCCGGGAACCAGCTAGTATATATTAAGATAGAGTTTGTATAGTGTCGATAATTTATTCAGTTTCAGAAAAATGTCCTTTTATTATAATATTTTTATCTTCTATTTTCTTCTTCTATATATATAAAAATCTAAAAATGTTTGTATGTCTGCTATGCGTTGGTGTACGTATGCCCGCGATGGTTCCTATATATATATATAATAGTAAGTTCTGGCATTATGAAATTTGTATAAAAAATTTTTAATAGGTGGCGCGCGAGCTGTTTTAAAACCGAATGTATCGGAACTGAATGTATGAAATAAGAGAGGGGGGAGAGGATCTCGGGAGAGGAGTTTGCGGGACGGGGGAAGCGGGAGAAGGGAGTGGGGAGATAGAAAGCAGAGTGGAAACGCGAGAGGGGAAGAGGCCGCAGAGAGGAGGCGGAAGGGAACGGGACGAATGGGAAAGGACACGCAGAGAGAAACAATTTATTTATTGAGTGGCGTAGCAACGCATGCCGGGAACTCGCCAGTTAGATTTTTTTTTTTTTTACATGAGCTCCACACAGGAGGCCCTGAGGAAAATAATCTCCCTGAGGGCCTATGTCATCTTTGGGGATGCTGTGTGGAGGGTTTTTTTAGGGAAAGGAAGGAGAGGAAAGTTATGGGAAGGAAAAGGGTTTAAGGGGTAGGTAGGAATCTGAGGTTCAGTGTGTCCTGGTCATCAGACGTAGACAAACATCATCCCATTAACCCGGGCACCCCTGCTAAATCACCAAACGTAGCGAACCACTTGGGGTGACCTGGGGCAGAGGTGTTGGTTATCCAATAAAGGTTCCCGGGGCGGCGGTACCCATTCCCGCCTTCCAAATTGCAGATTATAAAAATACAAGACAAATTATATTCATACTAGCTGACCCGGCGAACTTCGTACACCCTCAGAATTAATAACTGTTGTGTTAATTTATTAGCTGAATTAAATTCAATTTTTTTTATTAAGTTCAAAATTACACAATGAAGCAATTATCGATCCGCAACTGTCCGTGTTTTGTATCAGAGATGATCATGTGTACGAATTTATATTTTTGTGATTTTCCTACTTTTCCACTTACTTAGGAGCCATCCATAAATTACGTCACACGAATTTCATGATTTTTTTACCCCTCCCCCCGTCCCCCGTCTCCCCCCCTGTCACACATCGTCACATTTATGAGACCCCTCCCCCCTGGTGTGACATCTAAAAATAATCAAAACATTAGTTCATTTTTTCTTACATGTGACGTCACAGAGCTGATGACCACCCCATATTTTTTTTTTTTTTAAGTATGTTTATTCAGTTTTTTTAATTTTACAATATTTATCTTAAAAATCTTACAAAACTGATCAATCAGTTTGATTGTAAGAAATCTCTCATTTTTCCTATTTAATTAATACTATTGTACTTTTATGTTTTACATTGTAATAACTGTGTAAAATTTACAATACTAATTATTATAAACTACTAATTACGAATACAGTGGGTGATAGTAATTTCCAGGTATTTGATCAATATTCATTAATATTGGGTATTTGTATACAATATTATTTCCAGGTATTTGATCAATATTCATCAATATTGGGTATTTGTATACAATATTATTTGCTTTCATGTTCTACGGAGATAGAATGATTTAACATTTTTTTTGATATTTGAATAAGATGTCTCATTTTTAATATTTTCAGGTAATGCGTTAAATATTTTCGGAATTCTATGCCTCTTTGTTCTATCACCGTATACATTTTGAGATTTATTAATAATAAGCATTTGTGCTTCTCTATGCCTAGTAGGGTAGTTGTGGTTTACAGGTTTTTTGAATTCTGTATTCCAGAATTCATCTAGCGTTAATTGATAATCTACCTTACTGTGTATAGAGAGGACATTACACAAGGAGAAATTTTTTTTATAATCGCCTTCACATAATTGAACTTTTTTTTTGCCTGATATCAATTTTAGGAAACGGATTTGTAATTGTTCTATTTTATTTAAGTACGTTTTGTACGTTAATCCGTAACTATTTATTCCGTATCCTATAATTGATTCTGCTAATGCGTTGTATATACAGTATAATATATTTTTATCAACAAAGTTTTTTAGGTGATAAAATTTCCCTAATATGGATCTTAATCTATTACATACATTTTCAATATGATTTGACCAGTTAAAATTGACATCTATTGTAAGACCAAGGTATGTATATTGGTACACTTTTTCAATATTTGGGCAATTACACTGCAGGGATTGGTTTTTTGTGTGTAAACAATCATATGAATGACTTTTTATATGCAATTCCTTATCCTGACAATTTGTATATGGTGAGTGAATAAGCATATATTTGTTTTTTTTGCGTTTATTATAATGCCATTATCGTGTGACCATTTAATTATGTTGTTTAGGTCTTCTTGTAAAATTTCCTCAATTTTTTGTGGATTTTTGTCAGCGCATATAATGCAAGAAGTATCGTCTGCAAACATGTAGCATTTACAACGTTTTATTACATTTGGTAAACTGTTTACTTGCATTATATAACACGTAGGTCCCGATATCGAGCCCGTAGCTACTCCAGTGCTTGCCAACATTTCATCACTTAAAATTCCGTCAATTTTAACTTTAATTTTTCTATTAAACAGATAATTTTTAAACAATTTTTTTAAAGGACCTCTAATACCACATTCCTCCATTGCCCTTAATAGTGTTTCATGGTCCAAAGTGTCAAAGGCCTTTTTAAAATCTATAAAAATTATACCAATACAATATTTTTCATTTAATTGACAATTTATATAATCAGTGAATTTAGAAAGTAATTGTGTAGTATTTTTTCTTTTTGAAATCCGTACTGTATGGGATTAATGATTCTATTTTTTTCTATAAAATTCTGTATTTGGTTAAAAATAGCTCTTTCAATAATTTTATCAATACACGAGAGAATCGCTATTGGTCGATAGTTTGTGAAATCTTTGTGGTTTCCTGATTTATATATAGGTCTGATGATGGATGTTTTAAGTTCGTCAGGCATGATACTTTTACTTACACAAAGGTTAATTAATTTAGTCAGTACTGGGATTATATTATCAGCAATTAACTTTAGGTCTTTAATTCTTATTTGGTCATTGCCTTCTGATTTTTTAACATCCATATCATTAATTATTTTTTTAACATCTTTTTGTGATACAGGTCTAAATCTCATTGACATAATAGCAGGAGTTGTATACCTACGTGTTACGATCTAGGAATTTTTTAGTTATGTCTTATGTCTTTTATTTCATTTACGAATGTTGTAGCAAATTTATCGCATAAAAATTTTGTGTCTCCTTGACTTCCCATATGTTGAAGGATTATTTTATCTAGATTTTGTTTAGGTTTTCCTATTAGATTATTTATTTCGTCCCAGAGTTTCCTCGGGTTGCCATTTAAGCTATTTATTAAGTTTTTATGGAATGTGTTTTTGGTCATATTAATATGTTTGTTTGTTTTGTTCTATATCGCGTATATTCTAAACGAAATACCGGGTTATTTGGGCTATTCTTGCATTTTCGGTAAAGATAATTTCTTTTTTTAATCATGTTCTTAATTTCTTCTGTAACCCATGGATTGCTGTGCCTAAGATTACTTTCAAATAATTTTTCTTTCTTCGAGGACAAATAGATAATATCGAAAATATTTTTTAAATTATAGTACAGTTCTGATGGACATTCAGTTTGTAATAATTTTCCCCAATTTACTAGTTTTAATTTAGAATATACTAATTTATTATCAATAATTTCACTTTTTTTATTTAAATCCTTTGTAAGTACCTCTTTCCCTATGGCAACTCCTGTTATATAATGGTCAGATATTTTGTTAGTCACAATACATAAAAATACAGTGTTATTACGGTGACGAATTGCAATATGGTCAATACATGAATAAACATTTTTTCCGTTTAAAATTTCATCCCGGGTCACATCTAATATTACATTTTGTAAACCATTTTCACTAAGTAGATTTTGATATTCTGTAATTACACTATTTTTTGTATCCAACAAATTCAAGTTAATATCACCACAATACAAGTAGTTTGAATCAGTTGAAGTCAATTGTAATATTTGTTTTAGTTCCTTCAAATATATATTCTTGTTATATCCCTAGTCACACTTCCTACTCCCCCCCCCCCCCCTTAATGTGTGACGTAATTTATGGATGGCCCCTTTACGGGAATTGCGTTTCATTTTCTTTATACGTGTGAAGGAAATTTTATTATAATTTAATATTGTATTTTTCCTTTGGAAGGGTGAAGACGTTAACGTTAACGTTAACCGTTTGTCTCATTTTCGACCGTTGACATTTAGTGTGTAAGAAAGAGACGCAGCATTATATGTTAAAGAACAAAAGCGAAACAATCAGCACATTGACATTTGACGTTTTTGAATTTTTGGAATTCACGCACACTTCAACTAAAGGTGAGCGTCCAATAGTCCATCTGTCCGCGCCGGCCGCACGAGGAAAGTAATTTTCTTCATAACTTTCTTTTTCGTGAATTTTTGCGATTTTTTAATAGTTATTCTGTTATCCGGGGTGGAGACAAATCCAACAAATCAAAGATCATCAAAATCGGTTCAGCCGTTCTCGAGTTATAAATAGTGTAACTAACCCGACTTTGTTTTATACGATTAGATTGATCCAACAAAAAATGTAGCACCGCTTATTAAAGGTAACCATTCAAGTAATATGTGTTTACGAATTATTAGATAAATAGTATAAAATGAAGTCGCTCAAAATGTATGTGCGCGTTAACCTTTAAACTACGCAACGGATTTTCATACGGTTTTCACAATAGATAGAGTGATTGAAGAGGAATGTTTATATGTATAACCCATGAAAATTATATCAGAGAAAAGCCGAGAAATTAAAAGAAAACATATTTTTGTGCGATTTAAAACGGCTGGCGGGCCGTACTATAGTCACTTTTGAAATTCGTTCTACGGAAGAAATTGGAAAATAGATGTCCTAGAGTAAGTAGGTATTTGATTTTCCCTTTTCAAATATCCAGTGTTGCATTGCAAGCATTGTATAATTAGTGGCGAGTTAATTAGTTTATATGTATAACTAGCTGGTCCCGGCATGCGTTGCTTTGCCGTAAAATAAAGAAATTGTTTCTCCCTGAGTGTCCTTTTCCATTCGTCCCGTTCCCCTTCCGCCTCCCCTTCTTCTCCTGCGTCCTCTTCCCCTCTCGCGTTCCCACTCCGTCACATCCACCTTCCCTCTCCTCACTCCACTCCCCCCCCCCCTTCCCCCGTCCCACAAACCCGTCTCCCGAGTTCTCCTCCCCCCTCCCAGGTTCCCCTCCCCCTTCTCGCCTTCGCCTTCCACCTTCCCCGCCTTCCCTCTTCCCTTTACCGCTCCCTCGTCCCGCCAAACCTCCTCCCGCGTTCCATATATTCAATCTCAGTACATTCAGTTTTTAAACAGCCCGCGTGCCACCTTTTACAATTTTTATTCAAATTTCCATTTTTCATGCATATTAAATTGAGTACCTAACATAGGTACCTATTTAAAATATCTAAAATTATTGATTCCTTTCAAACTATTAGGGGAGTACCTACTATAAATATTTCTACTTAAAGCTTTTGAAAAATAGAATCCTGATTTAAATATCATTGTTTTGCAAAATGTCATTCTCAAACATGCGTACTGTCAAAAGTGCGATAGTCGTTTAGGTTAGTGATTGATTTTCTGAAATTATCCAATTTTCTGCGCAATTTTGTTAATTTTTCTCTCCGTAAGAACCATCCTCGTACTTCAAGGAATATTCTAAAAAAAGAATTAGCGAAATCGGTTCAGCTGCTCTCGAGATTTGCGCTTACCAACAAATTCAGCGATTCATTTTTATATTATAGAAGATACATGCTTATTATAGTAGAGAAAAGCCGATTAATTCAAATATTCAATTCAGGCAGCGGGCAGCGGGCAGCTGGCAAGCAGGTGGTGTAGATTTTATAAAGATTGGGTAATGGCGTTGTGTTTCGTTAGCCACAGCAACATGTGTCCGGGTCTGCTAGTTAGATATAAAATAAAACAGAAATCCGTCAACAGTTCGATCAACTTTTGACACGGCCTTCATGGTTCCTACGACCTACGTTATGTTATAATGAAAATATGCAGATAAGAGACCGTCATTAAAAATTAGGGCAGCGTTATTCTGTCACGGTTATCAGTTATCAGGCTACAACAGGCAAATTCATTCAGATTATAATTTTCCCTTATAATTGATTGCTTTATTTCACGTGTCGTCATTTTTAAACTGTTTTTCCGCATTTTTTATAAATATACTTCATGTTGATTTATTTATAACTAGTGATTCCTTACATTTGGAATCAAGCATGTAACTAACCACCACGCCGTTTCCCCGCAGGGGTAGGCAGAGGTCTTGGCACTCACTCTTTGCCTCACTCACATTCATACATCGTCTCATATATACTCTTCTAGTATTCTGACTTTTGACATGGCGCAACTCAAGTATCTGATTCGCTTGATCGTGCCATGTCTTCCTCAGCTCCCCGACTTCTTCTTCCATGCTTATTTGCGTCATATATTCTTCTCACACTGTTTTATTTTTTCATTCGCTCTACATGCCCAAACCATCTGAGGATCCCTTTCTTAATCATACTCAATATGCTTCATTCTTCTATCCACATTTCCCACACGATTATACATGGTTTTACCACATATCCGCCTCAGGGATCTCATTCAGTTTACTTTCATGAATCTATCCTGGAACGTTTACGCAGGTAGCCGAACTTAATCGGTAAGAACCATTGGTTTTTGTTTTCAACATTAATTTGGATCGGTTTTTGTAGATCAGTCAGGATCGGGGTGAAGAGTTGACGGGTTACTCGGCTGAGTGACCAGGTGCGCCACATGGGAGAATTTTGTGTATTTTTTTGAAAAAAAAAATCATTAAAAGCGACGGGAAACCAAAATTTCATTAACATTTTTTACGACGTGTGATATTTGGATGTGGCGTTTTGATTTTAACCTTTTTGAACAAGATTCGTGGTCATCGACCAACAAAGTCTAGACATGGCGTGTGTACGTTAAAAATGACACCGAAACCAAAATTATTGGTTCCGAAAATAGGACTACGAAAACATTCATTTAAAAGGTGACCCGACAATTCGTCCTGCGACAATTCATCCGGCGATAGTTCATCCTGCGACAGTTCATCCGGCCGACAGTTCATCCTGCCGACAGTTCATCCCGCCGAAAATTCATCCGGCGACAATTCATCCTGCCTGATCATTTCGAAGATTTTTATTAAGTAAGTATGCAAAGAGGATATACGGCCGTACAACCAAAATCGATATACTTATATCTGAAGGCATCTTGAGTGGAAATCCGCCGTAAAAATATTTTTACTAACAATTATTTCGACTCTCCGAAGAAGCATGCGTGAATAACAAAATACGACATACTTATACTTATAGATTAGGTAAGGATAGGTTAGGTTAGGTTAGGTTAGGTTACGTTAGGTTAGGTTAGGTTGAATTGTCAGGATGAATTGTCGCCGGATGAATTGTCGGCGGGATGAACTGTCGGCAGGATGAACTGTCGGCAGGATGAACTGTCGGCCGGATGAACTGTCGCAGGATGAACTGTCGCCGGATGAATTGTCGCAGGATGAACTGTCATGGAACCCATTTAAAAGAAAGTGCACTATTTACAAGTCTAAAGATATAAAGAGGCTTTTTTTATCTTTTGTTGGTCTGTACGGACCAATTTTGTCTCCCAAGATTTAATGCGTTCGAAGCGAGGCGAAGGAATAAGATAAAATATGGAAAGATATAGAAATTTGTTATAAAATTACTTATAGGTAGGTCGAACGATTTTGTAAGACACGCCGTATCTAGAGCTGATATTACGATATTCGTAATACATCGATAAGCGCTGAAGAAATAAATCGAAGTAATTGTGTCTAAGTCGTGTATGTGCCCGAAGTGAACTCCCAGGTCCCCCTCCCCCCTCCCAAGTTCCCCTCCCCCTCCCTGGTTCCCCTCCCCTATCTCTCCCTCCCTCCCGCTTTCCATAGCAATAGCCGCTTCCTCGCGTGCCACCAATAGCAATTTTATTATACAAATTTCATAATGCCAGAACTCACCTGAAGTTTTATAAAAACCTTGTCCTGACAATAAAAAACACACAAAAAAAATAAGTATTCAATTTGGTGCAGTCATTCGAAAGTTATGCGCTTAGCAACACATTCAGCAATTCATATTTATATTATAGACTAGCTTTTTCCCGCGGCTTCGCTCGCTTGGTGTAAGGGGGTTCCCACTCCGCCTCCTCAACCTCCCCCCCTCTCCCTCTTCCCACCCCCCTCCCCCCCTCCCCCATCTCTCCCTCCCTCCCGCTTTCCATATATTCAATCCCAGTACATTCAGTTTTTAAACAGCCCGCGTGCCACCTTTTACAATTTTTATTCAATATTAAATTTGGTACCTAACATAGGTACCTATTTAAAATATCTAAAATTCTTGATTCGATTCAAACTATTAGGGGAGTACCTACTTTAAGTAAATTTATCAACTTAAAGATTTTCAAAAATAGAATCCTGATTGAACAATCATTGTTTTGCAAAATGTCATTCTCAAACACGCGAACTCTCAAACGTGCGATAGTCGTTAGGTTTTCTGAAATTATACAATTTTCTGCGCAATTTTCTTAATTTTTCTCTCCGTAAGAACCATCCTCGTACTTCAAGGAATATTAAAAAAAAATAATTAGCGAAATCGGTTCAGCTGCTCTCGAGATTTGCGCTTAGCAACGCAATTAGCGATTCATTTTTATATTATAGATATAATTTTTGGCTTCAAATTCCTTTTTATAATTTTAATTATTTCTTATTCCTCATTATGTTGCTTTACTCCAAGTAAAGTCATAAAAACGGAAACCAAAATTGGTTTTATTTTGGCTTTATTACTCATGTACAACCTGAAAAATGTAAACTGTCGATTTTCCTAAAATGGATAAATAAAATATCATACAGATAAAACGTACCTCGAGAAGAACAAAATTATTTAAATAAATATTTTATAACTGCATCTTAATTTCAAAATTCTTCAACTGGATTTATTACACACACGCCTTAAGAATAGCATTCTGTATAAAAAACTCGAATTTCCTTATTCTTATTAGAACACGAATAATTCAATAAATTAATATTTTACTCCATTTTTAACAAACTGGCTGATTTAACATAAAATCCGTAAATAAAAATTATTATCGAAAATGTCAACGTCGAACTATTAAAAACATTTTTTTTTACTTTGGAAGCACTGAATTTGAAATTCGTCACCACAGAATTTAGACAATGTTCAATTCAAACACCAATGATGTACTATTTTCTCAAAGAGTGTGTTACAATGTATTGTATAATACGAGTAAATTAATTATCACGACTAATGGCTAATTTGTATTAATTTGACCACACAGGATACAATAATACATGATAATTTAGAGAATTTTAATTATTACGCTTCTCGGACGTGCTGTGATTTGTCTAATCACACTTGGTACAGCGCGCAGCTGTTTTTGCGATAAGCAACTTAAGAGGGAATTCTACATAATCTAGATCTATTTTTCGACAGGTATTCAAGTATTTCTCCTTAATAGGAAATAACCACACAAAACCGGAAATATGTAATTTTTAAATCAAATTTTAGTCGTTGTTCGGGCAAATCTGTACCTACTCCCATCTATCCCTCCCGTCTTACCTACCTATCCTGTTACATCCATCTTGCTATTGTCACCGGTTCAAGATTGACTCCTAACCGTGAAATCAGTACAATTTCAACACCGCGCGGTACTGGCAGCCCAAATACTTTGGTCTCGTCGCTTATAGTCAAAACCCGGATCCGCGCAAAATACATGCTTTCAACCGCGAGTTATCTTGAGTGCATGAAGTGTGGGACCCAGGACGTCATCAGCAAGGTAGGATTTCATCTTGTTTTCGGTGGACATCCCATTTTTTCCCCTTCATCCCTTTTTCCATTCCAACAGTGATAGGTGGAGATTCCGAACTCCGCGGAAGAAAGTAACAGGCTTCCAATCAGCTTTCGAAACAGTCGTATTGACTCTTTTTCCAAAAAATTATAAATTGATTTCGAAAGACTGTTCTTTTATCTAGTAATTAGCAGACCCGGCCACACGTTGCTGTGGCTAATGAAACACAACGCCATTACCCAATCTTTATAAAATCCACACCACCCGCTTGCCTGCTGCCCGCTGCCTGAATTGAATATTTGAATTTCTCGGCTTTTCTCTACTATAATAAGCATGTATTATACATATAAACTAATTAACTCGCCACTAATTATACAATGCTTGCAATGCAACACTGGATATTTGAAAAGGGAAAATTAAATACCTACTTACTCTAGGACATCTATTTTCCAATTTCTTAGGTGAAATTAACGAATTTCAAAGGTGACTATAGTACGGCCCGCCAGCCGTTTTAAATCGCACAATAATATGTTTTCTTTGAATTTCTCGGCTTTTCTCTAATATAATTCTCATGTATTAGACATATAAACATTCCTCTTCAATCACTCTATCTGTTAGTGAAAACCGTATGAAAATCTGTTGCGTAGTTTAGAAGATTAACGCGCACATACATTTTGAGCGACTTCATTTTATACTATGTAATGATGATGATAATGATGATGATAATGAAATGAAGCTATGTGTTAAATTTTGAGAAAATATATTTATTTACCTTTTTTAGGTTTTACCGTAGGTCGTTGGCAGATTTGTTAAATTTTCAAACAAAATTTTGTATTATACAACACATAATTCAAATCATAATAATCATGCAGTAAAATAAATTTTGGGCAATATAGAGTAGGTATTGTTTAAATATTATATCCAGGTATGGGCATCACTTACATTCATTTTTACATGTGTTATCACCGCCACCTCTCCGAAAATATCTCGGGACCGCTCGGATCATTCCGAGCGGAACATTCCGAGCGGATCATTCCGTTCCTATCACTCGATCTAACCGCCGGTTTGCGTTTCATACCTCTCTACTCGTGTCATACGTGAACACTAATCGTGTAAATAATTAAAATCTTAAGTAAATTGTTAAATAACTCAAATAAGAGTACAGTGTTATCAATCATCATCCCGTATAATCATTGAACACAGGATCGCGGCCTGAAAGTACCGCGACCTCCAGGAGCCTGAATATTTCTCATGGTTAAGTATATACACCCGTCTGATGCAAAGACGGAGCACAGGTCAACATCCTCCATCAGCTCCTCAGCCTCTGGAACCAATTCCACATTGGTAATCCCTGGCCCTCACAACTACTTTCAACACAGGTCTGACAGCCTACAGACGTTGCCCACGTCTTTAACTGGATGCGTGTGTGCGGGGGATCTAAATAACAACTCTTGATTTAACGCCAAGTCAAAATATATTTACAACGGAAACTTTTATGTTACAATAATTTGTACAAGTTTAGTATTATTCTTGCTTAGGGGTAAAGCAGGTAGAGAGGGCGAATACTAGAACCGGAATGAATTTGCAAATGAAATTGCGTTGTCACCACGGACATATGAATATATCTGGACCTGCCCTGAGTGATAAAAACGTATTATTTCCCCCTCCCCATGGAGCCGGCTGGAGCTCCTCCTTGAACCCAGCTGGTCTTTACAAGAGCCTCGCTTGAATCAAAAAAATGTGATGTCATCATTCTTGTCCTGACCAGCGCAGAGGTAACATCATACATTTTACGAATTAACACGGCAAAATATGAGAGCTTGTGCTATAGACCTACCTAGAACAAGCGAATGTGGGCGTTCCTCTAGTGAGCTCGTCGCAGGTTACAGGGGTAAGTAAATTATGAAACATTTGTAGAAGTGTCTTAACTAAACACGGCAACAAAATATTGCTATGTGAATATAAGCGAACCTTTTCGGGGCAAACATTTATCCTTCGCAAATATGTTATTAACGTGGCAAACAATTCGCGCTCCCATGTCAAAAGGTCTATTCATTCAAGGCAGATTTTGCTTTTAAGAACTAAATGGTGATATTATAATGCGAGATGCCTATATACTGTCAGATTGATTTTTTAACGAATCAGTCATTTTTCCCCTCTTCGCCCCCCATCGTTTGGTTTTACCCCTCATTTGTATCTTCTGGTCCATTGAATTTGGATGTCTATGGTTGTCACGCACCTAGCTGGAGAGTGGTCACCGGTGATACCACAGTGCAAAATCGGATAAAAACGATATTTTACGGCTGTTCGCTGCCTCGCTACAAAATCAATAAATTATCTGAGAAAGCTATGTTTCAGAATTTTAAAATCAGTTTAAATAAAATCATTTAAAAAAAGATCCGCACACGTGTTTTGTGACGAAAATACTTCAGTTTGTCTATTTATTTACGGTCTTACAAACTAATATATTTAAGATTTTTTTACATTTGTATTTTGCTGACACATTATTGAAAAATGATAAAGAATTCGAAAAATTGATTTCGAAAAATTGGAATTCGAACAATTGAATTCGAAAAATTGGTTTAAAAAAATTGAAATTTGGTCAATTTACTTAAACCCGTTAATTGTGGATGAAGTTCCCCACTTCATCAGCATGGTCATAGACATATGAATATTAATAGACCTGCCCTAAGCGATAAAAGCGTATTATTTCCCCCTCCCCATACCGGTTCCATTGGAACCGACTGGGATCGAGTATGGCTTCGCGTGAATCTAAAAAATGTGATGTCATCATTCTTCTACGAGCCAGCGTCGAGCACTCATCGGTGCATTTTACGAAATAACACGGCAAAAATAGTGGCTTGTGTTTTGAAAACGTGTAAAAATAGAAGTGAAAAAGAGAATAAATCCAATTGTCGTATTACATTCCACAGGAAAGCATTATTTTACTTTATTATAAGCTTATTTAGATCACTTAATATGGTCGTTTTTGTAACACACACTATCACTCGAGACACATGGCGTGTACTCGTCGCTGTTTTGTGGGGTAAGTAAATTATGAAACATTTGTAAAAGTGTCTTAACTAAATACGTCAACAAAATATTGGACTATGAAAATAGGCAAACTTTACTTTGCTGTATTTAGAATTTGTAAATTTGTTCATTTCGCGGCGAGCAATTCGCGCTCCCATGTAAAAAGGTCTATTCATTAAAGAGCAGAGTTTACTTTTAAGAACTAAATGGTGATATTATAATGCAAGATGCCCATATACTCTCAGATTGAGTTATTGACGAATCACATATCACCGAATTCATCTTCGCGCTCTGCGCCCCGCTGTAGTTGGTTTCTTCCCCTCATTTTTATGTTCTTGTCTATTAATATTCATATGTCTATGAGCATGTTGCTATACTGCTATATGCGAGTACTTTTAATCAGTATTTGTTTGTTTGCCAATAGTATTGGGCGATCCTCTGTGCTGACATACGAGGAATCGACAAAAGTCGCAATGATTGTGACCATACATCTTTGAAGTGACTCTCGCCATCGTTGAAGCTTACTGGAAATCATCCTGGGAGGATGATTGGCATCTGAAGACATCAGCCTGTCCTGCTTCTGGACGACCGTTTTTGCTGGTAGCCAATGTTATGCAGATCTTCCATTCTCTCGATGTGGGATTCTTTTTCAAATTGAGAGTTTTCGACAAACCACGCTACGACTTATCACGGTATCACCATCAGCCTATTTACCCAAGCAATCCCTTTATGCCAGATAGCATTAGAATCAGGATCAGTCCTTTTTTATTTAAAATATACTTTTGTGTTTTGAATACCTCATTTTTACTTTAAACTAAAGCGTAATCCTTGCATTTGCACTTTGCAAAAGTAGTCCACAATGCTCATAATTATCAGCTTTTCAATAATATGCATTGTTGCCACATACTCCAACGGTAACATGTGCCTTATTAATATGCCCGCGAGTAAACAAAATGGTCATAAAAATTGCTTGGAAAACGGTATCTAGAATGTGTCAATTTTAGCGCAAAAGTAATTTTTATTTATTTCTTGGACAATTAAAAAAAAGGAAACTGTCACAGATAATGTTAGCCTGTATTTTAAAAAAAGTTGTTTCTTCTATGCATTGGTAGGTATATTTTTTTTTTTTTTTTTTTAATTTATGCTTATATTTTTTATATTTCTCTCTCTCTCTCTCTCTCTCTCCGATGGCGCTATAGCCCATATGGAGCCTTTAAACTGGGAGGCGAGATAGGTAAACCCTACGTCATCGAGTACACGCATGAAACTACTTTGTAGTGTTAATGGACATTTAGAAAACCTTAAAAAAGCTGGTCTGCCGGTGCGCCTCTTGGCAGGCGCCGCGCAGTCATGGAAATAGTCGGCGATTTTTATCGAAAAAATTACGTCATCGAGTACACGAACGGGAATGGTCTCATATTATGATAAAGGTCAATTAGAAAATGAGAAAAAAGCAGGTCTGCCAACCGGCAACCTGGCACGTTCACCGGCAGCCGGCGTCAAAGTTGGGTAAAAAATAGTAAATTTTACGTCATCGAGTACATGAATGAAACCAACGAATAACTATAGTCCAGATCATTCCATTTAAGAATTTCTTGGTCTGCCGACCAGCAGCCTGGCAGCTTTTTGTGTACGATTTTTTAAAGTTTTTTATTTTTATTTTTTCGTTTATCTTTGTTATTATTTTTATTTCACTATATTTTTAAAAACTTTGAATGCCATATTTTAAAAAAATAAGCAAAAATTATAAAAAAAAACAATTTGAGAGTTCCAAGTTTACCCATCCATCAGGCGAGCCTTTCGACGCCAAAACACTTACGAAACCCTATAAATTTGTACAATAATATGTACACGTGGCAATAATATGGCGGCGAAGGGCTCCGCGGCCAATTTCCAGTAAGTTGTTTCGCGTCGAAAGGCTCTCCCGTCCGATGGGTATAATTGGAACACTTAAAATTTATGTTTTTATCATTACAACTTATTTTATTTAAAATCTGGCATTCTAAGTTTTTAAAACCATATTGAAATAAAAATAATAATAAAGATAATGAAAACATATATTTTTTTTAAATGGAAAAAAATTAACTTTAAAAGATCCTACACAAAAAACTGCCAGGCTGCTGGTCGGCAAACTAATGAACTCATGAATGGAATGGTCTAGACTACAGTTTTTCGTTAGTTTCGATCTTGAATTTGAAGTAATCGGTGCAGCAGGGCAAGCGAAACCGATGTGAAACGGACGGGGTTCGGAAATTTCCATCGTTTTTCGGACGAACGCAGCTCTTATGGTGACGGTGCGGTGGTTGTTCGAACTTCCAACCACTATGGACTATTAGGTTATCTTAAAAAGACTATTATTATTATAAATTATTTTAATTATATGGGCACGCGTTGGCGGCGAAGGGCTCCGCGGCCAATTTCCAATAAGTTGTTTCGCGTCGAAAAGCTCTCCCGTCCGATGGGTACAATCGGAACACTCAAAATTTATTTTTTTATGATTAAAACTTATTTTATTTAAAATTTGGCATTCTAAGTTTTTAAAACCATATTGAAATAAAAATAATAATAAAGATATTGAAAAAAAAAATTTAAATGAAAAAAAATTTTTTTAACTTTAAGTGATCGTACACAAAAAACTGCCAGGCTGCTGGTCGGCAGACCAAGGAAGTCATAAATGGGATGATCTAGACCAGAGGTTCCCAAACTTATTTTTCTCGTAGACCCTTTTCATAATTTTACTAATTTCGGGAGACCCCTTTCATAAATTTACTGATTTCGGTAGACCCCTGCTGCTACATTTCTAATTCCCAAAACTCTTCAAAAATGTGAAGATTAGATCTAACGATGAAAATTGGGTCGCGGCTGAGTTCCAGCCCTAAATTCGGAGAGGTATAAATAAAAATAAAAATAGTATATTTTCTTGTGTTCTATTTATTAAAATAATATGATTACAGACTTAGAGAAGAAATATATGTAGATGACTAAAAAAAATGTTTTTTTATTTTTTTTATTTCATAAATGTTAGTAAAACTATTTAAAAAATGTTTCCAAAGTTTTAAATAAAAATTTCAATTCGTTCCGGTATTATGAGGGTGTTTGTGTCGAACCGCGTGGTAAACTTGAAACGCATTTTTCTCGAAACGACTTTTTTGGAATTTGTGTGCACTCTAGCTCAGAAAGTTTTCAACCAAACATTTTAAAAATGTGCAGATACCTTATTGATATAATTACGCTATACGTGAACTGAAATTCATAGTAATATCATTATCAAAAGTATTTTTAATCGCAAAAAAATGGCAAAAAATCTAGGTTTTCTGCTCACACACTCGTAAACAATTTAATTTCCAAGTTTTTGGGAAAAGTAAGGTTTACATAGAAGAGACACATGTTTTTAAATAAAATTAAAAACCCTGTTGATTTGTGATGAAAACTATGGCCTCCGAAATGCACACAAAAGCTACGTCTGATGGTAACGTTCGATGTATAGCATCTGATAATTTTCATATTTTCCGAGGAAATGCTTCAAAAAATTCACAATGTTTTCTTAAATAGATGTATAAAATGACCTCAAAGTTTTAATAAATTATACACATTTCTTTCATGCAAAAAAAAAAAATGAAAATCATTAACAAACCTTGTATTGTATTTCCCACCATAATAGAATTAAATATCGAATACGCAAGTTTTTACAAGTAACAGTCGCTGACCTTAAAATACACTACTCAAAAAAATTAAGGGAGGTTTAAAAAAAAGGAAATTATATCTGATTCATGATTCATAAGCCATCCTAACTGAAAAAAAATCAAGCCCGCGTACCAAAAAAATAGGATTGCATGAGAACCGTAGCTCCCAAAAAAATATGAAAATTATAATCTTAAAGCTTGAAAATGCTTTTTTTAAAGTCAAAAAAATCATTTTTTTTCTTTTTTTACAACCATTTTTACCGGAATAAAGCCTGCCAAAAATCACCGAAAAAATTGTTTTTTTTTTGCTCCCTTAATTTTTTTGAGTAGTGTTATCTGCCACATTGATAGGTAAATAATAATAATAAAAAGTGGTTTATTTCAGCCGAACAGAGCGGTGGGTGCAATACTCTGTCAGCCATATAAAAGTATACATTACATAAAATGAATTTACTAGATAAAAAAGAAAAAATAAAACAATATGAAAAAGATTTAAAAAAAATATATATATACACATATTTAGTACTCGTATATCTACTACGGGGGCTTCAGATGAATTCTCCATATTTGGTGAAGAGGCGCGCCCTGCCACTAGGCCACAAAAGCCAAGCAAACATATTTGTTCTTTACTATCGAAACCAGATAAATTTTCGTGAACCCCCACATACAACTTGTGGACCCCCATTTTTTTATCACGCCAACGTAGACCCCCGTCGAGTCTCCCGTGGACCCCTGGGGGTCCACCTGGACCACTTTGGGAATCACTGATCTAGACTATAGGTTTTTGTTAGTTTCGATCTGGTATTCGATGTTAAAGATGCAGCAGGGCAAAAGAAAACCGATATGAAACGGACGGGGTTCGGAAATTTCCGTCGTTTTCGGACAAACGCAGCTCTTACGGCGACGGTGGGTTGGTTGTTCGAACTTCAAACTACTTTGGACTATTAGGCAATCTTAAAAGGAATATTATTATTATAAATTGTACAAAAATATGGACACGCGACAGCGGTGAGGGACACCGCGGCAGGTTTCGTAAGTGTTTTGGCGTCGAAAGGCTCGCCTGACGGATGGGTACACTTGGAACTCTCAAATAGTTTTTTTTTTTATAATTTTCGCTTATTTTTTTAAAATATGGCATTCAAAGTTTTTAAAAATATAGTGAAATAAAAATAATAACAAAAATATACGAAAAATTAAAAAAAAAAAAAACCTTAAAAAATCGTACACAAAAAGCTGCCAGGCTGCTGGTCGGCAGACCAAGAAATTCTTAAATGGAATGATCTGGACTATAGTTATTCGTTGGTTTCATTCGTGTACTCGATGACGTAAAATTTACTATTTTTTACCCAACTTTGACGCCTTTATCATATGAGACCATTCCCGTTCGTGTACTCGATGACGTAATTTTTTCGATAAAAATCGCCGACTATTTCCATGACTGCGCGGCGCCTGCCAAGAGGCGCACCGGCAGACCAGCTTTTTTAAGGTTTTCTAAATGTCCATTAACACTACAAAGTAGTTTCATGCGTGTACTCGATGACGTAGGGTTTACCTATCTCGCCTCCCAGTCTACTTGGTTTCCGGCAAGATTCACCTCCAACTTCTCCTGTCCTCAGCGGCTGACTTCCAGTTTGTTACCTGGAGAAGCTGTGATGCATCCCCTCCTACCTCGTCTTCCTACCTCGTCGCTGGGAAGGCTCTTTTAGATTATATTTTAATATAGTAATTAACAAATTTATTTTAATTCTACTCAAGGAAAACGAAGAAGATAATTTTATTTTATCTAAAACATATTTTTTGGTATTCATAAAATAAAATAAAAAAAATAATAAAAAAAATAAAATAAAATAAACTATATAAAATAATTAAAAAAAAAAAATTAAAAAAATAAATAAAAAAATAAATAAAAAATAAATAAAATAAATAAAATAAATAAAATAAATAAAATAAATAAAATAAATAAAATAAATAAAATAAATAAAATAAATAAAATAAATAAAATAAATAAAATAAATAAAATAAATAAAATAAATAAAATAAATAAAATAAATAAAATAAATGAAATAAATGAAATAAATGAAATAAATAAAATAAATAAAATAAATAAAATAAATAAAATTAATAAAATAAATAAAATAAATAAAATAAATAAAATAAATAAAATAAATAAAATAAATAAAATAAAAAAAATAAATAATAAATAAAATAAATAAAATAAAAAAAATAAATAAAATAAATAAAATAAATAAAATAAATAAAATAAATAAAATAAATAAAATAAATAAAATAAATAAAATAAATAAAATAAATAAAATAAATAAAATAAATAAAATAAATAAAATAAATAAAATAAATAAAATAAATAAAATAAATAAAATAAATAAAATAAATAAAATAAATAAAATAAATAAAATAAATAAAATAAATAAAATAAATAAAATAAATAAAATAAATAAAATAAATAAAATAAATAAAATAAATAAAATAAATAAAATAAATAAAATAAATAAAATAAATAAAATAAATAAAATAAATAAAATAAATAAAATAAATAAAATAAATAAAATAAATAAAATAAATAAAATAAATAAAATAAATAAAATAAATTAAATAAATTAAATAAATTAAATAAATTAAATAAATTAAATAAATAAAATAAATAAAATAAATAAAATAAATAAAATAAATAAAATAAATAAAATAAATAAAATAAATAAAATAAATAAAATAAATAAAATAAATAAAATAAATAAAATAAATAAAATAAATAAAATAAATAAAATAAATAAAATAAATAAAATAAATAAAATAAATAAAATAAATAAAATAAATAAAATAAATAAAATAAATAAAATAAATAAAATAAATAAAATAAATAAAATAAATAAATAAAATAATGCAATGCTGCAACGCCAACACGCTCAGAACGGCATCCACTGCCCTAGTTTTCTCAGCAGCTGAATACTGTGCTCCAGTATGGGCTAAAAGAGCCTACACTTAAATGGTCGACGTTCAGCGTAATGCGAACCATCAACGGAACTTTAAAATCTACTCCTCTCCCTTCTCTCCCCGTAGGTACTTACAAAAATTACTGACCTAGATATCCCCTTCTGACCCCCCACCATACGAAAGAAGAACTGTGTAGAGATGTCGCGCGTTTGATGTGTTTCCCGATGCCTGTGCAACTGTGCACGGGTGCCAATAGCGTCTTGAAGGAATCTGAAGGAATCGATCGAAGGAATCGATGGCGCTAGTTCCTTGAAGCATCTCCCATTGGAATGCCTGTAAAAAAGGACAACGTTCCCACCTGACGCCTGTGCTCCAAAGATTGCAATCCGCATCTAGGGAATAGATCACCCGTGGCTATTAAAGGAAGTGGTAGACTTTAAAAAAAATAGCTGTGATTATAATTAGTTAAATATTTATTATTTTTTTGTATTTCTTGGGCATTAACTATGTAACAATTTCTAGACATTTTGTTTTTTAAAGAGTTTTATTAAATGTACATTTGTTACTTAAATTTAATTTTTCCGCGACCGGTTTCGATACAACCGTATCATTCACGAGCAGAATTAAAACTAACTTAAAAATTAAATGCAAGTACCAAAGATTAATTAGGTGGGAGTAGTGGGAGGGATGATTTTGGGGGGAGGGGGAAAGCGGTGGGAGGAGTCAATATTACACGGAAACATGGTTAGTAGAGGAGATTTGCAAGGGGCTATTATTAATAATTACTCCGAATTTGCGAATCATTTAATAGAGTCAGGCCATAGCTTCAATAAAGAAAAAACAAAATTTAAACATTGCAATATAAACTCTTACTTTAATCTTTGCGCTTTAGAAACGCTCGAAATAAACAAAAAAATTAAATCTAAAATTAATTTAGTGAATAAAATAATAGCCCCTTGCAAATCTCCTCTACTAACCATGTTTCCGTGTAATATTGACTCCTCCCACCGCTTTCCCCCTCCCCCCAAAATCATCCCTCCCACTACTCCCACCTAATTAATCTTTGGTACTTGCATTTAATTTTTAAGTTAGTTTTAATTCTGCTCGTGAATGATACGGTTGTATCGAAACCGGTCGCGGAAAAATTAAATTTAAGTAACAAATGTACATTTAATAAAACTCTTTAAAAAACAAAATAAATATTTATTTTTTCTGAAATACATTTTTTTTAATTTAAGTCGGGAGGAGATAAGTTGTAAATCGACTTGCCTACAATTTCACCTTTGGTGGGTTTATCGTAAGTCTCACTTATGAGAAGATAAGTTGTAAATGGAATTGCTTACAATTTCACGTTCGTTGAAGTTATCATCAAGTCTCACCTAAGTTTCCATCGGGAAGAGATAAGTTGTAGATGGAATTGTCAACAATTTCACCTTCGGTGAGCTTACCGCAAGTCCCACTTATGTTTCCATTAGTAGAAGATAAGTTGTAAATGGAATTGCCTACAATTTTACGTTCGTTGAAGTTATCATACGTCTCACTTAAGTTTCCATCGGGAACAGATAAGTTGTTAATGGAATTGCCTACAATTCCGCCTTTGGTGAGGTTATCATATGTCTCAATTAAGCTTTCTTTGTTAGGAGATAAGTTATAAATGGAATTGCTTACACTTTCACCATTGGTGACGTCATCATAAGTCTCACTTATGCTTCCTTCGGTAAGAGATAAGTTGTAAATGGAACTACCCACAATTTCACCTTTGGCGAGGTTATCATAGGTCTCATTAAAATTTTCATCGGGAGCAGATAAGTTGTACATGGAATAGCTTACGCTTTCACCATTGATGACGTCATCACAAGTCTCTTTTGTGCTTACTTTGGGAGGAGATAAATTGTACATGGAATTGCTTAAAATTTCACCCTTGGTGAAGTTATCATAAGTCTCACTTATGTTTCCATCGGGAGAATTTACATCGTCAATAGAATTGCCTTCGATTTCATAATTGGCGACGTTATCACAAGTCTCACTTATATTTCCGTCAAGAGAAGATAAGTTGTAAATGGGATTGATTTTCACTTCTCCCTTGGTGCGGTTATCATAAGTCTCAGGTATATTTGCTCTCGCGGAAATATCAGGTGATAGCCTTCTGGTATCATCAAGGGAAGATACGTCGTAAATGGAATTGCTTATATTTGTATCTTTAATTAGCTTTCCACAAGTCTCGCTTGTGATTCCATTGGGAGAAGTTGAACTGTAAATTGAATTGTTTATAATTGCAACTTTAATGGTGTTATCGTTAGTGCCATTTATGCTTTCATCGGGATAAGATAAGTTGTAAATGGAATTATTCTCATTATTGTATTTAGTGAGGTTATCATTTTCCGCAGTGTTTTCTTCGATAGATCGTTTGTTAGCAGAATAATTAGAAATATTGTTTTCATGTACAAAATCACGACCCATGATATCGGGATGACGAACAGCAGCTCCATTGTAAATCGTGCTATTTTCGTGATCGTCCAAACTTTTGATAGTGCCTTCATAAAAGGTTGGACTGTTGACATTGCTGTCCGAATAAAGTTGATCGTATTGGAGACTTTCAAACACCAAAGCGTTGTACACAGAATTATCACTGTAGACAATATTATCAACATCATCATTTGTTCCAAGATTGCCAGCTCGAAAATGATCTATTTCATTCAGTAAAATATTGTTTTGCTTATTTTTGTAAACAGCGTACAGTTTCACCGATATTGCAAGAACAATTACACAGACCACCAATATTGAAATGGTGTAAATAATTGTTGTGACTTCATTCTTCTGATCTTTGTTTGTTTCCTGTTTTTGGAATTTATTAAAATCATAAATATTGCGACTATAGTCACTCGTTTTAGTTTCTACCTTGAAGTGAAATAATTCGGGATAGTTTTCAAATCTGTCGATATTGTTCTGACACTCGTTGTTTGTAATGATGTACATAGGGTCTTCGGGTTCATTTTGGAGCATTTTTTCTGATTGAGAGTCCGCTTTGAAGTGTAGGGTTTCGTTGACAATGCACGAAATACTTGAAGGAGTTATTGCAAAAATGTTGAAATCAACATCGTTCAACATTTTAATCACAAATATATTTCCCAGTGCATCTATTCCCATCGCTCTCAATTTTATACTTTGATAAAAGATGGTGTTAGGCGCGTAAGGAAGGTTGTATTCGCGGTAATATAAATATTCTTCAGTAATTGTGTAAGTAGTCCGTTTTTTGTAGTCGATAACCAGTTTTCGAGTTATTGAACGAGGACCGGGGCCAAATACCTGAAAAAAGGAAATAACTAATAAAAATAGGGAAATAACTAATAAAAATAAGGAAATAACTAATAATCTGCTTATATTGCTGTTACAAGACGGAGAGCCAATGAAAGTACACTACATTTCTATGTCTCTCTTACACTGCGTGACACCGTATATCGTCATTCCATTTTTACCGCCGCCACGGGAACCATTTATTGGATAACTAACACTAAGTGGCATAGCGTAGAGAATTGTGCTCTTGAGGGGGTGACACTCGGTCAGGTGACACCCCTGCATCGGGTGGCACCCGGAGTGGGTAGCCCCTCCAAGCTACGCCACTGCTAACTCCTCTGCCATAGGTCACACCAAGTGGTTCGCTACGTTTGCAGTTTGCACGTCTTAGCCCGGGTTCATGGGGTGAGATTTGTCTGGGTCTTGGCAGCGGATACGTCTGCCCACCAGCTGCATGGCAGTCCCGTCGGCGGCATGTATCTTTTCTCGGGAGATTTTTTCAATGTAGTTGAGTGTTTCAGGCTAATAATTATTGCTTATAATAATTGTTACCCTTTGTGCTATGCATAAAAAATCTTGTTTTAAACATTAGTTTACCAATTAAAAATAATAATGAATTTTCTAAAATTTATTTTCAAAAAAAATTTAATTTTAAAAATGGTTTTTTTTCCTTTTCTTTAAATATCTAATTTTAAGAACTTTCAAATTTCAAAAACTATTAAATTTAAAAGTAAAATCGAATTTGAAAAAATTTATAAAAAAAAATAAATTATTCTCTAAATTTTTTCTTTTATTGTTATCAAGTTTGATTTGTAGAATAACGTTTTAATTTTTATTTCTTTTGCATTTTTCAGATTCCATGTCCGGGTTAAATCTTTACCGCAGGAAAAACTTAACCCTTTCACACACTTTTCCACAAATCTAGTCAATCCACGCTACGCAATTGCACTATATAAGTATAATAAATAAAAAAATAATACAATGTCAACCTACCAGAGACCAAATGGGAAAATAATTCACCGACTCCAGATATTTTCATATCAGAGAGTTCGGCTCTGTGGAACTCCTAATTGAACCTCTAAATCCTACTGATCCCTCAATATAAATATTTAAAAAATCTTTTGTAACCCTACATGTAGTTTAAAATGACTGATTTTTGTATTCTTAAATATTAATTCTTTGACAAATCTAACAAGCTTACATTATGAATGAGAAAGCTGGGTATAATGCCAGTAGCCGAAATAACAAATGGTAATATTTTTACATTCTGAGAATATCAAATTCTTTTAATTTTATTTTCTAAATCTGTATATTTTCTTATTTTTTCAGAAAAAGATTTTTGAATATTACAGGAATTTGGAATAGCAACATCAATTATTTTCTTATCAAAGTTATTTTCTTTTACATATTCAAGAATATTGTCATTTAATTTATAAAAAAAAAAAAACAGTTTATTAGAATCTTTGTAATAATTAAATAAAAATAATAACCGCGCAGACGCAAATATTTGAATCATCATTGGTTGAAAGTGTCGTCACCTAGTGCTATCATTGGTGGAAAGTGTTATCATTGACCGCTGATGCTCAACGGATTGCGTCAATTAGGCGTTGGTGCGAATTAACGAATTAAATTGAAATAATAAACAACTAATTTATCATGAATAGCTGCGGAGTTTGCAAATCTACAATTTCACATGGTCCACAATGCTCTTCATGCAAAGAATACTTCCACTACAAATGTGGAGGTACATCGGAAGAAAACTTTAAAAAGCTGAAGTTGGAACTGAGATCTGCCTGGCGTTGCAGCTGCTGCAAATCCTCGAACATTGGTCGGTCACCAGGATATCAGCACAATCATGGCAGATATCAAAAGAATCCAGAGTGACCTGTCGATTCAAGACTCAACACGAAGACATAAAAGTCCTACGCGAAGAAGTACAAGGAGTTCAAAATTCGGTGGAGAGCTGTCACATGGACGTAGCAGCATTCGGAAGGGAATAAACACACTAGAAAAACGTTTAGAAAAAGTCGAGAATCTGGAAACGGAGGTCACATATCTACGAAAGGAAGTGCGCGCTCTTGCAGACGAATCAAATAAACGAGACCAATGGGCAAGATTGCAAAACTTGGAAATAAAGGGAATACCTCACAGAAATGATGAAAACCTGATGAATATAATTAAGAAAATATCAAACGTCAACAACATTAACATTGGGGAAAGGGATGTGGAATTTGTGACTCGTGTGGCTACAAAAGGAAACCGCCCTGATATGTCAAAGCCAATTATTATAAAACTCACCACTCGAAGCCTGAAGAACCAGTTCCTTCAGGCGGTAAAGGCGAGAAAAGGCTTCACCACAGCTGACATCGGGTTCGCTGGAACCATAGGCGGATTTAGGGGGGGGGGGCACGTGCCCCCGTGCCCCCCCCCCCTAAATCCGCCTATGGTTACGACGGTATTTTTGTGTACTGTAGAACTGTGGAGATTCCATCACAGTTCATACTTAGAAGCAGAAACTTTCTTTATTAAACACTAGCTGACCCGGCCACGCGTTGCTGTGGCTAATAAAACACTTTGTAAAATCCAGCCTTTGTAAACACCGCCGTCTTTGAGTTTATCGCGAAGAGATAGACAGATGCCGCGGAGGACTTCAATTTATAATACGTAGAGATGGTGTGAAAGATTATAATAATGTGAATGAAATGCTTGGGTAACTAACGTATTTAAGTTAATAAGGATTAATACTGTATCCGTCTAAATAACTTTCCAATTATCCCATTGTACGTGACCATTTTTTTAGAAGAATGGGTGTAGTAAGCTATCCGTAAAAGATTCATGTATGCCATCGCGGACTTTTTTGTAGATCTGTAAAAGAGGAATATCCCACCATGCATTGTTTTGTTATATCTCAAATGAATTAGGCAGTGTTTTTGATGAAATCTCCCAAGCGCGGCTTGACATTTTCCGACACTTCTAACAATTATCGTTATGTTTCAACCAATTTACACATATCCTTGACAAATTATATACCTAACCTTCCTCACAAAACACTCTATCAATTGGTGAAAACCGCATGAAAATCCGTTCAGTAGTTTTTGAGTTTTTAATTTATCTTCATTATTATTCACTGTAGAACGCAAATCTGCCGTACCAATACGAATGTTATCAATGATAACTTATCATTATCTGTCTCTCGCTGGTCATCAGTGCGGTTTGCACGTGAGGTAGCTCGTGGCCCATTTGATTGACTTCGACGATCTACGTCAGCTCGTCTTTTCCTTGGCATATTAAAACAGTAAATATAGTTCTCACGCGCTGACAAACTGATGATAGAAGATTATAAATGGTAACAGAATGACAGGTAACGTTTGACAGTATGACAATCAGATTTTTTTTTTTGCATTCCAATTCTAGATTACGTTGTGCTTCTGAAAGTAGGTATAACAGTAGAACTGTTTATATGAGAAAATGAAATTTTTGTTTTTACTATCTTCCTCACAATTTTTTCATATTATCTCACTGTTTAAACCTTTTCTGGACTACGACAAACATTTCAAAACCAAAATCACCTAAATCGGCCAAGCCGTTCTCGAGTTTTAGCGAGACAAACGAACACCAATTGATGAGAATAATAAGATAAGAAGATAGAATGGGTATCGTAAGCTATCCGTAAAAGATAGATATACGCCTTCCCGAACTTTTTTGTAGATCTATAAAAGAGGAATATCCCATCATTAATTGTTTTGTTATATCCCTAAAGGATTAGGCAACGTTTTCGATGAAAGCTACCAGGCGGCTGGACTTTTTCCGACACTTCTAACAATTATCGTTATGTTTCAATCAATTTACACAAATCCTTGACAAATTACATACCTAAGCCTTCCTCACAAAACACTCTATCTATTGGTGAAAACCGCATGAAAATCCGTTCAGTAGTTTTCGAGTTTATCGCGAACAGACAGACAGACAGATGGCGCGGGGGACTTTACTTTATAATATGTAGAGATGTAGAGATTAAAAAAAAATTCAGTTAGATTTTTTCTTTAATATAACATTTTGTCAATATTTTGAAGACCTCTCTTAGTCTTCTGTCTCATTCACGCACTCAATTTTCATATTATGACATTTAAAAAAAATCAGTTTGATTTTTTTTTAATTTCTTTCATTCAAACCTTGTCCTGACAATAACAACACAACAAAAAAGAATCATCTAATTTGGTGCAGTCGTTCGTAAGTTATGCGCGTACACACATAGAAAAGATAGAAGATAGATAGATTTAATTTTTCTATTGTTTTGACATTTTCAAAAAATCTTCCTATATATACATATACCTATATATGTATATATACCTGAACTTGTAACCGTCCGCCCCTTGTGCCCCCCCCCCCCCCCACCCCCCCAGAAAAAATCCTGAATTGTTTTTTTTTTCCCGTCCGCCCCTTGTGCCCCCCCCAGAAACAAATCCTGGATCCGCCCCTGGCTGGAACACCAACAAAAGTATACGTCAACGACCACCTAACGAAGGTAAATAAAAACCTTTTCTTTCAAGCGAGAGTCTTAGCTAAGCAAAAAGGTTTTCAATATGTTTGGCTAAAGAACTGTCAAATCTTTGCTCGACGAAACTCAACTTCCCCACCAATCATCATTTCAAAGGAGGAAGATCTGAAGAAGATGGAGGTCCAGCGAAATGTCTCTCCTCTCACAGGAGCCGACGCTGGAGACCCTCGACCCAGCCAACCGTAAAGTCAGCGAAACCTCCACGAAAACTTGTCTCTCCTATTTATTTTTCATTTAAATATTTTTCATGTAAATATTTTTCATTTAAATATCTTTCATTTAAATATTTTTCACTTAAATATTTCTCTCTTAAAGTCCTATATTATTTTTTTAAATATTTTTCCTTTGAATATTTTTCCTTAAAATACCTTCCTTTTGAAGGTTTAATTTCTGTGTATTTTTCATTTAAATGTTTTCCTTTTAAATATTTTTCTATTGGATATTATATTTCTCTTAAAGTTTTTTATTTTAAAGATTACTCTTTTAAATGTTTTTTCTTTAAGTATTTTCTCTATGAACGCTTAACTTCTATATATTTTTCACTTAGACGTTTTGCTTTTAAGTATTTTCCTTTTGAATATTTTTCTTTTAAATATTTTTCTATTGGAAATGTTTCTTTTGAATATTTCGCTTCAATTTATTTTTCTCACATTTGTTCTCTGCACCTACTACGTATCTCTCCCTCCACCTTTCCCCACCCTCTACTCACCCCTCTCCTTACAAATATACGCACCTCAGTAACTACTTTAAAAAAAGAAAGTATGAGTATTTTAAACTACTTTAAAATCAGTCTGACCTCCCAGAAACAATTATATATACAATTAGCTATTTACGAGTATTTTACACTTAAATACAGATTTACACCACCCATAAAATGACATTGAATATCTACTATCAAAACGTACGAAGACTACGCACAAAAACTGACACACTATTGAATGCTGTCAGATCCAACGAATACGATATTATCGCCTTAACCGAATCCTGGCTAACTGATGGCATCCGTAATGAAGAACTGTTCGACGATCGCTATGACGTGTTCCGCCGGGACGAAATTACTGTTCAACTGGTCAGCGCTTGGGCGGAGGTATCTTGCTCGCTGTACGACGTCAGCTGGTAGCCCGCGGCCGTCCAGAGTGGCACTCAAAAGCAGAAGACTTATGGATATCATTACAAATTAAGGGATCACTGCGTAATAATCTAAACATACGTTGTATTTACCTTCCCAAGGGTCCAGCATACAATGAAAACATGGAAAGTTTTCTCAGCGAGATCTCTAGATCAACATTACAATTTCCTTGTGAAAAATTTCTTATTTTAGGTGACTTTAACCTCGCTGACATTCTGTGGAACAAAAGTTCAAATAATACGTCATACACACCTGCCAATCGTTTATCCCCACTCAGCTCTGCATTTGTTGATTGCCTGCACTTTTCGGGTCTCTGTCAATATAACGGGATCTCAAACTCCAATGGTCATTTTCTAGACCTCGTCCTCTGTAACGATTCTATTAAGGTATCAGCCTGTAACAACTCACTAATCGTCGAAGATATTCACCATGCCTCCATAACGATAGATGTAGCATTCTCAGAACCCGTTGCATTGAGGGAGGAAATGCGAAAGGTCCACGTCTTCAAACGTGGTAATTATGAACTTATAAATTCTTGTCTTAATAAAGTAAACTGGCATGAGCTTCTCTCTATCGGTGACATAATTTCAGTTTTATTAAATTTTTACTCGCAAACAAACCAACTTGTAGATGCTCACATTCCGCTGAAACCAAGTAAGAACTCAAAATACCCACCATGGTATAACTCAGCTCTTATAAAGTTAACAAAGGAAAAATTCAAGTATTTCAAAAAGTTCAAAATTTACAAAAATCAGTCTGACTATTCCATTTTCTCTCTCTTAAGATCACGCCATAAAAAACTACAACGAGAGTGTCACAATCAATATCTAATTAATGTTGAACACGAAATATCCTCCGATCCAAAAAACTATGGAATTATGTTAAATCAAACTCCAAATCACAAGGTGTGCCAAACACTGCATTCCTTAGGGATGAAAAAGCTGAAAATGGATCTGATATTGCTAATTTATTCTCCAAATATTTCAGTTCTGTTTACACCAACGATGTTCAAACTTCTCAAAATATGCCAGCCAACTATAACATTCACAATTCTTCCACTATTCACAGTATTGAAGTTGACGAACGTCTGGTACAGACATATCTGGAAAATTTGAATCTAAAAAAAAGCGCGGGCCCAGATCAAATCCCTCCCTTTTTCATCCTGAAGTGCGCAAGCAGTCTCTCTAAGCCGTTATCTATTATATTCAATCGCTCTTTAAAAGAGGGTGTGGTACCAAATAGTTGGAAAACTGCTTTCATAACACCCATTTTCAAAACCGGGGAAAAATCTGACATTGAAAACTATCGTCCAATTTCAAAATTATGTGTCTTCAGCAAGGTATTTGAAAAAATAATATTAGATCAGATGTTTCCCGCTTTGAAATCCTTACTCTATGTTAACCAACATGGGTTTATGAGTGGAAAATCAACAACAACTAATCTAATAGCATTCACGGAATTCTTGCAAGATAATATGGATCAACGTGTACAAGAAGATGCAATATATACGGATTATAGCAAAGCTTTTGACCTAGTGAATCACGACATATTAGCACGCAAGCTTATGTAAATCGGCGTCCACGGTGACCTTCTTAGATGGCTGTCGTCCTATGTATCAAACCGTAGTCAAGTCGTAGTTGTGGGTGGCTTTAAATCGGACTGGGTAACCATCCCATCAGGTGTGCCTCAAGGATCTCTATTGGGACCGTTACTTTTTAATATTTACATTAATGATATAGGCCAATGCTTCAAATACTCTAAAACATTACTTTACATGATATGAAGGTTTTTTATCCTATCAGATGTACTGCTGACTGTCAAAAAATGCAGGAGGATCTAAACCGTCTTAATGTTTACTGTACATAACATACCCTTAAAATTAATGTTAAAAAGTGTTTCGTCGTGAATTTTACACGAAATAAAAATATCATTACCAATGAATATAATCTGAACGGCTCAATATTAATTAACAAAACAGAAGTCAAAGATTTAGGAGTGACATTGGACTCTAAGCTTATTTATGATATTCATATAGACTCAGTCACATCAAAAGCCTCGAAAATGTTAGGATTCATTCTTAGGACATGTAAAAAATTCAATAATTTTAGAACAATGAAAATCCTATATTTTGCTTATGTCCGCAGCTTACTAGAATACGCGTCACAAGTTTGGAACCCGCAATACAAATCATATGTGGAAAATCTAGAACGTGTTCAAAATCATTTTCTAACACTTTTCGATACTTAGATTTCCGCAGCTACCGCACACATCTAAATCACCAAGATTCAGTCGCGTACTTCAATATACTATCATTAGAAGTTCGAAGAAGCTCGGCCGATGTACTTTTCCTCCAAAAAATTGCCAGATCCGTTGTAGATTGCCCAGAACTCTTAGAATGAATACAGATACGAGTTCCTAATAGACGAACCAGATCAGACACGATTCTTAACCTCCCTCGGTGCAACACAAATTCTAAGCAGAACTCTTTCATCTATCGTGCATCCAACACTTTCAACACACACTATACACAATTTGACATTTTTAACTCTGCACCACATTCCTTAAAATCACACAGACACTCTCTCGATACTCTACAATAACTATAGATACCCTCTAATACAACCACCACTCTATGAACTTCCTTTTTTTCTCTTTTAATTTTTGTCACGCATATTTTTACTAATATACCTCAACTTAACTTATCCTTCCCCCTCCATCCCCCCATCCTTCCCCCTCCCTATTCCTACCTAAATAACTCGGCTCTTAAAATGTAATTTTTCATTTGTAAATATCTCTGGAATCACTACACTTGTTTACATACCTATGTGGAAACCTGTAAATGGTTCAATTATTGTGACTCAATTACTATATGCTCTGTTATTAATGTAAACTGTTGGTATCCCAAATAAATAAAATAAAAATAAAATACGCGCGACAGCTGTTTCGCCTTCTGAAGGCATTATAAACGGTGGTTAGACCACATACGTCGATATATTTAAATTATTTCTAGAAAATATAATGATGATAAACGAATTGCTTTTATTTTTAACTAGGTTTTTCCCGCGGCTTCGCTCGCATGGTATTAGGGGTTTCCCACTCCGTCACCTCCACCTTCCCTCTCCCCACTCCACTCCCCCCCCTTCCCCCGTCCCGTGAATCCCCCTACCGAGTGTCCCTCCCCCCTCCCAGGTCCCCCTCTCCGCTCCCAGGTTCCCCTCCCCAATCTCTCCCCCCTCCCGCTTTCCATAGCAATAGCCCTCTTCCTCGCGTGCCACCAATAGCAATTTTTTTATTCAAATTTCATAATGGCAGAGCTTACCTGAAGTTTTATAAAAACTTTGTCCTGACAATAACGAACACACAAAAAAAGAATTATCCAATTCGGTGCAGTCGTTCGAAAGTTATGCGCTTAGCAAAACATTCAGCAATTCATTTTTATATTATTGATTACCTGTGCCCTTATTGATTTCCGAGTAAAATGTTGAAAATTATTAATGACTATTACCTTTTTAAAGTTTCCCCCATTACTGCCAGTGAAACTATGGCATCCCTAATCAAGGTATGATGTGAGGCTGAAGGTAGTGGAGAGGGAAGGAGATGGGAAAGAGGAAGGTGGGGAAGTATCTGGCTATCCAGATCTGGTTAGGGAACGTACCCATACTACGCGACACGTTTAAGGGGGGGGGAGGGGGGGGGTCTTCAAAATGTCACGCTTGGTACAAATGAGCGGCGGGTTGCTTAGGTTTTTGGTCACCGGGGGCGGGGGGTTAAAATTGCAAAAAGTTGGTCACGTTGTTTGGGTACGTTCCCTTACCAAACACGGCTAAAGCTGTTCCAAGCAACAATGAAGGGGGGAGAAAGGTGGAGGAGGCTCCCCCTAATACTATGCGAGCGAAGCCGGGGGCAAAAGCTAGTATAATATATATACAGTGAATTATACTTTTTTGTTCATTTATCAAATATGTTTCGGATTATTAAAATTTTTGTTAATTTCCAACTGCTCTAAATATTGAGTTTACGACCTTTATTTTGAATGCGTAACGGAGTGGGCTTATTAATATCACTAAGTAAACGATTTTTTTTAGTAGATATTTGACAAATTGCGACTGTAGTTTATTATATTTTTTAAACGATTGCATGTGTTCTTTGAAACTATTTTAAAGAACCGTCCAGTTTATCCAACATAAACAACGTTACATTCGTCACACTTGAGTAAATTTTTTTTATTTATTTGGGTACCTACTCTACTTTTTGAGTTTTTAAGAGATGATTGTAAATTATATTTTTGCGGAACGCAATATCTAAGCCACATTTTTTGAGAACTTTACCATTTTTTTTTTGATGACGGTCTGACAAATTCTAAATACTAAAATTTTATTAATGTGTTTTTATGGCTGATTATTATATCAATGTCTCTACCCTTGAAGGCGTTATTTTTAGCAATGCATAAAATTCTGTCTTTTTCTTTACAAAATAATAAACAAAAACAGTTAAAAATAACTTCTCGATGGCCAGAGAATCAAAAAGTTAAATGTTTAGAATGAAATTTATATGAACCTACATTTAAAAGATAATAATAAAATAGCTAGGGCAGTTTAACTCACTATCACAAGGTTGTCACATTGTGAATTCGTGTTATAATTGGCCTGGGAGCAAACAAAACAAATGCTTACCCCTATAACCAGTTCACCAAGAGTTTTCAGGAAAAAATCTGGATTGAAAAAGAAAGAAAAAACTCCCGAGGACTCGAAGGAATGTTTTGATCCTCGGTTTACTTGAAGGGGGACATCAGACTTGTGGTGTCTTTCTTCATGCTTGCTCACAAGGTTGGGAGAAGCGCCAGAAACAAATGTTACCATTCATTAAGTACTTTTTGGTTCTAGACCTGTTTGCTTTTGAAATGAGAACATGCTTAGTTCCTACCGGGATGTCATTTATCCAGTTCCTTCCTCTCCCTAGCCATCATCTTGATGGAAAAGTATTTGAAATTTGAAACATAGTGCAAACTCGTGTGCATTTGTTTTGAAAAACAGAAGAAGGATTGGAAGTACCTTGGAAGCAAGTCGTTTTTATTTTTCTGTGTATTCTTTACATAATCTAGTTTTATTCATTATCTTTATATTTTATTTTCATTCAGGTGCTTCAAGGTAAAAACTATTTGTCGATATACTGTAACTTGGGAGGCGGGAATGGGTACCGCCGCCCCGGGAACCTTTATTGGATAACCAACACCTCTGCCATAGGTCACCCCAAGTGGTTCATGGTGTGAGGTTTGTCTAGGTCTTGGAGGCGGATGACCAAGACAAACTGAACCCCAGATTCCTACCCACCCCTTAAACCCTTTTCCTTCCCAGAACTCTCCTCTCCTTCCTTTCCTTAAAAAACCCTCCACACAGCATCCCCAAAGATGACATAGGCCCTGAGGAAAAATATTTTCCTCAGGGCCTCTTGTGTGGAGCTCATGTAAAAAAAAAGGAAAAAAGCGTGTAAGAAAAAAAAACGATACCGTAAATAAATTAGTTTGACATCCAAACCACATCATTAGTAAAGGTAGTTTTGAAGTCGATTTTATGTTTGAAATTGGTAAAAAATCATAATTTTATAATAATTATACTTGTCGGGTCACTGTTCAAATAATACATCTCACCCTGATACAAAATGAGGTAGTACGAGTCCTTATTAGGCTGGGAGATATTTCTCCCAAAATGGATCTAAGTGTTAGAGCAATTTTGGATAAGTGTGTTGTTACGATACGCACCTCAAGTATTATGACGTCACAGTCCCGCGGCGCGGCGAGTTTATTCCGTCGTCTCCCCTTGCAAGAAACGACATACCGCACCCCTTTCCGCCAGTCCCGCGAGAAGCCCGCCGCCCGGCGTCCCCCCTTTCAAGAAACGACATACCGCACCCCTTCCCGTCACAGTCCCGCGAGAAGCCCGCCCGTGGGCCACAGAAACCTACCGGCTGTGGCTCGAGAAGCAGCGCCCGTCGCTGTACGCTCAGTAAATTCCCGCGAGATCGCCGATTTCAATGGCGTTCCGATTAGAACCCGATCTCAATAGTAAAATACGAGGTCGCGGACATGGCCCGCTCCACCTGGAGACTACCGCTACCTGCACTGACCCGGGACTGCTGCCCCGGCTTCCTGCACCAGTCCACCAGCTGCGAGTTGAACCTCGATTTCCCTCTTAATTAATGTGTCCCCTAGCAATACTCGGTTGAAACGACCACATACCCGGAGAGATTTGAGAGACCCCTTCGTAGGAAATACCTAGCTAGGCATTGTTGTTGATTTGTGACTAAAAATTATGTTTTGCTAGATGTTGTAATTGTGTATACCAGACAATACAGATATGTTTCACCCAGCTACCTCTTTCATTTGATGGGATCACGTGGGCGGGCTTTGGCAAATTACCTATGTACCATTTACCCCCTAGCTACCTACGACCCTGACGAGGAGAGATTTCCTGCCTGCCGACGATATTGAGCTAGCCGAGAGCAAAAGGTAGGTGGCCTCCCCCCCCCCCCCTTTGGGACCGCTACAGTGTATAGAATTTTACTCACTATGAATCTTGGTTGGTCCTTCTGTATGTATTTCTCACCCGATGTAGTCCGCACATAATACACCCTGCACCCAGTGGAGTCCACGGCGAGGCGGTACCCGCTTAACAGCTGTGGAGGACTATCTATTTTCATCTCCTCTCGTGTGAAGTATGTCAACTGTTTAAAATGGTCATTTACCGTGATGTAGAAGTCTTTTGTAACTTCGATCTGATCGAACTGTGCCTGAAAGAAAAATCGTAATCTACGTAAAGAAAGTATTAATTGTTTTTGTGTTTAATTCGTAGAACTACATTTTAATGTTTAGAAATTTAATTAAAATTAAATTTGATAATGTTATTTTATTTTTTTTTTTTAAAGAAAGACAAACATTCCCGGGTTACAAATAACCCAACAATGTTTGAAAATCTCCTACTACCACCACAGAAAGCCGAAAATGTTGCTTGTGTTGTGATGGAGGACTTGGCCAGCCGAAGAATCGAACATGCGACGCTCGGGTGGGACCCAAGTGCTATGCCCACTCAACCACTGACCAGTCAGTTATTATCGAGTTCTGCAAGTATTTTATATAGCAACAGCAATAACGTCATTCTAAATCAATTAAGAAAACCCTTACACTTAGTGCAAAGGGAAACCAGAGGGAAAGATTCTATATCCCACATAATCACTCTCTCAATTAGTGTCTCTGCAAATTGGATTAACTAACTAACCATCACGCCGTTTCCTCATAGGGTTAGGCAGACGGACCGCCAAACAACTCGATCTTGGCACACACTCCTTGCCTCGTTCACATTCATACACCGTCTCATACTTGCTCTTTTATTATTCCGACTCTTCACATGGCCCGTGAAGAGTCGGAATAGTTAAAAATTTTTGATTATAAGTATTTATCATTTTTCAATAATGTCTAAATTGAATAAAAATGTTAAAAAATCTGAAATATATTAGTTACAAATACAAATAAATACACAAACGGATCAATTTTCGTCTAGAAACACATGTACGTATTTTTTTTAATGATTTTATAAACTAAAATTAAAATTCTAAAACATGCGATACATAGATAATGTATTGATTTATTTTACTACATATGATTTGAAATGGTTGTGGTACAATACAAAATCTTTTTGAAAATTTAACAAATCTGCCAACGACCTATGGAACCTTAATATACTAAAAATAAACATTTTTTCTCAAAATTTAAAACATGCGAATGCTAGATAAAAGAACAATCTTTCGAAATCCATTTATAATTTTCTGTGGAAAAGAGTCAGTAGTCTAAAATCCGATTTAAAAATGACATATTTCTGGTTTTCTCTGGTAATATCCTCTAAATGTATCGTTATTCTGAACACAAAACTGTTTAAATTGAATCTGTGTATGCGGTGGATTAAAACTACACTCAGAACGTGAAAACGGTTTTTCTTTGATTCTTTCAGCACGTACATAGTTTGCAACTAGAATTTAGTAACTGCAATTTTCGAATAAGAGAGTGGTTTTCCTCAAAATGTGTTAGCAGACGATTTCACAACTGGAATTTGAACATTTCATTCTGAACAAAAAAAAATTGTTTTTAAATTAAGAGTGAATCTGCATGCCAGTCCCCAGCTTTGATTTGTATTACTGTGGTGATGTGCATATGGTTTTCCTACCAATTACAAATTTTGCAGCATATGGTTTGAAACAAAAATCTTAATTCCACTCGAAATATCATAACTAATATTTTCGAAATGCGTCGGCAGATTAATCCGCTACTCTTATTTTGACAGATCATTCGGATCATGAAACTAGTTTTAACTTTAGAACATGGGCGTAGCCAGGGGGGGGTTTTGGGGGTTCAAACCCCCCCCCGAAAAGTTAAAATATCAACATCAATAATATTAAAATAAGGAGAGTTAAGAGAATGTTATTTGTAACTCTGACATCTCAAAATGATTATTATGTATCTAAAAAGATGATTTTTTTTTGCTGTGATTAAAAAATAAAGTGATTTTTATTTGGAATTCCGTTTCTAATTTCCGTTTCTAATCAGTGGTAAGTATACACGTTCTTTGAAATTATTATTTTACTTAGCAAAAAGTGTTAAATAAACATATATATATATCAGGATTAGTGTTACAGTCAGGTGTTAGTGTATTGTGATTAGTGTTACAGTCAGTCAGCATAAATGTGATTATTTGAATAATTTGACTGCTTAAAATGTTTTAACATGTACTACTAACGTTTATTATGTATTTTATTTTGAAAAGTTTTATTTTCTATGCACAATTATTTCTTTAATTTTATTAAAAAAAATAAAAAAATTAAGTAGTTACACAGAAAATAAGAGTTTTCAAAGCAAATACAAAGTCCTACAATACCCCCCCACCCCTCGACACGAGTTTTGCACTTTCAGTAGTTTTATTTTCTTGAACCCTCCCCGAAACTAAAACCTGGCTACGCCCGTGCTTTAGAGTGAATCTGCATGTGAGTCCCCAGCTTTAATTGATATTACACCCAGAACACAAAATGGTTTTCTCCTAATTTTTGCACTAGAAACACATGGATGGTTTCTTTCAAATTTCCTGAGCAGATGAATCCACAACAGGAATTTGCATTATGAACACAAGAGTGGTTTTAAATAAGGAATGGATCTGCGTAAGGGTCCACCAGTATTTCAGCTTAAATTATATTGTACTCAGAACACGTGAATAATAATAAAAATAACCTGCATTTTACAACAAATTTATTGACCGCGATAATTTTTTTATAATTTTATATTTATTCAACTATTTGCAAAAATTTATATGGAATATTTTTTTAATTTAACTATTTTGTATTACAGAAACGTAGCAAGATAAAAAGAAACACATCACATATTTTTCCTTCCAAAATGGAATTTCAATATTTTTTCGATGTTAATTTTCCTATCGTTCAATAATAAGAAATTAAAATAAAACTAAAAAAGGATGTTGGATCACGTATGTATTTGTTTCTAAACTGATATGTAGAAACATAGTTGCATACACATATGCGTATACCTATCAGCTGTGTTATAACTTTCAATGGATTTTGTAATAAGAACTTTAAAATGTAGCTGAAACACTGTGAAAGAAAACAGTTCTTGCTTTCTGAGTGTGATTTTTTGGTAGTGTTTTTGTAAGGTGATGCCATCATCGCGCTAACCCATCACCCACCACTGAACTAAAAATTATAGAATTAAAGCATCTCTTAAAAACTGTAACTCCACGGGAATAGATCACATCTCGATAAAAAAAATTTTTTTTCAGTTCAGTTCAGTTTCAGTTTCAGTGCCGGCAACCCGGGCGTTTATTTAGTTTCATGGTTATTTACATTGTTTTCTTTTCTTTTACCCGCCTCACTAGACAGAGTCTGTTCCGAGGCGAGTAAATCACATATTATGTTTGTTCCAAAAGAAATGTGTGTATTTAAACAAATATATATATGTATGTAAAAAGATAAATTATATGTTGGTATATTAAATATTTACATACATACTTTGTTTTTTAGATAAAAGTAAATTAAAATTTTGTGACAGTTGAATATAGCGGTTACATAATAGAAGTAATAATTAATAATTAATCATAATAATTAATATTGCAAAATTGCAGTTTCTCGTATTTGTTTTATTTGAATATTATATAATTTCGTGAGAACTTGTATGAAATGTTATTTATTTAGAATATTTTGAATGTCTGTTCTATTTATTTATTTATTTATTGTGAAAAACAGTTAACATATATATCCAATTACATTTCACAATTTTTAGTTAATAGTGTAATACATTAATTATATAGGTACATTAATAATGACAGGTGCTAAAGAATACCTTTATTTCGCTCTTGAAATGATTGTAGTTCGATTGAAAAATGTCAATTTCAGAAGAAAGGTTTAATAGTGAGGTCATTCTCCCCAGAGGCATAACCATTGGTAGGTTGGTCCTGCCCAGTAGCCTAGCGAGGGGGGGGCGGGGGGGGGGGCGGACCGCCCCGGGTGCCACCCGAGGAGGGGGTGACACTCGAACGTGGAGAAAAAACTTACGAAAGTGCAAAATTACCGTAAAAAATATTTTACACGTTAACACCGACTGTTATTTTGCTCTATGGCTTGGTTGGTTGGGGATTCCCGAAAAATGTTTTTTTTTGTTCCTAGCTCAGTCGGGGATTTCTCTGAAATATTCCTTGTGTCATTCTAATTTCGTTCGTATTTTGTGATTAACGTAGACTCGTGAAGTGAATTGTGATAACAATGGACTGACGTGAATTAGTGAAGAAGTTATTATTGTGTTAGCGTGTTTATTAGTGCTGAAAGACCAGTTTGAAAAACAAGGTAGGTAGGTGTGAATTTTTAGATACCGTTTTGTAGCGCATGAATAGTTACAGTCGGGATAAGAAAAAGGTTTTTCACCACTGTGAGTTAGCAAGTGCCGTTTTAGTTATTTTTTTCGAGAATAAGAATAGTTGCAGTCAGGACAAGAAATAGATTTTTTTCCACTGTCGGTAAACGTGTGATTTTTTAGATTTCTCTTCATAGAACATGAATAGTTGCGGTTGGAACATGAAAAAGGTTTGTGTCAGCACTGAGTCAGCAACTGACTTCTTATGTATCCCTTTTGAGAACACGAATAGTTACAATCAGGACATGAAAAAGGTTTTTCTCTTCTGTGAATCGTACTGCGGATTTTTAAATCTTCCCTTTGAAAACTTGTATTACTGCATTCAGATCATGAAAAAGGTTTTACTTACTCTGAGTAAGCTTATGAATCATAGTGGAGTAAAGTGTTGCTTCATTTGGAAACCTTTGTAAAATTACTTTCTTCAGGGCCTCCTCAGTGTAGCTAATGTAAAACAAAATATGTGTTGTTAAACCATGTAGGTTTATTCTAGGTAAGACAGAATTCAATTGTGGAGATCCGGAAGGAATGAAAGGCCGATAAAAATCATAATATTTTCCCATTTTGTTTATGAATTACAATTTAAAACAATAAAATAAACAATATACGCGTGGACCTATTGCGAGTTTGAAATCTCTTGTTTTATTTTTACCGCGAACGCGATTAAAACAAGAAAAATGTATTTAAGCGACTTTCCAGTACTTTGCGCAATTTAATTGAGACTTTCAGGTAAAAATAGTCACTTGGATGTTATGTAACGTTTAGGGGGAGGGAGGTGCAGAAAAATGTTACGGCGCGTTGCATGGGGGGAGAGAGGGTAAAAAATTTTCAAAAATTGCGTTTCGTTATACTTGAACGCCCCCTTTACTATTTCACGAAATTTTATCGTTACACTCTGAACGCAAAACTGGTTTTAACCTTGGTATTGGTTATTATGTTTTCATGACAGCAAATGATTTTCTTCAGATTTTTGCAGCATATTAGAATTGAAGACTCCACACGGAACTCTGTTATTTGTAGTTATATGGCTCGGTCGGTCAGCATTCCCCAAAAATTCTGTTATTTTATTTTCGTTTCTAGCTCTTACTATTGATTTATTGGGGATCCCCGTGAAATATTCCTCGCTTTTCCACAGTGTCATTCTCATTTCTTTCGTACATTGTGATTGAGGGAACTCGAGAAGGAAATTATCACCTTGTTGTTGATTGTTGAAAAAGCTGTTATTCTGTTAGTGTTTTTAAAAGTGTTTTAATTTTGAGGATAACAATTTTTTTTTTAAATATTTGACTAGAAATATTTTTTATATTTTAGGAAGTCAAAATTTGTGTTTTGAATTTCTCAAAAAAAAAATTAATTGGGGGGGAGGTGACACTGCGTTTTCCGCCCCGGGTGCCACCCATGCTAGCTACGCCACTGGTCCTGCCTCTAGGAAAAGTAAAAAGTCTGTGTTGCCTTGCTCTGGTGAAGTTATCGGGGACATAAAGTGAAATCCTTTCCAGGACATCAGGATTACAAATGTGCCCGTTTAGCAGCTTGTGTGCTACTAGTACCATTGCAATTTTTCTCCTAACGTCGAGGCTTCAGCTTTTGTTTTTTACTTTCGAAACAAGATAAATTGTCGTGGATCACCACTTACAACTTGTGGACCCCCATTTTTTATCAAACCAACGTATACCCCGTCGAGTCTCCCGCGGACCCCTGGGGTCCACCTGGACCACTTTGGGAATCACTGCTTTACTTGAAGAAAGTTCTGATTTGGGCATTTTCCAAACACCTTTCGACAGGCATCAATCTATATATCTTATCTATCTATCTATGGCGATGGCGATCTCCATCACCACGACTATCGCTCGAATAATTTAACGAGTTCTCTCGGATCAAGTCAGATCCCACATGAAAACGAATAATAACAAGAGAGAGTGCTCTACGGACTCGGCTATTTTTTGCGTAAAACGGACGTTGGAATACTACAGGAAGAAGAAAACATCAACTTATGCATGCTTTTTGGATCTTAGTAAGGCTTTTGACCGAGTTTTTCACCCCCTTATTATGGAAAAAACTAAAGAAAAGAGGTATACCTTGGAAAGTGGTAAAAATTCTCGAAATTTGGCACCGTCAACAGGAAAACCTTGTACAGTGGAAAAATGGATTTTCAGAACCTTATTTCCTAAAGAGTGGCGTCAGACAGGGATGATGCATGTCCCCGGTAATGTTCAACCTGTACATGAACGAACTCACCGACAGGCTAAACAACGCAGGGGTAGGCTCCCAAATCAGAGGACAGTGTTTGAACAACATCAGTTATGCGGATGACGTGGTCTCGATGGCACCATCTATAAGGAGCCTACGTATTATTCTGAAGATCTGCGAAGAGTTTGCTGAAGAAGCAAAAATGCTATATAACCCCACTAAAACGGCTCTATTGGTCATAAGACATGGACAAGGACCAAACAATATTCCTCCAGCTACCCTGAACAGTTGACTGAAGGAACTAAATACTTTGGACACATAATCACCAGTAATCTGATGGACGATGTTGACATCAATAGGCAAATAAGAGCTCTCAGCGTAAAAGCAAACATTCTCAGCAGAAGATTCCGCCTTTGCAGTACCACTGTAAAAAGGACGCTCTTCTTTTCCTTTTGCGCAACACTGCATACGTGCGAACTCTGGGCAAATTACAAGAAGTATAGAAATACTCCGGGTTCAGTACAACAATGCCTTCCGCATAATGTTTGGTCTCCCCAGATATTCCAGCGCTTCCCAGATGTTCACGGAGGGGCGAGTTTCCAGCTGTGCAGTCCTTATTAGATCCAGGGTCGCAGGAATGAGGGAAAGGATATGCAGCTTTGGAAATACCCTTGTCATGGAAGCCCGCCTCAGTCTATCATCCAGCATTGATGCACACTGGAGAAAAATACTGACTCCCAATATGGTCACAGAATCCTAAAAGCCAATTATTACTATTTTGGAGTATGTACGTTAGGTACACGTTGTGTGTGTGGGAGGAAACACAATGGGAGTAATAAGATTGACACGTGTGCTTCGGTGCTAGTGCGTATATTGACAGAGCCTTGTTGATTTTTTTTTTGATTTTATGGATTCTTTCGTAATCCTCTAACTAGCTAGGGCTTATAACAATACCCTTCATATTTCTAGCTGACTAGTACTGCGGCTCATTTGGCCTTATTATTATTACCATCTGATGGTTGTATTTATTTGACTGAGTTTACGTTACATTATTGTGCATTATGAGCAAAAATTCTTAACTGGATAAAAAACTCTCCATTGTACTGTATTGTCCAACTCCCCACCATGGGGGCGGATAGACCCGGTCCCTGCATCCAGTCAGGTGGCAGAATTCTGGTAGGGCCGTCCCACCGGAGCTTGAGGAATGTTTGCGCGAGTCCGGCTCCCTTCCGTCCTGCCTCCGGTCATCCGAGGCTCACATCATTCCCCAGGGTCTTTGAGAGTATCTCCCCCCCCCTCCACAAACACTTCTTCAAGGGTACTTTTGGGAAACTGGCTAAGGGACGCGGGCGTTTGGGCACGTTGCGGCCAGGCCGCTCGCCCGCTCATTCTCGCCGGGACTGCCCCGTGATAGTGGGACAAACTGCCCCCGATATCTTTCTTTTTATATATTTTCTTTGGTTTTAATCATACTTTCACCTGTAAATATTTTTCTTTTTATTTATTATTTCACTCAACTAGATGCTGAACCAACAGGCGAACACATCTATGATGTGTCTTTATTTTTTAATTACTGCAAATGTAAGTATGCATCATTTTTCTTTTTTACTAACAATCATGCATGCAGGGACATTGGAGGATCTAGATTCGTTTCAAAAATAAATGTAGCTTCCTTTTTACAAAAAATTAGAGTCCTGACGTGTGCGGCTAAGGAGGTTAAACAATCAGTTTCCTCACACAGCCGTGGGAATGTGGTGGGTCCCCTCCAATGGATAAAAAACCTCATTGAGCCTTGTTAGTCTCAGCAGTACAATATATAAGGCAATGTTGAGGTGGAGGGTGACCGTGACGTAGCCGCCACACTATTTTCTTATTTTCTTTTAATATTACCTTCATTTCATGTACTATCATATTCACCTGCTTTTCTTTTTTTTTCTCTTTAAAATATTTTGTGTATGTATATAACCCTTATGGAATGTGTGGGATTGCACTATTCTCCCCACATACCGGAATAAACTTTTTTTTTTGGCACCAGATTTAAATATCCGGGTTAAATTTTCCCCGCAGGAAAAACTAAACCCTTTCACACACTTCCCCAAATGATCATCTAGTCAATTCACGTTATGCAATTGCGCTATGTAAAAATAAAATACAATAAAATAAAATACTTTTTTTAATTAAAACCACGAAATTTATTAATTTATGAACTGACCGGTTTCGCTTTACTTAAGCATCTTCAGGGTACAAATTAATACTAAACAAGAAGTAAATTATGTGTGCTTTTATATAACAAAATATAGAGGGAGACAACATGATACAAATATAACAAACACATAGATGGCCATAAAATACATTAACATAAGCACTCAACTAATGGGACAAACTGAAAGATAATTAGGTAGACTAATGGGTTATAATTTGTAATAATAAATTTGGAGGAACAAAGCATCAACTGGCATAGTGGTAAGGAGCACTGGGAATTTTTTTAAAGGGTTTATTCGAAACAGACCTAATATTGGACTACTTGATATGTCTAATTGATTATTAAGTATTTGGCCTTTGGTTTTTACAGCTTTTTTTATTTCTAGCGCCTCTAAATTGTTTAGTCTGTTACCATGTCCGTTTTTTTGTAAGATTTTAGCACCAGTGTTATGACAGAACGTATGATCTTTATCGATCAAATGATTGGCGAATTCTGGAAAACCGTTATTATTGAGGCAACGAAGATGCTCCTTTATCCTAATATTGACATTACGTGTTGTCTTACCGATATAGAAAGCCGAACAATTATTGCAATTTAATTTATAAATTCCCGAATGACTTAATTTGTCGTCCTTATCTTTAGAATTAATTAGAAATTTACCTAGATTATTATTGGTATAAAAGGCCGGTCTGACTTCAGAAGGAAGGTTTTTTACACTTAAGGTAGAAAAATTATTAATGAACAAAATTCGCCGCCATTGATGTTTAATATTATTATCATTGATTTGAGGACAAGGACTAGCGAATAAGAAGCGATTAATGGCTATTTGTTTCAGTTTTTTATTTAAGATTAAATCTATAAAATATGCTTCATATCCATTATTTACTGCTATTTTTCAATTATTTTTAGTTCATTAGCAAAATTGTTGAATGGAATGCGGAGTGTTTATGTGATATAGGGTGATTGGAGGCGCTGTGTATGCCAATGTCAGAACAGGAGTCAGCATGACAATGTCACAATATATTCGAATTTATACAAATTTCATAATGCCAGAGCTCACCGGAAGTTTTATAAAAACCTTGTTCTGACAATAAGGAATACACAAAAAAAGAATTATCCAATTTGGTGCAGTCGTTCGAAAGTTTTGCCCTTAGCAACACATTCAGCGATCCATTTTTATATTATAGATTTTTCGATTTGTAGGTACTCAGTGTAGGCTTGTTGTTAAATGAAGAACAGCGAGGTGATAAAATAAACCTTTAATGAGTTCCCACAATAATTATAATTCACAAACACGGTGAGCGTAACAGTTTTACAGTATTAATAGTACACACTGGGTCAAGGTTGATTGCGGATAGATGAGGCGACTGCTCGGTAAGTTGAACGAACACTGGGTACCTTCGCTGTTGTTGGGCGCCTTTATATGGCCAGACGAGTGGAGTACTTAGTAGTAAATCGTCACTCGACGAGTTGCTCGAAGGCGCTGGAACTGTGCATTTCAAGCGTACAATGGTTCGTACCTTTTCTGGAATGTGTGAGAGGTAGGTAGGTCCACGACTTTTGTTTCGATGCACTAGGTACCTACCGCTCAGTCGTGTTCCGTCCATGCTTGACGGCTGGCGAGCGCTCTAGTAATTTCGGTTGCGTATATTTGAACACAGGCGCCGCCTCTGGAAATATCGATACGTTTCGGGTGCAATCCAAAGCGTAGCGTAGCAACAATGCGTGGTTGCTACAGATTTAAATTTTTAAAAAGCATGTTCGAAATTAAATCTGTGACTATCAACTAAAAGAATGAGGTAATTGAGAGGGGTGGCAGGGGTTAAGAAATGGGATCGTATAAGAAACTCGACGATCCGATATGATCTAAACATTGAACCACTGCTACTCTTCATAGAAAAATCGCAACTGAGGTAGCTTAGGCATGTACTAAAAATGTCTGATGATCGAATTCCAAGGAAGATACTGAGTGCGATTCCAGAGGGTAGACGTCCAGTTGGGCGAGGCAACTCCAGAAACTGTGTGAGGAGAGGATGGGACTGCCATGGACGGAGGCCGAACAAACAGCGCAAGACGTATGGAGAAGCCTTGTCGATGCAATGGGTCCCCGAACCGAATAGGACAAGGGGAAGAAGATGATGATGATGATGACTATCAACTAGGTCATAGACAACATACAAAAGTCAATGTATAATATTATTTGTTTATTATGAGTTAACGCCGATTAATGGCTTTTACATACGAAATACAATAATTTGAAATTCACGGATAAGAAAAAATATTCATACGACATAAAATTTAAAAGTAAATATTGAAGTGACAGCATAAAGTAAAAATAGGAAGCTATTAAAAATACAAATATGAAGAAAAAAGAAAGCCTCGTGTGCCTGCATACAAGTTATGTATACAGGTACACGAGCTATTTGAAAGTATGTACTTAGAAACTAAAAAAATAACCTAATAAAAATAATTAAAAACATTTTGTTTTTACCACGATAACCTTTATTTAAAAAATCAACATGTTTCAAGAACGATGTTCTCTTCATCAGGACATTATATGTACTAAAACTAAATGATCAAATATAGAAAGACAGGGGTGGGTAGAAATGGAAGTAGTGGGGGAGGAGAGAGGTGGAAAGGGGAGGTGCTTAGAAGATCAACAAGGGGGAGGGGGGGGGGAGGTGGAAAGGGGGGTGCTTAGAAGAACAAAGACAAAAAATTACAATGGAAATATGTTTAAGATAGGGTTATTCACAAAATTAATTTGATTGTTGATAATAATTATAATCGTGGTAAAAACAAAGTGTTTTTAATTATTTCATTAATAAAATGGTGCCACAAAGTGAATTTGCAAAATTTGAAGAAGTTAAAATAAATTTAAAAATTCCAGAAACCTTAATAATTATCCAAATAGGTATAGGTCTCGCAAGTTAAGTTGACTTCATCACAGTACTCACACAGATGCAAAACTTTCATACAGCGTGTTTCGTTTTAGGCTTTCAAAAAAATATATAGTTAATGATTATTTCTCCATTGAGAATTGGTAGCCAATGCGTGTTGATGTCAGTTACATATAACTTATTTTGTTTTACAATATTGTTATTGAAATACTTACTGAAGGTTATCAAAATAAAGTTTATTTTGTGTGCGTAAATAGCTTTCATGTAATAATTGTTGAAATGAAGTGTGGTTTCTATAATCTGTGCTTAAAAATGTGGCTGCTTATGGATTATTTAATTTTTATAATTATGTGTTAGCAATTATAAGCAACAGTAATTATATTGTTATGTATGAGTCATCGTCACCAACTATCCATATGTATTCTGTCTAAAACATAACTCAATGGAAAAATTGGTTGTAGTGTTCAAAATATTGTAAATTTATTCGCTGATTATTTTAAGTCTGTTTATGAAAAGGATATACCTGATAAAGAAATTCCCAAATTCTCGACGAAACTTAGTCTGAACATATCTGAAATTCACATTGAAATTAATGATATTAAAAAGCATGTAAATTTGTTAGATGCTAGGAAAAGTGCTGGACCTGACAACATTCCTCCTATGTTAATTAAAGAATGTCTAAACAGCTTATCTGTTCCTCTTTGACTAATTTTTAACCAATCATTAATGACAGGCTGTTTCCCTAATATATGGAAACATAGTTTTCTAACACCTATTTTTAAAAAGGGAGACAAAACTGATGTTACAAATTACAGACCGATATGCATCCAATCATCGATACCTAAACTTTTTGAAAAATAGTACTTGATAAAATATCTACAAACATAAAAAAAATTATAACTCCCCACCAACATGGCTTTTGTTCAAATAAATCAACCTTAACTAATTTACTAATATACGAAAACTCTATATCTAAATCCTTAGCAAATAGATGCCAGGTAGACTCAGTATACACTGACTTCAGCAAGGCATTTGACAAGGTGTGTCATAAAATATTAGTCAATAAATTAGCAAAACTTGGAATTTACGGTAATTTACTAAATTGGTTTGCTAGTTATTTGTTCGAAAGAATTCTTAGTGTAAAAATAAATGGCGCAAATTCATACGAATTTATAGCGACAAGTGGAGTGCCTCAAGGCTCTCATTTAGGGCCCATTTTGTTTATAATATTCATAAATGATATTGTTGATGTATTTACTGATATAAACGTTCTACTGTTTGCAGATGACATGAAACTATATAAAGAAATTAACCATATTAATGATTGCATTACACTACAAAATAACTTGAGATATCTTTTTGAATGGTGCTCTGTCAACAAACTAGCATTGAACATAAATAAATGTCAGTTCATTCATTTTTCCAAAATAAATAATCCAATATTATTTCAGTATACATTAAATGGTGAAAATTTAAATTGTGTTAGTGAAATTATTGATCTAGGCATTATATTCGACAGTAAACTCACCTTTGTATATCATATTAATAATATTATCAATAAGGCTCTTAAGACTCTTGGTTTTGTGTTGAGAGCTGCAAAAGACTTCAATAATTTGGGCACATTTATCATGTTATATAAAACCCTTGTCAGATGCCAACTTGAGTATAACTCTACTTTATGGTCTCCCTTTTACAATATTCATTCAGAAAACATTGAAAAGATTCAACGTAAGTTTCTAAGGTTTATTAACTATAAATTGCATATTCCTATACAAAATATTGATTACAATTACCTCCTCGATAAAATATCACTATTGAAACTTTCGGAAAGAAGAATTAGCACAGATTTGATACTATTACATAAAATACTGCATTACAAAATTGACTGTCCTGAATTACTTCAATTTATCAATATCCATGTTCCCAAAAAATCATGCCGACATTTATTACCCTTTTACTTCAATAACACCAAGACACTAGCTTATCAAAATTCTCCTATTCCGAGACTTCACAGTCTCGGAAATAAATATTCTAATTTGGGCGATATATTCCATATTAAAACTAATCGGTATAAATATTGTATATTTTCTCACTTTTATTCTTTAAGACACAAATAGACCTATGTACCTACCAAATAACTTCTGTGCTACTACTGTATTGTTTGGAAGAATCTCTTAAATTCAATTATATGCATGAGGATTCTTAGTTTCTGTTTATATTTTTATCTATGTATTTTGTTTTGTGCTTTGTTGCAACGTTTTCTGTCATTATCTTCATATTTTCTTTATTGTTTAAATTTTTAAGTATTTACTTTGATACAAATAGTTTGTAAAAAATTTATAAGAAAAGCCCACTAGGGCGTGTAATAAATAAATAAATAAATAAATAACAGATTACTAACAGTTGAACACAATTATTAGTTTGTGATACTCCAGTTGCTTTAGACGTCATTTAAGTTATTCATGTTTAAAAATTGACCACCGTTTTTTTACATTGTGCGTAAAATGGAGCTCAATGACTTGAAAGGCCACGGTGGAACATTTTTCTGCTGGGGGATGTGGGCCTATAAAATACCGTGATACGCACTCTCGCAATAACATCAGCAGCATTTCCAGTAAGTCCTACTCTTAGCGTCCAAGAGTGGTCTTTATGATCCCGCGAGTCCCGGGCAATATGACCACTGATCCTAACATAGTGGTCGTAGCAGATAAGGAGAGGGCGACCGGCGAATGGCGAATTTCCGGCGCCATAAAACCAGATCAGCTCAGCTAAGGGAAGGTAACTCCTATAGAAAAATCCCTAGAGAAGGCAATGGGAAACCACTCCAGTATATTTTTCCAGCATATCAATATGGAGAGAAACCAACCAATGGCCCCTAGTCTCGGGCGGCCCTTAAATGGGCCAGGGGTGCAAAGAATATCACGGCTCAAAATAGTGAATTCAAAAATAAGAATTAGGAACATGGAATGTTAGAAGTTTATACAGCGGTAAATTGGATAATACGATACAGGAAATGGAAAGATTAAAAGTAGATATTCTTGGAATTAGTGAACTGAGATAGACTGGCAGCGGCATACACCAACATGAGAAGGGAAATCTATACTACTCAGGAAGTGACCCACAGGACAGAAACTGTCGAAACAGAGTTGCTATATTTGTCATGTAGAAGCGTGTAAAATTTGTTAAGAATTTTGTACCCATCTCGGACAGAATAATATTATTACAATTACACTGTCAACCCATCAATATTAATATTATTCAAGTGTATGCACCAACAGCGGAAGTGAGATATGATGGTGATGTGGAATCTTTTTATGACTTACTAGCTAGTACATTGCAAAGTTTGAAAGGAGAAGAAGTCAATTTTGTCATTGGAGACTTAAATTGATGAAGGTCGGTGCTCTCATATAGTTGGTGAATATGGCTTAGGCATAAGCAATTAAAGAGGTGATAGACTATATGAATTCTGCCAGGATAAAAATATGGTTGTATTAAATACCTGGTTTAAACTCCCGAAAAGAAGGCTTTATACATGGAGATCACCTCAGGATGGAACAATCTATGATATTGTCAGGAACCTAATTGACTATGTGTTAGTAGACGATAGATTCAGGAACTCTGTAAAGAGAGTCACCACGTGGTGCGAAAATTAGTTCTGACCATGTTTTGTTAACTGCCGATATTGTATTACGCTTAAAACAAATAAAAAAGCTCAAAAACAAAATTGAACTCCCCGGAGAAATGGTCAGAAATAGGGTATCTCAGACTTTGAACGATAATATTAGGCTACTCCCTTATAATTCATCGATAGAAATACAAACACAATGGGAAAACCTTAAGTCAGTTATAAGCGAAACCTGTGATACAAATTTGAAAGCTGATAAGCAAATTAGAAAAAAGAATTGGATGACTGACCACATTTTGAACTTAATGGATGAGAGACGTAAACACAAACATAATGAGACACAATATAAAAACTTACAAAGATTGATTAGACGTGACATTAAAAAATCCAAAGAAGAATGGATGAAGTCATAGTGCGAAGAACAAGAGTCATACAGTCGTAGTCACAACGCATTCAAACTTCACAAAACTTTGAAGGAAATTACAGGCACTTCTAGAAGAATTACTCCGTCATGTTTAGCTGACGATTCCAATAAATTAATATTGGTTGTAAAAGATATTTTACAAACCTGAGAAAATTATATTCATGATACATTCAATGATATTAGACGTGACATTAATATTTCTAACGATCAATTGCATGGACCATCGATTTTAAAATTAGAAATTCTTCATGCGATAAAGGCTTCAGACAATAGAAAAGCGTGTGGACCTGACGATATTCCAGTTGAGGTTTTGAAGCTCCTTAATGATGAAAATGTTGACTACCTGTTGAGGTGATTTAACTCTATATATGACACAGGGAATATACACAGGGAATATTCAGATCTGGTCACCAAACACGGCTAAAGCCATTTCAAGCAACGTTTCAATTCTGAATGGTGGTCTTATACCAGGGCGATACTGGGAGTATCTTCCACTCTGGAACGTTCCGCAAATATACTATATATTATTTTAAATGAATAAATTGTGAAATATCACAAATTAATCAAATAAAATTTATTTGCCACGCCGGAATTCGATCCCGCGACCTTCGGAGTGCGAGTCAAGAGCCTTAACGCTGGACTACGCCGGCTATCATTTGTCATTTGCCGGAGTTGTCATTAATAACATAAGATACGCAGATGATACTGTATTACTAGCTGACTGTATCTATGACCTCCAAGACCTATTAAATCTTGTTAATAATGCTGGTGAGCAACTGGGCCAAACAATCAACGTCAATAAAACTAAATGGATGACATTTGGACGACTAGATCGCTCTGAATCAGTGATAAGTTAACATAAGTTATTTATTAAATGGTTGCAATGTCGAAAAGGTGGAAAGATTTAGCTACCTCGGCAGTATTCTCACGGAGACTCTTGACCCAAATGTAAAGGTTAGGTGCAGAATTGAAGCAGCAAGAACTGCGTTCATTAAAATGAAATCCCTCTTCTGCAATAACAATATCAGCTTAAAACTAAGGCAGAGAATGCTGAAATGTTATACGTTGTCGGTCTTGCTGTATGGAAAGTACAAAAAATTTCCATGCCTTTAAGGCTGCATTTGAACACGGAATACTCCAGTTGGTAATAATTAGGTATTGCTCTGTTTGAAAACTTATTTAGGATTTTTTCTGGAATATCTGAAGTTTGTATATACCACTTGACACACGGCAAACAGTATATGGAATTGGTGGGATTCCACTAATATCCCCACTTCTTCCGGAAAAAATCTAAACAAAATGTTCAGTTTTACGATGGCTGGTCTTGGTAAACAATGCTCTCATACGAGTTCTCTCTCGTGGGGGCTGATGGGTTTTCCGTTGTTTTGTAACATTTTTTATTCAATCTTAAAGAAACACAAATGATTCCTACAAAAAGCAGCAATGCCGCAAACGAATATAATACAATCAACTGGACGTGCGATGTTCCTTCTACTGGTGAAAAGTCCAGGTCTGGGAACTTTGTAGCTTCCTCTCGATTAGTCAGGCATTGTTTGTTATTTATGATATTTTGTACAGTAGCTGTATAATCATCAAGAACTGTAAGAGCCAGATCATATGCACTTAAATTGGTTTTCGGAAAGTCTTCAATGCAATGCATATCCGTTAGAGGGATGAAAATTTTGATATCTGTATCTGTTCCCAAGAAAATGTTGCCTTTGACATCAAATCCCAGCCACCGAACACAGCAATCGGCGATTGGCACTGTAAGCGTATAGGACGCATCCTTCCCTCTGTAATGGATTCCGGTATCTTTGTAAACTGTGTATAGATTGTCAGTGTACTGGTCTTTGACGTAGGAAGTTCGAGGGATGTTAATCTGCAATAAAAGTTAATTTTAAAACTTTCCCTTAAAACTATATCCAAACTAAATCCACTGTGATCCAGTGACAGCTGGTCACCGTCGGCAACTCACCGAAACAAAGTAACAGTGACAAAGTAACCGTGACACGCAATGACATTATGTGTATTTTATGACGGGGGCGTCTACTAATATCTACAGGAATTCCAAAAACTGAAAAAATCTAACTAATATCTATGGGAACCAAAGTGTTGACGAATATCTACAGCTCAAACTGTTGACTAATATCTATAAGAACCAAAGTGTTGACGAATATCTACAGCACTGGCAGAGGTTGGATTTGCAATTATGTATAGCATTTTGGAATAACGTAATATTGCGTGAGCAGTTTAATAAACTTAATTTATGTAAGTATGTATGTAAAAATCCCTAATATCGGACTATTGGACACATTTAGCTGATTAGTCCAACCTATGATCTGTAGATATTAGTTCAACCTACGCTCTGTAGATATTAGTCAACACTCTGAAGTTCGTAGATATTAATTCAACATAGGAGCTGTAGATATTCGTCCGACATACAGGCTGTAGATATTAGTATCTGGAGTCTTTTATGACAACTTCGTCAAGTATTGCTGTCAGTGTCGTAGCGAGGGAGGGGGGGCGGTCCGCTGCGGGTGCCACCCGATAGGGGTGGCACCCGGGGCGGAAAAAAATTTTAAAAATTTACGAAGGATATTGTCAACAAAGTATTCATGAACACGGTTTGTCATTTTCTTTCATATGTTCCCCGTGGAGTGCCCCGAATTTTGTGTCTAGGTCTTTTTATAGGCGAACATAGCCTATATTGACACCACGCCCCCGGGGGTGACATCCGCCCCGGGTGCCATCCATACTAGCTACGCCACTGGTTGCCGTCAATCTTTCCAAATCAGGAAGGATTCTTAAAGTTTATAAATCCGTAACACTTATAACTAGGGGGCAAACATCCATATGCTAGCTGCTGACGGAAGTAGTGACATCTTGTGTCGAATTTTTAAATTTAAAACCGAATTATAACAGTAGCTTGAAATTCCACGTACACAGATGTTATTTGAGGCGCGGCCGTTAAGCGTGGCGTCCGACGTGCACTCGTGGCTGGGTTCTGAAATTCAACCACGCAGATGCTAGTCCATGAATACTGTTTGATGCATAATTACAGCATTTTGTGATTTAAACTAGTTGAAAAAGCAATTGTAAGCCATAGACAATAACAATAATTTGACAGATTATTGCGTTTGGAATGGATTCCGTATCCACACAAGATACAGAATAGCATGGCTGATGTAGGGTTTTATCGATCTACCTTGCCAGACCCGATTCATTTATCCGCGGGTAGGGAACGATGAACAGTGCGGAACACTATGTGAGAAGCGGCTTACATTATGTAAAAACGCCAAGGAATTAATTCTGGATATCGTAGAGTTTAGACTAAGTGAGTAATGGCACCTCACGAAGTACACCAGGCAGTGACGGTGGTCCACGGCAAGGAAGTAGCCGGTGAGCAATGCGGCCACGGGCAGCTGGGAGGTATACGGCCTGTTAAACGGTGAATCGTTCAGATACATTATGTCACCATCCTCGTCCACAATGCTGACGTTTCCCTGGCCGGTCACTATTATTTGTCTAAACACCACCTGCAAGAACAATGGGACATAATACATGAAAATATCCAACCAATGTTCTCAAGTCTCGTTCGTCTCATTTGTCTTGATAGTCTCGTTCGTCTCGGGACATATAACATGGAAATATCCAACCATTTGTCGTCTCGTTCGCCTCCCTATCATCTTCGTATCATCTTTGAGGATGCCGTGTGGAGGGATTTTGTTTAACGAAGGTAAAGAAGTGGGAAGATAAAATTATGAGGGGTAAATATGAATTCATTCCTTCTACGGCTGTTCTAGGATTAGCAGTGGATCCAGAGAATTCGGTTAAAGATACCTCTTTCCCTCGCAGTTGGTAGGCAGACTCATCCATCGCCAAGACCTGAATAAACCTCACCCCATTAACCCGGGCTAAACATTTTATTGGAAAAAACACTCATTTGGCACTACGAAAAATATAATAAAATTGTTTTTTTTTAAATATTTTTTCATCATACGAGAGAGAGAAAAAAAAACATTTCTGTGAATAGAAGAAGCTGTTCTGGGAAACTAATTATGGTATATTAATATATTGTTTATTAGATATTACCCACTAAGGAAAAAAAATTATTAATGCCGTTCATCCCTTTATCTTGCCCAAGGTAGCCCGAACATCGGGTAAACAGTTTGATAACCAATGCTAACGTTATTCGATGGCATACTGAGAAGTAAGCTGGAGTACGCGAGCGATGTTTGGGCACCGTACCACCAGAAGAACATTGATATGTTAGAGCAAATCCAGAAAAAAATCCTCAGGTATGTTTATATGCGGAAGCATGGAACCTATCCAAGGTGCATGCACCATGTTGACTTACTTGAAGAAACTGATTCTGTGAGTCTAGAAATTAGACGGAAAGCAAGTCTTGCTATTCTGTCTTTCAAAATTTGGAACAATTTCATCGATAGCCCATTTCTCTTGAGATGCTAAGATTTATAAATATGACTTATTTATAGTACTTACCGAACGGCAGAAAGGACTTCTTGGCAAAGCATAGCATGACGAGGGGAGTGGTGCTGTTAAATGAAATTGCAAACCATTTGGATGTAAGTGACTGTTCTTTATATGCCTTAAAAACATTATTGAAGAGTCACTTGCCTAAATGCTGATAAGGTAACTAAATTGTACCTACTGTAATTGGAATTATTCTGTTGTACGATAATAGTAAAAAATAAAATAAAATAAATCCATCAGGTGACATTACTACAGTTTGCAAGACAAAGAGGTTAATTTCTCCCTGTGACTTGCCAAAAACCAATATGTAATAAAAATATATAATAAATTAAAAAAGTTGCATATTATAATTTAAGAGAGTTTTATTTATCTGTTATGTTTGTACGTATAGTTATTATTTGACTTCCAAATTAAATTTACAAACATTGATCCTTTATAACAGTGTTTCCAAAAATTGTTCTGCCGTGGCCCGTAATTTTCACACTGCTCCTTCGTGACCCACTTAATACTTTTAAACCCAAGCTGGTTCCATTAGGTAAAATAATACACATGTATTAATAGTAAAAATGTTTCATTAATACGACATATTTTGGTATCGCCTATTTAGTCAATAAATGTTAGTGTGAAGTATGGAGTTGCTGCTTAATTGTTACTAAAGAATCCAAGTTCGCGGAAAATGACGAAAGTTTTATCCTAAGGTCTGGTTCCACTTCAAGTCGGTTTCTTTTTTAAAGGTAAGGGCGCGTTCAGACGTTTCGATTTTTGTTGATCCACTTTTATTTAACGTAAAAAGTTGAATAAGATTATGTTCACACGTTTCAATTTAAGTAGAACCGAATTTGACATTCAAGATGGCGTCAACTGAAATTGTCAGTGCGTGCGTCTCTCTAACTTCTGATGTTCAGCGAGACGAGCTCGAGATTATGAAAAAGCATAAAAACGTCGTATTTGGGCGAGAAAATGGATCATGGGAAGGAGTAAATTGGGCGCATCCAACACAATTTTGAAAGAGATGGCCCTAGAAGACTCCGAAGGATATGGATAACAGAAAAAATAATTTGATGAGCTGCTTTCCAAAATTGGCGATAAAATTTTTCAGAGATGTTTAAATTAATAATAATTACTACTAACTACAGTAACCGGAGAAGCAAGGAAATAATCCATATTTCGTTAAAATTAGCTTTACCATAACCTAAAAACGACAACGCCAAACGTCAAAGTTTGACATAGGTAGTTATTGTTATTAGATTTGTACAAAGTGTTTTTTTCTTTTAATTTATGCGTATTAATGGTGACGCATGCTCTGAATATTTACCGTTATTTTCTGTCATTATCATAATATATTGGGTAGGTAGTAGGTAGTGTAAATGAAACACATGTTATTTATTGCAGTACCACGGGCATTTCTATTTTTGTACACTTCTTGCTTTTGACCCCAAAGACTGGGATGCATAAATCTGAACATCAAATCATCCGACCATTTCAGATATTTTTTCGTTTTTTTTTTTTTACAGTGAATACCGCACAAGAATCTCAACTGCTCCCGTCTGGAGCCAGTGAGACTATGGCATCCCCAATTGGGGTATGTTGTGAGGCTGAAGGTAGTGGAGAGGGGAAGGAGGTGGGGGAGAGGAAGGTTGGGAAGTACCTGGCTATTCAGATCTGGTCACTAAACACGGCTAAAGCCATTTTCAAGCAACGTTTCAATTCTGAATGGTGGTCTTACACAATTCTGAATGGTGGTTGAAACGGATTCCATGACGGTATAAACTAGGAATGTCTAACGAATATTGACATAAATGTCTGACGTCTACTTGTGCCCGCGAGTAACTATGGTAACCAAGATGGCGCGGTCATACTCGAACGTCAAAAGTAGACGGGCTATCAACTTTAGTCGGTCAACAAAAAACTTGTTCAACTTTGTTGAAAGAAGGTTCACACCTGTCAATATGCTTTCAAGTGTCGAGTTGATCAACTAAAATTGAATCGTGTGAACCGGCTATAAACTAGTGTTGGAAACCCAACTTCTCATTTATAAATTATGACAAAAGGCATTTAAAACGTTATTGATTGATCAGCTAATTTTGTGTATTCTTGACGACAAAAAAATCTATCAATGGTCTTAGTCTTGTGTCAAATATATCCTTGAGTGATGTGTCAGTTGACAGTTCAATTAACGAGTCGACATCTGAATCTGGCAATTCGTGGCAAATTAGTTGTAAATGGGTTTCTTATCCAAGCTTTGTTGCTGTCTGTGGAGAAAAATATTCTTGAAGATTCCTCTCCAGTCCTAAAAAATGTTCTTTAATTTGAGTTAATATGTCTTGTGGCAATGCAATCTTATTGTACTCTTTTTGTATTTCACTTAAATTACTAAATACTTTGAAGTTCTCTGTTTCCGCGCGTTGTTCCCACACATTAAGCTTTTTTTCTTGCAGCTTCCAACTAGTCTTAAAACAAGGCGGGAATGTTGCGATCCGGTATTTTATTTTGATGGCCCGGTACCGGGTCGTGGCCAGGGTTGCCAGGTTTTTTTCCAATGAAAAATTTTGAAACAATGTCAGCAGTCAAATTGTTCGAATAATCACATTTACGCAAGTACGTAGTCACCTGATATGTAACACTTATCCTCAAAATGGCTGTTCGAAAACAGTTAGCGCGTGCACGAAGCGGCGACACCGCACAAACTAAGTAGGGATATTACGCAACATCGATTGCGTCGAATCTAACAGTTGAATCGTTTATTAGGGAGAAAAATTTATCAGAAAAAATACCGAACCGCCCATACTTCGGTATTTTTGTCATACCGAACACGGTGCTAAAATACCTAACGGTTCGGTAGAATACTGAACACCTGGCAACCCTGGTCGTGACCCGGCAAATGGAAAACCTTGCTCTATAATGATGACCAGACAACTCAACAAAGTGGCACATCATCACTTCCATGATGGATGAAAATAAAGCTAAGTTATATAGGTTACATAAGGTTAGGTTATGTCAAAGATATTGAAATACAAAAGAAATATGCTATGGTATCCGCCCGACTGTCACATTACATTTAAAAACAAAATATTCAATTTCATTTTGAAGCAGATGAGTCAAGTCAATCCATTTTTTATTTTAAGCTTTTCGTGTAGACATTTTGTTTTCTCGATTTTAAAACCACATTAATTAATTTAATAATAAATAAAAAAAATGTAGTCAGCAAAAATATACGCGGTAGTTAAAGAAAAAAAAGTTTTGCTCACCTTTTTGGGGTTGCAACCGTATACTTCCCAGGTACAAATACGATAAAATTATGTGTGAGAAATTTTGTTAAAATTTTTTTTTTAATTTTTTAAAAACACAGTACCTACGTGTTGGAAATTTTGTTACTTCTAAACAGTTTACATAAAATTTTAATAGTTTGTGATGAACCTGTTTTGTTAAATGAGAGGCGGACAAATTTTTTTTAAATATTGAATTCGATTACAATGCAGGCACCTGCTGGGTATTGAAAGCAAAATTAAAGGAATCTGTAATAAATGAAAATCATCTGTCGCGTGGGAGTTAACAAACTATGGATGGAAAAAAAACGTTTAACGAATCAGAATGGAGATGCGACGATATCCAATGTGTTCCGCGAAAATGGTAGACGAGGGCGTGACAGAGGCATTTTACCGATTTTGAGTTTCAAAATTATCCCACGGGTGGGCAGATGGGTATTTGAAGTAGATAAAATCACACCAACTAGATCGTAAATCTCGTTTCATAGAAGTTGATTTCACGCCTGGAGTCGGCGAGGTTTGGGAGGATTTCGATCGCAGAAAAGCTGAAAAAGACTCCAAATAGTATAAACTAAAGAGCGGATCCACATTTTTTTTCTGGGGGGGGCACAATGGGCGGACGGGCAAAAAATCAACAATTACTGTTAAGCGGGGTCCAAACGCTTGGCGAGCCTCGGCAAGCGTCCACAAGTCCCAACGTCTGGAGCGCGCGTTTGCGTAGGCTTGCAAGAGCTTGCGAGAGCTTGCCACCGATCCGGCGAGGTCGGATAATTTGGCCACAAGCGGCAAGCGCTCGGTCGCGCTCAGTGGAACTTCCGAGCTGGCGGTGAATGCACGCCGTTTTTGCTCCGTGCGGTCTATGATAATATTTAATATTACGAGACATATGAATATTCATGGCGTATGAGGCGAGCCTGACTTATTAAAATGTATAAGTACATAAATTTAATGCACTTACGTAGTTTATTGCGACTGGACTTACCTAAAATGTCAAAATAAATAAATAATATTTTATTGATGATTTATACAATATTATTACAATAAAAAATATATGATTTTTGTGAGAATAACTTTTTTATAATACAAGACAATATTATATAAAGACAAGTGATCCTCGAGTTCGGGTCCCAATTGCGATCACTACCTTTGGAAGCGAAAACTTCTTTGGCACCGTTGTGATTTGAAACTCGATGAAACGAAAAAGTGGCACTAAAAAGAGACAAAAATCTATAGGATTTAGCCTGCGAGATAATTTCTCCTCTTTGTGCGGTGCTTCGTAGCCTCCCCACTCTTTTCTACCTTAGTTTTCTGAAGGTTTCACTTCTACCGCGTGTAAACTAGACATTGTATTTTTCTGTGTCTTGTTCTTTTTCATATTTTTATTAGTATTATCTTCTTCAATGGTTCAATGGTATAAAAAATACATTTTCCCCTTGTTTTTTGTTTCACGTTAAAGTAAAGGTGACCGGCTAACTCAGAATGAAACCAACTCAGAAACGTCATGATAAAAAAATTGATTAAGTTAGGTTAAGGTTACCGGCAATTTTAAAATTATTTTTTCATAGCTTTTAATGATCTTTCCGAGGTGTTTTTCAGTTGGTTTCATTCTGAGTTGGCATGGAACCAAAATAAAAATAGATTAACGCAAACATAGTATAGCCTAAATAGACGTCCGCCGCGCTTGGATGCTCCGAACACACTGGCGCGCTCGCAAGTGTGTGGAAGCCAGCCATTCGTTTGCCAGAGCTTGCCTGAGCTTGCGGCAAGCCGTTTGTCGCAAGCATGTAGCGGTACCATTAGGATTTTTTTCTGGGCGAGCACAATGGGCGGACGGGCAAAAAAATCAACAATTACTGTTAGAAATAAATTTGAAGTATCATACTTCAAGTTTATTTCTACAAATTTAAGTATTTTTAATTTGGTAGGCGGGTATGGGTACCGCCGCCCTGGGAACCATTTATTGGATGACCAACACCTCTCGCCACAGGTCACCCCAAGTGGTTCGCTACGTTTGGTGACTTAGCAGGGGTGCCCGGGTTCTTGGGGAAATGTTTGTCCAAGTCTTGATGGCGGGTGCGTCGGCCCACCTTCTGCATGGCGGGCCGGATTGGGAGATGCTGGTTGAGGGAGACCCTTTACAACCGGTTACCGCTGTCCGGGCCGCTCGGTAGTACAGGGGCCCGACCCTCAGGCTCACAACTGAGGGTGGGCTGCCCCATCAACGAGTGTTAAAACCCCGCCGCTGCTGTTGTGCCGGTTCGTGACCGGAGGGGACCCAGCAGTAGCGTTTGGGGCGCATCGGGTGACCTCTCCAGCCGGACTCTCCCTACCCATCGCCTTGCACCGCAGTGGGTGGATTGGATTCATTCGTCATCACTCTTGGACACTCTGATCCCCAGCTTCCTACCCACCCCTCATACCTCTTCCTTCCCAGACCTCCCTCCCCCACACCCTATCATAAAAATATTAAAAAAATTCATGACAACACAAACAACAAAAATTAACTGCATTACAGCGGCGAGTAGTAGGAGACCCCGGCGCAGGCCAAAAATGTTGGTGAATTACACCAACATTCGCGGCCTGCATACCAATTTAAACTCCGTCCACCACCACCTTTTTACTCAATGGCCCAACCTACTATTTCTGTCTGAAACGCAGATAGCTGAGCCTGTAGACGCCTCCTATCTGGACTGCCCGGGCTTCACCCTCGCAAGCAAGTTCAAACCTAAAGTAGGTGTCTGTCTCTATAGTCGAGCTGACGTCAACTGTGTGCGACTGTTGAATCTGGAAAACTCCAGATTCGACGTAATGTGGGTACGCGTCAATCTTGCCAGTACGGTAAGATTCTACGCGTGTTTATACCGCTCACCGAACCTTAGCGAATCAGACACGTCCGAGCTCTTCAAACATTTAAGCGACACTATTGATCACCTCTTGCCCCGCTACCCTACGGCAGAGTTTGTGGTCCTGGGGGACTTCAATGTTCATAACGAACCTTGGTTGAAGTTCTCAGGATCAACAGACTCGGCTGGACGCCAAGCGGAATCCTTTGCCCTTTGCTACGGATTGGAGCAAATGGTTCAGGAGCCTACAAGGGTTCCTGATGTCCAGACTCACCGTTCCAATCTGTTAGACCTATTTTTAACTACTGTGCCACACGGTTACAGGATTGAAGTCACAGCGCCTTTAGGATCGTCCGACCACTGCCTGGTGACGACATCAATCCCTGTAAACTTCAGACCACCAAACGAGAGGCTGAAGAGAAAAGTGTGGCACTATAGGTCAGCAGATTGGTTCGGTCTGCGGGCACATTTTAATGCTTTTCCGTGGTCAGCTGTCTGTTTTCGGACTTCGGATCCCTCAAGATGTGCCCAGGAAATTGGTGAAGTCATCACATCCGCGATGGATGGCTTCATCCAATCTACTGTTAAGGAAACTGGTGTAGGCTCAAGGCCGTGGTTCAGTCGACAATGCGCTGAAGCAGTGCGACGAAAAAACGCGGCTTACCGAGCCTACAACACATCTAGAACATCCGAAGACAGAACAGCTTACAACAAAATGGCAAAGGAAACCAAGAGAATCATAAATAGGTCAAAATTCGAGCACGACCAGCAGATCAGCAGAAAGCTGACTGCATGCCCGCATGGCAGCAGGCAATTCTGGTCGCTTGCGGGCTCAATAGGTCGCAATTTCTGCAAATCCAGTCTGCCACCTCTTACCAGACCTGACGGCTCACTAGCAAACACCGCCACCGAAAAGGCTAACTTACTAGGTAAAATGTTTGCGGATAACTCAACCCTCGGTGACCAAGGTGCTGTCCCGACGTCGGTTCCTCACTGCGGTTTTCGTATGAAAAAGCTGAGAATCCGGCATCGGGAAGTACTCCATGTTTTACGAGGGCTTGATGTTAATAAAGCTAGTGGGCCTGACGGAATACCTGCCCTGGTACTGCAAAGGTGCGCTGCAGAAATAGCTCCAATTTTGACGAAGCTTTTTAAATTGTCCCTGAAGGCTGGCTCTGTGCCCTCTGGTTGGAAAAAAGCGGTTATCCATCCTATTCCAAAGAAGGGTGACCGCTCTAACCCGGCCAACTACCGCCCCATAGCGATCACATCAGTTCTGTCTAAGGTGATGGAACGTGTGATCAACGACAAACTGCTCACATACCTCGAGAAGAACAAAATTATTAACGACCGTCAATACGGATTCCGGCGGAACCGCTCGTGCGGTGATCTTCTCGCGTATGTGACGCATGTTTGGGGGCGATACCTGGAACGTTTCGGTGAGACCCAAACGGTTGCACTGGACATCTCCAAGGCCTTTGACCGGGTTTGGCACCGAGGACTTGTCAACAAACTGCATTCTTACGGACTTCCCGCATCCTTGTGTACGTGGATTGCCGACTTCTTGAGGGAGAGGTCGATTCAGACGGTAGTCGATGGTTTCACTTCTTCCTCACACTCGATAAATGCTGGCGTCCCGCAGGGATCGGTTCTGTCTCCGACTTTGTTTTTGTTGCACATCAACGACCTTTTGTCATGTGCACCAATTCATTGTTACGCGGATGACAGTACAGTTCATGATAGCTTTTTGTTTGACAAGCCCCCAAAGGGCTCACAAACTCCAACAGCTCGTAAGGCTTTGAAGCAAAGAATGGACGGTTACCTCGAGAGTGTTTTCTCTTGGGGTAAAAATAATCTCGTTGAATTTAATGTTTCAAAGACCCAATCTTGTCTGATTACGTCTAAAAGGGATCGAAATGAAAATCTAGTCTCTTTCAACGGAAGCAATCTTCCGAACAGGCCCTCCATTGATATGCTTGGTGTTACCCTAAGTGACCAGCTCAGGTATGGGGGCTCCATCGAAGCCAGAGTAAAGTTAGCCTCCCAAAAACTGGGCGTACTGTACAGGGCCCGCAGATACTTTAATAGTACACAACTGCTAACCCTGTACAAATCGCGGTTGAATTTGGCAGCCACCTCTGGTCTGGAGCTCCAAAATACCTGAAAAATACCCTCGACTCTGCGCAGAAACGGGCGGTCCGTTTGATAGATTCTCCCATCTTAACAGACGGATTGCAATCTTTAGAGCACAGGCGTCGGGTGGGAATGCTATCCTTGTTCTACCGGTATTAAAATGGAAGATGCTCCGAGGAACTAGCATCATTGATCCCTTCGGCACCGGTGCATAGTCGGGAAACACGCCAAACGCGTGCCCAACATTTGTACACAGTTGACATTTGTCACATGAGAACGGGTCGTTTCTTCGACTCGTTCTTGTGTTCAACAGCTCGGCTGTGGAATGATTTGCCGGCCTCTGTGTTTCCTCCTTCCTACAACATGGGTCTCTTCAAGACCAATGTTCATTCCTTCCTCTCCTCAAAAAGACCCTCCACACAGCATCCCAGATGACATAGACCCTGAGAGAAATTATTTTCCTCAGGGCCTCTTGTGTGGAGTTAATGTAAAAAAAAAAAAAAGTATGTATGGGAAGGTTTATGAAAGTGTCAAAACTATAGAAAAATTAAATGTTTAACAAAGACAGTTTTGTGTACTGTGATGGAATCTCCACAGTACACAAAAATACCGTCTGGGGGGCACGTGCAAAAATACCGATGAGGGGAGGGGGTCACGTGCCCCCGTGCCCCCCCCCTAAATCCGCCCTTGATGGGTACACAGCCGTCATGTAACGAGGATAAACACCGATGGGCATTATTGTTTTTCAAATTGATTACTTACGGGTTTTGCACATAGGCCAAGGGGGGGGGGGGGGAGGAAGTCAATAATTTCAAGATAGTCGGGCGGGAATTTTGTTTTCCCATAGGTCAAGGAGATGTGGTTGCGGTTAAGATGCAAATGTCGTTTTTTCCCGACTGGATATTTGCGAATCTAGCAACCACGTTATTGGTAAGTTAAAATTTTATAATTGAATTTCCAGGCCATCCAAAACGCGATGCAGAGATGACAAAACGGGAGCTGCTGAATAACTTAAAATTAATAATTTCAGAATAGGTAGTAGGTATTTTTTTGCACAGCTGTTATCACCCGAGCTGGCAAGACAGAAAAAAATGGTCCCAACACAGACACGTAGAGAGTAGCAGTGGAGACGAGATCTTCGGTGTACTAAACACTCAACCAAATGGAGAGCGTTTTCGAGTATAGGATATACCAAATTGAAGGCGATAATCTGCAACCTAAACAGCTGGACACCTTTTAGCCGAGAGAGAGTGTGTAACAGATTCATGATTTTAAATGTGAAACGAAAATAAAACTAACATGTACTCCTCCGAATTCCTATTTATTGAATTTCTAATTTTAAAACTTCATTGTTGGGGGATGTGATGGCAACACCGAGGCTACACATTTACACATATCAAAAATTTTGGTCTAGTAGTATGGGATCTTCCCGCATTGTCGTGTTAAGGAGGGAACGCTCACCATAGATTGGGCGGGTCACGCGAGATGTTGGAAGCGATTCCCTTCCGGGGGACCATGTCGAGCGAATGGGCACGACTAATCATATGAAATGAGATGCCGAACGGTATGGCAGGGCACGTTTCGCTGACGGAGGTGTTTTGGCCTAAAAAATTTCGGGTTGCCTGCAAAGTAGTGTGGAGGGCGCATCAGCAGGACATCTTGTGAGAAGAAACCCTATAGCACCATCACATTTAAAAATTCAGTCAACCTGGAAGCAAACATAGCGCTCACGAGGTGAGAATTACGTCTGCTCCAGGAGGTGGAGGGCTAAAATCGGTCACGTAGGAGGAAGGATCCATTTAAAACAGCTGCATACAACTTGTTTGCGAATAGAGTCTTGATGAAGGACGAAATGGAATACCCCTTCTAGAGTCAGAAGAGTAGGTAGTTCCTGGAGGTGTTTTGAGTAGGTACTGGGGTTGACTGGGAAAGGCTTGAAGGCATACCGTTCTTCCCCTGGCATGAGTAGGTCCGGGTATGTCAAGGTGATCGTCAAGAGATCTGCCAGATACCGGGGTATAGCTCAGACATGCATTGGTTGGATGGTCGTGTCCTGAGAGCTGACCACCTAGTCAATTTGGTCAAGAGGAGGAGCCATTACTAGCTTGCAAGAATTTTTCTTCCCCTTCAACCTCCATTATATCCTCTTCCCATCCTTACACTTTCTAGCTCTGCTACAAATTTGTGTTTACTAACTATAAAAATATTATCACAGTAATGTATAGGATTCAGCCATGGAAGGCGGTGCAGAGACCTATCAATCCACACAAATGAAACACTCTAGGTATGTACATTTAAAATTTCATTCGCTTGTATAGAAAGAAAGATCAATTTGTATAACCTCATTAGAGAGGAGACGACATGAGGTCGTATGTGAAAATGGAACCCGAGTATATGATTGGGACCATAGTCTGGGACATATTTAGGATAGATTTAGATAGGGCGTATCTTCATACGTTTAAAAGATGCGGAGAAATTCTTCTGCACCTTACCTAAAAGAACCGATAACGTTACCACGAAAGAGAAAAATATAAACACTAAATGCCTGTTCTAGATGTTCTGGAAGCTCTGAAATAACAAATCACACAACGTAGAGTAAAGGATTTACTGTAAAGATTTCCCGGAAGGAGAAAACCTTGTTTACTCTGTTCAAAGTCACAGGGGTTGGGAAAACGTGTTATGATTCAAAACAACAGTGGTGAATCATTCAGTCTCAGAGGAGGATCTACCAATCGGATATCTAAACGCTGGAGAGGAGGGGTATAAAAACCTCCCACTATAGGTAGGGTCATCACAAGTTAAAACACACCTTCAAAACTAACAGTTAAAAAAATAACATCCATCGGAAACACAAATATCACCCCTCAAAAGATATTTACGGCTACCGTCTAAACGAGTCACTAGAATCCACCGAAGAAAATTGCGCATGAAACCGATATTATCAGCAATTGAAAAATGAAATAAACCAATTTTTTTTTCTAGATAGGGGAAAAAAAATCTGAAAATCAGTGTATTTTCAAATAGGTCAGAGATGATATATTGAAAAAATAATTATTATAAAAAGGCACTCACCGATTCATTGGCCTTGATGGATATCAGGTCCATTGACTTTTCGTGGAGGTTGTATTTATATATGCCGTAGTTGGTGGTTACGTAGAGAGTGCCGTTTACGTGAAATGCAGACTCCATGATGATATCGCTGATGACATCTGAAATAACAAAAATAATTGTTCGTCACGCATTTTATAAAATTTTATAAGTCACGAGAAAAAAATTTAAAGTAAGAAAGATAGAGATTTAACAAATGTTCTGAGGGCACAAAATCTTTTAAAAAAACTCGCAAATCTGTATGATATGAGTTTTCACTGTTTTCCTAGCTAGATAAGCGTCATGTTCAAAGATAGAAGAGGACGAAAAAAGAAACCTCTTTTTGATTCGCGTGACCAGGAGAGTACCATTTTCCTGCTCGATGGATACCGGTGACCAGAAGAAAAGTTCAGCTCTACTTTCTAAAAACTATGCCTACTTAGGCATAGTTTTTAGAAAGTCGGATCATATTCATTTGGTGCCGTAACCAGGAGGTTATCCAATTTAGTGACAAACTCTGTTTGACAGCCAGACAGGTAGAATCATTGCAAGTTCAAATGTCGAATATTAAACACCAGTAGAAAATTAATTTACAGTATTATTTGGCTTGATATCGATGCTCATTACCTTAGTTGCAGAATTATTATTAGTTATATATTATTACATAAAATACTATTTATTAAAGCTTACCTTCGATAGTTTTATTCGCAATGATTTCGTGGTCATTTGCCCATATGTAAACGTCTGTCAAGTCCTTTTTTATGTATCTTCCCGGCTGAACTTCAGTCGTTGTCATGTTTTGAATTTTTGCCATTTTTTTCTGCGAATATGGACGTGTAGCAATAGACACAGCATCTTCACAAGATTCTTTGCCGAGTCCTAGTTTCACCAGGCAGAATAGCAAGCCAATTTTTATCGAACCTCTCATTATATTTGCATGAACAAGAAACACTGTCTTATAATACTGACCCTTCACAAGAAGAAAACTGGAATATGAAAGCACTATTTGGAATCCACTTTACTGCAAAAATGAAAACATCGTAGAGTCTATTTTTTTTAATTCTACTACTGTATTCCTTCAAATGTAGTCAGCATCCGTTTTAGATCATACGACGTCCATCTTGAATACTTCAACACTTAAAACTAGAAGGTAATTGATTGATTTAATAATATCTTCTAATATATAAAATTCTCGTGTCACGGTGTTTGTTGCCATACTCCTCCGAAACGGCTGGACCAATTTTGATGAAATTTTTTATGCTTATATGTTAGGTCTGAGAATCGACCAACATCTATTTTTCATCCCCCTAAAAGTAAAGGGTGTTCCACTCCGAAGAAAAATTATTTTCCCATACATTTTGTATGGAACGAATTCTCCTATTTTGATAGAACTGCAGCAATATTGTAAGGGGTATAATATTGAACTGTGAACCGGGGGAGGGGGAGGGGGAGTGGGAGGGGGAGGGGGAGGGGGAGGGGGAGGGGGAGGGGAGGGGGAGGGGGAGGGGGAGGGAGGAAGGGGTGGGGGAGGGGGGGAGGGGGAGGGGGAGGGGCAAGGGGAAAGGGAGAAACAATTTAGATCAAGGTATGGTATACGCAGGGAGAAACAATTTAGATCAATTCAGAATCCGGGAGGAGGGTTTGCGGGATGGGGGAAAGGGGTAATGGAGTGGGGAGTTGGAAGGTGGAGGCGGAATAAGAACTCGTGAGGGGAAGGAGCCGCGGGAGAGGAAGGGGAGGCGGAAGCGGTTCGGGACGAAAGGGAAAGGACACGCAATCAGGACAGAGAAGAAACGACTTCTTTATTAAATGGTATAGCAACGCATGCCGGGAACCAGCCAGTTTATAATATTAGTAAGATGCGAAATTGCATGTGTTTGTTTGGAACGCTTTCACGCCTAAACCATTAAACCGACTTTTTAAATTCTTTCACCAATAGAAAGCTACATTATCAGCGAGTAACATAGGGTATATATAAATGGTAAGCTCTAGCGTTATGAAATTTGCATAAATGAAAATTGGTGTATTTCAAATATTTTAGCGGCAGGAAGGAAAGGCAGGGGGAAGTAAGGGAAGGTGGAAGGGAACGGGGACGGACGGAAAAGGACATGCAGGGAGAATCAATTTATTTCTTTGAATGGCATTGCAACGCATGCCGGGAACCAGCTAGTATATATATATATTAAGATAGAGTTTGTATAGTGTCGATAATTTATTCAGTTTCAGAAAAACGTCCTTTTATTATAATATTTTTATCTTCTATTTTCTTCTTCTATATATATAAAAATCTAAAAATGTTTGTATGCCCGCGATGGTTCCTATATATATAATAGTAAGTTCTGGCATTATGAAATTTGTATAAAACTGAATGTATGAAATAAGAGAGGGGGGAGAGGATCTCGGGAGAGGAGTTTGCGGGACGGGGGAAGCGGGAGAAGGGAGTGGGGAGATAGAAAGCAGAGTGGAAACGCGAGAGGGGAAGAGGCCGCAGAGAGGAGGCGGAAGGGAACGGGACGAATGGGAAAGGACATGCAGAGAGAAACAATTTATTTATTGAGTGGCGTAGCAACGCATGCCGGGAACTCGCTAGTTAGATTTTTTTTTTTTTTTACATGAGCTCCACACAGGAGGCCCTGAGGAAAATAATCTCCCTGAGGGCCTATGTCATCTTTGGGGATGCTGTGTGGAGGGTTTTTTTAGGGAAAGGAAGGAGAGGAAAGTTATGGGAAGGAAAAGGGTTTAAGGGGTGGGTAGGAATCTGAGGTTCAGTGTGTCCTGGTCATCAGACGTAGACAAACATCATCCCATTAACCCGGGCACCCCTGCTAAATCACCAAACGTAGCGAACCACTTGGGGTGACCTATGGCAGAGGTGTTGGTTATCCAATAAAGGTTCCCGGGGCGGCGGTACCCATTCCCGCCTTCCAAATTGCAGATTATAAAAATACAAGACAAATTATATTCATACTAGCTGACCCGGCGAACTTCGTACACCCTCAGAATCAATAACTGTTGTGTTAATTTATTAGCTGAATTAAATTCAATTTTTTTTATTAAGTTCAAAATTACACAATGAAGCAATTATCGATCCGCAACTGTCCGTGTTTTGTATCAGAGATGATCATGTGTACGAATTTATATTTTTGTGATTTTCTTACTTTTCCACTTACTTAGGAGCCATCCATAAATTACGTCACACGAATTTCATGATTTTTTTACCCCTCCCCCCGTCCCCCGTCTCCCCCCCTGTCACACATCGTCACATTTATGAGACCCATCCCCCCTGGTGTGACATCTAAAAATAATCAAAACATTAGTTCATTTTTTCTTACATGTGACGTCACAGAGCTGATGACCACCCCATATTTTTTTTTTTTTTAAGTATGTTTATTCAGTTTTTTTAATTTTACAATATTTATCTTAAAAATCTTACAAAACTGATCAATCAGTTTGATTGTAAGAAATCTCTCATTTTTCCTATTTAATTAATACTATTGTACTTTTATGTTTTACATTGTAATAACTGTGTAAAATTTACAATACTAATTATTATAAACTACTAATTACGAATACAGTGGGTGATAGTAATTTCCAGGTATTTGATCAATATTCATTAATATTGGGTATTTGTATACAATATTATTTCCAGGTATTTGATCAATATTCATCAATATTGGGTATTTGTATACAATATTATTTGCTTTCATGTTCTACGGAGATAGAATGATTTAACATTTTTTTTGATATTTGAATAAGATGTCTCATTTTTAATATTTTCAGGTAATGCGTTAAATATTTTCGGAATTCTATGCCTCTTTGTTCTATCACCGTATACATTTTGAGATTTATTAATAATAAGCATTTGTGCTTCTCTATGCCTAGTAGGGTAGTTGTGGTTTACAGGTTTTTTGAATTCTGTATTCCAGAATTCATCTAGCGTTAATTGATAATCTACCTTACTGTGTATAGAGAGGACATTACACAAGGAGAAATTTTTTTTATAATCGCCTTCACATAATTGAACTTTTTTTTTGCCTGATATCAATTTTAGGAAACGGATTTGTAATTGTTCTATTTTATTTAAGTACGTTTTGTACGTTAATCCGTAACTATTTATTCTGTATCCTATAATTGATTCTGCTAATGCGTTGAATATACACTATAATATATTTTTATCAACAAAGTTTTTTAGGTGATAAAATTTCCCTAATATGGATCTTAATCTATTACATACATTTTCAATATGATTTGACCAGTTAAAATTGACATCTATTGTGAGACCAAGGTATGTATATTGGTACACTTTTTCAATATTTGGGCAATTACACTGCAGGGATTGGTTTTTTGTGTGTAAACAATCATATGAATGACTTTTTATATGCAATTCCTTATCCTGACAATTTGTATATGGTGAGTGAATAAGCATATATTTGGTTTTTTTTGCGTTTATTATAATGCCATTATCGTGTGACCATTTAATTATGTTGTTTAGGTCTTCTTGTAAAATTTCCTCAATTTTTTGTGGATTTTTGTCAGCGCATATAATGCAAGTATCGTCTGCAAACATGTAGCATTTACAACGTTTTATTACATTTGGTAAACTGTTTACTTGCATTATATAACACGTAGGTCCCGATATCGAGCCCGTAGCTACTCCAGTGCTTGCCAACATTTCATCACTTAAAATTCCGTCAATTTTAAGTTTAATTTTTCTATTAAACAGATAATTTTTAAACAATTTTTTTAAAGGACCTCTAATACCACATTCCTCCATTGCCCTTAATAGTGTTTCATGGTCCAAAGTGTCAAAGGCCTTTTTAAAATCTATAAAAATTATACCAATATAATATTTTTCATTTAATTGACAATTTATATAATCAGTGAATTTAGAAAGTAATTGTGTAGTACTTTTTTCTTTTTGAAATCCGTACTGTATGGGATTAATGATTCTATTTTTTTCTATAAAATTCTGTATTTGGTTAAAGATAGCTCTTTCAATAATTTTATCAATACACGAGAGAATCGCTATTGGTCGATAGTTTGTGAAATCTTTGTGGTTTCCTGATTTATATATAGGTCTGATGATGGATGTTTTAAGTTCGTCAGGCATGATACTTTTACTTACACAAAGGTTAATTAATTTAGTCAGTACTGGGATTATATTATCAGCAATTAACTTTAGGTCTTTAATTCTTATTTGGTCATTGCCTTCTGATTTTTTAACATCCATATCATTAATTATTTTTTTAACATCTTTTTGTGATACAGGTCTAAATCTCATTGACATAATAGCAGGAGTTGTATACGTGTTACGATCTAGGAATTTTTTAGTACAATTATGTCTTATGTCTTTTATTTCATTTACGAATGTTGTAGCAAATTTATCGCATAAAAATTTTATGTCTCCTTGACTTCCCATATGTTGAAGGATTATTTTATCTAGATTTTGTTTAGGTTTTCCTATTAGATTATTTATTTCGTCCCAGAGTTTCCTCGGGTTGCCATTTAAGCTATTTATTAAGTTTTTATGGAATGTGTTTTTGGTAATATTAAAATGTTTGTTTGTTTTGTTTCTATATCGCGTATATTCTAAACGAAATACCGGGTTATTTGGGCTATTCTTGCATTTTAGGTAAAGATAATCTCTTTTTTTAATCATGTTCTTAATTTCTTCTGTAACCCATGGATTGCTGTGCCTAAGATTACTTACAAATAATTTTTCTTTCTTCGAGGACGAATAGATAATATCGAAAATATTTTTTAAATTATAGTACAGTTCTGATGGACATTCAGTTTGTAATAATTTTCCCCAATTTACTAGTTTTAATTTAGAATATACTAATTTATTATCAATAATTTCACTTTTTTTTATTTAAATCCTTTGTAAGTACCTCTTTCCCTATGGCAACTCCTGTTATATAATGGTCAGATATTTTGTTAGTCACAATACATAAAAATACAGTGTTATTACGGTTACGAATTGCAATATGGTCAATACATGAATAAACATTTTTTCCGTTTAAAATTTCATCCCGGGTCACATCTAATATTACATTTTGTAAACCATTTTCACTAAGTAGATTTTGATATTCTGTAATTACACTATTTTTTGTATCCAACAAAATCAAGTTAATATCACCACAATACAAGTAGTTTGAATCAGTTGAAGTCAATTGTAATATTTGTTTTAGTTCCTTCAAATATATATTCTTGTTATATCCCTAGTCACACTTCCTACTCCCCCCCCCCCTTAATGTGTGACGTAATTTATGGATGGCCCCTTTACGGGAATTGCGTTTCATTTTCTTTATACGTGTGAAGGAAATTTTATTATAATTTAATATTGTATTTTTCCTTTGGAAGGGTGAAGACACACGTTAACCGTTTGTCTCATTTTCGACCGTTGACATTTAGTGTGTAAGAAAGAGACGCAGCATTATATGTTAAAGAACAAAAGCGAAACAATCAGCACATTGACATTTGACGTTTTTGAATTTTTGGAATTCACGCACACTTCAACTAAAGGTGAGCGTCCAATAGTCCATCTGTCCGCGCCGGCCGCACGAGGAAAGTAATTTTCTTCATAACTTTCTTTTTCGTGAATTTTTGCGATTTTTTAATAGTTATTCTGTTATCCGGGGTGGAGACAAATCCAACAAATCAAAGATCATCAAAATCGGTTCAGCCGTTCTCGAGTTATAAATAGTGTAACTAACCCGACTTTGTTTTATACGATTAGATTGATCCAACAAAAAATGTAGCACCGCTTATTAAAGGTAACCATTCAAGTAATATGTGTTTACGAATTATTAGATAAATAGTATAAAATGAAGTCGCTCAAAATGTATGTGCGCGTTAATCTTTTAAACTACGCAACGGATTTTCATACGGTTTTCACAATAGATAGAGTGATTGAAGAGGAATGTTTATATGTATAACACATGAAAATTATATCAGAGAAAAGCCGAGAAATTAAAAGAAAACATATTTTTGTGCGATTTAAAACGGCTGGCGGGCCGTACTATAGTCACTTTTGAAATTCGTTCTACGGAAGAAATTGGAAAATAGATGTCCTAGAGTAAGTAGGTATTTGATTTTCCCTTTTCAAATATCCAGTGTTGCATTGCAAGCATTGTATAATTAGTGGCGAGTTAATTAGTTTATATGTATAACTAGCTGGTCCCGGCATGCGTTGCTTTGCCATTTAATAAAGAAATTGTTTCTCCCTGAGTGTCCTTTTCCATTCGTCCCGTTCCCCTTCCGCCTCCCCTTCTTCTCCTGCGTCCTCTTCCCCTCTCGCGTTCCCACTCCGTCACATCCACCTTCCCTCTCCTCACTCCACTCCCCCCCCCCTTCCCCCGTCCCACAAACCCGTCTCCCGAGTTCTCCTCCCCCCTCCCAGGTTCCCCTCCCCCTTCTCGCCTTCGCCTTCCACCTTCCCCGCCTTCCCTCTTCCCTTTACCGCTCCATCGTCCCGCCAAACCTCCTCCCGCGTTCCATATATTCAATCTCAGTACATTCAGTTTTTAAACAGCCCGCGTGCCACCTTTTACAATTTTTATTCAAATTTCCATTTTTCATGCATATTAAATTGAGTACCTAACATAGGTACCTATTTAAAATATCTAAAATTATTGATTCCTTTCAAACTATTAGGGGAGTACCTACTATAAATTTATCTACTTAAAGCTTTTGAAAAATAGAATCCTGATTTAAATATCATTGTTTTGCAAAATGTCATTCTCAAACATGCGTACTGTCAAAAGTGCGATAGTCGTTTAGGTTAGTAATAGATTTTCTGAAATTATCCAATTTTCTGCGCAATTTTGTTAATTTTTCTCTCCGTAAGAACCATCCTCGTACTTCAAGGAATATTCTAAAAAAAGAATTAGCGAAATCGGTTCAGCTGCTCTCGAGATTTGCGCTTACCAACAAATTCAGCGATTCATTTTTATATTATAGAAGATACATGCTTATTATAGTAGAGAAAAGCCGATTAATTCAAATATTCAATTCAGGCAGCGGGCAGCGGGCAGCTGGCAAGCAGGTGGTGTAGATTTTATAAAGATTGGGTAATGGCGTTGTGTTTCGTTAGCCACAGCAATATGTGTCCGGGTCTGCTAGTTAGATATAAAATAAAACAGAAATCCGTCAACAGTTCGATCAACTTTTGACACGGCCTTCATGGTTCCTACGACCTACGTTATGTTATAATGAAAATATGCAGATAAGAGACCGTCATTAAAAATTAGGGCAGCGATATTCTGTCACATACAACAATCAGTTATCAGCATACAACAGGCAAATTCATTCAGATTATAATTTTCCCTTATAATTGATTGCTTTATTTCACGTGTCGTCATTTTTAAACTGTTTTTCCGCATTTTTTATAAATATACTTCATGTTGATTTATTTATAACTAGTGATTCCTTACATTTGGAATCAAGCATGTAACTAACCACCACGCCGTTTCCCCGCAGGGGTAGGCAGAGGTCTTGGCACTCACTCTTTGCCTCACTCACATTCATATATCGTCTCATATATACTCTTCTAGTATTCTGACTTTTGACATGGCCCAACTCAAGTATCTGATTCGCTTGATCGTGCCATGTCTTCCTCAGCTCCCCGACTTCTTCTTCCATGCTTATTTGCGTCATATATTCTTCTCACACTGTTTTATTTTTTCATTCGCTCTACATGCCCAAACCATCTGAGGATCCCTTTCTTAATCATACTCAATATGCTTCATTCTTCTATCCACATTTCCCACACGATTATACATGGTTTTACCACATATCCGCCTCAGGGATCTTATTCAGTTTACTTTCATGAATCTATCCTGGAACGTTTACGCAGGTAGCCGAACTTAATCGGTAAGAACCATTGGTTTTTGTTTTCAACATTAATTTGGATCGGTTTTTGTAGATCAGTCAGGATCGGGGTGAAGAGTTGACGGGTTACTCGGCTGAGTGACCAGGTGCGCCACATGGGAGAATTTTTGTGTATTTTTTTGAAAAAAAAAATCATTAAAAGCGACGGGAAACCAAAATTTCATTAACATTTTTATGACGTGTGATATTTGGATGTGGCGTTTTGATTTTAACCTTTTCGAACAAGATTCGTGGTCATCGACCAACAAAGTCTAGACAGGGCGTGTGTACAAAAATGACACCGAAACCAAAATTATTGGTTCCGAAAATAGGATTACGAAAACATTCATTTAAAAGGTGACCCGACAATTCGTCCTGCGACAATTCATCCGGCGATAGTTCATCCTGCCGACAGTTCATCCTGCCGACAGTTCATCCCGCCGACAATTCATCCGGCGACAATTCATCCTGCCTGATCATTTAGAAGATTTTTATTAAGTAAGTATGCAAAGAGGATATACGGCCGTACAACCAAAATCGATATACTTATATCTGAAGGCATCTTGAGTGGAAATCCGCTGTAAAAATATTTTTACTAACAATTATTTCGACTCTCCGAAGAAGCATGCGTGAATAACAAAATACGACATACTTATACTTATAGATTAGGTAAGGATATGTTAGGTTAGGTTAGGTTACGTTAGGTTAGGTTAGGTTGAATTGTCAGGATGAATTGTCGCCGGATGAATTGTCGGCGGGATGAACTGTCGGCAGGATGAACTGTCGGCAGGATGAACTGTCGGCCGGATGAACTGTCGCAGGATGAACTGTCGCCGGATGAACTGTCGCAGGATGAACTATCGCCGGATGAATTGTCGCAGGATGAACTGTCATGGAACCCATTTAAAAGAAAGTGCACTATTTACAAGTCTAAAGATCTAAAGAGGAGTCTACCAGGTAAACTGCTCGAACTGCCCTGCATATTACGTAGGACAAACGGGAAGAGCAGTATCAACCCGTATAAAAGAACATTTCGCTAGTTGGGTTAATCAAAAAGGGGATCTATCAAATGTCGCCTTGCATTTACTAGAAAACCAACATACTTTTGATAAAGATAGAGATGTCAAAATCCTTCATGTTTGCAACAAAGGACAAAAATTAGATAGGTTAGAATCACTAGAAATTAATCGCCTAACGAAGAAAATAGATCGAAAATACGTCATGAATAAACAGTTGGAACATAATGCTCAATCACCATTAATAAACCCATTATAATTTACTTAGAATAATTTTACTTCGGAGAGCAGTGGGGTAATTTAAGTATGTAATTTAAAAATGTAATAACCCAAATACACGGAGAATCCTAATAATAATAAATACCATAGTGCATCAATATTTGTCAATTAAGCCCTAAGCAACAAGGAGGGAATAACCCAACATTACTAAAATAAAATATCAGTAATCACAAACCTTTTAAATTATATAAATTCATGTATGTTCATTTGAAGTAAAATTATCTATTTAATATGTAACATCATTCATAATTTTAATAATAAACTTTATAATTACCTGTATGTACCTAAAATTAACAAAATAACTTATAATACCTTAAAATTAACAAAATAGAAATATTCATTATATAGAGACAATGTTGTGTACCCCTGCCTAAGAGTGTATAAATACCGTAGCATAAGAATTTCAACTACCAGTCTGAAAATGTCCGTAATAGGATGAAACCGGTCCTGGTGAAATAAAAATTAGTGGAAGAAAGTACAAAAGTGTTTAATTTCAAATTATAATCTAAAGAGGCTTTTTTTATCTTTTGTTGGTCTGTACGGACCAATTTTGTCTCCCAAGATTTAATGCGTTCGAAGCGAGGCGAAGGAATAAGATAAAATATGGAAAGATATAGAAATTTGTTATAAAATTACTTATAGGTGGGTCGATTTAGTCGACCGATTTTGTAAGACACGCCGTATCTAGGGATGATATTTCGATATTCGTAATACATCGATAAGCGCTGAAGAAATAAATCGAAGTAATTGTGTCTAAGTCGTGTATGTGCCCGAAGTGAACCCCCAGGTCCCCCTCCCCCCTCCTAAGTTCCCCTCCCCCATCTCTCCCTCCCTCCTGATTTCCATAGCAATAGCCGCTTCCTCGCGTGCCACCAATAGCAATTTTATTATACAAATTTCATAATGCCAGAGCTCACCTGAAGTTTTATAAAAACCTTGTCCCGATAATAACGAACACACAAAAAAAAGAATTATTCAATTTGGTGCAGTCATTCGAAAGTTATGCGCTTAGCAACACATTCAGCAATTCATATTTATATTATAGACTAGCTTTTTCCCGCGGCTTCGCTCGCTTGGTGTAAGGGGGTTCCCACTCCGCCTCCTCAACCTCCCCCCCTCTCCCTCTTCCCACCCCCATCCCCCCCTCCCCCATCTCTCCCTCCCTCCCGCTTTCCTATATTCAATCCCAGTACATTCAGTTTTTAAACAGCCCGCGTGCCACCTTTTACAATTTTTATTCAATATTAAATTTGGTACCTAACATAGGTACCTATTTAAAATATCTAAAATTCTTGATTCGATTCAAACTATTAGGGGAGTACCTACTTTAAGTAAATTTATCAACTTAAAGATTTTCAAAAATAGAATCCTGATTTAACAATCATTGTTTTGCAAAATGTCATTCTCAAACACGCGAACTCTCAAACGTGCGATAGTCGTTAGGTTTTCTGAAATTATACAATTTTCTGCGCAATTTTCTTAATTTTTCTCTCCGTAAGAACCATCCTCGTACTTCAAGGAATATTAAAAAAAAATAATTAGCGAAATCGGTTCAGCTGCTCTCGAGATTTGCGCTTAGCAACGCAATTAGCGATTCGTTTTTATATTATAGATATAATTTTTGGCTTCAAATTCCTTTTTATAATTTTAATTATTTCTTATTCCTCATTATGTTGCTTTACTCCAAGTAAAGTCGTAAAAACGGAAACCAAAATTGGTTTTATTTTGGCTTTATTACTCATGTGCAACCTGAAAAATGTAAACTGTCGATTTTCCTAAAATGGATAAATAAAATATCATACAGATAAAACGTACCTCGAGAAGAACAAAATTATTTAAATAAATATTTTATAACTGCATCTTAATTTCAAAATTCTTCAACTGGATTTATCACACACACGCCTTAAGAATAGCATTCTGTATAAAAAACTCGAATTTCCTTATTCTTATTAGAACACGAATAATTCAATAAATTAATATTTTACTCCATTTTTAACAAACTGGCTGATTTAAAATAAAATCCGTAAATAAAAATTATTATCGAAAATGTCAACGTCGAACTATTAAAAACATTTTTTTTTACTTTGGAAGCACTGAATTTGAAATTCGTCACCACAGAATTTAGACAATGTTCAATTCAAACACCAATGATGTACTATTTTCTCAAAGAGTGTGTTACAATGTATTGTATAATACGAGTAAATTAATTATCACGACTAATGGCTAATTTGTATTAACCCTTCGAATAATAAGAAAATAATTTTCTGTCAACTTTTGCCTGTGAAGGTTTGCGCGCAAAATTCTCCCATGCCAATCAAAATTCGCCTAGTTCTTCCCATGCATTTTAAATGTTCATATTTATTGTTTTTTTTTAACGCTTTTGCAAAAATAAAAACTGTTCTAAAATTTAGATAAAATAATCTTTCCGATAAGTTTATTAGAAATCATAATTTTTGTTTCTAAATATTAAAATTTTAATATTGGAAATGTAAATTGGCTAAAAAATGCATACCTGCGAATATTTTAATTAAAGTAATTAAAATAGAATAAACTTCAAATTTTAAATTCAGATTCCTTTTCTAAACAAAATTTGTAAAAAAACTGTTACCTCACTTTTCATCACTTTCATACAATTTTATTTTAAAATTAAATGTGGGTTACGTCACAAATAGGCGCAAAATTTAACCGTAGCTTTTGATCAGGTTTGTAAAATATCTGAACAATCTAGTTCATATAATTCTAAGACAATGAGAAGCATTATTTCTTTCCGTATCTAACATAAAAGAAATCACAAATATTCGCATTACAGAAAGAGAGATATCTAACTTTTAATAATGCACGGTCGCTCTGGGACAATCTGGGTCTCCTGTTATTATAACGGCATATGATGTTTTGGGACAACTTGGGTCTCCTGTGATTAAACGGGTTAATTTGACCACACAGGATACAATAATATATGATAATTTAGAGAATTTTAATTATTACGCTTCTCGGACGTGCTGTGATTTGTCTAATCACACTTGGTACAGCGCGCAGCTGTTTTTGCGATAAGCAACTTAAGGGGGAATTCTACATAATCTAGATCTATTTTTCGACAGGTATTCAAGTATTTCTCCTTATAATAATAATAAATAATAAATTTGGATAACTTATATAGCGCTGTTTTTGCGAAAAATCGCCTCAAGAGCGCTGTACAAATTAGCATGGATTTTACATTAGAATTTACTTAACTTAGGAGGCTAGATAACAACTCGTCTTGCAGCTATCAAGCGCATGGATTATTAGAATTCTAGCCCCCCGATAAATTAAATAAAATATTTGTTTATATGTACGTACTTCAATTTACTTAACTATGTAGGGGGCTAGATAACCATTCGTCTTGCAGCTATCAAGCGCATGGATTGTTGGAATTCTAGCCCCTAAATAAGTTAAATAAAATATCTTTTTATATGTACGTATTTAATTTACTTAACTATGTAGGAGGCTAGATAACAACTCGTCTTGCAGCTATCAAGCGCATGGATTATTGGAATTCTTGCCCCCCAATAATACATTTACCTTATGTATTTAGTAATCTACTTAACAGCCTTAGTCTAACTTAATCTAACTTAACCTAACGTAATCTTACTCACACATACCCAAAACCTAGGTATATTTAATAAATCTGCAGTTCATAACAACAATTGCAAAAAAACCATAAAAATAACATGAAATCATCGCTAACGAAAATGTATATACTCGTAATAATACACTGTAATAATTGTCACTGTGAACTGTTTATTATTATTGATTGTTGTTTTAAACACTATCTCTTAGGTATTTTATTTTGTCATTTATCACTCCATACGTACGGCACTGGTAGAAACCGAAGGGCGCGGGATCAGTCCGAAGACTTCCTAGTCCATGTGCTTAGGGCGGGGGGCAGGCGCGGGCGGTTGGCAGCGGGGGCAGCTAGGGATGTAGAGATTGCAGAGGTCATCAGTTGGTTCTATTCTCTGGTGCGTTTCTTAGAAGGCCGTTTCGGTGGCCCACACACCGAACGGGTCATATGGTCCACAGTCGTACACAATACAGCGACTGCGGGCGTAGAGACGAGCAGCGGGGGTTGCAGAAAAGTGTGGGGTGCGCAGGGGTACGGCTATGACACCCAACGACCGAATAAATGACCACATCTGGTAAATGTTCGCTACCCATAACACTTCGCATCTAATGAATCACGATAACAATCTGCACATATTCTTAAAACTCGTTATACGTCCACACTACTCACGATAAAATTATTTTGAGTTCACATATGTAATGTACACAGAGTAATAAACATTATTTGACACTTTTAAGATCTCAAAATGTTAATTATCCCTCTTATTTAACAAGGGATAACGAGGCCGGCCAGAATGCGTCAGGCTGCTCCGAGCGCCTGACGCATTCGCTTAATAGGAAATAACCACACAAAACCGGAAATATGTAATTTTTAAATCAAATTTTATTCGTATTGACTCTTTTTCCAAAAAAATTATAAATTGATTTCGAAAGACTGTTCTTTTATCTAGTAATTAGCAGACCCGGCCACACGTTGCTGTGGCTAATGAAACACAACGCCATTACCCAATCTTTATAAAATCCACACCACCCGCTTGCCTGCTGCCCGCTGCCTGAATTGAATATTTGAATTTCTCGGCTTTTCTCTACTATAATAAGCATGTATTATACATATAAACTAATTAACTCGCCACTAATTATACAATGCTTGCAATGCAACACTGGATATTTGAAAGGGGAAAATTAAATACCTACTTACTCTAGGACATCTATTTTCCAATTTCTTCGGTGAAATTAACGAATTTCAAAGGTGACTATAGTACGGCCCGCCAGCCGTTTTAAATCGCACAATAATATGTTTTCTTTGAATTTCTCGGCTTTTCTCTAATATAATTCATATAAACATTTCTCTTCAATCACTCTATCTGTTAGTGAAAACCGTATGAAAATCTGTTGCGTAGTTTAGAAGATTAACGCGCACATACATTTTGAGCGACTTCATTTTATACTATGTAATGATAATGATGATAATGATGATAATGAAATGAAGCTATGTGTTAAATTTTGAGAAAATATATTTATTTACCTTTTTTAGGTTTTACCGTAGGTCGTTGGCAGATTTGTTAAATTTTCAAACAAAATTTTGTATTATAATACAACACATAATTCAAATCATAATAATCATGCAGTAAAATAAATTTTGGGCAATATAGAGTAGGTATTGTTTAAATATTTTATCCAGGTATGGGCATCACTTACATTCATTTTTACAAGTGTTATCACCGCCACCTCTCCGAAAATATCTCGGGACCGCTCGGATCATTCCGAGCGGATCATTCCGTTCCTATCACTCGATCTAACCGCCGGTTTGCGTTTCATACCTCTCTACTCGTGTCATACGTGAACACTAATCGTGTAAATAATTAAAATCTTAAGTAAATTGTTAAATAACTCAAATAAGAGTACAGTGTTATCAATCATCATCCCGTATAATCATTGAACACAGGATCGCGGCCTGAAAGTACCGCGACCTCCAGGAGCCTGAATATTTCTCATGGTTAAGTATATACACCCGTCTGATGCAAAGACGGAGCACAGGTCAACATCCTCCATCAGCTCCTCAGCCTCTGGAACCAATTCCACATTGGTAATCCCTGGCCCTCACAACTACTTTCAACACAGGTCTGACAGCCTACAGACGTTGCCCACGTCTTTAACTGGATGCGTGTGTGCGGGGGATCTAAATAACAACTCTTGATTTAACGCCAAGTCAAAATATATTTACAACGGAAACTTTTATGTTACAATAATTTGTACAAGTTTAGTATTATTCTTGCTTAGGGGTAAAGCAGGTAGAGAGGGCGAATACTAGAACCGGAATGAATTTGCAAATGAAATTGCGTTGTCACCACGGACATATGAATATATCTGGACCTGCCCTGAGTGATAAAAACGTATTATTTCCCCCTCCCCATGGAGCCGGCTGGAGCTCCTCCTTGAACCCAGCTGGTCTTTACAAGAGCCTCGCTTGAATCAAAAAAATGTGATGTCATCATTCTTGTCCTGACCAGCGCAGAGGTAACATCATACATTTTACGAATTAACACGGCAAAATATGAGAGCTTGTGCTATAGACCTACCTAGAACAAGCGAATGTGGGCGTTCCTCTAGTGAGCTCGTCGCAGGTTACAGGGGTAAGTAAATTATGAAACATTTGTAGAAGTGTCTTAAATAAACACGGCAACAAAATATTGCTATGTGAATATAAGCGAACCTTTTCGGGGCAAACATTTATCCTTCGCAAATATGTTATTAACGTGGCAAACAATTCGCGCTCCCATGTCAAAAGGTCTATTCATTCAAGGCAGATTTTGCTTTTAAGAACTAAATGGTGATATTATAATGCGAGATGCCTATGTATATACTGTCAGATTGATTTTTTAACGAATCTGTCATTTTTCCCCTCTTCGCCCCCCATCGTTTGGTTTTACCCCTCATCTGTATCTTCTGGTCCATTGAATTTGGATGTCTATGGTTGTCACGCACCTAGCTGGAGAGTGGTCACCGGTGATACCACAGTGCAAAATCGGATAAAAACGATATTTTACGGCTGTTCGCTGCCTCGCTACAAAATCAATAAATTATCTGAGAAAGCTATGTTTCAGAATTTTAAAATCAGTTTAAATAAAATCATTTAAAAAAAGATCCGCACACGTGTTTTGTGACGAAAATACTTCAGTTTGTCTATTTATTTACGGTCTTACAAACTAATATATTTAAGATTTTTTTACATTTGTATTTTGCTGACACATTATTGAAAAATGATAAAGAATTCGAAAAATTGATTTCGAAAAATTGGAATTCGAACAATTGAATTCGAAAAATTGGTTTAAAAAAATTGAAATTTGGTCAATTTACTTAAACCCGTTAATTGTGGATGAAGTTCCCCACTTCATCAGCATGGTCATAGACATATGAATATTAATAGACCTGCCCTAAGCGATAAAAGCGTATTATTTCCCCCTCCCCATACCGGTTCCATTGGAACCGGCTGGGATGGAGTATGGCTTCGCGTGAATCTAAAAAATGTGATGCCATCATTCTTCTACGAGCCAGCGTCGAGCACTCATGGTGCATTTTACGAAATAACACGGCAAAAATAGTGGCTTGTGTTTTGAAAACGTGTAAAAATAGAAGTGAAAAAGAGAATAAATCCAATTGTCGTATTACATTCCACAGGAAAGCATTATTTTACTTTATTATAAGCTTATTTAGATCACTTAATATGATCATTTCACATGGCGTGTACTCGTCGCTGTTTTGTGGGGTAAGTAAATTATGAAACATTTGTAAAAGTGTCTTAACTAAATACGTCAACAAAATATTGGACTATGAAAATAGGCGAACTTTTCTTTGCTGTATTTAGAATTTGTAAATTTGTTCATTTCGCGGCGAGCAATTCGCGCTCCCATGTAAAAAGGTCTATTCATTAAAGAGCAGAGTTTACTTTTAAGAACTAAATGGTGATATTATAATGCAAGATGCCCATATACTCTCAGATTGAGTTATTGACGAATCACATATCACCGAATTCATCTTCCCGCTCTGCGCCCCGCTGTAGTTGGTTTCTTCCCCTCACTTTTATGTTCTGGTCTATTAATATTCATATGTCTATGAGCATGGTGCTATACTGCTATATGCGAGTACTTTTAATCAGTATTTGTTTGTTTGCCAATAGTATTGGGCGATCCTCTGTGCTGACATACGAGGAATCGACAAAAGTCGCAATGATTGTGACCATACATCTTTGAAGTGACTCTCGCCATCGTTGAAGCTTACTGGAAATCATCCTGGGAGGATGATTGGCATCTGAAGACATCAGCCTGTCCTGCTTCTGGACGGCCGTTTTTGCTGGTAGCCAATGTTATGCAGATCTTCCATTCTCTCGATGTGGGATTCTTTTTCAAATTGAGAGTTTTCGACAAACCACGCTACGACTTATCACGGTATCACCATCAGCCTATTTACCCAAGCAATCCCTTTATGCCAGATAGCATTAGAATCAGGATCAGTCCTTTTTTATTTAAAATATACTTTTGTGTTTTGAATACCTCATTTTTACTTTAAACTAAAGCGTAATCCTTGCATTTGCACTTTGCAAAAGTAGTCCACAATGCTCATAATTATCAGCTTTTCAATAATATGCATTGTTGCCACATACTCCAACGGTAACATGTGCCTTATTAATATGCCCGCGAGTAAACAAAATGGTCATAAAAATTGCTTGGAAAACGGTATCTAGAATGTGTCGATTTTAGCGCAAAAGTGGTTTTTATTTATTTCTTGGACAATTAAAAAAAAGGAAACTGTCACAGATAATGTTAGCCTGTATTTAAAAAAAAGTTGTTTCTTCTATGCATTGGTAGGTATATTTCTTTTGAATTTATTTATTTTTTTAATTTATGCTTATATTTTTTATATTTCTCTCTCTCTCTCTCTCTCTCTCTCTCTCTCTCCGATGGCGCTATAGCCCATATGGAGCCTTTAAACTGGGAGGCGAGATAGGTAAACCCTACGTCATCGAGTACACGCATGAAACTACTTTGTAGTGTTAATGGACATTTAGAAAACCTTAAAAAAGCTGGTCTGCCGGTGCGCCTCTTGGCAGGCGCCGCGCAGTCATGGAAATAGTCGGCGATTTTTATCGAAAAAATTACGTCATCGAGTACACGAACGGGAATGGTCTCATATTATGATAAAGGTCAATTAGAAAATGAGAAAAAAGCAGGTCTGCCAACCGGCAACCTGGCACGTTCACCGGCAGCCGGCGTCAAAGTTGGGTAAAAAATAGTAAATTTTACGTCATCGAGTACATTAATGAAACCAACGAATAACTATAGTCCAGATCATTCCATTTAAGAATTTCTTGGTCTGCCGACCAGCAGCCTGGCAGCTTTTTGTGTACGATTTTTTAAAGTTTTTTTTTTAAATTTTTCGTTTATCTTTGTTATTATTTTTATTTTACTATATTTTTAAAAACTTTGAATGCCATATTTTAAAAAAATAAGCAAAAATTATAAAAAAAAAACAATTTGAGAGTTCCAAGGTGTACCCATCCGTCAGGCGAGCCTTTCGACGCCAAAACACTTACGAAACCCTATAAATTTGTACAATAATATGTACACGTGGCAATAATATGGCGGCGAAGGGCTCCGCGGCCAATTTCCAGTAAGTTGTTTCGCGTCGAAAGGCTCTCCCGTCCAATGGGTATAATTGGAACACTTAAAATTTATGTTTTTATCATTACAACTTATTTTATTTAAAATCTGGCATTCTAAGTTTTTAAAACCATATTGAAATAAAAATAATAATAAAGATAATGAAAATATATTTTTTTAAATGGAAAAAAATTAACTTTAAAAGATCCTACACAAAAAACTGCCAGGCTGCTGGTCGGCAAACTAATGAACTCATGAATGGAATGGTCTAGACTACAGTTTTTTGTTAGTTTCGATCTTGAATTTGAAGTAATCGGTGCAGCAGGGCAAGCGAAACCGATGTGAAACGGACGGGGTTCGGAAATTTCCATCGTTTTTCGGACGAACGCAGCTCTTATGGTGACGGTGCGGTGGTTGTTCGAACTTCCAACTACAATGAACTATTAGGTTATCTTAAAAAGACTATTATTATTATAAATTTGTTTAATAATATGGGCACGCGTTGGCGGCGAAGGGCTCCGCGGCCAATTTCCAATAAGTTGTTTCGCGTCGAAAGGCTCTCCCGTCCGATGGGTACAATCGAAACACTCAAAATTTATTTTTTTATGATTACATCTTATTTTATTTAAAATTTTGCATTCTAAGTTTTTAAAACCTTATTGAAATAAAAATAATAATAAAGATATTGAAAAAAAAAATTAAATGAAAAAAAAAATTTAAACTTTAAATGATCGTACACAAAAAACTACCAGGCTGCTGATCGGCAGACCAAGGAAGTCATAAATGGGATGATCTAGTCTAGACTACAGATTTTTGTTAGTTTCGATCTGGCAGACCTGCTTTTTTCTCATTTTCTAATCGACTTTTATCATATGAGACCATTCCCGTTCGTGTACTCGATGACGTAATTTTTTCGATAAAAATCGCTGACTATTTCCATGACTGCGCGGCTCCTGCCAAGAGGCGCACCGGCAGACCAGCTTTTTTAAGGTTTTCTAAATGTCCATTAAGGGTACGATCAGGTACAAAGCGGGTTTCGGTTTTCTGATTAGTCGGCGCATGGGCGGCCGACTGACGCAGGCGTGCTGACAAGAATGTTTGTATGTCAACGTATCAGGCCGAACATAGTGAAGGCAGGTTCAGATTTATGTCCGCGCGAGGCGGCGCCGATAAGCTTTACCGGAATGAATTCTTAATTCCTGCTCGCCGGTGACGCCGGTCAGAATCTGATATCAAAATGAGCGACCTGTTAATTGCCGCTATTTTCAATCAATTGCCAATCTGGGATAAAAGAAATACATTCCATACCACCAGAAATGTTGTTGACAAGTGATGGAATGAAATCAAAAAGATAAAATTTTGAAATAACCTCAAATGTCACAAGTGAATTTCTTTCAGGCACGTACTTAACATATTATCATGTTCTCCTGAGGTTATTTTTTTCATATTTAAAGATACCAATTACCAAATACCATTGTTTTATTCCTTAATTTTAAGAAAGGATTCTCCAAGAGTAAATAATCGTCGTCTACGAACTCGACATTTCGTAAAAACTGACAGCTGCTGTCAGGCTACCGCGCAGGTAGCGCAAGTTTTATCCGAGTTCTGTTTGTCCACATCTCGGCGTCAACTGCCGCCGGTGGAACAGGGCACTGAACGCCGTTAATCTGAAAACCGAAACCCGCTTTGTACCTGATCGTACCCTAACACTACAAAGCAGTTTCATCCGTGTACTCGATGACGTAGGGTTTACCTATCTCGCCTCCCAGTCTACTTGGTTTCCCGCAAGATTAGCCTTCAATTTCTTCTGTCCTCAGCGGCTGACTTCCAGTTTGTTACCTGGAGAAGCTGTGCTGCATCCCCTCTTACCTCGTCTTCCTACCTCGTCGCTGGGAAGGCTCTTTTAGATTATATTTAATATAGTAATTAACAAATTAATTTTAATTCCACTCAAGGAAAACGATGAAAATAACTTTATTTTGTCTAAAACATATTTTTTGGTATTCATATAATGAAATAAATAAAATAAATAAAATAAATAAAATAAATAAAATAAATAAAATAAATAAAATACATAAAATAAATAAAATAAATAAAATAAATAAAATAAATAAAATAAATAAAATAAATAAAATAAATAAAATAAATAAAATAAATAAAATAAATAAAATAAATAAAATAAATAAAATAAATAAAATAAATAAAATAAATAAAATAAATAAAATAAATAAAATAAATAAAATAAATAAAATAAATAAAATAAATAAAATAAAATAAATAAAATAAATAAAATAAATAAAATAAATAAAATAAATAAAATAAATAAAATAAATAAAATAAATAAAATAAATAAAATAAATAAAATAAATAAATAAATAAAATAAATAAAATAAATAAAATAAATAAAATAAATAAAATAAATAAAATAAATAAAATAAATAAAATAAATAAAATAAATAAAATAAATAAAATAAATAAAATAAATAAAATAAATAAAATAATTAAAATAAATAAAATAAATAAAATAAATAAAATAAATAAAATAAATAAAATAAATAAAATAAATAAATAAATAAAATAAATAAAATAAATAAAATAAATAAAATAAATAAAATAAATAAAATAAATAAAATAAATAAAATAAATAAAATAAATAAAATAAATAAAATAAATAAAATAAATAAAATGCTGCAATGCCAACACGCTCAGAATGGCATCCACTGCCCTGGTTTTCTCAGCAGCTCAATACTGTGCTCCAGTATGGGCTAAAAGAGCCTACACTTAAATGGTCGACGTTCAGCGTAATGCGAACCATCAACGGAACTTTAAAATCTACTCCTCTCCCTTCTCTCCCCGTAGGTACTTACAAAAATTACTGACCTAGATATCCCCTTCTGACCCCCCACCATACGAAAGAAGAACTGTGTAGAGATGTCGCGCGTTTGATGTGTTTCCCGATGCCTGTGCGACTGTGCACGGGTGCCAATAGCGTCTTGAAGGAATCTGAAGTAATCGATCGAAGGAATCGATGGTGCTAGTTCCTTGGAGTATCTCCCATTGGAATGCCTGTAAAAAAAGGACAACATTCCCACCTGAGGCCTGTGCTCCAAAGATTGCAATCCGCTTGTAGCTAGGGAATAGATCACCCGTGGCTATTAAAGGAAGTGGTAGTCTTGAAAAAAAAATAGCTGTGATTATAATTAGTTAAACATTTTTTTTTTCTGAAATACATTTTTTTTTTAAATTTAAGTCGGGAGGAGATAAGTTGTAAATGGACTTGCCTACAATTTCACCTTTACGTAAGTCTCACTTATGAGAAGATAAGTTGTAAATGGAATTGCTTTTACAATTTCACGTTCGTTGAAGTTATCATGAAGTCTCACCTAAGTTTCCATAGGGAAGAGATAAGTTGTAGATGGAATTGTCAACAATTTCAAATTCGGTGAGCTTACCGCAAGTCCCACTTATGTTTCCATTAGTAGAAGATAAGTTGTAAATGGAATTGCTTACAATTTTACGTTCGTTGAAATTATCATACGTCTCACTTAAGTTTCCATCGGGAACAGATAAGTTGTAAATGGAATTGCCTACAATTCCACCTTTGGTGAGGTTATCATAAGTCTCACTTAAGCTTTCTTTGTGAGAAGATAAGTTGTAAATGGAATTGCTTACACTTTCACCATTGGTGACGTTATCATAAGTCTCACTTATGCTTCCTTCGGTAAGAGATAAGTTGTAAATGGAACTACCCACAATTTCACCTTTGGCGAGGTTATCATAGGTCTCATTTAAATTTTCATCGGGAGCAGATAAGTTGTACATGGAATAGCTTACGCTTTCACCATTGATGACGTCATCACAAGTCTCTTTTGTGCTTACTTTGGGAGGAGATAAATTGTACATGGAATTGCTTCAAATTTCACCCTTGGTGAAGTTATCATAAGTCTCACTTATGTTTCCATCGGGAGAATTTACATCGTCAATAGAATTGCCTTCGATTTCATCATTGGCGACGTTATCACAAGTCTCACTTATATTTCCGTCAAGAGAAGATAAGTTGTAAATGGGATTGATTTTCACTTCTCCCTTGGTGCGGTTATCATAAGTCTCAGGTATATTTGCTCTCGCGGAAATATCAGGTGATAGCTTTCTGGTATCATCAAGGGAAGATACGTCGTAAATGGAATTGCTTATATTTGTATCTTTAATTAGCTTTCCACAAGTCTCGCTTGTGATTCCATTGGGAGAAGTTGAACTGTAAATTGAATTGTTTATAATTGCAACTTTAATGGTGTTATCGTTAGTGCCATTTATGCTTTCATCGGGATAAGATAAGTTGTAAATGGAATTATTCTCATTATTGTATTTAGTGAGGTTATCATTTTCCGCAGTGTTTTCTTCAATAGATCGTTTGTTAGCAGAATAATTAGAAATATTGTTTTCATGTACAAAATCACGACCCATGATATCGGGATGACGAACAGCAGCTCCATTGTAAATCGTGCTATTTTCGTGATCGTCCAAACTTTTGATAGTGCCTTCATAAAAGGTTGGACTGTTGACATTGCTGTCCGAATAAAGTTGATCGTATTGGAGACTTTCAAACACCAAAGCGTTGTACACAGAATTATCACTGTAGACAATATTATCAACATCATCATTTGTTCCAAGATTGCCAGCTCGAAAATGATCTATTTCATTCAGTAAAATATTGTTTTGCTTATTTTTGTAAACAGCGTACAGTTTCACCGATATTGCAAGAAAAATTACACAGACCACCAATATTGTAATGGTGTAAATAATTGTTGTGACTTCATTCTTCTGATCTTTGTTTGTTTCCTGTTTTTGGAATTTATTAAAATCATAAATATTGCGACTATAGTCACTCGTTTTAGTTTCTACCTTGAAGTGAAATAATTCGGGATAGTTTTCAAATCTGTCGATATTGTTCTGACACTCGTTGTTTGTAATGATGTACATAGGGTCTTCGGGTTCATTTTGGAGCATTTTTTCTGATTGAGAGTCCGCTTTGAAGTGTAGGGTTTCGTTGACAATGCACGAAATACTTGAAGGAGTTATTGCAAAAATGTTGAAATCAACATCGTTCAACATTTTAATCACAAATATATTTCCCAGTGCATCTATTCCCATCGCTCTCAATTTTATACTTTGATAAAAGATGGTGTTAGGCGCGTAAGGAAGGTTGTATTCGCGGTAATATAAATATTCTTCAGTAATTGTGTAAGTAGTCCGTTTTTTGTAGTCGATAACCAGTTTTCGAGTTATTGAACGAGGACCGGGGCCAAATACCTGAAAAAAGGAAATAACTAATAAAAATAGGGAAATAACTAATAAAAATAAGGAAATAACTAATAATCTGCTTATATTGCTGTTACAAGACGGAGAGCCAATGAAAGTACACTACATTTCTATGTCTCTCTTACACTGCGTGACACCGTATATCGTCATTCCATTTTTACCGCCGCCACGGGAACCATTTATTGGATAACTAACACTAAGTGGCATAGCGTAGAGAATTGTGCTCTTGAGGGGGTGACACTCGGTCAGGTGACACCCCTGCATCGGGTGGCACCCGGAGTGGGTAGCCCCTCCAAGCTACGCCACTGCTAACTCCTCTGCCATAGGTCACACCAAGTGGTTCGCTACGTTTGCAGTTTGCACGTCTTAGCCCGGGTTCATGGGGTGAGATTTGTCTGGGTCTTGGCAGCGGATACGTCTGCCCACCAGCTGCATGGCAGTCCCGTCGGCGGCATGTATCTTTTCTCGGGAGATTTTTTCAATGTAGTTGAGTGTTTCAGGCTAATAATTATTGCTTATAATAATTGTTACCCTTTGTGCTATGCATAAAAAATCTTGTTTTAAACATTAGTTTACCAATTAAAAATAATAATGAATCTTCTAAAATTTATTTTCAAAAAAATTTTAATTTTAAAAATGGTTTTTTCCCTTTTCTTTAAATATCTAATTTTAAGAACTTTCAAATTTCAAAAACTATTAAATTTAAAAGTAAAATCGAATTTGAAAAAATTTATATTAAAAAAAAAATTATTCTCAAAATTTTTTCTTTTATTGTTATCAAGTTTGATTTGTAGAATAACGTTTTAATTTTTATTTCTTTTGCATTTTTCAGATTCCATGTCCGGGTTAAATCTTTCCCGCAGGAAAAACTTAACCCTTTCACACACTTTTCCACAAATCTAGTCAATCCACGCTACGCAATTGCACTATATAAGTATAATAAATAAAAAAATAATACAATGTCAACCTACCAGAGACCAAATGGGAAAATAATTCACCGACTCCAGATATTTTCATATCAGAGGGTTCGGCTCTGTGGAACTCCTAATTGAACCTCTAAATCCTACTGATCCCTCAATATAAATATTTAAAAAATCTTTTGTAACCCTACATGTAGTTTAAAATGACTGATTTTTGAATTCTTAAATATTAATTCTTTGACAAATCTAACAAGCTTACATTATGAATGAGAAAGCTAGGTATAATGCCAGTAGCCGAAATAACAAATGGTAATATTTTTACATTCTGAGAATATCAAATTCTTTTAATTTTATTTTCTAAATCTGTATATTTTCTTATTTTTTCAGAAAAAGATATTTGAATATTACAGGAATTTGGAATAGCAACATCAATGATATAAGTTATTTTCTTTTACATATTCAAGAATATTGTCATTTAATTTATAAAAAAAAACAGTTTATTTAGAATCTTTGTAATAATTAAATAAAAATAATAACCGCGCAGACGCAAATATTTGAATCATAATTGGTTGAAAGTGTCGTCACCTAGTGCTATCATTGGTGGAAAGTGTTATCATTGACCGCTGATGCTCAACGGATTGCGTCAATTAGGCGTTGGTGCGAATTAACGAATTAAATTGAAATAATAAACAACAAATTGATCATGAATAGCTGCGGAGTTTGCAAATCTACAATTTCACATGGTCCACAATGCTCTTCATGCAAAAAATACTTCCACTACAAATGTGGAGGTACATCGGAAGAAAACTTTAAAAAGCTGAAGTTGGAACTGAGATCTGCCTGGCGTTGCAGCTGCTGCAAATCCTCGAACATTGGTCGGTCACCAGGATATCAGCACAATCATGGCAGATATCAAAAGAATCCAGAGTGACCTGTCGATTCAAGACTCAACACGAAGACATAAAAGTCCTACGCGAAGAAGTACAAGGAGTTCAAAATTCGGTGGAGAGCTGTCACATGGACGTAGCAGCATTCGGAAGAGAATAAACACACTAGAAAAACGTTTAGAAAAAGTCGAGAATCTGGAAACGGAGGTCACATATCTCTTGCAGACGAATCAAATAAACGAGACCAATGGGCAAGATTGCAAAACTTGGAAATAAAGGGAATATCTCACAGAAATGATGAAAACCTGATGAATATAATTAAGAAAATATCAAACGTCAACAACATTAACATTGGGGAAAGGGATGTGGAATTTGTGACTCGTGTGGCTACAAAAGGAAACCGCCCTGATATGGCAAAGCCAATTATTATAAAACTCACCACTCGAAGCCTGAATAACCAGTTCCTTCAGGCGGTAAAGGCGAGAAAAGGCTTCACCACAGCTGACATCGGGTTCGCTGGAACACCAACAAAAGTATACGTCAACGACCACCTAACGAAGGTAAATAAAAACCTTTTCTTTCAAGCGAGAGTCTTAGCTAAGCAAAAAGGTTTTCAATATGTTTGGCTAAAGAACTGTCAAATCTTTGCTCGACGAAACTCAACTTCCCCACCAATCATCATTTCAAAGGAGGAAGATCTGAAGAAGATGGAGGTCCAGCGAAATGTCTCTCCTCTCACAGGAGCCGACGCTGGAGACCCTCGACCCAGCCAACCGTAAAGTCAGCGAAACCTCCACGAAAACTTGTCTCTCCTATTTATTTTTCATTTAAATATTTTTCATGTAAATATTTTTCATTTAAATATCTTTCATTTAAATATTTTTCACTTAAATATTTCTCTCTTAAAGTCCTATATTATTTTTTTTAATATTTTTCCTTTGAATATTTTTCCTTAAAATACCTTCCTTTTGAAGGTTTAATTTCTGTGTATTTTTCATTTAAATGTTTTCCTTTTAAATATTTTTCTATTGGATATTATATTTCTCTTAAAGTTTTTTATTTTAAAGATTACTCTTTTAAATGTTTTTTCTTTAAGTATTTTCTCTATGAACGCTTAACTTCTATATATTTTTCACTTAGACGTTTTGCTTTTAAGTATTTTCCTTTTGAATATTTTTCTTTTAAATATTTTTCTATTGGAAATGTTTCTTTTGAATATTTCGCTTCAATTTATTTTTCTCACATTTGTTCTCTGCACCTACTACGTATCTCTCCCTCCACCTTTCCCCACCCTCTACTCACCCCTCTCCTTACAAATATACGCACCTCAGTAACTACTTTAAAAAAAGAAAGTATGAGTATTTTAAACTACTTTAAAATCAGTCTGACCTCCCAGAAACAATTATATATACAATTAGCTATTTACGAGTATTTTACACTTAAATACAAATTTACACCACCCATAAAATGACATTGAATATCTACTATCAAAACGTACGAAGACTACGCACAAAAACTGACACACTATTGAATGCTGTCAGATCCAACGAATACGATATTATCGCCTTAACCGAATCCTGGCTAACTGATGGCATCCGTAATGAAGAACTGTTCGACGATCGCTATGACGTGTTCCGCCGGGACGAAATTACTGTTCAACTGGTCAGCGCTTGGGCGGAGGTATCTTGCTCGCTGTACGACGTCAGCTGGTAGCCCGCGGCCGTCCAGAGTGGCACTCAAAAGCAGAAGACTTATGGATATCATTACAAATTAAGGGATCACTGCGTAATAATCTAAACATACGTTGTATTTACCTTCCCAAGGGTCCAGCATACAATGAAAACATGGAAAGTTTTCTCAGCGAGATCTCTAGATCAACATTACAATTTCCTTGTGAAAAATTTCTTATTTTAGGTGACTTTAACCTCGCTGACATTCTGTGGAACAAAAGTTCAAATAATACGTCATACACACCTGCCAATCGTTTATCCCCACTCAGCTCTGTATTTGTTGATTGCCTGCACTTTTCGGGTCTCTGTCAATATAACGGGATCTCAAACTCCAATGGTCATTTTCTAGACCTCGTCCTCTGTAACGATTCTATTAAGGTATCAGCCTGTAACAACTCACTAATCGTCGAAGATATTCACCATGCCTCCATAACGATAGATGTAGCATTCTCAGAATCCGTTGCATTGAGGGAGGAAATGCGAAAGGTCCACGTCTTCAAACGTGGTAATTATGAACTTATAAATTCTTGTCTTAATAAAGTAAACTGGCATGAGCTTCTCTCTATCGGTGACATAATTTCAGTTTTATTAAATTTTTACTCGCAAACAAACCAACTTGTAGATGCTCACATTCCGCTGAAACCAAGTAAGAACTCAAAATACCCACCATGGTATAACTCAGCTCTTATAAAGTTAACAAAGGAAAAATTCAAGTATTTCAAAAAGTTCAAAATTTACAAAAATCAGTCTGACTATTCCATTTTCTCTCTCTTAAGATCACGCCATAAAAAACTACAACGAGAGTGTCACAATCAATATCTAATTAATGTTGAACACGAAATATCCTCCGATCCAAAAAAAACTATGGAATTATGTTAAATCAAACTCCAAATCACAAGGTGTGCCAAACACTGCATTCCTTAGGGATGAAAAAGCTGAAAATGGATCTGATATTGCTAATTTATTCTCCAAATATTTCAGTTCTGTTTACACCAACGATGTTCAAACTTCTCAAAATATGCCAGCCAACTATAACATTCACAATTCTTCCACTATTCACAGTATTGAAGTTGACGAACGTCTGGTACAGACATATCTGGAAAATTTGAATCTAAAAAAAAGCGCGGGCCCAGATCAAATCCCTCCCTTTTTCATCCTGAAGTGCGCAAGCAGTCTCTCTAAGCCGTTATCTATTATATTCAATCGCTCTTTAAAAGAGGGTGTGGTACCAAATACTTGGAAAACTGCTTTCATAACACCCATTTTCAAAACCGGGGAAAAATCTGACATTGAAAACTATCGTCCAATTTCAAAATTATGTGTCTTCAGCAAGGTATTTGAAAAAATAATATTAGATCAGATGTTTCCCGCTTTGAAATCCTTACTCTATGTTAACCAACATGGGTTTATGAGTGGAAAATCAACAACAACTAATCTAATAGCATTCACGGAATTCTTGCAAGATAATATGGATCAACGTGTACAAGAAGATGCAATATATACGGATTATAGCAAAGCTTTTGACCTAGTGAATCACGACATATTAGCACGCAAGCTTATGTAAATCGGCGTCCACGGTGACCTTCTTAGATGGCTGTCGTCCTATGTATCAAACCGTAGTCAAGTCGTAGTTGTGGGTGGCTTTAAATCGGACTGGGTAACCATCCCATCAGGTGTGCCTCAAGGATCTCTATTGGGACCGTTACTTTTTAATATTTACATTAATGATATAGGCCAATGCTTCAAATACTCTAAAACATTACTTTACATGATATGAAGGTTTTTTATCCTATCAGATGTACTGCTGACTGTCAAAAAATGCAGGAGGATCTAAACCGTCTTAATGTTTACTGTACATAACATACCCTTAAAATTAATGTTAAAAAGTGTTTCGTCGTGAATTTTACACGAAATAAAAATATCATTACCAATGAATATAATCTGAACGGCTCAATATTAATTAACAAAACAGAAGTCAAAGATTTAGGAGTGACATTGGACTCTAAGCTTATTTATGATATTCATATAGACTCAGTCACATCAAAAGCCTCGAAAATGTTAGGATTCATTCTTAGGACATGTAAAAAATTCAATAATTTTAGAACAATGAAAATCCTATATTTTGCTTATGTCCGCAGCTTACTAGAATACGCGTCACAAGTTTGGAACCCGCAATACAAATCATATGTGGAAAATCTAGAACGTATTCAAAATCATTTTCTAACACTTTTCGATACTTAGATTTCCGCAGCTACCGCACACATCTAAATCACCAAGATTCAGTCGCGTACTTCAATATACTATCATTAGAAGTTCGAAGAAGCTCGGCCGATGTACTTTTCCTCCAAAAAATTGCCAGATCCGTTGTAGATTGCCCAGAACTCTTAGAATGAATACAGATACGAGTTCCTAATAGACGAACCAGATCAGACACGATTCTTAACCTCCCTCGGTGCAACACAAATTCTAAGCAGAACTCTTTCATCTATCGTGCATCCAACACTTTCAACACACACTATACACAATTTGACATTTTTAACTCTGCACCACATTCCTTAAAATCACACAGACGCTCTCTCGATACTCTACAATAACTATAGATACCCTCTAATACAACCACCACTCTATGAACTTCCTTTTTTTCTCTTTTAATTTTTGTCACGCATATTTTTACTAATATACCTCAACTTAACTTATCCTTCCCCCTCCATCCCCCCATCCTTCCCCCTCCCTATTCCTACCTAAATAACTCGGCTCTTAAAATGTAATTTTTCATTTGTAAATATCTCTGGAATCACTACACTTGTTTACATACCTATGTGGAAACCTGTAAATGGTTCAATTATTGTGACTCAATTACTATATGCTCTGTTATTAATGTAAACTGTTGGTATCCCAAATAAATAAAATAAAAATAAAATACGCGCGACAGCTGTTTCGCCTTCTGAAGGCATTATAAACGGTGGTTAGATCACATACGTCGATATATTTAAATTATTTCTAGAAAATATAATGATGATAAACGAATTGCTTTTATTTTTAACTAGGTTTTTCCCGCGGCTTCGCTCGCATGGTATTAGGGGTTTCCCACTCCGTCACCTCCACCTTCCCTCTCCCCACTCCACTCCCCCCCCTTCCCCCGTCCCGTGAATCCCCCTACCGAGTGTCCCTCCCCCCTCCCAGGTCCCCCTCTCCGCTCCCAGGTTCCCCTCCCCAATCTCTCCCCCCTCCCGCTTTCCATAGCAATAGCCCTCTTCCTCGCGTGCCACCAATAGCAATTTTTTTATTCAAATTTCATAATGGCAGAGCTTACCTGAAGTTTTATAAAAACTTTGTCCTGACAATAACGAACACACAAAAAAAGAATTATCCAATTCGGTGCAGTCGTTCGAAAGTTATGCGCTTAGCAAAACATTCAGCAATTCATTTTTATATTATTGATTACCTGTGCCCTTATTGATTTCCGAGTAAAATGTTGAAAATTATTAATGACTATTACCTTTTTAAAGTTTCCCCCATTACTGCCAGTGAAACTATGGCATCCCTAATCAAGGTATGATGTGAGGCTGAAGGTAGTGGAGAGGGAAGGAGATGGGAAAGAGGAAGGTGGGGAAGTATCTGGCTATCCAGATCTGGTTAGGGAACGTACCCATACTACGCGACACGTTTAAGGGGGGGGGGGGGGGGGGGGGTCTTCAAAATGTCACGCTTGGTACAAATGAGCGGCGGGTTGCTTAGGTTTTTGGTCACCGGGGGCGGGGGGTTAAAATTGCAAAAAGTTGGTCACGTTGTTTGGGTACGTTCCCTTACCAAACACGGCTAAAGCTGTTCCAAGCAACAATGAAGGGGGGAGAAAGGTGGAGGAGGCTCCCCCTAATACTATGCGAGCGAAGCCGGGGGCAAAAGCTAGTATAATATATATACAGTGAATTATACTTTTTTGTTCATTTATCAAATATGTTTCGGATTATTAAAATTTTTGTTAATTTCCAACTGCTCTAAAATATTGAGTTTACGACCTTTATTTTGAATGCGTAACGGAGTGGGCTTATTAATATCACTAAGTAAACGATTTTTTTTTAGTAGATATTTGACAAATTGCGACTGTAGTTTATTATATTTTTTAAACGATTGCATGTGTTCTTTGAAACTATTTTAAAGAACCGTCCAGTTTATCCAACATAAACAACGTTACATTCGTCACACTTGAGTAATTTTTTTTTATTTATTTGGGTACCTACTCTACTTTTTGAGTTTTTAAGAGATGATTGTAAATTATATTTTTGCGGAACGCAATATCTAAGCCACATTTTTTGAGAACTTTACCATTTTTTTTTTGATGACGGTCTGACAAATTCTAAATACTAAAATTTTATTAATGTGTTTTTATGGCTGATTATTATATCAATGTCTCTACCCTTGAAGGCGTTATTTTTAGCAATGCATAAAATTCTGTCTTTTTCTTTACAAAATAATAAACAAAAACAGTTAAAAATAACTTCTCGATGGCCAGAGAATCAAAAAGTTAAATGTTTAGAATGAAATTTATATGAACCTACATTTAAAAGATAATAATAAAATAGCTAGGGCAGTTTAACTCACTATCACAAGGTTGTCACATTGTGAATTCCTGTTATAATTGGCCTGGGAGCAAACAAATCAAATGCTTACCCCTATAACCAGTTCACCAAGAGTTTTCAGGAAAAAATCTGGATTGAAAAAGAAAGAAAAAACTCCCGAGGACTCGAAGGAATGTTTTGATCCTCGGTTTACTTAAAGGGGGACATCAGACTTGTGGTGTCTTTCTTCATGCTTGCTCACAAAGTTGGGAGAAGCGCCAGAAACAAATGTTACCATTCATTAAGTACTTTTTGGTTCTAGACCTGTTTGCTTTTGAAATGAGAACATGCTTAGTTCCTACCGGGATGTCATTTATCCAGTTCCTTCCTCTCCCTAGCCATCATCTTGATGGAAAAGTATTTGAAATTTGAAACATAGTGCAAACTCGTGTGCATTTGTTTTGAAAAACAGAAGAAGGATTGGAAGTACCTTGGAAGCAAGTCGTTGTTATTTTTCTGTGTATTCTTTACATAATCTAGTTTTATTCATTATCTTTATATTTTATTTTCATTCAGGTGCTTCAAGGTAAAAACTATTTGTCGATATACTGTAACTTGGGAGGCGGGAATGGGTACCGCCGCCCCGGGAACCTTTATTGGATAACCAACACCTCTGCCATAGGTCACCCCAAGTGGTTCATGGTGTGAGGTTTGTCTAGGTCTTGGAGGCGGATGACCAAGACACACTGAACCCCAGATTCCTACCCACCCCTTAAACCCTTTTCCTTCCCAGAACTCTCCTCTCCTTCCTTTCCTTAAAAAACCCTCCACACAGCATCCCCAAAGATGACATAGGCCCTGAGGGAAAATATTTTCCTCAGGGCCTCTTGTGTGGAGCTCATGTAAAAAAAAAGAAAAAAAGCGTGTAAGAAAAAAACGATACCGTAAATAAATTAGTTTGACATCCAAACCACATCATTAGTAAAGGTAGTTTTGAAGTCGATTTTATGTTTGAAATTGGTAAAAAATCATAATTTTATAATAATTATACTTGTCGGGTCACTGTTCAAATAATACATCTCACCCTGATACAAAATGAGGTAGTACGAGTCCTTATTAGGCTGGGAGATATTTCTCCCAAAATGGATCGTCGTCCCCCCTTGCAAGAAACGACATACCGCCCTTTCTGCCAGTCCCGCGAGAAACCCGCCGCCCGGCGTCCCCCCTTTCAAGAAACGACATACCGCACCCCTTCCCGTCACAGTCCCGTGAGAAACCCGCCCGTGGCCCGCAGAAACCTACCGGCTGTGGCTCGAGAAGCAGCGCCCGTCGCTGTACGCTCAGTAAATTCCCGCGAGATCGCCGATTTCAATGGCGTTCCGATTAGAACCCGATCTCAATAGTAAAATACGAGGTCGCGGACATGGCCCGCTCCACCTGGAGACTACCGCTACCTGCACTGACCCCGGACTGCTGCCCCGGCTTCCTGCACCAGTCCACCAGCTGCGAGTTGAACCTCGATTTCCCTCTTAATTAATGTGTCCCCTAGCAATACTCGGTTGAAACGACCACATACCCGGAGAGATTTGAGAGACCCCTTCGTAGGAAATACCTAGCTAGGCATTGTTGTTGATTTGTGACTAATAATTATGTTTTGCTAGATGTTGTAATTGTGTATACCAGACAATACAGATATGTTTCACCCAGCTACCTCTTTCATTTGATGGGATCACGTGGGCGGGCTCTGGCAAATTACCTATGTACCATTTACCCCCCTAGCTACCTACGACCCTGACGAGGAAAGATTTCCTGCCTGCCGACGATATTGAGCTAGCCGAGAGCAAAAGGTAGGTGGCCTCCCCCCCCCCCCTTGGGACCGCTACAGTGTATAGAATTTTACTCACTATGAATCTTGGTTGGTCCTTCTGTATGTATTTCTCACCCGATGTAGTCCGCACATAATACACCCTGCACCCAGTGGAGTCCACGGCGAGGCGGTACCCGCTTAACAGCTGTGGAGGACTATCTATTTTCATCTCCTCTCGTGTGAAGTATGTCAACTGTTTAAAATGGTCATTTACCGTGATGTAGAAGTCTTTTGTAACTTCGATCTGATCGAACTGTGCCTGAAAGAAAAATCGTAATCTACGTAAAGAAAGTATTAATTGTTTTTGTGTTTAATTCGTAGAACTACATTTTAATGATTAGAAATTTAATTAAAATTAAATTTGATAATGTTATTATTTTTTTTTTTTTTAAAGAAAGACAAACATTCCCGGGTTACGAATAACCCAACAATGTTTGAAAATCTCCTACTACCACCACAGAAAGCCGAAAATGTTGCTTGTGTTGTGATGGAGGACTTGGCCAGCCGAAGAATCGAACACGCGACGCTCGGGTGGGACCCAAGTGCTATGCCCACTCAACCACTGACCAGTCAGTTATTATCGAGTTCTGCAAGTATTTTATATAGCAACAGCAATAACGTCATTCTAAATCAATTATGAAAACCCTTTCACTTAGTGCAAAGGGAAACCAGAGGGAAAGATTCTATATCTCACATAATCACTCTCTCAATTAGTGTCTCTGCAAATTGGATTAACTAACTAACCATCACGCCGTTTCCTCATAGGGTTAGGCAGACGGACCGCCAAACAACTCGATCTTGGCACACACTCCTTGCCTCGTTCACATTCATACACCGTCTCATACTTGCTCTTTTATAATTCCGACTCTTCACATGGCCCGTGAAGAGTCGGAATAATTAAAAAAAATTTGATTATAAGTATTTATCATTTTTCAATAATGTCTAAATTGAATAAAAATGTTAAAAAATCTGAAATATATTAGTTACAAATACAAATAAATACACAAACGGATCAATTTTCGTCTAGAAACACATGTACGTATTTTTTTAATGATTTTATAAACTAAAATTAAAATTCTAAAACATGCGATACATAGATAATGTATTGATTTATTTAACTACATATGATTTGAAATGGTTGTGGTATAATACAAAATCTTTTTGAAAATTTAACAAATCTGCCAACGACCTATGGAACCTTAATATACTAAAAATAAACATTTTTTCTCAAAATTTAAAACATGCGAATGCTAGATAAAAGAACAATCTTTCGAAATCCATTTATAATTTTCTGTGGAAAAGAGTCAGTAGTCTAAAATCCGATTTAAAATGACATATTTCTGGTTTTCTCTGGTAATATCCTCTAAATGTATCGTTATTCTGAACACAAAACTGTTAAAATTGAATCTGTGTATTATCTGTAATTGAATGCGGTGGATTAAAACTACACTCAGAACGTGAAAACGGTTTTTCTTTGATTCTATCAGCACGTACATAGTTTGCAACTAGAATTTAGTAACTGCAATTTTCGAATAAGAGAGTGGTTTTCCTCAAAATGTGTTAGCAGACGATTTCACAACTGGAATTTGAACATTTCATTCTGAACAAAAAAAAATTGTTTTTAAATTAAGAGTGAATCTGCATGCCAGTCCCCAGCTTTGATTTGTATTACTGTGGTGATGTGCATATGGTTTTCCTACCAATTACAAATTTTGCAGCATATGGTTTGAAACAAAAATCTTAATTCCACTCGAAATATCATAACTATTATTTTCGAAATGCGTCGGCAGATTAATCCGCTACTCTTATTTTGACAGATCATTCGGATCATGAAACTAGTTTTAACTTTAGAACATGGGCGTAGCCAGGGGGGGTTTTGGGGGTTCAAACCCCCCCCCCGAAAAGTTAAAATATCAACATCAATAATATTAAAATAAGGAGAGTTAAGAGAATGTTATTTGTAACTCTGACATCTCAAAATGATTATTATGTATCTAAAAAGATGATTTTTTTTTGCTGTGATTAAAAGTAAAGTGATTTTTTTTTGGAATTCCGTTTCTAATTTCCGTTTCTAATCAGTGGTAAGTGTACACGTTCTTTGAAATTATTATTTTACTTAGCAAAAAGTGTTAAATAAACATATATATATATATCAGGATTAGTGTTACAGTCAGGTGTTAGTGTATTTTTTTATTTTTATTTTTTTTATTTATTTATTTACATATGCATATATATTACAATACATTACAATGTGATCATTTGTCTGTCCAACTGGGCAGAAAACCCGTTTCAGGACAGCCAAATTGTATATTTAGTTCATAATATTCTTAACAAAGAAATAGTTACGTTCAAAATATCACGGGAATTTGCTTCTGTCGAGACAACTTTTGAGAACACTAAGAATTGTATATAATTAAGGGATGGTTTCTTTATGTCTTTAAAAGAATCGCAAAGATGTGATTTTTTTCAAGGTCAATTTGGAGAACATAAATAAATGCATTCAGAGTGAATGCATTTATTAATGTTCTATGAGTGTTTTCTTTAGTGAGATCACAAGAAGGAGATTCTTTCCAGGCCATTTTAGAGAACATTACAATTGCATAATCAGAATTTAAACATTTATAAACCAATATGTGACATATGAATTCACAATGTATTTATAACTATTTAATTTTAATAAAGTACTATAATTTTTAGAATTTCTTAAATAGTAGAAATTACACAATTATAATCCAAATATATGAAAAATGATTTTTCAAACTCGTTTTGGAGAACATTAATTTATTTAGTTGTTTATTTATTTCTTTTATTTTACGCCCAGAGTGCTTTTACATAAATAATCAATATATATTATAAAAGAAAGTCCAAAAAAGCGTGCGGAACGCAAAAACTCAGAAACGAGTACCGGTACGATCAAGAGAGTTATATGGTATGATAGATCTCTATCCCCCCTAGGGAATAAGGGTATTTTTTTTTACCTAAAGGGCTTGCTTTTGAAGATATAAGGGCTGAAAGTTCTAAGAAGACTCTAGAAATTTCAAGAAGAGTCTGGAAGATTCTGGAAACTTCTAGAAAATTCGATAAAACTTTGGAATGTTCTGGAAGAAATGGAGGAGTATGTCAGCGAGTCTAGAAGGTTCCGGAAAGTCCGATAAAGCTGTAGAAAGTTCTGAAAGGAGTGGAGGAGTATGTCGGTGTGTCTAGAAGGTTCCGGAAAATTCTAGAAGGTTCCTTAAAGCTGTAGGAAGTCCTAGAAGGTTCGATAGGGCTGTACAAAGTTCTGGAAGGAGTGGTGGAGTATGTCGGTAAGTCTAGATGGTTCCGGAAAGTTCTAGAAGGTTCGATAAATCTGTAGAAAGTTCTGAAAGGAGTGGAGGAGTATGTCGGTGTGTCTAGAAGGTTCCGGAAAATTCTAGAAGGTTCCTTAAAGCTGTAGGAAGTCCTAGAAGGTTCGATAGGGCTGTACAAAGTTCTGGAAGGAGTGGTGGAGTATGTCGGTAAGTCTAGATGGTTCCGGAAAGTTCTAGAAGGTTCGATAAATCTGTAGAAAGTTCTGAAAGGAGTGGAGGAGTGTGTCGGTGTGTCTAGAAGGTTCCGGAAAATTCTAGAAGGTTCCTTAAAGCTGTAGGAAGTCCTAGAAGGTTCGATAGGGCTGTACAAAGTTCTGGAAGGAGTGGTGGAGTATGTCGGTAAGTCTAGATGGTTCCGGAAAGTTCTAGAAGGTTCGATAAAGCTGTAGAAAAATCTGGACGGTGTGGCGGAGTATGTCGGTGAGAGTAGAAGGTTCTGATGGTTCACGAATGCTTTAGAAAATTGTGGAAGGAGAAAGTTCTAGATGCTTTCAGAAACAATAGGCGGTGAGTCTAGATGATTTCTGAAGTTCTAGAAGGTTCGATAAAGCTGTACAAAGTTCTAAAAGGAGTGGAGGAGTGTGTCGGTGTGTCTAGAAGGTTCCGGAAAGTTCTAGAAGTCCTGATAAAGCTGTAGAAAGTTCTGGAAGGTTCCATAAGGCTGTAGATAGTTCTAAAAGGAGTGGAGGAGTGTGTCGGTGTATGTAGAAGGTTCCGGAAAATTCTTGAAGATTTCACAAAGCTGTAGGAAGTTCTAGAAGGTTCGATAAAGCTGTACAAGGTTCTGGAAGGAGTGGCGGAGTAAGTCGGTGGGTTTAGAAGTTTCCGGAAAGTTCTAGAAGGTTCGATAAAACTGTAGAAGGTTCAGGAAGGTTCCGTAAAGCTTTACAAAGTTCTGAAAGGAGTGGCAGAGAAAGTCGGTGAGTCTAGAAGGTTCCGGAAAGTTCTAGAAGGTTCGATAAAGTTGTACAAAGTTCTGAAAGGAATGGTGGAGTATGTAGGTGGGTTAAGAAGTTTCCGGAATGTTCTACAAGGTTCGATAAAACCGTAGAAAGTTCTAGAAGGTTCCGTAAAGCTGTAGTAAGTTCTGATAGGAGTGGAGGAGTGTGTCGGTGTATCTAAGAGGTTCCAAAAATTCTAGAAGGTTTCATAAAGCTGTAAAAAGTCCTAGAAGGTTCGATAGGGCTGTACAAAGTTCTGAAAGGAATGGCGGAGTAAGTCGGTGACTATAGAAGGTTCCGAAAAGATCTAGAAGGTTCGATAAAGCTATAGAAAGTTCTAGAAGGTTTGATAAAGCTGTGGAAAGTTCTGAAAGGAGTGAAGGAGTGTGTTGGTGTGTGTAGAAGATTCCGGAAAATTCTTGAAGATTCCAAAAAGCTGGAGGAAGTTCTAGAAGGTTCGATAAAGCTGTACAAAGTTCTGGAAGGAGTGGTGGAGTAAGTCGGTGAGTCTAGAAGGTTCCGGAAAGTTCTAGAAGGTTCGATAAAGTTGTACAAAGATCTGAAAGGAATGGTGGAATATGTCGGTGGGTTTACCTGTTGTACAATTCTAAAAAGTCAGTCATCGTCGCTTTCAAACACAATAAGGAGCCATCACACATTCCTCCAATATATCTAGAAGGAAATGAACTGCTTGTGGCCTCACAGGTTAAGTATCTGGGACATATCCTAACCGAAGACATGAAGGATATAGAAGATATGGAACGACAAAGAAGAGCAATTAACATACGGGCCGGAATGCTCTCAAGGCGGTTCTACCACTGTAGCGAAGATGTCAGAAAATTACTATTCAAGACATACTGTACTGCCCTGTATACGTCTGAACTGTGGACACAATACCCAGCAGCGCAATGGGACAAACTGAGAGTGTGCTACAATAACGCATACAGGCAACTTATGCAACTACCGAGGTTCTGCAGTGCCTCCATGATGTTTACCGAGGGGAGGGTGCACTCATTCCCAGCCTTACTTCGCAACCGACTAGCCAGCTTCTGGAGCAGGATACGAACTTCAACCAATATCATTGTCGTGGCTGCATCCGAGTGGCTCAGTTTCCCAATAAATGAGCGATGGATGCAGATGATGAGGCGACCTCCATGATGGACGATCCCAAAATATCTTTTTATTTTTAATTCTGTCTACTTATTATTTATTTTAATTTTATGCTTATTTTTTGTTATTTGTGTTATGAATTTTGTTTTCATTTTATATTTTAATTAGGTACTTACCTAATATTTAAACTTTTTTTTTCTTTTATAGTTGTTTATGTAATATGGCAGACTGGGATTGCACTACCCTCCCAGTCCTGCTGGAATAAAAACTTAAATAAATAAATAAATTTACAAGTTTCCGGAATGTTCTACAATGTTCGATAAAATTGCAGAAAGTTCTGGAAGGCTTGATGGAATATGTCGGTAGGTCTAGAAGGTTCTGGAAAGTTCTAGAAGTTTGGATAATTATATTATTAAAAAAAAAACAATTTGCATGCCGCTAAAACTCAAAGACGAGTCCCGGTATGATAACGGTTATATGTGTGGTAGCCCTCTATCCTCCATCCATGAAGAAAGTTCCCGTTCTTACCTGGAGGGCGTTCTTTTAAAGATATAAGGGCTGGAAGTTTCACCCCGTTGAAATTTCTAGAATAGTTCAAAAAATTCCAGAGTGTTCTTGAGCATTCCACCACATTCCAGAACAGAACATCTCGGAACATTCTGGAATGTTCGGGAATAGGATGGAACGTTCAGGAACATATCGGAACATATCGGAACAGCTCAGATTATTGTGGAACATTCTGAATGTTGTTCAGAACATTCCTGAACACTCAGAACACTCCATTCTCTGAATGTTGTGGAATGATCTGGAACATTTGAAATTTTTTTTGTAAGGGGCTATCCATATGGGGTATATAAAGCAAGATCCGTCGTGGATTCGAACCTCAATTCAATCTTACATCAACTCTATGATCGATGTCGGACACCCCAGTCAGAGTATTTGAGAGCATTCCACAACGTTCCATAACATTCCGGAACCTTCTGGAAAATTGTGGAATGTTCGAGAATAGGGAAACGGGAACATCAATGTGAACATTCCAGAACACTCTTGAATGTTTTCCTGAGCGAAGCCGGGTAACCCAGCTAGTAAATAATAAAGGCAGTACCTCCATCTTTAACATGAGAAAACAAATAGTTTAGATAAAGTTACGATGTGAATAAAAGGTATATAAATTAAATAAAAATATAGGCAACAAAAATTTAGTACAGTGGGATATATAATATCAACATGTTACAATTAAAAAAATACGTATATAATATAAAAATCCAACCAACAAATTTAAAAGTAAGATCCAAGGTTTGTAAAATTGCAACATTAACCGTGTATTTACACCTATAAGTATGTTTCGCTGTGCCAAGCCGATGCGATGTATCGATGGTACCGACTTCCTGTACCTCTCTACGGAGTTGCAGGAGTTCGAAACCATCGGACCTATCCAATTTCGAATTCAATATTTTAGGTAAAAAAGTTAACCAAATTTTTTTCCATTGAAATTACAAAGGCATTACATTTAATTACATTAATAATTGTATTCCGAATAAGTGAATGGTTTCTATCGGGAGATCACAATTATGATATTTTTTCTGGGTTATTTTGGAGAACATTTGCAGTTGCATAATTAGAATTTACACATTTAATACACCAATATTTGACATATGAATCATCAATGCATTTATGACCATTTAATTTTAATAAATGTACTATTATTTTTAGATTTTCCTAAGTAAAAGAAATTACCCATTTATAAACCTGACTATATGAATATAAATTTCCAATGTATTTATATAGAAATTTTCAAAACTTATTTTTAGAAATGTATAGTCGTTATTTTACAAGAATCAAAGACCAGTCCTTATTTTACACGGATCAAAAAACAGAGTAAAAGTTTTATTTTTATGCATTAATATAAACTTTTTAGTACATTATTAGGTATGTGAGATTGTGTTAGCATATGTTCGCTCTCGACTCTCCCCATATCCAGAAGCCAATTGCTAACCAATTTCCGTAAAATGCTTGTACTTTTCAGTTTCCAAGCATCGGGTATGAAGTTGAACAATTTAGGCCCTAAGTAGGAGTATTGTCTTTGGGCATGTGATGTGTTTGTAGTAGGCGGAATTACTGGATTCCTCCCTGAGCCGATTCTTAACAATCTTCTCAATAATTTTAGACACAGAGTTGATCAAAGAAACTGGTCGGTAGTTGTTAATCTGTGATTTATCCCCATTTTTGTGAAGTAAAATAACAATTGATTGTTTTAAATGGTTGGGGAATTTTCCAGAGTTAAAGCTTAGATTACAAATGAACGATATCGGTGATGCTATGGCGGATTTTATATTTTTTAACAGATTTGAAGAGATCCTATCTGGGCCACACGCATTGGATGACTTAAGCTCGTCAATTATTTTCATCACTTCTTGTGATGTAGTTCGAATGTTATCTATTTTATGACTGAGATTACAGCATGTTATCTTAGCAAGATCAGTTTCAGTTGTGTTATATTTATCAAGAATTTTTTTTGACAGTGTGGATCCCACTGACGCGAAGTAGTTATTTGCAAAGTTTACCATCTTTATTGGATCTAACGTGATAGTGTGATCAATGTTCAATGATTTAATTTCAGATGATTTATTGATTTTAGTTTTAGTTATATTACGAAATGCTTCCCATAGCGTTTTTGATGTATAGTTGGTTTCGTAAATAATTTTTTTAAAGTAGTTTTCTTTAGTTGATGTAATAAAATTTTTACACAAGTTCCTATATTTTTTATATCGAGTTTGTAGTATGATATTCTCTGGGTTCCTATTCGCCTTTTTGTGTAGTTGATTCCTCCTGTGTATTGATTTAACAAGACCAGGGGTGATCCATGGCGTTAGTTTTAATTGTTTGTTAGATATAATTTTGTTACTAGTGTGTTTAGATATGTAATCGTGTAATTTGGTGAAGAATTTCGTCATTGCTAAATCAGTATCCCTTTGGTCTAGAACGTTTTCCCATTTTTCTGAATTTAAGTCCTCAAGTAGGTTGAGGTAGTTTATTCGAGGTATGTATTTAATTTTAGCAGTAGTGGGAGGTTTATTTTTAAGGCAGAGAGCTGTAGTGTAGTGGTCAGAAATTGTGGTGTGGATAACAAATGATTCGATGTGTTTAATTTTTTTGATGTTAATGTGGTCTAGACAAGATTTACTTGTGCCCTGTTCTCGGGTAGGGCTGTTAATTGTCTGTATGAACTCATTTTCCGTAAGCAGACATAGATAATCTTCGGATTGACGGTGGTACTCAGGAATCGTATTAATATTTAAATCGCCTAACATAATTTGCCGTTCTAATTGTTTTGAACTGTTGATGATTGATTGTAAAGAATTCAAAAAAGTGTCAATATTTTGGAATGAGGGTGATCTATAGATTGCAAAAATACATAAGTTATTGTTCAATACGATTTTCATACAGTTTGCTTGTGGTAGTAAAATTTCGTCGACTTGTGCTTGTAGACCGTTTCTGATGTAAATTACAATTCCACTGGATTTATTTAAATTTATATTTGTGTGATGTTCCGAGTAATTGTGAATCATTTTAGAGGTATACTCTTTATTTATCCAGCATTCCGTTAATATTATGACATCGAATGCGCAATTAAATTGGTCTAGAAAAATGAGGAAATCGTCAAGTTTTGAAATGCTTCTAATGTTCTGGTGTATAATTTTTAGACTGTAAGAGCCCCAATTATAGTTTTTTATATTATTTAGATCATCAATTATATTCAAGTTACAGTATATACCTGGATGGTTATCAATATCACAAGGTAAATCAAACATAATTAAATGTTGGTTGTATGTGGCATAGAGAAAAGTGTTCCAGTAATATATTATTAAATTTAAAAACTATTCCCAGTGTGGTTGCATGGATAGGTGTGTATGGAAATAATTTAGTGATTTGGTAATATAATGCAGAATGTTTAAAGTCGATGAAACATCGTGATAACAAATTATTATATATGTATGGTAAAAATATAACAAGTGAAAATGAGCGAGGCGGGTGCTCGTACCTTCTTTGTGCAATGAAATATTTAATTAACTTTAAACTATGTAAATTCTGGTTAATAATATAATGAAGATTGGTAAATTCGCTATCTCGCCGAGTTAATGATTTATTGCATATACCTGGAAACGAGCGAGACGGTACATACCTCGGTAGTACGATTCTTTCAGTTGCATCACATAGTTGCGAGCTTGCTTTCATCAGAAATACATATTGCATTGGACCCCGTGTCCCGTCTGACATATATCTGCCCCGCCTTCGACCACGTGAAACGGTAACCTCGCGTTTTCGCTTCTTGTCTTGCCTTCCAAAATAGTTGCTTGCCTCGAAATGTCAGCTGTTCGGAGACGTAGATCCTGGTACTCGGTCCCGCAATTCCAATGTTCGAAGTATTCAATTTGTCTTCCAAATTCGGGTTGTTTTTAAACGACTTCAAAAAGGAGGAGGTTCTCAATTCGACTGTATTTTTTTTTTTTTTTTTATTTTTTTTTTTTTTATTTTTTTTTTTTATGTTTGTTACGCCAGAACTTTTGACTGGGTGAACCGATATTGATGATTCTTTTTTTATTTGAAAGCTGATGCTTCCCGTGTGGTTCCATTTTAATTTGGTCCAGTTTCGACAATAGCATCCATGAGAAAACCATATAAGTCTTAAATTTGCATAAGTATGTGCGCGACAAATGGACGAATAACTCAATATCACGCCAACCGATTTCGATGATTCTTTTTTTATTGGAAAGGATGTACTTCAAGGGTAATTTAGTGAGAGTTTGGTTAGGTTCTGATTATCGGATCCATGACAAATTAACGAAACTCGGCCGAATCTCTTAATTTGACCTTAACGTCGCTATGGTCAAATTATGTCTGTCTCATATGAGCAGTACGTTTAGTAGGTTTACCCATATTGTGTACTTCAGATTCACTAAAAATCAAAAAATAAACAAAAATTTTAACAAAACAAAAAACGACTTCAAAAAATGCACTAAAAAGTAAAAAAATAATTTCGTATTCTTCTACAACTTCATAATCAACTTACTTTTTCTAATCATCAATATGTAGGTACGATTGTTTTTTTTGGAGTCGGTGTCAGCAAAGGTACCCGGCCCGGCGGGTTCACTTGACAGCTCCCCGCGCCGCCGCGGCTCCGCTCTCGCCTCTCGCCTCGTCAAGTCGCTTGTGCGATACAAGCACACCTCACCTATAACTATGTATGTAGTTACAAACCTACCTTGACTGACACCGACTCCGAAAGTAACAATCGTACCTACATATTGATGATAAGAAAAAGTAAGTTGATTATGAAGTTGTAGAAGAATACGAAATTATTTTTTTACTTTTTAGTGCATTTTTTGAAGTCGTTTTTTGTTTTGTTAAAATTTTTGTTTATTGTTGTATGATTTCACATCCGCTAACAGCTGTTCTTTGGCTATGTTCGATTTTAGTTTGATTATAATTTCTCTCGGGTGAATATTATTTATTTTTTTTGCTGCGCGATGAATAGCGTCTATGTCCTTGACTTGGATGTTCGACTTAGTTTTTTGGCAAATATTAAAAATGACGTCTTGTAGTATTTCTCCTTTATTTTCTGGTATGCCTCTGATTTCTAAGTTGTTGGCCTTCAGAGCCCGCTCCTGGAATTCTAGACAGTTTTCCAGAACATTAATCCTGGCTTCCAAATCGATGTTCTTTTTTGTAAGCTCCTCATTCCTTGATTCAATTTCACGGATCCTTCCTAGGAAGTCCTCGTATTGTGCACTCATGAATTGAATGCTTTCTAGAATTTTGTTGTTTTGTTCCAAGATATCATTTTGTTTTCTTTCGAGATTAGACGTCTTATCCAAGACTAACCCTTGCAGATCTTCTAAGTTTGTCTGGGCCTGAACTGTGGTCGACGGTCCTTTATTGGTATTTTTTTTACCTGGCTCCAAAGGTTCGTTACCGCTGACTGTATCAACTACGCTCGAAGCGCTCGTCACAGTAGATGTCTTCGTGTTTTTGCACTGTTTACATTTCAGTAGGGAACGCCGTTCCTGAGTGAGTCTACGGAAACTGTTCTCAGTAATTCCCCCACAGGCTAGATGAAATGTGCCTTTGCACGCCGAGCACACAAAAATTGACTCCTCTGTTATTACTGGCTCCGGGCAAATGTTGCAGTGCATTTTGAAAATAAATTTGTGAGCTACCTGCGTTACGCCTTAGTAATGTTAAATTACGTTTTTTGTTTTTACTGATTACACTCAGTAGGTACGGTAAATCGCTTATATGAAGTTTATAGATTTTAGACTATGTTGTCACAAATAGCAATCACTACCGTTAACTTTCCGATATTAGTGTTTTTGTCACTTAGTAATCACTATAAAGCAGAGCAAAAATATTATGAACTAGTTACAATGGCGGTTATTGTGGTATTGAACTGAAAATTTGTGATTAGTGTTACAGTCAGTCAGCATAAATGTGATTATTTGAATAATTTGACTGCTTAAAATGTTTTAACATGTACTACTAACGTTTATTATGTATTTTATTTTGAAAAGTTTTATTTTCTATGCACAATTATTTCTTTAATTTTATTAAAAAAAATAAAAAAATTAAGTAGTTATATAGAAAATAAGAGTTTTCAAAGCAAATACAAAGTCCTACAATACCCCCCCCCCCTCGACACGAGTTTTGCACTTTCAGTAGTTTTATTTTCTTGAACCCTCCCCGAAACTAAAACCTGGCTACGCCCGTGCTTTAGAGTGAATCTGCATGTGAGTCCCCAGCTTTAATTGATATTACACCCAGAACACAAAATGGTTTTCTCCTAATTTTTGCACTAGAAACACATGGATGGTTTCTTTCAAATTTCCTGAGCAGATGAATCCACAACAGGAATTTGCATTATGAATACAAGAGTGGTTTTAAATAAGGAATGGATCTGCGTAAGGGTCCACCAGTATTTCGGCTTAAATTATATTGTACTCAGAACACGTGAATAATAATAATAATAACCTGCATTTTACAACAAATTTATTAACCGCGATAATTTTTTTATAATTTTATATTTATTCAACTATTTGCAAAAATTTATATGGAATATTTTTTTAATTTAACTATTTTGTATTACAGAAACGTAGCAAGATAAAAAGAAACACATCACATATTTTTCCTTCCAAAATGGAATTTCAATATTTTTTCGATGTTAATTTTCCTATCGTTCAATAATAAGAAATTAAAATAAAACTAAAAAAGGATGTTGGATCACGTATGTATTTGTTTCTAAACTGATATGTAGAAACATAGTTGCATACACATATGCGTATACCTATCAGCTGTGTTATAACTTTCAATGGATTTTGTAATAAGAACTTTAAAATGTAGCTGAAACACTGTGAAAGAAAACCGTTCTTGCATTCTGAGTGTAATTTTTTTGTAGTGTTTTTGTAAGGTGATGCCATCATCGCGCTAACCCATCACCCACCACTGAACTAAAAGTTATAGAATTAAAGCATCTCTTAAAAACTGTAACTCCACGGGAATAGATCACATCTCGATAAAAAATTATTTATTTATTTATTTATTGTGAAAAACAGTTAACATATATATCCAATTACATTTCACAATTTTTAGTTAATAGTGTAATACATTAATTATATAGGTACATTAATAATGACAGGTGCTCAAGAATACCTTTATTTCGCTCTTGAAATGATTGTAGTTCGATTGAAAAATGTCAATTTCAGAAGAAAGGTTTAATAGTGAGGTCATTCTCCCCAGATGCATAACCATTGGTAGGTTGGTCCTGCCTCTAGGAAAAGTAAAAAGTCTGTGTTGCCTTGCTCTGGTGAAGTTATCTGGGACATAAAGTGAAATCCTTTCCAGGACATCAGGATTACAAATGTGCCCGTTTAGCAGCTTGTGTGCTACTAGTAGCATTGCAATTTCTCTCCTAACGTCGAAACGATTTAGTCCCAACATTCCCGCGAGAAAATCGGAGGGATACAACAAAGGGTAGTACCCAAACTCTCGCATGTACAGGTACCGCATAAACTTTTTTCGCACCTTTTCAACATCATTTGCGTATAGGGCATCTTCGGGTCCCCATATTACTGACCCACTTTCGAGAATGCTGCGAACCAGAGTGAAGTAGAGCATTTTTATGACTGCTGTGTTGGAAAAAGATTTTGCGTGGCAGATTACAAAGCCTAGCATTCGCATCGCAGAGTTGCACACCGAATCGACATGAGAACGGAATGTCAGGCGTGTGTCAAAAGTGATTCCTAAATCCCTCATTTGTGAAATATGTTTTAACGAGGTACCAGACATTTTGTAGTTATAATATAGAGTACTCCTAGCCCTTGTATAGCACATAATTGTACACTTTCCGCTGTTAAAATAGAGTTTATTCAGATTACTCCATTCTACGATTCCGTCGATATCGGTTTGTAAACGAATAGAATCTGCTTTCGACATTATATTGGTATAAAGTTTAATATCGTCAGCAAATAACAAAAAAAATAACAAATTTTATAAACAGTGCTATATCATTTATAAACATAGAAAATAATAGAGGTCCTAAATTATACCCTTGCACACACATTAAAAAAATACATCGCATCCCCTCTTAAACGCATAATCAACTTAAGCTTCAAAACTGGCATTTTTCCTAACTCCCAAAAACAGGCCACATTAATCCCAATCTTTAAAGCACGAGACAAATTATTAGCTATTGACATCAAATTATCAATATTTGGCTTCAGCTTTTGTTTTTTACTTTCGAAACAAGATAAATTGTCGTGGATCACCACTTACAACTTGTGAACCCCCATTTTTTATCACGCCAACGTAGACCCCGTCGAGTCTCCCGCGGACCCCTGGGGTCCACCTGGACCACTTTGGGAATCACTGCTTTAGATGAAGAAAGTTCTGATTTGGGCATTTTCCAAACACCTTTCGACAGGCATCAATCTATATATCTTATCTATCTATCTATGGCGATGGCGATCTCCATCACCACTACTATCGCTCGAATAATTTGACGAGTTCTCTCGGATCAAGTCAGATCCCACATGAAAACGAATAATAACAAGAGAGAGTGCTCTACGGACTCGGCTATTTTTTGCGTAAAACGGACGTTGGAATACTCAGGAAGAAGAAAACATCAACTTATGCATGCTTTTTAAATCTTAGTAAGGCTTTTGACCGAGTTTTCACCCCTTATTATGGAAAAAAACTAAAGAAAAGAGGTATACCTTGGAAAGTGGTAAAAATTCTCGAAATTTGGCACCGTCAACAGGAAAACCTTGTACAGTGGAAAAATGGATTTTCAGAACCTTATTTCCTAAAGAGTGGCGTCAGACAGGGATGATGCATGTCCCCGGTATTGTTCAACCTGTACATGAACGAACTCACCGACAGGCTAAACAACGCAGGGGTAGGCTCCCAAATCGGAGGACAGTGTTTGAACAACATCAGTTATGCGGATGACATGGTCTCGATGGCACCATCTATAAGGAGCCTACGTATTATTCTGAAGATCTGCGAAGAGTTTGCTGAAGAAACAAAAATGCTATATAACCCCACTAAAACGGCTCTATTGGTCATAAGACATGGACAAGGACCAAACAATATTCCTCCGGCTACCCTGAACAGTTGACTGAAGGAACTAAATACTTTGGACACATAATCACCAGTAATCTGATGGACGATGTTGACATCAATAGGCAAATAAGAGCTCTCAGCGTAAAAGCAAACATTCTCAGCAGAAGATTCCGCCTTTGCAGTACCACTGTAAACAGGACGCTCTTCCTTTCCTTTTGCGCAACACTGCATACGTGCGAACTCTGGGCAAATTACAAGAAGTATAGAAATACTCCGGGTTCAGTACAACAATGCCTTCCGCATAATGTTTGGTCTCCCCAGATATTCCAGCGCTTCCCAGATGTTCACGGAGGGGCGAGTTTCCAGCTGTGCAGTCCTTATTAGATCCAGGGTCGCAGGAATGAGGGAAAGGATATGCAGCTTTGGAAATACCCTTGTCATGGAAGCCCGCCTCAGTCCATCATCCAGCATTGATGCACAATGAAGAAAAATACTGACTCCCAATATGGTCACAGAATCCTAAAAGCCAATTATTACTATTTTGGAGTATGTACGTTAGGTACACGTTGTGTGTGTGGGAGGAAACACAATGGGAGTAATAAGATTGACACGTGTGCTTCGGTGCTAGTGCGTATATTGACAGAGCCTTGTTGATTTTTTTTTTGATTTTATGGATTCTTTCGTAATCCTCTAACTAGCTAGGGCTTATAACAATACCCTTCATATTTCTAGCTGACTAGTACTGCGGCTCATTTGGCCTTATTATTATTACCATCTGATGGTTGTATTTATTTGACTGAGTTTACGTTACATTATTGTGCATTATGAGCAAAAATTCTTAACTGGATAAAAAACCCCCCATTGTACTGTATTGTCCAACTCCCCACCATGGGGGCGGATAGACCCGGTCCCTGCATCCAGTCAAGTGGCAGAATTCTGGTAGGGCCGTCCCACTAACGCCCGTGCCTCCCCCGGCGTCATGAGCGAGCTTGAGGAATGTTTGCGCGAGTCCGGCTCCCTTCCGTCCTGTCTCCGGTGATCCGAGGCTCACTTCATTCCCCAGGGTCTTTGAGAGTATCTCCCCCCCCTCCACAAACACTTCTTCAAGGGTACTTTTGGGAAACTGGCTAAGGGACGCGGGCGTTTGGGCACGTTGTGGCCAGGCCGCTCGCCCGCTCATTCTCGCCGGGACTGCCCCATGATAGTGGGACAAACTGCCCCCGATATCTTTCTTTTTATATATTTTCTTTGGTTTTAATCATACTTACACCTGTAAATATTTTTCTTTTATTTATTATTTCACTCAACTAGATGCTGAACCAACAGGCGAACACATCTATGATGTGTCTTTATTTTTTAATTACTGCAAATGTAAGTATGCATCATTTTTTTTTTTTACTAACAATCATGCATGCAGGGACATTGGAGGATCTAGATTCGTTTCAAAAATAAATGTAGCTTTCTTTTTACAAAAAATTGACCAAACACCTGACGTGTGCGGCTAAGGAGGTTAAACAATCAGTTTCCTCACACAGCCGTGGGAAAGTGGTGGGTCCCCTCCAATGGATTAAAAACCTCATTGAGCCTTGTTAGTCCCAGCAGTACAATATATAAGGCAATGTTGAGGTGGGGGGTGACCGTGACGTAGCCGCCACACTATTTTCTTATTTTCTTTTAATATTACCTTCATTTCATGTACTATCATATTCACCTGCTTTTCTTTTTTTTTCTGTTTAAAATATTTTGTGTATGTATTATAACCCTTATGGAATGTGTGGGATTGCACTATTCTCTTCACATACCGGAATAAACATTTATTTTTTATTTTGGCATTAGATTTAAATATCTGGGTTAAATTTTCCCCGCAGGAAAAACAAAACCCTTTCACACACTTCCCCAAATGATCATCTAGTCAATTTCAATTTGGGAGACGGTAATGGGTACCGCCGCCCCGGGAACCTTTATCGGATAACCAACACCTCCGCCATAGGTCACCCCAAGTGGTTCGCTACGTTTGGTGATTTAGCAGGGGTGCCCGGGTTCATGGGGTGAGGTTTGTCTAGGTCTTGGAGGCGGATGACCAGAACATACTGAACCCCAGATTCCTACCCACCCCTTAAACCCTTTTCCTTCCCAGAACTCTCCTCTCCTTCCTTTCCTTAAAAAAACTCTCCACACAGCATCCCCAAAGGTTTCATAGGCCCTGAGGGAAATTATTTTCCTCAGGGCCTCCTGTGTGGAGCTCAACTAATTCACATTATGCAATTGCGCAATGTAAGTATTTAAATACTTATACATAAGTTTTTAATTCTTAATAAAATAAAATACTTTTTTAATTAAAACCACGAAATTTATTAATTTATGAACCGACCGGTTTCGCTTTACTTAAGCATCTTCAGGGTACAAATTAATACTAAACAAGAAGTACATTATGTGTGCTTATATATATAAAAAATATAGAGGGAGACAACATGATACAAATATAACAAACACATAGACGGCCATAAAATACATTAACATAAGCACTCAAGTAATGGGACAAACTGAAAGATAATTAGGTAGACTAATGGGTTATGATTTGTAATAATAAATTTGGAGGAACAAAGCATCAACTGGCATAGTGGTAAGGAGCACTGGGAATTTTTTTAAAGGGTTTATTGGCAACAGACCTAATATTGGATGGACTACTTGATATGTCTAATTGATTATTAAGTATTTGGCCTTTGGTTTTTACAGCTTTTTTTATTTCTAGCGCCTCTAAATTGTTTAGTCTGTTACCATGTCCGTTTTTTTGTAAGATTTTAGCACCAGTGTTATGACAGAACGTATGATCTTTATCGATCAAATGATTGGCGAATTCTGGAAAACCGTTATTATTGAGGCAACGAAGATGCTCCTTTATCCTAATATTGACATTACGTGTTGTCTTACCGATATAGAAAGCCGAACAATTATTGCAATTTAATTTATAAATTCCCGAATGACTTAATTTGTCGTCCTTATCTTTAGAATTAATTAGAAATTTACCTAGATTATTATTGGTATAAAAGGCCGGTCTGACTTCAGAAGGAAGGTTTTTTACACTTAAGGCAGAAAAATTATTAATGAACGAAATTCGCCGCCATTGATGTTTAATATTATTATCATTGATTTGAGGACAAGGACTAGCGAATAAGAAGCGATTAATGGCTATTTGTTTCAGTTTTTTATTTAAGATTAAATCTATAAAATATGCTTCATATCCATTATTTACTGCTATTTTTCAATTATTTTTAGTTCATTAGCAAAATTGTTGAATGGAATGCGGAGTGTTTATGTGATATAGGGTGATTGGAGGCGCTGTGTATGCCAATGTCAGAACAGGAGTCAGCATGACAATGTCACAATATATTCGAATTTATACAAATTTCATAATGCCAGAGCTCACCGGAAGTTTTATAAAAACCTTGTCCTGACAATAAGGAATACACAAAAAAAGAATTATCCAATTTGGTGCAGTCGTTCGAAAGTTTTGCCCTTAGCAACACATTCAGCGATCCATTTTTATATTATAGATTTTTCGATTTGTAGGTACTCAGTGTAGGCTGGTGGTTAAATGAAGAACAGCGAGGTGATAAAATAAACCTTTAATGAGTTCCCACAATAATTATAATTCACAAACACGGTGAGCGTAACAGTTTTACAGTATTAATAGTACACACTGAGTCAAGGTTGATTGCGGATAGATGAGGCGACTGCTCGGTAAGTTGAACGAACACTGGGTACCTTCGCTGTTGTTGGGCGCCTTTATATGGCCAGACGAGTGGAGTACTTAGTAGTAAATCGTCACTCGACGAGTTGCTCGAAGGCGCTGGAACTGTGCATTTCAAGCGTACAATGGTTCGTACCTTTTCTGGAATGTGTGAGAGGTAGGTAGGTCCACGACTTTTGTTTCGATGCACTAGGTACCTACCGCTCAGTCGTGTTCCGTCCATGCTTGACGGCTGGCGAGCGCTCTAGTAATTTCGCTTGCATATATTTGAACACAGGCGCCGCCTCTGGAAATATCGATACGTTTCGGGTGCAATCCAAAGCGTAGCGTAGCAACAATGCGTGGTTGCTACAGATTTAAATTTTTAAAAAGCATGTTCGAAATTAAATCTGTGACTATCAACTAAAAGAATGAGGTACTTGAGAGGAGTAGCAGGGGTTAAGAAATGGGATCTTATAAGAAACTCGACGATCCGATATGATCTAAACATTGAACCACTGCTACTCTTCATAGAAAAATCGCAACTGAGGTAGCTTGGGCATGTACTAAGAATGTCTGATGACCGAATTCCAAGGAAGATACTGAGTGCGATTCCAGAGGGTAGACATCCAGTTGGGCGAGGCAACTCCAGAAACTGTGTGAGGAGAGGATGGGACTGCCATGGACGGAGGCTGAACAAACAGCGCAAGACGTATGGAGAAGCCTTGTCGATGCAATGGGTCCCGACCCGAATAGGACAAGGGGAAGAAGATGATGATGATGATGACTATCAACTAGGTCATAGACAACATACAAAAGTCAATGTATAATATTATTTGTTTATTATGAGTTAACGCCGATTAATGGCTTTTACATACGAAATACAATAATTTGAAATTCACGGATAAGAAAAAATATTCATACGACAAAAAATTTAAAAGTAAATATTGAAGTGACAGCATAAAGTAAAAATAGGAAGCTATTAAAAATACAAATATGAAGAAAAAAGAAAACCTCGTGTGCCTGCATACAAGTTATGTATACAGGTACACGAGCTATTTGAAAGTATGTACTTAGAAACAAAAAAAAATAACCTAATAAAAATAATTAAAAACATTTTGTTTTTACCACGATAATCTTTATTTAAAAAATCAACATGTTTCAAGAACGATGTTCTCTTCATCAGGACATTATATGTACTAAAACTAAATGATCAAATATAGAAAGACAGGCGTGGGTAGAAATGGAAGTAGTGGGGGAGGAGAGAACTGGAAAGGGGGGTGCTTAGAAGAACAAAGACAAAAAATTACAATGGAAATATGTTTAAGATATGGTTATTCACAAAATTAATTTGATTTTTGATAATAATTATAATCGTGGTAAAAACAAAGTGTTTTTAATTATTTCGTTAATAAAATGGTGCCACAAAGTGAATTTGCAAAATTTGAAGAAGTTAAAATAAATTTTAAAATTCCAGAAACCTTAAAAATTATCCAAATAGGTATAGGTCTCGCAAGTTAAGTTGACTTCATCACAGTACTCACACAGATGCAAAACTTTCATACAGCGTGTTTCGTTTTAGGCTTTCAAAAAAATATATAGTTAATGATTATTTCTCCATTGAGAATTGGTAGCCAATGCGTGTTGATGTCAGTTACATATAACTTATTTTGTTTTACAATATTGTTATTGAAATACCTACTGAAGGTTATCAAATTAAAGTTTATTTTATGTAAGTACGTAAATGGTTTTCATGTAGTAATTGTTGAAATGAAGTGTGATTTCTATAATCTGCGCTTAAAAATGTGGCTGCTTATGGATTATTTATTTTTTTATAATTATGTGTTAGCAATCATAAGCAACAGTAATTATATAGTTATGTATCAGTTATCGACACCAACTATCCATAAGTTTTCTGTCTAAAACATAACGAATTACTAACAACAGTTGAATACTATTAGTCTGTGATACTCCAGTTGCCTTAGACATCAAATCATATAAGTTATTCATGTTTAAAAATTGACCACCGTTTTTTTACATTATGCGTAAAATGGAGCTCAATGACTTGAAAGGCCACGGTGGAACATTTTTCTGCTGGGGGGTGTGGGCCTGTAAAATACCGTGATACGCCATCTCGCAATAACATCAGCAACATTTCCAGTAAGTCCTACTCCTAGCGTCCTAGAGTGGTCTTTATGATCCCGCGAGTCCCGGGCAATATGACCACTGATCCTAACATCGTGGTCGTAGCAGATAAGGAGAGGGCGACTGGCGAATGGCGAATTTCCGGCGCCATAAAACCGGATCAGCTCAGCTAAGGGAAGGTAACCCCTATAGAAAAATCCCTAGAGAAGGCAATGGGAAACCACTCCAGTATCTTTTTCCAGCATATCAATATGGAGAGAAACCAACCAATGGCCCCTAGTCTCGGGCGGCCCTTAAATGGGCCTGGGGTGCAAAGAATATCACGGCTCAAAATAGTGAATTCAAAAATAAGAATTAGGAACATGGAATGTTAGAAGTTTATACAGCGGTAAATTGGATAATACGATACAGGAAATGGAAAGATTAAAAGTAGATATTCTTGGAATTAGTGAACTGAGATAGACTGGCAGCGGCATACACCAACATGAGAAGGGAAATCTATACTACTCAGGAAGTGACCCACAGGACAGAAACTGTCGAAACAGAGTTGCTATATTTGTCATGTAGAAGCGTGTAAAATTTGTTAAGAATTTTGTACCCATCTCGGACAGAATAATATTATTACAATTACACTGTCAACCCATCAATATTAATATTATTCAAGTGTATGCACCAACAGCGGAAGTGAGATATGATGGTGATGTGGAATCTTTTTATGACTCACTAGCTAGTACATTGCAAAGTTTGAAAGGAGAAGAAGTCAATTTTGTCATTGGAGACTTAAATTGATGAAGGTCGGTGCTCTCATATAGTTGTTGAATATGGCTTAGGCATAAGCAATTAAAGAGGTGATAGACTATATGAATTCTGCCAAGATAAAAATATGGTTGTATTAAATACCTGGTTTAAACTCCCGAAAAGAAGGCTTTATACATGGAGATCACCTCAGGATGGAACAATCTATGATATTGTCAGGAACCTAATTGACTATGTGTTAGTAGACCATAGATTCAGGAACTCTGTAAAGAGAGTCACCACGTGGTGCGAAAATTAGTTCTGACCATGTTTTGTTAACTGCCGATATTGTATTACGCTTAAAACAAATAAAAAACTCAAAAACAAAATTGAACTCCACGGAGAAATGGTCAGAAATAGGGTATCTCAGACTTTGAACGATAATATTAGGCTACTCCCTTATAATTCATCGATAGAAATACAAACACAATGGGAAAACCTTAAGTCAGTTATAAGCGAAACCTGTGATACAAATTTGAAAGCTGATAAGCAAATTAGAAAAAAGAATTGGATGACTGACCACATTTTGAACTTAATGGATGAGAGACGTAAACACAAACATAATGAGACACAATATAAAAACTTACAAAGATTGATTATACGTGACATTAAAAAAGCCAAAGAAGAATGGATGAAGTCATAGTGCGAAGAACAAGAGTCATACAGTCGTAGTCACAATGCATTCAAACTTCACAAAACTTTGAAGGAAATTACAGGCACTTCTAGAAGAATTACTCCGTCATGTTTAGTTGACGATTCCAATAAATTAATATTGGTTGAAAAAGATATTTTACAAACATGAGAAAAGTATATTCATGATACATTCAATGATATTAGACGTGACATTAATATTTCTAACGATCAATTGCATGGACAATCTAAAATCAGAAATTCTTCATGCGATAAAGACTTCAGACAATAGAAAAGCGTGTGGACCAGACGATATTCCAGTTGAGGTGTTGAAGCTACTAAATGATGAAAATGTTGACTACCTGTTGAGGTGATTTAACTCTATATATGACACAGGGAATATACCCCAAGATTATCTAAAATCCACCTTCGTGACATTGCCTAAAAAATAATATCCTCGGAAGTGCAGTGAATATCGATTAATAAGCCTGATGAGTCATATCCTTAAATTATTCTTTAATATAATACATGCCAGGATACGCAATAAGTGCGAGCAGGACTTGGGTGACACTCAGTTTGGCTTCAGAAATGCGTTTGGGACGCGTGAAGCATTATTGTCTATCGACGTACTATTGCAAAAGTGTCATGACCAAAGAAAGGAAGTCTTTGCCTGTTTTATTGACTATGAAAAGGCATTTATTGACTATGAAAAGGCATTTGACAGGGTAAAACACGCTGACCTAATGAAAATGCTTGCGTATTGTAACATTGACACCAAATACCAGAATTTCATTAAAAACCTGTATTGGATCCAAATAGCAGAAATAAGACGTGGGAATGAGAGATCGAATGCAATTGCCATTCAGCGTGGAGTAAGACAAGGCTGAATCCTGTCGCCACTATGGTTTAATCTCTATTCCAACTATGTCTTTAAAAGAGCCCTTAGTAATACTGAGAAGGGTCTAAGATCAACGGAGTTTTTTTTTTACATGAATACCGCACAAGAGTCCCAACTGCTCCCGTCTGGAGCCAGTGGGACTATGGCATCCCCAATTGGGGAATGTTGTGGGGCTGAAGGTAGTGGGTAGAGGAAGGAGATAGGGAAGAGGAAGGTGGGAAAATACCTGGCTAAACACGGCTAAAGCCATTTCAAGCAACGTTTCAATTCTGAATGGTGGTCTTACACCAGGGCGATACTGGGAGTATCTTCCACTCTGGAACGTTCCGCAAATATACTATATATTATTTTAAATGAATAAATTGTGAAATATCACAAATTAATCAAATAAAATTTATTTGCCACGCCGGGATTCGATCCCGCGACCTTCGGAGTGCGAGTCAAGAGCCTTAACGCTGGACTACGCCGGCCGTCATTTGTCATTTGCCGGAGTTGTCATTAATAACATAAGATACGCAGATGATACTGTATTACTAGCTGACTGTATCTATGACCTCCAAGACCTATTAAATCTTGTTAATAATGCTGGTGAGCAACTGGGCCAAACAAACAACGTCAATAAAACTAAATTGATGACATTTGGACGACTAGATCGCTCTGAATCAGTGATAAGTTAACATAAGTTATTTATTAAATGGTTGCAATGTCGAAAAGGTGGAAAGATTTAGCTACCTCGGCAGTATTCTCACGGAGACTCTTGACCCAAATGTAAAGGTAAGGTGCAGAATTGAAGCAGCAAGAACTGCGTTCATTAAAATGAAATCCCTCTTCTGCAATGACAATATCAGCTTAAAACTAAGGCAGAGAATGCTGAAATGTTATGTGTTGTCGGTCTTGCTGTATGGAAAGTACAAAAAATTTCCATGCCTTTAAGGCTGCATTTGAACACGGAATACTCCAGTTGGTAATAATTAGGTATTGCTCTGTTTGAAAACTTATTTAGGATTTTTTTTTGGAATATCTGAAGTTTGTATATACCACTTGACACACGGCAAACAGTATAGGGAATTGGTGGGATTCCACTAATATCCCCACTTCTTCCGGAAAAAATCTAAACAAAATGTTCAGTTTTACGATGGCTGGTCTTGGTAAACAATGCTCTCATACGAGTTCTCTCTCGTGGGGGCTGATGGGTTTTCCGTTATTTTGTAACATTTTTTATTCAATCTTAAAGAAACACAAATGATTCCTACAAAAAGCAGCAATGCCGCAAATGAATATGATACGATCAATTGGACAGGCGATGTTTCTTCCACTGGTGAAAAGTCCAGGTCTGGGAACTTTGTAGCTTCCTCTCGATTAGTCAGGCATTGTTTGTTATTTATGATATTTTGTACAGTAGCTGTATAATCATCAAGAACTGTAAGAGCCAGATCATATGCACTTAAATTGGTTTTCGGAAAGTCTTCAATGCAATGCATATCCGTTAGAGGGATGAAAATGATGATATCTTTGTCTGTTCCCAAGAAAATGTTGCCTTTGACATCAAATCCCAGCCACCGAACACAGCAATCGGCGATTGGCACTGTAAGCGTATAGGACGCATCCTTCCCTCTGTAATGGATTCCGGTATCTTTGTAAACTGTGTATAGATTGTCAGTGTACTGGTCTTTGACGTAGGAAGTTCGAGGGATGTTAATCTGCAATAAAAGTTAATTTTAAAACTTTCCCTTAAAACTATATCCAAACTAAATCCACTGTGATCCAGTGACAGCTGGTCACCGTCGGCAACTCACCGAAACAAAGTAACAGTGACAAAGTAACCGTGACACGCAATGACATTATGTGTATTTTATGACGGGGGCGTCTACTAATATCTACAGGAATTCCAAAAACTGAAAAAATCTAACTAATATCTATGGGAACCAAAGTGTTGACGAATATCTACAGCTCAAACTGTTGACTAATATCTATAAGAACCAAAGTGTTGACGAATATCTACAGCACTGGCAGAGGTTGGATAGCATTTTGGAATAACGTAATATTGCGTGAGCAGTTTAATAAACTTAATTTATGTAAGTATGTATGTAAAAATCCCTAATATCGGACTATTGGACACATTTAGCTGATTAGTCCAACCTACGCTCTGTAGATATTAGTTCAACCTACGCTCTGTAGATATTAGTCAACACTCTGAAGTTCGTAGATATTAATTCAACATAGGAGCTGTAGATATTCGTCCGACATACAGGCTGTAGATATTAGTATCTGGAGTCTTTTATGACAACTTCGTCAAGTATTGCTGTCAGTGTCGTAGCGAGGGAGGGGGGGCGGTCCGCTGCGGGTGCCACCCGATAGGGGTGGCACCCGGGGCGGAAAAAAATTTTAAAAATTTACGAAGGATATTGTCAACAAAGTATTCATGAACACGGTTTGTCATTTTCTTTCATATGTTCCCCGTGGAGTGCCCCGAATTTTGTGTCTAGGTCTTTTTATAGGCGAACATAGCCTATATTGACACCACGCCCCCGGGGGTGACATCCGCCCCGGGTGCCATCCATACTAGCTACGCCACTGGTTGCCGTCAATCTTTCCAAATCAGGAAGGATTCTTAAAGTTTATAAATCCGTAACACTTATAACTAGGGGGCAAACATCCATATGCTAGCTGCTGACGGAAGTAGTGACATCTTGTGTCGAATTTTTTAATTTAAAACCGAATTATAACAGTAGCTTGAAATTCCACGTACACAGATGTTATTTGAGGCGCGGCCGTTAAGCGTGGCGTCCGACGTGCACTCGTGGCTGGGTTCTGAAATTCAACCACGCAGATGCTAGTCCATGAATACTGTTTGATGCATAATTACAGCATTTTGTGATTTAAACTAGTTGAAAAAGCAATTGTAAGCCATAGACAATAACAATAATTTGACAGATTATTGCGTTTGGAATGGATTCCGTATCCACACAAGATACAGAATAGCATGGCTGATGTAGGGTTTTATCGATCTACCTTGCCAGACCCGATTCATTTATCCGCGGGTAGGGAACGATGAACAGTGCGGAACACTATGTGAGAAGCGGCTTACATTATGTAAAAACGCCAAGGAATTAATTCTGGATATCGTAGAGTTTAGACTAAGTGAGTAATGGCACCTCACGAAGTACACCAGGCAGTGACGGTGGTCCACGGCAAGGAAGTAGCCGGTGAGCAATGCGGCCACGGGCAGCTGGGAGGTATACGGCCTGTTAAACGGTGAATCGTTCAGATACATTATGTCACCATCCTCGTCCACAATGCTGACGTTTCCCTGGCCGGTCACTATTATTTGTCTAAACACCACCTGCAAGAACAATGGGACATAATACATGAAAATATCCAACCAATGTTCTCAAGTCTCGTTCGTCTCATTTGTCTTGTTAGTCTCGTTCGTCTCGGGACATATAACATGGAAATATCCAACCATTTGTCGTCTCGTTCGTCTCCCTATCATCTCCGTATCATCTATGAGGATGTCGTGTGGAGGAATTTTGTTTAACGAAGGTAAGGAAGTGGGAAGATAAAATTATGAGGGGTAAATATGAATTCATTCCTTCTACGGCTGTTCTAGGCGAAGCAGTGGATCCAGAGAATCCGGTTAAAGATACCTCTCTCCCTCGCAGTTGGACTCATCCATCGCCAAGACCTGAATAAACCTCACCCCATTAACCCCGGCTAAATATTTTATTGGAAAAAACACTCATTTGGCACTACGAAAAAAATTATAAAATTGTTTTTTTTTTTAAATATTTTTTCATCATACGAGAGAGAAAAAAACATTTCTGTGAATAGAAGAAGCTGTTCTGGGAAACTAATTATGGTATATTAATATATTGTTTATTAGATATTACCCACTACGGAAAAAAATCCCTCAGGAACTGGATCCTCAGATCCACTATGATCCAGTGACAGCTAGTCACTGGGACATAGTAACCGTAGGCAATTTTATTTATTTATTTATTTACGTATGAAATTTACAAATTACACTTTGATTAAATAATATATAAATACTATTTCTTCAACAAAAAAATATAATAGGTTTTTGCAACGCAATATATAGTATTTATTGTACATAACTGAACTGCCTCAGTAACAGTATTTTGTGTTTGTTTAAAGATAAATTGAAGATGTCCACTGACTTGGTATAATTATTTACCTCCATTAGTATTCTGGTCAAAGAGGAATACATATGGTAGTTAGTTCCAGAATTTCTGCACTGAAATAAATCCTGACGTCATATGTAATATATAGCCGCGTGATACTATTATTCAAAACTCTAAGTATTACCGTCAGTCTTTCCATATCCGGAGAGATACTCAAATTCTACAGATCCATAGTAATTACATCCAGGGGGCACGTTCTCATTCGATCTGCTAACGTGAGTGGCGCCATCCTTTGACAAATTCTTGAATTCCAAACCGAATTACAAAAGTAACAAACTTCAAGTAGGAAGATGGCTTGGCATAAGGCTTGGCTCAGCCGGATTCTTAAATTTCAACCATACAGACGTTAAGTTAATAATAACGTCCGATGGCAGCACTTCCGTTTCTATCTATTTTGTGAATCGAGTGTGTACGAGCGTATTAACACTATTCGATAGTTAACTTTTTTACCACCCACAGATAAACACCCATCAAAAAAATTATTAATGCCGTTCATCCCTTCATCTTGCCCAAGGTAGCCCGAACATCGGGTAAACAGTTTGATAACCAAGAAGCTATGCTAGCGTTATTCGATGGCATACTGAGAAGCAAGCTGGAGTACGCGAGCGATGTTTGGGCACCGTACCACCAGAAGAACATTGATATCTTAGAGCAAATCCAGAAGAAATTCCTCAGGTATGTTTATATGCGGAAGCATGGAACCTATCCAAGGTTCATGCACCATAATGACTTACTTGAGGAAACTGATTCTGTGAGTCTAGAAACTAGACGGAAAGCAAGTCTTGCTATTCTGTCTTTCAAAATTTGGAACAATTTCATCGATAGCCCATTTCTCTTGAGATGCTAAGATTTATAAATATGACTTATTTATAGTACCGAACGGCAGAAAGGACTTCTTGGCAAAGCATAGCATGACGAGGGGAGTGGTGCTGTTAAATGAAATTGCAAACCATTTGGATGTAAGTGACTGTTCTTTATATGCCTTAAAAACATTATTGAAGAGTCACTTGCCTAAATGCTGATAAGGTAACTAAATTGTACCTACTGTAATTGGAATTATTCTGTTGTACGATAATAGTAAAAAATAAAATAAAATAAATCCATCAGGTGACATTACTTCAGTTTGCAAGAAAGAGGTTAATTTCTCCCTGTGACTTGCCAAAAACCAATATGTAATAAAAATATATAATAAATAAAAAAGTTGCATATTATAATTTAAGAGAGTTTTATTTATCTGTTATGTTTGTACGTATAGTTATTATTTGACTTCCAAATTAAATTTACAAACATTGATCCTTTATAACAGTGTTTCCAAAAATTGTTCTGCCGTGGCCCGGTAATTTTCACACTGCCCCTTCGTGACCCACTTAATACTTTTAAACCCAAGCTGGTTCCATTAGGTAAAATAATACACATGTATTAATATAGTAAAAATGTTTCATTAATACTACATATTTTGGTATCGCCTATTTAGTCACTAAATGTTAGTGCGAAGTATGGAGCTGCTGCTTAATTGTTACTAAAGAATCCAAGTTCGCGGAAAATGACGAGTGTTTTATCCTAAGGTCTGGTTCCACTTCAAGCCGGTTTCTGTATTTATTTTTAAGGTAAACTAGTGTTGGAAACCCAACTTCACATTTATAAATTATGACAAAAGGCATTTAAAACTTTATTGATTGATCAGCTAATTTTGTGTATTCTTGACGACAAGGTAACCAAAAATCTATCAATGGTCTTAATCTTGTGTCAAATATATCCTTGAGTGATGTGTCAGTTGACAGTTCAATTAACGAGTCGACATCTGAATCTGGCAATTCGTGGCAAATTAGTTTCAGAATCTAACTTATTTGTAAATGGGTTTCTTATCCAAGCTTTGTTGCTGTCGATTGGAGAAAAATATTCTTGAAGATTCCTCTCCAGTCCTAATAAATGTTCTTTAATTTGAGTTAATATGTCTTGTGGCAATGCAATCTTATTGTACTCTTTTTGTATTTCACTTAAATTACTAAATACTTTGAAGTTCCCTGTTTCCGCGCGTTGTTCCCACATATTAAGTTTTTTTTTCTTGCAGCTTCCAACTTGTCTTAAAACTAGGCGGGAATGTAGCGATCCGGTATATTATTTAGATGGCCCGGTACCGGGTCGTGACCCGGCAAATGGGAAACCCTGCCCTATAATGAGGACCAGACAACTCAACAAAGTGGCACATCATCACTTCCATGATGAAAAGTCATTAAAAGTGATGAAAATAAAGCTAAATTAAATAGGTATAAGGTTAGGTTATGCAAAAGAAATATGCTAGGGTATCCGCCCGACTGTCACATTACATTTAAAAACAAAATATTCAATTTCATTTTGAAGCAGATGAGTCCATCCATTTTTTATTTTACGCTTTTCGTGTAGATATTTTGTTTTCTCGATTTTAAAACCACATTAATTGATTTAATAATAAATAAAAAAATTGTAGTCAGCAAAATATATGCGGTACTTAAAGAAAAAAAAAGTTTGCTCTTCTGAACATTAACCTTTTTGGGGTTGCATCCACAAACTTCCCAGGTACAAATATGATAAATTAAACACAGACAGCCTGACTCATCATGAAACCGTACCACGGCTATGTAGCGTCGCGGTAGCTACACAGTGGAGTAAGCCTACACTGTTCAGGGTAAAAATCTTTACTCGTCATCATAATGTTTCTCGACAGCTGTTATGATTTTTTTACGGTAGCAACACTGCTCCAAAGCTCAAAAACGCGGTCAATTTAGCATTTCGCGGCGTGTTGCCAACTTCACGTTTATTCATACGTCAACGTCAGTCAGTCAACACAACATATTTTTCGAGGAGCTTCAGCGAGATTGATCTGTGTTTGTTTACCAAGTTTTACCTTTACCAAGTTCTACCCAGCCTTCAAGCTGATAACACGTATAAAAATCGCTCCGCGTTTTTTAATTCTAAAAAATAGTAAAGTTGAAGTTTTCAAAAAAAATTTTTTGCTGTCTTATACATCTTGTGAAGGGCTATATGCCCTATTGTTTTTTTTTTCTGAAAATTCCATTTTTTAACCTAACTGTGTGTAAAAAAGTGTTAAAATCTAATTTTATTTTTTATCGGGCGACCACGCCAGGTCTCCCGATATTCATTATCACATATGTGTACGTATCTGTGAAACATTCGTGCCACAAAAAACTGTGTTAAATTTGACTTATTTTTCCCTATTTTATTAACAATTTTATATTATAACAACAAAAAGTGTGTTTTTTCATATTAATAGTGTCGTATGTGTTGTTTTTTCTGTCGTTTTTAGCATCACCGATGCAAAAAAATTTTCCGCGTACGCTGATACCTTTGGACCTAAAATCAGTGCAGGTTTAGTGTCAATTTTTATCAATTTAGTTTCTCCACGTTGAATTCCTTCTAGAACCTTCCATAGATTTTTTCTAGACGTGATTAAAGAACTATTTAATTTTTGTACGAAGAACTTGTGTTTAACTTAAAAATATTTTTCAATTTTGGAAATTTTGTATGGATAAGCAAATTAAATTTGAATTATTATCGGACCATATCCACTTCAGTGACTATATAATATTCTTTATGTTCCATCTTTGATGGAATGTCAAAATCTGACCTTTGTGTGTTAAATTATTCTTGGGTGTTCCTCAGGGACCACGTTTGGACCCCTTTTTGTATGTAACTTTTTTACGGGGTGACTTATTGAAGTTTTAATCAAAGTTTTAATTAATCATTTTCCCCATTTTTTTCCCCATTTTTGGGGAAAATTTCAAATTTCTAGGGAAATTCCCTCAATTTACCCCATCTTTAGTGTGATATGCCATCGGACGTGGAATCGACTCAGGATTCGACTGGTGCTGGTCCCGATCATGAGAAACGAAAAATTGATCGTCAATTTGCCATTAAAGCCAGAATAGAAGAACTTAGGAGTGAAATGGAGTCCTTAAGCTCAAAAAAGAAACGACCCAAGTCCAATAAGAAACTGTTTGGGGGCGAATTTGTGTCCTAAGCAGTGGAAAGTGACACCGATGAATGTTCGGATATAGATAAGGTCCCCCCCCGCGGCTGGCACAAGTGGACACTCTTTTACCGCGATTTCTATACCTTCTCTTAATGCCAGTTTACGTAAAAAGGCCAGGCATAGCGATTCTCCTAACGTGAACCAATGGAAGCTAATCCCAGCAATGTCAAAATGCCACAAAATAAGATCTATTATTACTGATGGATCAAATAAGCTCAATAAAGGAGACAAGAGTTCAATTAATGAACTTTTAGATGACTTGATGTCTGACATCACTAATCTCATGTTAGACTTAAACACAGTCACTACCAGGAGTTCAACTATTGAGGACATACTTATTTCTCAAAATCTTATGTCTAAGAATATTAATAACTTGATCCAAGCACGTCCGGATACAAGTATACCTCAACCTGTCACCATAGCTGCTCCTTCATATGCGAAGATAACTGGTTCTGCACCTAACTCCAAAACACTTGTTGTAAACGGCTTTGAGCGCCCAATTCCGCCTAAACCACTTACAGTGCTAGATAAGCCGGAGGGTACTACCTCCGAGGAAACGAAAAAGAACCTGGAGAAGACTATCAACCCTCGCACGGATGGTTTTCAAGTAGTTAGATTACGCAAAATAAAGGGTGCCGGCATGGCCATTCAAGCAAAAGATAAAAGGGATCTTGATAATATTAAAAAAACCGAGGCTAAACTAGCAGCTAGTGGCCTGAAAATCGTGAGCCCTCTGGGTAGACTACCAAAAATAGTTATTTATAACGTACCTCGTGGTGAACCGTCTGCAGACTCGGAGCTCTTTAAGGAGATCTATTCGACCAATCTGGAGGGTAAAACCTCTCTTTCACTGGAAGACCATCTAAGGACCATGCGCCGAGTATCGCTCTTTGGAAAGCGTGACTTGCCTACCATGAACATGGTGGTGACTTGTCACCCCAACGCCAGGCGTGTACTAATAGATAGCGGATTGTGCTTTCTTGGCTGGTATGCCTGTCGAACGCGTGATTTCACTGGGGCTACCAGATGTTTCAAATGCCATCAATTTGGGCACATAACCAAAACATGTAACCAAGTAAAAATCACCTGTCGTCACTGCGCCGCAGAAGGACACGACTACGAGGAATGCCCCATGAAAGCACAACCTGCTGTCTGTGCCACCTGTACGAGATTCAAGAAACCGGCTGACCACCCGACTGGCGACAGGATGTGCCCCGCTCACAAAGCCGCTATAGAGGCACAAATTAATATGACTGATTATGGCTCTAGTTAATCCAATTTCTATTGGCCAGATCAACTTGCAGCGTTCCCGGATGGCCACTTTGGAGGTGCTGCGAGTCATGTCTGACCGCAATATTGACATCATGCTCATACAGGAACAGTACACTTGGCAAGGTAAAACTCCAATTAATTTTCCGGGGACAGTACTCGAAGTTGGCCGATCTCCGGGGGCGGGTGTCCTGTTCAACACCTCATTGATCAGTCCCCTCCTTTTGGACGGTTATTCCGACGAGTACCAAACCTGTGTATGTATTAGATTTGGTGATACTGAAATCTTTTTGATCTCAGTCTATTTTAAGTTTGGGAACCCGGTTGGACCCCACATCCTGAGTTTGACGCGCGCACTCAATGCGCTGAAAGGTCGTAACATTGTTATCGGAGGTGACTTTAATGCTCGCTCACCACTATGGTTTGACACTAACGACTGTAGGACGAAACGTTCAGACGCCGTGGAAGACCTGATTGCTGCGCAAGGTCTTAGCATAATTAATGAACAGAGTTCTCTTTTTACTTTTTCAAACATACATGGTGAGAGTAACATTGACTTAACTCTTTGCTCTGGGTCAGTTGCAACCAGGATTTCAAGGTGGACAGTCCATGAGTGCGAAATTATTTCGGATCATAGACTAATTACATTTACGGTTGGTGTTAAAAAAACTGAGATTCCAAGATCCTCCTGGTATTTCAACACCACTAGGGCGAATTGGGATAACTTTGGGATAGCGCTACGAGATTCTTTAAAGGATTTTTACCATGTAGCCGCTACTGATCCGGATAATTTGGGAAACTTTTTTAATAAGGCGGTTGTATCTGCTGCCAACTCGTCCTTGGGCAGAACAAACCCAAATATGAGTATTCGGACGCCGTGGTGGTCACCTGAGCTGACTTCGCTAAAGGGGGCTTACAAGAGAGCCTACAGGGCGATGGGATCGGCTAGGAGTGGCGGTCGTACGGAGGAGGAAACAGCTGCTCTCCTGGGTGACCTAAGATCTGCCAGGTCGGCTTTTAAGCGGGCCGTTCTTCAAGCGAAACGAGCTGCCTGGCGTAATTGGGTCCAAGAAGTGGGTAACGCCAACCCGTGGAATATCCACAGCGCAATTAAGAAATCCGGTAAAGGATCTGATCGGTTTTTGTCAACTGTAATTGGGAATATTGATGGTAGGAACGCTGAGACGGTAGACGTGGCCTCTACCCTCGAGACACTTCTGGGCGAGTTAGTTCCTGTAGATTCAGTAATTGGGGAAAGTGACCACCATACCCAGATTAGAAATCTGGCACGGCTGCCTCCTAGTAACCTCGCCCAAGAGGATAATATGTATAGAGTCACTAAGGCAGAAATTGAAGTTATAATTAAGGGTTTGGGTCCTAAGAAGGCACCAGGGCATGATAGGCTCAACGGCGTAATTGCAAAGCAAGTCTGGGTCCACGCCAAAGAGGAACTCCTCCAGGTGATGGACACATGCATGAGGAGAGGAGTTTTTCCCTCAGAATGGAAGCGTGGCGTGCTCCGGATTATACCCAAGGGTAATGATAAACCACTATCAGATATCAAAGCATATAGACCTATCACCTTACTCCCAGTTCTAGGTAAAATTCTGGAGAATATCATCAAGGAACGTCTACGGAGAAAGCTCTCACCGGCCAGCGAATTGCAGTTTGGTTTCGTCCCTGGGAAATCCACGGTGCACGCCCTGTCGTATGTGCTTAACTGGGTGAAGGTTTGTCCAAAGAAGTATGTTGTGGCAATTTTCCTTGACATAACTGGTGCCTTCGATCACGCGTGGTGGGCAATGATACGTATGAAGATGAAAAACAGGCAGTGCTCCAAACTTTTATTTAAGATCATTGATGACTATCTGGCTGATAGAACTATAACTATCTCATTTGGTGACTATTGCATCGAACGGGAAACTGATATGGGATGTCCACAGGGCTCCATTCTTGGACCTGACCTGTGGAATATTGCCTTTGACGACTCCTCCAGGTTACCCTTGCCTGAAGGATGTATCGCTGTCGACTACGCTGATGACAAAATGTATCTGGTCTCTGGGGACAGTAGAACGGAAGTTGAAAAGAAAGGCAGTGATGGTTTGCAGATGTTCCTGGATTGGGGAACAAGAAACAAGATGACCTTTGCTCCCCATAAGACCAAGGGCCTCCTGATGAAGGGTTATCTCAGCAGAGACAGAAATCCAACGATCAAAATGGGAGAGTCCAATATCCGTTTCTTTGATAATGTTAAATATTTAGGTGTCACACTTGATCGATCGTCCTCTTTTTTGGCTCACGTCAAGGATGTATCCAGCAGGGCTCAGGCTCTCTTTTTGAAGTTAAGGAGACTCTCCACAGCTGAGTGGGGATTGCGTAATCCGGCATTGCGTATGCTTTATAGGTGCGTTTATGTGGCGCAAGTTTCATATGCTGCATCTGTTTGGGAACACCGCCTGGATAATTCGCTTATACTCTTGGCTTTGAAAAGAGGCCAACGTACCCCTCTCTTGGCACTATCTGGTGCGTATAGAACCGTTGCTTCGGACGCTTTGCCTGTTTTGGCTGGTATATTACCAATCGATCTTGAAATTAGGGAAGTGATTACTAAGCAAAAGCTCACTAGAGGAATCCCGGCAACTCATCTTGGTGTTATCCTAACTCCTGGTGGTTCGGGGACTCTCCCTGGTCTGCTTCGTGAAATGAGGGAACTGTCACTTCAAGAGTGGCAGCTGCGTTGGGATAGGTCGAATTTGGGGAGATGGACTTTCTCCTTCTTCCCATCAGTTAAATTCAGAATGGAAGGGGCCTTTTTATTACTGGACCATTATGTGACCCAACTTTTGTCTGGTCATGGGGAATTCAGGGGGAGACTTCATTCTCTCTCCCTATCCCCTCATCCCAACTGTGCGTGCGGCTGCACCAACCAGTCGGCCGAGCACATTCTGTGGCATTGTGAGATTATGATGGATGCTAGAGAGGAAATGCTTGATGGTTTGGACGTTCCTATTAGACCAGTATGGAATACTGATCTAGTATCGAATAAGGTGAATTTCGAGTGCTTGCGTAAATTTGCAAAAATTTGGGTTGAAAGATGGCCTGCTCTTTGAGTTGCTGACTAGCTGAATTTAGGTCACCAGGTGTACTTGTTCCTGTAATTTCCACGGACTACGATCTGATCTTTCTCTACACTATTGCTTGGATGTACATATTTCTTCTACCTTTTTTTTGTGTTAATTATGTTATTTGTTATATTATTTCGTTATTGTACTTTTTTTTTTTTTTTTTTTTTTTTAAAAGGCTTCTTTCAGCATATTCATGTAATGATGAATGAAATATTTTATTTTTATTTTTTTATTTTTTTTATTTAATGAAAAGATACATGATTTTTGAAATTCTACGCCAATGAAGAGTACTAGCTCTTGAGCTTGGCGTAGGAGTTATTTTACAGCTAGTTCATTTTTATAACATACATTTTACTTACATTTTCCAATAAATATAAACTATATATAAATATAATATATAAACTACTATTTTTCACTTTTATAACATACATTTTACTTAGTATATACAATAAATATAAACTATGTTGTGATGTTAATTTTTGATATGCTATGAATTGAAGTTATAACATTTTGATTGGTGTTGTTATGGTTGTTGATTTTTTTTAAAGATTAATTTGACCTTTTTCTTGAATGTTACGAAATCTGTTTTTTTTTTAATTTCTTCGGGAAGATTATTAAAATATTTTATGCCTTTGTAAATATAATTGTTGTGCATTTGTTGTGTTGAAAATAGGGGAATTTGGAAGTTAAATTTATGCCTTAATGATGAGTTGAGTTTAAATTTTTTAGTTACATTTTCTTTGAATATTTGTAGTATTGAATCTTTTTTGTAGAGGTCTTCAATTTTTGGTACTTCGAAAATTTTGAACAATGATGCTGAAGGGAATGTTGGTGGTTTTTTTAAAATTACTTTAATAATTAGTTTTTGTACCACTTTTAGAGGACTTATAATTTTTTCATATGCATCTCCCCATCCAATGATTCCATACTGAATTAGTGATTGGACTAGTGCATAATAGACTTTTTTTAGGTTGTTTAATTTGAGAATATTTCTTAATCTAATGAATATATAGATACATTTCCTAATGCGTTTAACAAGTTCACATATGTGTCTGTTCCATTTCATATGTTGGTCTACAATTACACCCAGGTACTTTATTTCAGTTGCATGGTTTAATATGGTACATGAATTATTACAGACATCTTTGTTACATTTTGTGTTGTGTATAGTTATATTAATGTTGGGATAAGTTTTGGATTTATTTATTGAGAAAGGAATATAAACTGTTTTTTTTGCATTGATTGTAAGAAGGTTTGTATCGAACCAGGTTTTTAGGATATGGATGTCATTATTTGCATTTTTGTTTACAATTTTCCAGTCACTACCCTTAATTATGATAATCGTGTCGTCCGCATAAGATATAATGGTTCCACTGAGGTTTTGTTTAAAAATATCGTTTACGTACATGATAAAAAGTAATGGTCCCAAAACAGTACCTTGCGGTATCCCAAAATCACTTGTGAGTGGTAGACTTGGTGTGTGATTAATTTTTACAATTTGTGTTCTTTTGTGAAGATAACTTTTTAGCCAATTTAGTGCTCTGTCATTAAAACCCACAACCTTTAATTTTTGTATTAATTTGACATGTGATATACTGTCGAAAGCTTTTTGGAGATCTACAAAAATACCAACACATTTTAATGATTTGTCTAAAGCGTCTTGTATAGTACTAGATAATTTAGCAATGGCGTCTTTTGTGCTTTTGTTTTCCATGAATCCAAACTGGTTTTTGTGAATTATGTTATTGATCTTAATGAAATGAGTTATTCTTTTTTTAGCAATTTTTTCAAATATTTTTGCAATGTTTGATAGTAATGAAATAGGACGGTAATTGGTTGGTTCTTCCGGATTGCCGGTTTTAAATATTGGTACGATTACGGATTGTTTGTACATGGACGGAAATATTCCGGTTTGAAAACTTGTATTGATTATATGAGTTAATGGTTTTGATACTTGTGATTTTATACATTTCAGTGTTTGTATTGTGATCCCATCAAAACCTGGGGAAGAACCACCTTTCATACTTGTAATGATTTGTTCGATTTCTTCTTTTGTTGTTGGTTGAAATAGTTCAAAGGTATAATCATTATTTACTGTAGTGTTTGGGTCATTTGGGGTCAGGTCTTGTTGGATTTTGCTAGCCAGGTTTTTTCCTACATTAGCAAAAAAGTTGTTGAATACATTTGCGGCTTCTAAGGGTTTATCTTTACAGCAAATTTTTGAATCATTATGTCTTATTGTGTTGATTGTTTTATTTTTGAATTGTTTTTTATCTATAATTTCATTTATGATGGACCAAGTCTTTTTACTGTCATTTTCAGCTAGTTCAAGTTTTTGTTTGTAGTAGTCATCCTTTATGTTTTTTATAAGATATGTGAGTTTTTTTTTATAAGCTTTGAAATGTTTTTGTAATGTTATGTTTTCCGGTTGTTTTGTATATTGTCTATAGAGTGTTTCTTTGTGTCTAATTGAGATGATTAAACCTTGGGTTATCCATGGTTTGATTGGCTTAAATTTTGAGGATGGTTTTTGAGATGTGTTATTCCTACAAGCGTTTATGTGTAAACTCAGTTTTTTATCAAATATTTTGCAGCATTCTTCTACATCGTTACATTTATATATTTCTAGCCATTCTTTTTCGTTGCTTAATATTTTGGTGAGAGAATTTATATTAATACTATGTTTGTATTTATCAGTATTATTAACCGGAGTTGTGGTTGGTAATGAGAGGTTTTGATGTTTGTAGTCGTATTTAAATATACATGCATAATGATCCGTTACAGTTGTTTTTATTACGGCAGATGATATATTTTGTATATCTTTGGTATTGGTAAATATATGATCGATACAAGATGGTCGTTGTCCAATAACGTTTCGGGTATATGAATTTATACATGAAATGTAATTTAATTCTGCTAACATATTTAGATAGTTATCTTTATCGTTAGAGTAGTAATCATTAGCAATATTCAGATTAATATCTCCGATGATTATTGTTCTTTTGTTTTTATGATGTTGTAATATATTTTTTAATTCTTCTATGTATGTGGTTAGAACAGAAGAGTGTGTCCGATAAATAGCAATGATATTAAATGATTTATTCATAAAATTTATCTCCAAGTTTAATAAATTAACATTGTTCACCATTATTTCATCTACACTTGTGACAGCATAAGTATTAGATACAAATATGGCAACGCCGCTATTTCTGTTAATTTTATATTTTGTGGCGTAGTACGAGTAACCCGGTATATTATAATTAATTTCGCTCGATGAATGCGTCTCTGATAATATTATACAATCTATTCTATTTAATTGTCTAATATTTATAAGAAATTCTTCAAAATTTTTTTCCAAACTTCTCACGTTCATGTGTATTATTATTAGGCTGGCTGTAGGTTTTAAATCTATAAAATCGTTTGTTTTATTTACCGTATCAAAAATTCTTTCGTCTATTTTATATGATTTATCGATTGCGTTTATTAAAAAGTCGTTCATTTTGAGATAGTAATAAATATAACAATAATATTGACGCTCGGCTGGAAATACACTTCACCCTTGCAAATATAGTAATATGTGTGTTGACTTGTGTATTTACAAGTAATGTAGAACTTCATTATGAAATATTTTGAAAATTTGTAAGTGTTATGGTTATTATATGCTGTTTTTGTGAATTTGTATATAATGAAGAAGGAATAATTAAAGAGGTTTACAGTGTTGGCAAAGCTAGGAAAAAAATAAAATAATAATAATAATTCAGGGTACGTTGGATTTGAAAGGTTACAAATATGTGTCATCCTTATTATTGTAATGAAGTTTATGATGGGCAAGATAGGAATAATATTATCAATTAAGATATGATTTGGGTCGTAATAAGATATAGTATATCTGTACTTGGGAGTGAGTGCGGTTGTATAGTAGGGAAACATAATACAAACGTATTAATTAGGTGTGGATTCTCATATGTAGAGGAAAAATTTGGTATCTCCTTAGAACATATCATCATAATAATTAAACCTGCAGAGTTATAAGTGGTACAAATTATATCCATTCTACTATAATGTGCATAAAAGAAATAGAGTAGGTGGTGAGATAATGTGATAATTAGATTTTTAATGTTCATTATACTATAATGGAGTAGCTGGACATTAGAGTTATGCATACTTTGTGTCGTTAGTACTATATTGTTATACTGTAATATTGTTATTTTGTTTCTTTTGTTATTTTGAATTTGTTTGCTGAATTTAGGTCACCAGGTATACTTGTTCCTGTAATTTCACGGACTACGATCTAATCTTTCTCTTACACTATTGCTTGGATATACATATTTATTCTAACTTTATTTGTGTTAATTATGTTATTTGTTATTTTATATTGTTATTGTACTATATTGTCATACTGTAATATTGTTATTTTGTTTCATTTATTATGTTGTTACTTTTTTATTTTATTTGGAGGTTGGATAGAAACTCCTTTGTTTATTTTGTAATGTCCTTTTCCCCATCAAAGGGGTTGGACTTTGGGCCTTGTCCCTATTAACTTACAAATAGGTCTACCTTTTTGTGATGTACTATTGTTATCTCCTTCTTCTGCCTGCGCCACCTCCCCTGACATGATAAGGTTGGCGGAAAGATTGAGTGGCATCTAGAGGTTTGTCCGTCCCTCCTCCAACTTCCCGACGCTTTTCTCTCTAGGGTCTTTCAATTGTAGTCTAATTACTTCTTCTAAGCACAACCGGCTAGCTGGCTAAAGGACGACTCCACTAGGTCCGTGACGTTGGACTAATAACCTTATACATTATCTGGGGGACTGCCGGGAAAACGACGATCATGACGGTCATCCTCTATTTTTTTACCTTTTTCAAATGTTATATGTTTTATTTACTACACTTTTTATTCTTTTTTTCTCTTCACACGCAGATGCCTGCAGTCTCAGAGTGTGTGGTCTCCTGCTGTTTATTTTTCAAATATATTCTGTTCTTTTCTCTATATTATATTTTCATGTTTACTAACACCAGTAGTATTAGATTTCTTTTTGACTATTACAGCTTAGACTGTAGGCGATCCTACATTTCCGCCACCTAACAAAGTATGTAGGGACATTGAAGGTTCGTTTTAATAAATGTAGAGTCGTTCAAAAAAAAATTAGATTCTTGCGAGAGCTCCGAAGGGGCGACCATAAGTCGCCTATACCGGGGCGGGACAGTGGTGGGTACTTCAATGTGTTTGTTTACCGTTTCTAACGCAATTATAAACACTATCTCACCTCGTTTCTACCCCAGTATCGTATGGCACAAAGAACTTGGAGATCGGTAGATACTTTGCCACCCAGTTTATTATTCACATCCAAATACGGCCGTACCAAATCAATCAAACGTCTCATGTTGACTTTGATAAATCTATATTTATAACTAAAATCTCCTTCCGTAAATGCCGCAAATGGATCGTACCTTTTTTTAACCTTTTCCGTAGTCGTGGTGCACGAATGCCGCGAATACAGTCAATATTTGCCAAAGCTCCGTTCAAAACGTCAAGATTCTCATAAAAGTTCGCCATTTCGTCAGTTACAACGCACGGGGTACTGAGTTAACCCTGGTGATCGGGTGGTTTAAATTCTGACAGCTACTACATCTTCCGCACAGCGACGCTGTAAAAACACGCGCATGCGCGCGATTAACCCACCATGTTGAGTAACAATTTCACCTAACCCGGTCTTACTCCGAGGTTGCATCTTATTTTGCGATGATGAGTAAGACTAAGTATGTTTAGGAAATTTTGTTACTTCTAAACAGTTTACATCAAATTTAAACAGTTTGTGATGAACCTGTTTTGTTAAATGAGAGGCGGACAAAATTTTTTTAAATATTGAATTCGATTACACTACAGGCACCTGTTTGGTATTGAAAGCAAAATTAAAGGAATCTGTAATAAGTGAAAATCATCTGTCGCGCGGGAGTTAAAAAAATTTGGATTCAAAATTATCCCACGGGGAGGGTAGATGGGTATTTGAAGTGGATAAAATCACACCAACTAGGTCGTAAATCTCGTTTTATAGGGGTTGATTTCACGCCTGGAGTCGGCGAGGTTTGGGAGGATTTCGATCGCAGAGAAGTTGAAAAAGACACCAAAAGTATAAACTAAAGAGCGGTTATGGGTACACAGCCGTCATGTAACGAGGATAAACACCGACGGGCATTATCGTTTTTCAAATTGATTACTTACGTGTTTTGCACATAGGCCAAGGGGGGGGGGGGGAGGAAATCAATAATTTCGAGATAGTCGGGCGGGAATTTTGTTTTCCCCATAGGTCAAGGAGATGTGGTTAAGATGCAAATGTCGTGTTTTCCCGACTGGATATATTTGCGAATCTAGCAACCATGTTATTGGTAAGTTAAAATTTTATAATTGAATTTCCAGGCCATCCAAAACGCGAAGCAGAGATGACAAAACGGGAGCTGCTGAATAACTTAAAATTAATAAACGAAAAAATATTGTAATTATATTTCAGAATAGGTGGTAGGTATTTTTTTCCACGGCTGTTATCACCCGAGTTGGCAAGACACAAAAAAATGGTCCCAACACAGACACGTACGAGAGTAGCAGTGGAGACGAGATCTTCGGTGTACTAAACACTCAACCAAATGGAGAGCGTTTTCGAGTATAGGATATACCAAATTGAAGGCGATAATCTGCAACCTAAACAGCTGGACACCTTTTAGCCGAGAGAGTGTGGGCACGATTTTAAATGTGAAACGAAAATATAACTAACATGTACTTCTCCGAATTCCTATTTGTTGAATTGCTAATTTTAAAACTTCATGGTTGGAGGATGTGATGGCAACACCGAGGCTACACATATCACAAATGATGGTCGAATACTAATTCCCGCATTGTCATGTTAAGGAGGGAACGTTTACCATAGATTGGGCGGGTCATGCGAGATGTTGGAAGCGATTCCCTTCCGCGGGACCATGTCGAGCGAATGGGCATGACTAATCGTATGAAATTAGATTCCGAACTGTATGGCAGGGCACGGTTTGCTGACGGAGGCATTTTGGCCTAAAGCATTTTGGCCTAAAGCATTTAGGGTTGCCTGCAAGGTAGTGTGGAGGGGGCATCAGCAGGACATCTTAAAAATTCTGTGGACCTGGAAGCAAACATAGCACTCACGAGGTGAGAATTACGTCTGCTCCAGGAGGTGGAGGGCTAAAATCGGTCACGTAGGAGGAAGGATCTATTTAAAACAGCTGCATACCACTTGTTTGCGAATAGAGTCTTGATGAGGGACGAAATGGAATACCCCTTCTAGAGTCAGTAGAGTAGTTCCTGGAGGTGTTTTGAGTACTGGGGTTGACTGGGAAAGGCTTGAAGGCATACCGTTCTTCCCCTGGCATGAGTAGGTCCGGGTATGTCAAGGTGATCGTCAAGAGATCTGCCAGATACCGGGGTATAGCTCAGACATGCATTGGTTGGATGGTCGTGTCCTGAGAGCTGACCACCTAGTCAATTTGGTCAAGAGGAGGAGCCATTACTAGCTTGCAAGAATTTTTCTTCCCCTTCAACCTCCATTCCATCCTCTTCCCATCCTTATACTTTCTAGCTCTGCTACAAATTTGTGTTTACTAACTACAAAAATATTATCACAGTTATGTATAGGGTTCAGCCATGGAAAACGGTGCCGAGACCTTTCAATCCACACAAATAAAACACTTGTTACGATATACGAAATGCCCCCCTCACAAATTAGAACGGCACGCCACTGTAGAGACAAACAGTTTCGCTTCCTCGCCGCAAGTGCACCGCGCGCTGACGGCGGTGGAACGCCAGCCCCGGCCGGCTAGCAAGCCGGCATTCTTGCCCGGACAGCGCTTCGAAGTGCACGTGTAACGTGAACCATTCCGACTTGTTCCGGAACATTCCACGAAGCCGCAATGGCGGTGTGTTCGTGCATAGTGACTTGCTGGAATACCAAGTACGACTAAATTCCTTTCACCTCACCGATCTCCAAGCCACCAACCTGCTGCAGTGAGTAACCTGAGCCATTTAATTCCTCTTTATTGCGTGTGTTCCTTTTAAATTCAACACGTAGATAAATGACCGTCCCCAGAGAGATTTTAGGGCCAAATTCACCCGAATTAGATAGGATTATTGATGCTACCCTGTACTAACTTTGCCTGCATTATGTACCATTGTTGTTTATGAAAGAATTCTACCCAATACACCTGATATTTACCGTAGCCAACTTGTTTCACTGTCTCCCCCAGCCCGCAGGATTTGAGCTTATTTCAGGGATGCCACACAAACGCCTCAGAGATCCTACAACCCAGGTGATGATAGTCTCCTCCGCTCTGCTGACCATTCTGAGCTAGTTTGTCGGCAGAAGGTAGGCACCTCAGGTAGGTGTACCTAACACACTCTATGGGACGTACATTTAAAATTTCATTCGCGCGTATAGAAAGAAAGATCAATTTGTATAGCCCCATTAGAGAGGAGACGACATGAGGTCGTATGTGAAAATGGAACCCGAGTATATGATTGGGACCATAGTCTGGGATATATTTAAGATAGATTTAGATAGGGCGTATCTTCATACGTTTAAAAGATGCAGAGAAATTCTTCCGCACCTTACCTAAAATAACCGATAACGTTACCACGAAAGAGAAAAATAGAAACACTAAATGCCTATTCTAGATGTTCTGGAAGCTCTGAAATAACAAATCACACAACGTAGAGTAAAGTATTTATCATAAAGATTTCCCGGATGGAGAAAATCTTGTTTACTCTGTTCAAAGTCACAGGGGTTGGGAAAACGTGTTATGATTCATAACAACAGTGGTGAATCATTCAGTCTCAGAGGAGGATCTACCAATCGGAGATCTAAACGCTGGAGAGGAGGGGTATAAAAACCTCCCACTATAGGTAGGGTCATCACAAGTTAAAACACACCTTCAAAACTAACAGTTAAAAAAATAACATCCGTCGGAAACACAAATATCACCCTTCAAAAGATATTTACGGCTACCGTCTAAACGAGTCGCTAGAATCCGCCGAAGAAAATTGCGCATGAAACCTGTATTATCAGCAATTGAAAAATGAAATTTACCAATTTTTTTTTCTAGATAGAGAAAAAAAAATCTGAAAATCAGTGTATTTTCAAATAGGTCAGAGATGATATATTGAAAAAATAATTATAAAAAGGCACTCACCGATTCATTAGCCTTGATGGATATCAGGTCCATTGACTCTTCGTGGAGGTTGTATTTATATATGCCGTAGTTGGTGGTTACGTAGAGAGTGCCGTTTACGTGAAATGCAGACTCCATGATGATATCGCTGATGACATCTGAAATAACAAAAATGATTGTTCGTCAAGCATTTTATAAAATTTTACAAGTTACGAGAAAAAATTTTAAGTAAGAAAGAAAGATAGAGATTTAACAAATGTTCTGAGAGCACAAAATCTTTTTAAAAAACTCGCAAACCTACATGATATAAGTTTTCCCAGCTAGATAAGCGTCATGTTCAAAGATAGAAGAGGACGAAAGAAGAAACCTCATTTTTGGTTCGCGTGACCAGGAGAGTACCATTTTCCTTCTCGGTGGAGAAGACGATTCAACACAATAGATACTGGTGACTGGAGAAGAGTTCAGCCCAAAGTAGGCATAGTTTTTAGAAAGTCGGATCAAATTAATTTGGTGCTGTGACCAGGAGGTTATAAAACTTAGTGACAAACTCTGTTTGACAGCCAAACAGGTAGAATCATTGCAAGCTTAAACGTCAAATATTAAACACCGGTAGAAAATTAATATACAGTATTATTTGGCTTGATATCGATGCTAATTACCTTAGTTACAGAAATATTATTAGTTATTTATTATTACATATTATACTATTTTTTACAGCTTACCTTCGATAGTTTTATTCGCAATGATTTCATTGTTATTTGCCCATATGTAAACGTCTGTCAAGTCCTTTTTTATGTATCTTCCCGGCTGAACTTCAGTAGTTGTCATCTTTTGAATTTTCGCCAAATTCTTCTGCGAGTATGGACGTGAAGCAATAGTCAAAGCATCTTCACAAGATTCTTTGCCGAGTCCTAGTTTCAGCAGGCAGAATAGCAAGCCAAATTTTATCAGACCTTTCATTGTATTTGCATGAACAAGAACACTGTCTTATAATGCTGACCCTTCACAAGAAGAAAACTGGAATATGAAAGCACTATTTGGAATCCACTTTACTGCAAAAATGAACACATCATAGAATCTATTTTTTTTAATCCTACTACTGTATTACACAAACGCATGTTTCTTTCCAATTGAAGAATAATGGTTATGATATTCTCAGTTATAAAAACAAGCAAAATAATTAAACGCTTTATTTCGCATGCTGAGGTAGACATGTAATATTATTCGTTATAATATATAATAAGTAATAATCGTCGTACACGGTATAACCTTAATATTATAAAAATGAACAATTTTTTTCAAAGTTTAAAACATAGCTTTACAGGATAAAATAACAATATTTCGAAATCAATTTAAATTTTTTGGGTCTAGAATTTGGCTTAAAAATAACACATTTCCGGTTATGTCTGGTTATTCCCTCTTTTTTTACATTAGCTCCACACAGGAGGCCCTGATGAAAATTATTTCCCTCGGGGCCTATGTCGTCTTAGGGGATGTATGTGGAGGGTTTTTTTCAGGAAAGGAAGAAGAGAAAAGAAGGAAATAGGTATGAGGGGCGGGTAGGAATCGGAAGGTCAGTGTGACCAGTTTCATTAAAATCCATTCAGTAGTTTTAGCGTGAAAGTGTAAAAACACACATCCATACAAACTTTCCCGTCTTACTAATAATATTAAAAAAGCGAAAGTTTGTTTGAAGAAGATGAAAGAAAATGGAAGAAATTGGAAGAACATAGAAGAAGATGGAAGAAGACGAAAGAAGATAGAAGAACATGGAAGAATATGAAAGTATATAGAAGAAGATTTAAGAAGTTGGAAGAAAATGAAGAAGACGTAAAAAGATATAAGTCGATGGAAGAAGATTGAAGAAGATGGAAGAACGTGGAAGAAGATGGAAGAAGATGGAAGAAGATGGAAAAAGATGGAAGAAGATGGAAGAAGATGGAGAAGATGGAAGAAGAACGGTGTCAAGGGGGAATGGAGTGGGGAGAGGGAAGGTGGAGGAGGCGGAGTAAGAACGCGTGAGTGGAAGATGACGCGGGAGAGGAAGGGGAGGCGGAAGGGGATCGGGACGAATGGGAAAGGACACGCAGGAAGAAACAATTTCTTTATTTATTTATTTATTTATTTATTTATTTATTTAAAATTTACGGCACAAAGTGCCATTTACAAACATGTATTATTATATTTAAACAGTCATAGTACAGTGAAGAAAGATTGTTTTTTTTTTAATTTCTTATAATAAGAGAAAAAGAGAAAAAATTTCTAACAACTAATGAAAACTTCAAAAGGATACAGTGAAATAAAAAGAATAACTTGTTATGAAGTAACCTAGTTACAATACGTAAGGCTGAAATGTTTGATAAGTAGAGCCTTGTATTTTAATAAGGAAATATGGAAAATATCAGCAACATTGGCATAAAAATTACCAATGGTGAGTATTCTATTTATAACAGAATTATATCCAGCGACAGACGTATAATTGTCACAATAATACATACTAGGGAACCTTGATCTAATGGTAGGTACATGAAAGTGAATCAACTTTAATATATCAGGGCTATCCTATATGATGATTTACAATTTTGTATAAAAGTATGAGATCAAAAATTTTTCTTCTGTCACTTAACTTCGACAATTTCAATGAGTGTAATAAAAAGTCATAATTTATTGATTCTAAAGGGATTCCAAGTCGAAAATTAATACACCTCAAAAACTTGCGTTGAACTTTTTCAATGATATTAATGTGATTATTAAAGACAGGTGACCAAATTGTAGAGTTATATTCTACAATGCTTCTAACGAGAGATGTGAACAGAATTTTTAATGTGTGAATATTTTTTAAATCTTTGGAAATCCTTAAAATAAAACCTAACATTTTCATAGCCCTGTTGGCTATAGAAGTTACATGAGATACAAAGCAAAGTTTCTGGTCAAAAATGATGCCTAGGTCAAGTATTTCGACTACAGAGATTAAGTCTACATTACAGAGTGCATAATTATATATTAATGGGCGTTTAATTTTGTAGAACCTCATAACTTGGCATTGTTAATATTTAGCTGAAGTTTATTACCTGAACACCATTTGAAAAAACTATTGAGATTCTCTTGCAAGATTATACAATCGTGCACATCATTAATGACTTTAAACAGTTTCATATCGTCGGCAAAGAGTAAAATTTCGACATCATGGAAAATGCTAGTAACGTCGTTGATGAATAGGATAAATAATAAAGGTCCCAGGTGAGAACCTTGCGGCACACCGCTGGTAGCAATAAATTCGTAGGATAAACAGTCATTGATCTTTAGAAAAGATTATAAATTAAATATCATAGCAACGCATGCCGGGAACCAGCTAGTTTATAATATTAGTAAGATGCGAAAGTGCATGTGTGTGTTCGTAACGCTTTCACGCCTAAACCACTGAACCGATTTTTAAAATTCTTTCACCAATAGAAAGCTACATTACCGGCAAGTAACATAGACTATATATAAATGGTAAGCTCTGACGTTATAAAATTTGTATAAATAAAAATGTGTGTATTTCATATATTTTAGTGACAGGAAGGAAGGCAGGGTGAAGGTTGGGTTCGCGGAGAGGGAAGAGACCAGGGAGGGGGAAGGAGGGGAAGGTGGAAGGGAACGGGGACGCACGGGAAAGGACATGTAGGGAGAATCAATTTATTTCTTTGAATGGCATTGCAACGCATGCCGAGTACCAGCTAGTATATAATAAGATAGAGTTTGTATAGTGTCGATAATTTATACAGTTTCAAAAAAATGTCCCTTTATTTTAATCTATATTCTATCTTCTTCTTCTATATATATATAGAAATCTAAAAATGTTTGTATGTCCGCTATGCGTTGCTAAACCATTCATCCGATTGCGATGAAACATTGGGGATTTGATGTGTGCATGCCGCGATGGTTCATATATATATATTATACTAGTGAGTTCTGGCATTATGAAATTTGTATAAAAAACAACAATAGGTGGTACGCGAGCTGTTTGAAAACTGAATGTATCGGAACTGAATGTATGGAATACGGGAGGGGGAGGGGAACTTGGGAGAGGGGTATGCGGACGTGTGAAGCGGGAGAAGTGAGTGAGGAGTGGGAAGGCGGAGTGGAAACGCGAGAGAGGAAGGGGCCGCGGGAGAGGAAGGATGGCGGAAGGGAACGGAATGAATGGGAAAGGGCACGCAGAGAGAAACAATTTCTTTATTGAGTGGCGTAGCAACGCATGCCGGGAACTCCGGGAAAGTTAGATTATAAAAATACAAGACAAATTATATTCGAACAAAAAATGTAGCACCACGTATTAAGGGTAACCATACAAATAACATGTGTTTACGAATTATCAGATATAAAATAAAACAGAAATCTGTTAACAGTTCTCCGATCAACTTTTGATACGGCCTTATACGACCTATGTTATTTTATAATGAAAATCCGCAGATAAAAAGTCAGTCATTAGAAATTAGCACAGCGTTATTCTGCAAGGTTATCAGTTATCAGTTATCGACCTCCGTAGTCCAGTGGCTAAGACTCTTGACTCACATTCCGGAGGTCGCGGGTTCGAACCCGGCATGCGCAAATAAATTTTATTTGATTAATTTGTGTTATTTCACATTTAATTCATTTAAAATAATATATAGTATATTTGCGGCATGTTCCAGAGTGGAAGATACTATTAGTATCGCCCTGGTGTAAGACCACCATTCAGAATTGAAACGTTGCTTGAAAATGGCTTTAGCCGTGTTTAGTGACCAGATCTGAATAGCCAGGTACTTCCCAACCTTCCTCTTCCCCACCTCCTTCCTCTCCCCACTACCTTCAGCCTCACAACATACCCCAATTGGGGATGCCATAGTCTCACTGGCTCCAGACGGGAGCAGTTGAGATTCTTGTGCGGTATTCACTATAAAACAAAAAAAAAAAAGTTATCAGCATACAATAGGCAACATTCATTTAGATTATAATTTTCCCTTATAACCACTGGAACGCTTTTTGCCACAATATGGCATTATTTAAAATACCTCGGATTGCTTTTCTGCCAGTTTTAGGCAAATTTTCCCTTTATGTGTTTATACGTAATTTGAATTATTAAGTTAAGGTATGATTTTTTTAATGTGGGTAGAAAATATTCAAAATGCTCACCAAAAAATCACGAGCAATCCAAGGAAAAAGTTTAAAATTAGTCTTTCGCTCGAGTGGATAATTGTATGTTTTATTTCACGTGTCGTAATGATTTATTTATAACTAGTGATTCCTGACATTTCGAGTAAAAAATGTTTATAAAATTTTGATCTAACTAACCTAATCCTAAATTTTTTTGATAATTTCGACTTGTCCCAACTTTTTGATTTTTTTGATAATTTCGGCTTGTCCCAACATTTTGACAACACTAAAAAGAAACAAACACATGTACGTCGTACGTAGGATTTAGCCTTTGAGAGAATGAGATAGAATAATCGGTCTCCTCTTTGTGCGGTACCTCTTAGCCTCCCACACTTGTCTACTTAAGTTTTCTGATGGCTTCTACCGCCTGTGAACTCCACACTTGTATTTTTTTTTGTTTATTGCACAGTACATTATGAAACAAGTTATAGGTATATTAACTTTAATTTACATGTACCTATTACGTGAGTTCATACAATATCATTAAGGTAATTTCGCTTGCGATGTAAACGGTTGTTAAAACTTAACTAATGGATGAGTAATAATAATAAAAGAGAAGAGAGTGTCTGGAGAAATGAGAAAATTTATTATCAAGAATTATATGCTCACGAATTGTAATTAAATAAAAGTTACTTCTTACAGGAGTTGCCCTCCAACAATCCTTAAAACTAGTTTGAAGGCCTTTCAAAATACGATTTTGACAATGTATTATTTTTGAAATAGCAAAACGTACGGACATAATCGTAGAATATTTTCTTCTAATTAATTTGGTGAAAAAGTCTTTAAAATTAGTCCAGTTTTGGAGGAGAAAACAGGGGAATTCGAGGGAGGCGTCTACTAATATCTACAGGAATTCCAAAAACTGAAGAAATCGGACTAATATCTATGAGAACCAAAGTGAGGACGAATATCTACAGCTCAAACTGTTGACTAATATCTATGAGAACCAAAGTGAGGACGAATATTTACAGCTCAAACTGCTGACTAATATCAACTAACCAACACGCCGTTTCCCCGCAGGGGTAGCCAGAGGTCATGGCATACACTCTTTGTCTCACTCTCATTCATAAATCGTCTCACACATACTCTTCTATTATTCTGACTTTTGACATGGCTAACTCAAGTATCTGATTCACTTGATCGTGCCATGTCTTCTGGAGCTTCCCCGACTTCTTCTTCCATGCACATTTGCGTCATATATTCTTCTCCCACTAATTTCTTCTTTCATTCGCTCTACATGCCCAATCCATCTGAGGGTCCTTTTCTTAATCTTACCCATTATGCTTTCATTCTTTGCGGATATCCACATTTCTCACACGATCATACGTGGTTTCACCACACATCCGCCTTAGGGATCTCATTTCAACAGCATTCATTTACTTTCATGAATCTATCCCGGAACGTTTACGCAGGTAGCCGAATTTAATTGGTAAGAACATTTGATTTTTGTTTTCAACATTTGGTTTGGTTTTTGTTCATCATTCAGGATCGGGGTGAGGAGTTGAATTTTTGTATATTTTTTGAAAAAAAAATCATTAAAAGCAACGGGAGACCAAAATTTCATTAACATTTTTTACGACGTGTGATATTTGGATGTGGCGTTTGATCTTGACCTTTTCGAAATAAACTCGTGATCATCGACCAACAAAGTCTAGATAGGGTGTGTGTACGTTAAAAATGACACCGAAACCAAAATTATTGGTTCCGAAAATAGGATTAAGAAAACATTTATTTAAAAGAAAGTTTACAAGTCTAAAGATCTGAAGAGGCATTGTTTTTTTTATCTTTTGTTGGTCAGCATGGACCAAATTTGTATCCCAAGATTTAATGCTTTCGAAGCGAGGCGACGGAATAAGATAAAGGAGGGAAAGATAGTATATTATTAATTATTTATAGATTAATTGCTTGGGGAGGAGCAACAAACGCAGCTATCGCTCAAATAGAAATCGCACGGAAAACAATCTTAAAGGTAATATTTAAAAAACATAGACTAACCGATACAGACCAAATATTTAAAAGTTGTGATGTATTAGATATACGCGAATTATATGTTAAAATACTATTAAACTACATTTTTTACCAAACCTTCAACAAACACAAAATATCACTAATAGACCGGTTAGACAAGCATACAAAAAAAAAACATAAAAACTCCGACGGTAAACACTACCTTTGGACAAAGACACCATAAATACCGTGCTATTATAAAAGCATTCAATAGTCTTTCACTTGAAACAAAAATTGAGAAAAGCAAAAATAAATTCAGACACAAAATAAAAAATGGATTAAAGAACAAAAAAGACAATATTATCAAAATTTTATAACATAAAAGAATAAAACATACACGCAACATACAAAACCAATATAAAACACGCAACACTCACAAACGCATAAATATTAATATACGCTGATTTTAATTTAATTTTATAATTTTAGTTTGATTTTATTTCAATTTTTAATCTTTATTTTTAGTTTAAATTTATGTTTATTTTAAGTGATTTTTTTTCATTGCCAACATTAAATATTTCTTTTTTTTTCATCTGTATTGTGTATAAATTCTTATATTATAAAATGGCGGCCTCAGCCCGGGTATTTATTTTACAAAAAATTTTACAAAAATTTGGAGTTCAGTTCATCCAAAAAAACATTAAAATAGTTAAAGACAAACAAAACAAAATAAGGAACATGGCAAAAATTAACAGGTAGTATAGTAATTAAAAACAAAACAATTCGCAAAGCAATTTATACATTTTTGAAAATATAGTGAACAAAACAACAAAACGCAAATGTAAAATATAACACATAACTCATAATATATAATAAAAAAATGTTAATAAAATAAAAGAAATAACATATTACAGAAACACAAAACACATAAATCGTAACAAATAAATGCAAAGAAATCATGAAGAGTATCCGTGAATTCAGAAGCAAAATAGCAAAATACACCTGGTACCTAAGTTATTTTACAGCTACTCAGCGACTCTAAGAACAGGTCATCTCTCAACCCAGACTTTCGTGAATTTCCTCAGGCACTCAAAGTTCACCTTATTCGAGACGAGATCTGTATTCCAAGCAGGTCTCGTAATAACTTGTAAACCATCAATCATTTCGTTTCGAGCATCCGTCAAAATCTCACAGTGCCACAAAATGTGCTCGGCTGTTTGGTCGGTATCACTACAAGCGCATTTGAGATGGGATGATAGAGCCAGTCTGTGAAGTCTACCTCTAAACTCCCCATGCCCAGAAATCAATTGGGTGATATGGTGGTCCATTAAAAGATATGCCCCTTCCATTCTGATTTTAATTGATGGACAGAAAGAGAAGGTCCATCTTCCCATATTCGATCTATCCCATCTCATCTGCCATTCACTCAGCGTTTTTATTCTCATCATCTTTAGAAGTTCAGGGAGAGGCACTGCTCCATCAGGTATTAATTCAATACCAAGGTGGTTTACAGGTCTTCCTCTTTTCAGACACTTCTTTGTCAAAACTTCCCTAATTTCTAAATCAATTGGCAAAATGCCGGCCAAAATTGGCAAAGCATCCGATAATACTGTTCTGTAGGCTCCTGAAAGCGCCAGTAAGGGGATTCAGGTAAGGGTAACCTGGAGGAGTAATTGAATAAAATATTCCAGAAATCCGGTGCAAGGCAAGAACCTTGAACACATGTCCACATCTCTTTCAATGATGCAATCACCAAAAGAAATAATAATTTTTCTATCTTTAAAATAATCGCAAGATATTTGAAAAAGTTTTCTTGGACAATAACAATTCTTTAATTGAATTAAAATCATCTCCCACCATGCATTATCGAAGGCACCAGTTACATCTAAGAAGATACCGATTACGTACCTCTTTGTTCAGGCCTTCACCCAGTCAAGAGCAGTCATAAGGGCGTGCTCCGTGGACTTACCTGGGACGAATCCATATTGATGTACATATGATGGTGTTAATATTTCTCGTAGACGATTTTGAATATTTTTTCCAATATTTTCCCCAATACAGGAAGAAGTGTTATTGGTCGATAAGCTTTAACATCAGTTCTTTCTTTGTCGTTCCCTTCAGGTATGATCCTGAGCACGCCTTTCTTCCATATAGAAGGGAAAACTCCTCTTCTCATACACGTTTTCATAACCTGAAAGAGTTCTTCCTTGGCATGGATCCATACATACCTCACAATTATACTATTCAGTTTGTCATGCCCTGGTGCCTTCCTAGGACTCAAACCCTTAATTATAATTTCTATTTCAGCTCTAGTTATTTTAGAAATTATTTCCTCCTGAGAAAGGATTGGAGGAATCCGTGATTGATTTCTAATCTGTTGGTGGTGGTCGCTTTCTCCAATGACTTAATCTAAGGGAACTAACTTTCCCAGAAGTGTATTGAGAGTAGTCACCACGTTAATACTCTCAACGTTCCCGTTATCATTGACGATAACACTAGATAAAAACCGATCAAAACCTTTACCCGTTTTTTCAATGGCGCTACAAATATCCCATGGGTTAGAGTTACCAGCACCTTTAACCCAATTATGCCAAGCAGCTCGTTTAGCCAAAAGTACAGTCGATTTGAAAGTTGTCTCCTGAGGGTGGATGTCTCCTCCTCCATACATCTAACCCGTCTAGAGACACTTAAAGCTCTGTAAGCTCTCTTAAAATTGCCCTTTCAGCAGCTGTCCTGTCAGCTCATTCGACCACCACGGAGACCTAATAATCGTCTTCGGGTTTATTCTTCCCAGAGCCGATTCAGCAGCTGATACTACGGCCGCGTTGAAAAAATTCTTCAAATTGTCCGGATATCTAGCTGCTATGTCATGAAAACCCCTTAAAGTATCACGTAGAGCATCTCCAAAGTTATCCCAATTCGCCCGAGTAGTTTTGAAGTTCCGGGAGAATCTTGGAGCTTCGGTCTTCTTGAAACCCACCATATAAGTTATTAATCTGTGATCAGAATTAATAGCACATTCGTGGACCTTCCATTTAGAAATCTTGACCGCAATCTATCCAGAGCAAAGAGATAAATCAATATTGCTCTCACCATGTGTGTTACTGAAAGTAAAAATACTACCAGATTCATTTATTAAAGAAAGACCTTGAGTCGCAATAAGGTCTTCGACGGCGTTTGAACGTTCCGTCCGTTGTTCAAAATTTTCAAACCACATCTGTGAGCGAGCATTAAGTCTCCTCCAATAACTATGTTAAGCTGCTGTCTGTGCAACCTGCACAAGATTTAAAAAAACCTGCCTCACGTGTTACCGGGGATCTTCAGTGCCTCAAGCGTGGCCACTCTAGACCTCTGAAGATTTATCTGACCAAGGGTAAGAATGCTATTAGAAGCCATAGTCGGTTAGTCTGACTTGTGCTTCGATTGCAGCAATTTGTGCTGGGCATAGCCGATCACCGGTAAAATGTGAGGCAGGTTTTTTTAAATTTTGTGCAGGTTGCACAGACAGCAGCTTGCGCTTTCTTGGGGCAATTCTCCACATCGTGGCCAGTAGCTGCACAGTGGCGACAAGTAGAATTCTTCTGCGTGCATGCCTTACTAATATGCCCATATTGTTGGCACTTAAAACAACGGGTAGCGCCAACATAGTCCCGAGCACGGCAGGCATTCCATCCAAGGAAGCACAAACCACTGTCAATTAGAATTTTCCTTACCTCGGGATGACATGTTAATATCATATTCATAATGGCACTGTCTCTCTTACCAAAGAGTGAAACTCTTCTCATGGTCCTCAGATGGTCTTCTTTGGAAATATTACATTTGTCGACAATATTATTAATATAGATTTCCTCAAAAAGAGCAGCGCCCAAAGATAAATCTCCTTTCGGCACATCATAAAAGATAATTTTAGGTAGACGCCCCTGTGGACTTACCAATTTAATTCCTGTAGCAGAAAGTTTCTCAATTGCCTTTTTAATATTATTAACTCCCACTGAAGTGGTAGTTTGTAGTGCAATACCCCCTCCTTTTATTTTCCTAGTTCGGACAACCTGAAAACCATCATTATTTGGATTAAGTACAGTGGTTAACTTTTTTTTGAGGTCTCCGATGTTTTACACTCCGGAATAGTTGGGTAAAAAAGAATAGTCGGCTGCAGGAAAGGAGTAGGTCGCTCTGTTCCAATAAAAAAAAATTTTTTTATTGATTTTCACCAGAAGTGATTCCCGCATAAGTATTTCTCTTTGATTGTTCTGAAACAGATGAAAAATTATTCGCTTTGTTTATTAATACATCAACTTAATCGGTAATGTTCGATTGAATAACTACAACTTTTGAAAGCGTTTCCGCTTTTGAAACTGCCGCAGCATGTGAGATTGCCAGTGATGTGAGGCATCTCCTCATCTCCTCAATAGAACCAAGTATGGAGGATCGGTCATCCTTATTAAGTTTGTTTTTACCGTCAATAGAAATTAACAACATTTGGTCAAATAAGAATGTTTAAGAATGTTTACTGAAAATTCAACATCGCTATATATTTCAGAATCTTTGGTTTGGTTGGTAGTTTCAGAAACTGATGATGTAGAGGTGGATCGTCGAGCAGAACTACTAATTGCTAGATTAGTAAAGTAATATTTTAATTGTTTAAAACTCGCATCATCTTCAGAGTCGGAAGTGTGCAATTTAGAATAAAGGAAAAACTGTTGACAACACTTGTATCGTAAAAGTATATCCCAAGGATTAATTAACACATGTCCATTATGTATTATCACTATTAAATGAATAGAAGAAATCCTATTTTTCACAGTAAAATCAATTAAAATTAATAATAACAAACAGTTGGTTGTTATGGTACTTATTTAACACAATTTATTGTCAGGGAATTTAGTCCCCGACACGAAAGAACGAAATTCAAATTCCAAATCGTTGATATTGAGCAGAATGTCAGAAAAAAAATATATTACGTCAAAATTAAATTAATTTTGACAAAAAATAATAAAAACACAAACTATTTTGCACAAATTATTTTAAAATGGTAAGGGAATAAGTTTTAAAACCCAAATAACACAATTTTACTCTGCGAACAGCGTCAATAAACTGTTTTTTTGTAATTATATTACAGAGAAAGCCAAGTACGTGCGACCTGTACGTACAGTTTGACAAATAAGAGTAGAAAATATATGAGGGCGCCACTGTTGATCAAATGGCAATACTAAACACATAACTCATGGTGTTAAAGTAAAGCTGTGTAACCTACATTTTTATAAAAAATTAAAAAGGCATAATAGTGGAAAAAATATTTTTTCATTGCAGTATAGATACCCGCCGATCTCAAAATTAGAATTGCATATAGGTAGGTATATTATTATTAAATTTTTTGTAATATTGTGTTAACATAATGAAGAATAACTATAATGTAATAAAATATAAAGCTCAGTTTAGAAATTGCTCACATTTATTTAATACTAGATAAAGTACCTAGCGTTGCCTGGGGCTTTAGATCATGTCTCCAGTGGCGGTTCTTCACAGGGGGACAATGGGGACGGTCCCCGCCAGTTACACTCAAAACCTGCTAAAGGAAAAGAAAATAACAGTCGATGTTGTTTCAAAATGAATGAATTTTTTAAACATAAAAGTAATTAACATTTGCAGAAATAAAATACAAATAATTATTCCGGATGATTTTAATAAGACCCTACGCGCGTACAGCGAACAATGTAGGTACGGAGCACAAAACAGCGGGTCAATTTCTCAGTGCGCAGAATCTAATGCGCACTTGGGGGACGATCCGAAGTATCCCCATACTTTCCTTGCATTGTTTCGCGATCGTATGCAACTGCGCATGCGCAGTCGTATGTGAATTCAAATACCCGCGGGGACAATTCTTTGGATCCCCACAGAAACATTTGTTTGCGAAGTTTCGGGCGGGAATCGCTCGCGTTCAAATTAGTTTGATAATAATCTTGCAAGATAAAGCTTTATTTTTATTATACTATATTTTAAATTGGCATATATCTTTGGATATTTTATATTATTTTGTGTTTAGATATCCGACTAGCATGATTAGACCATAAAATATTTTTTTGAGAAATTTTATTTATTTATTTATTTATTAGTAAGGGACAAACAGCTTATACATAAAACATAAAGATAAAAATATACATTGTTAAATCGAGTCAAGCCAAAAAAGTCTCCTATGTTAAAGTTGATTGGAGATAGAGTTTTATTACATATTAAAATTAATTTGAGGTGAGGAGGTGAGGAAGGGGAATAAAGGAGGAGGATAGGAGATGCTCCGGATACTTTTCACACTCGTATTAATTTTTGATCGTACGTGTTACTTCTAATCGATATTTCTGTAGTGTATGGCTAAAAATGTCTATATTTTGAAATTTTGTGTTATATTGCGCACATATACGGGGAATTGTTGAATTTTTTCTAATGTTAGTTCTACATGTAGGCAAATGAAACAAATGGGATTGCCGAGTTGATCTTGACGGAATATGAATATTTATTAAGTTGGTTAGCTCTGGAGAGTCCAGGCCATTATTAACAATTTTAAATAATAAAGTTTGGTCAAAAATTAAACGTCGTGTATAAAGGGAGTTGAAATTGTGGTAATTAATAGATTCGTTGTAATTTAAGAAGTGTAATTTTTGTTTATAATTTATGTGGTTAAAAATTTTTTTTTGGATTTTTTCGATTCTATCAATGTGAGCTTGGTAGAAAGGAGTCCAGATTGGTGTGCAGTGTTCTAAGTGGGGACGGATGAACGCTGTGTAAAGGGAATATAGAGTCTTAAGGTTGCGAAAAGGTTTCGTTATTCGAATAATAAATCCTAGCATTTTGTTGGCCTTGTTGATGATTTCATCAGTGTGTTGTATAAAATTTAATTTAACATCCAGTAATACCCCAAGGTCCCTGATAGATTCTACTTCTTTGATAAGTGTCCCATTTAATCTATACTCAAAAGGAATTTTATTTTTATTACGTGTAAATGATAATTTTTTGCATTTTGAGGTATTTACTACCAGTTTGTTTGATTCACAGTAGATAAAAAGTCGATTGAGGTCCTCTTGAAGTTTAATGCAATCTTCGATTGATTTGATAACTAGGTATATTTTTTTATCGTCTGCATAAGCTAGGTAATTGGCGTGTAAAAAACGTTTGTGAATATCATATATATACACATTAAATAATAATGGCCCTAAATGAGAACCTTGAGGTACACCGGAGGGCACGTAAAAGAAGCTGGACTTAGTTCCCTCAACTGATACACATTGAAGTCTACTCCGAAGGTATGAAGTAAGCCACCGAAGTAGGTCACCGTGGATGCCTAATTGTTTTAGTTTTTTAATTAGAATAAAATGGTTTACCTTATCGAAGGCCTTAGAGTAATCCGTGTAGATTACATCTACTTGGTTTCTATTGTCCATATTGCTCGTTAAATATTCCGTGAAATTTACCAAATTTGTAAGTACCGACCTTTTTTGTAGAAATCCATGTTGTTGGTTTTGTATGTTGCAAATAATTGTTGTATAAATTTGATCGTAGATAATTTTCTCAAAGAGTTTACTAAATACCTTTAGCATTGAGATTGGGCGATAGTTTTCAATGTTGCTTTTTGAACCAGTTTTATGAATAGGGATTATAGTTGCTTCTTTGAACTTTGTAGGAAATTTTCCTGCTCCTAGTGACATTCTAAATATGTTAGTTAAGGGGTACGAAAGATTTTTGGCACATTTTGAGACAAAGTATGGCGAGATACCATCACTGCCAACACTCTTAGTAATGTCTAAATTCTTCAGGTATTTATTGATTATTAAATAGTTTATTTGTACGTTCCCAATCGGGTTATGATTATTAACGTAGGTAAAATCATCGAATATACTGGGATCATTCGTGTCATTATCGTTTACGTAGGTGGACTGAAAATGTTTAGAGAATAGTTGGCATACTTGTATTATATTCATATATTATATTCTACGGGTGGTGAGATTGCGGTACAGTACGTAAAAAAAAATATCGATCCCCACCACTAAAAAAAGTGCTCGAGCCGCCACTGCATGTCTCTAATTTTAGATCTGAATATATTTAACTCATTCAGATCTAAAAGTAGTGTAACTAAACTCACAATTAGTGATTCTTCCTTTCTATCTATTGTTAAATTCAAATTTATGTTAAATTAAATTAAAGCAAATCGCTTTATAAATCACCTTTTAATCAAATTTATGTCATGAAGAAAAAATATTTTTTGAAATGTGGTTTACTGTGTTCTACACATTCAGTGTCATTGCACTTCAAAAAAATATTTGACAGTTAAATTGGTGTTGCCAGTCTACAAATTTAGTAGTTCCAGTTTTTATATTTTTTACTCTTCTTTGACAGACTATAGCATAAATATACCAAACCACAAACCACCCATATACGGAGGCAAGAACTGAACTAATACAAGCATTAATCTTTGTTAGGTTGCAAAATTGTATCTATATTCTTCCATCCCATGTCCATAATCCATATCTTTATGCTTCTTTTGACGCCGGTTACATTTTTAATTGTTTTTATTGCAAGTGGGAGTAAATTAAATAATTTTATAGAGAAGTATTAGTATAGGCAAGTAGGTTGGTGGAATGTATGTTGTAATGTAGATCTTGTGAATCGGCCCGAGTTTGTCTCTGTAAAGTTATCCTGGTTTTTGAAGGCGTACATCAGAATATCCTTTGTATATATTTGTTTCAGTGACATTAAATTCAGCGCTTTAAAAACGTAGTCTGTAGGAGTTCTGATGGGGACTCTAAGTATAATTTTCATAATTGCCCTTTGTGCTATGAGGACTGATTTTATAGTGGAATCACATGAGCTTCCCCATCCGATAAGACCATATTCCATATTGTAGATGAGATTTGGCTAATGCATAATAGATTTTAATTAGCTGTTTTTTTCAATTATTTCTGGCTTTCACCCTTCAAGGGTGTTCTAGGCCATCATTTAAAATTACAGAGAAAGAAAAGGTGAAATTATACAATAATTTTATTTAACCCTAGATCACTAACCTTCGTCGAATCGACGACGCAAGATTAAAAAAATTGCAATAATTTTAGCGCTCGCGGCCGTAATTCTTTCATACTCTGGCTAATCTCAATCGGCCCGTTACTTCTGCTATTGACGGTAGTGCGGACGATGATGGGGGGAGTCCGCGAGCGCCAATTCAGCAACCATGGCTCGTCGCACCGACGAAGGTTAGTGATAACGTGACTTTTTATTTTCGTTAGATTTTCACCAAATTTTTAAGTTTCTAGATTATAACCAAAACTTATATTTTATTAGTTAATTTAAGTCTTTGTTTTGATATTTGAATTGTTTTTTTTTTTAATTTAGTTATAACTAATTCATATACCAACTTTAAAAATGTTACAATAAATTATTTCTAAATTCACTCCAAACTATTTAAAACAGTAAAATTAGAGCGACAGATTCAACACATGACCATACAATTTTGTATGGGCGGCCATGTTGTCACGTGATCAAATGGAGGCTTACCATTGGTCAAATTGGAGAATGCTGGTTTTGTTTCTTAAGTGCGTTGGAGATTGCTGCATTTGATACTAACGCAGTTTTTCAAATGGATTTTTAAAGCATAAAGAGTTGGTTTTAATGCCAAATAACTGCTTTTCTAGGTAAAAGAGTGAATCATTAACAAAATTGCATCATTAGTCCGTTTTTGAAAAAAAAGTGGAGAATGCTGCATTTGATTCTACACACCTCAATTGTTGATTTTGCATGAAAACTATGGTCTCATTCTTAAGGCTTTTGATTAATAAATTTGATATTTTTGTTTTTTTAAATATGAGAAATAATACAAATAAACACTGTTCATTAATAATAAAAAGAAATATGTACATATGTTGTTTTAATAAAACCCTTAAACCCCCTTTATTTAGTACCGTAGTCAAAACGACGAAGGTTAGTAGTAATAAGCGTCGAAAAATAAGGTTAGTGATCTAGGGTTAAATGAGCAAATTTCAGAATTAAATGGAAGATTGGAGACGAGTTCAGACTTAGAAGAGATGAATTTTTGAATGGAGGGGAGGCAATTTTAGATAACGCTCGATAGAAGAGAGGATATTTATGTTCTTTGTCTAAAATGTTTCTTATTATTTTGAAAAAATAGATTTTTTTAATTTGGTAATATTTTGTAAAATTTGGTTTGCATGTACGTCTTTTTTTTGGGAACCAATGTATTAATATTTTATCTAATTTTTCGTTTTATTTTTTTTTTTGCCGTATATATTTTTTTGTTTTGTATAATTTTTGGCTTCAAATTCCTTTTTTCTAATTTTAATTATTTCTTATTCCTTATTATGTCGTTTTACTATAGGTAAAATCACAAAGACGTAAACTTTGAGAATGGTTTTTGTGGTACTCCTGCTTTTCAAATATGCAAGAGCGAGACGGCAGAAACAGGGTATAAAAGGTGATGGATGTTACTGCTCGCTCTCCTTTATCTCCAACAGCTCTATTAGCTAGCACTTAGCTTTACAACACAGTCAATATTGTGCAAATAAATAACCAACTCGTCCACGCACGTTTTATTAAGATCAGCAAGATCTCTACACCAATAAATAACAGTCTAAATAACGGAAACCATAATTGATTTATTTTGGCCATATTACTCATGTACAACCTGAAAAATGTTAACTGTCGATTTCCCTAAAATGGATAAATAAAATATCATACAGATAAAACGTACCTCGAGAAGAACAAAATTATTTAAATAAATATTTTACAATTGCATCTTAATTTCAAAATTCTTCAACTGGATTTGCCGCACACACGCCTTAAGAATATCATTTTTATAGCATTCTGTATAAAAAATCTCCAATTTTCTTATTATTATTAGAACACGAATAATTCATTAAAATAATATTTTACTCAATTTTTAACAAACTGGCCGATTTAAATTAAAATTCCTCAATAAAACTTTAAAAATAAAAATTATTATCGAAAATGTCGACGTCGAACTTTTAAAAATTTTTTTTTTAATTTGGAAGCACTGAATTTGAAATTCGTCACCACGGAATTTAGACAATGTTCAATTCAAACACCAATGTTGTACTATTTTCCCAAAGAGTGTTACAATGTATTATAAAATGCGAGTATATTCATTATCACAACGAATGGCTAATTTGTATTAATTTGACCACACAGGATATAGTAATATACGATAAATATATTGGAGAATTTTAATAATTACGCTTCTCGGGTGTGCTATGATTTGTCTAATCACACTTGGTACAGCGCGCAGCTGCTTTTGCGATAAGCAACTTAACCCTAGAAGCCCAATCATATTTTTGCAGCTATAAAGCTCAATCATACGTCAAAACGACGTGTAATATTTAAATCTCTGTTTTAATTATATACTTCTCATTAGCCCATATCGAGCTTTGGCCTCCGGCAACAGTCGCCTCCACTCCTCCTGTCGTCAGCGGCTGACTTCCAATTTGGTACCTGGAGAAGCTGTGCTGCATCCCCTCTTACTTCGTCTTCCCACCTCAGTCTGGGTCTTCCCACTTTTCTCTTTCCACCTGGGTATCCAGTCAAAATTCTTTTTGGGACGCGTGTATCCGGCATTCTCTGTACATGCCCAGCCCATCTCAGCCTGAGGAGTCTCATATGTGCTGAGATGCTAGGGGCCTGCCTATATCATACAATTCTGTATTTTATTTTTTTTTTATTTTTTTTTATTTAAACGCCCATAGGGCTTTTACATAATGTGAATGCAGTACATTTTTTTTAATTACAGTGAAAAGAATGGGTTTACAAAATACAATACAAGTAACATAATATTTGTTAAAAACAAAATATAGATTACATAAAATATAAGGGTTAAAAAAATAAAATTTAGGTTACATAAAATATAAGCATTAACCAAATACAGGTAACATAAAATATAAGAAACAAAATATAGTTCATAAAATATAGGAGTTGACATAAAGTAGATAATGCTTAAAATTGTTGTTCACATTGGTTTATGGGATAGGTAGAAATAAATAGTTGGAACATACGGCGTTTGAAGTTTGCCAAGTTCAAATTATTGTCAAATACATCCAGATTGTTTAAGTATTTGTTACCAAGACTATGCAAACGTTGTATTGGAGAATGAAAATCATAGTTCGAATGAGATGTACGTATATAAAATGTCAATGTTTGTCTAGTTGTTCGTGTAGGTACATGTAAATTTATTAATTGCAGAAGTTCACAACTGTCGAATTTAGAGTTTAATAATTTTAATAAAAAGGTTAGGTCGTTTATTTTTCGTCTGTTTTCTAATGTTGGAATATTTAAAGTATTCATTAACGACGGGTAATTTATGTGCTCTAAAGGGATGTTAAGTTTAAAATTTACAAAACGTAGAAATTTTCTTTGAATTCTTTCAATAGTATGAATATGAATTTTGTAGAAGGGCGACCAGACTATGGAATTATATTCTATTAGGCTTCTAACAAGGGATGTGTACAGTAGTTTAATGATTTGTAACGATTCAAAGTATTTAATTGTTCTTAATACAAATGTTTATCATTTGTACATCCTATACATACATTTATACATCCTAATGTTTTCATACCCTTATTTGCAGTTTGTTGAATGTGAACCGTGAAGTCTAGTTTCTCATCCATTATTATGCCAAGATCCCGCATTTCCGATACTCTTTCTAATTTTATTTTATTTATTGAATAGTCGAAAAACAGTGATGTTTTTTTTTCTGGAAAAGGTCAAAGTTTTGCATTTTTCTACATTTAAATATAGATTGTTTTGTGAGCACCAAATTTTTAGCTGGTCTATATTGGATTGAAGAATTTCACAGTGATTAAGGAGAGTTATCTCTTTATATAGTTTAATGTCATCAGCGAAAAGCAATACTTTGACGTCCTTAAAGCAGTTGACTATGTCGTTTATAAAAACAAGAAATAGAATTGGGCCAAGATGACTACCTTGCGGTACTCCACTAGTGGCGAAAAATGGTTTGGATATAAAAGATTTTATTTTTACAAATAAAGTTCTACCTGATACGTAACTACTTAGCCAGCTCAACATGTTTGCTCTGATTCCCAGAGCATGAAGTTTTCGGATCAGTATTTTGTGGGACACTTTATCAAAAGCCTTCGAGAAATCAGTATATATACAGTCAACTTGTTTGTTTTTAGAAAAAGACTCCAATATATAGTTTTGAAAGAGTAATAAGTTGGTTGAAGTTGATCTGCCTCTAATGAAGCCATGTTGTTTGTCATTTATTATCTCTGTTAACGTGGGATATATTTCATCAAGAACTAGAGATTCAAAGATTTTGGGTAATACAGATTGTATGCATATAGGTCGATAGTTTGAAATGTCAGTCTCATCAGGGCCGGATCTACGAAATCTAGCGCCCTGTGCAGTAGGTACCGATGGCGCCCCCCCCCCCCCCTCTATTTTTAATTTGGTTAAAAATTCGTTTACCCCAATTTTTTTTTTTATTATTTAATTATTTTTTTTACAGTAATTTATCAAATAAAATCAAGACATATAAAGGGTGTAACCCTATCTAAAGTTTTCGAATAAATAAGCCACGATCTATGTAATTCTTCTCCATTAGGCAGTTTCTTGTAATAATACTTAGTATTAAATTTACGCTTGTTCGTAATAGGAAAATCAAAACCTTTCAATTGTACAGGACCTTCCTGAACTAATAAACTAATGGAATTTTGAGTTTTGAAACGAGTTTTTTTATGTCATTATGCTCTTTAATTCTAAGTTTTAGATTCTGCGAGCCTGAAAGTTTTTTTTAATTATTGTTCTATTCATTGTAATCCACAATCAACAACCTCTAACAACCAATAGAAATTTAGTTATTAATTAAAAAATCTAATATAACCTCAAATTTGTACCTTGCATTTCCATTTCCCCTGTGTTCTGTGTTGAGCGAACAAACACGAACGTATCTATGGTATCAACGGCTTACGAAAGATGCTTACACTGATTATTACTGACTGTAAAATAACAAATCTAATAGAAATTAATTATAGGTACATTTAACGAACTTCAACTGTCAAATCAATGATGAAACTGTTAACAAGTTTGCAACCTTGCAAACCGTGCGATGTTTATGCTAATGAAATTTTGAATTTACTGAAGATTTCATAAGAAAATGGTCTTTAAGTCCCTTCTCCTAGAGATTTAAATCGTACAAAAGCATTTTGAAAGGCGCCGTCTGTTTGTTTGTTCTCTTGAATAAAAGTACGGCGCTGTGATTGGTTAATGAATTTGGATCGCACTCATTCGTCGTAAAAGACGGTAAAAGATATATGGAAAAATAGATCTTACGTTTAAACTAAATATATGGAATTTGTAAAAAAATTCTGTAACTGACTATAAATTCGTAAATCGTTGAATTTCGTTGAATTAAAACCAGATGCGTGCGCGGTCTGTATCTTTGGAAAGTGTTGCTAGAGCGTAATAATTATTTCGTACTATGGGTAATTTTTAAACGATTCAGGGAATATTATAACAAATTTTTAATACAATATTTATTTTCTCACGGCGCCCCTTCGGAGTTGGCGCCAGGTTTTTTGCACGTTTTTGAACGTATGGCAGATCCGGCGCTGAGTCTCATCGCCTTTTTTAAGTATTGGGATAATATAGCTGGATTTCCAGTAGACAGGAAAATGTCCAGAAGATAGTAGCTGGTTAAAGAGAATGGTTAGTGGTTTAGACAATACAGAGGAGCAATGTTTAAGGAAAATTGGCGGGATGGAGTCTGGGCCTGCAGATTTGTTAATGTCTAAGGAACATAGCTTCTTTTTGCAAGATTCTTCTGTTATGTAGCAGTCTGTTAAATGTATGGTTTTGTTAAATGTGTATGAAGGAATTTTTTCTTCTGGTGTTTCCTCATCATAAACATTTTTAAAGAAATCTGAGAAAAGATTTACAATATCTTGTGTGCTGTTAGCACATTTGTCGTCCATATGCATTTGTGGTGGATAGTCTGTGCTGTCGTTGTTTAGTGTTTTGATAAATTTCCAGAGATTACTTGAGTGCAAAGCTGTGTTTTCGATAGAGTTTATATATGTTTTATAACAGATTTTAGAAAGATCTTTGCATTGTTTTCTAGTTTCACTGAAAATTGAATAGTCGATCATCGATCGAGTTTCTTTAAATTTTTTATGAAGTTTTTTTTTTGTTGAAGTGAGGCTTTTAGTTCTGGTGAGAAATAAGTTGGATATGTATGTTTTTTAGGAGTATATAGTGGTACATATGATTTTATGGTGCTAGACAATATTGAATATAAATTATCTAAGGATTTGTCAGTATTCACGTCCGATAAAAAAGACCAGTCGATACGGGAAAGATGATTATTTATTTTGTATTGTGCCGGATGCGCCACTGTTCACCCTCTTTCATGGGTCCACATATTCTTCTCAGCACTTTTCTTTCAAAAGTATCCAGAATTTTAGCCATCTTTACCGTCAGTGTCAGCGCCTCACATCCATATGCCAATACAGTTTATAAAATTATATACTAGTTCTTCATTATTTATTCAATATACAATCTAATGAAATACAAAAAAAAATTATTTGACAAAAGTTGCTTTTTATTTATACTTTTATAACACAACTTTGCAAACATAACAAAATTGAACGTAAAGAGTTTTGTTCAATTTTGAGTTTTCTTGTGTAATAATAAAATTTTCAAAAATCCACCTTATTCTAATTTGTTTTATTAAAATTAAATCAACTCTTATTAATACCAAATACGTAAAATTATAAAAAAACAGTCTTTTTATGCAGTTTTGACAAACATCAATTTTATGTTCACATCATATAGCTTTTTGGCATTTGCTACACAGTGCTTTTAATAATATAGCTTTATTCAATGAAATTGGCAACATTACAACTAAAAAAAGTACATGTTCAATGTAGATTACAAAAAAAAAATTAACAAGTAGAAAGTAATGTAAGAACGGTTACACAGAAGTAGCATAATTATGCAATATTTTTAGTTGTACATAGCCTGCCTCACTAGCAGTGGCGGCTCGTGACTTTTGGGTGTGCTAGGTTGCTGATATTAAAAACATGGCATCATGGATGTTGTCGTATGGGAAAAATATATATATATATATTTTTTTTTTCAAAAATCGGTGTTTTGTATGAAGATTTTTCAGGAAATCGGTGCGGCGCACAGCCAAACTGAAAACTTCCTGAAATTTTTCATACAAAAAACTGATTTTCAAAAAAAAAAAATTTTTTTTTCGGCTACAACAACATCAATAATGACATTTTTTTAATATCAGCACTCTAGCACACCCAAAAGTCACGAGACGCCACTGCTCACTAGGTGAACCTGTATTGAGGCAGAATTTTTTGTAAATTGTTTCTCACAATTTTATCTATGGTTTTTTTATAAATGTATAATGTAGTTTTCCATACAGCAAAAACTTTATTTTAGTTTACATTATTGTTGGTATATACACAATACAAAAACTGCAAGGTTATTACTACCATAACAACTGTCAATGACAGGGCGTTTGGATGAGAGTCATCGTCATCTTTCGTCATCCTTCCTTTTTTATTAGAAGCAAAATCACAGAAAGTATTTGAAGTTGCTTGTGGCTCATTCTTTAGTATATTATACTCCTCTTTAGAGTTCGTATCACGCGGAGAATAATCGTCCTCATTTTCCATCCTCATTTTCCAATAAAGCTGATATTTCGTCAGGTTTCAAGTGTTGTCGAGACGCCATTTTGTATCTTCGTAACTAAAGCAGAAGTACCGATTAAGAAATGTAAGAAAATAAATGAATAAATAAATGAAAAATACATAAAAGCACAATATATAAAAACGATGAGCAGTGGCCAAAGTTACAAAAGCCCAAACATACGTCGAATGTACGTGCAACATTGTTGTTACGACAAAATTGCGGCGCTTACCGAAGTGACGCTGCCGTCACGTGCAAGGTCTCGGCGGGTACGGAGTTGGTTCGGACGGTCACGGAAATCCGATCACGAGGGTGAAAGAGATTATGATAATTCGTCGGCGTGTACGTCTAAACGACGTAGATTGGACTTCTAGGGTTAAGGGGGTATTCTAGTCTAGATCTATATTTCGGCAGGTAAGATATACAAGAATTTCTCATTAAGAGAAAATAACCAGACAAAACCGGAAATATGTCATATTTAAATCAAATTTTATTCGTATTGACTCTTTTCCACAAAAAAATATAAATTGATTTCGAAAGACTGTATGTTTATTATTAGTACAACAAGGTTTTACCGTTGGTCGTTGGCAGATTTGTTAAATTTTCAAACAAAATTTTGTGTTACCCAACACACATTTCAAATCATATAATCTTGCAATAAAATAAATCAATAAATTATCTGGGAAAGCTATGTTTCAGAATTTTAATTTTAGTTTAAATAAAATCATTTTAAAAAAACCGCACACAATCATGTTTTGTGACGAAAATACTTCAGTTTGTCTATTTATTTACGGTCTTACAAACTAATATATTTAAGATTTTTTTACATTCTTATTTTGCTTTGACATTTTTAAAACATTAAAAAAATAATTACAAAACGTACATGATTTTAGTAGTTTTATCATCACGCCTTTCAGCATTTTTGAATGTAGGTATAAATTAAAGCAAATTTTGAATTAAAAAAATCAATATTGAGTTATTATTTAAGTAACTTTTTTTTTTTTTTTTTTATTGAAAAAAATTTATTTTTTGGTACAGTACATACAATAGATACATAAATATAATGAAAATATATAAAAAATAAAACTTAATACAATTATTAAATACAAATATACATATTTTTTTTAAATATTCTCCCAATAAGCAGATGCTTGTGTATACGGGAGGAAGTATTATTTGTTAGGTTATTTTGATTTTATTTTTTTGAAATTTAGTTTATATAAAGAATAAGAGAAACTTATGTGTATATATGTGTACATTTTTTTTAATTTTTATTTATTATTTATTTTTTTTAGTTAAGGTTTTCAGTATATTTTTTTAATTGTGTTTTGAAATTTTTGAAACTGTCCTTAAGGGATCTTATATTTTCTGGTAATTTATTAAAGAAATTTGTTCCCAAGTATTTGTAGTTTTGTTGACCCAAAGTTTTTTTACAAATAGGAATTGGTAACATGTATTTTTGCCTGAGATTTACTGGGTTTTTGAAAGGTATGGTTTTGTTTAGGATATCCTCTTTGTAAACTTGTAAGGTTGAATGATACGGGAAGAGAGTATTTAATTTTCTGACTTTAAATTCTTTGAATATGAGTTCAGATGGATATAGAAATGATTTTTTAATATTATTTTAATTATTAGTTTTTGCGCAATGTAGAGAGATTGTGTGTGAGTTTTATAGGCGCCACCCCATCCTATTATACCATATTGGATTATTGATTGACAGAATGCGAAGTACGTCATTCTCAGTAGTTCTTTACTTAGAATGTGTCTCAAACAGCAAAAAATATATAAATTTTTCGAAGAAAACTTCTTCTAAAAGGTTGTTACTTTGTGATGTCATTATTTATTTATTTAAAAAAAGTATGCTTTTATTCCTGAAGAAGTGAACATGGTTCACGAAACATGTTGATAGTATAAAATAAAATAAAAAAATAAAGTGATGTAAACTTAGTTATTTTCTTTTAATAAATAAAAATATATGTCAATTTTCGTACTCTGTTTTTAAGAATGGTTATATGCGGTATCCATTTTAGACATTGGTCAATAGTGATTCCTAGATATTTGGTTGAAGTTTTCATTTCAATATTAGTACACAATAAGTTACAGTGGTGTTGTTGAGTGTGTGGTGCAGAATGGATCCTTATGTTTATTTCATACGGCGTGTTTGGTTTTTTTGTTAAAAATTGTATGTAATGTGTTTTTTTAGAGTTTAATGTTAGTAGGTTATTGTCAAACCATGTTTTTAATTCATTTATGTCTATGTTAGCCTTTTTAGTCAGTTCTAACCATGTGTTTGCTTTTAGAAGAAGCACTGTGTCCTGTGTCGTCTGTATATGAGATAATTTCCCCGTATATTTAGCAACTTCAAATATATCGTTTACATATAATATGAACAAAAGTGGTCCTAGAACTGTGCCTTGTGGTATTGAGAAGTTACTACTTTCGGAATCACTTAGTTCATTTAATAATTTTACTTGTTGTGGTCTATTTTCCAAAAAGCTTATAATCCAGGATAGCACCAGTCCATTTATTCCAACTGATTTGATTTTTTTTATTAAGTTAGTATGAGATATGCTTTTTTAAGGTCAATAAATATTCCAATGCATTTTTCATTTGAGTCTAGGGCGGTATATATATAGTTTGTTATTTTCACAATGGCATCGTGGGTGCTGGTGTTTTTTTTTAAACCATACTGTTTAGAATTTATAATGTGCTGTTGTTCTAAGAAGGCCCAGATTTGGTTTTTTTAAATTTTTTCGAATATTTTTGATATATTAGATAAAAGGGATATAGGGCGGTAATTTTGTGGGTCTTTTGGGCAGTCTGTTTTATATATCGGTGTTATTATTGTTCTTTTGTAATTATTTGGAAATACACCTTTTATAAGGCTTGTATTTATTATATGAGTTAATTGGCAATTTAGATATTGTTTCATTGTTTTTAATACTTTTACATCTATGTTGTCATAACCGGGAGCAGAGCCCCCCTTTAAATCATCGATAACTTTTCCAACATCAGTTTCTGTTATTTTGTTGAAATTATTATATTGGTGTTGGGGAGTGTGGGGATTATTTTTATTATTGTTGGGACATGTTTTTATAGCGTTTGCCAGATTTTTTCCAACACTTACAAAATAGTTGTTTAAAATATTACAGCATTTTTTAGTGTCGAGTTGGACGTTGTACGTTTTTTCCCCATCTGATATTTCGGATATACAACTTCTCTTATTTTTATTTATTATTTCGTTTATTGTAGTCCAAATTTTTTTATTATTATTTTTGGCCTCCATAATTTGTTGGGAGTAGTAGCTATTTTTCGTTTTTCGAATTAAAGTTGTTAATATGTTTTTATATTTTTTTTTTTGTATTTTTATAGAATTTGTCACTTATATGTGACAAATTGTTTATTTTTACATAGTAAAAAACAAGTTTAAAAAAGGCACGCGGCCTGTTACTTTACATTTTTATATATTAGATGGGATGGTTATCCAATAAACAGTTCCCGGAGCGGCGATACCCATACCCGCCTCGCAAATTGATGACATATGAAATACGAATGAATAGTAAAAAAAAAATAACCAAAATTATTTTTTTTAATATTCGATGGAGTTCTACGGATTAAATTAAAAACAATTTTTTTATTTAAAAAAATACATACATATACAGAATTATAGTAAAACATATGGTTCCTAAAACTAATTACAATACATAAATTTCTTTTTATCGAAACTACCCAATTCAAAAGAGAAAACATTTCTCTAGCTTGAATTTTGGAGAATTTGTTTAATTTATACCGCCGCCCCGGGAACCCTTATTGGATAACCAACACCTCTGCCATAGGTCACCCCAAGTGGTTCGCTGCGTTTGGTGATTTAGCAGGGGTGCCCGGGTTCAGGGGGTGAGGTCTGTCTAGGTCTTGGAGGTGGTTGACCAGGACACACTGATCCCCAGATTCCTACTCACCCCTTAAATCCTTTTCCTTTTCAGAACTCTCCTCTGCTTTCTTTCCTTAAAAAAACCCCTCCACACAGCTTCCCCAAAGATGACACAGGCCCTGATGGAAATTAGTTTTTTCTGGGCCTCCTGTGTGGAGCTTATGTAAAAAAAAATACCCAATCGACGCACATTCATAAATAAAAACATATCTTTAAAAAAATTGTTGCTACTATATTTACGTAATTAGCAAGGGGAATAATATATTAACAAAATGCAATGTTGACCTTATCTACCGTTGATTGTCCTATGCTCCAGGAGTCAGCAAGTCCCTAAAGCTCACTATAACGTGATTTTTGTCAAAACTATCTTCATTTGTACTTTTCGCATATTCGATGAATGTGCCCGTACAAAATTTGGCTTCCTCAGCGCTGGGATAATCAAGTGTGCTTGTTAATCTGCACACACTTTGAACGCATCGTTCCAAGAACTAGCGGTGGTATGAAGTTTGCCTGACATCGATGGATAATTTTTGTATCCTTTGAAATTGAAAAGTAGAATTGATTTTTAAAAATTAAAACTAATAACCGATTACTTTCTAGCCTTCTAATTCCAGCTATATAAAAAATTGTGACAAATCACCTATATTCCACAACGAGTAATTAGTTTTGCACCTAATATAATGACCTATAAAATGTGTGGATTAAAATATTCATGTGTAATATCATAAAATTCTTCCGACTCGCAACAATAACTTACCTGTGTTACGTGTTTATGTATTATTACAGTTGTGTTTATGTATTATTATTTATGTTGGCCGTCCGGCGTGACCTACCTTCGACGGGGCTCGGATTCACGTGTTTGAGGGTCGCTGTTCAGAGCACGGAAAGAAAGGAATGGGATGGAAAAGTGTGATGATGAGATGAGAGAAATGAAAAGCTAGATGTTTGTTTGTTGAGAAGGCGGAAAACGAAACACGAGGTTTGAAGATTCACGCGCCATTTTGTTCCGACACTTATTTGTTGTTGTTTTATTATTATGATGGTACGGGAGAAGGATGATGGACGGCACACTTTTGCGTGGGATGGGGAATTGGCAACGCAACATTAATAAGAAATAACAAGCAAGCAAGCATGCATAAATAAAAACATTGACACAACACTCACTATAATAGGTATAACAGATATTATATCACTCGCATGTTACCTGTATTTTGTCAACTCTTCATTTTTACTGCATTAAATAAATCATCATAGTCTAAGATTAATGTTTAAACATTATAAATACCGATTCGATAGCAGTGATGACAGAAGCAAGAAGCAAATAATGAAAACAAACAACATTGACAACTAAACTACATGATTGGTTTATTTATGACTACAGCTGTCTGTATCCATAGAAAGGAGAAATCCATAGAAAGGAGAAATCCAAACAAAGGAGAAATCCACAGAAAGGAGAAATTCACAGAGAGGAGAAATTCATAGAAAAAAAAAAGAAACTTAATATAAGAGTAAATATAAAAAAAAATAAGACGAAGACATTAATTACAATATGTCGGGTGTTGAATTAATAGACTCAAATTTTTAAGTACCTACGTTTTTATATCGAAATAAACTTGTTTTGTTTTATTTTACTTCTATTATTATTACATTCTTTTACGTGTACTGCGTGTTATTTGATGATAAGGTTATAATTTTGATAACCCTTGTATTTCTAATGTAAGTAGGTAAATTAATTAAAACAAATAACTTTGTGTACACCACTGAAAGATAAGCTATCTATTAATTAATCTCTTATCCTGACGAAGAAAATATTGTTTTTGATAAAGGTCGATAATGTAAATAATATAGTTGTCTACACAAAGTTATTTGTTTTAATTAAATCAATAATGACGCCACAAAGTTTACATAAGAAGTTTTTTTTTAAAGAAAGACAAACATTCCCGGATTACGAATAACCCGACAATACTTGAAAATCTCCTAATACCACCACAGTAAGCCGAAAATGTTGCTTAAGTCGTGATGGAGGACTTAGCCAGCCGAGGAATCGAACACGAAACGCCTGGGTGGGACCAAATGCAATGCCCCCTCAACCACTGACCGGTCATTTGTTTGAAGAAGTTTATTAGTTATAAATCTCTATCTGTAAGTTAAAATGTGAGTCATTATATCACACTAGTTTTAGGTCAGCAGTAATAAGTCTTATTCATAAGTCACTAGCTGGAAGTCTTAGATGTAAGTCATTAGTTGTAATTATAAACCTTAGTTGTAAGCTGTATAAATCTAAATTTAAGTCACTAGTTATAATTAAAAATTTAGTAGTAAGCCATTGTTTAATTAATTCGTTAATATATTCGTTTGTACAGCGCCCTTGGCGTGAATTTTCACAAAAACGGCGCTTTATAAATTATCCAAATATTATTATTATTACAAAATGGATTAAACCATTATTAACAGGACACTGCCACCTTGGTAGATATACATATTATGAAGTTCTTGGGATTGGAAAATTAACATCAAAAGCGGTGCTGCACGTGTGCGAAGAGATCAAAAATGCTAATCTAGTGCTGGCATTGAAAATTATGTATATACTATCGGTATCGATAGTTGTGGAATCCAAGGCGTCGGGTTCCACTCCTGCCTAGCGATTCCGTATTTTTTGTGGGATCGTTATTAGATAACGGACGTTATCACCTGTCAGATTTTTGTGATTTTTACATAATATTTACTATCACATATTTTAGTTTAGATCGATTTAAACACGAATTCCTGCAAGTATGCATGATTATTTATTCATTTAATGTACGTTGTACACAGAAAAAACTAATTCAATTCAATTTTATTTATTCTTTAAAAACATTACAAAATTTAAAAATTTAATTCGTTTTTAAAGTATATTTGTAACAGTGTTACTTTAAACATTAAATTAAATATATAAATGGTAAGCAAAAAAGAAAAAAAACTATATAAGCATTAATTGAGCTTGCCTTTTAAAGGCAGCTTCACTGACGCTAAATATGTCGATATCCGAAGTAATTCTGTTCAACAGCAAGATTGCTCTCCCGACTGGCATAACCATTGGCAAGTTAGTTCTGCAAGCCGGGAGATAAAACAGTCTATGCTGTCGATGACGGAGATAACCATCGGGAACATAGAAACTAATGCTCTCCATGATAGCCGAGTTTTCGAACCTTCCACGAATCAGTCTGAAGAAATGTGTTACAATGAGCACATCCCTTCTGACCCGTAGAAGGTTCACACCGAGCATGCCCAAGAGAAAGTGGGTAGGGTAGAGCCACGGATAGTAGCCATATTTCCTCAGGTAAAGAAATCTCAGAAATTTCTTCTGAACTCTCTCCAACATGAGAAAATACTTTACTTGGTGTGGACTCCAAATTACCGACCCATTAATGACAGCCATAAAACTTAATACACAAATCTGACAGGAGATAACGTCCGTTATCCAATAACGATCTCACAAAAAATACGGAATCGCTAGGCTGGCGTTGTGGGTTGAATCACCTGCCTAGCAAAGTCCTACCTACATCATTGCTCAAGTAATATATTCCGATAATTATTTTGATAAAGCAGAAGGAATTCAAATAATATTTTCGGGTCATTCGTTACTAATTTTATTATTTATTTTGGTTGTGATGCCCGGCTTCATGGAATCAGTAGATATTGTCATCGTCAACAACCGGCTGCGAATTTCAATAAAGTGACTAGAGTACTATATAGGACAATGATCCTATGGTCTGCATGCTAACGGGAGCTCTGCAGACCAAGAAGAATTTTAATGAAAAGTGGATTTTTTCGTACCAGGATCATAGGTCCCGCATTCTCGACAAGCCGTGAGAGCGTTAGGGTCATAATCTGTTTCGAGGTAAGCTTCTCGCACATGGACAGGAGGGCCAAGGAAAATGGTATATCATTCAGCTGGAAGGTCAAACTTTTCTGCCAACTCCTGCCTCCAAGCGGCGTGATGTTTGATATCCTCGATATTAATTTAAGAGCTTACCCATAGCCTATGGGCATAGGCACACAGTTATCCTAGATGTTAGTTTAAGAAGTGGCACCTCACCTAGCTGCTGATAACGCGGGGTCGAGAATTTAATAAATACTATTGTAAAATTAAGTTCTTTAATATCTCCAAGGAAATCAAAACTGGAAGACTCAGGTGGGCTGGACATATCCAGAGAATGAGCGAAGGAGATATTCCAAAGCGAATTATGGATGGTGCACCTGGGGGTCGGAGAAGAGTTGGAAGACCAAAGCTTCGATGGCTGGATGGAGTGGTGAAGGATGCAAGCACCATCGGCATCCGAAACTGGCGCAACGCAGCACAACACCGACAGTCATGGAGGCAGGCTCTGCTGGAGGCCAAGACCCGACCCGTTGCACAGTGTGTTCGTGTGCAGCACTGGTAAATTATATTGCCTAAAATTACTTTATAAAATCTTACCGAAATATTATATACAATCTATGAAGCTCATTAAAAATAACACCTATCAATATAATGCCTACTATGAATGTTTATCAAGGAGAGCGAATTCTCAAAGTTCCGCGCTAAGTTGCCCATTTCCGTGTGCAGAACGATTGCAAGCGGAACGAATTATGTTTTTGTATCGAATATCCCAAACATCGCTGGAGCACAACACCGGCAGTATGTATGAAAAATTAAGCTATCTTCGTGTGCAACACGGACGACTGCGGGGCGTTTATCATACAAAACATAAATTTGGATTTGAGGAAAAAATACTTAAACAAACTGAATAATTCTTTTTTTAATCAAAATGTATATCAAATACCTAAATTTTACATATTTTTGCGTTTTTATTGATTTGTGTTAAATTATAAAACGCAGATCATTAAGGAAATCAATTTTTTATAGGTAACCTTGACAATTTTGCCCACGTAATGTTTGTAAATACTACCTATTTGTAATCTGTTCGTAATGAAATATAAAATAAAATAATAATTTTGGGTAGAAATTTAAGATTTATTTACGAAAAATTTGTGTTATGTTTTTATTTTCTTAGTAACTGAAAAAATATCTGTACGAAAATTTTTTTTTTAAGTGATATGTAGAAGTTTTCGCCCTTCGAAATCCATTGATATATATATATGTATACATCGAAAACAGCTTTTTAGAATAGACCTTCTCTCCAAATAAGTTCAGTGGAAATTTTTTGACCTAATGTTGCTTAGTAATCGTTATCTCATAGGTACGGATTATCAGTGAACCACCACATTTTCAGGGCAGCGGCCGCCACTGATCAAGATCGGGGTCCAGATAAATCCTACAGCCTGCTAAATTAAATATCAAAGCTTATTGTTATTTATCATGAAGTCCTAAGGTTTTGTTGACCTCGAAATTTTTATCTTTGTGATCGTGAGACAAAACGGAGTTAAAACATTTAGTTAGTTTATATTTTATTTTGTGGACGTACCTTGTAACGGGTTGATTCCATCATGAAATATCCAACCCCGATAGCGCCTCATCCCTGAGTTCACAGAGCGGACGCCTCGCAGGCAATTTCAGTTCCATCAAGCCGAGTCCTTAGGCCGTCCACTCATTGAGAAACTGAAAACAAACCAGTTGTCGACGCAATCGCAATCAACCTCCTGAACAAATTCGATATTTTACTCGAAAATTACTCAAAGATTACTCGAAAACCTGACAGTTCGTGAGCCGCTACCAGTCAAGTTTTGTCATGTTTTGACATGTCAGATCAGAAAAATATCGATTTTGTTCAGGAGGTTGATTGCGATTGCGTCGACAGCTGGATTGTTTTCAGTTTCTCAGTGAGCAAAAGCCCTTGAAGAACTCGCATCGCACAGCTTCCAGAATAATCATACGATGGCGCATATTAATTGTAAACCTTTACTTTCATTATTAGTACATCTTTTTGGTTACCAATTTAATTCTAGTTTATTCCTACTTTTGCATTAAGGTTTAAATGCAGTGGCACCCTTAAAACCTTCTTATAATCATGCCCACATATAAAACATACTTCACTTGCAACATTTATTTTGCTGACGGAATTTTACGTAGTGATTCCGCTCTCCCTTGCGATAATTAGTTAATAAATATCCATAATTCATATAGATTCAATGAAACAAAATAATATTTTATACTTTCTGTATTTTATTATTGAATTTTAGATTGACATTACAATATGCTCTGGTTTTCAGCTTTACACTATTTCAATCTACAGATTAATACACAATTATATATTTAATAAACTTCTTTTAACAGTAATCACCCTTTTAAAGCATCACACATCGCATGCGGTTTGTTATTTTTTGGTATAGAGGGAGAGCTGAGGCCTCTCTGGTAATGCGGTATTTTTCTCTCACACATGAACAGGAGTCCTAACTCGCATGGATAGTCGTTCAGTTTTTTACCCATGCCCACCATTAAAGCGCCACAGTGTTCGTTGTTTCGGTAGTTGTCGGGCTGACCTCTTTGCCAATCACTATAGCCCGCTTGCTGCAATGTCTGTCCTGCAACATCAATTTATGACTTGTTCAAACAGTTGAAAAAACTTTTTTTAATCGAAAGCAGAAAATTTTATCCAAATGTTCAAAAGTCCAAGATAATAAATCAGTATTGAATATTAAACAAGATGCTGTTGTTGAAAACGACTATTCATGACAAATAAATTATCGAGATGTAGTCATCGATATCGAGAGTTCTGGGAGGGTACTGGAATCGCTTGAATTGCTTTGAATGGCAACACCAAGATGATTAATTGGTAGAAGGGTACAGCTTTTAAATAACACTACATACACAAATTAGTGGTTCTTTCGAAAAGGGGATGATTGGTCATCGTAATTTATGGTAGTTTTCATTTTCGAATGTAATTTTTTAACTCTTTGAATGGAGAAATTATCAGGCAAGTAGGCTCAGTTGTAGGCGTTCAAAACAAGAAGAAGATTACTAAAGATGGTTTCAAAGGAAGATGTGTATGTGTGTAACTGTGAATGATAGAGGGAGTGCGCTTATACTAAAAAACGATTATAATCAATAGATGTAAGCGACTGTTGTGAAAACAACAATAGAACACGAATCATTATTTAAAATAGAGCAAAGAAGACTCTCTGTGTTTTTTTTATTCATACATATAGAATGTTAAATTACAGAACCAAATGCGTTGTTTTATAATTTTGGGAGCATGTAGAATTTCATTTAATTTCTTTTCGACTCGTCATATTTAGAGATTATCTTAAAAAAAGAACATCAATTTTTTAAAGAGTCTTAAAATTTTAAATGTTCAAGGTAAATATGGTATGTACAGTATGAGGCAAGGTATGTTAGATAAGTATGTTAGAGGTATGTCAGTAGAAATTTGGAATGCGTAGTCTTGCAGTAGTTATACAGTACGGAGATTAAATAGCAAAGTATACCTGCGATTGTCCTATATTGTCCTGGAATAACCAATTCGTTGAAACCAAGCCAAATATTCATCTTGTCAAAGTTTTTTGTTCTTGAATTGCGAGAATATTCATTAAACACATCCAAGCAGCGTTGAGCTTCAAGACCACTGTTAAGGATCACGAGATTAGCTTGTTCGGCCTGACAGACTTTAAATGCATCGTGCCAAGACCTTGACGTGGTGTGTAGTTTGTAACAATTTTCCAACTGCGACAGTTGTCTGTATTCTGTGAAATAAAAACAATACAATTAAATCAAAACTAAGAAGTAACCCGCGCGGGTGGACATTCTTATAAGATTTTTTTACGGTGGACGGTGAATTGGTGTCCTGGCCTAAAAATGTCCAACCGCACACAATGGCGCAAACTGGGGCGTTATGAAATGATACATTTTGAGTCCTTACTCGATGCCCTTGCATCGCTGTGAAAAAACTGTTACACGCCTGCGCCCTATAGGTACATAATGTAAACAAATTATTTATTTCAACTTCCAACTATCAATATACGGTTATATTATAATATATTACATTATATAATATCAATAACAAGTGAGGTGATTTTACGTCCGTTCACTTCTTTTATTATTTCCTTACGATTATTGTACGACAGAACATGATTTTCAACGACTTTCTAACTTTATTGAGCATACAAGCGGGGTATACCGAAAAAAATACAGTCTACCAGACATAGTACCTAGGTACATCAGACAGCGAAAATATCTTAATCACTAATATTACCGAGGATGGGAAAACCGATGCCTTTAAAAGAAAATCATTGGACGAAATCAACCTAAATATGGAAGAATAATAAGAACGAGAAACTATAGAAAATGGAGACGTTATGGAATATAAAAAAATGCATACAGCCGTTGACGATGCTACAATAACTCAATTTGCTAAACCTAAAATCAAAAATCCAAAATTTTTTGGATTTTTGATTTTAGGTTTAGCTTTATTTTACTAAGGTAAGCTTAGTACTGAAAATTTAAAATCGAAAATAAATCTGGGATTCTGGACAGGTACTAATTTATTTTCTAAACGTGTAAAATCGATGACACCACCAAAGGGACTGCGACATGCGACGAATGTGACACATTCTTCTTTCGAACGTTGGGGGGTCAGAGGTGTAGATCTGCGAATCAGTCTAGGGCCTCGGGCGTTGCCCTGTGGACCTCCTCAATCCCGCCGGGGAATGAATGGAGCGGGTATTCGTTGACCACATGTTCGGTGGTCTGTACCGCACCGCATTCACACATCGCCGACTCTTTAAGGCCTCATCTATGCATTATATTAGCACCTTATCCAATTGATGGCAGACCAGAGTTTGTGAGGCAATGAGAACCCAGGCTGTCTCTCAGTGGGGTTTTGCACGAGATGGGCAATTTTCACGTCGGTTAATTGCCACTCAAGCTTCCACCTATCTTCTGGGGTGAGAAGTGGAGAGGAGTCTTTCTCCTTCTGTCCAAAAGGGTTTTCAAGATTTCAAGGAACGGCATCATCGTGCAAAGGTATTGCGCTTTTTTGCAGCGCTTTCTTGTATTCCTTCAGTTTTGCAATCACTCACCTGATGTTTGGCGGGGTTAGATTTGCGAGTACGGGGAGCCAAGGGAGAGGAGTCAATTTTAAGGTTCCGCTGATGGTTCGCATTGTGGCATTAAGCTGAACGTCGACCATGGAAGTGTGGGCGCTTCTAGCCTACAGGAGCACAGTATTCAGCCGCTGAGAAAATCAGGGCAATGTATGTTCCGAGCGTGTTGGCGTCGCATCCCCAGCCAGCACCAGCTAGCTTACTGACTAAGTTTAGTCTTGTCCTGTTTTTTTTTTGCCCACTGTTTCCATGTGTTTCCGGTAATTCAGGCTCCTGTCCAAAGTTACTCCAAGATAGCGGGAATGGGGGTCATAGTTAATATTTTTTTTCATCAAACTGAACGCAGAGTTTTGCGTTTGCCTATGAATTACTGAGATGGAAACCTGTCACAACTGTTTTCGACCCATTTGGCTTTAGTCGCCAATTGAGAAAAAATCCTTCCACAGCCTTGAAGTCAGAGTTAAGGATCTCTTCTGCTGCATTGAGGGTTTTGGCTTGGGCTGTGATGACGAAGTTATCTACGTGTGCAAATTTTCTGCCTTCAGTGTGAGGAAGATCTCGGGTTACACAATTATTCAAAAATTTTGGAAAATAAAGATTGGCTAAAAATAAAAGTTATTATCAAAAATATGTACTTGCAGTAAAAATTACTATATTGCATTAGTATTTTCCAATTAACAATCACAAATTTAATCAACCTTTACCTATAGAAAATTAAGATCGCAAAATGATTCATTTATATTTGGGAAGTGTGCACATAGGGGTATTCGGATTTATTAAAAATTAGCTTGAGTCTCTGGCATTTCCTGGACTTCACGCTTAGTTTTACACACGTTTTACAGGCATAGTCAGTGACCTTTTTCTTTTTTTTTGAAAGCCTAGTATTTAAAAATCATCAATCTTGAAATAAAACTGCCGATTTTGTCCATCACGCGAGCCCCCGCAACATTTTTTAAATTAACTCCACACAGGAGGCCCTGAGGAAAATAATTTCGCCCAAGGCATTTGTCATCTTAGGGGATGCTGTTTTTAAAGGATAGAAAACTGAGGAAGTTCTGAGAAGGAAACAAGTATGAGGGGTGGGTAGGAATCTGGGAGTCACATAACCATCTTATACTATATTTCCGCTTATATAACTATCTATACTTATATAAAATAAAGTTCTCCGCCGCGTCTGTCTATTCGCGATAAACCAAAACTACTAAACAAATTTTCATGTGATTTTCGCCAATAGATAGAGTAATTCATGAGGGATGGTTTAAGTATATAACTTAACAAGTTTTTGGTTAAATTGGTTGAATTATATAATATATAAAGAAGAATGTCTGTATGTGGTCGACGGGCGGGTTTTCAAGTAGCGGGTGGTGTGGATTTGGTTTGTATGCAAATCTACAGTTTTATGCCGAGTTTGTTGAAATTTTGCACATGGACCTTCAAAACAAGAGGAAGGTCACTGTGTACATTTGATTTATAAAACTCTTTACGTTTTTTTTTTCAAATGTAGCATTTCCTGGTTACAACCAATCAACAATTTTGGAAAATCCACCCACTTCGATTATTATTCGCGGAAAACATGGTGTGTGCTATAAATAGGTTGAAGGTAGAGGATTGAACCCGCAATGCGAGGGTTTTTTTTCCTTTTTTTTATTTGGAACAATAGTTTACTTTTTACAGTATAATTAAATAATTTTAGCCTCGCTGGTTGGCTTACCCGTGCTGAGGCCCCCAAAGTTAAAAAATTGTTAAAAATTAAAAAAAAAACTACCAGACTGCTAACCGGTTAATCGTGATATTGCAAAACGTACGGTGAACTGCCCCTTTTCACAAGAAATTGGAAGAAAATGGTAAAACGTGGGAAGATACAACCAGTAAGGCTAACAAATGCATTGCAATAGTCAAAGATTGGCTAGATAGAAATCTTCTCAGTCTAAATCTTGATAAAACCATTTTTATTCCCTTCTATAATTCCCAAAAGTCATCCCCTAAAAACAATCTTAACTTGAAGTTCCATAACGTTAATTGTAACTTTGCGACATGCTCAAACTGCGAAAATGTGAAATTAGGAAATAATATCAAATACTTAGGTGTAACTATAGACTGCCGTCTCAAATGGACTTACCATATAGAAAAAATTGTTAATAAACTGAGATACCTAAATTACATATTCAAACGCATGAGCAACATTGTCAATATTAGAACCATGAAACTTGTCTATAACGCATTGGTGCTTTCATCCATTTCCTATGGAATAATCGTGTGGGGAGGAACATACAATCACCATGTAAAACCATTAGAAATTGCACAGAAGTCCATCATTAAGGTAATGTACCAGAAGGCCAAGACGTATCCCACCAATCATTTATTTCAGGAAACTGAAATTATGGAACTAAGGCAGATCTACTGTATCCAGTGTCTTAAATTTATATTTTCTCGTCCTAACAATTTTACTAAAAACACAAATCGTTCTAGCCAGAGACATACCACGTGCGTGTACACAGTGCCTCACTGCAAAACCAGATTGGCCCAAAGGCACATTAACTGTATTGCCCCAAAACTATTCAATTCCCTACCCAATTCAATCAATACTTCTCAAAATCTGAACGTGTATAAGAAAAATATTAAAAGCTGGGTAAAAAATAATTTGGAAGTGAGAAATTTTTTTCTTTAAATTGTATTATATGTTTTCTAAATTCCTAAAATATTCCATGTCTTTCTGTATTTTAGATTAATAAAAGGAAATATATGTGTATTATATGTACACATATTTATGAACGTGTGTATGTACTTATTGGGTGTATACATACGTTATTATATGTACATATCTTTAATTTTAAGAAATCTCACAATAATCTCCTGTAAAATCGATCATGTTGATCTCCAAAGACACTATGTATATATATTTTTAAATTCTATTTTAACCACCACTGTTTAATATCCACATAATATAATACCCACGCACAGGCTTCGCCTTTGTGGGATCTTTTTTGTTACTCTCTTATATTTTATGTTATTATGTTTGTACTTATTCCCATGTATCAAAAAATTTTGCTAATAAAAAAAAAAAAAAAAAAAAAAAAAAATCTCAATCGATCATCAGTCGTTGTAGATAAAAACTTCGAAACATAATTCAACATGCATAGTGCAAATATTATTGATCACAATGTTCATACCTCTATCGTAGGTTGCACAATTTGCATTAATAGTCACAGCGGTGAGGGGTTTCTTGCAGATAAACCGTCTGGCCGTCGAACAGGACCCGTCGGAATATTGCCCATCGCTCAGCATCCTCACGCAATCGCGTGCCTCACCTGGGTTGGGGTCTGGGTGGTTCAGGTACAACTCTGACGTTGGAATGCCTACAAAGTTAAGTATGAGAGGAGTAAGTTAAACAAGAATATATTTAACAATTTTGATGGAATGAACCTCATCGGGTTCGATAAGATTATTATATTGTTACTAAAAATAATAATTATTGCGAGTAATTAATTTGTTTGTCTTTACGTTTCTCAGAAAAAAGAAAACATTCAGAATTATTTTGAAAAATCAATTTTGACCAAAGCTATAATTTTTATAAATTTAGTTTTAACTTTACATATTTATTCAAATTTGTTTAATATATACGCCACAACACTTGCCATTTAAATTATTACATTAACGTATGAACAGGACAACAACATAAAGAATATAACAGTGTAAATTTAAACCAAAAAGTAAAGTAAAAGGTAATAATTAGCAGTAGCTATCCGTGAGTTTTCAGTGAGCTTGAGTGCCTAGATTGATATAACGTTGCTGAAAAAAATAACATTACCACTCTAGCTCACGGAAAACTCATGAACCGCCACTGATAAGTAGTAAGTATTAAGTAAAAGAAAATATGAAAAAGGAAAAATGTCAGAAATAAAACATTAAAAAGACGATTATGTTAACTCTGAAATATCTAAAATCTTATAAAGAGTACAAAAATACTAAATATTAAAAAAATTATTTATGCTCTATGTAGGAGAAATAATTATAATAACAATTTAGGTATATATACAACAGGAAGAATCGTATGTAATAATACAAAGTAGCTATTATAGATTTTGACGCCGCGATATTATAAATTTTACATTGTACCAATTTGGGAGGCGAATATGGGTACCGCCGCCACGGGAACCACTTATTGGATAACCAATACCTCTGCCACAGGTCACCCCAAGTAGTTCGCTACGTTCAGTGATTTCGCAAGGGTGTCCGAGTTCGTGGGGTGAGGGTTGTCTTGGTCTTGGCGGCGGATGCTTCTGCCCTGGATCGGGAGAGAATATTTGAGGGAGTACCTTTGACTTCTCCAGCCGTACTCTCTCGGAACATCGCCTTGCACCGCAGTGTGAGGGATGGATTCATACTTCCGTCACTATTGGACACTCTAACCCCCAGATTCTTAATCACCCCTCTTACCTTTTTCCTTCCCAGAACTTCCTCCCCTTCCTTTCCTAAAAACGCTCTACACGGCATCGCCAAAGATGACATAGACCCTGAGGGGATTTATTTTCCGTAGGGCCTCCTGCGTGGAGGTGGAGCTAAAGTAAAAAATATATATTTCTGATGCGTTGGTATTAGAGGGTACCAATGAAGTACTAGTACCTACATAGGTATATTATGGGTATAAGCGTTATCTTTTATTTTAGACAATGACTCACACACCTTTAAGAAATACCCTAGAAGAAATTAGTTTTCTGCTTAATTATTTTCCAGTTTTATTTTTTGGACTACGTGGTAGTCTAGTCTCATTCTTTGGAAGGAATCATGAGTAAAATTTCATTACTTCAAACTCCCAGTGGCAGATTATGTGAATGATCTAAGACTACTGAACTTATAGCTCTTAGGGAGGAACTCAATAAAAAGGATAAAATATTACCGCAGACAAGGCAAATAATAACAGCCAAAACTACACCAAACGAAGACAGAATTGAACAAGAGTCTAAAAGCTGTGCTTTCCTACCTTATGTTCATAATGTGACAGACAGAATTGCCAGACTGTTGGAGAAAGAAAGCATCAAGACTGTCTTCGGAACAACGACCAAAATACAAGACCTACTGAGGTCTGCAAAGACCAAGTTTCCTCTGGAACAGATGGAGTATATAAACTCAGCTGTTCCAGATGTGAACGTGTCTACGTGGACCAGGCAGAGCGTACGATCTCCAAAGGGATATCAGAACACTTTCGAGCTTGTTAACTTGGCCACCCTGACAAATCGGCTATCGCCGAGCATTTAATTGAAACCGGCCATTACTTTGGATTTTTTCCTGAAGTCCTGGGAAGACCCAAAACTCATAGAGCACGCTTAATTACAGAGGCAATTGAAATTCATAAAAATCCTATTAACTAAGCTCAATAGTTCTTGGTATCCGGTAACTGACGGCTACACCAAAGCTAAAAGCAGAAAACCATCTTGAAGTATACTGTAATGCCAGCTCGCAGTGGAGTGGAGCTGGCAACACGGTATTGCTTCGAAGTACTTAAGCACACGTTTCACCACTAACATTTACAATCTGCCCGGATGATGGACACTGTAACGCTGACTCTAAAGGAGGAGGTAGCGCAACATGGCATAACACCCCAAAAACAAATTAAAAAAAGGATAGAATATTTTTTAACATTTGACAATTTAAAAATATATACATACCGTTGACAGCCACGTAATTCAGTCCGGTGAACAAGTCATGAAGTCCGATCCACACATCGCTGGTAGTGCTGGCCATGTAGTTTAGCAGGACACACACCTCTTCCGCAGAGGTTGGCACCACAAGCTCAGCGCCTTCCATGGTACACATGGACGCCGCATCTCTCCAGTTCAGCGGCCCCTTGTGTTCTTTGTAGAACGCTTTGAAGTCGGCGGAGTAAAAGTAATCACTTCTGAAAAATGGTTCCGGTCGCTCCACTGCTGCGACTAAAAAAACACTTCGACTTAAAAATATGTGAGATATTGAGATGTGTTTAAAAAGTATCTATGTATTAACACGTAGACTCCGGTGGTGGGTCATAAGTGACCCAGTGTTATTTATAACTCCGTGGATATTTCGTTGAAGTTAATTTCCTTGGTAGTCCAATATTTCATTAAATTTTTGTCAACAATTCGAGATAAAAATGAATATAATCGGACAGATGAGTATAAAAATAATAAGTGCGTATAAAAATAATTTCAAATGAGTATAAGAACAAGCTAATATTCGATTGAAATTTGGCCGTCGAATATTTGATTTTTAAAACAAGGCAATTCCTTACAGGAAACATATAAGATATTCCTTACAGGAAACATGAAGAATTGTACAAGATTGTATTAAAATTAAATATTTGGATAAAAATTGCATGAAATGCTCAAAAATTCATTTTTTTAGGTGGCTCAATCTGTGAATCCCGACACCGCTGCTTATGATTTGTTTTGCTCCACCGGAGTCGACGTGTTAATGGATTCTAAACGACAGCGAAAATCATGACAAAATGGATGCTGCAGTGTCAACAGGTCATGTCCAAATTGCTCGAGGTACTGGAACCAAAGGGCATAATCTCTTACTTATCCCTTTTGTTAAAACATCTCTTTGGAAAAATAAATTTTAGATATTTTGCAACAAAACTGTACAATACACTTCCACTGGCATTAGAAAAAACACAACGTACCATAAATATAAATCTGACACCAAGTCCTGGATTACCAGCCAAAACAGATCCAACAGCAAAGGTATTATCAAAACCAACTTATAAGTATGTATTTTTTCAATAGTACGATGATGATTGTCTGTTAACTTTAAATCTGCAATGCATTTCAATCATAATACCCGTCCTTTTTACATTCCATCTATCCACAGTCTCCTTCAACGGAAGCAATCTTCCGAACAGCCCCTCCATTGTTATGCTTGGTGTAACTCTAAGTGACCAGCTCAGGTATGGGGGCTCCATCGAAGCCAGAGTTAAGTTAGCCTCTCCAAAACTGGACGTACTGTACATGGCCCGCAGACACTTTAATAGTTCACAACTGCTGTACAAATCACAAGTGCGCTCCCACGGTTGAATTTTGCAGCCACCTCTGGTCTGGAGCTCCAAAATACTTGAAAAATACCCTCGACTCTGTGCAGATACGGGCGGTCCGTTTGATAGATTCTCCCATCTTAACAGACGGATTGCAATCCTTAGAGCATAGGCGTCGGGTGGGAATGCTATCCTTGTTCCAGGAAGATGCTCCGAGGAATTAGCGTCATTGATCCCCTCTGCATCGGTGCATAGTTGGGAAACACGCCAAACGCGTGCCCAACATTTGTATATGGTTGACATTTGTTACATGAGAACAGGTCGCTTCTTCGACTCGTTCTTGTGTTCAACAGCTCGGCTGTGGAATGATCTGCCGGCCTCTGTGTTTCCTCCATCCTACAACATGGGTCTCTTCAAGACCAATGTTCATTCCTTCCTTTCCTTAAAAAGACCCTCCTCACAGCATCTCAGATGACATAGGCCCTGAGGGAAATTATTTTCCTCAAGGTCTCCTGTGTGGAGTTAATGTAAAAAAAAATCTAATCTACGTTCATATCTTCCCACAATCCCTATCTAATTTAAATAGCATGTAAAATATTTTTAACATAATCTGAATTATATGAACGAATTCAATTCTGTTAACTTCACCTGCCATAACACAAGGACATCCCTAATAGCCGGTTCACACGGTTCAACTTTAGTTGATCAACTCGACACTTGAAAGCATATTGACAGGTATGAACCTTCTTTCAACAAAGTTGAACAAGTTTTTTGTTGACTAGCTAAAGTTGATAGCCCGTCTACTTTTGACGTTCAAGTATGATCGCGCCATCTTGGTTACCATAGTTACTCGCGTGCACAACTAGACGTCAAACATTTATGTCCATATTCGTTAGACATTCCTAGTTCTACCGTCATGGAATCCGTTTCAACGAAAAAATATTTGAAATGGTCGGATGATTTGATGTTCAGATTTATGCATCCCTGTCTTTGGGATCAAAAGCAAGAAGTGTACACAAATAGAAATGCCCGTGATACTGCAATAAATAATATGTGTTTCATTTACACTACCTACCCAATATATTATGATAATGACAAAAAAATAACGGTAAATATTCAGATTATGCGTCACCATTAATACGCATAAATTAAAAGAAAAAAAACTTTTTACAAATCTAATAACAATAACTACCTATGTCAAAGTATGACGTTTGGCGTTGTTGTTTTAAGGTTATGGAAAAGCTAATTTTAACGAAATATTGATTATTTCCTTGCTTCTCCGGTTATTGTAGTTAGTAGTAATTATTATTAATTTAAACGTCTCTGAAAAATTTTATCGCCAATTTTGGAAAGCAGCTCATCAAATTGTTTTTCTGTCATCCATATCCTTCGGAGTCTTCTAGTTCCATCTCTTTCAAAATTGTGTTGGATGCGCCTAATTCATGATCCATTTTCTCGCCCAAATATGACGTTTTTTATGCTTTTTCATAATCTCGAGCTCATCTCGCAAAACATCAGAAGTTAGAGAGACGCACGCACTGACAATTTCAGTTGACGCCATCTTGAATGTCAAATTCGGTTCTAATTAAATTGAAACGTGTGAACAAAATCTCGTTCAACTTTTTACGTTAAATAAAAGTGGATCAACAAAAATTGAAACGTCTGAACGCGCCATATCATGGCAGGTGAAATAATACTAAAATATGTACCTTTTTTCGTAAAATCAACAAATAAAAAAACAGTAATAAAAATCTTATTTTGTGTTATTATTTGTAATTTAAACACTTCAGATTTTATGTCCGGTTTAAATCGTTCCCGCAGGAAAAACTTTTTACACACTTTTCCACAAATGATGTAAGTATAATAAATACAAAATAATACAAAAACAACATGTCAAAGAGACCAAATGGGAAAATAATTCACCGACTCCAGATATTTTCATATCAGAGGGTTCGGCTCGGTGGAACTCCTAATTGGACCTATAAATCCTACTTATCCCTCAATATAAATATTGAAAAAAATTTTGTTATCCTAAATGTATTTAAAATGACTAATTTTTGCATTTTTATACTTAAATTCTTTGACAAATCTAATATGCCTAAATTTTGAATGAGAGAGCTAGGTATAATGCCAGTAGCCGAAATAATAAATGGTAATATTTTGTAAGCGTTATTATTTTTACCATAAACTGCTCATCTTTTAAAATGCCATCTCTCAACACAGATTTTCCTTGTCAGATAGGCAAAGGACAACAAAAATTGTAACTAGAATTAATAAAGATGAATTAATTAATCTTCTTAATATATAAAACAAAGTCGGGTTAGTTACACTATTTATAACTCGAGATCGACTGGACCGATGTTGATGATCTTTGATTTGTTGGATTTGTCTCCGCTCCGGATAACATAATAACTATTAAAACATTGCAAAAATTCACGAAAAAGAAAGTTATGAAGAAAATTAAAATTTCCATACATTTTATATGGAACGAATTCTCATATTTTGAAAGAACTGCCAGCATTATTGTGATAGGTATTTTCCAAAAATTCAAAAACGTCAAATGTCAATTCGCTGATTGTTTCGCTTTTGTTCTTAATTATATAATGACATCACATTCTTATATCCAAACTCCGACTGTTAGGCATCAAAGGAAGTTTATTGACATGGATTATCAGTTACCTCAGTAATAGAGTGCTTAGTGTGAGGATTAATTTTATAGAATCCTATGTATTCGAGACCACAAGTGGTGTCCCGCAAGGGTCCCACCTCGGCCCAATATTCTTCTTAATATTCATTAATGACATTGTAAACATATTTAAAGATGTACAAGTCCTACTTTTTGCAGATGATCTAAAATTGTTTAAAAAAATACGAAATATATATGATTGCCTAATTTTACAAGCTAATTTAGATGAATTTTTTAAATGGTGCGAACAAAATATGTTATTTTTGAATACTGAGAAATGTCAAGTAATACGATTTTCCAGAACTCATTCTCATATTTTACATGAATATAATTTAAATAATGTTAAATTAACACCAGTATTACAAATTCGCGACTTGGGAGTTATATTCGATTCAAACTTAACATTCACACCACATATAGATAATATAACTAATAAGGCTTTAAAGATTCTTGGCTTCCTTTGTAGAACCCTAACTGATTTTAAGTCCTTGGATTGCATGAAAACACTCTACATTTCATTAGTTAGATGTCAAGTTGAATATAATTCACCTATTTGGTCCCCTTTCTATAAAGTACACTCTAACAAAATAGAACGAGTTCAACACAAATTTCTTAGGTACTTAAATTTCAAACTCAAAATTCCAATAGAAAACATTAATTATTTAAGTTTAATGAATCGACTAAATTTAATTACGCTGTCTGACAGAAGAATCATTTCAGACCTAATTTTATTGTACAGAATTATGAACAACCTAATTGACAGTCCTGCCATCGTTTCTACTATTAAACTTCTTGTACCGACAAGGAATACTAGACAAAATATAACATTCTTTTGCAACACATACACAACTAACTATCAATCACACTCACTTACCAATAGGATGCATTATTTAGGCAACAAGTTTGGTGGTATTGTAGATGTATTTGCTGATTCCCTTTACATTCTAAAATGCAATTTAAACCAACACTTTGTTGAATCCTACAAATTATTGTAACAAGGGTATAATATATTTAACGATTTGATTTGTTATTGTAATGTTTATATTATATTTTGTTCTATGTTATTGTTAAATATTACATTGTTTAAAATATTTCACGGGTTTTCACAAGATTATACAAGTGGTTTTTTTTTTCTTTAAAAACTACTTGTATATTCTTAAAAGTTTTTTCACTTTTATAACTTTTGGTATAAATTCTATGTATGTGTTATCCTAGATATCTTAAATATTATTTTCTAATCTATGTAAAAGCCCCCACGGGCGTATAACAACAATAAATAAATAAATAAATAAATGCTGCCCCTCTTTCTTACACACTAAATGTCAATAGTCGAAATCGAGACAAACGGTGAACGTATGTCTCTGCACTTCTCCAAAGAAAAAATACAATAATAATAAATTTCTGAAATGAAATGCATTTATTTACGTAAGCTCCACTCAGGACATATGTCATCTTAGGAGATGCTGTGTGGAGAGTCTTTTTAAGGAAGGGTAGGATGTTCTGGAAAGGAAAAAGTGGAAAGTCAGTGTATCCGGGAGTGAATCCATCCCTCCAACTGCGGTGCAAGGCCATTGCCTTGACCAGAATTGACCTTTTACCTTGACCTTTCCAGCCGGACTCTTTCGACCCATTGGTCGAGAGAATCCGACTGGAAAGGTCAAAAGGGAGCTCCCAGTCTCTCGATCCGGCCCGCCACGCAGCCGGTGGGCAGACGCATCCGCCGCCAAGACCCGCACAAAAGTCACTCTATGAATCCGAACCCCAGGCACCCCTTCTAAATCACCAAACATAGTAAACCACTTGGGGTTACCTATGGCTGAGGTGTTGGTTATCCAATAAATGGTTCCCGGGGCGGCGGCTCCCGTACCCGCTTCCTTTCAAAAATTCCCGTAAGTAAGTGGAAAAGTCAGAAAATCATAAAAAATATAAATCCGTACATAACGCCATCTCTGATACTAACAAAAACAAAACGCGGACAGTTGGGCATCGATAATTGCTTCATTGTGTAATTTTTTACTTAATAAAAAAAACTTAATTTAATTCAACAGTTATTGATTCTAAGGCGGTACGAAGTTCGTCGGGTCAGCTAGTAAAAAATAAAATTAAAATATCCCAAGCAAACCGAAGATAGTCACCACCTTTCATCTAGATCATTTAAATCTTCTTAAATCATAAAAAAACTAATTCAAAATTCTTAATTTGAGAAAACAATGGTTTTGCTTATGGTTTTTAATACCATCATTACTATGGAACGAAAGAGTGACATATATTAACTTAAGACAAAAGGTTTATGTTGAGCTCTAATCGTATATCATCACTACATAGTAAAAAATTTAGTCTTTAAATAAATGAAGACAATATAAGCGAAACTCAATCGAAAATCTGGAAACAGAAAAATCAGAAAAACATATTGACACCTATTACAAATATTACAATTTGAGGTTTTACTCATAAAGTTAAAAATTAAAAATAAAATAAAATGTAGTCGCTCAAAATGTATGTGCGCGTAAATCTTTTAAACTACGCAACGGATTTTCATACGGTTTTCACCAATAGATAGAGTGATTGAAGAGGAATGTTTACATGTATAATACATGTAAATTATATTAGAGAAAAGCCGAGAAATTCAAAGAAAACATATTTTTGTGCGATTTAAAATGGCTGGCGGGCCGTACTATAGTCACTTTTGAAATTCGTTCTACGGAATAAATTGGAAAATAGATGTCCTAGAGTAAGTAGGTATTTGATTTTACCTTTTCAAATATCCAGTGTTGCATTGCAAGCATTGTATAATTAGTGGCGATCGCTCGAATTGCATTACATAGTATAAAATGAAGTCGCTCAAAATGTATGTGCGCATAGATCTTTTATCATCATCATTACATAGTATAAAATGAAGTCGCTCCAAATGTATGTGCGCGTTAGTCTTTTAAACTACGCAACGGATTTTCATACGGTTTTCACCAATAGATAAAGTGATTGAAGAGGAATGTTTATATGTAGGTATAATACATGTAAATTATATTAGAGAAAAGCCGAGAAATTCATAGAAAACATATTTTTGTGCGATTTAAAACGGCTGGCGGGCCGTACTATAGTCACTTTTGAAATTCGTTCTACGGAAGAAATTGGAAAATAGATGTCCTAGAGTAAGTAGGTATTTGATTTTCCCTTTTCAAATATCCAGTGTTGCATTGCAAGCATTGTATAATTATGGTGGGTTTCTTCATTTACTGAAAATGCTAAATGCAATGCTAATTATAAAAGTAAACGGTCAAATGCATAGAAATTTCGTTTAAATTTTAAATTTCGATCGTTTATTTTTACAATTAGCATTGCATTTAGCATTCTCGGTAAATGAAGAAACCCACCCTAAGTGGCGATCGCTCGAATTGCATTACATACATAGTATAAAATGAAGTCGCTCAAAATGTATGTGCGCATAGATCTTTTAAACTACGAAACAGATTTTCATGCGGTTTTCACCAATAGATAGAGTGATTCAAGGGGAAGGTTTATATGTATAATACATGCTTATTATAGTAGAGAAAAGCCGAGAAATTCAAATATTCAATTCAGGCAGCGGGCAGCGGGCAGCTGGCAAGCGGGTGGTGTGGATTTTATAAAGGTTGGGTAATGGCGTTGTGTTTCGTTAGCCACAGCAACGTGTAGCTGGGTCTGCTAGTTTACAAAATACTTTTTTGTTTAAAACCACGAGATTTATTAATTTATGAACCGACCGGTTTCGCTTTACTCAAGCATCTTCAGGGTACAAAATAATACTTTGGGGTACAAATTAATACAGTAATTTGTACCCCCAAGAAGCTTGAGTAAAGCGAAACCGATCGGTTCATAAATTAATAAATCTCGTGGTTTTAAACTAAAAAGTATTTTATTTTATTAAATATGTCAAACCACAAAGTGATTGCTTTCTAAAAGAGTATATTTATTTCTCCAGCACATTTCACAGAATAATTAAAAAAATATTTTTAAAAGTTTGATACTACTCGGTATATGTCTGTTTAGAGTGGTTGGATAACTAATTTAAAATTCTTGTTTTAATTGGTTCACGGTGCTGAAAAACTCTCCATGATTAGTCAACCAACGTGGTTCTCCCTGGTAGAGCTAGATTATGATTTGGAGCCCTCATTTTAAGCTCTAAGAAACTCCAAAAAGTGATTTATTATGAAAGGTGTCCAAAAAGGGTATTTGGTGTTTGATGGTTGAATAAAATAACATAAAAAAGTACTAAGGTGTAAGTCGATGCATTTGTGAGTGCGAAAAATTCCACCACAGAACATTGCGTGTGTAAGATGAGATAAAAGTATGATGTAGCGACTGGTATGACAAAGTTAAAATCTTCTGTGGCAACTTACCATTTAGAGGAGATGTTATGACCAACGCACTTCCCAGTACGAAGAGTACAATACTTATACACATTATTTATTTGTTGCGGTTGATGGTCCTTCACTAGCACCTTAAGTGTCCCGATGAGGAGTGGTGCAAAACCAGATTGATTATTTGCTTAAAAACACCAAGCTTTTTATTTTATTTGAATATTTGATCAGAGATAACATAATACCATAGATTAAAGAAGAACACAAGAAATGCGATGTGGGCGTGTTTCGTGATTCACAAGTCTGATCAATCTTTGCTTAAATTTAAAATGTTAAACATGGCACTGTGTTACATTATAATTTCATTTCGATCTAATTTTAGGATAGTGACGTACGATGACAAATTTAAAAAGGAGCACGTCCTCAATGGGCTAGAACCAAAAGTATTAGAGTAGAGTCTATCAAATAAGAGTAGAAAATATAAAAAAAGAATTACAAAATTTGTAGGCTGGCAACACCAATATAACTGTCGACTATCAATCGTATATTGCTGTAGAAGTTTTTTAAGTGTCGGCGTACGAGTTTTCGATTGGTATGTATGTAATTATTTTCGAGTTTTAAGTAAAAACTAACAATAAAACCATAAAAAGTGGCTCTGGGGAGGTAATTTTCCACGTTTTTCAACGTATTTTGGAAGAATCCAAAACTGATACAACTGATGTTTTTAAGCGAACTTCTGAATTGACTGGTACGTAGTGAAGTTATATTTATTTATTTTTAAAATTCTATGTCGACATGATAAGAACATATTTTGTTAAGAACTGTTGCTTGAATACACTTGAAAATTACTTTTTTTAAGGGTTATGTTTACTTATTGTTTGACAGTTCTGCTAAAGTGCAACGACGCTGTATATGTACGTAGAATACCGTAAACAACTTTTTTTTTAATACAGATATTTTCAGTTTTATTATTTTAATAACAATTTTAACGCACTTTGTTTCAATATTTGTAAAGTGTTTTATGTTTGATTTTTTTTTATCAACTCTATAAATAGATTAAGGAAACTTATATACATATTTATTAATTTAAGAAATATACTTAACTTATAAATTCTTTAAAATATATACTACGCTCTAGCCTATTCAATAATACAATACGGTATCGTTGCGTGGGGAGGAGCTTACAAAACCTCAATTTTGCCATTGGAAAATACTCAAAGATTAATAATCAAAATTATTACAAAGAAACCATCAGATAATTCAACCTCTCAACTTTTTCAAGACTTTCAAGACCCACCTCTAAAAAATACATATATAAAAATACGCTGCTTCAAATACACAAAGACTATTCTAAGAAGTCGCACCACGCCATGGTACGCGTTGAGAGCAATAGGCAAAACACAGTGGGTCGCTTATGTACGCCATTAATGCATACCAGTTTTGCACAACACTACTACACGTACAATGGAGTGGTGTGATATAATCAACTAGCAATAGAGCTGAGATTGGAGCCTGTCTACAATAAATTCAAAAATAAATTAAACAATAATGTCTTAAATAATTTAGCCACTTATAACCGCATTAACATTTAATTAACAATACTTATTCAATAATTTATTTTATATATATATATATATATATTTTAGGGAAGGGGAAAAGGGGAACTCGGAAGGGTGAGGAGAGGAGGGGTAGGAGGGGAACTTGGGAGGGGAACTAAAAGCCTCCCGCAGGGCCTAGCAGCAAAAACCTGCAGAACGGGTTTTTAACTGCTAGCATTAAATAAATGTGAGCAATTTCTAACTGTGCTTTTTATTTTATTATAATATCGTTATTCTTCATTGTATTAACACAAAATTGCAAAGGTATAAATATACCTAAGTATAAGAAAATCTAATTTTGAGATCAGTGCATACCGAAATTGCAATAAAAAAATATTTTTCCTACTTTTATCTGTTTTAAAATTTTTACAAAAAATATAGGTAACACAGCTTTAAGTTACCACCGTATGTTATATTTTTAATATTGCCATTTGAACTACAGTGGCGCCCTCCTATGTTTTCCACTCCTATCTTCAGAATGTAAGTAGCAACATTGGATTGCATTCAAATCTATACGGAAGGCATTTCTAGCGTGTATTATCCATTCACTGCAAGAAATGTTAAAAATGCAGTGTATTATATTACTTTCGGTTAGTTTTTAGCGATAGTGCGATGTATTTAAAAATCTAAAAGTTTATTTGCTCCTTGACTTATAACCCCGTGACATAATGCAGTGATAACCCGAGAGAGATTGTCAATACTTACTATTGGAAAAAAAGTATTATTGCAGTTGCGTTTATTGCATAAGCAAAAAATAAACCTGGATCATGACTGTCGAAATGTATATGCAAAAATGATGGAATGCTTAGTTTTAACCACTTTATTGTTTAAAAAATCAACATGTTCGTAAGCAATGCTTATTTCATCAGGGTTTACTTAAAACTATTTACAATAATAGATATAGACTTAAAGGTGTCATTGGAAAGGGGAGGCAGGTGAAAGGGCATAATTAACAAATGGAACATGCTGAATAACGGGTCATTTATAAATATTTTTTAATTATTTATAAAATATATTCATCTTTACGCTATTGACACTTTTAAGCCTATGTCCTGCTGAAATAAGCATTTTATTTATTTATTTATTGAAAAATGAGAAATACATGAAAAACATAAGCTGCATATCTCACTAGGGCATTCCTGTAACGAGATATGCAGTTTTACAAAGTAATTTTTAAAAAATACATATTAACTTTAAAAAAATAATTATATACCTACAAAAGAAGCACCAAGAACAATTATTCAGACATGAATTATTAATAATTGAATTATAGCTGGGCAGTATGCTCATCGTTGGCAACAATAAAATTATATTGTCAACTGAAAATATAAGTTACCTATTAGTTGTGGCTTACCAGATGCATTCATAGGGTGACCATACCACAGTAGCATTTAATTATTAACAAAAAATAAAGATTGGTAAATAACAACAGCTAAATAATATCAGGTAAATAATAATAAACAGTTATGCATATTAAAAATAATAATAATTAAGTAATAAATTTATATAGTTTATGTAATGAATATAATACATTAAGTAAATAAATATATAAATATAAATAAATTAAGTAGATAATATATAATATAATTATGAGTAAACAAAAATAAACAATTTATTAATAATAAGTAAATAAACATAGGTAAATTAAGTACATTATAATTATGAGTAAATACTAATAAACAATTATATACCTAGTACAGTAAGTAAATTATGATACGAAAGAAGTAGATAATAATAAGTAAATACTTATAAAAATAAGCAAATTTAAAAGTACATAATAATTAATAATATAAAGTTAAGTACATACACAGTTATTAAATATTGATTGTATGAGATATAGCTAAATTCCAGAGTGATTTATGATATAAGCGACAACATGGGTAATCCAAAACCATCACTCTCAGTTATTATACATGTTTTGACCATTTTCTTGAATAAATGTTGTTTCGGCTTAGAGGTTATAATCTCTGGCAATTAACTTATGCGTAAATACAATGGCAAATAAATATAAAGGGTAGGTCAAACTCACGGAAGAGGTGCAGGTTCTTCTGGAACGTAATTCTTTTCTTGATGAGACCACCATTTAGTTGCAGTTCACTTTTTTTAAACTGAATTATTGTTAATGCTAATAGTTGCTAATATTGTTAATGCTAATAGCTGCGACAAGATAGTTGCGGTAGTTTTATGCGAGTTAGGTATATAACTATGACTGCGTCCGGCGGCGATGATTGTTAACACACAAAACTTCGAGCACCGAAATTACTTGCGATTGCTTGCGATAGTGACAGCAGGGAATCATAAGGGGAGCGGGGGAAGGGAGATATTCATTGCCATAGGAAATAAATAATATTTAAATCCAAAATAAACACAAAAGCAATCCGCCGAGCGCAACCAATATTATTGGCGCTAACATGCCCCTCAGCCTTGACAGGATGGTCAAAATAAACCAACATGCGAAACGAAAAGAAAATAAAAATAAATACTATTAAAAGATAGCAATTATGTATATATGCCTACTTGAACTAAACTAATTAATTATTAGGTATTATAAAAATGGCAAGAAACATGAGATTAATAATGAGCGTGTAAACTTGGTTTACGAGAAACCTTGTTTTGGTTGCGAGTTACGTTGCTTTGCTTGAGAGTAGGTGCGTTTCCGACTAGTACGTACCCTAAACTGGTTTCGATTGCACTCGGTAATGATTGAGTGCCCTTTACCTTACCAGGTAAAAGGATTTGGCCAAAAACATTGGCACCAATGATTGCATCGATGACCCCTGGGATGTGGAATTTGTCGTCGGCGAGTGGCAATTCATTTAGATAAGACAACGCACTCATATCTATAGAAGATGCCGGCAATTGGGTTGTAATGCGATCCACTACCAAAGGTCGAATGGAGAAAGATGTTTTATTATTATAGCGAGACTCAAACTTTAAATTAGTCATTCCTTTAATGCGTTGAGAAATATCTCCAATGCCTCTAATGGTTGTATGATTGCGATCTGTGAATAAGGGTAATCCAAGGCGTTTGCAACAGCTCGTTGTAATAAATTCGCTTTGTGATGCGCTATCAATTAAAACGCGTATTTTCTGATAATTATTCCTGGAATCAAGAACACTAATAGATGCGGTACCTAATAAAACGGATTGATTTGGGGAAAAAACGTTTGCATCTCCATTATTGAGAGTACATAATGTTACATTATCAGATTTACTCTCAGGTTTGCTTTTGGGATTTAAATTTCGCTCCATATTACGAGAAAAATCGGATGAAGTGTCATCAAAATGCAATAACGAGTTATGGTTTTGATTACAATATCTGCACCGATTTTCCGATTTGCATGTATTGGTAGAGTGCATTGTACTTAGGCAATTTCGACATAAGTTTTGTTTTTGAGTTATCTTAAACCTACTCTTAGGTGATGCGTTTAAAAATGTTGGGCATTTAAAAATGAATGTATGGTCTGACAAATTACATAACGTGCACTTATAGTGTTTTGCTTTGTTATGCGTTAAACTAAGAAATGCGTGGCTATATTGTGCTTCCCGTAATTTTTTTTTCTCGAACTGTTGTGATTTCGATTCTGGTAATCTTGACGTTCTATGTAGTATTTTGGCTTGTTCACGTAAAAATGTTACGAATTCATCGTACGACGGTGCCTCTGATTTTCTGACCGATGATTCGAATGCTACAGCTGTTTCTTTGTCTAGTTTTTGAGTCCCTATATAAAGAAAGAAACATTGTAATAAGTTAGGAATTTTTAATTGTTGCAATGCTGAAATTGATGAATGAAATTGGTCTATAAAAGCTTCTAAATCCACTGCAGTTGGTACTGTTATTGGTTTTATATTCAAAATTTTATCAAAATAATAAACCGCGTTCGCCCGGGTATCTTCGTATTTTTCCGTTAATGCCTTCCATATAAGTTGGTAATTTTCGGCTGTGGTTGGAATTCCGGCACAGATATTTAACGCTTTTCCCGACAAAGTACTTATTAAATAATGAATTTTTTCCGTGTCGGAAAGATCTATATTTTCATGAATTAATTTTTTAAAAGTATCGTGAAAAATTCTCCATCCCATTATATTTCCATCAAATGATGGCAAAGTTAATTTTGGCAACTTAACATTGAGATTTGATTTATCTAACTTCGAATGCGTTTCAGATAACTCACTTGTATTGTCACATGTCTGTTTTGCGGTTAACTGGATTACAGAATATAAATCATCAAATGATTGTTCCATTTGAAAGTTAGGAATAAAATCTGAATTTATTTGCATTTTTAAATCATTAATTTTATTTACTAATTGAATAAACTCTTTTCTGATCTCCAATAGCAACGCTGCATTGGCACAAAATATGTTTTTTGAATTAGATGATTTCAAACCCTTTATGCTATCATAAATTCTCTGAATCCTTGCAAATTGTGAATTCTGCCTCGCTTCTAATAATTTAATGTCTCGTTCCATTTTGGAGACGTCTGATTCATCCGGCATATTGTCAATTTATTTGTTAATTATAATAGGCTGAAGATTATTTCGTGATGACGTACGTACGACCTATCTCAACTACCCACGATAAATTTATATGCAATGAAATACGTGCGTAAATGTTTTCAAGTAAAAATGCGCGCTGGTTCTTTTAAATTACACATCCAGGCTAGATTGGACCATAATGTTTCGGCTTAGAGGTTATAATCTCTGGCAATTAACTTATGCGTAAATACAATGGCAAATAAATATAAAGGGTAGGTCAAACTCACGGAAGAGGTGCAGGTTCTTCTGGAACGTAATTCTTTTCTTGATGAGACCACCATTTAGTTGCAGTTCACTTTTTTTAAACTGAATTATTGTTAATGCTAATAGTTGCTAATATTGTTAATGCTAATAGCTGCGACAAGATAGTTGCGGTAGTTTTATGCGAGTTAGGTATATAACTATGACTGCGTCCGGCGGCGATGATTGTTAACACACAAAACTTCGAGCACCGAAATTACTTGCGATTGCTTGCGATAGTGACAGCAGGGAATCATAAGGGGAGCGGGGGAAGGGAGATATTCATTGCCATAGGAAATAAATAATATTTAAATCCAAAATAAACACAAAAGCAATCCGCCGAGCGCAACCAATATTATTGGCGCTAACAAATGTAATGTACCAATAGTTTTTATTTTTTCATTGAGCATATTATAAAGCAACGGAGCTTTATATGAAAAACTTCTTTGTCCAAAGGATGTTTTGGTATGTACCGGCTGATACATTAAAGAAGAGTCCAATCTAGTGATGCGCACTTGTTGAGATCTTTTCGCAGTGATAATGTTGTTAAAAAATTTACTAAGAGCCTGTATTATGTACAACGGCCTTATTGTCATAATTTATAATTTTTGTGCAATATTTGTGCATTACTTATGAAACATGTAGAAAACTAAGTATTCCATTCATTTTATATTAAAATGGTGCCACAGAATAAGTTTGTTTTTTTTTAGAAATTTGTAAAAGCTAATTATTACGTTTTTATTGAAAGTCTTTCAATAAAGTACCCAATTAGTAAATATAAAAACCCCATAAAATTGTTGAGTTCTGGAGTTGATAAAATATCAATAATGTGCACTTTAGGCGGAATCTTGGTTTAGGTCTAATGAAAACGTTGACCTATAAAATTACAAGCAATGTGAAAATGACACCTGGAGAAGAAAAAATCAAGAACATCACTTTTTTTAATAATCAGTTTACGTGCATTAAAAAATCATGTTCTTTTGAAAGACATACATGTAATTGTATGTCCCAAGCAAAACTCTTCTTCTGCCCAACACCATTATACACACAAAGGAAAATACTTCTTTAACGACCACCAGTAGAAATCAGAAGCATTAATGACAAAGTACAATAAGGAACTCCAGTGAAAAATATTCTGGCTTTAAAAAAATATATTCATATAGACCAATAAACGCTGATTCTGAATATATAAGTTTTATTTAATAATATTAACTTCAGTATTTTGAAAAAATTATTAAATAGTCCATTTTTAATCGGGTCGAAAAAACACGCCGTCAAGGTGACTTCACTGTTCGACGTGTCGTGACGTCACCGTAAAGTCATTGTATGGGAATGTATGATATGACAAAAGCCATCGTGTCAATTTATTCGTTTATTTACATACTATTTATAGAGATTTAGTTGTTGTGTTTATTGAAGCATTATTTAGGCCTAAATAATGTTTCAAAAATAAAAGCATCTCTTATTAGTCTATCTCTATTATTGAAAATATTCAAAAACTACTGCACAAAAAAAATAGTAATGCTACTTCTAGGAAGAATACTTCGAACAACGAAATTTAAAATGGCGGCAGTTGATCAGCTGATTACCCGATCCCATAATAACTTTTCAGGAGTGATGACGTCACATGATTCACCATACATAAGATGGTTTTCTGAGGATCTTGAAAAATTAAAACTTTGACAAATATTTTAACTATTAAAACTAACTCTAAAAATAAAAATGCAGTTATTTAAGTTAGAAGGTCATTATTCATTTTAAAAAAATAAAAAAATTGGACTGGAATTCTCTATTGTTGAACTCTATCAAAAAGTATTTTAGAGAAATCTTATGGGAAAAGTTTTAGGGAAGAATGCTTCGAAGTTACACTAATAACTATACTTATTAAATGAAAACAAATTACTTTGCATAACACCTTTATAATCATCTTTATCGACATGTTTAAAAAACAAAGTTTTCTTCGTCAGGATAACAGATTAATATATTTGCTAAGTTTGAAGAAGTAATTATACTTGTTTTTACTGAATACATGGATATTTGTGTCTTTTAGTTATAGGTTCATGATTGCGATGTGCCTATATTAACTGTACCTACATACGTGAAATACGTGATTGTGTTAATAGGCCACTTGCATGGATTTCATAATGAATTGGATATTTGTGTCTTTTAGTTATAGGTTCATGATTGCGATGTGCCTATATTAACTGTACCTACATACGTGAAATACGTGATTGTGTTAATAGGCCACTTGCATGGATTTCATAATGAATTGGATATTTGTGTCTTTTAGTTATAGGTTCATGATTGCGATGTGCCTATATTAACTGTACCTACATACGTGAAATACGTGATTGTGTTAATAGGCCACTTGCATGGATTTCATAATGAATTGGAAAAAATCGTGTGGATAGATTTTTCTACTAATATTACGAAAATGTTACAAATTTTTCTTTGAAAATTTTTTTTTTTTTTCAAAAAAATAAATCCTTTTTTGGGCTCGTGAAGTCACTACCTGAAAATGTTCCGCCTCCGAAAATATTCAATAAATTTTATAAAACTCCACACTGTCTTTTTTTAAATTTTGCAACACTTTGATTCCCGGCGAATTTTTGAATTTGACACTAATGGTACCGCCCTATTTTTTTATTTTTTTTTTTTATTGTGGATACAGTATTATTTTACAAATTTTTATAGTACAAACCAGTAATGTTGGCCTCACTGGGTTGTTTACCCGTGCTGAGGCCCCCATTTTATAATATAATACTTTATACATTATAGTTTAAAAAAAAGAAATATACTAAGTTGGTGATAAAACAAACAAAAAAATCATTTAAAATAAAGATAATTTTAAACTAAAAATAGAGATCAAAAATTAAAATTATTTTTAATTAATAAACTAAAAAAATAAAGTAATTAAATGAAAATCGGCGTATATTATGTTTTATGTGTTTGTGAGTGTTACGTGTTTTATATTGGTTTTGTGTGTTGGGAGAATACGTTTTATTCTTTTATGTTATGAAATTTTGGTAAAATTGTCTATTTTGTTCTTTAATCCATTTTTTTTATTTTATGTCTGAAATTATTTTTGTTTTCCTCAATTTTTGTTTCAAGTGAAAGACTGTTGAATGCTTTTATAGCTTGGTATTTATGGTGTCTTTTTCCAAAGGTAGTGTTTACCGTCGGAGTTTTTATGTTTTCTTTGTACGCTTGTCTAACTGGTCTATTAGTGATATTTGGGGTTTGTTGGAGTGTGTTTTTTGGTCAAAAATGTAGTTCAGTAGTGTTTTTACATATAATTGGCGTATATCTAGTACGTCACAACTTTTATATATTTGATCTGTATCGGTTAGTCTATGTTTTTTAAGTATTACTTTTAAGATCGTTTTCTGTGCGATTTCTATTTGAGCGATAGCTGCGTTTGTTGCTCCTCCCCAAGCAATTAATCCATATTCTATTATTGATTGACAAAGTGCGAAATATATTGTTTTCATTTGTTTTATTTTATATATGTTTCTTATGTTTAGGAAAATGTGTATTGTTCTGAGGAGTTTATTTGTGATTTGTTTAATATGATGTGTCCATCTAAGGTTATGGTCAATTACAATACCTAGACACTTTATTTGTTCCGTTTTTTCTAGAGGAGGGCAATCGCAGTTGTTTGTGTTAATGCATTCGTGTATTTTTATGGTATTTGTATCGTTTTTTGGCTGTCCCGTGTTAGTTATACTGTACGTTGAGAATTTTGTTTTCGATATGTTTAGTGTAAGTGTGTTAGAGTCCAGCCATGTTTTCACTTGCGTGATTCCTAGAATTGCTTTGTTATATACATTTTTCCAATCCTTAGCTTTAAAGAGTAAAACTGTGTCGTCTGCGTAACTGATTATTTCACCGTCTATTTCCATGGTGCAAAGTTCATTTATATAAATGGTGAAAAGAATGGGCCCTAGTATGCTTCCTTGTGGAACTCCGTATGTAATCGGCAGTGGTTTGCTAGTATGGTTATTAATTTTGACTTGTTGTGTTCTGTCGCTCATATAACTTTTTAATAGTTGGAGTTCTTTATCTTTGATACCCATATTTTCTAATTTTTTAAAAAGTGTTTTGTGGCAGATTGAATCAAACGCTTTAGCTAAATCTAGATATATCGCTATGCATTTATACCCTTGATCTAAGTTGCTATGTATATAATCTATTGTACTTGCCAAAGCTTCTTTTGTGCTTCTTTTTTCTCTAAATCCATATTGTTTATCCGAGATTAATTTGTTTTCTTCCAGGTAAATCTTTGATAGCGAGTTTAACAATGTGATTGGCCTATAGTTAGTTATTTCCATTTTGTCTCTGGATTTATAAATAGGTATCACCAGTCCTTTTTTAAGAGTACTAGGAAAGAAGGCGTGTGTTATGCTAAGGTTGATTAAGTGTGTTATAGGTTTTAATATTTCATTTTTTATTATTTTAATGCAATCCGTTGTTATCTCATCTAATCCAGGAGCAATCCGGTTTTTTAATGTGTTTATTATTTTGTCAATTTCCTTTTCCGAAGTTGTTTTTATTATAAATCTGTGTTGTGTCGGTTGAGTATTGATGTTTGAAATGTTTGTTTGTGTTATTGTGTTTGTGCTATGTTTTTTACGGTTCGCTAAAACTTTCCCTATAGTTGCGAAGAAGTTATTGACATGGTTTGCCATAAATTCTGTATTTGTTTTGGCATCAATTTTGTTTTAGTTAATATTTAGATGTTCAATAGTATTTTTCTGTTTGTATTTTTGTGTGTATGTAACTTCTTTTAAAATTCTCCATATTTCCTTTGGGTTATTATTTTCTTTAAGTTTTTCTCTGTAGTATAACTCCTTAGCTACTCTAATAATTTTCGTGCAGATGTTTCTATATCTTTTATAGTAATTAAGTTGTTCCATATCATACGGTGTGTGTTTAATTTGTTTGTGAATTTTGTCTCGTTTACGAATACAGTTTAATATTCCTTGTGTTATCCATAGTTTAATTTTTTTTGCTTTGTGTGTAAGTTTTATGTGTTTTATTGAAGTGAAATTTTTTATTTTTTGCGTTAACGTATTTGTAAATTTATTCCAGGCCTCTTCGACATTATCTATTTGGTATATTGTATTCCAGTTTATTTTTTGTAATTTTTCTTTTAAGTTTGAGTAGTCAATTATTTTTTTGTAAATATTTTATGTTGGTTCGAATTAGTGTTTTCGGTGTCTATTGCTATCATATTCATGTAGTGATCTGTAATTGTGCTTTCAAGTACTACTGTTTTGGTTTTTAGTTTTGTCTTGATCATTATATGATCTATACAGCTTTTAGTGTTTTGTGTTACTCGTGTTGGGACATTTATCGTTGGCTCCAGTCCATGCTGTGCTAGTATTGTTAGGTATTCTATGTTTTGTGGGTGTCCGTTTTGTAGAATGTTTATGTTAAGGTCTCCTATGATGATGATATTTTTGTATTTGTTGAGGTCATTTAATGTATTGTTAAGTTCTGTTAGGAAGTTTGTAATGTTGTTTTTGGATGGAGATCTGTACATAGCTAGGATACAAGTTTCTTTTTCATATGTAATCTGTAAGCAGTTGGAGTCTATGATGTTTATTTCCTGAACGCTTATGTTATTTTTATCACTGACGTACGTAACTATACCATCATTTTGGTTTTTGTGTATATTTGTGTGGTGTGTATGATAGTTTTGATTATTTTTGGGATATAGTTTTCATTCAACCAGCATTCTGTCAGCACAATGACATCAAAATTATTGTCAATCTGTTGGAGGTATATTATAAATTCGTCAAAATTTTTATTGATCGATCTAATGTTTTGGTGCAATATTTTGATTCTATTTTTTTCTTTTGTGATGTTGGTCCATAGATTAAAATCATTTGTACTTATACAGTAGTGTTGATTGTTCGAGTCTATATATTTCATGTAATCAGCCATGTTGGTGTGTATTTGTGTAAGTATATGATGTGAGGTTGTGTTTGGTATACAGTAGTTTTTTATGTCAGTTTATTGGATATATCGTTCAAGTTTTTTATTTCTATAACTTTTGAGTCCTTAGTTTTTCTTACAAGTACTTTTCCGGATTTTATCCATACATATTTATAGTCTTTTTCTTGGGCTCTTTTTCTGGTGTTCCAGTGCAGATTTTTATAGTATTGCGTTAGAGCCGCATTTACGTAAACATATTGGGCTCCTTCCCCGTTGAATTTTTTTATCGCGTCACTGTGTTTGGCTGCTAATATGGTATCCGCTTTTGTTATATCCGCAAAATTAATTGTAATTTTTTTCTGATCATTTGGTCTGTGTTTTGTGATTTTGTAGGTATCCTCTGGGGTAATCGTAACGCCTGCGAGTTCAGCGATCCGCGCAACAGCATGAGCTAGGGATGTGTCGTCCTGTAGTTTAAGACCGCTTATTTCTATACTTTTCAAAAGGGCCGATTGTTCTATATCCGCTAGGTGGATTTCTACCGTAGCCAATCTGTTTTCTTTTTCCGCCAGTTCCTCCTTGAGTTTGTTGACTTTGTTTGGAATGTCCATAATTTGTTGCAGTTTTTGTATAATGTCATCATATTTGTCGTTAATGAAGTTCGTGAAGGTTTTTATTTCTTGCAGCTCTGTTTCAATTTTATTGAGCATCACTGTCTTCATTTCCTCGAATTTCGTATTGATAAATTCAAATATTGACTCACTGTCTATATTAATCATAGATTGGTGTGTCGCCGACGGTGAGTCCATGGTGCCAGTTAATAGGGTTGAGGATGTGGTTTTCTTCGCACTGGAGAATTTACTGCGAGATTTAGACATGTTGTTCGCGTTTTTTTTTTTTTGCTTGTAGTTAAAATTCTATGGTTTGTTCACAGATGCCCCATCTAATTTATTTTTTTAATAATTTTGTTGTGTTGTCTATGACAGAAATGACTTTTTTTTTTTTCAAAAACACAATAAATTGTCTGTGGTTTATAATGTCTTGTTTCGTTTTTTTTTTGACGAGATTTCTAAATATTTAGCACTGCCACTACCAAATAAACTCACTGTATTTAACGAATCACTGTTTTTTTTTTTAGTGTTTTTGTTGTGTTTTTTGCTTAATTGTCACTTATTTTGCAATAAAAATTGGAGCTGTCAGAATGAGGTGTTGTTCCTTAGCGGTTATCCATAGATTTTTGCCTATAGGGGCTAACTTCCAACTGCAAACGTTTGGACGATTTGGCCCAACACATCAGTCTGCGCAATATTATTACGGGAGAGTGGTAAAAAATATTATTGTAGCGGATGAAAATTGTATAAAATTATAATTTTTTTAGCTTTACGAATCGAAATCAATATTATGAAAACCGAAGCATCGCCTGCACAATCGTAAGCAACTGATAAGATACCGCGCCGAATCAGCTGTTCGATGTCCGCCATTTTGGAGTTCGAAGTTCGGAGTTGGACGATTGGATTTGGTGTGGAAGTAGCATAAAATTCACTTGCTGTATTACCAGCGAACTTCGCTACAGGTATTTTCGTACGGTAGTTACACGAATCCATTTTTTCAGAATTCGAATTGGATTATTTTGGTTTGTCGTTTTGACAGATGCTATACAGACGGTTAATTATTGTTTTTTTGCACCCATGAAATTATGTCACGTCTTTCCGGTTCATAAAAATGGTCCGATTTTTATGATTGAAATATTCAAAAAATCGCCATGGTTTCAAAAATACAATTTAAAAAAAAATACCGAGTGTCTTAGAATAACCTAACCTATCTATCTAATAACCTAATCCGGAAAAAAAAATTAAAAATGTGATGCAAGTGACCTGTTGTACAAATGTGAGATGTAAACTCTTCTTCCATCCATTCCCTACAAATGCTGGAAGAAAAGTATAAATTACAAGTTACAAAATTGTAATATTAAATTATTTGCCATTTTTTAAATAATAAAAAAATTAAATAACCAAAAAAACACACCAGGATACTGCTGTTTAAAACCTGCTAACATCTACATTTGGCCTGCGAGCTCAAGAAACAAATAATGTGAATTAACAATGAATTAATCTCTAATTACCTCAGATTATATTGTTTTGTCTTCACAAAAGGTTAAATTAATAAATCTTTAAAACCCTTTCAAATACAACAAGCGGAATTTAAAAAAAAATGATAGGAAAGTTTTGACTTACAACAATTATGAAAAAACATATCTGATTTGGCTCCTTCAACACTTTTAATTTGGATTGACAATAAGTGATTAGTGGTTTCCGCACCAACCCAGAAATTGACGTAAAAACATTGTGAAGTCCATGATTATTTTCGCTGATGAAATTAATGCGCCAATGACCGGTAGTGGTCGAGTTGGCATCGCGTTTGGATCCCATCCAGGCATCGTATGTTCAATTCCTCGGCACCATCACTACACAAACATTTTCCTTTTTCTGAGTAAGCTGTGACGAGAGCGTTACGAAAAGTGTGATCGGGCGAAGCGAAGGATCGGGCCTTTACGCACGCTTGACTTGGGGAGTAAGCTGGTGAATGCGTGACGAGAGCGTTATGAAAAGTGTGATCGGGCGAGGCGAACGGTCGGGCGAGGCGAACGGATGTTGAGAGGGAGATATAAGTTAGTGAAGTTTTACTTCAGTCGTGTGGTCTAAAGCACACACGATTTTTTTAAATCCATCCTTCTGCATAAATAGAGAGTGCTGTAAATGGGGTTTTCTTTGTATCTGATTTTTATAAAGTATCTTTTTTTCATTATTTTATAATGACGTTCTGAAGAATAATCAGTAATGTATTCCAACGACCGGAGTAACAGACCTCTAACTCTACTGGACGTCAAACGTTAATTTATTCAGATCCTTTCAAAAAGGTTGTGAGAGGATGAAACACTCTTGCTTCTGGCCTTTATACTCGTACAGGATCAAGTGTTGGAGAATGCCTTCGTCCTGGATAGATATGCTGACGGAATACCAAAAATCATTTTACTTAGAAGTTTAGGAGCACAGGTAATAAAAATAAAAAGGTATTAATTTTTTTTATCATAAGTACCTGTCTAGAAATGACGTAAATACATCGTCTGTAGGTGGTAACAACCAAAGTTTGATAATGCCTTCAGAGGGCGAAACAGCTGTAACACATAATAATAATTACGACGCAGAAGCTGAACTTGTTTATAATAAACTGTTTTTATACATTGAATAACAATATTATTAAATATATAAAATAAATAAAAAATTATAATGGAGTTCTACAAAATAAACTTAAACAATAAATAAAGAAGACAATTAGACAACTTTCTCACTTTTATTAATAACCTTCACCAAAATATAAAATTTACACTGGAACATAATGATAACAACAATTTAAATTTCTTAGACTTAAATATCAATTTAGATAATAATAAGTGTGTATTTAATATATACAGAAAACCTACGCACACTGATTGTGTTATACCGTCTACTTCACTTCACCCTTTATCACATAAACTCGCCTCCTTCAACTCAGTGATACATCGCGCTATTAATGTCCCTTTAAACAATGATAATTATAATAATGAAATTAACATTATAAAACAGATAGCCACGAACAATGGATATAAACCTGAAATTATTGACCGCTTAGTTAATAAGAAACGAGCAAATTTTTTAACAAAAAAGTACATTTATAGTGGTAATAATATGAGCAAACCTGGTAACTACCCAATATATAAAAAACTCCTTTTTACAGGCGATTTATCCTTAAAAATATCCCGTTTATTACCAGATCATATTTCTCCAGCTTTCTATACTAATTCTAAAATTAAAAATTTGATAAATAATAAGGATGTTTCTAATAAGTTTGAAAAAAAACGGGATATACACTTTAGAATGTAACGATTGTGACGCACAGTATGTAGGTATGACAACTAGAAATTTTAAAACTAGAATCAGGGAACATGAACTTTGTTTACGAAACAATAATTACTCCGAATTTGCGAATCATTTAATAGAGTCAGGCCATAGCTTCAATAAAGAAAAAACAAAATTAAAACATTGCAATATAAATTCTTACTTTAATCTTTGCGCTTTAGAAACGCTCGAAATAAACAAAAAAATTAAATCTAAAATTAATTTAGTGAATAAAATAATAGCCCCTTGCAAATCTCCTCTACTAACCATGTTTCCGTGTAATATTGACTCCTCCCACCGCTTTCCCCCTCCCCCCAAAATCATCCCTCCCACTACTCCCACCTAATTAATCTTTGGTACTTGCATTTAATTTTTAAGTTAGTTTTAATTCTGCTCGTGAATGATACGGTTGTATCGAAACCGGTCGCGGAAAAATTAAATTTAAGTAACAAATGTACATTTAATAAAACTCTTTAAAAAACAAAATAAATAAAGAATACCAATCGCTTGATAAAAATTGGCTCGTTTCGGTAATAATTTTAACACGTAACCCGAAATTCGAAGTAACCCCGATAATCGAGAGGCGGTTATGGGAACCGCCGCCCTTTTTTTACATGAATACTTCACTGGAGTCTCAGCTGCTCCTGTCTGGAGCCAGTAAGACTATGGCATCCCCAATTATTGGGGTATGTTGTAAGGCTGAAGGTAATGGGGAGGGGAAGGAGATAGGGAAGATGAGGGTGGGGAAATACCTGGCTATTCAGATCTGGTCACCAAACAAGGCTAAAGCCATTTCAAGCAACGTTTCAATTCTGAATGGTGGTCTTACACCAGGGCGATACTGAGAGTATCTTCCACTCTGGAACGTGCCGCAAAAATACTGTATATTATTTTAAATTAATTCGATCCCGCGACCTTCGGATTGCGAGTCAAGAACGTTGCCCTAGATCACGCCGGTCGTCTGGGAACCATTTATTGGATAACCGACACCTCTGCCATAGGTCACCCTTAGTGGTTCGCTATATTTGGTTACTTAGCAGGGGTGCCCGGGTTCATGGAGATGAGGTTTTTCTAGGCCTTGGCGGCAGATGCGTCTGCCCGTCTACTGCGTGGCGGGCTGAATAGGGAGAGATTGGTTGAGGGAGACCCTTTTGATCTCTCGACCCAGACTCTATCGAACTACTGCCTTGGAGGAACGTTTTTACGCATCCGGCTCTCCTGGACACTCTGACCCCCAGATTCCTACCCAATCCTCGTACCTTTTTCCTTCCCACTTTTTTTTTCATTTTCTTAAAAATACCCTCAACATGGCATCCCCAAAGATGACATAGGCCCTGAGGGAATTTATTTAACTTCTTCTGTGTGTAGCTAACGTAAAAAACCCTAGTCCAAAAGCTCGTAGTACAGCAGGAAACTTGTGAATCTACCTCACGTAGAGAATCCTTGTTTTGTTATTTGAACTTTTGTTTTCGATCTAAGCATTTCACTTTTTTTTAAATATATTCAATTTTTTCGGCAATTCTAAAGTAATAATAAACTTTTGGAGTCGGTTGTACGCTTCGCTTTTATTAACCCCCGAGCATTCCCGACTTCGGAGTATAAAGTTTTTATTAACCCCCGAGCATTCCCGACTTCGGAGTATAAAGTTTTTATTAACCCCCGAGCATTCCCGACTTCGGAGTATAAAGTTTTTATTAACCCCCGAGCATTCCCGACTTCGGAGTATAAAGTTTTTATTAACCCCCGAGCATTCCCGACTTCGGAGTATAAAGTTTTTATTAACCCCCGAGCATTCCCGGCTTCGGAGTATAAAGTTTTCGATTTATTCGAAAACGAAAGGTCAAATAAAAAAATATATTGTACTTAGGTACAAAATCTAGTCCAAATATGGCATAGAATCATCAGTTTCCTACTTTTACTAGAGTACTTTTACTGTAGTTTCTGGACACCGTGTATATTACAGGAGTGTGCAAATTTCGGTAAAAACGAAAATATTTAATGTTTCTATTTTTGAGAGTGATAATAATTCATGGTGGAATTCCATTATAATATATTATAATAAAACGAATATAAAACTTTTTTCCATTTAATTTTATTATTTTTTTTTTATTTGAATTTTATTTTAGTAATTTGTACATTTAAGTTTACAAATTTCTAATTGATTATAATATTTCATATTGCAGTTTTTTTTTTAATTATAATATTTTAAATTCACAAAATTTTTTTGAAATCACAAAATTTTTTGTTTTTGTTTTATGTAGCTCCTACAATCCATCTTGAACTTTTCAATTGGTGAGGACTTAAGAGTTTCTGGTAGTGTGTTATATAACTTAATTCCTTTGTACAGCAGACTGTTTTGCGTATTCGTTTTGTCCTTTTTGTTTAATCTTATTTCCTTGCAAGTCCTTGTGTAATGTCTGTGAATGTCCTTATTGTATACGATTTTATTTGTGAAGTATTTTGGTAACATGTTGTTTAATATTTTGTGAATAAATATCAACGTGTTCAAGGTCAGTATTTGTTTCACTGTTAACCAATTAAGTTCCTTTAACATTTTAATTATTTTTGAAAATTTATTTCTTCGGAGTATTATTCGCATTGCTCTGTTTTGGAGAATTTGAAATTTATTCTGTTCTCTTTCATTACAAAGGAAAAGGATACTTGAACAGTAGTTGAAGTGTGGAGCAATAATTGAATTGTAAATGGTGATGGTGGTTTTTCTGGAAATTTTAGGCCGAATTCTTCCCAAAAAAGATATCTTTTGCCAATTTTCTTGTGGGTATATTCGGCATGTCTATTGAAGTTTAGTTTGGAATCTAATATGACTCCTAAGTATTTCATTTCAGAAACATTTTCAATAATTTCACCATCAATTTTAATTTTGCTTTCACTGGATGTCTTCTTATATCCAATCACCATACATTTTGTTTTTTTTTGTATTTAATTTAAGCTTATTTATTTTTAGCCATCTTGATACATCATCTAGTTCATTATTTAAAATATTTATTAGTTCTTCATAGTTATCTCCAATTAAGTATATAAGTGTATCATCGGCAAAAAGTCGTACTTTGCATTTTGAAAATATTTTCACCATGTCATTAATATAGAGTATGAACAATAGGGGTCCAAGGACCGATCCCTGCGGTACTCCTAATTTATTTTCCATTGGTTTTGAGAATTGATTATTTATTTTTGTTATCTGTTTTCTGTCTTTCAAATACTCTTCTATTAATTTAATGGCTAATAGATGAGAAACCAATTTCTTTAAGTTTTCTTATTAAGATTTCTCGATCTATAGTTTCGAATGCCCTTTGAAAGTCTAAAAATATTGCTAAGATAAATTTATTACTATTCATTCCTTCCTTTCATTCTTCGACAATTACGTTTAATGCTGTTTCACACGAGTTATTAGATCTGAATCCTGATTGCTCTTGGCATAGAATATTGTGTTTATCTAGGTATTGTAAAATTTGTTCTTTTATTATCACTTCAAGAATCTGCTCATATTTTGGTAAGGTGTTGATTGGTCGAAATTCTTCACATTTTCTGGTATTTTTAACCTTCGGAACCGGTATAATGGTAGATTGTTTCCATGACTGTGGAAATTTTCCTTCTTCAATCGTCTCATTAATAATATTTAATAGTATAGATCCAATTACTGGAAAAGCATCCCTTATTATACTAATAGTTAATCCATCTGAACTATTCTTTGATTTAATTTCATTTAAGACTTTAAATAAATATTCTGCATTTATTCTTCTGAAGACCAATAATTCTTTGTTTGAGTCGTTATTTTCATTTATGGGGTTAGCAACAATGTTGGGTATTAATTTGTTGATTTGAGTGATGCTTTCAATAAAATATTTATTAAAGCTATTAGCCATGTTTTCTTCGTTTATCTCTTTTGGGAAGTTTACAATTTTTATGCCGTCTTTGTTTTCGCCATGTACTAATTCTTTTATGCTTTTCCAAATTTTTTTGGGATCCCCTTCTTCTGAGTTAATTTTATTTTTTATGTACTCATTATGCGTTCTTTTTATGTCTTTGGAGTATTCGTTTCTCGCTTTTTTGTAGTTATCCCAATCCATAGTATTATTAGTAAGGCGTGCTCTTTTGTAAAATGTATCTCTATCGTGCTGCATTTTGCGTAGTTCTTTTGTGTACCACTTATTATTATTTATTTTATGTATCTTCTGTTCTGGGACTACTTCATCAATAGATTTTTTTAAGTTTAATATCATCTGGTCCGCTTTTTTGTTATATTCCATTTGATTTATTTCATTCCAATTAATAGCCTCCAAGGTCTGAATGAAAATTTCTTTATCATATTTTTTGTAATTTTTAAAAGTTATTACTTTTGTTTCTTTGCTGGAGTTGTATTTTTCTCTGTCATTTAATAGAATCTGAATGATGTTATGGTCGGTAATTTTAGGATTATCTAGTATATTAATATTTAAGTTGAATTTATTTGAGATTACAAGATCAATCACTGTTTTCGAGGTTTTGGTAATTCGTGTAAAATCTTTAACCAGTTGTTTCATCCCTGCAGCTTGAATAATATATTTCAATTTTTTTGTGTATATGTCTGCCTTTGCTTTGACATTTATATTAAAATCTCCAGCTATAATGTTTACATTTTCGTCTTGTAAATTTTCCATACACCATTTTTGAAAATATGTTAAAAAGTCGCACTTACTTGTATTTGGCGATCTATAAATAACAGTATATGTACCTTTCTTGTTTCCTGTTTTAATGGTGATGGCTAAGATCCAACAAAGTTTTTCAATTTGCTGATTTGATATTACTTCATACGGGTATTTCTTACTTAAGAGAATCATCACTCCTCCTGTGTGTCGACTATGTGAGTTACAACGGATGGTATTATAATTTTCAAATTTTATTTCATTATCTTGAATATCTTCTGTCACATGTGTTTCGCTCATCATTAGCATAAATGGTTTCTTCTCTTCTAAAAGTATTTGGACCTCTTCGTAATGTGCAATGATGCTTTGTACATTTAGGTATATTATTTCATTTTTCTCGTAAACTTTTTTTATAAAAAAGAGATCCTGCTCATTTTCGCTTCCAATTTTCGTTTATAAATCGGGCATTCTCTGCTCATGGCTGAGTGACTACTATTTATTTTTAAACCTAATCTGTTATTTGTCATAATACAATTTACACACTGAATATTTTCATCGGTGCACTCTTTTAAATCGTGATGTTTGGCGCATTTTGGGCAAGATTTTAGGTTTCTGCAATCTACAGCCTTATGATTAAAACCATTACATTTAAAACATCTCATGATATTTAAATTGTCAAAGACCCTGCATCGGTCCCATCCGATATTTATTTTTTGTTCCTTTAACATCTTGTTGTATGTCTTTCCATCAACATCAGCATATACGGTGTAGCTGGTTTGATTTCTTATATTTTTTGTTTCTTTTACAAATGTTACTTTTATTTTGGCGTTTTCTTCAAAAATAAATTCATTTTGTCGTTTTATTTTTATTTCTATCTCTTCAAAAGAATATTTTTCAGTTAAGCCAATAATTTTAACAGATGGTTTTTTTTCTTGTGGGATTTTTACATCATATTTGTCTCCTATCAGTCCAGTCACCTCATCTTGAATTTTTTTTATATCGGTGGAATTTTTGAATTCCATTATTACCCCTCCATCCTTAAAATTTCTCATTCCAGTTACTCCAAAGTTTACTGGATCAATATTTCCTTTAATTTCGTTTTTTGTTTCAATATTTTTCTTTTTTGGTTTTATGATTACAATCGGCTCATGTTTTTTTTACCTTTTCCGCATAAGTTTCAGGTTTTTTAATTTCTTCATTTTTTGTGTTCATATTATTGAAAAGCGATTTATTTTTCTGCATTATTTTTTTCATTTCATTAAAATTATGGGTAACTTTTTTTGTGAGTGGTCGGAGAATTTTTAATTCGCCCTTCATTTCATTATTTTCTGCCACTAAATGAGCTATAATGTTAAATAAATTATCCATTCCTTCATTAATTTTTTCTTTTTGGCCCATGGAAATTTTTCCTTTACTTTCTAAGAGGGTTGTCTTCATGGAATTAATTATGATTCTCGAGTTAGTAAGTGCGTTACTCACTTGATTTGTCTCTATCAATATAGACTTTTCTTCGTCATCATTTATATTATTTTCCGAATCAGACGATAAATTATCGTCCTGTTCAGTTGGGGATCTTGGGGTCATAAAAGATTTCGTGAACGGGTCTTTGACCGTAACGGGTTTCAGCTCGTTAGAGCCATCTTCAGACTGGTACAAATTATTCTTAAGAGGGAGAGGGGTGGTCCCCCTCACCAATATGTTGTGTATTGTATTATTATTTTATGTAGGTTACCTACCTTTGTCATCCGACAGCCTCTCAGAGCAAAAAGAACATCCATCTCAGGATGGTGGAGATAGGGATCAGAGATCATGCATATAAATGAATAAAAGTATTTTTCTAGTGAAATGTAAAAGAAAGCTTTATTGCACTTTGCAAATAACATCACAGAAAGGTTAACAAAGAAACATAAATACCTTTGGCATCTATCAGATTTGGAGAGAGAGAGTTATCAAAAATTACGGTTGTTTATTAAAAGCGCGTACTTCCCGTCGTGGTGATTCTCTTCCAATCGTGAAGAGCAATCCTCAACAGCAATCGTAAACAGCAAACCCCAAAACGCCGTTCAGCACGTCGTGGGGCGCCTGGTTAAAGGGAGTCCTCCCAACACAAAAAGCTCGGATGAGCCTCCATCCATCAAGCGGCATGGGGAATCTCACCGGCCCAAAGGAACAACAAAGGAATGTTGGCGGGTCCAACCAGAGTCTAGGAGCCGCTTCATCAGTAAAGGGAATCCACCCAACAAAACGAGCACGGAAGGTCCTCACCCATCAAGCGGCATGAGGGAACCTCATCGGCCAAAGGATTCACCAGCAAAGAATCCTTGCGGACAGTTCATCACCCGATGAATTTGGTGTAAATTGACATCAGCACGCGGACAAAACTATCTCGCGGCATCCGGCGAGGGATTGAACAAAATAAATCGGCTACAGTGCCATTAGAGTTGTCACACACTCACGTGACGTGTAAAAACAAACTTTCTAGGCTACATCGCCTTGGTAACTCACACCATAATCCCAATCGCCCCGAAAATCTGCTCCCCTACACAAAACTACGTTATGTCCGCCGCATCTTTCCCCGAACGACGTTTCCGGTGTCGTTGCAGTTTCGCCAACCAACAAAGTTAAATAAAAAAATAAAAAATTAATAGACAATAAACAGTACCTGCTTTAAGCAGTACCTACTCGCGAAATAGATATGTTACATTTCCCCGCAACCCCCGAAAATTTTACGCCGCGAAGTGAAGTAAAATTATTAGGACACCGCCCAATACTACTCTCTCTTTCCATATCTGTTAAAGAAAAATAACACAACATAGTATCAGAAAAACATAAACGTAAAACATATTAAAGTAACAAACCCATTCACAGAATGGTGTACAAAAAAAAACAACATAGAAAATGAGGTAATACCTCCACTTTTACAAGCTCGCTTGTAAGATTACCAACACGTTACTCACATGACGAGAGACAATCTCTCAAGAAAACACTAGTGAGTATGGAGAATTCAAGCTCCCACTTTCATTTATGGAAAAAGGCAACACTTAGTTATTTTAACATAAAAAAATAACTCTCTCTCTCTATCCTTATATTCTAATCAAAAGTGATATTTGAAAAAAGTTACGTCACAGATATTATACTCAATGCGTCTTAAATTATCAACTAAAACTAGACCAAGGTATAAACAAATATACAGAATTAACTCATTCAATTTAAAATTGATGACTAGGAGGTCAGATCAAGTATAATACAATTATTACTTGTCCATCGTACAACAAGTTTTATAAAAAACTGTCAATTACAAAGTGGTCAGAGTAGGGTTTATATGTAAAGACATACCTATCTGATACGATTTTAGATTTTCACGGCCAAAAATTATTTTGTTATTAGTTTTTGGGGTATTATGCCGTGTTGCGCTACCTCCTTCTTTAGCCAACGTTTCGGACAGCGTTGCAGTGTCCATCATCAGGGCAGATGTGTAATATTTAGGGGTGATGTTAGTACTTAACTACTTAGGAGCGATACCGTGTCGCCAGCTCCACTCCTCTACGAGCTGGCGCTACAATATACTTCAACATGTTTTTTTGCGTTTAGCCTTGGTGTAACCGTCAATTACCGGATACCAAGAAATATTGAGTTTAGCTCCGTCGTCTCTATTAATATTTATAGGGTTTTTATGTATTTCAATTGCCTCCGTAATCAGGCGTGCTCTATGAGTTTTCGGTCTTCCCAGGACTTCAGGAACAAATCCAAAGTAATGGCCGGTTTCAATTAAATGCTCGGCGATTGCCGATTTGTCAGGGTGGCCAAGTTTACATGCTCGAAAGTGTTCCGATATCCTTTTGGAGATCGTCCGCTCTGTCTGGCCCACATAGACCTTATCACATCCGGAACAGCTGAGTTTATATACTCCATCTGTTTCCAGAGGTAACTTGGTCTTTGCAGGCCTCAAAAAGTCTCGTTTTTTTGTCGTGATTTTTAATCTTAGGTCCAAAACTATACAACTTCATGCCTGATGCTTGGAAAAAGGAAAGCACAGTTGTTCTTCGTAAATTGACCACTACTTGGTTTCAACAATTAGGGAGAAAGGAGAGTGAACTTTTACTACACAAAAAATAAAATCAAACACAAACCAAAAACAACAACAAAAATTCCAACAAAAAATGAACTAAGTAAAAGATACCCCTATCTTCTAATCTATATTATTATGTGTATCTACCTATCTATATTTTTATGTGTATCTACCTATCTGTATGTACCTACCTATTACTTTTAAATTAGAAATCAGCTGTCATTCTTATGTTTTAATTGCATATTTTACTTTATTCTATCTCTTCTCTTTTTTATTCATATTTATACAAAATATGTATGTAGGCTTATAATATACGCAATGTAAACACCAATTATAAGTAAGATATACCTATTATTTTATTATTATTTTAATAACTATGCTTAGCAAACTACAGTAATAATCAAACATTAATTGTTTATTTTATTTTACTTTATTGTTTCTGTTCTCTCTCTAGTTCTCACTATGCAAAATGTGTACGTAGGATATATATATGAAATGAAATGCAAACACCAGTTATCACCTTATATTTTAATCATTTGCCTGTAAATAACTATGCTAAACCATCCACGGCTATTTTATGTTTTAATTGGTTATTTCATTTTTATTTTATTCTTTCTCTTCTCTTTTTCTTTCTTTTGATATGCTAAACATATAACAGTTAGGTACTATATTTTAAACTTCTCTTTTATTATTTTATTTTATGTGGTGTATCCTAAAAGCTTCCGCCTTATACAGACAGATGGCGGTGATACCAGCTATCGGTAGAATCCGATAGATGGCAGGCAGCGTAGTTCTCAAGTTCACCGGCAGGGGATCGGGGAAGCTGAGAGGCTGTGTTTCATTTATCACAGGTCAGAACCATTTTAGCTAGCTCCGAGTTAGGTTGACAAAGTATAAATAAACGCAGATAACGAACCAGATTATATTTATTCCTAAAGTTATCTCCATCCAAAGAGTGTTGGAGAATCTGCTAGTGTGTCGCAAATAACAGAACACTACAGCTGGCGCAGCCGTAAATTATCTGCGTTTTTATTTTGTTGTCACACGACAACAACAATTTGGGACCAGGAGCGAGAGGGCTAAGGCAAGCGTGACTTGCAACTTTTTTTTTCCTTCGTGGAGAAGGAAAAACACCAGGGTTCTCCAGGGCCGAGGAGGCCAGAAACATTTTTCTGTTTTAGGATCAGAAGAATAAATTTACCAGAGGAGAAACCAATAACGGAAAAAACATTTATTCACTGCCAAGGCGAGCAGTGTTTACCGGACAATTTTATCACAGCCAAGGCGTGCGGTGATTATATACACAATTCAAGGACTATTTGAAGGAAGGAAGGAAGACTTGGACACAGGACCAGGAAGAGTTCCGGAGATAAGTAGTTGCATTTTTTTGTGGAGGGAATTGTTGCGGGTTCTTTGTTTTTTTTTGTGATTATTGTGGTCTGTTTCCTTTGTGGTATGGAGTCGGGAAGGATTCCGAGTTTTAATCATCTCGTAGGAGATTGGACGGGTTTTAAGCTTAGATTGGAACAGTTTTTCTTCATACATGATGATAAGCTAAACGCGAACAAAAAAAGGGCTTTTCTGTTGAATCTTTTAGAGCAAGAAACACTGTCTTTACTGATTAATTTGTGTTTTCCACTAAAATTAACGGATATAACTTTTGATAATTTATTGTCAACCCTAGATAAACATTGTACAAAAAAACGGTCGGTGTTTAAAGAACGTGAAGTTTTTTTCGGGGCAAAACAGGGTGTGGATGAATCCGTGAGGGATTTCGCGGTTAGGATTAGATCTTTGTCTTCTTATTGTGAATTTGAAGATAGATTAGAAAATAATCTTGTAGATGTTTTTGCCATTGGGTTATTACCGGGTCGTATTAAAGACAAAATATATCTTGAGGGTTTGAAATTAACACTTAACGAACTTGAAGAGGTAGCTAGCAGTATGTCAGTGTTGAACACTGCAAATAATTCAGTAAAGTAGGAGATTAACAGCATCATGAAGGATGCTAGTAACAGGCACTTTTCGAAGGCCTCTTCTACTAAAAATCTCAAGTTCACCGGGAAGTCTCAAGCGGCTTCGAGCAGTAAATTTCCAGTACCACCGGGTGCGAATTTATTGTGCCGAATTTGTAAGAATACGGGTCATAGTACCTATTTCTGCAAATTTCGCAACTCTAGATGCTACAAATGCAATGGGGTAGGTCATCTACAGAAATATTGTGTTAAGAATAATAATAATATGAATAATGTCAATCCAATTGGGGAGGATTTTTGTTGTAATAATCATATGATAGCTACAATTAAACCGTTCACAGCAGATATTTTAATAAATGACAAACATTTTAGAGCGATGGTCGATTCAGGTTCATCGTTATGTGTAATGCAGGAAGAAATTTTTAAGCGTTATTTCGGTTCGGTAAGGTTATTGGCCGACAACCGGGTTATTTCAGGTTATGCAGGGAACGCATTAAAGGTTATTGGCAAAGTTATTTTTGACGTGAAGTACAAAAATAAAAACAACAATGTTACCTTCATTATTGTCACAGGGGGTACGGATTTAATTGTTGGGCTAGATTTTATGAATATTTTTGGGTTAGAAATCGCGGCGGTACAAGATACCAGTAATTCGATGGATTCAAGGAATCAGGATAAGGATAAATTTATTCACGAATTTCCGGGAGTTTTTTCTGACTAATTGGGTAAATTTAAAAAAAAAAGAAGTTTTTTGTTGTATTTTTTTCTTGTGTTTTTTAAATTTTTAGGTGTCTTTTATAGTGAATAAAGACGTGGGTCCAATGTTTTTTTTTCAATGCTAGGCCGATCACATTAACAATAAAAAGTAAGTTGAGTCTGAATAGTAAAAGACGGAATAAATTCTCCGATTAATTAGTAGGGAGTTTGCTTCCCCGAGAGTACCAGTGAGTAGGAGGAAGGGCGATATCATTTTTGATATTAGGAGTTGTTTGTACATGGCGTTACTTACAACTTTACCGATCATATTTGTTTGTAGAATTTGTTTGTACATGGCGATACTTACAAGCTACCCGATCTTGTTCGTATTAGAATTTGTGGTACATGGCGTTACTCACAAATAATGCGTTCATTTTTTTTTTTATTTTGAAAATTTTAGCTTTTTGTACATGGCGTTACTTAAGCGATAATTTCAAGATACCCGTAGCTTAGCGTTGGTACAGGGCGATACCTTCGAGCTTTAGCTATAGGATTGGGATTGAACAAATTTTTCGGTTTGGTACGGAAGAGAATGACATTTGTGTAGACATTTTGTCATTAATGAGGAGTTTAGGAAAAAAAAAATTATGATTTTCTTAAGTGATTATCGGAATATTCCGCATGCTACGACAGGAATCGAACCCTCAGTTTAGGAATTTTGGAGGGGTAGGTTGTAGGAAGTTTTTGTTAGATCGGTAAGGCGTGTGTTTGGAGCATTGGGAGAAAGAAACAGTGGTGTCCCTATCGCGTCTGATATGTCGGAATGCTGTACAGATGAGCTGGATACGTCACTCCTTTTGAGAGATTTTAACCGGTGTTCTCCTGATTTCAGATATCCAGAGGGAATCAGAAGTCCACCACAGAACCAGCCACAACCGTGGGCGGGACGATTACGTCCCAGACGTCTCTGAAAACCTCCAGGAAAAAATGCAGCTTCTTGTGAAAATATTTAAATTCAGTGTTGTGAAATATTTAGTTTATTGTGTTATGTTGATTTTAGAGACATCTGTTTATATAGCTTCGTGATTTTAAAATATTATGTTTATAAAATGAAATATGTAGCCAGGTTCCAAGTTAGCAGGGGGAAGATGTGGTGTATCCTAAAAGCTTCCGCCTTATACAGACAGATGGCGGTGATACCAGCTATCGGTAGAATCCGATAGATGGCAGGCAGCGTAGTTCTCAAGTTCACCGGCAGGGGATCGGGGAAGCTGAGAGGCTGTGTTTCATTTATCACAGGTCAGAACCATTTTAGCTAGCTCCGAGTTAGGTTGACAAAGTATAAATAAACGCAGATAACGAACCGGATTATATTTATTCCTAAAGTTATCTCCATCCAAAGTGTGTTGGAGAATCTGCTAGTGTGTCGCAAATAACAGAACACTACATTTTATATTCCTTCTCTTCTTTTTATTTCCTCTTTTTATTTCATCAATTTTCTTTCCTTTTTGTACAAATCATTCTCCATATGTTCATACCCATAATTATTTGACTGTCCTAAAACGGGATAATACTCCTAGTTGGGCAGTCAAAATTTAATAAATAATGTATATAAATGTATAATATTGTGCTAAATAAACAAATAAATAAAAAAAGTTTTATCATCACGCCTTTCAGCATTTTTGGATGAAGGTATAAATTAAAGCTAATTTGGATTGAAATAAATTCGATATTGAGTTATAATTTAAAAAAGCTGGTACGGAGAATAATCAATCTTTCTCATTGTAACCGCCCTGCACGATCGGAAGAACAACTTTCGACGAAATGTGGATTTTCGTCCGCTGGCTGGTTAAACGCTCTTAATCACTAATTGTAGAAATTTTAACAATCTGTGCATAAGAAAGTCGCTCAAATCTCTCATAAACAGAAGTTTTGAATCATTCTTTCCAAGTCCTTGGAAAATCATTGTTCGGGAGAAAATTCCAACGAACTTGAGAAGAAGGATTCAGACTTAAACACTAAAATAGTACAACATAACCTATTGTTTTACGAACGCATCAGTGTGTAAGTATAATTGTAGCCTATAAGGAAGGCGAAACGACTCATTACATACAAAAAATTATTTAGAGTTTAAATAAAAAAAAAATCTCGTCAAAGACTAAGTCAATTACAAAATATGACTTAAACAAAATATTGGGCGCCACTGATCACACGGATCAGAGGAAACGACATTCATTATAAACGACGTCTCCTATAGAAAAAATTCCGCAGAATTTAAAGAATTTTTTTTTTTTTTTTAAAGAAATGAGGTAGCAAGATTGAGGAAATTTCGTGATTTTTTTTATCAAAAGCTGAGTTTACTGGATGTATAGGGCAAAACAAAAATGAACTGGTCTTTCCAATAGCTCGATAGGTATAGAAAAATTACAGGCGAGGTTGTGTATAATGAATAATGTTGTGTATAAAGACTTGATTCGAGAATTCAGTAGTAATGTGATATGCAACCACAACTCGTTTTAAAGAAAAGGAGTAATATGATTGGATGCGTGCTGTTGGGATTGTAAAAAAACACAAACCGACAATTCCCGAACGAACTCGCGACATTACACGGTGGAACACAAAAAAAATAGGATTAGGAAGGGTGGCCAGGGGCCGTGTACTCCCATAATTCAAAAAAAATGATGTCTTAACTTGGGTGTTACCGTAAACCGTAGACTAAGAATTATTTGTTCCAGTCTGAAGATGGCTGTAACCAGCTGAAACCGGTTACGGTCAAATAAAATTAAGAAATAAAGTTTTATATTCGTTTTATTATAATATAGAAAACATTTAAGTACTAGGATGTTGTGGCCTCCTTTGATGAATCCGCAAATTATTTATTTTATTGTTATCTCATTCTCTCGCAGGCTAAAAATAAACTAAGCACTAAAACTGACAAAAATACTTATTATTTATTATAAATCTAATATCTTCATATAATAGCTGAAGTCCCTGGTGATGCTCGGGCTTTAAACAGAGCTTTCGAAATCAAATGTAGACAGTGAACTTCCTTAGCATACAAATCAAATCCACACCGCCCGCTTACCAGCCCTCTCGTCCTCCACATGCAGACATTCTCCTTTGCGTATTATATATTTCAACCAATTTACACAAAACCTTGACATATTATATACCTAAACCTTCCTCTTGTATCACTCTATTTATTGGTGAAAATCGCATGAAAATCCGTGCAGTAGTTTTTGAGTTTGCGGTGAACAGACAGACATACAGATGCGGCGAAGGACTTTAATTTATAATAAGTAAAGATTTCTCGGAATAACGGGCGAATTCACATATTTAGAAATGTTACCTAATTGTTATGTTACCTAAGTACTAGAATTGTTTATGTCAAAAATAAGCCATTCCGAAATTATCCAAACCTACTATTTATTTTATTTTTACGGAATTAATTAATTTCACCTGGCAATAATTGAAAATCTCCTACCACCACCACAGTAAGCGGAAAACGTTACTTGTGTCGTGATTATCTTATCTTATCTGTATCTTTTATGTATCACACAGTATTAGACAGTATATATAGTATATGTTTAGATTGTTTATATAGTTCCTATCTCTGTAATATTAGGCAAAAAAAGTTAATGATTATTGACTTTTTATTTATTATTTGGGCATGATGTGAACATTTGTTATTGGGTTGTAACCTAATTATTATAATTTATTGTTTTGTTTAATGCATGTAATGTTATTAACCTGTAAATGTTCCTAATAAAAAAAAAATAAAAAAAATGAAGGACATAACCAGCCGAGGAATCGAATACGCGACGCCTGGTTGGGACCCAAACGCGATGCCAACTCAGCTAATGAATGACATTTGGGTGCCAAACCATTTCTTTTAAATAAATGAAGACAATATTAGCGAAACTCAATTGAAAATCTGGAGACAATATCAAGACAATATGTTTAATTCTTAACTTTTATTTATTTATTTATTTATTTGTTTACGCCCTTGGAGCATTTACATAAATTCTGTAACATAATAATAATAGAAATAGAAACAATAAAATACCAACTATTATTTAAATTCCTTTACACTAAAAGAAAGGAAGCAGAATTAAAAAGAAATAGCAACAAAAAATATAAGAAGAATAATAATAAAATTTAAATCAGATTTTTTTAAATTTCTGATATAAATTTAGGTAAGGAATAAATAAAAATGTCAACGGAACTGAATTTGTTTCCAAGCCTATGTAGTCTTTGGATTGGGGAGTTAATGAAATAGTTAGTTTTAGACGGATAAACAAAGAACAGCTCAGAAAGTCTTGTGTTACGATTTGGTACTCGGAATGTTATTAGTTTTGTTAAGTCAGGTGCGTCAAGTGATCCATTAACCAATTTGAATAAAAGAACTAAATCGCTCTTGGTTCTTCTACACAAAAGGTCAGTTAAATTAAGTATTTTCATTAAGTTAACATAATTAATTTGTTCAATGGGTATGGAGAGTGTGTAATTAATGAACCTTAAAAATTTATGTTGAACTTTTTCAATTTGTTTTTGATGTGCTTTATAGTATGGAGACCAAATAGTGGAATTGTATTCTAAATTACTTCCTACTAAAGCAGTGAAGAGAATTTTAAATGAATAAATTGACGTAAAATCTTTAACTGTTCTTAAAATAAATCCCAAACATTTCATAGCCTTATTAGTAACTTCATTAATGTGTGGAACAAATGTTAATTTTTCATCAAATATGATACCCAGATCCTTAATATGAGACATCTTTTTAAGAGAAATATTGTTGATACTATAATTTGAAATAATAGGATTTTTGTTTCTACAGAAAGATATAAATTGACATTTATTAATATTTAAAAATAGTTTATTACAATTACACCAATCCTGTAAGCGATCAAGATTAGCTTGAAGAATATTACAATCATTGATGGAGGTAATCGTTTTATAAATTTTTAGGTCATCAGCAAACAAGAGTATGTTTACACCTTTAAAAATTTTTACAATATCGTTGATAAATATCAAAAATAATACAGGTCCTAAATGGGAACCTTGTGAAACTCCACTAGAAGCCACAAATTGCTTTGAAATGGAATCTAAAATTTTTACATAAAGTTTTCTACATGACAAGTAACTTAAGAACCAGTTTAACATACTACCAAAGATAACAAGGGCTTTTAGTTTGTGAATTAAAATTTCATGGGATACCTTATCGAATGCCTTGCTAAAGTCTGTGTACACTGTATCAATTTGGGATCGTTTATTCAATGTTTCAATTATTTGATGTTGATAAATCATAAGATTTGTTAGGTTAGGTTAGGTTTGATCTGCCCGAAATGAATCCATGTTGAAATGGTGTAATAACTTTAATAAATTCCCTGTTAAGTTTCGTTAATAAAATAGATTCTTTTATGAATAAAATCTCAAATTATCATATTTAATTAAATGAAGACAATATTAGCGAAACTGAATCGAAGATCTGGAGACAGAATAAACAGAAAAAAATATTGTCACCTCTGGGAGTCGAACCCAGGACCCTTTGCTCAAATGGCAGGTGCAAGAATGGCATTAGGGAAATATTATTATAATTATCATCATTAATGAATTATCATGCCTATTTGGTTCAGCATACATCCTATTCAAATATTTTTCTTTTGAAATTGTTGAATTAAAATACTTTGCACAAAATTCAACCTGAAAATCATAAGTTGGTAAATAGATTACAAGAAGTCATAATTTCAAACTTTGACAGCTCGTATCTCACAACAAGTCAAGTTAGTCCAGCCTAAGGTCAAATCCCTATCTTGAAGACATTTATTTCCCCGAATTTCCCCGTTATTATTACATAATATCGTGTAGGTATATAAAATTTGAACTTGGAAGCATCTCTTGACTTTAATCACTAAAGTAATTGCTTTTTATGTAAGACAGCGGGAGAGAGCCGTATAATCAGAGCTCGGTCCCATATCAATACACACTAGAAATGCATTCATATTTATTTAAATTAAAACTAACGTTACCACCGTTTCAAAAAAATGTTTTTCCTTGGATCTTCATCGTCCACTAAAATATCGCGTTATGAGCATTTTTTTTTACATTAACTCCACACAGGAGGCCCCGAGGAAAATAATTACCCACAGGGCCTATGTCATCTGGGATGCTGTGTGGAGGGTCTTTTTGAGGAGAGGAAGGAATGAACATGAACATTGGTATTGAAGAGACCCATGTTGTAGGAAGGAGGAAACACAGAGGCCGGCAAATCATTCCACAGCCGAACGAGTCGAAGAAACGACCCGTTCTCATGTGACAAATGTCAACTGTGTACAAATGTTGGGCACGCGTTTTGCGACTATGCACCGGTGCCGAAGGGATCAATGATGATAGTTCCTCGGAGCATCTGCCATTGTAATACCGGTAGAACAAGGATAGCATTCCCACCCGACGCCTGTGCTCTAAAGATTGCAATCCGTCTGTTAAGATGGGAGAATCTATTAAACGGACCGCCCGTTTCTGCACAGATTCGAGGGTATTTTTCAGGTATTTTGGAGCTCCAGACCAGAGGTGGCTGCCAAACTCAACCGTGGGGCGCACTTGTGATTTGTACAGGGTTAGCAGTTGTGTACTATTAAAGTATCTGCGGGCCCTGTACAGTACGCCCCGTTTTTGGGAGGCTAACTTTACTCTGGCTTCGATGGAGCCCCCATACCTGAGCTGGTCACTTAGGATTACACCAAGCATATCAATGGAGGGCCTGTTCGGAAGATTGCTTCCGTTGAAAGAGACTAGGAGGTTCGATTTTTAGGGTATCTTGACTCAGCAGACTCTGACACCGAACGTAGAGATTTTCAAACTAATCTGCGCAAAAGATTAAAAAAAAAAAATAACCAAGTGACAATTTTGTTGAACTTGTAAATACTCGTATCGTGGCGAAGCCGAAGAAAAATCTAACTTTTGTACATTACTCATTATCAATACAAGGCTTTAAAGTCAGCCCCTTTAAATAACTTATCATGTTAAAATTTAATTATTAAAATGCGTGTTTTACGTATCTATTTTTATTTAGTTATTTAACTAACGTCTTTTATTAATATTTTTTATTTATTTATTTGCCACAGATGTAATAAAAGTAGAAGTTTTACATCATGCAGAAATATAATAAATTATGTCGGTACATATGATTTAATAATGATCACAGACTCAGCGGATTAACGACTAGTCTATATCAACAATAATCATTCTTTCTCAGGCTAAATCCTGTTGATATATATGTTTTTCTCTTTTTTAACCAGAAGTAAGGCCCATTTTACGATCAAATCTATGAGGGCAAAAAAAATCTTGCGCTATGACTCACCATATGCATTGACGGGATCGGGATTTTGTAGAAATAAAGTAAGCATGTGTATCAACAGTATCCTGTATTTTTTTTCAAAGACGTTTTTTTTCTAAAATAACATAAAATCTAGTCTACTTACTTTGCGAACATCCCTAGTAAAACACGTTTGAAAAGCGATGCAAAATTATCTGACATAATAATTTATCTTGCGAACAACGAACAGCTTGCGAACGTTTTTCGTTACTTTTGGTGACTTGGCAGAGATGCCCGGGTTCCTGGGATGAGGTTTGTCCAGGTCTTGGTGGCGTATAAGTTTGCCCACCTATATCACTTTTGAAAAGTGATGCAAAATTATCTGACATAATTAATTTAACTTGCGAACGTTTTTAGCTTCTTTTGGTGCCCTTAGCAGGAGTGCCCGGGTTCATGGGTTAAGGTTTGTCTAGGTCTTGGTGGCGGATGCGTTTGCCCACCTACAGCCTAGAGGGCCAGAGCGGGAGAGACTGGTTGAGGGAGACCTTTTGACCTCTATAGTCGGATTACCTTAACCCATCACCCTGCAACGCACTGGAGAATTTTTTATCGATTTTCAAAATAATAACTTTGTTAATACTCGTACATTCATGTAAATAAATGCCCCTGAAAATACACACCCAATCAGTGACGCGATTGCCCCACTAGTTCATGGCAATTAGGTTTTTCATATTTAAATTTCAATCGGAAAACCCATCGCGCTTATCACGATTAATAAACTTGATCAATATTTAAACATCGTACCCGACTTTTCTACACGATGTCGAGTTATAAAAATCGTTGTTTGCCCAATCTGCAAGGCCCCGATAATAAAAACAACATGGAATATGACACCGTTTATTTTTAAGCATAATTCAATACCTAAATTTGAACCATCACCGGTGGGTATTAAAATGTAATAGTTACTTGGTAATCCACTCCAGTGGAAAGTCCTTTAATTCTAATTAATTATTGGTCGTGACAAGAAGAACATATTGATTACCTTCCTGGAGAGGGTAAACAAAGTGATTTAAATATTTAGCGATTTTGTAGCAGGTGCTGCAAAAGCTTTTGTGAAGTAATCCAGTTATGAACGATTTTTTTTCATTACGTTATTTCAAAATTAAATCTAGACCTTTTGTAATCGTGTGTATAGAAAAGTTAATATATTTCCATGTATTTCAACGGTTGCAAGAGTGAAAGTAAGAGTTAAATATATTGCTGTAGTCAATTAAAAGTAATTACACATTTTTTTGTATTTCTTGGGCATTAACTATATAACAATTTCTAGATATTTTTGTTTTGAAGAGTTTTAATTTTCAATGTACATTTGTTGCTTAAATTATAATATTTTTTGCGACCGGTTTCAACAAACGGCATAATGGTCTCCCGATAGGAAATCCCGCTTCCCTTTTTTTGCTGAAATATTTATGAACTCCTTTGAAAATAAATTATTTGATTGTGGACTTTCCCTGTTATCTAATGTCTTTGTATATTACAACTACTAGAAAGTAAAATATATTTTTTCCATGTAATATCGTATTTTCTGCAATAGGTAATCATTTATTTTAAATATTCCAACAGATATTTTATAGGAGCAAGCCTGTCAGATCCTACAAAGACACAAAACAAATTACAGGCAGATATTTTGACAGTTATTCTGGTTTTCAAATATAATTTATTGTGTGGCCGCACCAAAAAATAATATTGAAATTATATGATTTGAAAGTAGGTACTTAAATTCCTGTCGTAGATACCTACTTAAAATTATTAACCATTATGATTTCGCATTTGAAAAAAGAATTATTACAAAATCAATAAAACGGCCACTATTTCGAACCGGTACCGGAAATTAACAAACAAATTTACGGATGGATGAAATATCAAACGTTGAGTTAAAACAGGACTTTTTACCGAAATTGTAACGATTTTTAGGCTTCTACAACAAAACAAAAATTACCAGCTTTTTTAGATTTATTTTATTTTTTATTCTTGTTGCATACCAGAATTAGCTACTACTCGCACTATAGCTTCTACTGGGCTGTATAATAAACGACTAATTTACACATCATGTGTTACGGATGCTTTAGAATTTATTCTTGTTGCATACCAGAATTAGCTACTACTCGTACTATAGCTTCTACTGGGCTGTATAATAAACGACTAATTTACACATCATGTGTTACGGATGCTTTAGAATTTATTCTTGTTGCATACCAGAATTAGCTACTACTCGTACTATAGCTTCTACTGGGCTGTATAATAAACGACTAATTTACACATCATGTGTTACGGATGCTTTAGAATTTATTCTTGTTGCATACCAGAATTAGCTACTACTCGTACTATAGCTTCTACTGGGCTGTATAATAAACGACTAATTTACACATCATGTGTTACGGATGCTTTAGAATTTGCAGAGGGGAATTTTTTTTCTGCTGCTTGAGTAAATGGTGTACCTTTTCGCAACAACAGACTTTCGGGTTGTTTTTGCTAATCTGTGTTATTTTTATTTAATTATTAGCTGGTTCCCGGCATGCATTGCCATGCCATTTAATAAAGAAATTGTATTTCCCTGCGTGTCCTTTCCCATTCGTCCCATTCCCCTTCCAACGCCCCTTCCACCTCCCCTTCCGCCACCCCTTCCTCTCCCGCGTCCCCTTCCCCTTTTGCGTTCCTACTCCGCCTCCTTCACCTTCCCTCTCCCCACTCCTGTCCCCCTCTTCCGCTGTCCCGTGAACCCCCCTCCGGCATTCCATACTTTCAGTCCCGGTATATTCAGTTTTTAAACACCTCGCGTGCCACCTATTGCAATTTTTTATACAAATTTCATAATGCCAGAGCTCACCAGTAGTTTCATACAAACCTTGTCCTGACAATAATAAACACACAAAAAAAAGAATTATCCAATTTGGTGCAGTCGTTAGGAAGTTATGCGCGTACATACATTTCAGCGATTCATTTTTATTTATATATATAGATATAGATATAGAAGAAGAAGATAGAAGATAGATATATAGATAGATAATATTATAAAAAAATCAAAGGTCGGTTGGCTGTCTAATATTATCCATTTTTATTATGGTTATGGGTGCCGTCACCCCGGGGACCACTTACTGGATCATAACTCTGGTCAACATGGTAACATAGGTCACCCAAAGTGGTTTGTTACGTTTGGTGACCTATAGGGGTGCCCGGGTTCATGGGGTGAGGTTCGTTGGGGTCTTGACGACGGATGCTTCTACCCACCTACAGCGCTGCGGGCCGGATCGAGAGACGCTGGTTGAGGCAGGCCTTTCAACCTCTCCAACCAGCCGGAATCCTCGAGGCATCGCCATGCATCGCAGTGGAAGAGTTAGATTCAAACGTCCGTCACTCCTGGACACACTGACCCCCAAATTCCTAGCCACCGCTCATACCTTTTTGTTCTTAAAACTTTCTCTCATTTTTTTTACATTAGCTCCACACAGGAGGCACCGAGGAAAACAATTTCCATAGGGGCCTATGTCATCTTTGAGGATGCTGTGTGGATGGTTTTTCAAGGGAAAGGAGGGAGAAGAAGATATGGGAAGGAAAAGGGTATGAGGGGTGGGTAAGAATCTGGGAATCAGTGTGGCCAGAAGTGACGGACGTATGAATCTATTCCTCATACTGCGGTGCAAGGCAAAGGATTGGGAGAGTCCGTTGCTTTCCCTAAAAAGATCCTCCATACATTATCCCCTAAGACGGCCGGCATAGTCCAGTGGTAAGGCTCTTGACTAGCACTCCGAAGGTCGCGGGATCGAATCCCGGCGTGGCAAATAAATTTTATTTGATTAATTTGTGTTATTTCACAAATTATTAATTTAAAATAATATATAGTACCTATATTTGCGGCACGTTCCAGAGTGGAAGATACTCTCAGTATCGCCCTGGTGTAAGATCACCACTCAGAATTGAAATGTTGCTTGAAATGGCTTAAGCCGTATTTGGTGACCAGATCTGCATAGCCAGGTACTTCCCCACCTTCCTCTTCCCTATCTCCGTCCCCTCCCCACTACCTTCAGCCTCACAACATACCCCAATAGGGGATGCCATAATCCCACTGGCTCCAGACGGGAGCAGTTGGGACTCTTGTGCGGTATTCATGTAAAAAAATATATATGTAGGCCCTGATGGAAGTAATTTTCCTCAGGACCTCCTGTGTAGAGCTAATGAAAAAAAAATCCTTAGAAAAAATTTAATTCCGTTGTTTCTTCTCCAAAAGATAATACCTAGATAAAGTATTACCCAAACAAAAAGTATTAAATATCTTGGGATTGAAATTGATGAAAATCTACAGTGGAATTCACACATTGATCTTACCTCAAAAAAGCTAACAAAACTCATCTACTTCTTCAAAAAATTAAGAAACATCTTGTCGATGAGGGATCTAAAGAGAGTATATTATGCTTTATGCCAGTCTCGATTGGAATATGGAGTAATAGGATGGGGCTCAGCAGCATCTAATCACTTAAAACAACTTAAGATAACTCAGAATTGCATCATAAAGACCATTCTAAAGGTCCCCATAAGGACGTCAACAACAGAAATTTTTAAACAGTTTGATGTTCCAAGCATACAGAAAATCTATGCCAAAAACATTCTAGTACATCACCACAAAAACGACCCAGAGAAAGAAACCTCACATGCTCATAAAACCAGAGCCAAACAAACAGACACACTTAATATACCAAAGTGTAACTCCTCATTTGGTCAAAGAAGTTCTGAATTTTTAGCAGTAAAGTTATATAACAAACTCCCACTTAGTATCAAACAATTTAAAACAAAAAATAGCTACATTATGGACATTAAATGTTGGCTGAAGGAACTACCGGAAAATGACCTTACTAGTATACTTAAAACATCATAGAAGTTTCTGAAAACTCTATCCAAACAAGTTAAACCATAGAAGTCGCTGAAAAACTTATCCAAAGCATAGTCCCCCTCAGCACAGGATCTCCTAGTGAGGAGGACTTCGAATATATTTATATTTTATATATACATCTAACTAACATGTTTCATATAAAAATGTAAAAAATATTATATAGTTACTAAATAAAAAAAAAATTAAAAAAAGAGGTGTGGGTTCTAAAAAACAAACATCATTAAATATCAAATAAGGGGCAAATTTAAACGAAGCACTTTCATTAAAACTCCCTTTTTTGCATTTAATGAATTAATCTTAGAAGTTGTTTGACATTTAACACCTTCATGATGGAACGGGGGGTTACGGTAAGTGGGGGGTGGCTGTGTGGAGAGGGGGGATAGTGCAAGGAAGACGGAACAACATAGCGAGCTAGACAATTTCCGGTGAGGGAAATGGAATATTTTCATATCTCTGTTGCTATATCCTATCTAGATAAAATAGTTTATCTACGATCAACACCGGAAATGAACCCAGAAATATACAATATACAAATAGAAATAGAAATATACAAATACAATTTCAAATGTTCTCTAAAATGGCCTGGAAAGAATCTCCTACTTGTGATCTCACTAAAGAAACCACTCTCACTCTGAATGCAATTGTTAATGTTCTCCAAAATGACATTGAAAAAAAATCACATCTTTGCGATTTTTTCAAAGACATAAAGAAACCATCCCTTCGTTCAGAATACAATTTTTAATGTTCTCAAAAGTTGTGTTGACAGAAGCAAATTCCTGTGATATCTTGAACGAAACCATTCCTTTGTTAAGAATATTATGAACTAAATATACAATTTGTCTGTCCTGAAACGGGTATCCTTCCCAGTTGGACAGACAAAGTATCATTTTGTAATGTGTTGTAATATATATGCATATATAAATAAATAAAAAATCAAAATAAATAAAAAACATAAATAAAACTTTATGAAATCATTCTGTTTACATATTTAAGTACAGGTAAATCATTTAAGAGAGTTCCAAAAATTTTTTTTCAATTGGTTAAGACAACCGCCCACTTTCCCTTCTTACCTCGACAATTCTCGAAGGTACGGGGTGGTTTGTGATGTTAAAAAAAATTTAGACATGCAATTCAGTTCTTCAATGTTCTTTACATGTTTTTTTTGTTTGTTTCGTTCTTCAGCACCCTACGGCATTGTATTGCACATTTTTGCAGTATAAATCTTGTCGTGGCGCATATATTATACATAGTACCTACTTGTACTCGTATATCGACTAGGGAATTCAAGTCTACCAAAAAAATACGAATACAAACCTACCAAATTTAACAAAATCAAAATTATGTTTTGTTCCATCCAGTACTCTACTTCACAGGCAAGATTATTTACTTGTACAAGCTAGGTGAACTTAAAATTATTCATGATAATTATTTATTCAGTCTCCGTGGTCGAGAGCAAGATTCTCGACTATCAATTCGGAGATCTCGGGTTCAAATAAATATTGTCCGATTAATTTATGTTATTTCATAATATATTAACTTAAAATGATGTCTAGCATATTTACGGCACGTTCCAGAGTCAAAGACACTCTCAATATCGCCCGGTGTAAGACCACCTTTCAGAATTGAAAAGCTGCTTGAAATGACTTTAGCCCTGTTTGATGACCAGATCTGAATAAAAAGTAGTTCCCTACCTTTCTTTTCACCATCTCCTTCCCCTCCCCAATACACTTAGCCTCACAATATTCCCCCTTTAGGATGCCATAGTCTCACTGGTTCCAGACGGGAGCAGTCGGGACTGTTGGGAAGGATTCACATAAAAAAATATACATTAAACTCAACAACTCATCTAATGTATATATATGTAAGTATTTTGTTATCAGTGTTGTGTTTGTCTTTAATTAGTGATAGCAAAAATTTAAAAAAAAAAAATGATTTTTCAAATAATTCAAACAATAACCGACTTATAAATCCCTCCCTCGCTAAAACAGTGAACAGGCGTAAGCAAGCAAAACAACTTTTTCTCAGTTAAGTTTGGCAAGGACATCACTGTCTGAAGTAGGGATGTCACGAATGTGATATTTTTCACATTCGCGAATGCGAATGCGAATGTTCAGAGTGCGAATGTCCGAATGCGAATGCGAATGTTAAGGAATCACATAAAAAAAACTTTAGTCAACATTAATCATCGCTTTAATAAAAAAAAAAATCAATTCTTATACAGTAAGTTATAATAGTAATTAAGCAATTTAATAATCGAAGTTCAAAAGAGGCATATTATATTTCAGAAAAAGCAATTTTGCAGCTTTTCTCCCATGAGGCGATTTCTAAGGGGTTCGTATATAAGACCGGCTGCACTGAACAATTGTTCACTCGGAACGCTGGCAGGTGGAGCGCTCAGATATGTAGGAGCCAGATCTGTCAAATTGCCGTATTTTAATTTAGTCTTCCACCAGTCCAAAGGGTTTTTATCAAGAGAGGCTCGTTTTTCTTTAAGATATGCCTTCAACTAAGCTTTGATTTTACAGCTTATAGTGTCTCCAGATTCTGCACCGTCGGAATTTTCGCTATCACTTGAGGAATCTAGGATTCTTATAAGAGTTTTAGCAGAACTTGTCGAAGGCTCATTAATGTTGCTTATTGAAGTCCTCAACCTTTTAGCACCTGACTGACAAGTGACATGCTAAATGACAACTAAAACGATAAACCAATCAAGGAATACTATCTGCTAATACATCTACAAATATTCACAAAAAACATATCACTGCCTGGATTAAAAATCAAGATATTAACTTTATAGAAAACATTATAATCCCCAACCAAACATAACAAAACTACCAAAATTATAAAATGAAATAAACTAAATAATTAAATAGTTTTCAAGTATTCACCAACTATACATAGACTTACAACTTGTATATGTGTGTATTGTAATGTATGTATATATATATCTATATGTATATATGCATGTACGTATATGTATATGTATGTATATGTATGTTTATGTATATACATATTTTTCTTATTTTTTCAAATATATATATATATATATATATATCTTAATATTATCTCTCTTAAAGTTTAAAACAAAAATTAAAAACTTTCTACTACAACACATAAATACTTGTCACACTTAATCACAAACACGTAAACACCTCAGCACAGGTTCTCCTAGTGAGGTGTTCACGAAACATACAAAATTACCCATCCACAGTTTCACCTTCTCAAACCTACCTTACACCCAACATAATTAAATTTCAAAATATATTATGTAAAAATGTTTTCAAAATATATTATGTAAAAATTATAATAAATAGGTAAATACTGTAATATATAGAAATAAATAAATAAATAAATAAATCACAAACAATGTAGCTAGCGCGCTCATGCGCTTGCTCGAAAAACAAAACGTGGACAGTGGGCGAGTCACGTCATGATCTGCACACATTCGCATTCGCTAAAAATTCGCATCGATTGTTGCGAATGCGAATGTCGATACGAATGTTTAAAATGATGCGAATTATTCGCATATGCGAATGCGAATGCGAATATTCGTAACATCCCTAGTCTGAAGTGAAAAAATATGCCCCGGTACACTAAATTAATGGTTGCAATGTTCGGGTCAAATTTAATTTCGTGACCTGTAACAATGTACGACGAAATATTAGATGTTTGAAAATTGCGCCTGTGTTCTGCAATTGGAGTAACATCAAAGATGAAAGTTAGTGACCCGAGGAAAAATGGTGTACCTTTTTTGACAGACTGAAACCTTTTTGTTATTTTATGTGTTGGTGTATTCTCTGTAGGTTGTTACAATGAGATAGGGATGTGGTTATAAATTTCAATAGCATAGGTTGAGGGAGATGTTTTGACCTCTCTAGCTGGACTCAGCAGGATTTGGATTTTGGACAGTGGAAGGGATGAAATCAGTCGTTCATCACTTCTGGAAACACTGACCCTTCAGTTTCCTACCCACCCCTCATGCCTTTTTCCTTACCAGAACTTCCTCCCTTCAATTCCCTGAAAAAGACCCGCTACACAGCATCCCCAAAGATGATATAGGCATGAGGTGGGAATTATTTTCCCAAGGGCCTCCTGTGTGGAGGTAATGTAAAAAAATGTATATTTATTAACGAATGTTTAGGGTGTATTTTCTTGAAGTACTGATTGTTTTTATGAATTGGAATTTAAATGTTATTCAAAAAACTTAATTTGTTATCAAAATATGTGGTTTACATTTATGTGCCCCCGTGGTCAAAAGGTTATCTCGATTACAAAAAAGAAAACTGTAGGTTGCGGGTTCAAACTCTGATGTGCACCAGTAAATTATATTGGTTTAAATTTGAGCTTTTCTTATGTAATTAATTAAATAATAAATAATATAAGTGTATTTGTGCGCAACGTTTCAATGAGCAGTTGGCACCCTTGTGCCGTATACACATTTAAAAACAACAAACTTTATTGAAGAGAGGCGAAATAAGTAACATTGAAGGTTATCCACCACTTACCCGCCCGCCGACAGTTGGTCCCCCCGATAGTTTATCCCATGACAGTTGATCCCCGATTGTTGATCCCAAGACAGTTGATACCCGACGGTTGATCCCACGGACATTTGATCCCCGATAGTTGATCCCCAGACAGTTGATCCCCGACGGTTGATCCCACGGACAGTTGATCCCCGATAGTTGATCCCCAGACAGTTGATTCCCGACGGTTGATCCCACGGACAGTTGATCCCCGATAGTTGATCCCCAGACAGTTGATCCCCGAATGTTTATTCCACGGACAGTTGATCCCCAATAGTTGATCCCCAGACAGTTGTCCCCTGACGGTTGATCCCACGGACAGTTGATCACCGATAGTTGATCCCCAGACAAATGTTCCCCGACGGTTGATCCCACAAACAGTTGATCCCCAATAGTTGATCCCCAAACAGTTGATCCCCGACGGTTGATCCCACGGACAGTTGATCCCCGATAGTTGATCCCCAGACAGTTGATCCCCGATGGTTGATCCCACGGACAATTGATCCCCCGAAAGATTATTAATCGAGTAAGTTTGCAAAGAGGATATACGGCCGTACAACAAAAGTCAATATACTTATATCTGCAGGCATCTTAAGTGAAAAATCGCTGTATAAATATTTTTACTAACAATAATTTCGACTCTCCGAAGGAGCATGCAGTAATAAGAAAATATGACTTAGCTTAGCAAAAAAAACCGCTAAAGGTTCGTTCTTGGATATAATATAACTTTTTTTATCTGAATACCACTCAAGAGTCCCAACTGCTCCCAACCGTCTGGTGTCAGTGAGACAATAGCATCCGCGACTACGGCATGGCGAGAAATTGGTCCTATTGGGTCTCTTCGGATAAAAAAAGATATATTTTATGATTTTTTTGCATACTTACTTGATGAAATAATCTTTTAGGTGATCAATTGTCCGAGATCAACTGTCAGGGGGGGGGGTAATTGTCATGGAATCGTTTAAACAGAAAGAACGACAAGAATTTAGCTACGAATTTCAAGTGACCTCCCAGGTAAGTATGGTCCTGTGTATTTTCTGTGCAGTACATTTTTACGAAGCATCGCATTCATTGGTCAAATCATTCTACATATAGTTTCGTATCGGTGACGTATCGTTAGGTGACTTTTCACGAAAACGGCGTTATGCATTATGCATATCATCCAAAAATTATTATTTGTTATTAGTAAGTTACAAAAATTGCAGAAATTAGGAAGTAGAAAAGGGCGAGAATAAGAAAACTCAAAACGTCTCAAAGAAAAATATTCAATAAATTAATGACATATTCATTATATTCAAGCAAGCTTCCATTGTAAAAAAGTGTACAAAAAAAATAACAAAGAATATCAAGAATTTTACAAGCTAATGAGAAATGGAAACCAATTTATTATATCTAATTTTCAAAACAACTCGAATGCAAAACCATTATTCCTTATGAATTACGCTGTATCATCAAACAATCAGAACAAATAAATAAAATTAAACAATTTTGCAAAAAAAACTTAATGTTTTAGTAAAAAGTAAATATTTTACACAAAACATATACCTAATAACTTACAACCTAATTAAGAATCGTGGCTCCCTGATCAGGCACAAGAGCTCCTCTTTTTTGATAAGGAAGGTACCTATACAATCTAGGTCTAGGGTGTGTCAATTATATCAACTTTTGAATTCAGAAATGCCCGGGGTCTCAAAAGTTACGTCTTATAATTAAAGCTGCATTTAATATTGTTTTAAATGGTTATTAACCCGCTAAAATGCATTGAAAATCAGAAAAGAAAACCTAAAACATTTTTTTAATTATTTAATTTTTTTTTCAATAATTTAACCTTTTAACGTTTGTTTGTTATTAAAAAATGCACATAGCTGACAAAAATGAAAAAAAATAATTTTGGAATACAAGAAAGTCAACAAGAATACTGATGTAATATTTTTATAACAAAAACATCACATATGTATGTTTAAAAAAAATTTTTTTGAAAGATATGTGATGGACTTATGGAATAAAAATTAACTTTGGTACAAAATATAAAATATGAACCCTTTGTTTTATTTTTTATCCTAATCACGAAACTATTTGTTTTTTTTCAAAACTTCCGGCCACTTTAGCGGGCTAATAGTGAACACCAATTTAATTTATTTTAACGTTTTCGAATAGCTACAGAACATACGGAACTTTTGAGATCCTGATGAGTTTAAAAATAAGGCTTTTTTTCTCTCTATGGAGAGCCACACAAACTAACATGACTTATGATGACCTAAAATATAATATTTTGTAAAATGTAACTCATATTATTTATATTAGGTACATTAAAAAACATTTTTATCTGAATAAGTTAATTTTTTTGTATATATATATATATATGTACATATGTTTTTTTTTTTTTTTTTTTTAATGTTCTTTATTCAGTAAAGTTTATACATTACAGTAAATGGATAATTTTTTGGCCATCACACTAGGCACATGCCCGTGTTGTAGTGGCCAATTTTATGTTAAGTATAATAATACAAATTAAAAATAAGTTGAATGAAAAACAAAATAATATAAAAATAAAAAATAAAAATTTATACATCTAAAACAAGTATGATGTATAAAGGAATTAAAAATAATGCAAAATATCTACATAAGTTTAAGATATATGAATATAAAAAATAAGTATGGAAAAACAGAAAAATTTAAAAATAATATGAAAAGTATATGAAAGAAAATACGTATTATTGAATTAAAAATAATACAAGGAGCATCAAAAAATTAAAAAAATACAAGTACATTTGTGTAATTAAAATACTAATAAAACGTAATGAAAATACAAGTACATTAAGTGCAAGTGTGTTTGTAAAAAATACAGATACAATATAAAATCAAAGAAAGTACTATTTGGTAAGAGAGTAGGGATAAGTTATATCTTGATGAGCGATTTGCGTGTGCGTGTTATGGTAACATGTCATAGGTATATAGATATATATCACAACTTTTTGTGTAAATCCACGTTTGAGCTAAGGCTAAAAATATGTACTCAAATATGGAATTATTTTCACAATATTTTTCGTAATAAATGCTTGAGTATAAGAAACATGTCAGTAGTGTTAAACATTTTTTAATGATGAGTATGAAAGAGAAATATATTGTTCTGCAATATACAAGTTATTTAAATTATTTACTGGTGGTATAGGTTCATATGTTCCTTAAAGAAATTTCGCCCCTTTTCAGATATCCATTTATGGACACCGGTTGCAAAGTGAGTAAGTGTTTTTGATGTTTTGATGTCGTTATTTAACGTGTTGAATATTTTAGGTGCGATGTATGAGTATTGCCTTTGTGAAAAAGTGGTTTTTGTTACAGGAATTATGCATTTTCCATGCTTTGAGTAGCGTGTATGTATGTCCGTTTGCGTAGAGTTTATCAATCCATTTTTCCAGATATGGATAAGAGCTATCTTGATATATAGTTGGCGAATGTCAAGGACTGTGAGTTTCTTGAAAAGTGGCTCTGATGGATGAGAGGGGGAACATTTGAAGATGACCCTTAGCAAAAGTTTTTGTACGGTCACTAGAGGGTAGAGGATGGATGCTGCACAACCTCCCCATCCTATAATGCCATACGTTGCTATCGATTGAAATAGAGCAAAATATACAGTTCTTAGAGTGTTTATATCAAGGATTGATCGTAGAGAATAAAAAATATGGCATAACTTACGGAGCCTCTTAGTTATGGAGTTAATATGGGCCTCCCAGCGTAATTGGTTATCTATTATGACACCTAGGTATTTTATTTCATTTGATGGTTTAAGATTTGGGCATGAGCAGCTATTATTGGGTGTTTGTGGAGATGTGTCTAGATTTTGTGAGCAAGTGTGAATGATTAATTTAGGAAGGTTTTCTGGGAGTGTGAATTTACGGATTGAAAAGTGTATGTAATGTGTTTTTTGTACATTTAGGGTGAGGAGGTTGGAGTCTAGCCATTTTTTAATTTTGTTAAGACCATAATTTGCCTTCTCTATTGATGTCTTCCATGTTTTGCTAGTGAATATGATAACCGTGTCATCGGCGAAAGATATTATATTGCCATCAATGTCCAGTTTCAATAGGGAGTTCATATATATGAGAAATAGGAGCGGACCTAGAACACTTCCTTGGGGCACACCGTAGGAGATAGATAGACATTTACTTCTATATGCTCGATTTGCGTGAAGGACAGTTGTTTGCGATCTTTGTGTAAGATAGCTTTTAAACCATTTTAGGGCAGTACCTTCTATCCCAATCTGTTGCAGTTTTTTTAGGAGAATGTGATGTGAAATAGTATCAAAGGCTTTAGATAAGTCTAGAAAGACAGCAAGAGGTTTATTACCCTTATCAAGGTTATCGGATATCAGTTTGGTGAAGGTTGCAATTGCATCATCAGTACTACGGTTTTTGCGAAAGCCATACTGGTTATTTGAAAGGATTTTATTTTTCTCAAGTATATGCAAATAAATGTTTTCAGCTGTACCTATATGTGGAAGTTTTATTAAATTTACACAATTTTCTGAAGTAATCTTGAAACGTGTGTTTTTATAAAATGCCATATTATTCCTGATCTTTTGGACGATTCTTCTAATTTAACAAAAATCGGCCGGCGTAATCCAGCGGTAAGACTATTGACTCGCACTCCGAAGGTCGCGGGATCAAATGCCGGCGTGGCAAATAAACTTTAATTGATTAATTTGTGTTATTTCATAATTTATTAATTCAAAATAATATATAGTTTATTTACGGCACGTTCCAGAGTGGAAGATACTCTCAGTATCGCCCTAGTGTAAGACCACCATTCAGAAATTGAAACGTTGCTTGAAATGGCTTTAGCCGTGTTTGGTGACCAGATCTGAATAGCCAGGTACTTCCCCACCTTCCTCTTCCCTCTCTCCTTCCCCTCCCCACCACATTCAGCCTCATTACGTACCCCTATTGGGGATGCCATAGTCCCACTGGCTCCAGACGGGAGCAGTTGGGACTCTTGTGCGGTATTCATGTAAAAAAAACTAACAAATAATATATTTCCCGCTGTTATTTTAACAAACTAATTCAAGAATTAATTAGTTTTATGATTTCGCTTATTGTAGGCCATCTCAAATTTTAGTTTATGTCATTTAATAACACAATTTTTAGATTCATGGACATAGTAAGTTTGCTATATATGACAAAACGTTTTTAAAAGATAAAGAGTTTCGTGTTTATTCTATAGTCAGTAAAAATTAATGATATTCAAAGGTGAATTATTCTTTTGAGGCGGGTATAGATACCGCCGCCCCGGGAACCATTTATTGGATAATCAACACCTCTGCCATAGATCACCCCAAGTGGATCGCTACATTTGGTGACTTAGCAGGGTTGCCCGTGTTCATTGGATGAGGTCTGTCCGGGTCTTGGCGGCGGATGCTTCTGCCCACCAACTGCATGGCAGGCCGGATTGGAAATGATTGGTTGAGAGTCCCGTTGACTTCTCCAGCCGTATCTACTCTCTCGGAACATCGCCTTGCACTGCAGTGGGAGGGATGGATTCATAAGTCCGTAATCCCTGGACACATTGACCCCCACATTCCTACCCACCCTTTTCCTTCCCAAAACTTCCTTTACTGAAAAGACCCTCCACATAGCATCGCTAAAGATGACATAGGCCCTGAGGGCAATTATTTTCCTCTGTGGAGCTACTGCAAAAAATTTTTTTTTAAATACCAGTCGCTGGATTAATCATCTTGATCAAAAAATTATATTCATCCTCTCCTCGGCAAAATATTAAGGGGTATTGTAATGCCTACATTTTGTCAATATATGAAGATCTCTCACACTCTTCTGTCTCATTCGCTCACTCACTTTTCATGTTTTATGAGATTAAAAAATAAATTACGTTTGATTTTTTAAAGTTTCTTTCATACAAACCCTGTCCTGGCAATAACAACACAACAAAAAAAGAATTATCCAATTTGGTGCAGTCCTTCGGAACTTATGCGCGTACATACATTTCTTTTTTATTTATATCGATAGATAGATAGTGTAACGGACGTGTTGCTCTCCCTCATTGTTAAATTATAATTTGCTAATTATGTACAATGCCCCGGTGCAACCAATAAAGCTTGTGTGCCAAGTTTGCACCGGGAGACATTCTAGCCTCCTATATTTCTTTAATTATGCTTATTTACGCCTCCAAAGGCAACCAGGCTAACTAGCCTCCTTTTTAGTTATGGCCCTGAAAAGGGCCATTATTATACTGGCTCGCAGTCGGCTTCACCAAGCAGGCTGTTTTGCCTCCCTTTTTAGGCGGCCCTAACAAGGGCCATTATTATGCTGGCTCGCAGTCGGCTTCACCAAGCAGATTGCCTTTTATTTTTTTTGGCGGCCCTTTTTAGGGCCTTTTTCGTCCTGGCCACGAAGTTCAATAATACCGTGCCGCCAGCAACGATCTTTTTCAAAACACATTTTTTCAATTTTAAATGTCTTTTTCTTAATACACAGATGCCCTGGTGACACAAGTAAAAACTTGGATACCAAGTTGCCACCAGGAGACATCCTTAACTTATTATTTCATCGCCTTCAGGGCTATTTCTCCGGCTACAAAGCCAAAAAAAAACAGTTTGGGCGTCCCTATTAAGGGCCTTTATATTGGTCAAAAATACACCATATTTTAATATAACTTCGTTTAAACACCCCGTAGGACGCTGAAACTAAGACGTTTCAGTGCAGAGTCCTACGGGGCATCCTTAGAGCCATAAATAAACATTGCAACTCTTAAACTGCCAGCGCTATCAGCACTTGAGCAGATTTTCGAGACTTTAGCATCATTTCACTTTTTCTCCATTTTAAAAATCCCAGGACCTCGTAAAGCGACGGAACCAAAAGGTTTCGATAGCCAAGCTTACGGGGGACCTGGGAAAAATATTAACTTCTTTGTAACTATTCAAACACTTTGTTAAATAACAAATACCTACCGACAAAAAGTCAAACTTCCTTAAAATCAACCCAAACTCGTCAAACAAAAAATCTACGAATGTAGAACATCCGTAGAAACACTGTAGTATTAAGGAAAACATTGTAAATACATTAACCTGACCTGTATAATTATTGTAAAAACCTAATTTTAATCGACCACTTTTAAGGAAATGGTCGGCAAAACCAGCGGCAACAGAAAACCGCCCCTTATATGCAAAACGGGATAGGTAAAACCTCCCACTCTAAAAATGTACCACGTGACCGTTTTTTCACACGAAAACGGGTATAAAAAGCGTGATTTTTTGGGTAATAAATCAGTTATTCTTCAACATTCAAACAAGTCTTGTTATTTACTACACAAGTGGTCCAGACACCTACCTCTGGAAGTCTGCGACCTGCTGCCAGCTGCTACCTCCTGCCGAAGTTCTGCCTGACCGAGAACCCGGTGCCTACCGCTGCAGTCGGCCCTGACTCTGGGCACTGCAAGGCACCGCTCAGGCAGAAACGAGGCGCATCCAGGGCCATACCACTGGATGTAGGGAGGCCAGCCTACTACAATTACCATCATCAGCGTGAGCTAGTGGAAGGCGTGCACAAAACCGGTGCTTCTATTTTACAGTCTTGTAAAGACTTGATACGTCTGTTACAGATAGATAGAAGATAGATAGATATATAAATAAATAGATAGATAGATAGATAGATATATAGATAGATATAGATAGATAGATAGATAGATAGATATACAGAAAAGAGATAGAAGATAGATAGAAGATAGATAGAAGATAGATAGAAAATAAATAGAAGATAGATAGAAGATAGATAGATATATAAATAAATAGATAGATAGATAGATAGATAGATAGATAGATAGATAGATAGATAGAATATAGATAGAAGATAGATAGATATATAAATAAATAGATAAATAGATAGATAGATATATTTTATTTTATTTTATTTTATTTGTGTACAAAAAATTTACAACATTACAGATAATTAATCTAATTAATTGTGTAGCGGTTACTTAACCCGCTCTGCTAAAACCATCGCAGCGCCACTGGTTAACGATCACACCAAAAATAAATATCTAGGTGCGAGCCGCTGCCGCCACTGTAAGTACTCTAACGCCTTGTGATAATTAACGCGGCAACCTACTGGAAAGTTCCCGACTGCACAATACTTTATCAACACAGCGACTCGACTGTTCTCGAACGTTCTCACCTTAGGCGCGGCGGTCGAATTTCACACGCCGTTCTCGAAACTACTTGCCCGACCGGCAGAGTATAAAAGCCAGTGCAGCCGCATGCAGCTCAGTCTCAAGTCTAGTATCCAGTCACACACACAGTTACCAGTGCACAGCTTATCAGTGAATTCGTTCCATTGCGGTACCGGCCGAACGGCCAGCCCCGGCGACTCAAAGCCGGCACCTGTGCCCGTTGCGCCCGCAGCCTTCGAGGACCCATCATCTCGCAGCTAACATGGTCCACCGCACCATCAGCTTTGGAGAATCCTTTACCCGCGACTACAAGGCCCGCCGCGTCTTCTGTCAAGGGTGTAGCAACATCTCAGGTATATCGAAGCCCGTGTCGCGCTTCGCTGCCACTGAGACTTTCTCCTCACAAGGTTCACCGCTGTCCACCTCCGCGATTCAAAGCGTCGAGTGACATCCTGGACGTCATGGTCTTCTCCACCACCTCGGTGCAGCGCTACATGCTGGTGACATTCAGACCCGTGGTCTGCTCCACCACAGCTTCTTCGACCATCATCATCAATCACTGCCAACACCACTTATGACTTGCACTCGCTACTACTCGTGCCAACACCATCTGACTGTTTGCTACGTAGCTCTTCAATAAAGACTTCGACTCACTACATCGACTGACGCATTTCATTTCTCTCGTCCCATCTATACCGATACGGACCGCTCCCTCAATTGTAAAAGTACCATTTTCACAGTGAGTATGTAGCGCCAAAAACCGTACAAACTCATTGAATCTTTTGAAGAATATGTCGAAATTTTTATCTAATATATTTAAATAGCGTATCGCTCTTCCCACGGGCGAATTCGGGTACAGATTTGTACGACTCGATCGGCAATATAATATGTTATGGCGACGTGCCTGAGAGTGAGACTCTGGTACAAATAAATTTATTTGTGCCAGAATCTCACCGTTAGAGACGAGGCCATTGATTAACTGAAAGAAATATTTTAGCAACGCAAAACATCTACGAGTTTCTAGAGAATGCTAGTTAGTCATACCTAGAATAAATCTCGATGGATACAAATATGGATAAGTTCCATAGAGGCGTAAAAATAAAAAACGTAGGATTTTTTTATGAACTCTTTCAATGTTCAAAATATAGGATGCTTCAAATGGGGCCCAGATAATACAATTCGACTCCAGTACACTTAGCACCAGTGAGTTGTAAAGTAGACTAATTGTTAGTGGATTTTGAAATGAGCATGAATTGCGAATGACAAAGCCCAGCAGTTTATATGCTCTGTTGCATAAGTCATTTGTGTGCTGGTGGAATGTCATTTTGCTGTCAAAAGTAACCCCCAGATCTTTTATTTGACTAAAGCGATGAAAAATGTTACCGTTAATTGAATATTCAAATATGATCGTTTGTTTTGCCCTTGTGAAAGAGACTACATTGCATTTAGGTGCACTGAAGCTTAGACAGTTAATTTTTGCCCAGTTTGCGACCGAGTTCACATCGATTTGTAGGAGGACACAGTCAGCGAGATTTTTTATTATGCGGTAGAGTTTTAGGTCATCAGCAAACAATAAATAAGAGGAATGAGTGATGATTGAGCCAATGTCGTTGATGAAAAACAAAAATAATAGCGGTCCAAGAATTGATCCTTGCGGCACTCCAGAAAAAACCAGGAATTCGGCAGAACGAGAACCCTTATAAAAAACGTATTGTTTGCGATTATTGAAGTATGAAGCAAAAAGTAATAAAAGTTTTTTGGAAAATCCAAACGTAGCTATTTTTTTTAATAGGACATCGATATCGACCTTGTCAAAGGCTTTTTCAAGGTCAAAGTATGTAACATCTACTTGGTTTCCTTGGTCAAGAGTTCTAGATAGATAGATATAGATAGATAGATAGATAGATAGATAGAAGATAGATAGAAGATAAATAGATAGATAAATAGATAGATAGAAGATAGATAGATAGATAGATAGACAGATAGATAGATAGATAGATAGACAGACAGATAGATAGATAGATAGATAGATAGATAGATAGATAGATAGATAGATAGATATATAGATAGATAGATAGATAAATAAATATATGACTCAAAAAGTGGTGCAGGTATATTGACACAGTGGCGTAGCTAGCATGGGGGCACCTCGGGCGGATAACGTGGTGCCCCCCCCCCCCCCCCCTCCTATTAAAGTTGACTTTGAGAAATTCAAACTTTATTAGCTAGTTAAATGTGTACAAAATTGGTCCTTACTGGGGGGGGGGGGCTATAAGCTACTTTCGCCTATAAATAGACCGTTTGACACAAAATTCTCCCGTTTCGGGGCACTCCACGGTGCCATAGGGCTACAGACCGTGACGCCACTGTATTGATAGTTGTTAACCGAAGCTAATTTGGTACTATGGAATACAATTTATCGTTCGTCGTTCGAAGTATGCCTTATCGACTCCAGATACTAATATCTACAGCCTGTATGTCGGACGAATATAAGATCTACAGCTCATATGTTGGACTAATATCTACGAACTTCAGAGTGTGGACTAATATCTACAGAGCTAAGGCGAATATCTATGACGGTCCCAGTGTTGACTAATATCTACAGAGCGTAGGTTAAACTAATATCTACAGAGCGTAGGTTGGACTAATATCTAGAGAGGGCAGCTGAGCAAGGTTGTACGGAAAAGCATAAATTACTTCAATTACGTAATTACTAATTACGTAAAGGCTTAAACGTTTAAAGTACGTACATGAAGTTTTTGCATAATATTACGTATTTTGCTGTTTACGAGGACAATAATTTATTGAACAAACATGGAGGTCATAATACAAAGATATGTATTTATTTAGAACTAGCTGGGTTACCCGGCTTCGCTCGGGACAACATTCGTGAGTGTTCTGGAATGTTTCACATAGATGTTCCGATTCCCTATTCCCGAACATTCAACAATTTTCCAGAATGTTTCGGGATGTTCTGGAATTCTGTGGAATGCTCTCAAACACTCTAGCTGGGATACCCGGCTTCGCTCAGGGAGTTGATATGAGATTGTATGGTAGTTGGAATAAAGGATAAACTTCAAAATAGAAGAGATAATTTTTTTATTGTAAACATATTCAACTATTTACAATACTATTTGTTTATAAAAATATTTTTCATTTTGTTATACGGGGTATATATGCATACATTTTTTGAATTTCCTACCCGAGAGCACGCTACGTATAGCTGACCGTGAGAAAAGCAGGAATCTTTGAGGTTGATGCCGCAATGTTTTAAAGTTTGTCCTTTCGCTTTGTTAATTGTAAAACTATAGGCTAATTTGATTGGAAATTGCAGTCTTTTAAATTGGAAGGCAGTTCAGTAGAGATCAGTGGTATTCTGGGGATAAATACTGTTTGTCCTTTGTCCTTTCCAGTCATAAGTTCGGCTTCGATGATGTTATTCGATAGCTGTTTAACGACCATCCTCGTTCCATTACATAGTTTTGGTGAGTTGAGATTTCTGAGTAGTATGATCGGAGATCCAATTTTCAGTCGAAGGCAGTGTAACGGCATTCCTGGTACTTGCAAAGAGTTTAAAAATTCTGTAGGAAAATTGACACTTTCTTCAACGTTTACCATCGTGTTGATCGATTTGTATATTCTCTCTTCATCGGGAATTTTCTTTTGAATATTAAAATTGATATCGTCGACAATACTATTTTTAGTTGCCAAAATTGCCCTTTGAAATAGCCACTCCGGATTGGTATAGTTATGAACAATGTTTGGATAAATTTGTTCGATGAGCTCGTTTTCAGTAGTTGCTATGTTGCAGAAATCACTCTTGAGTTCAATTAGGCCGGTCGTCTGGTCAGTAGGATATGTGCCTTCGCCTATTTGTAAAAGTTTTTGAGCAAAATGTGCTGTAGTTTCGTCTTTCGATAGTTCAACTCTCATATTTTTTGTTAGTCGCAGTATTTGTACGTGTGGCCAAAGATGTGATTTTTTTAAGCATGCATTGATTTCGTCTGCTGGTGTTGACTTGGGGATAACTGGAAGTGTTTGTCGAAAATCTCCCGAGAGCATGAGTAGAGCTCCTCCCATCACTTCATAGTTTCCTCGCAAGTCTTGAAATGTTCTGTCTACGGCTTCGACTGATTTTTTACGTGCCATTGTGCTTTCGTCCCAGAAGATAATTTTAGCTTGTTTTAGAAGTTCACCCCGTCCAGATGCTCTTGAGATTTTACATTTCGGGAATTGTTCTTCAGCTATATTCAACGGTAGTTGTAGGGCGGAATGGGCAGTTCGTTCTCCTTCCATAAGTGTGGCGGCGATGCCGGATGATGCCAGTGCAAGTGCGATGTGTTGTTTAGTACGTATTTCTGCCAGCAATAGATTTATTAGAAACGTTTTCCCAGTGCCGCCTGGAGCGTCTAAGTAAATAATTCCGCCAGTGTTGTTGTTGATCCGGTCCATGATAACGTTGTAAATTTTTTTTTGATTGTCATTGAGGAGTGGTTTGTTGTGAGCAATGTATTGAAATAGTTCGTTGATTTTGTAGCATTTTTCCTTTGTAATATCGAAGTTTAGTACACTGAAAGCATCTTGTCGTGGTGCTGGCATCCCAAGTTGTACTAAGGTCTGGTTTTTTATTGCTAAACATTTATCTTCTAGGCGAATGAGTGCTTCATTAAAGATGTCGTCGTTGAATTTGATGGCCAATTCTGGATGAACTTGTCGGATTTGGTACAGTATGTCATCACTCATACTCTCTTTGAAGGAGTCCCATAGCTGTTTTGCATTCGATGGGTTACACGTTAGAATTATGGCGAATAAGTCTCTGATTTGTTCAGCTGAGGCTGTGAGTGAGACTTCTTGTAGTGTTAATTCCCAGTGGTTGTCGTTTTCTAGTAGTCCTAAACGTTGACATGCTTCTCTGCACGTCTGGCATTGGTAACCGTTAATAGTCTTGAGATCTGTGAAACTTGTTGGTCCCCGTATTTCGTGTAGCAACATCCGGAGATAGAAACATTCAGCGTTGTTCGGATGTATCGTGTATACTCGTCCTAGTGGGTTAGTTTTCATGATTCCTGGATGATCCTCTACTGGAATTCCTTGTTTTCGTCGTTGAAAGATTTTTCTTGTTGTGTTCCACGTATAATAGGTAGGGACATCGACATACAGTAATGTTTTAGCGAATGGATCCGTTTGACACAGTTGGAAAAAAGCGGTTAATGTTGTGTTCTTAGGTGGTTCGCTTGCAATTTTACTGGCGGTGTCTTTTGTGAAGTAAACTCTTTGCCCATTTTCCAAATGTACTGCTAGATGTTGCACAGTTGGTTCATGTTCGTGTATGGGAAAACCGAAAATCCGCCATGCTGCTTCGTTACTGTTGATGTATCTTCCCATTTGGTACATGAGGATCTCGTCGTTTCTGTTTTGTTGTTCGTTATCTTTTGCTATTTGAAATACTGCCATGTCACTGCCTTTGTTCACATACTTACAGACATATTTAATGGATTTTACTGAATTGCAGTATTCTACGTTTATGTGTGCTTGGAACATTTTGGAAAGTAGTGGGTTAATAGTACTACCCATTGATTACCTATTTCCAGTTCGTCTCTGCCTCGTACTCGTATTTTTGCAGTGAAGCCACCATTTTTGGGTGATCGTCTTCTATACTTGGGATACCCATCATCTCCGGTTTGGGTGTCATCCAAGTATGGTTTTGGGTATTTTTTTGTACATTTTCCATCACTCATACATGGTGAATTGGGGTTTAATGGCCCGCATGGTCCGTGAATTATGTTTTCACAACTATGTCGTACAATTCTGGATCTTCTTGTGAATTGGGAAATTCAGCTTGGATGATTTTGTCAATATCCGTGGGATGAATTCTGTCATGTAGCCATATGAGATTGTGTGAGTGAGGCAGTCCTCGTTTTTGCCATTCGATTGTGTACATCCAGCATCTAACGGTTCCAAAAATGTGGTATTTTGTGATGACTTCAATAAATCTCATTTGTTTTTGTCGAAAAACTCGGGCTATTATGTCGTGCCGATCCATGGGGGCTTGTCCATATCTTAGTTGTTCTTTGATTTCTGGCCACGATGAGTTGCATGTGAAAGTTATGAAAAGGTCAGGTCGTCCATATTTTTTTACGTAAGTCATGGCATCTTGAGTATATTCGTGCAAGTGTCTCGGACTTCCTATGTAAGATGAGGGTAAGATTACCATTGTTCCAATGTCGTCAATGTTTCCTTCATTTATGATCGTGTCTCGAAGGTGGATGTATTCTTCCGTGCGTAGTTTCTTTTGATTCAGTCTTATGTAAAGTATCCGTTCCGCTTCTATTTTTGCGTACATATCTACCAGGAATTGTTGGAATAAATGGCGGGTGTTGAGAACGTGATTGTATGTTTCATTATCTCGGATCATTAAGCGGTAAGAATAGAACTCCTTGGAAGTGACTTTTTTGTTTGTTTCTATGCCTGTTTCTGGTTGGATTTGTTTCACATTAAAGTGATATCCATCCTCACCGTGTAGAAATATTAAAGGATATTGGAGGGCATCATATGAACGGTGTGTCTCTGCAATGCGTTGCAGTCCTTCTATTCTTCGTTGTACAATTATATCACGGCTTGTGTTTTCATTGTCCACAATTACGATGGCCACTTCGTCTATCTGAGGTGCATTGAATCGACATTCGTGTTCTCCAGGTGGTCTCTTGTCGGCTCGAATTATAACTTTGTAGTCATCAGAAATCATCCGGTCTAGTGCTGTTTTGAATAGGTGAATAAGTTGATTGCATTTGTGTAAGATCCTCTGTACATCTTGGATTACGTTTCGTCTTAATCCACTGATATGTTTGCATCGTTGATCGGTTTCTCTTTCTTCATTTCCGATGAAATATACTTGCAGAAATTTATAGTCTTCGTTGGGTAGTGGTAGTAATGATCCCATTTTGTGATAGATTTGTCCTTGGATGGAAAAAACATATTCGATTTTATCTCTATTAGTGTTGATTGAAGTGACACCGAAAGAAGTCATTTGGAAGCAGGCGTTGTACGCTTTTATATTTTGAAGAAAGTGTTTTGATTCTGAAGTTTCCCCGGTAATATAATGTAGAAATTCCCGTGGAGGTGCTTCCAGTGGTGGTAATCGAATTTTTCCATTCATGCAACAGATTCCTGGTGTTTCCCTAATGAATTTTTTCGCATTGCAAAATTGGCAGATATTATCCATTTTACCGATTACGACGTGTTTGTGTTTGTTATATTCATTCGTCGGGTCGTAGTGGAATGCTTCATTTGTTAGGATGTACTGTTTACTTGATCGTGTCCTTCTCAAAGTGCTCATTCTCATTTGTTGGGAACTTAAACGTGCTTCGTGCTCTTCGACTGTTTCGTTTTTTAGCTGTTCTTTTTTTTTCATTTAGTTTTAGAACTGGCAAGATCTACTCCTCGTTTACGTTTGGGCATTATGAACATATAAATCCAGTGAACTTTTTATTAAGAAATACACTCCGTTCTCTCTACATACATTCACATGTTATTTTCGATTTATATTCAGTTACCGTATCACTTTGACCACTCACACTTCACTGTTTGTTTTTATTAACTCACTGCACTTCACTGATAATAACTGACTTTCGAACCCACGATGGATCCTGCTTTATATACCCTACTAATTGGTAGCCCCACCCATAAATACAAAAAGTTCGAGTGGTCCACAACGTTCCAGAATATTCCACAATTTTCGAGTGTTCTGGGAAGTTCCCCAATGATATTTTCGAATCCCTATTCCCAAACATTTCACAACATTCCAGAATGTTCCGGGATGTTGTGGAATGCTCTCGAATACTTTTATTATAATATATATTGATACTCACCGACACACATTGCCACTTTTTTCTGAAAGGATCTAGAGCTTTCTCCTTCCATAATTTTCTAAATCATTTGCGAACCATCCAGAATCTTCTAGACTCAGCGACGTACTCCGCCACTCCTTTCAGAACTTTGTACAGCCCTATCGAACCTTCTAGAACTTCCTACAGCTTTATGGAACCTTCTAGAATTTTTCGGGACCTTCTAGACACACTAACACACTCCTCCACTCCTTTCAGAACTTTTTACAGCCTTATAGATCCTTCTAGAACTTTCTACAGCATTATCAAACCTTCTAGAACTTTCCGGAACCTTTTAGACTTACCGACATACTCCGTAACAGCTTCCAGAACTTTCTACAGCTTTATTGAACCTTCTATACTCACCGACATACTCCGCCACTCCTTCCAGAACTTTGTACAGCCCTATCGAAGCTTCTAGAACTTCCTACAGCTTTATGGAACCTTCTAGAATTTTTCGGGACCTTCTAGACACACTAACACACTCCTTTCAGAACTTTTTACAGCCTTATAGATCTTTCTAGAACTTTCTACAGCATTATCAAACCTTCTAGAACTTTCCGGAACCTTTTAGACTTACCGACATACTCCGCCACACCTTCCAGAACATTCTACAGCTTTATTGAACCTTCTAGACCCACCGACACACACCTCCACTCCTTTCAGAACTTTGTATAGCTCTATCGAACCTTCTAGAGCTTTCGGAATCTTCTAGATTCATCGCCAATTATTTCGGAAAGCTTCTAGAACTTTCTCCATCCACAATTTTCTAAAGCATTTGTGAACCATCAGATCCTTCTAGACTCACTGACATACTACGCCACACCTTTCAGAACTTTCTACAGATTTATCGAACCTTCTAGAACGTTCCCCAACCTTCTAGACTCACCGACTTACTCCGCCACTCCTACAGAACTTTGTACAGCTTTATCGAACGTTCTAGAACTTCTTACAGGTTTGTGAAATCTTCTAGAATTTTCCGGAACCTTCTAGACACACCGACACACTCCTTCACTCCTTTCAGAACTTTCTACAGACTTATGGAATCTTCCAGAACTTTGTACAGCTTTATCGAACCTTCTAAAACTACTTACAGCATTGTGGAATCTTCTAGAATTTTTCGGAACCTTCTAGATACACCAACACAATTCTCTACTACTTTCAGAACTTTTTACAGCCTTATGGAACCTTCTAGAAGTTTCCGGAACCCTTTAGACTTACCGACATACTCCGCCACTCCTTCCAGAACTTTGTACAGCCCTATCGAACCTTCTAGAACTTCCTACAGCTTTATCAAACCTTCTAGAACTTTCCGGAACCTTCTAAACTTACCGACATACTCCGCCACACCTTCCAGAACATTCTACAGCCTTATTGAACCTTCTAGACCCACCGACACACTCCTCCACTCCTTTCAGAACTTTGTATAGCTCTATCGAACCTTCTAGAGCTTTCGGAATCTTCTAGACTCACCACCAATTATTTCGGAAAGCTTCTAGAACTTTCTCCATCCACAATTTTCTAAAGCATTTGGAACCATCAGATCCTTCTAGACTCACTGACATACTACGCCACACCTTTCAGAACTTTCTACAGCTTTATAGAACCTTCTTGAACTTTCCGGAACCTTCTAGACTCGCTGACATACTCCTCCACTTCTTCCAGAACATTCCAGAGTTTTATCGAATTTTCTAGAAGTTTCCGGAATCTTCTAGACTCTTCTTGAAATTTCTAGAGTCTTCTTAGAACTTCCAGCCCTTATATCTTCAAAAGCAAGCCCTTTAGGTAAAAATGAATACCCTTATTCCCTAGGGGGGATAAAGATCTACCATACCATATAGCTCTCTTGATCGTACCGGCACTCGTTTCTGAGTTTTTGCGTTCCGCACGCTTTTTTGGACTTTCTTTTATAATATATATTGATTACACGGCACCACAACCTAACCTAACCTAAGTGACATTAAAATGGTCATGGTAACAGACTAAATAATTTAGAAGCATTCGAAATAAAGAAAGCTGTTAAAACAAAAACCGAAATAAATAAATAAAATATTTAGGTATAATAGTGGATAACCACCTTAAATGGAAACAACAAATTGAAAACACAGCTAATAAAGTGCGCAAGCTTATTTATATATTTATAGCATTGCGGGAAATTATAAAAACTCAAGACATTAAAAAAATATACTACGGACTCTGTAACTCCGTCATAACCTACGGTTGCATTGGATGGGGTGGAACAGGATTAACAATATTATACCCGCTACTGAAGGCACAGAAATCCATTCTACGCGTCATTATGAAGAAACCCTTCAGATACTCGAGCGACGCTCTCTTCAAGGAGTTTAATGTGCTTGATGTTCGACAGTGTTACATAAAAAAAATAACAATCTGCGTCCACAAAAATATAAACAAAACAATAACAGTCGATCATAATCATCAAACCAGAAGTAAGAGCAGAAACGACCTTTCTATTCCTACAAGCAATACTGCGGCTTATCAAAAAGTTTTCTCATACCTGGGACCAAAAATATACAACAAAATCCCCTCTCAATTTAAACTGTGTGAATTATCATCCTTCGGTAATAAAATTACAAAATGGTTATTAGACTTAGGTAGGACAGATTCCGAAAAATTATTAAAAAACGTAGTCTGAGTTGATTTCTTCGATTTTGTATTTTGTATTTTCCTAAAAAATATTTTTTTATTTTTCTTTCTTACATTTATATATTATATTTTAATTTTATATTTTACATGTATCTATCTGGATTTTATTGTTTATTACTGCTAATTTGTATTTACCTAAAAAAATACTTTTTTTATTTTTCTTTCTTACATTTATATTGTTATATTTTTATTTTATTTTATATTTTACATGTACCTACCTGGATTTTATTGTTTATTACTGATGTATACCTAGAATAACACAACTTATATCTGATATTGTACCTAATATCTAAGTAACTCCCCCAATATGTACCATTATTGTTAATTATTATTTAATCCATTAATGTGAAATTATGTACACGCAACCTGCCAATTTGACTGTCCTAAAACGGGAAACCTTCCTAGTTGGACAGTCAAAGCTTCCTTTTGTATTGTTATATCTTGTATGTAATAAATGTAATAATAAATAAATAAATAAATAAAATAAATAAATCCTTAATAATCAGCTAAATGTATCCAATAGTCCGATATTAGGGATTTTCACATACATACATAGCGATCGTGTACGCTACCCGCTTACTGAGTACTTACATACCTACTCAGAAGAATACACGAGAGTTGTTTACCAGCGGCGGTACCAAGCAGTACTTATCGCCAGACCGTAGTAGTATTGCCACTTACTGGAAAGATCTAGAGCTAGCACCCACATAGTTCATTGTACAGCGCCGAGCCTTCGCGAACCATCGTGTGGCACGTTTTGCCTACCTACCAGTATTTTGCCTGCTACCTGAGCGGTCGACTATTTAAACGAGAATGGGCCCGCTGTCCAGTCAGTAATTATTTTACCTGCAAACGTACATAGTCAGTGCATATCGCTCACCGTGTTGCTTTCATTAATTTCGTTACGTTCGATGTATTGTACTCACTAGTGTTTACATCGCTATAGTTTGTTTTAACAAATAAACCATTGCTGAATAATTAAATTACGTATTTATTATTGAACACGTAAGGTGTGGTTAAACTACACCACTAAAGGTACTTACATAAATTAAGTTTTTTAAACTGCATACGCAATATTACGTTATTCCAATATGCTATACATAATTGCAAATCCAACCTCTGCCAGTGCTGTAGATATTCGTCAACACTTTGGTTCTCATGGATATTAGTCAGCAATTTGAGCTGTAGATATTCGTACGCACTTTGGTTCTCATAGATATTAGTCCGATTTTTTCAGTTTTTGGAATTCCTGTAGATATTATTAGATGCCTCCTGCCTTATCAATTGTTGACCGTGCTCACAACTCACACAACTGATCGTAAACGACGAATTAAGCCAATATCGTACTGACATCACCTCTTCATCTTTTCCACCAGCGTCACCTCTTTTGGATAGGGCTCAACTTGTTCTGAGATATGAGATGCCAAAGTTTGCAAAGACGAATCCTCATAATCTATTTACCAATTTCTAATTTTGAGGTTGAATCATATGTAAAGTAAATAAAATTTATTGAATCCGAAACTATTTAGAAATTACAGCTTCAAATGCAACAGGAAATTGGACTGTAAATTCAACGAAACGGAACGCAAATGATAAGGTCGGGTTTTTGTTGGAATTGAGTGATAATATATGTATGGAAAGATTAACCAACCAATCACTTACCGCACAAGTCGCACATAACACAAACACAAATGTAGAGTGTATTAGTCCACCGCGGTACCTCAAGGTATTTAGGTAAAAAAACTTTATTTTATGGTCACAAAACGAAAATATATCATGAAACGAAAGACACCAACCAGTTGCTTTCAATGTCCAAATCTTTTGATTTTTCCACATACAATTTGGGAGTCGGGAATGGGTACCGCCGCCCCGGTAACCTTTATTGGATAACCAACACCTCTGCCATAGGTCACACCAAGTGGTTCGTTACGTTTGGTGATTTAACAGGGGTGCCCGGGTTCATGGGGTGAGGTTTGTCTAGGTCTTTGTAATGTCTGTGTGTATTGTATGAGTGCAAGCGAGATAGCGTGCTTGCGCGAATCTATATAAGGCGACGCATGCTAGATTCGTTCTCTTTTGCTTAGGCAGCTCCCCAAATAAATACCTGTACAGTAAACAGTTACTCTTCATTCGTGTACTACCTACACTATTTTCGCCCATACATTTGTTGGTCCACATAACCAATTTGGTGCTGCCATCTCGTATGGACAGCCACGGACACCTCAGCAAGGCATCCGCATTAGTGGACATTACAACTGGCGCAGCCACGGAAATTCGAAGAACCTGAAGGCGAAATCTATCTGAAGTAAAGATTACGGAAGAGCACAGTGTGCGACAATAGTAAAAAAAAATTGTTGCATGAAGACGCATTCAAGAAGACGCCATCACGTATGTCAAGAAGACGTGCATTAGAGCCTGCATCCATATTGCAGTATTGAGGGAGCAAAATTTGGCGTGGCATGCGAGCATTGCATGCTGTAAGAAGAAGACGGTGACAAGAGGACCATTTACGGAGGAAGCCGGAATCTGGGCAAGGTCAGATTCTGTCGCTGCAGCTAGTCAAGCGGGACCGGACAAGGGCTGGATTCTGCAGCTGCAGGGAGACGGACACGGGCGATCAGCGGTCGAAAGAGACGGCTGGTGACGGAGATCCGGAAGCTGTGTGGGGAGTCACTTTGGAGCGGCGAGGTCGTCGGTTCTGGAGCGGATTCACCCGGAAGCGCTGAGATAAGTTTCTAACCAAAATTTGTTTCAGCTCTTTTTCTCCGATGGAGGCGATTTGTAAAAGTCTGGGGGCATTCTGTCATAAGACAGGAGTGTGGTCCCTGTTCAAGGAGAGACTGTACCAAGCTCTCATATTATATGATGAGAAAATTTTGTCGCCAGAACGTAAAAGAGCGTTCCTCTTGAATAATCTCACCGAAGATACCTTTTCATTGTTAAGCGATTTGTGTTTTCCAAAAAAAGTGTCGGAAACCTCATTTGAGGATTTGTGTAAACTACTAGATTCCCATTGTAAGCCTGTTCACAATATTTATGAATCACGGGAAATATTCTATAAATGTAAACAATCGGCTAATGAATCTATTAAAGAGTTTTTTTTTATTTTTTTATTTTTTTTTTATTTTATTTTTTTTTTTATTGAAAGAACAGATATACATATTAAAATCAACAAACAAGTCCTGCTAAGCCAATTCAATTGGCTTGTCAACAGGTGCTTATATTTTAGTTACATATAGATTATTTACATTTAAAATTTACATCGTTCGCCGCGAAGCTTAAAAATATTAGTTTGTCATGTAACTTTGAAGCAAGATTAGAATCGTGTTTGAAAGATATATTTATTATTGGCGTGTACAATGAGAAAATGAGGCACAAACTTTTTATGGAGGGCTTGAATAAATCATTTCAAGAATGCATTAACATAGCTTCTACGTGGGGAACATGTATTGTGTATGGAGAATACAAAGTCGAATTTAAATTCAGTTCATAACTTCGATAAATCTAGGCAGGTAAGCCGTTATAAGGATGGCAAAGTGCGTAGTAAATCACCCCATAAGATAAATAATAATATGTCATGTTTCATTTGTGGTAAAAATAATCATGTGCAAAAAGATTGTTGGCACAATAAGTTGCAATGTTATTTTTGTAAGAAGGTTGGGCACACTAGCTCGACTTGTAAAAATAAATCGAGTAGTAAATATCGCTCGCCTAGCACGAAGCGCGCAGGTAATGCTGTGAATACTGTTTCACAAGGCAATAATAATAGTGATCCAATGCTTTTAAATTTATGTGTAGATAATATTATGTTACAGGTTATGGTCGATACGGGAGCCAGTATAAATGCGATCCCATACGAAATGTTTAATAGATATTTTAGTGAAAAGAAATTAATGGTGTGTGATATTAAGTTATTCGGATATGATAATAAATCTCTAAATGTTTTGGGTAAAATTATTTGTAACGTGGAATTTAAAAATAAATGCGTGCCGACCGAATTTATAATAATCAATAATGGAAGTTCGTGTATTGTGGGTAGAAAGTTTCTTAAGTGTTTTGAGATTGCTTTACACGGAATTAATCTGGTTAATAAGAGTGTTGCAGATATAAATATTCGCGAAGTGTTAAAATTAAAATACCCTAACGTGTTTTCGGATAAACCGGGTAGATTAAAAAATTACGAAGCTAATATTGAGGTTAAGGTTCGTTAACCCGAGACCCATTCCGTATTGTTTGCGGGAGCTAGTGGAAAAGGAATTGCTAAAAATGGTGGACGACGACATTATTGAAAAAGTTGAAATTAGTGAAATGGCAAGTCCAATTGTTATTGTTAAAAAAAAAGATGGTACGATTAGGATATGTACAGATTTCAAAAACACTTTGAATCCAATGTTAGCACCTTTAAAGTTTCCGTTACCTAGAGTAGAGGATTTAATTTCTTCGTTAAATGGCGCGAAACATTTCGCAAAAATTGATTTAAAAAATGCTTTTTCCCAGATTGCTTTGAATGAAAGTTCAAAAAAACTATGTGTTATTTCAACTCACATAGGTCTATATGCGTATAAAGTTTTGCCGTTTGGGCTTACGACGAGTCCGGCGATTTTTATGCAAGTCATAGCAACTATCGTCGGTGGTTTAAAAAATGTGCGTGTATTTTTAGACGATATATTATTATTTGGTAATTCGAAAGAAGAATTAAATTCGGTATGTGACGCGGTAATTAAGAAATTAAATGATCATGGTCTGACCGTAAATGACCAAAAATGTTATTTTTATGTACCGGAAATTGAATACTTAGGTTTTAAAATCTCAAAGGAAGGCATAATGCCGCTAGAAAGTAAAGTAGAAGCGATTAAGAATTTGGCAGTTCCGAGGAATGTGTCAGAATTAAGAAGTTTGTTGGGAGTAATCTCATATTATAGAATGTTTTTACGGAATATATCAGACACTCTGTCGCCACTCTATAATTTATTGAAAAAGGGAACCGTATTTGTGTGGGCAGAAGAATGTAGTGATGCTTTCAATTTTGTAAAAAAACAATTGATGTCAGAAAAAAATTCTAGTTCACTTCAATCCCAGTATCCCTTTGAAACTCATCACGGACGCCAGCAATATCGGGATCTCAGCAATGCTTTGTCACAAGTATGATAACGGGATAGAACGCCCAATTGCATTTGCAAGTAGGACTTTATCGGAAACCGAACGGAAATATTCAATTTTGGATAAAGAAGCGTGCGCAATCATATTCCGTTTAAAAAGATTCTTTCAATATTTGTATGGAAATAGGTTTATTCTGTCTTGCGACAATAAACCGCTTGTACATATTCTAGATACAAATAAGCAGGTACCTATTCTAGCAGCGAACCGATTGCAACGTTATGCCCTGATCTTGCAGTCGTTTGATTATACGATTGAGTATATCAAATCGGACGACAATAAAGCAGATTTTTTGTCAAGATTACCGATGCGACGGAGTAATAATAATATAGAGGAATACGAAGATAACCATTATTTCTTAGATATAATTAACGATGCCGATATCGATAGTTTGGAAATAGAACGGTTAAATAATATTTCTGTTGAAACGGAAATAAATCCGGAAATATTTAAACCGAGTTCGGGAAAGGATTTAGTTATTTCAGAGATTGTTAATTATGTGAATACAGGGTGGCCTGAAAAAAAAAACTTAAATTCTGATTTATTAAAATTTTGGCATATTAGAGATAAGTTATCAACTCATGATGCATGTTTGTTTTATGATAGTAAACTGGTAGTACCAGTGGAATAATACAATAGAATGTCTCTCGACAATTGATTTTGGAAATCCATTTAGTTTTATATTCTTTTCTCTTTTCTCTCTTCCCCTTCCTCTTCTTCTTCTTTTTTATACTGTTTTCTTTTTTTCTATTCTATTTCATATATCTTGTTTTGAATATGTATATGTATATGGTGACCAGACAACTCATAATGAAACCAACTCAGAAGCACCTCAGAAAGGTCATTAGGAGTGATGATAAAAAAAAAAAAAAAATTGGTCAAATAGGTTAAGTTAGGTTAGGGTTACCGGCTATTTTAAAATTATGTACATATATGTATATATATATATATAAAAATATATACTATAATTCTAAAGAAATATGTTAAATAGTTTTTCACACACGCTGCTCCACCTTTTTTACACGAGCATGCTCTAAAAAAAGGTGAATCACGTTATATAAAAAATGTATCTGAAAAATGTAATGTCATTATTGTATGTACCAAAATAAATAAATTTAAAAAAAAAAAAAAAAAATTAAAAGAATCAGTTTTGAAATTTATTCACCGTTCGCACCTGGGTATAGTGAAATCGAAAAGTTTAGCAAGAAATTATTTTTTCTGGTTAGGTATAAATGCTGATATTGAGAAGGAGGTAAAACAGTGTACTAGGTGTGCAGTATGTTTACCTACTCCGTCCAAAGTACAATTGGCGAGTTGGCCAGTGAATAATTTAGTTTGGAACCATATCCATATAGATCATCTAGGTCCTTTCGGTAATTTAAATTTTTTTGTGGTGGTAGACGCTACCACAAAGTGGGTGGATTGTCAAATAGTACCAACGGTAGACTCAGTTAGTGCAATCAAAATATTAAAGAAAATGTTTTCTAACTTTGGTATACCGGAAAAAATTGTTAGTGATAATGGAACAGCTTTCACGTCAGCTTTATTTCAGGAATTTTGTCGTGAATTTAATATTGAACATATGACGTCAGCAGTCCAGCACCCGGCTTCAAATGGCTTGGCAGAAAATGCTGTCAAAACAGTTAAAAAAATTTAAAAAAAAATATTAGTGAACAACAGATTTCCAAGAGATCTGGACGATAAATTACTGTCATTTTTAATTGATATTAGGAATACACCTTCATTATGTACGGGAATTGAACCTAGTGTATTGATGTTAGGTAGAAAAATTCGTTCAATTTTTAACACGGTTGTTCCGAAAATAAATAATGACAAGTGTAGTGATTTTAAAAAAATTGATGATAAAGTGAAAAATAAAATGGTAGCGAGTCAAAACAGTCAAAAAAAATATTATCGGGGAAGAAAATTTAAAAAATTCTTTGATTTGGGATCAAAAGTTTTGACCAAAGATTTTAGAAATAAAAAGAATAATTGGATTTTGGGTACAATTATCAAAAGATTAGGGAGTAGAACCTATATGGTTAAGTTACATTCAACAGGCCAGGTTTGGAAAAGACACCACGATCAGCTTTCTGATAGAAAGGTTAGGTGGGGGGAGAGTGACTATTCTGATTATGTGTTGGACTTTGGTCCACTCTCAGACGTGGACAGGACCAATACTAATTCCCCTGTTCTTTGCAGATCGCAGCCACCATGGGAAGGGAGACTGCGTTCCAGACCTCAACCACGCCCACGCTATCCAAAGTGAAATAAGAAAAAAAAAAGAGTTTAAATAAAATAAGTTTGTATAATTACATGTTAGGTCGAAATATATATATATCATGTAATTATCGTTTAAGTGTGGGGGTGTAATGTCTGTGTGTATTGTATGAGTGCAAGCGAGATAGCGTGCTTGCGCGAATCTATATAAGGCGACGCATGCTAGATTCGTTCTCTTTTGCTTAGGCAGCTCCCCAAATAAATACCTGTACAGTAAACAGTTACTCTTCATTCGTGCACTACCTACACTATTTTCGCCCATACATTTGTTGGTCCACATAATCAATTTGGTGCTGCCATCTCGTATGGACAGCCACGGACACCTCAGCAAGGCATCCGCATTAGTGGACATTACAGTCTTGGAGGCGGATGACCAGGACATACTGAACCCCAGATTCCTACCCATACCCGTAAACCCTTTTCCTTACCAGAACTCTCCTCTCCTCCATTTCCTTAAAAAACCCTCCACACAGCATCCCCAAAGATGACATAGGCCCTGAGGGAAATTATGTTCCTCAGAGCCTATGTCATCTTTGGGGATGCTGTGTGGAGGGTTTTTTAAGGAAATGGAGGAGAGGAGAGTTCTGGTAAGGAAAAGGGTTTAAGGGTATGGGTAGGAATCTGGGGTTCAGTATGTCCTGGTCATCCGCCTCCAAGACCTAGACAAAGACCTCCTGTGTGGAACTCATGTAAAAAAAATGCACTTCTTATATAAATATTCTATTTTCAAGTGCTTTCTTCAGCAGGGTGATTATAGTTAGGGAGGGTAGGAACTGGATAAATGACATTCCGGTAGGAACTACGCATATTATCATTTCAAAACCAAACAATTTTAAATGAACATATTTCAAAGTAAAATATTTAAATATGACGTATAGTTATCATTATAGAACGTTCCTAATCATGTATAAATAACCAAATGCAACCAGCTAGGGCATAATAATTCATTGCATAAGGTTCTAATTAAATTTCCTGATGCATTTCCCAGTTAGTGCCACACCCTATTTAAATATTTTTCATTTAAACATGATAAACTAAAATACTTTTACATAAGATTAAACCTGAAAACCAAAAATTGTTAAATAGATTACGAAAATTAGTATTTGCAAACTTCGAAACCTCAGAACATGGTAAGGCGATGTTAAAACCCTTACAACTGTCAGATACAAACCAAATGGAGAGTACAAAGTAATGTTAGAACAAAGCTTGATTTTAGAATTTCTAATTTCATCTAAGGAAATACAACACACATGGTTCTGAAAATTAATTTGGTTATAGAAATTAGCGAAAGAAATGGTTTTGCATTCACAGGTCATTTAAAAAAAATGTCAGTTAGAACCTTGTCCAACTGAAGTAACGATATGTTTTATGGTGCGGGCTCCAAACCACCGACCCCCTCTCAAGCCTACTTTTAATCAATGAGAATCCGGATGTCTCTAAAATGCATCACCAACCGCGGACCGCACACTTATGATTTCGGGGGGGGGGGGGGTTATGTTTATTGAAGTACCCACCACTGTCCCACCCCGGTATAGGCAACTTATGGTCGCCCCTTCGGAGTTCTCGCAAGAATCTAATTTTTTTGAATAAATGGCTCTACTTTTAATGTAACGAATCTAGACCTTCAATGTCCCCTCATACTGTGTTAGGTGGCGGTATGCGGGCGCGCCTACAGGACTGTACTGTAATGGTCAATCTCTACAATTCTAAAGCCCATGGAGGTGTCAATGCAAAAGCAGTGAGCCTCATGGACAGTCGAACAAGTTGTTAGTAACATCAACAAAAAAATAAAGTAATCAAAATGACAGCAGCCGTCATGAGTAATTAGCTCATGATAGCGGGAGACATGACCATACATAATCCGGCGGGCGGCACCGAGCACTGTACGTTAAAAAGAAGGAAACAAAAGTAAAATAACATATATACAGATAAGAACCGGTGTCAACGCAACCTGGCTGCCGGCAGTCCCCGAGACAGTGAAGGAGGCTAATTGTCCGGCCTCCCCACAACCGGCAGCGTCGTCCTTAAGCCAGCTAGCCGGTGGTGCCTAGACGACAGTAAGTGGAAAACATGAAGAAGACCCTAGGGAGAGAAGCGTCGGGTCGCCGGAGGCGGGACGGACAGCTTTCGGATGTCGTTCAGCCTTCTCCCCAGCCTCTTCATGTCACGGGGTGTGGCGCGGCAAACAGGTGCAGCTCCACCAGTTCTAGAAGACCGGCCATGGTACGTAGGCGGGGACACGGTCCAGGGTCCAACCCCTTATATGGGGAGAAGGACGGTACAAGGTTATGTTTAGTAAGCTAACAAAGCAATTATTTTGTATTTAAGTACCGGGTTGCTACTTCCTTCCTTCTTGTGTTAATGGTATAGTGTCAATAGGCCACTTGCAACACATTTTTTTTTTAAATTTCCGGTTCAAGCAAATATTCTAAGACATTCTGTGTTTTTTTTATCTTATTTTTGAAACCCTGGGGATTTTTTGAAAATTTCAATCCGAAAAATCAGACCATTTTTTATAAACCGGAAAGACGGGACATAATTTTATAGGTGTGAAAAAACGATAATTACATAGCCGAAAATTATTTTTAAAAAAATAACGTTTTCCACACGAATGGCACATGAGAATAACGAGGCATACCAAAAATATTACATCTCATAAATATTTTTTTTCCTGAATCCATCTTATTGATATAAATCATTATAATGTACAGCGTCTATATTACTAAATTCAATGTAATATACTTGTACATGTAAATTATAATAATAATAAGAATATTATAAAATTTTATTTTGTTAAAATCAGCACCATAATCATTATACCTCTAAAACACGTATCGACATCATCTTCACGTTCTGAAGAGAACCCCATACATTATTAAATGTACGGGGTTCTCTTCAGAACATATGCCAAAAAGTCGAACCAAATGATAAGTTCGCAGAGAACAAACAATAAATCTATTGAACGAATTCAAAATTTCGCCTGAAATCAAAAAAATAAATCATTGTGGAATTTGACAAAATTAATAGGAACATTTTCGGAGATGGGACATTTTCATATAGTGACGTCACGAGCTCAAATAATGGATTTATTTATTTAAAAATAAATAAAAAACTGTACATTTCTAAACAATTTTACTAACATTTTCTTAATCTTAGTGAAAAGATCTATCCACATGATTTTTCCAAGTCGTTATGAAATCCATGCAAGTGGCCTATTAAGTCGGGTATATATATATATGTACCCGCCTAGGAACAGACTTAGTCTAGTGAGGCGGACTACTAACTTGTCTGTATAAGATATTATTATTACAATAAACGCCCGGGTTGCCGGAATTAAATAAAACAAATTCTTAATATTAATAATACACTAAAATCATAATATATCTCTAATGGAATCTTTCAGTTCAATTTTTAACCACTTCCCGAACTATCGAAATGTGTGAATTTTCGAACACGTGATAAAAATGATTACAATATACACAATATCAAAAATTAACCAATTTTAAAGTTTATTTTGCTTTATTAGTACTGATAAGCGTGTTTTTTGTCTTTTTTAGACCATTATTTTTACCTACCTACACCCTCACTGTGCCATATCTACCGCTCTAATTTTCTCTGGGTCTTCCACTGCCCCACTGAAAGTCTCAAACGAATATAATTAATTGTACATGAAAAAAATGTGTATTTTTAAAGAAAACGGCAGATTTGTGGGGGCCGCAAAAAATCGGATAGTATAATTGTACATGAAAAAAATTATATTTATAAATAAACGGCAGATATTTGTGCGGGCCGTAAAAAAAACGGATAGTATAATTGTAATGACCGTGACAATTACAATCACTATTTATTGAAAAGGTCGTTATACGAAGTTGGTTATTTATTATAAGTCAATTATGAAGAAGTACAATCCTTTCTCTAGTAAGGTAATCCGCGGAATGCCAGCAGCATAAATATACAAACCACCCACGCCAGCAGCTGACGAGCACTGCCAGCGCCTAAGGCCTGCCCCACCACTACCTCAGTCGGGCGGGATCGGAAGCCTTCGGCTACGTCCGGCACCCGGCTATAGAGTACCTCGGACACTACAATAATTATACTTGAAAAAAATATATATTTAAAAAGAAAACGCCAGAAATTTGTGCGGGCCGCACAAATATCCGCCGCGGGCCGCCATTTGACGACCACGGCTCTAAGGGATATATTCATAATTTCGTCACTCCTGGACACACTAACCTGCAGATACCTACCCACCCCTCATACCCTTTTCCTTCCAGAACTTCCTCTCTCCCCTTTCCTAAAAATACCTTTCACACAGCATCACCAAAGATGACATAGACCCTGAAGAGAATTATTTTTCTAAAGGCCTCCTGCGTGGAGCTGAAGTAAAAAGAAAAAAAATAATAATTTGAACCGAAAATGTCAGTCTCCATTAAAAAACGATACCAGGTTTTAAACTATCAATTCCTTTAAACTTTAAATGTTTCAACAATAATAATAATATAATCTGTATTCCGTTGTACTCGTACCTGATTGAAAATCCCGTTGACAAACAATATAACAATATTCTAAAACCGGAAATACCTATGTCATTTTTAAATCAAATTTTAGACATAGTGACTCTTTTCCACAAACAATTATAAATTGATTTCGAAAACTTGTTCTTTTCTCTGGTAAAGCTAAGTATGTTTTAAATTTTCAGAAAAAATGTTTATTTGCTAACGATCTATAGCATAATAAGGCAATACCATAGATCGTTGGCAGATTTGTTAAATTTTCAAACGAAAAATCTTATCTCATAAGATATAATATTTCATATCATGTAATCATACAGTAAATCAATACGTTATCTAGTAAACGCATCTTTCAAAATTTTAATATTAGTTCAAATGAAATTATTAAAAAAAATATCCGAACACTTATTTATGACGAAAATTTCGCTATTTTGTACATTTATTTACGGTCTTACAAATTAATATATTTCAGATTTTTTTGCACATTTCTTTTGCTTAGACATTATTGAAAAATTATAAATACTTATGATAAAAAATAATAACAAAAAGAGCATCATTTTAATAGTTTTATCATCACGCCTTTCGGCATTTTCAAATTAGGAAGGAAATAAAATCGATATTTAGTTATAATTTAAAAAGCTGGTACGGAGAATATTTAACCTTTCTCCTCGGAACCGCCCTGTACGATCGTAAGAATATCTTTCGACGAAATGTGGATTTTCGTGCGCTGGCTGGTTAAAGTCCCTTAAGAACAATAAAAATAAATTAGATATAAAAAAAACACACTTTCCAAATGCATACGTAGACTTTTTATCCATTTTAGACACGCTGTAATCGCTGTAATAAATAAAAAATTATGGCAACAACAAAAAATCATAAACCTTATCTGACTGACCACAAATCAATGAAATATTTCAAGAAAAAAAGATAAATGTGCGCATTTTCGGAAAACGAAAAATTCTTTCCTCCTGTGTCAAATGTTTACATAGATAAGAAATTTTTGTTATTTATTTTTGGGGTGTTATGCCGTGTTGCGCTACCTCCTCGTTTAGCCAACGTTTTGGACAGCGTTACAGTGTCCATCATCAGGGCAGATGTGTAATTGTTAGTGGTGAAATGAACTCTTGACTGAGTTCTGCAAAGACTAAGTTTCCTCTGGAAACAGATGAAGTGTATATAAACTCAGCTATTCCGGATGTGACAAGGTTTATGAGGGCCAACAGAGCGGACGATCTCCAAAAGGATTTCGAAACACTTTCGTGCTTGTAAACTCGGCCACCCTGACAAATCGGCAATCGCTGAGCACTTAATCGAAACCGGCCATTACTTTAGATCTGTTCCTCAAGTCCTGGGAACACCCAAAAACCCATAGAGAACGCAAATTATATGAAAGCATATTAACGCAAATTATTTGCAAATTATTTGTGGGCAAATGAAGTAAATTCGATTGTCGGGTTAATCTTGAAGGAATATGGAGTTTTATTAAATTGGTAAGCTCTGGTGAGTTTAAAATTTTAAATAATAAAATTTGATCAAAAATTAATCGTCGTGTATGAAGGGAGTTGAAGTGATGAAATTTAATAGAATCGGTGTAATTTAGAAAGTGTAGGTTAAGTTTATAATTTAAGTGTTTAAAAAATTTTTTTTGAATTCTTTCGATCCTAACAATGTGGGCTTGGTAGAAAGGAGTCCAGATCGGTGTGCAGTGTTCTAAGTGTGGGCGGATATATGCGGTGTAAAGGGAATATAGAGTATTTACGTTTCGAAAAGGTTTCGATATACGAATTATAAATCCCAGCATTTTGCTGGCTTTGTTGATGATATTATTAGTGTGTTGGATAAAGTTTAATTTAGAATCAAGCGTTACCCCAAGGTCCCTGATAGATTCAACTTCGTTGATAAGTGTACCGTTTAGTGTATAATCAAATGAAATTTTATTTTTATTACGTGTAAATGATATTTTATTACATTTTGAGATATTTATGACTAGTTTATTCAATTCACAGTAGACAAAAAGACGATTGAGGTCCTCTTGAAGTTTAAAGCAGTCTTCGATTGATTTGACAACTAGGTATATTTTTTTATCATCTGCGTATGCTAGATAATTAGAGTGTAAAAAACATTTGTGAATATCATAAATATACACATTAAATAATAATGGGCCTAGATGAGAACCTTGAGGTACGCCGGAGGGCACGGAAAAGAAGTTGGACTTTGATCCCTCAACTGAGACGCATTGGAGTCTACTTGAAAGGTATGAAGTGAGCCATAGGAGTAAGTCACCATGAATGCCTAATTGATTTAATTTTTTAATTAAAATTACATGGTTTACCTTATCGAAGGCCTTCGAGTAGTCAGCAGTCAGTCAAATAGTTTGCTAAATACCGTGAGTATTGATATTGGACGGTAATTTTCAATGTTGCTTTTAGAACCTGTTTTATGAATAGGGATTATAATTGCTTCTTTAAATTTTGTGGGAAATTTTCCTTCTTTTAGTGATCTTAAAAATATGTTAGTTAAAGGGTATGAGAGATTTTTGGCACATTTTGAGACAAAGTATGGTGAAATACCGTCACTGCCAGCACCCTTACTAACGTCTAAATTCTTCAGGTATCCATTGATCATTGAAGTGTGTATTTGTACGTTCCCAATTGGGTTATGATTATTCACATAAGTATAACTATCGTTTGTGCTGGTATTATTCGTACCCATATCGCTTACGTAGGTGGACTGAAAGTGTTTAGAGAATAATTGACACACTTGATGAGCGCCGGTGCCTGACTGGTCTTTAAGGTGCATGATTTGTGGGATGCCAGTTGTTTTACTTTTGCTTTTAGCGTAATTCCAGAGGTGTTTATTATTATTCTGAATGTTAGATCATTTAGTCCGTCCGTTCGATAGTCCGCATTTTTCTGAGTAAATGACCAGTCTATCGTCGATAAATGTCGGTTGATTAGTTCATAGTTAGCTTTTTCAAACAGGCATACTACTTTAGGAGGAGCGTTGATAATTGGGACTGTGTCGATTTGTAATATAATTTGAAGCGATGGGTGGTGTGAGTCTTCACTGACAAGAGGATTGCATGCACGAGACACATGGCATTCCACACTACAGATGACTAAATCTAGGATTCGGTTATTGGAATTTTTTATGTGATTATATTGTTTTAATTCTGAGTAATAAATTGTGTCAGTAAGTGAGGAACTAATTGTATTTAAGTTTCCCGGTGTTAAATGTGAATCATGCATTTCCCATAATATGGAGGGCATATTAAAATCTCCAAGCACAAGTAGAATGTCATCGGGATGTTGATCTTTTACATTAGCAAGCAAGTAAAGGAATGAACTGAGAGCGGTTTCGTACCCTTGACCTTGCGGGAGATATACACAAGCCACATGGATAGTACGTTTGGAGGTATAGTTAGAGGGAGGAATAGTGACCCAAATGCATTCAGCGTTGCAGACCAAGTCTTCACGAGGGTAAGCGTTAAGGTTGTTATGTGTTATGATCATTACTCCACCGCCCCGACGAGAATCTTCTTGGTTGTTGGTGCTATTCATTGTAGTGCTATTTGATCTATCCCGCCTAAAAACACTATAAAATTCTGATGGTGCTAGCTCCGTATCAAAAATAGAATTGATAAGCCACGATTCAGAAATACCGAATATGCAACACTCGTCATTCAATAAAATATTATTGTAAAATATTTCAGTTTTAGTACGTAGTAGTACAGTTTTTTAGTACAGTTTTTAGTACAGTTTTTTTAGTACAGTTTTTTTCCTCTACAGTTTTGATACAAAATATTAATCATTGAAAATTATGTAGGAGATTCGTAAATTGTATTGGAAAAGATGAGATAAAATAAAATAAAATAAAGAGTTTTATGAATGACATGTGCGATATTATATAGATAAAACAGTGTGATCGGAAGGCGAGCAGCAAGTACGGAGGAGCAGCATTTTAGGATAAAGGGGGGAATGACAGGGGAGTGGGGGATGGGCGCAATGTTATGGAAAATGAATACGTTAGTTATTCGACTAATTATACAATCCATATTAAAAACAGGCAGATGATTATAAACAGTATCAAAAAGATAATTTGGTAAAAATGATATAAGAACAAAGAAATAATAACAAATAAAAAATAAATTGTACATATATATGTATAAAATGATAATATTCAACGGAAGGTTAAATAAAAAAGAATTAAAGAAATAAAAAATAAAAAATACAAATACAAAATGCAAGCAGTGCTCGATGATCTTAATTGTGTGGTTGTACGTTGACAAGAAATATAGCTAGTAATAACAAAATATTTATAAAGTATGTAATTAAGTCTAAAAGTACATAGGTAAGTGCATAATTCGTACGCGTGCATTGTGAGTAACTGGTGGGATTTTATGTCGAGTGATATAAACTTTATGATAATATATTAAGAATAAGGAGACATATGAGTACATATTATGATTATGCTCAATGTTTAATACATTACATAGGTAGGTACATACATGCATTGTTTGAAGTAATTACAAATTACAAATGTCAAATACGTCTATCAAGTTAATTAAAGGTAACATTATGTTTAACATGTATACATATAGGTGCAAGTCGGAAGAGATAAAGCCTAATTATGACTGTTTACGCGGCTAAAACATAGTAGAAATAAAGATTTACATTAATATCATAATGGAAACATAGGTACTTAGACGCGTAAATAATTTTACTATCAGTAGGTACAGTGCGCGGTGTAAGCAGCCAAATTATTATCAGTATATCTACGTAAATACTACATAAATGTGTCGGTATCCATTACATTGAATTTAATAGAATTTAATAATCAATATATATTATAAAAGAAAGTCCAAAAAAGCGTGCGGAACGCAAAAACTCAGAAACGAGTGCCGGTACGATCAAGAGAGCTATATGGTATGGTAGATCTTTATCCCCCCTAGGGAATAAGGGTATTCATTTTTTACCTAAAGGGCTTGCTTTTGAAGATATAAGGGCTGGAAGTTCTAAGAAGACTCTAGAAATTTCAAGAAGAGTCTAGAAGATTCCGGAAACTTCTAGAAAATTCGATAAAACTCTGGAATGTTCTGGAAGAAGTGGAGGAGTATGTCAGCGAGTCTAGAAGGTTCCGGAAAGTTCAAGAAGGTTCTATAAAGCTGTAGAAAGTTCTGAAAGGTGTGGCGTAGTATGTCAGTGAGTCTAGAAGGATCTGATGGTTCCAAATGCTTTAGAAAATTGTGGATGGAGAAAGTTCTAGAAGCTTTCCGAAATAATTGGTGGTGAGTCTAGAAGATTCCGAAAGCTCTAGAAGGTTCGATAGAGCTATACAAAGTTCTGAAAGGAGTGGAGGAGTGTGTCGGTGGGTCTAGAAGGTTCAATAAGGCTGTAGAATGTTCTGGAAGGTGTGGCGGAGTATGTCGGTAAGTTTAGAAGGTTCCGGAAAGTTCTAGAAGGTTTGATAAAGCTGTAGGAAGTTCTAGAAGGTTCGATAGGGCTGTACAAAGTTCTGGAAGGAGTGGCGGAGTATGTCGGTAAGTCTAAAGGGTTCCGGAAACTTCTAGAAGGTTCCATAAGGCTGTAAAAAGTTCTGAAAGGAGTAGAGAATTGTGTTAGTGTATCTAGAAGGTTCCGAAAAATTCTAGAAGATTCCACAATGCTGTAAGTAGTTTTAGAAGGTTCGATAAAGCTGTACAAAGTTCTGGAAGATTCCATAAGTCTGTAGAAAGTTCTGAAAGGAGTGAAGGAGTGTGTCGGTGTGTCTAGAAGGTTCCGGAAAATTCTAGAAGATTTCACAAACCTGTAAGAAGTTCTAGAACGTTCGATAAAGCTGTACAAAGTTCTGTAGGAGTGGCGGAGTAAGTCGGTGAGTCTAGAAGGTTGGGGAACGTTCTAGAAGGTTCGATAAATCTGTAGAAAGTTCTGAAAGGTGTGGCGTAGTATGTCAGTGAGTCTAGAAGGATCTGATGGTTCACAAATGCTTTAGAAAATTGTGGATGGAGAAAGTTCTAGAAGCTTTCCGAAATAATTGGCGATGAATCTAGAAGATTCCGAAAGCTCTAGAAGGTTCGATAGAGCTATACAAAGTTCTGAAAGGAGTGGAGGTGTGTGTCGGTGGGTCTAGAAGGTTCAATAAAGCTGTAGAATGTTCTGGAAGGTGTGGCGGAGTATGTCGGTAAGTCTAAAAGGTTCCGGAAAGTTCTAGAAGGTTTGATAATGCTGTAGAAAGTTCTAGAAGGATCTATAAGGCTGTAAAAAGTTCTGAAAGGAGTGGAGGAGTGTGTTAGTGTGTCTAGAAGGTCCCGAAAAATTTTAGAAGGTTCCATAAAGCTGTAGGAAGTTCTAGAAGCTTCGATAGGGCTGTACAAAGTTCTGGAAGGAGTGGCGGAGTATGTCGGTGAGTATAGAAGGTTCAATAAAGCTGTAGAAAGTTCTGGAAGCTGTTACGGAGTATGTCGGTAAGTCTAAAAGGTTCCGGAAAGTTCTAGAAGGTTTGATAATGCTGTAGAAAGTTCTAGAAGGATCTATAAGGCTGTAAAAAGTTCTGAAAGGAGTGGAGGAGTGTGTTAGTGTGTCTAGAAGGTCCCGAAAAATTCTAGAAGGTTCCATAAAGCTGTAGGAAGTTCTAGAAGGTTCGATAGGGCTGTACAAAGTTCTGAAAGGAGTGGCGGAGTACGTCGCTGAGTCTAGAAGATTCTGGATGGTTCGCAAATGATTTAGAAAATTATGGAAGGAGAAAGCTCTAGATCCTTTCAGAAAAAAGTGGCAATGTGTGTCGGTGAGTATCAATATATATTATAATAAAAGTATTCGAGAGCATTCCACAACATCCCGGAACATTCTGGAATGTTGTGAAATGTTTGGGAATAGGGATTCGAAAATATCATTGGGGAACTTCCCAGAACACTCGAAAATTGTGGAATATTCTGGAACGTTGTGGACCACTCGAACTTTTTGTATTTATGGGTGGGGCTACCAATTAGTAGGGTATATAAAGCAGGATCCATCGTGGGTTCGAAAGTCAGTTATTATCAGTGAAGTGCAGTGAGTTAATAAAAACAAACAGTGAAGTGTGAGTGGTCAAAGTGATACGGTAACTGAATATAAATCGAAAATAACATGTGAATGTATGTAGAGAGAACGGAGTGTATTTCTTAATAAAAAGTTCACTGGATTTATATGTTCATAATGCCCAAACGTAAACGAGGAGTAGATCTTGCCAGTTCTAAAACTAAACGAAAAAAAAAAGAACAGCTAAAAAACGAAACAGTCGAAGAGCACGAAGCACGTTTAAGTTCCCAACAAATGAGAATGAGCACTTTGAGAAGGACACGATCAAGTAAACAGTACATCCTAACAAATGAAGCATTCCACTACGACCCGACGAATGAATATAACAAACACAAACACGTCGTAATCGGTAAAATGGATAATATCTGCCAATTTTGCAATGCGAAAAAATTCATTAGGGAAACACCAGGAATCTGTTGCATGAATGGAAAAATTCGATTACCACCACTGGAAGCACCTCCACGGGAATTTCTACATTATATTACCGGGGAAACTTCAGAATCAAAACACTTTCTTCAAAATATAAAAGCGTACAACGCCTGCTTCCAAATGACTTCTTTCGGTGTCACTTCAATCAACACTAATAGAGATAAAATCGAATATGTTTTTTCCATCCAAGGACAAATCTATCACAAAATGGGATCATTACTACCACTACCCAACGAAGACTATAAATTTCTGCAAGTATATTTCATCGGAAATGAAGAAAGAGAAACCGATCAACGATGCAAACATATCAGTGGATTAAGACGAAACGTAATCCAAGATGTACAGAGGATCTTACACAAATTCAATCAACTTATTCACCTATTCAAAACAGCACTAGACCGGATGATTTCTGATGACTACAAAGTTATAATTCGAGCCGACAAGAGACCACCTGGAGAACACGAATGTCGATTCAATGCACCTCAGATAGACGAAGTGGCCATCGTAATTGTGGACAATGAAAACACAAGCCGTGATATAATTGTACAACGAAGAATAGAAGGACTGCAACGCATTGCAGAGACACACCGTTCATATGATGCCCTCCAATATCCTTTAATATTTCTACACGGTGAGGATGGATATCACTTTAATGTGAAACAAATCCAACCAGAAACAGGCATAGAAACAAACAAAAAAGTCACTTCCAAGGAGTTCTATTCTTACCGCTTAATGATCCGAGATAATGAAACATACAATCACGTTCTCAACACCCGCCATTTATTCCAACAATTCCTGGTAGATATGTACGCAAAAATAGAAGCGGAACGGATACTTTACATAAGACTGAATCAAAAGAAACTACGCACGGAAGAATACATCCACCTTCGAGACACGATCATAAACTAAGGAAACATTGACGACATTGGAACAATGGTAATCTTACCCTCATCTTACATAGGAAGTCCGAGACACTTGCACGAATATACTCAAGATGCCATGACTTACGTAAAAAAATATGGACGACCTGACCTTTTCATAACTTTCACATGCAACTCATCGTGGCCAGAAATCAAAGAACAACTAAGATATGGACAAGCCCCCATGGATCGGCACGACATAATAGCCCGAGTTTTTCGACAAAAACAAATGAGATTTATTGAAGTCATCACAAAATACCACATTTTTGGAACCGTTAGATGCTGGATGTACACAATCGAATGGCAAAAACGAGGACTGCCTCACTCACACAATCTCATATGGCTACATGACAGAATTCATCCCACGGATATTGACAAAATCATCCAAGCTGAATTTCCCAATTCACAAGAAGATCCAGAATTGTACGACATAGTTGTGAAAACATAATTCACGGACCATGCGGGCCATTAAACCCCAATTCACCATGTATGAGTGATGGAAAATGTACAAAAAAATACCCAAAACCATACTTGGATGACACCCAAACCGGAGATGATGGGTATCCCAAGTATAGAAGACGATCACCCAAAAATGGTGGCTTCACTGCAAAAATACGAGTACGAGGCAGAGACGAACTGGAAATAGGTAATCAATGGGTAGTACTATTAACCCACTACTTTCCAAAATGTTCCAAGCACACATAAACGTAGAATACTGCAATTCAGTAAAATCCATTAAATATGTCTGTAAGTATGTGAACAAAGGCAGTGACATGGCAGTATTTCAAATAGCAAAAGATAACGAACAACAAAACAGAAACGACGAGATCCTCATGTACCAAATGGGAAGATACATCAACAGTAACGAAGCAGCATGGCGGATTTTCGGTTTTCCCATACACGAACATGAACCAACTGTGCAACATCTAGCAGTACATTTGGAAAATGGGCAAAGAGTTTACTTCACAAAAGACACCGCCAGTAAAATTGCAAGCGAACCACCTAAGAACACAACATTAACCGCTTTTTTCCAACTGTGTCAAACGGATCCATTCGCTAAAACATTACTGTATGTCGATGTCCCTACCTATTATACGTGGAACACAACAAGAAAAATCTTTCAACGACGAAAACAAGGAATTCCAGTAGAGGATCATCCAGGAATCATGAAAACTAACCCACTAGGACGAGTATACACGATACATCCGAACAACGCTGAATGTTTCTATCTCCGGATGTTGCTACACGAAATACGGGGACCAACAAGTTTCACAGATCTCAAGACTATTAACGGTTACCAATGCCAGACGTGCAGAGAAGCATGTCAACGTTTAGGACTACTAGAAAACGACAACCACTGGGAATTAACACTACAAGAAGTCTCACTCACAGCCTCAGCTGAACAAATCAGAGACTTATTCGCCATAATTCTAACGTGTAACCCATCGAATGCAAAACAGCTATGGGACTCCTTCAAAGAGAGTATGAGTGATGACATACTGTACCAAATCCGACAAGTTCATCCAGAATTGGCCATCAAATTCAACGACGACATCTTTAATGAAGCACTCATTCGCCTAGAAGATAAATGTTTAGCAATAAAAAACCAGACCTTAGTACAACTTGGGATGCCAGCACCACGACAAGATGCTTTCAGTGTACTAAACTTCGATATTACAAAGGAAAAATGCTACAAAATCAACGAACTATTTCAATACATTGCTCACAACAAACCACTCCTCAATGACAATCAAAAAAAAATTTACAACGTTATCATGGACCGGATCAACAACAACACTGGCGGAATTATTTACTTAGACGCTCCAGGCGGCACTGGGAAAACGTTTCTAATAAATCTATTGCTGGCAGAAATACGTACTAAACAACACATCGCACTTGCACTGGCATCATCCGGCATCGCCGCCACACTTATGGAAGGAGAACGAACTGCCCATTCCGCCCTACAACTACCGTTGAATATAGCTGAAGAACAATTCCCGAAATGTAAAATCTCAAGAGCATCTGGACGGGGTGAACTTCTAAAACAAGCTAAAATTATCTTCTGGGACGAAAGCACAATGGCACGTAAAAAATCAGTCGAAGCCGTAGACAGAACATTTCAAGACTTGCGAGGAAACTATGAAGTGATGGGAGGAGCTCTACTCATGCTCTCGGGAGATTTTCGACAAACACTTCCAGTTATCCCCAAGTCAACACCAGCAGACGAAATCAATGCATGCTTAAAAAAATCACATCTTTGGCCACACGTACAAATACTGCGACTAACAAAAAATATGAGAGTTGAACTATCGAAAGACGAAACTACAGCACATTTTGCTCAAAAACTTTTACAAATAGGCGAAGGCACATATCCTACTGACCAGACGACCGGCCTAATTGAACTCAAGAGTGATTTCTGCAACATAGCAACTACTGAAAACGAGCTCATCGAACAAATTTATCCAAACATTGTTCATAACTATACCAATCCGGAGTGGCTATTTCAAAGGGCAATTTTGGCAACTAAAAATAGTATTGTCGACGATATCAATTTTAATATTCAAAAGAAAATTCCCGATGAAGAGAGAATATACAAATCGATCAACACGATGGTAAACGTTGAAGAAAGTGTCAATTTTCCTACAGAATTTTTAAACTCTTTGCAAGTACCAGGAATGCCGTTACACTGCCTTCGACTGAAAATTGGATCTCCGATCATACTACTCAGAAATCTCAACTCACCAAAACTATGTAATGGAACGAGGATGGTCGTTAAACAGCTATCGAATAACATCATCGAAGCCGAACTTATGACTGGAAAGGACAAAGGACAAACAGTATTTATCCCCAGAATACCACTGATCTCTACTGAACTGCCTTCCAATTTAAAAGACTGCAATTTCCAATCAAATTAGCCTATAGTTTTACAATTAACAAAGCGAAAGGACAAACTTTAAAACATTGCGGCATCAACCTCAAAGATTCCTGCTTTTCTCACGGTCAGCTATACGTAGCGTGCTCTCGGGTAGGAAATTCAAAAAATGTATGCATATATACCCCGTATAACAAAATGAAAAATATTTTTATAAACAAATAGTATTGTAAATAGTTGAATATGTTTACAATAAAAAAATTATCTCTTCTATTTTGAAGTTTATCCTTTATTCCAACTACCATACAATCTCATATCAACTCCCTGAGCGAAGCCGGGTATCCCAGCTAGAGTGTTTGAGAGCATTCCACAGAATTCCAGAACATCCCGAAACATTCTGGAAAATTGTTGAATGTTCGGGAATAGGGAATCGGAACATCTATGTGAAACATTCCAGAACACTCACGAATGTTGTCCCGAGCGAAGCCGGGTAACTCAGCTAGTACCTCAATAATTCATTGTGATTTTGTAGGGAGACTGCATGATGTTATTTTGCAAGAAAGGTATTATATGCGTTATTAGTGATAAGTATTATTAATTCCTTGGAGGAAGGTTATTTCTTAATTGGCCATCAATCTAGCAGAATTTATGCCAGACAGCATTAGAATCAGGATGTCCTTTTTATTTACAATACATTTTTTGTGTGTTTGAATACATTATTTTCATTTTAAACTAAAATGTAACCCTTGTATTTGCTATAGGTATTAATTCCGCAATGCTCATAATAATCAACTTTTCAATAATGTGCATTGTTGCTACATACTCCCACGGTAACATGGGCCTTAACGAGATGGTCATAAAAATCTCTTGGAAAATGGTGTCTAGAATGTGTCGATTTATTTCGTGGATAATTTTAAAGGAAATAAGGCAAAGGAGAGTTAAATAAAGGAAACTGTCACACATAATGTTAGCAATTAAACTGTATTTCAAAAAGTTCTTTCATATATACTCGTATGTTCATACATTTCTAATGAAAAAACACATTTTTTAATGGTTTATACTTATATTTTTTATATAGTAGTTAACAAATATATTTTAATTCTATTCAACGGAAACGATGAAGAAAGCTTTATTTTATCTAAAACATATTTTTTGGTATTCATATAATTAACTGATTGGGAGTAAAGATCAATCGAAAGTTGTTTCAATTTCACACTAACCTTGACCTTCCCGACTCACAACACTACACAATCGGGCGGCCATATTGTGCCCCAGTCTTTACACTATGCAGACAGGAAAGACAATGGTCAACCATGGCCAAACTGGCTATATAGACTATTTAAAATTTATCTTACATAAAACTATATCTTAATAAAATTACACCTAAAAAAAGGATTGTAGGTGAAATGAAATGAAATGAAATTATTGAGATTGTACATGATGTACATTCACATGGTAAATGGGCGCAAAAAGATTCACTGATCTAGATGATTTCTACATCATCATCGACTATTTCATAATGTTGGTCATAAACTATTGACTCGTAATCATGACCTTCATAAACACCATTACAATTCATTTGTAAATTAATAGCTGGCTCTTTAACTTCTGGTGTGCTTTTTTTGCTACCATAACGTCTAACAATCATTTTAGAGGCAGCAACCAATGCCAAGGCTAGCGAAAACAAACCGATAGCCAAAAAAACAATCAACGTAACCATTAATGTAACATTAGTTTTTTTGTCAACGCTTCGTTCAATGCACGAATCCTCATTGATGATATCTCGCGAGCGTTGTTTGAACTCTTCCAATTTTTCTGGTGGCGGAAACAGGGCCAAGCTGGCGCCAGTTGGGTCTGAGAAGTTGCAGGATGCGTTCTGCACCGGGAAGAAAACATAAAGCTCGTTCGATGTCAGTATGAAGATGTTTGACTGATTGTCGATTGCCATGTCAATGACGTCGGCATAGGTGACAGATCTTTCCGTAAAGTTCCGGACGTTTTCTGGACTGTGGAAGTAAAAGCCTCCGTGGTAGCTGCGGAACACCTTATTGTTGTGATAGTCGACGACGAACGATGGTTGGGAGCTGTCTGTCTGAAAACAAATAATATACAGTACAATGGGGTTGTCTCATACAACTAAATTTCATATATTTTTTTTTATTGAAAATTTTTGATACAATACATATAAAAGAAACATAAAAATAAAGTATATAAAAAAAGCTTAATACAATAAATGTATGTACAAAAAAATCCCACAAAGGCAATGCCTGTGCGTGGGTATGATATTGATTTTTGTTTTTATTTCTATGGTTAAAGTGAAGATTTTAAGTATATACATAAATTAATCAATTAAATTACATATAAATTAAGTATTATAAATAGTAACTGAATAATTGCGATTAAAAACTACAAAATAATAGCACTGTTATTATCGCATTTGTGAAAGTTTTACAAGTGCAATTAAACGACAAAAAAGCAAACATTATAATATAGGTAATATGTACTCTAAAAGCTGTCTAATGGTAGATATAATTAATGGTTTTTTAAAACTTGTGAGAAAAAAATATCTATTTCAGTATTTTTTAGCCAAGTTTTGGTATATTTTTTATAAGACTGAAGATTTTGACATGTGTTCTCTTTAAAGGTTGTACATATTAAATTATACATTTTTGGAGCTATAAAACTAATATGCCTTTGGGACAACCTAGTTTTGCAGTGGGGTACAGCATATTCACAGGCGCCACGTCTTTGGCTGGTACGATTTGAATTTTTTAGAAAGTTATTTGGACGCATATAAATAAATTTAAGACATTGAAAACTATAGGTCTGTCTAAGGTCCAAGATATCGGTTTCCTTAAACAATTGTTTGGACGGATAAGATTTAGTTTTCTTGTACATGATCTTAATAATTGATTTTTGGGCAATTTCTAAAGGTTTTACATGATTATTGTAAGTTCCACCCCAGCCAATTATTCCGTAAGAAAGAGATGAATGGACTAATGCGTCATAAACTAGTTTTATGGTTTTTATATTTACTATATTAAAAACCATAAAACTAGTTTATGACGCATTAGTCCATTCATCTCTTTCTTACGGTTATTATAATTATTATTTAAGTGCATCATTTTTTTATTTAATTTTTTTATGTTTTTAAGAAACATTTATTTATAAGATACTAGCGGGTCCCGGCATGCGTTGTAATGATATTCAAAGATATAACTTGTTTCTCCCTACATGTCCTTTCCCATGCGTCCCCCTTCTCCGCCTTCACCCTCTCTCGTCATATTTCCGACAGCCCCACTTCCTTTGTAACCCTCCCCCTTGCCTTCCCTCCCTGTCACTAAAATGTATGAAATACACACATTTTCAAACCACTCAAAGAAATAATATAGCACGATTATTAAATTTTCACTTGTGCCAAGACCGGGATGTTTGGCGGTCCGTCCTCTCTGCCTACCCCTGCGGGGAAACGGCGTGATGGTTAGTTAGTTAGTTAGTTAGTCACTTGCGCACCACCTGTAGTAAATTTTTATACACATTTCATAATGCTAGAGCTATATATATACATAGAAATCACCAAAGTTTCGGTTTCGTTCAAACAACGGTTTGGCAGCACATAAAATATGATTAAAAAAAATAATAAATATAATAAAAAAAAATGGGAGACTATGGTTTGGAAGGGCTGATCCGATTCGGTGAGAACTATTGCGTATAATTGTGCAACATCTGATCGCCGAATATAGCCACCAGGAAAACTGTCTAATTACACACCCTGCAAAAAAACAGGGAGTTTTCTTAGAATAAAAGTTCAACCCGGGTCGGTCCTATAAATAGGGCCCTTTCTCCCGCCACAGTTTAGTTAAAAATCTACCACCAACGAAGTAACAGTCTCCTACAACCAAAGTCTACCAATTCAAACCTATTTTCAAGCGTTTTAATCCAGTACTCAAATCAGTTTTTGCCATTATACCTAGAAGCATTTGTGAAAGTAGTAAATTCATTCAAAAGACCAGTGGCGTACCAAATTCCACTGGTGTACCAAATTCCATTGACGTGCCGAATTCCAGTGGCGTACCGAATTCCATTGGCGTACCAAATTCCATTGGCTTACCAAACTCCATTGGCGTGTCAGTATGGCCAGCTCGCTATTTTATATAGTATATTTACAAACGTCTAGTACAATAAAAGTAAAAATATGGTTGAGAGAACAAAGTGAAAATTAACTATCAAACGTACTGAAGACCATGTAAAGACAACTGGATACTAAATACAAATGTGGAAAAATTACAGGCCGCCTCAGAACAGGAAACCCTAGTGAGGAGGACTGTGAAAAAAAAAATGTACTTTATAATACCTTAATACAATATAATTTATAAATACATTATGTACAAATTTTGCTATAGATACTAATAAAAAATTAAAAAATTTAAAAAATATCCTTAAAATGGCATTTAAGGAAAAAAATAACTTGGTAGATTTCTACGGGAGTTTGCCTTCCGAAAAGTACAAAGAATTAAAAAGGTTTGCTCAGCAAATAATTACTAAGTTTGGTAGTACGTATATTTGTGAGCAAACTTTTTCAATTCTTAATTATCGGAAAAACAAACACTGTTCTCGATTATCACGTTTACATTTGGACGCAATTCTACGCATATCCACATCAAAAATGCAAGCAAATATTGAAGAACTTTCAAGTCAAATCCAACAACAAAAATCCCATTGAGTTCTTTGACATTTCTTTTACTCTTTTAGAACTGAAATATTGTAGTTATACTGTAATGATATGCAGCGGCGTAGCTAGCCCCAACGTTGTGTCACCCCTCCCCCCCCCATTAAACTTTGAACAAATTTCGACCTTATAAAAACTACTATAGTCAAAGATAGGGGGGGGGGGGTGGCGTGCGGCCCGCGCAAGTTCCCTCGTCAATATTTGGCCCTTGGACCACAAAAGGTTGCCGACCCATGATTTATAATATGTTCGCATCCCTCTTTCATTCGTATTTACCTCACTCTATTTCAATCCTTTTTGTTGTTTGTTTTTCTTTTTATACCAATAAACTACTTTCAAAAATGCACTGAATATTTCCTGTTACTGAAATTACCTTAGCAAAAACCTACTTAACATAAATCTTTCATTTTTAAAATAAAGAAAACAAATAAAACAATATAAAATATTAATTTAATAAATGAAATAAATTAAATTAATTGAATTAATTAAATAAATTAAATAACTTAAATTAATGAAATTAATTAAATTAATTAAATTAATTAAACTAATTAAATTAATAAATTTAATTAAATTAATTAAATCAATTAAATTAATTAAATTAATTAAATTAATTAAATAATTAAATTAATTAAATAATTAAAATAAATTAAATAATTAAAATAAATTAATTAAAAATTAATTAAATAATAAGAAATAAATAAATAAGAAAATACACAGATTTAGGAAATGAGATTAAAAGAATTTGGCATTCTCGGACTATAGAAATATTACCATTTGTTATTTCGGCCACTGGCATAATACCTAGGAATCTGATTCAAAATTTAAGCATATTAGATTTGTCAAAGAATTTGTATATAAAAATGCAAAAATCAATAATTTTAAATACATGTAGGATTACAAAAGATTTTTTAAATATTTATATTGAGGGATCAGTAGGATTTATAGGTTCAATTAGAAATGCCACAGAGCCAAACCTTCTGATATGAAAATATCTGGAGTCGGTGAATTATATTCCCATTTGGTCTCTAGTAGGTTGACATGTTGTTCTTGTATTGTTTTGTATTTATAATACTTATATAGTGCAATTGCATAGCGTGGATTCACTAGATGATCATTTGGGGAAGTGTATGAAAGGGTTTAGTTTTTCCTTTTTTTTTCCTTTTTTTTGGGGGGTGGAAAATTTAACCCGGACATTTAAATCTGGTGCGTTAATAAAATGAATGAAATAAACGAAACCCAAGTAACAAAAGGAATTAATAATACTACAACTTTGCCCGTCTCTGCTGAACCAAATAACTTCAACAAAACAATTACTGAAATCAACTACTCAATTTTAAATAACTTACTGAACGAAGAATCGTGGACTGCGGTCCTATCTAATGATGACCCAAATTTAGCTTTGAATAACTTTTATGAAGTAGGGTCAGTGGGCCGGTTGTGGCCACCTTAAGGATTTTTTCGTTTTTGAATGAGCACCAAACTTGCACATAAATATAAATTATAATTTTTCCAACATTAATGTACAATAAAAATACCTGTCTTTAATATAATGTAAATAATATCCAGTAACAGTTCTTTAATTATTTTTAAATAATTTTTTTTCATTGAACTGGACCCATGCATTAGTTGTGGCCACAATTTAATCAGTTCTGGCCACACCCGTGTGCCGGTTTTGGCCACATGAATCTATGTAGGGAACTTACATTTTTTATCTAAATTAAACACAGTAATGATTATAAATCGATGTTTATTATTCAAGTTATACAGTAAACTTAAAAAAAAATAAGATTTAGTGCAAATTTACACGCACGTCCACATATTTAAAAAAAAAAAAAATTTTAATTTTTTTTTTTGTTTTTTGTTTTTGTTTTTGCACGTCCACATATTTTGTTATGCAAAGTACTACGGGGGACTTTGTAGTTTTTACTAGCAGTAGATACCTTCATACCTCATCGAGTGCCAAAATCACTTTCGATGGTGAATAACAAAAAAGTTTGCGTTTTGAGTGCTCAATAGCATCTTTCTTCTTATTTGCTGGAGTCATTTTCACAGTTCTGAAGAAGAAACATAATAATTTATTAAGTTAAAATATCAAAATTAGCGGATATGTAAATTTTTTTAGATAATGGCCAAAACTAGTACTGTATGGGAGCCACTTGTGGCCACCAACGTGGCCACAACCCATACATTTGTATAAATTCTTGTGTCAGTAATGGCCACATCGAAAAATCATGTATAAACAACCAATTTGCTAAAAATAACCTCAAAAACATATTACTTTACCCTTTTATAATGGGTACAACTTGTTTTCAAATAAAACATCAAAAGGATTACAAATATATATTAAGATTACTTACAGTGGGTTCCTTAAGGTTTTGGATAACAATCTCAATAAAAAATTCCGCAACACTTATTCGCATCGACCAAACACAAACTGTTAACAATAAGATTTATTGTGTCACTTGTCAACGAAGACCATTGACAAATATGCATTTTGCCATAGAGTAAAAAAAGATTCGATTTTATTTAGCTTATATTTCGACTTGTAAAGTTGAAAATGGCCAGAACCGGCCCAATGGCCACAACCGGCCCACTGACCCTACTTCAAAAATATATTATAAAAAGTCAAGAACCAATAGCACCACCAAAAAGTAAACATATACTTATAAAATCATGGATTACGCGCGGACTGATAATCTCAATACAACATAGAAACAAACTTTTCAAAATCTCTAAAAATCATCAAAATCTTTGCACATCTAAAAACGAAGCACAGAACCACACCAAACGGAATGAATACATTTTATTTAGAAAATACCTAAACACTATCATAAAAAAACGAAAACAACAATACTACTTTAATCAACTACGTGATGCTCATAACGACTCGAAAAAAGCATGGCAAGTCTTAAATTAAATTTCAAATAGGAACCAAAAGGTTAAAACAATTCTTCAAAAAAATCATTAGTGACAATAACACAACCATCGAAGATACTGAGAGTATTGCAAACAATTTCAATCACTTCTTTACAAAAATTGCCTCAACTCTTATAGATAATAATCCCAGTCTTAGTATTCACTCGAATCAAATTCCCCCGAACTTTCAGAGTCTAATGACACTACCTCTGAGCTATCTACATTCAAAGATATAACAGAACTTGAAATCTCAAGACAAATTGATAACCTTAAAGATAAGTCTGCAAATGGCCCAGATAACATAAGCAATACCACAATTAAATAACATATAATCATCCCATTTCATTACATGAATATGTAATCTAATGATGTAATGGATGATTTGTAGCGGGATGTATATATATATAATGCATCAGACACAGCATTTATCCCGATAATTTTAAACTCGCCCATATCATTCCAATACATAAATCCGGATCCCAATGTAAAACCGACAACAACAGACCAATAACCTTAACTTCTCAATTATCCAAGATCTTCGAAAAGTGTTTAAAACGACAAATTATGATTTTTCTATAATCGAATGCAATTCTCTCAGCTAATCAATATGGCTTTAGGACTAACCTGAGCACCGACGATGCCGTCTTTAGTTTAACCAAAAACATATAATCTAACCTAGACTCTAATAATAAAACATTAACTATTTTCTTGGACTTAAGGAAAGCGTTTGATACAGTCAACCATAAAATTCTTTTAAAGAAAATCATTAACGTTGGTATTAAAAACAAAAGTCTCTTGCTGCTAAAAAGCTATATATTAAATCGCCAACAATGCGCAAAAATAGGATCAAGCTTAAGCAGTTGTGATTTGGCAAAACATGGTATTCCTCAAGGAACAGTCTTAGGGCCACTACTTTTTGTAATCTACATCAATGACCTATGCAATATTGTAATACCAGGTGAAATTCTCTCTTTTGCCGATGACACTGCAATAACAGTACATGGTAAAACTTGGGAAGATACAACCAGTAAGGCTAACAAATGCATTGCAATAGTCAAAGATTGGCTAGATAGAAATCTTCTCAGTCTAAATCTTGATAAAACCATTTTTATACCCTTCTATAATTTCCAAAAGTCATCCCCTAAAAACAGTCTTAACTTGAAGTTCCATAAGTTAATTGTAACTTTGCGACATGCTCAAACTGCGAAAATGTGAAATTAGGAAATTATATCAAATACTTAGGTGTAACTATTGACTGCTGACTCAAATGGACTTACCATATAGAAAAAATTGTTAATAAACTGGGATACCTAAATTACATATATTCAAACGCATGAGCAACCTGCAACATTGTCAATATAAGAACCATGAAACTTGTCTATAACGCATTGGTACTTTCATCCATTTCATATGGAATAATCGTGTGGGGAGGAACATACAATAACCATGTAAAACCATTAGAAATTGCACACAAGTCCCAGAAGGCCAAGACGTATCCCTCCAATCAGTTATTTCAAGAAACTGAAATTATGGAACTAAGACAGATCTACTGTATCCAATTTCTTAAATTTATATTTTCTCGTCCTAACAATTTTACTAAAAACACAAATCGTTCTAGCCAGAGATATACCACGTGCGTGTACACAGTGCCTCACTGCAAAACCAGGCTGGCCCAAAGGCACATTAACTGTATTGCCCCAAAACTGTTCAATTCCCTACCCAATTCAATTAATACGTGTCAAAATCTGAACGTATTTAAAAAAAAATACTAAAAGCTGGGTAAAAAATAATTTGGAAGTGAGAATTTTTTTTCTTTAAATTGTATTATCTGTTTTTTAAATTCCTATAATATTCCATGTCTTTCTGTATTTTAGATAAAAACAAAAGAAAATATATGTGTATTATATGTACACATATTTATGAACGTGTGTATATACTTATTGGGTGTATACATACGTTATTATATGTACATATATCTTTAATTTTAAGAAATCTCACAGTAACTCCTGTAAAATCGATCATATTGATCTCTAAAGACACTATGTATATATATAATAATATATGTAGAACAATTTTCTCGGTTTTAACGTAGTCCTTAAAAGGACTTTTTAACTCCTGACGTTTCGGACAGATCACACTGTCCATCTTCAGAGGCCTTATGTCTTGAGTTTTTGTCTCAAACTGATAGCTTTCGCATGTCTTTGTTGCAATAGAAAAATATCATGTAGAATTGCAGAACATAAAGTAGATGTCACTAATAAACGCTTAACTTCATCCATAGTTCAACACGTCTTTAATGAAGGTCATAAAATAGATTTTAATAATACAACAATAGCTAGCATATACAATGAACCTAAAAGAATTTACCGCGAAGCAATAGAAATTTATAAACATAAAAATAATATGAATACTAGAAATGACTAAATCAGAATTCCCAACACCTGGAAAGTCTTAATCGATGAAAATCCCCCAAAAAACGGCATTTCCAAAATTACCAGTAGTGTCTCCAATTAGCTTAACCAATCAGGTATCTACTGCCAGCCCCGCCCCCCACCCCCTCCACCATCAATCACCTGCAATCCGGGTACTTCGTTCTAGACATAAGAAGTGACTTGCACTCACTTACGTTTTAGCTTTTGGATTGAACAGACATGCGAAAGCTATCAGTTTGAGACAAAAACTCAAGACATAAGGCCTCTGAAGATGGACAGTGTGATCTGTCCGAAACGTCAGGAGTTAAAAAGTCCTTTTAAGGACTACGTTACGCGGGTAAACCGAGAAAATTGTTCTACATCTTACACCCGTGAAAACCTTAATCATAACATAATAATATATATATATATGTATATATATTAAATTCTATTTAAACCACCACTGTTTAATATCCACATAATATAATACCCACGCACAGGCTTCGCCTTTGTGGGATCTTTTTTGTTACTCTATTATATTTTATGTTACTATGTTTGTACCTATTCCCATGTATCAAAAAATTTTGCTAATAAAAAAAATAAAATAAAAATAAATAAAATAAAATAAATTAAAGGTATCGAATGAATCGAGCGATTTGAAAGAATCGAATGAAATGAATGATTCGAATGAATCAAAATAATCACATGAATCGAATAAATAGAATAAATAGAATAAGTTTAAGATACCTATGCTTTCCTTTAAAAACTGTTAACCCATTACAATCATTTTCACAACCGTGTTATAAAATTGTAATATTAGGTACGAACTTCCTTCTTCTTCTGGCGCTAACAATATTAATATTAAAATACGGTATAAAATAATTTGTAAAATGTGTAGAATAAAATATCTATGTATGTATACATGTATATATAATATCCTCAAACTGCTTCGACTCTCTTTCTCTGTCTGTACCTATATCTGTAGAGTTTTGTTGATCACTTGGTAATATTAGATACCTGGCAAAACTAAAAATATTTATTGTTGTATGTAAATACCTATTTTAATTGTAAATCTCTAATTTTAAGTCACGGTTGCAAATATTTGTATGTCACCAGTTTTAAGTCAGTAGTAATAAGTCTTAGTTGTAAGTCACTAGCTACATATAAGTCTTAAATGTAGGTTCCTAGTTATAAGTTTGAATCCTAGTTGTAAGCCTATCGTATTCATTTTATTTTATTGTATGCTTATTATATGTACAGCGCCCTTGAGATGATTTTTCATGAAAACGGCGCTTTATAAATCAGCCAAATATTATTATTATTATTATTATTAAGTAGAATATATGTATATAATAAATAGATTAAATAGAATAAATAAAATATTTAAAACGAACACACTAAATTTTCTTTTTAAATTAAATCTATCGTTTTTGTTAATTATATAACTTACCTTAAACGCTGTGGCAGTGTACGACTGGGCGTTCCTGAAGTGAAAGTAGGTCTTCACATAGTAGACGCCGCAGTTGGGGTCCACGGCAATGTGGTACCCAGTCAGCAGCTTCGGGGGACAGTCTATCAAAAACCTCCCATCAATGATCTGTTGGACCTTGTCACTCTCCAGGACTATGTTGAGGGTGTCATTCAGAATGGTCAGCTGCTTGAATGCCCTCGACTGGAAGAGATAACGCACATCAACAACTGGCTCACTTACTTCATGGGAAGCATGGACATATGAATATATCTGGACCTGCCCTAAGTGATAAAAACGTATTATTTCCCCCTCCCCATGGAGCCGGCTAGAGCTCCGCCTTGGACCCAGCTCGCTCCATGGGGAGGGGAGAGAACCTCGCTTTAATTAAAAAAAATGTGACGTCATCATTCTTGTCCTGAACAGCGCGGAAGTAACATCCATACATTTTTCGAAATAACACGCCAAAAACGTATACATTTTACCCACATATTATATGGACATAGCGAATGTGGGCGGTTCTCCAGTGTGCTCGTCGCTGGTTACAGGGGTAAGTAAATTATGAAACATTTGTAAAAGTGTCTTAACTAAACACGGCAACAAAATATTGCTATGTGAATTATCGCGAATATTTTCGGGGCGAGCATTTGGCCTTAGCAAATATGTTATTAACGTGGCAAGCAATTCGCGCTCCCATGTAAAAAGGTCTATTCATTCAAAGCAGATTTTGCTTTTAAGAACTAAATGGTGATATTATAATGCGAGATGCCTATATACTGTCAGATTGATTTTTTAACGAATCACAGTCATTTTTCCTCTCTTCGCCCCCCATAGTTTGGTTTTACCCCTCATCTGTATGTTCTGGTTTATTGAATTCTGATGTCTTTGATGGTAAGCAATATCAATATGTGTCATAGGCATACGAAAATACAATATTCACAGAAATTCAAATATACAGTAGAATCATTTAAGGTTAAACGTAACACACGGTATAATCTATAAGTTCGAAGATGACGCCAATTTAATTATTAAAAAAAAAGCTTTTTAAAAGTTATGTTAATTTGTTTGCGTACGTATAAATAAAATAAATAGCAATTTGAATGTGAATGACGTAGACACAAAGATTATTTTAATATTAAGTCCTTCTGATTGCCGGTCAGCTGCTCTTGACCACTGAGCTATGGGCTATGGCGGCTTATCAAATACCCGCCAAATAATTCAATATATACTAGTGTAGGAAGGACACGGGTTGAAGTCCCGTTGGCGGCAAGTATCTTTTCTCGGAAGATTTTTCATTAATTTTTGGGGATCGTTGGAAACGGTTAATACGCACTTTTTTTTTAAATATCTTTTGATTCACCTTAATTACATTAAAAGACAACTATTTGCATTGGGGGAAGTGGAAAATATTTCATTTTAAATTTCGATTACGTAAAATTAAAATTAGCTTTCGTCTTGTGAGATTGTACGCCATTATGGTTATTATCACTTTGGTATGTTGGTATTCCCGATACACTTGAATGTATAACGAACGGCTAGAAGATTTTGAAGGTACCACGAAATCTGGAAAGGTAAGTACTAAATTATCGGAGTTTTGGGAATAAAATGACGGAAAAAAAAATGTTTTTAATTTCGGTAATTATTTTTTATAAATAATACATTCACTTTTGTATCAAAAACCGTGTTACACAAACCTAGCGTAGCCGTTAAACTACTTGAAAACTGGGATGTTTTTCTTGCCTCGACGCGAGTAGGCGTTATAAAGGGGCACTTTCTTTTGTATCACAAACCATGATACACAAACCTAGCGTAGCCGCTAAACTACTTGAAAACTGGGATGTTTTTTTGCCGTGACGCGAGTAGGCGCTACGAAGGGGGCACTTTCTTTTCTATCACAAACCATGTTACACAAACCTAGCGTGGCCGCTAAACTACTTGAAAACTGGGATGTTTTTTTGCCGTGACGCGAGTGGGCGTTATAAAGGGGCACTTTCTTTTGTATCACAAACCATATCACATAAAATTAGCGTACGTAGCCGCTCAACATCGCAGAAATAGTTGACTTATAAAAATAAAATTTTAAAGTAAAAAAAAATTTAAACTAATAAATTTTAATCAACGCACGCAATACATGTGTATTAGGTAAGTACCTACTAATTAGGCGGAATTTCAGTTTTATAACATTAAAAAACTCCCGCGCGATGTTGTCTCTAGCCGTTGGTTTTACGAGCCGAATTCCCATGAAGTCTGCTACGATTTGCTCTAGCATCTTTTCGTACAGTAACAAGAATACCAACATTACAAAAAAATGACATTTGAAAATAATGTTTGAAAATGGACGGTCTCGTTTCACAGAATGAAAGCTAATTTTAATTTTACGTAATCGAAATTTAGAATGAAATATTTTCCACTTCCCCCAATGCAAATAGTTGTCTTTTAATGTAATTAAGGTGAATCAAAAGATATTTTCAAAAAAAAGTGCGTATTAACCGTTTCCAACGATCCCCAAAATTTACCGATTTTTCAATGTAGATGAGTGTTTTAGGCTGATAATTATTGCTTATAATAATTGTTACCCTTTGTGCTATGCATAAAAATCTCGTCTAAACGTTAGTTTATAAATTAAAAAATAATAATTAGAATTAATACATCCCTCCCGCTGACTGGCATGGGGATGGTTATTGGACTGTGTGGGAATTTTTTTTCTTGTTTTGATTTGTCTAATAGTGATAAAAGGGTGTTAACCTTTAACTGCTGGCATGATTTTTTTTTACGTGGGACGTTTTACTCTCAAGTGGGACCTGGGTGAAATAGAAATCCATGAAAATTTTGAGGTCCAAATTATTATTTATTGGACAATTTAAATATATTTAAATAAAATTAAAAACCTTTTATATTGTTAAGTAACTTATATTTGACAATTTGGATATTAAGTACTTAATAATTTTTGGTAAAAATCACTTGAGATCAGAAATCAGTCTGTATTATATATTAAACTAAATAAAACAATGATATCTTTTTATTATTATATTTCAATAGTGTCTCGTATAAACTATATGTATAAAACTTTGGTTAAGTTGTTTATGTTTATTTTTATATAGTAAAAATCAACTATAAAAAGGTTACGTAAGTACTGACGACGGGTCAGAGGCCCGCAAAAAATTGAAATTAATTTTCTTACAGAAACTTAATTTAAAAATTTAAAACTTACAGCTCCGGCGTCACCAAAGATGTTGAAATACAAAATAGATATGCTATGATGTCCGAGAAACTGTCGGTGGAGTAGGAGTATTTTGCATACGAAAAAAATTTGTTCATTTCGTTGATTTTTTAAGGTGTGTAGTAGTATTGGTTAACAACATAGTTTGAATATGGAAAGAATTCGTTCATTACGTTCGTTTAGTTTATTCGTTAATTGGTAAGCAATATCGGCGACACCAGGAAGCACAGTCCTACCCAGTAAAAACTGCTTATATTTCAATATTTTTGGGCGTCACTAAATTCAAAGCTACTCTAAGCGGCGTATGCGTCACGCATGGTGGAGTGGAGAATTTCGATATTTTTATTATTGCTAGGACTGAGCGGCCCCCACGCCAGCAGTTAAAGATTTAATTAGCCTCTCACTATATTTCAATATAAGTAAAAAAATATCCCTATATTGCTATGTTTCCAGGATTGAAACTCACGGAAATCACTCACGGGCTGGCACACGGCAGAGCATTAACCAATAAACAGTTCCCGGAGCGGCGGTACCCATACCCGCCTCCCAAATTGATGACATGACACAAAACAATGAATGAATAAATGGTTTTGTCCATATAAAAACTCAATTCTCTCCAGAAAGGCATACAGAAATACGATAATGTATCGGTGATTCCATCCAATATTATCTTTGTACTTATTCCCAGAATCCAACCCACCCTTCCGATAATATTCCTTTCCAGATCCTCTTTCCCGCCCTTTCATTTAAAATACTGTCCATACAGCATCCATAAAGATGATATAGGCTCTGAGGGAAATTATTTTACTTAAGGACTCATGTGAGGAGTTAATTAAAAAAAAAAAACAGGTTTCATATCAGGGCAAGTCTATTAATTAGAAACTCTATGAGCATCCCGAATAAAATTGAATAAACAAATAAGTGTACAAATAAATAAATGATTTTGTCTTACTGATAAATGGTCGTTAATAGTATACAAGGTTATGCGTACATCGCCCTGAGTATACTTGTATACGCCATTGCTTGTGCTCATCCAAATAGTTCCATTGCGATGGTAAGCAGATTCCATTATTATATCCTCTTCCACTTCTAAAAAATTAAGCATATTCAAATTGTTCACATTCAGTTGCAAAATATTGTAATCCTCTCCGAAATTGGCTTATTTGATGTCATAAATACCCAAGCAGTTGAAAGAGCTGTAAAGACTGTTACTGAAGCCTCGAGTATTTTATGAGCAAAGTCTGCAAAAGAAGGTCTTATGGTCTCGTAAAATAATGCTGAAATTTGATAGTAACGAGCATTTTGCTGCTATTTGAATACATTGCTTTGAGAGTGTTAGAATTCAATTTGAATATATTTTTCATTCAGAAATCCATATCAAATAAATCCAATCCATAGAATGTGCTGAAGTAGACTTTTTCGTCGATAATTTATACAATTTCAAAAAAGAATAATAAGATAAGAACAATAAATAACACAACTAACAATAACAATTACAGAGCTAAGTATAATATTATGTTTTACTTGTGTCTCTTGTATCCCTTGTATCCCTTATGTCTCTTGTGTATCTTGTGTCTCTTGTGTCTCTTGTGTATCTTGTGTCTCTTGTATCCCTTGTATCCCTTATGTCTCTTGTGTATCTTGTGTATCTTATGTATCTTGTGTCTCTTGGGTCTCTTGTGTCTCTTGTGTATCTTGTGTCTCTTGTGTATCTTATGTCTCTAGTGTCTCTTGGGTCTCTTGTGTCTCTTGGGTCTCTTGTGTTTCTTGTGTATCTTGAGCCTCTTGTGTATTTATGTAACTTGTGTCTCTTGTGTCTCTTGTGTATCTTGAATACCTTGTGTCTCTTGTGTCTCTTGGGTCTCTCGTGTCTCTTGTGTCTCTTGTATCTCTTGTGTCTCTTGTGTATCTTGTGTATCTTGTACCACTTGTGTATAGATGTAACTTGTGTCTCTTGTGTATCTTGTGTCTCTTGGGTATCCTGTGTCTCTTGGGTCCCTCTTCTGTCTCTTGTATCTCTTGTGACTCTTGTACCTCGTGAATTTCTCTTATGTCTCCTGTGTCTCTTTGTATTATTTGTCAATTGAGTGAGTTTTTATAATATTATATTTTAATGAACTATGTATTATTCTTTTTTTTTCTGAATAGGTCTTTTTAATTTTATGTGCCTACTTACAACAATTGAGTTGTTATGACAAAATTAGTAAGACGCCATTATAAATAAATATTTTAAAAAATAGCAAATAACGTGACATTAATGACATTATCAGAAATGGGAAAAACTGTATTATTACCTTCCAAAGTTTTTGTTGAATTATCTTCAGTGAATACAAACACATCTGTTCTGTATTTGTTCCATGTGCTTGTGGGATCATTAGAATCCTCGTAAATGCGAGGGGTGCCAATTACATTCTCTCGTGTGTACTCAGTAAAGGCTCCAAAGTAATCTACTTCCCCAATGTTAACAATGTTTAAGCACGTTTTCCCGATCTGGGCACAAACTGATTCAAGAATTATTGCAAAAGTCACAACTGCGAACGCACAACACTTCATTATTTTAATTATTTTTCTTTGACCTGTTAAAATTGTCCATCAACAAATTATTTTATGAAGCACTTATGTCTGGAAAAAATGTTCAAGAATTAATTAAGATGAACGGCTGCGCGGCCTCTTTCATACCAAAAGATTTGATATCAAAATGCCACGAATGCCAATCACAGGAGACCAAATCTGTCCCAGCTCACACAGGTTTCATATAAATCGCTGTAGCTCCCTTACTATTATAGTGAGAAATATATTCTGAACGATTAACGAACGGTAATCGAAACACCCCGCTTTCTATTAAAATCTAAAAAATAACCACAAAAAAAAGAGAAGTGTACACCTTTACGGAACCAAAGTTTTGAATCGCAATTTGAAAATTTTTTTGGAAATTTTGGGATTTTTAAATTAATTATTTTAACATGGAACAACAAAAAGTGATGTGACAATAACGTTTAAAATTCTTTGTCTAATAATAAATTGTCTAAAAATGTATGTGTTTTTATTAGACAAAGTGAAGTTTTTTATGTGAGGGGAAGAGGGGAGAGGGGGAGGAGGGGAGAGGGGGAGGGGGAGAGGGAGTGGTGGAGGGGGGAGGGGGGAGAAAGGAGGGGGAGGGGGGGAGAGGTGTGAGGGGGGGGCGGAGGTGGAATGGGAACCCCCCTGATACCATGCGAGTGAAGCCGCGGGAAAAAGCTAGTTACAATAAAAGGAAAAAATCTAAAAATGAAGATAGTGAAAAAGACCTTAATATCGACAAACACATTATTTAAGCAGTACATAAAAAACTAAAATCCTATTAATAATCCTATCTTATCCTATTTATTAATTTATAATATTATAAAGGTGAAAGTTTGTATGGATGTATGTTTATTACTCTTTCACACAAAAACTACAGAATGGATTTTAAAAATTCTTTCACTAATAGAAAGCTACATCATTTGCGATTATTATAGGTTATATATATTGGTAAGCTCTGGCGATTTGAATAATCTCTGGCGTTATGAAATTATTTATCATACGTTTTCTGTCGCTAGCAAAATCGATTTACTGCAAACGTCCGAAACCAATCGTCGCCTTGGAAACGATTTTTTTTTTTTTAATTAGGCAATTCACCCGAAAAATAGTTTTTTTTTGGCGTCGTACTTAATAACCATCTCTAAAAATGAATCACAGAAGTGTAACCCGAATAACTGCATCAAATTGGATAATTATTTTTTTTTATCGTTATTTTGAGTTGAGCTCTGCCATCATGAAATTTGTATAAAAAAATGTAATAGGTGGCATATGAGCAGTTGGAAGACTGAATGTACCTGGAAAGAATGTGTGGAATGCGAGAGGGGGGAGGGGGTGTGGGGAGGGCGGTGGGGGAGGGGGAGGGGGAGGGGGATTGAGTGGAGGGGGTTACGGTTGGCGAGAGGGAGAGGAAAGGAAGGGGTGGGGTGGAGGAGGGTGGGGTAGGTGGTAGAGGTTGGTTGGAGGGGTAGGGGGGTGATGGGGGGAGTGGAGGCGGAGTGGGAGTGGGAATCCCCTAATACCATGCGAACGAAGCCGCGGGAAAAAGCTAGTAAAAAGTAAAGCCACTAGTTGGTGTATTTTGTAAAATTTGGTCTTTTTTGTAAATTTTGGTAAATTTTTTGGTAACTCTTTGTAAATTTTGGTCTTCCACAAGCACAAGTAAAGAGGGGATTATATGTATTTTATTTATTTATCTTTGGGAAATCAACAGTTGAATACATATTATCATTTTATTAATTTATATTATACCATAAATACTACCTATTATAGTTTTCCTCCTTTTGTCACTTCAAAAATCAGGCATATTTAATTGATGCAAATTTATGGAATACTTGTGAACCCGTCCGAAAACTAAAACCTGTTTTTAAAAGGTTGTGAAATGTGCATCCAAATCTTATTATTAGAAATAACCATGCATTTTTAAAATATAAAAAATTTGTATGCAAAGTTCTAAAAGTTTTAAAAATGGCTCAACTTACATTTTTTCTAACTAAAGTTATTCATAACGAAACAAAATAAAAATATACACATACTTTATTAGACAAATGAATTATAAATGTCTTTGGCAGCTCACTTTTTTGTCGTTTCATGTAAAAATAATAAAAAAAAAAAATCAAGTTTAAATTTTTTTATCAAATTGCCATCCGAAACTTTGGTTTCATAAACATTTAATTATTTCGTGGTTATTTGAATACAAAGCGTGTTATTTTCTTTTTTCTATACCATTAAGATCATATTTTTCTTTACGATAGTAATGGAGATAACAAATTTCTATGAGACATATATTTGAGCTCGGACAAATATGGTCTCCTCTGATTGAACTGGTCAAAAAATTAACAGAAGTGTATAAAACGAAAACAAATAACATTTTATATTTTAAATATACATAATACATTATTATTATTACATTAAACAATAACAAAAAACTCACTCATGATACGGTACCCCAGATGACAGTGTACGTAAAAAAATTCACCTTTTTGGCACACAAAGCCGGCGAATCGCCGGTCAACTACATGATGATATTAAAGCACTAAGCCGGCGAAACGCCGGTCTGTCTTTGCGTAACTATTTTATGCAAAAAAAAATCATTGACATTTCTAGACAACTGGTTTCATTTCCAGTTTTATTACAAAATTTGAAAAATAAGTAAGTAAATGCTGTAGGAACAGTTGGTTGCATGAGGAAAAATATGCCACCAATATACGGAATAAACGCAAAAAAACAATTAAAATTGAAACGAGGTGATGCCCAAATTTTGTTTAGCCATGACATAGTTGCAAAGAGATGGATTTAAAAAAAACCCTTTCATACGCTGTCAACCATGCATTTAAATATTTCTATGACGGATACGGGTAAAAATGACTTCAAAACTGTGAATAATATTCCAAGAAAAAGAAAAGTGAAAGAGAAGGGAATGTGAGAAATGCTTGGTGGCTCTCCACATGTCAGAATGTTTAAAAAATACCATTCCCTTCCAAAACTGCCTGAAGATGAAGATTAAACAAATATCCAAATAATAAAAAAAATACCAAAATACCATACCCTTACAAAGCTGCCTGAAGATGAAGATTAAACAAATATCCAAATAATAAAAAAATACCATAACCTTCCAAAGCTGCCTGAAGATTAAGATTAAACAAATATCCAAATAATAAAAAAATACCATACCCTTCCAAAACTGCCTGAAGATGAAGATTAAACAAATATCCAAATAATAAAAAAAAATACCATACCCTTCCGAAGCTGCCTGAAGATTAAGATTAAACAAATATCCAAATAATAAAAAAATACCATACCCTTCCAAAGCTGCCTGAAGATTAAGATTAAACAAATATCCAAATAATAAAAAAAATACCATACCCTTCCAAAACTACCTGAAGATGAAGGTTAAAAAAATATCCAAATAATGAAATAAAAATATAGTTTTTTGTTGTACCGTTTTAATTTTATGTGAAGTTTAGTGTTAATTGAAATAAAAGTTGCAATAATGAAATATAGTTTTTAATCAACAAATTTAGTCATATTATTAGTGGTGGATGGGTTTGTAGATTATGAAAAGGTATAATATATGCTACGTTTAACAAAGTTGGTTTCTTAATGTAGATTATGAAAATGTTTAATATTTGCTATGTTTAACAAAGTTGCTTTCTTAAGCCGCCACTACCCGAATTTCTACCGATTTCTTACATATCTCCCTTAAACATTTCAAGTTTTTAAGCTCTTAAAAAATGTACGTTATTTTTGAAGATAATATCTAGATGCGTTCAATGCCGAAATGCATACTACATAAAATTCCCTCGATAGAAAAAAAATCACAAAGTATGCTCCGAAAATTATTATAAACACGTTTGTTTTAGTTATTTTACAAGTCATAGTTGTGAAAAAATTCACAATGTTTCGTTAAATGATACTAAGTCGCCTTCCACAAGATTTTTGCTCTATTTTAAAGGGGTCGTGTCGATTTTATCGCTTTAAATATTAGCGCGCTCCTCTAACATTCGTATTACTTTTTACATATATCTCTCCATCTTCTTTTTTAGCGCAGATGCGGCACCTTAATGTAGTTTATGAAAAGGTATAATATTTGCTACGTTTAAAAAGTTTCTTTATTAAATGTAGTTTTTGAAAAGGTATAATGTTTGTTATGTTTGAAAAAGATATTGCTGTTTTACTGATTTCTGTTTGGAAGAAGTTTATCGACAGAAACTAGAGGTGAGAAAATAAGTTTTAAATTTATGATGAAATCTTATGTTGCCTTTTTATATTTCCAAATGGGTTAAGGATCTAATTACTACTTAATATTTATTTATTCTCTCAGGGCCTACGCCATCTTTGGAGATATTGTGTAGTGGATATTTTTGAGGAAAAGTTGAACATGGAAGAGGGACGAAACGCAGAGGCCGGCAAATCGTTTCACAGTCGAGATGTTGAACTCACAAACGAATTGTAGAAACGGCCCGTTCTCATGTGACAAATGTCAACTGTGTAAACTGGCCGTACTTTCAGGGTTTTTCTAGGCGGGCTAAAAAGCAAAAAAAAATATTCCTGAATAATAACCTTGCCCAAGGCTCAGTGCTGGCCCCATCGCTCTTTAACATTTATACTCGAGATCTTCCTCACACTGAAGGCAGAAAATTTGCTTACGCAGATGACATCGCCGTCACAGCCTATGCCAAAACTTTCAATGTAGCAGAAGAAATCCTTAATTCTGACCTCAAGGCTATGGAAGAATATTTCCTCAATTGGCTACTAAAGCCAAATGGATCGAAAACAGTTGTGACAGCTTAACACAGGCAAACAAAGAACTGCGTTTTCAGTGTGATGGAATTTTTTTTACCATGACTCCCATCCCCACTATCTTGGAGTAACTTTGGACATGAGCCTGAACTACCGGCAACACATGGAAACAATGAGCCAAAAAACTAGGACAAGACTCTTAGTCAGTAAGCTAGCTGGTACTAACTGGGTATGCGACGCAAACACGCTCAGAACGGCATTTCTTGCCCTGGTTTACTCAGCAGCTGAATACTGTGCTCCAATATGGGATAAAATAGCCCACACTTACATGGTCGACGTTCAGCGTAATACGAACCATCAGCGGAACTTTAAAATCTACTTCTCTCCCTTGGCTTCCCGTACTTGCAAACAAATATCAGGCGAGAGATTGCAACACTGAGGGAATACAAGAAGGCACTGCAAAAAGGCGCGATACCCTTGCACGATGCAGTGGCGGACTAAGGGGAGGGGGGCGGGGAAGGCGGTCCGCCACGGGCCACCAGTCTTGAGGGGCCCCCAAACGCGTCCATGTTCCCTTGAACAAACCCTAAACAAGGCTTTAAGACACCATTGTAAAAAAAAATGTAATTTTTATTTCATTTTTGATGGATGCACTTGTAAGGAACGCTCTCACCAATTTGTTTAAGGAAATTGGAAAAATTAACGGAGATACACCATTTTATATGAAACCTCTTGGAACGGTTTGCATGTTGAATTATCCTTCAGCAAATTTTGAAAGCCTTTTATTTTTGAATGAATTTTATTTTTTGTGGTAAATTTTCCTCGTCTGCTATCATAGTCAGGGCTGGCTTAAACATGTCGGGGCCCCAGGGCAATGCACGTCTCGGGGCCTCTTTACCCTAGGGGCCCCTACCCGATGCGGGGCTACTAGGGAGTTGCCTACACTTCCCATGGATATGGCCCTGGCTATAGTGACTGGATTTTCGAAGGCGGTGGCCTACACTGCCTTATGGACAATACGGCCCTACCAGGGCCTGCTTAAACATGTCGGGACCCCCAGGCAATGCACGTCTTGGGGCCCCTTTACTCTAGGGGCGCCTGCCCGATGCGTGGCCCTTAGGCAGTGGCCTACACTGCCTTGTGGACAATACGGCCCTGCCATGGCTGGCTTAAACATGTCGGGGCCCCTGGGCAAAGCATGTCTCGGGGCCCCTTTACCCTAGGGGCCCCTACCCGGTGCAGGGCTACTAGGAAGTTGCGTACACTACTTACTGATATTACGGCCCTGGCTATAGTGACTGTATTTTCGAAGGCGGTGGCCTACACTGCCTTATGGATAATACTGTAATGGCTATAGTGACTGGATTATCGAACAGTTTAAGACCTGATGATGGTGCATGCAAATAAGATGTATAGTTTTTCTAATATGTTGTCAACCAGGTTGAAAAACGTAGTTTCGAGAAAAACGCGTTGAAAGTTTTGCTGAAGGATAATTCATCATTCAAACTGTTTAAAACTTTCTTTAAATTTTCTTAGAATTTCCTTGAAACTTTAGGTGATAGCATTATTAACAAATGCAGCTTTTAGAAAATGAAAAAAAAGAAGATTTTTTTTACAGTGCCCTGGTCCCTTAAAGCCTTGTTAGGGATTTGATCAAGGGAACACGGAGGCGCTTGGAGGTCCCCCAAGACCAGAGGCCCGTGTGAACTGAATAAAAATCTTGTAAAATTGCATCAACTTTTTGAACTAGGGGGGGGGGGCCTCATTCAGCTTTCCCGCCCCGGGCCTCTGACGGGCTTAGTCCGCCACTGGCACAATGATGTCGTCTCTCACCCGGCATGTCGCTTGAGGTCCCGAAAACCCTTCTGGACAGAAGGAGAAAGACTCCTTCGATCACTTCTCACCCAAGATAATAGGTGGAAGTTTGAGTGGTAATCGGCCAACGTGATAAATGCCCATCTTGTACAAGACCCCACTAAGCCTCATTGCCTCATTGCATCGCAAACTCTGGTCCGCCATCAATAGGATAACGTGCTCCCATAGCCGTTGTGCCCATATGATGTATAGATGGAGCCTTAAATAGTCGGCGTGGTATGAATGCGGTGCGGTGCAGAACACCAACGAATGCCCATTCCATTCATTCCCCGCGGGATTGGTGAGGTCCACGAGGCAACGCCTGAGGCCCTTGAATGGCTCGCTGACCTAGATATCCTTTTCCGACCCCACACCATACGAAAGAAGAACTGTGTAAAGATGGCGCGTGTGGTGTGTTTCCCGATGCCTGTGCAACTGTGCACGGGTGCCAATGGCGTCTTGAAAGAATCAATGGCGCTAGTTCCTCGGAGTATCTCCCATTGGAATGCCTGTAGAACAAGGACAGCGTTCCCACCTGACGCCTGTGCACCAAAGATTGCAAGCCGCTTGTAGCTAGGGAATATATTACCCGTGGCTATTAGAGGAAGTGGTAGACTTGATAAAAAAAAATAGCTGTGGTTGTAATTCGTTAAATATTTATTTTTTCTGAAATATTTTTTTTAACAATTTAAGTAGGGAGGAGATAAGTTGTAAAAATGAATCGCATACAATTTCACCTTTGGTGGGTTTATCGTAAGTCTTACTTATGAGAAGATAAGTGGTAAATGGAATTGCTTACAATTTCACTTTCGGAGAGGTTATCATAAGTCTCACTTATGTTTCCACCTGGAAGAGTTGTTAATCGAATTATCCACAATTTCACCTTTGGTGAGTTTATCGTAAGTCCCATTTATGTTTTCACCAGGAGAAGATAAGTTGTAAAAGGAATTGCTTACAATTTCACGTTCGTTGAAGTTATCATAAGCCTCACATAAGTTTCCATCGAGAAGAGATAAGTTGTAAATGGAATTGCCTACAATTTCACCTTTGGTGAGGTTATCATATGTCTCACTTATGCTTTCTTCAGAACTAGATAAGTTATAAATGGAATTGCTTATACTTTCAACGTTGGTGACGTCATCATAAGTCTCACTTATGCTTCCTTCGGGAAGAGATAAGTTGTAAATGGAATTATTGTATTTAGTGGGGTTATCATTTTCCGCAGTGTTTTCTTCGATAGATCGTTGGTTAGCAGAATAATTAGAAATATTGTTTTCACGTACAAAATCACCACCTATGATATCGGGATGACGAACAGCAGCACCATTGTAAATCGTGCTATTTTCGCGATCGTCCAAACTTTTGATAGTGCCTTCATGAAAGGTTGGACTGTTGACATTGCTGTCCGAATAAAATTGATCGTATTGGAGACTTTCAAACACCAAAGCGTTGTACACAGAATTATCACTGTAGACAATATTACCAACATCAGCATTTGTTCCAAGATTGCCAGCTCGAAAATGGCCTATTTCATACAGTAAAATATTCTTTTGCTTATGTTTGTAAACAGCGTACAGTTTTAGCAATGTTGCAAGAAAAATTACACAGACCACCAATATTGTAATAATGTAAATAATTGTTGTTGCTTCATTCTTCGGATCTTTGTTTGTTTCCTGTTTTTGGAATTTATTAAAATCATAAATATTGCGACTGTAGTCACTCGTTGTAGTTTCTATCTCGAAGTGAAATAATTCGGGATAGTTTTCAAATCTGTCGATATTGTTCTGACACTCGTTGTTGGTAATGATGTACATAGGGTCTTCGGGTTCATTTTGGAGCGTTATTGTTGATTGAGAGTCCGCCGTGGAGTGTAGTATTTCGTTGACAATGCACGAAGTACTTGAAGGAGTTACTGCTAAAATGTTGAAATCAACCTCGTTCAACATTTTAATCACAAATATATTTCCCAATGCATCTATTCCCATCGCTATCAATTTTATACTTTGATAAAAGATGGTTTTAGGTGCGTTAGGAAGGTTGTATTCGTGGTAACATAAATATTTTTCAGTAATTGTGTAAGTAGTCCGTTTTTTGTAGTCGACAACCAGTTTTCGAGTTGTTGAAAAAGAATCGGGACCAAATACCTGAAAAAGGGAAATAACTAATAAAAATAAATAAATCATAATTAATCGGTTTATATTGCTGTTAGAAAATGAAAAAACAATATATTTCTGTCTCTCTTACAATGCGTGACACCGTATACCGTCATTCCATTTTTACCGTCGCCCCAGGAACCATTTATTGGCTAACTAATACCACTGGGTAGCGTAGAGAATTGTGCTCTTGGGAGAGGTGACACTCGGTCTGGTGGGGGGGGGGAGGTGGAGGAGGCAGAGTGGAAACCCCCATAATAATACTATGCGAGCGAAGCCGGGGGCAAAAGCTAATTATACTTTTTTGTTCATTTAACAAATTAGCTGTCGGATTATTAGAATTTTTGTTATTTTTCAACTGCTCTAAAATATTGAGTTTACGACCTAATCACTAGTTGAACGATTTTCATTTAGGAGATGTTTGGCAAATTGTGACTGTATTTTATTATATTTTTTAAACGATTACATGTGTTTTTTTAAACTAGTTTAAAGAACCGTCCAGTTTATTTATTTTATTTATTTTATTTATTTTTTTTATTTTAAATACATAAACGGCTATGCTGCCTTTTATAAATAAACATATAATAGAGTACAAAAATAAATAAAATAATAAACATAAACAACGTTGCATTCGTCACACTGGAGTTCATTTTTTTTTATTTGGTTACTCTACTTTTTGAGTTTTTTAAGAGATGATAGTAAATTATTATTTTTGCGGAATGCATTATCTAAGCCACAACTTTTGAGAACTTTTGCAATTTTATTTGATGACGGTCTGACAAATTCCAAATACCAAAGTTTATTATTAATCGCTGGGTAATGTAGGTTAAGATAATTTTTTAATGTTTTTTATGACTGATTATTTTATCAACGTCTCTACCCTTGAAGCCGTTATTTTTAGCAATGCTTAAAATTCTATTTTTTTCTTTACAAAATAATAAATAAAAACCGTCAAAAATAACTTCTCGATGGCTAGAGAATCAAAAAGTTAAATGTTTAGAATGAAATTTATATGTATCTACAATTAAAAGATAATAATAAAATAGCTAGGGCAGTTTAACTCACTATCACAAGGTTGTCACATCGTGAATTCGTGTTATAATTGGCCTGGGAGCAAACAAATCAAATGCTTACCCCTATAACCAGTTCACCGAGAGTTTTTATGAAAAAATCTGGATTGAAAAAGAAAGAAAAAACTCCCGAGGACTCGAAGGAATGTTTTGATCCTCGGTTTACTTGAAGGGAGGCATCAGACTTGTGGTAACTTTCTTCATGCTTGCTCATAAGGTTGGGAGAAGCGCCAGAAACAAATGTTACCACTGACTTAGTACTTTTGGTTCTTGGCCTGTTTGGTTTTGAAATGAGTATGTGCTTTGTTCCTACCGGGATGTCATTTATCCAGTTCCTGCCTCTCCCTAGCCATTACCTTGATGGAAAAGTATTTGAAATTTGAAACAATGGCAAGAAGCATATTGCAAACTCGAGTGCATTTGTTTTGAAAAACAGAAGAAGGATTGAAACTACCTTGGAAGCAAGTCGTTGGTATTTTTCTGTGCATTATTTACATAATCTAGTTTTATTAATTATCATTATATTTTATTTTCATTCAAGTGCATCAAGGTAAAAACTATTTGTCGATGTACTGTAACACCGGCGTGTAAGTACAAAAAATCGATACTGTAAATAAATTAGTTTGACATCCAAACCACCTTATTAGTAAAGGTAGTTTTGAAGTCAATTTTATGTTTGAAATTGATAAAAAATCATAATTTTATAATAATTATACTTGTCGGATCACTGTTCAAATAATATATCTCACCCTGATACAAAATGATGTAGTACGAGTCCTTATTAGGCTGGGAGATATTTCTCTCAAAATGGATCTAAGTGTTAGAGCAATTTTGGGTAAGTGGGTATAGAATTGAACTCACTATGAGTCGTTGTTGGTCCTGCTGTATGTATTTCTCACGCAATTTAGTCCTCACGTAATACACCCTGCACCCAGTGGAGTCCACGGCGAGGCGGTACCCACTCAACAGCTGTGGAGGACTGTCTATTTTCATATGCTCTCGTGTGAAGTATGTCAACTCTTTAAAACGGTCATTTACGGTGATATAGAAGTCTTTTGTAACTTCGATCTGAACGAACTGTACCTGAAAGAAAAATTGTAATCTACATAATGAAAGATTTATAGAAGAATCGCTGTAGCTGAGATATTTGAATAACAGGATTGTGGAACTATTAGGTTGGGTATTGGAATAACTTTACAGAGTTCTACTAAAATCAGAATTTGCAAATAAATTCAGGTATGGATAGCGAAAAAGATTTACACAACTACTGGCACTTAGAAAAAAAAACAAAGAACGTCGTTTAAATGTCAAGGTTAACCGCGGTTTAATATCGATGGTTCTGAATTCAAACATTTTAATATTATATGCTTATGGAAAGATCGCTATTTTTTTAAAACAATCCAAAGCATGAGGTAAAAACATTGGAGGACCCACCACATACCCGCCCTGGTATAGGTAACAGATGGTTACCCCTTCAAGGCTCTTGCAAGGACTCTAATTTTTTTGGTAAAAACGACTCTACATTTGATAACGAAACTAAACCGTATGCAAGTGCTTAGCGGGAAATACAGATACAATATGTGTTAGTATAACAAAAATAGGCAAGACAATGGGACAGGTTGGTGAAAGTCCACGAGGTGGCAAGCGCTGGGTGATTGTATCCAGCGTATCCTACAAGCACCTGATTGGGAGGAAGACACAGTAGATAAGTAATAAAGGCATGGCAAACGGTTGGGAGTCCTCTCTAATCGATTGGCAGTCCCAGCAAGAATGCGCATGACGTTCGGTCTAGTCGTGAACCACACTCAGCTTCCGCGCCCCTTAGCCGGTTCCTCGGTGATGCCTCAAAGAAAAGTAAATGGGAGATTGGAGGGAAATACCCGACGACCCTAAGGAATTCAGCGTCGAGTAGCCGGAGGCAAGGCGAAGGAGAGCCAAGGTCGCCCCCCCAAACCTAAAGCCTGCACATTTTGCTGGGGGTGGCGCAATTAATTTTAGAGGGCACCGTGCCATCGTCGACTGACTCCTGTTGATGCAAGGACGAGGTCTAGCGCACCCCCAGAAGGGGAAGCATGAGGTAGTAGAGGCTGGCTGCTACAGTATATTGACCAAATCACATGGCGCCGAGATATTTGAATGACAGGATATTTACCAAATCACATGGCGCCGAGATATTTGAATGACAGGATACTGACCAAATCACATGGCGCCGAGATATTTGAATGACAGGATATTGACCAAATCACATGGCGCCGAGGCATTTGAATAACAGGATATTGACCAAATCATATGGCACCCAGATGTTTGAATAACAGGATATTGACCAAATCATATGGCGCTGAAATATTGGAATAACAGGATATTGACCAAATCATATGGCGCCGCGATATTTTTATAACAGAATATTCACCAAATCATATACCTCAGAGATATTTTAATAATTGGATAATTCTTTTTTTGGTTGTGTTGGTTATTGTCAGGACAAGGTTTGTATGAATTTTTTTTTTTAAAACAAACATTTTTTTTAAATGTCTTTATATGAAAAGTTAGTGCGCGAATGAGACAGAAGACTGTGAGAGATCTGCAGTATATTGACAAAAGGTTTGTATTAAAAACAATTTTTTAAAAATCGAACAGAATTTTTTTTTCAATCTCGTAAGTATTTTTTTTATTTTTTTTTTATTGTAATAAAAAAAATATGAGTTACATAATATACACATTTTTTTACAAAATATTAAATTAGAGGTCGTTTCTGGTCATGTATACCTTATCAAAAAAGAGGGGCTCTTGTGCCTGATAAGGGAGCCACGATTCTTACTTGAGTTGTAAGTTATAATCTGTTTTGTATAAAATATTTACTTTTTATTGTAAGTTTTTTTTGAAAAATTGTTTTATTTTATTTATTTGTTCTGATTGGTTGATGATGCAGCACAATTCAGAAGGGAGGTTATTATAGTTTTTTATGGCTTGGAAAATATAATGATTTTGCATTTGAGTTGTTTTAAAATTAGGTGTAATAAATTGGTTTCCGTTTCTCATTAGTTTGTAAAATTCTTGATATTCTGTGTTTTTTTTTTCTTTACACATTTTTATAAAGGAAGCTTGCTTGAAAATGACATCAACATTTGGTACTGGAAAAAATTTAAAAAGTGATTCATTTGAGAAGGTAGATTTTTTTTAATATTACTTTAATGATGATTCTTTGCGTAACTTTTACTGAGTTTAGATTTTTTTGTAAGATCCTCCCCAACCTATAATTCCGTAGATGAGCAAAGAATGAACAAGGGCATAGTACACATTTTTCATTATTTTTACATTTAAAATATTTCTTAACCTAACAAATATATATATACTTTTCCTCATTCTCTTCACTAGCTCTAAAATGTGATTATTCCATTTCAGGTTTTGATCAATGATCACACCAAGATATTTAATTTCGGAGGAAGAGTTAATTACAGTACAAATAGGATTATGTTGTTTACAGATTACATGATCACATTTTTCGTCATGGATTACAATATTAACTTTATGATCGGGTATTTTCTGCAAGGAAAATAAGACATAGGTATGTTGGTTTTTTAGCATTAAGTGTGAGTAAGTTACCATCAAACCATGATTTTAAGATATTAATATCTTCATTTGCCATTTCGTTAACTAGTTCCCATGTTTGACCATTTATTAACAATACCGTGTCATCACCATAAGAGATTAATTCACCTTTATTTATCAGCATAAGAGATTAGTTTATTTTCTAATCTCATAAAATATGACAAGTGAGTGAGTGAATGAGATAGAAGAGTGTGAAAGATCTTCAATATATTGACAAAAGGTTGGTATGATTTTTTTTTTTAAATCAAACATAATATTTTTCGTAGTCTCATAAGATGAAAAGTGAGCGAGGGAATGAGACAGAAGACTATGAGCGATCTTCAATATATTGACAAAAAAATTAACAGATTGACGTTCAGATATTTATCCAGCAGTTGATAAATTCAAACAGATCATACGTCATAATGTCAATCTATCCATGTATCCATACAGTCAATATAGTGACAATAATTCATATACAACAATTACCGCTTCTTTCGCAATAGCAAAACGGTGTTTCGTGTGCTTTGATGTATGTTTAGAGGTTTACCGTCGTGTTATTTTGTGGTGTATCGTAACAGCTTCCGCCTTGTAGACACATATATGGCGGTGATATCATCTATCGGTAGATTCCGCTAGATGGCAGCAACGTAGTGCATAAGTTCTCCGGCAGGGGATCGGAGAAGCTCAGAGGGTGTGTTTCAGTAATCACTCGCCAGATCCATTATAGCTAGCTTCTAGTTAGGTAGACTACCGCAGTCCCAATTGTATACGCGAAGTATAAATAAATCCAGATAACGAACTAGATTCTATTTATTCCATGAAGTTATCTCCATCCAAGTGTGTTGGAGAATCTGCTAGTGTGTCTTCAAATAACACACTACATATTTATTGTTATTACTCTACTGTTGTTATAAAATGTTATTCATTTTGATTTCTAAAGAAAGTAAATTATTCTTCTACAGGTCAAGAAACAAATGAAAAGGTCAGCTCGATGAATTTTTATGCATACCGTTTCATTATTCGTCTAAACGAGGATAACCACATTTTTAAATGCCGCCTATTATTTCACCAGTTCGCCGTTGATATGTATGTCAAAATTGAAGCAGAACGTCTGACATATTTATATATGTTTAAACCAGAAAAAAATACGTTCAGAAGAATACGTTCATTTGCGCGATGCCATGAACGCAGATAGAAATTAAAATAATGTCGGCCGACTTACTATTTTACCAGCAACGTATGTGGGAAGCCCGAGACATATGCATGAATACGCGCAAGATGCTATGACCTACGTGCGCCAATACGGTCGACCAGATTTATTTATCACTTTCACGTGCAACCCAAAATGGATCGAAATCACTAATCTGTTATTACATGGTCAATCATCCGGCGATCGTCACGACATAACCGCACGAGTGTTCAAGCAAAAACTCAAAGCGCTCGTGAACTTTATTGTAAAATATGATGTCTTCGGAGACGTACGATGTTGTATATGTACTCTATAGAGTGGCAGATGAGAGGACTGCCTCATGCGCATGCTCATGTGACCGGTGGATGGTCAAAAAAATAAGACCGGATGAAATTGACTCAATAATTTGCGCAGAAATTCCTGATCCCGAAGTAGACCCACAATTGTATGAAGTAGATAAGAAGAACACGATTCATGGACCGTGTGGCGAACACAATCGGGAATCACCGTGCATGATGGATAACAAATGCTCGAAGCGTTATCCCCGTGCTTTTTTGGTTGATACAAAACGGACGTAACAAATTATAAACCAATATGTATCCAATCATCGATACCCAAGCTTTTTGAAAAAATTGTCCTCCATAAAATATCCACAAACATAAAAAAAATTATAACTCCCTACCAACATGGCTTTTGTTCAAATAAATCTACACTGACTAATTTACTAATATACGAAAACTTCATATCTAAATCTTTAGCCAACAGGTGCCAGGTTGACTCAATATACACTGATTTTAGCAAGGCCTTTGACAAGGTGTGTCACAAAATACTAATCAATAAATTGGCGAAACTTGGGATTTATGGTAGCTTATTAAATTGGTTTGTTAGTTATTTGTCCAAAAGAATTCTTAGTGTGAAAATAAATGGCACAGAGTCTTACAAATTTATAGCAACAAGTGGAGTGCCGCAAGGCTCCCATTTAGGGCCCATTTTGTTTATTATATTTATAAATGATATTGTTGATATATTTACTGACATAAATGTGCTACTGTTTGCCGATGACATGAAACCATATAAAGAGATTAACCACATTAATGATTATTATACTTCAAACTAACTTGATATATCTTTTTGAATGGTGCTCTATCAACAAACTAGCATTAAATATAAATAAATGTCAGTTCATTCATTTTTCCAAAATAAATAATCCTATTATTTTTCAGTATTCTTTAAATGATGAAAATTTAAATTGTGTTAGTGAAATTATGGATCTAGGCATTATGTTCGACAGTAAACTCACCTTTGTATGTCATATTAATAATATTATCAACAAAGCCCTAAAGACTCTTGGTTTTGTTTTGAGAGCTGCAAAAGATTTCAATGATTTAAACACATTTATTATGTTATATAAAACCCTTGTCAGATGCCAACTTGAATATAACTCTACGTTATGGTCTCCCTTTTACAACATTCATTCAGACAACATTGAAAAGATTCAACGGAAGTTTCTAAGGTTTATAAACTATAAATTGCATATTCCTATACTAAACATTGATTACAATTATCTCCTGGATAAAACGTCTCTATTGAAACTTTCAGAAAGAAGAATAAGCACAGATTTAATACTATTACATAAAATACTGCATTACAAAATTGACTGTTCTGAATTACTTCAATTTATCAATATCCATGTTCCCCAAAAATCATGTCGAAATTTATTACCCTTCTACTTCAATAACACCAGGACACTAGCTTATCTATATAAATATTCTAATCTAGGTGATATACTTCATCTTAAAACTAATCAGTATAAACGTTGTATATTCTATCACTTTTATTCTTCTAGGCACAAATAGATTTAAGTACATAATTTCTTCAATTTTTGTTTATATTGAATATGAGACTTCTTATCATTTTTACATAATATGTATTTTTATTTTATTATTTGTTTTGTTGTTACACTGTTTTGTGTATTTTCTTTTCTCATTGTATTATATTTTCTTCATTGTTTGTTACTCAACTTATAAATTATAATGTAAAAGCCCATCAGGGCGTGTAATAAATAAATAAATAAATAAATACAGGCAATGATGGTTACCCTCTATATCGTCGTCGCACTGTAAGAAGATAAGGGGAGAATAATAACATTGAAAGTCAAAAATAAGGATGTTATAGTTAACAACAGCTGGATTGTTCCATATTCGCCGCTATTTTTCAAAACATTTAAAGCGCATTGCAATGTTGAGTACTGCAATTCGGTCAAGTCGATTAAATATGTTTGCAAGTACGTCACGAAAGGAAACGACGTAAGATATGTTAGTAGCAATGAGGCGGTTTGGAGAATATTTTCATTTTTTATACATGAACGTCATCCCACCGTAGTCCATTTAGCTGTTCACCTGAAGAATGAACGAGTTTATTTCACGGCAGAATACGCAGCGCAAAGAGCTGAACGACCACCAGCGACAACGCTGACAAGCTTCTTCGAGACATGCACGAGCGATCCATTTGCTTTACTCGGAAATGCCAAAACATTATACGAGTATATGGAATGCGTCATACAAAAATTCAAACGTCGGAAACAAGGACAGCCTGTACCCGGATACGTTAATGTATATTCAACCGATGCATTGGGGCGCATTTACACAGTTCACCCAAGCAATGACGAATGTTTTTACTTGCGTTTGTTATTAGTTAATGTTCGTGGACCAACTTCATTCAAATTTTGAATTGTGCGCAACATATCGAGAGGCCTGTCAACGTTTACATTTGCTGGAGGATGATATTCATTGGGATCACACACTCGCTGTTGCTGTTATTTCGTCTACTTCGCACCAAATTCGATCACTTTTTGCCGTCCTTATTTCAACCTGCTTTCCGTCAAGCCCACATAATTTGTGGAACAAATACAAAGACAATATTGCTGAAGACATTTTACATAGAGTACGTTCAACAACGGCAAATCCCGAGCTTGAAATTTGCGCAGACATACACAATGAGGTATTGATATCTTTGGTGGATTTGTGCGTGATGATGTCCGGCAAGATGTTGCACGAATTAGGATTGCCTGCACCTAATCGCCCCGTGCGCGATGCACTCAATCGTGAATTTGAACGAGAACGGCAATACGATGCTTTGAGTCAATCCATTCAAAGTAAAGTCCCACTTTTAAATCAGCAGCAAAAAACAGCTTACGATACGATAATGAAAGCAATTAATGTCGGCAATGGAGGAATTTTTTTCCTTGATGCACCCGGCGGAACTGCTAAAACACTCTTGATTTCATTAATTTTAGATACAATTCGGGCACAAAGCAAAAAATAGTACTGGCAGTAGAATCATCTGGGATCGCTGCTATATTGTTAGAAAGTGGACGAACCGCTCATTCAGCGCTCAAACTGCCATTAAATTTGCAAACAATAGATGAACCGACGTGTATTATAACCAAAACATCAGCAATGGCGAAAGTGCTACAAAATTACAAATTAATAATTTGGGATGAGTGTATGATGGCGCACAAACGAGCATTAGAGGCACTCGATCGAACATTAAGAGATTTGCGTAGCAATCAGATCGTCTTCGGAGGAGCGATGATTCTACTGGCTGGAGATTTTCGCTAAACGCTGCCAGTCATTCCCAGATCAACAGCTGCTGATGAAATAAATGCTTGCTTGAAGGCATAAAATTTATGGAGATGCGTGAAAAATCTAATGTGCGAGTGGCGTTACAAAATGACATATCGGCGGAAGTGTTTGCAAATGCATTATTAGACATTGGCAATGGAAAAATTCCTGTTGACACTTCTACTGGCCTCATTTCGTTACCACCAAATTTTTTTCAATTCACAACGTCAAAGGAATAATTAATATCGAAAGTGTTCCCAAATATTGGCGTCAATTGTAAAATCCATGCAAGGTTGAGCGAACGAGTCATTTTAGCAACGAAAAATAAAGATGTAGAAGATTTTAATATAAAAATTCAGAGTCAAATTGATGGACAAATGCATTCATTTAAGTCGATCGATTCCATTATCGATCCAAATGAAGTAGTAAATTATGCCATTGAATTTCTAAATTCATTAGAATTGCCAGGATTACCGCCAGACAATTTACAACTCAACGTTGACTTTGTGATAGTTATTTTACGCAATCTGAATCAGCCAAAATTGTGCAACGGAACAAGACTTGCAGTTAAAAAAATTATAAAAATTTGATTGAAGCTACAATAATCATAGGAAAATTCAGGGGCGTGCTTATTCCCAGAATGACTGACTTTCCTTTTGAATTTAAACGTGTCCAGTTTCGAGTGCGCCTTGCATTCGCAATGACAATTCATAAATCCCAAGGCCAATCGTTTAGAAGTGTGTGGAATAAACCTTGAATTGCCGTGTTTTTCGCATGGGCAGTTGTACGTTGCATACTCGAGAGTCGGCAAACCATTGGCGCTATTTGTTTTCTATCCAGAAGGAAAAACGAAAAATATTGTACATTACAAGGCATTACAATAGTTATGGTCGAATTATTTCATTGTAATTTAATTTCTTTTTATGGTTGTATTATAAACGGAAGATTTTGTCATTAAGCAGTCCAGTCCTGGATTTGTCAATAGGCCTTATAGGCCGCGGCCTAGGGGCGGCAGAGTTCAGGGGGCGGCGCTCGCTCGCTTTGGTAAACCGTTAATTTTGTGTACGATTATAAACAACAATAAAAAAGTCAATGTGGATAGATATAGTTTTCTATCTATTAACCTTTAGACGCCCAGTGGCAAGTAGCCCAGGTAGCCCAATGCTTTGGCAGTGGGCTACCTTTATTGCACGAGCGTTTAAGGGGAGAAATAGGTGTAGGAACTCGAATTTTTAGTGATTTTCAAGAAATTTTTTTAAACATAAGGAAATATATTTTTTATTTATACCTTGCGGTCATTTAACACATGTATATATTCAAAACTATAATCCAAAATTTTCAAATATTTTCCTCAAAAAATAACGGAGAAATGAACTGCAGCGCATTGTAAGTCGCCATCCGGCTAGACAATTTGTGTAACTCCTGGAGGTCACAATTTTCATCCGAAAGCCCCCCCAAACGCCTCCATGTTCCATTGATCAAATCCTAAACAAGGCCTTAAGGCAAAAAAAAAAAAAAAAAAATTTTTGTTTTCTGAAAGATGCACTTGTAAAGAATGCGCTTACCAAATATTTTAAAGAAATTCGAAAAATTGACGGACATACAGCATTTTAAGTGAAACCATTTGAAACAGTTTGTATGATGAATTATCCTTCAGGAAAACTTTTTTTTTTTTTTCTTTATCGAAAGAATTTAATAAAAATAATTTATAATTGTTTCTTCTATTTGAACCTCACTTCTTTTACTTTCCTCAATACTTTTGATTTTTTACCATTCTTTTGAACGTTTTTTTGGAAAAAAAACAGTTTAAACAAATTTGTTTAGGATTGAGGTTCAAACAGAGCGCATTTTTATAAAGAAACTATGTGCTGAGTTTGATAACGATTGATCAAAAACTGTAGGAGCTAGGTGTTACATAAATTCGAAAAAAGTAGTTTCGAGAAAAATGCGATTGAAAATAATAAGAGTGGTAGTTCGACCGAGGGACACTCACTCAAACGCATATAACTTTTAAATGGCGTAGAATTTTGGTTTGAAATTTTCAGAAAGTATGTTTGAATAGCTGCTGTACCATCGATTTATGAAAAAAAAAAATTGAAGCCTCTACGCCTATTTTCCCCATAAAGAAACCTTCAGACGCCCAGTGATCCCGTACGGGACCGCGGATTGTGTTGTGCGATTATGGTGCGAATATTTCACAAAAAATGCTTGGGCAGTGGGCTACCTTTATTTGGTTACTAATCGTATTTTGGAATGTTATTTTGGAAAGACTAAATAAAATGAGTGCTCAGATTCAAGTTAATGTACTGACGGTATCTGATTTTTATGGATCTCTTCTCGAGTTTATTATACCAGAGCAATAAAACTTGATTATTTCGAAGAAAGTGCAATTGAAATGAGTGCACTTTAGCAGACAAAACATCAAACGAGGATAGTGAAACAACTTCCTGACTGAGATCTGAATTAGAGAGAAGGCATATGCGAAGGCATACAAGGGCGGATCCAGCTTTGGCACCAGGGGGGGGGGGTCACATAGCGCCAGGGGGGGGGGGGGTCACATAGTCGTGGTCAAGTCACAAGAAGTTATAATTTAATTTTGATAATTATAGATACAAGTAAAAAGTAGGTCCACCTAGGTCCTGGACCCATGACCCCCATGACCCCCCTTGGATCCGCCCTTGAAGGCATAAGACATATTATGAAGGCATAATACTTCAAAGAAAAAAAAACATTTAAAAAAAAGGAGTGAACTTTCAACACAAAGAGTCTCCGAAAAAGTTCAGTCTCTTGTGCAATGATTTAGAAGACGATTTAGTTCAGGAATGGGTACACTTTCAAGGTCACATTTCCTCTAATAAGGCGGCAGAGAAACCTGAATCTACATCATTACTGAATCTTTTTAAGCAAAGTTTTTGATGAAACCATCTCTTTTTACCCAAACTTGGATATAGCTCTCCGCGTTGCACTTTGCACTTCGGCCACAAATTGTTGTGGAGAAAGGAGTTTTTCCTGTTTAAAGCGAGTGAAGAAATATCAAAGGTCTTCATTATCGCAAGAAACAATTTACTCTTCGGATCTTCTATGCATAGAAGCAACTATAGCTATTATAAATGATTTTGTCAAAAAAAATTCTTCTTTCATGTTGCACTTTTATTTTACGATTAATTCATTCTTTATTTCATTTTTGAATACCAAAATACTTAACCTATGGTTACACACATACTAATACCTGCACATACACATACCTACACAGCACGCATACATACTATCACTGCTTGGACTTGGTATTAATTATTGTTGCAAGTCCTTTTGTCCTACCTTTTCCCCCCTCGCTTACCCACAATCTTAATTAGTCTGCAATAAACTCCCGCTGCATATAGCTATCACTGTGCTCTGCTCACGAAAATCCGCTATCAAAATAACGCGCCGTGTACTATAAATTAAACCAACTTCCGACTATCACTGTTTGTGCCAATTGGATGGATGAACGAACGCAGCATTGCTAGCATACAAGATCTTTATCCTTTTCCGGTGAGTCATTCCATTCCTTCTATGCAACTTTTAATTTTGCTATAGCAAGCAGTGATTAGTAACACAAAAATCAAGGTCCTTCGCCAGTCATTTTACAAAAAAACACATAATCCACTCTCACCACATAAATAACCATACAACCTATATTTGAATATTTATTTTTAAAATTGTGCGTCACCTAATAAAGGCCTACAAGTGAGTGATCATTGTAGGTAAGGGAACGTACCCATACTACGTGACCTGTTCAGGGGGGGGGGGGTCATCAAAATACCACGCTTGGTACAAATGAGCGGCGGGGGGCTTAGGTTTTTGGTCACCGGGGGGGGGGGGGTGGTTAAAGCATTGCAAAAAGTTGGTCACGTAGTATGGGTACGTTCCCTAACTTCTATGAATGAGGAAGGGGCGGCGCAAATGAAGTGGCCTATACTAAAGAAAAGTGTAAATACGGCCCTGTTAAGCACGTAACGTGTAACATTCGATGTATGGAATTTTTGATAATCCAACTGATTTGAATTTACCGGAAGTGTTACATTTCCTTTGTCCATGACTGTACACTACCAGTGTGAAGCTGAAGCGGGCATAAATAGTACAACAAGTCTTTCAGGAATTTAGAAAATATTCTGAAAAAAATATATGGCGGTACGAAGTTCGCCGAGTCAGCTAGTACTATATGTTTACGGAAAGCTGTTTTTTTAACTTTTTTCGTGTTTAACGCTTAAAAGACTCCAATTTTTCAACATAAAAGTATATTTCAGATACAAAAAATTAAACGATGATTCTATGTAGTTTCTAAAATGGTACTTATAAATATACAAGACATTTAAATACGTTGGAAAAATTCCAAAATTCGTTCAGTTCGTTCTACCCCCTCAGGCTGTGTAAACAATGTGTATTGCTTTCCATGAACTATTGTTTAATTAGTAATGTTTTCAAATGCACGCTCGTTTATCAATTGAATAAAATTTTCAAGAGGTTTTTTAGTAAGGCTGAAAGTGTTTAAGGTACATATCGCACCCGGGGAATAACAATGGAACAAGTCCAATCCTTGAAAAAAACGGCATAATTTTCACGGGGTTTTTTATTAAGGCTGTATTAGTAAAGTATTATAGAGCCCTGAAGAAGCTACGGTTGTAGCGAAACTCATTCGACATAAAGTATCTATGTAAAAAAAGTGGTGATTACTAAGTTATTGTTTTATTTTACATTATAATGTCAAATCACAGAGTATCTGCTTTGTACGAAAAAAAATCCGTTTTTTTGGTTTTTTATTTATTTAATATTTGAATGTTTTTTTAAAATAAGTATACATTTTTTATATGTTATTCAGTGTTATAAAGGAATATAAAAATAGCCTTTCGTCACCATAAAGAGGAGACAAGGCTCTGGTGTTGGCAGTGGCGGACTTAGGGGAGGGGCCAGGGGGTCGACCCGCCCGCGTATTTACAAAACCTATACCGATTCAGTCGCGGTAACGACAATTTACATTTTAAATATACCTCTATATTGGTTATTTTTTATCACATTGCAAAAACAAAAATTGTTCTAAAATCTAGATAAAATAATCTTTCTGATGTGTATATTTGAAATTAATAATTTTATTTCTAAATATTTAAATTTTAATATTATTCCCATATATTGTAAATACACATCTATATTGATAATTTTTTATTACTTTGCTAAAACAAAAATTGTTCTAAAATCTAGATAAAATAATCTTTCCAATGTGTATATTAGAAATTAATAATTTTATTTCTAAATACTTAAATTTTGATATTGAAAATTTAAAGCGACTTAAACGTGGTAGGGATTGTAAATACGCGACCCGCCCCGGGCCCCCGGTCCTGGGGGGCCCCCAAACGCCTCCATGTTCCATTGATCAAATCCTAAACAAGGCCTTAAGGCAAAAAAAAAAAAAAAAATATTTTTGTTTTCTAAAAGATGCACTTGTAAAGAATGCGCTTACCAAATATTTTAAAGAAATTCGAAAAATTGACGGACATACAGCATTTTAAGTGAAACCATTTGAAACAGTTTGTATGATGAATTATCCTTCAGGAAAACTTTTTTTTTTTTTTCTTTATTCATTGAAAAAATTATTTTTACAAAAGTTGGGGATTTTTCGACCACCATGCTAGGCACATGCCCGTATTGTGGTGGTCGAATCGAAACTTTGAAAGCGTTTTTCTCGAAACTTTTTTAAGATGTTTTTCAATCTGACTGACAACTTATTAAACAAACTATACATCCGATTTGCATGCACCTATTCTTAAACTGTTCGAAAATCCAGTCACAATGCACCATGTAGGGGAATTTTGATTTCTAAAAAAATGGCAGACCAGCGAATTTTATTTTCTATTTTTTAAGGAAAATTTTCAACGTTTATAAAAATAAAATAGGAGGGGGCCGTTTATAAAACAATCCCTACGTCGTGTCATAGTCAGGGCCTGATTAAATATGTCGGGGCCCCTAGGCAATGCACTTCTTGGAGCCCCTTTACCATAGGCGCCCCTAGCCGATGCGTGGCCCCTAGTGGCCAAGACAGCCTTATGGATAAGGCGGTCCTGCCAGAGCCGGATTAAACATCTCGCGGCCCTTAGGCAATGCCATGTCTCGGTGCCCCTTTACACTAGGGCCCCCCAGCCGATGCGGGGCCCCTAGGCAGTTTCCTATACTGCCTTATGGATAATACGGCCCGGGCCATAGTGACTGGATTTTCAAAAAATGTAAGGCTTGGTGAATGGTACATGCAAATCGGATGTAGAGTTTTTCTAATATGTTGTCAATCAGATTGAAAAACGCGTTCAAAGTTTTACTGAAGGATAATTCAATATACAAACTGTTTAAAACGGTTTCATATAAAATGCTGCATCTCCATCATTGCAATTTACAGTGTCCTGGTTCCTTAAAGCCTTGTTTAGGATTTGATGAAGGGAACATGGAGGCGTTTGAAGCCCCCCCAGGACCAGAGGTCCATGTGAACTGGATAAAAAGCTTACATCAACTTCTTAAACTAAGGGGGAACTCTGAGGGACTTAGTCCGCCACTGGGTGTTTGGTGAGGGAATTCATGCTAATTAAGTAAGTAAATAATAAAATATCGCAAATAATAACAAAAAGGTAAGTAAGAAAAATCTAAGATTTATCAATAATAGATTCAAGGATTTAAAAGAAATAATAGTAATAGATATCTACTCTTACAGTGATAATTTCAGGTAATTTTTCAATTCAGTTTTGGCAAGAGATGTTTCTTATCTTTTCTTAATTATTTGTTAATGACATTCCGCGGTTTGAAATTATTGAAATATTTCTCCATAATTTTTTTTCAAAAAAGCATCACTAGGTCATAGACAGCATACATAATCAATATTTAATATTCTCCCAATAGGTACCACATACGGGATGCTGAATTCAGGCGTTTATAAATTTAATGTTTATTAATATTTTTATGAATCCTAAAAACTCGGGATAAACGGTTAAATATACGTATATGCAATAGATCTCCAAAACCATTAGCACTATATACGAGTATATCTCCGTATTAATATTCGGAGGCACGATTTTTGTTTTTTATATTATTTTTTTTATACATATTTAAGTTTATTTATGAAACATACAGTATACATGCATTTTACATTTAACAGTAAATATAACATAAACCAGTGAAGTTCCATTTATGATTTTAAAAAATAAATGGTTACAGATTAGGAAGCAAGTAGATATTGATAGTTACAATATTATATAGTTTTAGTAAAAGTGAGTACATAGAAAAAGTAAACAATAAAGAAATAATAATGAATTGATAGTTTTGGTTTAAGTACATTATAAGGTTAATTTAATTTTAAAGGTTTCAAGGGTGAAGTGGAAAATGTCAATATTGCTTTTGCAGATACGTCCAAGCAAAGAATTTTGTGCATATTTCGATTTGAAACGTTGTATAAAAAATAGGGTTTTCGATCTGGTATTGCGTTCGGGGCAACGAAATGTAATCCTTCCTAATAGATCTGGTGAGTCAATAAGGCAGTTCACAATCTTGTATAGAAATAGTACGTCAGAAATTTTTCTCCGTTTGTAAAAAGCAATGGGTTTACACAGGTAATTTTCAAAACGGTATGGAAGGTGTTTCAAAAATTTTGTATGAATATTTTCAATACGGTTAATATAAGTGTGGTATTGTGGATTCCAAATGACAGATGCAAATTCGAGATGAGATCTTACATACGTCATATATAGTAGTTCAAGTGTAAAAGGTTTATTGAACGGTCTTGTGATGCGTAGGATAAAACCCATTTGCTTGTAGGATAAAACCCATTGTTAATTCAATGTGATCTTTGAATAGTAATTTAGAGTCAAGTAATACTCCAAGATCCATAATTTTATCCACTCGGTCAAGAAGAACGTTGTTCAGATGGTAAATATGTATGATTGGGTGACTTTTACGTGAAAATGTTATCGCATTATATTTATTTATATTAAGAAATAGTTTATTTTCTATGCAAAATTCATTAATTTTATTAATATCTTCTTCTAATTTATTGCAATCATCTTCTGAGCTTATGCATTTGTATATTTTCATATTGTCAGCGTAAAAAATAAAATCAGAGTTACAGATGACATGTTTGATGTCTTTAGATACAAAATAAAGAGCAGGGGTCCTAAATGGGAACCTTGAGGTACACCCGAAGGAATGGTTATTTCCTGTGGCATGTAACCTTTGAGGGCAACAGCTTGACTTCTATTTTTACTGAAAGATGAGAACCATCTGAGAAGATTTCCACTTACAGCAATTTATGTTTGAAAAATTTCGTTGTCTTTAAGGCTGAATTTGAACACAGATTTGTTGAATTTGAACGCAGAATACCCCAGTTGATAACTAGGTATTGCTCTGTTTAAATACTTATTTAGGATTTTTTTCTGGAATATCTAAAGTTTGTCTATACCTACCACTTTGGCACGCGGTACATAATGCATAGTTTATGGAATGGGTGGGATTGCATTTATTTTCCCGCCTCTTCCGGAAAAAAAAACTAAAAAATAAGTTCAATTTTACAATAGCTGGTCTTGGTAAACAATGCTCTCATACGAGTTCTCTCTTGTGGGGGCTGATGGGTTTTCCATTGTTTTGTAAAATTTTTCATTCAATCTCAAAGAAACACAAATGATTCCTACAAAAAGCAGCAATGCCGCAAACGAATATAATACAATCAACTGGACGTGCGATGTTCCTTCTACTGGTGAAAAGTCCAGGTCTGGGAACTTTGTAGCTTCCTCTCGATTAGTCAGACATTGTTTGTTATTTATGATATTTTGTACAGTAGCTGTATAATCATCGAGAACTGTAAGAGCCAGATCATATGCACTTAAATTGGTTTTCGGAAAGTCTTCAACGCAATGCATATCCGTTAGAGGGATGAAAATGATGATATCTGTATCTGTTCCCAAGAAAATGTTGCCTTTGACATCAAATCCCAGCCACCGAACACAGCAATCGGCGATTGTCACTATAAGTGTATTGGACACATCCTTCCCTCTGTAATGGATTCCGGTGTCTTTGTAAACTGTGTACAGATTGTCAGTGTACTGGTCTTTGACATAGGAAGTTCGAGGAATGTTAAACTGCAATAAAAGTTAATTTTGAAATTTCTCATTAAAACCATAACAATTTCCAATACATATGCAAATACTTAAGCAGTCAAACGTTCAAACTAAAGTGTATAAATCATCGAGAAAGGACGAATTCAAAATAGCTCCACACCATTGCGGCAAAGGGTCAGAGGAATGTATGAGATGATTTATGACCGATAGTAAATTCGTTTTGCTTTTTTATAAAAGCGCAAATAAACACTTGCCGCAGGGAACAAGTTTTGTTTATTATTAAAGGGACACAATACTCTAAAATAAAGTCAGAAAGGGGGGACGCTGGAGGCGGGAAGACGGAAGGGGGACGTGGAAGGGGGAGGGGACGCGGAAAGAGATTGGTGGCGGGAATTGGAAAGGACACGAAGGGGAATGAGAGCAGAGGGAAGGATTGTAAGGCGGGTACAGATTGCTGTAACGTAACATGCAATGTAACATGAAAGGAACATTTCATGAGTGTGGACGCAGCGCGCGCACGAACCGATCATGTACCTACTCGCAGCTGTTCCCGGCATGCGCGTGGTGAACATAGCTCAGTCTGCTGAGAACAAGTTCTGACGTACAGATACGAACAAGCCGTCCACACTAACGCTCCGCGCACACTCACTGCGAGCCCCTTTGTATTCGGCGAAAAAACATAAGCTTTGTGGATTGCGGTTCGTGCGCGCAAGGCGTCCACATTCAGGGCCGGATCTACGAAATCTGGCGCCCTGTGCAGTAGGTACCGATGGCGCCCCCCCCCCCTACATTTTTATTAGGAGCTCTATACTCTCTGAATCTATTGGGTTAACATAAATTATGGTGCTATTTTAATTATTTTAGGAAAAACTCTTTGCAAGTTATGCTTTAAAATAATACAACGAATTTTTTGTTTGTGCCCGTACCATGATTTAAAATATAGGTTACGAGACAATGCTGGTAGTTTCGCTGAACTAGGTCCATTAGACATTCTTGAGATTTACTGCGTTTATGTACCTATATACCCAACGCGAATATTAGAAAAAGCAAAAACAAATACGTTCTCATGGCAACGTACAACACAAGAATAGCATCTACAGCTTCTGACTAGCAACAGGCAGTCCCGACGAGAGACAGTGAGCAGTGATAATAAGAATATAACCTCAAATTTGTACCTTGCATTTCCCCTGTGTTGAGCGAACAAACACTAAACACTTACGTATGGTATCAACGGCTTACGAACAAAGATACCGCGCTGTGATTGGTTATTGAATTTGGATCGCACCTATTCGTCGTAAAAGACGGTAAAAGATATATGGAAAAATAGATCTTACGTTTAAACTAAATATATGGAATTTATAAAAAAATTCTGTAACTGACTATAAATTCGTAAGCCGTTGATACACAACCTGATGCGTGCGCATTCTGTTTCTTTGGAAAGTGTTACAAGAGCGTAATAATTATTTCGTACTATGGGTAATTTTTAAACGATTTAGGGAATATTATAACTAAATTTTAATACAATATTTATTTTCTCACGGCGCTCGGAGTTGGCGCCAGGTTTTTGCACGTTTTTGAACGTATGACAGATCCGGCGCTGTCCACATTATGGGAATTCTGTTACATTGCATGATACATTGCGGCAATGTGGACGGCAAATTCTTTCATTGCGTGTTACATTGCGTGTTGCGTTACAGCAATCTGTACGCGGCTTTAAGGAGACTTAAGATAACAGCGGCATAAGATAACAGGGGGTAAACTTGAAAAATCCAAGTTTCTCACACAGTTTCTTTGATGGGAAGGCTCGAATACATTATTATAGTCGCAATTATTTTCAAAAACTTAATTTTGCCGTTTTGACTGATTTTTATTATAATTTTTTTTTTAAGTTGAGGGCGGCTCTGTGCTTTGTGCGGACATCCAAAATAGAATTATTTAATGGCCCGTATTTTATAAAAGTTATATTAGTATTCTAGGTTTATTGGGCAAACTAAATAGGTAATTCATGTGAATTTAGATTGAAACGCAAATGTCAAATCCTATTACTTTAAACGTACATTAAATGAACAAATAAATGCATAATTACAGCATTTCATTTTAAACTAATTGAAAAATCAATTGTAAGCCATAGACAATCACACTAATTTGACAGGCGATTATGTTTGGAATCGATTCCGTATCCACAAAAGATACAGAATAGAATGGCTGATGTAGAGTTTTATTGATCTATCTTGCTAGACCCGTTTCAATTGTCCGCGGGTAGGGAATAGCCGATGAACAGTGCGGAACACTATGTGAGAAGCGGCTTACATTATTTAAATATGCCAAGGAATTAATTCTGGATATCGTAGAGTTTCGACTAAGTGAGTAATGGCACCTCACGAAGTACACCAGGCAGTGACGGTGGTCCACGGCCAGGAAGTAGCCGGTGAGCAATGCGGCCACGGGCAGCTGCGAGGTATACGGCCTGTTACCCGGTGAATCGTTCAGATACATGATACGATCACCCTCGGCCACAGTGGTGACGTTTCCCTGGCCGGTCACTATTATTTGTCTAAACACCACCTGCAAGAACAATGGGACATAATACAAGGAAATATCTAAACAATTTTCGTTCGTCACGTTCATCTCATTCGTCTTGTAAGTCTCGTTCGACTCGTTCGTCCCGTTCGAATCGTTCGTCTCGTTTGTCTCGTTCGTCTCGTTCATCTCGTTCGTCTCGTTTGTCTCGTTCGTCTCGTTCGTCTCGTTCGTCTCGTTCGTCTCGTTCGTCTCGTTCGTCTCGTTCGTCTCGTTCGTCTCGTTCGTCTCGTTCGTCTCGTTCGTCTCGTTCGTCTTGTTCGTCTCGTTCGTCTCGTTCGTCTCGTTCGTCTCGTTCGTCTCGTTCGTCTCGTTCGACTCGTTCGTCTCGTTCGTCTCGTTCGTCTCGTACGTCTCGTTCGTCTATTTATTTTATTTATTAATTTTATTTTAGTAATTTGTACATTTAAGTTTACAAATTTCTAATTAATTATAATATTTCATATTGCAAACTAAATTTTATGTAATTTTATGTAGCTCCTACAATACGTCTTGAACTTTCCAATTGGTGTGGACTTCAAAGTCTCTGGTAGCTTGTTATACAACTTCATCCCCTTGTACAGCAAACTGTTCTGCGTATTCGCCTTAAGCCTGATTTCTTTGCATGTTCTTGTGTTATGTCTGTGAATGTCCTTGTTGAATTCAATTTTATTTGAAAAGTATTTTGGTAAAATGTTGTTAATTATTTTATGTATAAATATCATCGTATTCAAGGTCAGCATCTGTTTCACGGTTAGCCAATTCAGTTCCTTTAACATTTTGTTTACTTTTGAAAATCTATTCCGCCGTAATATTATTCTCATTGCCCTGTTTTGGAGAATTTGAAACTTATTATGTTCTCGTTCGTTACATAGGAAAAGGATAGTTGAGCAATAGTTAAAATGTGGAGCAATAATCGAATTGTAGATAGTGATTGGAGGATTATCTAGATAGTTTTGGCCGAATTCTTCCCAAAAAAGATTTTTTTCCCAATTTTCTTTTGTGTATATTCAGCATGCTTGTTGAATGTTAGTTTGGAGTCTAATATAAATTCTATATATTTTATTTCAGTAACATTTTCAATAATTTCACCATCAATTTTAATTTTGCTTTCACTGGATGTCTTCTTGTATCCGATCACCACACATTTTGTTTTTTTTTTTGTATTTAATTTAAGCTTATTAATTTTTAGCCATCTTGATACATTGTTTATCTCATTATTTAAAATATTTATTAGTTCTTCATAGTTATCTCCAATTAAGTATATTAGTGTATCATCGGCAAATAGTCGTACTTTGCATTTTGAAAATATTTTCACCATGTCATTAATATAGAGTATGAACAATAGAGGTCCAAGGACCGACCCTTGCGGTACTCCTAATTTATTTTCCATTGGTTTCGAAAACTGATTATCAATTTTTGTTATCTGTTTTCTATCTTTCAAATACTCTTCTATTTAATATTAATGGCTACAGATGAAAAACCAATTTCTTTAAGCTTTTTTATCAGTATTTCTCGATCTATAGTTTCGAATGCCCTTTGAAAATCCAAAAATATTGCTAAGATATATTTATTACTATTCATTCTTTCCTTCCATTCTTCGACAATTACGTTTAATGCTGTTTCACATGAGTTATTAGATCTGAATCCTGATTGCTCTTGGTATAAAATACTGTGTTTATCTAGGTATTGCAAGATTTGTTCTTTTTCTCTCGTTCGTCTCGTTCGTTTCGTTCGTCTCATTCGTCTCGTTCGTCATCGTTCGTCTCGTTCGTCTCGTACGTCTCATTCGTATCGTTCGTTTTGTTCGACTCGTTCTTCTCGTTCGTCTCGTTCATCTCGTTCGTCTCGTTTATAAGTTCATCAATTTGTTCATTACATCACGGTCAAATGGTATTAGAGACGGTAATTCAAATCAGTTTCGCAAAAGGAACATGTTCGATTTTGACGTTTAAGTAAAAAATAAATACTCGTACATAAAAAATTCTACGCGATATAAAAAATAAATACTCGTACAATCATAGCCTAGTTTACCGTATCGCTTACAGAACAACCCTGCTTCTTCAGAGTGTTTTTTTTTATATTGACTCGACACATGTTGAGAAAAATAGTTTTACTCATGGCCTGTGTTATCTTTAAGGATGCCGTGTGGAGGGATTTTGTTTAACGAAAGTAAGGAGAAGAAGTTGTGGGAAGATAAAAGTATGAGGGTACATGTGAATTCATTCCTTCCATGGCTGTTCTAGGCGAAGCAGTGGATCTGGAGAATCAGGTTAAAGAGACCTCTCTCCCTCCAGTTGGTAGGCAGACTCAACCGTCGCCAAGACCTGAATAAACCTCACCCCATTTGAACCTTTAATAATATATTACATTTAAAAACCAAATATTCAATTTCATTTTGAAGCAGATGAGTCAAGTCTGTCCATTTTTTATTTATTTTTTTACGCTTTTCGTGTAAGAATTTTTTTCTATGTTTTAAAACTACATTAATTGATTTAAGAATTAAAAAAAAAATGATGGCAGCAAAAATATATGTTCTATTTAAAGAAAAAAAAAAGGTTTTGCTTTCCTAAACATTAACCTTTTTGGGATTAAATCCGTATACTTCCCAGGTAGAAATTCGATAAATTATACACTGTATGTGTAGAAAATTTTGTTACTTCTAAACAGTTTACATAAAATTTAAACACTTAAAACACACATTCAAAACTAATAGTTTAAAAAATAACATCCCTCGGAAACATAAATATCACCCCTCAAAAGATATTTGTGGCTACCGTCTTAATGAGTCGCTAGAATCCACCGAAGAAAATTGCACGTGAAACCGGTATTATCAGCAATTGAAAAAAAAAATTACCAATTTTTATTTTTTCTAGATAAGGAGAAAAAAATCTGAAAATCCGTGTACTTTCAAATACGGTCAGAGATGATATATTGAAGACATAATTATAAAAAGGCACTCACCGATCCGTTGGCCTTGATGGATATCAGGTCCATTGACTCTTCGTGAAGATCGTACTTATATATGCCATAGTTGGTGGTCACGTAGAGAGTTCCGTTTACGTGAAATGCAGACTCCATGATGATATCGCCGATGACATCTGAAATGACAAAAATAATTGCTCGTCACGTTTTTTTAAAATTTTATAAGTTACGAGAAAAAATTTGAAGTTAGAAAGATACATAGAGATTTATCAAATGTTCTAAAGATCACAAAATCTTTTAAAAACTCGCAAACCTGTACGAATTTTCCCAGCTAGAAACACATCATGTTCAAAGATAGAAGAGGACGAAAGCTGAAACCTCATAATTGGTTCGCGTAACCAGTAGAGTACCATTTTCCTTCTCGGTGGAGAAGACGATTCATCATAATAGATACCGGTGACCAGGAGAAGAGTTCAGCCCAAAGTAGACATAGTTTTTAGAGAGTCGGATCAAACTCATTTGGTGCCGTGACCAGGAGGTTATCTTACTTAGTGACAAACCCTGTTTAACAGCCAGACATGTAGAATCATTGCAAGCCTTCAAATGTCGAATATTAAAAACCGATAGAAAATTAATATACAGTATTATTTGGCTTGATATCGATGCTCATTACGTTAGTTACAGACTTATTATTAGTTACATATTATTATATATAATATCATAGCTTACCTTCGATAGTTTTATTCGCAATGATTTCGTCGTCACTTGCCCATATGTAAACGTCCGTCAAGTCCTTTTTTAAGTATCTTCCCGGCTGAACTTCAGTAGTTGTCATGTTTTGAATTTTCGCCAAATTCTTCTGCGAGTATGGACGGCTAGCAATAGTCAAAGCATCTTCACAAGATTCTTTGCCGAGTCCTAGTTTCAGCAGGCAGAATAGCAAGCCAAATTTTATCAGACCTTTCATTGTATTTGCACGAACAAAAAACACTGTCTTATAATGCTGACCCTTCACAAGAAGAAAATTGGAATCTGAAAGCACTATTTGGAATCCACTTTACTGCAAAAATGAAAACATCGCAGAATTTTTTTTTTAATTTTTTTTAATTCGTACTGTATTCGTTCAAATGAGGTGTGCATCTGTTTTAGGTCATACGATATCCATTGAGTACTTCATCACTTAAAACTAGAAGGCAATTGATTGAATTAATAATATGTTCACATGAAATAATTATTCACAGACATCTTGATTATACAACGTGTCCGGAAACTCGTAGTACAAGCGGGAAACTGGTGAATCTACATCACGTAGAGAACCCAAAAAACTTATTTTTTTCGATCTGAGCATTTCGATTTTTATATTATTTTTTTTTCTATTTTTCCATTTTTTCGGCAACTAAAGGGTTAAAAAAAACTTTTGAGCCCGGTTTACCCTTCGATGCATTTTATAAGACATTACACAGCTGAAATCAACCCCCTTGTGAACAATTTTTTAAAATTTAAGCAAAAAAATTCCAACTTCGGACCCGATTTACTCGAAAACGAAAGCTCAAATCAAAAAAGTTATATCACAAATCGACTCCGAATGTGATGTAGATTTACCAGTTTCCCGCTTGTAGGACGAGTTTCCGGACACCGTGTATATTGTCTTAGCATTATTGAAATGAATGTTCTAAATTCCTATTGTAGGACGCCGTAGTTCGTCCCAGGAAAATATCGTATCTGCGTCATCGACGATCGTCCTAAAAGCCGCTCATAAAAATCATCCCTCTTCGCGTCTTGTATGAAAAAGAAAAAAGGTAGAAGATACTAGAATGTTGAATGTTTTTTAATCATATTCCTATGGACATTTCGCAAACGTATGTTTCTTTCCAATTGATGAATTATTATGATATTGTCAGATATAAAAAGAAGCAAAAAATTTAAATGCTTTATTCCATGAAACGCGCACTAATGCTAATAAAGTTAGCGTATGCTGAGGTAGACACTTAATATTATTTACATAATTTTTCTTTATAATATATAAGCTGACCCGGCAAATTGTGGTTCTGCCGTATAAATTACTTCTAGGTAATATTTTGGTTGTTAAAAACAGTAACGAATGTATTATAAGATTGTGGGGATGGGATCTATGACAGAAAGAGGAATGGAGCGCCGTAGACGATGACCGCCGATAAAAACAAAAACATACCAACCATTCATTTTCTCAACTCAATGTATTTCATTAAAGTAACGGACAGATTCATTGTTTGATTTCTTAAAAGTTAAATGTAAAGTGAATAAAAGTAATATGTTTTTTATCCTAAAGTAGGAAAACAAGGTGAAGAAAATCAATATTAATTTCGAAGAGCAATTGAGTGTCGGATATTTTTTTGGCAGTCCGTCTTTAGCCGACACAAATAAGCTCCATGGTTTGTCCACGCGAGAACATGCCATGTATAATTGTCCGTGTGAAAAACATTGTGTGCCCTAATCTAAGCCGCAAACAGACATCATTTGGCCTCGTGACTTATTGATTGTAATTGCGAATGCCAATCTAATATGAAATTGAACGCGCTTGAATTGGCACATCTGCCTCAAGTATTGTTTTTGTACAACCGCCCCATTCTAAGGAAGCATAATCTAATAATATGGAAATACACATGGCAAAGTAAATTCGTTTGATTTTATTCGTTTGTCTTTTACGCAGAGAATATTTCTAATTGCCATGAAATGATGTGTAAGTTTTCTGACCTTTGTGGAAGTAAAGTCTATGTGTGTGTCCCATCTCAGAAATTTATCTATGATAATTCCTAGATATTTTATATTCTCCACACATATTAAGGTATTGCATTTACACGCAGTTATGTCATTGAAATGGTGTACAATAATGTTATGAATTTCTTTTTGTTGACCTGCTTGAGTTGCACTGAAGCAGATGAATTTAGTTTTATCCGAGTTTAGAGTGAAGAGATTGCTATCTAGCCACTTTGTTTATATCAATTTCTGCTTCTAATAGACTGTACCATCTGTAAAGGTACTTAATAACGTGGTCTGCAAAGGAACTATTACACAACTCATTTATATAAACATTTAACAAAAATTTCGCATAGTACTTACTCCCTTGAGGTACTCCAAATTTAATATTGGCTGGATCGCTTAGAGTACCATTAATATCCACTCTTTGGCTCCTATTTTCTAGGTAACTAACCAACCATTTGAATAATTGACCCTGGATACCAATGCGCTGTAGTTTATACAACAGAATTTTGTGTGAGATGTGTCAAATGCTTTGTCTAGATCTAAGAAGAGTGCAATGCATTTAATTCCTTTATCTAGATTACTAGAGATGATTTTTTTTTCCAAATTAACAATGGCATTTTCAGTGTCTAAACCTAAAGTTTAGTTCAGTTCATGCCACCATTAAAAAAACAATTGATAATGTTGTGTATTCGATATTTGTGCGCATGTAAACACTCTTTTAGTTCACTCGACTTTTCAGAAAGACCTTTTTTTATACCTGGAATCGGCTTGAAACTCTCTTAACCCTCCGCCCGTCGCGCCTTTTTTGTAACGCGTGGTGTCGCATGGGGTCGCTTAGGACCCCAAAAATAAATATGATTAATTTGTTGTTGTAGCATACATACCCCCCCCCCCTTTTTTTTCTTCCTTTTTATTATTATTACTCATTCATTCAATAATTAAGTTACTAGACCGGTTCATATCTCAGGCTTAATTACCAAATGACATTCTATGGACTTACGTAATAGGTACATAACCATGTAATAATTTAATTTAACATACCTTATAATCTGTATTATAATGTACTGTGTATGTCTTAATAAATAAATAAATAAAAACATTTTATATGTTATTTTAACTGATTACAGTCAGGTGATAATGATTGCTTTGAAATAAGAAGAAATGTTCAAAATTAGTTATTTATTTTCAATGCAAGAGCTTAAAAATCAACAAGAAACATTTTTTTGAAATTTTGAATCTTATTTTTAATAGAAAACTTTAAAAAAAAATCTAACCAATTACCATCAAACTTATAACTATTTGAGGTTGATATAGACTTATTATTACAACAAAAAAATCAACAAAATACCATAAAAAAACATATAAACTTGATTTTTCATGGTATTTTGTTGATTTTTTTAGCCTCACGCCGAAACACAAGTCTGTATCTCACATTGCACATGCGCAAACTAAATTTTCTCGGCGCTTGCGTCAAGTATTGTCCCTTTTAGGAAGCTACCTAAAGTAAGAAATCAGTGGGAACATTTAAAATGAACATAATTAGCATTTCTGTAAAACCTGGGCTTTTAAAGACCCTGCGCGACGGGTCGAGGGTTAAAAAAGGCAAGTATTATCAGCATGGCATTAATATGTACGAATTTTAGTTAGCAATGAACGTGTTAATTTTATCTCGTTTCAATTCGAAATAAAACCGGTTGAAATCGCTCCCGAAGGTTTAATTTTGTAATAATTGGGTTATGGGACTTCTTTCCTAACCTAATTTTGTAATTTCGGTGCGTCCCAGCATATTTTTAGTTGTTTTTTGTTGAAATAAAAATCGTTTTGTCATTTCAAATCTGTGATTTTTTTCTGACATTCTAATCAAAAAAAAATTATTTTTTTTCATAAGTTTTTATTCCAGTAAAAAAGAAAATAACATTTTCACTCACTTAACTAGAATATTGAATTATGTACTTTTTACATTATATTACATAGTTTTTACATTACATGGTTTTTACATTTCATAACCTTAGATTACATTAGATTGCAATACTAACATTTACATGATATTATATTACCATACGATATTATTCACTATCACTACTTTGTTTTTTGTGAATAAACATGAACAATTTTTTTTTAATTTGCACATACTTTTTTCGTTTTTGATATCATCTGGAAGGCAATTATATAAATTGCCCCCCTCGTAACTAATTGATTGCTTACCGTAGTTAGTATGAATGGTGTTTAAACGTATGTTATCGTGTTGTCGTGTAAAATGTTTGTGTACTTGGGACGTTTTAATGAATTCTGTGTTTGTATGTATGAGTTTATTATTTATTTTGTATATAAGGACACATATATTGTACTCGTATAGTTTTCTTAATGTTAGCAGTTTTGTTTCCAAATATAATTTTTTGGTGGATGTTTTGGATTCGTAGTGAAATAGTTTTTTGATTATCTTATTTTGAATTACCTGTAATTCATTAATGTATGTTTCATACGCATTTCCCCAGATTTCAATCAGGTAATTTAGGTGTGAGTGTACGAGACTATAGTATAAACTTTTTTTTAATCTAATTGGTAATAGATATGATAACCGGCTAAAAACCCTAATTAAGGGTGTGATTTTATCTTTTACATTTTGAATGAGTTGTTTAAAAGTTAAATGCTTATCGATGCACAGCCCAAGATATTTTTCCTGTTTCAGGATTTGCAAATATGTTATTTTCAATTTTTAATGGTACATGTGGAGGAATTATTTTACGGTTTGAACTTAAAATCATGTATCCTGTTTTTTTTATATTCATTGTTAGGATATTTGATTGAAGCCAACCTCAAATTCTTTCTAGGTCACTTTGTGCAGTTTCTAGTAGTATGTTTAGATCTTTACCCCAGTAGAATATTGCAGTGTCATCTGCATATAAGAAAATTTCACCGTTTAATTCTAATTGCGAAATATCATTGATATAAATTTGGAACAGTAGTGGCCCTAGTATGGATCCTTGCGGAACTCCATAGTTTATTGGAAGGTGCTTATTATTTTGATTGTTAATGCTTACGAATTGCTTTCTATTGCTAAGATATGATTTGAATAGATTAAGAGCAGGACCAACTACACCAAGTTTCTTGAGTTTCTTGAGAAGTATATCATGGCTTACCGTATCAAAGGCTTTTTGAAGGTCAACTAGTATAGATAAGATATAATTTCTATCATCAATACCACTCCTAAGTTTACTGATTAAGTTGTTTATCGCCGCAAGTGTGTTAGATTTTTTCCTAAAGCCATACTGTTTTTTTATAAAAGAATGATTTTTTTAATAGGAAATTGTTTAATCTTTCGTAGATTACACGTTCAAAATTTTTTGATAAGATTGGTAAGATTGAGATGGGCCTGTAGTTTGAGGTATTTGTTTTGGACCCACCTTTGTGAATTGGTATCACCTTGGCAATTTTACAGCTGTCTGGAAAAGTTCCCTCTTTAAAACATTGGTTAATCAATTTTGATAATATAGGAACCAATTCCGTTGAGAGACTTAGCACTGTTTTGTATTTGAGTTTATCGCAACCGGCACTCGCATTTGATTTCAATGATTTTAATATTTTGCTTATTTCTAATTCTGTTGTTGATTGAAGATATAAAGATTCTATACTATCGTATACTAATGTTATTTCATTGGCCGGTTTGTGTACGACATTGTTACGTATATTATTAGCTAAGGAGAAGCCAATGTTGCAAAAGAAATTGTTAAAGTGGTCGCATATCTCTACATTGTTAGTGATTATTTCATCATTAATTATTAATTTAGTACAAAAATTATTCGAAGTATTAGACTGATTTTTAAAATTGTTATTCATTAACTTCCAAGTTTTTTTACTGTTATTTTCGCATTTTTTAAAAAGATCACTGTATTGTCTTTGTTTTAAGTTTCGTTTTTCTGTAGTAATGATATTTCTTACTTTTAGGAAATCTGCTTTCAATAATGTGTTATTGGGTTGTCTTTTTAATTTCGGATGCAATTTATTTCTTTTGTTGATCAATTTTATAAGGTCTTTGGTTATCCAGTCCGGATTATTTATATTTTTTGTTTTAATTTTAGTGGTGCTGTTAGCATTAATTTTATTTGTGAGGTATTTTACAAGATTATCATAATTTAATACCGAGTCATTATTCATATTAAGATTAAAAGGATTTTGGATGAAAAATTTATTTGTTTCCACTTTGAATTTGGTGTTTTCCTGTCAACCTATTTAGTGTTGATGATTTTAATAGATTTCTTTTTTTTTCGGTGTTAAAATTTGGTTCTTCATTTTTCTAAATAATTTTTTCCAAATTTCATCTTCCTCTTCCTTTTTTAAATTTATTCAATTCTTTTTTATCATGGCATCGTCTGATTCAGAAGATGATGAAAGTTTTCAAAGAATGAGGATGGAGTACCCTAATTTAAAAGCTGATGGTTGTGTATGACCATCCACCTCTGTGCCTATATCTGCGTCAGTTATTAAAAATAATATGAATATGGCACGCAAGGATTATATTAAAGATAATTGGTTCAAGATGACCCGTCTAAAGAATCTGAGAGGATTATTGACAATATATCAGTTGATATTTCACAACCAATAATAAACCAAATGCTTTTGATTTCACAAACTGTAATTAACGGCAAGAACAAATTAATCAAGGATGACCGCTCCTCCATCCTAGGGTCAATTAAGGTGATGAGGAGATGCCTTACCTCTTTGGCAATCACACATGTTGCGGCCATCTCGAAAACAGAAACGCTTTGAAATGTTCTGGATGTACAATCAAGCATTTCAGAAATAATTGACATTCTAATCAACAAAACGGACAAAATTTCAACGACGCCTACTGAACCACCCAAAAGAGATATCTATGCGAGTGATACATCAGGTGAAAATTAGTCAAAGATGCTGATTTTAAATGGATTATTGCGACTGACTCCGTCTCTACAGTCTACATTCCTATGTTATCCGACAATCCCGGAGGGTAAAAATCAGACGGCCTACAGAAAAAGTTAACATCTGTTCTCAATCCTCGTGATGATGGTTTCCAAGTCATTCGTACGAGGAAAATTAATGGTGGAGGTATTGCACTGCAGACAGAGGTAGGTGTTAATAAAATTAAAAAGGCGGTTGAAAAACTAACTGCTACAGGAAACAAAATTGTAAGTCCCCAAGGCAGATTACCTATAATTGTTTTATACGATGTCCCAAAAGGAGATCCCTCTCTGGATTCGGCTCTTTTTGAGGAAATTTTTACGAACAACATTGGTGGTAAATGTAATGTCTCAAAGAATGACCATGAAGATGACTTAAGAACTGTGAGAAGGGTTTCACTTTTCATGTATAGACATAAGTAAAGCATGCACGCAGGAGCATTTCACTGGCTACGATGTGGGGAATTGCCCCAAGAAGGCACAAGCTGCCGTCTGTGCAACTTGTGTATGATTTAAAAAAACCTGCCTCACATAGTACTGGGATCGACTTTGCCCAGCCCAAATTGCTGCAATTGAAGCACAAGTCAGACTAACCGACTACGGCTTCTAATAGCATTCTTTCCCTTGGTCAGATAAATCTTCAGAGGTCTCGAGTGTCCACGCTTGGGGTACTGAAGATTATGACAAAAAAAATTACATCTTGCTCATTCAGGAGCAATACACCTGGTTAGATAGAACGCCTGTTCAATATCCGGATGCGGTACTCGAAATTGGCCCAGCATCGGGGGCGGGAGTCCTGGTTAACAGCCGTAATTTCATTAATCAGTCCCCTCCTTCTAGTGGGACTGTCAAACGAGTACCAAACATGTGTTTCACTTAATTTTGGAAATACTGAAATTATTTTAATTTCAGTCTAATTTAAACATTGTAATCCAGTTGGACCTCATATCTCGATCCCGACGCACGCACTAAACGCGCTTAAAGGACGTAAAATAGTTATTGGAGGAGACTTTAATGATCGCTCACCAAAGTGGTTTGACAATTTTGAACAACGGACGAAACGTTTAGACGATGTCGAAGACCTTATTGCCGTGCAAGGTCTTTCTTTAATCAATGAACCTGGAAGTATTTTTACTTTCATTAACATTCATACATGGTGAGAGCAATATTGATTTAACAAGACGTAAGGACCACGAATGTGCATATTAATTCTGATCACAGATTAATAACTTATATGGTGGGTGTCAAGAAGACCGAAGCTCCAAGATCCTCCTGGAACTTCAAAACTACTCTACGCGAATTGGGATAACTTTGGGGATGCTCTACGTGATACTTTAAAGGGTTTTCATGACGTAGCAGCTAGAGATCTGGACAATTTGGTGATTTATTTTCTACACGGCCGTAGTATCAGCTGCTGAATCGGCTCTGGGAAGAACAAACCCAAATACGATTATTAGGTCTCCGTGGTGGTTGAATGAGCTGACTTTTCTAAAGGGCGCCTTTCAGAGAGCTTACAGAGCTTTAGGTGTCTCGGGACGGGTTTTGATGTAAGTAGGAGGAAACACCCACCCTTAGGAGACAACTTAGTAGCTCTCGTAATGCTTTCAAATCGGCTGTACTTTTGGCTATACGAGTTGCTTGGCATAATTGGGTTTAAAAAGTTGTTAACTTTAACCATGGAATATTCGTAGTGCCATTGAAAAAAGGGTAAAGGTTCTGATCGGTTTTTATCTAGCGTTATCGACAAAGATAACGGGAATTTTGAGAGTAATAACGTGGTGATTGTTCTCAATACACTTCTGAGAAAGTTAGATCCCTTATATTCAGTCATTGGGGAAAGCGACCACCACCAATAGATTAAAAATCAATCACGGATTTCTCCAATCTTCTCCCAGGGGGAAATAATTTATCAGTAACTGAAGCTGAAAGAGAAATTATAATTAAGGGTTTGAGTCCTAGGAAGGCACCAGGGCATGATAAATTGAATAGTATAATCGTGAGGTTTGTATGGACCCACGCCAAGGAAGAATTCTTTCAGGTTATGGAAACGTGTAAGAAAAGGGGAGTTTTCCCTTCTGTATGGAAGAAAGGCGTGCTCTGGATCATACCTAAAGAGAACGACAAAGAAAGAACTGATGTTAAAACTTATCGACCAATAACACTTCTTCCTGTATTGGGGAAAATATTGGAAAAAAAAAATTCAAAATCTTGACAGGGTGAAGGTCTGCACAAAGAGGTACGTAACCGGTATCTTCTTAGATATAACTGGTGCCTTCGATAATACATGGTGGGAGATGATTTTTAATAAATTAAAAAATCTTATTTGTTTAAGAAAAATCTACAAAATATCTTGTGATTATTTTAAAGACAGAAAAAAATATTATTTCTATTGGTGATTGCATCATTGAAAGAGATGTGGACATGGGTTGTCCCCAGGGTTCTCCCCTTGCACCGGACTTCTGGAATATTTTATTCGTGACTCCTCCAGGTTACCCTTACCTGAAGGCACTATTGCGATTGATTACGCAGACGACAAATTTTATTTGGTCTCTGGGGACAGTAGAATAGAAGTTCAAAATAAAGCTGAAGAAGGTTCGATGTTTCTTAACCATGGAAAGCAAAACAGTTTGACTTTTTTGTCCAAGAAAATTTTTTAAAATATCTTGTGATTATTTTAAAAATTATTATTTCTTTTGGTTTTTTGTTAACATTAATTTTAGATTTGGTTATATTGCGAAAAGTTTCCCAAAAACGTTTTGGAGTGCAGTTATTTCCGTAAATAAGTTTATAATAAAAAATTTCATTCTAGGATTTAATTAAATTCTTATACAAATTCCTACTTTTTATAAAAAATCTTGTAATACCAAATTCTCTGGATACCTATTTGCCTTTTAACGAAAATGATTTCTTCTTTGAATCGATTTAACTAGTCCCGGGGAGATCAATGGCGTGGGTTTTATTTATTTATTTATTATGGGTTTATTGCTTGTGTGTTTTGGTATATACTCGTGTAGTTTGATAATAAATTCCTTCATTGCTAAGTCAGTATCTGATTGGTGTAGAACATTTTGCCAGATTTCTGTACTCAAGTTCTCAAGTAGATTATTGAAGTTTGTTCGAGCAACGTATTTAATTTAAGGAGAAGTGGGAGGATTGTTTTTAAGGCAAAGATGAGTAGTATAGTGGTCTGAAATGGTAGTATGAATACAAATGTGTCAATAAAGTTAATTTTTTTCACATTGATGTGATCTAGACAAGATGTACTCAAGCCCTGTTTACGAGTAATGCTATTAATTGTTTGAATGAAACCATTTTCTGCAAGCAGACATAGATAATCATTTGTTTGACCGTGGTATTCAGGGATAGTATTAATGTTTATATCTCCTTTAATGATTTGCCTTTCGGATTTTTTTTGAATTGTTGATGATTGATTGCAATAAATAAAGGAAGGAGTATTGTGTATGTATAAAGATATATTTATGTATTGTGTGCGTACATCTGGAAATATGCGGTCATTGAGAGCATTTTGCGATGTGCGATTGCGCAGAAAATAGATTTTATGCATCCAGTATTTTCATAGACAGCAACTTTTCCATCGCCGATATCCAAATATTGGTTCGAGAATATGTCAGCGGATGGATCTTGTACGAGGGTCAGTCAATAAGTAATGTCTCCTATTTTTTTCCACTTAAATAAAGTTAGTTACGTAAAAATTGTGAATTTGGTGCTATTCACCAAACCTTCTACAATCTGCTGCAGTAGTAACTTTTTGCGTCAACAGGTGGCAGCACTGCAGATGCTTGCAAAATGGCCGACATCGATATTCGTAATAGATAGCATTCTGTGATTGATTCTTGACTGTAGAAGGTGAAACGTACATATTCACATTCATGAAAGACTAAATGTGTACCATGATGCATCAGTAGACGTCAGCACTGTTAGATGATGGTTTCGTTACTGTAACGAAGCTGAAGGACAAATATCGCTAGCTGCAAAAAATCCAAGCGGTACAGGCCGTTGATTGCAGCGATTGCACTCATTCGTGGTGACCCTACATAACTACAGATGTCGCATTCTCTCCCTCAGTAAAGTCAGGGTGATGACTATTATTCGACAACTGATTTTTCAACAAAAGTTTTGCAAGGTGGGTACCAAGAAACTTAACCAGAATAAAGAAAAAACAATGGCCTCACAACACTTCCAGCTCTTAGTTTCTTGAAAAAATCGTGACCGGAGACGAAAAATGAGTTAATTTTTTTTAACCTGAATCAAAGTGGCAGTCAATGGAATGGCGTCACACAATCAAAAAAAAAATCAAAACTGTGTGATATGACCGTGCTTTTTACAACACTGTAATACATGCCCTTGTTAAAAGATGGACCAAAACTGTGGAAATGGACGGAGATTTTATTGAAAAGTAATAAATTAATCGTCAATAATGTGGTTTTCTACCCCTGTTATTACATCTTTTATTACTTGAAATTAAGGAGAAAAAAATAGGAGGCATTACTTATTGACTGGCCCTAGTAGATCTCATGAGCGTACTTTGAACGTTTGAAATACGAACGACGCTTCGGTAAAATTTGTGCAAACAAAATTACTAATATCATGATTAAAAAACGGAGGGTGGGGGGAGGAGGGTGAAAATTTGGGGTTGTAGGTATTTTTTGATGCCAAATAAAAAAAAAAGGAAAAAATTTGGGGTTAGGGACACCCTAATCACCTAGCGGTATGAAATATACTTAACGACCAATTCTCATAACTACCAAATATACTTAAGGCTCTGCAACCGGGCCCGAAACGAAGAAGATGGAGAGATACGAAATTACGAATGATAGAGGAGAGCGCTAACATTTACAGCGACAAAATCGATGCGAAAATTGAGAAAATATTTAATAAAACACGACTCGTTTAAAATAGAGCACAAATCTCGCGGGCATTATCTTAAACAGCATTTAAAGAAACACTGTGAATTTTTTTCAAACATATAACTTGTAAGATAACTGAAATAAACGTGTTAATAATAATTTTTGGAGCATACTTTGCGATTTTTTTCTATCGAGGGAATTTTATGTAATTTGCGTTTCGGCACCGGCAAAGTCTCGATATTATCTTTAAGAATGACATATTTTTTTAAGAGCTTTAAAACTCACCGTGTTTAAGGGAAATGTGTAATAAATCGGTACAAATCCGGGTTGCGGGTCCTTAAAAAAATTTCATTAAAATCGGTCGAGCAGTTTCGGAGGAGTGCGACCACAAACACCGTGACACGAGATTTTTATATATAGATATTGATAATATAAGTCGTAATATTTTATACTAGCTTATCCCGCGGCTTAGCTCGCATGGTATTAGGGGATTCCACTCCGCCTCCTCCACCTCCACCCTCCCCCTCCCCCCACTCCACTCCACCATCAACTCCCTCCCCCGCTACCCCTGTACCTGCTGCCAGAATCAGAGAAAAACTACTATCATGTTCGGAGTGTATTCGCCGCATACAGACTTAATTCAAACCCATTTTGAGAAATTGTTTGTTGCGTGTGTAACTATTATTTGGGGACACTAACGCAGTATCAATAAATCAACTTTGGAGTAGAATTTATAAACATGATTTTAGTTGAAAGAATACTCGTCAAATGTGATTTTAAAAAAATCCGGCTCGTATATAATTAGGTCGTAATACAAAAATGGGATTCCGAATACAACCCCACCCCCCATCCCTCCGCCGCTTGAAGTACCCAAATAAGTGGGCGGCGAAATTTTCCTACGCCCCGATGTTCTGAGTGTAGTTTTGATTCACCACATACAGATTTAATTAAACCAGTTTCGTGTTCAGAATGTAAGTGCCGGCAGAATCAAAGAAAAACCCTTTTCATGTTCTGAGTGTAGTTTCAATTCACTGCATACAGATTTAATTAAAAACATCCTTGTGTTCAGAATGTAAGTGCCGCTAGAATCAAAGAAAAACCATCTTTTTGTTCTGAGTGTAGTTTTGATACACCGCGTAATTGGTTTAATTTAAACCAGTTTTGTGTTATCAACATAACAATAAGTTGCCGATACATCGTGTACCTAGAGAAGCTTTGCATTTGTTGCATTGCATTCGTTGCAGTTGCATTCCATATTTATGCGTGATGAAGATGCAAATTCTATTACAAGCATACCACTATCAATTTCTGAGAGCAGTTATATATAAATTTGTAGTAGAATTTATAAGCATGATTTTATTGATAGAGTACTCGGCACATGGAATTATAAAAATCGGCATGAAAAAATAGAAAATATCTACCCCCCCCCCCCCGGTCAGCGCTGGAAAATCTGCGGAAGAAGTACCTGTAGAAGTTGGGGGGGGGGGGGCGGCAAAATTTGCCTCCGCCCCGGGCGGCCGAAACCCACGCTACGCCACTTATCGGTCCAATTACCTTGCTGAGACTCCATGCGATTTTTGGAAGCAAATTAATTAAGCAATATCATTCCTTATTTAGATTCCCTAATATCTGCATTGGAGCAGCGTTTTGTTAACCAAAATTTGCCTGCTTTCGGATCGGATTAATGTCGCTACATCCCTGTACAATGCATTGTTAAATACGTCATTATTTGATTTTAATGAAAAACACAAAGTTTTTGCCTATACCACGATTTACTTAATTTTAATCAAGAAGCCGAACTATGGTATAAAAAATGGCAGAACAAGGGTATGACCAGAAAAGATCTCGAAAAACTAGATTTTGCTGAAGTGTTTAAGGAGGCGAACATTTTGTCCCGCAACAAAAAAAGCAATACTTATTTCCTTGGCACAACCTTGCACTACAAGTAACATAGAGAGGTCCTTTTCTACACTGCGTCGTGTTAAAACATGGCTGAGATCAACGATGGCTAAAAACCGTTTGAACGCAGTAGCTTAGCGAAGGGGGGGGGTGGTGGCAGACCGGTTGGGGTGCCACCCGAGGTGACACTACTAAGGATATTGTCACAAAAATATTGAATACGGTGTTATTTATAGTTTCGTAGCTCTATGGCTCCCCGTGAAATGTCCCGAATCGGGGAGAATTTTGTGCCTGACGGTCTTTTTATGGACGAAAATAGCCTATTTCTGAAATTCTCTAGCCACCCCCCACCCCCCCCCCCCCCCCCGTCCCGCAGCATTTACGTTACATATATTCTTGGTTTCTCTACACCTGCCCCCACCTTAACAAAATCCTAGCTACGCCCTTGCTCCACCCACCCCTCCAGATGAAAATTATTTCCTCGAGGCCTATGTCATCTTAGGGGATGTGTGTGGAGGGTTTTTTTAAGGAAAGGAAAAAGTGAAAGTTCTGGGAAGGAAATAGGTATCAGGAGTGGGTAGGAATCTGTGGGTCAGTGTGTCCAGGAGTGACGGATGTATGAATCCATCCCTTTAACCGCGGTGCAAGACGATGGGTCGAGGGATACTATGAGTAGAGGTAGAGGTGAAAAGACCTCCTCAACCAGTCTCTCTTAATCCGGCTCGCCACGCAGCAGGTAGGCAGACACATCGGCCGCCAAGACCTTGACAAAATAACCCTATGAACCCGGGCACCCATGCAAAGTTACCAAACGTAGCGAACCGCTTGGGGTGACCTTTGGCAGAGGTTTTGGCTGTCCCATAAATGGTTTGGTGGCGAACCCGTCCCCGCCTCCCAAAATGAATTCCTCTACTCCCTTTTAATACATTTAAAAATAATGTTGCCGATTTTGCCCTCTGACCCAAATGTGACGTCCACAATCCTACTAATCAATATATATTATAAAAGAAAGTCCAAAAAACCGTGCGGAACGCAAAAACTCAGAAACGAGTGCCGGTACGATCAAGAGAGTTATATGGTTTGGTAGATCTCTATCCCCCCTAGGGAATAAGGGTATTCGTTTTTACCCAAAGGGCTTGCTTTTGAAGATGTAAGGGCTGAAAGTTCTAAGAACCTTCAAGAAGAGTCTGGAAGATTCCGGAAACTTCTAGAAAATTCGATAAGACTGTTCTAGAAGAAATGGAGGAGTAAGTTGGTGAGTCTAGAAGGTTGTGGAAAGTTCTAGAAGGTTCGATAAAGCTGTAGAAAGTTCTGAAAGGAGTGGAGGAGTGTGTCGGTGTGTCTAGAAGTTCCGGAAAATTCTAGAAGATTTCACAAAGCTGTAGGAAGTTCTAGAAGGTTCGATAAAGATGAACAAAGTCCTGGAAGGAGTGGCGGAGTAAGTCGGTGAGTCTAGAAGGATCTGATGGTTCACAAATGCTTAGAAAATTGTGGATGGAAAAAGTTCTAGAAACTTTCAGAAATAAATGACGGTGAGTTTAGAAGATTCCGAAAGTTCTAGAAGGGTCGATAGAGCTATACAAAGTCGTGAAAGGAAAGGAGGACTATGTCGGTGTGTCTAGAATGTTCCAGAAAATTCTAGAAGGTTCCATAAAGATGTGGAAGTTCTAGAAGGTTCTATAGGGCTGTACAAAGTTCAGGAAGTAGTGGCGGAGTATGTCGGTGAGTCTAGATGGTTCCGGAAAGTTCTAAAAGGTGTGATAAAGCTGTAGAAAGTTCTAGAAGGTTCCATAAAACTGTAGAAAGTTCTGAAAGGAGTGGAGGAGTGTGTCGGTGTGTCTAAAAGGTCCCGGAAAATTCTAGCATGTTCCATAAAGCTGTAGGAAGTTTTAGATGGTTCGATAGGGCTGTACAAAGTTCTGGAAGGAGTGGCGGAGTATGTCGGTGAGTCTAGAAGGTTCGATAAAGCTATAGAATGTTCTGTAAGGTGTGGCGGAGTATGTCGGTGAGTCTAGAAGGTTCTGGAAAGTTCAAAAAGGTTTCCTAAAGCTGTGGAAAGTTCTAGAAGGTTCCATAAGGCTGTAGAAAGTTTTGAAAGGAGTGGAGGAGTGTGTCAATGTGTGTAGAAGGTTCCGGAAAATTATAGAAGATTCCACAAAGCTGTATGAAGTTCTAGAAGTTTCGATAAAGTTGAAAAAGGTTCTGGAAGGAGTGGCGGAGTAAGTCGGTGAGTCAAGAAGGTTCCGGAAAGTTCTTGAAGGTTTGATAAAGCTGTACAAAGTTATGAAAGGAATGGCGAAATATGTCGGTGGGTTTAGAAGTTTCCGGAAAGTTCAAGAAGGTTCCATAAAGCTGTAGAATGTTTTGATAAGGAGTGGAGGAGTGTGTCGGTGTGTCTAGAAGGTCCCGAAAAATTCTAGAAGATTCCGTAAAGCTGTAGAAAATTCTGATTAGAGTGGAGGAGTGTGTCGGTGTGTCTAGAAGGGTCCAAAAAATTCTAGAAGGTTCCATAAAGCTGTATAAAGTTCTGGAAGGTGTGACGGAGTACGTCGGTGAGTCTAGAAGGTTTCGGAAAGGTTTGATAAAGCTGTAGAAAGTTCTAGAAGGTTCCATGAGGTTCTAGATAGTTCTGAAAGCCTCCCTAATGCTCTAGGATGTTATGGAAAGAGAAAGTTCTAGAAGCTTTCTGAAATGAGTGGCGGAGAGTTTCGTCGAGTCAAGAAGGTTCTGGAAAGTTCTAGAAGTTTGGATAATCTTTATCTTCAATATACATTATTAAAAAAGTGTTCAATGTGCCTGCCGCTAAAACTCAAAGACGAGTCCCGGTATGATAACGGGAGTTATATTGTGTGATAGCACTTTATCCCACATCCATGAAGAAAGTTATCGGTTTTACCTGAAGGGCGTGCTTTTAAAGATATAAGGGCTGGAAATCTCGCCCACTTGAAATTTCTAACAGTTCAAAACATTCCGGAGTATTCATGAGCATTCCAACACACTCCGGAACATTCTGGAATATATTTAGGAATATTCCGGAATATCCCAGATCATTGTGGAACTTTCTAGAACACTTCTGGATGTTGTGGAATGATCTGGAACATTAAGCAAGATCTGTCGTGGATTCGAACGTCAATTGTATCTCACATCAACTCCCTGAGCGAAGCCGGACACTCCAGTCAGAGTATTTGAAAGCATTTCACAACGTTCCAGAACATCCCGGAACATTCTGGAAAATTGTGGAAATTTCGGGAATAGGAAATCGGGAACATCAATGTGAAACATTTCAGAACACTCTCGAATGTTGTCCCGAGCGAAGCCGGGTAACCCAGCTAGTAATTTTATAAACGGGAAAGTTTATACGGATGTATGTGTGTTTTTTACTATTTTACGCAAAAACTACTGAATGGATTTTAATTAAACTTTACAATAATATAGCTCACACATCAGAATGACATATAGGCTATAATTTATAAAGCTAGCTGGGAAGGGGAATCGGGAAGGGAACGGGGACGCACGGGAAAGGTGATTCAGGGAGAAACAATGTATTTCTTTTAATATGGCTTTGCAACGCATGCCGGGAACCCGCTAGTATATTTTATTTTATTTATTAGAGATAATATATTACAAAATTATTACATAAAATTTATAATACATTACTCCCAATGAGTTTAATAAAACTCATTTCGGGAAGGACAACATTATACATCTAAAGGAAAATTATTTTTAATAAGAACACGGAAATCAATGAACAATACATAGATTTTTAAATGGACTAGACACACTTGATACAGATAATTGAAGAATATACAAGAGTTACAAAGGAAGACAGATAAATTCGTCACTGATTAATAAAGTTGCTGAGAAAATATCCTTTTAGAGCCTTTGCCAATATTTTTTTGTTTGATTCTGGTAGTTTTAGGACATTAGGTAATGCGTTGTATTGCGTATGTGCGATGTATTGTAAGGAGTTAATTCCAAATTTAGTTGTGTGTGTAGATGACGATAGGTGTATTTGATTTTGTGATCGTGTTTTGTGCTGATGTATATCGGAATTAAAGGCTGGTTTAGTGTTGGTGTGTGACGAGTGTTGAATTATTTGTAGGATGGCAGTGGTGATGCTATATTTTGGCAGAATGGTAAAGGGAAGAATTTGTGTCAGTGAGTATATGTCTTTGACATGCGTATCCCATGGTAGATGGTATATATTTCTTATGGCTCTATTTTGGATTACTTGTATTTCAGATATTTGTTTCTTAGTAATGGTGCCCCAGATACTAACCAGATAACTTAGGTGAGAGTGGATCAGAGCATAATATGTGGCACGCAGTAAAGCTGTGGGGAGCACATCTTGAAGTCGATAGAGTACACCAGTTATCGGGGAAATTTTGGATTTAACATATTCAACATGGGAGTTCCACGATAGGTTAAAATCTATGAATAACCCTAAATATTTCGTTACTTGTACATTTTGGAGCTTTTCATTTCCAAGAGTAATATTCATTGTCATGTAATCTTTTTTCCCGAAAGTGAGGTAGTGAGTTTTTTGACATTGAGGCTTAATTTATTTATCCGCAACCATTTAGCTAGCTTTGCGAGATCTTTATTCATTCATCTTTATTCATATAATAAGGTAAAGTAGAGTGTCGATAATTTATACAGTTTCAGAAAAAAATCCTTTTATTTTTATTAGATTATAAAAATACAAGACAAATTATCGCTCAAACAAAAAATTAAGCACCGCTTATAAAAAGGGTAGACATTTACGTAATATATCTTTACGAATTCGGTTATAATCAGAGGAATAACATAAAACAAAAATCCGTCAACAGTTTTCCCGGTTAACTTTTGATATGGCCTTCACGGTATGTTTTGTTATAATGAAAATATTCTGTTCACCGTTATCGTTATCAGCATACAACAGGCAACATTTATTCAGATTATAATTTTCCCTTTTATTTGATTGTTTCATTTCACGTTTCGTAATTTTTTAACTGATTTTCCTGCATTTTTTATAAATGTACCGTCATGCTTGACTTATAACTAATGATTTCTGACATTATTTGGACAACTGGAGTAAAAAATGTTTATAAAATTTTGATCTCCGGTGATATATTATTTTTGTAGTGCAGGATAGATGTGACTAGGGTTGCCATCTCTAAAATTTGGCAACCAGGACAAGACGCCTGAAAACCCCGGATTTTAGAGCCCAGAACCCGGACATGTCAACAGGTTTTTTTAATGAAAATATTCCCTCCACGTTGGCATTATGAGCCGGAATGCAAAAAAAGTACTGTGAAATTTTCATCAATTCCGAATATAAATTCGCATTTGTTGTTTTAAAAAATTGTACCCAAAGTCGATTTGAATTTAAAAGGTTACCTTGTTCAGGTAGGTTTTGGCAAAAAGCATTTAAATTTACTTCAATTAATTTTGCGTCAATATCTATGTTCTTGTCTTTTAAACAAGCACAGTGTCTTCAATTGCCCGTTCTGTTTGTTTTTAATTTTCGGTAAAAACATCCAGTAAAATTTCTCAAATTGTTTTAACGGTTTCATCCATTCTTCAATGTATGTTTGGATTTCCTTGTAGAAGTCATGTGTGCATTTTTTAAACTCTTTTTTTCGTTTTCTTGTTTTTTTTTGACCCAAGACTTTAAATTTTTAAACCAGGACTACAAATGAAACCCCGCCCGGACGCTACCCGGACGCCCTCTAAACTAGGACAAATCCGGGGAAACCCGGACGGATGGCAACCCTAGATGTGACTTATCTCAAGATACGTCACTCGATTTGGGTCTATCCAGGAACGTTTACGCAGGTAGCCGAGCTTAGTCGTAAGAACATCACAGTTTTCAACTGAAAACGACAACCAAATATCTGTAGTTGTTGATCAGTTAGGATCGGGATGAGGAGTTGACCGGATACTCGGCTACGAAATTATTATTGAAGAAGATGATATTAATACTCAATATGATATAAAAGATGTCGTTCAACACATCTTTTATAATCATACCGAATATTATCATCTACTTCGATGATATAATTTCTAGTTTTTTTTTAGATTTATTAGTACGATTTTGAACACGCTCTTCCGTCCTGTTCAAAGTAGATCAATGCAAAACAAATTGTAAACATAATTATTGTGATTATACAATAATTTCAATAAAATATTATCCAAAGTGGACATTTTCATTTGCGAACTTATCAAATACAAAAAGTCCATAAAAAGTGTTTTTCCGATGTTTCATGGATAATGTCAAGTTTCTATGGTTTATATTAGGTCCTTACATATGAAATTGGCGTTTTGTATGGGAGGAACATAAAGTCGATTTTTTTTTAATATAATATATTTATTTAATCAAAGTATGTACCATTGCTATCTATGCACTTTTGCCATCTCATAGGTAGTTCATCGATCCCTTTACTAAAAAAACCATTCGGACGGCAATCAATAAAATCTTTGAAGGCGGTTTGGACTGCCCCATCGGAGTTGATTTTTTTCCCTTGCAGAAGGGAAAGTTATCCAAATTTCGAAAAAATGGTAATCTGCTGGGGCAAGGTCCGGAGAGTACGGTGGATGTCTTAGACATTACAATTGAAGCTCCTCTAGCGTTCTAACGCACGTTTGTTGATTTGCTTCACTCGATTCGTGAGGTATCCACCTTCCAAGCTTTTTCACCTTCCCAATTTGCTTCAAGTGGATTAAAACAGTTTATCACTAACACCGCAGCCTGCAGCTAACTCGGACGTGGTTTGCGATGGATCCGCTTCCACAATAGCCTTCAATTCTTCATTATCAACTTTGGTCTCCGGCCGTCCACGGGGCTTGTTCTGCAGGTCGAAATTTCCAGAACGAAAACGTTGGAACCAAAAACGCACTGCGTTTTATTTTGCGGCACCGTCGCCATACACATCATTAATCCTTCGAGCCGTTTCTGCAGCACTGGTGCCACGGTGGAACTCGTACTCGTAAATAACGCGATATTTCAAGTTTTCCATTTTGTAAACTAAGCGACGCAAAGAAAAAAAACAATTAAGGAAAAAACAAATTAATTATATTTTTCGAAACACAAATACATGAGTAAATAGCTGTATAAATTTGAATTTGGAATTCTTAACCAAAGAGAAGATATTTGAGATCAAAGTTGCCAGTACGGTAAAACGCCAATTTCATATGTAAGGACCTAATATTTATAATTCTGTTATGATCTGATTTGTATGTACAACCTGTCTTCTTATGGTTATCAATGTATTGATATTTTTTGTTTTTTTCGTAATTATTAGTTTTAAATAATTTTTTGTTTGATATAATTTTTGGCTTCAAATTCCTTTTTCATAAATTTATTTTTCTTTCTTATTGTTTTATTGGAAGTAAAGTCACAAGGCGGAAATCCATAATTAGTTTTATTTTGGCTATATTACTCATGTTCAAACTGAAAAATGTAAACTGTCGATTTCCCGAAAATTAATGAATAAATAAATAAAATTCCATACCTCGAGAAGAACAAAAATTATTAAAATAAATATTTTATAACTGCATCTTCATTTCAAAATTCTTCAACTGGATTTGCCACATAAACGCCTTAGGAATCTCATTTTTATAGCACTCTAGCATTCCGTGATAAAATCTCGAATTTCCTTATTCTTATTAGAACACGAATAATTTAATAAAATAATATATTAATTATTTTAGAACACACTGGCTAATTTAAATAAAATCCGTTGGCATAAAAATTAATTCATATGTTTCTATAAACCACAAAATTTCAAAACAAAAAGTACCTTTACACACTTAAATTTAAAAAATAAAAATTATTATGAAAAAGTCAAAGTCGAACTTTTAAAAACACTTTTTTTTAACTTGCAAATAATTTGAAATTCGTCACCACAGAGTTTAGGAAATGTTCAATTTGAAAACCAATGTTGTACTAATTTATAAAAGGGTTATTATTAGGTAGGTACATTGTTTTTTATTAATATATTTATTATCAAGAGTTATGTATGGCTACTTTGCACTAATTTGACCGCACAGGATGTAATATGATAAAATTAAAATGTGAGAATTTTAATTCTACAGATCGGATTTGTCGATATCGAATCACACTAGGTACAGCGCGCAGCTGCTTTTGCGATTGGCAACTTAAGAGGAAAACGGGCGGCGTTTTGCTCATACAAACGTATGCCCCAATTGGGATTTTGTAACTAGTGCAAATTTATTTTATCTTATAATAATAATAATTGGCTAATTTAAGGGCGCTGTACAAATAAATATATAAAATAATGAAATTACTGGCTTGTAACTAAGATTTACAATTACAACTAGTTACTTACATCTAAGACTTATAGCTACTTACTTATATTACTGGCTTACAACTAAGATTTACAATTATAACTAGTAACTTACATCTAAGACTTATAGCTAGTGACTAATGACTAAGACATATAGATTCTGACCTAAAATTGGTGACTTAATAACATACATATTAACAATTAAGATTAGCGCCAGAAGAAGTAGGAAGTTTTTACATAATTTTAAAATTCGAGAACACGGGTGCAAAAATGATCTTAAAATGGGTTAACTGGATTTACGGGAAGGTATAGATATTTTAAATAAATTAATAAAATTGATAGTCGATCTTTACCGCGTTAAGGTGATTCATCGCTCAACATTAAACATATATATCTACAAAGGTAAAAGAAAAAAAAACTATTAAAAATGGCAAAATTTAAATAGAATGATTGAATTTTACAATGTGGGGTATCACCGCGGGCCGCACATTTATGATTTCGGGAGGGGGGGGGGGGGGGGTGTTGTACCTTTTGGTTTAGCAAGTTAAGAAAAGGAATTATTTTGTATTGAAGTATCGGGTTGTTACCTCCTTCCACCTTGTGTTCATGATATACTGTCAATTCTTAATAATAATAATACAATTATATAAAAAAAAGTTGTGTAGATCTGTAATGGAATCTTTTCGCACACGTGATAAAAAAAAGATTACAATACATACAAAAACAAAAATTAACCAATATTATTTGCTTTATTAGTACGTGATAAGCGTGTTTTTTGGTCCCTTTAAGACCATTTTAAAATATTGTGCAAAAATTCCATATTTGAGTACATATTTTTAGCCTCAACTCAAACGTGGATTTACACAAAAACTTCTGATATATATCTATATACCTATGTTACCATAACACGCACATGCAAATCGCTCATCAAGATATAACTTATCCCTACTCTCTTACCAAATAGTACTTTCTTTGATTTTATATTGTATTTGTATTTTTTACAAACACACTTGTACTTAATGTACTTGTATTTTTATTACATTTTAATAGTATTTTAATTACACAAATGTACTTGTATTTTTTTATTTTTTTTGATACATGCTCCTTGTATTATTTTTAATTCAATAATACGTATTTTCTTTCATATACTTTTCATATTAATTTTAATTTTTCTGTTTTTCCATACTTATTTTTTATATTCATAGGTATATCTTAAACTTATGTAGATATTTTGTAGATGTATAAATTATTTTATCTTATTTTTATATTATTTTGTTTTTCATTCAAATTATTTTTAATTTGTATTATAATACTTAACATAAAATTGGCCACTACAACACGGGCATGTGCCTAGTATGATGGCCAAAAAATTATCCATTTACTGTAATGTATAAACTTTACTGAATAAAGAACATTAAAAAAAAAAAAATTTACCTATCTACGCCCTCACTGTGCCATCTCTACGCCCTCTTATTTTATGTGTCAGAAGACACAGAAAAGTAGAAACTGCCCCTTGAAAGCCTCAAACGACCACAAGGGAGCGTTATCGCCCACCTTGAGAACCTACACATGACATGCACTATGCGCGCGTTCAAAATCGACTTAGGATGTCCGTTATTTGTTTTTTGGGGTGTTATGCCGTGTTGTGCTACCTCCTTCTTTAGCCAACGTTTCGGACAACGTTGCAGTGTCCATCATCAGGGCAGATCCGGCAAATCACACATCTGCCGGATCTGCCCTGATGATGGACACTGCAACGCTGTCCGAAACGTTGGCCAAAGAAGGAGGTAGCGCAACACGACGTAAAACCCCAAAAACAAAAAAAGTAAAATGCTTTTGGCCGTGAAAATCTAAAAACGTATCTGACTTAGGATAATCCAGCTGGGCATTTTAAAATCAAATGTCAATCAATTAAAATCAACTATCCGCTAAATATCCGCTGACTACCACGGCCTTAGATGAAATAGGTTGTGGGCCTAATTAAAAATCTTTATCTTTACTTTACTAAGTATAAACTGAAGTCCCTCACGCTGTATGTGCGCTTAGATCTTTTAAACTACGGAACGGATTTTGATATTAGTTTTTGGGGTATTATGCCGTGTTGCGCTCCCTCCTAAGGAGGTAGCGCAACACGGCATAATACCCCAAAAACTAATATCAAAATAATTTTTGGCCGTGAAAACCTAAAATCGTATCCTACGGAACGGATTTTCATGCGATTTTCACCAATAGATAGAGTGATTTATGGGGTAGGTTTTTACTTTTATAAGTTGTCAAGGTTTTGTGTAAATTGATTGAAATACATAATATATCTGGCCAAGCGGCAGCATGCAACGCGGTGTGGATTTGATTTAACAGATGGCGTTGGTTACAAAGGTTTCGTTAGCCACAGCAGCGTGTGGCGGGTTTGCTAGTATATATATAAACAAGACAATGTATTTTTTAAAAAGGGTTACACATAGAGTATTTTCTTCCAGTACAGTTATTAAAAAGCCATATAAATCGGTCCAGTTTTGAGGAATACAAAACCTCGATGTTTACGATTTTATTAAGGTTTTATCAGCTTGAGGTGCAGTTGTCCCTTTCGCTCAGTTTTCACGGAAATAAAAGCGACAAAGACAGCAACAGTTTGATAAATTACTTATTGTACAAATTTCTCAGCGACCGGGATTCCTCTTAATGTGGGATTATATTATGTTGGGATAATTATTATTACTAAGCAATTAAAAATCATGTGGTTTGGGTTCAAAAATTAGTTCTCTGATAATATTTTAGATACTTTAATTAATTACTGAGAGTAGAAAACGATTTGCCTGATATATTAGGTCCTTACATATGAAATTGGCGTTTTGCCGTACTGGCAACTTTGATCTCAAATATCTTCTCTTTGGTTAGGAATTGCAAATTCAAATTTATACAGCTATTTACTCATGTATTTGTGTTTCGAAATTATAATTCATTTGTTTTTTCCTTAATTGTTTTTTTTCTTTGCGTCACTTAGTTAACAAAATGGAAAACTTGAAATATCGCGTTATTTACGAGTACGAGTTCCACCGTGGCACCAGTGCTGCAGAAACGGCTCGAAGGATTAATGATGTGTATGGCGACGGTGCCGCAAAAGAAAACACAGTGCATTTTTGGTTTCAACGTTTTCGTTCTGGAAATTTCGACCAGAGACCAAACTTGAAAATGAAGAATTGAAGGCTATTGTGGAAGCGGATCCATCGCAAACCACGTCTGAGTTAGCTGCAGGCTGCGGTGTTAGTGATAAAACTGTTTCCATTTGAAGCAAATTGGGAAGGTGAAAAAGCTTGAAAGGTGGGTACCTCACGAATTGAGTGAAGCAAATCAACAAACGCGCGTTAGAACGCTAGACCACACACTGACAACAGACGGCTACCAAATTAGAGGAGCTTCAATTGGAATGTCTAAGACATCCACCGTACTCTCCGGACCTTGCCCCAACAGATCACCATTTTTTTCGAAATTTGGATAACTTCTTGCAAGGGAAAAAAATTCAACTCTGATGGGGCAGTCCAAACCGCCTTCAAAGATTTTATTGATTCCCGTCCGAATTGTTTTTTTAGTAAAGGGATCGATGAACTACCTATGAGATGGCAAAATTGCATAGATAGCAATAGTACATACTTTGATTAAATAACTATATTATATTATATTTGATTAAATAATTAAATAAATATATATTTGATTAAATAAATATCTTATACAATATATTATATTTAAAAAAAATCGACCTTATGTTCCTCCCATATAAAACGCCAATTCATGTGTAAGGATCTAATATAATCTTGTTTTTTTTAGTTTCTTATAAGCCCAGAAAAAAATAAAGTACCAAGCCTATAAAAAATGTTTTTAAGTTCGAAATCTTCTACCTACGAACCCCTTTTAGGTTATAGTTTTATTGTATAACCACTGGGTGAATTAAACCTGTATTTTACCGTTTATTTCATATTTGTCAGATTAATAAAAAAAAATATTTAAAAATCGTAAGGCTTGTAACCGCCCGAATCCTGCGTGTTTAATACTTTAAAACTGCTGTGAGAGGTACTTATTTGAGTCAACACAGAATATTTTTGATTTCTGTGTTTTGTCTGTGGTATACTTGAAGGTGCATTTATATGGAGAGGGAACTTAATTTTAACCGTAAGCAGCTGATCTAAAATTCTGCATGGAAAAAATATTTTTTAACATCGTTATAAATATTCTACGAAGTTCGGATTTGCGATATCTATGGACGTTATAGATAAAGCATTTAAATTGCTTCGTTTATAATGCGAAATAAAAATCGTGAAAGCTACAAATATTTTTATTTTGATTTGCTGAATCAAGAACCGTAGAGCAATCGGAAACATCTGTATTTCCAACAACACAGCTATTTGACTCTTTTAGGGTTCTCAGTCTAAATAAAATTTTCAAAAAGAACTCATTATTACAAACTCATAAAGATCATTTCAATCCATTGTTACGTTACAAAAGATAAAGGATAGACCCCCTTATTCCTGTTGCGAGGAGCTAGTGAATTGGCCCCCAGTGCACAGCTCGCCGTACCGCCCCTCTCCGCCCCCTTCTCCGCACGCGGAGGTCCGTGGCCCCAGTGCCAAACGGCACCCGGCATTCATTCCCCGGCTGGTCGCGGGCTCGACAACAGTGATTGCGCTAGTGCGCTGTTCGAGAACCTAAAAACTCGTGATTGTTTCTATAAGGTGTTTTGTGCACGAGAAGGCTCCAGCCCACAGTAGCCTGTCTGACGACTACCTCATATCCTACTTTGTGAGTAAAATGAATCTTTGTCCCCTCTGGTGTGTTACATCCCGCGTTTAAATTCACTAATACGTGTGGAGAGTAGAGAGAAGTTCCCCGCAGTGTTAGAATTCTATACCTAGCAAGTACCCATGTGTAGTTTGCCGAGGCTGGCAATTGTAAAACCCTGTCTCCTTCTAAATGAATAAACCCTTTACGTGCAAAACTGTGTTCTGATTGAGGAAAGAGACCTGGAGATTGTGAGGAAAGAAGGAGGAGGAATTCACAAGCGAACCACAACACTCGCCTTGGTTTTAAGAGGAACCTTGCTTGCTGCCGGCTCTGAGCTAGTTCTGTTGGCCTATGTATTGCGTGTCCTTTCCAGGTTTTGGTTTAGCAAATGGCCGTATAAGCGGCAATGCTAACACCATCAACATCAGCATTCATAAACATAAACAACCACCCACGATCACGTGGCAATTTAGAAATTCCGAAATTTAAAACGAGTGCTTCCCAATACCATTATGCTTATCAAGGTATAAAATTTTTCAATGCTCTCCTGTATAAAATCAAGTCTGAAAAAAATTATAAAGTTTTTAAATCCTAAATAAAACAACTAATAGACTAACCTGACACTAATTATAAGTTTTCATTTCATCATCACAATAACAACAAAAACAAAAAATCTAGAACATATCCTCTAAAAATATTTCAGCTCCAATATTAATGTCATGTTGAGAAGATGCAGATTATGAAAGAACTTGGTTAACTTTCTTTTATATTTTCTAAATTAAAAATAAACAGATTTTAGTGTTAAAACCCCATAAACAAAATTTACTTTTAACACTATACTATTTGAATCGTGAATATCCGTCAGTTTTTAAAAAGCTGTTCATTTTAATTTTGTAAATTATTTTTCATCACAATAGGGAATCTCAAGGGAAATTTCCCCACGTTATAGGGAAAAATCGAAATCTTGCAAGCAACGAAATCGGTAAAGATGTATTTGTTCTTTTTTAACTTCGGATTTTTACAAGCAGATACTAAGGTCAATTCCATGTCAAGTAATAAAGTACAATAACATTTTGCGGAATCGACTTAAAATGCGACGAGGGCGCCACAAGCGACAATTTTTTTAACTATTTTGGCAAATTTCGACAAAATCCATTGCCCTGCTTGGCGAGACGCATGAAGGGACTCTCTGCGGCAGAAGTCCTTTCATGCCTGCATGCAGTGTCGTGTGTAGAGCCCTTTATTAAATTAAATTTATTAATAATTTTTTTCCGCATACCTATTATGGTAACTGTATACAGGGTGTAACAGGACGTACCCGAGGTATTTTAACCAGCGATTCCTGAGCATATTTGGAGTAAAAAATGTAAATGAAATTTTTGTCTCCGGTGACTTTTTTGACATTTTTTTTATTTGTTTCTTCAAATTCAAACAAAAAAAAATTTCCGCTTGTTGTCATTGGTCACACAGCCGAGTAACCGACCAACCCCTCACCCCGCCTCCAACTATCCAACACCTACCTTTTAATGGTTTTGTAGAAAAAATAAATTTAAAAAACTTCAAAAATATCACCGAAGTCCAAAATATCATTAACATTTTTTTCTCCAAATATGCTCAGGAATCGATGGTTAAAATCCCTCGGGTACATCCTGTTAAACCCTGTATAATATAACTTTTAAATGTATTTTAACATTTTTGTAATTGTAAAAATAATAATTTAGAAAGTTGCTACAGCTGATCTCCATCTCCAAAAAAGATTTCTTGCGGTGACCACCATATCTCTGGACTCCATCATCTAAAATGAAAAAACCAAACGGATTTCGTTAAAGTAGTATCTTGAAATCAAACGAAGGAATAAGTTAAATATTTAATTTTTTTACAAAATGGCGGCTTCTCAGAAAAAAAATTATTTTTGACCAAAAGTTTTGCCTTAAGTGGAAAATATATATTTTTATCGGTGAGAAAACCCTTCGATTAGTTACTAAAAAAATATACCTACTTAAGAAGCTTGTGTCAAAATTTGAGACTGCCGAGCTATTCTCTATGTTTTGTGAGATCGAGATTGATCTTAGGCGAAATCTCCCGTCAGATTTGTGTGATTTTCTTTGGCTGTTATTTGCTTTTTCTATGGATCGATGTCAGAGTTTCAGCTGTGAGCTGTCACATATTTTAGTTTGGGTCGTTTTAAACACGAATTCATGCAGGTATGCATGATTATTTATTTATTTATTTAACATTTTAACAGCCAAAGAAAATCACTAAAATCTGTTAGGAGATCTCGTCCGAGATCTATCTCGATCTTCCAAAAGATAGAGAATTGCTCGGCTGATCGGTTCAGCCGTTTTCGAGAAATCTCGGTCACGTACTTTAAAAACACAGTTTTGAAAAAACGCATTTAAAGTTTCAAAAACATCTTACAGCCTGTCAAATAAGAGTAGAAAACATAGAAGGGCGCCACTGTCGTCCAAATGACAATACTAAAAATATAATCATGGTGTTAATCTAAAGCTGTGTAACCTACATTTTTATTAAAAATTAAAAAGGTATAAAAGTGAAAAAAATATTTTTCATTCCACTTATCTCAAAATTATAATTGCATATAGGTATTTTATTATTACATCTTTACAATTTTGTGTTAACATAATGAAGAATAACGATTTTTGTAATTTGTTTGGGGGTGTTATGCCGTTTTCAGGGTAGATGTGTGCTCATTAGTGCGATTTGGGCAATCACAATAATAAAAAAACGATGTGCAGAACCACAAATAAGAAATGAAAAATTTTTTCTTCGGCATGAGTATGAGATATATTTTTAACTACTTTTCTGAAAAAGATCAGAACCGCACTGAGATCATGAGAATGGTATATTTCCACCGTGCGTGAGCAAATGCTTGGCCAAATGACTTTTCGTGAGATACGCAGAACCGCAAAGAAGACATGAAAAAGGTCTCTCTCCAGTATGTGTGAGTAGATGCGTTTTTAAACTACTTTTCTGAGAAAAAACACAACTACACTGGGCACATGAAAATGGTTTTTCTCTGGTATGTGTGAGAATATGTCTCTCCATATGACTTTTATGCTTAAACGTAGAACTACATTGGCCACAGGAAAATGGTGTTACTCCGCTGTGTGTGAGTATATGTCTATTTAGAATGCTTTTACTGTTAAATATAGAACTGCACTCATCACATGCAAAATGTTTTTCTCTGGTATGTGTGAGAAGATGCCTGTTTAAATGACTCCCACGATTAAAGGCAAAATTGCACAGACTGCACACGAATTTTCTTCCTTTGTTGTGTATGGAGATTGCACGCTTGTCGACATAATATGTTTTAGCGGTAATTTTATTGCTTTTCTTATTTTCCAACCCGCCAGACGTGTCAATGCGTTTCTTTATATCTTCTTCAGCCTCTTCTGCAATGTGGTGAGCATCTGTAAAATAAATATAAATACATTCAAAAGTTTCTTGTCATTTTTCTTGACTTGAATGGATAAAAGGCAAATATTTTTTCTTGAATTGTTGCCGCTTCAGGAACAGATTAGACAAGCAAGATACTTTTATGGACTCTTTTATTTCATACACATTAACCCTAGAATATTAAACTATCGTAAACACTAAACTTTCATTAATTTTACGGCATTTTTATTATTGCTATAAGTCAACACACAAATGACGCCCGACCACGGTGACAGCGCGTGCCGCGTGGCACACTGACGGAACAAATTAGAAAGATATTATGAAGCGGGGGGCGCGGAAACGACGCGAACATTGTTTTTTTTTCAGGAATCGTCATTTTGCCGTCTTAATTTTTACGATAGTTTAGTATTCTAGGGTTTAAAGCGATAACATTTTCAAAACACTTGATTTTGCACCACTTCACAGTGCATCACCTAATTCTCAATAAAAAAGTTTTTTCCTTTTTACTCAAGACAGATTATAAATTTTACTTTTAGAATCACGAACACACAAATGTCATTGGAACTGCACAATGTTGATTGAGGTCATAACTAATGTTGTTTTTTAGAGGCATCTAGAATTCAGATAGTGTCGGAGATATCTTTAGCATAGTTCATACAGCATGTCAATTGAAGGCTTTTTGGAAAACATTGACAACATGTTCATAAACCTAAAATAAACAAGTTTGTGCATATACCTTCGGTTTTGCCAATAGTATTTAAGTGCTCCGGGCATTCAGTCTTTATACCAGGATAAGATATTTCTATTTCTGTGTAAAGTTCACCGCATTCTTCATCAGCGCTAGTCCCTCCCAGTTCTGGCGGTTCGCACTTGGCGGGAGTATCGACCATTGTTCACAAACAATAATGCTATATCCTACAACGTAAAAGATACAGATTCTTCTTTATTGAATTACAAACATAATATGTTGGCAATTACCCATGTGTCAATAAAATTTAACAAATACACATCAGTAGGGACATACTTATTTATCAATCAATCAAACAACTGTACCCGTAATAAAACGAAATCAACGCCCGAAGTGACGTCCGCAGTCCTGCTGTCTGCTAGCCATAGTCATAGAAAATTATGTACGTAGATGAGAGAATAAATCGTCAAAATAATTAATGTTTTTTTCTTAAATCATGATTATCCATGGTTGGTAAAAAAATACAGTTGATATACAATGCTATGTGTCAGTGCGGCCATGGTTTGGTATATTTATGCGGTGGTTTGTATATTTATGTTTATGCGGCTAAAGTTGACCTGTGTATAGTTAACGATAGAGCTCCTTGACGTGATAAAAGTGAGTTCAATTCGACACTACTAAATTTTTTTTTGATTTCATCTAGTTTTCCAGAAATAGTGCTTTTTGCTCGTTATGTTTTATTGGTCTGCCGTTTGCAATAATCAAAAGTTCATATTCAATGGTAGGAACATTCCTAATTGATAATAACTATAGGTATAGGATACGGTGCATGACAAAGTTGAGATATTAGGTATGTTTTGTGTTTAATAATAAGTTGTTTGAAGTCTAGGAGTTATTTGATTAATTTGTGAAAGAGCCGCCGCGCTTTAAGGCACAGATATGGAAATCACACTTTATTTCAACAATTACTACAAGAAATAACTATTTACGTAAACCAAATAGGTTAGTAGGTTCTTAGTTTAGGTAAATTAAGTCATTCATGCGTATTTAGTTTGAAACAAAACTTCATAAATGTCAAATCCATACAAAAAAAAACATGGCGGCAATGGAGATGTTTTATATAGGCAATTTTGTAACTTTATATAAAAATCGTATTTAATGCATATTTTTCCGTCTTTCACAAGTGAAACCGAAGGTTCTTGTGGTAATTAAGTTTAAAAGTAGTTTACTTCCGCGATGTCAATCCTTCGTAGTTATAACGACAAGCGCTCTTGTTGTTGGGAGTTTGGGAGTCTAAAGTCCAATAACTAATCACAGTAGCTTTTTCTGCAAATCACTTAAGAATACCAACCTTTTTTATCTGGATAACGAACAACAGTCCCAACTGCTTTCAACCGTATGGGGCCAGTGAGACTTTGGCATCCCCAATCGGGGTATGTTGTGAGACTGAAGGTATTAAGAGGGGAAGGAGACGGGAAAGAGGAGAGAGAGGGAGTTTCAATTATTCAGAATGGTGGTCTTACCCCAGGGCGAATTGAGAGTTTCTTCCTCGGACATGCCGCAAATTTACTATATTATATCAAATGGATAAATTGAGGAATTACACTAATTATTATATTTAAATAAAATTTTCTTACACACACCGGAAATTAAACCCTCCACCAGTGGCGGCTCGTGACTTTTGGTTGTGCTAGGGTGCTAATATTAAAAAAATGGCATCATGGATGTTGTCGTATGCGAAAAATATATTTTTTTTTTTTCAAAAATCGGTGTTTTGTGTGAAGATTTTTCAGGAAATCGGTGCGGCGCACCACCAAACTGAAACTAACCTGAAATTTTTCATACAAAAAACTGATTTTCAAAAAAAAAAAAAAAATTTTTTTTCGGCTACAATAACATCAATAATGCCATTTTTTTAATATCAGCACTCCAGCACACCAAAAAGTCACGAGCCGCCACTGCCCTCCACCTCTAGATTGCTACTCGAGACCCCTCGACTACTGAACTTAGATTTATGTTATTTATGCAATAACTTTAAAAATATTCATTTACATTGTTTAAATGTATTTATTTCTGATTTTAAATATTTATAAGCATTTAAAATTTCTTTTCCAGGAAGTTTATGATTAATCAAGACCAATTTTCGGGGATAATATATAGCATTAGTGGAAGCTCTCAAAGCAGTGCCATGGATCTACCCAGCTCAAATGGTCTCACCATTAAGATAGAGCCAGGTTCACGAAATGAAGACCGTGCAACACCCTCCACACATATAGAAATAGAAGTTCCAAATATTAAAGTGGAATCGCTGGAGTACTTTGAAGAAATTCCTCAGACAGATGGTAAGAACCATAAATTCACATTTGCAAAATGTTAAGGAATTAATAAAATTATAAATAGGGGATTTCGTTAATGTATTTCTGATAAACATTTCTGTAACTGCGGCCCGGAAGGCTTTTTGGTGCGACCCGCGAGTACTTTTGGTGCATTGTGCTGAAAGAACCGCAAAAAAATTGCATAGAATGCGAGAATGGTTTTCTTTCATTGTACGTTGGAAAATAGTCAAATAAATTATACGAAATGATAAATTCACAGTTATTTATGTGAAGGCAAACCTTTTTCGAGGACTGTAAAAAATACGAACATCAATATATGCATCTTAAATCGTCTTCGGGTTCCTTGTAGAATTAAAAAAAAAAAGAGCTACAATTATGGTTTAAGATGGTCTACTTGTGGTAGTTATAGTTGGAACGAGAGAATTATTTTACTCCTCTGTGAGTCAGAATGTGCCTCTTTAAATTGGACTGATGTAAACATGCATAGTTACAGTAGGAACAAGAGAATGGTTTTTCTCCACTGTGGACTTTTCTGAGACACGAGAGTGGTTTTCTCTACTGTGAGTCAGTATGTGACTATTAAAATTAGACTTTTTTGAACATGCATAGTTAAAGGAGGAGGTCAACACGGTATAACACCCCAAAAACAAATAACAAAAATGTATAGGTACAGTTAGAACAAGTGAATGATTATTCTCCACTGTGAGTCAGCATTTATACTGTAATTAATATGTAATTGGTTCATTTATTGACAAAAATACGTTATCTTTTTATCTATTTATTTTATTTTTTTAATATATTATGTTATGTATTTTTTATTTATTTTACATTTTACATACATTTATTTTACAACAATCCTGATGAGTTTTACGAAGCTCAATTTGGAACGGAAGGATTTTACAAACATAAGTGGGAGGTAATACAAATTTTACACATTTCAGTGAAAAAAAATATGAAGTTGGGGAAACGCGAGGCCTTTGGCGCAACCCGCAAGCAATTTTGGTGGGGGCTACTATCATGAAGAAAATTACATTCAGAACGCAAGAACGGTTTTTTTTTCTCCGTATATTAAATATATTTAAAGATAGATAAACAAATATAAGACCATTTTCATGTTCCATACGTAATTATAGAAATCTAGTTGCAGACCATAACTATTCTGCAATATACAGGAATTCGATTCACGCGTTCTAATTACAATTATTACAAATTAAGCAGATTTATTCTTGTTAAAACCAGTCTTATGTTCAGAACGCATTGATAAAAATTCCAATTCCTAACCATATCAAAGGAAACCATTTTCGTGTTTCAAGTTCAGTTTTAAATGCTTGTTGCAACTATTTTCGCATTTTGGCTGTTATCCTAATTAAAGCTGAATGGAGATGGGAATTGCCCACAAATTTTAAGCACGATTTGCTGCAAATTTCGAGAAAATCCATTTGCTTATTCCTGGTATAACCATTTTTGTGCAGAATCTCACTTCAGTTAAAACCAGACTCGTTTTGAACATTGACATCGGGTTTGAATCTTGCAATCATACATAAAGATAGTTGCCAATAATATATGCGTTAAAAGAAAATGAAGATAATGTAGGTGGTTCTTAGTCGAAGTATGGTACAGTTAAACATGACCGAATTTCATATCGACACCGTGGCGCAGTGGTTAGCGCGTTTGCCCGGAAAGCAAGAGGTCCTGGGTTCGACTCCCAGAGGTGTCAATATGTTTTTTCTGATTTTTCTGTTTCCAGATGTTCGATTGAGTTTCGCTTATATTGTCTTCATTTATTTAAATAAAACGAGACTGTTGCTCTGAGGGTGCAACATAAAATTCGAGTTTTGGACTCGTCTGCTGACGCAATTCAGGGGAAACCATTCTCGCGTTACGAGTGCAGTTATAAGTTATTTGTTGTAGCATACTCACTTATGAACATGAAGCTTGGTCAAGTATTTTAATTTTTTTTATCAAATAATCCTTGCCGCATAAAAATTGATAAAAAAAATCGGTACCTAGAATAGAAAATGAGGTGTTAATGATATACCGAGTCCGACCCCCCCCCCCCCCCCCCCCCCCCCTTCCCTCTCCTCCTTCGCCTTCATCAAAATTCTAAGAGCGGCCCGCGGGGATACTACAAACCCCCAAATGGCCTCTGAATGCACATAGGTTCCCCACCCAATGCCCCTATTTGCTCCGTTTCTACAATATTCTATTTTGTTGTTTTTTTTTTTTACTTTTAAGTCAAATTAAACATTGGAAAAATCAGTCCCATCTTTTGGGAAAGGGCAAATGTGATACTCGGTTTTTCTCGGCGTATCAATATTTTTTGTTTTTCTATTGCAGGTAGTATTAATAAAGAGACTGTTACCATGAAGGCAGAACCAGGACCGCGGGACCACGAAGGGGATAATCCTTTTACTAAAATCGATATACATCTCCCGGATATTAAAAAAGAATGCCTACAGCAATCTGAAAAAATTACCCACACAGCAGGTAAGGCCGTTTTTCCTTTGATTAGACAAATTCACTGTACTAAATATTTGGTTTTACGTTTTCATTTAAAATTATTATAAATTCGATAAGTTTTAAGATTTTCACGGCCAAAAGCATTTTCGTTATTTGTTTTTGGGGTGTTATGCCGTGTTGCGCTACCTCCTTCTTTAGCCAATGTTTCGGACATCGTTGCAGTGTCCATCATCAGGGCAGATCCGGCAGATCTACCGGATCTGCCGGATCTGCCCTGATGATGGACACTGCAACGATGTCCGAAACGTTGGCTAAAGAAGGAGGTAGCGCAACACGGCATAACACCCCAAAAACAAATAACGAAAATTATTATAAATTCGCTTATTTTTCAGACCTAAACGCAGTCCTGGAGACGCCTCCTGGGGAAAAACCATTCTCATGTCCACATTGTAACTACTGCTGCTCACGCAAGTCGGTGTTAACCGTGCACTTGCGTACCCATACTGGAGAGAAACCTTTCTCGTGCTCTGACTGCAACTATTCATGTTCTCTAAAAGGGAATTATGTGCGTCATATGCTTACTCATAGTGGAGCCAAGCCATTTTCTTGTTCCGTTTGTAACTATTCCTGCTCGCGCAAGTCATCGTTGCCAGTTCACATGCGCACCCATACTGGAGAAAAACCATTCTTATGTTCCTACTGCAATTTTTCATGCTCACAAACATCAACTCTAAAAAGTCACATGGTAGCTCACAGTGGAGAGAAACCCTTTTCATGTACCCACTGCAACTTTTCATGTACACAAAAACAAAATTTAAAAAGTCATATGATTGCTCATAGTGGAGAAAAATTATTCTCTTGCTCCTACTGCAACTATTCAGGTTCGCAAAAAAGATATTTACAAACTCACATGCAAACGCACAAACACTTGAAAAAACGACCATTCATTTGATGCGATTTAATCCTTAGCATATAACGAAAATGAACGTCACATTTAAAACCATAATAAAACTACTATATTTATTTTTAAAAATCAGATCGATTGCAAGAACTGTGAATTTGAAATTCACATTCCTGTTTTTATTTCTTTAAAAAATATGTATTAGCTCAACTAGCTGGTTCCCGGCATGCGTTGCTATGCCATTTAATAAAGAAATAGTTTCTCCCTGCGTGTCCTTTCCCATTCATCCCGTACTCCTTCCACCTCCCCTCTCCCCACTCCACACCCCCCTTTCCAGGTGGATTCAGTTTTCAAACAGCTCGCGTGCCACCTATTGCATTTTTTATACAAAATTTTATAATGCCAGAGCTCACCAGTTGTTTTATACAAACCTTGTCCTGATAATAACGAACACAACAAAAAATAATTATCCAATTTGGTGCAGTCGTTCGGAAGTTATGCGCGTACATACATTTCGGCGATTCATTTTTATTTATAAAGATAGATAGATAGATATAGGAGATATATGTTTACGTATTAGTAACGCGACCGTGACTATTTATTTTTTCCTTCAATCTGTGGTTTCGGGGGAGAGATATTGAAAAAAAAAAACATTTTCAATCATCATAAATATAAAAATACTAAACATGCTTCCTATCAAGTTGTGTGGTGTTTCTCTATTTATAGTGTTCTTATATTTTTGTCAGGTTAACAAATTTTCTTAAATTTAAGGTAATGATTTTAAGTATGAAAGAAATGCTTTGCACGTTTTTTCAATATTCACCTTAGTAATAGGCCACTTGAATCACTTTTTTTTAGGCAAATATTCTAAGACATTCTATTTTTTTATATCGTATTTTTGAAACCCTGGTGATTTAAAAAAAAAATTTAATCCGAAAAATCAGACCATTTTTTTACAAACCGGAAAGACGGGACATAATTTTATGGGTGCGAAAAAACGATAATTATATAGCCGAAAATCATTTTTTTTAAATAACGTTTTCCACACGACTGGCACAGGAGAATACCGAGGCGTACCAAAAATATTACATCTCATAAATACTTTATTCCTTGATCCATCTTATTGATCATAAATCATTATAATGTTCAACGTCTATATTACTAAATCCAATGTAATATACTTGTAATTTATAATAATAATAACAATATTTTAAATTTTGATTTGGTTAAAATCATCACCAACACCATTTTACCACTAAAACAGGTACAGTCAGCATAAAATGTACGGGGTTCTCTTCATAACATCTGTCAAAAAGTCAAACCAAATGATAAGTTCGCATAGATCAAACAATAAATCTAGTGAATGTTAAATGTCAAATCAAAATATTGCCATATAAAAAAAAACAGTGAAATTTTATAAAATTAATAGAACATTTTCGTAGACGGGACATTTTCATGTAGTGACGTCACGAGCCCAAATAATGGATTTATTTATTTAAAAAAAAAACTGCATATCAAAAAAATTTTACTAACATTTTCGTAGTCTTAAAAAAAAGTAAAAAAAATCTATCCACACAATTTTTTCGAAATGAAATCCATGCAAGTGGCTATTAATGTGGTTTTTAGTGCTGAAATAAGAAGTTGCGTTTTCAGCCGAAATATGTCATATCATTAGGGATAACACCAGTTTTACTGGTGCATTGATACCACGCAGATATAAAATAATACACCTAAGCGATAATAAGTGTACAATACCTAAGTGTACAATATTTGGTGACAATTTTTTTCCACGGTCGAGTGTCGCCCTCTCGCTACGCCACTGGGTGTGACATTATAATATATTAAATGAAAATACAGACAAAACTAGTAGACATTATTCTTAATAAAACATTGAAACAAATAGCATCAAATAAATTTCTTTTTAATAAGTCTAATAATAATACAAATATTAATTACCAATTCCAATGGCGTAAAGTACTGTTTACGAATAACTTTTCTTATTTAAGCGTAAATAAACAAAAAATTTAACAAAACAAAAAACTACTTAAAAAAATACACTAAAAAGTAAAAAAATAATTTCGTATTCTTCTAAAACTTAATAATCAACTTACTTTTTCTACTCATCAATATATAGGTACGATTGTTATTTTTGGAGTCGATGTCAGCCAGTTTGTAACTACATACATAGTCAATAGTGAAAACGCCGGGCCGGGTACCTTGGCTGACACCGACTCCAAAAATAACAATCATACCTACATATTAGAGAAAGAAAGTTAATTATTAACTTGTAGAAGAATACGAAATTATTTTTTTACTTTTTAGTGCATTTTTTTAAGTCGTTTTTTTGTTTTGTTAAAAATTTTGTTTATATTTTGATTTTTAGTGAATCTGAAGTACACTAACTAATTTGTCTGAGTATGGGTAGCTACTAAACGCGCTACTCATGTGAAACAGACATTACTTGACCATGACGACGTTACGGTAGGTGACTCAAAGATCCGGATAGCCTAAATCTACCGGATCTGCCCTGATGAAGGACACTGCAACGCTGTCCGAAACGTAGGCTAAAGAAGGAGGTAGCGCAACACGGCATAACACCCCAAAAACAAATAACGAAAATACTTTTGGCCGTGAAAATCTAAAAAGGTATCAGCCTATAAAAGATTCGGACAAGTATCATTAATTTGCTCCTTAGAATTGAAGAGTTCCGTTACTTTTTCATGGATCCCATAATCAGAACCTAAACAATCTCTCATCAAACTACCCTTGAAGTATATCCTTTCCAATAAAAAAAGAATCATTGAAATCGGTTGTCATGATATTGAGTTATTCGTCCATTTGTCGCCCACATACTTAACGCAAATTTAAGACTTATATGGTTTTTTTATGGATGCCATTGTCAAAACCGGACTAAAATGAAATGGGACCACACGGGAAGCACCAGCTTACAAATAAAAAAAGAATCATCAATATCGGTTCACCCAGTCGAAAGTTCTGAGGTAACAAACATAAAATTTTAAAAAATACAATCGAATTGAGAACCTCCTCCTTTTTGAAGTCGTTTAACCCATTGGCCACAAACCCCGACAGCCTGCCGGGTGTACGACTCAGGTACTTAACCACAAACCCCGGCACGCTGACGGGCTAGAGTAGGTACGTCAAAAAACAGAAAACGAGCACAATAGTGACATTTTTCAATAAAATTTTAAATGCCGAACACTCTGTAGATAATTAATCTTTAATTTCATAGAATTGGCAATAATATGTTTCTTATGTTTTTTCCCTGATATTTGTGTTCCAAGTTTTGTATGCAGCCAGCCGCCATTTAATTTCTTCGAAATTGCGAGTGGTTCTAGGCTTTTGGTAGTGACCCTGAACGTCCCTGATTGCTTTGAGGACTATCATAGACAATTATTTTAATAGTTATTAGTATACATGTATATAAAAATCAAAAATTATTATTGTTCGATCTAAGAATCCTATGTTTTTTTGTAACTTTTTGAATAAAAATGTGGAAAAAAACTAACGAAAAAAGGGAAGGTTATATTTGTAACCTTATTTACACATATTTTAATATTTAAAAAAATATATTTTTTTATGTTTTTCTTTACCTTAATCCAATATGTAAACAATTTTAAAGAAATTATTTAATTTGAATATACGGTTCAAAAGTAACAATAGATTTAGTACACCAATGCAGGTTTTCAATTTTTGGTACAAAATTAATTCAGTGGTGAAGGCCAACTTTTTAGCTCATTAATTCTGTGGCCAATGGGTTAAACAGACCGATGTTCATCTTCCCAAAAAAAACATCCACACACCATCCCTAAAGATCCTGTGCCATCTTTTGATGAAATAAATAATACAAGTTATATTACAAGTAGTCTGAGATATAAAATGGCAACACTGAGATTTCATCACTACCTAACTATTCTTTTGTGAGGTTTCTATGGATAAACTTAATCCGAATACTTTCTGTCACTTTTTTGGTTTCGTTATTTTGCTCTACCCTTTTCGTCTGCAAACCTGCAAACTGTGAACGAAAAAAATCACTGCTTCTCTCAAGAAATCCCTAAACCTCGTTATAAAGTTAAAGTGTAACGGATCTACCAGACATACAAGCATGGATTTCATCGCCGTCAAGCTAGAACCAGGCACAAGTGCGGAAGAGAGTGTTGCTGTGATATGTACGGAAGTCGCTGTAGACTATTCTTTTATCAAAAAAGAATGTCCGGAATCCTTTTCCGAAAACAATTCAGGTATTTCGTTGTTTTGTTGGGTTTGAAAGTTGCTGATTTCCGCTGCATGCACGTATTTATTTGAACAACACTTGGTATCAACTCAATACTAGTGGAAACAAATACGTAAGTAGGGGGAGATGAAAAACATGCACAAAATAGTTTATTAGATTCTAAGTTTGGGTTATTTAAGTCAATTATGCGTAATTTCAAACCTTCAAACTTAACTTTGAGAAAAAATGGAACTTTAATGCTGTTTAGTTCTGAAACAGTTTGAAAGCTAAACCCATGTTCCCAAGTCCTTCATTCATTAATTTATTCCTCCATGTCTTCCTCCTTTCCTCAAAAGTCCCTACAAGGAAAAGAAGAAGATGTTTTCCTACCTACATGGAATACAAACAACATCGCACAAAATTCTAAAATCACCTACTTGTTGTGTTGAAAAAATCGAAGTGACATCGGTCACAGCTCGTAATCGAAATCTCGCAATTAATCGCAAAATTCTTAATTTATGAACTCAAAAGTGTCGGTAACTGTGACATATAGTTGTGCCGTTATTGTGGGAAGCTGCCAGCATCAGGATCGATCCTGAATCAGTGGATGAAGCCATCAAAGTTAGGGACTTATTCCTTCCATCGCCAGTTCCCGTGATTTGAGTTTCAAAACGCAGTCTTGTACTAGCAAAATTCAGATTTACTTTCATTATTTAATTATTATTTAATTTCAGTTCACATCTATCTCGTGTCGCGGCATCGGTCATGACAAATGCATTTTTTACCATCTCCCACGATGTAGATAGTTTTTTTTGTAATAAGTAATTAAGTTGATATCGAGTGTTACTATTAATGTTTATTAAGCGTGCAGATGAATTCGGAAACTTAACCTGCCTAAATATGCTATCTTGCTGGTTTTTTTTTTTTAACTTGTAATTCGGACCTTGAAGAGGCCTGCATTAGTTGATGCAAGAGAGATGGGTATCGGTAAAGCATTCCACTTACGAGCCGTTTTTTCACAAAAACGAGTCGGTGAAACGATAACTCTAAACAATATCAACTATGAACGATTTAGAGAGATATGGGAAAAAATTCGGTTTACGGGAGATGGTCCTAGAAAATTTTTTTATTTTTTTTATACTAATTATGGGCCGGAAAATCCGAATCTGAAAGAATTAGGCGGCGGCAAGCAATATTAACTGAATTACACGACTTTAAAATTTTCTATACACACACACATGAAAATAGTCATTTTGGAAGCATTTTGACACACGAAGTACGAAGATCATAGAAAAACAAGATAACATAGATGTTTTTACCACACAAAATTAAGTGTTGCCATTAAGCAGTAATATCAATAACGTAAAATAACATGTTTATATTTTAAGTACTTATTTTTTATAAATTTTACTCACTTTTGTATCACAAACCATGTTACATAAACCCAGCGTAGCTGCTAAACTTTTCATGTGTGTGTGTATAAAAAATTTTAAAGTCGTGTAATTCAGTTAATATTGCTTGCCGACGCCTAATTCTTTCAGATTCGGATTTTCCGGCCCATAATTAGTATAAAAAAAGAAAAAAAATTATCTAGGACCATCTCCCGTAAACCGAACTTTAGCCGAGATATGCACAATGCGACCGTGAGGCAAAAAACTTTTGTCATATTTTCGATGATATTTTGCGACTGTATTTTCCCGTTTATTGATTCCATTTTATTAGTTAGTATTTTATCTTAACAGGTGAAATGAGTTCAACGGAGTCTTCAAATCAAAAGGGAGTCACCGTAGAAGCATGTAAAATTTCTCATACTGAAATTGACATCGAGGTTCCTGGTATTAAAGAGGAATGTTTTGAGCCTTCTGAAAAAATTCAGCAAACGGCGGGTAAGCCAAATTTTATTAATCTTCAGCGAAGAAAAGTTTCAATATATCGCCCTTCTTTCCGATTTTTTTTTTTATCTCTACCTACCTATTATAAATTAAAGTTCTCCGCGGGTGAAATGCAGATCCCGCCAATGTGGGGAATTTTAATAAAAAATGCACTTTCTAGATGAGAAAAGTGTGGAAAAGTTGAATAAAAAAGAAATTGAGGGAGATACAGCCGTTTTAAGAATGAATGAAATGACACTTCGTGAACTTATTATACTACGCCATTTTGTTACTATTATGTTGGTATCTCAGACTTGCTATTAACGAAGGTTGATACGATTGTAGCCAACTTCGTGTGATATATACGGCGCGTAATTATGAAATACAGAATTAATAATGGTCACAAACCATGTTACACAAACCTGGGGTAGCCGCTAAACTATTTGAAAACTGGGATGTTTTTCTTGCGTTGACGCGAGTAGGCGTTATAAAGGGGCACAAACCATGTTACACAAACCATGTTACAATCGTATCAACCTTCGTTTATAGCAAGTCTGAGATACCAACATTATAGTAACAAAATGGCGTAGTATGAGTTCACGAAGTGTCATTTCATACATTCTTTAAACGGCTGTATCTCCCTCAATTTTGCCGAGCGCGCCTTAATTTCTTTTTTATTCAACTTTTCCACACTTTTCTCATCTAGAAAGTGCATTTTTATTAAAATCCTCCACATTGGCGGGATCTGCATTCCTCCCGATAGAGTGATTCATTAGGAAAGTTTAGGTATATAATTTGTCATTTGTGTAAATTGATTGAAATATACAATATATAAAAAAGAATGTTTGTAAGGTTCTGGATGAGCGGGCTGGCATTAAGCGGGCGGTGTGGATTTGATTTGTATGCAAATCTGCAGTTTTATGTCAAGGCTGATAAAATTTTGCACATGTGACCTTCAAAACAAGAGGAAGGTCACTGATTTCGAAAATTCTGTGTAAAGCCCGGGCATCGCCGGGGACTTGAGCCAGTTTTGTATTATAAATTATAAAGTAAATGTACAGAAAAATAATGTGTTACATATCATTAACTAACCATTTAAATTATATTGGTAGGTATAGTTACAAAAAAAAGTTACGGTATTTATTTAAATATTTGACAATAAATAAAAATGCGTACATAGGAAAAGAATATTTCTGAAAATCATCGGCAAAATCAATCAGTCTCTGGATTTTCCGTAAAAATGTACGTTTGCTTTTTTTTAAATTTACAATAACTTTTACCACTTTTTATTGAATCAGGTAAATCGTTGTATACTCGTAGTTTAGGGCCTAGGTATTCGTAGTGGTGTTGTGTAGCTGTCGTGTTACATTTACATAGGTAGATATATGTTCCCAGCGTTCTAGGTCTTACAGTTAGCGTTGAATACCTTGTGCCTGTACATTATTTTCTACATTTTTAGTTTTCGTACTTGAAATTATTTTTCTTGATATATACAGGATGTGGATCATTTCTCATTCATACATTCAATCCTTCCATTCAATCATCGTTCAATTTACCATTACCCTTCAAATTATCTATAATATTTATGGACTGCAACCAGATTTCTGTAAATACCCACGGAAGACGAAAATGATTTAATATTTATATAAATTAAATTAAAATAATAGATCATTTGGCTTGACAGAAGGTGGCAATAGCGAAATTGGTTAATGCGCACGTCCCGGTTACACGAGAGGTCTGGGTTCGAGTCCCAGTTGTGACCATCATTGTCTTTTTTCTGTTTTCTGTGTCTTGTTCTCTAGCATATTTTCGTTTAGGTTATTATTGTTATTTTCTTTTTCAATGATATATTACGGTGATGGGAATAACTTTCAAATGTTATAAAATAGAGTTTTTCTTATTGAAAATAATCAATAAATCAAATTGAAAATGATAGACTATTATTGCACTAAACCACTATTTAATTTACATACAGTTATGGATCAATAACATTTTTCTTATTTTTTATTATACTGAAACTTATTATTTATGTACTTAAACCAATGTAATTATCTGTTAAGTGTATGTTTGCGAATAGAAATAAATAAATAAATAAAACTTATCCACATATTTCGAAACCAATGAGTTCTTCATAACGGTACAATTACAGTTTTGTAAGTATATTTGTATTCTGTGTGTTCTGGCAGATAAACCTTCGGTTTTAAAACAGGCTGTTCATTTTTATTTGTGGTCAAAACTTATGACTTTTATATTAAAATGGTGTCCCAAAGTAAATTTGCAATTGTTAAAGAAGTAATTTTATATTTTAACTTTAAAATGTATCTGACGAAAGGTGTCTAAATGTATCTAAAAATGTATTTCACACCATGAAAGAAAAGCTTTATCGCTATCTGATGTAATGTTTTTGCGGTGCTTTAGAATTTCCCGCGGACTGCAGGTTCTCAATTCTGGTTTAGAAGCTATTTAGCTTTTGGAATTGGTAGACGCTGTTCGTTTCTACGTATGTACGTATTGTTGTTTTGTTTTTTCAGATATCATTAATGTGGAGGCTGTTCCCATCAAGGCAGAACCGGGAACCCGAGAAATGGGTGGAGGTAGAATTCCTTATGCTGAAATTGACATAGACCTCCCGGATGTTAAAAAGGAATCCTTAGAGTGGTCAGAAAGAATTACCCAGACAGCAGGTAAAACTTTTTTTTATTATGAAGAAAAAATCATGCTTCGACTAATTTGTGTGCTTAAATGAATTTACTGTACTTTTACTTATTAAGCTTTATCCGTAATCTTTTTCAGACTCTTCGGCAAACCTGAAGACGCATCCTAGTGAAAAACGACACTCTTGTCCCCATTGCAATTACTCCTGTTCATATAAGTCACGGTTAGAGCAGCACTTGCTCACCCATACCAAGGAAAAACCTTTTTCTTGTTCCGACTGTAACTATTCATGTTCTACAATGCGGCATCTAAGAAGTCACATGTTTACCCACAGTGGAGAAAAACCTTTTACATGTTCTGATTGCAACTTTTCATGTTCTACAAAGGGGCATCTAAAAATTCATATGTTTTCCCACACTGGAGAAAAACCCTTTTCATGTCCCAATTGCAACTATTCGAGTACTCAAAAGGGAAAGTTGAAAATACACATGCTGACCCATACTAGAAAAAAACCCTTTTCATGTTCCGACTGCAACTATTCATTTTCAACAAACGGACTTCTAATACTTCACATGTTTACCCATAGTGGAATAAGTTCTCTTTCATGTCCCGATTGCAATTATTCGTGTACTCAAAAGGTAAAGATGAAGGAACATTTATTGACCCACGGTGGAAAAAAACCTTTTTCGTGTTCCGAATGCAACTATTCGTGTTCTACAAAGGCCCATCTAAAAGCTCACACGCTGACTCACAGTGGTATAAAACCTTTTTCATGTCCCGCCTGTAACGTTTCATGTTCTACAAAGGGACATCTAAAAACTCATATGTTTATCCACAGTGGGGAAAAACCCTTTTCATGTCCTAATTGCAAATATTCATGTTCACAAAAGTCATCTTTAAAGCGTCACATGATGAATCACAGTGGACTTAAACATTTATGAAGTGAAAACTTCCTTAAACACCGTAATGATTAGAAATTCGATGAAACGAAACAGCGACACCAAAAAGAGACCAACACATACATCAATAAGATTTAGATTTAGAATAATCTGTCTCCTCTTTGTGTGGTGCGTCCTAGCCTCCCCACTCTTGTCTACTTTAGTTTTCTGAAGGTTTCACTTCCGCATATGAACTGCACACAATTTTGTCGAGTGCCGTGGGTAATTTTTTTATCTACAGTAAAGTTTGCCTTTCTAAGTCACATGCAGACTTATTCACAGAATAGCTCATAACCCTCGATTCTTTGTCTTAAAAGATTCGACATAGCTTCAGTATTTAAAATTCCACCAGCGAGCTTCCGTTATTCAAAATTAATATCAGTTTAAAACAACAGAAGTTTTGGTTTCCCTTGAATTAATTCGGAATCGTTTAACGTAAACGTTTTTTCCCTTTTTCGAAGTAAAGTCAAGATTTATTTTAAAAAATGAATTCATTAGTTTTAACATGAATATGAAATAGTTCAATTTATTGAAATAATTTTTTCAATGTTATATTTAATCATCGGAGAAGAAGATAATATTACTATATCTAAATTAAAGAGAAAGACACAGAAAATATAAACAGTCGCAACTGGGCTTCGAACCCATGATCTCTGTCTTATCGGGGCAACAGTTCAACTGAGCTAGTGAGATCTGTTTATTTTGCCTGATTTTTATCGATCTCATATTATCAATTTGAGATTTATCAATTTTATCCTCAATTCTATAATTTTATTTTTTTTGGCTGCTATCTTTTTGCATGTTTCCAATATTCTACTCGAAGACAGTATGGTAACCTAGATAGTGTCTCAGATATACCATTTATTTATTGCGGGACACCTAATGAATTTTCTGCAAGTCTACGATAAATATTAAATTCATAAGACGACCTGTTTTCGATCCCCGGTTGCGAACGTTACCTTATTATTTTGTGACTTTTCTGTTTCATGTTTCATTTAACTGCATTAATTTTATCTTTTCAATAAAAAAAAATCAAATTATACTATCACTGTTGAAGAGTCACTTTGTTTAAAAAAACCGTTACACAAAAATTGTAAATAACTCAATTATACGGTAATTATCGGTTCGGACTGGCCACGCTTATTACGAATATTTTTTAGAAAAAAACTTTAGATTCGCCTTAATTACTATAAAAAGAAACTTTTTGCTTTGGGGCGGCGGAAAATAATGCATTTTAATTTTCAATTGCATAAAACCAAAATTCTCTTCTTCGAACCGACACAGCGAAAATCCGCGGCCGTACCTGTCACTGTTATGTTGGTATCCTTGATAAATTAACAAGAGCTAATACGACTGTAGCCGACTTCGTGGGTTACCTACATGAAATACCGCGAATCACAAACCATGTTACACAAACCTAGCGTAGCCGCTAAACCACTTGAAAACTGGGATGTTTTTCTTGCCTTGACGCGAGCAGGCGTTATAAAGGGGCACTTTCTTTTGTATCACAAACCATGTTACACAAACAAGCCTGCTAAAACAAATTTCATAATTACGCGCCTTATCCCACGAAGTCGGCTACAGTCGTATTAGCTCTTGTTAATTTATCAAGCATACCAACATAACAGTGACAAGTACGGCCGCGGATTTTCGCTGTGTCGATCGTGAAGTGAATTTTGGTTTTATGCAATTGAAAATTAAAATGCATTATTTTCCGCCGCCCCAAAGCCAAAAAGTTTCCTTTTATAGTAATTAAGGCGAATCTAAAGTTTTTTTTTTCTAAAAATTATTTGTAATAAGCGTGGCCAGTCCGAACCGATATTTACCAATTATACTTCTTTCTTTAATGAGGAAATTAGAGTAAGATGCTTTCCAAATATGTTTATTTTCTTTTGTTTATTTATCGAGTGAACCCATAGGAGAGTATTCTCCAATTATTAAAGATAATACTTGTATGATCGTGGTACAGAAGACAAAAAAATGAAAATAGTAAAGATAATCGACAACAGAAATAGAAAATTAATGTGACGTTGAATGTTTGTACGTAGAAATAGTCTAGTGTGTAGAAACCATACGTTGATTATTTAGGATTATTGTTAGACTATTTTAAGTTAATTATTTGTATATTCCAATTAATATCATTTCTTTACCTACCTTATTAAATATAATGCCGCTACTCCCCAATTCAAACAAGAGAATCAATTTATCCATTGTAGTCCAGTAACTTTGTCGCCTGAATGTATGGGGTAGTATGCGTTAAATCCGGTAGTTCTGATTTTTTGCAGACTTATTTATGATGTTGGCCTTATGAATAATCCAAGTTTTCGACCTCGAGCGCCGAACGCAACTTTGTCAAAAATCGAAAAAACCGCGAAGAAATCGTTATTTTTTCAAGTTTTGGCGATTATAACCCTAAAGGACTAGTTTTTGAAAAAACTTTCATGTGACGTTTTTAAAGTAGACTAAATTTGCTGCAAAACGATACTAGAACTGTCTCTTTAAACCCAATAGTTTTCGAGATTAAGCCTTTCAAAGTTTGTGACCTCGAGCTCAAACCGCGAAAAAATCAATTTTTTTCACAAATTTTGGCGATTATAACCCTAAAAGACTAGTTTTTGAAAAAACTTTTGTACAATGTTTTTAAAGTAGACTAAATTTGCTACAATATGATACTAGAATTGTCTCTGTAGACCTAATAGTTTCCGAGATTAAGCCTTTCAAAATTTATAATTTTTTTCGAACTTGGCAATTTTTTGCAATATTTTAGACCTCACTCGAATATCTCTAGCGGGATGAAGTTTCAATTACCTCTGACGTGTGAAGTGAATATTGGCATGGTGTATCTACATAATATCTGCCATGAAGTCGAAACATACTGTGAGGTTACTACTGCAGCAACTGTACAATATGTTGACATCTCGTGTCACCAGAGATGAATCATATACTCAAAAACTCTGTAGATGGTTTGCACAGCACCCTCCATTAACTACAGCAGATTTCATTATGTCCATCAGCAGTGGCTTGGTTGGAGAATCTAGTGCCAACAGCCGCATGGGTCTAGAGATTGGGAGAGAATCGATGCTAAAGATGGTTGGCCAGAACTTCCAGGAAGTGAAATTCAAACGTAAAAACAATGTGGTGTCCCTTTCTTCAGCTGTACGAACTATTACTGTTGGCAATAAACAGGTAACTGTTGATCCTCTAAAACTGTTTCACAGGTTGTGTATCTTAAAACAATCGGATGAAGAATTGCGAGAGTTCTTCACTTACGAACTGTCACCATCTCAATGTCATTGTTCTCTGAAGAGGGGATGAGAAAGGGCACAAAATCCACCATGTATTCAGTATTTGAACCTGTAACCTTAAATGAGAAGCGAGGGTTGACGAAGTTTGTAGAAGTGGATGGAGGGCATCTACTTCACAAAGTTGTGTGGCCTCGAACCTCATCATTTCATATCATTTGGTGCGATAGCTGACAGATACGTACAGTACATTACTGCTCACTATAGCTCAAATGTGGCTGTAGTTTTCGATGGTTACCCCGTAGATGCTGTACAGAAAAACACAAAGAGCTCTGAGCGTCTTCGAAGAGCCAAGTTACACTCATCGCGAGAGATAATCGTTGATGAGAAAACCGTGGCACAGGTTCCTCAACAGAAATTCTTGTCAAATGACAAAAACAAGATTCGTTTCATAAAACTGCTGACAACAAAAATGGAAAATCACAACATTCAAGTACTCCAAGCAGAGGAAGATGCTGATAGGCTCATCATCACTACAGCTGTAACTGCTGCCTCTACCTATGATATAGAGGTCGTCATTTGTGAGGACATTGACTTGCTGATCATCTTTACTGCCAACAAACCAACGTGAATTTTTTTACAATAAATGTGGAAGAGGCAAAGCATCACATGTAATGTATTCCAGCATCGCTTCTTCAAAATCCTCTTTGAAAACAGAGCTTTGCCTCTTCATCCATGCCTTTAGTGATTGTGACTCAACATCCTGCTTCTTTGGCTTAGAGAAGATACAAATGATGTCTAGTCGAAAAAAATCCGGACGGAATTGAAAAGCAAGCTGCGATTTTTCTCGACATCAACTCTACACCTAACGATATAGCAGCAGCAGGAGAACGAGTTATAATTGCTCCATACGGAGGCAACCCCAACAACCATAACCTTGACGAGCTGCGGTACCAACTATTTGCCAGGGCTGCGACGAAAACCAGCTTCAATCTAGCCAGGTTACCTCCTACACGAGACTCTGCTCGATTTCACTCCTTGCGGATATACCATCAGGTAAAAATTTGTCCTTGCATCAGTTACATATCATTCATCATTTTCTATTCTCATGTATAATCTTCTTATAGGTTCAGGCGTGGTTGGGAGTCACACTGAACCCTCACTCCTGGGGGTGGATATCGACGCCACAAGGCCTCAACCCCGAAATGATGATCAGAGCAACACCTCTTGCGGATGATTTCTTGCGGCTGCACGAAGGGTTTTGGGAACGCGTGCAGCTGCAGGAAGACAGGATTAAAATGCTCATCAGTCTGCTCAGTCTGCAGGCACTGTAGCGGGGCCTCTTGTGACAATATACCTGATGTTGAAGTAATAGATATCCCAGAAGGCAACGATCTGTCCGATGTCGAAATCGAGGATGACTTGTGGGCACAAGACGTCGACGATTCATCACTATCTCCTGATGGGGATATGCCATCCCAATACGTCGATCCAGATACGGACGAACCTCAACCGGGTCCTTCCAAGAGGGCTAAATTAATTTAATTTTTTGATTTTTAATATTACTCACTTTCCTAACAAATAAACTTATTAACTTTTGATTTACTTATCTTTTTTAAATAAATAAAAAAAATAAAAAGAAAATACTTTGTTTTTTATCTTTTTTACTTCATTATTCTTAGGTTAGCTTAAACATCATCATCCTATTATAAAAGTACAGGGCTTCGATAGTATAATCAGGGTCAAAATTCATTCAGAACGACAGAATTGAGTCTACAGAGAAGTTCTAGTATCATATTGTAGCAAATTTAGTCTATTTTACAAACGTCTTAAAAAAGTTTTTTTTTAAATTAGTCCTTTAGGGTTATAATCGCCGAAATTTGAAAAAAAAAACGATTTTCTTGCGGTTTGCGCTCGAGGTCACAAACTTTGAAAGGCTTAATCTCGGAACCTATTGGATCTACAGAGACAGTTCTAGTATCATATTGTAGCAAATTTAGTCTACTTTAAAAACGTCATATAATTTTTTTTTCAAAAACTAGTATTTTAGGGTTATAATCGCCAAAATTTGAAAAAATAACGATTTCTTCACGGTTTTATCGATTTTTGACAAAGTTGCGTTCGGCGCTCGAGGTCGAAAACTTGGATTATTCATTAGGCTAACATCATAAACAAGTCTGCAAAAAATCAGAACTACCGGATTTAACGCATACTGTGATGTATAAAGTTACTGGACTATTGAGTTGGATGGTTTTTTTTTAAATTAGCTTATTTAATTAGCCTTGAACTATATGCATTTTAAAATCGGTTATTTGTATATATACTTATATAATAAATGGTTAAACAAAAATTACTCATGTACACGAATGTAAAAAGAAGCAAGGTAAGAAACGTTTAGCTAGTAATCACACAACGTTTGGATATACGATACGTAATATGTCGTATAGGTAAAATGAATAACAAAAGAAACTATGAAAATTATATAAGTACTAGCTGGTCCCGGCATGCGTTGCTATGCCATTTAATAAAGAAATTGTTTCTCCCAGAGTGTCCTTTCCCATTCGTCCCGTTCCCCTTCCGCCTCCCCTTCTTCTCCTGCGTCCTCTTCCCCTCTCGCGTTCCCACTCCATCACCTCCACCTTCCCTCTCCCCACTCCACTCCCCCCCCCCTTCCCCCGTCCCGCGAACCCCCCCTCTTGAGTTCCCCTCCCCCATCACACGTCCCCTTCGCCTCCCGCGTTTCCCTTCCACCTTCCCCGCCTTCCCTCTTCCCTTTCCCGCTCCCTCGTCCCGCCAACCCTCCTCCCGCATTCCATATATTCAATCCCAGTACATTCAGTTTTTAAACGTGCCACCTTTAACAATTTTTATTCAAATTTACATTTTTCACGTTTATTAAGTTTGGTACCTAACATAGGTACCTATTTAAAATATCTTGATTCGATTCAAACTATCATTGTTTTGCAAAATGTCATTCTCAAACACGCGAACTGTCAAACGTGCGATGTTTTCTGAAATTATCCAATTTTCTGCGTGATTTTCTTAACTTTTTCTCCGTAAGAACCATTCTCGTACTTCACGGAATCTTCTAAAAAAAGAATTAGCGGAATCGGTTCAGCTGCTCTCGAGATTTGCGCTTAGCAACACATTTAGCGATTCATTTTTATATATAAGTTAACAAGTTGTTTGTTTTTATTTTTTAAATATTGTTTACAGTTTTTGAAACAATTAATTGGAAAACATTAAGAATAAATGTCTAAATATGTACCTACTTCTTAAAAATGTGGTTTCGTGATTATGGAGGCAGATAATTTGGAAGCAGATAATCTTAAAAGCTCGAATCAGATGGCGCCGGTGTGGTTGGGGATCTATTGTGTGATATATATCAGCAACGTGATACTGCTTCAGTTATTTTTTTAATGATTTGAAGGAATTTCCAATAGTTATAATAAATGTTGTATATTAATATTATAATATAACATTATGATATGCTCGCGACTTATTGCGGGTTCAAAATTAAATTAATTAAATATAAAAAAGGCGGGAACAAATTAAAAGAGCTACTGGTGTTACGAGTTACACATTTTTTTTCTATTAATACGGGGTAGGTGTTAACAGAACTCTTAGCCTAATATCCCATGCCTCAAAAATATTGACTAATATCATTCTAAAAAGAATCGAACCAAAAGTGGAGAACATCCTTTCTGGAGACCAGTATGGCTTTAGAAGAGGTGTAGGAACCAGAGAAGCAATATTGTCGCTACGAATACTACTAGAAAAAAGAATAAAAAGAAACCAAAACACATTCATCGCATTCATAGACCTGGAGAAGGCTTTCGACAAAGTACAGTGGAGGTAATCCACCTCTTACCCGCCCTGGTATAAGTAACTGAAGGTTACTCCTTCAAGGCTCTCGCAAGATTCTAATTTTTTTGTTAAACGAAGCTACATTTATTTATTTTGAACGAATCTAGACCTCCAGTGTCCATTCATACGTTGTTAGTAAGCAGTATGCAAGTGCTTAACAGGAAAAACAAAATGCAAAAAATTGGTTAGTAAGACAAAGATAAATTAAACAGGGCAAAAGAAAAACTCATTCATGAGGCTCCATGAGGCGGCATTGCATCTGTAAAAACCCGCAAGCACCTGCATAAAATAGAGAACATAAGTAATACAATAAATCTCAAATCAATTGGCAAGTACCAACAAAAAATGTGAATGGCTTTCGGTCTGATCATAAACTACACTTAGCTTCCGTGTTCCTTAGCCAACCACTCAGTGAAGCCTCAAAGAATGTTAACTGAATATTTGGGGTAAAATACCCGAAGACTAAAAGAAAATTCAGCGTTGGGTAGTCAGAGGCAGGACAAAGGATAGTCAAGGTCGTCTGATCAAGCCTCAAGCCTGCACATGTCATTGGGGCGAGGCGCAGATGATTTGAGAAGGATCTGCAAAATTAGTAATTTAACTAAAGATGAAACAGGGACGAGGTCCAGCACACCCCCGTATGGGGATAGGGGAAAAAAATTGAGTTCAGTTCATCCAGTAAAACATTGAAACAGTTAAAGACAAACAAAACAAAACAAGGAACATGGCATAAATTAACAGGTAGTACAAAAAAAAAAAATTTCGACAAAGTACAATGGAAAAGACTCTTCGAGATTCTGAAGAGAATTGATATCAAATATAGAGATAGACGAATAATCCAGGCGCTATACAAGAATGAGGCCGCTATAATTAGAAGTGACAATGATACAAAAGAAGCCAGTATAAGACAAGGGGTGAGACAGGGATGTTCTCTGTCACCTGTTCTTTTTAACGCTTATATACGGAGTGCGATTGATGACTTGAGAGAGAGAATGAGTCACAGAAAAGGTGTAAAGATACACGGGCAAAAGCTGGATATGATAAGGTTTGCTGACGATATTGCTATGGTTGCTGAAAGCGAAGAAGAACTGCAAGAGGCCTTAACAACCATGCAAAGCATTCTTCAAAACAACTACAACATGAAGATAAATAAAGACAAAATACAGCTGCTGACTGTAGGCCGAACGCAACATCAGATGAGAGTAGAGATGTCAGAAGTTCCACTAAAGAACACCAAGGAGTTTGTATACAAACATATTATTTTGCTCCCGAGGTATACCTCGGGAGCAAAATAATATGGGACGGTCGGTCTAAGAGCGAGTTCAACAGCCGTAAACACCAGGCTAGGCTTGCATTCAATAAAATGTATGGAGTATCTTGATGTATGTCTGCGAAACCTGGTGCCTATCCGAAAGAGATAAACGGAGACTAGAGGCTTTTGAGATGTGGTCCTATAGAAAACTATTAGGAATTTCCTGGAGAGACCACGTTACAAATGAGGAGGTTCTCCAAAGAATCGAAGGAGGAAGGCACCTGCTCAGGACCTTGTCCGAAAGGCGTGCAAGATAAGATGGATCGGCCATGTTATACGACAAGAAGGCCTCTTGCGTGCCATAATTAAAAATATTTCTGATTGCATAATTTTACAAAAAAATTTAAACAACTTGTTTAATTGGTGTATACGCAATAAACTGGCTCTTAACATTAGTAAATGTCAAATAGTAAGATTTTATAAAATAAAGAAACCGATCATTTATGAATAAAATCTTGACAAAATTATATTAAACTCAGTAGAAACAATAAATGATCTAGGTATTGTTTTTAACTCAAAACTTACATTTATTAGCCATATAACTAATATTATTAATAGAGCAATGAAAATTTTAGGATTTATTACAGGGTTTCCCAAACTGTGTTCCGCGGAATACCAGGGTTCCGCCGAACCTGAGTAGGGGTTCCGCGACAATTTGTTTGAAGAATTTCGTTTACTATAAAATTCATATTTTAATACCACTGATATTATTCACAAGAAATTATTATTTGTATAAATATTTCACTGAAGTTCTTAAGATAGGTGCTAGATCCATCCAGATAGAGAAACCATGCTTTATTAAAGTTGAAAGAGCCGTTTGTGCTGTTATTGCAGCAAATCTTCATTGTACATTAGGGTGGAACACTTTTGTATGAAAATTTTTATTTTTTCGAATTTCGAATTGGAATACCAGGTAAAAGTTGCTTTATATAATTGTAAATAACACTCCTCAATTTGGAAGTTCTAGCTCGACAGCTTGAGCCCCCGCCATAGGCTTGAAATTTAATTTTTTAAGTTTTTATCGACGTTTTGTATTATCCACCCTATAAACAAAATAATAGGTAAATATAATATTTTATGAATTAAATGATAAAATAAAAGTAGATTTTAACCAATAAAATCATTTATTTCAAAAGTACACATAGGTTCAGAAAGTTATGTAGGTATGAATAACATCATTTTTTATGACAAAAATCCATTTTCTTCTCAAACCTTGGTATGAGTTTCGAGATGCTAATTTAGATTTTATGAATCCCTCTTGTCTTGTCTTGTCGCATACATTTAGAGCTGCTTTTGTCACAACTTTTACAAATCTTTCCATAGCCCGGGTGTGGCAAGGCAGTCTCATAAACTCCAACACTGTATCTTCTCCATTTTCTTTAAGATATTGTAACTGCTTATCGGAAATATTCATCAGTATTGGGGGTTTGTATATATTTTGTTGCCAGTCAATCATGTCTACGTAAGAACGTGCATTTAAGTCAACTTTTGGCACCTCAAACATGCGCCAAACAGATTTTTTATTAACTTGACGAGCCTTTAAAATGCGTCTTGCAGCGAGTTCTCTAATGTGCTTATGTGAAACATACTTAACAACAGGTTTTCTGGATGAGCAAAGTAAGTGTTTCGAATTATAACAGGGTCCACTATCGCTAACAACTAGTTGGACAAATATTGAGTGCTGTTAATGAGCTTTCATAAATGATTTGAACCATCTTTGCAGGATGAATATGTTTTGATAGCAAACCAGTCAGGAGCGTATGATTTGATAAAGTCACAAGATTTTGTTGTAGATTTTCCGTAGAAATATTCAAACGTAGTATACGATTAGCTCTCGTCAACCAGCGGGCATGGGATAGATTACCTGGGCTTCTCTGTAATAAATCAGGAGAGCAGGATCCGTTTATGACAGCAGTAGTAATTTCTTGTAAATATTTCTGGTCTGTACTGAGATCTGTGGATATTTGTGGAGGTAGTTCACCTTCTATCTTCTCAAAGTTGTCCAACGGCAGCGTCTCGCATATCTCTAATGCTTTACCAATTTGATCTGCAAATGATTTAGGTCCTGCAGTAGGGCCATCTAAATAAGTAAACAAATGCCTCAATGGTAACACATTGGCGTGTAAGAGACAAATTATCCATTGCAATGGTCGAGATAGTCTGTTTTCCAAAAGACGAATCACGCATCTCACTTTCCCTGCATTTGTGTTAGTGATATCTTTTCAGTCGTTAAAGAGCTGTTGAAAGCTCTTTCAATATTTATTGCACTCCCCGATGTTGGAACCACATACCCAATATAAATAGAACCTGGTTCTTTTATAATCGAAATATGTTCCTCTTGTAGAATCACTCTAAACCTCTTTGATCCTTTTAAAACAGTTTTAGCCTTTTAGTACGTTGGTCTTCTAAAAACATTTGTTCCTCTTTTGGCACTTTTTTCCTCAAACAAGTACAGCTTACAAATTCATAACACTTTCGAGTGATAACTTTTTAGTAACTTTAAGACTCGTTTGTGTGTGACAATCGGAATAGAAGATTTTATCCACAATTCTTCAATTTTTGTTCCAATTATTTCGGCAATTTCCAAAAACGTAGGTTCTTTTGATGTGTTATTCCTTACTTTTAAGTCTTGTCGAACTCATTTATAGAATTCCGTCACATTTTCATAGGTAGGTAGGATATTCTCTTTCAAATCTACACTTTCACCAAATATCGGACATTTTAACGTTTGTCTTGTAGAAGTCATGTTAAATCACTTAAAAAACGTTTATCAATAAGTACTCGTGAATATAATCGACGCGCGACCCTTCACTTTGAGACAATTATCCTTTAAACAAAACACTGCTTTTCGTAGATTGTCACGTGCCGCCCCCCGCTTCGTCCCGCACTTTACTCCTTTATCACAGCGCCAATAATGAAATATTTGATTGCAACAGCTAGTTAACTATATTTAAAATACGTCATTAAATCAAATAAACCTATTTTAATAAATTCTGTACTGTTTTGTAGGCCGCGCAAATAGCCCCAAAACTGTCGTTTTTGTAAATGTTCAATGTCTTGGCGGGGGCTTTTACCGTTGTCTGATATTTTTTATATTTTTAATTGAGGTAATTGATGGCAATTGGCAACTTAATACAACTATTCCAAATAAAAATTAGAAAAAAAAAATTTTCGTTCCGCCCTATTGTACATACTATGGTTTATAATACTGTGGTAAGAGTCAATAATATAAACATGTGTGCGATGTAATGGATCTGTACATGTTTCACGAAATTTCTGTTCCCAAGGAACCCAACCATGTTTTTTACGATATCGACTTTACCTGGAAGTAAAATAATGTAAAAATCAATCATTCTTACATTCTTGTTAGCAATTAGTCGAACAATAAATGCGCATGGTGCCGTAGATGAAAAGGTAAAAAAAAATAACAATCAGTTCAATCCTATCATTTTGATTGTTTTCCTGCCATACGTGAACGTTTGAATGAATTAAATTTTGAAGTGGATGTAGAGGTTTCCAAAGAATTTTAAGAAAACCTGCATAACTTGAAAACAACTATTTCGCAATATTTTCCGAAAACTAGTAAGGACGATTCCTGGGTTCGGAATCCATTTTCCGTGACAGCTAAATCGGAAGGCTTAAGGTCAAGTGGATAAGTATCAATGAAGAGAATATGAAAATGTAATTGATTTAATTAGTGACTAACTTGAAACCAAAATGCAAAGATCAGCCTTTAAATGATTTCTGGGCGAGTTTGTCAAAAGAGTACCCCAATTCATCAAAACAAACTATTATTATTTTACTTCCGTTTTTATCTACAACCTATTTATGCGAAGTGAAGTGGGATTTTCTAAGTATGCTGCAACGAATTCAAAGTATAGGAACAGGCTCGATACCACACTAGATATTAGAATCCAACTTACCAATATTGTGCCTGATCTCAAGAAGATACGCAATTCTCGGACTCAAAATCGTCAAGGTCATTAGGTGCTTTATTTATTCCACTTTTTTGTTTGTATTCCATTTTTTTGTTTGTAGGTATACTTAATTAATATGTAACATTTTTTTTAATTTTCACTATTAGGAATTTTTGAAATAGGCTCTTCACCCTAAAAAGAGTACTTTGTACCCAACGTACCCAACCAAAAAATAAGCCAAGTGTTCCGTTAAAATTTACGGGGTTGCAAAGTGTTCCATTGCAGAAAAAGTTTGGGAAACCCTGTATTATTAGAATAACCAAACAATTTTGTAACATTGATACTATTCGCATTTTACACATAACGCTAGTGAGAAGCATTTTAGAATATAACTCTACGATTTGGGCTCCACATTACAATATCCATATTCAAGCGATTGAAAAAGTCCAGCATAGATTCCTTAGGTATATTAATTTTAAATTAGGTATTCCAAGAGAATCCGTGGACTATAATTTGTTATTAAACTGGACTAATCTCGTAAATTTATCAGATCGCAGAAAAATTTGTGATCTATTAATATTATATAAAATAATTCACTCGGTCCCGGATACCCCTGATTTAATAGAACTAATACGATTTCATTGCCCTGGTCGCGCTAACAATAGACTGACTCTACCGTTCTACTATAATAACACACATACATTATCACATTATTACTCACCAATCAGTCGATTACACATTTTGGGAAATGAATATGCTAACATCGGCGACATTTATTTCTTAAAATTAGCGCAATATAAACATGCACTCAAAAATTATTTTTCCATAATATAACTTTATATACGCAATATGGACATGTTGAAATGAAATGATGATATTTCTCATTGTTCTTTTTTGTTGTGATACACAAAATAATTGTATGTTATTTTTAAGTTTCAGTTTTTAAGTTTTTTTATTTCTTCCATAATGTAACTTTATATACGCAATATGGACATGTTGAAATGAAATGATGATATTTCTCATTGTTCTTTTTTGTTGTGATACATAAACTACGTTTAAAACTACTATTATGTAATGATATTATTTTTCTTACTTTTGTACTCTATCATATGTTTATTTATAAAAGGCAGTATAGCCGTTTATGTATTTAAAATAAAAAATTAAAAAATAATGGAGGGTATGACCGAGAGGCAAACTCTAGGGGACGCCAACGCCGAGAGTACCTGGAGGACCTGCTGGTGGACGTGCACTGCTCATCATATGCAGACTTCAAAAGAGCCGCCCAAGACAGGGAAGAGTGGAGGAGACGAATAGAATATATTGCTGCAAACCAATCCCAGGATTGAAACCAGAGAGAGAGATATTCCAATTGGGAATGTACGGCGAGCGATATGCCAAAATACGCCATCCCACGCACATTATAGCTGTGTGGGAACACGCTCTAAGGTTATGTACGCACTAGCGGCCAGCCGCGTAGGCGGTCAACCGCGCGGCTAGCCGTCTACCGCGGTGGAATGTAGCGGCTAGCCGCCATGGCGGCTAGCCACTAACGAACCGCTTCGCGCCGTTCAACCGCGGTAGGCATACAACTGCGTTGTATCGTCAGTAAGAAAATGGACGCTGTTAAAGTTAATTTCGTTCGAATAAATTTATTTTTTATTTTTTTTTTACAGTGAATACCGCACAAGAATCTCAACTGCTCCCGTCTGGAGCCAGTGAGACTATGGCATTCCCAATTGGGGTATGTTGTGAGGCTGAAGGTAGTGGGGAGGGGAAGGAGGTAGAGAAGAGGAAGGTTGGGAAGTACCTGGCTATTCAGATCTGGTCACTAAACACGGCTAAATCCATTTTCAAGCAACGTTTCAATTCTGAATGGTGGTCTTACACCAGGGCGATACTAATAGTATCTTCCACTCTGGAACATGCCGCAAATATACTATATATGATTTTAAATGAATTAATTGTGAAATAACACAAATTAATCAAATAAAATTTATTTGCGCATGCCGCGAATAAATTTTGAACCCGCGACCTCCGGAAGGTGAGTCAAGAATCTTAGCCACTGGACTACTTGATGATTTTTAATTTTTTTATTTTATTTTATTGTATTTTATTTATTTTAGAGAAAGTTGACAGCTAATCAGAGATTACAAAATAATACAATAATAGGATGTTAATTATGCCAATTATGAACTTTCCACTGATGATACTTATAATAATAAAGTGAGATATGTAAGTTTTATTTTTTAGTTACAAAATATAAAAAAGGGGGGGGAGGAACATAGGAATGGGATTAAGAGGCAAAGGACGGGAATATATACCTAGGGATTGAACTTTCTAGTTTGAGTCATGGTGCTTGGTGAGTTTTCGTTTTATGTCAAGTAAAGTTGAGTTAAAAATATCAATGTGGTAATAATTTGAGTAAAATGAGTGTGTGGATCTGTAGTAAATGAGTTCTGTCTTGCAAAGAGGGAGATTAAAGGTAAGCGACTGCCTGCTGTTGCGATTTGGAACATGGAATGATAGGCGTTGAAGAAGATCAGGATAATCAAACAATTTTTTGCAATAGCTCCGCACAGGAGGCCCTGAGGAAAATATTTTCCCTCAGGACCTACATATGTTATCTTTGGGGATGCTGCATAGAGGGTATTTTAAAGGAAATTAAGGAGAGGAAGTGAAGGATAAGGTACCTGCAAGGGGTGGGTAGGAATATGAGGGTCATTGGGTCTAGGAGTGACGAACGTATGAATCCATCCCTCCCAGTGCGGTGCAAGGCGATGTTCCAAAAGAGTACTGCTTGAGAGGTTACAAGGTATCCCTCAACTATTCACCGATCCGGCCTGCCACGCAGCTGGTGGGCAGACACACCCGCCGCCAAGACCCGGACCCGTGAACCCGGGCACACCTGCTAAGTCATCAAACGTAACGAATCAATTGGGTTTATCTATGGATCAGGTGTTGGTTACCCAATAAATGGTTCCCGGTGCGGCGGTACACCTACCCACCTCCCAAATTTAAATTAATGCATACCAAGATTTTTTTGTATTATCGACATATCTCCGTTTCCAAAAATATCCATTAACTCTTCCCATTGTTTGAGTTTCAATTCACTGTTCTTATATGCTGCTCCTTCACAATTCCAAATTCGCGTTTATAAATTTCAACGATAAATTTTTCTGTGTCAAAATGGCTAGTGGGACAACTCAGCAGCGGCTAGCAGCGAACTAAACCCCAACCGCCTAGTGCGCAGGGCCGGATCTACGAAATCTAGCGCCCTGTGCAGTAGGTACCGATGGCGCCCCCCCCCCCCCCCCCATACATTTTTATTTTGATTAAAAATTCGTTCACCCCAATTTTTTTTTTAATTATTTAATTTTTTTTTTTTACACTAATTTATCAAATAAAATCAAGACATATAAAGGGTGTAACCCTATCTAAAGTTTTCGAATAAATAAGCCACGATCTATATTATTCTTCTCCATTAGGCAGTTTCTTGTAATAATACTTAGTATTAAATTTACGCTTGTTCGTAATAGGAAAATCAAAACCTTTCAATTGTACAGGACCTTTCTGAACTAATAAACTAATGGAATTTTGAGATAACTTTGGCCAGCATCCGGGATCTTTCAATTCAAGCTCTGAAAACAGAATTAAATTTAAACTGCTATCAGTAACGTTATTTTTATCTTCTAATAATTCGACCGGAGGAATTTGTGTGATAGATATCTGTTTAGATGTGCTAGGGACCATTGTAACGTCATTGCGCGGGACGTCATTTTTTATCGGTGCTGGAGAAATTAGAATAAAAAAATTCCCAATGGAAACGAGTTTTTTTATGTCATTATGCTCTTTAATTCTAAGTTTTAGATTCTGCGAGCCTGAAAGTTTTTTTTTTTTAATTATTGTTCTATTCATTGTAATCCACAATCCACAACCTCTAACAACCAATAGAAATTTAGTTATAAATTAAAAAATCTAATAACCTCAAATTTGTACCTTGCATTTCCATTTCCCCTGTGTTCTGTGTTGAGCGAACAAACACGAACGTATCTATGGTATCAACGGCTTACGAAAGACGCTTACACTGATTATTACTGACTGTAAAATAACAAATCTAATAGAAATTAATTATAGGTACATTTAACGAACTTCAACTGTCAAATCAATGATGAAACTGTTAACAAGTTGCAACCTTGCAAACCGTGCGATGTTTATGCTAATGGAATTTTGAATTTACTGAAGATTTCATAAGAAAATGGTCTTTAACTCCCTTCTCCTAGAGACTTAAATCGCACAAAAGCATTTTGAAAGGCGCCGTCGGTTTGTTTGTTCTCTTGAATAAAAGTACGGCGCTGTGATTGGTTAATGAATTTGGATCGCACTCATTCGTCGTAAAAGACGGTAAAAGATATACGGTAAAAGATATACGGAAAAATAGATCTTACGTTTAAACTAAATATATGGAATTTGTAAAAAAATTCTGTAACTGACTATAAATTCGTAAATCGTTGAATTTCGTTGAATTCAAACCAGATGCGTGCGCAGTCTGTATCTTTGGAAAGTGTTGCTAGAGCGTAATAATTATTTCGTACTATGGGTAATTTTTAAACGATTCAGGGAATATTATAACAAATTTTTAATATAATATTTATTTTCTCACGGCGCCCCTTCGGAGTTGGCGCCAGGTTTTTTGCACGTTTTTGAACGTATGGCAGATCCGGCGCTGCTAGTGCCTACAGATATGGCGGTCAGCCGCGAAGCGGACCGCGTTCAACCGCCGCGGTTCGAAATTTTCAGCGGTTGGGTGCGTACGAACATGAGCGGTTGCATATAAAAATAAAAACGCGCCTATGCGGCTGGCCGCTAGTGCGCACAAGCCCTAAGAGCTTCGGACACCATCAAGCCGCTTATCAAAAGCACGTAGTTTTTTTTTCTTTGCCGACGGTTCTCACGGCTATCTGTTTTGTCTACGGTTATCTGCGCATCATCTGCTTAGGTGTGGAGGGTCTCTATAGGATTTTATGGCGAGCGATATTATGTTATAAAAATTACATATTAGCCTGATGTGTCGGACCCTTCAACCCAGTATTTCTCCTTCAATTTTTTATCTTTAGGTAACAAATGTCCACCCCCATTATTTAACATTGGAACAAAACAAGTTGACGGGATTATTATAATACTCGTTTTATGATAATACTTTAAATTGTCTCAGATGGCGTAAAAACGTGTGTATTTGATTATACTTTCAATACTCCCAATGCAATGAGACGGTCTTTCATAATGCCGCACCAAAATAGTGTGAAAACAACACATTAAAAAGTATACAACAACAATAATAATTGTAATATCGCAAGTTAAACAAAATTATATGAAAAAAGACCGATGTTCACCCCATCGTCATGTTCACCTCCCCAAAAAGAAAACCTCCAAACAGCGTCCCCGATGGCACAGGCTTTGACGAAATAAATAATGATAATAACTTTCAACAAGTACTGTGGTCTAAGATGTAAAATGGCAACACTAAGAATTCATCGTAAACTTAAAACTTTTCTTTTCTCTAGTTTCTATGGATAAACTTTTTCCGAATGCTTCCTGTCACTTTTTTTTGTTACGTTATTTTGCTTTGCCCGTTTTGTCATTTTGTAAGCTGTGAACGAAAACAATCACTGCTTCTCTAAAGAATCCTTAAACCTGGTTATAAAGTTAAAGTGTAACGGATCAACCAAACGTACAAGCATGGATTTCACCGCCATCAAGCTAGAACCAGGCACAAGTGAGGATGAGAGTGTTGCTGTGATATGTACGGAAGTCGCTGTAGACTATCCTTTTATCAAAAAAGAATGTCCGAAATCCTTTTCCGAAAACAATTCAGGTATTTCGTTGTTTTATTGAATTTGAAAGTTGCTGATTTCCGCTGCACGCACGCATTTTTTTAAATGACACTTGACATCCAATACTACTGGAAACAAATACGAAAGTCGGATGAGATGAAAACATGCACGAAATAGCAATGACGTTATATAAAATAAATAGACTCGTTATAGTCTCACATACTCACAATATAATGTGGAAAGTAAGGAACACTCTTTTGTTTTCAGCGATTTTCAATAATTTCTTAATTCAAAAGTTTATTCCTGTGTGATAAAGATAGACAATCAAATAATGTGTATGTATGAAAGGCACGGATACATTAGCGGGCGGCGTATTAATTTCTTCGCCGAATACTGCTTTCACATCACGGGTGTGACTGAGATTACAAGATACTCTCACTCGGTTACACTACGCACAGGGGAGGGTAAAGGCGGGTAAAACAAGACACACGGGCATTATATGAGTTATAATTAGTAATACAATATTGGTACTATTATAGTAGTATTGTTAAAAACATATTTTATTATACAGTACAGGTCATAGGTTCAAATGAGTATACAAATCTATTTACAATTTTCATCAACGACATTATAAAATGCTTCCATTATGCAAATGTTCTACTCTTCGCTGATGACATCAAAATATTTCTTCCTATTAACGCCTTATTGACTGCTTTAAATTACAAAAAGATCTGTACAGGCTTAACCCGTTGAATAGCACGAGACCATATTTGTCCCAGCTCACACAGGTCTCATATAAATCACTGTAACTCCCTTACTAACAGAGTGAGAAATATGTTCTAAACGGTGTTAGAAAGACAAAATACCATGCTTTATATTCAAATCTAAAAATGACCACCAAAAAAGTAAAACGTAAAGTTTTGAATAGCAATTTGAATTTTTTTTTAATTTTTCGGATTTTATTAGGTATTAATTATTTTCATATGAAATGACAAAAAAATATATTTATCAACAGAGCTTAACTACAACTAGCGTGTTTACGTGTATTATTTAATATGACAAGACACTATAATTTTATAGTGTCTTGTCATTGTCAGCAAGGAAGCTCGGTTCGAGCGTTATGACAATTCAAACATAATTAAGTTAATTAACGATTTACCCTTTGTACGTTTTACCCCATCTTTCCCAAAAGAAGAAAACGAGTGCGGGACGCTGTGTGAACCGACCTACTGTTAGCAGGTTGTCTTTGTTATGCTTGTTACTTTTTAATGCAACGTTCTCTGTCTCGTAATGACGTGTAAAACCGCGAGCGGGAAACATGAAAATTAATTGTAATATTTATAATGCTACGTTTCCACGCTTGCCAAGCCTCGGCAAGCGTCCACAAGCGCAAACGTGTAAACAGGTCGTTTGGCTTGGCTTGCGTAGGCTTGCAAGAGCTTGCGAGAGCTTGCCGCCGATCCAGTCGGGGTCGGATCCAGCGGCAAGCTTCGGCAAACGCTCAGTGGAACTTTCGAACTGACGGCGAATGCACGCCGTTTTTGCTCCATGCGGTCTATGATAAAAATCATTACGAGACATATGTATGACGTATGAGGCGTGCCAGACTTATTAAAATGTATAAGTACATAATTTTAATGCACTTATGTTATGTAATTTATTGCGACTGGATTTACCTAAAAAGTCAAAATAAATAAATAATATTTTATTGATGATTTACTATTTATTATAGTAAAAAATATATAATTTTTGTTAGAATAACTCTTTTTATAATACAAAATAATTTTATATAAGACAAGTGATCCTCGAGTTCGGGTCCCAATTGTGATCATCATTTTTGAAGCGAAAACTTCTTTAGCACCGTTGTGATTTGAAACTCGATGAAACGAAAAAGTGGTACTAAAAAGAGACAAAAATCTATAGGATTTAGCCTGTGAGATAATGTCTCCTCTTTGTGCGAAGTGACCTGGGACGATTTTTATGAATCTGTATCATCCATCATCTTCGTGGTCGTCGAACTTTCCTTGTTTTTGTTACACTTTGCTTGTATTTCAAATAAAAGTTTGATAAACCAAACGCAATAGCCGACACAAGTTCGGCGTCCGCAATGCTCGGGTGTAGGTAGCACACTGACGCATTCACAAGCTCACAAGCATGTAAATGACTTCCAAATGCCAAGCGAGATTTGTAATGCTTGGAGCTTGTGGAGGCTTGCCAAGCCTTGGCAAGCGTGGAAACGTACCATAATAATCGATAATATTAAGTAATTTGCGTGTACTTACAAATGAAATGTTATTCATTCGCCTTTACTATTATTTGCAGTGTAATTAAAACATTTTCTCATCACACAGGAGGGCATTTTGACACTTTTTAAAATGCAATTTACTTACTGGTAAGACGCAACCTTACTCGACGCGTAGCAGTTTAGTACTAAAGTACTAGATATCGAGACCGGTACAATTGTCTTGCCATTGTCTTCCCACTTTTGAGATTTCTACCCCTCGTCTAATATAGTATGTAACGTCATTGCGAAATATGTTATATTAGTTTAGATTATTTAAGTAATTTATGACTTTTATACAATAGAATTTTTTTTTACTTTTACCGTTAAATAATCCACAAGCCGCCGCATTTTTAAGCACGGATTATGGAAATCACACTTCATTTCTAAAATTACTACAAGAAACAACTATTTACGTACACAAAATAGGTTCTTGCTTTAGATAAACTAAGTAATACATGCGTATTTAGTATTTGAAACGAAACTTAGCAAATATCAAATCCATACAAAAAAAATGGTGGCAAAGAAATTTTTAACTTTGGGAGAAAATCGAATTTTAATGCATATTTTTTCGTCTATCGCAGTGGCGTAGCTAGCATGGGTGGCACCCGGGGCGGAAAAATTAGGACTAAGACAAAAATCTGATTTAAAGATTACTAGTTTATCGATTATACTTATACATATAATTAAATAATTATTAAAAAATATACAGTATCTTTATTGCCATAGTGCTAAATAATTGTCAGTGTTCAAGCGTAAAATATTTGTTGTTGCAATTTTACACATTCGTAAGTTTTTTCTCCATGTCCAAGTGTCACCCCCCCCCCCCCCCTCGGTTGGCACCCGGGGCGGTCCGCCCCCACCGCCCCCCCTCGCTACGCTACTGGTCTATCGCGACTGGAACCGATCTTTCTTTTGGCAATTAAGTTTAAAAGTTGTTTACTTTTCAAAATCTATGCCTACTAAAAGTGTAGCGGCATGCGGCGGCTTGTGGATTGTTCTTTTTACCATCTTTTTTATCATCTTTTACCATCTCCCCAGACATAGATAGTTGTTTTTGTAGTAATTAAGTAGATCTCGATTGTTATTTTTAACGTTTTTGCTTATTATGCGTGCAGACGAATTCGGCAAACTTTATCTACCTATACATGCTATTTTGCAGTTTTTTTTTTAATTTCTGTGAGCCAAATTATGCGACCGTGAGCATATTAAGAGTCAGGCAAAAAAACTTCTGTCAAATTTCGATGATATTTTGCGACTGTATTATCCCTATTGTATTATTGGTTCCATTTATTAGTATGTGTTTTATACTAACAGGTGAAATCAGTTCAGCGGAGCCTTCAAATCAAGATGAAGTCAATGTTAGAGCATGTAAAAATTTTCATACTGGAATTGACATCGAGGTTCCTGGTATTAAAAAAGAATGCTTTGAACCTTCTGAAAAAAATCACCAACCAGTGGGTAAGCCAAATTTCATTAATATATATGTTTTATAAACTCGCATATTCTTTAACAAAATGGGAGAAAAGAAAATCTTTCTTAGCCCTTCCCACTCCAAGCTTTTTTTATTTATTTTTTTTGTTCTTTGTTTCTTGGTTTTATTTCACCAACTCCACGACGAAACTGTGTATTCAAGTTTTAGTTACTTTTTATAAATAAAATTGATAATAGATTATATACCACCAATAAAAGTTTTTTGTCTGTAAAGAACTATACGTAATTACTATAATATAATTAGCTGAAAGTTTAAATACTTTTAGACTATTCACTTAAAACTGTTTGGCACCACTGTGTATCGAATCCGACGAAGTCCCATATGTACTTCCCAGCAATAACCATGGTAAAAATAATTATAATTTAGTATTCGCCGGACTGAAACATGAACAACTATACTATATACTACATACTTACTGTACAGCTGTTCAATGTAATTCGCCGGACTTGAAGAATAAAGTGTTAAATAATGTAGATTTTCAACATAAAAATCCTTCCTCATCTGCTTACCATGTAGTACTCACTCTGATTTTATACTCGTAACTCTTTTAAATTAAATTCTTTTATACTATTTTGTATTCTATAATATTCTTTATTATTATATTATTTTATGTATATATTTTCTTAATACTCTCGCACATTCTTTATATTGCATATGTTAATTTACTGTATTAAAAATCGACCACCACAACACGGACATGTGCCTAGCATGGTGGTCGAAAAATCCCTTTTGTAAAAAAAATTTTTTTTTCAATGAATAAAGAAAACATGAAAAAAAATAAAAAAATCAAATGAAGTTTCGAGCTTGAATAAAAGAATTCTCAACTAGACTGAGACTGTTAAAACCATACCGTATTAATTACAAAGCTGGCGGACAGGGGCTTTAAGAGAAATACACTAGCCTAACTAATAATGTGTAGATATATTCGTAGCGTGCCGTATATCACCACGAATATACCTATTAGTTATAAAAAAATCGCTTGGCAATCGGAGTCGATTTCCGCGCTAAAATGTTTTTTATTTATTTTGTGAAAATTTTATAAAAATGAAAAAAGATTAAGATAAAGTTTTGTAAGAATGAAACCCAAACAATTTGCTTACACTGACTCCAAAAAGAAATGAACTAGTTGTATATATGTTTTTTGGGTGTTATGCCGTGTTGCGCTACCTCTTTCTTTAGCCAACGTTTCGGACATCGTTGCAGTGTCCATCATCAGGGAAGATCTGGCAGATCCGGTAGATGTGTTGTGCTGAACAACTATACTATATACTACATACTTACTGTACAGCTGTTCAATGTAATTCGCCGGACTTGAAGAATAAAGTGTTAAATAATGTAGATTTTCAACATAAAAATCCTTCCTCATCTGCTTACCATGTAGTACTCACTCTGATTTTATACTCGTAACTCTTTTAAATTAAATTCTTTTATACTATTTTGTATTCTATAATATTCTTTATTATTATATTATTTTATGTATATATTTTCTTAATACTCTCGCACATTCTTTATATTGCATATGTTAATTTACTGTATTAAAAATCGACCACCACAACACGGACATGTGCCTAGCATGGTGGTCGAAAAATCCCTTTTGTAAAAAAAATTTTTTTTTCAATGAATAAAGAAAACATGAAAAAAAATAAAAAAATCAAATGAAGTTTCGAGCTTGAATAAAAGAATTCTCAACTAGACTGAGACTGTTAAAACCATACCGTATTAATTACAAAGCTGGCGGACAGGGGCTTTAAGAGAAATACACTAGCCTAACTAATAATGTGTAGATATATTCGTAGCGTGCCGTATATCACCACGAATATACCTATTAGTTATAAAAAAATCGCTTGGCAATCGGAGTCGATTTCCGCGCTAAAATGTTTTTTATTTATTTTGTGAAAATTTTATAAAAATGAAAAAAGATTAAGATAAAGTTTTGTAAGAATGAAACCCAAACAATTTGCTTACACTGACTCCAAAAAGAAATGAACTAGTTGTATATATGTTTTTTGGGTGTTATGCCGTGTTGCGCTACCTCTTTCTTTAGCCAACGTTTCGGACATCGTTGCAGTGTCCATCATCAGGGAAGATCTGGCAGATCCGGTAGATGTGTTGTGCTGATGATGGACACTGCAACGATGTCCGAAACGTTGGCTAAAGAAGGAGGTAGCGCAACACGGCATAACATCCCAAAAACAAATAAATAAAATGGTTTTGGCCGTGAAAATCTTAAAACTTATCTTGCTGTATATTATTTATTAGACCCATAATAGAGGTTTAAATTACCCCAATGACTTCTGCCTGCACTCGTTCTTTCCACTTAATGTGTCGCCGTGTTGCACTGATTCACGCGAATTGCTCTATTTTAAATGAACTCCAAATAAAACACATTTTCATAAACATATTTAAGTAGGTAGGTACCTACCCTGCTTTTTAATAAGCCACTAGCTTTACCCATAAAACGTTTAATTTGGCTACACACACTTACCATCTTTTGGCTTCTTAAATTATAACTCCCATTTTAAACAGTGCACAATTTGGCGAATAGAATTATATGGTCGTCATTTTAAAAACCTTCATTTCGTATTTAATGTGGTAATACATCTTTATATATAAAAATGAATCGCTAAATGTGTTGCTAAGCGCAAATCTCAAGATCAGCTAAACCGATTTCGCTAATTCTTTTTTTAGAATATTCCTTGAAGTACGAGGATGGTTCTTACGGAGAGAAAAATTAAGAAAATTGGGCATGAAATTGGATAATTTCAGAAAACCCGCACGTTTGACAGTTCGCGTGTTTGGGAATGACATTTTGCAAAACAATTGTTAAATCAGGATTCTATTTTTGAAAATCTTTAAGTTGATAAATTTATTTAAAGTAGGTACTTCCCTAATAGTTTGAATCGAATCAAGAATTTTAGATATTTTACATAGGTACCTATGTTAGGTACCAAATTTAATATACATAAAAAATGGAAATTTTAATAAAAATTGTAAAAGGTGGCACGCGGAATGTTTAAAAACTGAATGTACTGGGATTGAATGTATGGAATGCGGGAGGAGGGTTGGCGGGACGAGGGAGCGGGAAAGGGATGAAGGAAGGCGAGGAAGCTGGAAGGGGAATGTGGGAGGGGAAGGGGACGTGTGAGGGGGAGGGGAACTTGAAAGGGTGGTTAGCGGGACGCGGGAAGGGTGGAGTGGGGAGAGGGAATGTGGAGGTGACGGAGTGGGAACGCGAGAGGGGAAGAGGGCGCAGGAGAAGAAGGGGAGGCGGAAGGAGAACGGGACGAATGGGAAAGGACACTCAGGGAGAAACAATTTATTAAATGGCATAGCAACGCATGCCGGGACCGGCTAGTTTATTATAAAATCCAAAGCAATTTATTTTTTACATTTAATCCTCCAATCGTCTCATTCAATCACCGTTCAAATTAGCATTGCTTTTATTTTAATTTTCCTTCATTTTGCAGCATATTTATGGTATGGAACCAAATTTGTATAGTTTTGTTAGTATATTTATATTCTTTGTGTCCTGGCGGAGAAACCTTCGTTTTGGAACATGTTGATCATTTTTATTAGTGGTCAAAATTTATTATCTGTATTTAATTAAAGCGACTAAAATTGCGATTGTTGAAGAAGTGGTTTAATATTTTAACTTTATAATGTATCTGTCGACAATTGTATAAAAAATGTATCTGAAAATGTATAGTGGTGCACTCATTCCCAGCCTTACTTCGCCACCGACTAGCCAGCTTCTGGAGCAGGTTACGAACTTCAACCAATATCATTGTCGTGGCTGCATCCGAGTGGCTCAGTTCCCCAATAAATGAGCGATGGATGCAGATGATGAGGCGACCTCCATGATGGACGATCCCAAAATATCTTTTTATCTTTTATTTTTAATTCTGTCTACTTATTATTTATTTTAATTTTATGTTTATTTTTTGTTATTTGTGTGATGAATTTTGTTTTCATTTTATGTTTTAATTAGGTACTTACCTAATATTTAAACTTTTTTTCTTTTATAGTTGTTTATGTAATATGGCAGACTGGGATTGCACTACCCTCCCAGTCCTGCTGGAATAAAAACTTAAATAAAAAAAAATATTTCATATCATGAAAGAAAAGCTTTCTCGCATTCTGTGTTTAATTTTTTTGCGGTGCTTTCGGCAGGCCACACCAGAAGTTCCCACGGACCGCAGTTTCCCACTTCTGGTCTGGACGCTAATTACTCCGGGGTGTGTTGTTGGAATTGGTACACGCTGTTCATGTACGGCATATCAATGTACGTATTGATGTTTTGTTTTTCCAGATATCATGGGTGTGGAGACTGTTCCCATCAAGGCAGAATCGGGAACACGAGATATGGGTGGAGGTAGAATTCCTTATGTTGAAATTGAAATAGACCTCCCGGATGTTAAAAAGGAATCCTTAGAGTGCTCCAAAAGAATTTCAAAGACAACAGGTAAAACTTTTTTTTGGTTTTTTAAAAAGAACAAATCGTGCTTCTTTTAATTTGTGCAGTTATATGATACTGTACCATACTGATTAAGCTTTATCCGTAATCTTTTTCAGACTCCTTGGCAAACCCGAAGACCCGTCCTGGTGAAAAACGACACTCTTGCCCCCATTGTCATTACTCCTGTTCTTATAAGTCAACTTTAGAGCAGCACTTGCGCACCCATACTAAGGAAAAACCTTTTTCTTGTTCTGACTGTAACTATTCATGTAATACAATGGGACATCTAAGAAGTCACATGTTTACTCACGGTGGAGAAAAACCTTTTACCTGTTCCGATTGCAACTTTTCATGTTCTACAAAGGGGCATCTTAAAATCCATATGTTTAAACACAGTGGAGAAAAACCCTTTTCATGTCCCGACTGCAAATATTCGTGTACCCAAAAGGCAAAGTTGAAGGTGCACATGTTAACCCACAGTGGAAAAAAACCCTTTTCATGTTCCGACTGCAACTTTTCATGTTCTACGAACGGACATCTAAAAATTCACATGTTTTCCCACAGTGGAATAAAACCTTTTTCATGTCCCGTTTGCCGTTATTCGTGTACTCAAAAGGGAAAGTTGAAGGTACATATGTTGACCCACGGTGGAAAAAAACCCTTTTCGTGTTCCGACTGCAACTATTCGTGTTCTACAAAGGGCCATCTAAAAACTCACCAGTTGACTCACGGTGGGGTAAAACCTTTTTCATGTCCCGACTGTAACTTTTCATGTTCTACAAAGGGACATCTAAAAATTCACATGTTTACCCACAGTGGGGAAAAACCCTATTCATGTCCCGATTGCAAATATTCATGTTCACAAAACTCATCTTTAAAGCGTCACATGCTGACTCACAGTGGACTAAAACCTTTTTCATGTTCCAAGTGTAATTATTCATCTAAAGTAAAGTTTGCTTTGCTAAGACACATGCAGACTCATTCACAGAATAGCTCATAACCCGCGAATTCGCGGCCCTAAATATCCAACGTAACACCAGGGAGCTTCCAGTATTTAAAATTATTATCAGAGTTTAAAATGACAGAAGTTTTTGATTTAGAATTAATTATGAATCCCTTTTCAATGTAAAGTAATTTAAAAAAAAAAAATTCATTAGTTTTAACATGAGTGCAAATAAATTCAATTTATTGAAATAATTTTTTAAAGTACTACACATCATCGTTATATTTTCATCGAGAAAGAAGATAAAATTAAAGAGAAAGACACATAAATCTTAAACAGCCGCAACTGGGCTTCAAACCAATTAATATTATTTTACTTTTTTTGGCTGCTATCTTTTTTTTGTGTTTTCCGAAGATCTACCCGAATACAGTATGGTAACCTAGATGGTTTCTCAGATATACCGATTTATGAATTGAAAACTTCTTTAGCACCGTTGTAATTTAAAACTCGACACTAAAAAGCGACAAATACACACATCTATAGGATTTAGCCTGCGAGAATATTAGATTGAATAATCGGTCTCCCCTTTGTGCAGTGCTCCGTAGCCTATCGGTCTCTTTTTTGTGCGGTGCTACGTAGCCTATCAGTCTCTTTGTGCGGTGCTCGTAGCCTCCCCTTGTCTACTTTATAGTTTTCTGAAGGTTTCACTTCTGCCACGTGTGAACTGCATACATTTTTTTTATTTATTTATTAAGGTCCGAAAACACCGAGGACACCTATTGACTTTTCTGCTAGTCTAAGATAAATATTAAATTCAACAGAGGACCTGTTTTCTACCTTCTCAATAAAAAAATATATTTATTTCAAATTATAATATCACTGTTAAAGTGTCCCTCTGTGTGAATTAAAAAACCTTTACAAAGATTTCAAATTAATCTATTGTGCTTCTTTCTTTAATGAAGAAATAGTAGGATGCTTTCCGAATACATTTATTTTCATTTGTTTATTTATGGAGTAAACTATAGTTATTCACCAAATTATTACGATAATATGTATGATCGTGGTACAGAAGACAAAACAATTACAATAGTAAGTAAAGATAATTGACAACAGACTTGTTGACTGTCCTAAAGCGGGAATCCTCCTAGTTGGGCAGTCAAAACATTTTATAAATAATGTATAACCTTGTACTAAATAAAAAACAGAAGTATAAAAAATGACTGTGATGATGAATGTTTATATTATATATGTACGAAGAAATTGTCTAATGTCCAGTAAACATGATTATTGAGGTTATTTTAAGTTTATTATTTATATATTCCAAGTAATATAATGTCTTTTGTTACCTTTTTAATTATAATGGCGGTACTCCCCAATTTAAACAAGAGAATCAATTTCCCGTTTGATTTACAAGAGCGGTTTTTTTTAAATACGCTTTTTAATTTTTTTTATAAACTCTATGTAAACCTTCATGCTTCACTCTAACAATTCTACTGTAACTTCAAAACTAACTTTATTTATCTTCTTGAAACCGTAACAAAAAATCAACTAACTTGTATGTGTCACTTTGTTACTACAATATTTTCAAGGATACATTACCTATATTTTTAAACTTTCACTTTGAAAATTACATTTTTTACTTGTACCGCCAACTTACTGGTGTAATTTAACACTTTAGTTAATATTGCCTACGCACAGGCAGTGCCTTAGTGGGTTCCCATTATATAATTTTGTCTTGTAGATATTTTTTACTTTTTTTACATTATTTATACCTTGTGTTATGTTATTTATATTTAAAAAATATGTAAAAATTACTTTTGAAATGTATCAAGATATAATGGGAAAAAATAAAGGGGAAAAAAAATAAATAAATCATTTAATTTCATTGACGACCGGCGGCGTAGTCCAGCGATAAGGCTCTTGACTCGCACACCGAAGGTCGCGGGATCGAATCCCGGCGTGGCAAATAAATTTTATTTGATTAATTTGTGTTATTTCACAATTAATTCATTTAAAATAATATATAGTATATTTGCAGCACTAAAAAAAATAAAAATAAAATTAGCTTTGAACTACTTATCTATGTTTTTAAAACTGTTATTTTTGTATATAATAAATTTATGTAGTAAATACACAACGTTTAGATTTACTTGTACTATAATACGTCATAGATAGAATAACAAAGATAGATAAATAGAATAACAACAAAAAAATTACAAGTTCAACAAGTTGTACGTTTTATTTTTTAAATATTGTTTACAGATTTTCGGCTAAGCTTCATTCTTGAAAAGAAAAGTGTTTAAAGTAAACTTTATTCTTAAGTTTTATTGCAGATTAAGCAATAATATAGAAAGTGGTTAAAACGTTGTTGTAACAAATATAATTATTTTGAGCGTATTTTATTTTATTTATTGTTATTCACGCTAGAATTCTTTCTCTGTCTCGCATTTGCTTGTCCCTTACTCTCGCCGCCGCTGGGGCAGCTGGTCAATATATAAGACAAGCGAAACCTTTGGTTTTGAGTTTTACCCGCCGGGGTGGCCCGCGTTAATCCTCAGGAGATCGTAGGTCTGCCTTCCGAGTTAGCTCGCGCAGTAATTAGTGTCCTTTGGAGTTATTATTGTAATAATAACTGTTCAGGATCTCAACTTCCGCTCTCCTGACAAAGCAATCCGGCGTGGTAACACCAGATTCCAAGGGAAGTGTGGCTGGAGTAACTCTTCAATAATAACTCCAGCTCTTGAATAATTGGTCTTTATTGAAACAATAAAAGACCCGTAGGGTAGCTCATGTACGGTGAGCCCAATGATGCTATCTCTCTCCGCGGTTTTATAACCCACATGTGGCGAAAACCTGGCAGCAGACGTTTTGCCCAAAAACGACCCGCCCAAGACGGATGGTAACAAGAGAAGAAGGAATTAAAAAATCCGTGGCAATACGAAATCGCCCTGGCAATTGCCAACACAAAAAATGTTGCCACAACCATTAGGGTGACAATCACAAATATTAATATTTCAGTACCTGAAATCTTAACATATTCCCGCCCAAAACGAGTATTAAGGAATAGTCGTTTTTCATAAAATAATATATTAGAAGAGATTGCAACATTAGTACTCAGAATTTACCCAACGAGTTCACATACAAAAATAAACAATATTCAATATATGGATATCAAAATAATAACAAAAAACTTATAACTAAGTATATAACCCTATGTCAGACTTGACATTAAAAAATGAAAGTTTAATAACGTAGAACCTTCTGGTGCGCTGCACCCACTTATGTGAAAATGGTTTAACACTTGGCACTGATGAGCCTGACGGCACTTTGATTTACACATCACATCACTTTTAGCGTTGTAATTGGTTCTTAATCCAGGTTGGAGGAAGGATCCTCCATGGAAGTAGACAGAGCTGTGTCACGGCTCTTTTGGTGACACCTCTGGCCGTCCTCAAGGAGACGACGCGGACGCGTCCGTCTTGGCCAGGGTGGATCTCCGTCACTCGCGCCATCCTCCAGTACTGCGGAGGTAGTTGGTTGTCCTTGATGATGACCATGTCACCAGGCTGTAAACTGCGTTGACGTCCTTCTTGCCATTTGACTCGGTTCTGCAACTCTGCTAGGTATTCCCGGCTCCATCTGTGCCAAAAAGATTGAACAACGGTAGACATCTTTTGGTAAATATTAAGCCTGTTTGTAGGCAGATGATGGATATCAAGCTCAGGCAATGCTAACAGGTTGTCGCCAATAAGGAAGTGTGACGGAGTGAGGGCGTTTAAGTCATTTGGATCTGATGTTAATGGAGTCAGAGGACGGGAATTTAAACAAGCCTCAATCTGTATTAGTATGGTATTCATGCCTTCGTATGTCAAAACAGTTGACCGCATTGCTTTTTTTAAATGCAACTTGGTCATTTTAACTGCACTTTCCCAAAGTCCCCCGTGATGCGGTGAGCGGGGAGGTAAGAAACTCCAGCTAATATTCTGCTGGGCCAAAAAATTATGGATTTCTTTATCAGATGCCTTCAAAAAATCAAATAGTTCAGTAAGTTCCCTACAACTACCTGTAAAGTTAGTTCCATTATCAGTAAAGAGTCGTGAGGGTTTACCCCTCCTAGCTATAAATCTTTTCAATGCATTCATAAATGCCATTGAAGTTAAATTAGTCACTAATTCTAGGTGAATTGCCTTCGTTGAAAAACAAATAAATAAACATATGTAAGATTTTACACTCTTAGCATTTCTGGTTAAACCAGACTTAATTAAAATTGGACCTGCAAAATCTATGCCGGTTACATAAAATGGTCTTTGGATTCGGAATCGGTCAGCAGGAAGGTCACCCATGAGCTGGCGACATTCGCGCGGACGGACTCGGAAACATACAATACATTTATGCAGTGCTCGCTTCACTGCGTTTTTACCATATATTGGCCAAAAACGTAAACGCAGTAATGCGAGCAGAGCATTACATCCTAAATGTAAATTCTCATAATGCAGATGGGTTATTATTAAGTCAGTCAACTTATGATTTTGTGGTAACAAAATTGGATGTTTTTGAGAAACTGAGGTAATATCGGATTGTGATAGTCGACCTCCAACACACAACAACCCATCCTGCATAAAAGGATTTAGTGCCTTTACTTTGCTCTGCCTAGATACAAATCCTCCATTACTCACAGACGCTATTTCATCATGAAATGCGAATCGCTGAGCGTTCAAATTCAATACATGCATGGCATGTTCCAGTTCGCTTACAGAAAGCTCGTCGACCCGCATCGGTCTTCGTTTAGAACAGTTATGTATGAAACGTAACATATAAGCAACTACGCGCCTCAGTCGTCTTAATGAAGAATAATTATTAAATATTTCCCTATTTCTAAAAGATTTTTTATTAAAGCAGAAAATTTTCCTCGGTACCCGAATATGATTTGCTTTACCGAGACTCAGCGTGTAAATCTGCCAGGCCAATAAAAGGTCATTGGGTAGCTTGTCATCCCAGGATGTTTTTAGCTTCCACAATCTTTGCATAATTATCTTACCGACAATGATTACTGGGCCTACCAGTCCTAAAGGGTCAAACACTTTTGACATTAATGATAAAACTTGACGTTTTGTTACTTCTAACTTTGAGTCTATGCTTTCTACCTGATAGGTAAACTCATCAAGTTTGGTGTCCCATATTAATCTGAGAATCTTAGCTTCATTGGATTTATTTGGCAATAATTCTAAATTATCTTTAGAATCATTAATCGAGGGCGCATTAGACCTCCATTTTCTAATCTCCATGCCTGCTGTAGCAAGCGCATTAATGATTTGTGATTTAAGCAAGTGACAAGTATCAATGGAGTCACTACCAGAAAGAAAATCATCTACATAAAAATTTTCCTTAAGGAATTTACTAGCTAATGGATGAGTAAATGAAACGTCATTACCTAGCTGATGCAGACAACGTATTGCTAAATAAGGCGAAGGAGCCAAACCATATGTCACCGTGTTTAGCGTATAGTGTTTCGAACAATCCTCCGCATCCTTTCTCCATAATATACGTTGGTAATTTCTGTGTTCCGGGTTGATATTAATTTGGCGGTACATTTTTGCAATATCTGCAGTGACTGCATATTGATGTTTTCTGAAAAATACCAAGTGGCAAAATATATCATTTTGAATGGTGGGCCCAATCATTAGAGCGCGATTCAAAGAAATCCCTCGAGCGGGTTTAGCCGACCCGTCAAAAACAACACGAATTTTAGTAGTTGTGCTTGATTCTTTAAATACAGCGTGATGTGGTAAATAATAAGTAGTTTCATCACGTATTGGAGGTTCACATTCAGTCATGTGACCTAACGCAAGATACTCATCAATAAATTCCGAGTATTGTTCCTTTAAACTAGGTTGTCTTAAGAATTTCCTTTCCATTGACACCAATCTACTTTTAGCAATACTAAATGAATCTCCTAATTGAGATAGGTTAGATTTAAATGGTAAGTTCACTACAAATCTACCATTTGCATCGCGTTTATGCGTGCCTTTGAAAATCTTTTCACATTCACTATCTTCCAGAGAGTGATGCTTACTATTTTCAATTTCTTCAACCTTCCAAAACCTTTCTATTTGATTCTGCAAAGAATTTAATGAAATATGACAAACTTTAACTGGCCTCGTATTTTGACGCCTCTGTACAGCTCCTGATATTATCCAGCCTAGCTCCGTTCGATGCAATGTAGGTTTATCCTTTCCTAACTGTATCTGATCCGTACGAACCACCTGCCAGAATATCTCTGCTCCGATCAGCATATCAATAGCAGCTGGCTGGTAAAACTGCGGATCAGCTAACTGGATGCCGTCTGGAATGTTCAACATTTTTGGATTAATCAAGGTCTGTGGAAGATTGCAAGAAATCTCATCTAATACCAAACAAGATATTTCATCCCGGTATTGAGAACATAATGATTTAAATTTAATGTCAACTGTTTCCTTTACATGAATTAAATTATTATGCAAACCTGAAACAGGTATATTCAACTTTGTACAATGCAAATTTAATCTTTTACAAGTATCCTTTGTAATAAAATTAGACATTGAACCCGAATCCAAAAGTGCGCGTATTTTGTGTGTTCCACCATACGCGTCTTCTATTTTTACTATTATGGTAGATAGTAAAATTTCCCGCCCGTTCATGTCACTATGACATGCTAAATTTACTGGTGCCTCCGACTGACCCTTGCCAGTTGAAGTACCCGCTTGTACATTATCAGTATTGATATGTAACAGAGTGTGATGTTTTCGATCACAAACACTGCATTTTTCCTTCCACCTGCACAACTTTGAAAGGTGCCCCGGTTTTAGGCAGTTATAACATAAATTGTTCTCTGAAACGAGCTTTCTTCGTGCCGCTGGTTCTTTGTTAACAAATATTTTGCAAGAATAAATGAAATGACTGTCATTACACAGCATACAATTAACGTTGCTCGACGCTAACGTAACCTTGTTTGTAGACTTCTTTTCCTTAAAATTAAAAAACTTTGCTTTTGTTGCAACTGGTTCCGATTTCTGTTGCATTCCACCAATATCACCTTGGATAGTTTCCAGGATCTGAGACCTTTGTGAAATAAAATTGCTAAACTGCACGAACGTAGGATAAACTTCGTCGCATTCTAATGATTCCCAAAGGCTACGTGTGTGATTATCTAACTTTGAGGTTAGAATATGAATAATTAAAGTATCCCAATGTTCGGTTGGTAGCTTAAGGTTGTGTAAAGCTCTCAAATGAATGTTTGCTTGATCAATTAAATTCCGTAATTCATGATGATTCTGTCGTTTTAACGGTGTAAAACTAAATAAGAAATTCAAATGTCTATTTGCTATAAGTCGGACATTTTCGTATCTCGAAATAAGCATTGTCCAAGCTGCACTATAATTATCCCCGGTTATTTCTAGAGAACTAATCAAATCAAGTGCCTCTCCGGACACATAACTAATAAGGTAATGAAATTTCTGAACATTATTTAATTTACTGTTATCATGAATTAAGGCAATGAACGAATTTTTAAAAGTCAACCATTTATGGTTGTCACCTGAAAACACTGGTATAGAGATTGGTGGTAAATTTACTGATATATTTGGGACATTTTCAATCTTCTTAAATTTTGATAACATTTCCTGTCCTAATGCAATTACATTAAAATATGTACCTTCAAAATTATCCCTCGCGTCATTATCTTCTGATTTGTTCAATAAATCAATCTCCAGCTGAATTTTGGAGAATTCTATCAGAGAAGGTTTAATGGCTTCCAACCTCGATGACAACACGCCAGGTGTAATATCATTTTCGTTGCTTAAATAGGTTTCGAATCTCGTTAATGAACCTTTCAAAATCCCGCGCCGTTTAATCAACTTGTCGAGTTCCATTTTTTACAAACGAAATAACACTAACTTGATTTCAAAACTGAATACACAATACACAACGCGACAGTTTGACGTAAACAACAATGAATAATACCATAAATAATATACTTTGGATCATAGAGAAACCACTCACAATACTATAGCATACAAAGACGAAACTTGCAACCGCGTGGCTAGAAATGTAGGTAGGCAAAAGCAAAGTTATTCTGCAGACTGAATACAACAATAAAAATTATTATCACCAACAAATTTATGCTATGTAATATTGAAAGCATCTGATTATGAACACCCGAATGTAATTCGATATAATCAATACGAAATAATGTGGCATCTACACAGATTTTTAGCTTTTTAAATGGAATTTGAAAGGACAATGAAAGGAAGGCTACAACCTGATTTGCTGTGCATGCGAGCGTCGTGATGAGGCTCGCTTGATCAATCCAATGATGGTGATGAGGACGCCGACTGGACCAATCCCGATGATGATGAGGCCGCCGACTGGACCACTCCCGATGATGATGAGGCCTGACTGGGCCACTCCAAATAATGATCTTCAGTCTCAAATGGATCAATCCAAATAATGATCACCCAGCTTGAATGAGTCAATCCAATAATGATCACCCGGCTCGAATGATCAATGCAATGATCAATGCAAATAATCCCGGCTCGAATGACCAATGTTCAGGATCTCAACTTCCGCTCTCCTGACAAAGCAATCCGGCGTGGTAACACCAGATTCCAAGGGAAGTGTGGCTGGAGTAACTCTTCAATAATAACTCCAGCTCTTGAACAATTGGTCTTTATTGAAACAATAAAAGACCCGTAGGGTAGCTCATGTACGGTGAGCCCAATGATGCTATCTCTCTCCGCGGTTTTATAACCCACATGTGGCGAAAACCTGGCAGCAGACGTTTTGCCCAAAAACGACCCGCCCAAGACGGATGGTAACAAGAGAAGAAGGAATTAAAAAATCCGTGGCAATACGAAATCGCCCTGGCAATTGCCAACACAAAAAATGTTGCCACAACCATTAGGGTGACAATCACAAATATTAATATTTCAGTACCTGAAATCTTAACAATAACCATAGAACTACTGTTGTATTTTTTACTTTTAAGTTACTACTGTTTTTACGATTATTGAACTGTCTACTTATGTAAATTAATTGTACCCACCCAATAAAGACTTTTACAGCCTTACTAAAAAAACCCAGTGAAAATTTTATTCAATTGACAAACGGCCGCGATGTGAAAACATTACTAATTAAAAAATTGTTTTTGGAAAAAAATACACACGGTTTATACAGCCTGAGAGGGTAGTTTATCTCTGTTTTGAAATGAAATTTGGAATGTTTCCAAAGTATTTTGAATGTTCTATACATTTCTTATTTTTGAAGATGTCGTAAAAACAAATACCATTTATGAAAACTAGATAAAATTACCTTTTAGATTTGTGTATTTGAAATACACTTTAGTTTTCAAAAACTGCCATATTTTAAGATTCAAACGCGGAAAAAATGGAAAAAAATTTCTTACCAAATCATTTTTGACCAAAATTAAAAAAAAAACTCAAAATTTCAAAAACACAGTCCTTTTATGTAATAAATTTGGAAGGAAACTATCACCTCACTTTTTCCTCGTGCATACAATAAAAAAATAATAAAAAATTTCAACTTTTTTTTATTGCCAAAAAAATTACTTAGAAAAATACCGACATTTAAAAACAAATTTCTTGCATCTCTAAAGACGTTAATTTCTTTGATACGTTTACGAACACATGTATTAGATATTAATATTATAAAAAATATCACTTTTAAGAAATTCTCTTTAAATAAAGATCTTAAAATGTAAATTTTATCTTTTAAGTAACCTATAAAACAATATTCTGACGGTTCAACTTTGAAAGTACGGCGTTTGTACAATAACTTGATTAAACTGATGTAAACCACACAAATAACATGGTAAATTGGTAATAAAACGTGTTTTAGTGTACACAGGGTTTATTTATGTTATTGCAATAACGCAGGTTATCGGCCGTGAAAGGTTTTTGTTTAGTAAGGCTGATTGTGTTTACAGAAGAAAAGTGTGGATTGATTTTATTTAATTACCCTGCTAAATTGTTAGTTTTCTGCTCATTGCTGAATGTTACTAAAAAAAGTATTTTTCCTCTCGACTTACTCTAGTATTATTAAATTTTTCGTTGTTTTATTAATTACTTTTATATGCTGCTTTCAGTCTACCTCGAAGTTTTCTACATTGCAGCTTGTTTTATCAAGCATACCTTCTGTTTACCAGTAAAGTGTATAAAAATGCACTGTTTACTAGTAAATTGTATAAAAAATTTGAATGTATATTAACTGCCATAAATAAATTATTTAGTTTTAAACCCAAGTGTCACCGCGTTTTTTTTTTCGAAAATCAGAAGCGTAGCATGGGTTTCAAAATTTTGCGGCTTCCTTATTTAGGAACTTCAACCGCAGATTTTCAAGCGCCGGGAGGCAGGGTACGTAGAATTCCAATTTTTTTTTTATTACGACCTCATTTTATGCCGACTTTTATAAGCACATATGACTAGTATTCGTCCAATAAAATCATGTTTATAAATTCTGCTACAAATTTAGAACTGCTTTCAGAAATCGAGAAATAGGATTTGGATCTCGAATTTTTTTACTGTGTTTAGAACAAAAGGCAGGTTTTAACATAAGATTGATTCCGTGTAAGAGTCCCCAAATAATACTTACACACGGAACAGTTGTGCAGTTATAAAATTCTAGTCTATGTATAGACAGAATCAAAGAAAAATAATTTTCATGTTCTGAGTGTAGTTTTAATTATTCACAAAAAGATTTAATTTTAACCAGTTTTATGTTTTAGAATGTAAAATTCCAGTTGGATTCATCAGCTGATACGTTTCAAAGGAAAACATTATCTTATTCAAAGTGCAGTTATAAAATTGTAGTTGCAGACTACGTATGTGTATACAGAATCGAAGAAAAATAATTTTCAAGATCTGAGGGTAGTTTTAATTCACCACATACAGATTTAATTGAATTATGTATTTAAAAATTAAACAGTATTCTTTTATTACGTATTATTATTATGTTATGCTTGATAGAGTTGTACATGTCGTCAATTTTAATTAAACGACTTCAAAAAGGAGGAGGTTCTCAATTCGACTGTATTTTTTTTTTTTATGTTACGTCAGAACTTTCGACTGGGTGAACCGATATTGATGATTCTTTTTTATTTGAAAGCTGGTGCTTCCCGTGTGATCCCATTTTAATTTGGTCCAGTTCCGACAATGGCATCCATGAGAAAACCATACAAGTCTTAAATTTGCATTAAGTATGTGCGCGACAAATGGACAAATAACTCAATATCACGCCAACCGATTTCGATGATTTTTTGAGTCGGTGTCAGTCAAGGTAGGTCTGTAACTATATACATAGTTATAGGTGAGATGTGCTTGTGTCGCACAAGCGACTTGCTGACACCGACTCCAAAAATAACAATCGTACCTACATATTGATGAGTAGAAAAAGTAAGTTGATTATGAAGTTGTAGAAGAATACGAAATTATTTTTTTACTTTTTAGTGCATTTTTTGAAGTCGTTTTTTTGTTTTGTTAAAATTTTTGTTTATTAATTTCTTCACTTACCTTGAGGATCTAATATCTAATAAGTTGCATCTACGGTAATTTTATTTTTATATTTATAAGATAAAGATTTCAATTTTTCGTGCTTAAAAGTAAATTTTTCGGAAATCATTTATAACCAACAAGTAAAGTACTAAAAATAGAAAATCTTGCTCCAGTAATTTCATAAGACAAAATACAAATACGACCATAGAAAAAAATCTTTTTGGGTAGACATAAGTTTTATTTATTATATATAGGTCATAAAACATATCTATTTCTCATGATTTTGGACTTGAAATATGAACGGGAAGTCGCTAGTTTCCAGCAGCACTATCCTCCGGTGAAGGAGTCAGTAAGTGTATTCATTTATATTATAAACTAGCTGGTTCCCGGCATGCGTTGCTATGCCATTTAATAAAGAAATTGATTTTCACTGCGTGTCCCTTCCCATTCGTCCCGTTCCTCTTCCGCCTCCCATTCCTCTCCCACGTCCCCTTGCCCCCTCGTGTTCCCACTCCGCCTCCTCAACCTTCCCTCTCCCCAATCCACACCCTCTTTCACCCGTCCCGCGAATCCCCCTCCCGAGTTCCCCCTGTCCCCTCCCCCCTCCCCGCTCCAACATTCCATACATTCATTCCCGGTACATTCAGTTTTAAAACAGCTCGCGTGACACCTATTACAGTTTTTTTAATACAAATTTCATAATGCCAGAACTCTCCAGTAGTTTTACACAAACCTTGTCCTGACAATAATGAACCCACAAAAAAAAGAATTATCCAATTTGGTGCAGTCGTTCGGAAGTTATGCGCGTACATACATTTCGACGATACTTTTTTATATTTATATATATAAAAAAAAATATATATATATATATATAGAAGAAGAAGAAGATAGATAGATAGAAGATAGATGATTTATAAGATTCCCTTTTGTGAACATGAATAGTTGCAGTCGGGACATGAAAAAGGTTTTTATCCACCGAGTAATCGTAAGATTCTTTTTAAATCAAAAATTTTGTGAAAATTAATGATTGAACTAATAATAAATTACATAATTACAAAAAGGTTGCTTAGAGCTATTTACAAAAAGTTTTTTTTAACAAAATTACCCAACTTCATTGAATAATCAATTTTCCTGAAATAAGGGTAGGTGCAGAAATAAGATACAATACTCGAGTACTTAATAAGCTTACCTAATAGCATTATATTTTAAGGTGCATGACATTTAGGGTACAAATTAGAATAATAAAAACTTAATTGTAATAAATGTAGTTAATTTACACACGAGCGTAGTATTCCTACAGATGATACTAGTAATGTGATTAGCATTATAGAACTGTTCTCAAAAAGTCATAAAATTTTAAGGGGTACTTAAAAATAGGGATTTTTACAAAATAGAAATAAAAAAAAACACAAATAACACAGTAAAAGTAATAAGGTTTCGAAAGTTCAACTTTAATTTCTCGAAGCCTACGATGTCGAGGGGTAAGGCTCTTGATTAGCAATCCGGAGATCACGGGCTCAAATCCCGATATGCACAAGTAAATTTTATTCATATTATTTCACAATTCAATCGTTTTTATTTATTATTTATTTATTACACGCCCTAGTGGGCTTTTCTCATATTTTTTTTACAAAATATTTGTATCAAAGTAAATACTTAGCTTACAATAATACAAACTTAACTTACAATAATGCAAATATACCTTGTATTTTAAATAATACAAGGAATATTTGCGGCAAGTTGCAAGAGGCACGCAGTGGAAGATACCCTCAGCATTGCCCTGATGTAAGTAAGACCACTATTCGAAATTAAAACGTTACTTGAGCCGTGATTGGTGATCAGATCTAAATAGCCAGGTACTTCCCCACCTACGCCTTTGCCATCTGCTTTCCCTAACCACTACCTTCAGCCTCACAACATACCCCCAATTGGAGTGCCGTAGTATCACTAATTACAGTAGGTTTGGAGCAGTCGGGACCCTTGTGCGGTATTCATTCAAAAATAATATATAATAATAATATGGTCTTTATTCCAGAATAAAGTAAAATAAATATATATGTATACCTTTATGTAACGAAAATTATTTAACATGAATTGAAAAAAAAATTGTTTAAAAAGTTTTCAAGAAACATTGACATGCTTCACGCGCTTTGCTAAAATGCCAAATCTAAGTGCCAATGCTAAGAAGACCTAACCAGATGCAGTAGAAGGACAAAGATTTAACGCTATAAAAAGCGTCACCACTTGTTGTGATTCAATAAAGAATATCAGTTCTTGTTATTCAGTCAAGAAATACACATTGCATCAATCGGCATGTTGTTCTCTCTCATCAGCATAATACGCTCAATAACAGAATGTATTCTTCGGCTTAGTAAGGAGACATGATCCACAGTGGAACTACTGTTAGAATAATGATTTTGTAAAGCACTACTTTTAAAATTGGGGATCTGAACAAGAAAATTGTTTATGTCCACTGTGAGTCAGCATGTGACGATTTAAATTTCCCTTGAGTGAACATGAAAAGTTGCAGACAGAACAAGAAAAGGTTTTTTCTTTACTGTGAGTAAATCTGTGAGTTTTTAAATTTTCCTTCCATGATGTTGAATAATTGCAGTCGGAACATGAAAAAGGTTTCTCTCCAGTGTGAGTAAACATGTGATTGTTCAAATGTCCTTTTTGTAAAAACGAAGAGTTGCACACCGAACATGAAAATTGTTTGTCTCCAGTGTGAGTCAGCATGTGCCGCTTTAAATTTCCCTTGAGTGAACATACATATTTACACTCGGAACATGAAAAAGCCTTTTCACCACTGTGCGTAAGCTGATGAGCTTTTAAATTATCCTTCAGTGGACTTGAATATTTACAGTCGGGACACGAAAATGGTTTTTCTCCAGTGTGAGTATGCATGTGATTGTTTAAATGTCTTTTTTGTGAAAATGCAGAGTTACATTCGGAACATGGAAATGGTTTCTCTCCACTATGACTCAGCATGTGTCGTTTTAAGTTTCCCCTTAGTGAACACGAGAACTTGCACTCGGAACAAGAAAAGGGTTTTTCTCCACTGTGAGTCAACATGTGAATTTTTAGACTTTCCTTTCGAGAACATGAATAATTGCAGACCGGACACGGGAACGGTTTTTCTCCACTGTGCGTGCGTGAGTGTCTCGTTAGATCTGACTTGAGGGAACATGAATAACTGCAAATGGAACACGAGTATCGCTTTACTACAGTGTGAGTCCGAATGTGCGCTATTAAGCTAGACTTTAAAGAACATGAGTAGTGACAATAGGAACAGGATAAAGACTTTGGTCCCGTTTCTGAATGACTCAGCATGTGACGCTTTAAATTTCCCTTCAGTGAACATTCAAAGTTGCAGTCGGTACAAGAAAAAGGTTTATATCCAGAATGCGAACGTAAGTGTTTAGTTAGTCCTGACTTAGTTGAATATGAATAACTGCAGAAGGAGCATTGAAAATGTTTTTCTTCACTGTGAGACAGCATGTGTTTCCTTAAATTTCCCCTTAGAGAACACGTAAAGTTACAGATAGAGCAATGAAAAGGTTTGTTTTCACTATGAGTCAGAATGTGGTTTTTTAAATTTTCCTTTCGAGAAAATGAATAATCGCAGAACGAACACGAAAAAGGTTTTTCTCCGGTGTGTGTGCGTAAGTGTTTAGTTAGGTCTGAGTTACGGGAACACGAATAACTGCAAAATGAACACGAGAAAGGTTTGCCTCCACTGTGAATCTGCATGTGTTTTGTTAAGCTTCCCTTAAGAAAACATGTATAGTTACAGTAAGAACACGAGAAAGGTTTCTCTCCAGTGTGAGTAAACATGTGATTGTTCAAATGTCCTTTTTGTAAAAACGAAGAGTTACACACCGAACATGAAAATTGTTTGTCTCCAGTGTGAGTCAGCATGTGCCGCTTTAAATTTCCCTTGAGTGAACATACATATTTACACTCGGAACATGAAAAAGCCTTTTCACCACTGTGCGTAAGCTGATGAGCTTTTAAATTATCCTTCAGTGGACTTGAATATTTACAGTCGGGACACGAAAATGGTTTTTCTCCAGTGTGAGTAAGCATGTGATTGTTTAAATGTCTTTTTTGTGAAAATGCAGAGTTACATTCGGAACATGGAAATGGTTTCTCTCCACTATGACTCAGCATGTGTCGTTTTAAGTTTCCCCTTAGTGAGCACGAGAACTTGCACTCGGAACAAGAAAAGGCTTTTTCTCCAGTGTGAGTCAACATGTGAATTTTTAGACTTTCCTTTCGAGAACATGAATAATTGCAGATCGGACACGGGAACGGTTTTTCTCCACTGTGCGTGCGTGAGTGTCTCGTTAGATCTGACTTGAGGGAACATGAATAACTGCAAATGGAACACGAGTATCGCTTTACTACAGTGTGAGTCCGAATGTGCGCTATTAAGCTAGACTTTAAAGAACACGAGAAGTGACAATAGGAACAGGATAAAGACTTTGGTCCCGTTTCTGAATGACTCAGCATGTGACGCTTTAAATTTCCCTTCAGTGAACATTCAAAGTTGCAGTCGGTACAAGAAAAAGGTTTATATCCAGAATGCGAACGTAAGTGTTTAGTTAGTCCTGACTTAGTTGAACATGAATAACTGCAGAAGGAGCATTGAAAAGGTTTTTCTTCACTGTGAGACAGCATGTGTTTCCTTAAATATCCCCTTAGAGAACACGTAAAGTTACAGATAGAGCAATGAAAAGGTTTGTTTTCACTATGAGTCAGAATGTGGTTTTTTAAATTTTCCTTTCGAGAAAATGAATAATCGCAGAACGAACACGAAAAAGGTTTTTCTCCGATGTGTGTGCGTAAGTGTTTAGTTAGGTCTGAGTTACGGGAACACGAATAACTGCAAAATGAACACGAGAAAGGTTTGCCTCCACTGTGAATCTGCATGTGTTTTGTTAAGCTTCCCTTTAGAGAACATGTATAGTTACAGTAAGAACACGAGAAAGGTTTCTCTCCAGTATGGGTGCGCAAGTGTCCAGCTAACGCTGCCTTGCCCGAGGAGGAGTAGTTACAATAGGAACATGAGAATGGTTTTTCCGCAGGATGAGTCTTCGAGCCTGTTCCTAAATCTGAAAAATAAGGAAACAGAACTAAATAAGTTTCTTAAATTAAAACATAAAATATATATAATTGACACACCTAAGGAAGCAGGATTTGAACAAACATCGATTTTACCTGAGGCACTGATAATTATTACTGAATGCTCTAATAAAATTACTGAATGCGGCAGTTTATTGTAAAGATATAGGTATAGTAAATATCGAAATAAATATCTGTCTAAACAATATTCTAAATCGGACAGGACTTCCGAAAATCTGAAACAACACTCAACGTGTTCTTCATTTACAACGCAACTTACTGGCTGTTGAAGTACTCGCCGCATACTGCAAACATTCCTTCTTCACATCCGGGAGGTAGATATCAATATCCGTATAGGGCATTTCACCTGCGCCGTCTTCCTGGGACCCTGGTTCCACTTTGATGGAAACACTCTCTGGGTTGGGAAGATCCATGGCCTTCTTTGATAGCGTTCTAGTTCATAAATGATGTTTATTGGTCCAAGCTTGAAAATTAAAACTGCAACAGAAAATTAATTAATTACGAATTTTCGAGTTGTTATAAAGGAGTTTTTAGAAATCATATTCTCTTAAAAGAAAATACGCATAATCTTGGAGGTGATCTGGACTATCCTACAATCAATTCAAAATCATTAATGGTTATTTGACCTTATATATCAAATATCAAAGTAGAGAGCAGATACCAAACAGTTTTATTAGTTAAACGAGTTGGTTATAAATATATCGCATTAATACAAAAAGAATTCTGGAAGGGAATAATCTTTGTAAAACTATCCGTTCCCGTATCCCGTTCAGAGGAGCTCTTCTGTATCTTTTGTAGGTTTTCAAACGGAATTTTCTGAAAAATATGTAATTACGTGCACAAAATAGTTTCTTTAGTTCGGTAAACTAAGTGATTCATGCGTAATGCATTTAGATTGAAACAAAACATAAAAAATGTCAAATCCACGGAATAAAACTTAAAACATGCATTAAATGAATAAAAAATCATGTATACATACAGTATTTCGTATTTTTAACATTCAACACTAAAATATGCAACCGCTGACATCTGACATCAACCAACGTCACCATAGATAAAGCAATTGACAGCCGTAGAAAATCACACAAATTTGACCGATTCTGCAAAGAACCTTTTCCATATCCAGAAAATATATTAAATCGCTCCTCAGAGCTTGTTTATTGCGCTTGGGGGCCATTTACCAATACCAATTAAGAGATTTAGGTCTTACTTAGTCAAAATAACTTAAAACATTTACGTCCAAGGTGAAGCGCGGCGGTCAATACCAATGTGTTGAAGAAACGTCACAAGGAAAGTGCAATAATTTGTTTAACTTCGCAATAAAAATGTAATGGTCACTGAAGATTAATAAAACTGTAAAATTGGAAAGCAAGTTTTGTGCACTTAATACAATATTACTTTTGAAAAGTTAGATGTTGATGTGCAAGGACGGAAGGCGCTTTAGGAACGTCACGAGATACCATCCAGGCTTTCCTTCTCAAAAACTGGAACTTCTATTTCTATAAAAGACTTTTCTTTCTCGCCTTCGTCTTCAATTCCCGGCTCCGTCTTGATGAATACACTCTCCGGATTTGGGATATCCATGACTGCTGTGAAAGCGTTCAAGCAATGCCGAGATCTTTTGTGAAGGATTCCGGCTCACTCACCTTGGAAAACAATTGATAAATTAGCGTACCACCAAATATGCGGTTACATTTGGATTTGGAATCATGCGTCGCATGAAATCATAGCTATACAACATTAGTTTTAAACATTAGCTGTGATTTCTTGAGTACAAAATACGGAAAATAGAGTTTACCAATAACCAAAACAGTTAGATGAAATATGTGTGTTAAGCAGAAAGGAGAATATTATTGACAATGGGTACCTAGTTATAATTAAACAACAATTATAATGCAACAGACCTAAGGCTTGGCGCATACATCAGATTTTTCCATCCGATTGTCTGATCAGACAACCGGAAGGCCCTCGCGCCATACATTTCTTATGAAAATCGGAAAAACACCGGACGCAACCGATTCGAAAACCGAATCGGTAATGAAAAAAGGGCGCACGCCTTTCCGCACCGGCCGTCCAATCCGGTCCGACAACGGGCGTGGCCCCGGTATTATAACCAATCCGGTTTTCGAATCAATTTTTGTCTGATCAGACAATCGGATGGAAAAACCTGACGTGTGCGACCAGCCTTAAGCGTGGCCACTTGTTCTAAAAGTTATCTTATTTTCATATAGATCAACAAACTCTATATACATAAGTATATACAAGTGCGCCCCAGGGTTGAATTTGGCAGTCGCCTCTGGTCTGGAGCCCCAAAATACCTGAAAAAACCCTCGAATCTGTGCAGAAACGAGCGGTCTGTCTGATAGATTCTCCTAATTTAACAAACGGATTGCAATGATATTAAAAAAGCAATACAATAACACCCCCCCATACACACAAGCCTTGCTTAATTATGGGGGTACATCAAATATTCTACTATGTAATTAATTACTGTATAAAATTTATTTGTAATTTATGTACCTTCTATTACTAATAAAAAAAAATAAAAAATAAATCTTTTAGAGCACAGGCGTCGGGTGGAAATGCTTTCCTTGTTCTTCCGGTATTTCAATGGAAGATGCTCCGAAGAACCAGCGTCATTGATCCCTTCGGCACCGGTGCATAGTTGGGAAACACGCCAAACGCGTGTTTAACATATGTACACGGTTGACATTGTCAAATGAGAATGGGTCGCTTCTTCGACTCGTTCTTGTGCTCAACAGCTCGGTTGTGGAATGATTTGCCGGCCTTTATGTTTCCTCCTTCCTACAACATGGGTCTCTGCAAGACCAATGTTCATTCCTTCCTCTCCTCAAAAAGACCCTCCACACAGCATCTTAGATGATATAGGCCCTGAGCATTGACTTAGTATATATAGACGTGCCCTGTGAAATTCATAATGACCCCGAAACCAGTGGCGTAGCTAGCATGGGTGGCACCCGGGGCGGAAAATGCGGTGTCACCCCCCCCCTCCTATTAATTTTTTTTTGTGAAATTCAAAACACAAATTTTGACTTCCTAAAATATAAAAAAACATTTCTAGCCAGTCAAATATGTAAAAAAATTGTTATCCTCAAAATTAAAACACTTTTAAAAACATTAACAGAATAACAGCTTTTTTAACAATAGGTGATAATATCCTTCGCGAGTTCCCGTCAATCACAATGTAGGAAAGAAATGAGAATGACACAGGGGAAAAGCGAGGAATATTTCACGGGAATCCCCAATAAATCAATATTAAGAGCTAGGAACGAAAATAAAATAACGGAATTTTTGGGGAATGCTGACCGACCGAGCCATATAGCTACAAATAACAGAGTTCCGTGTGGAGTTTTCAATTCTAATATGCTGCAAAAATCTGAAGAAAATCGTTAGTTGTCATGAAAACATAATAACCAATACTTAGGTTAAAACCAGTTTAGTGTTCAGAGTGTAACGATAAAATTTCAATCGTGAACTAGTAAAGGGGGCGTTCAAGTATAACGTAACGCAATTCTTTAAAAATTGTGACCCTCTCTCCTCCCTCCCCTTAACGTTACGTAACACCCAAGTGACAATTTTTACCTAAAAGTCTCAATTAAATTGCGCCAAGTATTGGAAAGTCGCTTAAATACCTTTTTCTTGTTTTAATCGCATTTGCGGTAAAAATAAAACAAGAGATTTCAAACTCGCAATAGGTCCATGCGTGTATTGTTTATTTTATTGTTTTAAATTGTAATTCATGAACAAATTGGGAAAATATTATTATTTTTAACGGCCTTTCATTCCATCCGGATCTCCACAATTAAATACTGTCTTACCTTTAATACACCTACATGGTTTTACAACACATATATCGTTTTACATTAGCTACACTGAGGAGGCCCTGAGGAAAGTAATTTTACAAAGGTTTCCATATGGGGAAACACTTTACTCCACTATGATTCATAAGCTTACTCAGAGTGGAGTAAAACCTTTTTCATGATCCGAATGCAGTTATACAAGTCCTCAAAACGAAGATTTAAAAGTCCACAGTATGATTCACAGAAGAGAAAAACCTTTTTCATGTCCTGATTGTAACTATTCGTGTTCTCAAAAGGGATACATAAGAAGTCAGTTGCTGACTCAGTGTGGAGAAAACCTTTTTCATGTTCCAACTGCAACTATTCATGTACTATGAAGAGAAATCTAAAAATCACACGATTACCGACAGTGGAAAAAAACCAATTTCATGTCCTGACTGCGACTATTCTTATTCTCGAAAATAACTAAAACGGCACTTGCTAACTCACAGTGATGAAAAACCTTTTTCTTGTCCCGACTGTAACTATTCATGCGCTACAAAACGGTATCTAAAAATTCACATGCTTACCCGTACTGGACAAAAACCTTTTTCATGTCCCGACTGCAGTAGTACAAATTTTTAAAGGAAAGATTTAAAAATCCACAGTACGTTTCACAGAAGAGAAAAACCTTTTTCATGTCCTGATTGTAACTATATGTGACCTCAAAAGGGATACATATGAAGTCAGTTGCTGACTCAATGTGGAGAAAAACCTTTTTCATGTTTCAACTGCAACTATTCATGTACTATGAAGAGAAATCTAAAAATCACTCGTTAACCGACAGTGGAAAAAACCTATTTCTTGTCCTGATTGCAACTATTCTTATTCTCGAAAAAAATAACTAAAACGGCACTTGCTAATTCACAGTGATGAAAAACCTTTTTCTTGTCCCGACTGTAACTATTCATGCGCTACAAAACGGTATCTAAAAATTCACACCTACCTACATTGTTTTTCAAACCGGTCTTTCAGCACTAATAAACACGCTAACACAATAATAACTTCTTCACTAATTCACGTCAGTCCATTCACTTCACGAGTCTACGTTAATCACAATATACGAACGAAATTAGAATGAAACAAGGAATATGTGAGGGAAATCCCCGACTGAGCTAGGAACAAAAAAAAACATTTTTCAGGAATCCCCGACCAACAAGCCATCGAGTAAAATAACAGTCAGTGTTAACGTGTAAAATATTTTTTACGGAAATTTAGCATTTTCGTAAGTTTTTTCTCCACGTTCGAGTGTCACCCCCTCCTCGGGTGGCACCCGGGGCGGTCCGCCCCCCCCCCCTGTCCCCCCCTCGCTACGCTACTGCCCGAAACCAAATAAAATTGGCTCAAGACCCATTTATGAAAAAGTGCATGCATTGTTTTGCACCGTTTAGATCGCATGGTACTTAGTGTCGTACCTTTTAACGGTCTGTAAGGTCTACACTGAAACTAATTTGCATTCCAGCCGTCCGGACCGGGGTTAATTTTTTCAAACGCAAAAATATCCCACTACCGAATATTGTACAAGGTACACGCCGCGGACTTTATTTTTGAAAACGTAGTCGGTTATCAGAATACAAATGAAAATATATGCCTTACAGACTGCATTTACACACCGCTTTCATTAAAGTGAAATAAAAATATTCTTTAAAATTTGTCGAGAAATGTTTCTGACGTCATTCGCTTGGCCCGGTTGCGTATTTCCAATCCCTACCGCGTTAGGCAGGCCGCACACGTCATTGAAGTACCCACCACTGTCCCACCCCGGTATAGGCAACTTATGGTCGCCCCTTCGGGGTTCTCACAAGAATCTAATTTTTTTGAATAAACGGCTCTACATTTAATGTAACGAATCTAGACCTTCAATGTCCCCTCATACTGTGTTAGGTGGCGGTATGCGGTCGCGCCTACAGGACTGTACTGTAATGGTCAAAAACTAATACTACTGGTGTTAGTAGACATAAATGTATAAAAAGAGAAAACAAAATATTTAATACATTATAAACAGAGTGAGACCACACACTCCGTGACTGCAGGCATCTGCGTGTAAAGACAAAAAAAGAAAAAGAATCATAAGTTGAAAACAAAACATAAAACGGAAAAAGACAACCGTCATGACCATCGTGAGCCCGGCGGTCCCCCAGAGAATGTATGAGGTTTTTAGTCCAACATCACGGCACCCAGTGGAGTCGTCCTTTAGCCAGCCAGCCGGTGGTGCCTAGAAGAAGTAAATGGACTGCAAAATGAAGACCCTAGGGAGAAAAGCGTCGGGTGGCCGGAGAGGGGACGGACAGACCTCCGGATGCCGCTCAATCTTTCCTCCAACCTTATCATGACCGGGGGGGTGGCACGGGCACAGAAGGAGATAACAATGATTGAATCGAAAAGGTAAACCAAAGGTAAGTTAACAGGGACAAGGCCCAAAGTCCAACCCCTTCGATGGGGAAGAGGACATTACAGAACAAACAAAGGAGTTCTGTCTAACCTCCAGATAAACAATATAACATTTATAACATTAGAACAATATAACATCTTAAAAAAAAAAAGAAATTAATAATAGTCACGAAAATAATAATGGAATTATCCATCCCAAGCTGTAAATTCGACTGCTGCTGTGTACTAAAAAATAAAATAAACAAACAGAATTTGCACATACATGATGCCATGAAAGGAAAGAAAAACAATAGAACACAAAGGAAAGTGTATATAAAATAAACGTATAGAAATCAATAGAAGCAAATTTATAGTTGGCTAATTTGCAATGCTGCGCGGTGAACTTCCAGACTGCAACTGTATGTTTCAAACAAAATTCCACGTTCATATAGCCTAACAGAGAAAAGAAAAAAAAACAAAAGAACACATAAAAAAAAGAGTATTAAAAGAATATGTACATCCAGGCGAAAGTATAAAAGAGAGATCAAATCGTTGTCCGTGGTATTACAGGAACATGTACACCTGATAACCTATATTCTGCTAATCATCGACTCTAAGAGCAGGCCATCTTTCAACCCAGATCCTTGCAAACTTACGCAAGCACTCGAAATTCACCTTATTCGATACTAGATCAGTATTCCAAACTGGTCTAATAGGGACGTCCAGACCATTAAGCATTTCCTCTCTAGCATCCATCATAATCTGCCGCACACGTCAGACAAGAGTCGGATCAGACAAAAATCGATTCGAACCCGATTGGTTATAATACCACGGCCACGCCCATTGTCGACTGGATTGGGCGGCCGCGCGGAGTAATGAAAATAGGCCACGCCTTTCAGTGCTTGCCGTCCAATCGAATTTTGTCTGACCCGACAATCGGATGGAAAAATCTGATGTTTGCGCCGGGCCTTACAGTCGCGCTATCGACTGAAACGCGGTAGGGATTGTAATGCATAAATCACCTTACAAACACTACCTTGTTTCAGTCGCCTACGCGCTTCGTTGCTCTATCTGTTTCTGTGAGGGTGACGACCGTAATTATAGATGGGCTAGCAGAGAGGATGGACCGCGTTTTTTTTTTAAACTTACTCTTTTTTTTAATTGAAAATTTATTTAAGTTAAAAAAAGCGTTTTTTTTAACTGAGGGTTACGACCGTAATTATAGAAGGGCAGGCAGAGAGGATGGACCGCGTTTTTTTTAACTACATTGAAAAATTATTTTTGTAAGTAAAAAAAACGCGCGTTTTTTTTTTACTCAAAAATTATTTTTTGTTGTTTATTTTTGGGGTGTTATGCCGTGTTGTGCTACCTCCTCCTTTAGCCAACGTTTCGGACATCGTTACAATGCTCCGTACATCAATGGCTTTTGACTCTGTGTTATTTTTCCTGAAAGGGAGCCTTAGTTCATTTCTTTTCCTCGTCTCGTGTTGTTGCTTTGTAGTTTTATCAATTTTTCTTAGGAATTCAATAGACGTATGGCCATTGATTATATTGTAGATTAACAATATAGTATTGAAGTAAATAATTTGTTTAAATGACAAGATATTTAACTCCTTCAACATTTTCTTGACTGAAGTGTACCTATTTTTCTTCAATATAGTTCTCATAGATCTGTTTTGTAGAATTGTCATTTGTTTCATTAATCCGTCATTGGCTAAGAATAGAATGCTGCTACGGTATGTGTGTGGTACAATGAATGCGTTTTACACATTTTTACTGGAGACTATGTCAAGGAATCTTCTTATTCTTCCCAACAGCAAAATTTTTTGACAATTTTTTTAATAATTGGTTTTGTATTTTGAGCGAAAGTCAATTCGGAGTCAATTATTACTCCCAAATATTTAATTTCAAATACTTCTTTCAAAACTTCTTCTTCTTCTTCTTCAATGGCGCTACAGCCCATATCGAGCTTTGGCCTCCTGCAACAGTCGCCTCCAACTCCTCCTGTCCTCAGCGGCTGACTTCCAATTTGGTACCTGGAGAAGCTGTGCTGCATCCCCTCTTACTTCGTCTTCCCACCTCAGTCTGGGTCTTCCCACTTTTCTCTTTCCACCTGGGTGTCCAGTCAAAATTCTTTTTGGGACGCGTGTATCCGAATTTCAAAACTTCACCGTCTATCAATATGTCTTTTTATTTGCGTTACTCGTTTTCCAATGTTAGTTTTGTTTACATTCAATTTAAGTTTATTTTTCTTCAGCCATATCGATATATTGTGTAGGTCTTTTTATTTAAATGATTCATTATTCATTATGAGTTCATAATATTCTCCTGCTATATATATCAATGCGTCGTCTGCCATACTTTTACCAAATCATTGATGTACATTATAAAAAGAATAGGTCCGAGAACAGACCCTTGCGATACTCCCGATGTAATCTTCATTGGTTACACGTGAATAATGAACTTTACCAAAATACACAATCAAAGCAGTTTCATAGATAACTCGTAATATAATGTTAAACAGTAATAGTTAAACGTTTAAGATGAATACTCACGTCCTCGGCGAAGCGCGACGGTTTCGATAACAGCGTGACCCAATGGCGAGGAACGTTATTTCGGAAATCAGGAAGAGGTGAGGAGATGTCCCAGGAAAAGCAAATTCGATCTGTTTTAGATAATTATAAAAGTGATTGTTGGCACTTAATCCGGTAATTTTTGGGGATTACAGCCGTTGTGTCCAACATTTTCGGATGATTAATCCGAGTGAAGCTGAGCCTAGCGCCTTGCGCCGCTAAGCTAAGGTATGTTAGAAAAATGCTCCATTTTAGCTGTGTCCAACAACTTGATCGTAGCGCTCGGTGTGTAGCCCCATTTGCTTTCGTACACCAAAAAATGACGTCAAGTTAGCAACTTTACATGTTAAATTAATACCGAAACGTTAATTAATTTTATTTATTATTAATACAGATATTTTATTTTAAATAGTGTAATACATAAACCGACATTTTATATTTTTAAAACAAACGTATTTAATATGTTAAAAATAAGGTGTTAATTGACTTACTTTTTTGTTTACGTGCGTTTGAAGTTTGACATTAGAATCAGTTGAAATTTTGTATTCAAAATGGACAAGGCGAAGCGTTCGAAAAATTTTACGCCAAACGAAAAAATGAGACTTGTAGACCTAGTTACCTCGTCGCAGGTCATTTTGTCGAAAGCGACAGGTGGCCCAAACTACGCTACGCTTGTAAAATCAAAAGAAGCTGCTTGGAATGACATTGTCCTCGACAAGTGCTAATTATATTCCACATATTATTACAAAAATGACACTCGAATAAGTCAAAACTTTACCTTTCGCTTGCGTAAGTTAAATTATCTTCTACTTGGCTCAAAACATATAAAAAAAACACGCTTTTGTCATCCTAAAGCGGTTATAAAAATCGCCGTCATTTAATACTTCCATAAAATTTATATCGGCATCTTGCCGCCGCCTATATAATCCAATATATAAGCATATCTGCCCATTCAACCATAATCACTATATTCAATATAGGATTCATATTTCAAATTGAAAAACCAAATAAAAAAGCCGACAAAAGAGTGAACTGATGACAGATAATTACGATAATTAATTGACATTGACAGCTCGATTGTTTTCGCGGATTTTTGTTCGCTCTGTTGTCAGTTTTTATAAGTAGGTCTTCCTTAGCAACTTTAATCCACCCGGCTACCTTCCTTACATTTGAGTGTGGTGGGACGATCATTGTGTTTCGACACAGCGTATTTGGGCATTTGAGCAGGGCTGAGCGGAGATCTCGGCTGAGCATAGGTTGGACACAACGGCTGTAAGTGTCCATGGCTATTACGAATAATTTTTAGAAAAAAACTTTAGATTTGCCTTTATCACTGTAGCAATTGAACGTGCTACGTAAACACAGTTAAAAGAAAACTCTAGAATCATCGGTTGATAGTTTTTTATGTGCCATTAAAATTTTCACAATGTTATCAACATATGGAGTGTGACAGTTAAAAAAAAATAAACAGTACAATTTGTTTCAGCTTGCTGTCAAGCTGTTCAAAAGAATTGGAATTTGAATTGCTTGAATTTGAATTCTTAAGTAAGTACTTCTCACAGCGCAGGTAGCTACAGTACTCCCTCCTCAGACAACGCAGACATGGCTGCGGTGGAAAGAGGAATAGTCAGATACCGAGGTGATCGGGAAATCGAACCCGCCTTCCAGAACGAGTGGTTGTGTGTGTCCGATCCTTACTGCCATCGAACAACGGAAGGGTTGGTTGTGATGCGGCGGCTGGTGACTCTGATGCGGTTTGCGAGTGTGATGTGAAACTCTCAAGATCTTGAGCAACGTATGCTGGTTTTAAGCGGTCGATGCTCACGGTGATTTCCTTCCCTTTTACCAGTATGGTATATGTTCGTTCGTGCCGACGACTTTATGAGGGCCACTGTAGGGTTGTTGAAGCGGGCTCTTGACTGTGTCGTCCCTCAGAAAGACGTGAGAAGCTGTGGGAAGATTTTTGAAGACGAAACGATGTCCATAACCATGGCGGGTACCTTCAACTGGTCTCAGCTCGTTGAAATGTTTCCGTAGTTCCTTGAGGAAGCTTCCGGTGTCGTCGTTAACATTAGGTCGTGCTGTACATAGAAATTCGCCGGGTAAGCGGAGCGGCTCGCCGTATACTAGCTCGGCTGAGGTTGTCGCGAGGTCATCTCTCCAAGCTGCTCTGATTCCCATGAGTACGGTGGGAAGTGTTTCCGTCCAACGGTTATTCTGATGGCACTTGATCGCTGCTTTCAGTTGACGATGAAATCGTTCCACCATGCCATTTGCTGCGGGGTGGTATGCAGTTGTATGGATTTGCGTCGTGCCTGCCAGGAAATTCAACTGCCTGAACAGCCTCGACTCAAATTGTCTCCCTTGGTCCGTAGTAATGCGGAGTGGAGTGCCGAATCTTGTTATCCAGCCTTTGTAGAAAGCACGCGCCACTGTTTCAGCCTCTTGGTCTGGGATCGGGAATGCCTCTGGCCATCTCGTGAATCTGTCTACGCACGTGAGACAGTATCGGCATCCTTCTGAAGAAGGCATGACGATTATGTCGATGTGGACGTGCTCGAATCTAGCGGAGGGTCTGGGAAAGGCTCCCAGGGGTGCTGACACGTGCCGTGTAATCTTGCTTCGTTGGCATTGAAGGCAATTGCGTGCGAGCTTAATAGTCTCAGCTTTAATGGCCGGCCAGACATAACGTTGAGTTATGAGCTTAACCGTGGCCTTAATTCCAGGGTGAGCCAGCTGATGGACCGCATTGAATGCCGCAGGTCTGAACTTCTTCGTGACGAAGGGTCTGGCTATGGTAGTTGAGACGTCACAGTAGAGATGCGCGTCAGTACCCGGAATATTAATCTTTTTAAGTTGTAGGCTAGAACTTCCTTGCAAGTGTTGTTCCAGTTCAGGGTCGCACATCTGGTCAGCTGCCAGCGCTGCGTAGTCCAGAGGAGTATCTATCGTCTCGACCCTGGAGAGAGCATCCGCGACGATGTTGTCTTTTCCGGAGACGTGTCGGATGTCAGTTGTGAACTGGCTGATATAGTCCAGATGGCGGAATTGCCTTGGTGAGCATTTGTCTGCTTTTTGTTGGAAGGCGAACGTGATAGGCTTATGGTCTGTAAATATGGTGAACGACCTGCCTTCCACCATGTGGCGAAAGTATTTCACAGCGAGATAGATGGCTAGTAGTTCTCTGTCGTATGCGCCATATTTCTTTTCAGCTGCCGAAAACTTCTTCGAAAAGAATGCTAGAGGCTCCCAGTGACCTGCGACGAATTGGTGGAGTGCGGCACCGGCTGTAGTATCAGACGCGTCGCTGACGATAGAGAGTGGGGCGTCGCACTTCGGGTGAACGAGCAGGGTTGCCTGGGCCAGAGCTTCCTTGCACTTGCTGAAAGCTTCTACTGTTTCGGCAGTCCAAGACACGAGTTGTTTGCCTTTTTGGTTCCCTTTTAGGAGGTCATTGAGTGGAGCTTGTGTCCTCGCGGCGTTGGGAATGAATCTTCTGTAAAAATTTATTGCTCCCAGGAAACGGCGGAGATCCTTGATGGAAGCTGGTTGGCTGTAGTTGTTGATGGCCTCCACTTTATCTGGGAGGGGTGAAGTGCCAGCGTCGGACACCGAGTATCCTAGGAATTTGACCTTAGTCAGGCCGAAATGGCATTTGGCGGTGTTGATGACAACACCATATTCCTGCAGGCGCTGGAATAATATCTTGAGGTGGGCTAGGTGCTCTTCCTCTGACGTTGAGGCAATAAGGATGTCGTCTATGTAGGCGTAACAGAAATCTAAGCCTCTGGTAACCTCGTCCATGAAGCGTTGGAAGGTCTGGGCTGCGTTGCGGAGGCCGAAAGACATCACCGGAAATTCGAAGAGTCCGAATGGCGTAGTGATTGCTGTTTTCGGAATGTCCTCGGGAGCCACAGGGATTTGATTATATGCCCGCACCAGATCAATCGTTGAGAAGATCTTGGTGCCGCTCAGTGCCTGTGCAAAATCTTGGATGTGGCGTACGGGGTATCTGTCCGGAATAGTTCTGGCGTTCAATCTTCTATAATCGCCACATGGTCTCCACTGGTCGTCCTTCTTGGGTACCATGTGCAAGGGAGATGCCCAAGAGCTCTCGGAAGGTCGAGCGATTCCGAGACGGACCATGGCCTCGAACTCCTTCTTGGCGCGTTTTAACTTGTCAGGAGCAAGGCGTCGTGGGCGTTCGACTGTTGGAGGTCCTGGCGTGGTGTTAATATGGTGCAGTGTTGCGTGACGAACTTCCCTCCTGGCGCCGTCAGGGCGAGTGATGTCAGGAAACTGTTGAAGAAGCTTATGATACGGGGACGTTCCTGTGACCGTCTTAATGGAAGCGATCTTGTTGTCGCTTCGTTTTCCCGTGATGGTCAAATTCGTCACTTGGTCCAGCAGCCGTTTATTTCGGACATCCACCAGTAGCTCGTACTTGGCGAGAAAGTCTGCCCCGATGATTGGCCTGGAGACGTCTGCAATGACGAAGCTCCAAGTAAAGTCGCGTCGCAATCCCAGATCCAGGTTGAGCGTTAGGCTGCCATAAGTAGCGATTGTGCTGCCATTTGCTGCTGCCAGTTCGTATGTCGCTTTAGTGGGGCGTCCCTGGACAAGTCGTCGTGGGAAAACGCAGAGATCTGCGCCGGTGTCTATAAGAAATTGGGTACGGGTTACCCTGTCGGTAACAAAAAGGCGACTGACTTGGTTGGGGCTGGTGCTGGTCGCCATCAGTTTGGGCCCCGCGCGTTTTCCTGCTGGAAGTTGCAGGGTTTGGTGCACTTGCTTGCCTTCGTCCCATACTTCCAGTGGTACCAGCATGTTCCCTCGGGCTGACGACCTCTGGACCGACTGCGGGAACGATTGCTCCAACGATGCGGGGTGGCGCTCCTCCTATGCTGGCCAGAGCGTAGTGTCGAAACTTCGCGCCTCAAGGTAGCGAGCTCTTGTTGGAGAGGCTGCATCAACCGCGCCATCTGTGTAACCAATGAATCTTCGGACGATGGAACAGCCACTGAGTTAACTGCCGGTCTACCAGCATAGTCTGCTATGGCGTCGGCCAAGCTGGCCACCTTGTCAAGCGGAGTGTCTTGCTGCGTAGCCAGAACCACCTGCATACTTCTAGGAAGACGACCCATCCATAGGGTTCTCAAAACCTCATCGGGCACAGCGCTGCCGGCGAGGGTGCGCAGGTGTCTCAAGAATTGGGAGGGTTTACGGTCTCCGATCTCTTCATGTTCCAGAAGTCTCCTTGTCTTCTGCTCCTGCGTGGAGGTGAGGCGTCTGGTTAATTCGTATTTTAATAGTGCATATGCACCGACCTCAGGGGGCTTCACAATGATGTCCCGGACTTCTTGGGCGTGGGCGGGATCCAAGGCTCCGAGAATGAAACCAAATTTTGTGGCATCCACGGTCACTCCTGCTGCCTCGAAGCTGCGCTCCACCATAGCGAACCATAATTCTGGGTCATTAGGGCAAAAAGGCGGAATGCGTACTGCCACTCGGTTGACCTCAGGCGGTGGATTCCTGATGTTGGGTTGCTGGTTACTTGTCGTTGGTTGCTTGTTGCTGGTTATTGGTTGCTGGCTGTCCTCAGATGTTCCGCTCACAAGAGACATGATGATGATTGGTGCGCGAAATTTATCACCGAAGAGTTTATTTCGTGCGCGACGTGCTCGCGGTAGACGTACTTGCACGCGTCGTGTTCACTGTCGGATTCACAAATGTAAACTTCGTGGTCACTAATGTGAACGTCGGTGTCACCAATGTAGCAATTGAACGTGCTACGTAAACACAGTTAAAAGAAAACTCTAGAATCATCGGTTGATAGTTTTTTATGTGCCATTAAAATTTTCACAATGTTATCAACATATGGAGTGTGACAGTTAAAAAAAAAATAAACAGTACAATTTGTTTCAGCTTGCTGTTCAAAAGAATTGGAATTTGAATTGCTTGAATTTGAATTCTTAAGTAAGTACTTCTCACAGCGCAGGTAGCTACATCACTATAAAAGAAAACTTATTGCATCACGGCTGGCGGAAAATAATGCATTTTAATTTTCAATGTCGTTAAATAAAATTTCACTTCCGAACTACGACAGCCCGCCCGCTGCCGCCCGCCATTTGTCACATACACAAGCCCGCTACACAAACCCTGCGTAGCCAAACAAACCATTCAAAAACGTAGGCTGTTTTTTAAAGTAAAGATAACATACACAAGCCCGCTACACAAACCCTGCGTAGCCAAACAAACCATTCAAAAACGTATTTTGACAGCGACAAAATGGCGGGCGGGCTGTCATAGTTTCGGTTCGCGAAGTAATTTTAGTTAACGACATTGAAAATTAAAATGCATTATTTTCCGCCAGCCGTGATGCAATAAGTTTCCTTTTATAGTGATTAAGGCGAATCTAAAGTTTTTTTCTAAAAATTATTCGTAATAGCCATGGACATCAATCCCCAAAATTTACCCTTAATCCAAAATACACAAATGATAAGCAATTGGTGTAATATTTACAGAAAACGGGGCAGTTAAAGGCACTCAGCGGAACAGAAGCAGCTGTCAGGTTGATAAGTTGATTTTTTACTTACCATAGACAAAGGACAATTGCAGAAAGGTCGTTAAAATTGATGTTTTGCCAATAAGGTACCTACTTGAAAAATTGCTGCGCGACCATTTTCATGCAAAACTTAATTTTGGAATCCTCAAGCAAGCTAAATAATATTATTTTTAATCAAAGGTTATTGAAAATATCTAGGCACTGACGTGAGCAATTTTATTAATTTTGTTTAAAAAGCAAAGGTTACTGACAGCCAGCGTAGCATTTTGTTTTGTTGGTTTGTTTTGTGTTAGGAATTTTGTTATAAAATAATATGGCTTTGAAGTAATGGAGCTCTCTCTTATGTTTCTGATCTCTTGAAACACAGCTAGATTTAACTAGCAAATGGTCTGATGACCACAATATCAGTGCTTCTCGGTTCGGGAAAAGATAATGTAATATGTGCTTTTATAAAGTGAATAAGCGAGAAGAATTCCGCCATTGAAGGAAGCTGTTTTTCATTTGAAGTCTTTCTACCACAAAAAACCATTCTCTAACATGGCCCTTACGAGCGGATGAAGGCATCAGAGGAGCCAAAAATACGATGAACCAGCGACCTATTTAAAAAACAGAAAGATGAAAACATGAAAAACATGAAAATTCAATCTCAAAATGATAAGTATCCCTGCCCATTCGAGTATATTCCGTGAAAACATATTCAAACAAGCGCTATTTTTTGTGTCGATGTTCTAATTTAAAAACAAAAAAATAACTACCCGCAGTGTCATGCAAATGTTATTTTATGTTAATTGTTTAGAAGTTGATTTTTGTAAGATTCTGTCATTGTTTTAAAGCTCTGATTGGTTGTTACTGTTTTTTATGCGATATTGCACAGAAATTATTTTTGAAGGAACAATTTTAGCATTTTTAGTGTCGAATTATTGTCAAATACGTAATGAAAATGGATAATTTAAAATCGTTGATTAACGAACGAGGAGTGTTGAAAGGTAAACTTACTAGATTCGGAGATTCATTAAATTCATTAGCCACAAATGAAATTAAAATTCGCTATGCTAGAATTGAAAAAAATAATTGATGATTTCGAAGCGATCCAGGAACAAATAGAAGGCCTTCCGGATTCCAACGAAATCGATAATAATTTGCAAAGGGAGAATTTTGAAAATCAATATTATTCAATTTTAGCGATGGCAAAGGGAGCTATTCAGTCCGTGGAGGCTCCCAAATTGGAAATAAAATTACCCAACCTTCAGTTACGAGAATTCAACGGCGATCCAAAAAATTGGGTGAATTTTTTAGAAACATTTAAGACATTGGTTCATAACAATACTGCCTTAAGCAATGTACAGAAGTTTTATTATCTGCAATCCTGTTTAAAGGGGAATGCAGCAAAGATAATCGCCAATTTCGAGGTATCAGACCTGAATTATATATCGGCTTTTGAATTATTGCAACATTTGGAGGGCCCCACCCCCACCACTTACCCGCCCTGGTATAAGTAACTTAAGGTTACTCCTTCAAGGCTCTCGCAAGGACTCTAATTTTTTTGGAAGAACGATTCTATATAAACGAACAAAGCTAGACCTCCAAATGTCCCCGCTACAGTGTTAGGAAGCAGTATGCAAGTGCTTACAAAAGTACAGGACAGCACAGTGTTAGTAGTCATTAGAGATTAAAAAAAAAAATTGCCGCTCCTTCGGGCAGTGGTCTTAATACCTTAAGAGCCACTTGATGACCTAAAGAAGAACAAAAAAATTACAAAAGAAAGGAAAAAGACATAATTGCTGTCTGTAGGACTGCGAGCATCTGCAAATAAGAGATAAAGAATAACAAAATAAGAAATGTTAAAAGTAGTAATTAATATGTACAAATCCGGAGTATGTATTCCGCCATTCAGCTGGCAGTCCCCGGGACAAAGTGCATGGGCTTCAGAATGACCGTTCACGAAACCCTTCATCCTCGCCCTTAAGCCAGTTTCTCGGTAGTGCCTAGAAGAAAAATAACTGGGAAAATGGGGTGGTAACCCGAAGACCCTAAGGATAGAAGCGTCGAGTCACTAGAGGCAGGGCGGATAGTTGACGGGCTCGTTCGGTCATTCCTCGGACTTTTTTTTTATTTTTTTTTTATTTGAATTTTATTTTAGTAATTTGTACATTTAAGTTTACAAATTTCTAATTGATTATAATATTTCATATTGCAGTTTTTTTTTTTTTTTTTTTTAATTATAATATTTTAAATTCACAAAATTTTTTGAAATCACAAAATTTTTTGTTTTTGTTTTATGTAGCTCCTACAATCCATCTTGAACTTTTCAATTGGTGAGGACTTAAGAGTTTCTGGTAGTGTGTTATATAACTTAATTCCTTTGTACAGCAGACTGTTTTGCGTATTCGTTTTGTCCTTTTTGTTTAATCTTATTTCCTTGCAAGTCCTTGTGTAATGTCTGTGAATGTCCTTATTGTATACGATTTTATTTGTGAAGTATTTTGGTAACATGTTGTTTAATATTTTGTGAATAAATATCAACGTGTTCAAGGTCAGTATTTGTTTCACTGTTAACCAATTAAGTTCTTTTAACATTTTAATTATTTTTGAAAATCTATTTCTTCGGAGTATTATTCGCATTGCTCTGTTTTGGAGAATTTGAAATTTATTCTGTTCTCTTTCATTACAAAGGAAAAGGATACTTGAACAGTAGTTGAAGTGTGGAGCAATAATTGAATTGTAAATGGTGATGGCGGTTTTTCTGGAAATTTTAGGCCGAATTCTTCCCAAAAAAGATATCTTTTTGCCAATTTTCTTGTGGGTATATTCGGCATGTCTATTGAAGTTTAGTTTGGAATCTAATATGACTCCTAAGTATTTCATTTCAGAAACATTTTCAATAATTTCACCATCAATTTTAATTTTGCTTTCACTGGATGTCTTCTTATATCCAATCACCATACATTTTGTTTTTTTTGTATTTAATTTAAGCTTATTTATTTTTAGCCATCTTGATACATCATCTAGTTCATTATTTAAAAAATTTATTAGTTCTTCATAGTTATCTCCAATTAAGTATATAAGTGTATCATCGGCAAAAAGTCGTACTTTGCATTTTGAAAATATTTTCACCATGTCATTAATATAGAGTATGAACAATAGGGGTCCAAGGACCGATCCCTGCGGTACTCTTAATTTATTTTCCATTGGTTTTGAGAATTGATTATTTATTTTTGTTACCTGTTTTCTGTCTTTCAAATACTCTTCTATTAATTTAATGGCTATAGATGAGAAACCAATTTCTTTAAGTTTTCTTAAAGAAATTGAAAAGGACTTGCTTCTATCCCGGGGGGAGGCACAGGTGGCTGGCGGAAACCATTACCGTCTAGTAACCGAACACTTGTAAGATGCAGGGACGAAGTCTATTCCACTCCCTAAAAGGGAATTGGTGGACATGACAAGATGTTGTTCAGTTCGTAGCCCCCAGGTACGTATCCTATAATGTGAACGAGAAAAAAATAAAAATCAAGATAAAAGTTTAAGATACATAAGAGATGATTCTGTGTCACTAGTAACAGATGTGGAACGTTGAGCGACGGCTTCATCACGGCCGTCGGATACAGTTCAGTGAATACTGATCACGAGCCTAAATACAAGTGTTAGGCTAAAAAAACAAAAGAAAACGAAAAAAGAAATACGACGAAAAGCAAAATAAAATTAAATATTATGCGCATAACTATAAAATAAATCAAGAAATACAATGGATAGCAGAATTTTCACAGGGGTACAAACTAGAATACAAAGTATAAAACAAACGATTTAAAAAATAAAAAATTCGAGCATTGCTAATGTAAAAGGAAAAGAGCAGAGAGAACCTTGGAAGTCAGGAGCAATACAATTATTATTGCAACAGAGATTTGCAAACTTACGAACTACCGTACAAAGGCACATCCAAGCTCTGTTTCAACTTAAAGAGATGAAACATGAGGATCCAGTAGCCATGCGTTACCTGATTGATGAAACTAATGTAAATCTAAAAGCTTTGCAAAACTTAGGCGTGAAAATCGAACAGTGGGATGCTTTAATTATATACGTAATTTCTAATAAATTAGATGCAAGTTCGAGAAAGCATTGGGAACAAACCCCATTGCAGGATGAGCTACCTACATTGCAAGAATTTCTTAAATGTTTAACCAGTTTAACCTCGCGCGCGCAAGTTTTGGAATTAATGTTAAATACGGAATCGAAAAAATTTCCTACCCACCCGAAAGCAAATGGTAGCAACAATAATCCTAAAAAGGAATCGGTATTTTTAGCTGCTACCCACAATAATTGTATTTGTTGTAATGACAAAGGACATAAAATATATTATTGTAAATTTTTTTTTAATTCAATTCAGGAGAGAGAGTTAACGCAATAAGGAGGTACCGTGCCTGCTTCAAATGTTTGAGGTTAGGACATACGGCCCCATATTGTAAAATTAATTTGAAATGCAAGCATTGTGATAGCGAGAGCCACAATACGTTATTGCACAGGGAGATGCACCCGAGCGATGACTCCATGAATAAAGGTGAAGATCACCCCGGAGGTGACTGCCAAATGGATGCTGAACGAGTTTCAGTGTCAAACCATTCAGCCTTAGCGAAGGCAGAAAAAACAATATTATTGTCGACTGCTATCATTGGGGTTTGTAGATCATAATAATAAAATGCATGAGGCAAGGGTCTTAATTGACTCTGGGGCCCAAGCCAATTTTATGTGCGAAGAGTTCGCAATGAAATTAAATTTAAGATGTGAAAATATAAACAAGCCTATGTTAAGCATACACAACAATGTTACCCATATAAAGAAACGTGTTGCGATTAAAATGAAATCTCTGAGGACAAATTATAAACAAAATATCACTTGTCTAATATTGCAGGAAATAACCACAAACCTACCCCAAGCAACAGTGGCCAGAAAAGACTTTAAGCTGCCGCCGGGATTACAAATGGCGGACCCAAATTTCAACGTCGTGGCACCTATTGATATCCTGTTAGGCGCTGAGAGCTTTTGGGAGATACTAAAGGATGATCGACTGAGATTGGATACCGGACCTACTCTTCAGAGGACTGAATTAGGATGGATCATATCAGGCCCGATCAACATTCATCATAAAAAAAGGCCAGTTCCGCAAATTTGTAGTTTATCAATAAACACATTATTTAATCAAATAGAAAAATTTCGGAAAATGGAGGAGGTGAATCCTGCAAGATTTCAAAATCATGAGGAGAAGGCGTGTGAAGCGGATTTCGTCGCCACGCACTCTAGGGAGAGCGATGGTAGATACGTTGTGAGTCTGCCGCGCCGCCCGTGTGTGAGTCAACTTGGTGACTCGTTAAACACAGCGGAAAAAAGATTTAAGAACTTAGAGAAGAAATTTTTAATAAATCCTGAATTGAAATTGCAATATGTACAATTTATGCGGGAATATGAACAACTAGGTCATATAGAGTTATGTGATAAATGGAGAGGGGATGAGCAATCCTATTTTTTGCCGCATCACGCGGTCATTAAAGAAGCTAGCACCACGACGAAGGTGCGTGTAGTTTTTGATGGTTCGACAAAGACTTCGACCGGAATATCCCTGAACGATGCTCTAATGGTGGGAGCTGTCATTCAAAAGGACTTACACAGCCATTTATTACGTTTCAGAAAACATCGATAGGTACGTCATGACTGCGGACATCGAAAAAATGTACCGTCAAATTAACGTATGCGCAGCGGATCGCAGCCTTCAGAAGATTGCATGGCGCGAATCACAAGAAGAGGAACTCCGACATTACAAATTGAAGACCATTACCTATGGGCTGGGACCTTCCTCTTTCCTAGCAACGAGATGTCTTCGACAAATCGGTATGGATAATCAATTTTAATCAAGTTAATTTCCCAGTAGCAAGTCAAGTCATAGAAAATGATTTTTATATGGACGATCTATTGACTGGAGGCAAGGGCGGATTTAGGGGGGGGGGCATGGGGGCACGTGCCCCCGTGCCCCCCCCAGACTGTATTTTTTGTATACTGTGGAGATCCCATCACAGTACATACTTAGAAGCAAAAACGTCTTTATTAAACATTTATTTTTTCTATTGTTTTGACACTTTCATGAACCTTCCTATACATACTTTAATTTGTAGAAATAAACTTGAAGTATGATACTTCAAGTTTATGTCGAACAGTAATTGTTGATTTTTTGCCCGTCTGCCCCTTGTGCCTGCCCAGAAAAAAATCCTAACAGTAATTGTTGTTTTTTTGCGCGTCCGCCCCTTGTGCCCCCCCCCCCCCCTTCCCCCCCACAAGAAAAATTCTAACGGTGATTGTTGATTTTTTGCCCGTCCGCCCATTGTGCCCCCCCCAGAAAAGAATTCTGGATCCGCCCCAGGGCCGTATTTACACTTTTCATCAGTATAGGTCACTTCATTTGTGCCGCCCCTTTCCTCCTTCTTAGAAGTTGCCACTTGCCACCTACCATGATCACTCACTTGTAGGCTTTTATTAGGTGAGGCATAATTTTAAAAATAAATATTCAAATATACGTTAAGTAGGTATTCAAAAATGAAATAAAGAATGAATTATTCGTAAAATAAAAGCGTAACATGAAATAAAAATCACAATTTTTTACGGGATTTTTTATTTGACTAAATCATTAGCTTCATAGTTGCTTCTATGCATAGAAGATCCGAAGAGTTTCTTCTTGCAACATTGAAGACCTTTGGTATTTCTTCACTCGCTTTAAGCAGGAAAAACCCCTTTCTCCAGAACAATTTGTGGTCGGAGTGCAAAATGCGACGCGGAGAGCTATATCCAAGTTTGGGTAAACGTTGTACAGAGATGGTTTCCTCAAAAACTTTCCTTAAAAAAAGTTAAGTAATGTTGTAGATTCGAGTTTCTCTGCCGTTTAAGGGAACGTACCCATACTACGTGACCAATTTTTGCAATTTTTAACCCACCCCCCCCTCCCCCAGTGACCAAAAACCTAAGGCCGCCGCCGCTCATTTGTACCAAGCGTAGTATTTTGAAGACCTCCCCCCCCGAACAGGTCATGTAGTATGGGTACGTTCCCTTATTAGAGAAAACGTAACCTTGAAAGTGTACCCATTCCTAAACTAAATCGTCTTGTAAATCATTGCACAAGAGACTGAGCTTTTTCTGAGACTCATTGTGTTGAAAGTTCACCCATTTATTAAAAAAAAAAAAAAATTTCTTTAAAGTATTATGCTTTCATATTTATGCCTTATGCCTTCGCATATGCCTCTCTCTAATTCAGATCTCATCCAGGAAGTTGATTCAATACCCTCACTTGATGTTTCGTCTATAAAGTTTTTTCTCTTTGGGTCATCTTACTTTGAATGTCGCCCTCACATTGCTAAATTGCGCTCATTTCAATTGCACTTTCTTCGAAATAATCAAAGTTTTCTTGCTCTGGTATAATAAACTCGAGAAGAGATCTACAAAAATCAGATACCGTCAGTAAATCACCAGATGAGCTCTGAATCTGTGCACTCATTTTATTAAGTCCGAAATAGCATTCCAAAATATGATTAGTAACCAAAGGTAAAAACTGTAAAAACTGCGCAAGCATTTTTTGTGAAATATTCGCACCATAATCGCACGACGCAATCCGCGGTGCCGTACGGGATCACTGGATCTCTAAAGGTTCCATTAAGGTGGGAAAAAGGCGTAGAAGCTTCAAAAAATTATATTTTTTCATAAATCGATGGTAGAACCATTCAAAAATATTTTCTGAAACTTTCAAACCAAAATTCCACGCCATTTAAAAGTTTAATGCGTTTGAGTGAGTGTCCCTCGGTCGAACTACCACCATTTTACTTCCACTTTTATTTTCAAACGCATTTTTCTCGAAATTACCTTATTAGAATTTCTGTAACCTCTAGCTCTAGCTCCTACAGTTTTTTATCAATCTTTATCAACTCAGCACATAGTTTCTTTATATAAACGCGCTATATTTGAACACTAAATCCTAAACAATATCTGTTTTTATGGCAAAAAAACGTTTAAAAGAATGTTAAAAAATCATTAGTATTAATTATTAGTAAATTTTCACATTTCTCAAAAAAATATTAATTTTCGATTTTTCTGTAAGAAGTGAGGTTCAAATAGAAGAAGCACTTATAACAAACTTGTCCAGCCGGATGGCGACTTACAATGCGCGGCAGTTGATATCTCCGTTATTTTTTGAGGAAAATTTTTGAAAATTTTAGAATATACTCTTGAATACACATATTATGTAAAATGACCGAAAGGTATAAATAAAAAAAATATATGTTCCTTTTGTATTTAAAAAAATAATGAAAATCACTAAAAATACGTGGTCCTACACCTATTTCTCCCCACGCTCGTGCAATAAAGATAGCCCAATGCCAAAGCCTTTTTGTGAAATATTTGCACCACAATCACCGGTCCCGAATTGAACTGTTGGGCATTGAACGACACAAATCCGCGGTGCCGTATGTCTGGAGGGGCGTCTAAAGGTAAATAGATTGAAAACTCGTTCTATCCACAGTGACTTTTGTTGTCGTTTATAATCGTACACAAAATTAACGGCTTACCAAAGCGAGTGAGCGCCGCCCCCTGAACTCTGCCGCCCCTAGGCCGCGGCCTATAGGGCCTATTGACAAATCCAGGACTGATCCGCCCTTGACTGGAGGGGATGACTTGGAATTTTGTTTCAAGTTGAAGAAACAAATAAGTGATATCTTGCTGTCCGAAGGGATGACCCTGAGGAAGTGGAGATCAAATATTTTGGAATTGTCATCTGGGCGGAGCCAAGGTTGTAGCGGTAGGAACCGCTACGGCATTGGAATGCTCTTTGGATTCGACTGGTGCGGTTGGCGCCGGTTGTTTTCCCGAGGTTGGTGGCCTTGTCTACAGAGGCGTAGCGTGGGGGGGGCGGGGGGGGGCGGCCCGCCCCGGGCGGCACTTTTAAGGGGGGCGGCAAATTTTCACAATAAATAATAACATTATCTTGGAAAAATTTAAACCTTTTCAAATCATGATTTAAAAATGTTCTACGATACTTTCGTTTACGAATCCAACTCTTTTTTTAATAATTTATTAAAAATATCAATAATTATATTTTTTTATGCTGCAAATTTCGCAATTCGTAGGAAAACCGTACGCATATTATGAGAGTGATACTAATTAAAACTGATAACTCGCAAACAGATTCACTCTTAACTAAAATCAGAATTGTGTTCAGATTATATTAACGAATACATTTCGAAAGAGACCATTATTTTATTAGAAGTGCAGTTATAAAATTCTAGTTGCAGACTATGTATGTGCTGCCAGAATCAAAGAGAAACCATTTTCATATTCTGAATGTAGTTTTAATTTGCCAAATACAGATTTAATTTAACCCGTCTAATCGCACGAGACGCAAATTGTCCAACACGTTTAATTTTAAAATAAAATTTTGAAATTATTATTATACTACATTTATTTTCAAAATAAATTTGTGATTGCGATAAAAAGTTAAGATACAGTTTTATAACATTTTTTTAAGAAAATGAATCTGTATTTAAAATTTTAAGTTCATTATATTTTAGGTACTTTAATTCGAATATTCGCAGGCGTGTATTTTTGAGCCATTTCAATTTTCAACAAGCAATAAAAAGGAACATTTAAAATGCATGGGAAGAACCGGAAATTTTGTGCGCAAATTTGTGCGTATTTTTTTCTAATTATTCGAAGGGTTAAAGCAGTTTTCAGAATGTAAAATTCCATCTGAGGATTCATCTGCTGACACAATTCAAACTAAAACATTATCTTATTCGAAGTTCAGTTATAAAATTCTAGTTGCAGACTATGTATGTGCTGCCAGAATCAAAGAGAAACCATGTTCTTGTTCTGAGTGTACTTTTAATTCGCCGCATACAGACTTATTCAGACCAATTTTGTGTTGAGAATGTAAATTTCTAGTTGTGGATTCATCTGTTGATGTGTAGTTATAAAATTCCAGTTGCAGACAATTTATTTAGTGCCAGAATCAAAGAAAAATCATTTTCATGTTCCGAGTGTAGTTTTAATTCGCAAGGTAGAGATTTAATTTTAACCAATAAAAAATGTCAAATTCCAGTTGGATTCATCTGCTGACACATTTTGAAAGAAAACATCCTGTTTTTCGATGTGCAGTTATAAAATTCCAGTTGCAGACTATTTATTTAGTGCCAGAATTAAAGAAAAACCATTTTCATGTTCCGAGTGTAGTTTTAATTCACTGCTCACAAATTGGTTTTGTGTTCAGAATACAACGATACATTAAATAACGAGTTGCAGATGCATGGTGCATCAAGTGAAGCTTTACATTTGAGTTACATAATGATGTAAAATTCTGAGAAATTTATTGTGGCGTATGTAACTATTATTTGGGGACTCTAACGCAGTATCAATCAATCTACTAAGGAGTTTTATAAACATGATTTTCGTTGAAAGAATACTCGTCAAATGGGATTATTAAAAAAAATCCGGCTCGTATATAAATAGGTCATAATAAAAAAAATGGGATTTCCATATACAACCCCCCCCCCCCCCGTCACTTCAAGTACCCTAATAAGTGGGCGGCGAAATTTTCCTCCGCCCCGATGTTCTGAGTTTAGTTTTAATTCACCGCATACAGATTTAAATAAAACCAGTTTTGTGTTCAGAATGTAAGTGCCGGCAGATTCAAAGAAAAACCATTTTTATGTTCTGATTATAGTTTTGATACACCGCGTATTTAGTTTAATTATAACCAGTTTCGTGTAATCAATATAACAATCAATTGCCGATTCATCGTGTACCGAGTGAAGCTTTGCATTTGAGTTGCATTCCATACGTATGCGTATGCGTGATGAAAATGCGAAATTCTATTACAGGCGTACAATTCTCGATTTCTGAGAGCAGTTGTATATAAATTTGTAGTAGAATTTGTAAGTATGATTTTATTGGAATAAAACTAAGCACATGGGATTATAAAAATCAGCATAAAAATAGGATACTAGAGGGGGGAGGGGGGGGGGGGGCGGCAAAATTTTCCTCCGCCCCGGGCGGCCAAAACCCACGCTACGCCACTGCTTGTCTAGCAAGAGTTTGAGAGCGTTGCGTGCACGGAAGTACTTCAGTTTGATCCAGGCGGCGAGTCGAACAGACGTGTGAGACATGTGAGTCCAGGCAGAAACACGACGGGCGGAATATTTCACAGAAGAGTTTCATCATGTAGCTTTCCACGTAACGTTACTTTATTTATTGGTTTTCTCATGTAATCATTTCACACTATTTGTCGTTTAATAGTTCTAGGGCAATTTAATAAACGACTGGCGCCTTTCATCTTTCAAACTTAGAAGCAATTTATGATAGAATGTAACTGTTATCTTAGAGCAGTCACTGCACCCTGAGTATAATCATTTTATTAATTTAGAGTCTCTTTTTGATGTTATAACCCTGTAATTATGATTAAAATTATATTACCTTTATTAGCCTTTAATTTCATTTAGTATTGATTACCATATTCACATGTCTTACCTACCCTGAGCTAAGCATTTCTTTATTACAAGATTTAACATTCATAACCTCAAATCACACACTGACAGTTTAGATATGTTTAGTGCAATCGCACAATAATATGATAAATTTAAGCAAACCTTTTATTACGTTATATTTTGGCACCAACGGGTCTTTATAACGTTACAAGGTGAAATTGCCAAACAGGGCAATTGTGAAAAAATGATCACTGACAATTCCAAGAATGAAAAAATACTTGGATTAATTTGGAATACCTAATGAATTAGATTACCTACCTGTCATATGAAATTGCAAAGCCGTCAGGTAAAACGGAGAGTAAGTGAGACCCAAACGGTTGCACTGGACATCTCCAAGGCCTTTGACCGGGTTTGGCACCGAGGACTTGTCAACAAACTGCATTCTTACGGACTTCCCACATCCTTGTGTACGTGGATTGCCGACTTCTTGAGGGAGAGGTCGATTCAGACGGTAGTCGATGGTTTCACCTCTTCCTCACACTCAATAAATGCTGGCGTCCCACAGGGATCGGTTCTGTCTCCGACTTTGTTTTTGTTGCACATCAACGACCTTTTGTCATGTGCACCAATTCATTGTTACGCGGATGACAGTACAGTTCATGATAGCTTTTTGTTTGACAAGCCCCCAAAGGGCTCACAAACTCCAACAGCTCGTAAGGCTTTGAAGCAAAGAATGGACGGTTACCTTGAGAGTGTTTTCTCTTGGGGTAAAAATAATCTCGTTGAATTTAATGTTTCAAAGACCCAATCTTGTCTGATTACGTCTAAAAGGGATCGAAATGAAAATCTAGTCGCTTTCAACAGAAGCAATCTTCCGAACAGGCCCTCCATTGATATGCTTGGTGTAACCCTAAGTGACCAGCTGAGGTATGGGGGCTCCATCGAAGCCAGAGTAAAGTTAGCCTCCCAAAAACTGGGCGTACTGTACAGGGCCCGCAGATACTTTAATAGTACACAACTGCTAACCCGGTACAAATCGCAAGTGCGCCCCATGGTTGAATTTGGCAGCCACCTCTGGTCTGGAGCTCCAAAATACCTGAAAAATACCCTCGACTCTGTGCAGAAACGGGCGGTCCGTTTGATAGATTCTCCCATCTTAACAGACGGATTGCAATCTTTAGAGCACAGGCGTCGGGTGGGAATGCTATCCTTGTTCTACCGGTATTACAATGGAAGATGCTCCGAGGAACTAGCGTCATTGATCCCTTCGGCACCGGTGCATAGTCGGGAAACACGCCAAACGCGTGCCCAACATTTGTACACAGTTGACATTTGTCACATGAGAACGGGTCGTTTCTTCGACTCGTTCTTGTGTTCAACAGCTCGGCTGTGGAATGATTTGCCGGCCTCTGTGTTTCCTCCTTCCTACAACATGGTTCTCTTCAAGACCAATGTTCATTCCTTCCTCTCCTCAAAAAGACCCTCCACACAGCATCCCAGATGACATAGGCCCTGAGGGAAATTATTTTCCTCAGGGCCTCCTGTGTGGAGTTAATGTAAAAAAAAAAAAAAAAAAGTGTCAAATATTATCGTGCATAGCTTCCACCTTTGATCCTTTAGGACTTTTAGGGCCCATCGTAGTGGTAGCCAAATTAATTATGCAAAAATTATGGCAGTCCAAGGCATCATGGGATGACATACCACCTGATGAAATTTTACTACCTTGGAGTACCTATCTAGACCAATTATCGCAGCTAAATGTGTTAAAAATCCCGAGAGGAGTTATTAGCGAAACACCAAAGAATATACAATTGCACGGGTTCTGCGACGCCTCGAAGAAAGCTTTCGGAGCATGCGCTTACATCGTCTCAACAGATTCAGAAGGTAAGCGGCATGCACAGTTAGTTACCTCGAAGTCTAGAGTGGCGCCATTAAAATGTATATCACTACCCAAGTTAGAGTTGTGTAGTGCATTACTATTGGCCAAGCTAATAAAAATATCAAGTTGACGCTAAGTATAGAGGAATCGGCCACCTATTACTGGTGCGATTCAACAATAGCGTTGTGCTTGTTGAAAGGACAACCAGCTCGTTGGAACACCTTCATGGCAAACCGAGTCACTGAGATACAGGAAATCAGCGATCCAACGCAGTGGCGGCACGTATCATCGTCAGAAAATGCAGCGGATATACTGTCCCGAGGTACCACAGCTGAAAGGTTAGTCAACGCTTCAATATGGTGGAAGGGACCAAGCTGGTTGACGGAAGTTATCAGCATTTGGCCAGTATCCAAGATGTCATGTTTGGATCCCCCGGAAATAAAAAGTAAAAATGTACTACTGGTAACTGATGCTCAAGAATGGGATAATTTCGAAAAATTCTCATCGCTAACCAAATTAAAAAGAGTAATCGCTCAGGCGTTAAGATTTATAAATAATTGCCGTAACCCTATGGATAAAACGTATGGCAATTTAACTGTCTCCGAGCTGGAAGCAGCCTTAAAATGTCTACTGAAATCATCGCAAGAACATTCCTTTAAAAGAGAATTGAAGGACTTAAAGAAGCATGGGTTAGTAAACAAAAACAGTAGATTGAAAGCTCTCAATCCCTGTTTAATGGAAGGTTTAATTTGTGCAAGTGGGCGTTTAAAATTAGCTACTTATTTATCGCATCATCAAAGACACCCAATAATATTGTCACCGGCACATAAACTAACTGAACTTATTATACGTAATTATCATTATGAACATTTACATGCAGGGGGCCAAGTCTCTATCTTTCATTGTTTACTAACAGCCTGTTACTTAACATTAATTACGTCACAAAATTCCGCATTACGAATTAATAGAGACTACAAAAAATAGCGTTAAGGTCAAAATACGTGTTTGTGACGTAATTAATGTTAAGTAACAGGCTGTTAGTAAACAATAAAAGATAGAGACTTGGCCCCCAGGTCCCCAAGCGCTGTTATCAGAAATACGCTTGAAATATTGCCGATATTTGGGAGAAACACTGTTAAGCGTATAGTTCATAAGTGTGTTGTATGTTTTAGATACCGACCTCAGGTTTGCCGGCAGATCGTGGGAAACCTTCTAGTTGAGAGAATCACTCCCAGTCGACCGTTCTCTGTCACAGGGGTCGACTATGCCGGACCGATGTCTATCGTGTCTACGAAGGCTGGAGCGCTGAGGAAATCTCCGCTCATTAAATCGTATCTTTGTATATTTGTTTGTTTTCCTACCAAAGCGGTTCATTTGGAACTCGTAACAGATTTGATAAGGGATGCTTTTTTAAATTGTTTAAAGAGGTTCATTGCCCGTAGGGGTCAACCGGAAAAAATATTTTGTGACGATGCAAACACCTTCAGAGAAGCTTCCAATAAGCTCAAAGAACTGTATGCCAGTCTAAGACTGAACAATGACAAAAACCTGCTGATAAGAGAATATCTTGGAGTTTTATAGCGCCTAGGGCGCCGAATCACGGGGGGCTGTGGGAAGCCGCCGTCAAGTCCACCAAGTTTAATTTATATCGAATTACTAAAAATAATTCATTGCAGTTTGAATTATTATATTCTTTGCTTTGTCAGATATAGGCTTGTTTGAACTCCCGTCCCTTAACTTCCCTGTCTGGTGACGTAGACGACCTACTCCCTCTAACCCCCAACCATTTCCACATGGGCAGGGATGCTTCGGTTATTCCCGAGGTGGATGTCCGCGAGCTCCCGGAGAACAGACTAAGCCAATATCAAAAATTAAACGCTCTAATTCAAACTTTCTGGTTCAGATGGAAACGAGATTACCTTGCTGAGCTGCAAAAACGGACCATATGGCAGGCCAGCAACCAAAAGGCCATAAAAAAGGACGATCTGGTTATCTTGATGGAAGACAATCTGCCTCCTGCATTATGGAAGATGGCGCGCATATTAATTACTCATCCAGGCCCGTATGAAATAGTGAGTGTAGTTACCCTCAAAATATCACAAGGCACTTTTGTGAGACCCATCACAAAAATATGTTTGATGCCAATAGAATCAAACTTGGATCCAAATTTCCCGACCCGGCAAACCACGGACCTTCCCAAGGTCACAGCCTAACTGCAATTAGGGCTGAACCTATGCAACCAAACCACAACAATAATTATGGAACATCGGTATTGGTGTTGTTGACACTACTGTATCCAGCCTGAAGCCACTGGGGCTTCAAGTCAACAACCACGAGTTGATCATCCTCGCTGCAGAACTAATGGTACTATCTGCTTACCAGGGCACGGCCGCCCCTTAATTTATGATGATCTACCCAAATGATGACATACAGAGGTAGGTACATGCTGATGTACATATCTAATTATGATGAACACCCTGGACAAGATGGCCGAGTAGTCTAACCAGTGAAGTGTTCCTTCTGTTTTTGGCAGTGCTATGCAGTGAAATAGTCAATGATGAACTGATAGTCAGTCAACAGCGAACTAATGATTTAGTACTTTTTGTGAATGGTGTTGGTTAAATTATATATAATTGAAGTGAAAACTCTCCATAGAGACAATGAGACATTATTGATTTGTCAATTTTACAAAATTGTTATTAATGTTGTGATTTTAATTATTTTTTATGATTTTTTTTGCATGATTTTTTAGAAATTTATAAATTTTTAGGTTTATTTTAATTGTTGGTTAGGTTCCCGGACTCGTTAAATGTAGATAGTTACACATCTTGTAAAATTTTTGTATATTGTGTGTAAATTTAGGATATTTGTAGTTTGGTTTTTAATTTAAAAATAAAACTTGTTTTTCTTCATTCCCCGCCGGGCAGTATGTTTAAAAAGTGAAGGCTACTGCCATCTAGCGGCGTATTTTTGTAGCTTCTTGTTTTGATTACAGATTACAGATTAGCAACGTAGGGCGACACTGAATTAAATACTAGACGATAAAGCAGATTTTGGAATCTGTATCGTATTTATAGATTAACAATGGTGGTTTGTTTTTGTTTGTGTAGGAAATGGTTTATAAATAGCCTGCTTTTTAGTTAAAAACTCTCTTAATTCGTGGATCTCCTGTAAACAGCTAGCATTATCTAGCAAGTGGTCGGAGTGACCAAAGTCAGTGTTTTGTCGGGTCGGGAACAAAAAGTATTGTAACATGTGCTTGTGAATAAACGAGAAGAATTCCACCTTGAAGAAGATGGTTTCATTTGAAGTCCTTCTGCCAAATACCAATTTATAACAAACCTTTTCGGGTAGATATAAGTTGTATTTATTATATATAGGTCATAAAAGATATCTAGTTTTCATGATTTTGAACTTAAAACTATGAATGGGAAGTCGCTAATGCTAATTTCCAGCAGTAAAGGAAGAAGTCAGAAAGTGTATTCATTTATAAGCCTCCTTTTTGTGAACATGAATAGTTGCAGTCGGGACAAGAAAAAGGTTTTTGTCCACCGAGTAATCGTAAGATTTTTTTAAATGCAGACATTTTGTGAAAATTAATGATTAAATTAATAATAATGTTTATTTTTTATTAGCAAAATGTTTGATACATGAGAATAGGTACAAACATAATAACATAAAATAAATTACATAGTTACAAAAAGGTTGCTTAGTTAACTTTACTTTTACAAAAAGTTTTTTAACAAAATTACCCAACTTCATTGAGAAATCAATTCTCCTGAAGTAAGGATAGGTGCAAAAATAAGATACAATACTCGAGTAATTAATAAGCTTACCTAGTAGCATTATATTTTGATGTGCATGATATTTAAGGTATAAATTAGAATAGTAAAAACTTAATTGTAATAAATATGGTTAATTTATACACGAGAGTAGTATTCCTACAGATGAAGCTAGTAATGTGATTAGCAATATAGAACTGTTCTCAAAAAGTCATAAAATTTTAAGGGGTACTTAAAAATAGGGATTTTTACAAAATAGAAATAAAATAAAAAAACACAGTTTAATAATAATAAGGTTTCGAAATTCAACTTCAATTTCTCGAAGCCTACATGGTCGAGGGGTGGGGCTCTTGATTAGCAATCCGGAGATCACGGGTCCAAATCCCAATGTGCACAAGTAAATTTTATTCATGTTATTTCACAATTCACTCATTTTAAATAATACAAGGTATATTTGCGGCACGTTGCAAGAGGCACGCAGTGGAGGACACCCTCAGCATCGCCCTGGTGTAAGTAAGACCACTATTCGAAATTAAAACGTCATTTGAGCCGTGATTGGTGACTAGATCTAAACAGCCAGGTACTTCCCCACCTTCGCCTTCCCCATCTGCTTCCCCTACCCACTACCTTCAGCAATTCAACATGATATTTTTCTATTGCAACGTCCAATATACACCTTTTCACATGCCCCACAAGGTATTTTATAAATACCATGTGACTCAAGTGGAATGTGGTCCTTCGGACTTCTTAATAGAGACGAGATTTTATTTTCTGATTTATAAATAGTTTTGATTTTATTGCTTTTGAGGATTCGACTGATTTTATCTGTCGAGCCTTTGATGAATGGGAGAAATGCTATAGAAAGGGGTTCTTCTTCCGTTTCAGGAATAGTTTTTTTTTGCGTTTATTTATGGATTTGTCTATTAAATATTTGGAGAAGCCGTTTGCTTGAAGAGCACTACTAAGAAGACCTAGTTCTTCATGAATATGATCTTTGTCCGCTAGTCGTTTTGACCGGGTAACGAGGTTATTTATAACAGATGACAACTGAGATGGGTTATGATTTGAATTGGCGTTTAAGTATCTATTTGTATGTGTCGGTTTACGATATGCCAAGGCTGCCGTTCTTTTTCTTTTTAACTAAAATATCGAGAAATGGGAGACAATCATTTTCTTCGATTTCCATGGTAAATTTAATATCTTCATGGATACTATTCAAATGAATAAGGAAGTTATTTAATTCTTCAATTCCGTGTTGCCAAATAATGAAGGACTACGTTACGCGGGTAAACCGAGAAAATTGTTTTACATATATATATATATATATATATATATATTATTTTTGTAGTAAGAGCACTACTAAGAAGACCTGGTTCTTCATAGGAAGACCTAGTGCTCTTCAAGCAAACAGCTTCTCCAAATATTTAATAGACAAATCCATAAATAAACGCAAAAAAACTATTCCTGAAACGGAAGAAGAACCCCTTTCTATAGCAATTCTCCCATTCATCAAAGGCTCGACAGATAAAATCAGTCGAATCCTCAAAAGCAATAAAATCAAAACTATTTATAAATCAGAAAATAAAATCTCGTCTCTATTAAGAAGTCCGAAGGACCACATTTGAGTCACATGGTATTTATAAAATACCTTGTGGGGCATGTGAAAAGGTGTATATTGGACGTTGCAATAGAAAAAAATAACATGTAGAATTGCAAAACATAAAGTAGATGTCACTAATAAACGCTTAACTTCATCCATAGGTCAACGCGTCCTTAATGAAGGTCATAAAATAGACTTTAATAATACAACAATAGCTAGCATATACAATGAACCAAAAAGAATTTACCGCGAAGCAATAGAAATTTATAAACATAAAAATAATGTGAATACTAGAAATGACTCAATCAGAATTCCCAACACTTGGAAAGTCTTAATCGATGAAAATCCCCCAAAAACCGCATTTCCAAAATTACCAGTAGTGTCTCCAATTAGCTTAACCAATCAGGTATCTACTGCCAGCCCCACCCCCCACCCCCTCCACCATCAATCACCTGCAACCCGGGTACTTCGTTCTAGACATAAGAAGTTACTTGCACTCACTTAAGTTTTAGCTTTTGGACCGAACAGACATGCGAAAGCTATCAGTTTGAGACAAAAACTCGAGACATAAGGCCTCTGAAAATGGAAAATGTGATCTGACCGAAACGTCAGGAGTTAAAAAGTCCTTTTAAGGACTACGTTACGCGGGTAAACCGAGAAAATTGTTCTACATCTTACACCCGTGAAACCTTAATCATAATTGGATTTTTGAAAGGGGACGAACGCACTTTAAAGAATTCATGAGTTCTAACACTACATTTTAATTATTAATTTTTGCATTTCAAAATTTTAATTTCCATTTGTATTTCTATTTTACTTTAAAATGTTGTTATTTTTTTCTCTTAGTTTTTCACTAAATTTATATATGTTTTTAATTTTGATTTATATAATTATATGTTATAATTTATACAGAACACTTGAGTTCTTAACATTTAATTTTTATTATTAATTTTTGTATTTCAAAATTTGAATTTGAATTTTCATTTCTACTTTTCTTTAAAATATGGTCTTTTTTTTCTCTTTAGTTTTAAGTATTTCTTAATATTTTTTGAAACGTTAAAATATTAAATGTACGACTACCACAACACGGGCTTAGCCTAGTGTGGTAGCCAAAAAAAACCCAAATATCTGTTACTAATAAAAAATATATGAAATAAAAAAAATAAAAAAAAATAATAATAATTAATTGAAAAAAATGTTTAAAAAGTTTTCAAGAAATATTGACATGCTTCACGCGCTTTGCTAAAATGCTGAGCATGCTAAATTGCATGATCCCATCGTTTCTGGTAAATCATTTCAATAATTTTCATTACTGCTGACTAACAAAGCTGTATAAGAAAGACCTAACCAGATGCAGTAGAAGGACAATGATTTAACGCTATAAAAAGCCTCACCACTTGTAATTCAATATAAAATATCAGTTCTTGTAATTCAGTCAAGAAATTCACATTGCATCAATCGGCATGTTGTTCTCTCTCATCACCATAATACGCTCAATAACATAATGTATTCTTCGGCTTAGTAAGGAGACATTAACCACATTGCATCTAATGTTAGAATAATGATTTTGTAAAGCACTACTTTTAAAATTGGGGCTCTGAATAAGAAAATTGTTTGGGTCCACTGTGAGTCAGCATGTGACGATTTAAATTTCCCTTGAGTGAACATGAAAAGTTGCAGACAGAACAAGAAAAGGTTTTTTCTTTACTGTGAGTAAGTCTGTGAGTTTTTAAATTTTCCTTCCATGATGTTGAATAATTGCAGTCGGAACATGAAAAAGGTTTCTCTCCAGTGTGAGTAAACATGTGATTGTTCAAATGTCCTTTTTGTAAAAACGAAGAGTTGCACACCAAACATGGAAATTGTTTGTCTCCAGTGTGAGTCAGCATGTGCCGCTTTAAATTTCCCTTGAGTGAACATACATATTTACACTCGGAACATGAAAAAGCCTTTTCACCACTGTGCGTAAGCTGATGAGCTTTTAAATTATCCTTCAGTGAACTCGAATATTTACAGTCGGGACACGAAAATGGTTTTTCTCCAGTGTGAGTAAGCATGTGATTGTTTAAATGTCTTTTTTGTGAAAATGCAGAGTTACATTCGGAACATGGGAATGGTTTCTCTCCACTATGACTCAGCATGTGTCGTTTTAAGTTTCCCCTTAGTGAGCACGAGAACTTGCACTCGGAACAAGAAAAGGCTTTTTCTCCACTGTGAGTCAACATGTGAATTTTTAGACTTTCCTTTCGAGAACATGAATAATTGCAGACCGAACACGGGAACGGTTTTTCTCCACTGTGCGTGCGTGAGTGTCTCGTTAGATCTGACTTGAGGGAACATGAATAACTGCAAATGGAACACGAGTATCGCTTTACTACAGTGTGAGTCCGAATGTGCGCTATTAAGCTAGACTTTAAAGAACACGAGAAGTGACAATAGGAACAGGATAAAGACTTTGGTCCCGTTTCTGAATGACTCAGCATGTGACGCTTTAAATTTCCCTTCAGTGAACATTCAAAGTTGCAGTCGGTACAAGAAAAAGGTTTATATCCAGAATGCGAACGTAAGTGTTTAGTTAGTCCTGACTTAGTTGAACATGAATAACTGCAGAAGGAGCATTGAAAAGGTTTTTCTTCACTGTGAGACAGCATGTGTTTCCTTAAATATCCCCTTAGAGAACACGTAAAGTTACAGATAGAGCAATGAAAAGGTTTGTCTTCACTATGAGTCAGAATGTGGTTTTTTAAACTTTCCTTTCGAGAAAATGAATAATCGCAGAACGAACACGAAAAAGGTTTTTCTCCGGTGTGTGTGCGTAAGTGTTTAGTTAGGTCTGAGTTACGGGAACACGAATAACTGCAAAAAGAACACGAGAAAGGTTTGCCTCCACTGTGAGTCTGCGTGTGTTTTGTTAAGCTTCCCTTTAGAGAACATGTATAGTTGCAGTAAGAACACGAGAAAGGTTTCTCTCCAGTATGGGTGCGCAAGTGCCCAGCTAACGCTGTCTTGCCTGAGGAGGAGTAGTTACAATAGGAACATGAGAATGGTTTTTCCGCAGGATGAGTCTTCGAGCCTGTTCCTAAATCTGAAAAATAAGGAAACACAACTAAATAAGTTTCTTAAATTAAAACATAAAATATATATAATTGACACACCCTAAGGAAGCAGGATTTGAACAAACATCGATTTTACCTGCAGCACTGATAATTATTACTGAATGCTCTAAAGTCAGCGGTTGTAAACCTTTTTGAACCTGCGTACCCCTTGACTCTTGTAACGTGTAATGAAAGACGTGTTTAATTTTTTAATACTCTCATTATTACATGAATTTAATAAACAAGTCACAAAATGCAATTTTATACGGAGTATATCACGACTTCAGGCATTTTTAACCAGTAATTTTACATGTGAAATTGAACAAACCTACAATCGTGCCATATTGCGATATCGGGGGGGAGTGGGGAGGGTGGGGGGAGTGGAGTGGGGATAGGGAAGGTGGAGAAGGCACTGTGGGAACCCCCCTAATACTATGCGAGCGAAGCCAGGGGCAAAAGCTAGTGATTAAGTATTTAAGAAAGAATTTTGATATTGATCACTTTGACTTTTTTTAAATAATGAAAAATGAAGGTTACTTCAAACCCACAAACCCGCTCACAACACTTACATCAGTTTTTCAAGGGCTATGTCATCTATGTGTGGAGGGTCTTTTTATGGAAAGGAGGGAGAGGAAGTTCTGGGAAGGAAAAAGGCATGAGGGGTGGGTAAGAATCGGAATAGAAAAAAAGGGGTCAATGGGTCAAGGAGTGATGGATGTATAAATTTATCCCTTCCACTGCGGTGCAAGGCGAGAGAGAGGTCAAAAGGTTTCCTTCAACCAGTCTATCCAAAACCGGCCTGACATGCAGTTAACTGGCAGACACATCCATCGTCAAGATCCGGATAAACCTCACCCCATGAACCGGGGCAACAACGGTAAGTCACCAAACGTAGGAAACTTCTCGGGGTGACCTATGGCAGAAGTGTTGGTTATCCAATAAATGGTTCCGGGGCGGTGGTACCCATAACCTCCTCCCAAATTATAGATAGATAATTATACGATATTGCGTACCCCAATTTTTGCTTCGCGTACCACAGGTTGAAAACCGCTGCTCTAAACGTCAAGCATTCTCACCAACCCTTGAACATCTGAAGGTTAAATTTACACACAAAAATGATTTGCCATTACAGCTCATTAGGGCTAAATTTAGCCCCGGCCGTTCATACATAAAAAAATTATCTTATACCAATCATGCAGAGATATTTGATGTTTTCACCGTTTGAAAGAGAAATAATAATTCGTATCGGCTTGTCTCAAATATGGTTATAAACTGGGCGTAGCGAAGTCCTACTCCAACTCAGACTACTCGTTTTGCATTTCGTCTTTCTGTGAATCTGGTACGTTCCGGTTCCGTTTTAATCGGTCGTACGCCGCGGCAGTCGATAGGCATGATCAAAAAAATCGTTTTGTCTGCTTATAAGTAGCTATTCTAAGCATAATACTTATAGTAGATTACACACTGCTTTTATAAAAATTCCCCTAATTCAAACACGAGAAATATGTTCTCTATTGAGTTGGGTAGTTTGTTAACCAGAAATTACTTTATTGCAATTAGTTTTAAGAACCGTGTTTTTTTATTAATTATCTAGTAAAACGGTACAAATTACAAACGTATCATTTCACAAAAAACGTGCAAGTTATTACGAAAATAGAATCAGCTGACGCACGTCGAAAATTTTGTGTCGGCACACGACAGTGTTCGGTCGTTTTAACACTTGGGTTCAGTCGTAAAATTTCGAAATCCAAAAAATTTCAATTGCCGTGAAAATTCTTTTGCCGTGAAAATCTCTTTTTTGAGCATTGTATAGTTTCATAAGTTTATTTATTTTTTATTTATTTTATTTATTTAACGCCCAAAGGGCTTTTACATTTTGGTAGTACAAATAATTCATGACAGATTATTTTTAAACATATACAGAAATAATAAAAATAAAATTTGATAAAAAGGCACACAAGTCATAAAAATACAAAAATACAGCGATTTCATAGGTTTTCAGAAAAAAACAGATAGGTTTAGGAATAATTTTGGAATAAGTTTTTCACAAGATCAACAAATTTCGCCAAGTTTATGCTAAATATGTCAAAATCACCTAAGTACTGATTTCCCATAGTGTGAAATCGTTGTATCGGAGAGTGGGCAATGTAGTTCCGCTTATGAATGCTACAGTAGAATAGTGTATTTTGTCGTGTAGTTACTGTCGGTATTCGTAAGTTTATGAGTTGCAGTAGTTCGGAACAGTCAAATTTAGAGTTAAGTATTTTGAATAAAAATGTTAAGTCGTTTATTTTACGTCTGTCTTCTAGTGTGTGTATTTTAAAAATATTTAATAATAAATTATATTTCAAGTCTTGTAGTGGGATATTTAATTTAAAATTTATAAAACGCAGAATTTTTTTTTGTATTCGCTCAAAAAGTTCCTGGCAATAAAATAATGGTTCAGGAAATACTATTTTTTTGAAATGTGATCGATCGTCGAATAATTGTTTATTAATTTAGTAGGTAAGTATTTAAGTACCTACTTACGCATTTTGGATTAGATTTATTAAAAAAATTGTTCACTTAACTATTAGTGCATATAGGGTTAAGCATTATTAACATCACTGCAAAACGAAAGTGTAAACGGTTATTTTCTCACCAGCTGTACTATGAAAGTAGTCCAGGCTTTCCTTCTCAAAAACTGGAACTTCTATTTCTATAAAAGACTTTTCTTTCTCGCCTTCGTCTTCAATTCCCGGCTCCGTCTTGATGAATACACTCGCCGGATTGGGGATATCCATGACTGCTGTGCAAGCGTTCAAGGAATGCCGAGATCTTTTGTGAAGGATTCCGGCTCACTCACCTTGGAAAGCAATTGATAAATTAGCGTACCACCAAATATGCAGTTACATTTGGATTTGGAATCATGCGTCGCATGAAATCATAGCTATACAACATTAGTTTCAAACAACAGCTGTGATTTCTTAAGTACAAAATACGGAAACCAAAACAGTTAGATGAAATATGTGTGTTAAGCAGAAAGAAGAATATTATTTACAATGGGTAGTCATAATTAAACAACAATTATAATGCAACAGACCTAAGGCTTGGCGCATACATCAGATTTTTCCATCCGATTGTCTGATCAGACAACCGGAAGGCCTTCGCGCCATATATTTCTTATGAAAATCGGAAAAACATCTGACGCAACCGATTCGAAAACCGAATCGGTAATGAAAAAAGGGCACACGCCTTTCCGCGCCGGCCGTCCAATCCGGCCCGACAACGGGCGTGGCCCCGGTATTATAACCAATCCGGTTTTCGAATCAATTTTTGTCTGATCAGACAATCGGATGGAAAAACCTGATGTGTGCGGCCAGCCTTAATTTATTTATTTATTTATTTGAGACACAAACAGGATATTTATATAACATTTTTGTGGGTAGTATATAATAAATTAAAATACAAATATAAGTATCCCTAGATTAATGTGTCTGCATTATTCACATATGCATTTTCACAGAAGCAAACTCTTGAAAAACAACGCAAGTATTATTTATACATAAGTTGAAAACTTAAATACAAAATTGAAATACATAATAACAACAAGTATACAATATTTATAAAGTATTTACTGAAAAGTATCTAACGTAACTTTTTTTTTTTTTAAGTGCACAAATTGTGGAGATATTTTTTGAAATATGTTATATTATTTGCAAAAATATCTATGGAACTGTGTATTTTGACAAGATCGTTGTATGACCGAGACATTCTAGATATAGGATTCAAATATCCAGTATTATTTGTAAAAATTTCAGTCCAAAATATGTTAAGGGTTCTTGTAGATTTGGGCCTGGCGTATAACTTAATTTGGTTGACTAAGTTACTGTCTACACGATTATTCACAATTTTATAGAGCATTAAGAGGTCATTTATGTTTCGTCTTTTAACTAGACTCTCTAATTTGAAATATGTAAGTCTTTGTTCATACCCGTCTAGAAGATGGTGGACACCTGATCGGTAAGACAAAATCCGTGTAAATTTTCTTTGGACTGATTCGAGTCTAGATACCTGTGTAATATAATGTGGATTCCAGACTGTTGACCCGTACTCAAGAACACTTCGGATTAAGGAATTGAATAGAATTATTAGGCTATTAGAATTCTTAAACAGTTTGGTTGATCTTACAATAAAACCTAGTAATTTATTTGATTTACTCACAATATATTCAATGTGCTGATTGAATGTCAGTTTGTTGTCAAATATAATTCCTAAATCTTTTATTAATTCAACTGTTTCGAGATTGTGACCACATATGCTATATGAATATAGAATTTTGTTGGTGTTCTTGGTGAAGTTTATAACTTTGCACTTAGCAATATTCAGTTCCATTTCATTGTCAACACACCAGGTAGATATTGTGTTAAGGTCTTGTTGTAAGAGTTCACAATCTTTCATAGATTTAATTTCTTTATATAATTTGAGGTCATCAGCATATAGAGAAAAATTACAGCGGAGTTTATGTGTAAGGTCGTTAATAAAGATTAAGAAAAGTAAGGGTCCAAGGTGAGATCCTTGTGGTACGCCCGACGTAACTAATATTGGGGAAGAGTTAAATCCGTTAATAGTAACTAATTGACTTCTATGTGATAAATATGATTCTAACCAACGAAGCAGGTTTCCGTGAATGCCGATTTTATCGAGTTTATTAATTAAGATAGAGTGACTAACTTTGTCAAAGGCCTTACTGAAGTCGGTGTACACGGCATCTACTTGTGTTTTATTATTTATCGATTTACACAGAAAGTCCATATATTCGAGTAAATTAGTATTTGTGGATCTTTTAGCTACAAATCCATGTTGGAAAGGACTAAGTATATGTGTTACATGGTTAAAAATGGTTTTATATAAAATGGACTCGAATATTTTGCCAAAACAAGATAAAAGGCTGATAGGACGGTAGTTAGTTACATCATTTTTACTGCCAGATTTGTGGATTGGAATTACGTGGGCAACCTTCCACAGATCCGGAAATACCCCATCATTCAGACTTTTGATGAATATTTTGTGTAATGGTGTTGCAAGCTGATCTGCACAATTTCTAATAAATAGTGGAGGAATTCCATCTGGGCCGGAACCCTTATTGATATCAACAGTGTTTAATTTTGCTTTGACCTCGTCTAACGTTATATTGATATGAGACAGTGGATAATTATAGAGTGGGGATGAAAGTTTAGAGTCACTCTTAGAATTGGATGGTGGGGTAAAAACAGAAGAGAAGTAAGTAGATAACAGCTCACACGTATCTTCTCCATTTGTTGCTGATTTGTCGTGGAGATGCATGATTTTGGGGAGAGAATTTGAAATTCTTTTCGAATTAATGAGAGTTGAAAGATTTTTGATACTGTTAGGGAGAGAATTTTCTACTGAATCTACATAGGCTTTAAGGCATGTACGTATGGATACTTTTACTCTAGCCCTCAAGATAGAAAAACTGTATTGATTTTTGTATTTTTTCCATTTCTTTCTAAACTTTTCTTTTTCTCTGAGTTGGTGGATGAGAACACTGCTAAACCAAATTGGAAACTTATTATTCCTGATTCTTAAGCGCGGAGTGTGTTTTTCAATTGATAGCCATAACAAGTTATAAAAATGTAGTAGGGAGTCATTACAATTCAGGGTATTAAGATCGTCCCAGTTATTAAGTGACAACATTTCATTGCATTTAATGTAATCCGTTTTTTTGAAGTTATATTTGATGTGATCTGGATTGGTGGGTAGGGGTCTGTATTTGGACATTAAAAAATCAAATTCAATGGGTGGATGATAATAGTCAATTTTGGATAGCACATGTGAAGCAATTTGAATGTTGAGGTTATGATTGGAAAACACTAAATCTAAAATTCGACCTATGTTGTTAGAGACGTAATTGAATTGCTTAAGTCCTGTCAAATTTTGAAAGTCTAGTAGAGATATTGATTTCTGGCTATTTTGTAAGACTGGTCTGGTGTGCGTTACATTGACAGTTGGTGAGTATTGAATAGATGGCACATTAAAATCGCCCATTATTATTGTTATATCTTCTGATGAAAAGTTATTATATGTCGTTTGACACTTTTCGAAAAAATCTGCGAGATTTTCAGTTAGTATATCTGGAGGCAAATACGCCAAACATAGGTTAATGGATTGTCTGGATGTTTCATGTAATTTAAATTTAATCCATAAATCTTCTGTAGATTTTGAGCTGTGTGCTGAGACTAAAAAAGATGTCATTTCTTTCTTAATGGCTATTAGAACACCAACACCTGATTTTTTAAGAGAACTCGATATGTCCCTATCGCGTCGATATATATTATAACGATCATCTACTATTTCATGGTCATAGATTGTGGAATCTAGCCATGTTTCTGTAAAACAAATTAAATCATAATTGCAACTGAGCACTTCGCAGTATAGATCGTTTAATTTGCTTTTTAAACCACGTACATTTTGATAATAAAATGTTATTGCCGTTTTGTTAGAATCCATTTTGAAAGTATAATATAATAAGCATTATTAAATACATTTTTTTGTAAAATAAATTATTGAAAAGTAAGTAATTATGCTTTGAAAGGGGGCAATTATGAACATCATTAGTTTTGTTTTGTTTGTGGTATATGATTTTGTCTATGGTGTCAGTTGTCATTAATGTTGACAGAAATAGGTTTTTGAATAGTAAACAAGATACTAAGCATACATTTGTTACATAAAAGTATGTTATCATTGTGCAATTATTTGTAATAGGTTGCGATCGTGTTTTATATTTAATAGATTGTGATAGTACATGAGGATAATGAGAAAGTTTTAAAGTATAATTTTGTTCAAAAGTTAGCAACCGGTTTTTGTGATATTTGAAACACTCTAGCAATTCGTTAATAATTATTACAGTGGAGAAATCGTGCATATAATAAATATTTTGTTGTTGTTTTAAAGAATAATTAAGTTCAAAAGTTAGCAACAGTTTTTTGTGATAATTGAAATACTCTAATGATTCTTTAATTACTACGATGGAGATATTGTGAATATAATAAAGATGATTCCAACATTCCAAAAGGTTAACTCTTAAGTAACTTGTATGTGGGAAGTTTTTTAATAATTTTAATGAATTTAAAATCATAAAGGGACGGCAGACCTGGTAGGTGAATTTTGGGTGGACTTCAATGTTGAGAGTTTGTTGACATCTTAAGCGTGGCCACCTGTTCTAAAAGTTATCCTTTTTTTCATATAGATCAACAAACTCTATATTCATAAGTATATACAAGTGCGCCCCACGGTTGAATTTGGTAGCCACCTCTGGTCTGGAGCCCCAAAATACCTGAAAAAACCCTTGACTCTGTGCAGAAACGGGCGGTCCGTCTGATAGATTCTCCTAATTTAACAAACGGATTGCAATCTTTTAGAGCACAGGCGTCAGGTGGAAATACTTTCCTTGTTCTTCCGGTATTTCAATGGAAGATGCTCCGAGGAACCAGCGTCATTGATCCCTTCGGCACCGGTACATAGTCGGGAAACACGCCAAACGCGTGTCTAACATATGTACACGGTTGACATTGTCACATGAGAACGGGTCGCTTCTTCGACTCGTTCTTGTGTTCAACAGCTCGGTTGTGGAATGATTTGCCGGCCTTTGTGTTTCCTCCTTCCTACAACATGGGTCTCTGCAAGACCAATGTTCATTCCTTCCTCTCCTCAAAAAGACCCTCCACACAGCATCTCAGAAGACATAGGCCCTGAGGGAAATTATTTTCTACCAAGCTCAAGAATAACTAAGTCGACCAACGGACGTACTTGGAGAATAGAAGCACTGGTGGGAAGCAAAATGGCGGCTAACTTCCTGCGGTGGTGAAATTCTTCATGTCTCGTTCTTCCGGCCTGGCCCCTGTCGTAGGATCGTCGAACTAATTCAGTTCCGTATTCTTCCGCCGTTGACGTAGTATATATAAACGTGCCCTGTGAAATTCATAATGACCCCGACACCAAATAAAATTGGCTCAAGGCCCATTTATGAAAAAGTGCATGCATTGTTTTGCACCGTTTAGATCGCATAGTTCTTAGTGTCGTACCTTTTATCGGTCTATAAGGTCTACACTGAAACTAATTTGCATTCCAGCCATCCGGACCGGGGTTAATTTTTCAAACGCAAAAATATCCCACTACCGAATATTGTACAAGGTACACGCCGCGGACTTTATTTTTGAAAACGTAGTCGGCTATCAGAATACAAAAGAAAATATATGCTTTAGAGACTGCATTTACACACCGCTTTCATTAAAGTGAAATAAAAAATATTCTTTAAAATTTGTCGAGAAATGTTTCTGACGTCATTCGCTTGGCCCGGTTGCGTATTTCCAATCCCTACCGCGTTAGGCAGGCCGCACACGCCAGACAAGAGTCGGATCAGACAAAAATCGATTCGAACCCGATTGGTTATAATACCGGGGCCACGCCCATTGTCGACTGGATTGGGCGGCCGCGCGGAGTAATGAAAATAGGCCACGCCTTTCAGCGCTTGCCGTCCAATCGAATTTTGTCTGACCCGACAATCGGATGGAAAAATCTGATGTTTGCGCCGGGCCTTACAGACGCGCTACCGACTGAAACGCGGTAGGGATTGTAATGCATAAATCACCTTACAAACACTACCTTGTTTCAGTCGCCTACGCGCTTCGTTGCTCTATCTGTTTCTGTGAGGGTGACGACCGTAATTATAGATGGGCTAGCAGAGAGGATGGACCGCGTTTCATTTTTAACTTACTAATTTTTTTTTCATTGAAAATTTATTTAAGTTAAAAAAGGCGTTTTTTTAACTGAGGGTTACGACCGTAATTATAGAAGGGCAGGCAGAGAGGATGGACCGCGTTTTTTTTAACTACATTGAAAAATTATTTTTGTAAGTAAAAAAAACGCGCGTTTTTTTTTTACTTAAAAAATAATTTTTGTTGTTTATTTTTGGGATGTTATGCCGTGTTGCGCTACCTCCTCCTTTAGCCAACGTTTCGGACATCGTTACAGTGTCTAGAAACGTTGGGTAAAGGAGGAGGTAGCGCAACACGGCATAACACACGTGAATAATGAACTGTACCAAAATACACAATCAATGCACTTTCACAGATTGTGGTGATATGCAAGTACTGCAAAAGCAGTGGTAGTGAACGCAACCGTTCTGCGATGTAAAAGACAATTGACAGTCAGTTAGAATACAAGCTATTTCGGCAAGATGTCAAATATTAAACTCGGAGATTTATTAAGGTGTTTTAATGGCGAGGGCGACGTTATTCAGTGGATAACAAAAGTCGAGTTGGTTTTAAAAATTAAAGAAGTAAAGGATGTGTGTTCGATCATCCCGATGTTTCTGGAGGGACCTGCATTTGCTGTCTACAATGAGCTGACTGCAGAGGATAAGGGCAATGGTGACGCCATCAAAAATGCGTTGATTTGTGCCTTCGCAACAAACCCGTTTCTGGCCTATGAGGAGTTCGTGAGGCGCACATGGCGTGATGAGCCGGTCGACGTCTATATGACGGACCTGAGGAGGCTGGCAAGGCTAGCGGGTGTGACGTCGGATGCTCTCCTCATGAAAGCTTTCATAGTGGGTCTGCCTTCAGTGGTATCACGTGAATTGCGCGCGCAGCCAAAAGTAGAGACAATGCCGCTGTCAACAATCATAGAGCGTGCTAGAGCTCTGATGGCAGAGCTCGTGGATCAGCCTGTCGTGGCGGTGGCTCAGGGCCGACAGAAATTTGTCGCAACATCTCCAAATGCAAGACGGCGTTGTTTTAAATGTGGTGGGCCACACATGGTCAAATTCTGTTGTGAGCAGCTGAAAAGTGTCTGTTGGAACTGTGGAAAAGATGGTCACTTGGCCAGGCACTGTGAGAAGGGAAACGGAAGCAGGAGAACTGGTGCGCCGGCAGCTCTTCTGAATCAGGACTAAAGGCGCTACCAATAATCCAAGTTGCAGTAAATGGAAAGCAGGTGCGTGCACTCGTTGACTCAGGGTGTTCTCGTACAGTAGTGATGAGTGGGCTGTGTAGTGTACAAGGTCCTGGTTGTGATGTGATTGCTGTTGATGGCAGTCGTGTATTTCGTGAGGGGCGAGGTGTCGCCAAGATAGTAGTGCATGGTGTGTCGCTACTGGTAGACTGTGTGGTGGTGAAAAAACTATTAAGTGCAGTCAATGTTATACTGGGCATGGACGTCATCGAAGAACTGGGTGGTGTTACGATAATGCGCGATAGGGTAGAGTTCGTAAGAAGCAGACTAGACGAGTACAGTGCGAATTGTGTCGAGTCTGGTGAAACCTCGGCAGACAGAATATCTGTTGAGAACAAGGACTTTAAAGCTACATTCAACGGAAGAAACTGGTGCATGAGTTGGGTGTGGAGAGGTTCTCCTGCTGAATTAGAAAACACTGTAGAGTGCTATAGAAGCACTAAGTTACCAGAAGCGGAGGCAGCTTTTGAAGAAGAGATTCAAAAGTGGATCTCCGAGGGCTGGCTCAGGCCATGGAAGGGAAGCTCCGGTGGTATCCTTCCTTTAATGGCTGTGATCCAAAAGAACAAGGGAAAAGTACGTCCTGTCTGGGACTATCGTGAACTCAACGAGAGTGTTCAGTGCCATACTGGTGAGGATGTAGCAGTGTGTGATGAGACACTTCGGAAGTGGAGGAAGCTACGTGAACCTCTAAAGTTGCTTGATCTCCAATCAGCATATTTACAAGTGCACATTGAGGAAAAACTTTGGAAGTACCAACTCATCAAGTATAAAGGCAAAACATACTGCTTGACAAGATTAGGTTTTGGGTTAAAGTGTGGTCCCAAAATCATGACACGGATTGTAAACGAGGTGCTCTCGCTTGACGAAAGGGTGCGACGGGGCACAGATAGCTACATCGATGACATTATAGTGAATGAAAACATAATATCAGCTGAAGAGGTTGCGGCACACTTGCATACTTACGGTCTCGTAACTAAGCCTCCTGAGAAGCTGGAGGGCGCAAGAGTGCTCGTATTGCGTATTGAACGTGATATGGCAATGACATTCCCATAATGCAAGAAGGATCGCACCTGAGTAGAAGGGAATTATTTTCGATCTGTGGCAAGCTGACTGGGCACTTTCCTGTGTGTGGATGGTTAAGGACAGCCTGCAGTTTCATGAAGAGAGAGTGTCAAGGCCAGGCATGGGATGATTACGTTGGCGACAGGGCCCAACAAATGGCTGAAGAGCTTCTGGTGAGAGTGAGAATTGACGATCCTGTAAAAGGGGAGTGGCTAGTGCCTGAATCATTAGGTGATGCCAGAGTTTATTGTGATGCAAGTAATCTGGCCCTTGGAGTTACCTTGGAAATTGAGGGAAGAACTGTGGAAGACGCCGCATGGCTGCGTAAGACAACCGATGTAGCGCATATTAACATAGCGGAGCTAGATGCTATCCTGAAGGGATTAAACCTAGCTCTCAAGTAGAATCTTCAAGTTGTGGAAATAATTACAGATTCGGCAACGGTTTTGTGCTGCGTGAGATCCACACTTACCGGGAGTAGTCGTGTAAAAGTTTCTGGCATGTCAGAGATGCTCGTCAAGCGGCGTCTGGGATTAGTGAAGGAGATTGTAGAAGAATTTGATCTCACATTGTCGATCACCCTTGTAGAGTCTTGTAAAAATAAAGCCGATGTACTTACTAGGGTCTGCAAGGCCTGGGTAAAGAGTAGCCATGACAGGAAACGTCATGAAAGAGACTTACAATCTTCAGAGTATGAAGAGAGGTTGGAGATACTTGAAAAAGAAACTGGAGAGCAAACATGTGCTTTAAGCGTAGAAGCTTTACATGCTCAGCATCATTTTGGAGTAGAGGGAACGCTTCATCCTGCCCGGCTGGTTGATCCCGAGGTGAGAAGAGAGGACGTCGATAAATGCGTACGTAACTGCATACAATGCAGGACAATTGACCCACCGCCGTCAACCCATGAAGCGGGTAACCTCAATGTTGCAACAAATTGGAGTCGCTTGGCAGTTGATGTCACTCATTTCGGTAGGAAATGTTTCTTCACACTCATCGATTGCGGGCCAAGTAGATTTGCCGTGTGGCGGGAAATCGAATCAGAGAACGCAGTTTCGATTGTCAAAAATCTGGAAGAAGTGTTTCGGGAAAGAGGCCCGCCCAGTGAAGTTCTCATGGACAATAGTACGGCGTTTCGTTCCTATAGTGTTGCAGATATGTGTAAGAGATGGAATGTACGTCAAAGATTTCGCGCGGCATACCGTCCAGCAGGAAATGGTATAGATGAACGACATCATCGAACAATAAAGAGAACTGCAGCTAGAAGTGGAAGCGATCCTCTGCAGGCAGTATTTTGGTATAATTTGGCTACGAAGAGTCAGAAGGATGAGGGTGTTGCGCCTTCTAGCTCGGTTCACACTTATTCATGGAGGCACCCTTCTGCGCAAATGAATATAGAAGAGGAAGTATCGACTGAGTTTGAAGTGGGCGATGTCGTTGCGGTCAAACCAGTAGACAAAAGATGCACATCACGCTGGAGGCAAGGAAGGGTGACGGGACTTAATTCAGTCAACAATATCATAGTTGATGGTGTACCAAGACATGTGCTTGACCTGCGGAAGATGCCTGACAGAGAACGAACTGAGTCTGAAGAGAGATGCGAGGAATTAGCCGCAAGTCTCACCGTAAATCTTTTCGATGTGTTTGAAGAGGACAGTGAAGAAGGAGAGACCAGTACAGAAGGACGACCCACTAGGGCACGAAGGCCTCCGGGCTGGTTAAGTCAATTTGTGCAGTGATGACGACATCAGGAGGGCGTGTGGTGATATGCAAATACTGCAAAAGCAGTGGTAGTGAACGCAACCGTTCTGCGATGTAAAAGACAATTGACAGTCAGTTAGAATACATAGATAACTCGTAATATAATGTTAAACAGTAATAGTTAAACGTTTAAGATAAATACTCACGTCCTCGGCGAAGCGCGACGGTTTCGATAACAGCGTGACCTAATGGCGAGGAACGTTATATCGGAAATCAGGAGGAGGTGAGATGTCCCAGGAAAAGCAAATTCAATCTGTTTTAGATAATTATAAAAGTGATTGTTGGCACTTAATCCAAAATACACCAATGATAAGCAATTGGTGTAATATTTACAGAAAACGGGGCAGTTAAAGGCACTCAGCGGAACAGCAGCAGCTGTCAGGTTAATTTTTACTTACCATAGACAAAGGACAATTGCAGAAAGGTCGTTAAAATTGATGTTTTGCCAATAAGGTACCTACTTGAAAAATTGCTGCGCGACCATTTTCATGCAAACTTAATTTTGGAATCCTCAAGCAAGCTAAATAATATTATTTTTAATCAAAGGTTATTGAAAATATCTAGGCACTAACGTGAGCAATTTTATTAATTTTGTGCTTTGAATCATCTATTATATGTATTGTATCAAAAAATTTCAATAAAAAAAAATAAATAAAATTATAAAATACGGACCATTTTAGAATTATATTTTTCATGATGCAACTTCGGCATTCTTTTGCGAGATTGTAGTTATCTTGCCCTACCATGTGTTCGTATGATGAAATATAAAATATTTGTATTTTAAATTTATCTCCATAAAAAGCCTTTATATCATTTTATATTTCATCATAATATTTGCATAGTAGGTACAGCGAAATTATTTTAGTTTTTTAAAAATAAACGAATTCTATGGTTCAAATAATATTTTATTTATAATTTAAAAAATACATAAATTAAACAGCTATCCGCGCGAGGCAATGCTTTTTGATTTAAAAAAAAAGTACCTATTCAGTATGGTTGGTTACTTTGGCCTCAAATCCAAAATAAAGTTTTGTATGAAAAAGGTTGCACAGCTGTTCCTAAAAATGATGATAAAAAATAATATTTCATAGGAATTATCTTTTCCTATCAGTGGATTTTTATTACTTTTTGTAAAACCTTGCAAACATTTAAAATTAAATTTACCTAAGTAGTCATCCATGATAAAGCAGTTTGACAATTATTGACTTTGAAGTGCTGAGGCATTGTGCGATATTATAGCATTATCGATAATTTGTATAATGCCATTTTTGTGGAGAATTTTCTCAAGTGATGAAATTAATAATACCTCCCAGGCAGTGGCGTAGCTAGCATGGTTGGCACCCGGGGCGGATAACGTGGTGTCACCAATCCCACCCCCCCCTCCCCTCAATTTCGACTTCACAAATGTGTAGAAAATTGGTCCGTCCTGGGGGGGAAGGGGGCTAGAGAATTTCAGAGATAGGCTATTTTCGTCTATAAAAAGACTGTTAGGCACAAAATTCTCCCCGTTTTCTGACATTCCACGGGGAGCCATGGAGATAAAAAAAAATAAATAACCCCATATTCAATATTTTTGTGACCCCCCCAATATTTGGTGTCGCCCCCCGTCGAGTGTAGTGTCACCCTCCCGTCGGGAAGCACACGGGGCGGTCCGTCCCCCCCTCGCTGCGCTACTGGTCCCAGGTTCTTTATTTTATTATCTATTGTCCTATCCAGTAATTTCCCATTCTTCATTGTATCGGCCACTCTTCACTGTATCGCCCTCTATCCATTGATGTGTTATATTTAGATGAGAAAGTAAGTGAAAAAATTGGTCCCACTTTTTGACCTCCAATGCATGTAATAGCGCAGAGGTTCCCAAAGTGGATGCCGCGGACAGAGATCAGGGGTGCCGCGAGGCGCCCCTGATGTCTCTACTAAAAATCAAAATTGACATGAAGAATACAAATATTTTATGGAATGGAAAATCACCCACGTGGCCGGTCCGCGCTCTGGGAACAGATTGGGTGGGAGGCACAAGAGTGGGGATACGGTAGTGGTGCTGCGCTTGCAGCGGCCGCGTGTCGCATCGAGACCATCGAGTCAGTACGGAATATTCCAGTGTTCAGGGAAGTCGCATCGTCGAGATGGAGATCCATTCCGTGCTCAAGCTCCCCAAGATTTTACTACGCAAGAAGAAGAAAATCTAATTGACCTCTCGAGCGACAGCAGCCTAAAAACAAAATACGCTTATTCGGATTTGACAGAGTTTTGGATATCAGTCAAAAATCAGTATCCGATTCTAAATGCAAAAGCTGTATGGTTCTCATTCCCTTTGCTACTTCATGTCTGTGCGATGCTGGATTTTCAGCAGTCGCGGTTATAAAGAGAAAATATCGCTCGAAAATAAATGTGGAAAAAGAAATGAGAGTAGGTTTGATAAATTGTGCAGCGAGCTGCAGGCTCACACGTCGCACTAACCATTTTTTGTAATTATTTTTGCATTTTCTTTGTAAGTTTTCCTACCAATAAATGTACTTATTCATTTTAAATATGAGTTGTATTATTCAGTGGAATAGGTAAAAAATTGGTCCGTCCTAGGGGGGGGGAGCTAGAGAATTGTACTCTTGGGGGTGACACTCGGTCCCGGGGCTACCACAGATAGACATTATATGAAAAGGGTGCCGCGACTTGGAAAAGTTTGGGAACCCCTGTAATAGCGCATTAATTGTACAGCTCTATGCCTCTACCCAGTAATTTCCCTGCTGGACCATTGTTTATTGTTTCGACCTCTATCCAGTCATTTCCCTGCTCAACATTATTTTACTCTATCGGCCTCTATCCAGTAATTTCCCTGCTGGACCGTTCTTTATTGTTTCGACCTCTATCCAGTAATTTCCCTGCTCACCATTCTTCATTCTATCGGCCCCTATCCAGTAATTTCCCTGCTGGACCATTCTTTATTGTTTCGACCTCTATCCAGTAATTTCCCTGCTCACCATTCTTCATTCTATCGGCCCCTATCCAGTAATTTCCCTGCTGGACCATTCTTTATTGTTTCGACCTCTATCCAGTAATTTCCCTGCTCACCATTCTTCATTCTATCGGCCCCTATCCAGTAATTTCCCTGCTGGACCATTCTTTATTGTTTCGACCTCTATCCAGAAATTTCCCTGCTCGCCATTCTTCATTCTATCAGCCCCTATCCAGTAATTTCCCTGCTGGACCATTGTTTATTGTATCAGCCTCCATCTAGTAATTTCCCTGCTCACCATTATTCATTCTATTGGCCCCTATCCAGTAATTTCCCTGCTGGACCATTCTTGTTCGTTGTATCAGTTCCTATCCTCCATTCTTGTTAGCTTATTGGCACCTTTTATCAACAATCCTTATATATATATATAAATGTACTTTTCACCAATAATTTGGTTTCACCAACACCAACTTCCGTGATAAAACAAATAAAATATCTGACATCTTAAAATAAAACAATAATTTTTTTTCAGTTTTTTTATATAAAATTAGGGATGTAATGATATTGGCACCAATGTATCGACTACACCGTACTGTATATTTTTATGCCTGTACAGAGTATAGATAAAACAATACATGTACATTTTTACACAGCGTCGCATTCATTGGTCAAATACAGTTTGTTAATAAAGTTTTGTGTTTTGTATCAATGATCGATGAACCGTGGATGCAATTTTTAGTCATTAGTTGCTATAATGGTTTCAAGTAAGATTGTAGAAATAAATTATAAATTTGTACAACGCCCCTGAGGTGATTTTTCACAAAAAAGATGCTATACAAATCATCCAAATATTATTATTATTACGCCGATATATCTTCGCTGATAAAAATTTTAGAATTTTTAACGCTTGATTGTATCATGTTCAATGTTTATGTTTAAATTAAACCTTTTTATAATTCAATAAAGAGCAATACATATAGTAATCTCAAGTGTGCTGGTTGTATGATTGTTTACAATAATTGGTATCATATTGTATCTGCAACAGCAGGTATCGTTACATCCCCAATTAAAATTATAAAAATCGTTTGATGATCTTAAAATAAACATATAACTAGTGTTTTTACAACTTTATGTACAAAAATAAAGGTAAAAGTGAGATAATCCTTCACATCTAGACAATGTAATAACATGTTATTACAAAATCTGTCATGCCGAGTTCACACGCGGACAATACAGAAGACAGTAAAATATTGTCCTGTCCCAGCTCCGTGATAGGTAAATGGGACAATACAACTATTCTACCTACAGCTCAAATGCAGAACGCTGCGAAAATGGATATGCGACGACGTGCGTTACGAGTGAGTTCATGAAAAATATTAGGTCTTTTATACCAAGAGGTTTTGGAATTGTTGGAGGACGAACTAAATAATGAAAAGACAAAAGTGTGGAATAGGAATTGGATGTGATGCAGATTTTCACTGGGATTGATTGCAATTATCCTTAACCGGTCAAAGGCCAGGCCATTTCACGAAAATTCGCGAAAATACACTAAAAAAAGAACCACTTTGGATTTTGAATTGAATGTTTTGTTGATTAATTTTGAGCTATCGTATATTTTATTGACTGAAACACGTTCCTAGAACAATAAACTATGTACCAAAACAACATTACTTGCATTAATTACGTAAATTAATAGGTTTTACGATGTTTTAGTCGCGGAACACGCATTAATTGCGACGGTTAACTGGTCAAAGGCCACACCATTTCACGAAAATTCACTAAAAAACCACCACTTTGAATTTTGAATTGAATGTTTTGTTGATTAATTTTGAGCTATCGTATGTTTCATTGACTGAAACACGTTCCTAGAACAATAAACTATCTACCAACACAACATTACTTGCATTTATTACGTAAATTAATAGGTTTTACGATGTTTTAGTCGATGAACACGCATAAACTGCGACGCTTCTGCGACAGGTAAATTCGCGGTAAAAATCTGACGTTTGAGTCCACAGATAAAATCGTTTAAAAATATTCTGGTGTTGCAAGGTGAATGAAACTTTTACGCGTCTCATAGAGTAATGTTGGCGCAAGCGATTCTGATCCAGTTCTTCATACAAAATCCAGTTCTTCATACAAAATCCAGTTCTTCGGCCAAAATCGCAGACCAAAAGTTTTTGGTCGAAAATTTTATTCAAATTTTTGAATTATTTTCTCGCGCATACGACGCGCGCGCAGGCGCGTCTCTGGTCCATTAGAGGTTAAAGAATTAGAAGTGGAAGATTCTCATGAGTATAAAATGTGCATGAGAATGTCATCATATGAGCAATTCTGTATCTTTTGTGGATACGGAAAAGATCCCGTTAGCAATCGGTTATCAAATTTGGGTGATGTTCTATGATTTTCAATTGCTTTTTGAATGGGTGTCGTGGGCCGGTGACAACTGCTGCCAATCTTAACTAGTATAAAACACGAAATACACTAGATTAAAACACAAATTATGGAAATTGCATTTCATTTGAACAATTACTACAAGAAACAACCATTTACATGCACAAAATATGTTCTTGGTTTGGGCAAACTAAGTAATTTGTGCTTATTTAGGTTGAAATGAAATTTCGCAAATGTCAAATCCATGGTATACAACTTTAAATGTACATTAAATGTATAAACAATCATGTATACATACAGTATTTCGTGTTTTAAACTAGTTAAATTGGCAGTAGCTATCATCAGCCTACAACACTCATTCAAAAAGCAATTGAAAGTCATATAAATCACCCAAATTTGACAGCCGATTCCGTATGGGACCTTTCCTGTATCCACAAAAGCTACAGAATCGCTCCTCAGAGCAGTTTGAATTGCTACCAAGCCTCGTTTTGCCAAAAATTCAATGTGAAAACACAGTAAACCCGAAATTTGCTTAGCAGAAGCAATTGCCTTTGAATTTTCCCTGCCCTATAATATGGACAATCAATGCGCCATAAACAATCTTGTTCACCATATATGGTGATCGATTTAGTCATTTCTTCCGCATTTCATTTATCTGACATTTTTAAGCTGAAATACGAGATCTGAGCACCGAGATATGTACGTGTGGAACGACTGGCTAATGTCCCACTGTCTTGTCCATGCGCGTTTAAACGCGGACAATACGACTACAAGACATTTCCCTGCAGAGATAGCGTTCCCGTCTAACTCTAGGACAACGTTTGGATTCATTGTCCTCTCCTCCAAACTTCTGTTCACACTAGGACAATGTGTCCTAGAGTAATTGTATCGGAGTCAGGCGAATTTTTAATATTGTAGGGTATTTGATTGGAGTGATTGAAATATCGTTGTACGCAGCGTTCAATTTTGTAGCAAGACCGAGAGGAGTGAAGGAGTGCAGTTCATCAGGACCTATTGGAGTGGGAGTTAAGATTCTCAGCGATGAGAAGAACAAGTCACATAGATGGTAGGACAGAGTTATGGAAGTGAAGTCTAGAGGGGATAGTTGAGCATCACGTCCTGGCGAGCCAACTCCAACAACATAGGATCGTCGAAGAACTTGTTGATGGAGACATCCTCGCTAAGGCCCTTCCTCCTTCGGGTCTTCACCATGAACTCTCGGGCCAGGTGGGTCGCCGGCTGCGGCTCAAGAGGTCTGCAAAACAAAACATTTTTTTCATTGTTGTTTGTTAAATTAAATCTTACACAACTAAACCATTTTCGGCCAATAGTGGCATACCGCAAGGTAGTCATCTTGGCCCAGTTTTATTTTTTAAATTTATTATTATTGCTATTCTATTGTTATTACATGTCAATGATTTTAATGCACAAAAATCACCAATGGTTCGAGTGGCTAAACGCACCAAGGTTAGGTAAATGTTTCTGATAAAAATTAAAATTGACCTTTATGAAAAATTATAAGACACCCACCTAATGATGATACTCTTGTCCAGGGGATCACCGGGCACTATCTGCCAGTGGTGGAAGACCTGAAGACAGAAGGCCTGTCCCTGTGTGTGCGTGCGCAGGTCCGTCTCAAAGCCAAACGAGTCTACGGCCGGCACAAAGGCCTTCACGATGTAGAGGGGCGAGCCTGCCACGGGGGCGTCCTGCGTCACGTGTCCTGGGTAACAAATAACCAACAAAAATGAGTAACATATATAATCGGTCAAACTGTATGGCCGAGCATGAATCATACAGGGAAGTTATAAAACTGGTTATTCCCGGCGAACGTCACTACTTCGATAACCATGTACTATTTTACAGTAGAATCTTCGGAGATGAAAAGTATTTGATAACGTTTTCCAAAGCGTGGAAGGTGATAATATTTACATGGAGGCAATTAACACACTGTAACGTGTATTTCTTGGTAGAGCATCAGAATCTCCCTCAAGTTTGTGGGAAGGAAAATACAGTCTTTATCTTCGGGCATTTTTAGATAAATAAAAGAAATAATTTAGCAGTACAATATCACCTATATTTTAAAGGTATGGTGTATACATGGGTGCCCTCCAAGGGGTCAAGAATTCCACATTTCCTAAAGAAATAATAAAATAACACATAAGCAAGAGACCGTAGTGTGGACCGTAATTTATCTAAATTATCCTGACTCTAACGCTGACGCGAATCACAGTTAATAGGTGACCAGGAGCACGCGGGGTCTCCATGGACAGGAACCGAGGAAGGCCCCAGGGCATGGGGACTCCTCACCAGGGAACAGGAACCAGGAAAGGCCCCAGAGGATGGGGACTCCTCCTCAGGGAACAGGAACCAGCATCAGGCTCAAAGTCCCGGTTGTGCATACCGGTGAAATCTCGGTAGACTCCGTTTACCGCGCCCTTCATAGATCAGCGCCAGGCCTCCATCCGCCTCAAATATCGAGTTCCGCGAGGATAACCCTTCTCAAAGCCTTGGCCACGTTAATATCATGAACGCCAAACAAAGGATAACACCGATTATCCACAATCAAGTTCGAGCGTGAAGGTAGGCACATCGACAATATGGCGACTCCACCATTTAAACTTTTAAAAATCCCGTTTCACTCACGGGTACAACACGGCTCGCGGTTATAAAATAATCCATGATTTATCTTTAAATGGGTAAAACCCGTAAAGGTGATACTATCACATATTTAACAAGAAACTTAAATAATTCGGCGACTTGTCGAATCACCGTCGGCTCCCTCGACGAAGAGAATTCAAAAAGTGGCTCCCGAAATAGATGGCGCTACTCGCTAGCGGTTAAGAACTAATCGTTACGGCGATCATAATAAAATGTCAGCGGCCAGGTGAGTTTAAGATTAACTAGGTCAAGACAATATTTATTTAATCAAAATAAATATTATCGTGACAACACGTCAGAATGTTAACGTCGCAACAAGGGGATATTTATTTTCACACTGGCGGCGAGCGGCAAGGTTGAACGCATCACGCAGATTCAACCTCGATGGTTAAATCCTAGCTCTGCCATTGGCGGACAGCAAAAGAAAGCTATCAGGAACCAATGGCGTTATGAAACATGCATTGTTACAAAATGTTTGACACAATCATTTTTGCTAGAATATCGCATTTATTAATTGCTCTGCCATGTTTAAAAGTCATGGGTAGTGATGATTTCGACCAGCTGGTTTACAAACCTGCGCACAGATGTATGGCGGGAGTCACCAAGAAACTTGAATCATCGAGTATCGGATAGTTGCGTGTCGCTGTTGAAGGGACTTAGAAAGTAGGTAATAGTGTAGTCACCTCTTCTCTTTGCCAGCACGGTGTAAACGGCAGACACACAGTCAGCGGGGGCTTGCACCTCCACAAACAGATAGGGCTCCATGAGGCGGGGGGTGGCCATCAAGAAGGCTGAGTAGGCCACCTGCAATAATCGTCCATTAGTCGTACATCTCTGGGATACAGTCAGTCAGCGTGGCATTCTTAACAAAATTTTGCACGCTTAACGATCAAAATAAGATGAAAATTACTCTGTCTACGTCTGATTTCGAAAACTAGAATTTCATAATTTCGATACTCTGTTCAAAAAGCCCGGGCAACACCGGGGACTTCGGGTGGTTGCAAATAAATTTGACTTTACTGTTAAAATCATTTTAAACATGCTGACAGGACATTGACAGGTTGTTTTTTTTTACAATAGCTCTAAACAGAAGGCCCAGAGGAAAACAATTTTCCTCATCATCTTTGAGGATGCTGTGTGGAGGGTCTTTTTAGGGAAAGGAAGTTCTGGGAAGAAAAAGGTATGAGGCGTGGGTAGGAATTTGGGGGTCAAATGTCCAGGAGTGACGGACGTATGGATCCATCCTTTCCACTGCGATGCAAGGCGATGGATCGAGGGATTCTGACTGGAGAAATCAAAAGGTCTCCCTCATTCAGTCTCATCCCACACAGTAGGTAGGCAAACGCATCCGCCGCTATGACCTAGAAAAACCTCACCCCATGAACCCGGGCATCCCTACTAAGTCACCAAACCTAGCAAACCACTTGGGGTGACACATGGTAGGGGTGTTGGTTGTCCAATAAATGGTTCCCGCGGCGGCAGTACCCGTATCCGCCTTCCATGTTGTAAAGGATGGATGACGTACCCTTCTGGCGGTGGGGATGATCTGTCCGCCTCCACGGTGCAGTGGCTCTCCGGCTATGACAGCATCCAGAATCTTGAACTTCACATTCCGGATGGGCTCTTCACAAAGGGGCCCCTCTCTGGTGCCCCACTGGAATCCTGCAATTAAATAAAACATTTATATTTGCAATGTTCCACAATATTTCAGGGGGGAATGGTAGATCTTTCTTTTATGCCGGTCTTTGTATTTCAACTTCTAGCTTGCCGCTTGTCACCCGGTAGCCGCGCGGTGGCCGCGCGGTGGCCACGGCACTTTGAAATGCAATTTTGACCCTTATGTATAGATAAAGTGTATGAAGAACAAGGTCAGAAACGCTTGCTCTATTATCGTCCTTTACCATAGCGAAACCCGCAATGCGTCTAGTCACTCGGAATAATTTATATTTAATTTGCCGTAGCGTGGGTTTGTGCGCATGCGCGGGGAAAAAATATGTTTTTCTGCAATTTTGACCCTTCTATGTACAAAATTTGTATAAGGACAGTATCAGAATCGCTTGCGCCAACATTCCCCATGGGATGGGTAAAGATTTCATTCACCTTGTAACCCCAGAATATTTTAAAATAATTTTTATCTGTGGACAGGTATGTCAGATTTTGCCGCGAATTTACCCGTCGCAATTTATGCGTGTTCCTCGACTAAAACATAGTAAAACCTATCAATTTACGTAATTAACGCAAGTAGTGTTGTTTTGGTACATAGTTTATTGATCTAGGAATGTGTTTCGGTCAATAAAATATACGATAGGTAAAAATGAATCCACAAAACATTCAATTCAAATTGAAGGTCGTGAAATTTCCGTGTTGTTCCTCGGGCCTTCAACAGGTTAAATGAGTAGCTAAAAGATATTTTTATATAAATATTGTATACCAATGGGCGCTTTTATAATTCAGGATGCTGTGGGAGGGTTTTATTGAGGAGAAGAAGAAGTGAACCTGTGTCTTGAAAAGATCCATGTTGTAGGAGGAAGAACACAGAGGCCGGCAAATATTCCGCAACCAAGCCGTGAACTCATTGTAGAAAACTTCCCCATCTCCTTCCCATCCCACTACCTTCAGGCACACATTTTTGCCATAATTTCTCTGACTCCAGACGGGAGCAGCTGGGACTCTTGGGAGGTATTCACATTTAAAAATAAAGAAAAAGAAAAGACCCATTGTCATGTGACAAAAATGTCAACTGTTGTAAAATGGGGCGCATAAGGAGTGTTTCCCTTGTGTGTTTCACTGTGTACTGGTGCTGAAGGTATCAATGACGCTAGTAGTTCCTTGGAGCATCTTTCATTGAAACACCAGTAGAGCAAAGACAAAATGATAAATACTGCGAACATGAAGACTTGGATATATTTTCAAATACAATTACTACCTTCAGAAAGAATTTATACTTACAAATCCCTGACGATCTCCTCACTTAGAGCTGTAATGTGTTTTTTTACATTAACTCCACACAGGAGGCCCTGAGGAAAATAATTTCCCTCAGGGCCTATGTCATCTGGGATGCTGTATGGAGGGTCTTTTTGAGGAGAGGAAGGAATGAACATTGGTCTTGAAGAGACCCATGTTGTAGGAAGGAGGAAACACAGAGGCCGGCAAATCATTCCACAGCCGAGCTGTTGAACACAAGAACGAGTCGAAGAACGACCCGTTCTCATATGACAAATGTCAACCGTGTACAAATGTTGGGCACGCGTTTGGCGTGTTTCCCAACTATGCACCGGTACCGAAGGGATCAATGACGCTAGTTCCTTGGAGCATCTTCCATTGTAATACCGGTAGATCAAGGATAGCATTCCCACCCGATGCCTGTAAAGATTGCAATATGTCTGTTAAGATGGGAGAATCTATCAAACGGACCGCCCGTTTCTGCACAGAGTCGAGGGTATTTTTCAGGTATTTTGGAGCTCCAGACCAGAGGTGGCTTCCAAATTCAACCGTGGGGCGCAATTGTGATTTGTACAGGATTAGCAGTTGTGTACTATTAAAGAATCTGCGGGCCCTGTACAGTACGCCCAGTTTTAGAGCGGCTAACTTTACTCTGGCTTCGATGGAGCCCCCATACCTGAGCTGGTCACTTAGGGTTACACCAATGGAGGGCCTGTTCGGAAGATTGCTACTGTTGAAATATATATGTATAAAGGTATATGCATGTGCATGTGTATATGTACGTATGTGCATATTATATATTGTGTGTGTACATATCTATGTATATGTGTATGCATGTATTTTCTAATATTTGATCCATGTGTATGCATGTATTTTCTAACATTTGATCCATGTGTATGCATGTATTTTCTAATATTTGATCCATGTGTATGCATGTATTTTCTAATATTTGATCCAAGTAATACAATTTATTATTGTGTATTACAAAGAATGTCGAGAAGAATGGTGTGCTCACATTTAATTGGAATTGTCGCTGTAACCATATTCAAATTGTAAAGTAATGTAATAATTATATGTGACGTATTCTGTTGGCGAGCCAATAAACAAAATAAAATAAATAAAAGTTGCATTAGAATTTAAATCAAAGTAGATAAAGTAGGTCCCACCTTGCACAATACTATCCTTGACAGAGGACAGCAGGGATTTGTCCACTTCGGAAGGGAGGGTGTCATCCACCAGGATGTTGGGGCCGGCAGAGTCAGGCCCGAAGGCCCAGATGGACCGGGCAGCCAGCAAATCCCAGTCATATCTGGAAACGAACGTGGATTGATACAGTACTGTGCGAATTAATGTGGACATGTGATAATTAGCACAATTACACTTGTTCTTGCAGATGTATGTAGCATATTGCAATAGCGGCCATTTTGTGTTTGTGTTCTATCATTCAGTGAGTTACGAGACACAACAAGCTACAGATGCGTTAAATTTTGTAATTTTTTAGAATTACAGTTTTTTTGCAGAGGTAAACTTAACTAAAGCTTTTTTTTCTTATTTTTAAAGATGGATATTTCTCTTTAAAAACGCACAAAGATTGTTAATATTTCAAAGACAAAAAAAATTACACACGTTGAATAGCCAGGTAACATTCCGAATCCTAATCCAATTGAAAATCGGTGGGCTATAGTTAAAGCAAGATAAGCACAATAAAAACAAAGCTGATTGAGGCAGTAATTTAGAGACACGCAAGTATCAGAAAATTGTAAAAAAAAATTGTTGATTCTATGCCAAAACGTGTACAAGAAGTTATAAAAGTTAGGGTAGGACACACTTCGTATTAAAAAAAAAATTTATTGTAATTGTTTCTGTATTTTTTTCTTCAATAAAGAATATTATATTATTTTTTCTAATTCTACACTTGTGTTCACATTAATTCGCACAGTACTGTATCTTGCAATATTTTTAATGTTTTTTTTTTAATGCGTGTAGAGAAGGAAAGGCAGAGCTTATGGACCTATATGGACAGCACGCCCCTGATTGAATGTTTGGCAGCCCACCCTCCAAAGGACTCAGCAAGCACTATTATAATTTAATCTCACCTGGTCTGGAAGAACTCCCCGAGTCTCTTCTTGTTCCAAGCGATGGACACGGATCCCGTCTCAATGTCTTCGGCCAGCCCCCTCTCCAGGGGCTCGGCGATCATGGTCAGCTTGTTGCGCCGGTTGGGCGTCTCCGCAAAGCACTTCAATGAGGATGTCTCCACCACCGTTTCGCAGAAGGATACCACCGGATCCGCCACTGAAGAAAGACAATAATTACCCTAATGAAAGCACTACATTTAAAAAAAACTCCTAAAAGACACTCGTTAGATGACACGGTAATCGGATAAAATATAACATGACAAAATAATGTTACATACCTTTGATGTCAATCTCAGAGTACATCTTCCTCAGGTCGTGCATGACGCAGTCCAGATAAAGTTCTCCTGTTCCCAGCACCACGTGTTCTCCGGACTCTTCCACGCGGGTGGAAAGTAGGGGATAGCTCTTGTTCACCTGGGATGAATAACAAATTATATTATATTTTATTTATACTCTTCACCAGTGGTTTCCCACCTTTTTATCGCCACAGACCGGTCAACGTTTGATAATTTTACTGCTGCCTGCTGAGGGAGGGACGGGGAATTGGTAATAAATTCACCAATGCAATCAAAAGCTTGTTAGTATGTCACATATTCTCGATAAAATGATTCCACTTGTATTAGGGCAAGCAAGAGCGGTGACTCACATTGTTGCGTTTCACATGAGCTTTTTACATTATATACGTGAGTGCGCAAGATGGAAGCCCAGTCGTATTTTTCACTTTGAAGGTATTGTGTCGGCGGTAACTTGGTGTGAAGGGGTTTTGAACTGAATTATTATTTTTTGTCGATAATTGTATAATTTTTTATTGGGTATGTTTGATTTTTTTTAAAGTAATTTTGATTTTTAAGCAGGGCCTTGGGCGGCCCCATACCATTTGATACACGGACCGGTATCACTCTCTGTAGTGTTGCCTCTTTCTAACACTGCTTAAATCATATATCAGTGGGAATCAGTGGGACCAAGAAGAGAGGAGACGGTAAAGAGGAAGATGTTACCTTTCGGAGTCCGTCCAGCATCTTGGGCAGTTCGGAGGGGTTGACAGGCTCCACGGCGATCTTGACTACACTCTGTGTGTTGAACTTGAGCGGCCTGAAGATGTACAGCTCCTCGTCCCCGCCCCCGTCCATGGCGTCCATGATGGTGGAGGTCTTCACGATGGGCTGATCCACCCCCTCCATCAGCACCCAGTTGCCGGCAGGAACGCGGTTCAATTCCACCTGGAAAACCACAACAATAATAATAACAAAAAATAATAAATTGCATTATCTTAATCTGTCAGACTAATTTGTTCGCTCTTTGGAACAACCCATATACGAGGAATGTCCGTAAAATATGGTCTCCAAGGTGCTGAGGTTGCAAGGAACAATCTTACGCGCAATCCGTCAACACTGTCATGTAGCCTGGTTTCTCCTTGCCAAATCCCCACGATGCTGCGCCCTCTGTGACGCTTAGTCTTGGCGTGGCTAACCTTCGAAATGGAGCTTCCACTCGCCTCACCCGCCAGGTGTGAGTTACTCTCCGTGATTCGGTTTTTAAACTTTGCTTCGGCGAATTTGAATGGCGCCACTGGGATTGTTCCTTTGTCTCTGGTGTCGTGTACTGTATCCAGGTCCCGTCCCCAGTGACAATTGAGTCCAAGAATTCTTCGCCATCGATATCGTAGCAATCAAGGAAATTGCGGGCTGCTTCATCCCGTTGTTGTTTGTGATCTTCGGTGAGCATTTTGGGACCCACCTTGGGCAGAATTTGTGGTCTCCCAAATGATCTGTCAAAATCTTGTCAATAGTGGTCTTACTGACATCAGGAATCATATCACAGAGCTCCCAAACCGTCACCCGTCGATCTGCAATCATTGCTTTGAATTTCTACCGGGGTTTTGTTCTTTGAACAAAAAACTAATTATAGAGCATAACTCACACCTGGGGGGTGCGGCGAGCGGAAGCTCCATCGCGAACGGCTGCCACACCGAGACTAAGTTTCGCAGAGAGTGCATCGTGGTGGAGATTTGGCAGAGGGAAACCAGGCTACAAGCCAGTGTTTCCAGATCTTGCGTAAAATTATTCCTCGCGACCGCAGCACCTTGGAGACTTTATTTTACAGACAGCCGTAAGTCTCGAAGAAATCGTCGTGTCTCCCTTACTATCATAGTGAGAAATATGATCTGAACGGTATTAGAAAGAGAAAATACCACGCTTTATATTCAAATCTAAAAATTAACTTCAAAAGAAGTAAAATGTACCTAATAATATGCCATTCACTAGTTTTTGCTAGTTCGAAACCGGTAGCAGAAAAATTAAAATGTAATTAACAAATTTATATGGAAAGTAGAATTCTTCAAAACAAAATGTCTCATACAAATCGTTGTGTCTCCCATACCATAATGGTTAGAAATATGATTTAAACAGTGTTAGAAAGAGAAAACACCATGCTTTATATAAAAATTAACTGCAAAATAATTTATATGTACACCTTTAGAGCGTGTTCACACACAGTTATAAAATGCGTGGGGTGGCGTATTGCAGCATATCGCTCGCCGTATATTCCAATTGGAAATGTACGGAGAGCGATATGCCTAAATACGCCATCCCACGCATATTATAACTGTGTGAATCATATATCCAAAGTTTAGTTTTTATTAATTATTTTTACATGAAATGATGAAAAAGTGGGTTAGCGATAACGTTTATAACACATTTGCGTAATAAAATGCATATGCATTTTAATTTTTTAAAGTTTTTAATTAGAAAAAACCTAAAGGGAAATTTAAAACAAAAAATTATCTTTGCATTCAAAAATTATAAGTTTATTTTGAATTATAAAATTAGAAAGCCAATTTCATCACCTTTCTAAAATAGTTTTTAGTTTTTGGATATGTTCAGAAATACTTCATTTATTTGGATTTTAGAGCGACGCCGAAATATTTTGACCTTCTGAAGAAAAGGTTCTAGGCCTGAGTGATTAGCAGAAAAGCACAGCTTTCAAGTTGGTATGCTTGTCAGCTAATCACAATTTGAAAGAAAGCTGAAATGGACCGAGAACCAGCACCGATTAACCATTTGATGACAAAATTACATTTGGATTTCTGTGAAATTCTGGAGCTTTGATTATAAAAGAGGAAATAGAAGATTGACTTACTTTATACCGCGCCTCGAAGATCCATAGTCTCCCGACAGTCATGATCCTGGAGTCCTCTTCGTCTTGGAGGGAATAGTTCTCTCCCAGGATACGCACCCGCTGCCCTGCGTACAGGGTGCCGGACATGACACGAGCCAGAACCTGTAATGCAACACAATGTTATACACAGTGGAACATCTATCCGGGGCCCGGAGCATGTGTGCGCGAGCTCATCCACCAGGAACAGTTCTTCTTCTTCTTTCATTTGTTAGGGGGTCGGAGGGGGACATCTTGGTCTGCTAGTCTACGCCTCTGTGGACCTCGTCAAAACCAGAGTTTACATGCCAGTGCGAACCCAGGCTGACTCTCAGTGGGGTATTTTTTTTTTTTTACATTAACTCCACACAGAGCCTATGTAATCTGAGATGCTGTGTGGAGGGTCTTTTTGGGGAGGAAGAGACTGGTTAAGGGAGACCTTTTGATCTGAAACTCACCTGGAAGAAGGTGCAGTCATCGTTGGGGTACATCTTGGTGGAGTGTGCGATAAGGCGACCGTTCTGATCGCACTCAGCCATGTCCATGAAAGCGCCGCTCTCCGGGGGCCCCGTGTACGTGTGGGAGATCTTGGTGCGCGCATTGTCCACCGGCGACTTGATGTGCTGGACACACATGCTCACAAAGCCACTGTCAATGCAAAAAGAGAACGCTTTAATAACTACATCAGGATACGCTAAACTAAATTTGGTATTTACAAGCTGACCGATTTAACTAGCAAAGGAATAGGCCACTTGCATGGATTTCATAACGACTTGGAAAAAATCGTGGGGATAGATTTTTTTATTAAGATTACGAAAATGTTAGTAAAAATTTTTAGAAATGTGGTTTTTTTTTTTTAAATAAATAAATCCATTATTTGGGCGTCACTACATGAAAATGTCCCGTCTCCGAAAATGTTCCTATTAATTTTGTAAAATTTCGCACTGATTTATTTTTTTTATATGGCATCACTTTGATTTCAGGCGAATTTTTGAATTTGACATTTAACTCGTTGAATGCCGGGAGTAAATGGGGTTGGTTGTAACCAATTAGCTTTCGCAAAAAGCGGCAGCCATGACACCCAATGTCCGGCGATTCTGACAGCGTCCTTGAGAAATTTCGTACATAGAAAGGTCAAAGTTGAAGACCAAAGAATTTTTCCCGCGCATGCGCAAGAACTGCGCACGTTCCCGCGCTCCGGTAAATCATTAATATAAATTATATGGAGTCACCAAGCGAATTGCGGTTTTCTCTATGGTAAAGAGCGATAATAGAGCAAGCGATTCTGACCGTGTTCTTCATACACTTTCTTTATACATAAGGGTCAAAATCGCGTGTCAAAATCAGGACACGCCGGCGCACGAGCGGCAAATGAGTGGTTAACGTTCATTAGATTTATTGTTTGCTCTCTGCGAACTTATCATTTGGTTTGACTTTTGACAGATGTTATGAAGAGAACCCCGTACTTTTATGCTGTCTGTACGTGTTTTAGAGGCATAATGCTAATGGTGCTGATTTTAACAAAATCAATTTTCATAATATCCTCATTATTATTATAATTTACAAGTACAAGTATATTACATTGGATTTAGTAATATAGAAATTGAACATTATAATGATTTATGATCAATAAGGCCTAAACTACACAGGCGGTTCTCCCGCCGCGGGAACCCGCAGCAGACACAATTTACTATGAGCGTTGTATGGCGCAAATTACACGAGCGGTTCTCCGGCGGGAGAAATTCGCCTGCCACATGCAGCGGGTCTCCCGCCGCGGGTAACCGCCAAGTTCAAACTACACGGGCGGTTTCCCGCGATTGCATCATTTCGTGCGAGAGAGCGTTGTTGATCGGTCGTGCGCACGAAGGATTCATATTACAACACGTTTGATACGGAGCGATTTATAATAGAAATACAAGATCGGCCCGCTTTATATGACGTAAAGATGAAAGATTACGCCAATCGAGAAATAAAAGCAAAGTTATGGGTGGAGATAGGACAACAAATGATAGCTCATTGGGATGATTTAGGACCAAGCTCATTGGGATGATTTGTGACAGCCAAGCGTTTTGCAGGTTTGATAGATCTTCGCATGTTTGTATCTTTATGGCTCACAATTGATAGAAGTTCATCAAACGATTTCACAAACATTCTGTAGTATGCAAAGAACTTTTCAGGATTATCTCGATGTACACTAAACATTGAATGAAATATTCCTGAAGTTAAACGATTACTTAATATTGGTGCCACCCAAACATTTCGGCGTTTTTTTTTTTATTTTGTAATATCTCTATTAAAATAAGGGCTGCAAGAGCGGTGATCATTGGCGGATCCATTTTGTAAGAATGAACAAAAGATAGCGGGAAACCGCCAGCTCTCTCGGGCGGTTTCCCGCGGCGGTAGAACCGCTCAGCGGGAAACCGCCACCCGTGTAGTTTGATATGAGCCGCCAGATTTCTCGAGCGGTTTCCCGCGGCGGGAGAACCGCTCGTGTAGTTTAGGCCTAAGATGGATCAAGGAAAAAAATATTTATTAGATGTAATATTTTTGGTATGCCTCGTTATTCTCCTGTATCATTTGTGTGGAATAAGTTCTTTTTTTTTAAATAAATTTTTCTATGTAATTATTAATCTACAAACTCTTTTCATGATTTTTTTCAGTAGTTCTCACGAGAAATACGCAAAAAACGAAAATTTGTGACCTCAAATAAATTTATGAAACTTTGGAAAAATTTTTTTATTATTCATACAAAAACGTGAGGTGACATTAATAATACGTTTGTCTAATAAAATATGTGTTTTTATTTTTTTTCATCGTCAGTAATTTTAGTTAGAAAAAACGTAATGTGAGCCATTTTTAAAACTTTTTTATGTTTGCATGCAAAATTTCAAAAATTATGTTTATTTCGATTTATAAAATTTGAAAGCATATTTTATCACTTTCAAAAACAGTTTTTAGTTTTCGGATTCGTTCAGAAATATTCCATTTATTTGGATGTTATTGTAAAGCGGAAATATTTTGACCCTCTGACATACTACGATAATACGGTCGAAGCCTGGGCGGTTAAAATAAGAAATCGTGTACCGTAGATGGATAAATTATCAGGTATAGTGAATAAAATAAATAAAAAATATGTCAACTTCTGTCGTACACTCGCTTCACGTGCTAGCTACAAACGGAAGTGCTGCCATCTATAATTTTCAAATAGTTTGAAGTTTTCATAAAATATTATAGTAGGTGCACATTCTGAGGAGGTATTTGTGATTTTTCCTGATAATTTTCGATTTGTAAGGTTTATTACCTAAAGTCTCCGAAGAAACGGCTGCAGACCAGTCGCAGAAGCGGACGGATGTTCAGCTTGGACTCTTCCTTGCTCAGTTTGATGCCCAACTCCTGCAGTACTCCATTGAGGGTTCCGTCAACATCTCCAACAACCTGACAATTTTCAAATAAGAGATTTTAATTTTCAATGCAGTAGCCTATTGTAGGCCGTTTGTCACCTGGTAGCCACGGTAGAATTTAAAATAAAAAATTGATATGCAATTTTGACCCTTAAGTATAAAGAAACTGTATCAAGAACAAGGTCAGAATCGCTTGCGCCAACAGTATTCCCGATGCCGCTAAAAGTTTCATTCACCCGGCAGCTCCAGAATATTTAGGGTAGGGGTAATTCCTGGAAAGAAAAGGGGAATGAGGGGTGGAATCTGAGGGTCAGTTTATCCAGGAATGAAGGATTTTTTTAACATTAATTCCACACAGGAGGCCCTGAGAAAAATAATTCCCCTCATGGCCTATGTCATCTTTGGGGATGCTGTGTGGAGAGCCTTTTTTAGGAAAGGAAGGAGAGGAAGTTCTGGGAAGGAAAAAAGGTATTAGGGGTGAGTAGGAATCTGGAGGTCAGCGTTTACCAAGAGTGACGGTCGTATGAATCCATCCCTCCCACCGCAGTGCAAGGCGATGTTCTGAGGGAGTACGGCTGAAGAAGTCAAAGGAACTCCCTCAACCACTCTCTCCCGATCTGACCTGCCATGCAGCTGGTGGGCAAACCCAGACAAACCTCAATCCATGACGTCACCAAACGTAGTGAATCAATTGGGGTGACCTATGGCAGAGGTATTGGTTGTACAATAAATGATTCCCAGAGCGGCGGTACCCATACCCACCTCCCAAAGGATGTATAAATCCATCCCTCTCACTATGGTGCAAGGCTGTTTGGTCTCTCCTGATTCCACCATATATTCCGCGATCCCGCCAAGCAGCTGATGGGCAGAAGCATCCAGCACCAAGAACTAGACAAACCTTACCTCATGAAACCAGGTGCCCCTACGAAGTCAGCGGCAGTAGCTTGCCTCTTGGGGTGACATACGGCAAAGGTGTTTATCTATCTAGTTGTCTGAATTAATGGTTTCCAGGGTGGTGGTACCCACACCCCCCTCCCAAATTGACTAGAATAAAGATGGCAATTCACCTGTGCAAAGATCTTGTATAGCGGCTCCAAGATGAACTCCACAAAGCTGCGCTGGGCCGAGCTATGCGGAGACTTCTTGCTGAACTTGCGCGTCTTGGGACTGAAGTACACGTCGCCCCAAAGCTGTCGCGCCAAATCAGCCGGGCGCATGGACGTGGCCCCATTAGCTTGCCGGTAAATGGTGGCAAAGGACTCCAACGTGAAACACACGTCAAACTGGGAGGAGGCGAAGCACACATTGCCTGCAACAAATACATCAATTAACACACTTATGTGTGAAAAAATTCATTCGGTTTGGTCCACACAATAGAGTGAGCAACACCAGGGGTTCTAGAACGGTCAAATCGATAACTTAACAACTTCGATGTGATAATCAACTGATGATGATTTTGTACCCATCTTCTAATGAAAGTTACACTCGTTGTAGGTGTCGATAGCCAAGCCGATACTGACAACTAAATAAATAAGAAATCACACCACAGTGTTAGCTAATATTGTCCACGTATCAAATGTATACATCAAAATATTAAAAAATTGACAATTTCGACAGATACTTTAAAATATGTTGTACATTGGCAGTGCGCATGTACTTTTTGACACCAGAAAGATAGTTAATTTGTCTTTAGCCATAACTCGTGATATTTTTTTAACAACTTTTTGAACTCCATTTCTCCAAGCTCAAATGGATTCAATTGATTGTGTATTACCATATTTTTTTACACACAGGAGGCCCTGAGAAAAACAAAATTGTCTCAGGGCCTATGTCATCTTCAGAGATACTGTGTGTAGGGTTTTTTATGGAAAGGAAGGAGAGGAGAAGTTCTGGGAAGGAAAAAGGTCCGGCTGTAGAGCCTAACCAGTCTCTCCTGATCCGTCCCGCCTCGCACTAATCCGTCAGCAAGACCTAGACAAATCTTACCCTACGAACCCGGGCACCCCTGTTAAGTCACCAAATGCAGCAAACCACTTGGGGTAACCTACGGTAGAGATGTTGGTTATCCAATAAATGGTTTCTGGAGCGGCGGTACCCACTGCTGCCTTTTAGAATCCTCAAGTGTATGTATTACAGGATCAGGCGGTAATACATACACTTGAGGATTCTGATGACCAATAAATAAATAATCAATTTTAATAATATAATAAAAATTAATAATAATAAATAATATTTTTAATTAATAATTTAGTTAATAGTTTCACATCTATTATATATGGATGATATAAAATTATTTTCAAATTCTGAATCAAATTTAGAGAAAATGATTAAGGTAGTTAAAATTTTTTCAGATGATATTAAAATGACTTTTGGTTTAGATAAATGTAAAACTATCCATATAGAAAAAGGCAAAATTGTAGATGGAGACGAGGGTATATTTAGAAATTTCAAAATTCAAAATATAAAAGGGGATGAGGTTTATAAATATTTAGGATACCCGCAATCGAATAGATTAGATCACACTAGTATTAAAAATGATATTAGGATTAAATTTCAAACTAGGATCAGAAAAATTTTAAAATGCAATCTATCTGCTAAAAATTTAGTAAAAGCAATAAATACTTGGGCAATACCTCTACTAACGTACTCATTTGGCATAATTATAATAATAATAATATTTATTTCGCATAAAATTATACAATGAAACATATGTGGAAACTTTGACTAGCCAACTAGGAATGGATCCTGTTTTAGGCCAGTCAAATTGACAAATTTAGTTCATATCATAATTTCATATTACATTGATAAATTATATACATATTATTTATTGAATGAAACAAGTGTTACGATTAAATTCCTCGTAGAAGCTTTAGTTAATAACTACAATTTTGAACTCATAAAAAAAAGAATAAGCGAAGAGAAAAAAACAATGTCTTAAAGTACAGATTTAGTATCGAATGCTTGTTTAACAATAGATAAATGTTTGGACATGTGAATCGCTAGCAAAAATTGAGAATCGAGACCAGCTTCAAGTGTGATGACAATTAAATGGTCCAATACAGATTTAGATAGTTTAGAACGATTAATTAGAACTACGTTAACAAAATTTAATTGCCATCATCCAAATTCAGCTATAGAACGAATTAATTTACCTAGAAATTTAGGAGGTAGAAGTGTAGTCAAAATAACATCTTTGAAACACAATAGGAAAGCTAATAGCTCAGAAATGCACAAAATAATTTGCAAGGCAGATAGAAATATTACACCTTTAAATTTATATGACGAGAATGCCAACATTCTTATAAATACTAACCAGGAATTATTAGATTCCTGGTCAAATAAAATTATTCACGCAAAACACTTCAATTATCTTAACCAAACGTATGTTGACAAACTTTCGTCAAACAAATGGTTGAGTATTGGAGAGTTGAGCGCAGAAATAGAAGGATTTATGCTTGAAATTGAAAGCATATAATCAAAGATATAAATCAAATTGATGATTTATGTAGAAAATGTTTGGCTTTTCCCGAAACTATAGAACATATTATATCGGGATGTTCTATATTAGCGCCTTCCGAGTATACATTTAGGCACAATCAGGTTTTAAAAATAATTCACCAAAGTTTGGTAATTAAACATAACTTGATTGACTGCCGTAATATAGTACCATATTATGAATATGAACCAAATTCATTTATAGAAAATGAATTTTATAAAATATATTATGATAAAACTATACTAACAGACAGAACAATTAGTCATAATAGACCTGATATAGTTTTACATGACAAAATTTAAAAAATAACTTATATCATTGATGTAGCTATTCCAAATTCCTGTAATATTCAAAAAACTATTTCTGAAAAAATAAGAAAATACACAGATTTAGGAAATGAGATTAAAAAAATTTGGCATTCTCGGACTATAAAAATATTGCCATTTGTTATTTCGGCCACTGGCATAATACCTAGGAATCTGATTCAAAATTTAAGCATATTAGATTTGTCAAAGAATTTGTATATAAAAATGCAAAAATCAGTCATTTTAAATACATGTAGGATTACAAAGGATTTTTTAAATATTTATATTGAGGGATCAGTAGGATTTATAGGTTCAATTAGAAATGCCACAGAGCCGAACCCTTTGATATGAAAATATCTGGAGTCGGTGAATTATATTCCCATTTGGTCTCTAGTAGGTTGACATGTTGTTCTTGTATTTATAATACTTATATAGTGCAATTGCATAGCGTGGGTTGACTAGATGATCATTTGGGGAAGTGTGTGAAAGGGTTTAGTTTTTCCTTCTTTTTTTTTTTTTTTTGGGGGAAAATTTAACCCGGACATTTAAATCTGGTGTATATCACTGAAACAAACAACGCTCAACTTCAAAAACGCCGATTACGACTCTATTAACTACCAACTCACTAATACAGATTGGACTTTCTTGAACAAAAATAGTGATATCGAACAAAATCTAGAAAAACTTTATGAAACATTTTCCGAAAATATAAAATCTCATGTCCCCTCATATATACCTAAACACAGAACATATCCAATTTGGTTCTCCACAGACCTTATACTCTTACTGAAACAAAAAAAACAACTACACAAAATTTTTAAACTCACTCACCAAATTAACGACTACTCAAACTTCTCAGAAACAAGAAAGAAATGTAAAACACTATCTAAACTATGCTATAAAGCACACATCACCTCCGTTGAGAAAACTGCGCTAGGAACAAAAAATCTTTGGAATTTTGTTAAAAAATTAAACAATGAAAGTACAGACTACCCCCCCACAATGCATTATGATGGAAAAATAGCCAATAGCACCCATGATATTGTTAATTTGTTTGCGGATCATTTCCAAAGTGTATATGAAAGCGAAATATCTGATAACAACGTACCGTCGTACATATACCCAAGCACAATACATTTACAGAACTACCTCATTACACGGGAATCATGCTTAAATAAAATAATTTCCCTTGACCCCAACAAATCTGCAGGCCCAGATAACATCCCACCAATATTTCTCAAACAATGCGCATCTGCAATATCAGGTCCACTCACCACACTATTTAACCACTTACTTTCTTCAGGACATTTTCCAACCCGTTGGAAATCTAGTTATATTACTCCGATTTTCAAAAAAGGTGATGACACAGACATTAAAAACTACCGTCCAATCTGCATACAATCAGCGCTCCCGAAAATCTTTGAATCCCTTGTTCTCGATTTAATTTATCCGTCAATATTAAAAGTTATAGATAAAAACCAACACGGATTCGTTTCTGGTAGGTCAACTGCTACTAACCTGTTACTTTACCATAACTATATTACAGAATCTTTTACAAAAAAAAAACAAGTTGACAGTATTTACACAGATTTTTCCAAAGCTTTCGACAAAGTATCACATAAATTATTACTTAGAAAACTTTATGCAATAGGACTGAGAGGCAAGTTGTTGGATTGGTTCTCAAGTTACTTGTCTAACAGAATCTTATTTGTCAAAATTAAACACTCTAAATCTAAGTTATTTTATGCAACTAGTGGTCTACCGCAAGGGAGTCATCTCGGACCCATCCTTTTCCTTATATTCATAAATGATATCATAAGTTGTTTCGACGATGTAGAAGTTCTGCTTTTTGCCGATGACATCAAATTATATAAACAAATATCTAATATAAGAGACTGCCTTATCCTACAGTCAAACATTGACAAATTACACAATTGGTGTGTTGCAAACAACTTATTCCTCAATATCGATAAATGTAAGACACTAACATTTTGTAGAACAAAGACCCCGTTATCTTTTAAATACACAATAAATAACAAAATCTTAGAAAAAGTCAAAGAAATCAGGGATCTTGGAGTTATATTTGACACCCAATTAAATTTTATAAACCACATACAAGAAATAACCAACAAAGGCATGAAGACACTAGGATTTATAATCAGAACCATCAAAGACTTTGATTCACTAGAAGCTATTAAAATTGTATATTTGTCACTAGTACGCAGCTTGCTGGAATACAATTCCATCGTTTGGTCCCCATATTATCAAATTCATATAAAAAATATTGAACGAGTGCAGCACAAATTTTTACGATTTATTAACTTCAAGTTACATATACCTATTCAACACATTAACTATACATTCTTACTAAATACACTTAAATTGCATTCCCTAGAAAACAGAAGAAAAATAATTGACCTAACTTTTTTGTTTAAAATTATTCACTCCGAATTAAACTGTTGTGAACTCCTGCATCTCATTGACTTTAAGGTACCAACCCGAGCGACAAGGCAAAACATAGTATTCGGCAACAATAATTCTGGAACCAACAACTACCTCACACATGCACCTATTCCACGATTTCATACACTAGCAAACAAATTCACCTCAAGTATCGATATATTTAATTTAAAGTTACCATTATTTAAGAAACACTTGAACGATATTTTTATGTAGTATAACTTAATCACATAGCACAATGCATATATTTATGTATTTATCTACAATATAAAAACCTGTGGCCGTTTTCTTTTCTTTTATATGTAAATACTGTGACATCTGATTTGAGTTGTCTAAAACTGTTTTTATGTAAATTTTGTAAATACACAATGTATACTATTTTATGTCATCTGCAACTTTAAAAACTTTCTCTTGTATTGCAATGCATTATTTTCACTAAAATGTATCTTTATACCTTCCATTCATGTGATGTTTACTTTTCAAGTTCATCTTTTTTATTGTTCAACTTTGTCTCTGTATTATAAACTTATTTGTAAAAGCCCACCAGGGCGTTGATATATTAATAAATAAATAAATAAAAATAAATAAAATAAAAAATAATTTTAAATAATATTTAATATTTACATTTTTAATTCATAATTTTAAATAATATTTTTATCAATCCACAATAATAATTACCAAGGAGTGGCGACACTACAGGAGCCGTGCCCCCGGCCGTAGCAGTGGCGGCCAGCAGCCCGTTCACCTCGTCCACAATGTGCTTCAGCTTATAGTACGCATCCTGCGGTGGCAGCTTCAACTCCAGGATCAGGCGGTCAATCTACAGTAACAGAAATATAGTCAATCTACAATAACATTCATCAATAAATTTATATATTACTAGCTGACCCGGCAAAGGTTGTTCTGCCGTATAAATTATTTCTACTGAATATTTTGGTTTTAAATAAAAAATTATTGTAAGTGTGTGGGGGGGGGTGGGATCTATGACAGAAAGAGGAATGGGGCGCTGCAGGCGATGACCGCCAATAAAAGCAAAAAAACACCAACTAAAGTAGGAAAATGAAATAAAGAAAATCAATATGAATTTCGAAGAGCAATTGAGTGTATGATATTTTTTGTCAGTCCGTCTTTAGTCAACACAAATAAGCTGGATGGCTTGCCCATGAGAGAACATAATGCCGAATAAAATATCAAAATGACGCGACGCTTCTCGTGAATGCCTTGCGCATGTGTGGATGAAAGTTCGATGAGGTGGATGTAGCGCCATCTGTCATTCAACAACAAAAATAATTATGTTCTGTTTGAAATACGAAAGATGGTTAAATTTGTTAATACAAAAAATACTAAAATCGCGATTAAAAAATGGGAGGTAGGGGTGGGGGTAGGAGGCTTAAATTGGGGCAAAAGGTATTTCTTTATTCCAAATAATAATAAAAAAATTGTTAAAAAAATAGTTTTTTTTCTGGATAGGGACACCCTAATCACCCAGCGGTATGAAATATACTTTAACCTGTTGGAGCGCGGAGGAACAACACGGAAATTTCACGACCTTCAATTTGAATCGAATGTTTTGTGGATTAATTTTTACCTATCGTATATTTTATTGACCGAAACATATTCCTAGAACAATAAACTATCTACCAAAACAACATTACTTGCGTTAATTACGTAAATTGATAGGTTTTGCGATGTTTTAGTCGAGGAACTCATAAATGTGACGCAGCCAAAATGACATTTCGAGATGCCCACAGATAAAAATTATTTTAAAATATTCTGTGGTTATTACAAGGTGAATGAAATCTTTACCCATCCCATAGGGAATGTTGGCGCAAGCGATTCTGACACTTCCTTTACAAATTTTGTACATAGAAGGGTCAAAATAGTAGAATAAAAGTATTTTTTTCCCCGTGCATGCGCAGAAACTGTTCACATCCCGCACTACGGCAAATTAAATATAAATTATTCCAGTGGCTAGACGCATTGCGGATTTCGCTATGGTAAAGGACGATAATAGAGCAAGCGTTTCTGACTTTGTTCTTCATACACTTTCTTTACACATAAGGGTCAAAATTGCATTTCAAAGTGCCGCGGCCGCCGGGTGACAAACGGCAAACAACCTATAAAAAACCTATTCTTATACCTACAAAATATACATAAAAAATTTCATAAAAATCGGTCAAGCCGTTTCGGAGGAATGCAATCACAAACACCGTGGCATGAGATTTTTTTATAAATAAGATGTACATTCATATCCGATTTTATTCCATTAATAAAAAAATACTGTTTTAGAAAGTCTCTTTCAGATTTTAGTTTTAGAAATGGACATATGCAATTCAAAATATTCAAATTTTGAATGCAAACATCGATAAAGTTTTTAACGCTGTATACGTGTGAACTCTGGGCAAACTACAAGAAGAGTAGTATAGAAAGACTCCGGGTTCAGTACAACAACGCCTTCCGCATAATGTTTGGTCTCCCCAGATATTGCAGCGCTTCCCAGATGTCCACGGAGGGGCGAGTTTCCGGCTATGCAGCCCTTATTAGATCCAGGGTGGCAGGAATGAGGGTAAGGATATGCAGCTCTGGAAATACCCTTGTCATGGAAGCCCGCCTCAGTTCATCATCCAGCATTGATGCACACTGAAGAAAAATACTGGCTCCTAATGTGGTCAGAGAATTCTAAAAGCCAATAATTATTACTGTCTTCTTATTTTCTTATATCTTTTATTATATCTTATATCTTATCACCTTTGTTTTATGCATTTATAATCATATTTACCAGCTTTTCTTATTTATTTTTTCGCTTCAAATATTTTGTATATTATGTATTTTCAATATTTTGACACATATTTATATTGTACTCGTATAGTTTTCTTAATGTTAGAAGTTTTGTTTTCAAATATATTTTTTTGTGGATGTTTTGGATTCGTAGTGAAATAGTTGTTTTGATTATCTTATTTTGAATTACCTGTAATTCATTGATGTATGTTTCATACGCATTTCCCCAGATTTCAATTAGGTAATTTAGGTGTGGGTGTACGAGACTATAGTATAAATTTTTTTTTAATCTAATTGGTAATAGATATGATATTCTTTTTTTTTTTTTAATTCCTAACCAAAGAGAAGATATTTAAGATCAAAGTAGCCAGTATGGCAAAATGCCAATTTCATAAGTGACGCAAAGAAAAAAAAATAAAGGAAAAAACAAATGGATTATAATTTTCAAAATACAAATACTCGAGTAAATAGCTGTATAAATTTGAATTTGGAATTCATAACCAAAGAGAAGATATTTGAGATCAAAGTTGCCAGTACGGCAAAACGCCAATTTCATATGTAAGGACCTAATATTTCTAATAATTTGTGTTGAAAACTTTTATTTTCTATGAACATTGGTTACTTTTTTATTTATTTTTTCTTTTTTTTTTTAATAAAATTAAGGTAACAATTGTATATAGAAAATAAAACTTTTCAAAACAAAATACATAATAAACGTTAGTTGTACATGTTATAACATTTTAAGCAGCCAAATTTTTCAAATAATCATATTTATGCAATTTGTTATAATAGACATTAATTTTTGGAGATCGCTGGCAACGGTTAATGTGCACTTTTTTTTAAAAAAACCTTTTGATTCACCTTAATTACATTAAAAGGCAACTATTTGCATTGGGGGAAGTGGAAAATATTTCATTCTAAATTTCGATTACGTAATTAAAATTAGCTATCGTCTTGTGAGATTGTACACCATTAGCTATTAGCTCATTCGCTGTCACTTTGGTATGTTGGTATTCCTGATACACTTGAATGTATAACGAACGGCTAGAAGAGTTTGAAGGTACGGGGCACTTTCTTTTGAATCACAAACCATGTTACGCAAACCTAGCGTAGCCGCTAAACTACTTGAAAACTGGGATGTTTTTCTTGCCTTGACGCGAGTAGGCATTATAAAGGGGCTCTTTTGTATCACAAACCATGTTACACAAACCTAGAATTCCCATGAAGTCTGCTACGCTTTGCTCTAGCATCTTTTCGTACAGTAACAAGAATACCAACATAACAAAATGACATTTGAAAATAATATAACCCTTTTTGATTAAAGTCAATTTGCATGAGTTCAATTGCAATTTTTAGATCTTTATGTGATATGACCAATGCCGTATCATCTGCGAATACAAAATGTTTAACAAAAGAGAAAAGTTTTTTCATTATAGTTACATAAATTATATATAGTGTAGGCCCCAATATGGAACCTTGTGGAACAAAATTAATAATATAACCCTTATGGAATGTGTGGGATTGCACTATTCTCCCCACATACCGGAATAAACATTTATTTATTTATTTTAAAGTCGCTTACCAATGGTTTTTATTGTGTAAACCGTTTTTTGTCTTGTATTTTAACCTGTCAGGCTAATTTGTTTGCTTTTCAGAACAACTCATGTAGGTCTCGTAGAAATCGTTGTGTCTCCCTTACTATCATAGCGAGAAATACCTATTATCTAAACAGTGTTAGAAAGATAAAAGACCACGCTTTATATCTAATATATAAAATTCTCGTGTCACGGTGTTTGTTATCATACTCCTCCGAAACGGCTGGACCAATTTTGATGAAATTTTGTGTGCTTATCTGGTAGGTCTGAGAATCGACCAACATCTATTTTTCATACCCCTAAAAGTAAAGGGTGTTCCACTCTGAATTTTTATTTTATTTTTTTGGAAAAATTTTTTATTTTTTTTATGGTGAGGCATTAAAAAATACATGCAGCCCTAAATCTTCACCCTTCTACCATTAACCCCTATTTTTTAAAAGTGATATTAGTAATTCAAACCGGTATCACTTCTGACCCGATGAGAACGAAGCCAGCCTCTTTTCTCTAATTTTAAATTTTTTACTAATCAATTACTGCTTGATATTGTTACTACAAACATGATTCACGGTCCATGCAGTAATTTGAATCGTTCATCGCCTTGCATGGTAGACGGAAATTGTACAAAGGGTTTTATTAAAGATTTCGCCAACGATACGGTCACACATGTTGAAGGATATGCAATATATCGTCGAAGAAATACCGATAATGGAGGACAATCATTCATTAAAAATATCAGTAACGTTGACATTGACAATCGTTGGGTGGTACCATATGCACCTCTGTTGAGTAAAAAAGTGGGAAGGAAAAAGGCATGAGGGGTGGGTAGGAATCTGGAGGTCATTGTATCCGGGAGTGAATCCATCCCTCCAACTGCGGTGCAAGACCATTGCCTCGAGCGGAATTGACCTTTTACCTTGACCTTTCCAGCCGGACTCTTTCGACCCATTGGTCGAGAGAATCCGGCTGGAAAGGTCAAAAGGCCTCCCTAGAGACTCTCTCTCTCGATCCGGCCCGCCACGCAGCAGGTGGGCTGACGCATCCGCCGCCAAGACCCGCACAAAAGTCACCCTTGCTAAATCACCAAACGTAGCGAACCGCTTGGGGTGACCTATGGCAGAGGTGTTGGTTATCCAATAAATGGTTCCCGGGGCGGCGGCACCCATACCCGCTTCCTTTCAAAAATTCCCGTAAGTAAGTGGAAAAGTAAGAAAATCACAAAAAATATAAATTCATACACAACGCCATCTCTGATACTGACAAAAATAAAACACGGACAGTTGGGCATCGATAACTGCTTCATTGTGTAATTTTTAACTTAATAAAAATACTTAATTTAATTCAACAGTTATTGATTCTGAGGCGGTACGAAGTTCGTCGGGTCAGCTAGTTTAAATATAAAAGTTAACCACAAAAGAAGTGAATTGTAAATCTTTTTGAAACCAAAGTTTCGGATAGCAATTTGAAAAAAGTTTATAAAACTTTGGGAATTTTTTAATAATTTTTTCACATGGATGACATAAAAATGAGGTGACAATAACGTTTGTAATAACATTACAAACGTTATTGTCACCCATGGATGACAAAAAAATGAGGTGACAATAACGTTTGTAATAACATTACAAACGTTATTGTCACCTATGGGTGACAAAAAAATGAGGTGACAATAACGTTTGTAATAACATTACAAACGTTATTGTCACCTATGGGTGACAAAAAAATGAGGTGACAATAACGTTTGTAATAACATTACAAACGTTATTGTCACCTATGGGTGACAAAAAAATGAGGTGACAATAACGTTTGTAATAACATTACAAACGTTATTGTCACCTATGGGTGACAAAAAAATGAGGTGACAATAACGTTTGTAATAACATTACAAACGTTATTGTCACCTATGGGTGACAAAAAAATGAGGTGACAATAACGTTTGTAATAACATTACAAACGTTATTGTCACCTATGGGTGACAAAAAAATGAGGTGACAATAACGTTTGTAATAACATTACAAACGTTATTGTCACCTATGGGTGACAAAAAAATGAGGTGACAATAACGTTTGTAATAACATTACAAACGTTATTGTCACCTATGGGTGACAAAAAAATGAGGTGACAATAACGTTTGTAATAACATTACAAACGTTATTGTCACCTATGGGTGACAAAAAAATGAGGTGACAATAACGTTTGTAATAACATTACAAACGTTATTGTCACCTATGGGTGACAAAAAAATGAGGTGACAATAACGTTTGTAATAACATTACAAACGTTATTGTCACCTATGGGTGACAAAAAAATGAGGTGACAATAACGTTTGTAATAACATTACAAACGTTATTGTCACCTATGGGTGACAAAAAAATGAGGTGACAATAACGTTTGTAATAACATTTGTCTAATAAAATGTGTAGGTGTTTTTATTTTTATTCATTATCAGTCATTTTAGTGAGAAAAAAAGTAGTGAGCCATTTTTAATACTTTTTTATGTTTGCATGCAAAAATTTTATATTTAAGAAATTACTTGGTTTATTTGGATTTATAAAATTTGAAAGCGCATTTTATCACCTTTCAAAAATAGTTTAAAGTTTTTGGATACAGTCAGAAATATTTCATTTATTTGTTTTTTTTTGTAAAGCGAAAATATTTTGACCCTTTGACGGAATATGGTCGAGGCCTGAGGGGTTAAACGTAATAATGTGTTGTTATTTGTATTTGCTACAAACTGCGCCTACTCTCAACACAGGAGTTCCTAGTGAGATAAGCATAGCACGTGATTGTGACAAAGAACCTATCTTTATCTTTACTAAGTATAAAATGAAGTCGTTTATGTTGTATGTGCGCTTAGATCTTTTAAACTATGCAACGGATTTTCATGCTGTTTTCACCAATAGATACAGTGAGCCATGCGGAAGGTTTTTGGATATATAATTTGTCAAGGTTTTGTGTAAATCGGTTGAAATTCATAATATATCTGGCCAAGCGGCAGCAGGCAGCGTGGTGTGTATTTGATTTGACAAATGGCGTTGGTTATAAAGGTTTTGTTAGCCACAACAACCTGTGGCCGGGTCTGTTAGTTAATAATAAGAAGAACCCTATGCAACAAATAGTATTTGCTTATGAATAACACAAACATTACATAACATAACTAAGTTTGTAACTCAGTGGTCAAATGTTTAAGGCGTTCGTCCTGGTAAGACGACATCCTGTTAGTCCGTTAGCTTTTAATTTTTCTGTGTCTTGTTCTCTTTCATGTTAGTATTATATTCTCCTTCAATGATATATTACTAAGTAATTCTACTAAAAAATAGAATTAAATGTTACCTTATTGATGCAAAGCGTGACTGCCAGCTGCTCTTGAATGGCGTGAGCGAGCATTCGCTCTGTGTTTAACATTACTCCTTCCGCCGCGTCCACAAATAAAACCACACCTGAAATAAAAACAAAGAGATAACAATTGAATTCTGAATTAGACGGACAGTGCCACTCGTCAACATAAAAGATCATCTCACGCACATCACACCTAAGCAGTTTACGCGCTCGAAGCTCAAATTACAAGTCGTAATCTGCCGTAACCGCTGCCGAGGCGTAATGCGAAAAGTTATGCAACCCCTTCTCTGCTGTAAACAGGAGAGAGGGTCATTTTAATTACGGAGATGCCTAAACGGGCGGATGAAAACTGTCAAATTGACAGATTCAGTACAAAGAAATGGCATTTCGTGGCAGCTCTCTAATTCATCTGACCCCCTCTACTAGCATTGGAAGACATATTTGATAGGGTTGTGCGATGGTGCAACACATAAGCGCTCGTGGTTCAACAAATATCTGCTTGCGCTTTTATCTTTGCATATGGCACCTACATTACTGTTAAAATGTCTATTTGTTCGGTTTTCGGAACAACTCATAAATGTCTCATAGAAATCATTGTGTCTCCCTTACTATCATAGTGAGAGATATGATATAAACGGTGTTAGAAAGAGAAAACACAACGCACAATACAGAAGTTAACCATAAAAGAAGAAAAATGTAAACCTATATGAAACCAAAGTTTTGAATGGCAATTTGAAATAAATTTATGACAACTTTGCAAATTTTTTATGAATAATATTTGAGGGTTTTTATCAGGTATTTTGAGACTCCAGACCAGAGATGGCTGCCAAATTCAACCATGGGACACACTAAATTATTAAGATGAAGTTATAAGCACTCACCATCGACGAGGCGCATGGCAGCGGTTGCTTCATCGCTAAAGTTGACGTGCCCGGGTGTGTCCATGACGTTGAGGAGATGTGACTTGCCGCGAGTGTCCTGCAGCAGCAGCGTGACGGGCGCCGCCTTCACCGAAACGCCGCGCTCGCGCTCCACCAGCAGAGTGTCGCAGTAACGCAGCCCGTGCTCTGCTGTGGCCAGCGAGGGGTGAGTCTGGCGGATAAGGCAGTCTACGAAGCTGGTCTTTCCTGAAATACATATCATGCTGGAGAAGAATGCACCATTGACAGCCAAGCACACCAATCTATCCCTTCCAGAAGATCTGGGTATCCAAAAAAGGTGTGCAAAAAGCTGGGTTGTTAAATTGTTGTCCAAACCTTTGGTTTGCTCTTTGTAAACCTATCTGATCACTTTATTTTTTAAATTTTTATTTCATGTATTTGTACTTTTCAATCAAATCTTTCATTTGTTAACCACATAACAGAAATCTCTAATAAGGGCTTAAAAATGTTGGGATTTATAACTAGGCTAAATAGAAATTTTAACAATATAAAGTGTATTAAACTGTTATATTTTGATAAATGAAACAATTTAACTTTGTTTGAACCACTTTTATATTTGAGTAAATCCGACCGGTTTCAGAACGACCGTTCCTTCTTCAGGGCAAATGTGTTCTGAAACCGGTCAGATTTACTCAAATATAAAAGTGGTTCAAACAAAGTTAAATTGTTTCAATTATTATAAGCAATAATTATTAGTCTGAAACACTCAATACACATTGAAAAATCTTCCGAGAAAAGATACATGATGCCAACGGGACTTGAACCCGTGTCCTTCTGATTGCCGGTCAGCTGCTCTCCCAATTGAGCTATGGCGGCTTATCTTTAACCCGCCAAATGATTCAATATATACTAGTGTTTCATTCAATAATTATTGCTTATTATATTTTTTCCACCTGAAAACAACCAACTTTATTTTTGCGAGAGAGACATTGTTAGTGTTAAAATCCCTCGCTAGGTGGCGTCGAGACAAATTATGTCTTCATTTATTGGGGAAATACTTAAACTTGTCAAATATTAATTATTATTTTTATTGTTAAACTAACGTTTAAGACAAGATTTTTATGCATAGCACAAAGGGTAACAATTATTACAAGCGCCAAACGCTAGCCAGTAGCGAGAATTACGACTACCGTGCGAACTAATTTACAAAAACAGCTAACGATACGAAATCAGCTGTTGGTGGGCCGCCATCTTGAGGCAAGCGCTAGCGAGTAGCGAGCAAAGTTAACCACCTTTCAACTTTTTTTTTAGATTGTCCACAATCTGCTAGTTAGGTAGTAATACAATTATTACACTGAGCGAGTTTACTAACAGATAGTGAATTTCCCAGATAGTAGCTTGTAAACTCGCTCAATGTCATTGAGGCTTTACTTAAACTAAAAAGACTCAACAAGATAGCAAGCAAAACTGTTTGGCCTTCTCTCATCATAAACAAACCATCTCTCATGTAATAGAAAGAGGTGCACCATAGACATTCCAATGATATTACAGACCGGCCTACAGATGACGTCAGAATTCTTTTGACCAATCATGAAGCGTTTTTAGTTTACAGCTTTTTAATCATTTTTTAAGAATCTATCTATCTATCTATATAAATAAAAATGAATCTCCGAAATATATGTACGCGCATAACTTCCGAACGACTGCACCGAATTGGATAATTCTTTTTTTTTTTGTGTTAGTTATTATCAGTACAAGGTTTGTATAAAACTACTGGTGAGCTCTGGCATTATGAAATTTGTATGAAAAAATTGCAATATGTGGCACGCGAGCTGTTTGAAAACTGAATGTACCGGAATGAATGTATGGAATGCGCGAGGGGGGAGGGGAACTCGGGTAAAAGGTTCACTGGAGGGGGAAGGGAACCCGGGAGGGCGAAGGGAACCCGGGAGGGGGTAGGGAACCCTGGGACGGGGGAGGGGAACTCGGGAGGGGGGTTCACGGGATGGAAGAAGGGGGAGAGAGGAGTGGGGAGAGGAAAGGTGGAGGAGGCACAGTGTGAACGCGAGAGGGGAAGGGGGTGCGGGAGAGGAAGGGGAGGCGGAAGGGGAACGGGACGAATGGGAAAGGACACGCAGAGAGAAACAATTTCTTTATTAAAAGGCATAGCAACGCATGCCGGGTACCAGCTAGCGTTTAATAAATTCTAAGAATCTATCTATATAAATAAAAATGAATCTCCGAAATGTATGTACGCGCATAACTTCCGAACGACTGCACCAAATTGGATAATTTTTTTTTTCTGTGTTCGTTATTGTTACGACAAGGTTTGTATAAAACTACTGGTGAGCTCTGGCATTATGAAATTTGTATAAAAAAATTGCAATAGGTGGCACCAGAGCTGTTTTAAAGGTGAATGTACCGGGAATGAATGTATGGATCGCGGGAGGGGGGAGGGGAACTCGGGTATGGGGTTGGCGGGATAGGGGGCAGGGGAACACGGGAGGGGAACCTAAGAAGGGGGATGGACACTTGGGATGGGGGTTCGTGGACAGCGGAAGGGGGGGAGTGGAGTAGGGAGAGGGAAGTTGGAGGAGGCGGAGTGGGAACGCGAGAGGGGAAGGGGATGGGGACAGGAAGGGGGGGTGGAAGGGTAACGAGACGAACGGGAATATACATGCAGGGAGAAACAATTTCTTTATTAAATGGCATAGCAACACATGCCGGGGACCAGCTAGTGTTTAACTTTTTCCACGCGATCGTAACAACAGTTGATACGGCAAAAAGCCACGCCTCACACGCGCCCGTATCAGCCCTTGTTACGCTAACTTCGACTGCCGATATCACAGCGCTACTATGTCACAGTATTTTTTCCCGCTATTTGTGTAACTATCACGATGCTGACACCTTCGGGCATATTTCGAAAATAAAATTGTATTTCGTAAAAAACATCTATAATCAAGTGAATGTATTCCTCGTACCTTTGAATGCAAAGTTCTCAATTTACTCCACAGATGGCGCTAGTAGTTTGCGCACGCGCATCTATGCGATTCCGAGTGACCAAATTGGACAAGCGTCGATAACATTTATTATCGAGATCGCGCGTATTCGCACACGTTTGTTTATGTTGTGTGATTTTGAATTTACATAAAAATTTTAAACCGGTCAAATGCCGGGATATTTTGCGGAAATTTCGGAACTACACTAAAAAACCACCACTTTGAATTTTGAATTGAATATTTTAAGCTATGGTATATTTTATTAACTGCAACACGTTCACAACACAATAAACTATCCACTGAAACCACATTACTTGCATTTATCACGTAAATTAATAGGTTTTACGACGTTTTATTCGCGATACAAATACATCGCGATAGTGATTTCGACCGTTAATTTCGCGGTAAATCTGACAGCGCATTGTCATAGAAGAAATCGTCTTAAAAATATTCCAGTGTGGCAATTCGAGTGAAATCTTTAATACTACCTAGAGTAATGATGGCGCAAGCGATTTTGACACTGTTTTTCATACAAATTCGTACATATAAGGGTCAAAATCGCAGACCAAAAGTTTTTCAAAGACAATATATTTCAAATATTTGAATTATTTTCTCGCGCATGCGCAAATGACTCACGCGGTTCCAAGGCCCGGCACGTCACCGGTTTTTTAGTGTCATCAGAAGTTTTAGAACTTGTTTATACGAATTAATAATAGTAAGTGATTGAGGTACCACTTGTGTCTATCGTCAACGCAGTGTCCTGAGTACACGCACGCGGATAAATGGCGCCGTCTTTAAAATAATATGGGTACGTTTTTTACGTTTTTTGTTTTTTATAAACATCTAGGAGTGTTTACAGACGACGATTTGGTTTCAAATTGTAGATAATAATCTCATCTGTTTATATAGTATGATAAATCATGCCATAATATGCTGTAATTTGACATAAAATAGGTTGGATAGGTATTTGAAATATGACATATACATGTACCGCGTATGGGTATTGAAAAAACGGAGTAGTTCAACGCAGGGAAAAGGTTAATAAATTCTAAGAATATAGAAGTATATTTATATATTTAGAATCAATATTTTTTGATCTACATGAACATATTTTTTATAAGTCAAAACATTTTTCACTCAATTTTCTTCCTCTCCCGTCCGGAACCCACATAAGATTCATGTACAAGCTGTTGAAAGAATACAAGCTGTTGAAAGAAAACAAAAAGTCTTACGTTTTCTAAATGTTAAAATGGGTATTCCAGCAATTATGTTGAACTACAACACTCTTTTAAATGACATGATATGCTAAAATTGTAGACAGAAGGAATTTCACCGACTTGGTGTTTCTATATAAAAATTTTACATGTTAAATATACAAGGTGTCCGGAAACTCATAGTACAAGCGGGAAACTGGAGAATCCACATCACATTTGGAGTCGATTTTGTGGTTTAACTTTTTTTGATTTGAGCTTTCTTTTCGAGTAAATCGGGTCCGAAGTTGGAATTTTTTAGGTTAAATTTGAAAAAAATTTTCACTAGGGGGTTGATTTCAGCTGTGTAATGTCTTATAAAATGCATCGAAGGGTAAACCGGGTTTAAAAATTTTTTTAACCCTTTAGTTGCCGAAAAAATGGAAAAGTAGAAAAAAAATAATATTAAAATCGAAATGCTTAGATCGAAAAAAATAAGTTTTTTGGGTTCTCTACGTGATGTAGATTCACCAGTTTCCCGCTTGTACTACGAGTTTCCGGACACGTTGTATAAGATAACAGTCCGGTACATTAATACGACATTTTGAAATACTCTATTGGTGACCAAGAAAACATCAACATTTTGTTTAATTCACTACAAGTTTTTCTGCATTATAATTGATTTGATGGTGTTTATGAGTAATCTGAGTATTGTACCAGATAGAGGGAACACTTTTACACATATAACTACATACTCAACTCTAATTTAGATTTTTCAGAGAAGTTTGACTAGAGATGTTTAACTGGTTAAGAGCTATGCCGGTCATTTAAAAATATTGTCGATAGGTATTGTAACGAATGTCTTCTGTTCCACTCCGCACTCCCCTCAGGGGAACTGAGCGAAAGGGACAACTGCATATCGGGCCGAAAATACCTAAATAAAATCGTGAAAATCGATGTTTTGTATTCCCCATTTTTCTTCTCCAAAACTGGACCGATTTAAAATTTTTTTTTCACTAACTGTATTAGAAGAAAATATTCTATGTCGGTGCGTTTTGCTTTTTTTAAAAATACATTGTTTAGTTTGTATACTGAACGTCTTTTGACGGCGTTTAAACCAGGCAATTTTATTCATTTTTGGAAGGTCCTAACTTCTATAAGAAGTAAATTATCAAAAAAAGCAAAACGTACCGACACGCTAGTGGTTGATATCTATATTATGTAAAAAAAATTTTGCTCTAGGGTCAAAATCCAGAGAGATAAACGGGGAATACGTTTGTATGGAAAAAACGCCGCTAGTATTTCCTCTTAATCGATATTTAGGAAAAAGCTAAAAAGAATTTACCATTATGCAGGTGCCCCAGCAGTGCCACGTTCCTCACCAACTGCGGGGAGTCCATCATATCAGCCAGGTACTCCATGCTGTAGCTGGTCTCCGGCAACTGTTGCTCCCGCAACTGGAACTTCTTCTTCTTCACCGGCTCGACCAGCGGCTGGTCCAGCGCCTGCGTGTCCTCCTCCTGCACTATAGTCTCCACGTCGGGCCCGTACACTTCCACAGCCTGAGGATAGTACCTGAACCAAAGAATCAGTGGATTAGTGGATTAGTCCTATAATTTGGGAGGTGGGTATGGGTTCCGCCGCCCCGGGAACCATTTATTGGATAACCAACACCTCTGCCACAGGTCACCCCAAGTGATTGGCTACGTTTGGTGACGTAGCAGGGGTGGCCGGGTTCATGGGGTCATATTGGTCCAGATCTTGGCGGCAGATGCGTCTGCTCACCTACTGCATGACAGGATGGATCGGGAGAGACTGGTTGACGGAGATCTTTTGACCTCTCCAGCAGGACTCTCAGCAGGATTTGAACGGCAGTGGAAGGAATGAGTTCATTCGTCCGTCACCTCTGGCAGGACACACTGACATCCAGATTCCTATCCATCCCTTATATTTCCTTCCCAGAACTTCCTCTCCTTCTTTTCCCTAAAAAGATTCTCCCCAAATATGACATAGACCCTGAGGGGAATTATTTTCCTCAGAGCCTCCTGTACAGAGCTAATGTAAAAATAAAAAAAAAGTATGCCGAACATAAGAAAGTTTCAACAAGCTGGCAGGGCGTTCAAGTCAACTTTCACTCAGAATAAATTACAATTATTTTTTCTGTGATAGTTCGAGCTATATACCACAGGTGGCATTAGTGCTAGAAGATTATAAAGTGTAGAGTTTAATCCAAGAGATTTTTTTTTTTACATTAACTCCACACAGGAGGCCTTGAGGGAAATAATTTCCCTCAGGGCCTATGTCATCTGGGATGCTGTGTGGAAGGTCTTTTTGAGGAAAGGGAGGAATGAAATTTGGTCTTGAAGAGACCCATGTTGTAGGAAGGAGGAAACACAGAGGCCGGCAAATCATTCCACAGCCGAGCTGTTAAACACAAGAGTGAGTCAAAGAAGCGACATCTGAGCTGGTCACTTAGGGTTACACCAAGCATATCAATGGAGGGCCTGTTCGGAAGATTGCTTCCGTTGAAGGAAACTAGATTTTCATTTCGATCCCTTTTAGACATAATCATACAAGATTGGGTCTTTGAAACATTAAATTCAACGAGATTATTTTTACCCCAAGAGAAAACACTCTCGAGGTAACCGTTTTTATTTAACATTTCATAGACAATCAATCAATGCTACCAATCGTATAAAAAATACTATTGCATATAAAACAATAATTTATTCACGCTGTGAAGTGAATGCATTATAGACAAGTTTGTACCAGTATTTATAACAGCAGAACATGGAAAGAAATGTATTAGAATAATTACACAAACCCGCTAGACAAACCCTGCTTTGCAAAACAAACCATTCAAAAACCTGGGATGTATATCTAAATTATGATGAAATGCAGCTTTCATAGTTTGAACCTCAACCCATTAATTCGAAGTAGGTACTTTTTTGTTTTTATTTTGAAGAGAATTTATTTTTTAAGATTGGTACTTCCGACAAATGGCTATTTGATTGTCTATTACAGGGCTTCCTTAACTGTGAGTCGCGACGCCCCGGGGCGCCGCGGTATCATCCCAGGGGCGTCGTGAGGCAATCTTTATAGCGTCTCCCACACGCACACTTCGGAGCGACCGAGTCCCGCGCCACTTATTGATCAAGAATATCGTTCCATCAGCATTGCAGCGTTGTGGGTTTTATTACCGTTTGCGACATCAAACTTGTGCGAGACAGGTTTCTCTGCAGTTGCAGTAATTAAGAACAAGTACAGATCGAAAATAAATTTGGAAAAGCAAGCACATCCTTCTCATTAATACCAAAGAAAAAACGGTGTGGTTGCTTTTTTATCTTTTCTTGTTTTCTTCCAATTTTGTTTTTATGTTGTGTTCTTTATTTTCTAATAAAAAAATTAGATACTATTTGGAGTTTTTCTGACAAATTATTTTCTGTTATTAGGGAACGCACCCATACTACGTGACCCGTTCAGGGGGGGGGGCTTCAAAATACTACGCTTGGTACAAATATGAGCGGCGGGGGGCTTAGATTTTTAGTCACCGGGAGGGTAGGGGGGGCGTCGCAAAAATATGGCAACTTCCCAAGGGCGTCACAGTTGAATTAAGTTTGGGAAGCCCTGGTCTATTAGTTAAAAAAGGGATAATCCATATTATCCGTGTATTGAACTTTGACAACATGAAAGTTCCATATTATCCGTGAGGTAGACTCTATGCATATTTACCACAAGAAGAAATCGGTTACGGTAAAAAAATAAATTAAGTTAAAATAAGTTTTGTATGTTTTCGTTATTTGTTTTTGGGGTGTTATGCCGTGTTGCGCTACCTTCTTCTTTAGCCAACGTTTCGGACATCGTTGCAGTTTGCAGTGTCCATCATCAGGGCAGATCCGGTAGATGTGTGCACAACACCCCAAAAACAAATAACGAAAATGGTTTTGGCCTGTATGTTTTGTATGTGTTTGTTTTATTACATTACTAGCGAGTTCTCGGCGTGCGTTGCTATGCTACTTAATAAAGAAATTATTTCTCCCTGCTTGTCCTTTCCCATTCATCCCGTTCCCCTTCCTCTCCCGCGTCCCCTTCCTCTCATGCGTTCACTCCGCCTTCCCTCTCTCCACTCCCCTCTCCCTCTTCCCCCGTCCAGCGGACCCCCCTCCCGAGTTTCCCTGCCCCATCACGCATTCCATTCATTCAGTCCCGGTACATTTCAGTTTTGAAACAGTTCGCATACCACCTATTGCATTTTTTTTGTACAATCTATTCTATTCATTTTAAGTAATTCAACAAATTCAGTGCAAACGGGCCAGGCTCACACACATCAGAAAAACATCAAATTCATATTAGGGAACGTACCCATACTACGTGACACGTTTAGGGGGGGGGGTCTTCAAATGTCACGCTCGGTACAAATGAGCGGCGGGTTGCTTAGGTTTTTGGTCACCGGGGGGGGGTTAAAAATTGCAAAAGTTGGTCACGTAGTATGAATACGTTCCCTTATGTGTTAGTGACTGACTTCGGGTGAAATGCAGAATACGCCAATGTCAGGGAATTTAATAAAAATGCACTTTCTAGATGAGAAAAGTGTGTAGAAACTCATTAAAAAAAGAATTAATGTGCGGAAAGCAAAATTGAGGGAGATACAGCCGATCAAAGTTTTATAAAATTTCACTTCGCGAACTGATACTATGACAGCCCGCCCGCCATCGTTGTCACTGTTATGTTGGTATCCCGGACCTGATACAAACAAGAGCCTAGATACGATTGTAGCCGACTTCGTGGGGTAAATTAAAGGCGCGTAATTATGAAAAACAGAATTAATAATATAATGTAAATAGGCACTGGAATGGAGAATCCCGCCAGACAAACCATTTAAAAACGTAGGCTGTTTTTTAATGTAAAGATAACATACACAAGCCCGCTAGGAAGGTTAGGTTAGGTTCGGTTAGGTTAGGTTAGGTTAGGTTAGGTTAGGTTAGGTTAGGTTAGGTTATGGGGGGGGGGGGGCGGGCAGATCCGGCGCTGGGTTAACATACATAAGCCCGCTAGAAAGGTTAGGTTAGGTTCGGTTAGGTTAGGTTAGGTTAGGTTATGGGGGGGGGGGGCGGGCAGATCCGGCGCTGGGTTAACATACACAAGCCCGCTAGAAAGGTTAGGTTAGGTTCGATTGGGTTCGGTTAGGTTAGGTTAGGTTATGGGGGGGGGGGGCGGGCGGGCAGATCCGGCGCTGGGTTAACATACACAAGCCCGCTAGAAAGGTTAGGTTAGGTTATGGGGGGGGGGGGGGCAGATCCGGCGCTATACACAAGCCCGCTAGACAAATTTCATAATTACGCGCCTCCTGTATCCCATGAAGTCGGCTACAATCGTATCCTAACAGTGACAAAAGATGGCGGGCGGGCTGTCATAGTATCGGTTCGCGAAGTGAAATTTTATAAAACTTTGATCGGCTGTATCTCCCTCAATTTTGCTTTCCGCACATTAATTCTTTTTTTAATGAGTTTCTACACACTTTTCTCATCTAGAAAGTGCATTTTTATTAGATTCCCTGACATTGGCGTATTCTGCATTCCTCCCCTGACTTCTTAACCTGAAGTGACCAATCCAATCACCGTGTTATGTTATTGAGAAACAGCAAATTAGTATCATAACCTCAAAAACATGAGAACGTATTAAATTGTTGAAGAAATTATAATAACCTCTTGTCTTCGTGAAGGACGACAGCCATGGGCGCCGGTTCTGCCTCTCCTTCAGGGTCATCGTCTTCATCCATAGCGTCTTCGTCAACATCTCTTGGCTCCTGCTGCCCATAAACACTCTGCTCGTCGTCCGAATCTGACTCCAAATCAGGCCCTATATAGTTGCCGAACTCATCGTAGAGATCGCCGTCCATTTTTATTCACTTTGACTAATAATTATACGAAAATAAATAAGTTTTCGACTCGCAAAACACCGGTGCTGTCAATTACTGTCAAATAAACGACGCCAATCGAAACATGTAAACATAACCTGAAAATATATTCGAAAACAGTGATGCCATTAATCAAAATGATTTATCAGTGATGCCATGTGAAATATTTCAAAGTGTTTATCTTTTTGTTTTCTGCAAACAATGGTTATAAGTTATAATAAATAATATAAACTGAAATATAGATTTGTGATAGATCACCTGAAGCGCGCTTTACAGTAAAAAACCTATTTTAAAATGGAATGTAGTTGGAATGATGCGTAAGGAGGTGTTTCTAATGTCTTTGGTACAATTTGACGGACGTATAGTACTTAGTATAGTATGGTACGACGTATAGTACACCAAACTTTAATGCCGACCTGACATTAATACAGAACTCATCAAAGGTTTTAAAAAAGTGGCGTGCCTCCCCTCCCACGTCTTTCTCTGTCGCACATATCGTCGCTTTAGTTCGTTTTACTCCAACAGACCAAAACGTAAATCGTGAGAAACAGCGCTTTAAAGTTTTTTTTACGAAAAAGGCATATAAAATGAAATTAGCTAAATTGTAAGTCTACTAAAATGTTTTAAAGTATTACAAATTGTATTTTTTAAGTACAATATGTTCTAAATGTATAAAATTACGCAGAAAACACGTTTGGATATTGGACAAAGGACACTGGATGTTAGACAAGAGCGCGTACTCTTGCGTGAAGTTACTTTATCTAACGTGCTTGGTATTACAGGGAGATCGGAAAGCATTTCAATTCATTGAACTTTGATAGGTACTTATAGATTTAGCTTATGTGTCCTATGTTTTCACCGTGAGACCTAAATATTCGGGTGTGATTTTTAAATAGTTTCTTATAACATTCGATAATTTTTTAGAAATAATTTGTTTCTTGTTTGGGAAACAAGTTTCAAGAGTAAGTTTTTGTAAAATAATAACATCGTAAAATCATCAATGAAAACGTACATTTTCAGACAATTATACTTATTAAATAATGTTTCAGGCGTGTTTTATTGTTGGCTACTAGTCATCAGATAGGTCCTACGTTTATAAGTTATTATTTGAGAGGAGGGTATGGGTACCGCCGCTCCGAGAACCATTTATTGGATTAACAACACCTCTGCCATAGGTCACCCCAGGTGGTTCGCTACGTTTGATGACTTAGCAGGGGTGGCCGGGTTCGTGGTGTGAGTTTTGTCTAGATCCTGGCGACGGATGCGTCTGCCCACCAACTGCGTGGCAGGCCGGATCGGGAAAGACTGGTTGAGGAAGATCTGTAGACCTCTCCAGCAGGACTCTCGGAACATCGCTTTACCCGCAGTGGGGAGGGATTGATTCATACGTGCGTCTGCCTTGACACACTGACTCCCAGATTCCTACCCACCCCTCATACCTTTTTCATCCCACAACTTCCTCTACTTCCTTCCCAAAAATGACATAGGCCCTGAAGGGAATTATTTTCCTCAGTGCCTCCTGTGTGGAGCTGTGAAAAGGTCTCCCCAAGTGGTTCGCTACGTTTGGTTACTTAGCAGGAGTGCCTGGGTTCATAGGGTGAGGTTTGTCCAGGTCTTGACGGCGGATGAGTCTTCCCACCAGCTGCGTGGCGGGCCGGATCGAGAGAGACTGCGTGAAGGAGTCCTTTGGACCTTTCCAGCCGGACTCTCTCGACCCCATTGCCTTGCACCGCAGTTGGAAGGACAGTTTCTTACGTCCGTCACTCCTATATACACTAACCCCCAGATTCCTACCCACCCTCATTCCTATTTCCATCCAAGAACTTCCTATTCTTCCTTTCCTCAAAAAGACCCTCCACACAGCATCCCCTCGTAGGCCCTGAGAACATATATTGTAAAGCGTTTTTGCACTAAAAAAATGCTATTCAAATTATCCATAGAATATATACTCGTATTATTTTTATCATATTTATTACGGCGTATAAATCGGAGATTTAGTATGATCAGACCCGAAAGGTTGGATTGATTTACGTGACTTTATTTTTATGTTAATACTGCAAAAGAGTCCCAACCGCTCCCAACCGCCTGGACCAAGTCAGGCTATACATAGCATACCCAATTTTGTAAGGCTGGATGTAGCGGGAAGGGGATGCAATTATGCAGTTTTAAGTACCTGGCTATTCAGATCGAGTCAACAACCAGGGCTAAAGCCATTTCAAGCAATGCTTCAATTCGAAATGGCGGTCTTACATCAGGGTGATACTGAGAGTATCTTCCACTCTGGAACGTGCCGCAAATACAGCATGTATATATGTATATTTATATGTAAAACACTTTTCTCGGTTTACCCGCGTAACGTAGTCCTGAGAAGGACTTTTTAACTCCTGACGTTTCGGACAGGTCACACTGTCCATCTTCAGAGGCCTTATGTCTTTAGCTTTTGTCTCAAACTGATAGCTTGTATATATTTTTTATTGATTTGTGTTATTTCACTATTTAAACATAAAAAAACACATATACACGCACTTTTTTTTAATGGTTAAAGTTGTGAAATATGTACCTATATATATTTTTAGATTAGCTCCACACAGGTGGCCCTGAGGAAAATAATTTCACTTTGGAGGAGTCTTTATAAGGAAGGTAAGGATAGGAAATTTGGGAAGAAAAAGGGTATGAGGGGTGGGTAGGAATCTGGGGGTCAGTGTGTCCGGGAGTGACGGACGTATGAATCCATCTCTCCAATTGCGGTGCAAGGCGAGAGTCGGGAGAGTCCGGCTGGAAAGGTCAAAAAGCCTCCCTTAACCAGTCTCTCTCTCGCCACGCAGCAGGTGGGCAGTCATATCCGCCGCCAAGACCTGGACGAACTTCACATCATGAACCCGGGCACCCTTGCAAAGTGACCAAATCACTCGGGGTGACCTATGGCAGAGATGGTGGTTATCCAATAAATGGTTCCCGGGACGGCGGTACCCATACCCGCCCCCAAAATAAACAAATCTACCAAAATAAAAATTACTTGTGCACGATGGGATTGAAATTTGCGACATCCGGATCGCTAGTTGAGAGTCTTACCCCTCGACCACAGGAGGCCGTCGTGTGATAACAGAAGTGTAGTATCCAACATTTTAAAATAAAAAGTTCTCGAAGGATTTTGAAACACAATAGATAGCTACAAGTTCTTTATAAATGTGTAAAACAATAGACGACGAGTTCTTTTTAAAAATGATCCTATGTTCGAACACATGGGATGTGATTTACGTCTATTACACAATACAGACTTGTAAAAAAAGAGGTCATAAAACAATCCTAACCACTAACCACATTTTTAGCTTCATAACAAATGTATTCCAGTATTTGAGGTACTACTTAGTTGGGCCAAATTATTAGAAGGGTTACAAAAGGGGCTGAAATAAAAGAACTGGAAATTGATCTAGGTAAAAAAAGTCAAATGAATGGGATACCTAACCATTAAAAATGTGCGAATAGTATAATAACGTTTTTATTGACAACCCAAAGCTCGAACAAAATAAAACTCGAATAGGTAAGAAATAAACAAACACATAAGAAATATGAGGCACCCAATGTATAAAATAATAGAAATGCTTTCATTGTCATTCGGTGTACAATTCTCCCACGAAGATTTCAATAATAAGATATTTATAGGTACACAAATACAACTGTTCTTTGGCACTAAATATACCAAAAATGTTTTCATTGTTACACTAAGATTTGGTTGATTAAAATAATCAGATACTTTAGGCATTAAATGTACCGAAAACAAAAACTTCTTTATTTCCTTGTTCTAATAATTAACATGTTTTAAATATCTCAGGTAGAATTCTGACACAAATATTTGGTAGATAAACACATAAATATTAGGTACCAAAAGTAAAAAAACTCCTGCATTGTCTTTATTTTAATAATTGTGTTTTGTATTACAAGTAGGTATTCTTACACAAAGATTTAAATAATTAATTCTAAAGGTAGGTAAAGGTAGATAAACATGAAGCTATCTCACTAAATGTGCCAAAAACAAAAACTCCTTCGTTGTACTTATTTGAAAAATTGTCTTGTTTTAAATATCATAAGTAGAATTTTTACACGAAGATTTGGCTGATAAATATACAGATATTTTAGGAACTAAATGTACCGAAAATGAAAACTCCTTGATTTCCTTATTTTAATAATTGGCTTGTTTTAAATATCATAAGTCGAATAATAACTGTTATGTCTGCCCTTTCCTCGGCAGATAGTAATTATTAAATAAGGTTCTTTGAATATAAAAGTGTTTATTTACTGGAATAACCTAGCTGGTTAGCTACGTCTGTTTACTATTCGGGGGTAGGTAAATCTCTGGAGCCTTGCCACGGGAGCTCGCAAAGTATATCTCTGAGACTGCTTCTTGTACGCCAATGCCATCTGGCGAGCTATGGTGCAAGCTACATGCTTACCGCCATCTATCGTATTCTTTCCATATGAAATACTTAATTACTCTACATCACAATAACCTACATGCAAATTAGGTTGAAAAATATCATAAATAGAATTTTTACACGAAGATTTGGCTGATAAATATACAGATATTTAGGAACTAAATGTACTGAAAATTAAAACTTCTTCATTTCCTTATTCTAATTGTTGGCTTGTTTTAAGTATCTGAAGTAGAATAATGCTTTTACTAAGATTTGGTGGATGGACACATATATTAGGTACTATAATACATCAGTCCTTATTCTAATAATTGTGTTTTTTAAATATCACAAGTAGGTATTTTTGAACAAAGATTTAAATAATTACGTAAAGGTTGATAAACATACCGATACTACGCATTAAATGTGCTTAAAACAAAAGCTCATTCAATTTTCTTATTCTTATAATTGTTTTAAATATCATAAATAGGTATTTTTACCCGAATATTTAAATAATTACGTATAGGTAGATAAACATACCGATACCTCTTTATACACAACCGCCTTAAGGATCAAATTCCGAGTGTATTCCGTATAATGTCGTCCTTATACTTTTCGTTAATTGATTTTTCTTCAATTTCAGGCAATTCGTTTTAATATTTTAATTGGTTAAATTAAATTAAAACAGCGACGAAGGTTATTTCAATTTTTAGTACGATATTTAACACAATATAGAACTTGGCATTTATTACAATATTTTCTCAAAAAATACAAAACTTTATTATAACCACCCTGTAACGGACGACAAGTTGAAACAATTTGCTGAGAAAATATTGTAATATTAATTATCTGTTATGTTTTCCTTAAAAATTTTTATCCTTTTCCACAGTTTATATCTTTATGCATTTTGTCTGAAGAAATCTTCTAGAAAACCACTAAAGTAACTTGGTAACTAGCATAATTATAAGTGAAGATATTTACTTTCGTGGCGCTAAACGGACGAATGTTTGGAATGAAAGCAATCACGTGGTCCTCCGCTGCGCTGCTATTGGCTATGTGGTCTGTTAGAGCAATACGCCCGGAACCGAGAGTTTGAATTTCGCACGTTGGCTAAGATACAGCTTGGATGTAGGAGAAATTCCTATGAAATTTGACTGAACGGCCGGTTTAAAAACGGGAGTCCTTTTGGCCAACGCGTGGATGTTGGATAAATACGCTCGAAATGTTGTTTCATTTTGGAGGACGTAAGACAAAGTGCGTTTTGAAAACCCCCTAAATAATTTTTTTAAATTTTTTTTTTCACTTGCATTGTATACATAAAGACTTTCTGAGAACTACTGCATACTTAACTCAATTTCGCTAAAAATGGTCTGTTGGAGTAAAACGAACTAGAGCGACGATATGTTTTGACGCTTCTTTCTCTTTCGCTTACGTTCATTGTAAACTCAGTTCTCAGTAACTGCGCGAGAATGGATCGCACAATTCAGACCGGCATTAAAGTTTGGCGTGTACTATAATAGGCCACTTGCATCACATTTTTTTAAATTTTTTTCCGGTTTAGGCAAATATTCTAAGACATTCTGTATTTTTTATTTTTTTTTAATCGTTATTTTGAAACCCTGGGGATTTTTTGAAAATTTCAAACCGAAAAATCAGACCATTTTTTATAAACCGGAAAGACGGGACATAATTTTATAGGTGTGAAAAAACGATAATTACATAGCCGAAAATCATTTTTAAAAAAAAGAACGTTTTCCACACGAATGGCACAGGAGAATAACGAGGCACACCAAAAATATTACATCTCATAAATATTTTTTTCCTTGATCCATCTTATTGATCATAAATCATTATAATGTACAACTTCTATATTACTAAATTCAATGTAATATACTTGAACTTGTAAATTGTAATAATAATAAGAATATTATAAAATTTTATTTTGTTAAAATCAGCGCCATAATCATTATACCTCTAAAACATGTACCGACATCATCTTCACGTTCTGAAGAGAACCCCGTAGCCATTAATTGTACGGGGTTCTCTTCAGAACATCTGTCAAAAAATCAAACCAAATGATAAGTTCGCAGAGAACAAACAATAAATCTAGTGAACGAATTCAAAAATTCGCCTGAAATCAAAGTGATGCCATATAAAAAAATAAATCAGTGTGGAATTTTATAAAATTAATAGGAACATTTTCGGCGACGGGACATTTTCATGTAGTGACGTCATGAGCCCAAATAATGGATTTATTTATTTAAAAATAAAAAAAACTGTACATTTCTAAAAATTTTTACTAACATTTTCGTAATCTTAGTAAAAAACTCTATCCACACGATTTTTTCCAAGTCGTTATGAAATCCATGCAAGTGGCCTATTATTTGACAAGTCGAGCTAAAAGCGACCGAAATACCAGCCCTTTGATTTAACCCTTTTTTATGACATTCACACCCGCTAATGCACGAGTTGGAGTGTTCTAGCTAAGTACAATTATTTACTAATATAATTTAAAAAATTTACATGAAAATAAAACAATACATTTTTCAAATAAACATCAATAGAAATAACAATTTTTTTCAATAGTTTCTAGTTTCCACTAGTTCCTAACTATCCATTACTCAAAATTAAAAAATTTCCATGGTTCTGAAATCCACAGACAAAACAGCTGGCAGCACCGTTTTTATCGGCAAATATGGCGGCCCTTGCTAAAGTCGCGAGATTTTCATCCCTTTTAATTAAAAAGCAGCCCGCTGCTCTATTTAATGCCATCAGGCAAGGCTCCCGTAAGGAATATTAATTTAATAAAAAATATTTGGTTTATTAAATGTTCGTTTACTCCACTTTTTGAATATTCTTCGTTACGTCACACCGCTGACATTAGAATTAGACAGTCAAATAAACAGGACCTATAAACTTTTATAGTTAGTTTTATACGACTTTAAAAATTGATAGATAATAGCACTAGAACACAAACTGTCCCTTTTGAATGCATATTTCTGAATCTTTCTATAGTTTGATTTATGAGAGAAAATTTCAAGCTTAATTTTATAAACGGTTCAAGATGAGAAAACTAAACAGTAATGGAGCATTTTTCCCTCTTTCTGAAAGTCTGTCAGTTATCTGCCCTAAGTTTCAATTTGGGAAGCGGGAACCGATACCGCCGCCCTGTGAATTGTTTGGATAACCAGCACCTCTGCCGTAGATCACCCCAAGTCTTTCGTTACCTTGGTGACTTAGCAGGTGTGCTCTGATTCACGGGGTGTACCGGGAATATTCCCCAATCTAGAAAGTTATTTTAGGTAAATATCGGTTCGGACTGGCCACGCTTATTACGAATAATTTTTAGAAAAAAACTTTAGATTCGCATTAATTACTATAAAAGGAAACTTTTTGGCTTTGGGGCGGCGGAAAATAATGCATTTTAATTTTCAATTGCATAAAACCAAAATTCACTTCGCAAACCGACCCAGCGAAAATCTGCGGCCGTAACTGTCACTTTTGTTGTTAATGTTTTGTTAATGTTGGTATTCTTGATAAATTATCAAGAGCTAATACGACTGTAGCCGACTTCGTGAGATAATGCACTTATTTATGAAATTTGTCTAGCGGGCTTGTTTGTGTAACATGGTTTGTGATACAAAAGAAAGTGCCCCTTTATAACGCCTGCTCGCGTCAACGCAAGAAAAACATCCCAGTTTTCAAGTGGTTTAGCGGCTACGCTAGGTTTGTGTAACATGGTTTGTGATTCGCGGTATTTCATGTAGGTATCCCACGAAGTCGGCTGCAGTCCATAACAGTGACAGCTACGGCCGCGGATTTTCGCTGCGTCGGTTCGCGAAGTGAATTTTGGTTTTATGCAATTGAAAATTAAAATGCATTATTTTCCGCCGCCCCAAAGCCAAAAAGTTTCCTTTTATAGTAATTAAGGCGAATCTAAAGTTTTTTTCTAAAAATTATTCGTAATAAGCGTGGCCAGTCCGAACCGATAATTATCGTTATTTTAATTGAGGAACGCTGTTGCATACGTTTTACCAAAGTGAACTTGGGTCCGTATGCAATGGTGTTGTGGCTTCGCACGAGATACAACTCATCATTCGAATGGCAGCACAGTAGTACTGCTGTGCCAGTCATTGCATAATAAAAATATTTGGATGATTTGTACAGTGCCATTTTTGTGAAAAATCACCTCAAGGATACTGTACAAATTTATGTTATATTTCTGCAATGCTATATCTTAATACTAACTACAGACTAGACAAACTATTATAACAATTTATGGCTAACGGATTGCATCCGCCGGTTCATCGATCACTAATGCAAAACTATATGTACAATGCATTTGACCAATGAACGTGATGCTGCGTTAAAATGTAGAAAATATGGGCCGATGATCAACATTTTGGTAGTTTTTATTGTCTACTATTAAGTGCACTGCTGAAAACCAGCTGCATTCCAGGAGATATCCTGAATTGTAGCTGAGCAGTGACCTTTTCATCATAGAATCAATGATAAATGAACAAAATGTGTAATATTGTAAACAATCTATTGATGAATAAACGTTTTTATTATTATTTTCCAAAAATCAAAAAGTTCTGTCTTCAGCATGCTCTAATTAATATGGAATTTCATTTTAGAGACAATCTAGACAAATTTAGATAAATATTCACTATTTGGGGAATATTTCCTAAAAATAACTTCTCTGGAATTTACCCGTTACTGTTTTTGGCTAATTTCAAGATTGGAACAAGGACTGGAAGCCAGGTCCATACCCTAAGACCGAGGAAGAACGCATCAAGGCTGCGGAGAAGTATGGCCTGCACCCCGATGCGTACGAACCCTACCCAGACGATGGCCTGGGATACGGAGATTACCCCAAGATGCCCATTGTCTCTGGGGACCAGCGTGACCCCTTCTATCCATGGGACTATCCAGGACACAAGATGAACTTCAACGAGCCGGTAATTTTAAACTTTGATGCTGAGTTTTGTTTTACATTTTCAAAGAAAGGCAAGACAATTTGGGAGGCGGGTATAGGTACCGACGCCCCAGGAACCATTTATTGGATAACCAACACCTCTGCCATAGGTCACCCAAAGTGGTTTGCTACGTTTGGTGACTTAGCAGGGGTGCCCGGGTTCATGGGGTGAGGTTTGTCCAGGTCTTGGCGGCCGGTGCGTCTGCCCACTTGCTGCGTGGTGGGCAGGGTCGAGAGAGACCGCCTGAGGGAGGTCTTTTATCCTCTCCAGCCGGAATCTCTCAACCCATTGCCTTGCACCGCAGTTGGAGGAATGGATTCGTACATCCGTCACTCCTGGACACACTGACCTCCAAATTCCTACCCACTCATACCTAATTCCTTCCCAGAACTTCCTCTCCTTCCTTTCTTTAAAAAAAACCCGGGAGGAATGCAGATCCTGCCAATGTTTGTTTTTTTGCCAAAAACCATGTTTTTACCGCGTTTTAAGTTGGGCACTTTAATTTGGAAAGTGAAAAAAAGTGCGGAAAGCAATAGAAAAAATTTTGCACTTAAAAAAAATAATTTTTTTTCAACGATTTTTCAACTGTTTTTCACCGCAAAGCATACTACTACGACAAATCGCCCGCCATTTTGTCACTGATATGTTGGTATCCCTGACCTGATACAAACAACAGCTAGATACGATTGTAGCCGACTTCGTGGGGATACATGACGAGACGCGTAGTTTAAAAAACATCCCAGGATTTGAATGGTTTGTCTCCATTCCAGTACCTACGTGCCTTATTATTTATCCCACGAAGTCGGCTACAATCGTATCTGGATCTTGTTTGTAGGTCTGGGATACCAACATAACAGTGACAAAATGGCGGGCGAAGTGTCGTAGTATCGGTTCACGAAGTAAAATTTTATTTATACTTTAAACGTCTGTATCTCCCTCAATTTTGCCGAGCGCGCCTTAATTTTTTTTTATTCAGCTTCTCCACACTTTTCTCATCTAGAAAGTGCCTTTTTATTAAATTTCCAGACTTTGGCAGGATCTGCATTTCACCCAAAAACCCTCATCACAGCATCTCCTAAGATGACATAGGTCCCGAGGGAAATTATTTTCATCAGGGCCTCCTGTGTGGAGCTAATGTAAAAAAAAAAATCCCGGGGACATTTTTCAATGTCACCATGACAGTAGTTTGGTTTTGCAAAGACAAAAGAAATGCGTTCCTCTATTAAAAATCATGGATAAAATGTGTGATATTGGTGGTATCTACGCTTACGACCATAGAAAAAAGAAGTGCCTTGTGGGCGTGTTTCGTGATCCAGTTATAATGATTATAAATATTGTCAGTTCACTTTTTTCAGTTAATAGATAAAAAAATACACCTAAAAATCTTTAAAATTTTCAGCTGTCAATGAAAAAATCCCGCAATTTTTTAATCATACACTTTGTCAATTTTTAAAATTTTATCCATAGAATCAAGTATAAATATATGACACAAACTGAGAAGCAGAATTCTCTTTCCAATGACGAAAAAATTGCATATTTCCGCATGATGGAAAAAAAAAAAAAAAAACTTTTATAATGTATGGACGCCCCGGTCAGATCTGTCCTGAGAGGGCTTTTTTTACATTAGCTCCACACAGGAGGCCCTGGAAAATAATTCCCTCTGGGCCTATGTCATCTTTGGGTATGCTGCGTGGAGGGTCTTTTAAGGAAAGGAAGGAGAGGAAGTATTGGGAAGGAAAGGTATGAGGGGTGGGTAAGAATCTGGGGTCAGTATATCCAGGAGTGACAGACGTATGAGTCAATCCCTCCCACTGCGGGTAAGGTGATGTTCCGAGAGTCCTGCTGAAGAGGTCTACAACTAGTCAACCAGTCTCTCCCAATCCGGCCTGCCACGCAGTTGGTGGGCAGACGCATCCACAAGCTTCACCCCATGAACCCGGGCACTCCTTCCAAGTTACAAAACGTAGCGAACTGCTTGGGATGACCTATGTAAGAGGTGTTGGTTATCCAATAAATGGTTCCCGGGGGGGCGGTACCCATACCTGCCTCCCAAATTGCTCTAATGGAATATGATGTTTGTGGCTGGTAATATCCTTCCCAGGCTTGAGGAGTTAAACGAAATGACTCACCGAAGATTAACAGTAGTTGTTAGATAGGGGGTTTACATTAATCACGTAAGCAGTTTTTCTTCCAATCTAGACCCCCTCCCCCCTTAGTGAGATAAATTTGGGCCACTTCGTATATTCTTTTCAAGTAATGTGAGATTTTGCTGGACCCCCCCTCCACCCCCTGTTGAGCTTACGTAATTAATGTATGCCCCCATACTGTAGCAGGCAGATACAGTTGTTCTGTAATCCAACTTTGTTATTTTTCAGATCCACGCTTGGGAAGAGATAATTAACGAGACCAGGTATGACATGAACCGTCGCCACTACTACCCCATGTGGCAGATGTGGCTCATCTTCCTTGGTGTCTGCGGCTCCGTCTTCGGGACCTTCTATCTGTTGGAGGGGGAGGAGCTCTACATGCACCCCCCCGTGCTGGCCAAGCAGTACCCCGGCCATCATTACAACTGCGCCTTCAAGGGGAAGAAGCCTGAGGACACCCCTGTCCACCACTAGATAGCACCACTATCGAGATGTTGTAAATGTTGGAATTTTGTAATGTTACACAGTCTTATGTTGCAATTTTGTAGTGTTCATAAATTGGAGTTTTGCAATGTCACAAAGTGCACTAATCTTGTTTTATGTTGATATGTTGCAGTTTTGTAATATCACATACTGATATATTAGTCCCAGCGAGAGATCGTATGTGACGTCATCGTTCTGGTAACTTCTGTCTTTTTTCTTTACAAACAAGACGCGTGAGAAGAGAGAGGATGAACATCGATGACGTCTTTACGAGCTCTTGCTGGGACTAGTTTATGTTGCTGTTTTGTAATTTCACACAGTAAAATGTTGTATTGTAATGCCATGTGGTGAAATAAAGGAAGTTGGTAATGACACACAGGATACATATTGCAGTTTTGTAATGTTGAACAGTTATGTGTTGCAGTTTCACATAATAAAATGTCGGAGGTTAGTAACGTCACGCAATGAACTCCACTATTTTATAATTAAACACATCAAAATTTTGTAATTCAACACGGTTAAATGTTGGGATTTTGGAACAGCATGAAATAACATGTAGTTTTGTTATATTGTACAGCCAAATGTTGGATTTTGGATAAACATGCATTGCAAAATTTGATATTTTATCGTTGAAACAACACCGGATACAATATTGTCACATTTACTCTGTGATTAGATTAGAAAGAAAGGTTGTGAATGTACAATGTTGCAACATTTTACTGTGCAATCTTTCAATGTTGCAACTGTTTGCTGTTTGATGTTACAACATTACAACAATTTACAATGCTATAAAATTTGCCAATTTATCTCCACAATATACAGGGAAACTGGAGGATTAAAAAGCAACTAAAGATTATAGAAAAAGTTCTCTTTATTGTTTGCAACTTTTTGTACTGTATAAGATAGGTGGTTTATTTTTAAATTGCGAAGAACTTGCAAATATTTATTAGAAAAATATGTAAATAAATTATGATACAAATAAAAATATTTGAAAAACATTCTGGTTTTTTTTTTTTACATGAATACCGCACAAGAGTCACAACTGCTCCCGTCTGGAGGCAGTGGGACTATGGCATCCCCAATTGGGGTATGTTGTGAGGCTGAAGCTAGTGGGGAGGGGAAGGAGATAGGGAAGAGGAAGGTGGGGAAGTACCGGCTATTCAGATCTGGTCACCAAACACAGCAGAAGCCATTTCAAGCAACGTTTCAATTCTGAATGGTGGTCTTGCACCAGGGTGATACTGAGAGAATCTTCCACTCTGGAACGTGCCGCAAATATACTAAAATGTTGTTTTTTTCCATCAAACATTCTACTTCTGGAACTACATCTTTTTTAAAATGTGAATACAGCATTAGAGTCCAGACTGTTTGGAGCCAGTGGAACTATGGCATCCCCAATTAATTCTGTTTAACAGCAAGGTTGCTCTCCCGACCGGCATGACCATTGGCAAGTTAGTTCTGCAGGCCGGAAGATAGAACAGTCTGTGCTGTCGGTGGCGAACGTCAGGAACATAGAAATGAATGCTCTCCAAGATAGCTGAGTTTTCAAACCATCTGCGAATCAATCTGAAGAAATGCGTAGCAATGTGTACATCCCTTCCGACTCGTAGATGGTTCATTCCGAGCATACCCAAAATTACTGTATTTTGTGAGACTGAAGGGATTGGAAAAGGGGAAGAGGAAGGTTGGGATACACCTGGCTATTCAGAAATCGTTACCAACCATGGCTAAAGCCATTTCAAGCAGCATTCACCAAGGATTTACTGAGAGTGTCAACCACTTTGACAGATAATATATCTTTTTCTTTCATTCGCTTATATATAATGCAAAAGATTTTGTATTATTTTATAATAACATTAATTAATTTTAGTACATAAAATACTGTTACGATACTTGTTCATTACAGACCCCGACATTTTCAAGCTCTCGATGAGGTTAGGTTAGTTTTACGAGAAAATAATAAACCGATACAAGTGAGTTAAAATGTAATAAGTAAGGTCAAATATAACCCAATTCGGGTGAAAATAATCAAATAATTATACTCTTTTTAAAACACAAGCAATATTTTCAGTTTAATGTTTATTAGCGACATCAGTTTTTTTTCTACCAAATCATTATAGGTCACACGGTTTTAAAATTTTGCACAAATACATCTCAGAGATCTCATTTCTAGAGCATTCAGTCTACTTTAATCCTTCCTCTGCCAGTTCCATGCCTCACTGCCATACATCAGGGTTGGTACCAGCACTCCATCAAGGACTACCAGTGTTCAGTCCTCCGTTAAAATAGAGAATATCCGTATCAGTCTTTCTGTAATGTACTTCAATCCCAGTGGTTGACATTACTTGACATATGTTTGGGAAAACACCAATAAAGATTGGAATTACAAGTTGCTTTATTTACGTTATCGTAAGGTTTACAATGAATATTAAACTGGGCGAGAAGCTCTACATTATTATGAAGCTAGGGGACCCAACATTGCCGGAGCCCTGCTGTCTAACGTATATCATCGGCTATTTCTGTGACCATTCGTGCATTAGACACCAACGACGATAGTCAACACTCTTCTAAGGTACTACATACATAACTAATATCTGTTGAGACACCTCAAGACTATAACTATCTACACTAACAACATCTGTTAAAGGATGTTGAAACTACATAATCCTACATACCACATCTGACAGGTACAGAAGCAAAAACGCCACCCTCCTCAAGAACTGTACAGGAGAGTAGCATTTTTGCTTTGATACCGGAATTTTTTTATACATGGCCATCTATCGTAAACATACTTCCCAAATACACATTGTTTCATAACGCTGATGGGTTTCATTCGTATTTGTGTTCCGATCGGCCTAGCCAAAGATATTCAAATACAGAATAGATATGCTATGGTGTCCGCGCAACTGTCGCCGGACTACGCGCTAATTAGCGTAGTTTTCATACAAAAAGGATTTGTTCATTTCGTTGATTTTTTGAAAATGTGCATTAATATTGGTTAACAATATATTTTGAATAATGAAAGAATTCGTTCATTCAGTTTAACGTTCGTTTGGTTTATTCGTTAATTATTTGTTCTTTTAGTTTATTTGTTAATTGGTAAACAATATCGGCGACACCCGGAAGCGCAGACCCACATAGTAAAAACAGCAGATAGCACATCTACTTATATTTCAATATCTTTGGGCCTAGCAGATCGGAGGAATCCAGATTTTAGACTTCCACACATTAAGGATACCTGCCTACACGGTAGACAGGAGTCAAGTATCGCAATATTGCCAGTCCGTTGCTAACCATCATCGTATCGTGACATTTCGCTCTACGTTGAAGTGTTATTTACCTTATAATACAGTACTCTCTCACTAATTCGGCACCCGGGCAAATTTCCAACGGACGCTTTTATATTTACCGTGACGATTCACAGTAACGGTATCGTGACGGCATAAAAAAGGCAATAAACATACGTTCCTTATTACAACATTTATTAATTTATATATTTATTGTTTCTTTACACTGTAGGTAAAAATGTTTACAATACAATTTGTTACCTCACTAGGACAAGCCTGTGTTGAGGTTAACAATAATTATACAAGTTAACAAAATAACACAAAATTATACAGATTTTGAAAGAACAATATTGTTGTATTTCTTACAGATTGAGATTATGGGTACCCAGTACCCACTAAACTGATGGCGCTAGGTAATACATTAATGTAGACTTTTAGGGTGACCATAGTTTTGAGATCTGATTCAAAATAAAATAAAGTATTTTTTTGTTTTGTTTTTAAGATTAAGTTGTAAATAATAAATATATGTATATAATTTAACATGCTATAGATTTGGCAGGAGGAAGATGAAAAAAAAAACAGTTTAAACAAAAATAAAAATTATTTTAGCTTATTTTATAAACATACTCATTTAGCTAATAATTTAGAAAGGACAAAGTAGAGAAAATTAATTGGCAATCCTCGACTAACACAAATAATTTAAGATTCTTTTTAAAAGTGTACAAGGAATTAGATGACTTTATATGTTCTGGAAGGCTATTAAATATGAGTGGAGCTTGATAAAAATAATTTCTTCATAATTGCTGCAGCTCTTTCAAAAGATGAGATACACAATGTACGTAGGTCTGTTTCCTCCAAAGGAAAAAAGTTATCATTTTCTTACATCTCTCTCACACACCACACCATGATGTTTCCGTAAACCCCTATCAATACTACTTGCCGTGATGATAATTTTGAAAGCATGGAATATAGTTACGAGGATAATATTGAAGTGTGAGTGAATTCCAAAAATGTCAATGCGTTAATGGTTTTGCTTTTGTTCTTAACACATAATACTGCAACACTTTCTTACACACAAAATAACAACAGTCGAAAATGAGACAAACGGTGAAAGTATGTCTGCACCCCCCCAAAAGAAACATACAATTATTTTCATACATCTCCCTCACACGTATAAAGAAAATGAAACACAATTCCCGTGGCCGAGCCGTAAAAAGATGTATCTGTTTCCTCCAAAGGAAAAAGTAGTACTTTGGAAGAAACACACACGTATTTTGTGTATCCTATCTTTTTAACTCACCTGTATTTAATGTGTAAGGAAGAGCTTGTTACGTTACAAAAGATAAAGAATAGAGTCCTTTATTCCTGTTGCGAGGAGTTAGTGAATTGGGTCCCAGTGCACAGCTCGCCGCACCGCCCCCCTCTCCGCACGCGGAGGTCCGTGGCCCCAGTGCCGATCGGCACCCGGCATTCATTCAACCGCTTGCCCCTGGCGCGACAACAGTGTCCAAGTAATTGCGCTATGGCGCTCTCCGAAATTCTAGACTCGTGACTCGTGATTGTTTCTATAATGTGTATTGTGCACGAGAAGGCTCCAGCCCACCAGTAGCCTGTCTGACGACTACCTCATTTCCTGCTTTGTGAGTAAAATGAATCTTTGCCCCCTCTTGTGTGCTACATCCTGCGTTTAAATTCACTAACACGTGTGGAGAGTTGAGAGAGAGAAGTTCCCCGCCATGTTAGAATACTAGACCTAGCAAGTACCCATGTGTAGTTTGCCGAGGCTGGCAATTGTAAAACCCTGTCTCCTTCTAAATTAATAAACCCTTTACGTGCAAAACTGTGTTCTGATTGAGGAAAGAGACCTGGAGATTGTGAGGAAAGGAGGAGGAGGAATTCACAAGCGAACCACAACACTCGCCTTGGTTTTAAGAGGGACCTTGCTTGCGCCGGCTTCCTGAGCTAGTTCTGTTGGCCTATTAATTGCGTGTCCTTTCCAGGTTTGGTTTAGCAAAAGGCCGTAAGTATGCGGCAATGCTAACAAGCTGCAGCATTGTAACGATAAGGATCATACTTTTTTTGCCAATTTTTTGTCATCACAGTACCGTAACTGTGAATCGTCGGGGCAATTATAAAAGCGTCTATTTAGTGAAAGCAGCAGATTATAGTGCATACACAAAATACTTTTCCTTCATCATGAGAATTTTAAAACCAACCGGTTAATTTTAATACTCTCCTGATGAAAGAATGGTTCTTCTGAAACCGGTAGAGTGGGAATAAAATTAAAGTGGTCTAAAACAAATTACAATTGACCCGCGGTAATTTGGCCCCTATCTAATCTGGCACCCCCTAAAATCCGACATGCCTATAACAGTATGTAGTACATATAGGTTTGTAATTTATCAGATTACAAGGTACTCTTTTAAAAGTTCCGAACTACAAGGGGTCGGTGGCAGTACTCTATAGAAGTCTGACAAATTCGATCATCCGACACAGCCTTGCAAAACGTTTGTTGGACTACCGTGGGTCTACTACGGGTAATGTGTTTTTTATTATCAATTTTTTGATTAAATTTAACTAAATGTTTTTCTCTCTACTGTAACATCTATCAAGGACCTCGGGATCACTTTAGACGGCAAACTTTCTTTCCGTAATCACATTAATAACATTGTTAACAAATCATTTAAACTACTCCGCTTCATTTATAGAATTACTTCTGACTTTAAACATATAAGTACACTTAAAACTCTTTACTGTTCGCTGATTTGCCCTCATCTTGAATAAGCTACTGTCATTTGGTCTCCTTTCTATGCTATCCACATTTGTCACATCGAATCTGTACAACATCGCTTCCTACGAGGAATTGCTTGGAGGTTAGGACTTGAAAGAGGCGAGTACTCGTATGATGAAATTGAACAAACTTTAATAATTTCTTCTTTAGAAAAACATAGAAAGGACTCTGATCTAATTTGCATATTCAAAATTATCAACAGTATTACTGACACACGTGCTTTGTTACAACTCATCCAGTTCAACTTCCCTTCCCGTAGACTCCAAAATAATGAATTGCTGTTGCTCAATCAACATTCTACTAATTATGGATATCATTCTCCTTTATTCAGAAGGTCGAGACTTGTCAACGCAAATCAAAGCATTAGAATTTTTGGTATAAACCTAAATGACTTTCGACAGTCGATACGCAATGTCTTTTAAATCCATCTTCAAGCTTTGACTTGTAGTTATCTTCTATACGTACTTTTATATTATATATTGCCGATGCTCTTCATTTATATGTACTCTCCTTTCACTGTCAACTCTTGTTTCTAAAATATTGTCGTTTTTACGCTTGCGAAAACTTATTCGAACAACAATAGTGGCAGAACGAAATTAACAGAAACACATCTAACAGTTGCTAGAATACACACAGGACTACTTGAAATATCCTAAGACAACAATAATGACCCTGGGTCAGCGAGAGCAAGCTAGATGGCGGTGTAATAATAGAGTAAGAGAAGCTAACCCGTCAATGTAGATAGCTTGGTACTGAATTCGATATGCGAATACCGGCAAATTATAGAGCTTGATTTTGTGCTTTCTGGTAAAAATATTGGCAGATTATAATAGTAGTTGTTGGATAATCGAGCGGCGGATTACCGAGAGAGTACTGCACAAGAAAATGAACGAGTATTACATTACTAAACTAAAATTAACCCGTCTGCTTGTTTAGGAATAAATACATCCCAAAACACGTAATCGCGTTATACTTTCATAAGACCAAAAACGTCCCGAGCGACCTTACATTTTAAAAGCTATATATCTCTCTTCCTCTCATGCAAACATATGTATTTTTTCTTTTAACCAGAAAGAGAACAAAATAATGCTTCTTATTGTCTTTGAAATATGAAAGCTATCTAGCATAGATATTTTACAATCTCGATCCAAAGTGACGGTTTCAGCATTTACGGGTGAAACTGAGGCTTCTGGATTGTGAGGTGCGAATATATTGAACCAAGCAGACGGGTTAAATTAAAATAAGCTATGAAGTCTGCAACTTGTAGATGCTAGTGAAATATTCTTCCTCCAAGTCGTATAAATCTGCCGCTATATCATCGCGTAGGGACATCAGCTTCTGGTCGCATTCTTGCTGTTTGGTGCGGAACAATTTGGAGTTCTGGGTGATGGCCTCGTTAACAGATGGAAAGTCATTAAGGATGAGATATTGCTTGATATCAGATACTAACTTCATGAGAGATTCTCCGGCTCGTACTGAAAGAGAGAAAAAAGAAAAACCATTATAATAATAATATAATCCTGAGGGAAATAATGTACAGTTGCTGTTTGACGGATCTCTCTTTTAGGAGAGGACGGTCTGAGAGATCCATGTTGTAGGAGGGAGAAAACACAGAAGTTGACAAATCATTCTACACTGTTGACCACAAGAACGATTCATAGAAGCAACCCGCTCTTAGGTGGCCAAAGTGTTTCCCAAATGTGCACAGGTGCCGAAGGGATCACGCTGGTTCCTTGGAGCATCTACCATTGAAATACCGGTAGAATAAGGACAGCATTCCCACCTGATGTCTGCAATTCGCTTGAAAGTCTGCAATTTTTTTTTTTAATTTGAGCTCCACACAGGAGGAAAGTATGTCATGTATGGGGATGCTGTAGGATCTTTTTAGGAAAATAAGGAGAGGAAGTTCTGGGAAGGAAAAGGGTATAAGGAGTGGGTAGGAATCTGGGGGTCAGTGTGTGCAGGAGTGACGGACGTACGAATCCATCCCTCCCACTGCATTGCAATGCGATGTTCCGAAAGAGTACGGCGGGAGAGGTCAAAGGGACTCCCTCAACCATTCTCTCCCGATTCGGCCTGCCTGGTGGGCAGAAGCATCCGCCGCCAAGACCCGGACAAACTTCACCCCATGAACCGGATACCCCTGCCAAGTCACCAAACGTAGCACTTAGGGTGACCTATGGCAGAGTTTTTTTTTTTATTGCGGACTTTCTTTGAAAGTCTTTGAAAATCTTTATTTGAAAATCCCTTTGAAAGTCCGCAATCTACTTGAAAGTCTGCAAACTGTTGGAAAATCTGCAATACATTATTTGAAAACCTGCAATTCGTTTGGAAGATCGTAACCCATTTGAAAGTCTACAATCGGTTTGAAATTCTGCAATCTGTCTGAAAGTCTGCAATTCATTTGAAAGTCCACAATCCATTTTAAAATCTACAATGTGTTTGAAATTCTGCAATCTGTCTGAAAGTCTGCAATTCATTTGAAAGTCCACAATCCATTTTAAAATCTATAATGTGTTTGAAATTCTGCAATCCGTTTGAAAGTCTGCAATTCTTTGAGTCTGCAATTTGGAAATCTGCAATCTATCAATCTTTCAAACTTTCCACAGTCAAGGATTATTTTCATGTATTTTGGGGACTCCACGCAAGAGGGGTCTGTCAAACTCAACAGTGGAATACACAGTTAATTAAATAAATCCATATTGCTTACCTATGTTGGCAGCTCTGACTTGCATTTCAAAAGTGTCCTGTTCTATCTGAGTCATCCTGTTAAGTTGGGATTCATTCTCTCCTTTGGCCAGCTTTATTATTTCTGTTAATCAACAATAAAACAACAATAAAAAAACGGTAAATATTCGGAACAAACGTCAACGGTTATGTAACGGGATTGTGTATGTTATCTTTACTTTAAAAAACAGCCTACGTTTTTGAATGGTTTGTTTGGCTACGCAGGGTTTGTGTAGCGGGCTTGTGTATATTATCTTAATTTTAAAAGTTTTATCAAAAAAAAGTGCGTATTAACCGTTGACGTTTGTTCCGAACTGCAAACAGAGTGATTTGACAGTGTGAAAGCAAATTTTCAATTTACGTAAATAAAATTAAAAATGTAACATTTTCAACCTCCCCCAATGCAAATAGTTGTCTTTTATGGTAATTAAGAAGAATCTAAAAGTTTTATCAAAAAAAGTGCGTATTAACCGTTGACGTTTGTTCCGAACAATTACCAAAAAAACTTTTTTTTTTAAATACAGTCGACTCTCCTTTACACAGGTTTATCGCAACAGTCGGTTATTTGGGCCAAAACTCAAGGAACATAAAAGAAATTAAGTAAGTAATACAAATTTACTATGGATATCTGGGACACCATTCTGTTTGATTGGGACAAATTCCCGTCTGAAAGTTGATGCGAGATGTGTCTCAGTAAACGAATTTTAGTTAACCCGTCAGGGTAATTTGTTTGCTTTTCGGAACAACTCGCATAGGTCTCATAGAAATTGTTGTCTCCCTTACTATCATAATGAGAAATATTATATAAACGGTGTTTATATAATATTTCTAGAAGATAAAACAGGGGCAGAGAGGATGAAATGCCGCACAACTCTGTCCTGGCACGTTTTTCTGACGATTGTGTATTTATTTTGGTAAATATTCGGAACAAACGTCAACGGTTATGTAACGGGATTGTGTATGTTATCTTTACTTTAAAAAACAGCCTATGTTTTTGAATGGTTTGTCTGGCAAAGCAGGGTTTGTGTAGCGGGCTTGTGTATATTATCTTAATTTTAAAAGTTTTATCAAAAAAAGTGCATTGACGTTTGTTCCGAACTGCAAACAGAGTGATTTGACAGTGTGAAAGCAAATTTTCAATTTACGTAAATAAAATTAAAAATGTAACATTTTCAACCTCCCCCAATGCAAATAGTTGTCTTTTATGGTAATTAAGAAGAATCTAAAAGTTTTATCAAAAAAAAATGCGTATTAACCATTGACGTTTGTTCCGTACAATTACCCAATCGGTTATTTGGGCCAAAACTCAAGGAACATAAAAGAAATTAAGTAATACAAATTTACTATGGATATCTGGGACACCATTCCATTTGATTGGTACAAATTCCCGTCTGAAAGTTGATGCGAGATGTGTCTCAGTAAACGAATTTTAGTTAACCCGTCAGGCTAATTTGTTTGCTTTTCAGAACAATTAACAAAGGTCTCGTAGAAATTGTTGTGTATCCCTTACTATCATAATGAGAAATATTATATAAACAGTGTTAGAAAGATAAAATAGGGGCAGAGAGGATGAAATTCCACACAACTCTGTCCTGGCACGTTCTTCTGGCTTCATTTTCGATTGTGTATTTTTTTTGGGTGAAATGCAGATCCGGGCACAGTTTGGAAATTTAATAAAAAGGCACTTTCTAGATGAGAAAAGTGTGGAGAAGATGAATAAAAAATAAATTAAGGCGCGCTCGGCAAAATTGAGGGAGATACAACCGTTCAAAGTATTTAAAAATTCACTTCGCGAACTGATATTGACAGTTCGTTGTTCGTTCGCCATGTTTTCACTGCTTAGGTATGTTGGATCCCAGACCTAATACAGAATTAATAGTACGCCAGAATCACAAACCATGTTACACAAACCTAGCGTAGCCGCTAAACCACTTGAAAACTGGGATGTTTTTCTTGCCGTGACGTGAGCAGGCGTTATAAAGGGGTACTTTTTTTGTATCACAAACCATGTTTAGCTTATTAGGTTATAAAAAAAATGGCGGGCGGACGCGGGGCGGACTGTCAATATCAGTTTGTAAAGTGAAATTTTAAATACTTTGAACGGTTGGTAAATATCGGTTCGGACTGGCCACGCTTATTACGAATAATTTTTAGAAAAAAACTTTAGATTCGCCTTAATTACTATAAAAGGAAACTTTTTGGCTTTGGGGCGGCGGAAAATAATGCATTTTAATTTTCAATTGCATTAAACCAAAATTCACTTCGCGAACCGACCCAGCGAAAATCCGCGGCCGTAACTGTTACTTTTGTTGTTAATGTTTTCTTAATGTTGGTATTCTTGATAAATTATCAAGAGCTAATACGACTGTAGCCGACTTCGTGAGATAATGCGCGTATTTATGAAATTTGTCTAGCGGGCTTGTTTGTGATACAAAAGAAAGTGATGAAGAAAGTGATACAAAAGAAAATGAAAAACATGGTGTGTGATACAAAAGAAAGTGCCCCTTTATAACGCCTGCTCGCGTCAACGCAAGAAAAACATCCCAGTTTTCAAGTGGTTTAGCGGCTACGCTAAGTTTGTGTAACATGGTTTGTGATTCGCGGTATTTCATGTAGGTATCCCACGAAGTCGGCTGCAGTCCATAACAGTGACAGCTACGGCCGCGGATTTTCGCTGCGTCGGTTCGCGAAGTGAATTTTGGTTTTATGCAATTGAAAATTAAAATGCATTATTTTCCGCCGCCCCAAAGCCAAAAAGTTTCCTTTTATAGTAATTAAGGCGAATCTAAAGTTTTTTTCTAAAAATTATTCATAATAAGCGTGGCCAGTCCGAACCGATAATTACCGAACGGTTGTATCTCCCTCAATTTTGCCGAGCGCGCCTTAATTTTTGTTTTATTCAGCTTTTCCACACTTTTCTCATCTAGAAAGTGCCTTTTTATTAAATTTCCAAACTGTGACCGGATCTGCATTCCTCCCTTTTTTATGTAAACAGAGCACTGGGACTCTCGAGTCCCAATTGTCCTGAGCCAGTAGGCTATGGCACCCTCAATTGAAGTATTTTGTGAGGCTGAAAGGAAAGGGAAGGGAAGGAGATGTGGAGAGGGAGGTTGGGAAGTTCCCGGCTATTTAGATCTGGTCACTAAACACGGCTAAAGCCATTACAAGCAACGCACATATTAAAAATGTATACCTTCGAAGTTTTCCAGCATACTTTTGACATCGTCTTTTAACCGAGCTGTGTACGATTTGAGCAGAGCTTCTTTCGACTGCGGCAGACTTCGTTGCATTTTGATGATTATTTCAACACCCGCTCCTCTATTGAAGATGGGGGAGTGTTGTTAAACAGGATTTAGTTGTATTTCAATTACGGGATGAAAATTAGAGCACTAAATAGTCAATAATAATTGGGAAATAGAAATCGCTAAATTTAAAAACTAAAAAATGACAACTGACAACTGACAGAAAACATTTCATACTTTTTGTCCTTTTTGATTTCCATAGATTAAATGAAAAAGATGAGAACTTTTATTTTTAGTAATATTTTTAGTGCTTACTACTGCTTACTTTAGTGAAATAAGCTTCCACAGAAATTCGCCTTCTATGTTTTGCTTTGCAATCGTTTTTCGTTTTAACAATTTGACAGATGCGCCTTCCTCGGAAAACGTCAGTTTTGTTTACTGCAGAAATGCATTAAAAAAACCATTCTCGTATCAGTAATTCATTTGGCTTAACTAAAATGGATACTGATACTTTAGAATCTTCACTGGATCAATACAGATCGCAGGTAATTCGATTACTAAACCCATTTGATCACAATCGCAAATACCAATTTGCATAATATTGCCCTACACCGGCATTGATAGTGACTTATGCAGATAAATGCACTGTTCTAATTTATTTTCTTTCTTGCAGCTATCACAAATTAATGAAGCATTAAAAGTAACGCCGAAGGGAGATGAATACGACTCGCTTTATAGCTTAAAATCCGACATTCAGCAATTGATAGATTTGACTTTGGAGAGTTGGGAAACTGTAAGAGGAAAGCAACAGAAAACCTTAGATGTAACTAGCGAGGGGTCTCAGAAGACCCATAAGCACAATGGGTGTTCAAGTAATGTTAAGCATTCTCAAAGTGAAGTCGAACATAAAGATAGTAACCCTTTAGATGACGAATATGCCTTATTTATGGTGAGTTTTTATGATATTTATCTAAACATCGCGCCCTATCAGGCAGAGGATGAATCACCACACAACCCATTCTTTCTTGGCACGCACTCCTTGCTCAAATACTTGATAAGGTAAATATTTCCCTATCGAGTCCAAGCTCAAAACACACTTTAAAAAATTAAAACAAGTTGTGCTCGGTAGATAATGGTTAGTAATAAGTAATTCAGTAACCGGAATTGAAAAGTATTGCGTTTTAATGTTTTTTTTTATTTAAAAAATGCGAAATGTAATTTTTCAAGGACCGCCATGTTAATTACCCTGATGAAATACGCATTTTTAAAAGAAAAAATGGGTGAAATGCAGATCCCGCCAATGTGGGGGATTTTAATAAAAATGCACTTTCTAGATGAGAAAAGTGTGGAAAAGTTGAATAAAAAAGAAATTAAGGCGCGCTTGGCAAAATTGAGGGAGATACAGCCGTTTAAAGAATGAATAAAATGACACTTCGTGAACTTATACTACGCCATTTTGTTACTATTATGTTGGTATCTCAGACTTGCTTTACGAAGGTTGATACGATTGTAGCTAACTTCGTGTGATATATAATAAGGCGCGTAATTATGAAAAACAGAATTAATAATGGTCACAAACCATGTTACACAAACCTGGCGTAGCCGCTAAACTACTTGAAAACTGGGATGTTTTTCTTGCGTTGACGCGAGTAGGCGTTATAAAGGGGCACAAACCATGTTACATTGTAACAGATTTAGAGGACGATTACGAGTGCTACCAACTTTAAGGTAATATTTAGTTTTCAAAATGGCTGACAGTATCGGTTCACGAAGTGTCATTTTATTCATACTTTAAACGGCTGTATCTCCCTCAATTTTCTCAAGCGCACCTTAATTTCTTTTTTATTCAACTTTTCCACACTTTTCTCATCTAGAAAGTGCATTTTTATTAAAATCCCCCACATTGGCGGGATCTGCATTCCTCCTGAAAAAATCACTTTCTGTCAGTTAGACAATAATAAGTACGAATTGCAATCTTCGGAAATGATAAATAATGCGTATTAATCATTATTTTGTTCGGTTTCATAAATGCGAAAAATCACGCGAGACGTTTGCCGTCGTAATTAACAACATGGCGTTCCTTGAGAAATGACATTTCGCGTTTTTAAAGATAACAAAATAACCATTAAAATGCCATATTTTTCAATTTCGGTTACCGAATTACTTATTACTAACTGTAATCTACCTAGTGCAATTTGTTTTAATTTTTTAAAGTGTGTTTTGAGCGTGGATTCGATAGGGAAATATTTACCCTTGATAAACCTACTTGATTAAATAATGCATAAGCCGCCAATGACGTTATATAAATACATTCGCCATAGTCTCACATACTCGCAAAATAATGTGGCAAGTAAACAACACTCTTTTGTTTTCAGCGGTTTTCAGTAATTTCTTAATTCAAAAGTTATTCATATATATTAAAAGATATGCTACTTTCACACCGAAGTCAAACTTCCAACTCAAACTTCCAACGCACAAACTACCCCTCAACACAATCGTCCTAAAGTTTGAAGTTAGCCTCAGCGTGGCCGTACCATAAGACGATCAAAAGTGTGTTTTTCTCTAATGATGCACAAAATTGTCGGACTGGGAACATGAAAATTAATTGAATTGCTTATAATAATAGATAATAATAAGTAATTTGTGTGTACATGTAAATGAAATGTTAATTCTTCACTTTTACTACTGTTTGCCGTGTTAAGAAACATTTTCTCATCACACAGGGGGGCATTTTGGCGCTTTTTAAATGCAATTTTCCTACTAGTAAGACACGACCTTACTCGACGAGTGACAGTTTAATACTAAAGTACTACAAATCGAGACCAGTGCAATTGCCTTGCTTTTGGCTTCACACTTTGAGATTTCTACCCCTCGTCTAAAGCCGCCACATTTTTAAGCATGGATTATGGAAATCACACTTCATTTCAACAATTACTACAAGAAATAACTATTTACGTGCTTAAAATAGGTTATTAGTTGTGGAAGTCGAAATATAATAAGAAATAATACTATTTATTCCACAGTCTTTCTAGTCGTTATGAAGTTTTTATTATTATCCAGAAATTATGACCAGACTTTTCTTTCTCTAAGCGGAACAAATTATGTTTTTGTATCTAATATCTCAAACATGGTTGGCGCATCACGCTGGCCAAATGTACAAAATATTGTTCTATCCCCGTGTGTCACGCGAATGAACGGAATGGCTGCGCGGCCTTTACTGTGCTAAAAAAGGTATCAAAAAAGGTAAATTTTCTTAGAAGACTAAGACGTAAATTAAATAGATACACCACGGAGCTCATTTATAAAACTATCGTTGCTCCACATTTGGACTACTGCTCCTAGATGTTATATTTGGCCAATGAAGGAAGTTTGAACAAACTAGAAGTTATACAAAACAAAGCTATGAGATGTATACTAGGAAAAGGCAAATACGCAAGGATTAATCAAATGAGAGAGGAGCTAAATTGGATTCCAATAAAAAAGAGACTACTATTTAACATCTTAATTTTTGTGCATAAAATTATGAAAAACCTAATGCCAAAATACTTTAAGGATGAAATTGTTTTTAATAGAGACATTCATAATTACGAAACAAGAAATATAAACAGAGTTCGATTGCCACAAATGAAGAAATCAAAATCACAGAACTGCCTAATGTACAGAGGACTAAAGATGTATGATGAAATGCCTGAAAGTATGAATAATGAAGAAAGAATGAACGTATTTAAAAAGAAATGTTATGCTTACTGTAAAAATATTTAAATTTATCAAATGAAATGTTACATTGTGCTTATTAGTTTATATTCATGTAGTATAAACTAACTCAATAATTAATAAAAAATAAAAAAATTTGGATTTTAGGCCAAAAACTGAATAATTCTTTTTTTCATCAAAATTTACAGCAAATATGTAGAACAGTTGTGTGCTACTTTATCTATTGTGTTTTAAATTATAAAGTACCGATACGTTTTTAGATTTTCACGGCCAAAAGTATTATCGTTATTTGTTTTTGGGGTTTTTCTTTTGTTTTTGTTTTGCCGTGTTGCGCTACCTACCTATAGGTCATTAAATAATTCAATTTTTCGTGATTCGTTACCTCTAAACTTTGACAATTTTGCCCTCCTACTGTGTAAATATTACAATGATATTTAAAAAAGGAGTTTTTGGGTTGAAATTTAAGATTTACATATGAAAAACTTGTGTTGCGAAGCAAAAAAAGTTTAACAAAAAAATAATTTTGAATTTGGAATTCCTAACCAAAGAGAAGGGGTGAAATGCAGATCCGGGCACAGTTTGGAAATTGAATAAAAAGGCACTTTCTAGATGAGAAAAGTGTGGAGAAGATGAATAAAAAATAAATTAAGGCGCGCTCGGCAAAATTGAGGGAGATACAACCGTTCAAAGTATTTAAAAATTCACTTCGCGAACTGATATTGACAGTTCGTTGTTCGTTCGCCATGTTTTCACTGCGTAGGTATGTTGGATCCCAGACCTAATACAGAATTAATAGTACGCCAGAATCACAAACCATGTTACACAAACCTAGCGTAGCCGCTAAACCACTTGAAAACTGGGATGTTTTTCTTGCCGTGACGCGAGCAGGCGTTAATAAAGGGGCACTTTTTTTGTATCACAAACCATGTTTAGCGTATTAGGTTATAAAAAAAATGGCGGGCGGACTGTCAATATCAGTTTGTAAAGTGAAATTTTAAATACTTTGAAGGCTGTATCTCCCTCAATTTTGCCGAGCGCGCCTTAATTTTTGTTTTATTCAGTTTTTCCACACTTTTCTCATCTAGAAAGTGCCTTTTTATTCAATTTCCAAACTGTGCCCGGATCTGCATTCCTCCCAAGAGAAGATATTTGAGATCAAAGTTGCCAGTATGGCAAAACGCCAATTTCATATGTAAGGACCTAATATATTTAAACTAAAAATTAATATTATGAATAAGAGAATTTCTACAACAAATTTCTATGCATATTTTTTTACGGACATACACGATGCGGCTATACTCTCCTAAAGGTCAATAAATCCCTTCCTACAGCCCCTGCCTTAATCCGCCTCACAACATTCTCATAGGGATACTTTACCTTTTGAATGTATTTTCAGTCTGAGATGGCCAAATCTGGTGCCTACGACGATAAAGAAGAAAGCGGCAAGGAGGAAAACAAGGAAGAAGAGGATATTAAACAAAATGAGACCAATGTTGACTCTAACATTGAAGTAAGTATCAAGTTTTTTTTCTAAAGTAATAACTTTTTATGCGCTCGTTGTAAAAAGGGACTACATGGACTTGAGCGGAAAAACACAATTGTGAAGTGACATAATATTATGTTTTTTATATTTTTTGTAGTTGTAAATGTGTGTAGCTGTCATGCGTAATAATAATTACACAGCAGAACTCGTTTATAAACTGTTTTTATAGATTAAATAATAATATTATTGGTAATTTTATATTATTAATATTCAAAAATCTGTTCCTGAAAAAATCGGAAAATATACAGATTTAGGAAATGAGATTAAAAGAATTTGGCATTCTCAGACTAAAAAATATTACCATTTGTTATTTCGGCTACCGGCATTATACCTAGGTCTCTCATTCAAAATTTAGGCATATTAGATTTGTCAAAGAATTTATATATAAAAATGCAAAAATCAGTCACTTAAATACGGTTCCATGTCCTCAGAATGAAACCAACTCAGAAACACCTCAGAAATGTCATTAAGAGCTATGAAAAAATAATTTTAAAATTGCCGGTAACCCTAACCTAACTTAACCTACTTAATCAATTTTTTTATCATCACTCTTAATGACCTTTCTGAGACTTGCTTCTGAGTTGGTTTCATTCTGAGTTGTCTGGTCACCCTTAAATACATGTAGGATTACAAAAGATTTTTTAAATATTTATATTGAGGGATCAGTAGGATTTATAGGTCCAATTAGGAGTTTCACAGAGACGAACCCTCTGATATGAAAATATCTGAAGTCGGTGAATTATTTTCCCATTTGGTCTCTGGTAGATTGACATGTTGTTGTTTTTTTTTTTTTTTTTTTTTTTTTTTTTTTTTTTTTTTTTTTTTTTTTTTTTTTTTTTTTTTAATTTATTTATTTTGATACATACAATAATGGCATTACATTTTTCAGATACATTTTTTATATAACGTGATTCACCTTTTTTTAGAGCATGCTCGTGTAAAAAAGGTGGAGCAGCGTGTGTGAAAAACTATTTAACATATTTTTTTAGAATTATAATATATATTTTTATATATATATATATATACATATAAATATTCAAAACAAGATATATGAAATAGAATAGAAAAAAAAGAAAACAGTATAAAAAAGAAGAAGAAGAGGAAGAGGAAGAGAGAAAAGAGAAAAGAATATAAAAGTAAATGGATTTCCAAAATCAATTGTCGAGAGACATTCTATTGTATTATTAAATTGAATTATTGTAATATGCTAATGATTTAGTGTTTTTATAGAACTTTTGAATTTTTTATAATTAATTTCCAATCTTAAGTTAAGGGGTAACTGGTTAAACCACTTGACTCCAAAATATTTATAAAAATGTTGGGCTGTAGTGGTATTACAACGCGGGATAGTTATAGAGCCAAGAATATTTGGTCTTTTGCTGTTTGAAATAGATAATGAGTTATCATTGTTGAAACAATCTTTGTGGATTTGTAAAAGTGTAATTTTTTTATAAATATTGTGTAGTGAAAGGACTTTAAATTCTTGAAATAATCTTATGGTGGGGAAATCATATGGTTTTTTTAGAATTATTTTTATTAATAATTTTTGGATGATTTCTAAAGGCATGAGAGAAGTTTTGAATGCACCACCCCAAACAAGAATTCCATATTGTAATACAGATTGGATCAGTGAGAAATAGATAGTTCTTAATAGTTTAAAAAATTTAATATGTTTCGTATTCTAAGAAAAATGTACATTAATTTTCTTAATCTTTCTACTGTTGCATTGATTTGTATTTTCCACTTTAAATTGCTATCTATAATTACACCGAGGTATTTTATATTAGTTTTAACAGTGAGTACAGAGCAGTCAGGTTTACATAAATTTGTGTTTCTATTGCAATTGTATGAATGTATACTTCTCATTAAATTTTCAGGGAATGCATGTTTATTAATGGTGAACGGTATTACAAAGGTTTTTTCCGTATTAAGTGACAGCAAGTTTGAATCGAACCATTTTTTTAGGATGTTTAAGTCTAATTCTGCTGTTTTCTGGGTTTCATTCCAAGTTAAACCTTCAGTTAGAATTGCTGTGTCGTCTGCATATGAAATGAGTTTAGATTTGATGTTAAGTTTAAACATATCGTTGACATAAATGATAAAAAGAATTGGCCCCAGTACAGTTCCCTGCGGGATGCCAAAATTCGTGGTCCGAGAATCGCTCATAAGGCCCTTTAATTTAACAAATTGCTCTCTATTAAATAGATAATTTTCGATCCAAGTTAAAGCATTGTCAGTTATACCAATTTTCGTTAGTTTAGAGATAAGGTTAGAGTGCGATATACTGTCAAATGCTTTTCTTAAGTCAACAAATGTTCCAATACATTTTTTTTTACTATCTAAAGATTTATATATTTTAGATGTTAAATCAACGATAGCATCTTGAGTGCTCAAATTTTCTCTAAAACCATATTGATGTGCATTTAATATGTTATTTTCTTTCACAAATTTAAATATTTGTTTTTTTACAACTTTTTCAAATATTTTTGCAATGTTTGAAGTGAGAGAAATTGGCCTATAGTTACTGCTTAGACAGGGGTCCCCAGATTTAAAAATTGGGGTAATAATAGTTTTTTTGTAATTTAAGGGAAAGTTGCCATTAACAAAACTTGTATTTATGATGTGTGCCAAAGGTTTGCAAAGTGAGTTAGAATTTCTTTTAAGTATTTCTACAGAAATATTGTCATAACCAGGGGAAGAATTTCCTTTTAATTCATTAATAGTATCTTTGATTTCATCAGAGTTAGTTCGTTGAAATTGTGTTAGGGTGTTACAAGGAATGGGAGGTGTTGGTAGATTATAATTATCATTATCTCTGTTTTTTATTTTAATTGCTAATTTTTCACCAACTGACCTAAAATAATTGTTTAAGATATTTGCACATTTCATTGTTCTTGTATTGTTTTGAATTTATTATATTTATACAACGTGTCCGGAAACTAGTAGTACAAGCGGGAAACTAGTGAATCTACATCACGTAGAGAACCCAAAAAACTTATTTTTTTCGATCTGAGCATTTCGATTTTAATATTATTTTTTTCTATTTTTCCATTTTTTCGGCAACTAAAGGGTTAAAAAAACTTTTGAGCCCGGTTTACCCTTCGATGCATTTTAAAAGACATTACACAGCTGAAATCAACCCCCTAGTGAACAATTTTTTAAATTTACCAAAAAAAATTCCAACTTCGGACACGATTTACTCGAAAACGTAAGCTCAAATCAAAAAAGTTATATCACAAATCGACTCCGAATGTGATGTAGATTTACCAGTTTCCCGCTTGTACTGCGAGTTTCCGGACACCGTGTATAGATGATCATTTGAGGAAGTGTGTGAATGGGTTTAGTTTTTCCTGTGGGGAAAATTTAACCTGGACATTTAAATCTGGTGCGTAAAAATATAAAAGGAATTAAAATTAAAATGGAGTTCTACAAAATAAACTGGATAACGTAAAAATAGTGTAGTTTTTTATTAGAAGCATTAAAATCATTCTTTACTTGTATAATTAATTGCAAAAAGAATCATTAAAATTTGTTGATATTTGATCAAGTACTTAATTGCATTTTTATTGAACACAATACTTTTTTTTAATCTAAAAACACAACATGTCTGTAGCAGTTTATGTACATACTTGTAAAATAAGCATAGCAATTAATATGTATGTGGCTTTTGCGGATTTCAATTCTGATAATGGCAATCCAGTTTAATGGCCGGTTTCAAATAAGTGCTCGGCAATTATTTAAAACCACATTAATAGAATTAACGCTTGCAACATGGTATCATTTCTACATACTTAAACACACACTTAACCACAATCTACACATCAGCCCTGATGATGAACTGTAACGTTGGCTAAAGAAGGAGAAAGCGCAACACGGCACAAAAACCTAGAAATTAATAGCGATAATCTATATACAGTAGGGCCTTGCTAATCCGGATAGGGAAAAACAAGACCCCTTCCGAATTATCGAGGCGTCCGGATTATAGTATGCAATATTTTAATAGAAATAAAACACATTTATAGCTTGGGTTTCATTTATTAAAGTAAAAATTTAAAGTCATTTTACATATGTACTTATACAAAATTCAAACATGTAAGAAATTTGGGCACTTAACCCAATCGCTGCCATTTACGCGGATCGGCGTACGAACGATCCGTGCCGTAAATCACGTAAATCGCTAGTATGAATGTTTCGAGGATGATATTTCTAAGTTCTAATGGTAGATGGGGCTAAATATTATTTTATAAAATATTATAAACTGTTTCTTAGCGACATCTCTTGTAAAATATGTAATTTAAATTGTTTATACTACGAAAAGCAGCATCCAAAAAAGGTCAACAGATTTCTTTGCGCAGTCGTTTGATTCTCCTGCCATCGCAGCGTGGTGTGTGTGGATGTCACGTGGTTCTTATTACGTTCTCCGTGGTGTGGTTCTAAAAGTTTTTTTGATATTCGGCGGAAAGTGGACTTGAGTTTTTATTCCCGAATTGAGAATTTAGATTGTGTTTTTTTTTAATATTTAGTTTGATATTTCATTTCGTATGTACTTTTATACAATCATTTTTGAAGCTTTAATTTTAATATCCCTAAACATGTCAAGACGCGATCTCAGTGAAGAAGAGATAAGAGAATTCGTCCTCGATGTTGACTCTGAAATTGAGGAAAGTGATGATGACTCGGATTTTATAACGCAACCTAGTGACAATGAAGATGAGTCTATGGAGACTGAAGTTACCCAAAGAACTTCGTCAGGAAATTAGACTGTGAATTCCGGAAATTTTAAACCAATCATCCATCAATTTAATGATTTTCCATCTGGAATAATTGCGACCCCATTATTATCAGAAAATTCCCCGGAAATAAATTTTTTTGAACACTTTCTAAATACAAATATAATGACCGAAATTGTCAAGGAGACAAACAAATATTATCAAGCGACTATTAGAAATAAAGTTATTTCTGAACATTCACGGCTTCGCAGGTGGAAAGATACATCAGTTAATGAACTCTACATATTTATTGCAGTGACAATGCTAATGACCAGAAACAAGCACCACACGATAGAAGACCACTGGTCGAAAGATCCCCTTCTGACAAGTAATATATTTGGCAAGACGATGGCAAGAAATCGTTACCAGATATTGCTGAGTATGCTGCATATGTCAGACCCTGATTCTCAAATTGCTGGTGACAAATTAAATAAAACTAGGCTTCTGGTCAATCACACTCGAAAAATGTTCAATGAAACAATGGTGCCATACGAAAATCTATGCATTGACGAAAGCATCATAGAGTTCAATGGACGTCTTAAATTTAAACAATATATTCCATCCAAACGCCATCGGTTTGGAATAAAAATGTTTGTTTTGTGCGACTCGAAGACAGGTTATGTTTTAGATATAATTATTTATTGTGGAGATGGGACGGATGTCACTGACGAGCAATGTCTCGGGGCTTCAGGAGCTGTTGTCACCACTATGTTAAATGACTACCTCGGTTAAGGCCACAAATTATATGTAGATAATTGGTACACTAGTCCAATATTATTTAAATTTCTGCATGATCACCAAACTAACGCATGTGGAACGGTGCGAAAAACCCGTAAAAACATGCCAAAATTCAATAAATTGAAGAAAGGGGAAATTACTTCTCAGTATTCCGATTCACTGATGGCATTAAAATGGCACGACTAAAGAGAAATTCACATGTTAACGACGCTTCATGATGATAAAGTTTCTCCAACTGGGAAAATAAATTTTAGAACTCGAGAAGTAGTTTCGAAGCCAAATTGTATTCAAGATTATAATAAAAACATGGGCTTAGTAGATAAAGCGGATATGATGATAACTAGTGTAAATTCCCTTAGAAAATCAATTAAGTGGTATAAAAAAGTTTTCTTTCATTTAATCGATTCATATTTACTGAATTCGTACATTATGCACAGAATCGTTAGTTCCAAAAACATTACTTTTCCTGATTTCCAATTATATGTGACAAGACAATTATTAGAAAAATATCATACTACATCGCACCCTGAAGTTGGTCCATGTACGTCACAAGATGTGCCATTACGGTTATCTGCCAAAATGCTAGTAAAACATAAGCCGATGCAAAGGAAAAAACCCAAAAACCTTATAAAAACTGTTATGTTTGCTCAAACACTAAACTTAGACCAAAAACAAGAAAAGCGACGAAGTAAATGTGTGGCGTATGTAACGTACCGTTATGTGTTTGGCCATGCTCAACAATATTATCGAAGAATTATATCCGACTTAATATTTATGTTCAAAATTGTAAATGGTAGCATAGACAGTCCTGATTTAACTAAGCTCATTGAATTTCATATTCCCACGAGAACCACTCGTTCTAAAATCCTTTTTAAATGTAACAATAATCGGACTGAGTATACGAAACACTCACTTTTACCTAGGTTACATGAAGTTACTAATAGATATGCAGATGTGATAGATCTATTTAACTGCACGGAACAAGGGTACAAGAAGGCTATGCTATCATATTTTTTAAATCACTACTAATTTTATTTGTGTTATAGATTTTTGCATGTAAAGGTATCTCTGTTGTCACTTCTCAATGTATCGTCACAACTAACTGTTATACATACACTGTTTTATCATTACTATTATTTTGAATATGAATTTGTGACATGTAATTAGTGTTTATGGCATACTTATGCCATTTGTATTAAATAATTAAATAATTATTCCACGAAAAAAAAAGAATATTAATTTTGAATCTTTAAAATATTGTGTAAATAAAATGTAGTACAATCTAGTGCAATATCAAATATAAAATGTGAAAAAAGTTGGAGAATCGTTGCCCAACTCCATACAATCCATAATGACATGTGAGTGTTTATCTTATACCTCTTTCTTTATTTGTGTTAGTGAATCAGCACTATGGCCAGTTCGCCGCACTCAATTATTCTGTTGGTGTTTATTATTTATGTCGAAAACACATTACGGGACACACTCGAGGATTCAAATATCTTATCAAGTATGCAGTGGCGGTTCCCCATAAGGGGACCATGGGGACAGTCCCCACCAGTTATTCCAGAAACATACCAAGAAAAAATTGATAATTCTTTGTGTTCAAAAAAATAATGAATGCGTTCTCAACATAAAAGTGTCATTGCGCTTAGAAGTATAATCTAAAAAATTAATTTGGATAAATTTTAGGCTCGAATTTGAAATATTTCCGCGAACAAACGTGCGACCGCTCTCCTTTCTTCCAAAGCATACAACTAAACTAAACTAATACTAATGCGAAACGCGACCGGTCGGCCACTTCGGACTCGACTCGACGCATAGGTACTCGCCCGCTTGACTGTGCGCACTGACTACTGCGCAGTTAGGGGACAACACGGCGATCTATTCCTTCTAAAATGAAGTTTTTGCGCTCGCTGAATATTTTTGTATGTGATTTTAGGGATCCGCGCATGCGCACTTGAACCATCTGTACCATAATCGCGGGGACCGGTTCAAGAATCCCCCTGTGAAGATTGTGAATATTATGCACGGGCTGGAATTCACGTTAGGCGTTTTATAATCGTATTTGACGTTTAGTAAATAGTAATACTGTTATCGATTGATCGGATTATTTCTATAGCGCCGTTCTCGTGTTAAATACACATCAAAGGTAATTTAAACGAAAGTGCCGATGATTATCTTGTGTATTTTTATTAAACTTAATATTTATGTATGTAGGTACCTAGTTGGTGTTCCTGGTTAGGTGCGTGACTTATCCTCTGATCTATTTTACTTTATATACTTTTGTTATACTTTTGGTAAGAAATAAAAAATCTGTAAAAAGAATTAATGAAATCGACTTTTAACTGAAAATTATATTCTAAGTATAGATACTTTTTGGTGGTGATACGGTGTACTCAAGCTGGGTATAAGATTTAAAACTAATTTTAATCTTATATATTTTAAACATTTATCGGAAAGTTTTACAAAACACGAAAATTCGTGGGAGCACGTGACAAACGCAATAACTCACTTTTTTGGTAAAACACAACATTAAAAAACCATGAAAATGTCTACACAAAAATGACCGTCCCCACCACAAAAAATGTGCTCGAGCCGCCACTGCAAGTATGTACTAAAGATATCAGTAATGTGTGTCTAATATAAACAAAGCCCTCAATGGCAAAGGGAATGCCGTAAAGATTAATTTAATTGAGAACTTAAAAAAGGCTGAAATAGCTTGGCGTGTCATAGTTGACAGAGTATATTTTTTGGGCAGCTATTGGGTTAACATGAAAAAAAAAAAAAAACTAAAAGTTACTTAACGAGTGATGGCAAATGATTGAATATTGACACGTTCTAATCCGCACGCACCCGTCCGGATTACGGCGTGCACCGAAGTAACGGGGGTCCGGATTAGCGAGGCTCTACTGTATATGAAAATGAATGTTTCTTTGCTTATCCCTTACGCGATCCCTAAACCATTCATCCAATTGCGATGAAACTTTGGTGAATTGTTGTGCACATGCCCACGATGGTTTCTATATATTCGACTGGTCAGTGGTTGAGTGGGCATAGCGCTTGGGTCCCACCCGGGCGTCGCGTGTTCGATTCCTCGGCTGGCTAAGTCCTCCATCACAACACAAGCAACATTTTCGGCTTTTTGTGGTAATAGTAGGAGATTTTCAAACATTGTTGGGTTATTCGTAACCCGGGAATGTTTGTCTTTCTTTATTAAAAAAAAAAATATATATATATACATATATAGTGGTGAGCTCTGGCATTATGAAATTATTTCCTACTCGTACACTACATTATTATGAAATTACTACTACAATTACTACTACATTGTGAAATTATTTCGCTCGCGTAGTATTAGGTGGGTTTCCACTCCGCCTCCCCCCCCAACACCCCACCCTAACACCCCAAAAACAAATAAAGAAAATCCTTTTGGCCATGAAAATCTTAAAACTTATCTATTATTATACTATTCATCCGATTCCTATGAATCTTTGGTGAGTTGTTGTACATACGCACGCAAAGGTTTCAATATATATTGGTGAGCTCTGGCATTATGAAATTTGTAATAGGTGGCACGCGAGCTGTTTGAAAACTGAATGTACTGGGACTGAATGTATCGAACGTGGGAGAGGGAAGGGAAACTTCCTAATACTTAAATAAATAAAATGATTTTTTCAGGAAGAACTGGCTTCACTCGAAGGCATGAAATGCTCCACCATGTACAGTCACAAATGGGGCGGAGCTCCTACTCTTCATAACGCCATGGTCTGCTCCGTGGTCAGAGAGGACGAGGATAACACCAACTTCTACGACATAAAGGTTAGTAGCCGAATGAACAAATGTGTCGAGTTCTTTCTTCTGCCAGCTAAGTCCTCCACCATTGCACTGCTTCGAGGCTGTATCAAGAACTCTATATGTTTCTGAAGACTATCTTGGTCAGCGTTATGGTCATCATAGAATATTCTATCCTTCTGCCTATTGGGACATCCTGCCAATGGTTCTCCGTGTGGGGTAGAGTATATTGCTCCTGAACCAAATCTCTTCCGATTTGGCGGTTTTCTCTAAAGAGCGATTGTTGAAGATTGGTTGTTTAACAGAAATTCAAAATCACATTGTTTAAAGCATTTTGTTTTTTTTTTTTAATTTGAAAGTTCCCCGCTAAATGTCGATTATAAGTTTGTTTTAGTTTTTTCACAAATTGTGACAAATATATTATAAATGTTGTTGTCCCCCCACTTTTTTCTCGTTTCATGTAAAAATATTTCAAATTACGGTCGGAAATTTTTGGTTTCATAAAAGTGTACATTTTAATTTTAATGTGGTTAACTTTTAGATTTGAATATAAAGCATGGTGTTTTCTCATTCTAACATCGTTTAGATCATATTTTTCAACATGACAGTAAGGGAGACACAACAATTTATGTGAGACCCACGTGAGCTGTTCCCAAAAGCGAACAAATTAGCCTGAGCAGTTAAGTTTGCCAGCTTATTTTGACGACCGGCGTAATCCAGCGGTAAGGCTCTCGACTCGCACTCCGAAGGTCGCGGGATCGAATCCCGGTGTGGCAAACAAATTTTATTTGATTAATTTGTGTTATTTGACAATTTATTCTTTTAAAATAATATATAGTATATTTGTGACACGTTCCAGAGTGGAAGATACTCTTAGTATCGCCCTGGTGTAAGACCACCATTCAGAATTGAAACGATGCTTGAAATGGCTTTAGCCGTGTTTGGTGACCAGATCTGAATAGCCAGGTACTTCCCCACCTTCCTCTTCCCTATCTCCTTCCCCTCCCCACTACCTTCAGCCTCACAACATACCCCAATTGGGGATACCAAAGTCCCACTAGCACCAGACGGGAGCAGTTGGGACTCTTGTGCGGTATTCACGTAAAAAAAAAAAAAAAAATTTTTAGAAGACTAAAAAACAGGGACCTTTCAAAGATTATAAAAAACATAATGGTGCTGAATGGCCACTTGATGGCAATGTTACATTTGAATTTGTGAGAAACAAGTGAAAGTAATTGTTTAATTTTGATTTGATCAGGTGCGAGTGATGTTCACAAACCCCACGCACGTGGAAATGGTTCCGTGCCCTTTCTACCTGGACGGGGATTGCAAGTTTGAGGACAATCAATGCAGGCGAGTACGACATAACTCTTTCATTATGTTTCTTGTATTTGTGAACAAGCTCGGGAACCCGGCAGTCGCGTCTGGGCCTAACGTTCACTCTTGCGCCGAACTGCCAACAAAATTGAACATTTTACAGTTCAAATTTATATATTTAAATTTAAATTACGCACAATGTTACAAATAAAAATTTATTTTTATTTATTTTATTTATAACTAGCAGACCCGGCCACACTTTGCTGTGGCTAACGAAACACAACGCCATTACCCAACCTTTTTTTTAATCAATTTTTTTTCCACACCACTCGCTTGCCAGCTGTCCGCTTCCCGCTGCCTGAATTGAATATATGAATTTCTCTGCTTTTCTCTACTATAATAAGCATGTATTATATATATAAACCTTTCTCTTGAATCACTCTATCTATTGGTGAAAACCGCATGAAAATCCGTTGCATAGTTTAACCCGTTGGAGCGCGGAGGAACAACACGGAAATTTCACGACCTTCAATTTGAATCGAATGTTTTGTGGATTAATTTTTACCTATCGTATATTTTATTGACCGAAACACATTCCTAGAACGATAAACTATCTACCAAAACAACATTACTTGCGTTAATTACGTAAATTGATAGGTTTTGCGATGTTTTAGTCGAGGAACTCATAAATGTGACGCAGCCAAAATGACATTTCGAGATGCCCACAGATAAAAATTATTTTAACATAATCTGTGGTTACAAGGTGAATAAAATCTTTACCCATCCCATAGGGAATGTTGGCGCAAGCGATTCTGACACTTCCTTTACAAATTTTATACATAGAAGGGTCAAAATAGTAGAAAAAATGTTTTTTTTTCCCCGCGCATGCGCAGAAACTGTTCACATCCCGCACTACGGCAAATTAAATATAAATTATTCCGAGTGACTAGACGCATTGTGGGTTTCGCTATGGTAAAGGACGTTAATAGAGCAAGCGTTTCTGACTTTGTTCTTCATACACTTTCTTTATACATAAGGGTCAAAATTGCATTTCAAAGTGCCGCGGCCACCGGATGACAAACGGCAAACAACCGGTTAAAAGATCTATGCGCACATACATTTTGAGCGACTTCATTTTATACTATGTAATGAAATACATGATAAAACAATAAAATCATATCCTAGAAATAGAAAGAGTACAAAAAGGGTTTATGCATTACCTGTATATGAGGGAATATACATACTACCCATTCCTGTATCCATCGTTGTTCTTAACAAGAATGCTCGATCTTAATACCTTAGAAGCCCGCCGAAAAATATTTTTGGGGAAACATTTTTTAAGCTGATCTCCGGTATTGTACTGAATCCACCTACGTTAAAGGAGATTAACCTATATGTCCCTAACGCGTATACTCGTATACCCACACACTTTTTTATGCTCCGAAAGCGAGAACTTCTTCCTTTCAGAATGCGCCATTAAACAGAGCAATTCAACTGCTTAACGATTCTGCATTGAGCATTGACATCTTCAATGTTACCTATAAAGAGTTCAGTAACTATCTTTTGACATACGTCTCAACATAGTGAAACTGCCCCCACGGACTTGTTTTCTTATTTTAAATTTTGTAATCTTCTCTGTAATAATTTGGTGTACAACTGTTTTATGGAGAACCTGAATAAAATAAATAAATAATAAATAAACATTTTCATATACAGGATGTCCAGTGGTAAAGTGCATTAACTTCGGGAGGTGATTCTACATGATGGTAGGAGTAAAAAAGATAAATAAATTTTTCCGAAATTCAAACGAGTACTTTTCAGGTAAAAACGTAAAATCGGTCCGCTGTGTAGTGCCGGCGTTACTATTTAGCATAGTTTCCAAATCTACCGTCCCGCGCCCCCCGCGCTCAATGAACTCCCCGCTACCCCATTCCGTCAGTCAGCTGTTGATATTTAAATACGCCGCAGATGCTTCGCGATGAATTTTACCGTTTATTCGCAAATACAATGTATCTTGCAGTGTTTCTCTGTAAGAATTGTGTTTTTAATACTCGAAACTTGTTACATTAGTGTGTATTTATTGACTTAAAAGAACATGTTTGTTCAACGCGTGTTTCTTTTCTTCTTGTCAATGACGTTTCAATACTTGCCTGCAAGCAGAAGGTGGACATTTTGAAAATTTGTTAAATTAGTGAAAAACGATGATATTAGTTAAGTGTTCAATTAGTTATTAATAATTTGTATAGTAAAAAGTGTAAATTCATATGAATATTGTTATTTTAGTGGAGTTCTCAGTTGAATTTGGTTTAAAACATTATAAAACATACGATTTTGTTGCACATTGTAAAACGGCGAACTGTCAGTCTTGTTATTGTTTACAATTTACATGTTGTTTCCATGGATACGTGCCACTCATAAATATGCAACGTTGCCACATTGACACTGTCAAACTCACAGCGAATTTATCTGGTAAGTGTGTACCTTCACTAACGATTTTTAGTAGGTATGTCTTTTTGTATGGAAAATAAAAAGTTGGAATTTCGGAAAAAGTTGTTATCTTTTTTACTCCTAGCATCATGTAGAATCACCTCCCGAAGTTAATGCACTTTACCACCGGACATCCTATATGTGACACACTACATCACCATATTAGGCGGCTGCCTGTTTCATGATGATCAATGGAATGAAGTTACTATGTGGTGTCTAGTGTAAACAAATGAATAAAAAAACCATTGTAAAAATTATAATAGAAAGTGTATAATGAGAATTAAGAAGAAAAAAAATTATAATAGATAATAGAAAAGAAAAGATAAAAGTCATGCACAAGATTATTAGATCATATTCAAATACACAATTCTTCTTTATAATTTTATATGTGTGCATGCATGCATGCGTATGAAAATACATGTACACATACATACACCCTTACACATATGTGTATCCATATGGGTACACATATGTGTAAGCATATGAAAGCACACACATACATACATTAATACATTGTTATACATCTTCTTCCCCACACATGTAAAGAAATGTTACCGGACAACTCAGAATAAAACCAACTCAGAAGCACCTCAGAAAGGTCATTAGGAGTGATGTTTAGAAATATGAAAAAATTGGTTAGGTTAGGGTTACCGGCTATTTTAAAATTATTTTTTCATAGCTTTTAATGACCTTTCTGAGGTGTTTCAGATTTGGTTTCATTCTGAGTTGGCATGGAACCGTAAACAATATATACACTAATTACTTATTTAAACACATGAATTTTGCAAGAGATAATAATTATTGCAGTCGACCGCGCTGCTTTGCTGCGCGCTAGGAATTAGGGACCTAGGTAGATACCATTCCGCGCGTTTCACTCAAACGTCCCGTTTGGTTAGATTTTAGTAGATATTTTGTTGGAGGATGTTTTGTCCATAGGACATTTTGTCGGGGATATTTTGTCATGGGATGAAAACGCACATTACTGGGTTGAACACTTGGAAAGGATTTCCAGAGATTTCAAAGAATTCAAATTTTGTCAGACTATCAGTTTGTGGTATAGAAAAAGCTGACACAATCGGATAAGATGTTGATTTCCCGAAGGTTATGAAAGTTGGCACCACTGATTCTAGGTTTTCTCACGGAGAAGTGGTGCACCTGTCTGCCCTGAGCGAGGCGGTTGAGCCCAACTTCACACTGCTGAAGGCTGGCTGCAGAGTCCTGGCAAAACTTAACCCAACAGACGAGGTTTGTTTATATACATTTAAAATTATATATATTGACTCCCCACCGAAGAAATCATATCCTTTAGCACCTGTCATTTATTTATTTATTAATTTACAGACAATAGTCCATTAAAAACATAATGATAACATGAATAAAATAAAAACAGAGATGACGGTGAAGGGAGAGCACATATAAATTAATAGCAATGACCATATAAAATGTAAAAAGTACATATAGAGACACTACAAGTCAAAGCATGAAGAAGCATTTAAATATTGCGTAACGACTGCCGAAAGTCATTTGTTTTACACCAAAAAAATCAATGCTTTGACTTGCGTTGACAAGTCTCGACATTCTGGATAAGCGAGAATGGTATCCATAATTAGTAGAATGCTGATTGAGGAACAGCAATTCATTATTTCGGAGTCTACGGGAAGGGAAGTTGAACTGGATGAGTTGTAACAAAGCAGGTGCATCAGTAATACTGTCGATAATTTTAAATATGCAAATTAGATCAGAGTTAGAAAGAAAGTTTGCAGTCTAGAGTGACCCCAAGGCCCTTGATAGATATGACAGTAGATAGACAAATACTATTTAGTTTATAATTAGTCAATCATCTTTTGGGATGCTGTGTGGTGGCTTTCTTTGAGGAAAAGAAAGAGTTGATGCAGACATTCCAAAGCCGAGCTGTTGTCTACATAAGAATGAGATACAAAAAAAAAATTCTCCTGTGAAAAATGTCATCTGTGTACAAATGTTGGCGCACTTGTGTCCAACGGATCAATGACGCCTAGTAGCTCGGAGCATCTTCCACAGTAATACTGGTAGAACGAGGACAGTGTTCCCACCTGAAGTCTGTGCTTCTAAGATTGCAAACTGTTTGTTAGGATAAGGTAAACTGTCAAAAATATTTTTCTCCAGATTGATTAGTCAGACATCTCCAAATACTAAGTTTTGAGATAATGAGGGAAGCAATATTCGAATTCTCACCATAAATCAAATATTTTTTACATGTGTCTGTTTTTATAAATGAAATTTGCTATAAAATAACACCGGGAGGCATAACGGTCCGGTTATAACATTGAAATATCCTACTAGAGACCCAGGAAACATCAACATTTTGTTTAATTCGCTACAAGTTTTTGTGCATTATAATTAATTTGGTGGTGTTTATGAGTAATCTGAGTATTGTACCAGATAGAGGGTACACTAGCACATATAACTGCATTCTCAACTCTAATTTCGATTTTTCGGAGGTGTCTGACTAATCAACTGGATGATCGATATATTTGGATCACGCAAGACATCCACATGACATTTCTTGTGTTTATATTTATTCTATGAAGTGGTAAGCCATCTCCGCTTTAAATAAATTAATAATAACTAAGAATAAATAAAAGGGGGGAAAAGAGTACGCATCTCATTTGGTAGCGGTGTTTAGTTTACCCTAATCTATTTTCCTTACAGGCCGGCAGCAGTAAGGCGCTAGAAAAGTACCGCCTGTGGCATCGCGCCGTGGTGAAGAGCGTGGACACGCAGGGTGCACGTTGTGAGGTGCAGCTGGAACACGAGAGCGGCATGAAGGGCAAGGGGAAGATCTACCATGAGGTGGATTTCAGCCAGTTGTTTCCTCTGACAGGTATGGCCTATGACAGCAAGTTTCATACTTGTTATTTGACTTATAAAAGTTAATGTCTAATAATAAACACATTAAAATTTTATAATTTCGGTTGTGTGCGCTTTGTGTCATCTGGTTCAATGAACTCAAATTTGCTTTGAATTTAAGTCATTTTCAAAATTGAAACTAATTGTGTGAAGAATTCAGATACGCAATACAGAATTTACCTGTAATGTAATATCTTAACACAAAATTATTTTAATTGAATAAGTTTTCAAAATTGGAACTGATTTGTCAAGAATTCTGACAATCCCGTGATTTTATCAATATTTTGATTGACGTTATAAAACAAATACACTGCGACCTCTCCTGGAATATGCTTTCCAAATATGGAGTCCTTACTTTGTAAAGGATATAAATCTGATAGAGGGAGTACAAAGACGTTTCATTAAAATACCAAGAGCTTTGAAAGATTGGCGATATGAAGATAGACTCAAGGAATTGAGATTACCAACCTTAAAAGATAGAAGAGAAAGGGGTGACTTGATCGAGACCTTCAAAATTTTATCTGGACACTACAGCTGCCCTAGCATCCAAGGAATCTTCACTACTAGTAAAAATATAATTCTCCGTGGACACTCAAAAAAAATTACCAAAACGCCTTTTGCATCTAATCCTAGAAAACACTTCCTTGCAAATAGAGTGGTGGATGCTTGGAACAAACTCCCACAACATGTCATCGATGCAACTAACATAAACCAATTTAAAGCTCTATTGGATTCATATTTGGAGAGAAAAAAGGACTAACTTAGTTGAAAATTAAAACTTACTGTCAAACTATTGAAATTAGATATGAGTGCATCAGCAGAATGCTGCCTGCTCATTATATAATAATAATAATAATAATAATAAAATAACTTTTTGAATCTGTAAAAACTTTTTGAATACGTATTCAAATTCAACCAAACTGTTGTCCCTTTTTGCTAAAAAAACAATAAGTTAGTCCTTGTTCTATCGGTATTTCAATGGAAGATGCTCTGTGTCATTCTTCGGCTCCAGTGCATAATCGGAAAACATGCCAAACGCGCGCCCAACATTTGTGCGCAGTTGACATTTATCACATGATAACGGATCGTTTCTTCGACTCGTTCTTGAGTTCGATAGTTCGGCTTTGGAACAATTTTCCAGCCTCGGAATTTCCTCCCTCCTACAATGTGTTCACTCCTTCCCATCCTCAAAGAGACCTTCCACACAGCATTCCCAAAGATTCCCAAAGTTTGACCGGTCAGTGGTTGAGTGAGCATCGCGTTTGGGTCCCACCCGGGCGTTCCTCGGCTGGTTAACCTGTCAAAGGCCGGCAAATTCCAGGAAAAATACGGAAATTTCGTAACAAAACACGATTTTGAATTGAATGTTTTGTGGATTAATTTTGAGTTATCGTATATTTTATTGACCGAAACACATTCCTAGAACAATAAACTATGTACCAAAACAACATTACTTGCATTAATTACGTAAATTAATAGGTTTTACGATGTTTTAGTCGAGAAACATGCATCAACTTTGACAGCTAAAATTTGCGGCAAATCTGACATTCTTATGCCACAGATAAAATCGTTTTAAAAATATTCTGGGATTGCAAGGTGAATGAAACTAGTGGCTATATCATCTATGATGTTAGCGCAAGCGATTCTGACTGTGTTTTTCATACAAATTCTTTACATAGAAGGGTCAAAATCGCAGACAAACATATTATTTCAAAATATTTTTTTCACGCATATTTCGCCAAAAGCTGCGCGCATATGAGCGGCTTCGGCCGATTAGAGGTTAAGTCCTCCATCACATCCAAGCAACATTTTCGGCTTACCGTGGTGGTAGTATGAGATTTTCAAATATTGTCGGGTTATTCGTAATCTGGAAATGTTTGTCTTTCTTTAAAACAAAAAAAATGAAACCCTGAGAGAAATTATTTTCCTAAGGGCCTCCTTTGTGGAATTAATGTAATAAACCACCATAAGCAAGTCAAAAGGCTGTTTCTCAGTGATGTTTCCCGAGGACTTTGCTGTCGGGAAGTATACATATATGCACCACTCACTTTGTTTGCCTCACTCTAATTTTGCAGCCTAATAAGTCCTTTTTTCTTTTTCTCAGATAAATCTGAAGATTCCGACACCGACACGGAGTCATCTTGGAGTGACGCTCCGACTCACGAGGAGGTAGCGGGACCCTCCCGGCCACAGCCCTGCTCCGCTCTGGTGGAGTATAGTCTGCTTCAGGACCCTGGCTCCGTCCCACTCGGAGACTGGGAGAGACATACCAAAGTAAGGTATTTTATTAGACATTTTAAAAAACACAACATTCTTACTCGCATATGTACTTCTTACTATTGTGGCGAACCAACGCTCAACAAAACATTGAGCAACAACAACGTTGAACACGGAGAAGTACTTACCTACCTGCGCTGAAATATTTGTCGCACCTTACGGAAAGTACCGGAACATTCAAATTCCCTGTACATTAGTCTTTAGAACATCAAGCCAAAACAAATGGTCCCGGACTACTGTCACGCTCGGTATTCCGATATGATTGTAATTTTACTGCTCAGTAAAAAACTATCAACAGTTAATTCAAGTGTTTTCTTACACACGTATTAAGGTATGGCTAAACCATAGGTTCCCAACCTTTTTTTGCCCACCGCCCACTTTGAGAATATTTTTTTTTCTAGCGCCCCCCAACTCGTTAATCTGATACAGCAATTGTCGTCACGATTATATTTACCACAACGGTGGCGGGGGGGGGGGGGGGGGGGGGTAAGATGTGTTTTTTCAATTTTTTATTGTATATTTTATTTGGTGACCGGCCAACTCAGAATGAAACCAACTTAGAAGCACCTCATAAATATCATTAAAGAGTGATGATAAAAAAAAATATTGGTTAAGTTAGGTTAGGGTTACCGGCAATTTTAAAATTATTTTTTCATAGCTTTTAATGACCTTTCTGAGATGGTTTAATTCTGAGTTGGCATGGAACCGTTCTGAATTATTTTCATTTTTTTACTTGGGTTTTATTGCTCAGAAAGATTATACTTGTGCAGTAATTCACGTGACACGCTACAGTGGTATTGTAGACCAATTTCCGTGTTTTGACGTCTAACTTTCTTTTTATCCTACTTTTCTTTTTCTTTTTAATTTTTCTGCAATTTTTTAATTTAATTGAAATTAATAAATTACTTGGTTTTTACCACTTTTATTGTTTATAAAACCGACATGTTTCGTCAGCAAAGCTGACTTCTTCAGGGTTTTGACAGAACTGTGAAGAAGTCAGCTTTGCTGACGAAACATGTCGGTTTTATAAACAATAAAAGTGGTAAAAACCGAGTAATTTATTAATTTCAATCATAATGGTGCCACAAAATAAGTTTGCTGTGTTAGAAGAAGTTTTTAATTTAACATTTCAAAGTTACTGTTTAGTTTTAATTTTTTATAGATTATGATTCCTGAGTATTTAATTTCTTCTACTTCAATATTTTGATTTTCTATATTTAGGGTAGTAATTTCGTTGAGTTTCTTCTCTAATACCATGAATTTACTTTTAGTTACATTTATTTTTAGTTTATTCGAAGAAAAAAAACTTTAATATATAATATAGAAGTATTCTTAAAAAAAAGCTTTTTTTGACAATGCATCTTCGATATTATTTGGTATAATATATAAAAGTGTGTCATCAGCAAAAGTTTGATAGAACAGTACTGTAGGCACTTCACTATATCATTAATATATATACTTAATAAAAAGGAGCGGTCCCAACACAGATCCTTGAGGAACTCCGAGGTTTACTTGTTGTTCTTCAGATATAGCATCTCCAATTTTGATTCTTTGTTTTCTATTTTTAATTTTATTATTAGTATTTCTCTGTCTATCGTTTCAAAAACACGGCTAAAATCCAAGAACACTACTCTTGTGATTTTCTTCTGATCCATACTGGTTTTCCATTATGAATATTTGTTTCTAAACCCTACTGTTTTACAAGAATGTTAATTTTTTTCAATAAATTTTCTCGTCTGTTCTTTAACTATGGATTCTAGTATTTGTTCATATTTAGGTTATCCATTTATTTTTCAGAGGTCTTCGAAATTTTTAGCATTTATTATTTTTATATATATTTATTTTAATACAGATATTTTTTACACAGATTAATTTATTAGTGTAACTACTTAAATTTAATTATGCCTATAGTAATTCCAGACGTCGATGATTTTTGCGTCATCGTATTAAAATTTTTCATTAAATACTCACTGTTACCTGAAAATATTATTATTCTTTCTTCTTTCCGATGATTGAGAAGAAGTATCTGTGAATAATGAAATACTCTTATTTATGTTTTCGACACTTACAATTTGGCTATTTTAGTTTTATCATCATCAACTCCATCGGGAACCGAACTTCCTTAATATTTTCCCTCTGTTTGCCACTAATAATTTTTTTAAGTGTAGTCCACATTTTTCTTGAATCTCTTTGAGAGGTAATAATTTTTAGCCTAGAATACGAATTTTTGGTATGTTTTATTTCTGTACCTATACATGTTTCTAAGTTTCTTACAGGTTTCCCACCTTTCTTCTGGAAATTGTATTTTACAGGTTTTATAAGCTGTATCCCTTTGTTTTTTTAGAAGATGTAGGGATTTCGTAGGTATACTATTTATTTGTATCTTTTAATATACTACTAGCTGGTTCCCGGCATGCGTTGATATACCATTTTTAAAGAAATAAATTGTTTCCCTGTTCCCCTCCCGCATTTCCTTCCCCTCCCGCGTTCCCTTTCCACCTTCCCCGCCTACCCCCCTCCCCTCTTCCACTTCCCCGTCCAACCAATCCCCCTACCGCGTTCCATATAACAGTCCCAGTACATTCAGTTTTCAAATATTTCGCGTGCCTCCTATTACAATTTTTTTATTAAAATTTTCGCTTTTCATTCAAAACAAATATTCATTATTATATATCATAAGAACAATCAATCAAATTTGTTACCTAACGTAGGTATCTATTTAAAATATCTATAATTTAAATAATCCTTAGATAATTCTTTAAAAAAAAAAAAAAACGTTCAAAAACACAATTCAATTTCGTCAAACGTGCGAACTATCAAACGTGTGAAGTTAAAATAGTCGTTAAGTTTTCTGAAATTATCCAATTTTCTGCGCAATTTTGTTAAATTTTCTTTCCGTAAGAACCTTCTACAAAGTATTGGGAAACTTTAAAAAAAAGTGTAATGAAGACGTGACCAAGGGAAACAGGAATTCATTTTATATATAAATACTAGCTGGTCCCGGCATGCGTTGCTATGCCACTTAATAAAGAAATTGTTTCTCCCTGAGTGTCCTTTCACATTCGTCCCGTTCCTCTTCCGCCTCCCCTCCCCCCCTTTCCCCCGTCCCGCAAACCCTTCTCCCGAGTTCTCCTCCCCCCTTCCAGGTTCCCCTCCCCCTCCCAGGTTCCCCTCCCCACTCTCGCCTTCGCCTTCCACCTTCCCCGCCTTCCCTCTTCCCTTTACCGCTCCCTCGTCCCGCCAACCATCCTCCCGCGTTCCATATATTCAATCCCGGTACATTCAGTTTTTAAACAGCCCGCGTGCCACCTTTTACAATTTTTATTCAAATTTCCATTTTTCATGTATATTAAATTTGGTACCTAACATAGGTACCTGTTTAAAATATCTAAAATTCTTGATTCGATTCAAACTATTAGGGGAGTACCTACTTTAAATAAATTTATCAACTTAAAGATTTTCAAAAATAGAATTTTATTTAACAATCATTGTTTTCCAAAATGTCATTCTCAAACACGCGTACTGTCAAACGTGCGATAGTCATTTAGGTTAGTAATAGGTTTTCTGAAATTATCCAATTTTCTGCGCAATTTTCTTAATTTTTCTCTTCTTAAGAACTATCATCGTACTTCAAGGAATATTCTAAAAAAAGAATTAGCGAAATCGGTTCAGCTGATCTCGAGATTTGCGCTTAGCAACACATTTAGCGATTCATTTTTATATATAAGAGATATATTCGTTGTAGGCATTAGTTCATTTACTACTGTTTTCAGGTGTCCTATTAGTTCATCGGCTTTTCTGTCTAAATTTCCTTGGTTATCGCAGATCCACTTTTTGTTTTGTAATGCCGTACACAATTTATCCTTATTATAGTTCTTTTTATTCCTGTATATATATTATACTTCGTGTTCCCTGAGGCTTCAGACTATTATATCTAATTTTTGTAATAATTGTTTCGTGATCAGATTGATTTTGAATTCTTCCGCAGCATTAACTTCCGCGTAAAAGTCATTTGAAATTACCAAATCAATCTAGGTTTTAGAGTTTTTTCATATTCTTATATAATTTTTGACAAGTTGCTTCCTACCTAGACAATTTATGGTGATTTGTAATCTTGTGCTTTTTGTATTGAATATTAAAATCTCCACAGATGATTTTCAAGTCTCTTGTATTTATTTGCTAACGGCACCATTCTTCAAAAAATCTAAGAATTTTGTATCATTTTGATTTGGGGAATGATAAATAGCTGCATAGGTTCCCAGCTTAAAATCCTTCAATAGCCAGTATCCAGGTATTATTTTTATCTAGTACCGCATTTGTTGTGACTTTGTAAGAGATATTGTTTACACACTCACACACATACACTACAGAATTAATGTGATAACTCCACCTGTATGCCTGCTAAATGAGTCGCATCTAATTGTCGAATAGCCCTGAAATGTTGTTTCATTTTGGTTAATTTCTTCGGTAATACAGGTTTCGCTCATCATCACCATGTGCAGTTCGTATTCTTTTAGCATGTCTTCGACTTCTTCGATATGTGCTAGCAAACTAGCTATGAGTTTCTCTGGGTCTCCTACCGCCCCCCTGAAAGTCTGAAACGCCCCCCAATTTTCTCTTTGCCTTCTACCGCCCCCCTTAAGGTCTGAAACGCCCCCAAGGGGGCGTTATCGCCCACGTTGGGAACCTATGGGCTAAACCATACCACTAGAGTGGTGACCCCGGACGTTCAAAATAAGCGTGTAGTTATAACTCCCATAACGACATGGCTCAACCAATATCGGCACGAACTCTTGGAGACAGACTGACCATCTTAATGGAACGGATCATGCAACCACTCTAAGAGGAGCTGTCCATCCTTAGACGAGAATTATCAACGCTGCGCTCCTAACACCAGCAATCAAGGAACATGAGTCCTCAGTGGTGGAAACATTGCTCCCGTTCCAATTTTAGGGGTCGGCAACCTGAAGGCATGTGTTGGTACCATATTAGGTTTGGAACTAAGGCGCGTACATGCAGTAAACCTTGCAACTTCATGCAGGGGAAGCACCCGGAACTCACTCTGATGGCGACCAGCACCAACAGCCCGTCTCAAATAAGTCGCCTTTTCGTCACTGACCGGAAAACACGTACTCAGTTTCTCGTGGACACAGGCGCGGATCTCTGTGTTTTTCCACGGCGTCTAGTCCAAGGCCGTCCAACCAAGCAGACGTACGAACTGGCGGCCGCAAATGGCAGCACCATCGCAACCTATGGCAGCCTGACGCTCAACCTGGACCTAGGTCTGCGACGCGATTTCACTTGGAGCTTCGTCATTGCTGACGTCTCCAAACCCATCATTGGGGCAGACTTCTTAGCGAGATTCGAGCTCTTGGTAGATATCCGCAACAATCGACTGCTAGACCAAGTAACAAACCTGACGACCACAGGCAAGCGAACCAGCAACAACATTGCTTCCATCAAGACAGTCACAGGGACGTCCCCTTTTCACAAACTTTTGCAACAGTTCCCTGATGTCACGCGCCCTGATGGCGTCAATAAGGAGGTACGTCACACTACCCTTCATCACATTAATACTTCACCGGGCCCTCCAATTGCTGAGCGACCCCGCCGACTCGCTCCTGACAAGCTTAAGCGGGCTAAGAAGGAGTTTGAGACCATGGTCCGTTTAGGGATCGCCCGACCTTCTAAGAGCTGTTGGGCATCGCCACTACACATGGTCCCCAAGAAGGATGACCAATGGTGACCTTGCGGTGATTATCGCGGGCTGAACGCCAGAACCATTCCTGACCGATATCCTGTACGCCACATTCAGGACTTCGCTCAGGCACTAAGAGGCACCAAGATTTTCTCAACCATAGACCTTGTACGGGCTTATAATCAGATTCCGGTGGCTCCTGACGACATTCCAAAGACGGCCATATCTACTCCGTTCGGACTCTTCGAGTTTCCAGTAATGTCTTTTGGCCTCCGTAATGCAGCTCAGACCTTCCAACGCTTCACTACGAAAAAAAGTGTGAAGTGTATAGTAGGTGAACGAGCGAACCCGAGTGATCCCTACGCTACAGCACGTTCGGGTGCGGTGCGCGGGCTGCGATATGCGGGGTACGGTGCGGTAATATAATAGTGAATTTCGTTGATATAATTTTATTCAGTTCACAGTGACAATTATTACAGTGTATTTTAATTTTAAGGTTTTGAGTATGTGTGAGTAAGATTAAGTTAGGTTAAGTTAGTTTAAGTAGAGTAAGTTAGATTAAGTTAGACTAAGGATGTTAAGTAGATTACTAAATACATAAGGTAAATGTATTATTGGGGGGCAAGAATTCCAATAATCCATGCGCTTGATAGCTGCAAAACTAGTTGTTACCTAGCCTCCTACAAAGTTAAGTAAATTAGAATACGTACGTATAAAAAGATATTTAATTTAATTTATTGGGGGGCTAGAATTCCAACAATCCATGCGCTTGATAGCTGCAAGACGAGTGGTTATCTAGCCCCCTACATAGTTAAGTAAATTGAAATACGTACATATAAAAAAATATTTTATTTAATTTATCGGGGGGCTAGAATTTCAATAATCCATGTGCTTGATAGCTGCAAGACGAGTTGTTATCTAGTCTCCTAAGTTAAATAAATTCTAATGTAAAATCCATGCTAATTTGTACAGCGCTCTTGAGGCGATTTTTCGCAAAAACAGCGCTATATAAGTTGTCCAAATTTTTATTATTATTATTATTTTAAAGTTTATTTGAGTTTTATCTATGATTTAAATGTTATTTAATATGGCTAGTTCAGCAACCTTTCAACCTGTCAACATAGTTTCCACGACAACGATTTGTTTTGTTTTCGTCTGACGTTGGCAATAACTCGCTTAACCCCCCCCCCCCCCCCTCCCTAAGGTCAAAACTATTTGATGGCACGTCTATGACCTCATTTAACATTTATTTAGTAAAATGGCACGTTGATACGCAAAGGTTCGCCATCCCTGACATAGGCTATAATTTATAAAGTTAGCTAGGAAGGGGACACGGGAGGGCAATGGGGACGCACGGGATGGGTGATTCAGGGAGAAACAATGTATTTCTTTGAATATGGCATTGCAACGCATGCCGGGAACCAGCTACTTGCGTTATAAATGAGAACGACTTTTAGTTATTATTTAGTTATTTATTAGACTGCAATACTCTCACACTAATCCATCACCCTACAAACTAAATAGAGCAATTGTCCAAGTAGTGAAAGTGACGGATGATGGTGCATATGTTCAAAATGTGCACAAAATTAAAAAAAAATATTTTGTAAAAACAAACAAACACCTCTCTCGATCTTTCGTAAAATTTGACATTGTATGGCGGTACCTACATTCCTTAAATAATTTTACAGCCATAAAAGTATTTTCTAGGCGTGCAACACTGAACAACGAAAAGGAGGTGATTTGCACTTTTAAAGCAAACCCGTTTTCATTCCCGTTGGTGATCCGATTCTGGATGGTAATTCTTTATATTTGCCTAATCGTACTTAATTGTTGTCGCAAAGTTAAATTAAATAAATGACTAAATGTTATACCACGTAGTTAATATTATCTCTATATATTACCTTCTGTGATTAGTGAGTTAAAATCGTAACCTGGACTAGATGCGAGGTAAGTATCTTCAAAACGAGTGTCTAGTTCAGGAACCACGATAATGGTGACCCCGACGTGATCTGAACACGCAACCTTCTGATATATAAATGTGTATGAAGCAAAATAGATTTTTATGGTGGTCCGTCCTCTCTGCCTACCCCTGCTGAGAAACAGCATGATGGTTGGTTAGTTAATTGATGCGCATTTTGGGAATTGACGGCATCTTTCTGTTACTTCCAACTTCTAGATATAGTTTTTTTTTTTAATTTTATTAAAATTAAATTTGATAATGAGTTCTGCAAGTATTTTTGTTACAACTGTTTCGGTTTGCAAGACCATTTTCAAACTGTGGTTAATCCACTTTGAGACGACGTATTTACACGATTTTAAATGACAATTTTTGAATGTGTCTAAATTGATTTATTATCGGTTAAACCAATTTGCTGGACACTAATTGAGAGAGTATTACGTGGGGTTCGGAATCTGTTTCCTTTGCACTAAGTGTTAGGGTTTTCTTAAGTGTTTTATAATGACGTTATTGCTATGACTCTTTAAGTTTGTTATATTTTTTAGGTTTTGTAACACACTAAAGTGGGGAATAAATAATTTTCCTTACTTTATTAATTAGCATTACGTTGGGGTCATTCATTCTTTTTTTTTTTTTTTTTACATTAACTCCACACAGGAGGCCCTGAGGAAAATAATTTACCTCAGGGCCTATGTCATCTTTGTAGATGCTGTGTGGAGGGTCTTTTTGAGGAAAGGAAGGAGTGAACATGGGTCTTGAAGAGACCCATGTTGTAGGAGGGAGGAAACACAGAGACCGGCAAATCGTTCCACAGCCGAGCCGTTGAACTCAAGAACGAGTCATAGAAACGACCAGGTCTCATGTGAGTAATGTCAACCGTGTACAAATGTTGGGCGCATGTTTGGCGTGTTTCCCGACTATTCACCGGTGCCGAGGGGATCAATGATGCTAGTTCCTCGGAGCATCTTGCATTGTAATACCGGTAGAACAAGGACAGCATTCCCACCTGACGCCTGTGCTCTAAAGATTGCAGTCCGTCTGTTAAGATGGGAGAATCTATCAAACGGATCGCCCGTTTCTGCACAGAGTCAAGGGTTTTTTTTAGGTATTTTGGAACTCCAGACCAGAGGTGGCTTCCAAATTCAACCGTGGGGCGCACTTGCGATTTGTACAGGGTTAGCAGTTGGGTACTATTAAAGTATCTGCGGGCCCTGTACAGTTCGCCCAGTTTCTGAGAGGCTAACTTAACTCTGGTTTCGATGGAGCCCCCGTACCTGAGCTGGTTACTTAGAGTTACACCAAGCATATCGATGGAGGTCCTGTTCGGAAGGTTGCTTCCGTTGAAGGAGATTAGATTAGATTCGTTTATTGATGTCTAATTGTTCAAGCAAATTTAATCTAAGACCCTTTCTTTCTATATGTAATGGTTTTGGCTTGTTGTTTTTAAGGGGAATGTGATTATTCACTAAGAGAAATTCTGCGAATTTTGAAGAAGTGTTTTTTTTATATATTTTTGTATATGTTTGAATCTACAATTTGTAAATTTAATTTTCGATATAGATTGATGCAGAATTAGTACCTACCTATTGTTAATATGTGACTAACTAATATATGTTAATATTTTGTCAGGGTATCGGTTCCAAGCTGATGCAGCAGATGGGCTATGTGCAGGGCACGGGGCTGGGGCCCAGTGGCACGGGGCGCCTCCAGCCCGTCCCCTGCCGACCCTCGCTGCCGGGACGATCGCTGGACCACTGCATGTCCCTCAGAGAACACTCCAAGGCGGATGACCCACTTAAGGTAATATTCCTCAGCCTGAGGATCCAAGCTCATTCAGTAAATCTAAACGAAAAAACAGACGGGTGCCACACACAGCTATAAAAGATCATCGCATGCCCAATATTGCTCTCCATACAATCCCATACAGAGCCGCCACACAGAGCAGTTGATGTGCTTGAAGCTAAAAAAGTAAATTTTTTTTTTTACATGAATACCGCACTACTACTACTCCTGTCTGGAGCCAGTGGGACTATGGCATCCCCAATTGGGGTATGATTTGAGGCTGAAGGCAGTGGGGAAGGGAAGGAGATAGGGAAGAGGAAGGTGGGGAAGTACCTGGCTATTCAGATCTGGTCACCAAACACGGCAGAAGCCATTTCAAGTAACGTTTCAATTCTGAATGGTGGTCTTACACCAGGGCGATACTGAGAGTATCTTCCACTCTGGAACGATTTTAATATAATTTGCCGTAATCTGTCGTAACCGCTATGCGATAAGTTATGCGACCTCCTCTCTGCCGTAAACAGGAAAGGGGGTCATTTTGATCATTTTGGAGCTGTCTAAATGGGCGAATGGCAGCTGTCAAGCTGATAGATTCAGTACAAAGAAATGGCATTTCGTGGCAGCTCTCTAATTCATCTGACTCCCTTTCCTACCATAAGAAGAAATATTTTATTACACAGAGAAAAAAAATACGGTAGGTAACGGTTGCAAATGGGACTCGAACCCAGAGAGCTCCGCCCAAGGCGTAGATCCTGGATTCGAGTCCCAGATGTGACCGTATCTTTTTCTGATTTTTCTGTTTTCAGATTTTCAATTGAGTTTCGCTAATATTGACTTCATTTAATTAAAATTTTACATTTTGAGGTTTTATTCATAAAGTTAAAAATAAAAATAAATAATGATATTATCCTCAACTAATTTTAACTGTTACTTTCTGTTTATTTTTCTTTGTCTTGTTGAAGTGAAAACTTCTTTAGCACCATTGTGATTTGAAACTCGTTGAAACGGAAACCAACGACACTGAAAAGAGACATTAACATACATCTATAAGATTTGGCCTGCGAGAGGATGAGATAGACTAATCGGTGCAGTGCTTCGTAGCCAATCGGCCTCCTGTTTGTGCAGTGCTTCGTAGAATAAGATGTAAAATAGTGTTAAAACTTGGTAACAATATTATAATGAATAAACCACACAATAAGGAACTCCAGTGAAAAATATTATGGCTTTAAAAAAATATGTTCATACAGACCAATGAACGCTAATTCTGAATATATAAGTTTTATTTCATAATATTAAACATAGAGTTCTTAAAAAATTATTAAAAAGTGCATTTTTAAACCCCTCGTCAAAACACACTGTAAAGTTGGCACTACTGAATGGTTAGTGCTGACGTCACGCATCACCAGTCATTGTATTGCAATCTTTGATTACGTAGGTATGACAAAAGCCATCAGTATTAACAACATTTTATGTTATTTGTTATTTCATACTGTTTATAGAGATTTAGTTGTTGTGTTTATTGAAAGAATATTTAAGCCTAAATAATTCACTCTCAAAAATAGAGGTATCTCTATTAGTTTATCTCTATTATTTAAAATATTGAAAAACTTTAAACTGTACGAAAAAATCGTATAAATATACTATATCATAATGCTACATAGGCCAAAATTTGGTCGTGGAGTAGAATCAAAATGGCCGCAATCGATCAGCTGATATTGTTTGCCTACACTTTTGTGGGTGATTCTTTGTTTTTGATAATATTGATTTTAAAAGCTAAAAAAATAATAATTTCAAACAATTTTTATACCACTCTCCCGTAATAATATTCAACAATATAATAAATATAATATAATGAATAAATAATTCCACCTAAATAATGTTTTAACCTATCGAATAGTATCATCTTTCTTCCGTATAATTATAATTCAAAATGACAACACCTGTTGAAAGTAAATAAAACTATCGATGGGTGATAACGTCACACAATCCATAGATACGGTAATTTTCAGGGGGTCTTGAAAAATTAAAACTTTGACAATTATTTTAACTATTAAAACTAACTATAAAAATAAAAATGCAGTTATTTAAGTTGGAAGGTCTTTATTCATTAAAAAAAATAAAAAATTGGACTGGAGTTCTCTATTATCCTATTCCTAGTACTCTGCATTCGTCTCATTCTCTCGAATTTCCGTTTTCTGAAGGTTTCACTTCTACCGCGTGTGAACTGCACACATGATATATTCTGTTTCATGTTTCGTTTAGATTCATTAGTATTATTTTCTTCTTCAATGATATATTACATTGATAGGTATAACCTTCCAAAAGTTATTCAAATAAAAATAGTTTTTTTTTAAACTTAAAAAAACTGAATACTCCACTGCCAAACATAAATACTCAACCAGCCCAATTTGTCAAAATATACTGGCCGTTCCAATTTGCATAACTTTTTTTGGAATATGTAAAATTTCATGGTTTCTTAGTGGACGGAGATTGATGTTGATTTTGTTTGTGACCAAAAGGAAAGATTCTGTATTGACATTAATTTGTGATGACCGTGGCCGGTTATCTACATTACTTCTGAACTCTGTTGTATGGATCCAGATTCCTCTTGATTGTGATCTCAGTTCAGGGTGCTTGCAATAATAATACCTGGGTAGACTATTGATGTTTATTCCGAGATATTGTACAGAGGTGCTTCGTAGGAAGTCTAAATGCAAAGAGGACGAATGGACAACATTCAAACCTTTTATACGTTACTCATGCTGTCTCACTCATACACGCATGTCTCTTTTATACCGCAAGACATACGTTCACCACAGTTTTCAACCCTTACGTAGAACGAACTGCCTTCCTAATATTGCAATCTGTTTTCAGGTGGAGAAAAAACTTCAGCGACTCCAAAAGAGGCAAGAAGAGCGTGAAAAAAAAGCATACGAACGTGCCAAAGAACGCGAAACGCACAACGTGTTCAACGTGCTCAACGATGTGTTCTCATCGCAAAGCACGTCCAAACAAAACGGTGCCAACGAAGGTGCTGAAAACTCCTTTGAAATCAGAAAAAACAAAGCAGATAAACCGTCGGACGTGAAATCTTCAACTTGTAAAAATCTTAACATTGAATATTTTAACATTTCCGAAGATATTAAACGTTTGGATAAAGATGTTTTGAAGTTGAAGGTTTCGCTCTCGCGGAATTCGGTCGGAAGCGCTATCCATAGAAGTCTTATGATGCAGCTGGCTTCCAAGTCTAGAGAAGTGGAGAATTTGAAGATCAGACAGCGGAATGTCTGCAACGAACAGAGTGTTAGAAAAGATAAGAAAAAAATGACTGTATTTTAAATAGATATTTATTACATTAAAAAGTTGATGTTTTCTTTCACTGACTAACTAAATTCCTGATGGGTAGGCAGAGAGGATATACTGTTTTGGCATATCGTCGCTCACATTAAAACACTGCTTATCTCATTTTATGCAGATTTTCAGGAGGAATAAAAAAACTGTTTGGTTTTATTATTAAATAAAAATAGTACTTTGAAAAAAGAGGCAACTAATATTTAGGGATCAATCACATATTTGGAGAAGTAATTTTTTTTCATTAAAAACATATGGTTAGGTATTTTAAATCACATTCACGGTGTAACACACAAACTAGGCTGAGAAATAACGAGATGTATTGCTAAGTACACCTACCTGAGGTGCCTACCTTCTGCCGACAGACAGCTCAGAATGGTCAGCAGAGCGGGGGAGACCATCATCAGGGTGGTAGGATCTCTGAGGCGTTTGTGTCGTATCCCTGAAATAAGCTCAAATCCTACGGGCAGGGGGAGACAGTGAAACAAGTGGCTACGGTAAATAACAGTTGTATTGGTTAGAATTCTTTCATAAACAACAATGGTACATAATGCAGGCAAGGTTAGAACAGGGTAGCATCAACCTATCTAATTCGGGTGCATTTGGCCCTAAAATCTCTCTGGGGGGCGGTCATTTATCGTCGCGTTGAATTTACAAGGAACACACGCAATAAAGTGGGATTAATAGCTCATGGTACTCACTGCAACCGGCGGCTTGGAGATCGGTGTGGTGAAAGGGAATTTAACGGGGCTTGGCATTCCCGCCCGTCACTAGGCGAAATAACAATCGCCATGCGGCTTCGTGGAATGTTCTGGAACAGTGCAGAACGGTTCACGGTACACGTGCGCTTGAGGCGAGCTCGGGGACAGAATGCGGGGCGGCGGCTGACGGAGAGTTAGAGAGAGAGAGGCTAGCGGAGAGGAAGCCGAGTAATTTGCAGGGGCGTAGGTGAGTAATTTGCAGGGGTCTATTCGTGCATCGTAACAGCCGAGTAATTTGCAGGGGCGTAGGTGAGTAATTTGCAGGGGCGTATTCGTGCATCGTAACAGCCGAGTAATTTGCAGGGGCGTAGGTGAGGAATTTGCAGGGGTCTATTCGTGCATCGTAACAGTATGTACATAATATTTTATCCACTGGAGCGATCACGCGAAGTAAATAAATTTGTCTTGATTGCTCGAGATTTCCCAGAATATCATTTTTTTAATTTTTTGCCAACATTAAAAAATCATGCCTTCGAATTTTAACATGGGATCATAAAAACTTATTATAGTGCTATGGTGGCGCCAGTTTCAATTAAAATCATTTATCTATGATAAGAAGCTGAATAACTGCTTTGTTCCCTTTCCTTTCCCTTATTTCCATTACCTATAAAATGCCAAAAATAAGGTGCAGTGACAAACAGCTTTGTTCGCTTTACTTGTACCTAAATTATTGTCACACACAAAAACTGTGAACCGCCTGTAACTGCGCGGAAGTTCATTGTCGTTCCCGCCTTACGAAGTAATTGTTGTTCCCGCCTCACGAAGTGTATGATTGTCGTTCCTCGCCTCACGAAGAGTGTATGGTTTGCCGGCACCTCGTGTGAATTCATCGTGATTTGTTTTGCCCGCTGATATTGTGTATTGTTAAGCCATATGTATTTGCGTGAAACCGCCCGCCACATTAATTTAAGTTATCTCGCCGCGGCTGTGGAGAATGCCGTGTTGTGTATTGTGAACCCTTTAGACTTTAGACTAAACCAGCGGCCTAAAGTGGACTATAAGAACCTGAACGGACCATATGAAGTGCAGTTTGGTGAGTTTTTGGCATCCCCTTTTAACCTTCCCTTTGAGCAGTTATTTAGTGAACCTTATTTAAATTTGGCACACGCACGCGCACCCGCTTTGCGGAGGAGATTGTCGCGGCCATCTTGTACGCCCAACCATTGGTCCTAATTTCGAGCCCGGATGCCTTTAATTTGTTCGTGTATATTGATGGCCTTGAAAATAAATAGATATAACCAAATTCGTAGATATATTTGTGACGCTATAATAAATAATAATAAATCTCTGCGCGAACCGTATTTGTATTCAGAGTGCCCGTATTGCATTTGTACTAAGTTGTTAGTTAGTAGGTACATTGTACTTAACCGCTATTGTATTTAATTTCGGCTACAATTTTAGCGAATAGGTACGCTACGCTGGCCCGGAATTATTGTCGCCGTGTTGCAATACTTGAAGATCGGCCGGCGCTGAATAAGTTATTATTATTTGTAATTGGTACGCCAGGCATTTCGCCCCGTACCAAATTTGAACGTAATTAATTATTGTTGTCGCACAGCGCCGGCGCCCGGCACTGAATAAAGTAGTTGTTAACCTTGCTATTACGGAGCTAGGTGTTAACCTGCGCGTACCGAATAGTTTTAAAATAAATAGATATAATTTAATTCTTCTTTTTTTGATAGATTATTTATTATTGCATTATGGCATCTGCAAAGGAAAAGAAATTGAAATTGATGACGTCTCAGCGAGAGGCATTAAACGGACGTATTAAAAAATTATTTGAACTTTCAAAGGGGATTTCAGACGCAAATATTCAAGAGGAATTTTTATCGCTAATTGATACGTTGGATTCGACTAGAAATAAATTTTAAGAAACACATCAGCAAATTAATGTCATTAATTTGGAAATTGATCCAGATTACACCCCAAAATTTGAAAGTTGGTTAGAATTTGAAGACATGTACTGTAAAATAAAACGCGCACTTTTGTTGATTCAAGAAAGGAAACCGCAATTAGACTTACAAATCAAAAATTGTAAAAAACCAAAACTCCCGGCGGTTGATTTGGTGTTTTTTAGTGGAGATCTTAAGAGCTGGCCAATTTTTTATTCTAGTTTTGTGAATACAGTGCACAATAATGAGTCCCTTTCAAATTCGGAAAAATTGTATTATTTATTGGGGAAAATTAGTAAACCAGTACAAACAACATTTTCGGGTATTGTGTTGTCACCTGAAAACTACGACATAATATTTGATTCTTTAATTGAGAAATATAATGATAAACGCGTTATCTCTTCCGCTTACCTTGATCAAATTTTGAATTTCAAGTCGTTTTCAGAAGCTAATATCAATAATTTGGAATCGTTTGTTGATAATTTTGCGTCTGCGGTGGCTGCAGTCAAAAATGTAAATTTGGAAAATTTGTGTGACTTCATTTTTCTTCATATTGCATTGAAAAAACTTGATTTGGATTCCGTGAAGGATTTCGAAAGAATTTATCGTGAAACGGATTTTCCCTCGTTTGAAGATCTAGTAAAATTTGTTCGTGAGCAAATCAAAATCTTGCAGCGAACAGGCTCAACAAGGAAATCGTCTGCACACATTGAGACGTCAAAGAGATCACAAAAATCTACGCAAGCATTTTTAAGCGCTGGTAGCGATTTGGATACAACCGAAAATCGGCCGTTTATTAAATGTTTACTTTGTAAAAAACCGCACGGACATTTGTATAAATGTCAGGAATTTAAAAAATTAAGTATTAAAGAAAGATTCAACTTTGTCAAGGGTAAAGGATTTTGTTTTAGATGCCTTAGTGATAAACATAGGGCTAGAGCTTGCAATTCAAACGAAAGTTGTCATAAATGTAATAACAAATTTCATCATACGATGTTACATTTTGAGGAACAGGGTGAGTCACGCAGAAGGCAGTCAGATTCTTGGAACGCCCATAGAAAGGAAAACCAGACCGCTGATCAAACAATTGATCCAAAGGAAGGCAGCTCGAATCCTGATGTGGCTTTATGTACGTTTTCAACTGTTCGGCCTTATAATTGCAACGCACATTGTACAGTTTTGTTGGCTACCGCACAAGTAGGTATTATGGACTCGCAAGGTAATGAACATGTTATTAGATGTTTATTAGATAGTGCATCACAAAGCAATTTCATTACTCGTGATTGTTGTAGAAAATTGGGTTTCTTTGAATATCAACGCCCGTCTTGTTCCACAGTTAAGGGAATTGGAGGGTCTTCAAAACCCATTAGAGGTTCGATTAATACCAAAATTTATTCTCGTTTTAATCGGGCAATAAATTACAATGTAACTTCGTTGATAGTGGACAAGGTGACAGAATGTTTACCTACCGCCCAAGTAGACGTACCTTCATTGTCATACTTGAATAACTTACCCTTGGCAGACGGATCGTTTGGAGAACCAGGGGAAATTGATATGTTGATAGGAGCTCAGCTCTTCCCGCATCTCCTGTTGTCAAAAAGGGTCAAGGACCCTTCGCATAGGCATAATCTGCACGCTTTAGAAACGGTTTTAGGATACGTTATTTTGGGGGCAGCACCAACCCGGGTTGAGGGGAATGCTACCATATCTTGTTGTGCTGTGATAAACGAATCAGAAGATATTCGTCTCAAAAGATTTTGGAAATTAGAAGAGGTAAACGCACCATCTAAAGGTCCTGAAGATCATAAATGTGTAAATGGAAGGTATTTTGGAGCCTTACCATTTAAGCGAGATGCTTCAGCACTTGGGGATTCGGTTGCAATAGCAAATAAACGTTTATGCCTCGAACGCAAATTGGAAGACTCTCTTAAATTGAGAGACGCTTACACGAGTAATAATACTATTAGTGAATATTTTGAAAAGGATAATTTGTCTCCTGCCGCACCAAATAAGGAGGATCAAACGCCATCTTGTATAATACCGCACCATGAAGTTAAAATGCACGCACGAGAGGGTAAGATCACCACGATACCCCTCTCTCCCGCCATGGGCAAATCCGAGGAAGCTAAACTGGAAGAGGCCTCCCCTCGGACGCCACCCATTTCCGACTCGCCGCCGGAAACGCACCAATGTTTGCACTCACCACCCAAGAGTGACCACCGCAACAACAACATTAGCACGATTAATTCCACGCATGATAATCCGCAACTAAAACCTTTGGATCACCCGCTATGGATCCGTGGTTCGCCATGGATAAAATTGAGGCCCAAGCAGTGGCCTATTACCGCTTATGACGTCACCATGGTGACGCAACCGCCCGAACTAGAGACTACGTCGTTGGTAGTGACTTCTAGTTTAGAGGAGTATAAAATACTCAATTTGTCAAAACGCTTTTCATCGTGGAATAAATTATTACGTTGTTTGTTTTATATATTTAGATTTCTTAAAGTGCCGTATCGACGACACATAAGTGGGTTGGACTTTGAGTTTGTAGAACTCGGAGTATTTCGCGAAATACAATTGATTTATTTTTTTCGTGAGTTTATGTATATTAAACAAGGAAAAACGTGTAAACCTGTATTTCAACGCTTGAGGCCGTTCTTACACGACGGACTTATGAGATTGAGTGTTCGATTAGTTAATTCGGATTTAGATTATGATCAAAAACACCCCATAGTCCTTCCACGAAAAGATCACATCTTGAATTTATTGGTTGATCATTATCATCAAATTCATTGCCACTCGGGTCCCGCATTATTAATGTCTATTTGGAGGCAAAAATATTGGATTCTATCGGCCCGTAGTTTAATTAGAAATCGCGTACATAAGTGCAATTCTTGTCGGCTACACCCTAAAACAATCGCACCACATTTTGGTGGAAATTGGGAGGCAAATATCAAAGGTATGAAGTCTCATCTTTTTCGCGCAATAGGAGATCAGATTCTGTCTTTCGAGGAGACAACTACAGTGCTCGCGCAGGTAGAAAACATTCTAAATACAAGGCCATTATGTAGGACGCTCTCTTCAGACCCATCTGAAATTCTCGCGTTAACCCCCGCTCATTTCTTAACGACTACCCCGCTGAAACACCTGCCAGCCATGACCATCGAGGAGGATAATTTGAACCTTCTATCGCGTCATGACTTGCTCGATAAATTGATTCAATCGTTCTGGAAACGTTGGAGGTTGGATTATTTGCATACCTTGCAAGTACGTCCCAAATGGAATACTCCCGCTAACCCTGTCAAGGTCGGTTTAGTAGTAATTGTGGGGACCGAAAACGCTCCTCCATTGCATTGGCCGCTAGGGGTAATTGTCGAAGTTTTCCCCGCAAAGGATGAAGTAATTCGTGTTGCTCGCGTTAAAACAGCGTCGGGAACATATATTCGGCCTGTCGTGAGGCTTTACCCTTTGCCGACTCAATAATGAGTTATTATTTGTTAGATTTAGTTAAACATAGCTTAGGAAATTTAGGTTAAGTATTTGGTTATATTTGTTTATTTGCGATAGTGCTATCACAGTGCGGTTTAGAAAGGGACCCTTTCAAGGCGGGGGGGATGGTGGCGCCAGTTTCAATTAAAATCATTTATCTATGATAAGAAGCTGAATAACTGCTTTGTTCCCTTTCCTTTCCCTTATTTCCATTACCTATAAAATGCCAAAAACAAGGTGCAGTGACAAACAGCTTTGTTCGCTTTACTTGTACCTAAATTATTGTCACACACAAAAACTGTGAACCGCCTGTAACTGCGCGGAAGTTCATTGTCGTTCCCGCCTTACGAAGTAATTGTTGTTCCCGCCTCACGAAGTGTATGATTGTCGTTCCTCGCCTCACGAAGAGTGTATGGTTTGCCGGCACCTCGTGTGAATTCATCGTGATTTGTTTTGCCCGCTGATATTGTGTATTGTTAAGCCATATGTATTTGCGTGAAACCGCCCGCCACATTAATTTAAGTTATCTCGCCGCGGCTGTGGAGAATGCCGTGTTGTGTATTGTGAACCCTTTAGACTTTAGACTAAACCAGCGGCCTAAAGTGGACTATAAGAACCTGAACGGACCATATGAAGTGCAGTTTGGTGAGTTTTTGGCATCCCCTTTTAACCTTCCCTTTGAGCAGTTTTTTAGTGAACCTTATTTAAATTTGGCACACGCACGCGCACCCGCTTTGCGGAGGAGATTGTCGCGGCCATCTTGTACGCCCAACCATGCTATATAGCCAATGAATTAACCTGTATTTTACTGTTTATCTCATATTCGTAAGATTTATAAAAAAATCTTAAAGTTTATAAGGGGTCGTCAATTAATCACATGAGGCTCGAAAGGGGGGGGGGGGGTAAGAAAAAAATCACGAAATATCACAAGGAGGGAAGGGGGGATATAATGAGATATCATGTGTATTTATGTTGAACGCACAATTTCTAACTCAAATGCCAGTCAAAAACAACCTGCAACCCTAATGTCTCTCTGGAAATTTTTCACAACGTTTAACTTTCCAAAATGTAATCAGATTATACCTGTATTCAAAGATAATATTCTGAAAATTTCAATATACTTTGTACTAAAAATGTAAAGTGATTTTGGGTAGGGGGGGGGGGTAGTCTAAAACCTCACCATATATCACCAGGGGGGGGTTAAAAACTTGCTAAAAAACATCACATTGTAACGTTTGCTGCTAGCGGCGTGTCTCTAGTCACAATTCGTATGGTGCTGTTGGCCGCCTTGACACGTTGCTTCGGGCGATTCTTCGAGAGTTTTCGGCCGCTCAGTTGACGGAAAACCGCGGTTTGGGAGGTTGTGATTGTGGAACGGGCTGTCATTGGTGCTGGACGCAACGTACTTCAGAATGTGAGATTAAAATAAGTCATTTAAACAGATCGAGATATTTAGCTATTTTTTAGAGATTACTGATGTAAAAATATGTATCGTTTATTCTATACAGGCGCCCTTCAGTATAATCTTACAATTTTATCACATGTTATCTTCATTATTGATACGTGTAGAGAGTCTGCCGAACATGTAATAAGAAAAACGCTAATAGACACTGGCTCCAATATTTGTTTCAAGAGCAGTCAAGTTGTCGGATATGCGGATGACATTAACATTGTCGGAAGATCAATTTCAGCCATTAAGGAGGTCTTCGATCCTTTAGAAACAGCGGCACGGGAAGTAGGACTGCAGGTTAATGTCAACAAAACGAAAATGATGATACAGAGCAGGAACCCTTCACACAGAAGAAGAAGTAGTGCACAATTCAAAGACAACTACTTATACGAAGTGGTCGACCAATTTGCCTACCTGGGCTCCAGTCTGACAGAGAATAATGAGGATCCAGCAGAAATCAGAAGGAGAATCACAGCAGCCAACAAAACATACTTCTCTTTGCTGCCAGTGTTTAAGTCACGTAGTGTCCACAGAAAAACCAAAATAACCATATATAAGACCATTGTTAGAACTGTATTGGCATATGGATGTGAGGCGCTGACACTGACGGTAAAGATGGCTGAAATGCTGGATACTTTTGAAAGAAAAGTGCTGAGAAGAATATGTGGACCCGTGAAAGAGGGTGAACAGTGGCGCATCCGGCACAATACAGAATTGTATGATATATATAAGGCACCTAGCATCTCAACACATATGAGACTCCTCAGGCTGAGATGGGCTGGGCATGTACAGAGAATGCCGGATACACGCGTCCCAAAAAGAATTTTGACTGGACACCCAGGTGGAAAGAGAAAAGTGGGAAGACCCAGACTGAGGTGGGAAGACGAAGTAAGAGGGGATGCAGCACAGCTTCTCCAGGTACCAAATTGGAAGTCAGCTGCTGAGGACAGGAGGAGTTGGAGGCGACTGTTGCAGGAGGCCAAAGCTCGATATGGGCTGTAGTGCCATCGAAGAAGAAGAAGAGAGTCTGCCATCATTAACAGCTGGAACGATTGTTCGTATCCAGCCACCCCCTGATCTTTTTAGAGCCTCATGTTTAATATAGAATGTTACCCAAGGGCAGGGTTTTTTATATCCAAAAATAAATCATTCATTGTTTATCTTACGTGATATTTTCATTACATACCTACCCACATTGCCTTGCTTCTTTTATCTAAGATTAGCATACTAATCACATGGATGGATATGTGTATTCTATGGGTGATTACTCATATTTAGGGTGGCCGATGTGGAGTAAGATGGGGACTTTCCTGTAACACAAATGTAAATCATGTTCAATCGGTTCAAAAATCATTAGTTAAATTATTAGCGCATAAAAGTTTATACGAACAAAGACATAATGTTCCGTACTTTTACCAGAATCTCAAAATTCTCTCAGTAAGAGCAATTCTGTGGTATAAAATTATATCTCAGCATATGAATAGCCCTATATACATACATAAACTGGATCACATTTACAATACCCGTTTTACGCTAAATGAAGGACTAATTGTACCTAAGCACTTGAACAAATATGGACAAAGAACGCTGGACTACATGATACCAAATTTATTGAATATGTTACCTGCTGAAATAAAAAAATGTACAAATGGTAAAACAAATATTATGTTGAAGAATTGGCTCGCCGAAAGAAAAAAATTGTATTAGACACTAGCACAAAATTGTAACTGCAAAATAAAGTAAAATAAGTTTATTTAAATCCTCAAAGTAAAAGCACCCATTGACAAACTACTAAAAAGTAGTTTATTGGGACTTTTCTTTTTCTGTAAAATATTTTTATTTTTCCTGTCATATTGTATTTACCTTGTCTTTATTATTACAAATAAAAAAAAAAAAAACAAAAAAACCTTAGTGGGTATTAATTAAGGTAAATATAAAGTGTCACAACGTGATTAATGGACGACCCCTAACTGCGCGAATCCTGCGTGTTTTTACTTTGAAACCGCGGTGAGGAGTACTTATTCGAGTCAACGTAGAATATTTTCGATTTCTGTATCTTGTCTGTGGTATATTTGATAGTGAAAGGTGCATGTCTATGGAAAAAAGACTTAATTTTAACCATAAATTAAGTCTTTTAAAAATAAATTTAAAAAATATTTTTAACATCGCTCTAAAACAGTCTACGAAGTTCAGATTTGCGACATCTATGGTCATAATAGATAAAGCATTTCAATAGCTTCGTTTTAAAATAAATGACTGTCCAAGGTAAATGTTTTACGAATGGTAGGAAAATGTGGTCCAATTTTGGACATTCGCAGAAAAATAAAAGTGATTATTTATGCATTAAACCGCTTACTCGTTAATAGGGAATATTTTTTATTCAAACAGTTAGATTTAGCTTTCTCACGAAAAGTGAGTATTTATGTCGGGGGAGACCAAAAAATATGCATTTAACATTTTAATTTTGTTAAAATTAATTCACTCACCCGGTAACGCCATTGTTTATTCATCGTTTTTATTTTAACATTTCATAGACACCAATCAATGCTGCCAATCATAGAAAAAATATTTTTGCGTAAAACAAAGTGATTGCATTATTGACAAGTTTGTACCTGTATTTATAACAGTAGAACATGGAAAGAAATGTATTAGAATAATTACACAAACCCGCTAGACAAACTCTGCTTTGCCAAACAAAATATTCAAAACCTGGGAGGTTTTTTAAAATTATGATGAAATGCGAATTTATTTTATAAGATTGGTTCTTCTGACAAATGTCATATTTGATTGTCAATTAGTTAATAAGGAACATTCCGTATTATCAACGACAACACGAATGTTCCGTATCCGTGAGGTGGACTAACTGCCTATTTACCCAAAATGATTAGGGGTTAATGCAAAATGTCACTACAACACCGTATTTCTTGCTCTCTAAAAACAATGGAAAGGCAGATATGAAACTTTAAACAGCTAATGTAATCAGACATTATGAATAAATAGTAAACAATAATGAATAAAATAGATGTCACCTTGGAGTAGGTTTGTCAGACTCACCTCTTCCGCGTCAATGAGAGTGATGTCAACATCCCAAGGGATAGGATAGTCGTCCCTCGCGTGCTCACCGCGAACCACTTCACACATCTCACAAGTGAGATTTCTTAGCTTCAAAGCCTTGCAAAGGGCCTCGCGCAAGGTGACTCCCTCCTTGACCTGTACGCTGGTCCTCTGCTGATTAGGCAGATGCGCCCGAAGGAACACCTTCGGCTGCCTCGTCAGGGTGTCGTACTTCTTGACACTCTCGTCTTGGAACGAATAACTGTCGTCATTCCTGTCCGGAGATTCAGTCTGTATTTGCTCTATGAGTTTGTGTTCCTCTAGCTCCAGGTTGTGCAGCTTGGAGGTCAGCTCCTGATATTCCGTCAGATACATGGACGGTGGATGTGGAAAGTCGGCAAACTTGGCGTTGAGCGCATCTATATTTTCCCGAGTCATGTTGATTATGCTCTGGATATTTCTAAGTTCGTACGTCATCGGATCTGCCAGATCCTCACTATCCGTCGACGTCGACATATTATCACTATTAAAAGACAAAGTGGGTATGTTTCCATTGAATCTCCTAGTACACATTATTCTAGGTCACAAAAAAACTTAAACTGCAAAAACTAAACTAAAACTAAAAACTAAACTGCAAAAAAAAACTGCATATTAACTGCATATTTACCTAAAAGTGGTCCAAAGCGACCATAATCACTCCAGTGGTTATTCAAATAATAAACCAAAAATAATTATAAGAGCATTAAAAAATTATGATAATTTTATTCTTATTACCAAAAAAAAATTGTTCATTCACTGCTAATTATCGATAAGTACCAATTATTTTGTTACAAAAAGATGCCAGTTGAACACACCTACTACATCTGAGAAAGTTCCTGTTAACTAGTTTCAAGTGAGTATCTAAATGACTCAGTTCTGATATTGTTGGTGCAATCTCTACATTTTATAAATTAAAGTCCTCCGCATCGTCTGTCTGTTTGTCTGTTCGCAATAAACTCAAAAACTACTGAACGGATTTTGGATACTGAGTGATTCGTGGGGAAGGTTTAGGTTTATAATTTGATAAGGTTAAGTATAAATTGGTTGAAAGTAACGATAATTGTTAGAATCGTCAGAAAAAGTCAAGCCGCCTGGGAGCTTTCATCGAAAAAACTGCCTAATCCCTTTAAGATATAATAAAACAATGCATTCGAGATGTGGATCTATAGAAGAATACTTAAAATAAGCTGGATGGACAGGGTCACAAATGAAGATGTTATTGTTCGGATGAATAAAGAAAAGGAAGTAATTAACACCATAAAAATCCGAAAACTTCAATATCTTGGACACGTGATGAGACATCCAGAGAAGTATGAGATCTTGCATCTCATAATGCAGGGAAAGATTGCCGGAAGACGGGGCCCTGGAAGAAGGAGAACCTCATGGCTGAAAAACCTGAGACAGTGGTTTGGCCAGTCTACCGTGGAGCTGTTCCGGGCCGCAGTAAACAAAGTCCGCATAGCCAACATGATAGCCAACGTCCGTTGAACGGACAAGGCACAAGAAGAAGAAGAAGAAGCATGGTGGGATATTCCTCTTTTATAGATCTACAAAAAGTCCGCCATAGCATATATCTATCTTTTACGGATAGCTTACTATCTTCCCTTCTCTACATCTCTACATTTTATAAATTAAAGTCCTCCGCGTCGTCTGTCTGTCTGCCTGTTCGCGATATCTATCTTTTACGAAGAGCTTACCATACCCATTCTGTCAAAAAATGGTCACGTACAATGCGTTAATTGGTAAATTATTTAGACTGACACAGTATTAATCCTTATCAACTTAAATACGTTAGTTGCCTAAAGCATTTCATGCACATTATTATCTCTACGTATTATAAATTATAGTCTTCCGCGGCATCTGTCTGTCTCTTCGCGATGAACGCAAAGACGGCGGTGGTTATAAAGGTTGGATAACCATCCAGTAGATGGCGTTGTGTTTAATTAGCCACCGCAACGCGTTGCCGGGTCAACTAGTTAAAAATAATTTTAGATTGAGTTGTTCTTTTTGGTATGTGGAAGCTTATTAAATCAAGACTGTGTACATACTACCTACCAATAACAATTTTAAAAATAAAAGTCAAAAATAAGTTTTTTTTTCATATTTTGTGTTCCATTTACATTCCCAGTATGATTAATTTTTTTATGAAATTTTTATATTTTGCGGCCTCTGGAGACCTCAGAGGTCAAGTTCACATCCAAATTTATATAGAAGATAGCTCATCTATACAGGGTGCGTCAGTTTCTACCCGAAAGACTTTATCCTGCAAATTTGGATTAAAAATGTAGATGTCATTTTGCTGTCTGATGACATTTTCTTTGAATTAAAAATAAATAAATGTCTGTTACATGTCGCCACTGGGTACAAGATAGCGCATTAAATGGGTATTCCGTATAATTCCATTTTGTTCCAGCAGCACCGTGCAAACGAGACAGAGCCATGTATCACATGGTGTGGCAGTGTGATCAGTGGTGATGTGTGAGAGAATATTTTTTTTGGCTCCTGCCACAAGCTAATGCTTTCATGGAAGAGTAGTATTAAAATATTTGAACATATCTGGTACCCGGTATGTGTTGCTATGCCATTCAAAGAAATAAATTGATTCTCCCTGCGTGTCCTTTCCCGTGCATCCCCGTTCCCTTCCACCTTCCCCTTCCCTCGTGTCTTCCCTCTCCGCAAACCCCACCTTCCCCCTGTCTTTCCTCCCTGCCGCTAAAATATATGAAATACACACATTTTCATTTGTATAAATTTCATAACACCAGAGCTTACCATTATACACAGCCTATGTTACTCGCTGATAATGTAGCTTTCTATTGGTGAAAGAATTTTTCAAATCGGTTCAGTAGTTTCGGAGCCTATTCAATGCAAACCAACAATCAAATCTTTCTTCTTTATAGTATTACAAAGATAAAACAAATTAAAAACAGCAATGTAATTTATACATATTATGTATATACCTTTTCAAATAATAATATAAAATAAAAAATTGACTTTTTCACAGATTAAAAGTCAATGTTGACAAATGACGAAATAACAAGCTATAATATTGAGACTAACAGTTAAAAATGCCCTCCACAGGTTCTTGCTGCTAGCTTTTGATGCAGTTTGAGTGTTGGTGACCATTTTATAAATTCGATAGGAACTGGCTCCAAAATTAGCCAGTTCCTCGGATCCACTGGGATCCAGTGACAGCTAGTCACCGGGACAAAGTAACCGCAACACAAATGCGAGTTACAATAACAATCATATTATCGTGAATCTTTCCATATCTGGAGAGATTAGGAATCAACGAAGTTACGAATCGAGTAGTACTTACGCCTCAGATGCTAATCACGCGATCTGTTAACGGAAGTGGCACCATCTGTTGGCGTTGCTTTAATTCAGTTCAATTACAAAAGCAGATTTGTACGCAAACTCCACGTATGAAAAAGGTTCTCCGTATGGTGCGACGTCAGAGTTGCCATCTTAGCCGGATTCTTAAATTTCAACCGTACAGTCTCTGGTCTATTAATACTGTTTGATACATTTCTTCCTTGCCCAGCGAATAAAATTGATTTTAGTATGTTTTGAGCTTTTTTTGAGGTTAAAAATACCATAAAATCGATGCAAGTGTGAAGAGCTCCTATCATTCCAAATTCCAAGGGTTGATTGAAACAAAAAATCATCTTCTTCTTCTTCAATGGCGCTACAGCCCATTTCGAGCCTTGGCCTCCTTCAAAATAAGCCTCCACCGCCCTCTGTCCTCGGCCATCGTCTTCCAATCTGCAACATGGAGTAATCCTCTTGCATCCTTCCTGACATCATCCTCCCATCTCAGTCTAGGTCTGCCCGCCTTTCGTTTACCTCCCGGGTGTCCTGTCAGAACCTTCTTCGGTACTCGTGTGCTTGGCATTCGGTGCACATGTTCGGCCCATCTTAATCTTTGGAGTCTTAAATGGGTGGAGAGTCTGGGAGCTTGGTAAATATCATAGAGCTCATTATTGTGGCGGATTCTCCATGCCTCTCCCTCTCGCACCGCTCCTAAGATTCTTCGAAGTACCTTTCTTTCGAAGATGTCCAGCTGTTCTGCTGTCTTTGCTGTCAGTGTTCCCGCCTCACATCCATAGGCCAAGACCGTTCTGATAATTGTTTTATATAAGGTTATTTTGGTTTTCCTATTGACGTTTCTGGATTTGAACACTGGCAGCAACGCGAAGTAAGTGTTGTTAGCGGCTGTAATGGGCTTTCTTACTTCTACTGGGTCTTCATTGTCCTCTGCATTATGTCCTGCATTGCCCAAACTCTTCAACCACTTCGAAATTAATATAAAAAAATGTATAAAAAATATCATCAGACAACAAAAAGGTATTTACATTTTGTACATGCTCAGAAAATGCTGGATGAAGTCTTTCAGATACATCCTGTATAGCTATTTCATTATCAACAAATATTAATATAATAAAAATTCTTGGTGAAAAAATGTTTTCCTATTGTGAAATAGTTTGTTTAGCACAGTTCGAAATCAGCAAAGGTTATCAACATTTAATCATAAGTCAAGGATGAATAGCGCGCTGATAGTGGAATATTTTATCTCGACTGTGACGGGCCTCGTAGCTAAGTGGAAGAAGGCTTGCTTCATGGCTTCAAATCATGGATTCAAAACTTTACCAAGTACAAATTAATAATAATAATAATTTGTTTATTCTCTACATATTATAAATTAAAGTCCCCCGCGTCGTCTGTCTGTCTGTCTGTTCACGATAAACTCGAAAACTACAGAACGGATTTTCATGCGGTTTTCACCAATAGATAGAGTGTTTCGTGAGGAAGGTTTAGGTATGTAATTTGTCAAGGATTTGTGTAAATTGGTTGAAACATAACGATAATTTTTAGAAGTGTCGGAAAAAGTCAAGCCGCCTGGTAGCTTTCATCGAAAACGCTGCCTAATCCTTTTGGGATATAACAAAACAATTAATGGTTGGATATTCCTCTTTTATAGATCTACAAAAAAGTCCACGAAGGCATACATCTATCTTTTACGGATAGCTTACTATACCGATTCTATCTTCTAAAAAAATGGTCACGTACATTGCGGTAATTGAAAAGTTATTTAGACAGATACAGTATTAATTCTTATTAACTTAAGTACGTTAGTTACCCCAAGCATTTCATGCACATTATTATAATCTTTCACACCATCTCTATGTATTATGAATTAAAGTCCTCCGCGGCATCTGTCTGTCTCTTGGCGATAAACTCAAAGACGGCGGTGGTTATAAAGGTTGGATAACCATCCAGTAGATGACGTTGTGTTTTATTAGCCACAGCAACGCGTGGCCGGGTCAGCTAGTATTGTTATAAAATATATTGTTATTTTTATTGTTTTCATTCAGAAAAAAGTTTAATGGCATATCATGATGAAATTAAATCTAGTCACCAGTGAATGATTGGTGGCTGAATAGTCCAAGGCCTTGGGTTCCGTCTGCGGCATCTCGAGAATACTTATTTTTGTTTATATACAAGTATTAAGTGAGGTCTCTTGCGACCTCCATCATAAGCACATTTGCTTGAACATTACTTTAAACAATGTCGTTGTGTCTGTAGCCTTACTGCAGACCCCTACAACAATGTGCAAGGCCACACCCCCATTGCAAACGTTTATAAGTAAATGTTCATGTTCACGGTCGGAAGAGACCCTACTTTAGAAAAACACACAATTAAAGGATTTGCTTCAACCATGTTAAAAACAGTTTTATAAAAAATATTTTTTTATAAAATGTAGGTACCTACTAAAAAAGGAAAAAAAAAAATATATAATGCTGCATATATAAGTGAGAATAAAAGTGCAAGCCGAACCATGAATTATGAGAAAGGAATAAATAAAGGAACCGTAAACAGCGTGAAGCACCGCTTGCGATTGCTTCGTTCCTTTTCCGTAATTCGAGGTTTGGCTCATGCTCTCGTGTATCCGCAGCATAATAAAGAAGAACACAAAAAATGCCATTCAAATCTATTAGTGTTCTTCTTTATTCTGGGAAAAAAATGTAGATATTATTTATTGCATGCAAAATAAAATTGGCATTGCGTTTTCTGTCTGAATTTTCTTAACAGATGTTAAGATGACAGACGTCAGGTTGGAAAGCTGTCTTTGTTCTGCTTGTATTTCAATGGAAGATGCTCTGAGGAACTTGTATTATTGATCCCTTCATCACCGGTGCACAACACAACCCGCGTCCAATATTTGTACATGGTAATAGCATGACAATAGCCACATGATAATACATTGCCTCTACAACTTTCTTGTGTTCGACAGCTTGTAGGCCAGCGTATTTTCTCCCACCTATAACTATAGGTTCTCTTCTTCCTTTCCTAAAAAATACTCTCCACACAGCATCCCTACTGAACGAAATAATGCTGAAATAACAACTATTTTCAGGTTACAGCATCCCTAAATGTAAAAAGGTGTTAAAATACACTGTCAAATTTTATTATTAGAATTAACCATGTAATTTTATAAATACAAAATTTTTTAAATGACACACCTTACGTTCATTCTGACTAAAAATTTTAGTACTTAAGAAAAAAAAAATACATACATATTTTATTATTTAAATGTTATCATCACATCACTTTTATGTTGTCGTCCATGCAAAAATAATTTTTAAAAATTCACAAAGTTTCATAATTTTTTTTCAAATTGCGTTTGGAAACTTTGGTTTTATAAAGTTGTACATTTTAAATATCTTGTGGTTAGTTTTTAGATTTGAATATATAGAGTGGTGTTTTCTCTTTCCAATACCGTTTAGATCTGGACTTCCCAACCAGGGGGGCATAGACAGTACCGGATTATCCCTAAGGCAGAGTAGGCAACTGCCTAGGGGCCCCGCATCGGCTAGGGGCCCCGCGTCCCGAGAAAAAGTGACTTGCTTCAATAAGTGAGCAACGAAGTTTCGGAAAAAGTCGCTTTCAATATATTTTCTTTTTTTTTAAATCAGGAACATTTACAGGTTAATAACGTTAGGTACACGCATTAAAGAAAACAACAAAATATAATAATTTGGTTATAACCCAATAAATAACTAATGTTCACATTATGCACAAATAATAAATAAAAAATCTATAATTAATACAGATATACCTATAAACATAGTTGTATTTTAATATTACTAATATTAAAATAATAATAAATAATACTCAATATACTGACATGAAAAGTTTACCCCCCCCCCCCCCCCGGCCCGACCCCCTTAAAGCCTTCTTAAGGATTTGATCAACGGAACAAGGAGGCGTATGGAGGACCCTTCAACCCCCCCCCCCCCCCGTTAGTCCGTCATTAGTAAAGGGGCCCCAAGACGTGCATTGCCTAGGGGCCCCGACATGGTTAATCCGGCCCTGGGCATAGAGAACGTCAGGGGGGGCGTAACAGGTACGTTTGCATTTCCGAAAAAAAATCTTATTTTAAAAATCTTAAAAATTATCTATTTAGATAAAAAATTAACTGTTCCGAATTGCCATTCAATCGCTGCTATACAAGTTTCGACAAGTCACAACACGAAGTGTGATGCGCCACCCCCGCCCCCCTTCCAGCTAGAAACCATATTTCACTCTCTCGCAGTACCGGATTATCCCTAAGGCAGAGTAAAAAAATGACTTGCTTCATTAATGGTGGGTTTCTTCATTTACCGAGAATGCTAAATGCAATGCTAATTGTAAAAGTAAACGGTCAAATGCATAAAAGTTTTTAAATTTTGATCGTTTACTTTTGCAATTAGCATTGCATTTAGCATTCTCGGTAAATGAAGAAACCCACCCTTAGTGAGCAACGATATTTCGGAAAAAGTCAACTTTCAGATGTTTTAATTTTTTTTATTAGGAACATTTACAGGTCAATAACATTAGGTACACGCATTAAAGAAAACAACAAATTATAATAATTAGGTTAATAAATAACTAATGTTCACATCATGCACAAATAATAAATAAAAAGCCTTCAATTAAAACAAATATACAATAATATATGTATAAACATAATTGTATTTTACTTTCCTTTCCTTCTATTTGTTGCAGCTTTACTTAGTATCTGATCTTGATTTTGAGTTACGATGTTCACAAACTTCAGAAATGTTGCTTGCGAGAAAACCGATTTAAATTTTTCATACTTGAAATATACCTACTTGAATCGAGCATGAGGGCTGGTCGCTTGGAACGCTCGTGCTATACCTTCGTTAGTTTTTCTCCGATTTACTTGAAATTTTGACACAATACTCAATGTTTCATAACGCTGATGGATTTCATACGTAGGTATTTGTGTTCCAATTTACCATGCAGATCGGAGGAACCCAGAAGTTGGACTTCCGCACATTAAGTGTACTTACCTATACGTGGACAAGTCAAGTACCGCTATATCGCCAGTCTATCAACAACCATCGAAACAAAACGTAACGTGACATTTTGCTCGACGTTGAAATGTTATTTTCCATCAATCGGAAGCGTGTAATGTGAAGCATTATAATATCGCCATCTTTACCGAATGCTTCGTGTGAACCGCTTCATCCTAACGTGACTCAAACTATATCGTGGTTATAATAACCGAACAATCTTACCGTATGCTTTGGATACACCTATAACCGCTGCCGAATGAAGATCAAGCTACGAGACACAACAGTGAGTATTGCTTAATTGTGTATACCGGATCTTGTTTGGTGATTGGGCATAATACTATCGAAATCCATAGCATTTCATTTAGCAAGAAATAACCACAGGTTATTCTAAACCCCCGTGCCATCGTGCACGATTCACTCAACATACCGACATGTTTTACATTCAGAAAAAAATTTAAAGTTCTAAAACCTTACCCCCCCCCCCCTCCCTTAAAGCCTTGTTAAGGATTTGATCAAGGGAACAAGTTGGAGGCCCTTTCAATCCCCCCCCCCCCCCCCCCCCGTTAGTCCGCTATTGGTAAAGGGGCCCCGAGACGTGCATTGCCTAGGGGCCCCGACATTGTTAATCCGGCCCTGCTCTCTCGCCGTACTCGCTCCTGTCAATAGTTGGTTCACAAAAAAAACCAAGTTTCGTTTCAAGTCTGTTAAGTAAAATATTTAAATTTTTATTTTAACTGTATGAGTAAAACCTCAAATTGTAATATTTAATTAAACCAAGACAATATAAGCGAAAGTCAGTCGAAAATCTGAGAACATAAAAATCAGAAAAAGATATTGACACCGCTGGGACTTGAACCCAGGACCTCTTGCTTTCCGGGCAAACGCGCTAACCACTGCGCCACCATGCCGATATCCAATTCGGTCATTTTTAACTGTATCATACTTCGACTAAGAACCGCCCACTTCGACTAAGAACCGCCCGCCAACAACCGCCCAAAGATAGTTGCCAATAATATATGCGTTAAGAGAATGAAGATAGTGTGGGCGGTTCTTAGTCGAAGTATGATACAGTTAAAAATGACCGAATTGGATATCGGCACGGTGGCGCAGTGGTTAGCGCGTTTGCCCGGAAAGCAAGAGGTCCTGGGTTCAAGTCCCAGCGGTGTCAATATCTTTTTCTGATTTTTCTGTTCTCAGATTTTCGACTGACTTTCGCTTATATTGTCTTTCTTTTAATTAAAATATTTATGTGTGAAATTGTTCATCTCATAAATAAAAGATAAGTTTTTTAGTATATTTAACTTTCCCGCCTTTTTTTTATTTTTCAACATACTTGCTTCTAAATTTTGTTTTAGATTTATACTTAAATTTTGATGGTTTAGTTGTGAATTAGGTACTAATGGGTTCATATGTGAACTCCTTTTATTCCACAACAAGTACAGTTGATCAAATGGCAATACTAAACACATAACTCATGGTGTTAAAGTAAAGCTGTGTAACCTACATTTTTATAAAAAATTAAAAAGGCATAATAGTGGAAAAAATATTTTTTCATCGCAGTATAGATACCCGCCGATCTCAAAATTAGAATTGCGTATAGGTATATTATTATTATACCTTTGCAATTTTGTGTTAACATAATGAAGAATAACTATAATGTAATAAAATATAAAGCACCGTTTAGAAATTGCTCATATTTATTTAATACTAGATAAAGTACCTAGCGTTGCCTGGGCTTTAGATCATGTCTCTAATTTTAGATCTGAATATATTTAACTCATTCGGATCTAAAAGTAGTGTAACTAAACTCACCAACTCACCATTAGTGATTCTTCCTTCCTATCTATTATTAAATTCAAATTTATGTTAAATTAAATTAAAGCAAATCGCTTTATAAATCACCTTTCAATCAGATTTATGTCATGAAGAAAAAATGTTTTTTAAAATGTGGTTTACTGTGTTCTATACATTCAGTGTAATTGCACTTCAAAAAATATTTGACAGTTAAATTGGTGTTGCCAGTCTACAAATTTAGTAGTTCAAGTTTTTATATTTTCTACTCTTAATTGACAGACTATACGTAATCATATAAAAAATGTGTTTCTTATTTTTGTTGAAACTTAATTAAGGGGGGCATTAAATTTTTTTTTTGGTTCAGGGAGGCTCGGCGAAATAAAGGTTGGGAAACCCTGGTTTAGATCATATTTCTCACTCTGCAAGTAAGGGAGACACAACAATTTCTATGAGACCTGTATGAGTATGTATATACCAAAAAGCAATCAAATTAGAGGGGTTAATAAATCAAAGCCAAAATTTTCTCTAAAATCATAAGATTTGTAAGTAGGTACCTTCCTCTGATAAATATCTTCAATTAATGTAAATTAAATTAAGGTGAAAAAATCTTGTGATTTCTTGTTAGAAATTTTAATTTAAAAATGCCTTTTTTTCATGATAAAAAACACATAATTCTACGGCAAAGTATTGGCATTCCTAAACAAATTAAAAGTTAATGCATCACCGAATCCAATCTACATTTTTCTCCGACGGTTTTTCTTTAAAATAAACGGCAATCTTTGGCAAAACAATCCGCAGTAGTTTTGGGATATTTGCCGCACGAATACAGCACACGAAGATGAAGCATCAGAAAATTTCGAAACATGAAGTCGGTATTATCGGCGTGCCGTTTGCCAAGGGACAAAAGAAACCAGGAGTCGATTTAGCTCCAAAAGTGCTGAGAAGTTCAGGACTGATTAAAACCTTGAAAGAGATCGGTGAGTTGCCATATTCGCATGGATAAGAGTTAAGATTTTTACGGCCGAAAATATTATCGTGATAATATTTTAAAGTTATTATACCACGTTGTGCTTTTTTTATATATTTTTTATGTTACACCTCACAAGAGCGACCGTGTCTGTATAGTGTAAAGACAGGGGAACTATATCGCCATCGGTTGGGCAGGGTAGTAGTAGAGGCTGTAAGAAGGTATGTATTAATGCGAGTCTTAAAGATGACGAGCAAACGCGTGCCCAACGTACGTACACGGTTGACATTTGTCACATGAGAACGGGTCGTTTCTTCAATTCGTTCTTGTGTTCAACAGCTCGGCTGTGGAACGATTTGCCGGCCTCTGTGTTTCCTACTTCCTCTTTCCTACAACATGGGTCTCTTCAAGACTAATGTTCATTCCTTCCTCTCCTCAAAAAGACCCTCCACACATCATCTCAGATGACATAGGCCCTGAGGGAAATTATTTTCCTCAGGGCCTCCTGTGTGAATTTAATGTAAAAAAAGAAAAAACAGATGCCAGATGTTTGTTTAACATACAAAACGACTCATTCTCATGAAGCCAACCGAAACTGTGAACATGTGTTCCGCTCATGTCCGTCGAGTTTGTGCACCGTGCATCGGTGTACAGGGGTTCAGTGCTGCTAGCTTCTTAGAGCCGGCTCCATTCAAATACCCATAGAACAGACTCAGCATGCCGATATTGCATCTGTGCATTAGAGATGGCAATCGGTCCGTTAACAGTGGATTGTCAATTAGACAGAATTCACCCTCCTTTGCACAGAATCAAGTAGGTTTATTATGTATTTTGAGGCTCCAGTCCTGAGGTGGCTCCCAAATTCAATTTCCATTCTCCTTTGGCCAACGTTTCGAACAACATTACAGTGTCCACCATCAGGACAATTGTGAGTTTATGTATGTAGAAGTGACGCAGTGTTGCGCGCGTTAATCCTCTTGGGATGAGTACTTCAGTATAATAATTAGTGAAACTAATGTGGTTTTTGGCATTTAGTTTTAGTGTTATCTTTGAGTACTGGATACCAAAAATAATTAAGCTTAGCCCATTGTCTCTAATTATTAATTATATTAGTTGGATTTTTGTGAATCTCAATTGAATCCATTATTAGGCATGTTTGGATCGTTTGGATCTTCTCAGATTTTCAGGAACAAATCAACACTGGATAATACCCCAAAAATAAATCACATTAATACTTTTGTTCTTGAAAATCTCAAACGATATCTGACAAGTACTTTCCTAATTATATACATAAATATAAAAATTATATTAAATTTTGAAAAAGGTGTGTTTTTCCACATGGGTTTTTTGACAACACAAAAGTCAATAATTTTAGGAAAAACTGACATTAATAAACGCGATTTTTGCAAAATGTGTAAACACTATTATAATAATTACAAAAAGATAACGTTTTAACAAGAATCTATGTTAATTAATTACATATTATAATAATAAACACATGTATTATTGCTTTTTTTTCATTAAAGAGATAAGACACCACGCTGAGAAAACAGTTTGAAATATCCTTCGAACAGTAAAGTGTTCTACCATGATGAAATAACAACATTTATAAATGAATTATTAACGTATCTTTGAATTTAATATTTGAGAATAAGTTTTTTCTCTGATATTCTTAGTGTTAAGTGCATTATAATGTTTAGAAAAAGTTTTAGATGTTTTGGGGCGATGGTTGTGCGAAATGCGCACAGAAAAGCTAGTTACGCAAATAAAACAGTTGGTGTTCTTGGGGTACCGTTTGCTAAAGGACAACATAAGCAAGGAGTCGATTTGGCTCCCGCTTTGTTGCGGAAATCAGGACTGTTAGAAGCTCTGAAGGAAATTGGTAAGTAAGTTGACGCACACAAGGGTAGGCTGAAAAATAATACACACATGCTTGTACAATGCGAACAAGATGACTTTCAGAAGCGCGCCAAAAGGAATGTGACAATCCTTCTCTGTACGCACGCGTCCTTGAATTCATCCAGTTTATTTTGAGAAGCGGAAGTATGGAGACGTGTTCTAGTGCTATGTCAACGCAAATAAAACAGAGTTATTGAATTTTTAACAGGTGAAAAAGTGACTCCTGCTGAGATTAAAGGATGCTTGTGGTGACGATGCTATTGATAGGTCTACCGTAAATACATATATTTTTTTATTTCTTTTATATATTCAACTAGCTGACCTAGCCACGCGTTGCTGTGGCTAACGAAACAACACCATCTGCTGGATGGTTACCCAACCTTTATAACCACCGCCATCTGTTAATTTGCATACAAATCAAAAAATCCACACCGCCCGCTTGCCAGCCCGCTCGTCCACCACATACATATATACATTCTCCTTTATATATTATATATTTCAATCAATTTACACAAAACCTTGACAAATTATAACCTTCATCATGAATCACTCTATCTTTTGGTGAAAACCGCATGAAAATCTGTTCAGTAGTTATTGAGTTTATCACGAACAGACAGACAGACAGACGCGACTCAGTTAATAAAAACAATTTATTTGTAAACAAGTTCTGCTACGTAATTATTATTATGCATGATAACTATTTCGCCTTCTGAAGGCATTATCAAACTGTGGTCATACCATTTACAGATAATGTATTCATACTACTTCTAGATAGGTATATATAGGCCTGCCACGCAGTAGATGGGCAAACACATCCGCCGCCAAAACTTATAAATCCGGGCACTCCTGCTAAGTCACCAAACGCAGCGAACCACTAAGCCTTATGATTTAAGAGGAAATTTAATTTTACACTTTTGTTGTTTCAGAGGAATTAAACGTCAAGGACTTTGGCGACGTGACCTATACGCTCCCCGAGCCCCCTGCTGAAGATGTGGACAACATGCACAATCTGCAGCAGGTATCTGCCTGCAATAAGGCGCTCTCCGCCAAGGTCGGGAGCATCCTCAAAGAGGGACGCATATGCCTCACGCTGGGGGGGGATCACTCTATCGGAGTTGGTGAGATATTATATTATGAAGATAAAGAACTAAGATTACCAACGTTAAAAGAAAGAAGAGAAAAGGGTGACTCGATAGAGACTTTCAAAATTTTATCAGGATATTACAGTTTTTTTTTTACTTAAGCTCCACACAGGAGGCCCTGAGGAAAATAACTTACCTCAGGGCCTATGTCATCTTAGGGGATACCGTGTGGAGGGTCTTTTTAAGGATGGGAATTGGGAAGGGATTGGAAATTCTTGGAAGGAAAAAGTATGAGGAGTGGGTACGAATCTGGGGTCCACTTATGAATCCATCCCTCTAACTGCGGTGCAAGGCGGTGGGTTGAGAGATTCTGGCTGGAGAGGATAAAAGACCTCCCTCAACCAGTCTCTCTCGATCCTGCCCACCACGCAGCAGGCGGGCAGACGCATCGGCCGTCAAGACCTGGACAAACCTCACCCCATGAACCCGGGCACCCCTGCTAAATCACCAGACGTAGCGAACCACCTATGGGCAGAGGTGTTGGTTATCCAATAAATGGTTCCCGGGATGGCGGTACCCATATCCGTCTCCCAAATTGTGAAATTGTGCAGTTGCCCTGACATCCAAGAAATCTTCACCAGTACCAAAATATAAATCTTCGTGGACACCAAAAAAATATGTCAAAACACCTTTTACATCCAATCTGCAAGAGTATTGTTTTTAAGACTCCAGATACTAATATCTACAGCCTATATGTCGGACGAATATCTACAGCTCATATGTTGAACTAATATCTACGAACTTCAGAGTGTTGACTAATATCTACAGAGCTAAGGTCGGACGAATATCTATGATGGTCCCAGTGTTGACTAATATCTACAGAGCTAAGGTCGGACGAATATCTATGATGGTCCCAGTGTTGACTAATATCTACAGAGCGTAGGTTGAACTAATCAGCTAAATGTGTCCAATAGTCCGATATTAGGGTTTTTACATACATACATACATAAATTAAGTTTTTTAAACTGCATATGCAATATTACGTTCTTCCAATATGCTATACATAATTGCAAATCCAACCTCTGCCAGTGCTGTAGATATTCGTCAACACTTTGGTTCTCATAGATATTAGTTCGGTTTTTTCAGTTTTTGGAATTCCTGTAGATATTAGTAGACGCCTCCGTTTTTAAATATCTTCTCTCTGCGCATCTTCTTCAGCTATAGCTGAAACAGATACTATATATCTGATCAAATTGTTTTGTTTGTAGGTTCGATCGATGGGCATTACAACTTTGACGAGAATGTGGTGGTGCTGTGGGTGGACGCGCATGCAGACATCAACACTAACAAGACCTCAGGATCAGGATCCGTGCACGGCATGCCGCTGGCTCTGGTCACCAAGGAGCTGCGAGAATACTGGCCGTACCTTCCCGGGATGGACTGGCTGGTGCCGAGGTGAGAAACATTCATTATTACCTATGGCTCACATAGCCATTGTGTCCACACAATGCTAAGAGTCGGCGATGTAAGAATGCGGTGCTATGCATGCACTGAACATGTAGTCAGAGAAAGCCTGCTCCATTCATTCCTCACAGTATTAATGAGGTCCACAGTGTGACTAATGAAGCTCTAGACTGGCTCGTACTCTCCCATTATTCTGCTCTGCCCCCCCACCATACGAAAGAAGAAAAATAAGTTACGAAATAAGAAAGTGATGGTCCCAGGAACTTTTCTTATGAAGTTTTGATGGTTCCTATGATATGAGTCTCTTCAATACCCGTGTTCACTCCTTCCTCTTCTCAAAATGAACTCACATACATTGCCCTAAGGGAAATTATCTTTCTCAGGGCCTCTTGTGTGAAGTTATTGTGATGACCGTGGCCGGTATCAACATTACTTTCTGGACTCCTTTGTATGGATCCAGATTCCTCTATATTGTGCTCTCAGTTCAGGGAGATTGAACAATAAATACTCGTAGGTAGACTTAGCGAGTTTATTCCGAGATATGGTACAGGTAGTGCTTCTTACGAAGCGATAATCCAAAGAGGACGGTAGACAGCAATCACACCCTTTTATACGTTCCTCATGCTGTCTCACTCATACACGCATGTCTCTTTCATACCGCAAGACATACGTTCACCACATCCCTCCACACTTAAATCCGAAGACAGTTACACAACATGAACTGATAATTATTTACAATACATAAAATATTCCAATATTTACAATGTAAGTAATTCATGTTGAGTCGAGAGCTGAGTGCTGCCTTCATTGACTCATCTGTGTGTTCGTGGTCGTAGTCGGTCCTTCCAATTTCCCGACGTTGACGCCACTGGATCACTGGGGCTGGAATGAGAAGGAGAAAAACCCATTAGACTGTCATCCAGGCCAAAGCTGGAGACATCGTATTCATCATACGACAGTCTCTTCGTCTCAGACGCGACATAAGGATTGCTGTGTTTCTTTTCCCATGACACACATAATTTAGACAACTGATCAAAATGCCTTTTCCAAAACATAATTTTACCATTTAAATTTACCTCAATTATATAAAGTTTTTTTCCTAATTGTTTATACACTTTCCCTGGTACCCATTTATCATTGTTTTGGTCTCTGAAATCTCTAACCATTACCTTTTGATTAATCGAAAAACCCACCGATTCTTTATTATTTCTTTTATAATAATATTTTTGATTTTCCTGACATTTAGACATTTTAATTTTTGTTTCTTTCTTAATTCTATTATCCTTATCTCTCCCCCCTCTCGGTACAAAACTGTTTAAGTTTGACCTTAGTTTCCTTCCAAACATTACAACTGCAGGTTCTAAGCCAGTTGTACAGTGTGGTGCATTTCTGTAATCAATTAAAAAATTTCCTAATTTTTCCTCATAACCTGACTGAAACTTATTTCTTATCATCATTTTTTTTTTAAAATTTTTACACGTTCGAACCGCGTTTTCTGCTAGACCATTTGATTGTGGATGATTTACCGGAGTAGTTAAATGTTTGATGTTATTCATCTCACAAAACTCTTTGAAGTCCGCTGACATGAAAGCGGCTCCATTATCTGAAACTATTGTCTGTACACTCCCGAAATAACTAAATAAACCCTTTAATATTTTAATAGTGTTATACGAATTTGGAGACTTTACTTCTACACAGTCTAACCATTTTGAGGTTGAGTCAATAATTACAAGAAAATATTTATTTGCAACTGGGCCCGCATAATCAATATGCACCCTACTCCATATTTCTTCCGTTATAGGCCACGGAGTCAATTCGCTCTTTGGTTGCGAAGGTTGAACCTCTGAACAAATTTCGCATCCTCTCGCTAAAAGTTCAATATTTCCATCTATCCCTGGCCACCAAAATATACCTCTGGCTAAACCTTTCATCTTTGCTATACCTAGATGAGATCTATGTAACAAGTTTAAAATTTTTTCTCTTAAACTTACTGGAATTATTAGCCTATGATTCCAAAAAAAACAATCATCAAATATGGATAACTCATTCCGTTTAATCCAGTAAATCCATTTTGAATCCTCCTTGTTTATTTTATTTGGCCACCCTGTTCTGAGATAATGTTTAATTTCCAATAAAATTTTATCTGTACTTGATTCCGATTTAATTTCCTCTACATCTATAGGTAAATCTCTGTTATTTTTAAATAAACTTAGAATTTGAGTATCAAAGTCATTCTCTACGTGAACTGGTTCCTCGACAGGAACCCGAGACAAATAGTCCGAACAGTTCAATGCTGATTTCACGTACTGTACTTTATAATTGAACGACGACAGAATTACCCCATAACGTTGAAGTCTGTTACACGCTAATACTGGGATACCTTTCTTATCACCAAAAATTCTACATAACGGTTCATTATCTATTTCTAAAATGAATTCCCTTCCATAAATATACTCAAAAAAAATTTTTAACGCAAACACTATAGCTGTTGCTTCTAAATCCAAAATTGAATATTTCTTTTCTGCTTCAGTTAATTTTCGAGAAACAAAAGAAATCGGTCTCTGTAAATTATTATCATAACAATGTAAAAGCGTCGCTCCTAACCCTTTTGTTGAGGCATCTGTAACAATCTTCAATGTTACATCCGGATCATAATGAGCTAGCACTCTATCATCACATAAAATTGACTTAATTTTATTAAAAGCTTCCAAGCAATCTTGATTAAACTCAAAATGTGTATTTTCCCTCAATAAATTATGTAACGGATCTAGAAGTACAGACATGTTAGGTACAAATGACCTGTAAAAGTTCACTAACCCCAAAAAACTTCGTAATTCCGTAATGTCTGTAGGTTGCGATACCTTACTAATCGCGATAGTTTTGTCTTTCAATGGTTTAATTCCTTCCTTTGAAACTTCAAACCCTAGAAAAGTTACTGATGACGCCTTAAAAATACACTTGTGAATATTTACACTAAATCCACAATCTTTTAATCTATTTAACACTGCTGTTAAATTCTCATTATGTTCTTCTTCCGAATCTCCTGTTACCACAATATCATCTAAAAATACCGCTGTTTTTTTCAAACCTTGCAAGCATGAAGCTATCGTTTTACAAAAAATAGCTGGTGCGCTATTAATCCCAAACACTAATCTCGTGAATTTAAACAATCCTAAATGAGTAGATATAGTTGTGAAATCCTGACTTTCCTCATCTAGTTCTAATTGTAGGTACGCTTGCCTCAAGTCAATCTTGGAAAAAATTATTCCACCCGCCATTTGAGAAAATAACCATTCTATCCGTGGCATCGGATATTTATCTACCACTAGCTGTGGATTTATTGTTGCCTTATAATCACCGCAAATCCTTATTTCGCCGTTAGTTTTTACTATGGGAACGATTTGTGACGCAAACTTACTATAGTTTACCGGAACTAAAATACCTTCCGATTGTAACCGGCCCAATTCCGCTTCAACCTTTGCTTTTAAGGCAAACGGTATATTTCTCGGATTGCAGAATTTCGGTTCCGCATTCTCTTTTAATTTCAAATGCACTTTATATTTATTGAATTTACCCAGTTTCTCCGAAAAAACCTCCGGGAATTTCCGAATTAAATTATCAATTACACTAGTATTATTCTCAACCATATTGTGAGAAACATTTTCACTTCCCTCCTGGGATAAAGTAGATTGTAAGCCCGTAAATCCAATATTAAACTTTTTAATGAAATCACGCCCTAGAACCGTAATTGTTCCCTGTTTTACTACGCAAAATTCTAACATTTCCCTATAACCGTTAAATTCAACTGTTAATAAGATACAACCCAATAAATTTAACTTACAGTTAGCGTAACCCATTAAGGTTAAATCCTTTGGTTTTAACATCAAATGTTTGAAATGTTTAACATAATCTTCGTCCGTTAAAATCGAAATTGCTGCCCCTGTGTCCAATAAACCGTTTAGTTCCACATTATTCACTAAAACTTTGCACAATATTGGTTCACAATATACTGCGTTTATCCGCAACATGTTTTTATGTTCCTGCGTATTTACGAACACTGAAGAAATGTTATTATATTTTAAACCGCGACATATCTTCCCAATATGCCCTTTTACTCTGCATTTATAACAAAACACGTCTTTAAATTTACAGTTTACTGAATCGTGATAATTCCCGCAATGTTTACACTTTGTTCGGTCCGCTGACCTCGCTCTGTACGATGTAACATTCTTGTCCGAAGTTCTAAAAAAATGTTTACCTACCGAATTTTGTTTTTGTGACAAATTGTTCGATGTATTTTTAAATTTATTTACTAAATCAACACTTTCCGTTTTAATTTGCTTATTCATTACCTCGAATGAATCCATAGCAATAGCACATTCTATAACCTTTTTTAATGAAAAGTTTTCAGCCTCTACAAATAATTTCTCCTTAATACGCCCCACTCGAAGACCGGTGACAAAAACATCTTTTAAATTATATTCAAGTCTGTCCTCGAATTTGCAAAATCTAACGAGATTTCTTAACCGTGCTATATAATCATTAACCGATTCTGAACTTTTTTGTTTCGTAGCAAAAAAAATTTCGCGCTCTTTGAAAACATTTCGTTTGATACCTACATGATTCTCTAGTAATAACAATAAATTTTCGACCGTAATATCTGTAATTTTTTTAGGAAAACACAAATCAATCAATAAATCTATTGTCTCTGTGTGTAAATGAGATATTAAAACCGCTCTCTTTTTTTCTACCGAATTTAACTTGTCATCATTGACGAGGATGAACTGTTCGTATTGCAACACGAACGTCTCCAGTTTGTCCCTCAAATGACAAAACCTGGGCAGTTCTCCCCCTTCCATCTTCACACAGATACAATCAATAAAAGCAGAAAATTTTACAAACAGCACTCAACTCACGACTCTGTTGACTTGATGCTGCTGCTCCGATCTCGCCCTTCCGCGGACCGTCTCCTGGCTCCTGAACCCTGGTCGTCCTTCAAATGCCCGGCACGCCTTCCGTGAGGTCTGCACCTGGTCTCTGGTCTTCTCCTGAAGACCCGGACTTCTCCATCCACGCCTTACGTGTATGCTCCTGATTCTCGGCACTGAATAACCAAACCAGCGCCTTGCTGTTCCTCGGATGCCAATATCTGCTGCTCTTGCCTGTTGCCCCTGTAGCCTCAATCTCGGATTCCTCTTTCGACTGCCAAATGTGACAATTTGGCTGCCCGTGGTTCTTTTCAGCTGCGCCAAATGTGATATGATTTGACTGCTTCTCGTTCCTTTTCAGCTGCGCCAAATGTGATTTTGGCTGCTTCTCGTTCCTTTATCGGCTGCGCCAAATGTGATTTTGGCTGCTTCTCGTTCCTTTACCGGCTGCGCCAAATGTGATGACCGTGGCCGGTATCAACATTACTTTCTGGACTCCTTTGTATGGATCCAGATTCCTCTATATTGTGCTCTCAGTTCAGGGAGATTGAACAATAAATACTCGTAGGTAGACTTAGCGAGTTTATTCCGAGATATGGTACAGGTAGTGCTTCTTACGAAGCGATAATCCAAAGAGGACGGTAGACAGCAATCACACCCTTTTATACGTTCCTCATGCTGTCTCACTCATACACGCATGTCTCTTTCATACCGCAAGACATACGTTCACCACAGTTATTGTAAAATAAATTAGGTCGTAAATGCCTTTACATCAATCTATTTTATCAATTAACAATTTGGTAAGTATTCATGTACTTTTTGTTCCTCGTAATATTAATCAGGTATATACAGTACAATCTCACTAATCCGACATATTAAAAACCAGAGGATGCCGGATTATTGGAATGTTTGGATTACTGGATTATAGAGAAAAAATAATAATAAATAAAACAAAACATTTCATAAAGAGATTATACACACTATTTACACTTCAAAACAACAGGTAAATACGTACGCACATGCACATGTGATAAGTTTTGAGGTTAGACTGCTAGACGATGACGCAGCGGTGGAGCGCATAGGCGTCGAGGGGCGAGGGAGGCGCGTGCGGTGGGTGCCGGATTATTGGACGTTTCGGTCTATTGAAGTGCCGGATTAGTGAGATTGTACTGTGTATCTATTATTTGTTTCAGATTCTCCATAAGGAATTTGGCTTACATTGGCCTGCGCTCAGTCGATAAGTACGAAAGGGTCATCATCGATAAGTTCGGGATCCCTGCTTTCGGAATGGAAGAGATTCAACGGTAATTTTTATCTTTACATAGTATAAAATTAAGCCGCTCCTGGTGTTTGTGCGCTTAGATCTTTTAAACTACGCAACGGATTCATGAGGAAGGTTTTAAGGTATATAATTTTATGTTAATAAAGGGAGCGGGCTGGCAAGCGGACGGTGTGGATTTGATTTAACAGATGGCATTGATGATAAAGGTTGGGTAATGGTGTGACGTTGTGTTTCATTAGTCACAGCAACGTGTGGCCGAGTCTGCTAGTTTATAATAAAACAGAGACATTTGTAGTTCCCGTGAGCACTCAACCCATCACATCATCTTTAACAGTAACCCGGTCCCTTTGATAAAGTTCCCCAGATATACGGCAATGTCTCTTTGTTCCACAATATTTCTCCCGGGTATCTGAGCCTTGTTCCCGTCAGGACAGGGCATTGATTTTTTTTATTAGAGGAAAAAAAAAGTTATACAATATTACAGGAAATCAAATAAAATAAGATATTACAAAAAAGAAAAGTCCCAATAAACTACTTTTAAGTAGTTTGTCAATGGGTGCTTTTACTTTGAAGTTTTTTTTTTTTTTTTTAAATAAAACTTATAATGCAGTTAGACATTTTTTTTTGTGTTACTACAAGAATTTTAATACAAACTTTTTCTTTCGGCGAGCCAATTTTTCAATATAATATTTGTTCTTACATTATTTGTACATTTTTTAATTTTAGCAGGTAACATATTTAAGCATGTAGGTATCATGTGTAGTCCAGCGTTCTTTGTCCATATTTGTTTCAGTGCTTAGGTACGATTAGTCCTTCATTTAACGTAAATCGAGTATTGTAAGTGTGGTCCAGTCTATTTATGTATATAGGGCTATTCAAATGCTGAAAAATAATTTTATGCCACAGAATTGCTCTTACTGAGAGAATTTTAAGATTCTGGTAAAAGTACGCAACATTGTGTCTTTGCTTGTATAAAATTTTATGAGCTAATAATTTGACTAATGAATTTTGGACTGATTGAACATGATTATCATTTGTCTTACAGGAAAGTCCCCAAGCTGTAATTCCGTACCTTATAATAGACTCAGCTAATGATAAATAAATTATCCGAAGTGTACATATTGGAACATAGAATTTAAGTTTATATAATCTACTAACATTGGCATCATATTTTTTTTTTTTTTTTTTTACATTAACACCACACAGGAGGCCCTGAGGAAAATAATTTCCCTCAGGGCCTATGTCATCTTTGTAGATGCTGTGTGGAGGGTCTCTTTGAGGAAAGGAAGGAGTGAACATGGGTCTTGAAGAGACCCATGTTGTAGGAGGGAGGAAACACAGAGGCCGGCAAATCGTTCCACAGCCGAGCCGTTGAACTCAAGAACGAGTCATAGAAACGACCCGTTCTCATGTGAGTAATGTCAACCGTGTACAAATGTTGGGCGCGTGTTTGGCGTGTTTCCCGACTATGCACCGGAGCCGAGGGGATCAATGATGCTAGTTCCTCGGAGCATCTTCCATTGTAATACCGGTAGAACAAGGACAGCATTCCCACCTGACGCCTATGCTCTAAAGATTGCAGTCCGTCTGTTAGGATGGGAGAATCTATCAAACGGACCGCCCGTTTCTGCACAGAGTCAAGGGTTTATTGGCACCATTGGTGAATTGGATTGAATACTCTTCATCCTCTTCACATTCTCTGCGTCTGTTGGTGTTTTCCAGTGTCTCCTGAAGTGTCAGTGTCCAGTTAGTGGTCCTCCCAGTTCCCTCCGTGAGAGCACTGTACATATTGAATAGTTGCCTGGTTTGTCTGGTCTGTTTAGGTGTACTTTGGATTGTTTTGGATTTGATATGTAGTTTGGTATGGCAAGATGCCACTCCTACGGCCAGCTTAGACCTCACAAGCGGTGCTTCTGAAACTACCTTACTATTCTATCAGCACGTTCGATACCTTCTACGATTCAGAGGGAAATTTCAACACACAATGTATCTTTAAAAATGTTTTATGGGAAAAACCAACGCGCTTATGTGAAACTCGACGGACACAAGCAAAACACCCCTTTCAAAGTAATGTTTTCTTCATGACAGTGTTCTTTTTCTCCCACTGATTTAACTTAAGTGGATCTAATATGGAACATGCAATCACATCTGTCTTTCTACCATCATTTTATCCAGACCTCTTCATGACCTGTATGATCGAATCCCTTCCCACAGTCCCTTCTTTGACCCGCATCTCAACCTCGCCGGGTAGTGATATAGTTCCCCTGTTTGTACATTGTAAACGGGGCACACTTGGAAGTCAAAAAACTCAATGAATTTATTTAGTTTAGTAACTATATATATAATATTTTTTACATTTTTATATGAAACATGTTAGTTAGATGTATATATAAAATAGAAAATATATTCGTAGTCCTCCTCACTAGGAGATCCTGTGCTGAGGGGGCAAGGGCGGATCCAGCTTTGGCGCCAGGGGGGTCACATAGTCATGGTCAAGTCACAAGAAGTTATAATTTAATTTTGATAGTGATAGATACAAGTAAAAAGTAGGTAGGTAATTTTGATAATAACAGATACAAAAAATATATAAAAATGTTATGTTTAACAATTTTAATTAGTAGTCCACCTAGGTTCTGGACCCAGCCCAGGGGGGGGTCATCCGCCCTTGTGAGGGGGACTATGCTTTGGATAAGTTTTTAAGCGACTTCTATGGTTTAACTTCATTGTTTGGATAAGGTTTTCCAGAAACTTCTGTGACGATGTTTTAAGTATACTAGTATGTTCATTTTCCGGTAGTTCCTTCAGCCAACATTTAATGTCCTTAATGTAGCTATTTTTTGTTTTAATTTGTTTGATACAAGTGGGAGTTTGTTATATAACTTTACTGCTAAAAATTCGGAACTTCTTTGACCAAATGAAGAGTTACACTTTGGTATATTAAGTATGTCTGTTTGTTTGTCTCTGGTTTTATGAGCATGTGAGGTGTCTGCCTCTGAATCATTTTTGTGGTGATGTACTAGAATGTTTTTGGCATAGATTTTCTGTATGCTTGGAACATCAAACTGTTTAAAAATTTCTGTTGTTGACGTCCTTATGGGGACCTTTAGTATGGTCTTTATGATGCAGTTCTGAGTTATCTTAAGTTGTTTTATGTGATTAGATGCTGCTGAGCCCCATCCTATTACTCCATATTCCGATCGAGAGTGGCATAAAGCATAATATACTCTCTTTAAATCCCTGTATCTACCACTTAATTTGTGATTTTCTACTCTCTTTTCTACTCTCTTTAAATCCCTGTATCTACCACTTAATTTGTGATTTTAATGTGTATTTTTATTTGTCAGGATGGGCATTGCCGCTGTAGTTGAATTGGCTCTTCAATACCTTGACCCTCGCGGAGAGAAGTCCATCCATGTCAGTTTTGACATTGACTCTTTAGACAAGTTGGAAGCTCCCAGCACGGGGACTTGTGGTGAGTTGAAACCTCTCTCTCAATATAAATCTTTAAATACAATGAAGAGTTTTATTTTTTAACCACTGGAGAGATCACGTGAAATAAATAAATTTGCCTCGATTGCTCGCGATTTCCCATGAGATAATTTTTTTAATTTTTCGCCAACATTAAAAAAATCATACTTCGAATTTTAACAAGAAACATTAAAACTTATTATAGTGCTAAATCTCTACATATTATAAATTAAAGTCCCCCGCGTCGTCTGTCTGTCTGTCTGTCTATTTGCGATAAACTCGAAAACTACTTAACGGATTTTCATGCGGTTTTCACCAATAGATAGAGTGTTTCGTGAGGAAGGTTTAGGTATGTAATTTGTCAAGGATTTGTGTAAATTGGTTGAAACATAACGATAATTATTAGAAGTGTCAGGAAAAGTCAAGCCGCCTGGTAGCTTTCATCGAAAACGCTGCCTAATCCTTTTGGGATATAACAAAACAATGCATGCTGGGATATTCCTCTTTTATATATCTACAAAAAAGTCCGCGAAGGCATATATATATATTTTACAGATGGCTTACTATACCCATTCTATCTTCTAAAAAAATGGTCACGTACATTGCGGTAATTGAAAAGCTAGTAAGACGGATACAGTTTTAACTAACGTATTAACTTAAATACGTTAGTTACCCCAAGCATTTCATGCACATTATTATAATCTTTCACACCATCTCTACGTATTATAAATTAAAGTCCTCAGCGGCATCTGTCTGTCTCTTCGCGATAAACATAAAGACGGCGGTGGTTATAAAAGTTGGATAACCATCCAGTAGATGACGTTGTGTTTTATTAGCCACAGCAACGCGTGTCCGGGTCAGCTAGTAGTCAAGAAATTAACCTGTATTTTACTGTTTATCACATATTTGTAGGATTTATAAAAAATAATATGAATATAATATTGTCTGTGGTATACTTGATAATGAAAGGTGTATATCTATGGAAAAAGGACTTAATTTTAACCGTAAACAGCTGATCGAAAATTCGATGTGAAAAAATATTAAAAAAAATTATTTTTAATATCATTCTGAAATAGTCTACAAAGTTCGGATTTGCGACATATATGCTCATGACAGATAAAGCATTTCAATAGCTTAATTTAAAAATAAATGGCTGGCCATGGAATCGTTTTAAATAATTACAGCATTAATGACAAAGTACAATTGTTGAATTCCATCAAAAACATTTTAGAGAAATCACCAATGGGAAAATTGCTGCTTCCCTCATCACCACATGAATGTCATACTAAAAATTATACCTATTTTACTTATTACTGAATACATGTGGATGATTTTATCTTTTAGTTAAAGGATCTTGATTGCAATATGATTAAACTGTGTTTTAACGGTGTATGTATATTAACTCTGAATGTGTGCATTATTATGTGAAACACCTGACTGTATAAATTGTACATATTTTAAAATAATTTTAAATGTATCCACAAGCTCCTCCATCCACAAGCAAATGCTTTTAATGGAGGAAAAGTAACACTGTAACATGTTCCATTTTATAAGATAAATAAAATTATTAAAAAAAAAAATATACCTATATTGTATATATATTATGTGAAAAAAAAAAAAAAAAAAAATTTATGTTTTACAAATGTTAGGAAAATGTGGTCTAATTTTGGACCGCTATCAATTGCAGAAAAATAAAAGTGGTCCATTTTTCGACCATAATCGCTCCAGTGGTTAACATACATTTGTTTCTTATTTTTTAATATTTTGCTACTGGTTCGAAACATCCGTTTTAAGTGTAAACTTAAAATTATTCATCGTTTGTGGAAGGATATCTCAATCCTTTGTCCAACACTAATCCTTTGTCTTTGTCCATATCCAAAGATATTGAAATATAAGTAGATGTGCTATCTGCTGTTTTTACTATGTGGGTCTGTGCTTCCGGGTGTCGCCGATATTGTTTATCAATTAACAAATAAATTAAAAGAACAAATAATTAAGGAATAAACCAAACGAACGTTAAACTAAATGAACGAATTCTTTCCTTATTCAAAATATATTGTTAACCAATATTAATGCACATTTTTGAAAAATCAACGAAATGAACAAATTCTTTTTGTATGAAAACTACGCTAATTAGCGCGTAGTCCGGCGACAGTTGCGCGGACACCATAGCATATCTCTTCTATATTTGAATATCTTTGTCCATATCATAGTAAATAAATATGACGAACAGTTATAAATATAATCTTTTATTGATTTTTATTTTTAACAATGAGTAAAACCTCAAATTGTAATATTTAAAAAAAAAAGTTTTTTTTTTTACATGAATACCGCGCAAGAGTCCCAACCAAGGGCGGCTGGTTGAACAGTGTGTTTGTGTTCAGCACTGGTAAATTATATCGTCTAAAATTACTTTATAATATCTTACCAAAAAATATAAAATCTATGAATTTCATTAAAAATATCACCTACCAATATAATGCATAATATAATATGAATCAGGGAGAGCAAATTCTCAAAGTTCCGCGCGAAGTTACCCTGTCCGGTGTGCAGGCCAATTGCAAGCGGAACGAATTATGTTTTTGTATCGAATATCCCAAACATCGCCAGCACGCAACGCCGGCCATATGTATGAAAAATTAAGCTTTATCGGTGTGCCACCCAGCGGCCTTTATCACACAAACATTAACTTGGATTTAAGGCCAAAATACTTAACCAAACTGAATAATTCTTTTTTTAATCAAAAGGTACAGCAAATACCAAAATTTTACATATATTTGCTTTTTTATTGATTGGTGTTTTAAATTATAAAACGCAAATCATTAAGGAATACAATTTTTTCATAGGTAACTTTGACAATTTTGCCCTCGTGCTGTTTATACATTGTTTATAAATACTATTTGTATCCTGCTTAAAATGAAATATAAAACTAACTAACCAACCATCACGCCGTTTCCCCACAGGGGTAGGCAGAGAGGACGGACCGCCAAATAACTCGGTCTTGGCATACACTCTTTGCCTCACTCACATTCATACATCGTCTCATACATTCTCTTCTATTATTCCGACTTTCGACATTGCCCGACTCAAGTATCTGATTCACTTGCTAGTGCCATGTCTTCCTCGGGCGTCCCCGACTTCTTCTACCATTCACATTTGCATCGTATATTCTTCTTACACTACTTTCAAATTTATTTTATTTTATGAAATATTTTATTTTATTTTATGAAATATAAAATAAAATAAATTAAACATTTTAAAAAAAGAGTTTTTTGGGTTGAAATTTAAGATTTAGTGTTTTTATTTTCTTAGTACCGAAAAATAAAAATTTTAATTAAAAAGCGATATGTAGAAGATGTCGCACTTCGAAAACAGCTTAAAATAGATCTTCTCTCCAAATAAGATTAGTGGGATCACTTTTACCTATTGTTGCTTAGTAATCGTTATCTCATAGTTACGGATTATCAGTGAACCACCACGTTTTCAGGGCAGCGGCCGCCACTGGTCCCAACTGCTCCCGTCTGGAGCCAGTGGGACTATGGCATCCCCAATTGGGGTATGTTGTGAGCTGAAGGTAGTGGGGAGGGGAAGGAGTTAAGGAAGAGGAAGGTGGGGAAGTACCTGGCTATTCATATAAGGTCACCTAAAGCCATTTCAGGCAACGTTTCAATTCTGAATGGTGGTCTTACACCGGGGCGATACTGAGAGTATCTTCCACTCTGGAACGTGCCGCAAACATACTATTTATTGTTTTTAAATGAATAAATTGTGAAATAACACAAATTAATCAAATAAAATTTATTTGCCACGCCGGGATTCGATCCCGTGACCTTCGGAGTGCTAGTCAAGAACCTTACCACTGGACTATGCCGGCCGTCAGATGTCGCACATTAAAAATAAAAATTTATCCATGACACTATCTAGATAGCATTTAGTTCGGAGATACATAAAGATAGCAACCAATAAAAATATGCATTAAGAAAATGAAGATAATGTTGGTAGTTTTTAATCGAAGTATGATACAGTTTAATATGACCGAGTCGGAAAGGGACATGTTAGCTCAGTTGGTAGAGCTGAGTTCAAGTCCCAGATGTGACCGTATCTTTTTATGATTTTTCTGTTTTCAGATTCTTGATTGAGTTTCGTCAGTATTGTCTTCATTTAATTAAATAAATAAAAACAATTGAATTTCAGTGCGTGGAGGTCTCACCCTGCGAGAGGGCATCTTTCTCATGGAGCAGGTGTACAACACGGGTCGACTGGCGGCCATCGACCTGGTGGAGGTCAACCCGCTCATCGGCTCCATGGATGACAGCCAGAAGACCGTGGAGGCGGCCATAGATATCATCAAGGCGGGCCTCGGCTTCAGCAGAAAGGGCAGCATCGTCAAGGGAGAAGATGACATTCCAAAAATCTAGACTATCGATAGATTGATACTAACTTCTTACCAAGAAACAGTCGACAATATCGTTAACTAAATTGTGGGGTACTTTCCTGGAAACAGACATACGTACAAAAGAACTGGACATTCTACTACTGGTGCAAATGAATGTCTACAGACACCCGCAGGCGGGGCATAACTGATACACAATGTAAATAGTCTTTATGGAGACGGCACTATGTTTAATTCTCAATTCCAAATTCGTTGAATGCCTCCCATTTCGATTCACGCCGAAAGAAGCAGTGTGAAATTGCATTGTTTTGTTTTATTTTGTGAAATTCAGACACAAATGTTAAAATGTTTTCCAATTATTTTCTGAGGGACTTAATTATACAGGGTGTCCCGGGTAAAGTGCATTAACTTCGGGAGGTGATTCTACACGATAGTACAAGGTAAAAAAGATAAATAACTTTTTTCGAAATTCCAACTTTTAGAGGTAGTTTTGAGGTAAATAGATAAAGTTAGTCCGGCGTGTGCGGCCAGATTTATTATTTTCCGCTGTTATGATACGGGCCAATCACAATCGAATCCGGCGCCCGGAAAGTAAGATCGTACCTCACACTAAGGATTTTTAGTAGGTATGTCTTTTTGTATGGGATAAAAAGTTGGAATTTCAGAAAAGTTATTAATCTTTATTACTCCTACCATCATGTAGAATCACCTCCCGTGGTTAATGCACTTTACTCCCAGACACCCTGTATAATGAATCTTTATCCGAAAATGGATTCATTAGTAGGAAATTTTAGCACTTGAAAGTATTTTTTATAGGCCTAATAGTTATTTTTTTTGTAGACTTACAAAAGGACTTATTAAAAAAATACTCGATTATTTCCAAGGCCAAGATGTGTTCTACTGGCAGTATTTAATTGAAGCATCTTCAATATTTCTAAGCGATCTTATTTTCAAACCAAAAGCACGTGATTTTGCATTACGAAGATATAAAATAAACAATAAAAGAGTAAAATTAAGTAAGTACTTACTCAGAAAGAGACAAAATACAAACAAAAATAGTCAAATAAGGTACTCACTTAAAAATAAATAAAAAATTACAATATTTTATTGGTTACAAGATATTTTTATTGGTGTTTAGCGATATTGTTGACTGAATTTATTTAAGAATGGTTGTTTTGTTGTGAAGATATCGAACAGCACGGAATTATTTAACGTGTATTGAGCACGGGTATATTTAGAGTGTTTGCATTTATAAAAAAACATTATTATTAATTATTGGTGCTGTCAAATTATCATAGCACCAATATGTATTTTTGTTATTTTAATAAATATATGAAAATATTTTGTGCATTTTATTTTCTCAACATATTTAATAAAATACAAAATGTGACGATTTAAAATGCTCTATGTGCTCGTCACTGATGAAATAATACACATTGCAACCAACATTTTAAAACACAGTTATTTTGATAAGTAATAATATGTATTTACTTAAATATTAGCTGGTTCCTGGCATGCGTGTTGCGATGCCATATTCAAAGAAATAAATTGTTTCTCCCTGCATGTCCTTTACCGTAACTCAAGTACTTATCACGTTTTGTATAAATATGTCATGTTTCTTAGGTACCATCTTCTTTAACATCTAAAATTTGCCTCTATTGTTTTTCTTTTTTTTTTTCGCTTAGCTAGATATTATCAATAACCATACGCGTATCCTAACTACTTCACAGTATCACTTTTCTTGTACTCTTTTTCTAAATCTAAGATATAAATCAACAAGTATTTCGTGTCTGGACTTGTATCATTCAAGGAGCCGGAACTGAACTACCACCTCATTATTTCGTATTGTCTTACACCTCATTAAGGGGGTGGCCTAGACCTATGTCCGTGCATCAACCGAGGAGATGACTCCCAAGGCAGCCACTGCAAAACTCGCCCGCGCATCCCCCGTCGCCATGAGTGGGCCTGAAAACCAACCGTAGCGGACCGGTGCCCTTCCGCCCTGCCTCCGGTGACCCGATACTCATTTTTATCAGTAGGGTCTTCAGGTCTTTCTCCCTTAAATCCCAACACTTTCTTCGAGGGCGTACCGGGAAGCCGGCTTAGGTGCGCGGACGCTGAGTCTCGCTTGCGACTGGACTGAGGGCTCCGCTTATCCTCAGCGGGACTGCCGGACGATTGTTGCTCAGCTGCTTTGGTTAAGTCATACAATCTCATTACAATATGTAATTTTTTGTCTCTATTTGCTTTTCTTCCTTTATATTAATAAACTTTTATTTCAGTAATATCAAGTGGCGGAGATGAGACGTGATACTGTGAAATAAATAACTAACAACATGTACGCACTCGAATACTGCCTGCTAACAATTATGCCCGGAGATTGGAGGTCTAGAGTAATTTTTATAAAAAGTAGCTTCTTTATAAACAAAAATTCGAGTCCTGACGTGTACAGTGAAGAAGGAAACCATCTGTTTCCTTAGAACGCCGTGGGAAATTGGTGGGCAACCTCCAATGTATAATAAGTTTGTTAAGGCTCTGCAACCGGGCCCGAAAAGAAGAAGATGGAGAGATACAAAATCACGAATGTTAGAGGAGAGCGCTAACATTTACAGCGACAAAATCGATGCGAAAATTGCGAAAATGTTTAATAAAACACGACTCGTTTAAAATAGAGCAAAAATCTCGCGGGCATTATCTTAAACAGCATTTAAAGAAATACTGTGAATTTTTTCATGTATAATATAACTGTAAAATAACTGAAACAAACATGTACCATTCTTACCCCTCCCCCTTCCCTCTACCCCTTTCTTTCCACAGGTGATCTGTATTTAATTTTTAACTTTAGTGTACATTTACTCCTGATGATGTGAACATTGTTCACGAAACATGTAGATTGTGTATATATAATTAAATTGATCTAACAATTATTATAAGCAATAATTATCAGCCTGAAACACTCATCTACATTAAAAAATCTCCCGAGAAAAGATACTTGCCGCCAACAGGACTTGAACCCGTGTCCTTCTGATTGCCGGTCAGGTGCTCTGACCACTGAGCTATGGCGGCTTATCTAATGCCCGCCAAATAATTCAATATATACTAGTGTTTCATTCAACAATTACTGTTTATTATATTTTTTCCACCTGAAAACAACCAACTTTATTTTTGCGAGAGAAACATTGTTAGTGTTAAATCCCTCGCTAGGTGGCGTCGAGACAAATTATGTCTACATTTTTTGGGGAAAAGCTCAGTGGTCAGAGCACCTGACCGGCAATCAGAAGGACACGGGTTCAAGTCCCGTTGGCGGCAAGTATGGGAACGTACCCATACTACGTGACCAACTTTTTGCAATTTTTAACCCCCCCCCCCCCCCCCCCCCCCGGTGACCAAAATCCTAAGCAACCCGCCGCTCATTTGTATGGAGCGTGACATTTTGAAGACCCCCCCCCCCCCCTAAACGTGTCACGTAGTATGGGTACGTTCCCTATCTTTTCTCGTGAGATTTTTCAATGTAGATGAGTGTGACAGGTCTGATGGGATTGTATAGAGAGCCAAGGGCGTAGCGAGGTACGGGCAGGGGGGGGGCAGTTGCTCCCCCCTAGAAGGTGCAGAAATGCTCACAAACCGTAAAGTTTACGTCGGTGGCCTATCGTTTGTGAGAATCAATTTAATTTTTATTATTACCTTTTAAGTTTATTATGATTAATGAAACATCAAGAAAACGCGCCTATCAGTTACATTGCGCTGTTATTAAATCAGTTTTCATTATATGTATTCAACTGATAGCCACGTACTCGGGCATATTGGAACCTATTGCCAATGCTTTACAATCGGAAACTATCAATGTGTACGCATGTATGAGTCATATTAAAGGTTTAATTTCTGTTATAAATTATCATCAAAGCAAAGTAGACATAGAGAGCCAAAATATTTTAGATATTTCAATTAGAACTGCAGCTGCCTTTGGAACTGATATACCTACAAGTCCCACGCAATGCATCTTGTCCAATTACCTTGCTGAGACTCCATGCGATTTTCGGAAGCGATCGATTATCATTCCTTATTTAGATTCCCTAATATCTGCATTGGAGCAACGTTTTGGCGACCAAAATTTCCCCCCCCCCCCCCCAGTAGGTATTATATTGTATTTTGTTGCAGCATTTACATTACCTTGGTTTGTCTACACCTGCCTCCCTCTTAACAAAATCCTAGCTACGCCCTTGTAGAGAGCGTTATTGTGTGGGCGATGATCTTTTATTTTTCGTCACCCGTCTTACAGTTTGTCAAATAAGAGTAGAAAATATAGTTGTTCAAATGGAAATACTAAAAATATAACTCATGGTGGAAATGAAAAGTTGTGTAGCATACATTTAAAAAAAAATTAAGGAGGCATGAAAGTGATCTCAAAATTAGAATTGCAAAATTAGAAGTAGAAATTTTTAATTCATAATGAAGACCAACGATATTGTTATAAAATATAAAGCACAGTTTAGAAATTGCTCACATTTATTTAATACTAGCTTTAGCAATTAGCGTTGCCCGAGCTTTAGATTTTTTCTCAAATTTTAGATCTGAATATTTTTAACACATTCAGATCTAAAAGAAGTGTAACTAAATTAGTGATTCTTCCTTTCTACCCACTGTTAAATTCAAATTTATGTTAAATTAAATTAAAGCAAATCACTTTGTAAAACACAATTTAATCAAATTTATGTCATTAAGTAGGTACCTTAATAACAGTGCTTTTCGATTATTTTTTTTTTCTAAGAACATGTTTTTTAAAATGTCATTATAGTGTTCTACATATTCAGGTGTCATTGTGCAGAATACTTGGCAGCTAAATTGTCAGCCTACAAATTCTGTAGTTCCATTTTTAATATTTTACAGTAATCGTATTAAAAAAAAACTTTTTTTAAAAACTAGCCCCTTTTAGGTAAATTTTGACTGGCAGTGAAAAAGCTTACAGATTGGCCTCTATTTTGGGCACATGCGTATCTGTCAAAAACGTTTTGACAAATTTTGACGTTGAAATTCAGTGCGCATGTCGCACGTTTGCGCAATATTAACAAAATACCAGTCGAATTGATTTAGTTTTAGTGTCCACTCCTAGAATTAAGATTTTATTATAGAAGAGTATTTAATTTAACCGTTTTTTCGACTATTTTCCATGATGACTCCGCAGTATACTTGTATCACATGTCGCGTCGGGTTCAGAGATCCTGAGCTGCAGAGGGAGCATTACAAAACGGATTGGCACAGGTATAACCTCAAAAGGAAGGTGGCTGAACTGGAGCCAGTTACCGCTGAAGAGTTCCAGAAGAGAGTTCTGCAGCAGAGGATAACAGATGCGGCCCAAATAGCTCCCAATGTCGAGCAGTGCAAGCCTTGCGGCAAGAGCTTCAATACGAAGAACTCCTTTGAAAATCATATCAACAGCAAGAAGCATAAGATTGCGGAAGAGAAGTGGAGCAAGCAGAAGGAACGAAAGGTTTCGGAGAACGATAGCTCGGAAAAAACTCCAGAAAGTTCTGAATTTGAAATTATTGAACACAAGATGGTGAAAACTGATGACGAAGTTGCTACTGATTCAGAATTCGAAGAGGTAAATAAATTCATGTTTGTTTTGGTGTTCTGTTAGTGGCCAAGTGGTTTAGATTATTGGGGGTTTATCCAGGTGTTGCGGGTTCAATCCTTTGCTACCTAAATCATCCATTATTGTACAAGCAATGTTTTCCTTTCTTGGCTGGGATTACACTCGTAAGTAAAATTTACGACTTAAGTTTTTGACATGTTATTCCCAGGAGTGTTTACATTGCAACCGACTTGTAGTAATTAAAGCTCACGGAAGCTGCTCGGAAATTCAACACGTGTTCATATTATTCACGTATTATGTTCACGTATTCATACTCATGCAACCGTTTACATCTGTACATTTATTTGCAGTAAGATGGTTTCTTGTCAACAATTATCTGCTACTGTCAAATTTACGCAATTTTGTCAATAAAGACGAAAAGGCCCAAATGAAGGGTTGAAATAGAATTTAACTTTAATTAAACAATTATCCATGCGCTTTTGTGCCGTTAAAGGCGGAAATTAATAGAGTTCTTTCATTTTATCCAAATGACAGCTACCTGACAGCAACCAACTTCAAATTCAAATAATGTTAAAAACAGTAACATTGAGAATAGAAAGGATTGGACCGATAATTGAATAGAAGGATGCTCATTTTCAGAAAACTTAAATGTGTAAATAATTACTAGTTTTATAGGAAAAAATCCTACAAAAACAACTATCTTTTAATTTTTAACATCTTGAAATGGCGCATTTTGGTACTATTTCTTACGGCAAATCTCTTAGCTTATCAAAACGATTTTATAAGCTGTAAGAAGGCCAGAAATTTGCGCGGACGCGATTAGACCTGTCAAAAAACTTCCGAAAGAACAAGTTCTGTAACTTGCTATTAATTACATTAAGTGACTTTTGGTGTCGTTTACATTGGTAATTTGGCCATAAATCGCTTACATGAGTGATTTACAGGAAAAAACTTAAGCGTATATGATACCCTCGTAACATTTCGTAATCTGTCAAAATGTGTTTATTTTTACATCGCAAGATGGCACTAGGGGTGTCTTCCCAGATTTCAAAAGGTCAACATTATACTTGCGTTATGATTGTTATGAACATCCAAGCACAGTATTTTTAAATATCGAAGTAAAAAACAAACTAATAACAAAGTGTGGTTTGTTTATGGAACTTATTACGTTGGTAGAATATTTAGTATGATCCTTTTTATAAATGTTTCATAATTTGCTTGTTCATGGTCCTTTCAAATGGTCCTTTCATCGTTTCCATAATAAACAACGTTTGGAATCTCGTGGTTAACATTTGGAGTCGATTTAATGAAGTTTTTTTTTTTTAAATTTAACTTTTAAATATTCAGTCGTTAATTGATTTTAAACTATATTTTCTAGAATTCATCATTATTATTACTATCCCCAAATTGGAAACGTATATTTGATAGAATATCTATACATATTAATAACATCATTAATAATATTGACTTCGAGAAATAAAATAAAGTTTCTTTTTTATCTATATACTAGCTGGTACCCGGCATGCATTGCTATGCCATTTAATAAAGAAATCATTTCTCCCTTCGCGTCCTTTCCCATTCGTCCCGTTCACCTTCCTCCTCCCCTTCCTCTCCCGCGTCCCCTTCCCCTCTCACGTTCCCGCTCATTCTCCTCCTCCACCTTCCCTCTCCTCACTCTACCCCCCCTTCCCCCGTCCCGCGAACCCCCCTCCCGAGTTCCCCTCCCCCCTCCCGTATTCGACCAACACACATCAGCTACTAGCCAGTACCTTGGCAAATCAAAACCCGAGTCGGGGGGGGCGGGGGTTGTCGAACTTTGAAACAATGTAAGCAGTCAAATTATTCGAATAATCACATTTACACAAGTACGCAGTCACCTGATATGTAACACTAATCCTCGAAATGGCTCGAAAAACGTGTGAGTTCGTGCACGAAGCGGCAACACCGCACAAACTAAGTAGGGATAGATTGCGTCAAATCTGACAGTTGAATCGTTTATTAGGGAGAAAAATTAATCTGAAAATACCGAACCGAAACCGAACAAGGTGCTAAAATATCTGGCAACCCTGGCTACTACAGTGATTATCGGCGTTCCGTTCTCGTCAACATCGCCGCTTTGAATAGCCAGTTTTTTTCTTCGTCGGCTTCCGCAGTCATACTGGTAAATTTGGTTTTCTCCCACCATTCACAAACCTTCAATGGCATTATCCATATTCAGCAACAGATAAGGACTGAACTTCAATGGTGGCACATAACTCTTTCATGCCCGAATAACCCAATCCTATGCTCATTATTCCCGATACAAAAGATTCGTTGATGCCAATACCTTCTTATAGGCTTTCGGACGTTTTTAGTTTAAAAGTTTTACCACATAAAACGCATTTTAAATTAAAAGTAGAGTTCAAACCATTTATATTTTCTGAGGTAATTCGTAAGTGCTCTAAATTGCAGTTAAAAAGGGAATCATGTTGACTAATACATTGGAGTTGCTTAAAAAATAATCAAATTGTACTACTCTCCGCCCTTCTATTAAAATATCATCGCTTTCTTCTATCACCTCTTCAATAGTAAGCTCCTGCTCCGATTCTTCACAGATCCATCATTGGTCTTCGGTCATAGGTAATTTTGCCAAAGAATTGCTATTTTTTTGCTTCTAAACAATGTAGAAATAAAAACTGATTACCATGCTATTCAATCTGATTTTGAGATTATTAGTGTAAATTTTAGTAAAATACAAACCGACTATTATCACGATATTGGGAACACGCGTCATAAAAATCATAAAAAGTAAAAAAAAATCTCACCCTTCGACAATATATTTGGTAAATATTTTCCTAACGAGTAGTCCATGCTCAAAACACACTTTAAAAAATTAAAACAAATTGTACTAGGTAGATTAGAGTTAGTATTAAGTAATTTATTAACCGGAATTGAAAATATTGCATTTTGATGGTTATTTTGTTATCTCTAAAAACGCGAAATGTCATTTCGTCTCGCGTAATTTTTCGTGTTTATGAAACCGAACAAAATAATGATTAATAAAATTCATCATTTCCGAAGATTACAATTCGTACTTATTTTGACAGAAAGTGATTTTTTCTTTTAAACATGCGTATTTCATTTCCATAATTAACATGGCGGTCCTTGAAAAATGACATTTCGCATTTTTTAAATTAAAAAAAAAAAAAAAACATTGAAACGCAATATTTTTCAATTCCGGTTACTGAATTACTTATTACTAACCATTATCTACCTAGTACAATTTGTTTTATTTTTTTAATGTGTGTTTTGAGCGTGGAATCGATATGGAAATATTTACCATACATTTTATGAGGGCTAACGCAGTGCATGCAACAAGTGTTCCGATATATTAGGAATAAATGTAAATAGGTTATGAGAAATCGCCTTTTCAAACTTTGACATCTCGTATCTCAGAACAAGTTGTGAAGTTAGAACCCTATCCAAATGAGGTGACGAATAGTAATTGCGAGATATAGACTACCATAGTACAGGCATTTGCCTTGGTAGTCGAAAACCATGTAAAACAAACTGCAACAAACAAAATTAATAAAGAAAAAAAAAATGAAGTCCAATAGGAAGATGCTCCGAGGAACTAGCATCATTGATCCCTTCGGCACCGGCGCATAGTCGGGAAACACGCCAAACGCGTGCCCAACATTTGTACAAGGTTGATATTTGTCACATGAGAACGGGTCGTTTCTTCGACTCGTTCTTGTGTTCAACAGCTCGGCTGTGGAATGATTTGCCGGCCTCTGTGTTTCCTCCTTCCTACAACATGGGTCTCTTCAAGACCAATGTTCATTCCTTCCTCTCCTCAAAAAGACCCTCCACACAGCATCCCAGATAACATATGTGTGGAGTTAATGTAAAAAAAAAAGTATAAAAGTACATTTTCGAGAGTAGTGGCTGATGAACCAATAATAATATCCTAGTACAATCTTCAAGTTGAAGTTGTATTTATTACCAAACACCGCGTACATAATGTACCTACGACAAATGTTTGGCGAGCGAAATGCCCGGATAAGCTAATACCCATATTCCGAAAGACGCCACGAGCCACGATACGTATATTATAGCTGTGTGTGTGTACGCAGCCCAATGAATTCTCACACACATACTTGCAAAACGTGCGCATCGCCACATACGTGAACAACGTACTAACCGTTTTCGGACCTGCAACGCACTTTAAACGTTATGTTTTCAATGATTGAAGCAAATATGGCGGTCGAAAAGAAACATTTTGACAGATTTACACCAAAAAAGTGAATTTTCGAGTACCTACTGTTTTTGTAGCTTGCTGAGATTATTGAAATGCTTCGAGTGTGTCGGTATTCTATATTTAGAGGCATAAATGAAACATTTTGATGGCATTTTCAAAATATATACGTTATTAAACGAGGAGCGTACAGTTTCACCGCCTGTCAACGGGAGATCCTAGCCCGGAATGAATAAAAAGCTCGAACTGTGTAAGAATTTGGTGTAAAATGAAGTATTTATTTAATTGTTAATATCCACAGATATCATAACGATAATAAGAGGCCGTAATTCTACAGATGTATGTATTATGTAAATATTTTAAATTTAAAATATTGTGTAAAATCATTATTAATGCGACAATCATAGATTTAAGTTTAAAAAATGGGTTGTATGGTGTATCAATGTTTTTATTTTTCATGGTCAAATGCCTACATCAATTACAAAAAAAATAAGCAGATTGAAAAATAAAGGTCCATTATTTGGTAACAAAAAATATCAAGTCCGAGAATGACACATGAAAGGTAGTATTAAGCCGTTTTAGAGAGACGTTTTTCAGAAAATAACCATTCTGCCCCTATAACACACTCTTAACAGTGTAATACATAAATATACAAACCACCCACTAGATTGATTACTTCAGGCTTTTGTTCGAGAAAAATTTGGTCACTATTTCACCATCAAAATGCAATAATTTTTCGAATGATGATGATGATGACGGGGATTTGTGACGTCACACACCATAGACGAAGATAGAGTAAGCAACAATAAAAAAGGCGCGACCATAGACAATATTATTTTCTTTCGGGGCCTACCCAGTACCGCCCAAATTATTAGCCTTAAATATTATTTTAAAAATAAAACTCGTAATTACATGATAAGAATTTTATTAAAAACATGAAATACCAACAGGAAATACATATAATTAAAATATGATTGTGGGTTCCTACAAAACTACTGAATTTAAAAAATTTTCATTTTATAACAGAAAAATGAAAAACTCAGAATTCCATGTACATATTTTAAACAAGAATACAATGTAAGCAGGTTATCTTTCTGTAGCAAATTGCCACATGAAGACATTGTTTTTAAGATAAATTACTTAACGTACCTATTATATCTTTCGTCAGGTCTAAAATAAATTTACCATATTGCCAAAATATAACCAAGGTCCATGGAGACATTAGTTTACATAAGATGTTTGATGTTTCATTCGGGGCTCAAATATGTATAATATTTATTAATTTGGAGTTTAGTTTAGTTCAGTTCATCATACTTTTCCTGAAATCATTAAAAAATCAATAAAATTAATGTAACAAATGTACATTGAAAATTAAAACTCTTCAAAACAAAAACAAAAAATATTACTAAAGAAGTTATATTTTATAAAAATTATATTGGTTCACTTATGGAAATTAGTTAAAAAATGGAATTTTTATTTTATTTGTGTACATGTATATGGTACATGTATGGTATGGTACATGTACACGGTATGGTACATGTACATGTATTGTGTATAAGGAAATTAGTTAAAAATGGAATTTTTATTTTATTTGTGTACATGTAGGTACATATCTATGTATGTATGTAGTTACATTTCCTCCCATGTCATTTAATTTATGATTACTCTCATACTAAACCAAGTTCTAGGATACCTACTTACTTATATAAAGAAACCTACTCAAATGCATTAAATTTGTCTGACGTTATTATTTTTTTGTAAAATGAAAGTAAGTAATAAAAATAATAATTACCTCTGCTTCATTCTCAATGACCAATGACTGATAGTATTTTCCTTAACCTCATCTAACCATCTCCAGAAACAGAAGCGAATGTATTGGGATGTGGATATAGAATGTTAAACTTATTGTAAACAAGTAAAGTTTTGTCGGTTCAGATTCCACTGAAAAATAGGAATATATTTATTAATACTGATAAAAATATTAAAAAAATGTTAAAAATAAGAACATAAAGTGCAAGCGTAGTGATAAATGTGTTGTTCCTATCATCAGGGTTGATGTGTAAAACTGCACAATAACCCCAAAAAAATCTCTTTAATACTTTTTGCCGTGAAAATCTAAAATCATACTTGAATAATAGGTATTTTAGCAAACCTAAGTCCTATAAGTAACTTGTGAAAAAAGCAAATGAAATGCTAATTGTTAAAATCTATTTTATATAATAAAAAAAACATAAGCACTATTGTCAAAATCCAGTGAGGAAATTGGGGAAGATTAAATGAATGAGATAGGTCGATGCAATATAGAAAACATGTATACCTTTTTAAGATGTAATCGTGATGTTCGACTGCGTCAATTACTTATTAGATTCCGGGTGGATAAATATGTTCTGAAAACGGAAACATGTACAACACCGATTAAAATACAACTTAAATAACATACACTGAAATATCTACCAAAGGAAGTTTCCCACCTGTAATTTTGTTCCAATTACGGGTCCTGTTCTTCCATTTTTCATTCGCAAAATCCATATTCACACTTATTGCCATCTTATTGCATCGGAAAAGTGAACGCATTGTAAATTGTCAAACGAAAATATAGCAGAAAAATGCAACAAAAATCCAAGATTCCTATTGGTGGAGGTAGTAGCTGGGGACCATAAACAAATCGAAGGGGACTTATGATATCACCAAAGATTCGGTTCACTTTTTGGATCGGAGTTATACCCGCCTGGTGTAATACCAGCCTAACCGAAAAAAAAATTATTTGTTGTGATGTTGTAGTCATTTTATTATGTTTCGCAATGTTATTATTTGTTGTGCAATTTCCAACAAGAAAATTCATTGTTTACTTTTTATATATACCTTCATTCAAAATATCATTATTGTTTATCTTAAAAAAAAATGTTTATCTTTAAAAAGTCTTATCTCAAACTCCATTATGGTCATTATGAATGCCAATTTGATAGATATTGTGAAAGCTATAGTAATAATGCATTTATTAATGACTTGCCTCTTTACAAGAATACTAATTAATTTTTGGAGATCGTTGGCAACGGGTAATATGCACTTTTTTTTAAAAAAACCTTTTGATTCACCTTAATTACATTAAAAGGCAACTATTTGCATTGTGGGAATTGGAAAATATTTCATTCTAAATTTCGATTATGTAAAATTAAAATTAGCTTTCGTCTTGTGAGATTGTACGCCATTAGCTATTAGCTCATTCGCTGTCACTTTGGTATGTTGGTATTCCTGATACACTTGAATGTACAAGGTGGGGCAAAAGTAATCATCCAATGTTTTTTTGCTGTAATTTTTTTATTAAATGAATAACTTTGGTTCTGGTTGTGAAATTTGTTTATTTAATCCATTAGAATTTATTCCATCATGTCGAGAAAATGATATCGGCCAAGTGACCGCCGCCAGAGTTGATGACCATACGGGCCCGTTTTATGGCATTTTCCATCACTCTTGCCAGAACTTTGGGCGACAGGTTCTCGAATTCTTGGCGAATATTCTCCTTAAGCGCTTCAAGAATCTGAGACTTGATGATGTAAATCCGCGACTTTAAAAAAATACCATAAAAAGAAGTCTGGAACGGTTAAATAGGGTGATCTGGCCGGCCAGTGCAAATCACCAAAACGAGAGATTAGGCGACCCGGAAATTCTTCCTTCAGAATATCGGTTGTGGCTCGAGCAGTGTACACCGTTCCGCCATCCTGTTGTAACCACATGTTCTCCAGTCCCAATCCATCCAATTGAGGAAGAAAAAAAATCGGTAATCATGGCTCTGTAGCGCGCGCCGTCCACAGTCGTCGTTTGGCCCGCGGCGTTCTAAAAAAAATGGCCCAATGACTCCTCCAGCGTAAACAGCACACCACGCAGTAACTTTGAGCTGGTGTAATGGCTCTTCGTAGGTGATACTCGGATTTTTGGTGCCTCGGAAATGATTATTTTATAAATTCACGTAATCGCTATTATGGAAATGAGCTTCATCGTTCATGACAATTTTTGGATGAAAAATCGTCCACCTTTTCGTTGAGATTCAGGATGACTTGAGGGTAGGTTATCCGCGTTTGGCGGTCAACAGCTAACAGCTGATGCACTGTCTGCACTTTGTAAGGGAACATCTTCAAATCTTTCACCAAAATTCTGCGTAGGGACCGCCGGCTAATGCCAATTGCGTGGCACGTCGTCTGGTCGATGTTCCGGGCTCATGTTCGACATCTTGGGCAACAGCAGCGATATTCTCAGCAGAACGGCTGCTCCGGGGCAGGCTAGCCTTGGGAACATCTCGTGTTGTCCCAGTCTCTTCAAGGCGAGTGGCCAAACGCCGCAGTGTTTGTCCAGTTGGTGTCGAACGGCCAGGAAATCTGCGACGAAATTAACGCTGCGCCAACACAACCGACGAATTGTTGCGCAAAATATGGGACCAATTATTCCGCGTTCTTGCGGAGTAAACCGATTCATGACTTGCCGATTTGTATTTTGCGTTTGTTTACTTCACAAATGTCAAAACCGAATTGACATTTGTCGCCATTTGCAAAAGTTATAGCGTTTTCCAATAAGATGATTACTTTTGCCCCACCTTGTATAACGAACGGCTAGAAGATTTTGAAGGTACAGGGCACTTTCTTTTGAATCACAAACCATGTTACACAAACCTAGCGTAGCCGCTAAACTACTTGAAAACTGGGATGTTTTTCTTGCCTTGACGCGAGAAGGCGTTATAAAGGGGCACTTTCTTTTGTATCACAAACCATGTTACACAAACCTAGAATTCCCATGAAGTCTGCTACGCTTTGCTCTAGCATCTTTTCGTACAGTAACAAGAATACCAACATGACAAAATGACATTTGAAAATAATGTTTGAAAATGGACGGTCTCGTTTCACAGAATGAAAGCTAATTTTAATTTTACGTAATCGAAATTTAGAATGAAATATTTTCCACTTCCCCCAATGCAAATAGTTGTCTTTTAATGTAATTACGGTGAATCAAAAGATTTTTTCAAAAAAAGTGCGTATTAACCATTGCCAGCGATCTCAAAAATTTATCTTATTTTTATGGGCATTACCTTGGAGATCATTTTGTTTGTTTGTTTGTTTTTTGTTATTTAGTCATTTTATTGGGCAGGTAATAACCTATAATTGACAAAATATGACAAATTTTTTTTAAACGGCACACTATGTATTCCATTGCTCTATTGCTCAGGAATACCAAAAATATATTTCATGTATTTTTTTAAGTAGATAAGAAAGTATTTTATCATGTATTTTTTTAAGTAGATAAGAAAGATAGTAATTTTGGGGCCTACTTTCAGCCCCAGTTTGCTCCGGGAGAGTTAAAAAAATCGTTTTGATTCAACTTAATTACTAAGGACAAATATTTGCATTCAGGGCAATGTGAAATACTGCTTCAAAATTTCAATTACGTAAAATGAAAATTAACAAAAAAGTTACACTTAATTTTATTTTATTTCCAGAATTCCGCTCAAACTAGAAGAAATCTATTATGCATAAATTTATGGTAACAATATCTCTTCTAACCCTTTGTTAGGAATACCAACATTATTAATTATTATTTTTGTTTTATATGGCAATAATAATTTTTCTATGATTGGCAGCATTGATTGTCTATGAAAAGTAATATAAATATGGCATACTGCAGTTCGTACATCGCGTTATTGAATTAATTTTAACAAAATTAAAATTTAACATGCATATTTTTTAGTCTCCCCCGACATAATTACTCAATTTTCGTGATAATGAAACTAAATCTAACGGTTTGAATAAGAAATATTCCGTATTAACCAAGAAGCGGAGTAAGACATAGATAATAAATCTTGAATAGCCTATATCTTATAATTTAAAGCAAAAATACATAACTTAGCTCACATCCATACTAGATATTTAATACACTTTTTGATTACCTACAAAAAAAATTTCAGTTTGGTTGGGTATTTTGATCGCAAATACAAAATTAAGATCTGGGCCGAAACGGGTTGCGCAAACGTTCCTCTTAAGGGTCGGGTATCAAACCGCGCTGACGCTGCAGTTAGGTATTTCTTGTACCTGTAGACAAACACGGCCGCAGCCGGTCGCCTGCGTCTGACTAGAGGAGATGTGGGTATACTAGACACTACGGACTTACGAAATAAAAATATACTTGCCTTATAAAATTAAAATTTTGTTCCTACTATAATGGATACAGCTTAACATACTAAAAATCATATTGTGGAACAGCGTGGATAGCTTATAGAGACATTTGTGCCTGGGTCAAACTCAGTGGCGGCTGGTGCTCACAAAAATCGGCAGTGCGCTAAAAATCTTGTACATATATACCTATTCTAATTAAAATGAATTTAATTATGAAAAAATCTTTGCATTTGGACATTAGATCCGAGTTCAGTGCACTTCCAAACGCCCGAATCCTGATTTTGAACCAAATCGGTAGATAACTAGAGAAATTCAAGATGGATGCCGAAATTTTGCATTTTGACATTAGATCCGAGTTCAGTGCCCTTCCAAACGCCCGAATCCTAATTTTGAACCAAATCGGTAGATAACTAGAGAAATTCAAGATGAATGCCGAAATTTTGCATTTTGATTTTAGATCCGAGTTCAGTGCTCGCCAATACTCCCTAATACCGATTTTGAACCAGATCGGTAGAGAACACGAGAAATTCAAGATGGATGCCGAAATTTTTAGATGTCAAAATGCAAAATGACTTCAGTCCACCTTCAAACTACCTTTGATAGAAATCAGTAAAAAAATTAAATTTTGACATTATTACCTTATTCTCCTTTTCTTCCAGTGGGTGGGTCTATTTTTTATGGCACGGTAAGCAAGACTTCCTTTATTTTTACCCATTTTGAAGGTACCGGAAGTTTAAAAAAAAAAAAAATCTGTAAAACTGTAAATCAAGTTCAAAATAATTTATTAGATAATAATAAATATATTTTATTTCTACTTACCCGGTTACTGTAACACCTATCTCCTCAATGATTCCTTCAAAAATCGAAAGAAACTGCTGCGAAAAAAATATGCGTGCTCCCTCCGTGACCGCTATCTCACAACTGAATGAATTCTGTGAAATTCAACAGTTATATAACACATCGCGCGGCGTATTTTTTGCCATACATTTTTGTATGGCGGAGGATTGTTGAAAAATTCAGAAAGTTTAGGCGAATTACAATAAAAATCTAGATACATTGAAGTACTTTTAATTTAATAGCTTGTTTTAACATAATGTTTACTCTGAGATTACGGAAGGATTTTTCGTAAAAATGTTTACAACAGGTTCAGGAGAGATAATCGCGAAGGCCCTTTTCAACGTTTTAACTAAAGTTGCAGTATGTAGGTATAACTTATAGAATTTGTAAGATTACAGTAAAAAAAATTTAATCACTAGGAACTTTACACATTTTTCTAACTACCCGTATATAATTTTCTAGTATTGCTGCTTTTAGATGCGGATGCTACTGATAATGCGGAGCGATGTTTTCGAAACCCGACCCTTAAATAAAGATTTATTAATTTTTGGGGATCGCTGGCAACGGTTAATATGCACTTTTTTTTTTAAAAACCTTTTGATTCACCTTAATTACATTAACCCTTAGAAGACGGGTAGTATTTTGTAAATATTTAAAACCAAACATTATATTGAAAATTATATTTGAAATAATTGACAGGTTTCTTCAATATCAACTTTTTTGCTTTCAAACTTTCATGGACAGGAACAAAATGCATTAAAAATTCTAAAACCTAGCTCTACACCCACACATTGGAGTTCATTTGTAGATGTAGTCATGATTTCACTGCACTGCTATTGTAGTGTGTCGTATCCTAGGGGTTAAAAGGCAACTATTTGCATTGGGGGAAGTGGAAAATATTTCATTCTAAATTTCATTACGTAAAATTAAAATTAGCTTTCGTCTTGTGAGATTGTACGCCAGAATCACAAACCATGTTACACAAACCTAGCGTAGCCGCTAAACTACTTGAAAACTGGGATGTTTTTCTTGCCTTGACGCGAGTAGGTCTTATAAAGGGGCACTTTCTTTTGTATCTCAAACCATGTTACACAAAAATATTTTCCACTTCCCCCAATGCAAATAGTTGTCTTTTAATGTAATTAAGGTGAATCAAAAGATTTTTTCAAAAAAAGTGCGTATTAACCGTTGCCAGCGATCCCCAAAATTTACCAAAGATTTTTAGGGAACATTTTTTAACATATAAAATACATTTTTAACCCCTCCGAATTTTCGCGAATATTCGCTTGAGATGTCTCAAACAAAATGACATTTTACGAAAACTTTGTGTTATTACCGCTTCACAATTAAAGCTCTATAAATGAAACATTTCTGAACGTAGCCGTATAGTAAAAATTGTTTTAGATAGGTTACAAAATAAGCTTTCGAATTATTGTATTACAAATAAATATTAACTTTTGTAAATATTAAAATTTAGAACGCAAACATTAAAAAAATTTAGAAATGACTCACGTGATATTTTTATATGAAAACGGTACTAAAATCACAGATTATGTAAACAACAATACTTATTCTATTGTATAAATGTATAATAAACACTTTTGTCACCTCACTTTTTTATCATTTCATATAAAAATATTTAATAAAAATTAACAATGTCGAGCCGCCGGTCCGAAATTTGGCGGGAAAAATTATGTGTCAGATTGCGCGAATGACAGAATATTCTTGTTATGTATTTCTATGGACAACTTGAATAGGGATGTACCGCTTGTTCCACTATCGACCTTTTACTTTTTGTTTTAGGGATGTCACTAAAAGAATAATGGAGTTATAACGGTTTCTATGGAGACAAAAGCGTTGACGTATAAACACGCTTATTGTACTTGACTGCTGTCGTATTTCTAACGCATATATCTGCTTAAGTTGGTGACCGGTTAATATAATTTTTAATAAAACATTCAGTCACAACATTCTTATAAAAATGTACATTCGTACAACAATGGTTGTCAAAATGGTCGCAAAGCCGGACTCTTTCCATGGTTATTATTTCAATCAGTGGGGCAATAACAATTATTTATCCCTATTTTCTGTATATTTACCAAAAATTATTTCAGTTACTGGATACGGAAAATAGTGCATTTCGCAATTTCATTCAAATTAATATATCGTCGTTGCAACAAACAATGTTTGAATGATTTTTTTGCGATAACTGTTAAACTTATACATAAAGCCGAGCTTGGGCCCGATTCCTTGATTTTCTTAGAAATTTTTGATTAAAAAATGCTTTTGCTGAAATTTGGCACAAAGTCATTGCAAGCACAACGACCGTATAAATAATTTTCCATCTTTAGTTGGCCATGTTAAATTTTTAGGCAATGGTGCCATATTTATAAATTGCATTATGGCCATCGTACAATAATATCTCTGCATATTAGTTAGATAGGTACTAGTAAATATATATATATATATATTTTTTTTTATTTTTTTATTTATTTATTGAAAGGTAAGAAATACATAAAAAAAACATAAGCTGCATATCTCACTAGGGCATTCCTTTATTGAGATATGCAGTTTTACAATGTAATTTAAAAAAAAAAAACACATAAACTTAATAAAAATATAATTATAAACCTACAAAAGAAGGACTGAGTACAATTATACAGACATGGATTATTAATAATTATAGCTGGGCAGTATGCTCATCGTTGGCAATAATAACATTATACTGTAAACTAAATATGTAATTATTAACAAAAACTAAAGATTGGTAAATAACAACAGTTAAATAATATCAGGTAAATGATAATAAACAATTATGTATATTCACTTCTTCTAATAGTGCAAAATTATTTTGTGGTAACATTTTAAATTCAAATTAATAGATAACTTTGTATTAACCACTCAATTATTTACAAAAACCGACATGTTTCGTCAGCAAAGCTGACTTCTTCAGGGTTTTGACAGAACTAATTTTAAAAATAGACATACATAGGTAATAGAATTAATTAATTTGCTGACGAAACATGTTGGTATTTGTAAATAATTAAGTGGTTAATACAAAGTTATCTATTAATTTGAATTATGTATATATTGTGATTGTACATCCTCGTGGTGATTTTTCCCAAAAACGACGCTAAGGAAATCATCCAAATATAGTTCAGTGGAATTTGCACGTAATGGATGCCCGGTAACGGTACCGTGACAGCAAAAAAGGCAATAAACACACATTCCTTATACTATAATGCTGCAGCTCTTTCTTACATTTTAAATAATGGTGAGACACACAAAATGCGTGTGATTGTTTCCTTCAAAGTACTACTTTTTTTGCTACGGGAATTGCGTTTTATTTTCTTTATACGTGTGAAGGAGATCTATGAAAATGATTGTATGTTTCTTTGGGGGGGCAGATATACGTTCACCGTTGTCTCATTTTCGACTGTCGTCGTTTGGTGTGTAAGAAATTCAAAACAACTCAATTCAAAACAAAAGAATTCAATTTTTCACTTTCTTCTGTTCCATTTTTTCAAATACATAGTTTCAATCTAAATGGTGATAGTTATGAAAGGACATGACGGTAGGAATTTTTTTTTTTTATATGAATACCGCACTAGAGTTCCAACTGCTCCCGTCTGGAGACAGTGAGACTATGGCATCCCCAATCGGGATATGTTGTATGGCTGAAGGTATTGGGGAGGGAAAGGAGATAGGGAAAAGGAAGGTGGGGAAGTACCTTGCTATTCAGATCCAAACATGGCTAAAGCCATTTCAAGCAACGTTTCAATTCTGAATGGTGATCTTACACCAGAGCGATACTGAGAGTTTTTCCACTCTGGAACGTGCCGCAAATATACTAAATATTATTTTAACCCGTCTGCTTGTTTAGGAATAAATACATCCCAAAACATATAATCGCGTTATACTTTCATAAGACCAAAAACGTCCCGAGCGACCTTACATTTTAAAAGCTATATATATCTCTTCCTCTCACGCAAACATAGGTATTTTTTTTTAATCAGAAAGAGAACGAAATAATGCTTCTTATTGTCTTTGAAATATGAAAGCCATCTTGCGTAGATATTTTACAATCTCGATCCAGAGTGACGGTTTCAGAATTTTCGCGTGAAACTCAGGCTTCCAGATTGTGAGGTGCGAATACATTGAACCAAGCAGACGGGTTAAATAAATAAATTGTGAAATAACACAAATAAATCAAATAAAATTTATTTGCCATGCCGGTATTCGATCCCGCCACCTTCGGATTGCGAGTCAAGAGCCTTACCACGCCGGCCGTCACTAGTCGGTCGAACTAAACATATTCTCAATAAATTTTAAATCCAACAATCAGTATTAACCTTTCGTGCATGATTAATTATTCCAGGTGGACTCTGATGAATGGGAGGACGACGATGGCGAAGAACAGACCTCCCTGTTGAAGCCCTCGGACTGCCTGTTCTGCGAACACAGCAGCCAGAACATGGTGAAGGCGCTTACCCACATGACCGTGGGCCACTCCTTCTTCATTCCCGACGTGGAGTACTGCACCGACATCAAGGGACTGCTGCAGTATCTGGGCGCTAAGGTACTCACACCACTGTCACAATAATAATTCTTTCATTCCGTGCTAATGGGGGAGTTGTGCAATGCAATGTAATCCATATTGTTGAAGTGTACAGTCTATCTACAGTTGACCCACGGTAATCCAACAATTTGCAAGGCGGTGTCGAATGGTCGAATTTCTTAAACTGTGGAGTACTACCACCGACCGTAGCCATTGCGATACGTGTAGATATGGGTCAGCAATATATGAACGCCAGCGATCACATTCACAATCAAACAGACAATTTGCATTGTGCAAAAGTCACAGTTTTTTTTTTTTTAAATTTACGTTAGCTCCACACAGGAGGCCCTGAGGAAAATAATTCCCCTCAGGGCCTATGTCATCTTTGGGGATATTGTGTGGAGGATCTCTTTAAGGAAAGGAAGGAGAATAAGTTATGAAGGGTGGGTAGGAATCTGTGAGTCAGTGTGTCCAGGGGTTACGGACGTATGTATTTATCCTTCCCACTGCGGTGCAAGGCAATATTTCGGAGTCCTGCTGAAGAGGTTAAAAGATCTAGACAAACCTCACCCCATGAAACCGGGCACCCCTGCTAAATCACCAAACGTAGCGAACCACTTGGGGTGACCTATGGTAGTTCTTTTTTTTTTTTTACATGAATACCGCACTAGAGTCCCAACTGCTCCCGTCTGGAGCCAGTGGGACTATGGCATCCCCAATTGGGGTATGTGGGGAGGGGAAGGAGATAGAGAAGAGGAAGTACCTGGCTATTCAGATCTGGTCACCAAACACGGCTAAAGCCATTTCAAGCAACGTTTAAATTCTGAATGGTGGTCTCACACCAGGGCGATACTGAGAGTATCTTCCACTCTGGAACGTGCAGCAAATATACTATATTATTTTTTTTAAATGAATAATTGTGAAATAACACAAATTAATCAAATAAAATTTATTTGCCACGCCGGGATTCGATCCCGCGACCTTCGGAGTGCCAGTCAAGAACTTTACCACTGGACTACGCCGGCCGTCGTAGTCCAGTGGTAAGGGTACGTCTTTGTTAGAATCGAACAAAAAATCTGCCAAAAGTTGCATTTGTGGAAAAATCATCATTTTTATGGGCCTGATGTAAGGCTTGGGGTCGAATTTCAATATGTATGAATTATTTTCAAAATGTATAATTTATTTTTTTTAGTTCCTATATCATTAATCCGGTTGCAATGAAACTTTGGTGAGTTGTTGTACGCACGCCCGCGAAGGTTTCTGTTTATAATGGTGAATGCCAATGTTTTGTGGGCTTTTTTAAAGTGAAAGATATAAATCACAAAGGGAGTGACAGTAATAATAATTGGTGGATGTACGATTGCAGATATCCCGTGGATACATGTGCCTGTGGTGCAATGACTCCGGCAGGGCCTTCCGCTCCCAAGAGGCCGCCCAGGCACACATGAGGGACAAGGGGCACTGCAAGGTGCTCCACGAGGGGACCGCGCTGGCTGAATACACCGACTACTATGATTACAGGTTGGCCTTTACTTCTATTTACAATATTTGTAGTCGCATATATTCTCTGCAAATCAATAATTTTAAATACATGTTTCAAGTTGACAACAATTGGTAAAGATTGCGATATTCGGTTTATTATATTCAGTTTATTATTCCAAAAAACCTATTCAGTTTGATTATAAACTAAATAGTGTTTGTCTGTCTACTGTCACATTTAATATGGACCTTGGGGTCACTCTAAACTGCAAACTTTCTTTCCGTGATCAATTCATAATATCATAAATATATCACTTAAACTACTCGGCTTCATTCATAAAATTACCTCTGACTTCAAACATATAAAAAAAACTCTTTACTGTTCGCTGGTCCGCCCTCACCTTGAATATGCTAGTGTCATTTGGTCTCCTTTTTATGCTGTCCACATTTGTTACATCGAATCTGTACAACATCGCTTCCTACGAGGAATTGCTTGGAGGTTAGGACTTGAAAGAGGAGAATACTCGTATGATGAAATTGAATAAACTTTAAACATTTCCTCTTTAGAAAAACGTAGAAAGGACTCTGATCTAATATGCATTTTCAAAATTATCAACAGTATTACTGACACACCTGCTTTGTGTAACACACAACTCATCCAGTTCAACATTCCTTCCCGTAGACTCCGAAATAATGAATTGCTGTTCCTCAATCAACATTCTACTAATTATGGATATCATTCTCCTTTATCCAGAATGTCGAGACTTATCAATCAAAGCATTGAATTTTTTGGTGTAAGCCTAAATGACTTTCGGTAGTCGTTACGCAATGCGGTTTTTTAAAGTCTTTTTAAATCCATCTTCAAGCTACTTGTAGTTATCTTCTCTATGTACTTTTATATTATATGTATTTTGTCAATGCTCTTCATCTTTATGTAATCTCCTTTCATTGTATCTCTTTTCTTTTTTTTTCTATTCGTGTTATTGTTATACATATTGTTAATTGGACTATTTGTCCGTAAATAAATAAATAAATAGGGACAGGTACTTGGATAGCAGATTGGGTGGAGGAAGGGAGATGTATGTAGTTCAATCAACAGTATTTTTATGTAGAAATAAGTGAGGTTAGCAGATTACAGCGGAGTTTCTGATTAAAATCCTGACAATGTTGTGGGTAACGGTGAGTAATCTTTGAAATGCTCAAATCAGTTTATAGAGCTAGTGAAAGTCTTTTGGAGAAGATGAAGGAGTGAGGAAACACAGAAACTGCCAAATGTTTCCACAGCAAGAACGAGTCTTAGAAACAACCCATTTTCGTGTGACAAAACATCGACCGTGTACATATGTAAGGCGGGTGTTTGGTGTGTTTCTCTACCACGCACCACGGTGCCGAAGGGATCAATGACACTAGTTCCTTGGAGCATTTTCCTTTGAAATACCGGTAGAACAAGGACAGAATTCCCACTTGACGCCTACACTCTAAAGACAGCAATCAGTGGGGGAATATATCAATCGGACGTGCACATTTCTGCACAGAACCAAAGGGTTGTTGATGATTTGTTTCTAATTTTTATTGTTTCTGATTCCAGTTCCTCGTACCCTGACCACGAGGAAGGTGACGAAGACATGGAGGTGGACACCGGAGACGTGGATCCTTCATCAGCTCTCAATGATGAAGAGTATGAACTGGTGCTGCCCTCGGGGTCCGTCATCGGACACCGCTCCTTATTGAGGTAATTACGAAATTCCATCATTTTGAATTTCCGTATAATGTTTTCCTGTAAATTCTACTAATTTAATATTAGATATTTATATTTTCCCCCTTTCGATTTGAATTTTCATCTTGAATTATTTAATCCTTAACCTGCCACGGGCCGCCCTGAAACAAGGAAATTATGCAAAGCATCACTTTGAATTTTGAATTGAATGTTTTGTGGATTGATTTTGAGCTATCGTATATTTTATTTACCGAAACACATTCCTAGAACAATAAACTATGTATCAAAACAACATTACTTGCGTTAATTTGGTAAATTGATAGGTTTTACGATGTTTTTGTCTAGTATCACGCATCGGACTTTGAGAGTATGAATCGCGGCAAATTTGACATTTCGATTCCACGGATAAATCATTTAAAAATATTCTGGTGTCGCCAGGTGAATGAAACTTGTGGCTATATCATCAATGATATTGGCGCAAGCGATTCTGAACTTGTCCTTCATACAAATTCTGTTCACAGAAGGGTCAAAATCGCATCCAAAAATATTTTTTTCGAAATTGGTTCCGCGCGCATGCGCACGCACGTGAGATTATTCAACACTGCGAGTCGTTGCCTTGCAGTGTTAAATAACCGTTCACACGTACGGTAAAAAGCATTGCATCCGACCTTGTACCTACATCCATTTTACCTTCAGATATTACCTCTAGTAGGTTAGTTAACCCCTCTAGATGATATTTTGTCAGCTTGCTTTACAATAAAATCAAATTAAATTAAATATTTCTAAACATATCCGAAAACTAAAAACTGTTTTTGGAAGGTGATAAAATACGCTTTCAAATTTTATAAATTGAAATAAACATATACTTTTTTAAATATAAAATTTTTGCATGCAAACATAAAAAAGCTTTGAAAATGGCTCAATTTACTTTTTTTCTAACTAAAGTTACTGATAACAAAAAGAAATAAAAACACATACTTACATATTTTATTAAACACATCTATCTATAATACAACGTGTCCGGAAACTCGTAGTACAAGCGGGAAACTGGTGAATCTACATCACGTAGAGAACCCAAAAAAATTATTTTTTTCAATCTGAGCATTTCGATTTTAATATTATTTTTTTTCTATTTTTCCATTTTTTCGGCAACTAAAGGGTTAAAAAAATTTTGAGCCCGGTTTACCCTTCGTTGCATTTTATAAGACATTACACAGCTGAAATCAACCCCCTAGTGAAAATTTTTTTCAAATTTAGCCTAAAAAATTCCAACTTCGGACCCGATTTACTCGAAAACGAAAGCTCAAATCAAAAAAAGTTAAACCACAAAATCGACTCCAAATGTGATGTGAATTCTCCAGTTTCCCGCTTGTACTACGAGTTTCCGGACACCTTGTATAAAAATGAATCGCTGAATGTGTTGCTAAGCGCATAACTTTCGAACGACTGCACTAAATTGGATAATTCTTTTTTTTGTGTGTTCGTTATTGTCAGGACAAGGTTTTTATAAAACTTCCGGTGAGCTTTGGCATTATGAAATTTGTATAAAAAATTGCGATGTTTGGCAAGCGAGCTGTTTGAAAACTGCATGTACCAGGACTGAATGTATGGAATGCGGAGGGGACGGGGGAAGGGGGGAGTGGAGTGGGGAGAGGGAAGGTGGAGGAGGCGGAGTGGAAATGCGAGAGGGGAAGGGGACGCAGGAGAGGAAGGGGGCGCAGGAGAGGAAGGGGAGCGGAAGGGGAATGGGACGAATGGGAAAGGACACGAGGGAGAAATAATTTCTTGATTAAATGGCATAGTAACGCATGCCGGGAACCAGCTAGTGTATTATAAACTTTAATATCACCTAACTTTTTTGTCATTCCATGTAAAAATAATTAATAAAAATTCTTAACCGGTCAAATGCCGCCATACAAGGCACAAAAAAACCACTACTAAAACCACATTACTTGCATTTATTACGTAAATCAATAGATTTTACGACGTTTTATTCGCGATACACAGACATCGCGATGTGATTGCGACCGTTAATTTCGTGGCAAATCTGACAGCGCAGAGTAATGATGGCGCAAGCGATTTTGACACTGTTATTCTTACAAATTCGTACATATAAAGGTAAAAATTGCAGACCAAAAGTTTTTCATTTCAAATATTTGAATTATTTTCTTGCGCCTGCGCAAATGACACCGCGCGCCGGCGCGTCGCCGGCAAATAACCGGTTAAAGTTTCATAAATTTCTTTCAAAATGTGATTCAAAACTTTGATTTCATAAAGTTGTATATTTTACTTCTTTTGTGATTAGTTGAATATAAAGTGTGGTCTTTTCTCTTTCTAACACTGTTTATATCATACTTCTCGCTATGATAGCGAGGGAGATACAACCATTTCTATGAGACCTATAATAATAATAATAATAATAATAATCTTTATTCAATGAAATAACAACAATATAACTAAAAAAATTACATGCTCAAAGTAGTTTACAAATAGATTACATCAATCAGTACAGAAAAATTTCCAAATAGTAAGTAACGTAAGAAAGGTTACACAGGAGTAGTATAGTTATACAGTATTTTTAGTTGTGCAATAAGAACCTATAGAATCTAAACCGAACAAATATACTTTAAGGGTTAAAGAAAGTGCTAAATTTGCATTTGTGTTATTTGCAGATACTACAAGCAGAACCTGACCTCTCACACGGGTGCCGTTGTGGTGCACAAGAAGGCCGACAAACTGCAGCGGGTCATCCGCCAGTACAGAATGCTCGGCTGGGCGCCACAGCTCACAGAAACCACCGCCAGGTTAGACCTACTCGCCGTTCTTACTTTATTTTCCTTAGCAATGTAACCACTCCTACATCCAAGCAGTTCAGCTCAGCTGACCTGGAACTGCCTGGTCATTTCCGGTTTCAAAAAATACTTTATCAAATAAAAACTGTGGTAGTTTGAGCTCTGTATCATAGATGGCTCTAGTGCTACATAGTAGCTCCTGAAGTTATACAGTTCTCCAAGAGATGTCTCTATTGTTAGCAGTAATAAGGTTACTAGCAATAAAAAGATTTTGAGAGAGTAACAGAGAGTAGTACGTTGGCCTCCAGGCCGTCCTATATACTCGTTCCCAATTATGAGAGTTTCTAGTTGAAATAAAGATAAAGGGGTTCAGGTCCTGTTGGCGGCATGTGTCTTTTCTCGGAAGATTTTTTCAATGTAGATGAGTGTTTCAGGCTGATAATTATTGCTTATAATAATTGTTACTCTTTGTGCTACGCATAAAAATCTTGTCTTAAACGTTAGTTTATCAATTAAAAAATTATAATTAATATTCGACAAGTTAAAGTATTTCACCAAAAAGTGTAGATATAATTTGTCTCCACGCCACCTAGCGAGAGATTTAGCACTAACAATGCCTCTCTCACAAAAATAAAGTTGGTTGTTTTCAGGTGGAAATATGTAATAAACAGTAATTGTTGGGGTTCATGTCCCGTTGGCGGCATTTATCTTTTCTCGCAAGATTTTTTCAATATAGATGAGTGTTTCAGGCTGATAATTATTGCTTATAATAATTAAAGACAAAGTGTTGTATTGTGAAGAAGATGTAAAATAACCCAAACTAAGAAGCTAATAATTTATTTTTTGCGCATATTTTTCATCTCCCCGTAAATAGTTTCATGTTTTATTTTGACTACCATAATACAGGCATATGCCTAGTATGGTACTCGAAAAGTATGTAAAAACTGAAAACAAAAATTATTTTACGAATAAGGATCAGAAAAAAATTTTGTTATTTTCATTTTTTTTTGCTTATTGCATGCAGCTGAATCAGCAACTTTTAAAAGACATTACATACCCAGGTGTCGTATGTTTGTTTTCTCGGCTGGCTAAGTCTTCTATCACGACACAAGCAACATTTTTCGCTTACTGTGGTGGTAATAGGAGATTTTCAAATATTGTTATTCGTAACTTGGGAATGTTTGTCTTTCTTTTAAAAAAATAAACATCCATGTATTAATTTAAATAAAATATAGCTTTAAATACATTATTTTGCTTTGCCATAGACTGAAATAGATGCCTCTCATTGTTATTAAACTGCTAAAGAGAGTTTTTAAAATAATGCGTGCATATTAAAATTTTCCAGCATACCCGGATATGTATTTATTTTTTTTTCTTCAATAAAATCATATTAATAACTGATATTATTTTGTGTGTTCAGGAAAGCCAGAGATATCCACTACATGCAGCGGGTCCAGGCCAAATGGTCCTCACAACTGGGAATCAAGGCAAACAAACTGCAGAAACATTTCAGAATTGCCTCCAACTATTAGAAAAGTCATCAATCAATACACTCCATCGCTTGTTCTGGATGGAAAATTTTCTAAATATTTCAATAAATAAATACATCACATTTTTATCAATTCAAACTGTACCGTCATAGAAAAGTGACGTTAGATTCATTTTTCTAACTACCATAGACAATTTTTGTTTTTAACACTGTGTTCATAGACAAAATGAGAAAGTTGCCATTAAAAAGTAAAAAAAAAAAAAATTAAATTTTGATTTATCCTATTTGTATCCGCAGAAATTCATGTGTGACCAAGTCATCAAATGGCCATTTAGTGCCATTTTGTTTTTTTGTTGAAAGGTTCCTGTTAAATGGTGATTCTAGGTCTGTTTCAGCTTTTGAACAAATTGTGATCAGCAGACTATCATATTGTTAAGCATGTCAGCTTATTACAATTTGCTAAAAATCTGTTACACACCTATAATCTTCGTTAAATGGGGACCTTTCAAATTTCAGCAAAACAAAATTGCGCAATAGGGTTGTCGGCAATTAAAGTTTTTTGTGTAAAATCTCTTGGGCCAGTTAGTAACCAAAAGTTGATAGAATGCATTGTCATCGACAACGAGTCTATCTGCCGAGTTTTAGCTCGATTGAATGTCGAGAAATGGGCTAATTTCCACTTCCAAGATTCCACTCCATTCATTCATGAAAATAAAATCGAAATTAAAATAGATGTATTTAAAAAGAGAATAATACTTTTTATTATATTTTAAAAACAATGCTTTTGTTCATTTTCAATGAATTTTCTTTTTTTCAAGTTTAAAGGGTGCTGTACGCAAGCAACGCATCTGTGTGAGTCTTGGCGTCAACTCTGGTAGCTAATACCCATGAATATAAAGATAAAAATTTCTGTTGCCATTAGAAATTATAATGAATGTAACAGTTTTTAAATTATTCATGTTGGCAATTATAATATTATGTATCCCAATGCCACAAAAATTATGTTATCATCATGTTATATTCATATTCATTTAAATAATATGATTGGATAGAAAATAAAGTGCAAACTCAACATTGAAATATGTATTTGAATGGGTTCGAACTTGCTTTGAAATAAGTTTGGAGCGCCGTATTTGAATGGGTTCAAATTTGCTTTGAAATAAGTGTGGAACGCCGTATTTGAATGGGTTCAAATTTGCTTTGAAATAAGTCTGGAGCGCCGTATTTGAATGGGTTCAAACTTGCTTTGAAATAAGTGTGGAGCGCCGTATTTGAATGGGTTTAAAGTTGCTTTGAAATAAGTGTGGAGGATTGTTTGTAGTTTTTAATGTCTGAAAGTATTTGGGGACCACCTCAGTCCAGAAGGGTTACGTTAGTCAATGATACAGGGTGTTCACATTGATTATTGTTTCCTACCAAAAGAGGTGGTATCGCCAGTTACTGGTATAGATGGTAAACATATTATAATGTAAGTGTTTGAATGGACTATCGTACAAATAAAACGTAATACTGCATAATAGTTCTGGGTTTATCGTGAATCATTGATCGATCGGGCTATTTTTTTTCAAAACAGATTTGATCGACGGGCTGTCAGTTCAGGCAGACCATAGAAATGTACATTTCGTAGACCGGGCAGCTCGAATCTCATTTTCGCGACAGAAATAGGATAGTAAGTTTGTACCTAATATCCAAATCAGATTGTATTAGCAATTAGCATACCTATATACACATTACTTGAAACTGTTTAAAAATATCATAATAAATTAGATAAAAAAGAAAATGGTTGCCGTGAAAGAGTTTGGTATCGACAGAGTTTCGTAAACAGTTCACTTGAAATTTCAAACGAATTGTGCTCTATTGGAATCATTTCGCGCGAGTGTTCATTGCCCATGTAGTTACACGCTTTTTAAAATGGTTATACAAAGTCTGCGAAACTGTTTCAGTACTTAAACAGTTTCACATTATTTTTCTTATCTCTACTCCATGCCACATACTCCCCCCAAATTGAATGGATTGTCTATGGACTCTCTATGGGCTGACTCCTCTATTTCATAAACTCAAATTCCATAGATGTTATTTTTTATTCCACTCAGCAAATGGATTCATGCTATTTTTCTTCAATTTTTTTAATACATACCTATATTCACCTTAGTTTACAAGTCTTTACGGCACAATGTGTGAGTGTTAGAGAGTGTTAGAATGTAAAAGTCTGTTAGTGTGTGTTAAATGATTGTTCAGCCAGCTTGCTACTGTTTAGAAATTGATATAGGGAATTTCTAAACCGATTTAATATACATAATTTCTTCGGTTGATTGTTGTGAATGTACCAATACATTATTGAAGTAAAAATGTGTAGTTTGAGGTATGGGTCTATTCCAATGTTGAGTTTATTTCTTGTAAAATACTCTTGTATAATAAAAATGTTGTTTTTAATTAATCTTTTCTTTTCAAAAATTCTCCCTCAAAATTTAAAAAGGTAAGTTAGATTTATGGCCTGAAAATGTCCATAAGGGTAAAAAAACATAAAAGTAAAGCGTGGCGTACATACTTTTTTAATATTATTTAATCCTACCCATAAGCATTTAGACCTGTGCAGCACACAACTATAAGAGGTCATTTGGCTTGGCCTATTTTAGCATTTCGCTCGCCATATATTCTCATTGGGAATGTAATAACAAGCGACATGCCGAAATACCCCAAGGCACATGATCTTTTATAGCTGTGTGTGGCACAGGTCTTACTCTCTGTAGTGTTTTGGAGAGACACATAGTTTGAGTTGATATCAGTAGATGCCGTTAGGCTTAGAGCTTCTATCAAGTTCTGTATCAGATGTCCATAGGCAGATGTATTAGTGAGAGCGGTACATCCCAGCACTGAACGTGTTGAATTGCCGAAGACATGAATACTTCCAAGGTTGACCAAATGGCCACTGCTTGTGGTGACTGTCGATGCTCGCGAACCAGCTCAGATCCAATTTGTAGGGCCTTCGCTCCTGGAGAAACTGAAAAAAAACAGCAATCGCAATCAACTTCCATAACCAAATCGATATTTTTCTGATCTGACATATCGCAGATTACTCGAAAACTTGATGGTTCGTGAGCCGCTACCATGGCAACCTGCCAACAATGCTGAAATGCTATTCCCACCTCTTGCAAGAGCATTTGCCATGTAAGCAGAGGGTCCTAGTCCTGGGTTCGAGTCCCAGTGGAGCCAATATCTTTTTCAGATTTTTCTATCTCCCCATTTTCGATTGACTTTCGCTAATATTGTCTTCATTTAATTAAATATAAACTCTTATTGAGTTACTAATCTTCTCATAAATGTAATGGAGGATAGCAAATGTAAAATTTTGCATTGTTAATAAGTGTCCTCTGCGTTCAAAGCCATATTTTCTCTAAACATTACCGAAACTTTTTAACAAAAGTGCGTTTATCAGAAGTCAACTGCCAGGTAAGTATGTTTTCTGTGTCTGTTTGTAATAATAAAATCAGATAGAGCCCAAGAACTCATAATAAATTATATTTACCAAGTCATAAAAAACTATAAGGGGGCGTTCAAGTAATTTTTGAAGATTTTTGACCCCCCCTCCTCCCCCATGTAACACGCCGAAACCCCCCCCTCTAAACGTTACGTAACGCCCAAGTGACAATTTTTACCTAAAAGTCACAATTAAGTTGCGCAAAGTACTGTAAAGTCGCTGAAATACCTTTTTTCTTGTTTTAATCGCGTTTGCGGTAATAATTAAAACAAGAGATTGCCAACTTGGAAGATTTTAATTCCCTAGTTTTTTTATCTAAATAAAGAAAAAGATGTTACGTAACGCGTTGTTCGAACCCCCCCCCCCACCCGTAACGCACAGTGACGTTTCACAAGACCCCCCTCCCCCCCAAGTGTGTTACTTAATACTTGAACGGCCTCTAAAGTAATAACCTCCCTTCTGAATTGCGCTGTATCATCAACCAATTTACCAACCAGAACAAACAAATAAACAAACAATAAAAAAAAATACATATATATATATATATATACATATATGTATTTTTGATACAAAACAAATTATTTCATACAACGTAACTAAGAATCAGGCACAAGAGCTCTTCTTTTCTGATAAGGTATATATAACCAATGATGACCTTAAATATAATATTTTGTAAAATATATACGTATAATGACCTAAAACTCTGGCCGTAACTCAAATTGTTTATATTACAATAAAAAAAATTAATTAAAAAAACATTGTACAGCGCCTCTCGGGTAATTTTTCACAAAAACGGCGCCCCACAAATTATCCAATTATTATAGATATCCTTTAATATAAACGCTCTATTTATTACTGTGATGAATTATCACAATCTTTATAGTCATACGATTAATATTCACATAATGAAAAGTCATATGATGAAAAAAAACAGTGTGTGCAATTCACACGCGGTAGAAGTGATACCTTCAGAAAACTAAAGTAGACAAGATTGGGGAGGCTACGAAGCACCGCACAAAGAGGAGACCGATAAGCTAATTTGCACCGCACGAAGAGGAGGCCGATTATACTATCTCATTCTCTCCGCAGGCTAAATCCTGTAGATGTATGTGTTTGTATCTCTTTAGCGTCGCTCTTTTTCGTTTCACCGAGTTTCAAATCACAACGGTGCTAAAGAAGTATTCACTTCAAATTTTTTTGTTGAGTTGTCCGGTCACTGTTCAATAATTGCTGCGGTAGGTACTTGCGCGTAGGTAGGACCGGAATATTATTCCATCAGCCATAAGGTCGCCATTGTGAAAAAAAAACATCAAAGTAATTTTCGTGACATTTGGATAGTTTGACGTTTGCATACAGGTCTAGATTATTTATCCATAATAATGTAAACACGTAACTATGGCCTGCCAAATCTCCCCAAAACACAAATTAAAGCGCCAAGACACATTTTGCTAAATTGGTAGGTAGTCTAATTCATCGGATTGCGAAATATTTCGTTATACTCGCACGGATTTCTGCGACGCGTGAAAAATAATATCGATTGTTTTGACGTAATATTCGATGGTAACGTGTTGTGTTTTTTGTTTGTTGGCCAAGGCTGCGGAATGGAGGACAGTTGCAGCATCAAATCGAATGAATCCTTGACGACCAGCGACGAGTATGAGTTTGTGAACACGATCGGACCGAAAGTAAATAACGCGATAATTAACCCACTGCTTCAGAGCGGCACTAGCGCTTCAGAACTGGAACAGACTCTCACAGAGGTAAGCTTTATATCATATTTCATAAAATTACAAGTCGGAGACACATGAGAACACATGGAACGATCAAGTGAATCAAATACTTGAGTCAGAATAATAGGGTACATATACATTGATCAAGTAGTGCGTCCAGTAGCGAGAGAGGCGTCTACTAATATCATTAATTTTTGGGGATCGCTAGCAACGGTTAATATGCACCTTTTTTGAAAAAAACCTTTTGATTCACCTTAATTACATTAAAAGGCAACTATTTGCATTGGGGGAAGTGGAAAATATTTCATTCTAAATTTCATTACGTAAAATTAAAATTAGCTTTCGTCTTGTGAGATTGTACGCCAGAATTACAAACCATGTTACACAAACCTAGCGTAGCCGCTAAACTACTTGAAAACTGGGATGTTTTTCTTGCCTTGACGCGAGTAGGCGTTATAAAGGGGCACTTTCTTTTGTATCACAAACCATGTTACACAAAAATATTTTCCACTTCCCCCAATGCAAATAGTTGTCTTTTAATGTAATTAAGGTGAATCAAAAGATTTTTTCAAAAAAAGTGCGTATTAACCGTTGCCAGCGATCCCCAAAATTTACCCTAATATCTACAGGAATTCCAAAAACTGAAAAAATCGAACTAATATCTATGAGAACCAAAGTGTTGACGAATATCTACAGCTCAAACTGTTGACTAATAACTATGAAAACCAAAGTGTTGACGAATATCTACAGCACTGGCAGAGGTTGGATTTGCAATTATGTATAGCATATTGGAATAATGTAATATTGCGTATGCAGTTTAAAAAACTTAATTTATGTAAGTATGTACGTAAAAATCCCTAATATCGGACTATTGGACACATTTAGCTGATTAGTCCAACCTACGCTCTGTAGATATTAGTTCAACCTACGCTCTGTAGATATTAGTCAACACTCTGAAGTTCGTAGATATTAGTTCAACATATGAGCTGTAGATATTCGTCCGACATACAGGCTGTAGATATTAGTATCTGGAGTCGTAGCGAGTGTGCTGCCGAAAACGCCGAAAACCATTCGCATTACTTTCAAGAGTACATTTGTGCCCGCCGCCCGTTGCAAGATGACGGCGGATGATGGGTTGCTACAAAGAAAAGAATAATGTTTATTTTAGAAGAGTGGAAGAATAAATTAGTAAGATGAAAATAAATAAACTATGGACACGAAAAGAGATTAATAGTAGCATAAATAAATGAATTTAGGGTAGTATCTTCGCTCTATCACCAGGACATTTCCGCCTGTTCACAAATGAACACTGCTAAAACGGTTGGTAAATATTTCCCTATCGAGTCCACGCTCAAAACACACTTTAAAAAATTGAAACAAATTGTGCTAGGTAGATAGGGAAATATTTATTAAACGGTTGGTTCGCTTCTGTCAGTGTGCAGGGACGCGTGGTGGGGGTCGCTACTCGCCGAAAAAATAGAACGAAATGGATTGAATCTACTAAAGAGCTGACTCTACCACTCTACTAAAATTACAGTGTTCGGACGTGTTTAGTTACTATACTCTCCACTCGACTAAAATACTAGATCAATCAGAACGGGGCTTTAGTGCAAGTTGTTTAGCTAACATTTTATTTCGTATTAGTTTGCAATCGTTAAAGCACAACCATCAAGTCGGAATGGTGTCCTTGTTTTACCATGGTATTTCATTGGAAGATGCTGCAAAGAACTAACGTCATTGATCCCTTCGGCACAATAGTCGGGAAACATGGCAAATGCGCGCCCAATATTTGTACATAGTTGACATTTTACACATGAGAATGAGTTGTTTCTATGAGTCATTCTTGAGTTCATATCCACTCCTTCCTCTCCTCAAAAATAACATCCACCCAGCATACCCAAAGATAACACAGGCCCTAAGGGAAATTATTTGGGGTATTATTTAAAATAAAATAGTGCTACAAACTTTTTCTTGCTTTATAAGTAGAGCATGCAATACCGTTATATCGTTACTGCAATTTCGCGCTTTGTTTTTAGTATCGCCAAAGTGAGATTAGAAGTGCGAATTTCGCAGTATTAAAAATGAACTGTGATAGGGAAATCCCTGATACAAACAGTGCGTCGGGGAACTCCCGATTTCCCTACTACAAACTAACGTTTGTTTGTAGTCTTACTCAGTTTCAGTCTCACTTGCATCTATTTGTAAGTCGGACAAGTGAGTGACTAATCTGTCCTATTTTATTCGTTTACTACGTGATGTTATGTTTAAAGATTACAAGTGCTATGAAACACTACTACAATCATCATCAGCAGGGGTACTGATTTAACAAAGCATATTTATTACAGTAAAGGATTTAAGATATGCAATAGAACGTTACATTTTAAGACCTGAATGTTAGCTTTAAGATCGGAAGTTAGGTACTTTGAAATGATACTAAACTGGAAGTTAATGGCTCGAATATCTACAGTTATAATTAGAAGACTACCTTGGTCATCTTGAGGGATTGTGGGATGAAAGGCCGGCTAAGAGCTCATGCCGGGCTGGCAGAGTCTTTAGCCGGAGGGCAGGAATCAGTCGCTGGACATTGCGGGCCAGCATCCAACCAGGGCAAAGGTGGACATGATGCTCCGCTTCCAAGATCAGGGCTCCAGGTTCACAGTCACTTGATATTCAGAAACTACGGCCAATGCCAGGGTCTGAGGTACCCAAAAGGGGCGCCCACAGGGCCACCGCCCCGGGCGGGAACTACACGATGTTTGTGGTATGAGATCTACCCGCAGAAAGAGAGCGAATCTAAGTGCGTTTGTCCTTATATAGCTTCCTTTCGCTCCTGTTGTTAAGCGATCGTAACGCCACTAGCGACCATTTACGAATCCATTGACAGAAACACTTGAATGTCAACCTGTGGGAGAGACGCCTCTTCTTCAACTGTTTTAACGTATGTGCGAACATAACAGTGAAAGCGTGAAAAAATTATTATTTTGACTAATATGTTAACGTATTATACTCATAACCGTGCATCAAACTTTTTTTTGTAAAAAAATGAATACTACATTTAATATTAAATTCAAATGCTGGTATTGAATTCAAATGCTTCAAAAGTTCTAATATAGTGTGGAAAAATTTTTTGCAATCCATAGATCGTCAATTAGCGAAGTGTAAACTCCGTCCAGTTATTATAAAAACTGGTGGACAATCAACAAACAAGCGGACTATATACTCATTTACGCACTAAGCACAGAATTGGAGCAAAAAATGTTAACTCCGACGAGATATCAGAAGAGATTGATTGTCCAAGCACAACACCAACTACTACAACCTCAATCTTAATTGACGAAGATGACCATGTCGAAAAACTACAATCACCGGCGAAAAAAAGGAAGATATCACACTTTTTCGATAAAACTGATTCTCTTTCTATGAAAGTGTCCCGTGTGGTGGCAAAAGATGGATTAATAATAATAATAATTGGCTAATTTATATAGCGCCGTTTTCGTGGAAAATCACCTCAAGGGCGCTGTACAAATAAATATATAAAATAATTAATATTACTGGCTTATAACTAAGATTTACAATTACAACTAGTGACTTACATCTAAGACTTATAGCTACTTATATTACTGGCTTACAACTAAGATTTACAATTATAACTAGTGACTTACATCTAAGACTTGTAGCTAGTGACTTATGACTAAGACATATAGATTCTAACCTAAAACTGGTGACTTATTAACTTGTTGAGGGCCAGGCTTTTGGTCAGAACAACACGGAAATTTCATGATCTTCAATTGAATGTTTTGTGGATTAAATTTTACCTATCGTATATTTTATTGACTGAAACACATTTCTACAACAATAAACTATTTACCAAAATAACATTACTTGCGTTATTTACGTAAATTGATAGGTTTTATGATGTTATTTGAGGTCACGCATCGGCATTTTGTGACGCGGCCGCCACAATGACAGTTCGAGATGCCCACAGATAAAAATTATTCTAAAATATTTTGTGGCTACAAAATGAATGAAATCTTTACCCATACCATAGGGAATGTTGCCGCTAGCATTTCTGACCGTGTTCTTATACAAATTTTGTACATAGAAGGGTAAAAATCGTAGTTCAAAATATATTTTTTTCGCGCATGCGCAAGACCTGCGCACATCCCACCCGACGGAAAATAATTCATATAAATTATTCGGAGTGACCGGCTGCATTGCAGCTTTTTCTATGGTAAAGGGCGATAATAGAGCTAGCGATTCTAATCGAGTTTTTCATACACTTTCTTTATACATTAGGGTCAAAATCGCATCTCAAAAGTGATTTTTTCTTAAAATAACTCGCGTGTTTACCGGGTCACAAGCGGCCCCCAACAAGTTAACACACATATTTACAATTAAGATTAGCGCCAGAAGAAGTAGGAAGTTTTTACATAATATTACAATTCGAGAATACGGGTGCAAAAAGTATAATGAAAGGTTAACTGGATTTACGGGAAGGTATAGATATTTTAAATAAATTAATGAATTTAATAGTCCATCTTTACTGCATTAAGGTGATTCATCGCTCAACAGCAAACAGATTGAGGTATCACAATTAACAGATTACATTAAACAGATTGAGTTAACTATAAACAAAGAGAAAAGAGAAAAAAAAAAACTATTAAAAATTGCAAAGTTTAAATAGAATGATGAATTTCTGGAAAGGAGTATCGGAAAAAGCGAGTTTTCAGTTTGGATCTTAATTCCGCTGAGTTGGTTATGCATCTCAATTCCATAGGAAGTTTATTCCAAGCTTCAGGGCCGGATACTGCGAATGCACGATCACCAAACTTAGTGTTCGGATTTCGCTTAGGTTCTTTCAACCTTCCAATTTGCAGAAGATGTCGCTGATCTAAGAGTTGACTGTCTTAGACCAATATTTTCCGGAATGCATAGTTCAGAGATATAGGGAGGAGCCATTTCATTGATAGATTTAAACACCATCCAGCATAACTTGTATTGGATCCTTTCAGGACACTTCAGCCAGTGAAGATTTCGGAGGTGTTCCGAAATGTGCGAAAATTTGGGTACCCCAGTGATAAGTCGTGCTGCGGCGTTGAAAACTGATTGTAGTTTGTCAGTTTGACATTTAGGAAGACTTGCATAGATGCCATTGCAGTAATCAAGACGTGATACTATGTACGAGTTCACAAGAAGCTTAGTTGCTTCTGAAGAAAGGTTCCTACAAACTGACTTAAGTTGTCTAAGGTAGAAGAACCCCGTGCTAACGGTCCATTTAATTACCATTAATTACCATTTAAAGTTTTCGTAAGTTCTGAAAATATACAGTCTTTGTTACTAATTTTGCAACATCGAAAATTTTGCAGTATTACATGTTCGATACTGCAGTATTGCATGCTCTATATATAAGTCTTCTGATCTTAATATGTAGGTCTCCCTCAAATGTCCCCAATTTGCCAGTCATATTGCACTGGCAATTCTCTCTAGGTTATCCAATCTTCATCTCTCCATTCCCCCCCCCCCCCCCCCCCCCCTATTGGCTTCAGACAATTCAAACTTTTGTGTTGTGATCACATAAAAATAAATGAATCTGAAACAGTTTTGTTGTGGCGCTTATCAAACCCATACAAAATTTCTCTATGTTGCGCAAAAACTAATATTTAAAAAATTATTTTTATGTCTTTCTTTTTTTTTTTCTTTTTACATGAGCTCAACACAGGAGGCCCTGAGGAAAAAAATTTCCCTCAGGGCCTATGTCATCTTTAGGGATGCTGGGTGGAGGATTTTTTAAGGAAAGGAAGGAGAGGAGAGTTTTGGGAAGGAAAAGGGTTTAAGGGGTGGGTAGGAATCTGGGGTTCAGTATCTTGTCAGACAAACCTCCTCCATGAACCCGGGCACCCCTGCTAAATCACCAAACGTAGCGAACCACTTGGGGTGACCTATGGCAGAGGTGTTGGTTATCCAATAAAGGTTCCCGGGGCGGCGGTACCCATTCCCGCCTCCCAAATTGTGTCATAAAACTTATATTTAAAGAATTTAAGGTCCGAAAATTAAATACTTTGTTTCTATGTCACTCAACAAAGGTGTCTTTAACAAAACCGTATCATACAGAAATACAGCAAATCTCAGGCAAAAATACATATTACAGATTCTGATAAAAAAATTCCAAGTAAAAAAAAAAATTGTGTTAAATATTCATAGAGTTCACCTCACAGATAATACGGAACGTTTGTATTGTCGAAGTTTTTTTTCTGAAAATTAAAAAAAAAAATTGTTATTCCAAATTAAAACTACAAAATAGAAACAGGAATAAAAAATATTCTTAATCTTCTGATATATAAAAATGAATTGCTAAATATGTTGATAAGCGCAAATCTGGAGATCAGCTGAACCGATTTCGCTAATTCTTTTTTTAGAATATTCCTTGAAGTACGAGGATGGTTCTTACGGAGAGAAAAATTAAGAAAATTGCGCAGAAAATTGGATAGTTTCAGAAAACGTAACGACTATCGCACTTTTGACAGTTCGCGTGTTTGAGAATGACATTTTGCAAAACAATGATTTGTTAAATCAGGATTCTATTTTTGAAAATCTTGTTGATAAATACATTTAAAGTAGGTACTCCCCTAATAGTTTGAATCGAATCAAGAATTTTAGATATTTTAAATATCTTTGTTAGGTACCAAATTTAATATACATGAAAAATGGAAATTTGAATAAAAATTGTAAAAGGTGGCACGTGGGCTTTTTAAAAACTGAATGTACTGGGATTGAATATATGGAACGCGGGAGGAGGGTTGGCGGGACGAGGGAGCGGGAAAGAGAAGAGGGAAGGCGGGGAAGGTGGAAGGAGAACGCGGGAGGGGAAGGGGACGTGTGAGGGGAACGGGATTCATGTTGGCATTGCAACGCATGCCGGGAACCAGCTAGTAACTAAATAAATAACACCTTCCTCCCGTACACACAAACACAGCTTTTTAAAGGAGTACATCTTTAAATAAAAAAATTTCGATACAAAATTAGGAAAGATTAAGATGAAACTTTTCAAATATTATATAAGTACATATATGATTTTGGTAAATTTTGGGGATCGTTGGAAACGGTTAATACGCACTTTTTTTTGAAAATATCTTTTGATTCACCTTAATTACATTAAAAGACAACTATTTGCATTGGGGGAAGTGGAAAATATTTCATTCTAAATTTCGATTACGTAAAATTAAAATTAGCTTTCATTCTGTGAAACGAGACCGTCCATTTTCAAACATTATTTTCAAATGTCATTTTTTTGTAATGTTGGTATTCTTGTTACTGTACGAAAAGATGCTAGAGCAAATCGTAGCAGACTTCATGGGAATTCGGCTCGTAAAACCAACGGCTAGAGACAAAATCGCGCGGGAGTTTTTTAATGTTATAAAACTGAAATTCCGCCTAATTAGTAGGTACTTACCTAATACACATGTATTGCGTGCGTTGATTAAAATTTATTAGCTTAAATTTTTTTGACTTTAAAATTTTATTTTTATAAATCAACTATTTCTGCGATGTTGAGCGGCTACGTACGCTAATTTTATGTGATATGGTTTGTGATACAAAAGAAAGTGGCCCTTTATAACGCCTACTCGCGTCACGGCAAAAAAACATCCCAGTTTTCAAGTAGTTTAGCGGCTACGCTAGGTTTGTGTAACATGGTTTGTGATAGAAAAGAAAGTGCCCCCTTCGTAGCGCCTACTCGCGTCACGGCAAAAAAACATCCCAGTTTTCAAGTAGTTTAGCAGCTACGCTAGGTTTGTGTAACATGGTTTGTGATACAACAGAAAGTGCCCCTTTATAACGCCTACTCGCGTCAAGGCAAGAAAAACATCCCAGTTTTCAAGTAGTTTAATGGCTACGCTAGGTTTATATAACACGGTTTTTGATACAAAAGTGAATGTATTATTTATAAAAAATAATTACCGAAATTAAAAACATATTTTTTTCCGTCATTTTATTCCCAAAACTCCGATAATTTAGTACTTACCTTTCCAGATTTCGTGGTACCTTCAAAATCTTCTAGCCGTTCGTTATACATTCAAGTGTATCAAGAATACCAACATCCAACATACCAAAGTGATGCCAAAGTGACAGCGAATGAGCTAATAACCATAATGGCGTACAATCTCACAAGACGAAAGCTAATTTTAATTTTACGTAATCGAAATTTAAAATGAAATATTTTCCACTTCCCCCAATGCAAATAGTTGTCTTTTAATGTAATTAAGGTGAATCAAAGATATTTTTTTTAAAAAGTGCGTATTAACCGTTTCCAACGATCCCCAAAAATTAATATGATTTTTACTAAGTTATCAATTATGTTTATATTTTTGTAGAAATAAATTTCATTTTCAAAATTCTGTTGTCACCTAAATTTGAAGTGTTGTATTTCAATTATGACACTTTCTGTTATGACACAATTTCAACACCCAATAGTTGAACTAGATAAAGTAACCTTGTAATAATTTTATCATTGAAGTATTTGTCTATACAGCCAGCCTGTACAAACAGTGCCAATAAAGCAATATTGGTTATAATTAGTCTTTTTGACTTTTGATATCGATTGATGAATTATTATTATTTTTTATTGTTGTTACTGCCGGAAAAAGTTTAATTTTTCTAACTGTCCGGAGCCGGTAGGACTATTGATTACTTACTTACCCAAATTGAGGTGTACTATGTGGCTGAGGGGAAAGTGGAAGACTGAAGGTTGGGAAGTTCCTGGCTATTCAGATCTGGTCACCAAACTCAATGGCAACATTTCGTTTCACAATGGTGGTTTTTCATCAGGGCGAAATTAAGAATATTTACCACTCAGTAATATGCCGCAGATATACATACATATATATAAAAATCAAAACATGTTTGTTTCTGGTTTTGTATGTATGGGGCCTATGCGTTGCTAAACCATTCATCCGATTGCGATGAAACTGTGAAGATTTGATGTTCGTATGCCCGCGATGGTTTCTGTAAACAGTAGTTAGCTCTGGCATTATGAAATTACGCGTTGCTAAACCGTTCTTCCGATTGTGATGAAACTTTGGTGATTTGATGCAGGGGTGGTGGAGGGGAGGAGGTGGAGGAGGCGGAGAGGGAATCCCCCTTACACCATGCGAGCGAAGCCGTGGGAAAAAGCCAGTATATATATATATTTTTTTAAATTTAATTATTCACTTGGAGATCCAGTTCTGAGTTTTCAATGACTTCTGTGGGAGGTACAACTTCAAGGTTTATGTAAGGTTTTGTTTAGGTAACTTCTATGTCAATGTTTTTAATATACTAGAAGTTATTTTTCCGATAGTTCCTCAAGCCAAGAAATTTGGAAGGTAGGTATGATTACCGCCACCCCGAGAACCATTTATTTGTAACCAACACCCCTGCCATAGGTCACCCCAAGCGGTTCATTACATTTGGTTACTTAGCAGGGGTGCCCGGGTTCATGGGGTGAAGTTTTTCTATGTCTGTGGCGAATACGTTTGCCCACCTACTCTGTGGCGGGCCGGATCGGGAAAGACTGGTTTAGAAAGACCTAACCTAGACCTCTCAAGCCGGACTCTCCTGACCCATTGCCTTGCATCGCACGTCCAAAACTCCCGGATACATTGACCCTAAGATTCCTACCCACCCCCCATAATTTTTTCCTTTCCAAACCACAAAAATGACATAGGTCATGAGTGATTATTTTTCCTGGAGCTATTGTAAAAAAAAAAAACTTATAACAAGTGATTTTTTGTTTTTAACCCCCGACTCAAGGAGCGGTGTTATAAGTTTGACTTTCTCTGTATTTGTCTGCTGTGTGTCTGTCTGTGGCATCGTAGCTCCTAAACGAATGGACCGATTGTGATGCGATTTTTTTTGTTTGAAAGCTGACGTGATCGAGATGGTTCTTAGCTACAATTCATGAAAATATGTTCAGGCGTTTCAAGGTTATCAGCTCTTTTTTGTGTCGGGGTTTGCTTAAAATTTTAAAAATTTTACTTACTTACATATAATTTTAATTATTTTTATAATTTATTTTATTTTCGAGGTAAAGTAACGAAAAGGAAATTCATAATTGGTTATATTTTTATTACCCAATCACTACACATTTACAAAGTATCAATTTCCCGAAAATGAAAAAATTAATAATATTTTGTTAATTACCCTGCTTCGCCGTCTTACCCCCTTCCGGATTCCCCTCACCTCCCTCCTCGCCTCTAAATTATAAGAAATACACAGATTTTTCAAACAACTTGCTCGCCTATAGTAAATTTGGTAATCAAATTTCATAATGCCAGAGCTCACCATAATTCATAAAAAAACCTTTGCGGACGTTCGCTCAACAAGTGACCAAAGTTTTATCGCATTTGCATGAATGGTATTGGAAATTATTTCATAACGCCAGAGCTCACCATTATTATTATTTTTTTTTTTTTTACATTAACTCCACATAGGAGGCCTTGAGGAAAATAATTTCCCTCAGGGCCTATGTCATCTGGGATGCTGTGTGGAGAGGAAGGAATGAACATTGGGTTTTTGAGGAAATGAAGGAATGAACATTGGTCTTGAAGAGACCCATGTTGTAGGAAGGAGGAAACCCAGATGCCGGCAAATCATTCCACAGCCGTGCTGTTGAACACAAGAACGAGTCGAAGAAGCTACCTGTTCTCTGACAAATGTCAATCGTGTGTATATATTGGGCACGCATTTGGCGTGTTTCTCGACTATACACCGGTGCCGAAGGGATCAATGACGCTAATTCTTCGGAGCATCTTCCATTGTAATACCGGTAGAACAAAAATAGCATTCCCACCCGACGACTGGGCTCTAAAGATTGCAATCCGTCTGTTAACCGCTCAGGTCACTCCATATAATTTATATTAATGATTTACCGGAGCGCGGGAACGCGCACAGTTCTTGCGCATGCGCGGGAAAAATTCTTTGGTCTTCAACTTTGACCTTTCTGTGTACGAAATTTCTCAAGGACGCTGTCAGAATCGCCGGACATTGGGTGTCATGGCTGCCGCTTTTTGCGAACGCTAATTGGTTACAACCAACCCCATTTACTCCCGGCATTCAACGAGTTAAGATGGGAGAATCTATTAAACGGACCGCCCGTTTCTGCACAGAGTCGTGGGTATTTTTCAGGTATTTTGGAGCTCCAGACCAGAAGTGGCTACCAAATTCAACTATGGTGCGCACTTGTGATTTGTACAGGGTTAGCAGTTGTGTACTATTAAAGTGTGTGCGGGCCCTGTACAGTACGCCCAGTTAAAGTTATGTAGGGGTGCGCACAACAAATCACCAAATTTTCATAGGAATCGGATGGATTGTTTAGGAACGCATAAGAGACAAATAAAGAAACATTCCTTTTTATATATTTAGATTTGTGCTGAAGTGGACTTTTTTACACCTAATAATAATCATAAGAACTCGGTACCTATTTTAGCCTTGTGTTTCAACTTTTTACGGTATGGCAATGGCCTAGTACTGAATTGTTTTTATTTAATTTCTGTAATGATCTTAAATCCCAGAGATTGAGATTACTTCATATGTGTTCGGGAAACTCCAATAATGAGGTTCGTCAAGATTACAAATGGTTCCGCGTCTTTTCATCCCGCGACAAAATATCTTCCGACAAAATATCATACGGACAAAACATCCACCAACAAAATATCTAACAAAAAAAATATTTTTGTCATAAGAGATACAAAGACAATATAAAGTGTTACACCCGTATGCATAGTCGGTTCCTCGAGATTTCCTCCACTCGACTCAACCTCAAGGATAAATTCGGTATGCAGAACTGAAAAAACTATCCTCGACTTGAGCAAATTCCTCAGTCGAGTCGAGTAATGAACTGTCAAACTCAAGGTACGTCGCGATCTACCTTGAGGTCTCCTCGAAGCTTGTTAACAGCGTTTTCCACATTATTTCTGAGGTTATTTCAAGTTTTATTAGCATAACGAATAATTTCCATGATTTTATCGACTACCTTTATGAAGATTTGTACCAATATCGTCCTATAAAGCGGTATTTACGGGATGCAGAAAATCCGCTGAAATATTTTGATAATGTGGAATTCCGAAGAAGATTTCGATTTAGAAAAGATGTAATAATAAATGTCCTCTTGCCACTTTTGAATTTAACACCTCTGTGTTAAATTCAAAAGTGAAAAACCAATAACCGAGGTCTCCAAATACCGCCTCTATTGCAGCTTCTCATAGCTTGACAGAAAGCGCCGAAGACAGCCCATAGCTGAAAAAAGTGAACCATAAATATATTCTTTACAGATATTTAAATATTTTTTAAACATTCTCTACAGTTTGCCAGCATAATAATAAGAAATTTAATGACGTCATTCCTTCACTCAACCTCGACTCGACTCACTGGAGGTTCCTCACTGGAGGGTGAAGCCGTAACTGTGCATACTGATTTCAACGAAGTTTTTAAGATTTCCTTGAGGTGACCTCGACTAAGGTCGAGTGGGGGAGGTCTCGAGGAACCGACTATGCATACGGGTGTTAGTCCCAAAATTGACCCTTGTGGAACTCCAGTTTTAATTTCACTAAATTTATCAGATATTTTTACCTTGATTTGGCGGTTGGTTAACCACTGGAGCCTCAGCCGAACTTGAAACTTTTTTCTTGGATTCCTCGAAATTTTTTGGTGGGCTTGGACCGTTTTGACTATTTTCCACCCACCTTAAAAAAATCATACCCCGAATTTTAATATGGAGACACACAAACTGATTATAGTTCTATATAGCCGTGAATTCACCTATCTTTTGTCGATGATTATCACATATTTGTAGTAGGTTTTATTTTAATATGGAGTTTAAATCCGAATTTTAATATGGAGACACACAAACTGATTATAGTTCTGTATAGCCGTGAATTACCTATCTTTTGTCGGTGATTATCACATATTTGTAGTAGGTTTTATTTTAATATGGAGTTTAAATCCGAATTTTAATATGGAGACACACAAACTGATTATAGTTCTGTATAGCCGTGAATTCACCTATCTTTTGTCGATGATTATCACATATTTGTAGTAGGTTTTATAAAAAAATATATTATATAATCTTAAACATTTGAAACAGAAATATTTTCAGGATTTTCTACCTATAAACTCTCGTAGGAAGATCAATTTTGCGTTCACATTGAATATTTTCTATGAAGATTCTTTTAAATTGATACATTTTTAGATTTTCACCGCCAAAAGTATTTTCGTTGTGTGTTTTTGGGGTGTTATGCTTTGTTGCGCTACCACCTTCTTTAGCCAACGTTTTGGACAGCGTTGCAGTTTCCATCATCAGGGCAGATCCGGTAGATGTGTAATTGTTAGCGGTGAAATGTGTGTTTATTTACATGTAAGCGATACCGTGTTGCCAGCTCCACTACACTCCGAGCTGGTATTACAGTATACTTCAGAATGGTTGTAGATTTCAATTGCCTCCATAATCAGGCGTGCTACAATTAGAACTGCTTCCAAAAAACTGTTCCTCGAATCCACTGTCATTCAGTGATCGCTAGTCACCGTTACAAAGTAACCGAGATAGGCAACGGCGTAGGAACCGGTTCCAAAATCGCCTGTTCCTCGAATCCACTGTCATTTAATCATTTAGTGGTCGCTTGTCTCCGGTACACAACCACAACTAAAATTCTAGACCTACTGATGTTTGCAAAGATTAACCCCTCCGCAACGTAAGTAGATATAAGCGTTAAAAATAGGACAGCAGTCAAGTACAATAAGCGTGTTTATACGTCAGCGCGTGTGTTTCCATAGAAATCGTTCTAATTCCATTATTGTTTTAGTTACATCCCTAAAACAAAAAGTAAAAGGTAGATAGTAGATCAAGCTGTACATCCCTATCAAGTTGTCTATGGAAATACATAACAGGAATCAGCTGTCAGTCGTGTAGTTGACAAAAATATTACCCGCGCAAATTTGCTCCACCGCACTCCACATTTTAAATTTTTATTAAATATTTTTATATGAAATGATAAAAAAGTGAGATGAAAAAAGTGTTTATTACACATATATACAATAGAATAAGTATTGTTGTTTACATAATCTGTGATTTTAGTACTGTTTTCACATAAAAACATCACGTGAGTCATTTTTACGTATTTTTAATGTTTGCATTCTAAATTTTAATATTTACAAATGCTAATATTTATTTGTAGTATAATAATTTGAAAGCCTATTTTGTAACCTTTCTAAAACAGTTTTTACTATTCGGCTACGTTCAGAAATGTTTCATTTATAGAGCTTTAATTGTGAAGCGGTAATAACAAAATTTTTCGTAAAATGTCATTTTGTTAGAGACACCAAAAGCGAATATTCTTGAAAATTCGGAGGGGTTAAGCTTTCTCTAGAAGCAGATGGAGTGTATAAACTCAACTGTTCTGGATGTGACAAGGTTTATGTAGGCCAGACAGTGCGGATGATTTTCTTTATTTTTTATTCCCGGACACCCTGTATATTTCAAAGCTCCATCTTGACGGAAATGACGTTGCATGAAGAAAATAGTTAATTCGATTTTAAAATTTCAATTAGAAAAATTTGTGCAAATTTCATAGCGCCAGAGCTCACAGTTGGAGAGTTTTTGCAAACAAACAGATAAAGGGTGCAACACTGTAACGGCACATACCCGAAGTATTTTAATCAGCGATTCCTGAGCGTATTTGGAGAAAAAAATGTGGATGTCATTTTGCTGTCTGATGATATTTAACGAGATGATATCTATATAAATAAAAATGAATCGCCAAATTGGATAATTCTTTTTCTTTTATGTTCGTTATTGTCAGGACAAGGTTTTTATAAAACTACTATTGAGCTCTGGCATTACGAAATTTGTATAAAAAAATTGAATTGGGTGGCATGTCAGTTGTTTGAAAAATGAATGTAGGTACCGGGACTGAATGTATGGAATGCGGGAGGGGGGAGGGGAACCCGGGAGAGGGGAATCTGGGAGGGGTTTCGCGGGAAGGAGGGAGGGGAGAAGTGGAGTGGGGAGAGGGAAGGTGGAGGAATCAGAGTGGGATCGCGAGAGGAGAAGGGGACGCGGGAGAGGAAGGGAAGGCGGAAGGGGAACGGGACGAATGGGAAAGGACACACAGGAAGAAACAATTTCTTTATCAAATGGTATAGCAACGCATGCCGGGAACCAGCTAGTTTAATATATATATTAACAATACAAATATTTTTCCATCACGTCGGTTATATCATAGCGGTTCACGTGATAAGCACTCTGTCTCGTTCTAGCAGCACGGTAACACATAAAATAGTGCGCTCATAAGGCGATCTCGTCCTGACATAAAGGAGGATGATCAGTGGTGACGTGTAATTGAAAAATATATATTTTTTTTATAATAAAAAAAGAATCATCAGACAGCAAAATGACATCTACCTTTTTTATTTCAAGTATGCTCAAAAGAAAAAAAAAGAAAATCTTTCAGGTATGTGCTGTTACATCCTGTACACGATAAAATAACACAAAATAATAATTATTAGCCCCTCAGGCCTCGGACATAATCTGTCAGGTCAGAAAATTTCCGCTTTGCAATAAAATCCAAAAAAATTGAGTGTTTCTGAATGTGTCGTACCATGAAGGGAGTGTGGCGAACCCATCGCTCAGGGAGTAGAAACACAAACCTGCAATAGCCATCCCAAGCCAAGGTGTGAGCTACCGTGCTCAGGCTGAATGTCCTGGGGAACAGTGTCACCAAAGGTGCCTCCGAGAAACAAGGTCGCATCTCGGAGTATTTATGTAGACCTCACTCGAGCACTTGGAGCTCTGCTGGAGTGGACCTTCTATTTCCCTAGTCACTCGTGGGACAAAAAATTGGACCATTCGAAAACTAGGAGCCTTTTGGGAAATTAGGAGTGCTGAGGTCACCTCTGTGGACTTTCTTCCTGGGGCTTGCAGGAGGAACCAAGAGGAGAAGCCGTGAAGAGGAGAGCTGAATGAACTTTTGAACTCTTCCCTTAAGGGGCCTTCAGGGAACCAAGGGGAAGGGGCACTCTTCCAGCGTGGGGCCTTTGGGGAACCAAGGAGGAGTGAAGTGGAGAGATGAAGTTCTCTTCCCATGTGGGGTCTTCAGGGAACCAAGGGGAAGGGGCACTCTTCCAGCGTGGGGCCTTTGGGGAACCAAGGAGGAGTGAAGTGGAGAGATGAAGTTCTCTTCCCATGTGGGGCCTTCAGGGAACCACATAGGAGTGAAGAGGGGATCGCGGGAGAGGGAAGGCGGGGAAGGTGGAGGTTTCAGGGAACCAAGGGGAAGGGGCACTCTTCCAGCGTGGGGCCTTTGGGGAACCAAGGAGGAGTGAAGTGGAGAGATGAAGTTCTCTTCCCATGTGGGGCCTTCAGGGAACCACACAGGAGTGAAGAGGGGATCGCGGGAGAGGGAAGGCGGGGAAGGTGGAGGTTTCAGGGAACCAAGGGGAAGGGGCACTCTTCCAGCGTGGGGCCTTTGGGGAACCAAGGAGGAGTGAAGTGGAGAGATGAAGTTCTCTTCCCATGTGGGGCCTTCAGGGAACCACATAGGAGTGAAGAGGGGATCGCGGGAGAGGGAAGGCGGAGAAGGTGGAGGGGGAACAAGGGAGGGTAAGGGGAGGCGAAAGGGGAACTGGACAAATGGGAAAAGACACGCAGGGGGAAACAATTAACTCGCTAGTGTTTTAAAACTTTAATTTAAAATTTGATATTGCCATACAAACAGAGTGAAATAAGCCATGTGCGAGATTATAAAAACATAATGTTACAGTCCATTTCATATGCTGTTCCCTTATCAACAGCCCGGGCCCCAGCCGAGTGAGCTCATATTATGTGAGCTACCTTATGGCTCCGTATAGGTGCACCACGGAACACTCAAACTACTAGATGTAATAAAACACTTTATTTTATTTTTAAAAATTATTTTTTATTGTTTCATCACCACATATTTATTATATAATTTGTATAACTTCTACAGAAATCTATAGCTTTGAACCTCTCAACCAATTAATCTCTCAGGCCTTGACCATATTTCGTCAGAGGGTCAAAATATTTCCGCTTCACAATAAATTACAAATAAATGGAATATTTGTAAACATATCTGAAAACTAAAAACTGTTTTTGAAAGGTGATGAAATACGCTTTCAAATTGTATAAATCGAAATTAACATGTTATTTTTGAAGTGTAAAATTTTTATATGCCAACATAAGGGAACGTACCCATACTACGTGACCAACTTTTTGCAATTTTTAACCCCCCCCCCCCCCCCCCGGTGACCAAAATCCTAATGACATTTCGAAGACCCCCCCCCACCTAAACGTGTCACGTAGTATGGGTACGTTCCCTAACATGTTTTAAAAATGACTTACATTACGTTTTTTCTAACTAATATTACTGATAACGAAAAAAAAAACACATTTTTATTAGACAAATGTATTATAAATGCTATTGTCACTTCACTTTTTTTGTCATTTCATGTAAAAATATTACCTAATAAAAAATTCCCAAAGTTTCATAATTTTTTTTTAAAATTGCAGCTTGAAATTTTGGATTCATAAAGGTGTAGGTACATTTAAATTAATTTGTGGATAATTTTTAAATTTGAATGTTAAGCATGGTGTTTCCTCTGTCTAACACCGTTTAGATCAGGGTTTCTTAAAGTGGGGTCCACGGACCCTTTTGGATCCGTAGCATGTGTATCAGGGGTCCGCAGTAGGTCTTGGTAAAGATCTTGGCGAGTTTTGGTGTTCTTTGATTGAAGCTTACCCTCTTGTCAAGCGAGCTATGTCCGTTCTGATACCATTTGCTGCTACTTATCTTTGCGAGGCAGGGTTTTCGGTTCTGGTGTCCAATAAAAACAAAAAGTCGCATTCGATTGAACGTCACAGATGACATGCGCCTTGCCTTATCGAAGACAATCCCACAATTTAACTTATTAAGGCCAAACAGCAGCACCCTTCTCATTAACTTAGTAAGTAAGTAAGTGTAATGAAAGTACCAATAAAAGTATTTTTTATTAGTATAAATAAGGTTTTTTCATTTCTAAAAATATTTACGTCAGGGGGGGAGGGACTGCAACAGTTTAAGAAACCCTGGTTTAGATCATATTTCTAACCATTGTAGTAAGGGAGACAACGATTTTTATGAGATTTGTATGAGTTATTCCGAAATCTGAACATATTAGCCTGAGGGGTTAACAACGAATTGGCCTCGTAACCAGTAAAGCGGTAATTTCAACCTTATCGCCATCTGCGTAATGAGTGCGACTTTGCCCAATTACGAATGTTACACGCCGAGGCGGATCTTCTTAAAATCTACATCCAAAAATTCTCCCTTCCGAAGTGATTTGCACAACTTTTAATATTGTTAGCATTGCCACTACTTGCGGCCATTTGCTAAACCCTACACCTGTAAAGGACACGCAATCCACGGCCGACGACTAGCTCAGAGTCGGCGCAAGCAAGGTTCCTCCTAAAAACAGGGCGAGTGCCTGTGGTTCGCTTGGCAATTCCTCCTCCGCCTCCTTTCCTCACAATCCCCGGGTCTCCTTCCTCAATCAGAACACGGTTTTAGCACTTAAAGGGTTTATTCGTAAAAACAGAACAGGGTGGTACACGAAACACATGGTTAACTACACTGCTAGCCTAACGAGAATTTTCTCCTCTCTCTCTACACGTTTAGTGAAGTTTAGAATTAGTTCATAGCACACGGTGTGGGAGGTGAGTAGATTGGTACTCACATAACGGGAGATGCGGAGTCAGCCGTCTGGCTAGGTACTGGGCACAAAGCACAATTCAAATAATACATCGTGAAGTTAGTTCACGGAGAGCGACTAGCGCGAATCACGGGGAACACAGTTGTTCTGCCGAAGGCCGGCGAAGGAATGGAAGCGGGGAGCCGCTCGGCGCTTGGCTACCGGCGCCGCGCGGTGTAGGGAGAGGGGGGCGGAGGGCCTGTGCAAGGGGTCAATTCGCTATTAGCTCGCACGGGAAACAATTCCGTAACGTAACAATATCAATACTGAATTTCGATTTAACTCCATCCTCCTTCCCATCCGCAGAGCATGTGTTCCAAGTCCTAACAAAACAGTGCCCCCTGGTGTACCGGTCTCACCGGGACAGGAGTGCTCCTGGCTGGGGTGGTACAATCGTATCGTATTGTACCGTACCATGCACCAGGGCGATACTGAAAGTATCTTTTATTCCAAGAATTTAGTAAAGTTTGCGTAACATCTATTGTGGAATTTGTTCCCAATTATGTAATCTTGGAGTATTTTTCATTATCATTTATAATGACACTTATGTGTTATATAAAATTTGGAGGCGGAAATGGGTACCGCCGCCCCGGGAACCTTTATTGGATAACCAACACCTCTGCCATAGATCACCCCAAGTGGTTCGCTACGTTTGGTGATTTAGCAGGGGTGCCCGGGATCATGGGGTGAGGTTTGTCTAGGTCTTGGAGGCGGATGACAGGACATACTGAACCCCAGATTCCTACCCACCCCTTAAACCCTTTTCCTTCCCAGAACTCTCCTCTCCTTCTCCTCTCCTTTCCTTAAAAAACCCTCCACACAGCATCCTTAAAGATGACATAGGCCCTGAGGGAAATTATTTTCCTCAGGGCCTCCTGTGCGGAGCTCATGTAAAAAAAAAAAAGTGAAACCTTTTAGTGTCTGTGCAAATACACAAATATGTCTTAGCACATGCTCTTTGGTTCATTGGCATTCATACATTATCTCACACATAGTTATTCACAATTTGGGAGGCGGGTATGGGTATTGCCGCCCAGAGAACCATTTATTGAATAACCAACACCTCTGCTCACCCCAAGTGTATCGCTACGGCCGGTAACTTAGCAGGGGTGCCCGGGTTCATGGGGTGAGGTTTGTCTGGGTCTGGGCACCAGCTGCATGGCAGGTTGGATCGGGAGAGAGCGGTTGAGGGAGTCCCTTTAACTTCTCCAGCCGTACTCTCTCGGAACTTCGCCTTGCACCGCAGTGGGAGTGATGGATTTGTGCATTTGTCACTCCTGGACACACTGACCTCCAGATTCCTGGCCACCCCTCATACCTACTAGAGTTGGCTCTAAACTTTAAATGGTAATTCAAACCAAATCTTCATTTGGTCAAAGAAATTATTTTTATCAGGCTCCACTCATATTTAATAGCCTTTTAGAACACATTAAGTCATCTAATACCTTGAGCATTTTTAAAAAGACTGTTAAATTATTTGTGTTAGCCAAGGATTGCCAATTGTTTTTCTGTACTTTATCCTTTCTAAATTAATATCATATTATTTTGCCTTAACTGTTTTTTCGTCTTTCTCTTTCCAAATTAATAACATAATATATTAATCTAAATAAATAAAAATGAATCGCCGAAATGTATGTACGCGCATAACTATAACTCCCGAACTACTGCACCAAATTGGATAATTCTTTTTTTGTGTGTTCGTTATTATCAGGACAAGGTTTGTATAAAACTATTGGTGAGCTCTGGCGTTATGAAATTTGTATAAAGGTGGCACGTGAGTTGTTTAAAAACTGCATATACCGGGAATCAATGTATGGAATGCGTGAGGTTGGAGGGGGGAGGGTAACACGGGTAGGGGGTTTACTTGGAAGAGGAACGGGACGAATGGGAAAGGACACGCAGGGAGAAACAATGTCTTTATTAAATGGCGTAGCAATGCATGCCGGGTACCAGCTAGTTACATATATATTTCTCATCTTAAAATAAATAAATGTTTCTAAAAATCAAATAACAACATTATGGTCACCCTACATGTTAATATTGTAATATACTATCGCCTTCAGCTTATCAGGTATTAATCATAATCTGTAAGAAACATGCAACAATATTGTTCTTCAATAACTGTATCATTTTTGTGTTATTTTATTAAATTGTAAAGTTATTAACCTCAACACAGGCTTGACCTAGTGAGGTTACAAACTGAATTGTAAACATTAGACCTAGGTAACATGTAAAGAAACAAATAAATAAAAATAAATACCCCTTTCCTTCCCAGAACTTCCTCTCTTTTCTTTCCTAAAAAAGATCCTACACACAGCATCCCCAAAGATGACATAGGCCCTGAGGGGAATTGTTTTCCTCAGGGCCTCCTGTGTGGAGCTAATGTAAAAAAATAAATTCAGTTCTGTTTATGTTTCCATCTAGATATTTCAGTGTTCTGTGGTGATCAACAGTCGTAAAATCTGGCTGACCAACAGTCATAAACAGTGCAATCACTAGTGCTTTGTATTCCAGTTGTGTTTAAAACCCTGAGATTTAGTTTTTTTTTTTTTTTTAAATACTCATGTGGCAATGTTTTGTTGCTCTCTTAAAAACTTTTGTTTTTTTTAAGTGTAATAATATATTAAAAGATTTTCCATTACTAATACTTATACGGTATTAAATTCTTCACTTAATATAATAACTTAATACCGTGTTTATTTCTTCAATGAATACCCCGCTTAATATGGTGTTTAATTCTTCACTTAATACCGTAGGTACTTCTTTCTTCAATTATTAATACAATATTTATTTCTTTACTCAATAGAGCACTTGAAGCGGTATTTATTTCTTCACTGAATAGTACACGTAATACTGTCTTTAATTCTTCACTTAATACAGTAGATACTTATTTCTTCAATTATTAATACAACACTTAATTCTATATTTAATTCGTCACGTAATAGGCCCTTTTTTGTCAATTATTAATACAGCACTTAATCAGTATTTAATTCTTCATTCATTGCAGCACTTAATACAGTATTTATTTCTTCAAAGAGTGCGGCACTAATTTGTGGTGTTTGATTCTTCTCTTAATACAGCACTTGATTGCAGTGGGTATTTATTTATTCAATTATTAATACAGCACTTAATAAAGTATTTAATTCTCCACTCAGTTCAGCACTTAACACGGTATTTATCTCTTCAGCGAATACGGCACTTAGGCATCAAAACTCGTTAAAAAAAAAAAATTGGAATTTTTTTTCATTTCATTTTCTGAAAGATGCTTTTGTGAAGAAGTTCTCAACAAATGTTTTAAAGAAATTCGTAAAATTGACAGAGACACAGCATTTATGAAACAGTTATGTTGAATTTTTTTTGTTTTTTTTTTTTTTACATTAATTCCACACAGGAGGCCTTGAGGAAAATAATTTCCCTCAGGGCCTATGTCATCTGGGATACTGTGTGGAGGGTCTTTTTGAGGAGAGGAAGAAATGAATGTAGGAAGGAGGAAACACAGAGGTCGGCAAATCATTCCACAGCCGAGCTATTGAACACAAAAACGAGTCGAAGAAGCGACCTGTTCTCATGTGACAAATGTCAACCGTGTACAAATGTTAGGCACGCGTTTGGCGAGTTTCCTGACTATGCACCGGTGCCGAAGGGATCAATAACGCTAATTCCTCGGAGCATCTTCCATTGTAATACTGGTAGAACAAGGATAGCATTCCCACCCGACGCCTGTGCTCTAAGGATTGCAATCCGTCTGTTAAGATGGGAGAATCTATCAAACGGACGTTTCTGCACAGAATCGAAGGTATTTTTCAGTTATTTTGGAGCTCCAGACCAGAGGTGGCTGCCAAATTCAACCGTGGGGTGCACTTGTGATCTGTACAGTATGCCCAGTTTTTGAGAGGCTAACTTGACTCTGGCTTCGATGGAGCCCCCATATCTGAGCTGGTCACTTAGAGTTACACCAAGCATAGTATCAATGGAGGGCCTGTTCGGAAGATTGCTTCCGTTGAAGGAGACTAGATTTTCATTTCGAAATGAAAAACCCTTCAGCAAAACTTTAACAAGTTTTTCTCGAAACTACGTTTTTCAACCTAATTGACAAAATATTAAAAAAACTATACATCCGATTTGCATGCACCAAGTCTTAAACTGTTCGAAAATCCAGTCTCTTTTGCACCACGTAAGGGAATTTTGATATTTAAAAAAAAAAATTTGCTCACCAGTGAATTTTATTTCCCGTTTTTATGGAAAATTTTCATTGTTCATAAAAAAAAAGAAATAGAAGGGGATACTACGTAAATTAACAATATTAAACAGTAAAAGATAGTTATTTTTCAATATTATCACAAGAACAACTGTGTACTAAAAATGTAACAGTATTTTGTAATAGATAAAAATATTTAGTTCTCTCGAAAGACAATAAATCATGTTATTTGACTGATAAACTTTAATTGCATAATATAACCTTATCTAGTGTTATTTTTTTTAAATGCAGATTATAGATAGTTACTGACAGTAATTGACACAGCATGTCTTTGAAAAGACGTCTGCCACTTTTGTAAATCTTTTGAAATAAGTAGGTATATGCAAAGACGTTACATACTTTAGACGCGGGGTAGAAATCTCAAAATGGGAAGCCAACAACAAGACAATTGTAGAGTACTCGATTTCTACTACTTTAGTACTAAACTGCCACGCGTCGAGTAAGGTCGTGTCCTACCAGTAAGTAAATTGCATTAAAAAGCGCCAAAATTCTCTCCTGTGTGATGAGAAAATGTTTCCATTACACGGTAAACAGTAGTAAAAACGAAGGAATAACATTTCATTTGTAAATACATGCAAATTACTTATTATTATCGATTATATAAATAATACAATTGCTTTCCGCCCAAAGATTTTATGCGTCATTAGAGAACTCAAGGCCTACTAAAGTACAGGTCTGGATGCGCAACAGCCAAATTACAAAGTCGATGCCGTCGCTAAGTAAAATTTACTTTTTATAATAATAATCTAATGATTCTTTAGTTACTTGCCTGCGGTAAAACAACATACAAATCAGCAGAAACAACAAATACAATAACAATCGACGCCATTTGCAAACTATCGTTGTTCACTATAGCTTGAAAATGTGACACCTCAAAATTCGACTGGCCTCCTACTTTAGTCGGCCTTGAGACAGTATTCGACGGAACTTTTGAATTTGGAATACGAAAATGCCGCCCGCGTTCTATCGTTTGTTTCGTCCATATGCACATATTCTTTAAGCATCTATCTTTATCATACATGGATAACTTTTGAATTAAGAAATTATTGAAAATCGCTGAAAACAGAAGAGTGTTGATTAATTGCCACATTATATCTTGAGTTTGTGAGACTATGGCAAGTCTATTTATATAACGTCATTGGGTATATGTATTAAAATGATCATCTTTTGTAATGTATAAAATAAAATAAAACCAGAATTATTGTGTGGTTTTGAAATGAGAATATGCATAGTTCCTACCGGGATGTAATTTACCCAGTACCTACCCTAACCATATCACCTTGCTGGAAAAGTGTTTTGAATTTGGAACAATGACAAGAGAAAAATGCCAAATTCGAGTGCATTTGTTTTCTGAAAAACAGAAGAAGAATTGGGACTACCTTGGAAACAAGTTGTTGGTGTTGTTTGTGTTTATAATCTCTTTGTCAAGTCACTTCAGTTTCATCTGGGGTGGTGGACTTTTTTTTATTGTAAAACACTTTTTTAATGAAGAGTCGTTTTATTTACAAACACTTTTGAGTAACAATGAAATCAACACTTTTTGTAACTAATTTTGGCCCGGACCTCGCCTGGGCAGTACAGGGTCTGTACTCTAAGTATCGGTTAATGCGAGAGAGGGAAATAATTTAAATAGCACCCCTTTTATACTGCTGAAAACTGTAAAAATACCGTCCTTCAAACTATTAAAAAGACGATAATAACAATAACACCGGTATTAGATACCTACTGGGGTCACGTGGTCCATTCTAATTAGTCGGTAACAATAGCTTCTATAAAATTCATCCAGAGGTCTCTAACATTCATACTCTCTTAATAAGCTAAGAAAAATTAAATCAATGTGATTAACTACAGTATTTATCTCATAGATGTCACTATTCTTAACACTCTTTTTTGAACTAAATGTGATCATATTTGAAATAAACAATATCCTTTTATTATTTTTGTTGTTGTGGCGGTTATTAACTGGGTACCGCGGCGGAACTATATAAACTATATTTGTGATTGTGTTGTGTGTAGGGATTGCAATCCCGCAAAGCGGGATCCCGCAATCCCGCGGGATCCCGCAGCTTTTATTAATCCCGCAATCCCGCACCTTCAAAACGCGGATCCGCGGATCCCGCAAGTTAAAAATTTGGCGCTAAAACTTTCGCGTAAATCAAGAGTAGCACGAGCGCAATTTTACCGTTTAGCACAAGATAGCCCGCCTGCCGCCAACCGCTAGTGGCGCTAGTCGCCGGCCACTAGAGGATTAGTCTTTGATATATTTTTTGTGAATGTCTTTGTAGTTAGTAGTTGCTTCAGTGTGGTGGGCATGTAGTTATATAGTTTGGTTGCGTAGTACTTAAAGTTTCTTTGCCCGTATGAGGTATGAGTTATCGGTATGTTTAATGTTTTTTTGTGTGGAGGCCCTGGTTTTACTTTAATTGAGGTTGCATTTGGAATGTGAAGTTTATGTTGGAAAAGGATAGTAGTACAGATTATGGTAATAATAGTAGCATCTAAGAGAAAGTTGTGATTTGATTATTAGTCATTATATGAATAAGACTGAATTAAAAATATAAAACTGTTAGGAGTAAGTGTAAAATTAAACAAAACTATTAAATGATGCCAATTATTTAAAGATGAATCTAAGAAAACAGATTACTAATTATTTAGATAATAGAAAACTTAATTAATACAAAAGAATTAATTTCTGTTGCTTAATGTAAGAAATGTTAAATAAAAGTTGATTTTTACCCAAAAATCTGTAGTTTCAAATTTATCTTATAACTTATAAAATCTGTAGTTTCAATTTGATTTTAAAACTTATAACATTATTTCAAAGATGCGGGATCCCGCGGGATCCGCGCGGGATTGAGCAATCCCGCATATCAATCCCGCGGGATTGAATTAGCTGCGGGATTGCAATCCCTAGTTGTGTGCTCCTTCGCAGAGGTTCAGTGGTAAGTACTTTGATTATATAATGTCTAGATAGAACGCTGGAGCGACGAAACGCCAAAAATAATATCATCCAACTGTTGGCTCATAAGCTCGTTCTGTCTGCTCAGTGGCGACACTATCGTTGTGCGGTAAACACGTGTTGTGTGGCATTTGAAAATGACGATTTGCACTATAACAGTGTGCAGGAATTACAAAGGACGATTGAAAACAACAAAAAATGTTACCTATCATCGTTAAGTTACCTTTAAATAACCATTTAGTTAAAGAAACAATTCAGTTGTAATAGTGTAATTTGGTCTTAGGACAACGCCATTTGACAAAGCATTTGACGCCACGTTTACAGGGTTGCCTGTTCTTCAAATTAAATTTTCCCATTAGTGCGTTGTTAATTTTAAAATAGGTTTTTAATAATTACCCAAAAGTACACTATATATAATAATATTATAAACGTGAAAGTTTGTCTTTGTGTTTAAGTGTTTGTAAATTCTTCGCGTTGACATTAATGATGTTACATAAATAAATAGACTCGCCATAGTCTCATATACTCACAATATAATGTGGAAAGTAAGGAACACTCTTTTGTTTTCAGCGATTTTCAGTATAATTTCTTAATTCAAAAGTTTATTCCTGTGTGATAAAGATAGACAATCAAATAATGTGTGTGTATGAATGCAATGAATATAGGAGCGGGCGGCGTATTGCTTGTCACTTTTTGATGGAACGTTCGCTGTCTTCTTTTCTTGAGGCCCACTAGAATAAAAGGTCCGGCTGCCTGTTGGAGTTTGATGTGTCGAGCTATACAATAAATACAATAAGGCAATGACAGTTTTCAAATGGTGGCGATTGTCATCAATACTTGTTAGAACTACGGATCTATGTGTTGTTTTACCGCAAGCAAACAAATAAACAGAGTGTTTAGGCTGATCAGTCTACTTTAAAACAGTGAAGTTTACTTATCAACAGAAATTCGGCTATTGCGCATCCAGACCCTTTACTTTAGTAGGACTTGAATTTTCTCTAATGACATGTAAAACCGCGAGCGGGAAACATTAAAATTAATTGTAATATTTATAATAATCGATAATAATATTAAGTAATTTGCGTGTACTTACAAATGAAATGTTATTCATTCGCCTTTGCTATTATTTGCCGTGTAATTGAAACATTTTCTCATCACACAGGAGGGTATTTTGACATTTTTAAAAACGTAATTTACTTACTGGTAAGTGCTGGTAAGACGCAACCTTACTCGACGTGTACCAGTTTTTTTTTTTTTTTTTTTTTTTTACATTGAATACCGCACACGAATCTCAACTGCTCCCGTCTGGAGCCAGTGAGACTATGGCATCCCCAATTGGGGTATGTTGTGAGGCTGAAGGTAGCGGGGAGGGGAAGGAGGTGGGGAAGAGGAAGGTTGGGAAGTACCTGGCTATTCAGATCTGGTCACTAAACACGGCTAAAGCCATTTTCAAGCAACGTTTCAATTCTGAATGGTGGTCTTACACCAGGGCGATACTGATAGTATCTTCCACTCTGGAACATGCCGCAAATATACTATATATTATTTTAAATGAATTAATTGTGAAATAACACAAATTAATCAAATAAAATTTATTTGCGCATGCCGGGTTCGAACCCGCGACCTCCGGAATGTGAGTCAAGAGTCTTAGCCACTGGACTACGGAGGTCGAGTTTAGTACTAAAGTACTAGATATCGAGACCGTTACAATTGTCTTGTCTTCCCACTTTGAGATTTCTACCCCTCGTCTAATAGTATGTAACGTCATAGGTTGACACTATATTTAAAAAAGTTATCAATACGAAATTTGTTTATCTATATATTAAAATTACAAAAAATGTAACAGGTTTGTTTGGTGAAGTATCAAGTGAACTTTTAATTTTATTCATACATATTTTACAGAATACCTAATGATCCTATATTAAGTGGATAGAAATAATAAGAAAAAGCCGCGGAGAGGATTTCTGGCAACCAGCTAAAACAACTGTTATTTGCTCTGACCATTTCCGTGCCAAAATAATGTTTTAGCTTTTAATACATTATCTATAGTATTATTACATTTCTTTCTAAAAAACGGTTTAACTTAATTTTTTTAAATGTATTTTGTCTTTATTATAAAACTAAATAAAATCGTTTCTAATGATTTTCGTTGTCTTTATTTGTTAAAAATAATCAGATAAAAAATAAATATCTTTAAACAATGATTTTCTTTTCATTTATATCATTATATGTAGAAAATTATCTTACTTAAATGAATTCAAAATTAAACGACTTATAGGTCCCGCAAAATCGAAACATATTTTTTACCACTTTTATGGGAAATACTCGGGAGCTGGTATCACTCAGCACGCCTGCAGTGACGTAGAGCGCTTGTAAAACAATAGAAGTTACGCATACTTATGTGTGTATCACAAGTATGCGTAACTTGTGATCTGGCCTGTTGTTTTTGTTGGAATTATATAATCAAAGTTACGCATACTTGTGTGCGTATCACAAGTATGCGTAACTTGTGATCTGGCCTGTTGTTTTTGTCGGAATTATATAATCAAAGGGTAAGTGGTTGGTTATCCTTTTTCCTTGCATCCATTGTTTTTCCTTACACTTATTATCACCCGATTCCAGTAAATACCATTTCGTTTCGTTTTATTGTTAGTATTTACAATCCATTTCCAAGTGCATCTTAAACTGTAATTCATAAGCAGTTTTGGATGCAACAATTATCATGATTCATTTTTTGGGTTATTATGCCTTTTTGAACTTCCTTCTTCCTTTGCCAATATTTCAGACAGCGTTTCAAGCGTTCATCATCAGGGCAGAGTTAAGTGCGTGTAGAAGTGATACCTGTTGCAAGCAAATACACTTAGGGCCGGTATTTTGGTGTAATAATAGTGAAATTAATGTGGTTTTCAGTGTTTAGTTTTGGTGTAACCGTCAAGCACCAGATACCTATCAAGAACTGTTAAGCTTATCCCCATCGTCCCTATTGATGTTAATGCGGTTTTTTGGATTTTAATTGTCTACATAATTAGGCGTGCTCAATGCGTTTTTGGTCTTCCCAATATTTAAGGTGCAAATCCAAAGTCATCGCGGGGTGCAATTAATTACTTGTTAATTAAAAAAGCTAGAACATGTCTTCAATAAATTATACCATCATTCGTACAGTGACTGCCGGTGAGCGCTAATTGAAATAACATCATAACTTAACTAAAAACGAAATTGTGTTTGCTGGAATTGGGTGATGATACGTAGGAAAAACTAGGTATGCAAGGCAGCAAGGAAAAGGGATAACCAATCACTTACCACTGTATCTCTGTGGAGGAGCATACGACACATCACAATAAGTTATTTAGTTCCACCGCAATACCTCGAGGTTAGTAATTATTGTCATTCAGCGTAGGGAGTGTGGCGAACCCATCGCTCAGGGAGTGGAAACACAAACCTGCAATAGCCATCCCAAGCCAAGGTGTGAGCTACCGTGCTCAGGCTGAATGTCCTGGGGAACAGCGTCGCATCTAGGAGTATTTAGACTTCACTCCAGCACTCAGGGCTCTGCTGGAGAGAAACCTTCTATTTCCCTGGTATCTGGTATCTCGTGGGACAAAACAAATTGGACCATTTGAAAACTAGGGGGCTTTTGGGAACCTAGGAGTGCTGGCCACCTCTGTGGATTTCCTTCCTGGGGCCGTAGGAGGAACCAAGAGGAGAAACCGTGGAGAGGTGAGCTGAGGCCACCTCCATGAACTCTTCCCTTGTGGGGCCTTCAAGGAACCAAAGGGAAGGGCACCCTTCCAACGCGGGGCCTTTGTGGAATCAAGGAGGAGTGAAGTGGAGAGATGATGTCCTCTTCCCATGTGGGGCCTTCGAGGAACCATGTAAGAGTGAAGAGGAGAAATGAGGCCATCTTGGTGAATTCTCCCTGTGGGGCCTTTAAGGAACCAAAGAGGAGGGATGAAGTTCTCTTCCCTCCTGGGGCCCTCGGGGAACCAAGGTGGAGTGGACTCTTCCCTTGAGGGGCCTTTAGGGAACCAAGGGGAGGTGGACTCTCCGTCGTGGAGCCTTCGGGGAACTAAGGAGTGGAGAGGAGAGATGAAGCCCTCTTCTGTCGTAGGGCCTTTAGGGAACCAAGGAGGAGTGAAGAGGGGAAATGAGACTTGGGAAGACACATTGTCGAGAAGATATAGCTTCATTTCCAATGACAAATCCTGGTGAACTTTATAAAAGGGACTGGGTTACTGTCAAAGGAATGAGGTAAAATGGGAGATAGTACAATGGGTCTATGGCCTAAGTGCTAACGGGAATTATATATATGTAAACCGTCTCCGATTATTTAAAGAAAAAAAGAGTTTGTGTGACAAACCCGGAGTTAGAACGTGAATCTTCATTTAAATTAAATTATTCAAAAAAAAACTGTGAATATTTCCTAACCTAAAATCAGCCCCTTTGAAATCCTGTAAGTTTCTCACGGCCATCTTTTGTTTGTCAGGTCCTGCTGGAGGCGCAGACACCCCTGTCTGACGGAGCTCCCAGGAAGCCGGCAGGGCTGCCTGGTGATAAGGGGCGCCCCCGCAACATGGAGGGGCACACTGCCGTGGAAAGTAGCCCGCCCGCTGAAAACAGCGTGAGTTACATTTACATTATCTATATATATATATAAATCAAAATATGTTTGTTTCTGGGTTTGTATATATACGAGATGCCTATGCATTGCTAAACCATTGTTGGGAATTGCTGAAGAGAGCCCCACATTGAAGCAGGGTTGGGGCCCCATGTCGGCACCAAGGTTTAGAGTGTAATCAGTGTAATTTAGTGATTAACAAACCCATGTCCGTAGTCGGACATCCGGGAGAGAGTTCCCTTTCGACCAGCTCAGTTAGGTAGGAATATGATCTCCTCAAAGGTCGGCGATTCGGCCGCAGCTGTGTCCACGGGCGTCTGGAGTGACGCCCCCAAAAGTATCTCGGGTAAACTTCTTAGCAATTAAAAACGGGAGCAAAGTACAACACAGTAATTACAACAAGGCAAGTTTAGGTATGCTACGAATGTTCTAGGCTAAATTATAGGTCTCTCCCTCTCTCTCCGTGGCGTTCGTTTCCATGACTACGCGACAGGTAATTATCAGCACAAATACGGGTGAGAATAAGGGTCGGGCTTACTGTGAGGTGAAGGCGGAGCCGCTGGTCCCATGGGGCAGGTCAGGTCTCCACGTGGGGTGACGCAACGGAGCTTGCGTCTATAGCACATATCGGGGTTATTACAGGGGGTCCCGAACCGTAAAAACGAACTTAAAAGTTTGTCTGCGCGTCACTGGGCCAACTTTGGGACGGACGCTGAGTGTTAAACAATTCCCATAACAGGGTTTACTTCACGGACATTGCCGAAAATGGCGGCAGCGTGTATCGGCCGCGGTAGGAAGAGAGTGTCGCGGCCGTGCGGCTTACGGAGCCAGCGGTAGGAGCAGAATGGCGGCCGTTGGCCGTTTTGCACGGCGCATCACCGTTGCAAAGCTGTGCTGGGCCGGTGCGCGTAGGAAAATGCGTTTAACGCCATCTGTTGTCTTGTTTTGGGCACGGCAGAACAAATCACCTGCCTTGTCGAAAGCGTATCCTAACACCATTCATCCGATTGCGATGAAACTTTGGGGATTTGATGTGCTCATGCCCTGTTTCTATATATAATAGTGGGTCTGGCATCATGAAATTATGCAGAGTGAGTGAGTGAGTGGATGAATGAAACTGGGCACACTGTACGGGGCCCGCAGATACTTTAATAATACACAACCGCTAACCCTGTACAAATCACAAGTGCGCCCAACAGTTGAATTTGGCAGCCACCTCTGGTCTGGAGCTCCAAAATATCTCAAAAACCCTTGACTCTGTGCAGCAACGGGCGGTCCGTTTGATAGATTCTCCCATCTTAACAGACGGACCGCAATCGTTAGAGCACAGACATCAGGTGGGAATGCTGTCTTTGTTCTACCGGTATTGATGCTCTGAGGCACTAGCGTCATTGATCCCCTCGGCATCGGTGCATAGTCGGGAAACACGCCAAACACGCGCCCAACATTTGTACACAGTTGACATTAGTCACATGAGAACGGGTCGTTTCTATGACTCGTTCTTGAGTTCAACGGCTCGGCTGTGGAATGATTTTCCGGCCTCTGTGTTTCCTCCCTCCTACAACATGGGTCTCTTCAGGACCCATGTTCACTCCTTCCTTTCCTCAAAAAGACCCTCTACACAGCATCTTCAATGATGACATAGGCCCTGAGGGAAATTATTTTCCTCAGGGCCTCCTGTGTGGAGTTAGTGTAAAAAAGTGGTATTTCCACCTATTGCCATGCGAGCGAAGCCGCGGGTAAGAGCTAGTTTTGCATAAATTAATAGTACACAACTGCTGGTCGTATACAAATTGCAAGTACGTCCTACTGTTGAATTGGGAAGCCACCTCTGTTCTGCCCCAAATTTGACCCTGTGCGGAAAGATTCCCCTGTCTTGACAAACTGATTGCAATCTTTAGAGCTCAGGTGACTGGTGGGAATTCTGTCCTTGTTCCACTGGTATTTCGGGTGATGCTTATCTGGGTCTTGGCGACAGATGCATTGCTCACCAGCGTGGCAGGCCGAATCGGGAGAGACTTGATGAGGGAGACCTTTTGACCTCTCCAGCAGGGACATTGCCTTGCACCGCAATGGGAGGGATGGATTCATACGTCCGTCACTCCTGGACACTCTGACTTCCAGATTTCTACCTACCCCTTATATACCTTTTCCTTCCCAGAACTTCCTACTCTTCCTTAGCTAATGTTAAAATAATAAAAAAAGACACTCTTTTGCGTACTAATATCGAATTGTGTTCCACTATTACCATGCGGTTAGGATTGCATGGGGACCCAAGAGTTTCGGTAGTTTTCGGTCTATTGGGGTTAGAGCATTGGGAGCGTTGGAAGTCAAATTGAAGGTTAAAAAGTGGAACCAATTTTTTCGTTTCTTGTCTCATGTAAATATAAATTCATCATTGGGTAGTTCAATAAATTCTTGACAAATCAGTTCCAATTTTAAAAATAGCAATTAAAATAATTAACTGTATAAATATCAATTATAGGTAGATGCTTTATTGATTTTTTTTCAAACAAACATTTTTAGTAACTACGGATTTGTCTTACGGATGCCATATTCCCATTGGCCTCTCCACATACCCCAATTAGGAATGATGTAGTCACATTGGCCTCTCAAAATACTCTAATTAGGGATGCTGTAGTCCCATTGGTCTCACAACATACCCCAATTAGGGATACCATATTCCCATTGGCCTCTCCACATACCCCAATTAGGGATGACATGGTCACATTGACCTCTCAACATACCCTAATTAGGGATGCCATAGTCCCATTGGACTCCCATCATACCCTAATTAGGGATGCCGTAATCCCATTGGCCTCTTAACATACCCCATTTAGGGATGCCACAGTCCCATTGGCCTTACAACATTCCCGATTAGGGATGCCACAGTCCCATTGGCCTTACAACGTACTCCAATTAGGGATGCCATATTCCCATTGGCCTTTCATCATACCCCAATTAGGGATGGACATAGTCACATTGGCCTCTCAACAAAAGAAAAACTTTCTCTTCCGAAAGCGAGAACTTCTTCCTTTCAGAATGCGCCATTAAACAGAGCAATTCAACTGCCCTGCATTGAGCATCGACATCTTCAGTGTTACCTATAGAGAGTTCAGTAACTATCTTTTGACATATGTCTCAACATAGTAAAACTGCCCCCTTGGACTTTTTTTTCTCTTAAATTTTGTAATCTTCTCCGTAATAATTTGGTGTATAACTGTTTTATGGAGAACCTGAAAAATAAATAAATAAATATCCTAATTAGGGATGCCATAGTCACATTGGCCTCTCAACATACCCTAATTAGGGATGCCGTAATCACATTGACCTCTCAACATACCCCAATTAGGGATGCCATAGTCCCATTAGTCTTACAGCATACCCCAATTAGTGACGCCATATTCCCATTGGCCTCTCAACATACCCTAATTAGGGATGCCGTAGTCACATTGACCTCTCAACGTACCCTAATTAGGGATGCCATAGTCCCATTGGTCTTACAACATACCCCAATTAGTGATGCCATATTCCCATTGGCCTCTCAACATACCCTAATTAGGGATGCCGTAGCCACATTGGTCTTACAATATACCCCAATTAGTGATGCCATATTCCCATTGGCCTCTCAACATACCCTAATTAGGGATGCCGTAGTCACATTGACTTCTCAACGTACCCTAATTAGGGATGCCATAGTCCCATTGGTCTTACAACATACCCCAATTAGTGATGCCATATTCCCATTGGCCTCTCAACATACCCTAATTAGGGATGCCATAGTCACATTGGTCTTACAACATACCCCAATTAGTGATGCCATATTTCCATTGGTCTTACAACATACCCCAATTAGTGATGCCATATTCCCATTGGCCTCTCAACATACCCTAATTAGGGATGCCATAGTCACATTGGTCTTACAACATACCCCAATTAGTGATGCCATATTTCCATTGGTCTTACAACATACCCCAATTAGTGATGCCATATTCCCATTGGCCTCTCAACATACCCTAATTAGGGATGCCGTAGTCCTTTTGGCCTCAAAACATTCCCAAATTATGGTAATACCCCAAAATCCCGTTGGCTCCAGGCAGTCGGAAATCTTGTGAAATATTCATAAAAAAAAAACAATGCCATTCTAAAAAACGACTCACTTTTCTTGATATATTTTTTTATCAATGTCATCCGATTAATACTTTATGATTTTTCAATTATCTTTGTTTTCTGAAAAGCATTAGAAGGAATAATTCTCAATAAAAATATTCCTAGTAACAGTTGTTCTGAAGCAATTAAACATCGATATGGAATACACGAGGTTGGCCCTTGCAGTGCCTAAGATGACCCTAAATTGATAAGTGTGCCCATATTAATTATGCCAGAAAAAGGCATTTGGACTTTTACCACTGGTCTATAAGTTACTACACGGTTTCACTTATCCATCATGTAATACTTCACTCTTTTTTCTAATTGTTTGGTGACTTAGCAGGGGTGTCCGGGTTCATGGGTTCATGTACAGGTCTTGGCGGTGGATGCACCTGCCCACCAGCTGCGTGGCGGGCCAGACTGGGAGTGTTGAGATTGATCCTTTGACCTTTCTAGCTGGACTCTCTCGACCCATTGCCTTGCACTGCAGTAGGAGGGATCGATTCATACGTCACTTTTTTGATCTTCTTTATTATAATGGTTAGAAATATGATCTAAATGGTGTTAGAAATTCGCACTTTATGTTCAAATCTAAAAGTTAACCACAAAATAATTAAAATGTACACCTTTATAAAACCAAAGCTTCCAATCGCAAATTGAAAATGTTATAAAACATTGGAAACTTTGAAGTAAAACTTCTTTAGCCCCGTTAGAGTGATTTGAAATTCAGATGAAATGGAAATGACGCACTTCGGCATCTGCGAAGCATCAAACTGCGCTCAAGGCTCCTATTGGTTAAGATATAAAATGGAAATGACGATAGATCTGCGCTCATTGGCCGCTTTGTTTGTTTACGGGTCGTCGGAATATAATGCGTAAATTCATAGCGCAGCAGTATAGTGTGTCACAAATCTCAGCGGCCAGAGAAATCCAGCAGACGGAGGTTCAAATCCTATGAAATCCAAAAAAATAAACATTTTGATTTTTGTAAATCAATATCCAATCTTCAAACCACTTTAAAATAAACAGGCAAAAGAAAGCGACATCTAGCGATTTTCTAGTTTCACGTCTATTGCATGTTAATTACACACTCTAATTTTTTTAATTAATTATTTTTACATGAAACAACAAAGTGAGTTAACAATAACGTTTATAATACATTTGTCTAATAAAATATCTAAGTTATTTTATTTTGGTTCTTTATCTGTGAGTTTAATTTGAAAAACATGAGGTGAGCCATTTTTAAAACTTTTTTATATTTTGCATGCAAAATTTTTATTTTTCAAAAATTATATGTTTATTTCGAATTATTAAATTTAAAAACGTATTTCATCACCTTTCCAAAACAGTTTTTAGTTTTTGAATACTTTCAAAAATGTTCCATTTATTTAGATTTAGATTTATCTCTGACAAAAAGGTCGAAGCCTGAGGTGTTAAAGAAGATGATTAACCTATGTTGAGCACCGTACCATTTATACGTCACAACCAAATTATTGCAAAGTGGAAATATTTTGACCTTCCGATAAATTAGGCCCGAGGCCTGGTGGTTAACAGGCCCTTCTTGCCTCTACCAATTCAGTGTCAAAAGCCATTTAACTGTAACATTTCTTATCAAGTTGAAAATAATTGTATTGGCGTATGCATGACAAGCATTGAATTTAATGGCACCCATATCAGAGGGTTTGATTTGATTTGTTTCTACAACAAGTCAAAAAACAATAAAGTTCTTTTTTCGTTATTTGTTTTTGGGGTGTTATGCCGTGTTGCGCTACCTTCTTCTTTAGCCAACGTTTCGGACAGCGTTGCAGTGTCCATCATCAGGGCAGATCCGGTAGATGCGTCACATGAATTTATATTTCATATTTCTTCCTGCATTCCACCTTCCCCTCCTTTCTTCTCCCCTCTCCCGCTCCCCTTTCCCGCCAACCCCCCTCCCGTGTTCCATGTATTCAGTCCCAGTACGTACAGTTTTCAAACAGCTCGCGTGCCACTTATTACAATTTTTTTATTCAAATTTTCATTTTTCCATATTAAAAGAACAATCGACCATCTTAGGTACCTATTTAAAATATCTACAATTCTTAATTCGATTCAAAGTATTACTCAGATAATAATAATTATTACCAGATTTAAATGTCCGGGTTAAATTTTCCCCACAGGAAAAACTAAACCCTTTCACACACTTCCCAAATGATCATCTAGTCCAGTGTTTTTCAATCTTTTTGAATACGCGACCCCCTTACAGGTTGAAAAATTCTGGCGACCCCCGTTGGCCATAGGTACAGACAAAATTAAAATACGATTATTTTATCTATTTTTGTATCAGTATTCATTATTACATCCTACAATCTGCAAGGAAGCCGTCAGAGTTTTGAAATTAAATACGAGGTAAGATGGTTAGACTGCGTGCGACTTCGACTTGGACGCTCCAACTTGCGCGGGCCTTATTTTGCGGCGTTCCCACACCGCATGTTCGTCGCGGGCGTTAGCACAGAATGTACTTTTGTCCAATTCTCACTCTCTTGCGCAAGGACACCGATGAGAACGTACGTGATATTTTTGATTTTTCGCTTGCTCCACGCGATTGAAAAATGGATAAGTTTTCAAAAGATCGCAGCCTTCAACATCTGGTACGAGTGCCAGCGGCGGAGGTGAGTCAAAACCGAAAAAAATAGACAACATGACGACAATTACTTGAAATACGGGTTTACAGTCATAAATAATAAACCTCATCGTGTAATTTGCGGCGATGTTCTATCACGTGAAAGTATGAAACCGTCAAAGCTTACGCGCCATCTCACAACCAAGCATCAAAAAGAAGCTGAAAAGCTGTTGTATTTCTATGAACGAAAGTTGAAAGCTATTAGCAAGCAGCAAAAAAAAGTGATTCAGGTAATAAAACAGTGTTGTCCTAGTCTCCATATAGTGTTGAGGTTGCCATGTAACTTAATTAAAATTAATTTTGGTGTGCTTCCGCGCGCTTATTTTTTAATAGTCAATCATTTGTTACTTTTTAATTTTTTTTATTTATTTGTAGGTATTCAGTGTCAACGATTCAGCATTATTAGCTAGCTACAAAGTCGCATATCGAGTTGTCAAAGCAGGGAAGCCGCACACAATAGCCGGAAATCTTATTTTGCCAGCAGCTCTAGATATGGTTGAAATTATGGTCAGCAAGTGAGAAGCAAACAAGTTAAAAAGCATGCCACTTTCTGATAGTAATATTTCACGCAGAATAAATGAAATTGTGTTTTTTTTGTAGTTAGAACCTCGCCTTTTCCCTAGTGTCCGACCGATACAGGACTTTCTACCGAAACCGAATCTTCGGTAGATGTTTCGGCCGAAACCGAAACTTTTTTATACGTGTTAAAAATGTATTGTTTACTGAAATTTGGCTTATTTTTTACACTAATACAAACAGTTAACATGTGTTAAATGAAATAAATAAAAAAACAATAACTGAAGAATGTGAAAAAAAAGTATTTTTTTGATATTGCTAAAAATTAACAAACATGTTAACTACTTCTTGGAACTAATATTTATCAATAATAAACACTTATGTACATTATAAAGGAAGGACCTCATTAATTGGGTATTTTAATTTAAATTGCGTTACAATCACAACATTCTTAAGACTAAATTTACTATTTATTATGATCTTTTGCAGAGTTTCGGTGCAGCCGAAGGTCCGACAGAAAATCTAGATTTTTTTGCCGAAACTTGCCGAAACCGAACTTTCGGTCGGTCACTACTTTTTCCTTTTGCCGGCGACCCCCCGAGTAATGCTTCGCGACCCCCCTGGGGGTCGCGACCCACAGATTGAAAAACACTGATCTAGTCAATCCACGCTATGAAATTGCACTATATAAGTATTATAAATACAAAACAATACAAGAACAACATGTCAACCTACTAGAGACCAAATGGGAATATAATTCACCGACTCCAGATATTTTCATATCAGAGGGTTCGGCTCTGTGGCATTTCTAATTGAACCTATAATCTACTGATTCCTCAATATAAATATTTAAAAAATCTTTGTAATCCTACATGTATTTAAAATTACTGCTTTTTGCATTTTTATATACAAATTCTTTGACAAATCTAATATGCTTAAATTTTGAATCAGATTCCTAGGTATTATGCCAGTGGCCGAAATAACAAATGGTAATATTTTTATAGTCCGAGAATGCCAAATTCTTTTAATCTCATTTCCTAAATCTGTGTATTTTCTTATTTTTTCAGAAACAGTTTTTTGAATATTACAGGAATTTGGAATAGCTACATCAATGATATAAGTTATTTTTTTAATTTTGTCATGTAAAACTATATCAGGTCTATTATGACTAATTGTTCTGTCTGTTAGTATAGTTTTATCATAATATATTTTATAAAATTCATTTTCTATAAATGAATTTGGTTCATATTCATAATATGGTACTATATTACGGCAGTCAATCAAGTTATGTTTAATTACCAAACTTTGGTGAATTATTTTTAAAACCTGATTGTGCCTAAATGTATACTCGGAAGGCGCTAATATAGAACATCCCGATATAATATGTTCTATAGTTTCGGGAAAAGCCAAACATTTTCTACATAAATCATCAATTTGATTTATATCTTTGATTATATGCTTTCTATAATTTTTAGTATTAATGACTCTATCTTGAATGGCAAGCATAAATCCTTCTATTTCTGCGCTCAACTCTCCAATACTCAACCATTTGTTTGACGAAAGTTTGTCAACATACGTTTGGTTGAGATAATTGAAGTGTTTTGCATGAATAATTTTATTTGACCAGGAATCTAATAATTCCTGGTTAGTATTTATAAGAATGTTGGCATTCTCGTCATATAAATTTAATGGAGTAATGTTTCTATCTGCCTTGCAAATTATTTTGTGCATTTCTGAGCTATTAGCTTTCCTATGGAAAAAATTTCTAAGCATTTCTACCTGATTGTGTTTCAAAGATGTTATTTTGACTACACCTCTACCTCCTAAATTTCTAGGTAAATTAATACGTTCTATAGCTGAATTTGGATGATGGCAATTAAACTTTGTTAACGTAGTTCTAATTAATCGTTCTAAACTATCTAAATCTGTATTGGACCATTTAATTATGCCAAATGAGTACGTTAATAGAGGTATTGCCCAAGTATTTATTGCTTTTACTAAATTTTTAGCAGATAGATTGCATTTTAAAATTTTTCTGATCCTAGTTTGAAATTTAAATAAATATTACTATTATAATAATAATAAATATTACTCAGATATTGAAATAAATTCATTATTTTAAAGAGTTTCGAAAATTGAATTTTGTTTTTCAAAATGTCATTCTCAAATTTCGACAGTTTTCCAAGAGTTTTTGTAATGATTAAATGTAATGATTAAAAAACTTTTCAGATGTATTGGCATGTGGTTGTAATAATCCAGAAACCTTCGCGAGGGGTTTAAAGAAGGTATTTTGAAAGTTTCAAACATTCATAGAATTATTTTAAGATCTATGACAATTATGTGTGAAACAAAATATCGGCCAAATACTCGCCACGACTTTGGTGGCATACCTCTATCCAATGGTCCATACTTTCAACAAAGCTAAAGCATAATTGAGGTTCAATGTCATTAATGCGCCGAATTATCTCATCCTTTAGCTCTTGAATTGTTCTTGGCTTATTGACGTACACTTTTTCTTTTAAATATCCCCAAAGAAAGAAGTCCAACGGTGTCAAATCACATGATCATGGCAGCCAATTGATATCGCCACGACGTGAGATAACACGGCCATTGAATTTCACGCGCAAAAGAGCCATTGTTTCGTTGGCTGTGTGGCAAGCGGCACCGTCCTGTTGGAACCAAATATCCTCAATTTCTGGCCACAAAAAGTTCGTTATCATCTCGCGATAGCGAACACCATTCACGGTAACTGCTTGGCCGACCTCGTTTTCGAAGAAGTACGGCCTGACGACGCCGCCAGCCCATAAACCACTCCAAACAGTTGTTTCACATCTCCTTCAGACCCGGTTTGCTGAAATTTGCGCACAATTCTCCCGATTGTAGACACATTTGGTCGATTATGCTGACCAAAAAAAAATCACGAAGTGTACTTTTATTTGAATGCCCATTTTCATAAAACGCTTCAACAATCTTAACGCGCTGCTCAATTGTGTACCTCTCCATGGTTGAATTTGTCAAAGACTGAAACAAAGAAATTTCAAATAAAGGGGCAAAAAACTTGAATTAAGGTGTTGCTCCCAATTAACATTGTGCGTTATGGTTACTCTTATGTAGACAGAAGCAAGCATATTATTTTGATTTTTATATACACACCGGATATGGAAAAATAAGACCCCTTCCGAATTATCCAGGCGTCCCTATTATAGTATGCAATTTTTTAGTAGGAATAAAACACATTTTTAACTTGGGTTTCATTTATTAAAGTAAAAATTTAAAGTCAATTTGGACAAGAATATGTATGTACGTACAAATGTAAATTCAAACATGTAAGAAAATTGAGCACTTAACCCTTCAAAAATTTGGCATTTTTTTCGGATGGTCAAAATATTTTCGCTTTACAATAAAATGCAAATATTTGGAATATTTCTGAGCACATTCAAAAACTGTTTTAGAAAGGGGATGAAATACGCTTTTAAATTATAGAATTCGAAAAAAACTGTTTTTTTTTTTAAATTATAAATTTTTTGCATACAAACATAAAAAAGTTTTCAAAATGGCTCACCTTACGTTTTTTCTAACTAAAGTTACTGATAATAAAAAAAAATAAAAACACATACATATTTTATTAGACAAATGTATAACAAATACATATTGTAACCTCACTTTTTTGTCGCTCTATAAAAAATAATTTATAAAAAATTCCCGAAGTTTCAAATTCTTTTTTCAATTTGCGATTCAAAACTTTGTGTACATAAAAGTGTACATTTTACTTTTTTGGTGGCTATTTTTTAGATTGGAATATAAAGCGTGGTATTTTTCCTTTCTAACACCGATTAAAACATATTTCTAACTATGGTAGTAAGGGAGTTACAGCGTTTTATATGAGACCTATGTGCGTTGGGACAAATATGGTCTCCTGTGATTAAACGGGTTAACATGAAAAAGAAAAAAAAAAAACTGAAAGTTAATTAACGAGTGACGGCAAATGATTGAATATTGAGACGTTTTGACCCGCACGCACCTGTCCGGATTACAGCGTGCACCGAAGTAACGGGGGTCCGGGTTAGCCAGGCTCTACTGAAGACCTAAACATGCTGCCGAAGTCATGCGAGAATTTCAACCATAATTTTGCCATTTGCGTAGGGAGTGCTTTTTTTCGTAAATGGAGAGAATTTATCTCATATTTTTACTTTCTAGTTTTTGTACTATTTTAGTTGATCGTTTGCTGTCGGCTTAATATTTTTGCTTTTCCAGTTTTTGAAAGTTTCAAACTTAAAAATATACCATCCGATTAAAAAAAAGTGCTTTCTCATTAAGACAGATTAAAAATTGTCAAATAAGTGGAAAAAATTCCCGCTTTGAAGTAACCAAGTGAAGAATCGTGGCATTTTTATTTAACCCTTCGAATAATAAGAAAATAATTTTCTGTCAAATTTTGCTTATCAAGGTTTGCGCGCAAAATTCCTGGTTCTTCCCATGCATTTTAAATGTTCCTAATCATTGGTTTTTTTTAACGCTTTTGCAAAAACAAAAATTGTTCTAAAATCTAGATAAAATAATCTTTCTGGTGTGTTTATTAGAAATCAACATTTTTGTTTCTCAATATTAAAATTTTAATATTGAAAATGTAAATTGGCTAAAAAATGCATACCTGCGAATATTTGAATTAAAGTAATTAAAATAGAATAAACTTCAAATTTTAAATTCAAATTCCTTTTCTAAACAAAATTTGTAATAAAACTGTCACCTCACTTTTTATCACTTTCATACAATTTTATTTTAAAATTAAATGTGGGTTACGTCACAAATAGGCGAAAAATTAAACCGTCACTTTTGATCAGGTTTGTAAAATATCTGAACAACCTAACTCATATAATTCTAAGACAACGAGAAGCATTATTTCTTTCCGTTTCTAACATAAAAAAATCACAAATATTTGCATTACAGAAAGAGAGATATCTAACTTTTAATAATGCACGGTCGCTCTGGGACAATCTGGGTCTCCTGTTATTATAACGGCATATGATGTTTTGGGACAACTTGGGTCTACTGTGATTAAACGGGTTAAAAATGTACCATCCGATGAAAAAAGTGCTTTCTCATTAAGACAGATTAAAAATTGTCAAATAAGTGGAAAAAATTCCCGCTTTGAAGTAACCAAGTGAAGAATCGTGGCATTTTTATTTAAACAAATTCTTGTATATGTAAAATATGTTTTTTTTTTTAATCTATTGGACATTTAAATTTGATTGTATCTTTTTACTATATTATTTTTTTCTATTTACGGTATTTATTGTTTTTATGACACTATTTGTAAATTAAATTCGACTCACAAGTTTTTCCGCGACTAACATCTCCTAACGATACATGCTGTCATTTCTTGGTAGCTACTTTTAAGAGTTGGTGTCTTAAAAAAAGCACAGTATTCAGATCTTTAGTGGGATACAAAATACTGCATTTAACCTTTTAAATGCCAGTATGTATGAGTGTAGCTGTGAACAGCAGGCCATGAATTTTTAATAAAAATAAATCATTTTTAAAACTTCATTTTATAAATTAAAAACATTACACCTTGAAAGGATATTTAAATGACTCAGCAAAAATCTTGAAAAAAAAAAAAAAAATTATAAAAAAAAAAAAAAAAAAAAATCTTGCTCATAGCGAGATAACTCGCTATTTTTCTATGGCCGGCCTGCTGGGCACGACCGAGAATGCGAGAAATCTCGCTCTTGGCACAGAAGCGGTTAAGAAAACTCTCAAATGTGTAAAACCTAAAAATATGAGATTATCAGGCCTCGCGTTGCTGTGGCTAACAAAACACAACATTATCTACTGGATGGTTACCCAACCTTTTAACTCGCACCGCCATCTGTTAATTTGCGTACAAATCAAATCGATCGGTCGCTCCACTTATATTATTGTATCAAGTTCCTGGTATGCGTTTCTATGCCACTTAATAAAGAAATTGTTTCTCCCTGTGTGTCCTTTCCCATTCGTCCCGTCCCCCTTCCGCCTTCCCTTCCTCTCCCTCGTCCTCTTCCCCTCTGGTGTTCCCACTCCGCCTTTCCTCTCCCCACTCCCCTCCCCCGCTTCCCCCGTCCCGCAAACCCACCTCCCTCCTCCTGAGTTCCCCTCCTCCCTCCCGGGTTCCCCTCCCCCCTACTGGATTCCCCTCCCCCCCTCCCGCAAACCCCCCCTCCAAAGTTCCTCTCCCCCATCCCGAGTTTCCCTCCCCCCTATTGGGTTCAGCCCAGTCAGTCCCGGAACATTCAGATTTCAAACAGCTCGCTTTTTTTTTTTTTTTTTTTTTTTTTTTTTTTTTTTTTTTTTTTTTTTTTTTTTTTTTACATGAGCTCCACACAGGAGGCCTGGAGGAAAATAATTTCCCTCAGGGCCTATGTCATCTTTGAGGATGCTGTGTGGAGGGTTTTTTTTAAGGAAAGGAAGGAGAGGAGAGTTCTGGGAAGGAAAAGGGTTTAAGGGGTGGGTAGGAATCTGGGGTTCAGTATGTCCTGGTCATCCGCCTCCAAGACCTAGACAAACCTCACCCCATGAATCCGGGCACCCCTGCTAAATCACCAAACGTAGCGAACCACTTGGGGTGACCTATGGCAGAGGTGTTGGTTATCCAATAAAGGTTCCCGGGGCGGCGGTACCCATTCCCGCCTCCCAAATTCCCGCATGCCACCTATTGCAATTTTTTTATACAAATTTCGTATTGCCAGAGCTCTTCAGTATATATTGAAACCTTTGCGTGCATGCATTCATCAAATCTCAAAGTTTGAATGAAATAGGTAAAGTTTATTCTTTTTTATTTATATAGATAGATAGTTTGTATTTTTCCTTTGAAGGGGTGCACCGTTTATCCCATTTTCGACTGTTGACATTTAGTGTGTAAGAAAGACGGGCAGCATTATATATTTAAGAACAAAAGCAAAGCAATCAGCGCATTGACATTTGACGTTTTTGAATTTTTGGAATTCACTCACTATTCAATATTATACTTATTACAATATTCTTGCAGCTCTTTCAAAAGATGAGAATTCGCTCCATACAATTTGGGAGGCGGGAATGGGTACCGCCGCCCCGGGAACCTTAATTGGATAACCAACACCTCTGCCACAGGTCACCCCAAGTGATTTAGCAGGGGTGCCCGTGTTCATGGGGTGAGGTTTGTCTAGGTCTTGGAGGCGGATGACCAGGACACACTGGACCCCAGATTCCCACCCACCCCTCAAACCCTTTTCCTTCCCAGAACTCTCCTCTCCTTGCTTTCCTTAAAAAACCCTCTACACAGCATCCCCAAAGATGACATAGGCCTGAGGGAAATTATTTTCCTCAGGGCCTCCTGTGTGGAGCTCATGTTAAAAAAAAAAAAAATACAAAATGTATGTGGAAGAGAAATTTCTTACAAATTTTTTTTATTATTTTTTCTAATGTTATAATAGCTATTCTGCTATTCGGGGAAGAGACAAATCCAACAAATCAAAAATCATAAAAATCGTTCCAGCCGTCCTCGAGTTATAAATAGTGTAACTAACCCGATTTTGTTTTATATATTAAGATATAGATGTCGGTAAAAGATCGTATCATTGGCTGTATAATCAGTTTATAAGTCTCCGCATTCTAAGACTATTCTAAGACTCTTGACTCACATTCCGGAGGTCGCGGGTTCGAACCCGGCATGCGCAAATAAATTTTATTTGATTAATTTGTGTTATTTCACAATTAATTCATTTAAAATAATATATAGTATATTTGCGGCATGTTCCAGAGTGGAAGATACTATTAGTATCGCCCTGGTGTAAGACCACCATTCAGAATTGAAACGTTGTTTGAAAATGGCTTTAGCCGTGTTTAGTGACCAGATCTGAATAGCCAGGTACTTCCCAACCTTCCTCTTCCCCACCTCCTTCCCCTCCCCACTACCTTCAGCCTCACAACATACCCCAATTGGGGATGCCATAGTCTCACTGGCTCCAGATGGGAGCAGTTGAGATTCTTGTGCGGTATTCACTGTAAAAAAAAAAAAAAAAAATTCAAATTCGGAGGTATGATTTTTTTTAAGTCGCCGGGAAATTTCCAAATCGATCGCCCAGGAATCTCAATCGCTCGATTCTTTCTTTTATTATTGACGCAATCGCTCGAGTGGATAAACTTTTAATTCTTGAACAATCCTTGTATAGTGTAGTGAACAGTGGTTTAGCTAATATTCACTTTTTCTCTTTATTTTTTTAACCCTTTATTATTAACCTCATTTATAGAATATGTAAATATTAACACATGTTAAAGAAAAAATATTTATTTTTCTGACTTAAACAGCATTGTCATTTAGTACTGTTTATACACACTCATTGAAGCATGTATGGCATTTAGATATAACATACAAACACTTTATTGTATTAAGTGATAGTAATGTTATTTGTTTATGAGATTTCTGCATCAATAATGAATCATAAAGCCAGGGATAACGAACCATTTATAAAATAAATATTAAAATGTAAATAATGTGTAATCATTATTACTAGCAGTTAGTTTGCTGTTAGGCCCTGTGGGGGCTTTTCGTTCGGCTTCGCCCAGTTTGAGTTTTGATGGCCATTTTATAAATCCGATGGGAACTGGTATTAAAAATAACCGGCTCCTCGGATCCAGTGACATCTAGTCACCGGGACAAAGTAACCGCGACAGGCATTGACGTGATATATAATAATTAATAGTTAATTCACAACTCCCAGTTACAATAATAATCATTCCACCTCTTCATACCAGGAGAGATTGACGAAAGTACAAATCCAATAGTACTTACGCCTGCCAGTAAGTGGCGCCATCTTTTGGCGTTGCTTTGATTCGGTTCTATAGATTTGTAACAAACTTCACATACGAAAACGGTTTTGCGTCAGGGTTGTTTTCGTAGTCGGATTCTTAAATTTCAGCCGTACAGGCGTTGGCGTAATAATGACAGGTTTGTAATAACTTCGTTTATTTCGATAAATTTATTTTTGTAAAACCTTATTGCCTAAATCCTACTAATATTATAAAGGCGAAAGTTTGTATGGATTTATGTATGTTTGTTTGTTACTCTTTCTTGCAAAAAATACTGAATGGACTTTTAAAATTCTTTCACTAATAGAAAGCTACATTATTTGCGAGTAATATAGGCTGTATACATATATTGGTAAGCACTGGCATTATGAAATTATTTATCATTATGTTTTCTGTCCCTAACAAAATCGAGTTATTGCAAACATCAGAAGAAAAGCAAAACAAACAGTTGCCGTGGAAACAATGTTGGCGTCGTAGTTAATATCTATCTCTAAAAATGAATTGCCGAAATGTGTGTGGGCGCATAACTTCCAAACGATTGCACCAAATTGGGTAATTCTTTTTTTTTGTATAAAACTACTGGTGAGCTCTAGCATTATGAAATTTGTATAAAAAATCACAATAGGTAGCATGCGAGCAGTTTGAAAACTGAATGTACTGGGAATTAATGTATGGATTGCGGGAGGGGGAGGGGGAAGAGAGGAGGAGGGTGTGGAGGAGGCGGAGTGGAAACCCCCCTAATACCATGTGAGCAAAGCCGCGGGAAAAAGCTAGTATAGAATATATGGTGAAATATGAATGGATTCATTGGTTTTAAACCATAGGATGCAATTTATACGTAAAGGTTGAATCTAAAACACTCTGGATTCTTCTTACACAGCATCCCCAAAGATGACAAAGAGCCTGCTGTGTTGAGATAGTGTAAAAAAAAGATAAAAAATATACATGTAGTCTATTATACTTTCTGTCTAAGGGGGCGTTCAATTATTACGTAAAGCAATTTTCGAAGATTTTTGAACCCCCCTCCCCCCCATGTAACGCGCCGTAACGTTTTTCCTTACCACCCCCCCCCCCCTCTAAACGTTACGTAACACCCAAGCGACAATTTTTACCTGAAAGTCACAATTAAGTTGTGCAAAGTAGCTTAAATACCTTTTTTCTTGTTTTAATCGCGTTTGCGGTAATAAATAAAACAAGAGATTTCGAGAATGAAAAGGATTGCCAATTTGGAAGATTTTAATTCCCTATTTTTTTTTTATCTAAATAAAGAAAAACATGTTACGTAACGCATTGTTCGAACCCCCCCTCCGCCCCCCTCGTAACGCACAGTAACGTTTCAGAAGACCTCCCCCCCCCAAGTGCGTTACGTAATACTTGAACGGTCCCTAAAGCCTCAATTACATTGAGCGAATTTACAAGCTGCTAGTAAACTCGCTCAGTGTAATCATATTTGCTTGCTAACTAGCAGATTGTGAACAATCAAAGTTGAAAGGAGGGCTCCTTTGCTCGCTACTTGCCAGTCTGTGGGCTTGTTTGCTAGTAAACTAGCTGCGAGTATGTCAGTTGTCTACAAATTGTCGATAGAATTACGGTGGTTTCAACTCGCTAGCTAGTTCGCTACTGAGCGAGTGGAAAGCTTTGTGTCGTCATCACAATCGCACTCGTCGATTCGCCCGCTTTTAAACTTTCCGGATCTTCTTTTCTTCAATGGCGCTACAGCCCATTTCGAGCCTTGGCCTCCTTCAAAATAAGCCTCCACCGCCCTCTGTCCTCGGCCGTCTTCTTCCAATCTGCAACATGGAGTAATCCTCTTGCATCCTTCCTGACATCATCCTCCCATCTCAGTCTAGGTCTGCCCGCCTTTCGTTTACCTCCCGGGTGTCCTGTCAGAACCTTCTTCGGTACTCGTGTGCTTGGCATTCGGTGCACATGTCCGGCCCATCTTAATCTTTGGAGTCCTAAATGGGTGGAGAGTCTGGGAGCTTGGTAAATATCATAGAGCTCATTATTGTGGCGGATTCTCCATGCCTCTCCCTCTCGCACCGCTCCTAAGATTCTTCGAAGTACCTTTCTTTCGAAGATGTCCAGCCGTTCCGCTGACTTTGCTGTTAGTGTTCCCGCCTCACGTCCATAGGCCAAGACCGTTCTGATAATTGTTTTATATAAGGTTATTTTGGTTTTCCTATGGACGTTTCGGGATTTGAACACTGGCAGCAACGCGAAGTAAGTTTTGTTAGCGGCTGTAATGCGCTTTCTTACTTCTACTGGGTCTTCATTGTCCTGCGTTATGATGGAGCCCAGGTAGGTAAACTCTTCGACCACTTCGAAATTATAATTGTCTTATCTTGCCGGATAGTAGCTTGTAACTGTGTAAACTTTAAAATGACATAATATGATAAACCGCTTAAGCCGTACAAACAAAATGTCACAGAATTCAATTTGAATCATTCATTTTCATATCTGCTTATGGAGAATATCAATTGAATTAAATTGCAATGAATAAATACTAATTGTTGGTCACCTCTTAACTTGACAACACTTCCTTAGGCTAATACGAAAATTGCGTAGGCGGTTGTGAATCATGTACGGATGATTGCAAAACTGTAATATGTGGCGACTTTTAAATCAGGGGGGTTACTTTGATCATCGCAATTTTTTTTTTGTTTTTAACGAAAGACAAACATTCCCGGGTTACGAATAACCCAACCATGTTTGAAAATCTCCTACTACCACCACAGTAAGCAGAAAATGTTGCTTGTGTCGTGATGGAGAACTTGCCAGCCGAGGAATCAAACATGTACGCCCGGGCGGGACCCAAACATGATGCCCACTCAGCCGCAGACCAGTCAATATGTGCATAATTCTCACCACCACTTAGAAATTACTCGCTACTTTTTAAAGATTTGTTTTCAGGCAACTTTGATACAATAAATCTTTGAAAATAGTGTTATCCCCTCAGACCTCGGAATTATTTGTTAATTTTTCTGTACTGATTGATGTAATCTATTTGTAAACTGCTTTGAGCATGTAATTTTTTTAGTTATATTGTTGTTATTTCATTGAATAAAAATTATTATTATTATTATTTTGTCGGAAGGTTAAATATTTCCACTTTGCAATAAAAAGAAAGTTCTGAATGCATCTGAAAATTAAAAACTGTTTTTTAACTCGTTGAATGCCGTTCGTGCACCGGTGTGTTTGAGATTTTACACGCGATTTTGACCCTTATGTATAAAGAAAGTGTATGAAGAACACGGTCAGAATCGCTTGCTCTATTATCACCCTTTACCATAGCTAAACCTGCAATGCGCCTAGTCGCTCCAAATAATTAATATTAATAATTTACCGGAGCGCGGGGATGTGCGCAGTTCTTGCGCATGCGCGGGAAAAATTCCTTTATCTACGATTTTGACCTTTCTATGTACAAAATTTGTCAAGGACAGTGTCAGAATCGCTGGACACGAAATGTCATTTCTGCTGTGTCATAATTTATGCGTCTTACTCGACTAAAACATCGTAAAACCTATCAATTTACATAATTAACGCAAATAATGTTATTTTGGTAGATAGTTTATTGTGTTGTGAACGTGTTTCAGTCAATAAAATATACAATAGCTCAAAATTAATCCACAAAACATTCAATTCAAATTCAAGGTCGTGAAATTTCCGTGTTGTTCCCCGGCATTCAACGAGTTAAGGGTTATAAAATATGCTTTCAATTTTTATAAATCGAAATAAACATACAATTTTTGAAATATAAAATTTTTGCATGTTTTAAAAATGGTCCTTTTTTTTTTAAACTAAAAGTAGAAGATAAGCCGACATAGCTCGAGAGCAGTTCACCGGAAATCAGAAGGACGCGGGTTCGATTCCCGTCGACGGCATGTATCTTTTCTTGGGTGATTTTTTCAATGTAGACGAGTGTTTCAGGCTGATAATTATTACTTATATTAATCATATTTCTAACCATGATCGTAAGGGAGACAATGATTTATATGAGATTTATATGAGCTGATCCGAAAAGCGAACAAATTAACCTGAGGGGTTAACCCATCTGCTTGTTTAGGAATAAAAACATCCCAAAACACGTAATCGCATTATACTTTCATAAGACCAAAAACGTCCCGAGCGACCTTACAATTTAAAAGCTATATATCTCTCTTCCTCTCATACAAACATATGTATTTTTCTTTTAACCAGAAAGAGAACAAAATAATGCTTCTTATTGTCTTTGAAATATGTAAGCTATCTTGCAGAGATATTTTACAATCTCGATCCAAAGTTACAGTTTCAGAATTTACACGCAAAACCATGGCTTCCGTATTGTGAGGTGCGAATATATTGAACCAAGCAGATGGGTTAAATAATGTAAAAGTATAGCGTCAGCGCCCTTGAGGTGATTTTCCACGAAAACGGCGCTATATAAATTAGCCAATTATTATTATTTAATTATTATAAATAAACTAGCTGATCCGGCGAACTTCGTACCGCCTCAGAATCAAAAACTGTTGTCAACTTATTAGCTGAATTGATCTAAATTGTTTCTCCCTGCGTATACCATACCTTGATGATCTAAATTGTTTCTCCCTGCGTATCCTTTCCCCTCTCGCGTTCCCTCTCCCTCTCCCCACTCCACTTCTCCCCTTCCCCCGTCCCGCTAACCCCCCTTCCTGAGTTCCTTTCCCCCCTCCCCCCTCCCCCGGTTCACAGTTCAATATTATACCCCTTACAATATTGCTGCAGTTCTTTCAAAATAGGAGAATTCGTTCCATACAAAATGTATGGGGAAAATAATTTTCTTCGGAGTGGAACACCCTTTACTTTTAGGGGTATGAAAAATAGATGTTGGTCGATTCTCAGACCTACCAGATAAGCACACAAAATTTCATCAAAATTGGTCCAGCCGTTTCGGAGGAGTATGGTAACAAACACCGTGACACGAGAATTTTATATATTAGATATAAGACAATGGTAACCCACTAAGGCAAAGCCTATTTAATTTCGATGTTGAAAATGCTTCAAGTTTTCATCGGTTGAAAGTCACCCCATTTTACGGTACCTAATTCTAAAATCATTTGCGAGCCATTTCGGTCTTGGTTTTTCTTTTATCCATGGTTTATTCAAATCAAGATTGTTCCATTTGACACTTGACAGTTCAACTATTGATAGTGACGGTGCCTAGTTAACGTGATGGGAAATTTACTTATAGAATACATATTGCAAGTTATATATTGGAATGAAAAGCAACAGTTTAAATATAACAAGGTAAAATAAAATATTCCTTGTGTGAATAATTGTATATTTTTTAATGATTTTATGTGTATGTTACTAATGTAATCTGTGTGATATTTTTGTTATCTTAACTTAACTCAAGTTTGTTCGTTCCTAATTTTTATGGCTTATCAGTTTTCTATGTATGTAAATATTGTGATATTTTGTGACTAAGCCATAAGTAAATTTATAAACAGTGATATAGAGGGAGTGGCAATATTGCTTTTTCTTCTTTTTTTTTTTTACATGAGCTCCACACAGGAGGCCCTGAGGAAAATAATTTCCCTCAGGGCCTATGTCATCTTTGGGGATGCTGTGTGGAGGGTTTTTTTTAAGGAAAGGAAGGAGAGGAGAGTTCTGGGAAGAAAGAGGGTTTAAGGGCTAGCTCGAGAGCAGTTGACCGGAAATCAGAAGGACGCGGGTTCGAGTCCCGTCGGCGGCATGTATCTTTTCTCGGGAGATTTTTTCAATGTAGATGAGTGTTTCAGGCTGATAATTATTACTTATATAAATCATATTTATAACCATGATCGTAAGGGAGACACAATGATTTGCGCACAATGAGACATGAGCTCCACACAGGAGTCCCTGAGGAAAATAATTTCCCTCAGGGCCTATGTCATCTTTGGGGATGCTGTGTGGAGGGTTTTTTTTAAGGAAAGGAAGGAGAGGAGAGTTCTGGGAAGAAAGAGGGTTTAAGGGCTTCAGGGGGTTCAGCGTGTCCTGGTCATCCGCCTCCAAGACCTAGACAAACCTCACCCCGTGAACCCGAGCACCCCTGCTAAATCACCAAACGTAGCGAACCACTCGGGGTGACCTATGGCAGAGGTGTTGGTTATCCAATAAAGGTTCCCAGGGCGGCGGTACCCATTCCCGCCTCCCAAATTGAGAAAGAAAGGAAGGAGTTTTTTTGTTATGTGAATGCCTAAGAGTCCCAGCTGCTCCCGTCTGGAGCCAGTGAAAGTGGCATCCCTAATTGGGGTATGTTGTGTAGCTGAAGGGAGGGGAAGGAGATGGAGAAGAGGAAGGTGGGGAAGTACCTGGCTATTTAGATGTGGTCACCAAACACGGCTAAAGCCATTTCAAGCAACGTTTCATTTCTGAATGATGGTCATACACCAGGGCGACACTGAGAGTATCTTCCACTCCGGAACGTGCTGCAAATCTTTACATAGTATAAAGCAAAGTCACTTCCGCTATCTGTACGCTTAGATCTTTTAAACTACGCAACGGATTTTCATGCGGTTTTCACCAACAGATAGAGTGATTCATGAGGAAGGTTTATGTGTATAATGTGTCAAGGTTTTGTGTAAATTGGTTGAAATATATAATATTTAAAAAGAGCGGGCTGGCAAGCGGGCGGTGTGGATTTGATATGTATGCAAATTAACGGATGGCTTTGGTTGTAAAGGTTGGGTAATGGCGTTGTGTTTCGTTAGCCACAGCAACGTGTGGCCGGGTCTGATAGTATAATATATATTATTATTTTTTAAATGAATTAATTGTGAAAAAACACAAATTAATCAAATAAAATTTATTTGCGCACGTCGGGATATGGATTGCGAGTCAAGAGCCTTACCCTCGGAGGTACCCACGGAGGCCGTCAAGTGATCATTAGTGAATTTCGTAGGAGAAAAATTGCGGCCAGCAAATAGTTTCATAGCCTAGTTGTTTGTCAACCGTGTACAAAATTTGGGTGCACGTTTTGCTTGTTTGCCGACTATGCACCGGTGCCGAAGGGATCAATGACGCTAGTTCCTCAGAACATCTTTCATTGTAATACCGGTAGAACAAAGACAGCATATCTACCTGACGCCTGTGCTTTAAAGTTTGCAATCCTTTTATTAAGATAGGGGAATCTAACCAATGGACCGCACGTTTCTGCACAGAGTCAAGGTTTTTTCAAGTATTTTGGGGCTCTATACCGGTTATTATAGTATCACTGGCTTGAGACAGTTGAGAGTAGTTGGGACTATTGTGCGATATTCACATAAAAAAAAAGTCACCATATTCCAGGTGACAGAATGTTTACGAGAGATGGGAGGGGCTGACAGAGATATCGAAAGAAGTGTAAATACAGGCAACTCTATTAACGGAGGACTGAACGCCATTGGCGCCTACAAAAAACTGTCCAAAGAAGCGAAGTTAGCCGTCCATAATGGAGTGCTGGTGCTTATCCTGATGTATGGCAGTGAGGCATGGAACTGGCAGAGGAAAGATGAAAGTAGACTGAATGCTGTAGAAATGAGATCCCTGAGGTGGATGTGTGGTAAAACCATGTACGATCGTGTGAGAAATGTGGAGATCCGCGAAGAATGCAAGGCTGATGTAAGCGTAATGAGTAAGATTAAGAAAGGGACGCTCAGATGGTTTGGCCATGTAGAGCGAATGAGCGAGGAAAGGAGTGTAAGGAGAATATATGACACTTTTTTTTTTTCTACATGAGCTCCACACAGGAGGCCCTGAGGAAAATAATTTCCCTCAGGGCCTATGTCATCTTTGGGGATGCTGTGTGGAGGGTTTTTTTAAGGAAAGGAAGGAGAGGAAAGTTCTGGGAAGGAAAAGGGTTTAAGGGGTGGGTAGGGATCTGGGGTTCAGTATGTCCTGGTCGTCCGCCTCCAGGACCTAGACAAACCTCACCCCATGATCCCGGGCACCCCTGCTAAATCACCAAACGTAAGTTGGGGTGACCTATGGCAGAGGTGTTGGTTATACAATAAAGGTGAATGGTAGAAGAAGCAAATGTGAATGGTAGAAGAAGTCGGGGACGCCCGAGGAAGACATGGCATGACCAAGTGAATCAGATACTTGAGTTGGGCCATGTGAAGAGTCGGAATAATAGAAGAGCATGTATGAGACGATGTATGAATGTGAACGAGGCAAGGAGTGTGTGCCAAGACCGAGTTGTTTGGCGGTCCGTCCTCTCTGCCTACCCCGGCGGGGAAATGGCGTGATGGTGATAGTTTGTTAGAATTCTTATGTCTTTGTTTGTTGTTTGTTGTTGTTGTTGCGTGAAATGTTATATTTGTATTGTATATTGACTGTTCCAATGATAATAATACTGAATGGAAATTTCCTAGAAGTGTGATGTATATCGATTAGAAAGACTTTTCGGTATTTGATAACGGTTGATTGATTTCACCGGAAATAAAGGAAACAAGGCACATTTATTCGGTTTATCTCTTTAACCCCTCAAGTTAATTTGTTCGCTTTTGGGAATAGCTCATATTATGGTACTGCACATTTTCATCCCGCGACAAAATATCCCCGACAAAATATATTCTCTGACAAAATATCTTACAGACAAAACATCCTCCAACAAAATATCTACCAAAACTTAACCTAACCCAACAAAAAAAAAATGGGACAAAAATAATACAGACATCCTGTAAAGACAATAAATTATTATTCAAAATAGTAAAATGGGACAGAATGTCCCTGACACAATATCCTATAGACAAAACATCCTCCTAACTAACTAACAATAAAATGGGACAAAAATAATACAGACATTCTGTAAAGACAATAAATTATTCTTATCTGCATTATTTTTGTCCCATTTTATTATTTTAAACAATAATTTATTGTCTTTACAGAATGTCTGTATTATTTTTGTCCCATTTTTTTGTTGTTATTTATTTATTCATTTAATTATTGTTATCTGCATTATTTTTGTCCCATTTTATTATTTTGAACAATAATTTATTGTCTTTACAGAATGTCTGTATTATTTTTATCCCATTTTTTTGTTGTTAGGTTAGGTTAGGTTTTAGCATTATTTTTGTCCCATTTTATTATTTTGAACAATAATTTATTGTCTTTACAGAATATCTGTATTATTTTTGTCCCATTTTTTGTTGTTATTTATTTATTCATTTAATTATTGTTATCTGCATTATTTTTGTCTCATTTTATTATTTTGAACAATAATTTATTGTCTTTACAGATGTATTATTTTTATCCCATTTTTTTGTTGTTGGGTTAGGTTAGGTTTTAGATTTTTTTGTTGGGCGATATTTTGTCCGAAGGATATTTTGTGATGAAAACCAAGCTCATATAGGTCTCAAAGAAATCATTGTGTCTCCCTCACTATTATGGTGAGCAATATGATGTAAGCGGTGTTAGAAAGAGAAAACACCACGCTTTATATTCAAATCTCAAAATTAACCGCAGAGAAATTAAAATGCGCACCTCTATGAAACCAAAGTTTCCATCCACAATTTGAATTTTTTTTTACTTACTATTTTAACATAAAAGTATAGTAACAATAACATTTCTAATACATTTATCTAATAAAATGTGTGTGTGTGTGTTTTGTTTTTAGAAAAAACAAAGGAAGATCAAATAATTTACTAACGCAAACATTCGTCAGTAATTTAAAACCCTCAGGCTAATTTGTTTGCTTTTTAGAACAACTCACGTAGGTCTCATTGAAATCATTGTGTCTTCCTTACTACCATAGTGATAAATATTATCAAAACATTGAGTCAATTAAGCTACTTTACTGCTCTCTTGTAAGATCGCAGCTGGAATATGCATCTCCTGTATGGTCTCCGATTTATACCTGTAACTTACACCGTTTGGAGAGAGTACAAAGAAAATTTCTTCGATACGTTCAATTCAAATTGAGACAGCCTGTAATTGAAATCCGCCACAATGCATTAATGTCTGATCTAAACCTACCACTACTTTCTACCCGGCGTACTATTAATGACATTCTTATACTTTTAAAATTACTGAACAATCTCATAGACTGCCCTCAAATGTTAAGTGTTATAAATATTCGTGTCCCTGTTAAATCAACTCGACTCCACCACCTTTTCCACAGTGACAATCATAGCACTAACTATTCCTATCATTCACCGCTAGTGCGTTTTCACCGAACTGCCAATACGTATACAGACCTTTTCGATATTTTCAAAACCTCACCGTCTTGCATCAAAGCAAAAATAATTAGTTATTTATGTAACTGATATGTTTGTAAAATGATAAATATTTGTTGTACTAATATGCATCGTATGTATGTACTGTATGTTATTCTATATGTATAATGTTTGTAAATGTTCGATACATTTGTATTATGTATGTAATAGCCCTATGTACGGGCGTTTAAATAATAAATAAATATGATATAAACAGTGTCAGAAAGAGAAAACAGTACGCTTTACATTCAAATCTAAAAATTTACCACAAAAGAAGCAAAATGTTCACCTTAATGAAACCAAAGTTTTGGAAAGCAGATGAAAAAAAAAATTAAACTTTGTGAATTTTTTATTAATTATTTTTACATGGAATGACAAAAAAGTGAGGTGACATTAACGTTTATAACACATTTGTCTAATAAAATATGTGTATACTAGCTGACCCGGAAACTCGTTGCTGTGGCTAACGAAATACAAAGCCATCTACTGGATGGTTACTCTACCTTTATAACCACCACCACCTGTTAATTTGCATACAAATCAAATCCACACCGCCCAGCCTGCTACAGACATTCTCCTTTATATATTACATATTTCAACCAATTTACACAAAACCTTAAGAGCGTTTAACCAGCCAGCGGACGAAAATCCACATTTCGTCGAAAGTTGTTCTTACGATCGTGCAGGGCGGTTACAATGAGAAAGATTAATTATTCTCCGTACCAGCTTTTTTAAATTATAACTCAATATCGAATTTATTTCAATTCAAATTAGCTTTAATTTATACCTTCATCCAAAAATGCTGAAAGGCGTGATGATAAAACTATTAAAATAATGTACTTTTTGCAGTTATTTTTTGATTATAAGTATTTATCATTTTTCAATAATGTCTAAATTTAATAAGAATGTTAAAGAAATCTGAAATATATTAGTTTGTAAGTGCGCAAATAAATACACAAATGGACCAATTTTCGCCAAGAAACACATGTACGTACATATTTTTTAATGATTTTATTGAAACTAAAATTAAAATTCTAAAACATACGTTTGCTAGATAATGTATTGATTTATTTTACTGCATGATTATATTATTTGAAATGGGTGTGGTATAATACAAAAACTCTTTTGAAAATGTAACAAATCTGCCAACGACCTATGGAATAACCTTATTATACTAAAAATTAAAAAATTTTCTCAAAATTTATTACATAACTTCACTAGATAAAAGAACAATCTTTCGAAATCCATTTATAATTTTTTGTGGAAAAGAGTCAATATGTCTAAAAACTTTTTTGAAAATGACGTATTTCCAGTTTTCTCTGGTAATGCCCTCTTAAATTATATGTCTAAACCTTCCTCTCGAATCACTCTATCTATTATTGAAAACTGCATGAAAATCCGTTCAGTAGTTTTTGAGTTTATCGCCAACAGACAGACAGACGACGCGGAGGACTTTAATTTATAATATGTAGAGATATATTTTTTTTCATTATCAGTTATATTAGTTAGAAAAAACGTAAGGTGAGCCATTTTTAAAACTTTTTTATGTTTGCTTGCAAAATTTTAATATTTCAAAAATTAAATGTTTATTTCCAACAATAACATTTGAAAGGATACTTTATCACCTTTCTAACACAATTTTTAGTTTTTTTATACATTCAGAAATATTCCTTTTATTTGGAACTAGCTGGTTCCTGGCATGCGTTGCTATGCCATTTAACAAAGATTGCTAACAAAGGTTGCTATGCCATTTAACAAAGAAATTGTTTCTCCCTGCGTGTCCTTTCCCATTCGTCCGTACCTCTTCCGCCTCCCCTTCCCCTCTCGCGTTACCACTCCGCCTCCACCACCTTCCCTCTCCCCACTCCACTCCACCCCTTCCCCCGTCCCGCGAACCCCCTTCCGAGTTCTCTTCCCCCTCCCAGGTTCCCATTTCTCCTCACGGGTTCCCTTCCCCCACCTCCCGCACACCCCCTACCTGAGTTTCCCTCCCCCCTCCTCCCACCCACATTTCATACATTCAGTCCCAGTACATTCAGTTTTCAAACAGCTCGTGTGACACCTATTGCAATTTTTGTATACAAATTTCATAATGCCAGAGCTCATCAGTAGTCTTATACAAACCTTGTCCGGACAATAACGAACACACAAAAAAAAAGAATTTTCCAATTTGGTGCAGTCGTTCGGAAGTTATGCGCGTACATACATTTCGGCGATTCATTTTTATTTATATAGATAGATAGATAGATTTATTGCAAAGTGGAAATAATCTGACCATCTGACAAAATACGCTCGAGACCTGAGGGGTTAATGGATAATGTAAATAATGTAACAACACTCTGGTTTAAAGCTTTATCAGTTATTTAGAATCAAATAACGGTTTGTATTTTTATCAATGATAACAGTGTTACATGTGTATTCAAACACCTCCCGTAGTTAATACTAGCCAACTCAACTAAGCCAAGCTAAGCCCAACTCTCAATAAGGAACTCCAGTCCAATTTTTAAATTTTTTTTAATTGAATAATGACCTTCTAACTTAAAAAACTGAATATTTTTATTTATTTTTAGAGTTAGTTTTAATAGTTAAAATAATTGTCAAAGTTTTAATTTTTCAAGATCCCCGAAAACCACCGTATGTGTAGTGAATCGTGTGACGTCTTCACTCCCGAAAAGTTATTTTTATTTTCAACAGGTGTTGTCATTTTGTATGACAGTTAACGGAAGAAAGTATGATACTATTCGTAAGTTAAAACATTATTTAGGTGGAATTATTTATTAATTATATTATATTTATTATATTTTTCAATATTATTACGGGAGAATGGTATAAAAATTGTTTGAAATTGTTATTTTTTGGCTTTTAAGAATCGAAATCAATATTAATGGAAACCGAAGCTCCGAACTGATAATAGTAGGGGAGCCCAAGTGGGGATTTTGGGATTTACTCAATCCCGTTGTGGGGACCTATTGGATTGTGGACCTATTGCGGTACCATTTTAGCCTCTTGGGCTAAAGATCGGGCAATCAGCTGTTCGACTGGCGCCATTTTGAAATTCGGAGGTCGAAGCATTCTCCCTAGAGTAGCATTACTATTTTTTGTGGACAATTAACCTGTTGAAGGCCCGAGGAACAACACGGAAATGTCACGACCTTCAATTTGAATTGAATGTTTTGTGGATTAATTTTTACCTATCATATATTTTATTGACCGAAACACATTCCTAGAACAATAAACTACATATGTACCAAAACAACAATACTTGCGTTAATTGATAGGTTTTACGATGTTTTAGTCGAGGAACACGCATAAATTGCGACGCGGCAAAAATGACATTTCTGTGTCACAGATAAAAATTATTTTAAAATATTCTGGGGTTACAAGGTGAATGAAATCTTTACCCATCCCATGGAGAATGTTGACGCAAGCGATTCTGACACTGTCCTTACAAATTTTGTACGTAGAAGGGTCAAAATCGCAGAAAAACGTATTTTTTCCCCGTGCATGCGCACAAACCCGCGCTATGGCAAATTAAATATAAATTATTCTGAGTGACTAGACGCATTGCGGGTTTCGCTATGGTAAAGGACGATAATAGAGCAAGCGTTTCTGACTTTGTTCTTCATACACTTTCTTTATACATAAGGGTCAAAATTGCATTTCAAAGTGCCGCGGCCACCGGGTGACAAGCGGCAAACCAGAAGTTGAAAGAGAAAATTAGAAATGTGGGTTTTTGGGTGCGAGGTCTTAGGCTGGTTTTAGTCTCACGCTCACCGTCAGCGCTCATAGATCAGCGCTTAGTTCGTCAACGCTGAGGCTCAGCGTGGCTCGTTTCAGTATCGTACTGACCGCCGTACTGTACAGACGAAGACCAAAATGCGGAGTGTTTTAGTTATTGCTGCTTTGTACTACCTATCCCAAGAAAATACAAATGACTGTACACGCTGACGACATCCGCTCCGCTCGACACTAGAACGCTCACTGAAAGCAGAGGCGCTCGTGCGATCGTCAGCGCTGACAGCTACGCGGCGCCGACGCGCGACGCCTACGGCCGCGTAGCCATCAGCGCTGACCACCTTGCGCGCTGATAGCTTCGCGTCATTCAAAAACGCTTCCTAGAAGTTCATATATCTCGACCATCAGCGCCGACGGTGCGCGTGCGGTCGGCGTAAGACTAAAATCAGCCTTTCTGTTCATTATGTTTAAATCATAGATTCTCAACCTTTTTTACCACAACGGAGGGGGCGTAATGGGATAGGGAAAATATTTTTGTGGCAGTCGCTGTCCGGTGGGATAGGGTGGGATGGGGTTCTCTGGGTCTCCTAAAAGTCTGAAACGCCCCTAATTTTCTCTTGGTCTTCTACTGCCCACATTGAGAACCTATGGTTTAAATCATTTGTGCATTAATGTCTTGCGTTTGCATTATGATTGAATATTGTTTTACCACACACGCGCCTCAGGGATCGTATTTCTATAGCATTCAGTCTACTTTCCTACTTTTTTTTTTTTTTTTTTTTTACAGTGAATACCGCACAAGAATCTCAACTGCTCCCATCTGGAGCCAGTGAGACTATGGCATCCCCAATTGGGGTATGTTGTGAGGCTGAAGGTAGTGGGGAGGGGAAGGAGGTGGGGAAGAGGAAGGTTGGGAAGTATCTGGCTATTCAGATCTGGTCACTAAACACGGCTAAAGCCATTTTCGAGCAACGTTTCAATTCTGAATGGTGGTCTTACACCAGGGCGATACTGATAGTATCTTCCACTCTGGAACATGCCGCAAATATACTATATATTATTTTAAATGAATTAATTGTGAAATAAGACAAATTAATCAAATAAAATTTATTTGCGCATGCCGGGTTCGAACCCGCGACCTCCGGAATGTGAGTCAAGAGTCTTACTCACTGGACTACGGAGGCCCCTAATTTTCTCTTGGTCTTCTACTGCCCACGTTGAGAACCTATGGTTTAAATCATTTGTTCATTAATGTCTTGCGTTTGTATTATGATTGAATATTGTTTTACCACACACACGCCTCAGGGATCGTATTTCTATAGCATTCAGTCTACTTTCCTACTTCCTCTAGCAGTTTATTCAATAACTTGTTAGAAATGAAGATTATTTGTCTTATGTCTTCATTTGCTAATTGTTAAGTGTATATTTTCTCTAGAAGATATTATCATTATGTTTGTAACCACAGAGGAAAATCCCGTGGTGCTCTTATCACTTACTAAATGGTAAATGTTTCATGGAAAAAGTACCCATGAATTGAATTGTTGGTTTACGTTGAAGAAATGATTTTTTTTTTAAAATTAGGTGTGAATGCCATCTTTTGAGAATTCTAACCAGGAAAGTGATGCTGTCGTTAAATATTATGTAGGGTCGGGTGTAGGTAAGTTGACCGAATTTCAATTTTTCGAATTCAATTGTTCGAAAAGCAAATGCATGTACTGACCAAAAAAGTATATAAATACAAATAAATGTGTGTTCCAAAATCCTCCCTAATGAAAATTAAAACACGTTTTTAAAATATAAATTAAACATTTAAATACAAAACAACACCAAATTATCGGTAATAATTAGCAGTAATATCTGCCATTTACCTGTATTCTTAAAAATATTTGTGTTTTGTCTTTTTACAGGATGATTGCCGCCTCGTGGGAGGTTCCAAGTTCTACCAGGATTCAGAGGGAAAGGACGGGGAGTCCCCGACAGAAAAACAAGATCACATGAAACCAGAAAGCGATGAAGAAGGTTTATATTAAATCCATCTATTCTATACATATTACACTACCTGAATTACCTAGCGTTGCCCGCCCTTTATTCTAATTTAAGGGGTGGGATAAGAGATGGGGATGTTTTTTTGAAATCTCATGTATGCAGTCACCTTCCTCTTGTTTTGAAAGTCAAGTATGCAAAATTTCAACAATCTCAGAATAAAACTGTAGATTTGTATAAAAAACAAAGACATCCACAGACTTTCACGTATATATATGAGGGCTGTCCGTAAAATAAGGTCTCCAAGGAACTGCGGTCGCGAGGAATGATTTCATGCGCATTTCTGCAACACTGGCGTGTAGCCTGGTTTCCCCTTGCCAAATCCCCACCACGATGCACCCTCTGTGATGCTTAGTCTCGGCACGGCAGGCGTTTGCGTTGGAGCTTACATTCGCTACACCCGCCAGGTGTGAGTTACGCTCTGTAATTCGTTTTACTTGGGCGAATCTGAATGACGCCACTGGGATTGTTCTTTTATCTCTGGTGTCTTGTAGTGTATCCGGGTCTCATCCCCAGTCACAATTGAATCCAAGAATTCTTCGTCATCGATGTCATAGCACTCAAAGAATTCGGGGGCTGTATCAACCCATTGTTTGTGATCTTCGTTGAGCATTTTGGGACCCACCTTAAGCAGACCTTATGGTCTCCCAAATGTTCTGTCAAAATCTTGTCAATAGTAGTCTTACTGACATCAGGGATCATTTCACAGAACTCCCGAACCGTCACATGCAATCATTGTTTTTTTCACTTTGGCAATTTTTTCGTCTAAAACCGATGGCCATCCGGAACGCTTTTAAATTCTCTGCACCATTTGCGCATGTTTTCGCACTCATACACTGTTTTCCGTACACTTCAAGTAGCTGAGAATGAATTTCTACCAGGGTTTTGTTCTTTGCCCAAAAATACTAATTATAGAGCGTAATCCACACCTGGCGGGTGAGGCAAGCGGAAGCTCCATCGCGAATGGCTGCTACGCCGAGACTAATGGTGGGTTTCTTTATTTACCGAGAATGCTAAATGCAATGCTAATTGTAAAAGTAAACGGTCAAATACATAGAAATTTTTAAATTTCGATTGTTTATTTTTAAAATTAGCGTTGCATTTAGCATTCTCGGTAAATGAAGAAACCCACCCTAAGTGTCGCAGAGAGTGCGGGGTGGTGGGGATTTGGCGTAGGGAAACCAAGCTGCAGACCAGTGTTGCCGCATCTAGCGTAAAATTGTTCCTCGCGACCGCAGCACCTTTGAGACCTTATTTTACAGACATCCCTCGTATACACAATGTTCGGAAATTCATAATACAAATGGGAAACTGGTGAATCTACTTATTTTTTGTAGTACGAACAATTTTTTTACTTGTAAATCGTCACTTTAACGTGTTAAAATCTTTTGAAGTGCGTCGAAGCGTAGATCCGATTCCAAAAGCTTTTTTCAACCGTTTATTGGCTAAAAAAATTTTAAAAAGTTGAAACCAATAAATCGAAGTGCTCCGATCGAAAAAAATAAAGATTTTATTTTGGGTTATCTGTGTGATGTAGATTCACCAGTTTTTCACTTATACTACAAGTTTCCGGACACCACGTATTGGAACAGCAAGAACCCGAAAGATTTTTCAGAACCAGCAATTCCTGCTTGTTTTTGGAGTAAAAAATATAAATGTCATTTTTCTGTCTGATGGTATTTTTTTTCAATTAACTTGGTGGTCAGAGCAATGTCCCGGCAGGAAGAGGTCCTGGGTTCATTTTCCAGATGTGACTGAATTCTTTTTCTGTCTTTTCAGTTTCATTTTTATTTGAGAGTGAGTTTTTTTTACATTAGCTGTACACAGGAGGCCCTGAGGAAAATAATTCCCCTCAGGGCCTATGTCATCTTGGGGATGCTGTGTTTAGGGTCTTTTTAGGAAAGGAAGGAGAGGATGTTCTGGGAAGGAAACATGTATGAGGGATTGGTAGGAATCTGGGGCCAGTGTGTCCAGGAGTGACGGACGTATGAATGCATCCCTTCCGCTGCGGTGCAAGGCGATATTCCAAGAAAGTACGGCTGAAGAGGTCAAAGGGACTCCCTCAACCATTCTCTCTCGATTTCGCTTGCCGTGCAGCTGGTGGGCAGACGCATTCGCCGCCAAGACTCGGACAAACCTCACCCCATGAATCCGGGCACCCCTGCTAAGTCACCAAACATAGCAAACCATTTGGGGTGATCTTTGACCGAGGTGTTGGTTATCCAAAATTGTTCTCGGGGCGGAGGTACCCATACCTGCCTCCCACATTGTAAATGAATTGTTAATGATATGACGTAAGTTATTAAAGACATTTATTGATGAAAAGGAAATTTCCCCGCCAATGCATTTGTTCTTGTTCCAGTTTCAGATGTGGACCAAGAATGCACGGCCTTCAGCGGTGTGAGCTACCTGGGCGCGGCCACCATCAATGCGCCCAAATCGGAGCCTGAAGTTCAGAGGACCATGGCTGTGTTCTGCGAACAGCGTGAGAGTCAGACGGGCATCGCGGTAGCTGTATCGGTGCCCACGTGTTCGCAGGGACTTGTCGTGTGAGTAACGTGCTTCCCCTGAACTCTTTGTTGACCACGCTTCATACAAATATTTTTCTTAAATAATGCTATGATTCCACTTAAAGGGATATGATACCCTCGGAACATTTCGTAAACTGTCAAAATGTGTTTATTTTTACATCGCTAGATGGCAGTAGGGGTGTCTTCCCAGATTTCAAAAGGTCAACATTATACTTGCGTTATGTACATCCAAGCACAGTATTTTTAAATAACGAAGTAAAAAAAAACCAATAACAAAGTGTGGTTTGTTTATGGGACTTATTCTGTTGGTAGAATATTTAGTATGATCCTTTTTATAAATGTTTCATCATTTGCTTGTTCTTGGTCGTTCCACATAGGCTTACATTATAAACAGCGTTTGGAATCTCGTGGTTGACATTTGGAGTCGATTTAATGTTGTTTTTTTTATAAATTTAACTTCTAAATATTCAGTCGTTTATTGTTTTTTAAACTATATTTTCTAGAATTCATCATTATTATTACTATCCCCAAATTGGAAACGTATATTTGATAGAATAACTATACATATTAATAACATCATTAATAATATTGAGTTCGAGAAATAAAAGAAAGTTTCTTTTTTATTTATATACTAGCTGGTACCCGGCATGCGTTGCTATGCCATTTAATAAAGAAATTGTTTCTCCCTGCGCGTCCTTTCCCATTCGTCCCATTTACCTTCCTCCTCCCCTTCCCCTCCCGCGTCCCATTCCCCTTTCACGTTCCCACTCCTCCTCCTCCACCTTCCCTCTCCTCACTCTACTCCCCCCTTCCCCCGTCCCGCGAACTCCACTCCCGAGTTCCCCTCCCCTCTCCTGTATTCGCCTCCCCCCTCCCGCGGATCCCCCTCCCCCCTCCCGAGTTATTTAAAATATATTGTTTATTGTAATACATTTTGATACAATTGTTTATCCCCGCATGTCTTTTCCCATTCGTCCCGTTTCCCTTCCGCCTTCCCTTCCTCTACCGCGTTCCCTTCCCCTCTCGCGGGCGTGCTCACAACAACTCACCAAACTTTCTTCGCAATCGGATGAACGGTTAGCAATTCATAATTTCACGATGTCAGAAGTCAGAACTCACTATTGTATATAAAAACCATCGCACACATCAAATCCCTAATGTTTGAATGAAAGCGAAGTCGTTCTGAAGTAATGGGGTGACCAAGCGAAACAGGCAAATTTGGTACTCAACCAACACAGGTACGTATTTAAAATATCAATAATTTTTTAAAATCCATAGACAATTCTTTTAATACAAAAAAACAGCTGCGCACTAAATTTATTTCTATCCCGAAATTATTTGGAAACGTATATTTGATAGAGAATCTATACACAATAATAACATCATTAATAATATTGACTTCGAGAAATAAAAGAAAGCTTTTTTGATTATACAAATTATTCTGTGTTATTTAGTACAACTAAACAATAATCTTTTTTATCATGGCAGTAGCTGTGGTGCAAGGCTGCATAAAACCATCCTATGTTAAATAGAATCACTTCGGATATCGATATGTTTAATATCAATGAAGCACAATTCAGACAACAACAGCTTTGTTGTTGTAAGTATGATTGTGCTTCATTGAAATATAAATTACTTAAAACTGTTTAAATTTTAAATTAATATTCTTTTAAAATGCGTCCCGTTTTCGTCAACATCGCCGCTTTGAATAGCCAGTTTTTTTTCTTCATCGGCTGCCGCAGCCATACTGGTAAATTTGGTTTTCTCCCACCATTCACAAACCTTCATATGGTATTTTCCATATTCAGCAACAGATAAGGACCAGTGGCGGCCGCTGCCTTGAGAATGTGGTGGTTCACTTTTTTTTTTTACATGAATACCACACAAGAGTCCAAACTGCTCCCGTCTGGAGCCAGTGGGGACTATGGCATCCCCAATTGGGGTATGTTGTGAGGCTGAAGGTAGAGGGGAGGGGAAAGAGATAGGGAAGAGGAAGGTAGGGATAGTACCTGGCTATTCAAATCTGGTCACCAAACACGGCTAACGCCATTTCAAGCAACGTTTCAATTCTGAATGGTGGTCTTACACCAGGGCGATACTGAGAGTATCTTCCACTCTGGAACGTGCCGCAAATATACTACATATAATTTTAAATGAATAAATTGTGAAATAACACAAATTAATCAAATAAAATTTATTTGCCACGCCGGGATTCGATCCCGCGACCTTCGTAATGCTATTCAAGAGCCTTACCGCTGGACTATGCCGGCCGTCAGACAATCCGTATCTACTTATGACCAAAAATTATTAATTAGGAATTTTCAGTAATTAATTTATTTTCAAACAAACTAACTGTTGTTTCCTCTTATATATTCAACACTGGTTGCACTCATTTTTGAAATAAAATTAAATATTAATAAATTAGGTTATTGGTATTTAATATAATCAATATAAAAAAACAAAAGAATGACAAAATTATCACGTCACGTCAAGCGCGCGCCGCTAGACTGCGCTGTGGGTGGTTTGTATATTTATGACTGCGCTAGACGCAAACTGATCTATGTATGATCTTCGTCAAAATTCGATTGAATTCGTGTCACCTCGGGTCATGGTTCGGGTCGGGCCAATCGGTAAACTTCGGCAAGGATCGGAATATGTTGCGTGAGTGGCACACCAATTGAAGCCAAATTCTGATACAAATAGCGAAATCCACGCGCTTTCGGTGTTTTACATATTTCATACAAAATTATGATTTCGTTCGTTTGCAAACCGAATGCACACCGATACGAGGGCGCTAGGCGGGCGCGCTATTCGAGAGCATTCCCCCTGATAATATTCGTAGCATTATATTGGTAACTAATATTTTGAAATTATTAAAAAAGAGAGATTTTATTTAGTCTTCAGTAAGTAAATAAAGTAGGAGAGTTAAGTGGTGCGTGGTTGCGACAGGTCACATGTAGAAAGCTCCTGCCTATCTTTTCAAATAACGATTGTTTTGTTTGAGCTACACTACTGAAAATTGTCACACATACGCATATTTATTTGCTTAACCTGCCACACTTCGCCAAATAATTTTAGCTGTTTTGGAACAATAGTTATGTTCAATTCAATTTTGAGTAAATGAATTAAATATCTGTTCTTTGTTCACGGTTTTCGAATGCAGTGCGTTGCAATCTCAAGTGGTTTTAGTGTGAAAGTTCGACAATAAATTAGTCTACGTCCTGACACGGTTTGAGTGAACGAGCTTGTCTCGCTGTGATAACAAAAAACTTCAAGTGCATGGTGTTAAAAATGCTTTGAACTGTTCATCCACTGGAGTCACAGGACCACGAAGGCCATAAATCGAGATAAGATCGTTTCAATTATTATTTTAAATCTAATATTACAAGGATTTAAATTTCAGCTGGATACTTAAGACAGGGCTGCACAACAGAAAGGATTACAGAACCTTTTGAGTTCTGAATTTACGAACAGGCGCACATCTGTCAAAGTTCAATTGATGGTTTTCAGCATCTTTCAGGGCATAACAGAATATCACACATACCAAATACCTATTTCATATTTCATATTTATATTTAATATTATATTTTCCCCTCTGTCGTGCACAATATACATAAATAAATGTTTTTTTCCTTTTCTTAATGGTTAACAGGTTTCTGGTTTTTAGATTTTTTACAGGTTTAGTCAAAATCTGAAAGAAGTGCTTTTCAAGTACCTACACCTTTTATCTTTATCTCAAATGCTATCGTTAATTCGGTCGGGTTATTACTCTGATTTATTACTATTATTACTCTACTCTTCGGATGAGTTCCTCTGTTCTCTTCGGGATTATCTTATTTGAATATTCGAGAAGAGGATAGACGATATAAGAAGAGCAAAATCAAAAGAGGCTAAAAGATTCACGAAGAGAGAAAAAATGCCACTGCAAGTCGAGAAAAGTCAAGATGACGTAAGAAGACACCTGCAGGGACTTGAAGGACAAATAAGATACAAGAAAAATTAGGAGAGCCAAGACAAATAAAAATAACAACATTTGTAGAGCGCAGTTTTGGGATATTTCACTTCAAGCGAAATGAATTGAGAAGAAGCAAGTTGAAGCCAGAAGAACCACGAAGGGGCTAGAAGAAGCAAGAACTTCTATGCAGATACTAGGGTAGACTGAAATTGACGAAAAAGAGTCAAAAGGAAGCAAGAATAGGCAAGAAGAATAAGAAAATGACAGAACTTAGAAAACAACACTTAATCAAAATCTTTATTCTTGCCCAACCTAGTTTGAGTATTAGCATATTAGGTTGCCATGTATAAAGATGAATTAAACTCAGCAAGAAGTCGCAAGAAACACCAAGAAGAGCCAAGAATGAGCGAGAAGAGATAAGAAGCAAGAAGAGACAAAAAAGACTCGAAGAAACAATAAGATACAAAAAAAGGCAGGAGGAATCCAGACGAGCCAACAACGGGTGAAAATTGGAAAGAACGTGCATTAAAAGCAAAGGTGAGTTAAGAAGAGCCAATATTAGACGATAAGAGACGAGAAGTAGCAAGCAGAACCAAAAAGAGACGAGAAGATCCAATAAGATCCAAAAAGAGACAAGAACATTCAAGAAAAAACAAGAAGAGGTAAGAATATTCGAGAAGAGATAATCAGAGACAAGGCAAGCTGAGACAAAAAGAGATAAGAAAAGACAAGAAGAGATAAGAAGAGACGAGAACATCCAAGAAGAAGCAAGAAGAGCCAAGAAGAGCCAAGAAGAGACAATAATAGAAAAGAAGAGATAATAAAATGCAAGGAAAGTCCAGAAGAGACGAGAAGAGACGAGAAGATCACAAGAAACAAGAAGAAGAAAGAAGAGACAAGAAGGGACAAGGGAAGCAAAGAAGAGATAGGAAGAGCCAAGCAGGACCAAGCGGAGCCAAGAAGAGTCCAGAAGATCCAAGAAAAGGCGAGAAGATACAAGAAGAAACAAAAGAGCCAAGAAGAGCCTAGAAGAGCCATGAAGTGACAAAAAGATCCTAGAAGAGACAAGAAGTTCCTAGAAGAGACAAGAGGCAAGATCCAAGAAGAGCCGAGAAGAGGCAAGAAGAACGAAGACTAAAACAAAGAAAAAAATTATAATGCTCAATCCATTCCTTTATTCCTGACCATCCTAAATTCCAATATTGGCTTATTAGGTTGCCATGTATACCGGTCGATTAAACTCCAACCTCCTTCCCATCCTCAGAGCATGTGTTCCAGTCCTAACAAATCAGTGCCCCCTGGTGTACCGGTCTCACCGGGACAGGAGTACTCCTGGCTGGGGTGGTACAATCGTATCGTATCGTATCTTCAGTAAGTAAATAAAGTAAATTTGGACATTATAATTTGCCAGTGCTGCACACAAACACACTGTGCGACCAGCCGCCCTTGATAAGGACTGAACTTCAATGGTAGCACATAACTCTTCCATGCCCGAATAACAAGATCCTATGCTCATTATTCCCGATACAAAAGATTCGTTGATGCCAATGCCTTCTTGTAGGCTTTCAGAGTTTAGTTTAAAAGTTTTACCACATAACACGCACTTTAAATTAAAAGTAGAGTTCAAACCATTTATATTTTCTGAGGTAATTCGTAAATGCTTTAAATTGCAGTTAAAAAGGGAATAATGTTGACTAATACATTGGAGTTGTTTAAAAAAATAATCAAATTGTACTACTCTCCGCCCTTCTATGCAAATATCATCGCTTTCTTCTATCACCTCTTCAATAGTAAGCTCCTGCTCCGATTCTTCACAGATCCATCCTTGGTCTTCGGTCATAGGTAATTTCGCCAAAGAATTGCTGTTTTTTTGCTCCTAAACAATGTAGAAATAAAAACTGCTTACCATGCTATTCAATCTGATTTTGAGATTATTGGTGTAAATTTTAGTAAAGTACGAACCTATGATCACGATGTTGGGAACACGTGTCATTAAAATCATAAAATGTCAAAAAAATTCTCACTCAAAACACACTTTAAAAAATTAAAACAAATTGAAAAATATTGCATTTTGATGGTTATTTTGTTATCTTAAAAATGCGAAATGTCATTTCTCAAGGAACGCCATGTTGTTAATTACGACGGCAAACGTCTCGCGTGATTTTTCGTGTTTATGAAACCGAACAAAATAATGATTAATACGCATTATTTATCATTTCTGAAGATTGCAATTCGTACTTATTATTGTCTAACTGACAGAAAGTTTTTTTTTTTTTTTTTAAATGCATATTTCATCGTCGTAATTAACATGACGGTCCTTGAAAAATTACATTTCGCGTTTTTTTAATTAAAAAAACTCCATTAAAACTCAATATTTTTCATTTCCGGTTACTGAATTACTTATTACTAACCATTATCTACCTAGTACAATTTGTTTTAATTTTTTTAAGGTGTTTTTTAAGGATGTATTAGGAATATACGTAAATAGGTTATGAGAAATCGCCTTTTCAAACTTTAACAAGTCATACCTCAGAATAAGTGAAGTCAGAACCCTATCCAAATGAGGTGACGAATAGTAATTGCGAGATATTTGAAGTCCAATAAGTATAAAAGTACCTTTTCGACAGTAGTGGCTGATGAACCAATAATAATATGCTCTAAATCTTCCAAGTTGTATTCATTACCAAACACCGCGTACATAATGTACCTACGGACAAATGCTTGGCGAGCGAAATGCCCATAATAATAACTATATTCCGAAATACGCCGCGCTACGTATATTATAGCTGTGTGTGTGTACGCAGCCCAATGAATTCTCACACACATGCTTGCAAACGCGCGCATCGCCAGTCGCCACATACATGAATAACGCACTAACCGTTTTCGCACAATGAACGTTTCCGAACGCACATAAAACGTTATATTTTCAACGACGGGACAAAGATGGCGGTTGAAAAGAAACATTTTGACAAATTTGCACCAAAAAAGAGAATTTTCGAGTACTTCCTGTTTTTGTAGCTTTCTGAGATTATTGCAACGTTTCAAGTGTGTCGGTATTCTATGTTTAGAGCCATTTATGAAGCATTTTGACGGCATTTTCAAAATATATAGGCTATAAAACCAGGAGCATAGAGTTTCACTTCTTGCCGCCGGGGGCTTCTCTCCCGGAATATCCGGAATAAGCAAGAATATCTGTTAGAATTTGGTGTAAAATAAAGTATTTATTTAATTGTTAATATTTGCAGATATCATAACGATAATAAGAGGCCGTACTTCTACAGATGTATGTATTATGTATATATTTTAAAATAAAAATATTGTGTAAAATCATTATTAATGCGACAATCATAGATTTAAGTTTAAAAAATGGGTTGTATGGTGTATCAATGTTTTTATTTTTCATGGTCGAATGCCTACATCAATTACAAAAAAAAAATAAGCTGATTGAAAAATAAAGGTCCATTATTTGGTAACAAAAAATATCAAGTCTGAGAATGACACATGAACGGTAGTATTAAGCTGTTTTAGAGAGCCGTTTTTTTCAGAAAATAACCATTCTGCCCCTATAACACACTCTTAACCTATTTGAGACGAGCATCATGTGTACATGCCAACCGATCACTTGCCTAAAAGACGAGCGTCATCTATACACGACACAGCATTAAACCGAATTTTGTACCCTAATATGTCGGTAAATTCATACTCGATTGAGACGAAGATCGTACAAATACTATGTCCATATATTCTTCTCCGCGATATCTGTCAATTTATCAGCTACACATATGTTAAATTCTTTATAATAAAGCAAATATGCGAATCATGTAAATATCCCTAAAATTTCGCAACTAATTTAAACTGTCGCATGCTTTATGAGAACCTACATCGCATGTGCGTAACAATGTTGTATCACGGCGCCGATTCATATGTTTGAACTCGGTGATTGTAACCAAACGTCAATATCGGAGCAATACATATGTCATCAGCACACATTCCTTCTTCGTTAAGATGCAGCTCGGATCACGTGAACTATAATGGCTGTCACTGAGGTCAGTACGTTGCTTTTGAATGGGATATTGTATTACGTTATTATAATTATTTATATAACGAAATGTTTGATTATTGGATGTGATTTGTTATCTTTGAATTATTTAGATTACGTATACATCTTTGAATATTTTTTAAGTGACACTAAATGATGTATCAAGATGGCTAAAAATAAATAAGCTTAAATTAAATACAAAAAAAACAAAATGTATGGTGATTGGATACAAGAAGACATCCAGTGAAAGCAAAATTAAAATTGATGGTGAAATTATTGAAAATGTTACTGAAATGAAATACTTAGGAGTTATATTAGATTCCAAACTAAACTTCAATTGACATGCTGAATACACCAAAAAGAAAATTGGCAAAAAGATATCTTTTTTTGGGAGAATTCGGCCAAAAATTTCTAGAAAAACTGCAATCACCATATACAATTCAATTATTGCTCCACACTTCAACTACTGCTCAAGTATACTTTTCCTATGTAACGAAAGAGAACAAAATAAGTTACAAATTCTCCAAAACAGGGCAATGAGAATAATTCTTCGACAAAACAGATTTTCAAAAATAATTAAAATGTTAAAGGAACTAAATTGGTTGACCATGAAACAGATGCTGACCTTGAACACGATGGTATTTATCCTCAAAATATTGAATAACATGTTACCAAAATACTTCTCAAATAAAATTGTATACAATAAAGACATTCACAGATATAACACAAGGACGTGTAAGGAAATTAGGCTACAAAAAAAGGACAAAGCGAATACGCAGAACAATCTACTGTACAAGGGAATGAAGTTGTATAACACACTACCAGAAACTTTAAAGTCCACACCAATTGGAAAGTTCAAGATGTATTGTAGGAGCTACATAAAACTTGAAAAAATATAGTGAATATGAAATATTATAATCAATTAGAAATTTGTAAACTTAAATGTACAAATTACTAAAATAAAAATTATTATTATTAATTAAAATGAGATTTATAAATAGCAAAAAATCTGCCCGTCCACGGGTATTTGCAAATTCTTTAACGACATTGTCATTAAAAGGTTAATACAATTATTTTTTTGTAATAATGCTCTGATTCATTAATTACCACAAATACGGAAAATACAACATTTAAAATTACAATTATGTGTGTCTAATGCCCGATTATGTGGAATGTAAAACATGTAACAAACAGAGAGCATACAATTGCGTTTTTATCACTAGCAAACAAGAAAGACGGGATAAATCCTTACCTTCAAATGTTTGATGATTTTGTTCCTTGATACACTGGTCACTTAACCTATCATCTGTAAAAACAATCTTTGCTTTTTTTTTAAATGCGATTTTATCCCCTATGTATAAAGAAACTGTATGAGAGACAAACTCAGAATTGCTTGCGCCAATATCAATCTGGGACCTATGTTCTATTTGTTTATTGTAGCTACTCTGAATCATTTTAAAAGAATTTTCTATGAAATTTGCGGGTGACTTTTGGCAGCTGTCGATGGCGGAAATATCCATACTTTACGTTTTCAAATGAGAATAAAGGTCTTTTTTCGTTTTTTGTTTTTCAAATAAAGTAAAAGGTCGATAGTAGATCAAGCTGTACATCCCTATCAAGTTGTCCATAGAAATATGCTGTCAGTCGCGTAGTTGACACAAATATTTACCTGCCCAAATTTACTACCAGTGGCTCGACCGCGTTCGACATATTTAATTTTTATTAAATATTTTTATATGAAATGATAAAAAAGTGAGGTGACAAAAGTGTTTATTACACATTTATACAATAGAATGAGTATTGTTGTTTACATAATCTGTGATTTTAGTACCGTTTTTACATAAATACATCACGTGAGTCATTTTGACATTTTTTTAATGTTTGCATTCTAAATTTTAATATTTACAAATATTAATATTTATTTATAATATAATAATTCGAAAGCTTATTTTGTAACCTGTCTAAAACAGTTATTACTATTCGGCTACGTTCAGAAATGTTTCATTTATAGAGCATTAATTGTGAAACGGTAATAACACAAAGTTTTCGTAAAATGTCATTTCGTTTAAGACATTTAAAGTGCAAATTGGCGATTTTCTGAGGGGTTAAGTTGCAGAGGGGTTAATTGAATCAATTCAGGACAGTCAATTTTGTAATGTAGTATTTTATGTAATAGTATTAAATCATTGTTTATTCTTTTTTCTGAAACTTTTACTATGAACATTTTATCCAGTAGGTAATTATAATCAATGTTTTGTATTGGAATATGCAATTTATAGTTTATATACCTTAGGAACTTGTGTTGAATCTTTTCAATGTTGTCGGAATGAATATTGTAAAAGGGAGACCATAACGTAGAGTTATACTCTAGTTGGCATCTGACAAGGGTTTTATATAACATGATAAATGTGCCTAAATTATTGAAGTCTTTTGCGGCTCTCAAAACAAAACCACAGAGTCTTATGTGCCTTACTGATAATATTATTAATATGATATATTGCTGGTTGCAGACTATATGACGCTGCTACCAACGGCGTGATGGCGCGTTATGCGGTGCAGCGCATCCTATTTTACGCGCGGGGGGCAGCGGGGACTGCGCAGGCGGCGTGCTTTGCCTTCACCTGGTCCCACGGTGACACCAAGGAGTCCGCTGTCTTCCAGTGTCACGTTTTCAAGTGAGTCCCTGCGACTACAATCAACTCAACTATCAGACGTTTCTAACAGAATAGAACGATAGTGTAATGTTGTTTTCTTGTTTCAGATGCCACATAGCAGAAGCTGTGACGCAAGTATCAAGTAAGTTTTTTAAATGTATGGTTGTATAGTATAGCAGTGCAGTAGTGCTGAACCGGGCAGTTCGTTTGGTAGATAATCGTGTCTTAACAAACAGATTGTAATCTTTGGGGAAGAGATGTTCAGAGGGAATGGCTGTCCTTGTTCTGCTGGTATTTCAATGGAGAATATTCTGTCTGTCGTTGCTACCCAAATGTGGACCCACATTTGGGTAGCAACGCTAATGTCCTTGAGCGATAGCTACCCAAATTTGTGTGGATAAAAAAAGATAAAAATGAATTTTAATATTTGAAAAGGTTTGATCAATTCACTCGAAGTTACTGAAAATAATTGACTTTCGGGCACAACAGATTCAGCCACAACAAACTTTAACAGTTTATCACTCCAGAGGTTTATCACTTCATTCGTTTTTCACTTCATTGGCTTATCACTTCAGTGGTTTATCTCTTCAATGGTTTATTACTTCATTGGTTTATCACTTCAGTGGTTTAACAAGACTTTACAACATTCTTCCAGATAGAATAAAAAAAGGTGATTCCCAAAAAAATTTCAAAAATAACATAAAAATTTGGATCAAAAATAATGATAGGGCCTTTACCGGTGCACTCACCCAAATTCGAAATTATTAATGATTTGGTATTATACAATGGAAATATACAAGAAATGTATTGGTTGCTTTTATTTAAAATTATTATTAATGTAACCAATCTATTATGTGATTACTTTTTTAATAAAAGTGTAGGTATGTTTATAAGTATTATAAATTGATTTAAAAATTACTGCCTCAACACAGGTTGGCCTAGTGAGGCAGATTACTGAAAAACCAAAATTTTAACTATTTTCTATTTTTCATTTATCTACTGTTCATATTTATATTTTTTTCTGTTGATATCCTTTTGTACTTATGTAATTTTAAACCACTGTAAACATTAACACTGAATATGTACTTTTTAGTTATAATCTTGCAAATTTCATTCAATAAAGATTATTATTATTATTATTATCACTTCAATGGTTTATCACTACAGTGGTTTGTCACTTAAGTGGTTTATCACTATAGTAGTTTACCACTTCAGTAGTTTATCACTTCAGTGAGAATATTGATTTAACATTTCAGTAGTTTTATCTCTTCAGTGATTTATCACTTCAGTGTTTTATCACTCCAGTGTTTTATCACTCCAGTGGTTTATCACTTCAGTGGTTTGTCACTTAAGTGGTTTATCACTACAGTAATTTACCACTTCAGTAGTTTATCACTTCAGTGAGAATATTGATTTAACATTTCAGTAGTTTTATCTCTTCAATGATTTATCACTTCAGTGGTTTATCGCTTCAGTCAAACAACTGTATATAATTTACATAATGTCATTTGCAGGTTGCTTCGCCAAGGCGTTTGAGCGTGTTCCCCGCTCCATGGTGTCCTCCATGACCAGCTCCTGCACCATGAGCGGGTCCGTAGTGTCGGCACCGGAGCCGCCCGCCACGCGCACGCTCATGCACGTGCTGGAGTGCAGCGTCGAGGTCAGGGAAACAGACACCAAGGTCAGTCAATCAATTGATGATTTCTTTACCTGAAGGAGTATGGCTACTACCCGTGGCTCTAACCTACCCACTTTCTCTTGGGCATGCTTGGTATGAACCATCTACAGATCAGAAGGGATATGCTTATTGTAACACATTTCTTCATACTGATTCAAAAATGGTTCAAAAAGTCGACTATCATGGAGAGCATTAGTTCTGTGTTCCCGATGGTTATCTCCGTCACCGACAGCATAGACTGTTTTATCTCCCGGCTTGCAGAACTAACTTGCCAATGGTTATGCCAGTCAAGAGAGCTGTCTTCTTGTTAAATAGAATCACATCGAATATCGATAGGTTTAACATCAATGAAGCCCAACATCAACGACCTTTTGTCATGTGCACCAATTCACTGTTATGCGGATGACAGTACAGTTCATGATAGCTTTTTGTTTGACAAGCCCCCAAAGGGCTCACAAACCTCGAGAGTGTTTTCTCTTGGGGTAAAAATAATCTCGTTGAATTTAATGTTTCAAAGACCCAATCTTGTCTGATTACGTCTAAAAGGGATCAAAATGAAAATCTAGTCTCTTTCAACGGAAGCAATCTTCCGAACAGGCCCTCCATTGATATGCTTGGTGTAACCCTAAGTGACCAGCTCAGGTATGGGGGCTCCATCGAAGCCAGAGTAAAGTTAGTCTCCCAAAAACTGGGCGTACTGTACAGGGCCCGCAGATACTTAAATAGTACACAACTGCTAACCTTGTACAAATCACAAGTACGCCCCACGGTTGAATTTGGCAGCCATCTCTGGTCTGGAGCTCCAAAGTACCTGAAAAATACCCTCGACTCTGTGCAGAAACGGGCGGTCCGTTTGATAGATTCTCCCATCTTAACAGACGGATTGCAATCTTTAGAGCACAGGCGTCGGGTGGGAATGCTATCCTTGTTCTACCGGTATTACAATGGAAGATGCTCCGAGGTACTAGCATCATTGATCCCTTCGGCACCGGTGCATAGTCGGGAAACATGCCAAACGCGTGTGCCCAACATTTGTACACGGTTGACATTTGTCACATGAGAATGGGTCGTTTCTTCGACTCGTTCTTGTGTTCAACAGCTCGGCTGTGGAATGATTTGCCGGCCTCTGTGTTTCCTCCTTCCTACAACATGGGTCTGTTCAAGACCAATGTTCATTCCTTCCTCTCCTCAAAAAGACCCTCCACACAGCATCCCAGATGACATAGACCCTGAGGGAAATTATTTTCCTCAGGGCCTCCTGTGTGGAGTTAATGTAAAAAAAAAAAGCCCAATTCAAACGGCAAGCTTTGTTGCTGTTGGTCTACATATGTTTTATTTAAATTTTTAAAATGAATAAATTGGATTGAATACTTTGGAAACCCTTTATCCACTCGAGGGATAGCATATTTAATAAAAAATTGTCTCAAGTAATGTACGTTTGCAAATTACAAAAATCATACTTCCGAATATTAATGCTGAAACATAAAAACTGCTTTATGCGGTTTAAAGCCAATTAATACAGTTATACAAGGTGTCCGGAAACTCGTAGTACAAGTGGGAAACTGGAGAATCCACATCACATTTGGAGTCGATTTTGTGGTTTAACTTTTTTTGATTTGGGCTTTCGTTTTCGAGTAAATCAGGTCCGAATTTGGAATTTTTGTGGTTAAATTTGAAAAAAAATTTCACTAGGGGGTTGATTTCAGCTGTGTAATGTCTTATAAAATGCAACGAAGGGTAAACCGGGCTCAAAATTTTTTTTAACCCTTTAGTTGCCGAAAAAATGGAAAAATAGAAAAAAAATAATATTAAAATCGAAATGCTTAGATCGAAAAAAATAAGTTTTTCGGGTTCTCTACGTGATGTAGATTCACCAGTTTCCCGCTTGTACTACGAGTTTCCGGACACGTTGTATGAATTTCACCATTTATCCTATGTTTTTAGGTTTTGATGGGAGCGGACCGTATCGGTAGAGATGGGTAGCGAGAAATGAAAGGCGTCAGTCGGTGTAGTGAGTCAGTCTTTATTGTGGCTACGTAGCGAGGGTCGAAGCGGAGCGGAGTGACAGTGGTGCCTTGAGTAATGCTACTGCGTGATGATGAGTGAAGAAGAAGGTCAGGAGACTACGGCGGTGAAGATCACTGGTCTTCAGGGAGCCGGCGTGTTGCTCTACACCATGGCGGTGTAAAAGTGACCTTGGTCCAGGCGGTCGACCGTCGTCGTGTTGACGAGGTATGGCGGCTGTGTGTGCCTTTGAGTCGACACACACACGTGACGCAGGAAGGAACCTTGAGAGGCGATGAGGATGATCTCTGGCAGCGGAACGCGGTGGGTTCGAAATGCCAGAGAACGGGTTGCACCTATATAAACAACAAGCACGAGCGCGGCTTGGTAGTTGCTAGGTCGGGTGTCATCTCATGTCGAGGCGCGGAGGGCCGGACAGCGGATGGTGATTGGAGTAGTTCCTCGAAGGTGTTAAAAAATGTTCCTGAAGTCACACTGGATATGCGTTAAATCACTAGTTGCCAACTGCGCGGACAAGTGCCCCGCGCAGGCACGTATTTGGTCACGACACTGCTCGTTCCTGTCTTGCTTGCCCGGCCGATGAATGAATACTGAATACTGACTGACTGCAGCGGGCGAGCGATCAGCTGCTTATATAGCCGCGGCGAGTAACTACTCTCGCGGTAGGTAATGCTGAGTGCACTCACGCAAAGCTGAGATCTCGCTCGAACTTTCTGTGGGCACATGTATGGTACAGCCAGACGTTCTAGGCCTTTCGTGTAAGTGGCGTTATATATACGAGGCGGTGCGGCTGGCCCCGTAGTACTGTAGGTAGTTCGTTGTGTGTGCTTCCAGCGAGTTCGGCCGGAGTCCAGTGGCGGAGCAATTAATTCGGCACAAGTGGCCGGAGCGGATTAAGTGACTGCTACAGTTTTACAAAATCTATCGCTCGAGTGGATGAAGGTGTTTTAATCATTTAATGTCTGACAGAATAGGTATTTTTATGTATTTCTATGGACAGCATGTATAGGGATGTACAGCTTGATTTACTATCGACCTTTTACTTTTTGTTTTAGGGATGTCACTAGAACAATAACGGAGTTATAATGATTTCTGTGGAAACATACCCGTTAATGTGAAAATATGCTTATTGTACTTGACTGCTATTGTCATATCAACGTGTATATCTGCTTACGTTGCTGAGTGGTTATTAATGAATCTTTTAGATGTTCTGAAAATCTATGAAAAGGTCATATGTATTAAATGAGTCTGTTTTTTTGTTTACAGGGTTCATTTTGCCCGGTTCCCAAAGAGCGGGTGGGCTTTAAGCTGAGAGCGGGAGTGGACAAACAGGTGGTTATCACGGTCCAGCAAGTTTCTCCCAACGCGCCGCTGGGCTTCGAACAGCAGGTAACTTTAACGGCCGCTGTTTCCAATCCTACTAATCAACTTCTAAGCCGAAACTATAGCTCAACACTGCTAAAGCATTGCTTAATCTAAGGAATTTGGACATGTGGATTAAACTCGACTGAGAAAAACATAGTTATAAAAAGTGTCAACAGAGTGGAGATAACGCCACGAGGTTTTATTAAATTAATCAAAATCTCATAGTGACATCTTGTCGTACAGACGTATTAACCTGTGCTCCACATCACTTCGAATATCAATGAAGCACAATTCAGACAACAAGCTTTGTTGTTGTTAGTATGATTGTGCTTCATTGAAATACAGGGTGTCCGGGGGTAAAGTGCATTAACTTCGGGGGGTGATTCTACATGATAGTATGAGTAAAAAGATAAATAACTTTTTTCGAAATTCCCACTTTTAGGGGTAGTTTTGTGGTAAAAAGATAAAATTAGACCGGCGTGTGTGGGCAGCATTATTATTTTACGCTGTTGCCAACAAACCGCCCGCCGCCTTCGTTCGCGTTCTCCAACTTTGTCAATGTCAGTGTTGAATTTCAATGTAACAATTTTATTGGCGTAGCAGTACTTCACTTTAAAAAACTTACCTAACTGTTGTTAATCAAAACTTGTTGATTTAATGTGTCTTTATCTAGTGTGTACTTAAGACTGTCTTAAAAGAACAACTTTATTCAGTGCGTGTTTTCTTCAGACTTACTTTTGTTTATTTAGTTGTAGACTTGCCTAACTGTAAAAATTGTGTTTATTTGTGCGTAATTTTGTCATTGAATTATTGTGACAATGCTGCGTAATTTTGTTATTAAATTATTATTTCAATGCCTGGTTTACCAACGAAGAACAGACAGACATTTAATGAGATACGCCGCAACCTACGAAATGATAATAATATTATTTTATGTTTACATACTTGTTGACAAGCTGAAGGTGGACATTTTGAAAATTCGTTAAACTTGTAAAAAGCGATGACATTAGTTAAGTGTTTAATCAATTTATAATATTTTTATCGTTAAAGCGTGACTTCAGTTGTTATTTAAGTGCATTTCTCTTTTAAAATTTGGTTTAAAACATACGATTTTGTATAAACGTCAAATTCTCGATCTTTTTATTGTTTACAAACGGTTTCCATAGATACAGGCCAAATCACAAACAAGCAACGTTGCAATAATCGCGCCCGGGTTGCAATGTCGGGTAAGTTCTACCTTACACTAAGGATTTTTAGTAGGTATGTCTTTTTGTATGGGAAAAAAAAGTTGGAATTTCAAAAAAATTTATTAATCTTTTTTACTCCTACTATAATGTAGAATCACCTCCCGAAGTTAATGCACTTTACCCTGTATAAATTACTTAAACCTGTTTAAATTTTAAATCTTAGTACTCTTTTAAAACGCATTGAAATTTTATTTTGTAATATTTTAAAATGAATAAATAATTGAATTAACCATGGCAATGAGATCAACCCAAGCCTGGGAAACTGTGAGCCAAGCCGTCAATAATATTTATTTATTAATTTATTTTTATTTATTTAATAATATTTCAACGCCCTGATGGGCTTATACATATAAGTTTATAATACAAAGACAAAGTTTTAAATACAAAAAATATGAACTTGAAAAAGTAAACATCACATAAATGGAAGGTAGGTATAATGATACATTAATTTTGGTAAAAATAATGCATTACAATACAAGAGAAAGTTTTTAAAGTTGCAGATGGACATTGTGTATTTACAAAATTTACATAAAAATAATTCTTGACAACTCAAATCAAATGTCACAGTACATAAATATAAAAATTCACAAATATATGTTATGTGCTATGTGATTCTCCCTAAATATCAAAATATACTACATAAAAATATCATTCAAGTGTTTATCATTATGACTGATAAAGTGGAGTACCTAACTAACTAATAATACGCGTAATAAGGCGTCATAAGAAGTAAGCTGGAGTTTGCTAGTGGTGTGTGGACTCCGCACCAAGCTAAATATATTAATATGCTAGAACAAATCCAGAAAAAGTTCCTTAGGTTTGTCGATATGCGGATGCATGGAACGAATCCGAGATTCATGCACCATACGGAATTGGATGCAAATCTTGCAATTCTTAGTTTTAACATAATCCATAACTGTATTGACAGCCCATTCCTCTTGGAATGTTATGGCTTATGCGTGCCTGAAAATTTCAGCCGTAGTCGTCCACACGACTTGTTCAAAATACCTTATGGCAGAACAGATGTTCTAGCACAGCATAGCATGACAAGAGGAATGGTGCTGTTGAACGAAATATCGGAAACACTAGATATATATAACTCTTCTTTAGATAGCCTTAAGATTTTTTGTATAATAATCATCTTCCTAGGTGTTAAGACTGTCAAAATGAGAAAATTGTACAGTAATTGGATAATAATCTGTTGTACAATTAAAAAATATTATAAGTTGGAAAAATTCCAAAATTCATCCAGAAAAAATATTAACCCGTCTAATCACAGGAGACCCAAGTTGTCCTAAAACATCATATGCCGTTATAATAACAGGAGACCCAGATTGTCCCAGAGCAACAGTGCAGTATTAAAAGTTAGATATCTTTCTTCCTGTAATGCGAATATTTATGATTTATTTTATGTTAGAAACGGAAAGAAATAATGCTTCTCATTGTTTTAGAATTATATGAGCTAGGTTGTTCAGATATTTTATAAACCCGATCAAAAGTGACGGTTTAATTTTGCGCCAATTTGTGACGCATCATACGTTTAATTTTAAAATAAAATTGTATGAAAGTGATAAAAAGTGAGGTGACAGTTTTATTACAAATTTTGCTTAGAAAAGGAATCTGTATTTAAAATTTTAAGTTTATTCTATTTTAATTACTTTAATTCGAATATTCTCAGGTATACATTTTTTAGCCAATTTACATTTCCAATATTAAAATTTTAATATTTAGAAACAAAAATGTTGATTTCTAATAAACACATTGGAAAGATTATTGTATCTTAATTTTAGAACAATTTTTTTTTTTGCAAAAGCGTTAAAAAAAAACAATATATAGGAACATTTAAAATGCACGGGAAGAACCAGGAATTTTGCGCGCAAACCTTGACAAGCAAAAGTTGACAGAAAATTATTTTCTTATTATTTGAAGGGTTAATAAAACTAGTGTATATGTTACCGTAAAAGCCCGAATATTGGTAAATCCTAAGATTTTCCGGTAAATCCTAAGATTTACCAACTCTTAATGGTAAAAGTCCGAACCGTTCTATAATCATCGTTCACCAACCTAACCTAACCTAACCTAACATGTACTAAATTCTAATGGTAAAATCATTTCTTATTTAAATATTATAAACGATTTTTTCGGGCTTTTACCATTAGAATTTAGTACATGTTAGGTTAGGTTAGGTTAGGTTAGGTTGGTGAACGATGATTATAGATTATAGGTTCGCACTTTTACCATTAAGAGTTGGTAAATCTTAGGATTTACCGGAAAATCTTAGGATTTACCGTAGTTCGGGCTTTTACAGTAACATATACAATAGATAAACAACCCCCTTTGGCTGTATATACCTTTCCATAAACAATTTTTTGTCATTTTTTAATTAGTTATGTTTTCACATCCACCCTTGTTTATCAATTGAATAAAATTTTCACAACGTGTTTTAGTAAGGCTGTATGTCTGTAAAACAACAAAAACTAGTGAAAATAAAGTTTTGGGTCAAGTGAAGATAAGGTAAAACAAGATATAATAAGTTATCTTGGTAATACAAATGAAGATCTGCAGCAGATAATAAAAAAAATAATACATATTTACAAACTAGGTCAAATGATATTTCGTTTACAATAAATAAGTCGATTGTGTCGATATTTGGTGAGATAAGACAGATCTATTTTTTCCCGTATTGTGAAATTGTAGCGATAGGAACTGGTTCCAAAAATAGACTGTTTCTCAGATACACTGTCATCCAGTGATAGCTAGTCACCGGGATAAAGTAACCGGGATGCGTATTTCCAATCCCTAACGCGGTTGAGTCACTCTAGCGACTGAGCCGCGTTAGGGATTGGAAGGCGTAAATAGCCTTACAAACACTACCGCATTTCAGTCGCGCTAGTGACTGAACTGTGTTAGGGATTGTTATGCATAAATCACCTTACAAAAGCTATACCGATTCAGTCACCTACGCGCTTCGTTGCTCTATCAGTTTCTGTGAGGGCGACGACCGTAATTATAGAGAGGTTAGCAGAGAGGATGGACAGCGTTTTTTTAGTTAGCATTTTTTTACATTGAAAATTTATTTTAAGTTCTGGGTTTTGTGTAAGCAGAGAGGATGGACTGCGCTTTTTTTTTCTTAATTTTTTTTTTTACATAGAAAATTTATATATATATATATTTTTTTTTTAAATATACAGGGTAAGCAGAGGGGATGGACCGCGTTCATTTTTTACTTAATTTTTTGTTTTACATAGAAAATTAAGTAAAAAATTAACGCGGTCCATCCTCTCTGCTTACCCTTCTATAATTACGGTCGTCACCCTCAGTTAAAAAAAAAACCCGCATTTTTTTTAAGTCAGGAAGTGGCGACATCTTTTGACAAATTCTTGAATTCAAAACCGAATTACAATGGTAGCTTTGTTTGAAATTTCATGTACACAGATGTTATTTGTGGCACGGCGCGTATGGCGTGGTGTTAAACATGCATTCGATGCCGGGTTCTGAAATTCAACTGCGCAGACGTTACCCTATTAATAACGTTTGATGATGCCGGAACAGGATTATTGAGATTTCACAGTTTGTGTATTTTTAGCGAGAATGACACTTGCATATTAATTCCAGGGTATGAGCGTGTCGCAGGCGCCTCTGCCGGGCGGAGGGCTGATCATCGACCGATGCTTCGGGGTCCTCATCGCCCCCGGGAGAAACGTCAAACACTCCGATATGCAGTTACTCGAAATGGTGAGACAAATTGATGACGGCCTCCGTGGTCGAGGGGTAAGCCTCTCGTCTGGCAATCCGGAGATCGCGGGGTAAAAACCCTGCGTAAGCAAGTAAATTTTATTTGATTAATTTGTATTATTTCACAATTAATCAAATAAAATTTACTATATATGTTGCTTGACATGGCTTTATCCGTGTCTGGTGACCAGATCTGAATTGCCAGGTACTCCCCCACCTTCTTCTTACCCATCTCCTTCCACTTTCTTCAGCCTCACAACATACCCCGATTGGACATACCGCAGTCTCACTGGCTCCAGACGGTTGGGAGCAGTTGAGACTCTTGTGCGCTATTCACTTAAAAGCAACATTTTGTCTCATTATTATTAATGCTTTTTACTTTGGTCACAATAACATTTTCATCACTGTATCAAAATCCATTGTTATGTCGATGTCACATAAGAGTAATTTTTTTTATGGATTTTGAAACAGAAACAAATTGTGTGATTATAACAATTAATTTACATAATAATACATGCACGGTGTCCGGAAACTGATGGTACAAGCGAGAAACTTTGAATCTACATCACACGTGGAGTTGATTTTTTGATACAACTTTTTCACGTAAATAAAGACCAAAGTTGGAATTTTATGGTGAAATTTATAAAAAGCTTGAATTGGCTACTAGCCAGCCCAAAAGATGGTTGTACCGTCGCAACTGGGTTGTACCGTTCAATGAAAATAAGATAGGTGTGCTTTAGTAAAAAAAAATGTTTAAAACTTTTGGTCTGCGATTTTGGCCCTTCTAAGTACAGAATTTGTATGAAGAACAATGTCAGAATCGCTTGCGCCAACATTACTCTATGGGACGCCTAAAAGTTTCATTCACCTTGCAACCCTAGAATATTTTTAAAACGATTTCTTCTATGACAATGACCTGTCAGAAATTGCCGCGAATTTAACAGTCGCAACTAATGCGTGTTCCGCGACTAAAACATCGTAAAACCTATTAATTTACGTAATAAATGCAAGTAATGTTGTTTTGGTAAGTTTATTGTGTTGTGAAAGTGTTTCAGTCAATAAAATATACAATAGCTCAAAATTAATCAACAAAACATTCAAATCAAAATTCAAAATGGTGCTTTTTTACTGTTTTTTCGTGAAATGGCCTGGCCTTTGACCGGTTAACACTTTAGTTGCTGAAATAAAAAAAAACTAGTGTGATTTAGACCACACGAATGAAGTAAAACTATAAGACAAACCGCGCCCAATGAATCCAGGTATCCCTGCTAAGTTACCAAAGGTAGCGAACGGGGTGACCTATGACCTAGGGGTGACATATGACATTGGGGTGAAATATGACCATGGGGTGACCTACGACCTTGGGGTGACCTACGACCTTGGGGTGACCTATGACCTTGGGGTGACCTACGACCTTGGGGTGACCTACGACCTTGGTGTGAACTATGACCTTGGGGTGACCTACGACCTTGGGGTGACCATCCTTATCACTCCCAAAGTGCGTAAAGGCCCGACCGTTCGCCTAGTAATCGATCACCGTTCGCATCGATTACCGTTTGCATGACATTTTTCGTAACAATCACCACTTTTCGTACCACATTCACCAGCTTACCCCCCAAGTCAAGCGTGCGTATAGAAGTTTCACTTCAAAAATTCTCAGATTAAATTTTTTTTTTTGTTTTCCCTTTGTGATATAGGTGCACCAGTTTCCCGTTTGTACTACGAGTTTCTGGACACCATGTATACAAAGGCTTCAGACTAAAATAGCATCTGCCACCAGCACGTAGAATTTAATATTGCGTATAACAAGACTGGCTGAATTTGGATCGCCTGTTTTGAGCACCTTTAATGAATAAATATATTTTTCAGGGTGCCAACACTGGTGGCGGCACTTCTGGCACCGCATGTTCCACGAGCGCTTTCTGGACGTCGGCCGAACCCGCCCTGGCAGCCTTGAACATGGGCTCCTCGGACCCCGCCCCCACATGGCTCACGGTGGCCGTGGACCTGGTGCTCCGTGGGACCCTGGAGCCGCTCCGACTGGCCGTGGAGACTCCGGTCAGGGTGTTCCCGTCGCAGCACAGGTTCTTCCCCTGGCAGCACTTCAGCAGGGGACCACTTTTGCAGCAGTTCTTTATCAACTTGAAAGAGGTGAGTCTATTATAGTACCGTCTCACTCAAAGATATTGAAATATAAGAGATGTGATATCCGCAGTTTTTACTGGGTGGGACTGTTTCCTGGCGTCGCCGATATTGTAAACCAATACTACTAAACACCTTAAAAAATTCAACTAAATGAACGAATCTTTCCGTATTCAAACTACATTGTTAACCAATACTACAGCACACCTTCAAAAAATCAACTAAATGAACGAATTCTTTCCGTATTCAAACTATATTGTTAACCATTACTCCTGCACACCTTTAAAAATTGAACTAAATGAACGAATCTTTCCGTATTCACACTACATTGTTAAGCAATACTAATGCACACCTTCAAAAAATAAACTAAATGAATGAATTCTTTCTGTATTCAAACTATGGTCATTAGGTAGTAGTCCGCCGACGGTAGGGCGGACATCATAGCATGGGGAACGTACCCATACTACGTGACACACTTTTTGCAATTTTTTACCCCCCCCCCCCCTCCCCGGTGACCACGTGTAGTATATTCCAAGACCCCCCCCCTACAGTTTTCACGTAGTATTTCATAAATATGGTTTCGAATCATTTTTTGCTAACAAAAAATAAAAAATGCATTATTTGGCTTATATCTGTCTTTATTAATACGGCGCTTGCTGCGTGACAGCAAGAGTGCATGCATTACAAGTGGAAAAAATATTATCAAGATAAAACTTATGTCAAAATATATTGAAACCGGAACGTAATTTATGGAAACGAAAGTCTTGTTATTTTTATAAACATTTTTCAACTCAATCATCTTCAACAAACACGTCCCTGTTCCCTGAACTTTTTCACTTATTTGAATGTACGAGGGTGGGTTTTTAAGTTTGCGGATTGGGTAAGGAGTGGAAATAAAAACCAAAATTATTTTTCCTTTTCAACTAATTCACCTATTACCCTAATACATTTTTCCGATCTTTAAATTAACTTAAAGGAACTTTATAACAGCACGGAACTCAATTTTCTCCACATTTCACAATTTCTTCCCGATTGAAGTGTTTGGTCGATGATAGCTCAAAGACTAATGACCTAATTACGATAAAACCCGGTGTTCATCCTAAAAATGAGTTGTTCAATTAGTACCTAATTCAGCGGTACCCCCATTAATCACTTACCTTCCCATTTCGCGAACTTAAAAACCTCCCCTCGTAGCTCGAAAAAAAACGCGAGATTTCTAGATTGACTACGTGATAAAAACCTAAGCCCCCCCCCCCGTTGTGACCAAGCATGGTATTTTGATGAACCCCCCCCCCTAAACAAGTCACGTAGTTTGGGTACGTTCCCATACCTCTTGTAATTTAATATCTTTAGAGTCTCACTAATGCGCCACCCCTAAAACCGGGCAATTGTCCAATTAGTGAAAGCGGCGGATTATAGTGCATAAAACAGGTGTTTCATAAAAACAATCACCGATCTTGCATATTAAAATTTTAATTCAGTTTCGTAGTAAACACCGATTATCAATCTTTTGTAACTCACTTTTTTGTTGTTGATGTAAAAATAATTAATTAAAAATTCCCAAAGTTTTATAATTTTGTTTCAAATTGCGGTCGGAAACTTTGTTTTCATAAGTTTTTACTATGAAAACAAAGTTTGCTACCTCGAGACTGTTTTCTCTTGGGGTAAAAATAATCTCGTTGAATTTAATGTTTCAAAGACCCAATCTTGTCTGATTACGTCCAAAAGGGATCGAAATGAAAATCTAGTCTCTTTCAACGGAAGCAATCTTCCGAACAGGCCCTCCATTGATATGCTTGGTGTAACCCTAAGTGACCAGCTCAGGTATGGCGGCTCCATCGAAGCCAGAGTAAAGCTAGCCTCCCAAAAACTGGGCGTACTGTACAGGGCCCGCAGATACTTTAATAGTACACAACTGCTAACCTTGTACAAATCATAAGTACGCCCCACGGTTGAATTTGGCAGCCATCTCTGGTCTGGAGCTCCAAAATACCTGAAAAATACCCTCGACTCTGTGCAGAAACGGGCGGTCCGTTTGATAGATTCTCCCATCTTAACAGACGGATTGCAATCTTTAGAGCACAGGCGTCGGGTGGGAATGCTATCCTTGTTCTACAGGTATTACAATGGAAGATGCTCTGAGGAACTAGCATCATTGATCCCTTCGGCACCGGTGCATAGTCGGGAAACACGCCTAACGCGTGCCCAACATTTGTACACGGTTGACATTTGTCACATGAGAACAGGTCGTTTCTTCGACTCGTTCTTGTGTTCAACAGCTCGGCTGTGGAATGATTTGCCGGCCTCTGTGTTTCCTCCTTCCTACGACATGGGTCTCTTCAAGACCAATGTTCATTCCTTCCTCTCCTCAAAAAGACCCTCCACACAGCATCCCAGATGACATAGGCCCTGAGTGCCTCCGTTCACGGAGATACTTACAAGATACTCGATCCTCGTGCGCGTATCATATACGCCGATCGTAAGTACCCCCCGTACGATTTTGCTGGTGCCCTTTCACGGCGCTACGCGGTGGCTGTCGGTTTCCAATCAGTATCACGATATCCACAGTGCTGATCGCACGCGACGCTCGCATCATTTGTGTCTGATACTTATTCGTTTGACGTTTGACAGAAATGGCGTCGGAACATGAAAGTAATGTTAGATTTGTTCTGGAAATGGAAAAAATGCATGTTTATATAACTATACTTTACCAGAATACGTAAGAAAGGATTTAGTGGAGAAGGCATGGATTGATGTTGGAAAAAAAGTCATATGACATCGCTTGACAGCGTGTTCACTCCACGGCTGCATGTGAAAAATGATCAAGTTCAGTACATTTCGGATAGCGCCGTGTACGGAGACTAGCATTAAAAAGTGGTATATCGGCAGGGTACTTGTGGTTTCGTCACAATAGAGAACTCCAGTACATTTTTTGTATTCTTTTTAATAAATAATGACCTTCTAACTTAAATAACTGCATATTTATTTTTATTTTTAAAGTTAGTTTTAATAGTTAAAATAATTGTTAAAGTTTTAATTTTTCAAGACCCCTCCGAAAACCACCGATGTATGGTGAATCGTGTGTCATCATCACTCCTGAAAAATTAGTATAGGATTGTGCAATCAGCTGATCTACTGCCGCCATTTTGAATTCCGTTCTTCGAAGTATTCTCCCTAGAAATAGCATTACTATTTTTTTTTGTACAGTAGTTTTTTTAACATTTTCAATAATAGAGATAAACTAATAAGAGATACCTTTATTTTATGAAACATTATTTAGGCCTAAATAATGTTTCAATAAACACAACAATTAAATATCTATAATAATAATAATAATAATAATTGGATAATTTATAAAGCGCCGTTTTTGTGAAAAATCACCTCAAGGGCGCTGTACAATTTATTAGGAATGCTTAATTTCTAACTGATTTTACTATTTACAAATGGATACAGAAATATACTTACCTGGCAGGTCACTTCCGGTAAACACACTTTAATTATAAGTTTATGCTTGGAGAAGATACGGCCTTGCACGCGGAGGACATTACAGTTAACACACTGGACATTGCGTGATTTTACATTATTTGCTACCCTCATCGCTGTTAGTACCTATTACATTTGTGAATAGAAAAGTAGAGGTATTTATTTTAAAATACTGGAGAATTTAGGACTATTGGAGATTAGTGGCAAAAGTATAGTTGGTATTTATTTTAAAATACTGAGGAATTTCGGAATCTTTAGGGCTGGAGAATGTTCATGAAATGACCTTCACAAACGCTTACATATTTTTTATTTTTTATTTTTTTTTTTTTTTTTTTTTTTTTTTTTTTTTTTTTTTTTTTTTTTTTTTTTTTTTTTTCTTTTTTTTTTTTTTTCCATGTTTTTATTTTTATAGGTTAGTTATTTACGGTGTCGCGGGCATTGAAAGTGAAGGTGAAAGATTTTGAGTTTATGGATACGACTGTCTGAAAAGGTGAGTTTTAAGTCTAGCTCTAAATTCCGCCGCGTCTGTGATCATTCTTAAGTCATGTGGCAGTCCGTTCCAGGCTTTAGGTCCTGACACTCCACTAAACAGTATAAAATAACGAATAACATGAAATGTTGTTAGTACTGATGGCTTGTGTCATACCTACATAATCAAAGTTTCAATACAATGACTGGTGACGCGTGACGTCAGCACTAACCATTTCAGTAATACCAACTTTACAATGTGTTTTGACGAGAGGTTTAAAAATGCACTTTTTAATAATATTTTAAGAACTCTATGTTTTATATTATGAAATAAAACTTATATATTCAAAAGCGTTCATTGGTCTGTATGAACATATTTTTTTAAAGCCATAATATTTTTCACTGGAGTTCCTTATTACGTAGATTGTAAGTATCTCCATGAACGGAGGGCCTAAAGGTGATCATTTTAATTATTTTATTGTTTACTTTTTGATTTGAAAATAAAGCGTAGTGTTTTGTCTTTCTAACACCGTTTATATCATATTTCTAACCATGACATTAAGGGAAACACAACGATTTCTATAAGACCTATATGAGTTGTTACGAAAACCGAACAAGTTAGCCGGAGGGGTTAAAGAGTAGTTGTTTGTTGTTTGCTTTATCAATGTTATATGTATTTTCTAATAGAACCCCTCGTCTGACTTTGGATATTTAAATTTTCCAGAGCACGGATATCTACGGCACCACCTACGAGGTCCTCAGCATGGAGACCTCCGGAGAGTTAGACCGCAGTCGGCTGAACCTCAGTCTCTCCAGTCTGCTGCCTTCGCCGCTCACCTCCCAGCCCGCCCCACCTAGCCCTGACGATGAAGTCTCTGGTATTAAAGAATTACTTGTTATACACACAACACTCAAGCAGGGGCATCTGTCCTTTATGTCAAAGGGTCAATGGCCACCACCAAAATTTCAAAGAAGACAATAGTTCATCTTATTATATATATAAAAATCAAAATATATTTGTTTATGGGTTTCCGCTATGCGTTGCTAAACCATTCATCCGATTGTCATGAAACTTTGGGGATTTGATGTGCTCATACGTTTCTGTATAAAACTCACATATTTTGAACATTTTCGATGTAAATTGTGGGAAAAAAAAACATTAAAAGGGGTTAATAAACGTACTACAATATATCGGGACCGAAATAATTACACATAATTGGCAGGTAAACGTTAAATCTGGGGACATAAAATTCGGGTTTCACTGTATTTTAATTTTTATATGTATAGATTTCCCCTAAAACCATGCGAGCGAAGCCGCGGGTATAATCTCAAGGACCGTCAAACATCTTCGTCTTGGCACACACTCTTTGCCTCATTTACATTCGTATATTGTCTCATACTCAATTTGGGAGGCGGGAATGGGTACCGCCGCCCCGGGAACCTTTATTGGATAACCAACACCTCTGCCATAGGTCACTCCAAGTGGTTCGCTACGTTTGGTGATTTAACAGTGGTGCCCGGGTTCATGGGGTGAGGTTTGTCTAGGTGTTGGAGGCGGATGACCAGGACATACTGAACCCCAGATTCCTACCTACCCCTTAAACCCTTTTCCTTCCCAGAACTCTCCTCTCCTTCCTTTCCTAAAAAAAACCCTCCACACAGCATCCCCAAAGATGACATAGGCCCTGAGGGAAATAATTTTCCTCAGGGCCTCCTGTGTGGAGCTCATGTAAAAAAAAAAAAAAAAACTCTTCTAATATTCTGACTCTTGACATGGCCCCACTCAAGTATCTGATTCACTTGATCGTGCCATGGCTTCCTCGGGCGTCCCCGACTTCTTCTACCATTCACATTTGCGGCATATATTCTTCTTACACTACTTTCTTCATTCATTCGCTCTACATGCCCAAACCATCTGAGGGTCCCTTTCTTAATCTTACTCATTACGCTTACATCAGCCTTGCATTCTTTGTGAATCTCCACTTTTCTCACACGTACGTGGTTTTATCGTGGGATCTCATTTCAACAGCATTCAGTCTACTTTCACCCTCCCTCTGCCAGTTCCATGCCTCACTGCCATACATCAGGATAGGTACCAGCACTCCATTTTGGACTGCTAGCTTCGCTTCTTTGACAGTTTTTTATTAGCGCCAACGGCATTCAGTCCTCCATTAATGGAGTTACAGTGGAGCGTCGATTATCCGAACGTCGATCATCCGAACGACCGCTTATCCGAACTACTGCGCCCGCCCGACCCGCGCGTGCCTACTCTCGAAAACGTCTACAATGCAGACGAAACCGGGCTCAATTTGAAAGCTTTGCCACGAAAAACTCTTGCTTCACGTCGTGAATTAGCAGCATTTCAGCTTTGGTTTTAACTAATATGTATTATTATAGCCATTAGCATTGGTCCTAAAATAAGCAAGGATCATATCACTGCCTACGCATGTGCTTGTCATTAAAGATATAAATTTAAATATTAAAGTACGTAATATATGTATGGCTCGATTATCCGAAAATATCGGTTATCCGAACACCCATGTCTCCCAATTAGTTCGGATAATCGACGCTCTACTGTACCTGCATTTACCCTTCTTTCAATATCTCTATCAGCCTTCCCATATCTCATAAACATACTACCCAAATACATAAACTCATCCATCTGCTCCAAGTGTTCATCGTTCACTGATGACTGACGGCTATATCTCTTTCAAATACCATGACTTTAGGCTTACTTACAACGAGACATGTTCGTATATAGTGTAATTTTGCGGCAGAGCAGAGACCAGGGCTCAGGATAGTGGGCCAAGTAGTTATCTGTCATGTAGGTAGGGTTTCGGAAAATAAAAAGGAGATGATTTTTATAAGACTGTATTGAAACCAACAAAAAACAAACAGGAGTGTGCAAATTTTTATACCAATGGAAGGTTATCATTAAGTCTATACCAGTATAATATAAAAAATACAGAATGTAAACATACCAGATGGACTCCTAATGGACACGCTAAACTAACTAAACGGACAAAACCCCGGAGGACGAACGCGAACTTGCTTCGTAGAGAGAGAACACGAGTAGGGACGGGACTTCCAGCCTCCTCATCCGGGGACGGCGCGGAATCCAGAGTACCAAGGTCGTCCTTCTAATTGGGAAGGAGGCCGCTACACCTCCAAGGAGCGTATCCAGCCTCGGGCTATCTCGACGAACTCCATACAAAAGGCACGTGGCCCCCAACAGTATCCAAGACTGGCGTATTACGGAAGTACTGGTAGCAGTCCGTGACTTCGCGAAGCGGGGTCGTGATGGCATATTATCGTAGCCAACACCAGGACCAAATCACTTCACGATTTCTTGTCCAAAAATACTTCCACAAAACGGCCAACCAACCACATCGGAAAAAAGTGGGACTTTCACGTCATCCACTATAAATAACACCGTACACGAACCTCTCGTGTTACGTAAAAACACCCCGTGCCTTTTTAAGTTTTAAATCAACTTAGATTCTCATGATTAAACGAAATTTAAACACCTTGATGGTGAGTGACTAATTTCCGCAACAGTGCCCTTCTGCCGCGGGAGGAAGTGAACATAAACAAAAAGGAACCTCTCTCTTTCCCAAAAATTACCAGTGTCCAAAAAACACCATAGACAAAATAACCACCTAAGCAAGAACTGCATTAGTCACATAATTATTTATGTGACATTACATTGCCTACCCATTCTGCTTTTATGTCCTCATATGCGGTGTCATAGAACAATAATAATATAATTAGATTCTCACATAATGGTTGCTGTTCTTCCAGACGGTGATGAGCCTCTCCTCAGCGGAACCGGCGAGGTATCCAAGGACTGCTGCGAGGGAGTGCTGGAGAACTGGGCGCAGGTGCTCCGCAGCTGGAACGGGGACCGGCCCAAGGCCCTGGGCCCCCTGGTGCGCCTCGGAGTGCCGGAGGCTCTGAGGGGGGAGGTCTGGCAGAGACTTGCCGACGCTGATCACTACCAGTACCTGATGGATACCTATAGAATACTCATCACAAAGGTAACTCGCTGTAACTAAACAAATTATCAAGATTTATATATATATATATTTTTTAATAAATTAAAATTAAAATTGATAATGTTATTATCAAGTTCTGCAAGTATTTTAGTATGTATTTTTGTTACAGTTGTTTCAGTTTACAAGATCATTTTCAAACTGTGGTAAACCTGTCAAGAGCCGTTTCCCAACAAGAAATTCCCTAACAAAGCACCACTTTGAATTTTGAATTGAATGTTTTGTGGATTAATTTTGAGCTATCGTATATTTTATTGACCGAAACACATTCCTAGAACAATAAACTATCTACCAAAACAACATTACTTGTGTTAATTTGATAAATTGATAGGTTTTACGATGTTTTCGTCAAGTATCACGCATCGGACTTTGACAGATTTAATCGTGGCAAATTTGACATTTCGATTCCACAGATAAAATCATTTAAAAATATTCTGGTGTTGCCAGGTGAATGAAACTAGTGGCTATATCATCAATGATGTTGGCGCAAGCGATTCTGACCTTGTCCTTCGTACAAATTCTGTACACAGAAGGGTCAAAATCGCGTTAAAAAAATTTTTTTCGAATTTTTTTCCGCGCGCATGTGCACAGTCCGCACGTCTCCGGCAAATAAGAGGTTAATCCACTTTGAGACAACCTATTTATATGATTTTAAATGTGAAGGTGCCTTATTTGTTGAAGGTGCCTTATTTATTACCTGTTAAACCAATTTGCTGGACACTAAATGAGAGAGTCTTATGTGTGGTTCGGAATCTGTTTCCCTTGCACCAAGTGTTAGGGTTTTCTTAATTGTTTTACAATGACGTTAATTAATTTTTTTAATGAGTTTTTGTTGTTTAAAGTTTGGGTTTTTGTATGATAAATTAGTCTCTAGGGGGAAGTTGTTTATTGTCTTTTCAACTGCATTGAAGCATAGATCTGGCTTCAAAAGTTTCTTTTAACACTTTGATTGCCGAAAAATATGAAAACAAAAATTTTGAAGTGAAAACTTCTTTAGCACCGTCCATAGACATATGAGTAATACTAGATCAGAACATAAAGGTGAGGGGTAGACAACAACTACAGCGGGGCGCAGAGCGGGAAGATGACTTTGGAGATATGTGATTCATCGATAACTTAATATGACAGTATATAGGCATCTCGCATTATAATATCACCATTTAGTTCTTAAAAGTAAACTCTGCTTTTGAATGAATAGACCTTTTTACATGGGAGCGAGAATTGCTCGCCGCGTAATGAACAAATTTGCGAAGTCAAAATACAGCAAAGTAAAGTTCGCTTATTTTTAGACTCCATTATTTTGTTGCCGTATTTAATTAGGACACTTTTACAAATGTTTCATAATTTACTTACCCCAGTAAACATAGACGAGCACACGCCATGTATCTTGAGTGATAGTATATATTTACACATTTTCAAAACACAAACCATGTTTTTTGCGGTGTTATTTCGTAAAATGCACCGATGAGCGCTCGACGCTGGCTTGCAGAAGGATGATGACGTCACTTTTTTTAGATTCACGCGAAGCCATGCTCAATTCCAGCCGGTTCCATGGAATCGGTATGGGGAGGGGGAAATAATATGCTTTTATCACTTAGGGCAGGTCTACTAATATTCATATGTCTATGGCGCCGTCACTAAAAAGAGACAAACACACATCAATAGGATTTAACCTGCGAGAGAATGAGATAGTATAATTGGTCTCCTCTACGGTGCTTCGTAGCCTCCCTACTCTTCTCTACTTTAGTTTTCTGAAGGTTTCACTTCTACCGCGTGTGAAAAGCACACTCTGTTTTTTTATTTAAATTGACTTTTTTCTGATATTTGAGAAAAACTCAATGTAATTTACACGCTGCTCCGAATTCTCGTCCCACAGTCAACAGGAGGTTAATGTATGTGATGTGGTTTGATTCCAGGATTGCCCGTGCGAGGGAGTGATCCAGCGTGACATTGCGCGAACTTACCCCGCGCACGACCACTTCCGCGAGGCCGGCGGACTGGGCCAAGACTCGCTGCTGCGCCTGGTGCGGGCCTACGCCGTACACGACACCGAGGTGGAGTACTGCCAGGGCCTGAGCTTTGTGGCAGCCACTTTGCTGCTGCACGTAAGTATACGTACAATGTACATACTTGGGGACAGAGTATTAAACTAGGACTTTAATACATGCCAATCTCTATATGTGAAGAATTTGAAGACATTGAACACACTCTCACAAAGTGCATTAAATTTGAACAACAGAGAGTAACAATATTGATAACCTCAAACCCATCGGAAATTCATAATTTGATAGCTTCAACCGACTACTATGCCATTTCAAGACTCATGAAATTCATTAGATCGTGCAACATGGAAAATATATGATACATTGTTTTATAAAGATACATACATATATTAATATTGCAACATTAATATATAGGATCTATTTAAAAAAAAAAAAAAAAAAAATGAAACCTTAAAACAAATAAAAACAGATGAGGCAAAAAATGACAGCAGTATGCGAGTCAGAAGCCTCGATTAAATATTATAATATAAAAAAAAAATAAAAAAATACATGCCAATTCTGATACACCTGTTGTAGTAGAGTTCTTTGATCCCAGTGATTAACCTCTAAGAGGCCAGGCCATTTCACGAAAATTCACTAAAAAAGCACCACTTTGAATTTTGAATTGAATGTTTTGTGGATTAATTTTGAGCTATCGTATATTTTATCGACTGAAACACAATAAACTATGTTCCTACAACAATAAACTATGTACCAAAAGAACATTACTTGCGTTAATTACGTAAATTAATAGGTTTTACAATGTTTTAGTCGAGGAACACGCATCAATTTTGACAGCTAAAATTCGCGGCAAAAATGACATTTCTATGTCACAGATAAAATCATTTAAAAATATTCTGGGGTTGCAAGGTGAATGAAATTTTTACCCAACTTATGGGGTAATGTTGGCGCAAGCGATTCTGACCCTGTTCTTCATACAAATTCTGTACATAGAAGGGCCAAAATCGCAGACAAACATTTTTTGTTCAAATTTTTTTCGAATTATTTTCTCGCGTATGCGCACAATACGTGCGCGCCCGCGCGTCTCCGGCCTATAAGAGGTTAAGAGCCAAGTACACCAAATAATGCTAAACATCCCTTTGTATTATCATTGTTGCATCCGAAACTGTTAACAAATTATAGCTTCTAATGCAACAGGAAAATGGACTGTAAATCAAAAGAAACGAAATGAAAATGGTGTTTGCTGCAATTGGCTGATTATTATATATGTATGGGAAGATTATGGATTACAAGGAAGTAGGGAAAACCAATCACTTACCACTGAGAAGCCGAACACAACACATAAAAACGAACGACACCAACCGTTTTACTAGGTATGTTAGGTTTTACTAGATATTTTGTTGCGGGTTTTGTCGGTAGGATATTTTGTCGGAGGATGTTTTGTCCATGGGTTATTTTGTCGGGGGTGTATTTCGCAGGATGAAAAGTCGCAGAACCACAGAAATGAGCTGATGATATAATTGTGTTTAATTCCAGATGCCCGAGGAGCAAGCCTTCTGTGTGTTGGTCAGACTGATGTACGGATATTCGCTGAGGGAACTATATAAATATGGCTTTGTGGTTCTCAAACTTCGACTGTATCAGCTGCATCGGCTTATGGAGGTTTGTTAAACACTTATTTATTCATAACCAGCGAGTTCCCAGCATGTGCTGCAATGCCACTTAAGTAAAGAAATAGTTTTTCCCTGCGTGTCCTTTCCCATTCGTTCCCGTTCCCCTTCCTCCTTCCCCGCCTTCCCCGTTTTTCTTTACCCTTCTCCCTCCCTCCTATCTCCCTACTGCTAAACCATATAAAATACACTCAAACAAACAACTCGCATGCCATACACGCCAACATATCAAAATTGGGAATTCCATAGTCTCACTGGCTCCAGACGGTTGGGAGCAGTTGGGACTCTTGTGTTATAATTGGATAAAAAAAGTTATATCATATAATTTTTTTAATTTTTATGCTGGTGTACGGTGTATGTATGTTTGTCTTATTACTTGAAATGGTTTTAGCCGTGTTTAGTCACTAGATCTGAATAGCCAGGTACATTTTCCACATCTCCTTTCCCTCCCCACTACCTTCAGCATCACACAATACTATAAGCTCACCAGCATATTTAGAAACCTTTGCCGGCATGCGCACAAATACTCAACAAAGTTTCATCGCAATTGAATGAACAGTATTGGAAATAATTTCATAGTGCCAGAGCTCACTGTTTTACATAGAAATCATCACAGGCATGCGTACATCATATCCCCAAAGTTTCATCGCAATAGGTTTGACTTAACCTGTCAAGGGCCGTTTCTTAACAAGAAATTCCCTAACAAAGCACCACTTTGAATTTTGAATTGAATGTTTTGTGGATTAATTTTAAGCTATCGTATATTTTATTGATCGAAACACATTCCTAGAATAATAAACTATCTACCAAAACAACATTACTTGCGATAATTTGATAAATTGATAGGTTTTACGTTGTTTTCGTCAAGTATCACGCATCGGACTTTGACAGATTTAATCGCGGCAAATTTGACATTTCGATGCCACAGATAAAATCATTTAAAAATATTCTGGTGTCGCCAGGTGAATGAAACTAGTGGCTATGTGATCAACGATGTTGGCGCAAGCGATTCTGACCCTGTTCTTCATACAAATTCGTACACAGAAGGGTCAAAATGGCATTCAAAAATATTTTTTTACAAATTTTTACCGCACACGTGCGCACACACCGCGGGCGTCCGCACGTTTCTGGCAAATAAGAGGTTAAGCCCTCGATATTTGAAGAGAGATTGAAACAATCCAAACTAAATAGACGTTGAAAAAGATGTGTTTCAAAAGGGGATGTATGAACTTGTTTTTAGTTGTTGTTAACTTGATGTATATTTTATATTCCAGGAGCAAATGGCCGACCTCAGTGCACACTTTGCTGCCATGGGAGTGGATCCTCACATGTTTGCCTCTCAGTGGTTCCTCACACTCTTCACTGCCAGATTTCCTCTGCCCCTGGTGAGTCAACGTACACATTCTATTGAAATTACTTTATTTTGTGAATACCAACATAATATCGGGGACTATAACATCCCCAATAGGAATAGAAGTGAATGGAAAGGGAAAGAATATGGGGAAAAGGAAGGTGGGGAAGTACCCAGTTGTGTATGGACTTCACATCACGCATTAACCTCGATGTCCGGTCTTCATAACTGAAATTTGATATCATTTTTTAACCCTCCTACACCGGAGGGGGGTAAATACACTTCCCCCAAACAAGAGTTTTGTGTGATAGCTACGTTGTTTTTTTTTTAATATCATTATAATTTAGGTGATCCTAAAAAAACTATAAAGTAATCAATCTATTTTTTTAAGATATAAAATGATATTTATTGAATCCTGACGAAATGACTCTCCCCTCCCCCATATTTTTTTTTGATAAATATGAGCGTTGGCTGTTTAACCGGTTGAATGTCTGGCGAATTTTGAAAAACCGCGCAGATTTTACCTCGTTGCTTTCCGGTCAAATATCCATATAAAATCACAGGAAATGCTTTTTTTGCTATTGTTTTCTGTTTACCAGATAATATATCTTATTAATCATATATATTACGTGATATATCGTAAGAGGTTTTCCAGAGTAGCTAACTAACTAAAAAAAAAAAAAAAGGGAACGTACCGTACCCATACTACGTGACCTCTTCGGGGGGGGGGGTTAAAAATTGCAAAAAATTGGTCACGTAGTATGGGTACGTTCCCAAATCTGAATACATTCCTAACATGTAAAAACACAATTCAAAGGAGTTTGCAAATAAATAAAGACCTTTATACGCATTTAAAATTTTTTTCGCCTTTGACAGTTGCAAAAATTGACCCGCCAGTCATAGAAAATTCATTTAAAAATATTCTGGAGTAGCTAGATTAATGAAACCATCAGTTACGTCAATAATGATATTGGCGCAAGCGATTCTGACCTTGTCCTTTATACAGTTTCTTTATACATAAGCGTTCAAATCGCATTTAAAAAAAAAAGAAAACATTTTTTCGTGGCTGCGGGCGGGCTACCGGCAAATGACAGGTTAAGAGTCACAATAACTCCTTGATATATGTAGGACCCTAATCACCCTCTTAGGGTGATGAGTGATTTTTATCTTCAGGTACGCAAAGGTTAAATTAAGTTTGCCACAATTATTTTTTTATTTATTTATTATAAAGACAAAGTAATACAATATGACAGAAAAAAATATAAATATTTTACAGAAAAAAGAAAAGTCCCAATAAACTACTTTCTAGTAGTTTGTCAATGGGTGCTTTTACTTTGAAGATATAAATAAACTTATTTTACTTTATTTTGCAGTTAGAATTTTTATGTCATTGTCTAATACAAATTTTTTCTTTCGGCGAGCCAATTCTTCGTACATTTTTTAATTTCAGCAGGTAACATATTTAATAAATTTGGTATTATATAGTCCAGCGTTCTTTGTCAATATTTGTTTAAGTTCTTAGGTACAATTAGTCCTTCATTTAGCATAAAATGGGTATTGTAAGTATGGTCCAGTTTATGTATGTATACAGGGCTATTCATATGCTGAGATATAATTTTATACCACAGAATTGCTCTTACTGAGAGAATTTTAAAATTCTGGTTAAAGTACGGAACATTATGTCTTTGTTCGTATAAACTTTTATGTGCTAATAATTTAACCAATGATTTTTTAACCAATTGGAACATGATTTACATTTGTTTTACAGGAAAGTCCCTAGGCTGTAATTCCATACCTTATAATAGATTCAGCTAATGATAAATAAATTATTCGAAAATAATATAACATAGAATTTTAATTTATATAATCTGCTAACAATAGATCTGAGTTCTTTCTGAATTATTTTTGTTTATGTTCCAGGTATTCCACATAGTGGATGTGTTCCTGCTGCAGGGAACGGACACCTTGTTCCAGGTGGCGCTGGCTCTCCTGGCCAGGTCCAAGAAGGACCTCATGCAGCTGGACTTTGAAGGCATCCTCAAATATTTCAGGTTGGTCATTCCCTCACTTTTATGAAGACGTGTCATTTGGTGGCACATATGGCACAATATGACTCAACACCTATTGACGTTTCGTGGCAAAAATGACATGGGGCGGATGCTTGACAATATTTGGGCAGCTTAACCTTTAAAGACTATCAGCCTTACTAATAACAAAACGCCTTAACGAGTGGTCAAATGCATATTTGTTGCTTGCGCGGTGATCTGCGTTTTTACATCTTTACTAATAACACTATCACGTATTTTATGATTTTTATGTTGGTTCCCTTGAATCTCACATAGATCTGCGCAGGCGCCGCAGCCATCTTATTTTATAGACTTCGCGGTAAAACAATGTTTGACAATGTTCAGTTGTACTTGAATTTAATTTTATGTTTTTGAAGATAATTTTCGTTTAAATGATCAATTCACTGTGATATTAGTGTAATCATTACCAATGGTGGCGTTACTTTTTTTTCAGTTTTAGTCCTTTAACCCGTTGTGGGCCAGGTTTTTCAAAAAAAACACGGAAATTTCACGATCTTCAATTGAATGTTTTGTGGATTAAATTTAACCTATCGTATATTTTATTGACTGAAACACATTCCTAGAACAATAAACTATTTACCAAAATAACATTACTTGCGTAATTACGTAAATTGATAGGTTTTATGATGTTTTATTCGAGGTACACGCATGTCACGCATCGGCAATGTGACGCGGCCGCCAAAATGACAGTTGGCAGTTGGAGATGCCCACAGACAAAAAAGTTATTTTTAAATATTTTGTGGCTACAGGGTGAATGAAGTCTTTACCCATACCATAGGGAATGTTGGCGCCAGCGATTCTGACACTTTATTTACAGATTTTGTACATAGAAGGGTCCAAAATAGTAGAAACAACATATTTTTTTTCGCGCATGCGCAGAATCTTTTTACATCCCGGACTACGGAAAATTTAATATAAATTATTCGAAGTGACTTGTCTCATTGCGGTTTTCTCTATGGTAAAGTACGATAATAGAGCAAGCGTTTCTGACATTGTTCTTCATACACTTTCTGTATACATAAGGGTCAAAATTGCATTTCAAAATGGCGCGCCACCTCGCGGACACCGGTGTCCGAACGGCCCACAACGAGTTAAATAATGTTTTGTTGATGATTTAGTTTCGTTAACAATAGGTTTTAGGTTATTTCTGAAAAAAATTTTTTTTAATGACTTCTGCTTGAATTTAATAAAACATCCATAAAAGTAATATTATTTAATAATGTAAAAGCCTCAAGCATGTGTAAATAAAAAGAAATTCGAGAAATCGACGTATTAATTGCGTAAAAATGAATCCAAGATGTCAGATTTTTTCAGTTTTTTTTTTCGGAATTATTATAATATTTTTTTATCCTTTTTAATTGTATGAACGAGATAAAATGTGAAGTGACAGTTTTCTTTCAAATTCATTAAGAAAGAGGTGTGTATTTTTTAAATTTTGAATTTTAAAATTTTTTTCGACCATTTAATAGAAAATGTTTACAGTCAGCTGTTTTTTTTTCTAATTTTTTCATGTTGAAACTTAAAATACTGCAATTTTCAAACACGATTGTATATTTCAGATACAAAAATCTAAAAGGCAATTCTATCTGGTTTCTATAAAGGTATATGCTTTTACGACATCTTCAAAAATAAGAAATATACAAGACATTTAAAATACGTTGGAAAAATTTCAAACTTCGTTCAGAAATTATGAATACAACAGTCGTACATAACAGATGAACTACCCCCTCAGGGTGTGTAAGCAGTGTATATATCTTTTCATGAATAATTTTTTTAATTAGTAACGTTTTCACATCCGCGGCCGTTTGTCAATTGAATAAAATTTTCACGGGGTTTTTTAGTAAGGCTGTATGTCGTTAAATAATTTGTGATACCCGTGGACTGGAATTTCAAATTCTCGTACATATGAGTCATGTATAGATGATGTTCGTCTTTTAGGTACGCAATCGGTTGGCATGTATACATGACGCTTGTCTAAAAAGGGGTTAAAATTCGAAGTTATTTTCTTGAATTTTTGTAATTTTTTTATGAATATTTTAGTTTGAAATAAGTTAAAAAAAATCGGAGTGTGTAATTCACACGCGGTAAAAGTGAAACTAGAAAGTCGCTAGATGTCACTTTCTTTTGCCAGTTATTTTAAAGTGGTTTGAAGATTGGATATTGATTTCACAAAACTAAAAATGTTTATTTTTTGGATTTTGTAGGATTTGAACCTCCGTTCGCTTGATGTCTGTCTCTCTGGCCGCTGAGACTTGTCAAGCGCCTCGCCCACTGTGCTATCGAAGGCCCGCGCCGACGAGTGAATTTACCGCATTATATATACAGTTTCGCTTTTCCGTTTCATCCGAATTTCAAATCGCCAACCGGGCTAAAGAAGTTTCACTTCAAAATGACGAATTTTTGTAGATTTTAATGTAACTTGAAAATACATTCCGTAAAATCTGCATTCTAACACATCATATATCGCACATTCCATAGAAAAGGGTTTGTAACAAAAAAAAACAAACGTTGAAAAGAGACACTAGCGACATCTTGCGGAGATAGACTGATCTAACTTAAATACGGTATTTATGGGGCATACGTAGATAATCACAATCACTTTATATTTAGAAATAAAAGTAAAATTTTATAAAACAAAAAAATTTGACTTAGGGGGGCATACATTAATTACGTGAGCTCAGAGGGGGGGGGGGGGGGCCCAGTAAAATCTCACGTTACTTGAAAAGAATATAAGAAGTGGCCCAAAATTTATCTCACCAAGGGGGGGGGGGGGGGGGTCTAGATTGGAAGACAAAAAAAAACGAGTGTGCTTTAGACCACACGACTGAAGTAAAACTACAAGACAAACCTCGCTCCATGAACCCAGGTATCCTGCTAAGTTACCAAACGTAGCGAACGGGGTGACCTATGACCTAGGGGTGACGTATGACATTGGGGTGAAATATGACCATGGGGTGACCTACGAACTTGGGGTGACCTACGACCTTGGGGTGATCTACGACCTTGGGGTGCCCTACGACCTTGGGGTGACCTACAACCTTGGGGTGACATCCTTATCACTCCCCAAGTCAAGGCATCACACTTTTTGTTACACATCACCACTTTTCGCAACGCATTCACCAGCTTACCCCCCAAGTCGAGCGTGCGTAAAGAAGTTTTACTTCAAAATTTCGACTTACGACTCTTTTCTACGAGATGTGCGATATGAGAAGTACAATGCAGAATCTCAGAGGTTTTAGGGGTTAACTTTTAAATGTTCAAGTGGGGTGATGAGTATGAAATTGAATTGGTAAAATGTTGTTTCAGAGTAACCCTGCCCAAGAAGTGCCGTGCCGAGGAAGTCTCCAGACAAATCATCAAACAGGCTTGCTCCATCAAGGTGAAGAGACTCAGCAAGTATCAGCAGGAATTTGAGAACCTCACCAAAGGTAAATTATTTCATGCCGGGACAAAATTACTCAGAAGAGTATCTTTTGTGAATACCAAATTGATTCCACACATAATCTCAGTTGTTTTTTTATGAACTGCTGTCGTATTTCAACTAATAAAACACGAAATGCATCATTATTTGTTAATTTAATGTACGTTTAAAGTTGTATACCATGGATTTGACATTTGCGAAGTTTCGTTTCAATGAATTGCTTGAATTGCTTCATTTGCCCAAATTAAGAACCTATTTAACCACTCCGATCTATCGCAAATATTCACTTTTTACGTCTTTAACCCGTAGTTTGCCGCTCGTGCACCGGTGTGTCATGAGACTTTACACGCGATTTTGACCCTTATGTATAAAGAAAGTATATGAAGAACACGGTCAGAATCGCTTGCTCTATTATCGCCCTTTACCATAGAGAAAACCACAATGCGCCTGGTCACTCCAAATAATCTATATTAATAATTTACCGGAGCGCGGGAATGTGCGCAGTTCTTGCGCATGCGCGGGAAGAATTCCTTTATCTACGATTTTGACCTTTCTATGCACAAAATTTCTCAAGGACAGTGTGAGAATCGCTGGACACGAAATGTCATTTCTGCCGCGTCATAATTTATGCGTCTTAATCGACTAAAACATCGTAAAACCTATCAATTTACGTAATTAACGCAAATAATGTTATTTTGGTAGATAGTTTATTGTGTTGTGAACGTGTTTCAGTCAATAAAATATACAATAGCTCAAAATTAATCTTTAATTAAATGAAGACAATATTAGCGAAACTCAATCGAAATCTGGAGACAGAAAAATCAGAAAAGATATTGGCTCCGCTGGGACTCGAACCCAGAACCCTTTTCTTACATGGAAACAGCTCTACCGATTAAGCTACGGAACCCATATTAATTCGGTCACTTTTAACTGTATCATACTTCGACTAAGAACTACCAACATTATCTTCACTTACTTAACGCACATATTATTGGCTGCTATCTTTATATATGATTACAAGATTACAAGTAAGTGAAGATAATGTTGATAGTTCTTAGTCGAAGTATGATACAGTTAAAAGAGACCGAATTAATATGGGTTCCGTAGCTTAATCGGTAGAGCTGTTTCCATGTAAGAAAAGGGTTCTGGGTTCGAGTCCCAGCGGAGCCAATATCTTTTCTGATTTTTCTGTCTCCAGATTTCGATTGAGTTTCGCTAATATTGTCTTCATTTAATTAAATATTATAATTTGAGATTTTACTCATAAAAGTTTTAAAAAAATTAATAATAAAAATCAAAATTAATCCACAAAACATTCAATTCAAATTCAAGGTCGTGAAATTTCCGTGTTGTTCCCGGCATTCAACGAGTTAACGAAATGTCAGATTTAAGAAAACTTTGTGTTGTTTCCGGTTCCCAATTAAAGTTAATGAAGCATTTCTGAACGTAGCTGAATACTAAAAACTGTTTTTGAAAGGTTACGAAATAAACTTACAATTAAATATTAACATTTGTAAATAACAGTACTTATTCTATTGTATAAATGTATAATAAACAATTTAGTCACCTCACTTTTTTATCATTTCATACAAGAATATTTAATAAAAATTAACAATGTCGAGCGGCCCGTAGGCGATTTGGCGGGTAAAGTATGTGTCAACCGCGCGTCTGACAGAATAGGTCTTTTTATGTATTTCTATGGACAACTTGAATAGAGATGTACAGCTTGATTCACAATCGACCTTTTACTTTTTGTTTTAGGAATGTCACTAAAACAATAACGGAGTTACAACGATTTCTGTGGAGACATACGCGTTGACGTATAAACACGCTTATTGTACTTGACTGCTATTGTCATTTTAACGTGTATATCTGCTTACGTTGCTGACCGGTTAACCTGGTCGCAACACTGACTGTGATATACGCTTGTTAATAAGTATAGGTTTTAGCGCGCGAGTGAGGCGAGGTATTGGTGCTTAGGTTTTGTAAACAAAACACTGCGCGTCGTTCTAACCAGACAAATTATCATTAAAAAGGTCAAAATAGGTCTCTTTAAGCAGTTGGTCTAAACGGATATGTTACTAGTACCTAACTATGAAACCTAACTTGAGTTTACATCGTCGTCGCTAAAAACAGTAAGCCGTTTTAAGCGACGTCGTTATATCCGAATTCTATTGTATTTTACTCCCGGACTCCTTGTAAAAGAAGTTATATTATATTTTTCTGCAATTACTCTGTCAGTTTTAACATTGCGTAATCTTTGTTTGCAGAAGTAACGGAGGGTGAGCAGATGGTCAACGAACTGGAAGGCCTGCGCGCGCAAAACCAACAACTGACGCAGGATAAGGCCACTATGCATAATACCATCAGCGAGGTAACCATTTCTCTCATTGGTATCTTTATTAACTCTTGGTGTGCCGCTGCTAAATTTTCACCGTACGTTCCGTTTGATTCTTTTTCCATCATAACCTACTTGTTTTTTGAAAATTATAATTATATATAATTATAATGTCAATACTGTAAAAACATTATATATGTCACTCGTAAGGAGTCATTTAGAATACAATTCCACGGTTTGGTCCCCAAATTATGAGGTTCATTCACATGCGATTGAAAGAATCCAAAATAAATTTTTAAGATATGTGAATTTTAAAATGGACATTCCTAGTGAATGCCTAAATTACGATAATGTACTTTCTTCATTAAATTTAATAAAATTATCTGATCGTAGAATCATTTCCGATTTAACCTGTTTGTATAAAATCATTAATTCAATGTTTGATACCCCTGATTTATTATATGAAATCTCTTTTCATACTCCAGGCAGGTCAGTCACAAGACAGTACCTACCATATTATTGTAGCAATTCTAAGTCAACAAGTCAATATTATACTCCTATGCGACGGATTCAACAGCTTGGAAACAAATACTCTGAAGTTGTTGATATCTTTAGTACATCAATTTTATTATATAAGCGCACCATATTGAAGTTTTTTTCATCACATAAGGGAATAATACTTTGATAAAGCTATTAAAATTGACTAATTCATTGGCAGTATTTTGTCGGCTGAAAGAAAAAAAACTATTTCAGATTTATTATATTTTGTACCTATATGTATACTGTGTGGTTTAAATTCAATACCTAATTTTTTAATTTGTATTTATTTTTGTGCAAGTGTTTTAAACAGTAGTTTCCTGCACTATTTACCAGTATAATTTTGTTAATATTGTTATATATATGTATGTAAAAGCCTAAATAGGCATAAATAAATAAATTATGTTTTTCTAAATTGTACCGTCGTACGGGATACAGTGAAACCCTCTTAATAGGGCCACATCAGGTCACAAACATAATAATAATAAAATCAGTTTATATTTGTGTGATTATATTTTTTGAAAATTGTTTCCAAAATGGGAGTTTTTTTTTTTTTTTTTAGTTAGCTATTCTGGAAAACCTCTAGCGATATTATCTATAATATAAAAATGAATCGCTGAATGTGTTGCTAAGCGCATAACTTTCGAACGACTGCACCAAATTGGATAATTCTTTTTTTTGTGTGTTCGTTATTGCCAGGACAAGCTTTTTATAAAACTTCAGGTGAGCTCTGGCATTATGAAATTTGTATAAAAAAATTGCTGTTGGTGGCACGCGAGGAAGCGGCTATTGTTATGGAAAGCGGGAGGGAGGGAGAGATGGGGGAGGGGAACCAGGGAAGGGAAGGGGAACCTCAGAGGGGGGAGGGGGGTTCGCGGGACGGGGGAAGCGGGGGGAGTGGAGTGGGGAGAGGGAAGGTGGAGGGGGGAGAGGGACCTGGGAGGGGGGAAGGGGGAGTAATGTGGGGAGAGGGCGGGGGAGTGGAACGGGACGAATAGGAAAGGACACGCAGGGAGAAACAATTTCTTTATTAAGTGGCATAGAAACGCATACCGGGAACTCGCTATAATGATATAAATTGAGCGACCGATCGATTTGATTTGTTTGCAAATTAACAGATGATGGTGTCAGTTAAATGATTGGATAACCATCCAGTAGATGGAGTTGTGTTTCGTTAGCCGCAACAACGCATGGCTGGGTCTGCTAGTCATGTAATATATATATATATGAATAATAATATATATTATCTGGTAAACGGAAAACCATCCCAAAAAAAAATCTTTTTTTTATGTGGGTATTTTACCAGAAAGCAATTAATGTAAGGTAAGGTAATTTCCACGCGGTTTTTCAAAATACAGTAGAGCATCGATTATCCGAACTAATTGGGGGACATGGGTGTCCGGATAACCGGTATTTTCGGATAATCGAGCCATACTATTTACATACAGGTGAATGAAAACCATATTTACATTTATATCTTTAATGACAAATAGGAATTAAACAAAAAAACAGTGCAAAATGAACGTTTAAAAAAATCTTCAATGTTCGTCTGCCGAAGCAAGCCTACCCGCTTACAAGCAGCTAGGTCACGTACTTTTTTAAGGATAGATATTTGATTCTGGTCGCTTTCAGCTTGTGTTTCAAACCAACGCAAGGCAATATCTAAACAAGTGGTACTTTCACGCGGCAAAATTTAGGTTGTCGACCAGCGGCAGCAAGGGCCATACGGTGACTAACCTGTCACTGTGTAGCTCTTGCCGCCGGGTCGGGCGTTCGGATAATCGACGCTCCACTGTACCACCCAACATTCAACAGGTTAAAGCCCGGGCAATATCGGGGATTTAAGTTAGTTGTAAATAAATTTGAAAACAGATTTAATTTCTTATCATTGTTTATTTATTGTATATTATTTATTCTCCGCAGAGATGATTATTATTTTATTAGTGAATTAATTTTTATTTTTTATTTTATTTGCTTTATTCTGGATCGTTTAACTTCTTGCAGGACCTTTCACCTTCTTTCTCGCATTTACCTTCGCTTTACTAACTTTCGCAGCCTGTCGCTTTATCGTCGTCACATTTACCTTACGCGTTGTGTTTACCATCTTTATCACCATTGTCATGTTAGACTGCTTTATCACTTTTGACTTCTTTATCACATTTGACTTCTTTGTTGCTTTTGGCTTCTTTGGCGCATTTGACTTCTTTGGTGTAATTGCCTTTCTTGTTGTGTTAGGCTTTTTTTTCACATTTGTCATCCTTACGGAACTTACGGACGCGTAGGCATACGCCTCCATTATTTTCCTTTGTTTGCAATCAGAAGCACACTTGCAGCTATCTCCTATTTATCTCGCCTTCACACTTCTAACCAGAGGCACACTTGAAATCCCCGACTCACTTGCAGATGTCTCCCTTGCATTCACGGATCTTCTAATTGAAGATGTAAAATTAATTCTGAAACAAAGAAAAGTGAATTTTTAACAGAACTAAAATTAAAAATGATTCAAATGCTAAAAAATGTCATATGATTGCTTTTGACTTTTTTTATGGGATCGATAATGTTTTGCACTCAGGTACTTTGATCTTATGTGTTGACGAAAAATGTGCCTAATTAGTTATTAAAGTTCTTTCAAATAAGTTTATGAAGTTATTATCCAATTTCAAAGGATTAGAGTTTCATTTATCGATTTACTGATAGCACGTATTACGCTTTTGATAAGAAATAAATCTATTATCACCAAATTACCGAGTCTTATCAATTTCATAAAAAGTAAGCAAAAATTGAGTTCTTCGGTCGCATGGACATGTCCACAACACAATTTTTTTATCTTTCTCTTCGGTGATTAACCTGTCAAAGGCCAGGGTTTTTTACCTTACCTTTTTTAAATTACCTTAAGAACAAGAATGGAGGAAGCTATTCTGAGCTTTTCCTTGGTACAGTTTCTTTATACAAAAAAATTTAAATCGCATCCAAATTATTTGAATTAATATTCTTTTTTGAAATTCGAGTCTCGCGTGCGGGCACGTTCCTGGCCTTTCACAGGTTAATACAGAAAGAAGACATTTAAAAGTGTGTATCAAAATATTCTAAAGTCGGGTCTCCGGTGACAAAATGTTTTTCAAAATATCGAACAAAAACAAAAAAGCATTGGGTCGGGATCACCATGTTTTTTTTTGCATCGGCCAAAATTGTAGCCCTGTCCAATGTTTCATAATTGCACAAATATTTGGTTTTGGCATAAACAGAAATAACGAAATTAATATTTAAAATATTTTCAGTATGATAGCCAAAAGTTTTGGCATGATTTATTTTTGGGGTATTATGACGTGTTGCGCTTCCTCCTTCTTTAGCTAATGTTTCGGACAGCGTTACAGTGTTCATCATTAGGGCAGATGGATTGTTGTGAAGTGTGTGTTTGCGTATATAGAAGTTATGCCGTATTTTCAATTCAATTCAATTTATTCATTTTAAAAACATTACAATATTAAAATTCAAGCAAATTTAAGCAATTTAAGCACCAACGAAGCACATCAGACTAACTGCAACAAAGCTTGCCGTCTAAATTGTTCTTCGTTGATGTTAAACATATCGATATTTGGAGTGATTCTATTTAACAACAAGACATTTCTGACTGGCATGACTATTGGCAAGCTAGTTCTGCAATCCGGGAGATAAAACAGTCTATGCTGTCGGTGACGGAGATAACCATCGGGAAAATAGAAACTAATGCTCTCCATGATAGCCGAGTTTTCGAACCATCCACGAATCAGTCTGAAGAAATGTGTTACAATGAGCACATCACTTCTAACCCGTAGACGGTTCATACCGAGCATGCCTAAGAGAAAATTACTAGAGCCACGGATAGTAGCCATACTCCCTCAGGTAAAGAAATCTCAGAAATTTCTTCTGAACCTTCTCCAACATGAGGGAATATTTCACTTGGTGTGGGCTCCAAACCACCGATCCACTCTCAAGCCTACTCCTAACCAAACCACTGTATAGTACTGTGAGAACCCGATTGTCTCCGAAATTTCGCGCAGTGCGTAGGACAAAACCCAGCATTCTCAGTGAAGTACTACGCTTCATTACTATATGAGCATGAAAAGTCAACCTATTATCAAACACAATACCAAGATCTTTCAAAGTGGAGACACGTGTTGCGCGTGCTTATTTCAGTATAATTAGTCAAATGAATTCGGTTTTCAGCGTTCAGTTTCAGTGTAGCCGTCTTGCACGAACGCAATAAGAATAATACATTTGTCTTGCCTGTACTGATGGCTCCTTGCAATGCTGAATACTACAGTAGTTAGTATACCAGTAACAAATGGACACTATCTGGTGTTTTGTGGTGGGATTAAGCCTTTGCCGTTAATCATTAGTTGATCTAGATTAAGATTGATAAAGAAATACTCTAAAGATAAGACGTGTGAACAGTGGCGTAGCTAGCATAGGTGGCACCCGGGGCGGATGTCACCCCCCGGGGCGTTGAATTATTAAAGTTTGAATTGAGAAAAAATAGACCTGGACACAAAATTCGAGGCACTCCACGGGGGAAATATGAAAGAAAATAACAGACCGTGTTCATGTTTTTTTTTTACATGAGCTCCACACAGGAGCTCTGAGGAAAATAATTTCCCTCAGGGCCTATGTCATCATCTCTGGGGATGCTGTGTGGAGGGTTTTTTTAAGGAAGGGAAGGAGAGAAGAGTTCTGGGAAGGAAAAGGGTTAAAGGGGTGGGTAGGAATCTACCTCACCCCATGAACCCGGGCGCCCCTGCTAAATCACCAAACGTAGCGAACCACTTGGGGTGACCTATGGCAGAGAAGTTGGTTATCCAATAAAGATTCCCGGGGCGGCGGTACCCATTCCCGCCTCCCAAATTGAATACTAATGTGTACAATACTTTGGTGACAATATCCTTGGTAATTTTTTTCCACGGTCGAGTGTCACCCCCCTGTTGGGTGGCACCCGGGGCGGACCGCACCCCCCGCCCCCCCCCTCGCTACGACACTGCGTGTGAAGGGAGTTTGTTGTGACAGGGTTGCCACTAAAACAATTATAGCAGTTTCTTGAATCTTTTTTTCCTTTCTTTTTAAATAGGCAATTCACCCTAAAAGAGTGCTTTGTGGAGAATCCTTTTCGTAAACAAAATGCTTAAATTATTATTTTTTGTGTTTACTCGTTCCACAGTCGAGCTGTTGAACTCAAGAACGAGACGTAGAAGTGACCCGTTCTTGTGTGACAAATGTTAACTGCATATATGTGCGCGTTTTTGGAGTGTTTCCCAAATATGTACCGGTGCCAAAGGGATCAATGGCACTAGTTCCTTGGAGTATCTTCCATTGTAATACCGGTAGAACAAGCATACCTACCTGACGCCTGTGCTCTAAAGATTGCAATCCGCTTGTTAAAATAGGGGAATCTATCAAACAGATTGCTCGTTTCTACAGAGTCAAGGGTTTTTTCAAGTATTTTGGGGCTCTAGACCAGAGGTGGCTGCTAACTGTGGAGTGGACTTGCGATTTGTACAGGGATAGCAGTTGTGCAATATTATTGTATCTGCGGGCCCTGTACACTACGCCCAGCTTCTGAGAGGTTAACATGGCTTTGATAAATCCCCCATATCTGAGCTGGTCACTTAGAGTTACACCAAGCATATCAATGGAAGGCATATTGGGAAGATTACTTCCGTTGCAGGAGCATTTAAAACGCACACAAATAAAAGGTCACTTAACCCCCCGGAATTTTCGAGAATATTAGCTTTTAGTGTCTTAAACGAAATGACATTTTACGAAAACTTTTTGTTATTACCGCTTCACAATTAAAGCTCTATAAATTAAACATTTCTGAACGTAGCCGAATAGTAAAAACTGTTTTAGAAAGGTTACAAAATAGGCTTTTAAATTATTATATTACAAATAAATATTAGCATTTGTAAATATTAAAATTTAGAATGCAAACATTAAAAATAGGTAAAAATGACTCACGTGATGTTTTTATGTGAAAACGGTACTAAAATCACAGATTGTGTAAACAACAATACTTCTTATTCTATTGTATGTATGTGTAATAAACACTTTTGTCACCTCACTTTTTTTTCATATAAAAATATTTAATAAAAATTTAATACGTGGAGCGCGGTGGAGCTGCCGGTAGCAAATTTGCGCGGGTAAATATTTTTTTCAACTACACGACTGACAGCTGATTCCTGTTATGTATTTCCATAGACAACTTGATAGAGATGTACAGCTTGATCTACTATCGACCTTTTACTTTTTGTTTTAGGGATGTAACTAAAACAATAACGGAGTTAGAACGATTTCTATGGAAACACACGCGCTGACGTATAAACACGCTTATTGTACTTGACTGCTGTCCTATTTTTAACGCTTATATCTGCTTACGTTGCGGAGGGGTTAAAACTGTCAAGAAACGAATTTCAATGTCAAATATTTTTCCTGATATAATAAGACTTAACGTTAACTCATTTAGCATTTTGCAAGAGAAATATTATTATCTTTGGTAAAAATACTCAGATGCTTTCGATGCTCAACGTATCTTATATGGCCAAAATGTTTTCTGTACATTTTGGGTTTTTGATCGTTTTGAGATGTCTGCTAGGGGTTTCATACGAAATGACAGTCCCCAAACGATCAGAACGGAATAGAATCTCCCTTGGTTCCTAGCCGGTAGAATTGGCGCTTGAACTGCAATTATTATCTTACAAAATTCATATATTTAGATAGGTTATTAATGGCGGAAACACATTATTAAAACCCGACGCGACCCGACGAAACGCGATGCGTGTTGAGTCGAATCAAATGTATTGTTTTCTATAGACCAGAATCACACTACGAACATCCGACGCGACGCCATGCGCGCACACGCCACCCGATCCAGACGTGCCAGGTCGGTGTGTTGCCCATGGTGGGGGTAAACACGCCATCCGTCGCGGCGCGCGCGGTATGTTTCTAGACAACACCCGACGCCACGCGTCAGTCGTTTGAGAACTGTCACAGAGCATATTCAGAATTTATGCCAAATTAGCGAAATGTCTGACGAACAATTAATTGAGTTGGTAAAACGATATCCTGTTTTATTTGACACGAGTTTAGCTATATACAGGGTTCATACTGTGAAAAATAATGCATGGGAAGAATAAATAAAAATAATGGGTTTTAGTAACCCAAAAATACATATGAAACCCTTCATTATCTTGAAGTAAGTCTGGATACAGAGTATGCTATTCACCACACATACTTCTCTTTTGATTTATTTCATGTACCCAGTAACGCCTAGTTATTCTCTTTTTCTTGAGTCGTTTAAGTATCATATATGTACCCAAAATTTGCATCAAATCTTCTTCAAAGTCTGACTCGTTATTTATTAAATCCATATTACATAACCGTACACTTCCACTGCTGTTAGCTAACTGTATTCAGAAATTGCTAGTATGTCGTGGCGTCGCGTGTTGGTTATGTGCACGGTGCGTATCGGGTGTCGACGTCGGGTTTTAATAATGTGTTTCCGCCTTAAGTTTTATTTTGAAAGATAGTGTGTAATTTTATTGAGCTATATGTATGTTGTTTAATTTTGTTAGGCCGAGCACTGCCTGTTCTCAACAATACTTTTTTGTAATGTTCCAGTTGAGAGACACATTGAGAAGAGAGTCGGAGAGGTCCTTGGGAGAGGTTTCCCGCAGTGCAGCCATACTGCAGGAGTACAAGGACATCTGCAGCCGCCTGGACCAGCAACTCAACACCACCAAGGTTCGCCACTTTTTCTATTTCTCCTGGTGCCCCCTCCTTCTTCTCATATTACTCTTGGTACCCCTCCTTCTTCTCATATTACTCCTGGTACCCCTCCTTCTTCTTATATTACTCCTGGTGCCCCCCCGCCTTCTTCTTATAATACTCCTGATACCCCCTCTTTCTTCTTATAATACTCCTGGTACCCCCTCCTTCTTCTTATATTACTCCTGGTGCCCCCTCCTTCTTCTCATATTACTCTTGGTACCCCTCCTTCTTCTTATATTACTCCTGGTGCCCCCTCCTTCTTCTTATACTACTCCTGGTACCCCATCCTTCATCTCATATTACTCCTGGTACCCCTCCTTCTTCTATTACTCCTGGTGCCCCCTTCTTCTTCTTATATTACTCCTGGTGCCCCCTCCTTCTTCTTATATTACTCCTGGTACCCCTCCTTCTTCTTATATTACTCCTGGTGCCACCCGCCTTCTTCTTATATTACTCCTGGTACCCCTCCTTCTTCTTATATTACTCCTGGTGCCCCCCGCCTTCTTCTTATGATACTCCTGGTACCCCCTCCTTCTTCTTATAATACTCCTGGTACCCCCTCCTTCTTCTTATATTACTCCTGGTGCCCCCTCCTTCTTCTCATATTACTCCTGGTGCCCCCTCTTTCTTCTCATATTACTCCCGGTACCCCTCCTTCTTATATTACTCCTGGTGCCCCCCGCCTTCTTATAATACTCCTGATACCCCCTCCTTCTTATATTACTCCTGGTGCCCCCTCCTTCTATTTCTCCTGATGCCCACTCCTGTCAGGGGTTCACATCATATTATAGGAATTGCTGCATGGTTTTTCATACAGAACTTAATTTTGAATGTGAGGCCTATTAAACCAAACTAAATAATATATATTTTTTAATCAAAATACCAATTTTATTATATATTTACTTGTACTGTACAGCGCCCTTGAGGTGATTTCTCACAAAAACAGCGCTATATAAATTAGCCAAGTATTATTATTATTATTAAAAGGCAAGTGAATATCTAGTAAGAATTTGAGCTATTTTATTTAGTTTTAAATTATGAAATATAGACCGTTTGACAAATATTTGCAAGTTAATGACAACTAAACAAAAAACAACGAAATTTATTTTTAAAAATTAATTAATAATTATTATTCTTATTAACAATGTTCATTTCTTTTGTTTAAATATTTGTCAGATTTCATGATTTTTAATAGTGTCCATTCGAAGGGTAAATTTCTGATTGTCTTTCTAATTTGTCAAAAAAAAAAATTATAATTATGTTATAAATACAATTAAAAGTATTTATTTTTTAAAGGCAAGGACTTCACAAATCCTATAATAATTATTATTTCCTTTGGTTTTTCACGTGTATGCACTATTTTTCTTACTAAAAACCCTGAATTTACTCAATATTGTAATATTTTCAAAATTGCAAATAAACATGAATTCCTCTGCGGCAGTCACCAAAGTTATAATAAAGCAGGTTAGAGAGGTTAATTTTTTGTTGTTAGTGTTTATACGTCAGCGCGTGTGTTTCCATAGAAATCGTTCTAACTCCGTTATTGTTTAGTTACAGCCCTAAACAAAAAGTAAAAGGTCGATAGTAGATCAAGCTGCACATCCCTATCAAGTTGTCCATGGAAATACATAACAGGAATCAGCTGTCAGTCGTGTAGTTGACAAAAATATTTACCCGCGCAAATATGCTATCGGCAATTTTAAATTTTTATTAAATATTTTTATATTATGAAATGATAAAAAAGTGAGGTGACAAAAGTGTTTATTACACATATATACAATAGAATAAGTATTGTTGTTTACATAATCTGTGATTTTAGTACTGTTTTTACATAAAAACATCACATGAGTCATTTTTACCTATTTTTAATGTTTGCGTTCTAAATTTTAATATTTACAAATGCTAATATTTATTTGTAATGTAATAATTTGAAAGCTTATTTTGTAACCTTTCTAAAGCAGTTTTTACTGTTCGGCTACGTTTAGAAATGTTTAATTTATAGAGCTTTAATTGTGAAGCGGTAATAACAAAAAGTTTTCGTAAAATGTCATTTTGTTAGACACCAAAAGCGAATATTCTCGAAAATTCGGAGGGGTTAAGTACATTGTTGCAATTGAACACATATTTGGTGGTGAAATAATTTCTGCATTTTTTTTGTTTTTAGGAAGTAATAAGAGGCTGCATAACGTGTAATGCGAAACTGAACTCAACCGATAATAAAAAAGGTAAGAATTTACACTTGTAATTTGTATAATTTAATTTGTATTATTACAGTACTCTTTGCTGTTAGTAAGTTCCAGATGCTATACTACAAATAATAAAAAAAATATTTAAATTTTGGTATGTAGATGGTCTGTTTTAACATATTCCACCATATTCGATGCTAGTGATGGCACAATCGATGATTTGCTCGATCTTTTTGACCATGGAAATATTTTGATTCATTGTTATACATAAATCGATGCTTGAACAATTGATTCTCGCATCTCAATGTAATTAGGAAACACCGTCCGGGACGATTGTTTTGAAACGACATTGAAAGTGGAATCAAGACAATCATTGTGAAATGTCAGAATTCATTTGAAATGGAATCGAGACAATAATTGTGAAATGTCAGAATTCATTTGAAAATGGATTCGGGACAATCATTGTGAAATGTCAGAATTCATTTGAAAATGGAATCGAGATAATCATTGTGAAATATCAGAATTCATTTGAAAATGGAATCGAGGTAATCATTGTGAAATGTCAGAATTCATTTGAAAATGGAATCGAGATAATCATTGTGAAATGTCAGAATTCATTTGAAAATGGAATCGAGAAATGTCATTGTGAAATGTCAGAATTCATTTGAAAACGGAATTGAGATAATCATTGTGAAATGTCAGAATTCATTTGAAAATGGAATCGAGATAATCATTGTGAAATGTCAGAATTCATTCGGAAATGCAAATCTGGAAGGTTATTCACTGATAAAATACATAAATCTCAATAATGTGTATGTTATTTTCCAGTGGCTTGTGTACCAGAGAGTGACATTGGCCCTCAACAGAGGGTCAGAGAACTGGAGTTGGAACTGGCGCAGGTCAAATTGGCTCATGTTGAAGCCCAGTGCACTAATCAGGTCAGAATAATAATCCATATCACTGCCATTGAACATTCCATGCACTGCTGTTTTACAACCTTCTGTAAATATCCGAATTGCTGGACACCATTAATACGCACAAATTTTTTTAACCTATTGAACATCGGAAGGTATTTCTAAAATTGCGCGAAAATTACCTTGGCCAGTTCTGCCGAGCTATTCTCTACGTTTTGTGAGATCGAGATAGATCTCGGGTGAGATCTCTTGTCAGATTTGTGCAATTTTCTAAGGCTGGTAAATGAAAAAATAATCATGATGACTTGCATGAATTCGTGTTTAAAACGATAAACTAAAATATGTGACAGCTCACAGCTGAAATTCTGACATCGGCCCATAGAAAAAGCGAACAACAGCCAAAGAAAATCACACAAATCTGACAGGAGATCTCGGCTGGTATCGCTCGGCTGGTCAAATATCGATATTAAAAAAAATGATAATTTTTTTTTTTGCGATTGTTTTCTGTTTACCAGATAATACATATCTTATTATTCATGTATATTACGTGATATATCGTAAGAAGTTTTTCCAGAATAGCTTGCGCAGATCCCAGGTGTGGATCTCTCCAGATAGTCTGTAGTCAGGTTGTAAGTCTGAGCTGCCCTTGTTGACTTCCTTCTGTTCCACACCGAGGAACCGTACAATGATTGATAGAGTTTGAGGTATTTTGAGGTAATCCTTTTTGTAGTAAAAAACACTTGTGTTTGGTACTGGATATTTATAACTGTTTATTCTGATGAGTAATTTTTACAGAGAGATTCTGGTCTGAACACTTGACTGGCGACAATAATTTAGACTAATTAATGTTAGCAGAAGCGAAAGACGGTTTGATTTAATGCTAAACAAGCAGAGTTTAGACAATCGTAATAACAATAGAGAGAGACTATTTGTAAGATTGAGAAAGTAGAATGTTTTCAAGAATGACAAGACACGCCATTTACAGACACAGAAAGAGAAAGTTTGATGTGCCACAGACAAAAGAGATTTTAGACAAGACATTTTATGGCGATATTTTAGTAAGAGGCGGCATAGACGCGAAAGTTTAAGATAAAGGGCTCCGCACATCGAGATTAAAATAAATGATAAGTAAGTGTTCAGTGCTACATGAATTTAAATATAAAATAGGACAAACACAACATCCAACATAGCTAACTAACTATAAAAAAGATTAAAAAATCTACCATTTTGGAAATAATTGTCAAAAAATATTTTCATACAAATATAATCTTATTATTTCTACACAAATTAATTGAATACATACCCAACACGAAAAAACACAATTCAAAGGAGTTTTCAAAGAAGTAATGACCTTTATACTCATTTGAAAGCGTAAAATATCGATTTATTCACCATTGACCGCTGCCAAAATCCACCTGCAAATTTCATAGATAATTATTTTTAAATCATTCAGGGTAGCTACAATAATCAAATAGAACACAGATCCCAGGTTGACATTGGCGCAAGCAATTCTGACCTTGTCCTTTATACAGATTCTTTATACATAAGGGTTAAAATCGCATTTAAAATGCCCGCCGGCAGGCGAGCCACAGATTAGAGTTTAAAGACAAGGTTTAATTAGAATAGGAGCATCTATTTCAGTTGCCGGAAAAGCAAAATATTTTATTTTTTATTTATTTATTTCAAGATTTTTGTTTATACATTACAATGATAATATATGCAAGATTACAAAATAATTCATGTTTTATTCTACTACTCCATAAGTTGAGCTCTAGGAGCTCGTGTTTATGGGAGGAGTATTTTACATGCAAAAAAATAATAATAATGTTCATTATGTAAATTTTCAAAAAACTAATGAAATAAATATCTTAGGTAGGTAAACAATTTAGACAAAAATAGTTATATAAGGACAATATCAATACATTTTTTTTTTAATATTAAATATTGCTGTTTAAGTAAGGGTAAATTAATTAATTACATAAAGTGTAAACATTAACAGCCTTACTAAAAAACCCAGTGAAAATTTTATTCAATTGACAAACGGCCGCGGATGTGAAAACATTACTAATTAAAAAATTGTTCATTGAAAAAAATACACTTGGTTTACACGGCCTGAGAGGGTAGTTTATCTCTGTTTTTGTAATGATATCCTAACGAAATTTGAAATTTTTCCAAAGTATTTTGAATGTTCTATATATTTCTTATTTTTTAAGGTGTCGTAAAAACAAATACCATTTATGAAAACTAGATAAAATTACCTTTTAGATTTGTGTATTTAAAATACACTTTAGTTTTCAAAAACTGCCATATTTTAAGATCCAAACTCGGAAAAAAATGGAAAAAAAAATTTCTTACCCAAACATTTTTGACCAAAATGTAGAGAATTAAAAAAAAATCAAAATTTCAAAAACACAGTCCTTTTATGTAATAAATTTGGAAGGAAACTATCACCTCACTTTTTCCTCGTGCATACAATAAAAAAATAATAAAAAATTTCAAAGTTTTTTTTATTGCCAAAAAAATAACTTAAAAATAATAACGGCATTTCAAACAGATTTCTTTCATCTCTAAAGACGTTACTTTCTTTGATGGGTTTACGAACACATGTATTAGATATTAATATTATTAAAAAATATCACTTTTAAGAAATTCTCTTAAAATAAAGATCTTAAAATGTTAATTTTATCTTTTAAGTAAACTATCTATAGTTCTATAGAACAATATTCTGACAGTCCAACTTTGAAAGTACGGCGTTTGTACAATAACTTGATTAAACTGATGTAAACCACACACATAACATAGCAAATATATCATTTATGTGAATAGAAGAGTAAATTCGTCACTACAATAGAAATTATTAAGTAAAATCACAACATTTAGGCACTAACAAAATTTTTTGACATCCCGCCATAAAAGCACACCGCTTCATCGCGGTGCCGCGGCCGTTGAGAATTAATGCATAGGCGCGCCAATAATGCCCCTGGCGGAGAAAAACTAAAACAACATTCTTTCCTAGTAAATTAATACCATTTACAATGTTGTCAGATCTTTAATGCGTTTTTACAGCGCGGCCGCGGATGCAACGTTATTAGTAACAAATTGGAATCTAGCGTATACAGGGTTTATTTATGTTATTGCAATAATACAGGTTATCGGTGTTGCTGTGGTTTTTTTTTTGTAAGGCTGATTGGGTACAATATGTCTTTATCCAATTTAAGGGACTTAATCTGTTTTTTGAATAATTCATAATTCAGTGTATCTGTTATATTAATTTTGTTATTGGATAATAATATATTGTACCATCTTACACCTAAATACAAATAGTGGTGCTGAGCCGTGGTCGTTCTAAGTATAGGGATGGCTATTAAGCCATTAGTTATATTGATGGTATTAGAAGTTTTGAATATTTAGATTGTCCTATAACCTTGACTTTGGATGCTTTCTAGGAACTAATGCATCAGCTGAACACGGCCGTATCGGAATACCAGTCTGCCATGGCCACTCAGAAACAATCCTGGCCGCCCTGGTTGTCCAGAACACTTGGTAAGCCTCATACTCATAGTAATAATACACATTATATCTTAATATTATTCTTTCATTATATCGATACATATACAGTACTCTCTCACTAATACGCCAACCTAAAATCCAGACAATTATTGTCCAATTAGTGAAAGCGGCGGATTATAGTGCATTCATACAAAATATGTTAAAAATTAATAAATAACAGGTATTTTATGGTTATTTCCTTTTGGGGTATTATGCCGTGTTGCGCTACCTCCTCCTTTAGCCATCGTTTCGGACAGCGTTACAGTGTCCATCATCAGGGCAGATGTGTAAATGTTAGAGATGAAATGTGTGCTTAAGTACTTCGAAGCAATACCGTGTTGCCAGCATCAATCCACTGCGGGCTGGCATTACAGTATACTTCAAGATGGTTTTTTGCATTTAACTTTGGTGTAGCCGTCAATTACCGGATACCAAGAACTATTGAGCTTAGCTCCGTCGTCTCTATTAATGTTAATAGGATTTTTATGAATTTCAATTGCCTCTGTAATTAAGCGTGCTCTATAGGTTTTGGGTCTTCCCAGGACTTCAGGAACAAATCCGAAGTAATGGCCGGTTTCAATTAAATGCTCGGCGATTGCCGATTTGTCAGGGTGGCCAAGTTTACATGCTCGAAAGTGTTCCTATATCCTTTTGGAGATCGTATTTTGAACAGGTATTTTGTAAAACCAAACAAACACCGTGTAGTGTTCTGCATTTTAAAATACTCCAACACTTTGCTTGTTGAGAATAACTCAATAATCAGTACTAGTTGACAATCTACTTTATTTATATTTAACTGGAAGGAATTAAGATTAGATCTGACGCTTACTGTAGAGCAGTGGTTCCCAACCGGTGGTCCGCGAGATCTAAAATGCGGTCCACGAAACATATGTTCATTTACAACAAAACCTAATCGAAGAATATCCAAAAGCTGATTCGTAACCCTTTTGGTATTAATGATGGAGAGGTAGCTGAAGAAGTACAAGAAGAGCACATTGAATTGCAAAATGATGGTAATTGCAAGGACGCTATTAACAGTTTATCATTATTGTACCTTGTGGTCCCTGTGAGAACAAATAGATGTAATAGTGGTCCCTTGTTGGGAACCACTGCCGTAGTGCCAACCGCTGGGTTCTGTCAGCCTGTCGGTCACGCAAAGAAGTACTTTCTTGCTGACATCTTCTGGAGTAGTTTGAAAACTTTTACGTACATCACACACCACTATCTATCTTTCGTGAAAGCGTGGGGCATAGCCCCAAATTAAGCGGGCAATTCTACCCTTAAAAATAATTATATGAATTTATTCGCGACCAAAATATCTCAAAAATTATGATCCTAAATTACCTAATGCATAAAAAAAATGGCACCAACTTGCAAACGATATCTTCCAGCGAAAACGGCTCTCAAAACGTCCAGATGGATTCCACACATCAAAGGCCACCTCACACATTTATATTATATTTTTTGATAAACAAATTAGGACTCCAAGTCAGCCTGGTGGAACAAAACAAATAGAAACACATGCGGCAGTTGATAAAATACACAGAGGACTGTGTATTTTAGCAACGTCCTAAAACAACGATATTGAACCCTGATGGCTGGTGGCGCGGTCAATTCTGCCAAACTAGAGTCGGTATGGTAACTGAGTGTGTAAGAGTGACATAACCCAACCCCAAGATGTACAAAGCTTGGCGCTCTACTGGCGAATTATAGAGCTTCATTTTGTGCTTTCAACTAGTAAACCCCCGAATGTAGTAGTTGTTGGATAATCGAGTGGCGGATTGTGCGAGAGGGTTCTGTGTTTTGTATTAAAATAATATTATTTTATATTTACAACATTACAGAGCTCTGTAACGTAGGTCGAGATCAAGACTAAATATCCCAACGTCTCCATGAACCATAAATGATTTTGTAAGTTGCATATTATTAACAGCATTGGTAATTGGTTTTGTCGCCTTCATTAGCATAAGATCCATTGCGAAAAGAAAGTAACCCACATAACTCATACTAACCTAACACTATTTTAACCATCAAGTAGAAACTGTTCAGTTTGGCGGTCACCTCTGGTCTGCAGACCTAAAATACCAGGAAAGCAGTCAGAACGGTACACAACTGCTGACCCTTTGAAATTATAAATTTGAATGTATTATATTTATTATGCTTTTTCTGCTAACAAAAGTGAGTTTTTGCTAAAGTCAGACGAAAAGCAAAACAAATCGTTGTCTTGGAAACAGTGTTGATATATTTGCGGGAAATTTTATTTAAGGCGTCGTAGTTAATGTCACCGAAATGTATGTACGCGAATAACTTCCGAACGACTGCACCAAATGAGATAAATTCTTTTGTGTTTGTTATTGTCTACTACATAAAAATTATATTTAAATAAGCGTATTTCACTACTTTTCAAAAACAGTTTTTACTTTTCGGATACATTCACAAATAATTTGTTTATTTAGGTTTTATTGCAAAGCGAAAATATTCTGACCTTCTGACAGAATACAGTTTATGAAATGTGGTTAATTCTGCTTCTGGTTTTATTTTTTAATTTGAACAATAATTTAATTTATTAAGAACTTTATCCTAATTCCAGGTTCAATAAAAGAAGCAGCGCAAAACTCCCGTCCAACATTCCAGACCTACCTCTCTAGCAACTTCACCTCAGTGGACCAGCCCTTCCCGCCCGTTGCACCCATCCGCCGCCAAGACAGCTTCCCACTGACCAGCCAGCTCCATCATCAGATATCCTCGGAACAGGCCACCTTCCGGAGGGGATCCGAGCCCCCCAACAGCCCCGGCATCCTCAGATCCAAGGACAAACGGCACTCCATGCTCGCCGACTACTCTAATCCTGATAAGAGGAATAATTGCGAAGCGGAAAATCGCTCCCGGAGATCTGTGGGACAGGAATTCAACCATCTTGGTGGAAACCCGTCCATTGGATAATGTGTGACAACACTTGTAAATATTGTTATGTTATTATTTATCTTTATCTGCGCGGCTGTTGCACATGTGATCCTCATTAAAACACATACATTGTATCAAAAGGTGATGGGATAGATTGCATTAAAAAACATATAGTTTGAAACAATATTAACGATTGGACATGCAATTCTATATCTTTTGTGGATACATAATCGACTCCATACGTAATCGCCTGTCAGCTTAGTGTGATTGTCTATGGTTTGCAATTGCTTTTTCTACGAGCTGATGTGCCATAGACTTCTACGGATGCTGCTTCCCTTTTGTGATAATTTGGCGTATTTTGTTGCAATGCAGCACTCTATTTGAGTCCTTCAGTTGAGCCCTTTGATATTATCAGATGGACATTCTTACAAGTGCGGTCGAAGGCAGCGTTTCTTTCACTGAAAGTAAACCCATTATAAAACATAGCTCGAATTTAGCTTCATTTTTTCTGATAACGGTGAAACCTCTATCTATCATCTTTGAAGGTTCTATTGAAATGAACTATGAATGCGAGAATAAAAAAAAACCTGCATTCATACTTATGCATAACTGCATACTTATACATAAAAATGCATTTACACATCATATAAATGAATGTGTTTAAATAAAAATTCTGCAATTCCTAAACTCTTGACTACATCAACGCAGTTTTCAATTGGATTTTTTTCCTTTTCTTTGATAATTTTTAATCTTTCTTTAAGAGTTCACTGGACTGTTGATTTTTAAGGTTGTAATCGTTCGATTGAGTAAAATAGTACAAAACTGCTGCTTTAAAAGATTAACGAGGTAAAACGATCGATGCGATCTATTTTTTGCAATTTTCGTTATTTGTTTTTGGGGTGTTATGCCGTGTTGCGCTACCTCCTTCTTTAGCCAACGTTTCGGACAGCGATGCAGTGTCCATCATCAGGGCAGATCCGGTAGATGTGTGTGATCTGCCGGATCTGCCCTGATGATGGACACTGCATCGCTGTCCGAAACGTTGGCTAAAGAAGGAGGTATCGTAAAACGGCATAACACCCCAGAAACAAATAACGAAAATACTTTTGGCCGTGAAAATCTAATAATGTATCTATTTTTTGCGAGTTTCGTTTGAAATTAATTCAGGACTTGCAGAAATAAACACCGTGCAGGCCATTTGTACACGTAGATACCTACAAGCTTTTCGAGTTTTGTGCGCATAGCATACGCGTCGCTTGTGAGAATCCACCATACTATTTTGCTAGTGTTCGTACACGATGCAACACGTCAACTCCGTAGACGACCTCCGTAGTCCAGTGGCTAAGACTCTTGACTCACATTCCGGAGGTCGCGGGTTCGAACCCGGCATGCGCAAATAAATTTTATTTGATTAATTTGTGTTAATTCACAATTAATTAATTAAAAATAATATATAGTATATTTGCGGCATGTTCCAGAGTGGAAGATACTATCAGTATCGCCCTGGTGTAAGACCACCAATCAGAATTGAAACGTTGCTTGAAAATGGCTTTAGCCGTGTTTAGTGACCAGATCTGAATAGCCAGGTACTTCCCAACCTTCCTCTTCCCCACCTCCTTCCCCTCCCCACACTACCTTCAGCCTCACAACATACCCCAATTGGGGATGCCATAGTCTCACTGGCTCCAGACGGGAGCAGTTGAGATTCTTGTGCGGTATTAACTGTAAAAAAAAAAACAAAAAAAAAAAACTACGGATTTGACGACAGTTGCACGCTACTAACAGTGCTGGTAGCACGCTACTCTAGTCGCGTACGCATCTACTATTCGTTTGACAGAATCGTTAAATTTGTTCGGGAGATGGGAAAATATCCGTGTTTATTCGAGGAACCATCGATCGAGACTTCACTGTACTTCAGCTGAATTTGATGAAGCTTTTCAAATATCGAAATGCTTTCACGAGCGTATTAACGATTTCACTGGCTAACAGTTCAAAATTTTTTTATTTATGTAGCTATTAAAAATTTTTTTTTTCGGAAACCTGTTTATGTGAAATCCAATTTCACCACTGCTCTCAAAAATTGTTTTCCACATCATTGCTTATAAGTGATATTATTTATTTATTAAGTTAGTAATTTTTTATTAATGATTACATACATTTTGTATTATAACTTATACTGGTCAATCTCTTAAGTAGAGAAATTGTATGCCATTTTTTTTTTCTTGATGCCATTGATTTGTTGATGGATAAAATACTGTTTCTTATGATGTAGTCTTATAAGATAGAATTTAAATATGGACGCACCTTATTGGTGTTATCTTAAAGGATGGAACTCCGTGTATCTCTGTCCAGGTACGTCTCTCTGTTTGCTTAAAGTTAATTTAAGCAAGTTTTGACGCAAATGTGTTAATTGTGTTTTTTTTTCTTGTAAATTGTTCGTCAGAATTGACAAAATATATTTTCATCGCATTTTCAGCCGGCATATGTTTCTGCCATATTACTAATAATATAGTATATCTGTCACATTGTTGTTTCCATCTCTCATGTAACTGGCACATTACTGACTATGTAACTGTCTCATTGCAGACACTCTCATAACTGTCACTTAAAAGAAGCTCATGTATAAATTACTGTCTTGTCATTCTGTCTGTTAACGTATCTCTTATGTAACTGGCTTATTACTGATGATATTATAACTGTCACATTAAAATTGTCACGGAACTGACGTGCTATTTCCATCACATTGCTGCCATGTTATTTTATTGATGTCTCTCTCATGTAACTGGCACATTACTGACACTATATAACTGTCACTTAACAAAAACTCATGTATAAATTACTATCATGTCATTCTCTCATGTAACTGGCATTTTACCGACAATATTATAACTGTCACATTATAATTGTCACGGAACTGACGTGCTATTTCCATCACATTGCTGCCATGTTATTTTATTGATGTTTCTCTCGTGTAACTGTCACTAAAAAAATACCACATTACAACAATAATTAAATTAGTCACTAAATCATAACTAGATGTATTGTATTTTTATTTGTCTTATCGTATCACACAATGTTTTAAATAAATTTTTAACAAATGTGTTAGCTTTCTGTAGGCAATTATTGGAAAAAAAAATTGTATGGCGTATATATATATATACAAGGTATCCGGAAACTCGTAGTACAAGCGGGAAACTGGAGAATCCACATCACATTTGGAGTCGATTTTGTGGTTTAACTTTTTTTGATTTGAGCTTTCGTTTTCGAGTAAATCGGGTCCAAAGTTGGAATTTTTTTGGTTAAATTAGAAAAAATTTTTCACTAGGGGGTTGATTTTAGCTGTGTAATGTCTTATAAAATGCAACGAAGGGTAAACCGGGCTCAAATTTTTTTTTAACCCTTTAGTTGCCGAAAAAATGTTAAAATAGAAAAAAAATAATATTAAAATCGAAATGCTTAGATCGAAAAAAATAAGTTTTTTGGGTTCTCTACGTGATGTAGATTCACCAGTTTCCCGCTTGTACTACGAGTTTCCGGACACGTTGTATATATATATTGGTATGGTGTGTAGATATTTAGTTATACTGGTTTGATATTACTGTCGCAAGTAGAAAACAAATGCATATTATTGATAAAACTGTGATTGGCAAAGGTCGGAAAAAGATAGCCTATTTTAATTTTTATTTGTAATACATAAGAGTAAAATATTAAAATCGACTGGGAAAAGAGATGTCTTTATATTTTGCAATAAGAAGCAAAAATCTCAAATTTTCGCAGTTGATAATACATACATAATGTCATATGTTGTGTTAAATTTAATATGTGGAAGAGGTTTTACCATTTTAATTCTACAAAATTTCAAACAATCATTTTATTTCGCTATTTTTCATTACTCAGTTGTAGATTCCACAAAGATCACCAATCAGAATTGAAATGTTTATTGAAATGGCTTTAGCCACACCTAAATAACCTCCTTTACGCTTCAACTTCTTCAGCTTCACAACATACCACTTTCAGGTTGCCTTAGTCCTGTTAGCTCCGGACATTTGGAATTGTGAAAACATCCGGTATTCACATACTCGTAAAAAAGCTATAATTTTTCGAGTCTTATCTTTATCTTTAAAATATGAATATGCTAATGTCTGTTGTACATACTCACTCCTCAGGCTAGCTACAAATGAAAGGGCTGCCATCTATATTTTTCAAAGAGAATTTTTGAAGTTTTCACATTTAAAAAAGTACATTATATTTCAAGCAATAATATTATTGTTTTGAAAATTTGTACTGTTATGGATGTAGATATTGAATTTGAATGCTTAAATTTAATATAATATTATTTTGAACATTGTAATCTCAGAAAATTAATTTGGTAGCTTTTGGACATGATATGTAGATGATGTCAGATAATGTTTTGCTGTCGGGTTAATTTAGGTTCGATTACATACCAAGTCTATTTTTGATCATGTGTCATACAAAATGGAAAGTATTTTTAATATTATACCAGTAACCAATAGTTTTGTTGTAATATGATAATATTATATTTCAAAATGTGAGTCAAATCATTAGATTTAATTTTAGAATATTCCGTAGGTAAAACTGTATTTAATGTGAACTTTGATTTAAATTAAAATATGCCATAACTTTCAAAAAATTACATTACACAGTATTAATATAGCCTTTAACACAATACGACCTTCGGGGAGCAATGGTTAAAGAATTTGAATTGCGATCCAGATGTATTCCCAGTAGAAATAAGTTAAATATTCAGTGTATAAATTTTAAGGGTATTTTTGTTTTGATGTTGATGGCTTTAAAAATTTCATGATAAGTTCTGTTATTCAACGCGTTTCCAACGATTTCCGGACTTCAAAATAAAATAAAAAACAAATTTCCAGAAATCTGTTTTTAAATAAAATTTTACTTGCTTTTTCTTTTTAAAAAAGATAAGTGATTCAATACAATTAACATGTTTTCGGTTTCAAAGTTTAATCTGAATCAATGAAAATTGAGCATCGTCGGAAAAAATCTGATTTCCGAAAATATTAAAATTTTGTTAAAATGGGATGCAATTTAAAAATCTGCTATTTATTTCCTTTAATCTATGTAATTTCATGTCTACAAATATTTTAACTATGGTATTTGAAGATTTTAGCTGTTCGGAATCTTTTTTTTATAGAAATTCTTCTAATAAATTGATTTCCACATCAATGCTATTGACAATTTTTTGTTGTTGGAAATTAGTTTTTTTCAGAAATTGGTCTCGTAAATTGATTTCCACATCAGATAGAGCTGACGATTTTTGTTGATGAAAATCCATTTTTTTTTCAGAAATTGGTCTCATAAATTGATTTCCAATTCAGTGCTGACGATTTTCTGTTGGTGGAAATCCGTTTTTTTTTTTCAGTAATTGGTCTCTTAACTCGTTGAATGCCGCAAGTAAATGGGGTTGGTTGTAACCAATTAGCGTTCGCAAAAAGCGGCAGCCATGACACCCAATGTCCGGCGATTCTGACAGCGTCCTTGAGAAATTTCGTACATAGAAAGGTCAAAGTTGAACACCAAAGAATTATTCCCGCGCATGCGCAAGAACTGCGCACGTTCCCGCGCTCCGGTAAATCATTAATATAAATTATATGGAGTCACCAAGCGAATTGCGATTTTCTCTATGGTAAAGAGCGATAATAGAGCAAGCGATTCTGACCGTGTTCTTCATACACTTTCTTTATACATAAGGGTCAAAATCGCGTGTCAAAATCAGGACACGCCGGCGCATGAGCGGCAAATGAGTGGTTAAATTGATTTGTTGTTGGAAACCCCGCTCATAGAAATTGGATGGCTCCGCCGCTCTTACGGATTAATGATAAGTGACATTTCTACACTTCGTCAAAAAAGTCTGTTAGAGATATTAAAAGAAAGTACAGTTTTCAAGTTCGGTAACGAATTTGCAGTTTTACCGCTGTGTGTTCTAATGCTTCTACAGCAATGTCCTCCGTCACAGCATGGAAATTGATTCAGCCCGTTATGAGAACATTAGATATAATTCAGAATAATCAAATTTCCGTTTTAGTAAGCTGTATTTTCAATCGATAATAAATTATACTGTAAATGGAAAAAAGTTTTCATAAATTCAATTTCATATTTTTCTACCATTTAATGTACCTACTCCAAAAGTAATAAAAGTTAGTTGTAAAAATTACGTAGCCGCTTTTGTAAGCAGAATTTAGCAAATTTGTGTAGAAAATAGAGTGTAATTGTTAGCATGAGCTACACACAAATTGTTTATTTTCTTCCTTATGTTACTAGCTGAAGTCCCCTTAAGGGCTTTACGCAAAGACAGCATTTTCTACTTATTTTGAATGTCAAGTGTGCAAAATTTCATCAAGAAGTATCAAAATTCTGCAGGGTTGAAAAACAGGATGTTTTTTTCAAAATCTCACATACATAGTGACCTTTCTCTTGCTTAGAAGGTCTAGTGTGCAAAATGTCATCAATATCGGAATAAAACTGTTTGTAAAACATACCCACCCACAGACTCTCTTTTTTATAAATATTTAATATAGAAGATAGATTCTTGAATTAAATTCCTTGTCCAACAAACAAAAGTTATAAACCTAACCTCAAAATAATGTCATATTTTAATTATTGGTATTGTTAAACTTTTTTGGTTTCTCTACTAGAAACTAAACTTCGAATTGACGCACTTAACTTTGCAGTCGGGGGAGTCGCCACTGCATTTTAAATTCCTCCTTTAGATGCCTGCAAATGTTCAAATCAAACTTTCGTTAAGCCGTGTTATACTTCTGTTAAGATTACCGTGTATTTGTCAGTAACTTCACTAGCGCCATCTATGTAAGAATGCAAAAACCACATTTCAAGGAAGATGTTTTTCTATTCTTTTCACTATACAGGGTGTCCGGGGGTAAAGTGCATTAACTTCGCGAAGTGATTCTACATGATGGTAGGAGTAAAAAAGATTAACAACTTTTTCTGAAATTCCACCTTTTTTTTCCCATACAAAAAGACGTACCTACTAAAAATCCTTAGTGTGAGGTATGATCTTACTTGCTGAGAGCCTGCAGGGTGTCCGACTCGATTGTGATTGGTCCGTATCGTGACAGCGGAAAATAATAAATCTGGCCGCACACGCCGGACTAATTTTATCTTTTTACCTCAAAACTACCCCTAAATGTTGGAATTTCGAAAAAAGGTATTCATCTTTTTTACTTGTACTGTCATGTAGAATCACCTCCCGAAGTTAATGCACTTTACCCCCGGACACCTGTATTTTGGAGTGTCATTATTTAAAATAATGTTTTAACTAGTCATTTGACAATCCTAAATGATTGATTAACACGCTTACGACGGGTGGTCGCTTGAATTAATCATACTAAAGCTGGTACGTTTCAAACTTGATCAAATTTGTGACCATCAACTCGTCAATCAGTGCCGTTTTAATCTTTTAACATTTGAACAGTCTCCGGTAAAAGCCTTGTTTTTCGCTCTGTCTTTGATAATTTATGAACATATTGTGATCAGTTGGCACGACCAGCATGCTTGACAGCTGCTGTCAAACTTAATCTTATGCTTATTTGATGAAATGGTCTTAGCCGTGTTTGGTGACCAGATCTGATTAGCCAGGGACTCCCCCTCCCCACTATTTTCAGCCTCACAACACACCCCAATTGGGGATGCCATAGTTTCACTGACTCCGTGAGGTTGAGAGCAGTTGGGACTTACCTAACATTATTATATTCACTGCAGAAATAAACCTACATAAGTGTACTGTTGGCATAACTGTGTTCCCAATTAAGGTCAGCTTTTCCTTACTTCCGCTGCAATCAATTACAATAACATTTTCATACATCAAAGTTCTTTCTCAAGCATGCTTTGAATAAAGTGTTTAATTTAAAAATAAAGAATTGCAGTAAACTTACAGTTTGTCAAATAAGAGTAGAAAATATATGAGGGCGCCATTGTTGATCAAATGGCAATACTAAACACATAACTCATGGTGTTAAAGTAAAGCTGTGTAACCTACATTTTTATAAAAAATTAAAAAGGCATAATAGTGGAAAAAATATTTTTTCATTGCAGTATAGATACTCGCCGATCTCAAAATTAGAATTGCATATGGATATATTATTATTATACTTTTGCAATTTTGTGTTAACATAATGAAGAATAACTATAATGTAATAAAATATAAAGCACAGTTAAGAAATTGGTCACATTTATTTAATACTAGATAAAGTACCTAGCGTTGCCTGGACTTAAGATCATGTCTTTAATTTTAGATCTGAATATATTTAACTCATTCAGATCTAAAAGTAGTGTAACTAAACTCACCATTAGTGATTCTTCCTTTCTACCCACTGTTAAATTCAAATTTATGTTAAATTAAATGAAAGCAAATCGCTTTATGAAACACCTTTTAATCAAATTTATGTCATGAACAAAAAATGTTTTTTAAAATGTGGTTTACTGTGTTCTATGCATTCAGTGTCATTGCACTTCAAAAAAATATTTGACAGTTAAATTGGTGTTGCCAGTCTACAAATTTAGTAGTTCCAGTTTTTATATTTTCTACACTTTTTTGACAGACTATAAGTATGGAAAAATAAATTATTGCTAATCCAAACACTATTATAAAGGTCCCAATGTCCGAAAGTTGAAAAAGGCCATTTAAGATTTTATTTTTATTTTTAATCAATCCCTCCATTTTTAACAGCTAAAATAAAAATTCTCTGTTTTTTTTTTCAGTTATAGGTATATTATATTATTATCATAATTTTAAGGTTTCTTTTTGTAAAACGTACTGAAGTTAAAGTATAAGTAATATAATATATTTTATTTAACATGTAAATACCAGACTCCAGGCAGTTTAGTCTTTAAGTTAAAAAATAAAATTAAAATCTCAAATTATTTTCTGTTGTTTATTTTTTTTGTCATGGATATTAACAAAAAAAAAAAATCTTTTTTTTATTGGATTAAGCATTATTTAAAAATATATATACATGTACATGATATCTGAAATCAATGTGTTTGGATTTCGTAATTTTTTTAGTGAATATGTCGCTATTTTTTTTTTTTATGTTTTAAAATCAGCCATATTTCTTTACTATGTTCCTTTTTTTGTATCTTTGTATTTTTTTTCCAATAAAGCTGTTGGATTTTGAAATGAGAATTATGGTTGTGTTATTTATCCACAGTAGCTACCTTTCCTTACCGTCTGTAATCTGAACAATGAAAAACCAAACCTGTACGCTTTAACGAATTTTCGTGTACATAAGAACGGTTCACGGCGAGTTTATCGAAAACCAATTCATCGAAAACCAATTCATCGATTGATCAATTTAGCGAATCGCCAATTCATCGAAAAAAAATATTTTGTAAATATTTGAGAGAAATGCCGAGCGGACCGGGAAGTTAAAAAAGCATCGGTCAATAAAAGTTGACAATAAATATATATATAAAAAAATTGATAATAAAACTTTCTACAAGGAAACTAACCTAACCTTTTTTTTCGATGAATTGGCGAATCGATGAATTGATCATTCGATGAATTGGTTTTCGATGAACTCGTTTTCGATGAACTCGGTTTTGATGAACTCGTTTTCGATGAACTCGTTTTCGATGAACTCGGTTTTGATGAACTCGTTTTCGATGAACTCGTTTTCGATGAACTCGTTTTCGATGAACTCGGTTTTGATGAACTCGTTTTCGATGAACTCGTTTTCGATGAACTCGGTTTCGATGAACTGGTTTTCGATGAACTCGGTTTCGATGAACTCGTTTTCGATGAATTTGCTTTCGATGAATTGATTTTCGATGAACTCTATGGTTATTTCCTTTTGGGGTGTTATGCCGTGTTGCGCTACCTCCTCCTTTAGCCAACGTTTCGGACAGCGTTACAGTGTCCATCATCAGGGCAGATGTGTAAATGTTAGAGATGAAATGTGTGCTTAAGTACTTCGAAGCAATACCGTGTTGCCAGCACCAATCCACTGCGGGCTGGCATTACAGTATACTTCAAGATGGTTTTTTGCATTTAGCTTTGGTGTAGCCGTCAATTACTGGATACCAAGAAATATTGAGCTTAGCTCCGTCGTCTCTATTAATGTTAATAGGATTTTTATGAATTTCAATTGCCTCTGTAATTAAGCGTGCTCTATAGGTTTTGGGTCTTCCCAGGACTTCAGGAACAAATCCGAAGTAATGGCCGGTTTCAATTAAATGCTCGGCGATTGCCGATTTGTCAGGGTGGCCAAGTTTACATGCTCGAAAGTGTTCCGATATCCTTTTGGAGATCGTCCGCTCTGTCTGGCCAACATAGACCTTATCACATCCGGAACAGCTGAGTTTATATACTCCATCTGTTTCCAGAGGAAACTTGGTCTTTGCAGACCTCAGTAGGTCTGGTATTTTGATCGTGGTTCCGAAGACAGTCTTGATGCTTTCTTTCCTCAACAGTCCGGCAATTCTGTCTGTCACATTGTGAACATAAGGTAGGAAAGCACAGCCTTTAGACTCTTGTTCAATTCTGTCTTCGTTTGGTGTAGATTTGGCTCTTATTATTTGCCTTGTCTGCCTTGCCGGGTAACCGTTACGCTCCAGTGCATCGGTGAGCTTAGTAAGTTCCGCTCCGATTTTTGTTTCTTCACATATTCTGGTCGCTCGGGTTACCAGCGTATGGATAAGTCCTCTCTTCTGCGCTGGGTGGTGATGCGAATCAGCATGTAGATACCGATTCGTATGAGTTGGTTTCCTATACACTGTGTGTCCTAGGCTACCATCTTCTTTTCGCATCACTTCCACATCTAGAAAAGGCAGGATTTTGTGGTTATTTTCGATGAACTCGTCGGTTACCCATTAGAACATATTATGCTTAAAAATAACAATTTCTATCACTTTAAATCATTTCAGTTATCAATGTATATTATAAAAAAAGTATACAAAAACATGCTTGCCGCTAAAACTCAGAAACGATACAATTAAGGGGTCGTCCATTAATCACGTGATGTTTTTTTAGCAACTTTTTAACCCCCCCCCCCCTGGTGATATGTGGTGAGGTTTTAGACTAATCCCCCCCCCCCTCTATTTTTTTAGTGCAAAGAATTTTGAAATTTTCAGAATATTATCTCGAAAAATAAATACACGTGATATCTCATTATACCCCCCCCCGTCGTGATATTTCGTGATTTTTTCCAACCCCCCCCCCCCCCTTTCGAGCATCACGTGATTAATGGACGACCCCTAAGGGAGATTAATTACAACGATAAACGGTACAATTAAGGGAGTTATATGGTGCGGTAGCCCTCTATCCCCCATCCATGAAGAAGGTTCCCGTTTTTACCGGAAGGGCGTGCTTTTAAAGATATAAGGGCTGGAAGTTTTGCCCTCTAGAAATTTCTATAACAGTCCAGAACATTTGAGTGTATTCAAGAGTATTTCACAACATTTCAGAACATCCCGGAACTTTCTGGAATGTTCAGGAATAGTCTGGAACATTCGGGAACATCCCAGATCAATGTGGAACTTTCCAGAACACTCTCGAATGTACTGGAACGTTGTGGACCATTCGAAGCCTTTTTTGTATGGGTGGGGCTACCCATTTGTGGGGGTATTTATTTATTTATTTTTTTTATTTATTTATAATTTCTCACCATACATGTGTTCTTATTTTTTTTTTTACAAAAATATTAACCTCACTAGGCTAGCAGCCTGTATTGAGGTTAAATTCATAAATTTGAGTGGTGCGTTTACACACAAATCACTAAAATACAAAAAAATCACTAAAATACAAAACACTACATCCAAAACACTAAAATATTATATGCGGAAAGTAAGAAATAACAATATTATATTGGTGACCAGATGGGTAATTTGTAACAATATAGACCATAAAACAAATCCTTAATAAATTACTATACCCACCAAGAAACAAAGGTAGTTCAAAACAACTAGGGTGACACTCCGATTTTTACAAATGGGACTCAAATAAAATCTGGTTATTTAAAAAATATATATTTTTATATATATCTTTTTATTTAAAAAACAAATATTATTAAAAAAAAATATCTTATTATTTTAAAATATGTTTTTTTTTTTTTTTTTTATTATTTAAAAAAAGGCCAAGGATGAAAAAATAGTATGCCAATCCTCTGACAACACAAAAATCTTAACATTTTTTTTAAATTTAGCTAATGAATTGGAAGACTTTATGTAATCTGGCAGAATATTAAACAGAAGTGGAGCCTGATATAAAAAGTTTCTTTGGCCAAAAGATGTTTTAGTACTTATTGCGACAAAGTTCATTCTTGAGCCAATTCTAGTGGTATGGATTTGTTGGGTTCTTTCTGCAGAATAAATATTGATAAAAAATTTACAAATTATTTTAGAGATGTACAGCTGTTTTATACTCATAACGTCAGATTCCTTGTAAAGAAGTTTCGATGGATAACGAAATTTTTTTTTGTACATGACCTTAAGAATTAATTTGTGAGCAATATTTAGTGTCTCTACATTGGACTTTAGACAGGATCCCCAGCATACAATATTGTAAGAAAGTCGAGATTGTACTAAGGCATAATAGACAGATTTTAATTTATCTTTATCCAGTATATGACGAAGTTCTTTAAAAATATAGGTAAGTCTCCTGATATTTTTTGTTAACATGTCAATATGGTCATTCCATCTCAAATATTGATCAATATTTACACCTAGGTACCTTATACAGTCTACTCTTTCTAAAGGGTGGCAATTACAATTACAATTTTGCAGACAATTGTGTATAATTAGATTATGAGTGTTGAAAGGCTGACTTTTTGATGATATGCTAAAAGTTACATATTTTGTTTTTGATGTATTCAAAGTTAAGATGTTATTATTTAGCCAACTCTTTACTATTCTTAATCCTGAATCACATTTGTCAAAAGCATCTTTCCAGGTTTTACCCTTAGGTATATAAAGCAAGATCCGACGTGGGTTCAAACGTCTGTTCAATCTCACATCAACTCCCTGAGCGAAGTCGGGTACCCCAGCTAGTCTTGCAATAAATGGAGCTAATTTTCCCGATTTACGTTTTGGTCTGTTGGATAAAAATGATCTAGAGCGACATTATATCAATTTTCAATTTGACCGTGCGAGACCCAAAGGTGGAAATGTAGGTCTAGTCCAAGGTTCGTAAAAAATGTACTTAACAATGTTTGCTAATCAGGCCCGGACTGGGACCATTTGGGGCCCTCCGCTAAAACCTGTAAAGGGGCCCCCTACAGTGCGGTGGGGGGTGGGCCTTCAGAAAACGGGGGGTTCGGGGGCCTCCCCCGGATAGTTTTTGAAAATTAGGTGCTTGAAAACAATGAAAACGCGTTTCTACGCTATATTGGCTATAAAGAAGAAGAAATTCAGATAGGTTTTTATACGAATATTATGATTTTCAACTTTTGTTGACTTATTGAAATAAGAAATTCACAGTATTTTTAGGATACCACAACACTACTAAACACATGCTGTAGAACTGCCAATAATTATAACGGAGTTCAAAATAAAGGCAGAATTTTATTCACACCAAAGCATTAATGAATTATGTCAAAATTATTTGTATGGTAAAAATAATGACAAACGGATTTTAGGGATTAAAAAAATTATACTAACATTTAAAAAAATCCTGTGTGTTTAACAGTTTACAATGTTGTATACTAGAATAGAAGGGGCTTAACTTAACTGAAATGATTCGACATTTTGCTTCCCTAGCCCTAAAGTAACAGTTTCTTTATAAGCAACTCGCTTGTTAAAGCTACTTCATCTATTATTTTATTTTTGTTCAAATTATAAAATAAATCCCTCTCAACATTTATTAATAAAAAGCAAACTGGACATAAGGTCTTGGGTACAAGGTATGGTACGAACAAATTTATATACAATATACAGGTTGGTAAACAGTCCAGATTGAGCAATGACGTTACATAAATAAATGTCACGTCATTGAGATTGAGTAAGTTCGAACAGAACAGAAAAAGCACATGTCAAACACTGGAAACATTGTCTATTTTCAGAGCAGTAAATGTCAGCATTTGTTTCCGCTGACGTTGGGTCCAAATCATCTTCTTCGTCATTGCATCTGCCTCCGTAGTTCTCAGTGGACTCTGCCCATAAATATACAAACCACCCACACTCTGCCGCTATGAAGTTGCTGTATTGTTGTGCAAACCGTCGCAGCTCTATCAACAGCCGGCATCTTTCAATTTTACGCAGTTTAGAAACACTGTGCACAGCTTCTGTGGGAAATTTTTGGATTTTCAAGATTAAGTCAAACTTTTTGGGGTCCAACCAGAGCCGGATTAACCATGTCGGGGCCCCTAGGCGACGCACGTCTCGAGACCCCCTTACCAACTAACGGGGGGGGTGGAGGGGGGGGGGGAGGAGGGGGTTGAAGGGGCCTCCAAACGCCTCCTTGTTCCCTTGATCAAATCCTTAACAAAACTTTAAAGGGGGGGAGGGTAGGTAAAGTTTTAAAACTTTATTTTTTATTTTTTTCTGAATGTAAAACATGTCAGTATATTGAGTATTGTGTCAAAATTTCAAATAAATCGGAGCAAAACTAACGAAGGTACAGCGTTTCAAGCGACCGACCCACATGCTCGATTCTATTTCGAGTATAAAAATTTTTAATCGTTTTCTCGCAAACAATATTTCTGAAGTTTGTGAACATCATAACTATCATAACTCAAAATCTTGACTTGACTTGAATGACCGATGCGATGAGTTTTTTTTTCCCTTTTAAAATAACAAATTCACCGAAATTTTTTGCGAAAATCGCGTTTTTCACTTCAAAATGCTGCCAAAAATAAAAATAAAAATCGAAAAAAAACTCCCTCTGACTACCTAGGAAAACATATTACGTTACTTGGTGCATGAAAATTGAATGTATAGTTTTTTTTAATATGTTGTCAACCAGGTTGAAAAACGTGTTAAAAAACTTTCGAAAAAAACGCTTTCAAAGTTTTGCTGAGGATAATTCAAAATACAAACTGTTAAAAACGGTTTCATATAAAATGCTGTATCTCCATCAATTTTACCAATTTCCTCAAATAGTGAGAGCATTATTAACAAATGCATCTTTCAGAAAATGAATTAAAAAAAATTTTTTTGCAGTGTCCTTAAAGTCTTGTTTAGGATTTGATCAAGGGAACAAGGTGGCGTTTATAGCCCCCCCCCCCAGAATCAGAGGCCCGTGTGAACTGCATAAAAAACTTGTAAAATTACATCAACTTCACTAAGGGGGGGGGGGGGGGGGGGTTCATTCAACTTTGCCGCCCGGGGCTTCTGACGGGCTTAGTCCGCCACTGCACTTTACCCTTCTCGAACTTCAAAAATTTTTTTTTCTTTTTTCTACCAAAACGTAATTTTATTCATAATTAATCTGTTCTTTTACTACGTTACAAAAGGTATGCCATCACCCCATTTAATAAAGAAAACGAATACAATACAATAACCCTTTATTGCACATAAAAGGACACATACATATGTAGAAACAAAAATATATATTGTTTAAAAAAAATTACAAAGAGCCGTCGTGTCACTAAAGTGATCTCTTCCAGACCACCTTTCCCAAAGAATTTTTGCAAGCAGACAGGTAGTGCATACTGAAGCTTGTACAACATTTATATTTTAAACATATAATTAGAAATAAAACAAAAAAAATGCCAAAATAAACCACACACGGCACCTTCAATCACTTCAGATACTAAGTAATGTTGCAACAAAAAGATGTAAAGAAAAGTAAAATACAAATATGATTATATATTTGTTTTAATTATAGACTTTTTATTTATTGTTTGTGCATGATATGAACATTAGTTATTTATTGGGTTAAAAGCTAATTATTATTATAATTTGTTGTTTTCTTTAATGCGTGTACCTAATGTTATTAACCTGATAAAATAAATAAAAACATCTTGAAAACCAACTTTTTCCGAAACTTCGATGCTCACTAATTGAAGCAAGTCAGTTTTTCTCGGGACGCGGGGCCCCTAGCCAATGCGGGCCCCCTAGGCAGTTGCCTACTCTGCCTTAGGGATAATCCGGTACTGGGTCCAACCAAGAGCAATCCTGTAAAAACGTCTTTGTTTGCGCAAAATCTTTCTTCAATACTCATACTCGCACAGTCTAAAATATCAAAATATACAATTTTGTAATGTTGAACTGTTGAAATTGAGTGAGTTTCATCTTTTGATTTTTCACCGGCATTATAACTACTAACAAGACAAAAATTTTTTTTTGTACGTTTTGTGGAGCCCCTTCGGGGCCCCCTCGCACCGGGGGCCCTCCGCGATCGCGGACCTGCGGACCTGGCCAGTCCGGGCCTGTTGCTAATACAGGCACGTTTCGGAAAAAAAACTCATCAGGCCGCTTGCAAGAACGTTACGTAGCTTGAAATCCAGTTGTATTCAGAAAGGAAGATCTCTTTTACTTTTCACTAGGTACATATCGAACGTTATTAATAGCCTTGCGTCTGCGTGGTTGAATTTAAGAATCAGGCTTCCAAGGCATATCTGCCGCCATGCCTTACCTGTCGCACATCCGTATCCATAATTCGGTCTCTAGTTCAAGAATTCGTCACAAGGTGTCACCACTTTCGTTGGCAAGACGCATAGGGACGTGTCCTTCCTACGAATTTGTGAACCTGGAGTATCTCCCGGATTTCGAAAGATTGACAGTAATACTCAGTTGTATCGAGCGTCTGTATATTACATATGGCATCATCACCCGTCCCGGTTACTTTTTCACAGTGACTAGCCATCACTGGTTGACACGCTGACAGTGGATACGAGGAACGGGCTAATCTTAGAACCAGTTCATATTGCATTTACAAAATGATCACTAACACTAACTGGGTGGAGCCGAACCAAAAACCGCCCGCAGGGCCTAGCAGTAAAAACCTGCGGAGCGGGTTTAATGGTTAATGTAGTTTTTAAACAGTGTAATGTAGTTTTTTTTTAATCAGCAGGTTTAATGGTTAATGTAGTTTTTAATGGTTAATGTAGTTTTTAATGGTTAATGTAGTTTTTAAACAGTTAATGTAGTTTTTAAACAGTTGTGATAGTAGTAGTAGAAAAAGTCGGGGACGCCTGAAGAAGACATGGTGCGATCAAGTGAAACAAATACTTATGTATGTTAAAATTAGGCATATTTATTGATTGAAGAGGGTGAAAAGAGAATATATGGCGTGGAAGCGAATGGTAGAAAAAGTCTGGGACCTCAGAGGAAGAATTTATGCATTATCTATCTTTCTTAACCAACAGATTGTAAGGAACAGGCATCGGGTATAAATGCTTACCTTGTTCGACAAGTATTTTAATAAAAGATGCTTTGAGGAACTAGCGACATTAATCCTTCCAATACCGGTGCTTGGTTGGGGAACACCACAAACACGCACCCAACATTGTTTGTACTTGGTTGACATTATTTATCTAATGAGAATGGGTCCTTTCTACGACTCTTGAGTTCAATATATTTTGAAGATATTTCTATTTCCTCCCTCCTACTTGAAGATACCCATGTTCAAAATCTCATATTCTCAAAAATACCCAACACACAGCATCCCCAAAGATGACAGGCTGACAGATGAGGGAATTTATTTTCCCATGTGGAGTTCATATTAAAATTTAATTGTTTCTTTATTCATGTTAAAATTTTACTTATTTCAATACCTACAGTAAGTTGTATTAAAAGTAAATAAAGAAATTAGTGTCTCTAACCACCACCACCCTGTGCGACTCTTTGTATGAATAAAATTACTCTCAACGCTTTCCCTTTTGTGTTCTCGTCATGTCAGTTTTCTAAATGAGACTTTCAATTTTTTTTTTAAGTAAAACTTCTTTACGCACGCTTGACTTGGGGAGTAAGCTGGTGAATGCGTGACGAGAGCGTTACGAAAAGTGTGATCGGGCGAGGCAAACGGTCGGGCCTTTACGCACGCTTAACTTGGGGAGTAAGCTGGTGAATGCGTGACGAGAGAGTTATGAAAAGTGTGATCGGGCGAGGCGAACGGTCGGGCGAGGCGAACGAAAGTTGAGAGGGAGTTATAAGTTAGTGAAGTTTTACTTCAGTCGTCTAGTCTAAAGCACACTCGTTTTTTAAATCTCCAATAGCAATTTATATGAGGCGCTAACAACTTCGATTCTATATCATCAATGTATATTTATTATTATGAATTTCGACAGATTATTCGGAACATGAAACTGAGTGAATCTCCAGCTTAAATTGAACCACAACCGGAACACGAACATGATTTTCCTCCGATGCTTGCACTAGAAACACAGGGTTGGTTTCTTTCGAATTGAGTCAGCAAACGAATCCGCAACAGGAATGGATTAAATTATATTTTACTCCGAATACGTGAATGGTTTTCCTGCATTTTACAGCAAATTTATATGACTGAAATAATTTTTTTTTATAATTCCCATGACTCGTATGATTTCATAGTATTTTATATATCAAATCTTCGCCTTAGCCCCTAATTGTCCAAATGACCATTAGAAAATTTTACAGGAGATGATTTTCTTTCATTATTTCAATGAAACATTATGATAGGTTATAAAACTATATTCGTAAAGGTAAAGGTCTCATTAGTATAATTCTTAGTTTATTAAGTGATTAACCATAATTTTTATACTTTATTTTTAATTTTAAAGTGGAGATTGAACAAAAACTAAAATGGTCGTTTGGACAATTAAGAACTAAGACATAAATATACCAAACCACCCCCACAACTAAGGCAAAAAATGTAAAAATTGGGAAAAATAAAGGAATAAAAGGTCAATATAAATGTAACACTGCAATATTCCTTGGATTTTTCCCTTTTATTCCACCAGTTTTTATAAATTATAATTCGTGTAATATTGCCACAATATCAAAAATAAATCATTGTAAAAACATTCGGAGTCACTTGACGCCACTTGTACGGCAATAAATTTAAAACTTCCTGTGGAAAATGGACTTCTTGCTACGTCACGACTTTCTAGCCAATCACCGCTCTACCTAAATAATTTTTAATTCCTTCGTGTTTCCTTTCTTTGCTTGTCCTTGGGATTGGTTTATTTGTGATTTATCGATTTATGGCTTGTCGGGCTTGTCCGTTGTCTATTGATAATGGATGTGTCAAAAATGCTGTATTCGTCGCCTTTGCTTGGTTTATTTACAGTCGCATGGTCGCCTTCTTTCTTCTTTGCTTCTAGTTCATTGGGATTGGTTTATTTATGAGTTCATTTATGTGTGCTTATTTGGGGTTAGTGCATAAATATACAAACCACCCACTAGATTGATAACTTCAGGCTTTTGTTCGAGAAAAATTTGGTCACTATTTCACCATCAAAATGCAATAATTTTTCGAATGATGATGATGATGACGGGGATTCGTGATGTCACACACCATAGACGAAGATAGAGTAAGCAACAATAAAAAAGGCGCGACCATAGACAATATTATTTTCTTTCGGGGCCTACCCAGTACCGCCCAAATTATTAGCCTTAAATATTATTTTAAAAATAAAACTCGTAATTACATGATAAGAATTTTATTAAAAACAGGAAATACATATAATTAAAATATGATTGTGCGTTCCTACAAAACTACTGAATTTTAAAATTTTTCATTTTATAACAGAAAAGTGAAAAACTCAGAATTACATGTACATATTTTAAACAAGAATACAATGTAAGCAGGTTATATTTCTGTAGCAAATTGCCACATGAAGAAATTGTTTTAAAGATAAATTACTTAACGTACCTATTATATCTTTCGTCAGGTCTAAAATAAATTTACCATATTGCCAAAATATAACCAAGGTCCATGGAGACATTAGTTTGCATAAGATGTTTGATGTTTCATTCGGGGCTCAAATATGTATAATATATATTAATTTGGAGTTTAGTTTAGTTCAGTTCATCATATCATCCCTGAAATCATTAAAATTAATGTAACAAATGTACATTGAAAATTAAAACTCTTCAAAACAAAAACAAAAAATATTACTTAAGAAGTTATGTTTTATAAAAACTATATTGTTTCACTTATGGAAATTAGTTAAAAAATGGAATTTTTATTTTATTTGTGTACATGTATATGGCAAATGTATGGTATGGTACATGTACATGGTATGGTACATGTACATGTATTGTGTATATGGAAATTAGTTAAAAAATTGAATTTTTATTTTATTTGTGTACATGTACATATCTATGTATGTACTTAGTTACATTTCCTCCCAAGTCTTTTAATTTATGATTACTCTCATACTAAACCAAGTTCTGGGATACCTACTTACTTATATAAAGAAACCTACTCAAATGCATTAAAATTGTCTGACATTATTAAATTTTTGTAAAATGAAAGTAAGTTATAAAAATAATAATTACCTCTGCATCATGCACAATGACTGATAGTATTTCCCTTAACCTCATCTAACCATCTCCAGAAACAGAAGCGAATGTATTGGGATGTGGATATAAAATGTTATATTGTAAACAAGTAAAGTTTTGTCGGTTCAGATTCCACTGAAAAATAGGAATACATTTATTAAATACTGATAAAAATATTTAAAAAATGCTAAAAATAAGAACAGAAAGTGCAAGCGTAGTGATAAATGTGTAGTTTTTATCATCAGGGTTGATGTGCAAAACGGCACAATACCCCCAAAAAAATCTCTTTGATACTTTTTGCCGTGAAAATCTATAATCATACTTGAATAATAGGTATTTTATCAAACCTAACTCCTATATGCTAATTGTTAAAATCTATTTCATATAATAAAAAAAACATAAGCACTATTGTCAAAATCCAGAGAGGAAATTAGGAAAGATTAAATTAATGAGATAGGTCGATGCAAGATAGAAACATGTATACCTTTTTAAGATGTAATCGTGATGTTTGACTGCGTCAATTATTAGATTCCGGGTGGATAAATATGTTCTGAAAACGGAAAAACATGTACAACACCGATTAAAATACAACTTAAATAACATACCTACTTTAGGAACACTGAAATATCAACCAAAGGAAGTTTCCCACCTGTTATTTTGTTCCAATTACGGGTCCTGTTCTTCCATTTTTCAAATTCCCAAACTCCATACTCACACTTATTGCCATCTTATTGCGTCGGAAATGTGAATGCATTGTAAATGTCAAACGAAAATAAAGCGGAGAAATGCAACCAAAATCCAAGCTTCCTATTGGTGGAGGTAGTAGCTGGGGACCATAAACAAATCGAAGGGGACTTATGATATCACCAAAGATTCGGTTCACTTTTTGGATCGGAGTTATACCCGCCTGGGTTAGTGCATAGTGGTGCGTTGTCGTGTGCATAGTGGTTTGTTATGTTCCTTTGCTTTAGGCTGGTTTATTCTGAAAACGTGATAATTACTAACAGTTTGGTAAGTTTGCGCTAAAGATATTTGAAACACTCTCTTCGGTTTGCGCCAATCTTGTATTTTATATTTATTTATAGTTTTGCCTTGAAACTGTCTTCTTTCGGAAAAAAATCGGTTTAGGGGCGGCGTTCCTAGATCATTTTATTTTATTTTTTTATACTAATTATGGGCCGGAAAATCCGAATCTGAAAGAATTAGGCGTCGCAAGCAATATTAACTGAATTACACGACTTAAAAATTTTCTATAAACACAAAGGAAAACCAGCCATTTTGCATGCATATTGACCACCGCCATCTTTATTTTACAAGCCGTGCTGTAGACTTGGCGGGAAATCAAATTTTAAAGTAAAGAGGCCTATTTCCCCAAGAAGCAAAAACATCATTCCAGCTCTGATTTTAAAGGTTCTGATAGAAAATGTTGATTTCAATTGAAGTGAAGTCATGGTGTTTGTTTTACAAATAAAGATATTATTATTATTATATTTCATATTTATAAATACTTACCTATTTTGATCTCAAATCCAAATTTAAGATTTGTATGAAACGGCAGAAATGGGCCGCATATACGTTCCCCTTAATGAATATTCAGTCGTTCAATTTCTATATCCGCTATATCAACTTTCACTGATTCGGAGAAAACCCGCAAAAAACTGTCACATAAGTACATATTATTTACTTACCTAAATGTCATGGGTAAAAAGTAAAATAATTTTTGTGGGATACTTCCCACAAAAATTATATTTATTTATTAAAATTTAAATTATTTTAATTATTTTATAATTTCATGGACAAATAGTAAAAGAATTATTTGTGGAAGTATATGTTTTATTACATTATAAACAAAACAATTATTTTCAATACATTATATTATGTATATGGGTAGGAACATTGAAGGGGACCCACCACACAAATATCTGAGGTCCTCAGGTACAAACTAATTACAAATATGTTTTAAGTTTTCTTGTATTACTTTTTTATTTGAAGAAATACGATTGTAATATTCACTAATAAATATATTACGTATTTTCAAAACAAATCAAATTTCACTTTGAAAACAAATCAACAATCAAGTTGAAACGAAGTGTCATTTCCAAGTGCCCACTATAAACTGTATAAACGTGGCGGCTTATGGATTAATTACTCCATTATTCTCTCAGAAAGCTCTACACATGTTATTACATAGTACAATTATGTAGATTATATTAAATAGTAAATTACACAATTTGTAATGATAATCGATACAGCTCCAAAGCTAAGCCATCATCCGCCATTATGAAAAATTGTTGAAAGCATTATTACTCATTTTTACTACGTTAAAATCGTAAATATATTTAAAATGTCTTATCATAACGATCGTATATCACCACCAACGTATTGTTTTACAAAAAGAAGAATAAATATTGCAGAAACGTGATGAAAAATGTTAAAAAAACTGCTTCAACCAGTAGCACACACTCTCCGGGCGCCTACAATTTCCATACTGGCGCATAGAAAAAAGGTTTCACGAAGTCCCAAAAACAGGGCTCTTTGAATGTCAGTTGGTTTTCTACAGCACGGCCTGTAAATAAAGATGGCGGTGATATTGACACTACAAATCATAGAAAAACAAGAAAGATGTTACACCACATAAAATTAAGTGTTGCCATTGAGCAAAAATATCAATAACGTAAAACTTTCCGACACGATACTTCCTCACATGATAATTCATCACATAACACATTAACCTGATGAATTATGACTATCTCAACGGCCGTATTCTTAGACCAAAAGTATGAAAATTCGTAGTCTTAAAAAGTTATGACGTAGACCGGTCACCAATATCAATGTTATTATAAGGTTTGTGTAACATGGTTTGTGATAGAAAAGAAAGTGCCCCCTTCGTAGCGCCTACTCGCGTCACGGCAAAAAACATCCCAGTTTTCAAGTAGTTTAGCGGCTACGCTAGGTTTGTGTAACATGGTTTGTGATGGAAAAGAAAGTGCCCCCTTCGTAGCGCCTACTCGCATCACGACAAAAAAACATACCAGTTTTCAAGTAGTTTAGCGGCAACGCTAGGTTTGTGTAACATGGTTTGTGATAGAAAAGAAAGTGCCCCCATCGTAGCGCCTACTCGCGTCACGGCAAAAAAACATCCCTGTTTTCAAGTAGTTTAGCGGCTACGCTAGGTTTGTGTAACATGGTTTGTGATGGAAAAGAAAGTGCCCCCTTCGTAGCGCCTATTCGCGTCACGGCAAAAAAACATCCCAGTTTTCAAGTAGTTTAGCGGCTACGCTAGGTTTGTGTAACATGGTTTGTGATGGAAAAGAAAGTGCTCCCTTCGTAGCGCCTACTCGCGTCACGGCAAAAAAACATCCCAGTTTTCAAGTAGTTTAGCGGCTACGCTAGGTTTGTGTAACATGGTTTGTGATAGAAAAGAAAGTGCCCCTTTCGTAGCGCCTACTCGCGTCACGGCAAAAAAACATCACTGTTTTCAAGTAGTTTCGCGGCTACGCTAGGTTTGTGTAACATGGTTTGTGATTGAAAAGAAAGTGCCCCCTTCGTAGCGCCTACTCGCGTCACGGCAAAAAAACATCCCAGTTTTCAAATAGTTTAGCGGCTACGCTGGGTTTTTGTAACATGGTTTGTGATAGAAAAGAAAGTGCCCCCTTCATAGCGCTGTGGCGACACATCATTATGAACTTCGCCACCAAAAGAGGAATCGAGAAACATCTCCTACATATCCGCGCGCATCGGCAAACCTACTTGCCTAGGTACCTTCGTACCTATACTGGTCGCGATGTACTTTCTCGCTTCCCGTGCCAGCCCGACGATAATAATATCGCCCCGCCTAGAAAGGTCTCGAGACAGCACCGTACAATATCTGTACGGCGCCGAATATTCTCGAAGTGGCTCGTATTACCTACCGCGAGGTAGTTACTCTACCGCGGCTATATAAGCAGCCGATCGCTCGCCCGCTGCAGTTCAGTCCAGTTCAGTCTCACACTTACAGTCGGCCAATATCTCAACATGTAATAAGTGCTCCTGCATGGCACCGCTACGCATCCAGGGCAGCTTCCTCGAGGTCCACCACCACAAGGCCCATCGTGCCTTCAGCCCCGCAGAACAGCAACATCCCGCGACTCACAAGGCTTGCGTCACCTTCAGTCCGGGGATCAGCTCACCACTTCATGGCACCCCGAAGCCTCACCGTGCTTCGCTGCCATGGAACGCGCTCCGCCTCGCCAGGACTACCTGCCTGTGGCTCAGCACACCGAGCCACACACCGTTTACCTCCGCGATTTAAAGCGTCGAGCAACGGCCTGGAATATAGGTCATCTCCACCGCCATGGTGTCGAGCAACGCGCTGACCTTCACCACACCATCTCCACCTCCACCGCACGCCTACAGCATCATCTACGGCACTCCGCATTACATCATGTTACCGACCACCGACCATCTGCTACGTAGCCCAATAAACGACTGACTCACCACTTCGACCTGACGCCTTTCATTTCTCTCTACCGATCCGGCCCGCTCCCTCAACTGGTGACCCCGACGTGATCACGTCGCGCTCCCTCAACTGGTGACCCCGACGTGATATGGATACGCAGCATATAGCATCCTGACAAGAGTGTTACCACGACGCACCGGTAACACCGCAAAACGAGGGAATCGGTAGAGACGCATCAGCATGAACGCACCGACCAGCAGCATCAACCCGGCTTTCCTGCGACTCCTGGCATCATCTTTCAACCCTGTACTCCGTACACTGGGAAGGGGGTGTGTGGCGACACATCATTATGAACTTCGCCACCAAAAGAGGAATCGAGAAACATCTCCTACATATCCGCGCGCATCGGCAAACCTACTTGCCTAGGTACCTTCGTACCTATACTGGTCGCGATGTACTTTCTCGCTTCCCGTGCCAGCCCGACGATAATAATATCGCCCCGCCTAGAAAGGTCTCGAGACAGCACCGTACAATATCTGTACGGCGCCGAATATTCTCGAAGTGGCTCGTATTACCTACCGCGAGGTAGTTACTCTACCGCGGCTATATAAGCAGCCGATCGCTCGCCCGCTGCAGTTCAGTCCAGTTCAGTCCCACATTAATCGTCGGTCAACATCTCAACATGTAATCAGTGCTCCGCAGGCATCGCTACGCTCCAGGGCAGCTTCCTCGAGGTCCATCACCACGTCTCAGCTACAAGGCCCATCGTGTCTTCAGCTCCTGAGATCAGCTCCATCCCGCGACTTATAAGGATTGACGCACCTTCAGCCAAGGGATCAGCTCACCACTTCATGGCACCCCGAAGCCCACCGTGCTTCGCTGCCATGGAACGCGCTCCGCCTCGCCAGGACTACCTGCTGGTGGCTCAGCACACCGAGCCACTCACCGTTTATCTCCGCGACACAAAGCGTCGAGCAACGGCCTGGAAGATAGGTCATCTCCACCGACAAGGTGTCGAGCAACTCACTGACCTTCACCACACCATCACCTCCGTACGCCTGCAGCATTTCATCACGGCACTCCGCATTACCTCATGTTACCGACCACCGACCATCTGCTACGTAGCCCAATAAATGACTGACTCACCACTTCGACATGACGACTTTCATTTCTCTCTACCGATCCGGCCCGCTCCCTCAACTGGTGACCCCGACGTGATATGAACACGCAGCACGCAACTTCCTGACAACAGTGTTACCACGATGCACCGGTAACACCGCAAAAACGAGGGAATCGGTAGAGACACATCAGCATGGACATACCGGCCAGCATCAACTCGGTTCTCCTGCGTCTCCTGGCATCATCGTCCCTCAACCGTACTCCGTACCACTGGGAAGGGGGTCTGTAGCGGCTACTTAACCCGCTCTGTAAAATTTACCGCAGCGCCACTGACCTCCACAGAATTAGCTGGAAGCACATACCTACAGCGATACATCTACCTACATACATACAGCGTAGTAATAATGGCCGCCTTAATGATAATCCGCCACCTACGCGAAAGAGCTAGAACGTACGGCTGTACCGTTCAAGTGCCCGCAGAAAGTTCGGGTGATATCCCGCCTTTACGTGAATTCACCCGACGTTACCTACCGTCATCGAAATTACTTGCCACGGGTATATAAGCTGCGCTCGCTGGCTCGGAGCTAGTCAGTCAGTACCTCAGTATTCATTCATCGATAAAGGAACACAGAACGAGCAGTGTCGCGACTAAGTACCTGCCCGCGCGGGGCACGGGCCTCGCGCTGTCAACAGTGAACATCAATTTATCCAGCGTGACACAGGAACATTCCAGCACCTTCGAGGAACCTCTCCGACTACCATCTCGACATGAGATGTCAACCAGCACCCTGCAACGAGCAGCTACCACAACCACCACCGGCAACGCGCCATCATCCAACATCCTGCAACGAGCAGCAACAACAACTGGCAACGCGCCAGCATCCTCATCCTGCAACGAGCAGCAACCTCATCGCCTCTCAAGGTTCCTTCCTGCGTCACGTGTGTGCTCCGACCCACTGGACACACAGCCGCCATATCCCGTCAACACGACGTCGATCGACCGCCTGGACCAAGGTCTCGTCTACACCGCCATGGTGTAGGGTAACACGCCGGCTTCCTGAAGACCTGTGATCTTCACCGCCGTAATGTCCTGACCTTCATCTTCACTCACCACGCAGTAGCATCACTCCACTCCGCTCCCGCTCCGCATCGACCTCCGCTACGTAGCCACAATAAAGACTGACTCATACCTTGACTGACGCCTTTCATTTCTCTATCTCCCGTCTCTACCGATACGGACCGCTCCCTCAGCGCCTACCGCGTCAAGGCAAGAAAACATCACAGTTTTCAAATAGTTTAGCGGCTACGCTAGGTTTATGTAACATGGTTTGTGATACAAAAGTGAGTAAAATTTATAAAAAATAATTACTTAAATTAGTTATTGATATTATTGCTTAATGGCAACACTTAATTTTATGTGGTGTAACATCTTTCTTGTTTTTCTATGACTTGTAATGTCAACAATGGCTTCTTCCTTTGTGTTTATAGAAAATTTTAAAGTCGTGTAATTCAGTTAATATTGCTTGCCGACACCTAATTCTTTCAGATTCGGATTTTCCAGCCCATAGTTAGTATAAAAATAACTAGTTTTATTATCTAGGAACGCCGCCCCTAAACCGAACTTTAGCCTCCGTGGAAATTATATTGAGCTGATTTGTGTTTTATTTTCTAGTGAACATGATATAATTATTATTTTTAATTGTAAAACTAACGTTTTTAAGACAAGATTTTTTATGCATAGCACAAAGGGTAACAATTATTATAAGCAATAATTATCAGCCTGAAACACTCATCCACATTGAAAAATCTTCCGAGAAAAGATACATGACGCCAACGGGACTTGAACCCGTGTCCTCTCGATTGCCGGTCGAATGCTCTGACCACTGAGCTATGGCGGCTTATCTCTTACCCGCCAAATGATTCAATATATGCTAGTGTTACATTCAACAATTACTGCTTATTATATTTTTTCCACCTGAAAACAACCAACTTTATTTTTGCGAGAGAAACATTGTAAGTGTTAAGTCCCTCGCTAGGTGGCGTCGAGACAAATTATGTCTTCATTTATTGGGGAAATACTTAAACTTGTCAAATATTAATTATTATTTTTAATTGTAAAACTAACGTTTTTAAGACAAGATTTTTTATGCATAGCACAAAGGGTAACAATTATTATAAGCAATAATTATCAGCCTGAAACACTCATCCACATTGAAAAATCTTCCGAGAAAAGATACATGACGCCAACGGGACTTGAACCCGTGTCCTCTTCGATTTAACACTAACAATGTTTCTCTCGCAAAAATAAAGTTGGTTGTTTTCAGGTGGAAAAAATATAATAAGCAGTAATTGTTGAATGTAACACTAGCATATATTGAATCATTTGGCGGGTACGAGATAAGCCGCCATAGCTCAGTGGTCAGATCATTCGACCGGCAATCGAGAGGACACGGGTTCAAGTCCCGTTGGCGTCATGTATCTTTTCTCGGAAGATTTTTCAATGTGGATGAGTGTTTCAGGCTGATAATTATTGCTTATAATAATTGTTAACATGATATAAACTGTTTGTGTAGAGAGGCTTTCTTATAGGCCTTATTTATTTTCAACTGAGGACAATTACCACCACATAACAGGAAGCTATCACAGCAGTGCCATGGATCTTCCCAATTCAGAGAGGGTTTCCATCAAGACTGAACCATGGTCGCAGGAAATGCCATATACAGATATGGAAATTCACCTCCCGGATGTGAAGAAGGAATGTTTGCGGTATGCTGAGAGTGGTCAGCCAACTAGTAAGTTGAATTGCGTTTATCACAAAAGTGTTTTGTCAGGTGGACTCAGTCAGGGCAGCTGCTTGATTTCTACTTCCCTCTTATAGTTTGGTACTTATGTTTTTGCCTACTAAATACTGCTTAATTTTACAAGAAATTGTAGAACTAAAAAAAAACTTATTATTGATGTGTTTCTCAAAATTATTGGTACCATGCCCCCTTCAACATGATTAGCCTCATCATAATTTTATATTTATTGAAGTAAAACTTCTTAACGCACGCTCGACTTGGGGGGTAAGCTGGTGAATGCGTTACGAAAAAGTGTGATGCGAACGGTGATCTTGCGAGGCGAACGGTCGGGCCTTTACGCACGCTTGAAGTTGAGAGGGAGATAGTTGAGCGTTACGAAAAGTGTTATGCAAACGGTAATCGATGCGAACTGTGTTCGATGCGAACGGTGATCGGGCGAAGTGAACGGTTGGGTCTTTACGCACGCTTATAGTTGAGATGGAGATATAAGTTAGTGAAGATAGAAAGAGAGAGAGTTACGTTTCGTATATTACTGTAGGGGCAAGAGAGAGAAGTGCGAGCACAAGGAATCATTTATTGAATAACCATGCCATAGGTCACTCCAAGGTCGTAGGTCACCCCAAGATCGTAGGTGACCCCAAGGTCGTAGGTTACCTTAAGGTCGTAGGTCACCCCACGGTCGTGTGTCAATCCAAGGTCACAGGCCACCCCAAGGTCGTAGGTCACCCCAAGGTCATAGGTCACCCCAAGGTCATAGGTCACCCCATGGTCATATGTCACTCCAATGTCATAGGTCACCCCACGGTCGTAGGTCAACCCAGGGTCATAGGTCACCCCATGGTCATATGTCACTCCAATGTCATATATAAGTTAGTGAAGTTTCACTTCAGTCGTGTGGTCTGAAGCACACTCGTTTTTTTTAGATTTAGATTAGTGTCATTAAAAAAAATCATGTTTTTCGTTTATTAAATATATTATTTTTTCACGCGGAATTGTACTAATTTTCATTACATTTGTTGGTTGGAGGTTTCTTCTACCTTCGAACAATATAGATATATTTTTATATATAAGTATATATTTTTTTAAAATTCTAAAATATCAGTAAGTAGCCCACTAAGTCGATTCACATTAGTACTGTCTTGCTCATTAAGCAAATAATTCAAATGTGCTTTGTATACTTTTAATCCTCATTATACTCTTAATTTAAAGAATATTGTAGGAACTGCAGACAAGCTACCCTATGTGAGCTTTGCGTGACTGTATTTTTGTTATTATTAAAATTCTTTTAATATCGATTTGTTTTTAACAACAACAAAAATAAGAATGATGACCTTATAATTATTATTTTAATCAGCTTGATTAAAAAAATTAATGCAATCCAACAAATAAATCCAAATTAATAAAACAAATTTTTGTTGAGCCTAATACTAGTACGTCTGTACATATCAATATATTGTTTTTTATTATTATTCCAGGTAGCATTCATGTGGAGATTGAACCCATCAAAGTAGAACCAGGACTCCCAGAAGAAGATGGAGATAAAATCCCTTATACGGAAATAGACATAGACCTGCCAGATGTTAAAAAGGAATGCTTAGAGCACTCTGAAAGTATTACTAAGTCTGCAACAGGTAAAAAAAATAATTTTCTGAATTTGTTTAAAAACATTCCGTTTTTATTTTAAGATACATACTTAATGAGCTTTATTCACAGTCTTTTCCAAACCTGATAACGGATCTAAAGACGCATCCTGGAGAAAAACCTTATTCATGTCCTATTGTTACTACTCCAGCTCATTTACATCAGATTTAACAGTGCACTTACTAAAGAAAAACCATATTCATGTTCCTACTGTAACTACTCCAAGTAGTCACATTCTTTCCCATATTGGAAAAAAATCTTATTCATGTTCCCACTGCAGTTATTCATGTTCGAAAAAGGGATATTTAAAACGTCACATTCTTATTCACGCTAGAGAATATAATTTTTTTCGGCTGTAACTGTAAAAAATAAATTTAATAAACCGCACGCGGATTCATATCGGAGAGAAACCCTTTTCATGTTCCGACTATAACTATTCAAGTTCACGAGAGGATTGTTTAAAAACGTCACATGCTGACTCAAAGTAAAAAATAACAATTCATATGTTGCAACTGAAAGCAATCTTTATTACTATCACCAGTACCGGATTATCCCTAAGGCAGAGTAGGCAACTGCCTAGGGGCCCCGCATCGGCTAGGGGCCCCGCGTACCAAGAAATTTTATTTTTATTTTTTTATTAGGAACATTTACAGGTTAATAACATGAGGTACACGCATTAAAGAAAACAACAAATTATAATAATTAGCTTACAACCCAATAAATAACCAATGTACAGATCATGCACAAATAATAAATAAAAAAATCTATAATTAAAACAAATATTATTCGAGAAAAACGCATTCAAAGTTTTGCTGAAGGATAATTCAACACACAAACTGTTTCAAATGGTTTCACACAAAATGCTGTATCTCTGTCAATTTTTCGAAATTCTTTAAAAAATTTGGTGAGAGTTTTTTTTAAAAAATGCATCTTTTAGAAAATGAAATAAATAAAAAAAATTACAATTTTTTACACTGACTGACTGACTGTTGCTTTATATGTAGAAATAGTAACAAAATTTCAAAAGCATCGGTCAAGTCAAGTTAAGATTTTGAGTTGTGATGTTCACAAACTTCAGAAATGTTCTTTGCGTGGAAACAGATTAAAAAAAATTTATACTCGAAATATACTTGAATCCAGCATGATGGCCGGTCGCGTGAAACACTGTACATTCGTTAGTTTTGCTCCGATTTACTGGAAATTTTGACACAATACTCAATATACTGACATATTTTATATTCAGAAAAAAATTCAAAAAATTGTTTTAAAATCTTACTCCCCCCCCCCTCTTAAAGCCTTGTTAACGATTTGATCAAGGGAACAAGGAGGCGTTTGGAGGCCCCTTCAACCCCCCCCCCCCGGTAGACCGCCATTTGTAAAGGGGCCCCAAGACGTGCATTGCCTAGGGGCCCCGACATGGTTAATCCGGCCCTGACTATCACCTGCATTTTACAACTACCTCCTTCTGCTGGTCTCGTTTGTTCAAGTCCATCTCTGCGCGTCTCAGTACCTTTTACCCAGTACAAATCGCTGAGATCGCGCAGAGATTAGAGTATATGTAATTGTAATAGATCACCACATATTATGCAAACAGACTCCCAGAACTGCTTAAGGCGCCGCTACCCGCATTTCTACCGATTTCTTACATATCACGCTTAAACATTTGCAGCCTTACTAAAAAACCCAGTGAAAATTTTATTCAATTGACAAACGGCCACGGATGTGAAAACATTACTAATTAAAAAATTGTTCATGGAAAAAAAATACACGTGGTTAACACAGCCTGAGAGGGTAGTTTATCTCTGTTTTATTAATGAAAGTATTAATATATATATGTTTGAACGAAATTTGGAATTTTTCCAAAGTATTTTGAATGTTCTATATATTTCTTATTTTTGAAGGTGTTGTGAAAACAAATACCATTTATGAAAACTAGATAAAATTACCTTTTAGATTTGTGTTTCGAAATACACTTTAGTTTTCAAAAACTGCCATATTTTAAGATTCAAACTCGGAAAAAATGGAAAAAAATTTCCACCCAAAACATTTTTGTAGAGAAATTAAAAGAAAATCAAAATTTCAAAAACACAGTCCTTTTATGTAATAAATTTTGAAGGAAACTATCACCTCACTTTTTCGTCGTGCATACAATAAAAAAAAAATTCAAAGTTTTTTTTATTGCCAAAAAAATAACTTAGAAATAATACCGACATTTAAAACAGATTTCTTGCATCTCTAAAGAAGCTAATTTCTTTGATACGTTTACGAACACGTGTATTAGATATTAATATTATAAAAAATTATCATTTTAAAGAAATTCCCTTAAAATAAAGATCTTAAAATGTAAATTTTATCTTTTAAGTAACCTATAAAACAATATTCTGACAGTTCAACTTTGAAAGTACGGCGTTTGTACAATAACTTGATTAAACTGATGTAAACCACACAAATAACATGGTAAATATATCAATTATGTGAACAGAAGAGTAAATTCGTCACTACAATAGAAATTATTAAGTAAAATCACAACACTTAGGTACTAACAAAATTTTCGATATCCCGCCATAAACACACCGAGCTGTTTTGTCATCGCGGGCCGTTGAGAACTAATGCACAGGCGCGCCAATAATGCCCCTGGCGGAGAAGAATTAAAACAACATTGTTTCCTAGTAAATTAAAACCACATACAACGTTGTCAGATCTTCCATGCATTTTTACAGCGTTACCACGTAAGAAAGGTTATTGGTAATAAAACGTGTTTTAGTGTACACGGGGTTTATTTATGTTATTGCAATAACACAGGTTATCGGCCGTGAAAAGTTTTTTTTTAGTAAGGCTGTTAAAGTTTTTATGCTCTTTAAAAAATATATGTTATTTTTGAAGATAATGTCTAGATGCTGCCCACGCCGAAACGCAAATTATATGAAATTCCCTCCATAGAAAAAAATCGCAAAGTATGCTCCAAAAATTATTAAAAACAAGTCTGTCTCTATTATCTTATAAATTATAATTGTGAAAAAATTCACAATGTTTCTTTAAATGATGCTTAAGAAGCCTCCCACGAGATTTTTGCTCTATTTTAAACATTTTCACAATTTTCGCATTGATTTTGACGCTTTAAATGTTAGCGCTCTCCTCTATCATTCGTAATTTCATATCTCTCCATCTTCTTCTTTTTGAGCCCGGTTACGGGCCCTTAATACATTGGCTCCTAATTTAGAAAATACCACCCAGAGTGACAAGGCTTAACGATTTATTCCACATTAGCTGGACGCGTACAAATGTTGGTGTCAGAAATCTCAAGGATTCTGACTTATTTTTTGACACACGCAGTACTTTTAGTAGAAAATTGAAGGCTGTTTTCCTACAAAGTACAACAACATAGACACACACTTCGTTTATAAGCTTAAATACTCTTCTTTTTTTTTAATTTCTGTATAACATTATTTTTTATCCTTATATAAAATTTTTTCTCTTATCTAAAATTTCCGAAAATAATTTGTTATCTTTTATAAGGATACTAGCTGACCCGGCCACGCGTTGCTGTGGCTAATAAAACACTTTGTAAAATCCAACCTTTGTAACCACCGCCGTCTTTGAGTTCATCGCGAAGAGATCATCAGTGCGGTTTGCACGTGAGGTACTCGTAGCTCGTCGCCCATTTGATTGACTTCGACGATCTATGTCAGCTCGTCTTTTCCTTAGCATATTAAAACACGCACTCATTTTTCATTTTCTCACGCACTAACAAACTGATGATAGAAGATTTTAAGTGGTAACAGAATGACAGGTAACGTTTGACGGCGACTGAAATATGAATATCGGATTTTTTTTTTTGCATTCCAATTCTAGATTACGTTGTGCTTCTGAAAGTAGGTAGAACAGTAGAACTGTTTATATGAGAAAATGAAATTTTTGTTTTTACTATCTTCCGCACAATTTTTTCATATTATCTCACCGTTTAAACCTTCCCTGGACTACGACAAACATTTCAAAACCAAAATCACCTAAATCGGCCCAGCCGCTCTCGAGTTTTAGCGAGACAAACGAACAGCAATTGATAAGAATAATAAGATAAGAAGACATAATGTGTATAGTAAGCTATCCGTAAAAGATAGATACATGCCTTCGCGGATTTTTTTGTAGATCTATAAAAGAGGAATATCCCACCATTAATTGTTTTATTATATCCCAAAAGGATTAGGCAGCGTTTTCGATGAAAGCTACCAGGCGGCTGGACTTTTTTCCGACACTTCTAACAATTATCGTTATGTTTCAACCAATTAACACAAATCCTTGACAAATTACATACTTAAACCTTCCTCACGAAACACTCTATCTATTGGTGAAAACCGCATGAAAATCTGTTCAGTAGTTTTTGAGATTATCGCGAACAGACAGACAGACAGACGGCGCGGGGGACTTTACTTTATAATATGTAGAGATGTAGAGATAGAGATTTCTCTCATCTCTATATTTGTAAAATAATATTCTTATATATATTCCTTTCTTCCCTAATTATTAGTAAAAATATTTGTTTATGTTTGGATGTGAAACATGGACCTTGAAAGTAAATACCATGAACAGGTTAGAGGCTTTTGAAATGTGGCTTCACCGGAGAATTCTCAGGATCCCATGGACCGACATGATCACCACCACAGAAATTCTCGGGTGGGCTGGAGCAGACAGAGAACTGCTTACATTAATAAAAATCAGGAAAATTTAATATCTGGGTCGTATTCTTCGAGGGGAGAAGTATCACTTGCTCCATTTTATATTGAAAGGCAAGTTAGAGGGTCGCCGAGGGTCTGGTAGGAGACAATTGTCTTTGCTGTGAAATATACGAGAGTGGACCGGCATTAGAAGTGTGGAGGAACTATTCCGGGCAGCGCAAGACAGAGAGACATTTTCAAGAGTGATCGCCAACGTCGGGGGGAGCTGATACGGCATACAAAAAAGAAGAAGAATAAAATAATAAAAGTTGATTAAGAACGGGAAGCTTAGATGATTTGGGCATAGAAAGCGGATGAACGAAAAAATGAGTGTTGGGATTCGGAAGTGAATGTTATAAGCCGGAAGCCCGAGGAAGACATGTCGCGATCAAGTGAACCAAATACTGGAGTCAGGTCATGCCAAGAGTCGGACACGATGTATGAATGTGAATGTGGCAAGAAGTGTGCGCCGAAACAAATTTGTATAACGGTCTATCCTTTCTGCCTACCCCTGTGGGATAGTATATTAGTTTAAACCTAATTCCACCTTCTTTGGAGTTTATAACACTTTTTTTTAAATTAGTTCGTCGAAATATCTAACAGTTGATGACAAGACAACTGTTTGGTCACTAGAAAACAACACTTATTCCCTGCTGGAATAAGTGTTGTTCTAGAGAGTTACTTTTCATCCATATTTATACATAATTCTTAACGTATATTTTCTTCTAGAAAATAAAAATCACCCCTTCAATAATATGTATCGTATATTGGCCGTTATAATAAACCTATCCGATGTTTTATTTTTATTAAGTGACAATTTGTACCCGCCAAGTTACTGCAATTAATTTATTAGCAGGAGCTTTGTTAAACAATATAATAAATGCAACATAAAATGCGTGTAATAATCACGTAAATATCACTTTTAATGCAGAACAGAATTTTCAATGTAATAGAAGTACTCTTCAGGAATTTTATCAGCGTGTTTCGTGGTTCCAGGTAGCATCATTGTGGAGACTGTATCAATCGCAACAGAACCAGGACCCCCAGAAGAAGACGGAGAGGGAATCTCTTATACGGAAATAGACATAGACCTCCCAGATATTAAAAAGGAATGCTTAGAACGCTCTGAAAGTATTACTGAGATTGCTGCAGGTAAATTCGTTTTTCATCTGAATTAGATTAATATTTTTTTCGTTTCAGTATACATGAATTGAGCTTTATCCGCTTTCTTTTTCAGACACAATAACGGATTGGACTACGCATACTAGAAAAAAACTTCATTCATGTTCCTTTTGTAACTACACATGCTCTCGGATGTCATTTTTAACAGCGCACTTACGTATCCATACTGGTCTAAAACTCTATTCATGTTCCTACTGCGATTATTCATGTTCTCGAAGGGGGCATTTAAAAATTCACATTCTTATTCATACTGGAGAAAAACCTCATTTATGTTCCTACTGCAACTATTCATGTTCTCAAAAGGGTACTTTAAAAAGGCACATTCTGATTCATACTGGAGAAAAACCTCATTCATGTTCCCATTGCAATTACACTTGCTCACGAAAGTCAACTTTAGCAGTGCACTTACGCATCCATACTGGTGAAAAACCTCATTTATGTACCTATTGTAACTACTCCAGCTCAGACAAATCAGCGTTAACAATGCACTTACGCACCCATACTGGAGAAAAACCTTATTCATGTTCCCATTGCAACTACACTTGCTCACGAAAGTCAGATTTAGCAGTGCACTTACGTATCCATAAAGGAGAAAAACCTCATTCATGTTCCCATTGCAACTACACTTGCTCACGAAAGTCAAATTTAGCAGTGCACTTACGCACCCATACTGGAGAAAAACCTTATTCATGCCCCCATTGTAACTGCTCTTACTCAAACCTTTCATCGTTAAAAATGCACTTACGCATCCATACTGGAGAAAAACCTTATTTATGTTCCCGTTGTAACTACTCCTCCCCAGTCAAATCTCGTTTAACAAGGCATCTACGCACCCATACTGGAAAACCCCCCTTTTCATGTTCCTATTGCAACTATTCGTGTTCTCGAAAGGATACTTTAAAAAAGCACATTCTTAATCATAATGGAGAAAACCCCATTCACGTTCCCATTGCAAGTACACTTGCTCACGAAAGTAAAATTTAACAGCGCGCTTACGCATCCATACTGGTCTTAAACCCTATGCATGTTCCTACTGCAGCTTTTCATGTTCTCAAAAGGGAACTTTAAATAGCTACATTCTAACTCATACTGGAGAAAAACCTTATATTGTTCCTATTGCGAATATTCTTGTTCTCAAAAGGGAAATAAAAAAATTCATATGTTGGCCTATATTGGCTGACAATCTTATTCATGTGCTCATTGTAACTACTCCTTCTTGTACAAGTCAGCGTTAATAGTGCAATTACGCACCCTATACTGGAGAAAAACTTTTCATGTTCACGTAAGGGTAGTAAGAAAACTTAACGTTTTGTAAAAAATATCCATGGTACCAACTTATATCGCAACTGTCCCCCTCTGCCATTCGTTTGTTCAACTCACAGCCCCGCTTATTCCGGTAAGTTCCGACATTCCGGTTAAGTCAGGGTAGGTAGCTCGCTCACACTAGTACAAATATGATTTATGAGAACTTGTTGGTCCTTGAACTCGCGATGTAAAATTCTTTATTATTCAATTATTATATGCAATAATTGTCAGCCTGAAACACTCATTTACATTGAAAAATCTTCCGAGAAAAGATACTTGCCGCCAACGGGACTTGAACCCGTATCCTCTCGATTGCCGGTCGAATGCTCTGACCACTGAGCTATGGGGCTTATCAAATACCCGCCAAATAATTATTATTTGGCGGGTATTTGATAAGCCCCCATAGCTCAGTGGTCAGAGCATTCGACCGGAAATCGAGAGGATACGGGTTCAAGTCCCGTTGGCGGCAAGTATCTTTTCTCGGAAGATTTTTCAATGTAAATAAATGCTGACAATTATTGCTTATAATATAATAATTGTTACCCTTTGTGCTATGCATAAAAATCTTGTCTAAACGTTAGTTTATAAATTAAAAAATAATAATCTTTATTATTCAGTTTTTTTTTTTATATTTAAGCTGTAAAAATGTTGAGTCAAACCGCTTGCTGACGATTGGTTTGTACTAAGTCCATTTTTTTTTAAGCCGTGAATGCAGTAGTATTATTAGTTATATTGTTTATCTACCACGCCCACACATAAAAAAGCCACAATTTCGAAGGGAACTTACATTTTGAACATCACTTTTTATTCTATTTCCATAGTTATTTTAAAAATAAGATTAGGGATGCACTATGCCCATTGGCCAATAGAAATGTGTCATTTTGTGGACATGGTGCAGGGTGTACGCCGGCAGATTTTACATTTCAAAAACGAAAATAAAATAAAAATATGAATACAATTAAAGTTATTTATTTATTATCTTACAAAAGAATAATGCGGATTTTAGTTTTTTAAAAATATCTCCACTCAAATGGCATCCTTCTAGCCGCAAACATTTTTACAATCTTTCCTTCATGTTGGCGAAAACTCGCTTGCAAAGTTCTGGACTGATAGCCGCAATCTCTCTTCGGATATTTTCTTGTAGGACCTCTATTGTTGATGGCGAATTGCTTTATATGCGAGATTCGATATATCCCCACAAGAAAAAGTCGCAAGGGGTCATATCGGGTAATCTAGGGGATCAGGCTATGTCGCCGAAGCTTTTAATCAATTTTCCAGGAAAAAGCTCTCTCACTTCAGTCATTGAGTCCCTAGCGCTGTGTGCCGTGGCGCCCGTGGCCCCATCCTGCTTAAAATGGGTTCTGTTATTGTAACCAACATGACGATGTAGCTCCGGTATACAAAAAATGACCAGCATCGCACGGTACCGTTGTGCATTAACGGTTTCACCTCTACCGAAAAAAAAGGATTTTGTAAAATTTCCCTTCTCACATGTTCTGCATTTTCAGGAGTAGTTACAGTCGTTGAAGGTCCAGGACTAGGTTCATTTCCGACTGATCGAGTTTCGCTAAATTTCTGTACCCACCTTAAATTTTTGTACCCATCAATTGGTCCGACGGGCCATCCTTCAATCGTCGGAAACCAAAGTGAGAAAAAAGCCACGCTTCGCCACATAGATCGAATAATTGTTCGTAAAATACGCCTCAACCGCAAAAATCCACCGACTCATGGCTACTAAAAAACCCGCAACACTCGCGCGTTGAGTGATACCCCGCTCCCCGCGCTGCCGCCTTCCTACGCGCTGTGAGCTCATTTCAATTTGTAAAATCTGCCAGCGGACACCCTGTACAAACCAAAACTCAACGCTTCCTAATAATTGCGCGCGCAACAGATATTCACATTGGAACTGTCAAAACATTTGAATTTAAGTTGGTGCTGTTTATTATAACATTTTATGTATTAAATCTTCTTGAAGAACAGAGTTTTTAGTAGAAAAATACACCATTGATATTTTAATGCGTAAACAAAATTTCATAATTATATTACCTATATCATTAATATTTCAACGACAGCTAACTTATCAAAAATTGATCACCATTATCCCTGTTTTGAAATAAATGTAAGTCTAGAAAAAATGCAATTCTTACAAGAAAATCACTCTCCCGTAAAATACAACTTCAAAAAAGGTAATTATGAAGGATGTTGTCATGATCTAACAAATGTAAACTGGATCTCACTTTTTAACAACTGTCATCTCAATAATAAGGTACAGTTATTCTACAATACACTATGGGATATTATAGATAAGCACATTCCAAAAAAAAAAAACATACTTAAGAAATCACTATCCCAATTGGTTTAGCGAATCTCTAATAATGCTCCTCAAAGAGAAAAATAAAGTTAGACTTCGGGCTAAAAAACTTAATAACCCGATTGACCATTCCGAGTTTGCTACTCTTAGAAAAAGATAAAAAAAAAATGCTAAAAGAATGCTATACATCCTACATCAACCTAGTTGAGCGTTGGATAAAAGATAGGTAATGTTAAGAGTTTCTGGGCTTATTCTAAATCATTGCGTAATACAAATTCGATTCCAAAAACAATGCACATGGATTCTATGACTGCAAACAATGGACAGCAGATTGCCAATATGTTCTCTAATTATTTTGGATCAGTTTATACTCAGTCGAATCCCACATCAAATACTTCCGGACTGAATGTTCCTCAATTCAACCAATTTAATCTTAGTAAACTTAACGTAAGCATGGGAACTATCAAATCTTGTTTAGAAAGCATTGATATACATAAAGGTCCAGGACCAGATAAAGTACCTCCTTTGTTTGTAAGATGTTACTCTAGCGCGTTGAAAAAAGCCCAGGTTTTACAGAAATGCTAATTATGTTCATTTTAAATGTTCCCACTGATTTCTTACTTTAGGTAGCTTCCTGAAAGGGACTATACTTGACGCAAGCGCCGAGAAAATTTAGTTTGCGCATGTGCGATGTGAGATACAGACTTGTGTTTCGGCGTGAGGCTAAAAAAATAAACAAAATACCATGAAAAATCAAGGTTATATGTTTTTTTATTGTATTTTGTTGATTTTTTTGTTGTAATAATAATATGTCTATATCAACCTCAAATAGTTATGAGTTTGATGGAAATTGGTTAGATTTTTTTTTTAAGTTTAAATTATAAAATTAATTTTTAAATTAATTTTTTTTTAAAATATGATTCAAAATTTCAAAAAAATGTTCCTCGTTGATTTTTAAGCTCTTGCATTGAAAATAAATAACTAATTTTTAACATTTCTTTTTATTTCAAAGCAATCATTATCACCTGACTGTAATCAGTTAAAACAACATATAAAATGTATGCTACAACAACAATTTAATCATTTTTATTTTTGGGGTCCTAAGCGACACCTCGCGTTACATAAAAGGCGCGACGGGCGGAGGGTTAAGCCACTTTTCATTATATTTAACGAATCATTATCTACGGGAACTTTCCCAGATGGAAAAATGCACATATTGTTCCAATACATAAATCTGGCGATCAATCTTTTGTGAAAAATTATCGACCAATTAGTATATTATCATGTTTTGCAAAAGCCTTTGAATCTATAATTTATAGTTCCATTTTCACACACTACTTTAAACCACAATTATGCATCAATCAACATGGATTTGTTCCTAACAGATCCACAAATTCCAATCTTCTCGATTTCTGTGATTACGTTTGCAATGCGTTTAATGAAAGAACTCAAGTAGATGCTATTTACTCAGATTTTCAAAAGGCATTTGATAAAGTAAATCATTCTATTTTACTACAGAAGCTTGATCGTATAGGTATTCACGGTGATCTACTTATGTAGATGGCTTAAATCCTATTTGGAAAACAGAACACAGCTCGTACTTATAAATGGGTATGAGTCACCTCCCATAATTGTAACCTCAGGTGTACCCCAAGGATCCAATCTTGGCCCTCTGCTCTTTTTAATCTTCATTAATGACCTTGGCCCCATGTTACGCTGTGATTTTGTTTTATTTGCTGATGATCTAAAGAGTTACCGTAAAACTTCCAATGATTCTGACCAAGTTATTATCCAAGTTATGCTTTTTCACACTACATAACTGGTGTATTCACAATGATATGTTTCTATCTATTGAAAAATGTTACATTATGACTTTCACCCGTAACAGAATACAAAAGGGTTATGCATATTCCATTAATAATGTTCGATTAAATGCAGTTTCCACCATCAGAGATTTAGGAATCACTCTTGATTCAAAATTTAAATTTGATGTACACGTCAGTGATATCACGAGTAAATCCTTGAAAATGATGGGATTTATACATAGAATATCGAAACCATTTAAAAAAACCCAATCCATTATAACCCTATACGACTCATTGGTCAGAAGCAAATTGGAATATGGTAGTGTTATCTGGAACCCACACTACTTAAAATATTCAAAAACTATTGAATCTGTGCAAAAACATAATCTGAGATTGTTATCATTTAAACTTGGACTAAATGCCTTAATCCAATCTTACGAGGAACGACTCCAATATTTTAAGTTTACAACTCTGGAAAAAAGAAGAAAAGTTGCTGACTTAATGAGTCTATACAAAATCATTCATAATAAGCTTGAAACAACTCATTGTCTGAGCAATATTCTTATTAAGGTCCCCAATAGACGCAATTTAAGGAGTCAGAATATATTTCATCTCGAATTATTTAAAAACAATATTGCATACTTCAATCCAGTGTCCCGAATGTGTCGTCTGTATAATTCCATTGAATGTAACCATATAGACATCTTTGCAAATAGTCTCGCTTACTTTAAAAAGCAAATTAACAATAGACTACCTAACAAATAATTAAGAATTAAAAATACTTATATTTGATCTTGAACTTGAATGGCTGTTTCTTACTCTATTTGTACTTTACTTTTTTGTTTTTCTGTTTTTTTTTTACATCGCGTATCGATCTTTTTTTATCTTTGTCATCTCTGTATTTTATCATCTCTATATCATCACTATTTTTGTTATCTCTTTTTATACCTCTGATTATATTTTGCTATTTCTAATTTCTGTTAACTTCTATGTATGCATAGCGAAAAACAACTATTAAACTGTGCATTCTGTGAACATTTTTAAGTGGATTATTAACATCTACGCTTCTTACAATGCCAATCTAATGACTTTTTTATGTTAATACTCTGTAAATGTTCCAAAACAATAAATAAATAAATCTGCTTTGAACGTGAATTGTGACATTGTATTAGGTGCAGACTTCATCAAAAGACGGAAAAGGCTTTTAATTTTCTGTTTAAAAAAATTAACACACATATTGTAAGGGTTATAATAAAAAGAGTTTTACCTATGTGCGGTTATATCTAGAATTGCATTGTGTAAATAATTTAATGTATGGCTAGCAACAGTCTGGAAGTAGAACATGGAATATAAAGTCAAATGAAATAAAAGCAAAGAAATTAAGTTATATGAAATGTGATTTATTGAATATTGATTATAATGGCATTGATAAGTATAATTAAAGACTCTTATAACTATCTGATCTCAAGTCAAGGGGTGCTTATTAGGCCACTTGCATAGATTTCATAACGACTTGGAAAAAATCGTGTGGGTAGATCTTTTTACTAAGATTACGAAAATGTTAGTAAAATTTTTTAGAAATGTACAGTATTTTTTGTTTTTAAATAAATAAATCCATTATTTGGGCTCGTGACGTCACTACATGAAAATGTCCCGTCTCCGAAAATGTTCGTATCAATTTTGTAAAATTCCACACTGATTTATTATTTTTATATGGCATCACTTTGATTACAGGTGAATTTTTGAATTCGTTCACTAGATTTATGGTTTGTTCTCTGCGAACTTATAATTTGGTTTGAATTTTTGACAGATGTTGTGAAGAGATTTTTTTTTTTCAATTATTTATTTGGCTTTCACCCATTAAAGGTGATCTTGGCCATGTATTAAAGTAAGTTACATATTTTTAAAATTATTTACATTTCCAGATTATTTTTTTTTGTAAATTAGTTACATTATCAATTTTTAAAAATTATTTACATTTTCAGATTTGTTAAAATTAGATACATAATCAGTTTGTTTAAATTAGTTACATTTTTTAAAATTAGTTATAATAATGGAGTTTGTATTAGAAGTAATTACAATGTTGTCGAGTAGGAAGATGTACAGGTTCCCAAAAATAGGAACCTATACAACTGCACACACAGAGTTGGTATTAATAGTAATTAGAAAATTAAAGAGAAGGAAGATGTACAGGTTCCCAAAAATAGGAACTTGTACATCTTCCATACTTCCATCTTTATACGAGTTGATATTAATAGTCATTACAACATTGAAGGGTAGGAAGAAGTACAGATTCCCAAAAAAGGAACCTGTGCAACTGTACATAATAACACTGCAAGAAACAAATGTATACGTAGGGAAGAAAAAGAAATGTGATTGATGCTTAAATATTGAGGCCATTTTTGTAAATAAATTTTGCTAACAAATAGTGAATTTCAGGAGAGTTGAGACTAAGAAGGCAGGGTACACTGGTAGGGAATTCAATTTTAAGTTTTAACAATTCAGGTATGAAGTTTGGAAATTGGTCATTGATAGGACACTCAAAAAAATTATGGTCTAAAGAACCACAATCACAATAAGGCGAATTGACTATGTGGAATCTGGCGAGATGGCTAGAAGAGATCCCCGTACAATTTAGATGTCGGTGCGTGTTTTAGAGGTATAATGGTTATGGTGCTGATTTTATCAAAATCAAATTTTATAATATTCTTATTATTATTATAATTTACAAGTACAAGTATATTACATTGGATTTATTAATATAGACGTTGTACATTATAATGAAATGGGCACGACGAAATGTGAACAACACAGAACTCTTAGCCTAATATCCCATGCCTCAAAAATATTGACTAATATCATCCTAAAAAGAATCGAACCAAAAGTAGAGAACATCCTTTCCGGAGACCAGTTTGGCTTTAGAAGAGGTGTAGGAACCAGAGAAGCAATATATTCGCTAAGAATACTACTAGAAAAAAGAATAAAAAGAAACCAAAACACATTCATCGCATTCATAGACCTGGAGAAGGCTTTCGACAAAGTAGAATGGAAAAGACTCTTCGAGATTCTGAAGAGAATTGACATCAAATATAGAGATAGACGAATAATCCAGGCGCTATACAAGAATGAGGCCGCTATAATTAGATGTGACAATGATACAAAAGAAGCCAGTATAAGACAAGGGGTGAGACAGGGATGCTCTCTGTCACCTGTTCTTTTTAACGCTTATATACAAAGTGCGATTGACGACTTGAGAGAGAGAATGAGTCACAGAAAAGGTGTAAAAATACACGGGCAAAAGGTGGATATGATAAGGTTTGCTGACGATATTGCATTGGTTGCTGAAAGCGAAGAAGAACTCCAAGAGGCCTTAACAATCATGCAAAGCATTCTTCAAAACAATTACAACATGAAGATAAATAAAGACAAAACAAAGCTGCTGACTGTAGGCCGAACGCAACATCAGATGAGAGTAGAGATGTCAGGAGTTCCACTAAAGAACACCAAGGAGTTTGTCTACCTCGGGAGCAAAATAACATGGGACGGTCGGTCTAAGAGCGAGGTCAACAGCCGTATACACCAGGCTAGGCTTGCATTCAATAAAAGGTCGAAAATAATAGAATCAAATAATATAGACGTGAAACTGAGAATACTCCTCATCAAGACCTATGTATGGAGTATCTTGATGTACGGCTGTGAAACATGGTGCCTATCCGAAAGAGATAAACGGAGACTAGAGGCTTTTGAGATGTGGTCCTATAGAAGACCATTAGGAATTTCCTGGAGAGACCACATAACAAATGAAGAGGTTCTCCAAAGAATCGAAGGAGGAAGGCACCTTCTCAGGACCTTGTCCGAAAGGCGTGCAAGATGGATCGGCCATGTAATAAGACAAGAAGGCCTCTTGCATGCCATAATGGAGGGTATGACCGAGGGGACAAATGCTAGGGGACGCCCACGCCGAGAGTACCTGGATGACCTGCTGATGGACGTGCGCTGCTCATCATATGCAGACTTCAAAAGAGCCGCACAAGACAGGGAAGAGTGGAAGAAACGAATAGATGACATTGCTGCAAACCAATCTCAGGATTGAAACCAGAGAGAGAGACATTATAATGATTTATGATATATAAGGTGGATCAAGGAAAAAAATATTTCTTAGGTGTAATATTTTTGGTATGCCTCGTTATTCTCCTGTGCCATTCGTGTGGAAAACGTTCTTTTTTTTAAAAATGATTTTCGGCTATGTAATTATTGTTTTTTCTCACCTATAAAATTATGTCCCGTCTTTCCGGTTTATAAAAAAAGGTCTGATTTTTCGGATTGAAATTTTCAAAAAATCCCCAGGGTTTCAAAAATACGATTAAAAAAAAAATAATAATGCAGAATATTTTAGATTATTTTCCTAAACCGGATTTGTTTTTTTTTTAAATTTGATGCAAGTGGCCTCGATGAGTATTAGAACAATCAAACTATTTTGCGTAATCAGAATTTAAGTTACGTGGAAGATAAAACGAAGAGTTGGACGCCAGAGCATTTAAACGACAACACAAGTATTAAAGATTGAAAATGAAATGGTAACCTTGACAATCTAAATAATATGTTAGGATGAAAATTAACGTTACAAATTCGATGCGTCATGGAATGTTGGTTTCGTACGTCGCAGGTACGTGCTCCTTCCGCTGGGCTTGCTCAATCCAAACTCGTTTGCGGTAACAACTCGAACTAGCATTGCCAGCTGCTTGTGATGTACCAACATCACGATAACACAAGGGCGTTGTTGACAATTTAAAATGCAGCCAGTAGCTACGTGCTACAATATAAATAATTCCGCCATAAAAAACGCTAAATTTCGTGTTTTTTTTTTTTTTTTTTTTTTTTACATGAGCTCCACACAGGAGGCCCTGAGGAAAATAATTTTCCTCAGGGCCTATGTCATCTTTGGGGATGCTGTGTGTAGGGTTTTTTTAAGGAAAGGAAGGAGAGGAGAGTTCTGGGAAGGAAAAGGGTTTAAGGGGTGGGTAGGAATCTGGGGTTCAGTATGTCCTGGTCATCCGCCTCCAAGACCTAGACAAACCTCACCCCATGAACCCGGGCACCCCTGCTAAATCACCAAACGTAGCGAACCACTTGGGGTGATCTGTGGCAGAGGTGTTGGTTATCCAATAAAGGTTCCCGGGGCGGCGGTACCCATTCCCGCCTCCCAAATTTGATGATGATACAAAGCCTGTAAGGGCCAGTTGTTTCGCGGAATATTATAAAATTTCCCAATTAATTTTCAGATTGAAAGTTCTATTCAAGTTCTGTTAATATTTCAGTTTTGTGAAACATTCGACCGGTCAGTGGTTGAGTGGGCATCGCGTTTGGGTACCGACCGGACGTCCCGTGTTCGATTCCTCGGCTACTTATCTAAGTCCTCCATCCTCCACGACTCAAGCAACATTTTCGGCTTACTGTGGTGGTAGTAGGACATTTTCAAATACTGTCGGGTTATTCGTAACCCGGGAATATTTGACTTTCTTAAAAAATAAATAAAATCTAGTCCATAATCAATATATATTATAAAAGAAAGTGTACAGAAGTGTGCGCCCCTCTAAAACTCGGAAACGAGTCCCGGTATGATCAAGGGAGTCGTATGGTGTGGTAGCCCTACATCCCTCGTCCATGTTGCCTGAAGGCCGTGCTTTTTGAAATATAGATATTTCTAGCAGAATCCAGAACATTTGAGAGTATTTGAGAACATTCCACAACATCCCGGAACATTCTGGTATCTTTTGGAATAGGGAAGTGGGAACATCATTGTGGAACATTCCAGAACACTCTCGAATGTTGTGGAATGTTCTGCAACATCGTGGACCATTCGAAGCCTTTTTGTATGGGTGGGGTTACCCATATAAAGCAAGATCCGTCGTGGGTTCGAATGTCAGTTCAATATAGTATCAACTCCCCGAGCGGAGCCGGGTAACCCAGCTAGTGAAATAATAACAGAACTAAATTCTTCACAGAACTCGAAAATTAACTTTGAAATTTGATGAATTATTCTAATTCTGGAAACAACTGGCCCCTACCATCATGAAAACAACGAGAAGAATGAATGCTTCAGCCAAAAGTGCTTTCTTATTTCCTTGTCATCTTTCGAGAAAAAATACAAAATTTATGTATCAGTTTATGCCATTTCTTGATACCACCATTTTATAAGGCTTTTTTTTACTAAACATTAAATTGTTTTGTTTTGAACTTATATACAAAAAATTAAAAGGAAATATTTATTTTGCTTAGTTTAATAGTGAAAAGGAAACAATAAGATAAAAACAGTGGGTATTATCAGGTATTATTTTCAATGAAGAATATTTTTTTATTCATTATTAGGTATTTATTAAACTTTTGATTACTCCATACATTTTATTATAATAACCAAACTGTGCCATAAGATTAACTTACTGTTGGTGTAATCTATCTCTACTGAGAGTATGGATATAGTATAAACCAGCACTAAGTATGGACATGGTACAAACCAACAACCATCTTTGTTATTTTGTTGAAAAAAATCGTCTTTTTACGTTTTTCATTGTGCTTTTATTCAAATAAAAATTCAACTAAACATGTAGGTAGAGTAAACCTTGTATTTTTAAAAATCTTTACTACAATTATGTTAATTATTTTTTGTAGATATGTTCTTCTACATATGTGCATAAGGTTTTTAAATGTTTTACTACACATTTATATCGTCGCATTAATTCGTAGACTGCGTAACTCCAAATTTTTCGAAAATTCGTTTTTAATGCCATCCGGTGTTAAAATTAGTCCCGCATCGACAAGTAAAACTTGCAAATTTTAAAAATATATATCTTTTTAGATAAACACAAATTAGGAAACTGCGTAACAACCATGGTGCCATTTTTACTCGCGAATACTTCGAAACTCCTAACTCCACATACTTTATTTTATTTACCATTTCAGGTCTTATAATTTAACTTCAAAATTATTCGTAGTATTAGTATTGTGCTGTTATGTTTTGTGTATTTATATATATCCTGTTATTCTTACATACTGAGACTAAATATAAAAGTCAATTAGGATGATACCGAGTAATTCATAAAATAAATATCGCAGTTCTGTATTGTTGTGTTTTGTTTTTTTAATGTAAAATTCCTATCTCCTAAGCCTTCAGCTAGTTGTTCATAAAACTGTTCACAGAAAAGTACGTAGCTATCTTTGTAAAATACGTATCTCCATTCTCGGTTTTTATGTAAACTTCCTAACTCCGATTTGAAATAGAAAGCCTTAACTTACAAATGTTAAATGATTGAAAATAAATTTCGAAATATATTATATGTTCGGAAAATAAATAAAAACAATGACCCGTCTTTAATTTTTTTTTACTACGAGGTTTTTTGTGCCTCCTGTAAAATTTGACATTTGGTGGTTAAGCATTCTACGAATTAATGCGACGATATTATGTCTGTAATATTGTTCTTTTTATATTGACCTCGAGAAATAAAAGATTTCTTAAATTTTTTTTATTTATATATTTGTTAAATTATTTTGTGTTATTTAGTACAACTAAACAAGAATCTTTTTTAATCATGGCAGTAGCTGTCGTGCAATGCCGCAGAAAACCATGACAAAACTGCAACGACACTCACTCTTTATTTTAATAAAACAAATATAATAATGATCTTTTTGTTATTTGTTTTTGGGGTATCAAAATCTGCCTGATCCGGATCTGCCCTGATGAGGGACACTGCAACGCTACCCAAAACGTTGGCTAAAGAAGGAGGTAGCGCAACACGGCATAACACCCCAAAAACAAATAACGTGGTAATTTCGAATATTTTTATGTTTACTTGAATTCTCACGACTGGAAACCCTTATTAAAACTTAAAGATGCAGATTTAGCAGTAGAATATTTTTATAATGTAATTTATGACCTTTTTGACATGTGTTTTGAGAGAAGGCGTGTACCTTGCTTTAAAAGAAGATACCCTAAATGGTTTAATGGTGAGATTCTTAGTGACCTGAAAAGGAAATGCAAACTTCACAGAAACTGGAGGCGCACCGGATTGATGAGATATCGGGAAAAGTTTTGTATTCTACGATCCAAAATCAAACGTAGTATAAATATTGCGTACAAGGATTACATAAATAATATCGAAAAAAACGTCAAGAATGATCCGAAATCCTTCTGGAAATTTGTATCCGAAAAGAGGAAAGACGGTGGGTTTCTAAACTCAGTGTCATGGAACGGAAGTACTCATACTGGGCCCGACATTCCGGAAGCATTTGCGAATTACTTTAAGTCAGTCTATAGCGAACATAGTGCAGAATTTGACTCATACACCCCAGGCGGTTACTCTTCACTAGCTCAAAATGTTGAAATTTTAAGTTTAAATAAAAATGATTACCTAGCTGCAATTAAAAAACTGAAACCAAAAAAATCTGTTGGACCGGATTTTATTAACACAATTGTCCTGAAGGGTTATGCCGATCCGTTAATGGTACCGCTTTTACATAATATATATCTTTAATATTTCATTTAACTCCGGTAAATTCCCCGACCGTTGTAAAATCTCAAAGGTCACGCCCTTACACAAAAATGGCGATAAATCATGTGTATCTAATTACAGACCAGTGGCAATTCTTTCGGCACCGGCCAAATTATTTGAACTCGTGATACAAAAACGTATATAGGTACTATAAAGTAGAACCATTTCTCATAAACCAGCAGCATGGGTTTAGAGAGGGCAGGTCTACGACGACCAACTTATACTATTTACGGATTACGTCTCAAATATATTGGACAACAACGAACAAGTAGATGTCTCATATAATGATTTTGCGAAAGCTTTTGACAAAGTAGATCACCTCATATTACTGAATAAACTTGAAAGCTTCGGCTTCTCATACTTGCTGCTTTTGTTCTTTCATAATTATTTGTTTAACAGAAAACAATACGTTGTTTACGGGCAGTTCACATCGAAACTCTACGCCACAAATTCTGGGGTCCCTCAAGGGTCTAATTTAGAACCACTTTTATTTTTATTGTTTATTAATGACATAGGGTTGTTTATAAGATTTGTAAAATTTTTGTTATTTGCGGATGACATTAAACTATACACCTATATAACGACAAGTGAAGACTCCATTCGTCTACAGAACGATATCGACGGTATAGTAGAGTGGAGTCATCAAAATAAACTTCTTTTTAACAGTAGTAAGTGTACAATTATGTGCATTACAAGGGCAAAGCGTACTTTATATTTTAACTATAAAATGTCTGGTACCTCTATAAAACATATCTCGATAACGAAGGATTTAGGAATCACTTTTGACACGCGTCTGACTTTTCGAACTCATATCGATTCGGTGTGCAACTCTGCAATGCGAATGCTGGGTTTTGTTATATGTAATTCGAAATCTTTTACGAATACGGCAATCATAAAAATGCTTTATTTTACTCTGGTTCGCAGCATTCTTGAGAGTGGATCGATAATATGGGGACCCGAAGATACCCTTTACTCAAATGATGTAGAAAAGGTGCAAAAAAAGTTTATGCGATACCTCTACATGCGAGAGTTCGGATATTACCCTTTATTGTATCCTTCTGATTTTCTCGCTGGAATGCTGGGGATAGAACGTCTAGACGTCAGGAGAAATATTGCAATGGTGTTAGTGGCGCACAAGCTACTAAATGGGCACACTTGCAATCCAGATATTCTGGAACGAATTTCTTTTTATGTCCCTGATAATTTCATCAGAGCTAGACAGCACAGATTATTTATTTTTCCAAGGGGCAGGACCAACCTACCAATGATCATGCCTTTAGGGAGAATAACTACTTTGTTAAATCACATTTCTTCTGTGATCGACATTTTTAATTTGAACCAAAGAGAATTTAAGACAGCAATAAGCATACTATTTACCAAATCTGGCTAATCAGATAGTATTGATGTAATTACTCATGCAAATAAATGTATATACATACTTATTATAAACTGTAATTTATAAACTGTCATTTGTGAAATGTAAATGGATTATACTGTTTTTCACAATAAATCAATAAATAAATAAATAACGAAAATACTTTTGGCCGTGAAAATCTTAAAACGTATCGTAATAATGATCGTTTATTTCAGAACGTTGTGCAATGCAATACATTCCATATTTTGAAATAGTTCTAACATTGACAAAATAACAATGCATTCATATATACAATGGAACAAAATAAATGAAAAATATAGTATCATCATTACATAGTATAAAATCATTATCATCATCATCATCATCATCATCATCATCATCATCATTATCATCATTATCATTATCATTATCATTACATAGTATAAAATGAAGTCGCTAAAAAAGGATGTGCGCGTTAATCTTTTTAACTGCGCAACGGATTTTCATACGGCTTTCACCAATAGATAGAGTGATTGAAGACGAATGTTTATATGTATAATACATGGAAATTATATTAGAGAAAAGCCGAGAAATTTACAGAAAACATATTTTTGTGTGATTTAAAACGGCTGGCGGGCCGTACTATAGTCACTTTTGAAATTCAAAAATAGATGTCCTAGAGTAAGTAGGTATTTGATTTTCCCTTTTCAAATATCCAGTGTTGCATTGCAAGCATTGTATAATTAGTGGCGATCGCTCGAATTGCATTAGGTACATAATATAAAATGAAGTCGCTCAAAGTGTGTGTATGTATGTGCGCATAGATCTTTTAAACTACGAAACAGTTTTCATGCGGCTTTCACCAATAGATAGAGTGATTCAAGGGGAAGGTTTATATGTGTAATATATGCTTATTATAGTACAGAAAAGTCGAGAAATTCAAATATTCAATTCAGGCAGCGGGCAGGCAAGCGGGTGGTGTGGATTTTATAAAGATTGGGTAATGGCGTTGTTTTTCGTTAGCCACAGCAACGTGTGGCCTGGTCTGCTAGTATAATAATAAATCCAAAAAAGTATGTAAATATCCGTTCATGGGGGATATTTGACAGGCTCCCATTTTCAGAAGGGCATCAGGGGGGACTCCATCTCCTACCAGGCAACCATGGCAGTGATGATGGTATTCTTCGACTAGCGTAGTCTGCGCCATAAGCTTCCCCTGCGGTGAAACAAAAGTTTATTTTTTAATAAACAAAAGTTTATTTTATTTTGCAGATGACACTGTTATTATATTCCACGAACAAGATTGGACAAGAACTTACAAAGAGGCGGAACATGGCCTGGCTGTACTTCAAAACTGGCTAAAAGTAAACTCCCTTACATTAAATGTAAATAAAACTAAATATCTCACTTTCTCCAAAAACAAAAGAGGACAACCAATGAATGTGCATACCCTCAAATTACATGAATGTCAAAATACTTTTCCACAATGTTCCTGCCCGTCTATATCCCAAACAAAAAGTATTAAATATCTTGGGATTGAAATTGATGAAAATCTACAGTGGAATTCACACATTGATCTTACCTCAAAAAAGCTAACAAAACTCATCTACTTCTTCAAAAAATTAAGAAACATCTTGTCGATGAGGGATCTAAAGAGAGTATATTATGCTTTATGCCACTTTCGATTGGAATATGGAGTAATAGGATGGGGCTCAGCAGCATCTAATCACTTAAAACAACTTAAGATAACTCAGAATTGCATCATAAAGACCATTCTAAAGGTCCCTATAAGGACGTCAACAACAGAAATTTTTAAACAGTTTGATGTTCCAAGCATACAGAAAATCTATGCCAAAAACATTCTAGTACATCACCACAAAAACGACCCAGAGAAAGAAACCTCACATGCTCATAAAACCAGAGCCAAACAAACAGACACACTTAATATACCAAAGTGTAACTCCTCATTTGGTCAAAGAAGTTCTGAATTTTTAGCAGTAAAGTTATATAACAAACTCCCACTTAGTATCAAACAATTTAAAACAAAAAATAGCTACATTATGGACATTAAATGTTGGCTGAAGGAACTACCGGAAAATGACCTTACTAGTATACTTAAAACATCATAGAAGTTTCTGGAAAACTCTATCCAAACAAGTTAAACCATAGAAGTCGCTGAAAAACTTATCCAAAGCATAGTCCCCCTCAGCACAGGATCTCCTAGTGAGGAGGACTTCGAATATATTTATATTTTACATATACATCTAACTAACATGTTTCATATAAAAATGTAAAAAATATTATATAGTTACTAAATAAAAAAAAAAATAAAAAAAAATATAAACAGTTAACTTTTACTTTTTATTATCTGTATGAGTGTCTTTATCTAGAGTCGGTCTATCACACGGAGTATCAAAAGGCAATATGACTTCCACTGACACGTCTTCTAGATTCACAGGCAACACCGCTTCATCTTGTGGTTTTGGTTTTGTAGAATTTATATATATATATATAGGTTTATGTTACGGCATTTAGTGGCTCAAAGCGTCCTTTAATTACCGGAACTTCTTGATCATTTCGACTTACTGGCTCATTTGGGCACTTAGTGGCTCATCGTTTTTTTTTTATATATATTTTATATATATATATATATTTTCACGTAGGTATCAGACGCCTCTCCTGTCTGTTTCTTAATTCTAAATTACCTACTTCTAAAGAACTATACTGTTGAAAATTGAGGCTACCGGTGGCAAAAATTGACCTACTACCGCCATCTATGGGGGGTTTGAGCAAACTCCCATGGGCTGACCATTTCAAATTAATGGTGTGAGTCTCTGCTAGGCTTGGGAATCTGCCTTAACTACGAGTTAGGTGGACGCCATATTTGTTACTACCTAGTATTGGTAAATACTTGCAAAACGTCAAATGTATGGTTTTAAGTCTTGAATGTGTGCAGGATTTTTTAATATAAAAATGATAGCACCTGATTATTGTGGCTTCTTTCCTACGCAAAGTTTAACAGTAAAACAACTGCCAGTGTTTTTGGCCCGGTGCATACAATATTAACACCGTTATTTTATACATTTTCTACAACATGTCACAGTGAATAAAAAGTGAAGTTTTTTGCAAAAGGAGTTTATTATTTAAAAGGACCCTAACAATTTTAACATATACCTTTCAGTAGCTTTTGCCTGTACAGAACATCTGAAAATAAAATTAGGCTCAAACTTCCATACTTGCATGATATAAAATACAAAACGGTCTACGTTAAGAAATAATAATAATTTGAATTTTTTCCTAAAACACTCCTACTGAAAATTAAATTACAATCACGAGATATACAGACATAGTACGAGAAATGCAAAGCATATTAGACGACCAACAATGAAGAATCAGCTGCCCAGAAATCTCGTGCCAGACAGTTTGATAACCGTGTAATAAACTGATTGCAATAAGTGAAAATGTTTAATTTTAAAAAAGGAAATAAGATATTATGTCTACCATAATTATTAATGTTTGTTGTGATTGACCACACTTATATTTTAATGGTACGTTTGTCAAATAAAGTAAACTGCGGAAGAAGGCAAAACATTGTGTAAGTTATATTTTGTGCATTCTATGTCAAATGTTTCTTTACGTGTTCATTATATATATATATATATATATATATATATATATATATATATATATATAAATATATATATATGTAGGACGCATGGAATGGGGTCAGTTTTTGGAGCGAGCCTATACATCGGGGACAGTTGCATGCTTTGGGGACAGGCCCAAAGTATCACTACAAAAATGTCCCCAAAGTGTCTTTTTCCATTATATATGCAACGCATGCATTGGAGCCATTTTTAAAATTATGTACACCGCATACTTTGGGCCATAGATTACAAAATACTTAACAGATGTCAGTATCGTTTCGTTTTCAGATTTTGAAATTTTCGATTGGAATATTGTACTCTGATCACCGCGTATAACTTCAAAAATATATAAAAGATGTCTCTTTCGAATCGTTCATACATTCCGAAATATTCGACTGGAAAAAATATATTTTTACCTTTTACAAAATTTGTAATATAATATTTTGAAAAGATTTTGACAATTTTAATAAATAAAAATATTGTTTACATAAGATTATAATTCATTTAAATTAATAAAAAATAAATAAAAAAAATGCCCAAACCAGGTTTTGAACCCGAGAACTTTCGATCCGCAGTCAAGTGTTCTACCGAATAGCCAAGGAGAACCTCCTTTAAACTGTCGGATTATATCTATTTAAACACTCGATGACTTTCTGAAATTTCTTAATGCCATTATTTTGTTCTACGTTTGAAATGTGGTATGTAAAAGCTACATTTAACGCCAAAACGCACTACGTAAACGTACTCAGGGCCTATGTCATCTTTGGGGACGCTGTGTAGGGGTCCTTACAGGGAAAGGAAGGAGAGGAAATTCTGGGAATTTACGGCTAAAATAATGTAGTGCACGTGGCGGGCCGGATGGAGAGAGACTGGTTGAGGGAGATGATTTATGGATACCGCCGCCCCGGGAACCACTTTTTGGATAACCAACACCTTCGTCATATGTTACTGAAGTGGTTCGCTACGTTTGTTGACTTAGCAGGGTAGCTCGGGTTCATGGCGTGAGGTTTGTACACGTGGCGGTCCGGATCAAGAGAGACTGGTTGAGGGCGATGATTTATGGATACCGCCGCCCCGGGAACCATTTATTGGATAATCAAGACCTTCGCCATAGGCCATTAAAGTGGTTCGCTACGTTCGGTGACTTAGCAGGGGTGCTCGTGTTCGTGGCTTGCGATTTGTTTGGATCTTGGCGGTGGTTCGTGTTGCGGGTCGGATCGAGAGAGAATGGCTGAGGGAGATGATTGATGGATACCGCCGCCCCGGGAACCACTTATTTGATAACCAACACCTTCGCCAAAGTGATCGCTACGTCTGGTGACTTAGCAGGCGTGCTCGGTTCATTGAGTGAGGTTTGTTCGGATCTGGAGGCGCACTATGGAATGGTCCCGAACAAGGCCGTATTATAAATCGAAAACTGTACTTTATTTGTCAGATATACCTATAGCGGTTTTAAGATAAATGATTGATTGAAATTTTTATCCGTTGGAATATTTTTGTTTGTTTTGTAGTTTATAAATTATAATATTATTTCAATATTTTTATCAACCTTCTCTAACTCTCTCACTATCTTTATCTCTCGTAACTGCAAAAATATTCTGTAATTTTTTTCTAATACATTAAAATTTAAGTGGAACAAAGTTTTACTAGTTACTGCTTCTAAAAATGCAGTGGGAGGGATAGATTCATACATCCGTCACACTTAAACACTGACCCTCAAACTCCTACCCACCCCTTATAAATTTCACCTTCCCAGATCTTTTTCTTCCTCCTTTTATAAAAAGACCCTCCACATAGCATCCTCAAAGATAACATAGGCAGGCGCGGCCGGTGCCTCAAATTGTAGGTGGTTCACCAAGCCATTCATCAAAAACGAAAGGTTGATATTATATTTTCAAAAAAATCTAGACATCTTGCATAATTTTACATTATTTACTATCTAAAAATATCATGTAACTGTAATAGTAAAAATATCGTGCGATGTAAAAACATGCTGATGTCTACAAAGACATTACATATGTACTTGATGTCTAGAGTTTAATAAAGTGTCCTATGCTTGCAAAGTCGTGTTTTCTCCATAGAGATACACAATTTCTCCAATCATAAAAATTCTGAATAAAAATGCGTTTATGGGAATTGACCTGCCAGGTAAGTAGGTATGTTTTATGTATCTGTTTGTAAATTTATATAATAAAAATACATATAGCCTAGGAACTCATAATAAATTGTACAACGCAACATAACTAAAACGGCGCTCTAGTAATTATCCAATTATTATAGAATTATTCTGGTATCAATATTTTTAGAAGCATTTTACACTCCATTACTATAATTGATATTACATCTATTAGAAGATTAGTGGAAAGGGCGGGTGGTGGGTGTGATATCCATTTAAAAATACTCAACCTTCCAAAGATAACCATAATAACGCAATAATCCAATAATAATTAAGACACAAGAAACGTTTCACTCTGCGGCGGGGATCGCCAATATCGCCATTTAACTGTCGTTACTGACCTGTGAAGTTTGCAATGGGTGACAAAAAAATAATTATGTCAAAAAGGTACATCCCAAGGGCTCGAACAAGATAATATCACACGAGACGCATAGCTGACCCTTTGACTAATGGTTACATTTTAGAAGAGAAGTATTATTACTTAAGGCCAAGTGTAATCATTTATTAATTTTAAATAATGATAATATTATTACGCAAATCGATAAACATAAAGTTTTTAGTATGAAAAATATTTTTTATAAATTTTTAAAATTTACATAGGCTTAGCATTTATCAAAACCAAATCAGAAATACGACCTAATTCGGACCGGTTTTTCGTAAATTTTACAAAATATTTTTAACTGCTGAATATGCTCAAAGTATACCTTTAGGGGTTTTCTTTAAAACCACGAAAAGAAATTTAAAATAAATAGATAAATAAGTTTTTAGTAAAATTTTTTCATAAACACCAATTTTCGTGTTTTTTTAAACGCTGAATACAAAACTTTGGATTCGTTTATTTACCAAAACGTTACGAGGAATTGTTGGTATTATATTTCTCCATTTTTTAAAGACAATTTTATAATTTTAATCTTCAAATTAAGAATGAAATACTGGATTTTTAATTACTAGCAAAAGTCCTCTGTCGTGTGGCGCCCATTTATCTCTCTCTATACGGTACAATTTTGAACTAAAACCTTTTTTGTAAATATTTCAAAAGATGGCAGTAATCAATCACGGTGAGAAAGATATTATTATATTTATTTTTGGAAACGATGATATATTATCATCTATCTACCTATACATGTAGGTACCTATACGTTTTAATATAATAACCTGCCTACTATTTTATATCGACGTCAAGCTAGTAGAGTGCAGTCGAGTCAAATTTTAAATGATTATTATATGATTAAAATAATACCTACGTAAATACAATAAAATAACACGGAAGTGAGTGGTAGAAGAACTCAGTGATGCCCGGTGGGTAAGTACTTGGCTATTCAGATCCGGTCACCCAACACGGCTGAAGCTATTTCAGGCAACGCAACGTTACGATTCTTTTTTTAAATACATTTCTTTGAAAAATAGTTATTTTCAATTTTTCACAAGAACAACATTCTTTTTATAACTTTTGAAGGTTGTTCCCAACAATGTAATATATCATTGAAAAAGAAGATAGCACTAAAATCTAAACGAAATTATTTAAAAATAATGTAATTGTGGGATAACACAAATTAATCGCATAAAATGTTGATAGGTACTTGCGCACGCCGGCATTTTAACTCGCGACCTCCGGATTCGTCTCCTTCCCCTCTCCACTACCTTCAGCCTCACAACATACCCCGCATTGGGGTATGCCCGGTATGCCGTAGTCTCACTGGCTCCAATTGGGAGCAGCTGGGACTCTTGTAAGGTATTCAACACATAATAAAAATATATATCTCTCAGTAGGTATTTATACCTTTTTTTGAAGTCTACATACATCGACATATTATTATACCTCTGTGTCCGTACATATTACAATCTGAATTCTGAAATGTGGTCTTTCAATGTCTTTCAGTAGGGTCATTTGCAATACCAAGCACAATACAAAACATGCGACTGCCATGTGTCATGTTTTGTGCATGGCGAGCCAGCGCGGCGTCATCACGAAACGGCCATATGGATAGGTAGGTAGGTATTATGCATGCGTTTGTGGGTCAAAGACTGCGTTTGTCAAAAAATAAAAGGAAGGAGATGGGGAAGAGGAAGGTGGGTAAGTACCTGGCTATTCAGATCCGGTCACCCAATACGGCTAAAGCCATTTCGCGCAACGTTCCGATTTTTTAAAAATAAATTTTTAATAACTTATGAAATCTTTAAACAATAACAGTTTCTCGGAGTTTGCCAACCATTTGGTGGAAAACAGTCACACCTTTGACTTCAATAGTGGAATAGAATTAATGCATTGTAATGTCAATGGCATAAATGAACTAATACCGTCAATGGCATTCAGTTGGATAAGCTAGAAATTTTAGATATCCGAAAGAGTGTTAATGCGAATTTGAATATTATTAATACCTAATCAAAATCTCTTCTTAAATGACCTAATATCCCTTTGTGGGTACTTGCGCACGCCGCAATTCGAACTCGCGATCTCCGGATTCGTAGTCAAGGATCGTAACCGTTCAACCACCGAGGTCTGGAATATCGATACGCTTTCAAATGTTCTAGTATTATTATTATTCGTGAAGTTGCAGTTGAAGCTGCCACGTGTAGACATGTAGGTATACAATGCACGTCTCAATGGAAACATCAAATGTTTTTATGGTCCTTTTTATTTTAGTTATCTGTTAGTAGAAGTGTCGACTGCCGTTCAAATCCCAGACCATCCAATTTCTTTTCCAAGTTTTTAAACGTTTTTTTAAAGTAGATGGTAAAAACCTTTTTTGACGGTTTTTTGGAGGTTTTAAGATTATAAAAGAAAAAAAAAATTGTGGACTTATTTTATAAAGTTTCTTGAAATGTAATTTATTTATTTACGCCTTGAAGGCTTTTACATGTAACATCGGTAAGTTGTACAGTAGCATCATAACAATAACAATAACAAGTATATTATAAAACAAAGTCCTCCGCCGCGTCTGTCTGTCCGTATGTTCGCGATAAACTCAAAAACTACTGAACGCATTTTCATGCGGTTTCCATCAATAAGATTCACGAGGAAGGTTTAGGTATATAATTTGAAGGTTTTGTGTAAAGTTTTAAACATATAATATATCTATTAAGGAGAAAGTCTGTACACGAGCGGGCTGGCAAGCGGGTGGCGAGGATTTGATTTGTATGCAAAACTATTTATGCCGAGGTTGATAAAATTTTGCATATGTGACCTATAAAACAAGAGGAAAGTCAATGTCTACATTTTATTTCGAAAACTCTTTGTAAAGCCCGGGCATTGCCGGGGATTACGGCTAGTAAATAATAAAGAGCATGAAAGACATTAGGTGCAGTGTAATGATTAATTAATAAGAAATAACGATAATATTATTTCGCAATACGATAAAAACAATATTTTTAACGGGAAAAAAAATATTTTAAAGTTACAAGGGCTTAGCTTTTATCAAAAAAAAATCAGATTTTTTTTTCAATTAAATTTTGAAAATCCTTGTAAATTCAATGTAGGTTCTTTTTCTAAAACGATATTCGTAAAAAATTTTTGAAAAATATATTTTTTTATTATAATAATTCTGATAATAATAATTTGTTATAATGATATTTTATTTTATTACTATATAATATTAGTTCGCGAACCTTAAATACGTGTGAATATTTTCGTGACTTAAATTAAACACTTTTTTAATGTTTTCTTCTACTTTTATTTCAATAAATAAAAATATATGTAATTAAAACAGTATCTACACACCACACGCACTATATATATAATGACAACGGTGAAATAATTCATTTAATATACTTGTTTTTTAGCGACATCTTTCGAAAACAAACCAAACTTTTTGAAACCAAAAATATTCCAAATTTCTCAAAAGGACCATCACGTCCGCTAGAGGCCCTCGATGAAGTTTTGTGTAAAAAATAGTACCTATTACAATCCTTCTTAATATTATCTTGTTCAAACCTTACTATCGCTGGAAGCAAAGCTTCGGAATATTTCCGAAGAGTGCCGAAGCTCTTCGGGTCGGCCGGGCGCCGCGCCGCGCGGTCAGCCGATTTTTAGTGTGACATGTATCTGACGTTTTGGGATTTTTTACTACGAGCATCATTCGAATTATGGGGCGCGCTCTGGCGCACGGTTTAGGCATTGTACCTACCTCGGTTCCTCGGTCCTAGCGGGTAGCGGGTAGCCGCCGTAACTGGCGCAGGCGGGTGGGAACAATGCGTTTATTTGGCCGTAATACATTGTTAATTGTTAGATTAAAAAATAATTATAATTAAGATGGTACGAGAGATTTTTCAATATTTAATGGTTTTTGTGCGTTTTCGAAGTCGCCTACGTCCATAACTGTACGAACAAAAAAAAAGTTGAATCAAAAGAATGATAGTTACATTTACGTTCTATCCCACAAAATATAATTATACATTGTCAAAAAATATTTTTCTTACTTTACAACTGTTTTAAAAATAGCTGTTTTCACCAAATCTCAATCGACCTGCAAATATTTTTCTTATGTGGTCATATACAAGAAGGAAAAAAAAGAAAAAAAAATATTTTTAGATAGAAAACATCTCAATCTATGCCCGCTAATTTTTAAATTAAAGAGCCTTTTTACCTAAATTACGATGTGATACTATTAAAAAAACTGCATAAATCAGTCAACTTTAAAATCGTTTTAATGTACCAAAAAACAGGTAAGTTAATAAAATAAAAATATCAACCAATTAAACAGTATTTTAAGTAAGTCAATATAAAAAAAATATTTATTAAATTCCAATGATTTACTTGGATTACTTCGATATTCGTAAGTATATATAAAGGCTACTTTGATCATTCAAATCCATCGCGCGAACAGGCGTCGCCGAGAACGGTCGACCCTGACGCTGTCCCGCGCGATTTAAGTAAAAACAGAATCACCAAAAAGATCAATCATTTACTAGACCTGAATACATTGTGAGAATTATTAAACAGACCTTTTTACAATGTTCTTTAATTCTCTATCCACAATATTTGCGCGGGCGAATTCAGTCGGCACTAGCTTCAGGGATATTCAACGCAAACATTTAATATTACGTTTTTATGATAATAAAAAAACAATTTAAAATAATGACATAAATCTTTCTGATAATTACATAAGAAACTATAATATGATATGCATAATTCGGTGTTAAATAAATACATATTAAAAAAATCTTAATGTAATTTCGTTAAATTATTTACCTAAAAATTATTCCTTACATCCTAGTTTTGTTCACTTTTAGAAATATTTATTTTTAAAATATTTCTTTTTTATAAAATATTTCTTTCATTACTAGTTTTGTCATTTTTGGTAAGGCTCTCGACTAGCGTTAAATTTTATTTGATTGATTTATGTTATTCCACAATTTACTAATTTTAAAATATTAGGTCTTTACATATGAAATTGGCGTTTTGTATGGGAGGAACATAATTTTTTTTTTAAATATTATATATTTATTTAATCAAAGGTACCATTGCTATCTATGCACTTTTGCCATCTCATAGGTTTCTTTTGGTCATAGGTCACTTTATATATAGGTTTCTCATAGGTCACTTTTGCCATCTCATAGGCCATCTCATGTTACAATTTTTTTCCATCTAAAAACACAGGTTGACTGGGCTATGAAGGCGGTTTGGACTGCCCCATCGGAGTTGAATTTTTTCCCTTGCAAGAAGTTATCCAAATTTTGAAAAAATGATAATCTATTGGGGCAAGTTCCGGAGAGCACAGTGGATGTCTTAGACATTCGAATTGAAGCTCCTCTAATTTGGTAGCCGTCTGTTGTGCAGTGTGTGGTCTAGCGTTGTCATGAAGCAGCAGTGGCCTAGAGCGATTAACCAGCCTCGGTTGTTTAGCAGCTAGCTTTTCCAAAAAACTGTCCAGGTAAAAAATATAGCTTATTAAATTGCCTATAAAAAAACTTTGACACATTTTTTTGTATATCCAATATCTTAGCTGTAATCCAACGTTGAATAGTGAAATTACTTATATTTTGCCCTGAATTTGCTTTTATTTTGTTTTTATACACTGTAAAATCGGTAAACCATATTTTTTTAAATTTTGCAGCTTCATGACATAAAGTATTTGTAGTTTCAGGGAAAAAAATTAAAATATATATTTTACCGGTTTTACAGTGCATAAAAACAAAATAAAAGCAAATTCAGGGCTAAAATATAAATAATTTTACTCAACGTCGGATTACAGCTAAAGTATATACGAGATATAAGAGACTGCTGAAACGTTTTTTATAGGCAATTTAATAAGCTATATTTTTATTTGAACATTTTTATGTATCAGTTATAGTTGCCGAGATATAGGCCTTCGGACCCGCCATATAATGCCTATCCCTTCTCTCTTTCTCTCTGCCTGTCTGACTGTCTGTCTATCTCTCTCTTTCTGGCTGCTTGTATGTTTGTCTCTCCCTTCTTTCTCTCTCTCTCTCACTCTGTTTGTTGTTTCAGGGACAAAAATTAAAAAAATAAATTTTACCGATTTTTCAGTGTACAAATAAAGAAAAAAACAAATTCATTGCAAAAATATAAATACTTTTGCTATTTAACGTCTGATTACTGCTAAATTATTGGAGATACAAAAATTTTATCCATATGAAAATATTTTATATCACTCATAGTTAAATAGTTCAAGGATTGATAATTTAGGTAAACTAGAAAAAAAAACATGTAAATTTTGGACTGAAATTAAAAAGAGTGTGCTTTATACCACACGATTGAAGTAAAACTTCACTAACTTATGTCTCACTCTCAACTTCCGTTCGCCTCGCCCGACCGTTCGCCTCGCCCGACCGTTCACCTCACCCGATCACACTTTTCATAACACTTTCGTCACGCATTCACCAGCTTACTCCCCAAGTCAAGCGTGCGTAAAGAAGTTTTACTTCAAAAAAATATTATTTCGCTAAATCACATTTATACGAACAAGTCTGAAAGTTACACAAAAGATAAATAATACGTATTTCGGACGCATGGTGTTGTATTTCTCCGCAATTATTGTACTTACCGTGGTGACAGAGCCGCCCCGCGCAAGCTCTGCTCGGCAACTGAGCTAACTGAGATGGTCAGTGCGCTACGTTGCGAAATAAAAAAAAGACAGCAATTCTTGTGTATCGTGTACGTCTTTAAGGCGGCCCCTAGACGATCAATTTATATTGCTCAATATTTCAAATTGTGCAATATTATTGACCGTTTAGGGTTAATATTGAAGATTGCTCAATGATTGAACAAAAGTTTGAGCGGGTTTAATTTTTATTGCACCATATTTTTCCATTGCATCGTGTAGGGTCAGTATTGCACAATATTTTTTTAATTTTTCATTTTATCAACTCGAAAAAATTGAGCAGTTCGTTTATTGTTCAATATAATAGATCGTTTTATTGTGCAATGTAATTGATCGTTTGGATTCCAAGCGCCTATCAATCTTATTGTACAATAAAATATATAAAATACATTGTACAATAAGATTGCATATACAATAATACAATGAAATATATTGTACAATAAGATTGAAAGGCGCTTAGAATCCAAACGATAAATTATATTGCACAATAAAACATCAATTATATTGCACAATAAACGAACTACTCAATGTTTTCTAGTTGATAAAATGAAAAATTAAAAAAATATTGTTCAATAAAAATTAAATTCGCTCATACTTTTGTTCAATTACTGAGCAATATTCAATATTAACCCTAAATGGACAATAATATTGCAGAATTCGTAATATTGAGCAATATAATTGATCGTCTAGGGGCCGCCTAAGACAAAAAAAAGTTTTTTCGAATTTACATACCTAACATTTTTATTTTAGTTTTTTATTGCAGCAGGACTTGGAGGATAGTGCAGTGCAATCCCTGTCTGCCATATTACATAAACAATAATATTTTATAGAGTAAATAAAAATTTAAAAGAAATAAAATATGATTATTACGTATTAGGTATTAGGTGGGTAGGTGCCTAATGAAAACAATAAATGAAAATAAATTTCGAACATACGTACCTACATAACAAAAAATAAGCATAAAATTAAAAATAAAATTAAACAAAAATTAAACAGAAATTAGAAAAAAAAAATATTTGTAAAATTCATTTTACATACAAAATAAAAAAAAAATAAAACAACAAACAAATCTCAGTATTAGACATTATCAAAGAACAGCACACAGCTACACATATTTAAAAATTAATCTTCATTGGATTTATGGATTCATACACCTTATCCATACCTTCAATGTTTGAGAACCAAAAATGCAAGCAGTAACAACGAATCAAAACATTTCTTCCATTGAGATTTTCAATGCATTCTTCACACTTTCGAACATCCCATAAAACACAAATTTAATACATCAAATTCGCTTCGCACCTCTCCCCGCCGCCCGCCACGCCGCTGTTTACTTCACGGGCAGCTACAGCTAGCCGCGCCGATCGGCTTGCTTGTCCCCCGTGCGACTAACCCCTTACCTCCCCTTACCCCGCGGGCTCACAGTTTATTCAAAAGTCACGTGAAATCTGCGTGCGATCTAAATTAATTAAAAAATATAGGTTGCAGTTAAAAAAATTGTTGGATCTTTGCAGAAATCGTTTTAATATAGGTATCCTATCAACTTGACGTAAAAAAATTGAACAGAGGATTTTTCCGGAGCGATATTTTTGAGAGATGTCAAAAAAGCATGTTCCAAAAGAAAAAAATGTTGGATCTCTTGATTAAATAAAGCAAACACCAATATAAAGACACTCCGTGATCAAAAATTGGAGAGAGGAATTTTCCCGGCAACAGTAGAATTAAAAAACAAATCTCTTAGAATTAAAAAACAAATCAAATCTCTCAAAAAAACACTTTCCCAACAAAAATATTGTTGGATTTCTATGTAATCAGGTCGATATTAATTAATACTACCAAGATGTGAAGAGTTATAATTTTTTTTCAGTTTTTGCTAAAAATAATAAATAAAGTCGCTAACGGCGCTAAAGAAATTTCTCTTAAAAATAAATATCTCGGGTTACGAATAACCTGTCGCTATTTTGAAATCTCCTACTGCCAGCACTATAGCAGTAGATGATGGTTGATTGTTCAGTGATGGAGAACGAAGAAAGCCGAGGAATCGAAATCTCGACGGGCGATGACTGGGCGGGAACCAATGGCATTATACAAATGATTAAATTAACTGACAATAAAATCCATCAGATTGTTCCACGCTTGAAAAGTACAAATTCATACTTCCATCGATAAATTTTAATAAAATAAAATTCATTCTCTGATTTCCTATTATCTTCGCCAGTGAATTCAAAAGAATAACACTCAAAATACTTTTACTTACCTGCAAATCGTTTATTAAAAATAAATTACAAAAATGACTCGACAGGGGGTTACGAAAACAATTAAAACCCATGGTTAATTAGTTGATCTCTGAATAGATAAAAAAATAGAAAAGGGACACATAAAATCTTTTATAAAAAAAAAATTCGAGTGTAGTTTACACGCGGTAGAAGCGAAACATTACCAAAACGATCTCAACCAATACTTGAAAAGTTAGGTCATAATCAAAGCGATGAATGAGCGCAGACCAGCGTAATTTCTGTTTCATATCGCAACCAATAGGAGCCTTTAAAAGTGACATCATAATCAAAGCGATCAATAAGCGCAGTCGATGCGTCGCAGGTGCAGTAATCATCATTTCCGAAATCCGAATTAGCAGGTTTATCACTCATAATGATTAAGACGACGCGCGACGAAAACACTTCTCATAAAACCTGAACAAAATATAATAAATAACAAAATATAATTAGACCTTTTGACCTCTCCAGCAGACTCTCTCGGTACATCGCCTTGTATCGCAGTGGGAGGGATAGATTCATACATACGATCCGGCCTGCCACGCAGCTGGTGAGCAGACACATCCGCCACCAAGACCCGTATAAACCCCACCCTGTGAACTCGGACAGCCCTGCTTAGTCAGCAAACGTAGCGAATCACTTGGGGTAACCTATGGTAGAGGTGTTGGTTATGCAATAATTGGTTCACGGGGTGGCGGTGCCCATGCCGGTCTACAAAATTGAAAATATTATATTAAAAATATTTCAAAACATATTTATTACCTACTCGTTTGGTAGGTACCTGTTAATTCTGCTCTAGATTATCTTGTTTGTTGGCATAAGTGCAAACTTTAAAACAAGCATTTAAAATTGAAACGATAATTGCGTAGGTACCTACCTACCTACCTTAGAGTACCTAAGTTCGAAATTAGCTCATCCATTTGTGCAAAAAACTCGCCTGACGTTGCACGCGGCTTCATGATAGATAGAGCACTTTGTTACTAGGGCTGTCGCAAATTAAAAAAAAACCGTTGGATAATTCATTTACGTACTTATTTAAAAGCAAATTCAATACTTTTTTTACAGTTTGTAGGAACAGTGTTATCTAATATTGAGAAAAAAAACCCAAATCCAAAGTAAACTAATATTATTAATCAAATTATTATTAGTATATTATAGTATAGATATTTTATTATATAGAAACACTGTATACTTATGATTTCGTGAAAAAAATTTATGTTTAAGACTTTTTAGGATTATAAATAATTAATATTTCAGATACCAGTCTTAGAGTCTCAATGATACAGCGTATGTAGTGTTTAAGTTTAAACAGTAGGGTAGAGTGGGGACGATTGAAACAGGTTATGATTGAAAAATCTCAATTTACTCGAAAACTATAATATCTAAGAGTGTGATACAACACTCGAAACTCCGTCAGGTCTGTTGGGAAGTTTCTACAAAAGCGCACTAGCCGGCGAGTGACTCAATCGTGAGTAGCGGACATTATTGGATTTCGCACTAAAAAGTAAATATTTAAGACATTTTTGTTTATCTTTTAACTCATTTTACTTTCGCAGCTCGACGAAATGTTGTATTACATTCTCTCCTTTATCTATTTTAGAATTTTTATAATGAATTTGCGTGGCGTTAATTTCTATTTAAAAGGCTTATTTTTGGCTTTGAAGCAAAAAATGCAGCGTAGGGATGTTTGAAACAACTTGTATGGGGGGATGATTGCAACGTTTCAATCATAACCATGTTTCAATCGTCCACACTGAGAGAAAATTTAAAAGTTATAATAGAAAAAGGTCTGAACTTCAAATCATTAAGTCTTCCCATTATATCTTGAAACTGGATGATGATTTATTGATTTTTTTACATTTATAACTAAAAAAATCTACGTTAATAGTAGATATACATTGTTTTATCAATTATGTAAATACAAAAGTTAACAACAGAGAAAAAATATATACATGAACAGTAGGTAATATTTAAATATTAGAGATTTATAGTTATAAGTTTAGGTTACACGTAACCGGCCTCACTGGACTAGCCTGTTTTGAGGCTAGTTCTTTGTAATTACCTACGAACACTCCCATACTTGTTTTAAAGTGAGTGCACCCGTAAAGGCCCTATCCTCTCTTAATTTTTTTTTTAAATAATAAAATTATTGAATCATTTGTGATGGGTAGGTACCTATTCTTGAAATTTTTTATATTCTGTATTTCTGACACGATTTTGGTTAAAACTTTTTCCAGGTGCACTGGAATCCGACGACAAAAATATGAAAAAAAATCCTTCACATTGATAAAAAAAGTGCTTCGTAGTCTCCCCATTCTTGCCTACTTTAGTTTTCTGTATGTTTCACTTCTACCGCATGTGAATTGCACATTCAGCTTTTTCTTTTACTTTAATAGATACTAATTAATTGTTTGATGGATGTTAATACCCCTTAAACGAATATTTAAAGTTTTTTGTTCTAAAATATTGCGATATTTTGTATAATGATTTACATCGCAAACCAAAAATTCAATTAATTTCTATTTTTTCGACTTCTTAAAGTTGCTGAATTTTACACAGAAAAAATTCTCTCAAGTCAGAGGTAAATTTAACATTGTTATGATTATAATTGAATCGTTAACTTTTAATTCTTTTAATTTTTTTAAATATATATTTTTTTATTTATCTATATAAGGTATGTTTACATTACATTATTCGATGCCTGTCTCACTAGGGTATACCTATATTGAGACAGGCGTAGAGGTACATAAAACAGTTTGATTGAAACAGTTTGATGGTTGTAACAAGCACTTTTGTATGAACGCGAAAAACTTATATTTAATACCGTTCTATTCTGCTCCAGGATAATATTGCAGTAAAACTATGTTAAATATGCCAAATACTCATGGTTATTGTAACTAAGAGCACTTAAATACAATTAATAAAAAATATATTTAAAGTTTTTCGTTTCAAAGACTTTTACGTTCATGGTTTTTAAAATATTGCGATAAGTACTTGAATACTTGGGATAAATACTTGAAAATAAGATAGTTAACTGAGTTAATTTGGTTTAAATAAACCACGGAAGCTTTATTGAATATCGATTTATAATAAATAACCATTCGATTACACAGCCCTGCAAATGGCATGTAATCTGACACTCGCTTACAAAATTAATTCATAATATTTTGTGATGTCAACGTCATGCGATTATCCACTCTATAATGTAGTATTATACAGTTCATTATCGGCCAAAAATGCGACACATGGATGAGTTAGAGAAATTATTTTTCAGCAACCGGATGTGAAAGGTAGGTAGGTAGCTATTTTGGTCCTACAATGTGGCACGTTTGAAATTAAATGTAACATCTTGCAAACATTTTTTAATTAATGAAGACAATATTAGCGAAACTCCATCGAAAATCTGTAACACAAAAAGATAAACCCGCTCCACAGGTTTTTGCTGCAAGGCACTGCGGGCGGCTTTTATTTCGGATTCGCCCAGTTTAAGTGTTGGTGACCATTTTATAAATCCGGTAGAACCTTTTCCAAAAATAGCCAGTTCTTTATCCACTTCGATACAAAGTTTCATCGCAATCGGATGAATGGTTTAGCAACGCATAGGCCCCATGCAGATATACTATATACAAACCCAGAAACAAACACATTTTGATTTTTATATAAATAGATAAATATGCCCAAAGACTTTCACAAGAACAGAGGCACAATTTGACATTAACGTGAAATTGACTGACTTGCGCCATCTTAGGTATTTTGGTAGCCACTTATGGTCTGGAGCCCCAAAGAACCTGAAAAAAACCCTCGACTCTTTCTCGATAGTTTCTCCCGTCTTAATAAACGGATCGCCATCTTAATAAATGGATTGCCATCGGGTGGGAATGCTATTCTTGTTCTACCGGTATTTCAATGGAAGATGCTCCGAGGAAAGCGTCATTGATCCCCTCGGCACCGGTGCATAGTCGGGAAACATGCCAAACGCTCGCCCAACGTATTTAAACGGTTGACATTTGTCACATGAGAACGGGTCGCTTCTAAGGCTCGTTCTTGAGTTCGACAGCCGGATGTAAAACGGTTTGCCGGCCTCTGTGTTTCTTCCTTCCTACAACATTGGTCTCTTTAAGACCCATGTTCACTCCTTCCTTTCCTCAAATAGACCCTTTACTCCAGTATAAGTATTTTAGTAACTAAACGTATCCGAATACCATATATTTACTTTTCAGTAACACGCTACTCAACTTAATTACCCACCCAATCAGAACGGGCAGAACGCCGTTACACTTACGGGCATTACACTTTTTTCTTAAGAGGAATATAAACGCTAGAAATATGTCGAATCTCATGCCTGCAAAATTTTAAAGTCGAGCGTCTTTTTGCACGAGGCTAGTAAGCGAATAAGTGGTTTTTATTTATTTTGTGCATAATTTTATAAGAACGAAAAAAAGTTAGAACATAGATAAAGTCAAATATAGTCTTAGCCGTAAAGGGGTATTTTTTTAAAATTGTTACTTACATTACTTCATAGTTAAGTCATGAGAAAACATTTTTTTTAGCGGTTTACGCTTATATTTTTTGTTACGTAAATAATAATTTTATTGTAATTCCAATACCTAGATAAAGTAGTTAAAGCTTCAATTTATCCGTAGCATATTTTTTGATGTTCATACTGTAAGCCGATTCGTCGTAAAGATTAATCAAAATAGTATCTAAATAGGATTTCACGTATATATTCATCTTAAACCGTATTTTTTTTTTTAGAAAGATGTTTATATACATAGATATCCAGGAAAATTTCTGTATACTTAACTCAAAAATGCATTTTAAGTTGTGTCACGCGATTGCCAAGCTGCGATATATCGAGATTAGAGAGAATCGCACACACACACACACACACTATAGTGACTCGTTCGCGAATTCTAGTCTTGTTTCTTCTTCGCAACGGGGTTAGTATATTTATGTTCAGAATCTATCTTGATATATTCAGTTTAAATATTTATAAAAAATTACAGTAAAATTATTATTTTATATATCTTATATTTTTCTTTTTCCTTTCAATTGTACTCTGTTCAGCTGAAATAAACTTCTATTTTTATTATATTATTGACTTAGTTAACAAGGGATTGACGACAACTCGACTAAGTGACAATTCAACACCCCTTTAAAAATACATAAAAAATAAAATGAGGAATATTTGCGACGCGTTCCAGAGTGGAAGATACTCTCAGTACTGCCCTGTTGTAAGAGCACCATTTAGAATTAAATCTTTGGTTGAAATGGCTTTAGCAGTTTTTGGTGACCAGATCTGAACAGTCAGGTACTACCCTACCTTCCGCTTCCCCATCTACTTCTCCTACCCACTACCTTCAGCCTCACAACATGTCAGTAATTCGCATTGTAAATTTAAATAAATATTATATAAATTTGCACACATCATTTTTTTAATTTATTAAAATTTATTATTTTTAAATTGGCATCATTTTATGCGTTGTGTATATTATATTACCTATGTACAAACGGTAGTTTTTTTCCAAACATTGGGCGTATGTCTAGCGTGGAGGTCGATAAACTATTAACAAATGAAATAAAGATATAAAGAATAAATGAAAAAAATGACTTGAGAAAGAATCTTGACATTATTTATCATCATAATACATATCTAAGTTTAATGAATTCTCACCGCCTAAAAATCTAATATTATGAGTGTCATCTAGCGACAAAATTCTTATTACCTGTGTCTTAATACAATAGAAGTTTCCTACTTACCCTGTGTTCTAAAGTATGCTTTAACGAATTCTCACCGCGTAAAAATCTAATATTATGAGTGTCATCTAGCGACAAATTTATTATTACCTGTGTCTTATTCCAATAGAAGTTTCCTACTTACCCTGTGTTCTAAAGTATGCTTTAGGTATATGGAATACCTCTTTGTGTAAGGCATTCTTTGAGGCCACGACGTCAGATTATATATAAGGCATATTTTGAGGACAGTCCTCAAACTATCGTGTATATCGAATAGCCAGATGTCTTCAAATCATGCGGTAAATATATGTTTTGATATATATTTAAAACGGAACATCCTAGCCGTATATAGCTGTAAGGGGGTAGTTTTTAAGGGCGGTATAAACAAAATGGCGCAAAAAAAAAAGTATATATAAATGGGCTCAAAGTATGCGTTACACAAATATATATAAATATGTGAAATATATATAGATATATATAAATATGTAAAACACTTTTCTCGGTTTACCCGCGTAACGTAGTCCTGAGAAGGACTTTTTAACTCCTGACGTTTCGGACAGATCACACTGTCCATCTTCAGAGGCCTTATGTCTTTAGCTTTTGTCTCAAACTGATAGCTTTCGCATGTCTGTTCGGTCCAGAATCCAAGACTCAAGGTTAAGGTTTTCACGGGTGTAAGATGTAAAACATTTTTCTCGGTTTACCCGCGTAACGTAGTCCTGAGAAGGACTTTTTAACTCCTGACGTTTCGGACAGATCACACTGTCCATCTTCAGAGGCCTTATGTCTTTAGCTTTTGTCTCAAACTGATAGCTTTCGCATGTCTGTTCGGTCCAGAATCCAAGACTTACGTCAGGAGTTAAAAAGTCCTTCTCAGGACTACGTTACGCGGGTAAACCGAGAAAAGTGTTTTACATCTTACACCCATGAAAACCTTAACCTTGAGTCTTGGATTCTGGACCGAACAGACATGCGAAAGCTATCAGTTTGAGACAAAAGCTAAAGACATAAGGCCTCTGAAGATGGACAGTGTGATCTGTCCGAAACGTCAGGAGTTAAAAAGTCCTTCTCAGGACTACGTTACGCGGGTAAACCGAGAAAAGTGTTTTACATCTTACACCCGTGAAAACCTTAACCATAACATATATAAATATATATATTTTTTTTTTTCTTAAAAAATGGAACATGATACAGTGTTACTTTTCCTCTATTAAGGCCAAGTATAATAATTTATTAATTTTAAATAATGATAATATTATTACGCAAATCGATAAATATAAAGTTTTTAATATGAAAAATATTTTTTATAAATTTTTAAAATTTACACAGGCTTGGCATTTATCAAAACCAAATCAGAAATACGACCTTATTCTGACCGTTTTTTCGTAAACTTTACAAAATATTTTTAACTGCTGAATATCCTCAAAGTATACCTTTAGGGGTTTTATTTAAAACCTAGAAAAAAAAATTAAAATAAATAGATAAATAAGTTTTTTGTTAAATTTTTTCATAAACACCAATTTTCGTGTTTTTTTAAACGCTGAATACAAAACTTTGGATTCGTTTATTTACCGAAACGTTACGAGATATTGTTGGTATTATATTTCTCCATTTTTTAAAGACAATTTTATAATTTTAATCTTCAAATTAAGAATGAAAAACTGGATTTTTAATTACTAGCAAAAGCCCTCTGTCGTGTGGCGCCCATTTATCTTTCTCTACATGGTACAATTTTGAACTAAAACCCTTTTTCAAAATTTTTCAAAAGATGGCAGTAATCAATCACTGTGAGAATCTAAGATATTTTATTACATTTATTTTTGGAAACGATGATACTTATATCATCTATCTACCTATATGTAGGTACCAATTCGTTTTAATATAATAATCTGACTACTGTTTTATATCGACGTCAAGCTAGTAGAGTGCAGCCGTGCCAAATTTTAAATGGTTTTTATATTATTGAAATAATACTTACGTAAATACAATAAAATAATTGGCCATTTCAGGCAACGTTACGATTCTTTTTTTAAATATATTTCTTATCTATTTTTTTAAATAGATAGCACTAATAATCTAAACGAAATTATTTAAAAATTATATATTGTGGAATAACACAAATTAATCGCATAAAATGTTGATAGGATAAAATGTTGCCGGAATTTTAACTCGCGACCTCCGGATTCGTCTCCTTCCCCTCCCCACTACCTTCTGCCTCACAACATACCCCATTTGGGGTATACCATAGTTTCACTGGCTCCAGACGGGAGCAGCTGGGACTCTTGTGAGGTATTCAACACAAAACAAAAATCTCTCACTAGGTATTTATACATTTTCTGAAGTCTATTCACTATTTACATTTTACAATCTGAATTCTGAAATGTAGTCTTTCAACGTCTTTCACTAGGGTCATTTGCAATGAAGCACAAAACATAGGTACGACTGCCATGTGTCATGTTTTGTGCATGGTGAGCCAGCGTCATCACGAAACGGCCATGTGGATAGTTAGGTAGGTATTTTGCATGTGTTTGTGAGTCAAAGACTGCGTTTGTCAAAAAATGAAGGGAAGGAGATGGGGAAGAGGAAGGTGGGTAAGTACCTGGCTATTCAGATCCAGTCACCCAACACGGCTAAAGCCATATTTTCAACTTTTGCAGGTTGTTCCCACCAATGTTATAAATCATTAAAAAAGAAGATAGCACTAATAATCTAAACGAAATTATTTAAAAAATATATATTGTGGAATAATACAAATTAATCGCATAAAATGTTGATAGGTACTTGCGCACGCCGGAATCTTAACACGTGACCCCCGGATTCGTAGCCAACGATCGTAACCGTTCAACCACCGAGGTCTGGAATATCGATACGCTTTCAAATGCTCTAGTATTATTATTATTCGTGATTACGGTTGCTTACCCTTGGTCGGAAGTCTGCCACGTGTAGACATGTATACTTGTATGCAATACGTATCAATGGAAACATCAAATGTTTTTATGGTCGTTTTTTATTTTAGTTATTTGCTAGTAGAAGTGTCGACTGGCGTTCAAATTTGAGCGAGATGTTCAATCCCAGGCCATCCAATTTCTTTTCTAAGTTTTTAAACGTTTTTGAAAGTAGATGGTAACCAAAAACCTAAGCAACTCGCCGCTCATTTGTAACAAGCGTGGTATTTTGAAGACCCCCCCCCCCCCTAAACGTGTCACGTAGTATGGGTACGTTCCCTAAGTTGTACAGTAGCATCATAACATAACAGTTTGACCATTCATAAACGATAATAAATCAGTAGGTAGAGAATTTCTGTCCTTGACACAATATAACGAAAGAATTCGACGGAAACATAAAATGTTATCATGATCCGTTGTTAGTTTTTTACGGTTTTTTTGTAGGTTTTAAAAGACATTTTAAAATAGATGAATTATAGAAAAGAAAGTTAAGTGGACTGATTTTTTAAAGTTTCTTGATATGTAATAGCTTTACCTACGATAAAAAGTTATAAATGTACATACCTACTCGTATTTTTATTTTTGTTTGTGATTTTTTCAAATAGGTCCATAGTTAAGTACCCATGTCCTAATACAATCCTTATTTGTATGTACCTACATTATGTTTAAAACTTTTTTTTAAATTTGAATCAATCACATATGTTGGTAAATTAGAATTAAATTTATTTACATTTTCTCCTAATTTTATTTGCTTTGGTATAATAAAAATAGTGATAAACGGGTCTTAGTAGGTAGTTACTCTCATTATCGCCCTGGTGTAAGACCACCAAACACAATTATTGAAACGTTACTTGAAATAGCTTTAGCCGTGTTCGGTTACCAGAACTAAATCACTAGGTACTTCCCCACCTTCCTTTTTCCCAACTCCTTCCCTTCCCCGCTACCTTCAGCCTCACAACATACCCCAATTACCAAACACACAACATACCAAAATATACAACTATTATAATGACTTCAGGCATGCTTCAGGTAGTTTTTTTCTGAAAACATTGCCTAGTGGACACGTGCGTACCCTAGTCGGCCGATTTCCTACCAGCGACCAGATGCGACATTTTGAAATAATACACATAATATTTATTTTTCTAGGGGCATCTTTCGGATTTTAAGGAAACTTTTTGAAAACCAAATAATCTCAAAATTAATGATAGAGGGGGGGGGGCGGCCCTCCCCGGGTGGCACTTTTAAGGGGGGCGGAAAATTTTCACAATATTTGATAATACTAAACTTGTAAAAATTAAAACAATTTCAAATCATTATTTTAAAATGTTCTACGATACTTTCGTTTAAGAATCCAACTCTTTTTTTATTATTTATTAAAAATATTAATAATTATATTTTTTTAGCTGCAAATTTCACAATTCGTAGGAAAATCGTACACATATTATGAGAGTAATACTAATTAAAGCTGATAACTCGCAAACAGATTCACCTTTGTTCATGTTCTGAATGTAGTTTTAAATCACAAGATACAGATTTAATTAAAACCAGTTTTGTGTTCAGAATGTAATTGCCGGCAGAATTAAAGAAAAAAACCATTTTCATGTTCGAGTGTAGTTTTAATTCACCACATACAGATTTAATTAAAACCTGTTTTGTGTTCAGAATGTAATTGTCGGCAGAATCAAAGAAAAACCATTTTCATGTTCTAAGTTTAGTTTAGTTTTGATAAATCGCACATTTAGTTAAATTTAAACCAGTTTTATGTTATCAATATAACAATAAGTTGCCGATTCATCGTGTACCGAGGGAAGCTTTGCATTTGAGTTGCATTCCATATGTATGTGTGATGAACCTGCAAAATTCTACATATTACAGGCATACCATTCCCGATTTCTGAGAGCAGTTATCTTAATATATAAAACAAAGTCGGGTTAGTTACACTATTTATAACTCGAGAACGACTGGACCGATTTTGATGATCTTTGATTTGTTGGATTTGTCTCCGCCCCGGATAACAGAATAACCATTAAAACATCGCAAAAATTCACGAAAAAGAAAGTTATGAAGAAAATTAATTTCCCCATACATTTTATATGGAACGAATTGTCATATTTTCAAAGAGCTGCAGGAATTTTATGATAAGTACCTATAAATATTGAGTAGTGAATGAGTTCCAATAATTCAAAAACGTCAAATGTCAATGTGCTGATTGTTTTGTTTTTATTCTTAAACATATAATGCTGCCTCTCTTTCTTACACTTTCTTAATATCAATAGTCGAAAATGAGACAAACGGTGAACGTATGTCTCCACCCATCCAAAGGAAAGATACAATCATTATATTAAAAAACCCAAAAAACCCTCACACGTATAACTAAAATGAAGTTTTTTTTACATCAGCTCCACAGCACACGAGGCCACGAAGAATATTATTTTCCTCAGGACCTGTGTCATCTTAGGAGATGTTGTGTGGAGGGTCTTTTTAAGGAAGGGAAGGATAGGAAGTTCTGGGAAAGAAAAAGGTATGAGAGGAGGGTAGGAATCTGGGGTCAGTGTGTCCGGTAGTGACGGACGTATGAATCCATCCTTCCAACTGCGGTGTAAGGCGTTGGGTCAAGAGAGTCCAGCTGGAAAGGTCAAAAGGCCTCCCTCAACCAGTATCTCTCGATCCGGTCCACCATGCAGCAGGTGGGCAGAAGCATCCGCCGAGGCGGTACGAAGTTCGTCGGGTCAGCTAGTATAGGTATGAATTTGTAGTTGTTTAGAAAAAAAGTTTAATTGTATAGAATTTATAAGCATGATTTTATTGGAAGAGCACTCGGCACAAGGAATTATAAAAATCGGCATAAAAATTATGATATCTCCCCCCCCCCCCTCTCGATCAGGGCTTGAAAATCTGCGGAAGAAGTACCTGTAGAAGTAAGGGGGTGGCGGCAAACATTTCCTCCGCCCCGGGCGGCCGAAACCCATGCTACGTCACTGGATGGAGGAGCTTGTGGATACATTTTAAATATGTACAATTTATAAAGTCAGGTGTTTCATATAATGTATGCACAGATTCACAGTTAATATACATACACCGTTAAAACACAGCTTAATCAAATCGCAATCAAGATCCTTTAACTAAAAGATAAAATCATCCACATGTATTCAGTAATAAGTAAAAAAGGTATATTTTTTTAGTATGACATTCATGTGGTGATGAGGGAAGCAGCAATTTTCCCGTTGGTGATTTCTCTAAAATGTTTTTTGATGGAGTTCAACAATTGTACTTTGTCATTAATGCTTCTGATTTCTACTGGAAGGTTATTAAAGAAGTATTTTCCTTGGTGTGTATAATGGTGTTGGGCAAAAGACGTGTTTAGGGGCATACAAATACATGTGTAAGTCTTGTACGATTTTCAGTTATGAATGAGAATTTATCTTTTTCTTTTATAATTTGTGTGATTGATTTTTTCTCAAATAAGTTTTTAAATATTGGAACTTTGAATTCTTCGAATATGCGTTCAGTGGGGAAGTCTGGAGGTTTTATTTAGTATAATTTTTATAGTGAGTCTTTAAACAATTTCTATGGGGGTCAAACTAGTTTTGTAAGCTGCTCCCCAACTGATAATGGCATACTGAAGAATAGAATGGACTCCAGATACTAATATCTACAGCCTGTATATCTAACGAATATCTACAGCTCATATTATGTTGAACTAATATCTACGAACTTCAGAGTGTTGACTAATATCTACAGAGCGTAGGTTGAACTAATATCTACAGAGCGTAGGTTGGACTAATCAGCTAAATGTGTCCAATAGTCCGATATTACGGATTTTTACATACACACTTACAAAAATTAAGTTTTTAAACTGCATACGCAATATTACATTTTTCCAATATGCTACACATAATTGCGAATCCAACCTCTGCCAGTGCTGTAGATATTCGTCAACGATTTGATTCTCATAGATATTAGTCAAAAGTTTGTGCTGTAGATCTTCGTCAACACTTTGGTTCTCATAGATATTAGTTCGAGTTTTTTAGTTTTTGGAATTCCTGAAGATATTTAATTAGTAGACGCCTCCATAGAATGTACTAGTGCGTAGTATATTGAGTATAGATTTTTAAGATTCGTAAGAATATATAAATTAATTTCCTATTTTTTTTATTGTATATCCGATGTGATCTTTCCATTTAAGGTTTTTATTTATGATTATTCCGAGATATGTAATTTTATCCGCTGTTTTCAGAAGTGAACAATTTTGTCGACAGTGATTTTTAGTATCGTGTTGTGCGAGAGAATGATTATCTAAGATTATTTGAAGATTTGATATATTGTTGGTGTTAATTTCGAAAGGGATAACATATGTTTTATCACTATTTAACGAAAGGAGGTTATAGTCAAACCATATTTTTAGATTATTTTATGTCTTCCGTGGCTTCTAAATAATTTTTTTCCCACGTTTTTTCTTTTATTAAAAGAACGGTATCATCGGTGTAAGAGATAATTCGTCCATGTAATGGTTGAATAAATATAGGTATCGTTTACATACAAAATGAACAATATTGGTCCTAGCACGGTGCCCTGTATTATACAAGCACTCTTATTATATTGGGGATTCAATTATAGTAAGATATTTATTGAATGAGTCATGTACTTACTGTTATGGTTAATATTATTGGATACATAATCTGTGTCCCTGAAATGAGCTTTACATACAACAGAATCAGGCGTCGGTGCCCATTTGGAACGCCTGATTGAATGAATCTATTTCGCTTTCAAGTCTTTAAATCTTTGGGAAACTCGAGCCCACGTCTGGAACACTACAACAAGTTGACGGCATTATTATAATATTTAAAAACACAAAATTGCGTCAAACGGCCTAAAAAATGTATGGGATCTGACAGAAATAAAATAGTTGGACCGGTAGGACTATGAGTGAACCTAGCGGCCAAAATCGTGCGAAAACGGCCCATTCCTTCGTGTTTACTTTCTTTGCTTGTCCTTGGGATTGTTTTATTTATGGCTTGTCCGTTGTCTATGGATAATGGATGTGTCAAAAAATGCCGATATTCGTCGCCTTTGCTTGGTTTATTTATAGTCGCATGGTCGCCTTCTTACTTCTTTGCTTCTAGTTCATTGGGATTGGTTTATTTATGAGTTCATTTATGTTTACTTCTTTGGGGTTAGTGCATAGTGGTGCGTTGTCGTGTGCATAGTGGTTTGTTTATGTTCCTTTGCTTAGTCTCTGATCCGTCTTTCTAAAGTAATATGTCGCGAAGTGCACAATAATTGTGTTTAATTTACACCATTTGAGATTACTTCAATAACCCCAACATTTTGTAAACTTCTACTTTTATTCAACGCTTTGGAATTGGCCGCTACACTTTGCCTTGTACGTGAGTAGATTTTATTTCATAGGTAGGTTGTAATACCTAATCTCCTGGTGCTTGTTTTTTAACCTCCGACGCAAAGAGCGTTGTTATTTAGTTTGACTTTCTATGTGTCTGTCTGTGGCATCGTAGCTCCTAAACGAATGGATCGATTATGATGCGGTTTTTTGTTTGAAAGCTGACGTGGTCGAGGTGGTTCTTGGTTACAATTCATGAAAATCTGTTCAGGGGTTTTTGTTTCGAGGGTTACTTAAAATTTTGAAAATATTTCTTATGATTATTGTAAGATCAGTTTTAGCAGCATTCGCGATACCTATTACATTTAAGCTACCCAGCACGCGACAGAATGCATTGCGTGCGTTCGTTCATTGTTGATTTACGGCAGCTGACATATTACAACCAAACGATTAGTAAGTTCAGGTAAACGCCTATGCCCTTTTTTATTTCAAAGACACTTGTCAGTTAGATAATGTGTAGTAATTATGGTAAATATTTCCCTATCGAGTCCACGCTCAAAACACACTTTCAAAAATTAAAACAAATTGTACTAGGTACATTACAGTCAGTAATAAGTAATTCAGTAACCGGAATTGAAAATATTGCATTTTAATGGTTATTTTGTTATCTAAAACGCGAAATGTTATTTCTCAAGGAACTTCATATTGTTAATTACGACGGCAAACGTCTCGCGTGATTTTTCGTGTTTATGAAACCGAACAAATGATAATTAATACGCATTATTTATCATTTTCGAAGATTACAATTCGTACTTATTATTGTCTAACTGACAGAAAGATTTTTTCTTTCAAAAGTGCGTATTTCATCGTCGTAATTACCATGGCGGTCCTTGAAAAATTACATTTCGCGTTTTTTAAATAAAAAAAATGAGCGTGGACTCGATACTAACTGATACTAAGTATTTTTGAAACAAAAAGTGCCTGTTAACCGTACGTATTTTGTAAATATTTACCAGTAATTTTCTCTAAGCTCTATGTTGTGATGGAGGACTTAGCCAGCCGAGGAATCGAACACGCAACTCCTGGGTGGGACCGAAACGTGATGCCAACTCAGCCACTGACCGGTCATTTTTTCATTTAATTTTATTTATAAGGTTGTGAGAAGTATTCTTAATTTTATGTTGATAAATGAAAAAAAATTATATTGATCGTTCGCTCGCTCAGAAATGGTTTGTACTATGTCCACAAAAACTTGTGTTGAGAAATATAAGTTTTGAAGGTTAAAAAAGGTTCCATGCCAAGTCAGAATCAAGTCAACTTAACACCTCTTTGAAAAGTCATTAAAAGCAATTTTTTTTTTAAAATAGCCTTAACCCTAACCTAACGTAATGTAATTAACCATTTTTTATCATCACTCTTATTGACCTTTCTGAAGTGGTTCTGAGTTGGTTTCATTCAAGTTGGTCGGTCACCAAAAAATTATATTTTCGTTTCCTTTATTTCAAACTTATTATTATTTTTATTTTTATTTATGTTTATTTAGGAAGCATACAGTTGTGTATAAAGTAATTGTACATAAAATAGTGAATATAATTTAAACCAGTTAAGTTCCATTTATAATATTTAGTTGTTAATGGTTAATGATTATGAATTAAGTGGTAATTTAGCAATTATAGTAGGTATATGGAGTAAGTACGTTGTAAAAAATTATCAAAAAGGTGATAATAATCAATACAGAAATAATAGTTTCCAGTAGTTGTTTAAAGTGATAGTACATAATGTTAAGTAAAAAGGTATCATAAAGAAAGTAATAAACAAGAAATAATAGTTTTCACTAAGTACATTGTACGGTTAAATGATTTACGGGTACAATGGAAAATGTCAATATTTAAATAATCAAAATGCCAAGGACTATTCCTTGATAGAACATCGTAATATTATAAAATATATCATGAATATATCTTGAAAGAACATCGTAATATTATAATATATTGTACTTTTAAGTTTTGAAAAAAAAAATTTTTTTTTGTTTTTTAAGAAAATATGAACTTAGAGAAGAATCTGTAAAAAAATAGTAAGGGGTGATAATTAAAGTGTAAAATGCAGAGTGAAAAGTAGTGAGAAATAGTTTAAACAAGTCAAGAGATCTTCTTGAGGTCTTCTTCTGAAGAAATCCGTATCACGGGGGAACCGTCACTTTTCCTCAAAAAAATGTTACAATTTTTAGTCCATAAATATTGGAATTGTTTTTCGGCCTTTAGTTCCCTGATTTTCTTCATTAGGAGCTTGTTAGAAGGTGTGAGGTGCTCGTTGAGAAATATGCGGCTTGCCGCCCCTGGAAGGCCGATGTCCGCTGAGGTCAAGGTCCGGTGGCGACGAGCAGCTGTCAACATAAGGCGGCCAACTTTATGAAATATCAATGCGGGACAGTGGGTGTCAGCCGGGGGGGGGGGGGGGGGGGGGGGTTAAATCAATCAATTAAATTTGTACGCGGCGAATTAAAACTGCTCTCAGAACATGAAAATGGTTAATTAATTCTGGCAATACAAACGTAGTATTCAACTAGAATTGTATACCTACACTTAGAATAGGTCTAGCTTCCTGCATTTAAATGAAGAGTCGTTCTATAAAACAAGTGTCATTGTGAGAGCCCTGAAGAAGTACCTATCTGTTACTTATACTAAGGCGGGTATGGTATGTGGTGGATAACCTCCAATGCACTTAGAATAAGAAAATGTTTTTCTTCGAAATGAAGAAAAACATTCAGCAGAAATTTTACATTCTAAATACAAAGGTGGTTTAAATTTAATCTGTATGCGGCGATTTAAAACTACACTCAGAACATTAAAATGGTATCTCTTTGATTCTGGCAGCATTTACATAGTCTGCAACTAGAATTTTATAACTGCACATCGAATAAGAGAATAATTTTCTTCTAAATATGTCAGCAGAGGAATCCAACTGGAATTTTACATTCTGAACACATAACTGGTTTACATTAAATATGTATGCCACGAATTAAAACTACACCCAGAACATGAAAATGGTTTTTCTTTGATTCTGGCAGCACATACATAGTCTACACCTAGAATTTTATTACTGCACTTTGAATAAGATAATATTTTTCTTCGAAATATGTCAGCAGACGAAATTTTACATTCTGAACTTGCAACTTAAATGTAAAGCTTCAGTCGGTACAGGATGAATCTGCAACGTGTTATTTACTGTATCGTTATATTCTGAACACAAAGTTGGTTTAAATTTAATCTGTATGCAGCGAATTAAAACTACACTCAGAACATCAAAATGGTTTCTCTTTGATTCTGGCGGCACTTACATAGTCTGCAACTAGAATTTTATAAATGCACTTCGAAAAAGAGAATATTTCCCTTACTGGAAATTGGTGGCGGGGTCCCTTCCAATGCACTACGAATAAGAGAATATTTTCCTTCGAAATATGTCAGCAGACGAATCCAACTAGAATTTTACATTTTGAACACAAAACTGGTTTAAATTAAATCTCTATGCGGCGAATTAAAACTACATTGACGACCTCCGTAGTCCAGTGGGTAAGACTCTTGACTTACAATCCGGAGATCACGGGTTCGAACCCGGCATGCGCAAATAAATTTTATTTGATTAATTTGTGTTATTTCACAATTAATTCATTAAAAATAATAAATAGTATATTTGCGGCACGTTCCAGAGTGGAAGAACTATCAGTATCGCCCTGGTATAAGACCACCATTCAGAATTGAAACGTTGCTTGAAAATGGCATTAGCCGTGTTTGGCGATCAGATCTGAATAGCCAGGTACTTCCCAACCTTCCTCACCCCACCTCCTTCCCCTCCCCAATACCTTCAGCCTCACAACATACCCCAAATGGGGATGCCATAGTCTCACTGGCTCCAGACGGGAGCAGTTGAGATTCTTGTGCAGTATTCACTGAAAAAAGAAAACATTCAGAAATGAATGTTAACAATTTTGCCAAAAAGGAAATTCTTTTCGTAATTCTTCACTGAACTTACAAGACCGCTATTTCACGGTCGGCATGGTCAAGAAATTATTTAATTTGATTTGAATAATAAATATGGGTTATATATATTACGTGTCACGGCGTGCACTAATTCGTTAGCAAAACAACTCAATCACTACTGGCGCTCTTGGACTCTTGCTTGTGACGTAAATAAACCAATCCCTAGATCGATATCTTCGGGCCTTTTCCAGGGACGAATTTTGTCTTGAACTTAACCAATTGGCTTAAATAGACTAAAGATAGAGGAAGTTTATTTGACTACCATAGACAGTATTTAAAAAATATAGGAATGCGGGACATGTGGGACGCTTTAGACGATTTGCGGGACTATTTTTGTTAATATTGCAATGCGGGACAACAACTGCCAATGCGGGACGGTCCCGCAGAATGCGGGACGGTTGGCCGCCTTATGTCAACAGAGCATCCTTGCAATCTCGCCGAAGAAGACGAATGATGATATTGGGCGTAGATGTTGATGTTGAAGAAACTTTGGAAGTTGCTGTTGGCCATGGCTGCAGTCTATGAATAAAATCTATGTCCCCTTTTTGTAGCTGAAATCCGATCTTCTGGCATATATTCTCCATAATATTATGAAGGTTTTCACTTTTGTAGGTTGGGACTCCGTGAATTTCAATATTACACAATCTGTCGAATTGCTCACGTTGATTCATTTTAGTATTTACGTCCTTTATAACTTCTTTCAAATGAATAACTTCGCATTCTAGAGAATCAATCTTAGCTGTTTTATTGCTCACAACTGACATTTTATTGTTTAATAATTCAAATTGCGCAGATAGAAATTCTACTGATTTTTTAACAGGCTCTAATTGATCCGTAAAGTCTTTTAATCTTGCTTCTAGCTTACTTACAATGTTTTTTTCTATTTCTTTTAGCCTGTCGTCAAAGATTTTTGAAAATTTATTGAGGATTTCATTCATATTTACGGCATTATCGTCAGCACATTGTTTACCTGCCCTCGTATTATTTTTCATTTTGTGTAAGTTGCAATGTCACTTTAGATTGAAAAATATTAATAGCCAATGAGACTGGTTTTAAATTCAAATGCGCCAATGACAGCGCGGGTGACGAATTGTTAAACCAATGAGTGAGATCTTGATTTATTACCGGAGTTTTTAATTCAGATATATATTTTCTTGATAATCCCGATAATCACAGAGAGCCAAATTTATCAACTGTAAACGGTAGTAGTGGGTATATTATAAATATATATTTTTAAATACAATATCTACTAGTAAAAGAACAACGTTTTTGGTTGAATTTTGAACGAACTAACACATACTTCATTGACAGCTTAAAAAAAAAAATACAGGAGTTCAAACCAATCCTCAGCAATCGAGTTTTAGGCTGGTTCATTCTGAAAAAGTGTTAATTACTAACAGTTTGGTAAGTTTACGCTAAAGATATTTGAAACACTATATCTTCGGTTTGCGCCAATCTTGTATTTTATGTTTATTTGCAGTTTTGCCTTGAAACTGTCTTCTTTTTTAAATAATTGCAGAGTTTTAGATCGTCAGCGAAAAGAAGCACATTAACGTTATTTCCGATTACAGTAACGATATTATTATTATTAAAAAAAGTTGATTAAAATAATCGGCCTAAATGTGACCTTTTGGGTACACCACTTGTAGTTACGATTTGGCATAGGTTAGAATTATTTTTTGCTAAAACTATAATGTATTGGTAGGTACTCTGCCAAATTCACAAAGCTTATGGAGAAGGTTTTTTTGGTTTACTTTGTGAATTGGTTTTACAAAATCCGTGTGCATTATATTGAGCCGATTTGTATTTTATTTTCTAGTGAACATGATATAAACTGTTTGTATAGAGAGGCTTTCTTACAGGTGTTATTTATTTTCAACTGAGGACAATTACCACCACGTAACAGGAAGCTATCACAGCAGTGCAATGGATCTTCCCAATTCAGAGAGGGTTTCCATCAAGACTGAACCATGGTCGCAGGAAATGGCATATACAGATATGGAAATTCACCTCCCGGATGTGAAGAAGGAATGTTTGCGGTATGCTGAGAGTGGTCAGCCAACTAGTAAGTTGAATTGCGTTTATCACAAAAGTGTTTTGTCAGGTGGACTCAGTCAGGACAGTTGCTTGATTTCTACTTCCCTCTTATAGTTTGGTACTTATTTTTTTGCCTACGAAATATTGCTTAATTTTACAAGAAACTGTAGAACTAAAAAAAAACTTATTATTGATGTGTTTCTCAAAATTATTGGTACCATGCCCCCTTCAACGTGATTAGCCTCATCATCATTTTATATTTATTGAAGTAAAACTTCTTTACGCACGCTCGACTTGGGGGGTAAGCTGGTGAATGCGTTACGAAAAAGTGTGATGCAAACGGTGATCGATGCGAACGGTGATCGGGCGAGGTGAACGGTCAGGCCTTTACGCACGCTTGACTTGGTAAGTAAGCTGGTGAATGCGTTACGAAAAAGTGTGATGCAAACGGTGATCGATGCGAACGGTGATCGGGCGAGGTGAACGGTCAGGCCTTTGCGCACGCTTGACATGGTAAGTAAGCTGGTGAATGCGTTACGAAAAGTGTTATGCGAACGGTAATCGATGCGAACAGTGATCGATGCGAACAGTGATCGATGCGAACGGTGATCGAGCGAGGCGAACGGTCTAAGATAGAGAGAGAGTTACGTTTCGTATATTACTGTTGGGGCAAGAGAGAGAGGTGCGAGCACAAGGAATCATTCATTTAATAACCACGCCATAGGCCACCCCAATGTCATATGTCACCCCAATGTCATATGTTCTTTTATAAGTTGGTGAAGTTTTACTTCAGTCATGTGGTCTAAAGCACACTCGTTTTTTTTACATTTAGAGTAGTGTCATTAAAAAAAATCATGTTTTTGTTTATTAAATATATTATTTTTTCACGCGGTCGTGTACTCATTTTCATTACATTTGTTGGTTGGAGGTTTCTTCTACCTTCGAACAATATGGATATATTTATACATATTTTTTTTAATTCTAAAATATCAGTAAGTAGCCCATGATTCACAATAGTACTGTCTTGCTCATTAGCAAATAATTCAAATGTGTTTTGTATACTTTTTATCCTCATTATACTCTTAATTTAAAAATTAAAGAATATTGTAGGAACTGCAGACAAGCTACCCTATGTGAGCTTTGCGTGACTGTATTTTTATTATTATTAAAATTCTTGTAATATCGATTTGTTTTTAACAACAACAACAAAAATAAGAATGATTACCTTATAATGATTATTTTTATCAGCATTAGTTTGATTTAAAAAAATAATGCAATCCAACAAATAAATACAAATTAATAAAACTAATTAATGAGCCTAATACTAGTACGTCTGTACATATCAATATATTGTTTTTATTATTATTCCAGGAAGCATTCATGTGGAGATTGAACCCATCAAAGTAGAACCAGGACTCCCAGAAGAAGTAGGAGAGAAAATCCCTTATACGGAAATAGACATAGACCTGCCAGATGTTAAAAATGAATGCTTAGAGCACTCTGAAAGTATTACTAAGTCTGCAACAGGTAAAAAAAATAATTTTCTGAATTTGTTTAAAAACATTCCGTTTTCATTTTAAGATACATACTTAATGAGCTTTATCCACAGTCTTTTCCAAACCTGATAACGGATCTGAAGACGCATCCTGGAGAAAAACCTTATTCATGTCCTATTGTTACTACTCCAGCTCATTTACATCAGATTTAACAGTGCACTTACTAAAGAAAAACCATATTCATGTTCCTACTGTAACTACTCCAAGTAGTCACATTCTTTCCCATATTGGAAAAAAATCTTATTCATGTTCCCACTGCAGTTATTCATGTTCGAAAAAGGGATATTTAAAACGTCACATTCTTATTCACGCTAGAGAATATCATTTTTTTCGGCTGTAACTGTAAAAAATAAATTTAATAAACCGCACGCGGATTCATATCGGAGAGAAACCCTTTTCATGTTCTGACTATAACTATTCAAGTTCACGAGAGGATTGTTTAAAAACGTCACATGCTGACTCAAAGTAAAAAATAACAATTCATATGGTGCAACTGAAAACAATCTTTATTACTATCACCTGCATTTTACAACTACTTCCTTCTGCTGGTCTCGTTTGTTCAAGTCCATCTCTGCGCGTCTCAGTACCTTTTACCCAGTATATCGCTGAGATCGTGCAGAGATTAGAGTATATTATGTAATTGTAATAGATCACCACATATTATGCAAACAGACTCCCAGAACTGCTTAAGGCGCCGCTACCCGCATTTCTACCGATTTCTTACATATCACGCTTAAACATTTGCAGCCTTACTAAAAAACCCAGTGAAATTTTTATTCAATTGACAAACGGCCACGGATGTGAAAACATTACTAATTAAAAAATTGTTCATGGAAAAAAATATACATGGTTAACACAGCCTGAGAGGGTAGTTTATCTCTGTTTTATTAATGAAAGTATTAATATATATATATATATGTTTGAACGAAATTTGGAATTTTTCCAAAGTATTTTGAATGTTCTATATATTTCTTATTTTTGAAGGTGTTGTAAAAACAAATACCATTTACGAAAACTAGATAAAATTACCTTTTAGATTTGTGTATTTGAAATACATTTTAGTTTTCAAAAACTGCCATATTTTAAGATTCAAACTCGGAAAAGTGGAAAAAAATTTCCTCCCAAAACATTTTGGTAGAGAAATTAAAAGAAAATCAAAATTTCAAAAACACAGTCCTTTTATGTAATAAATTTTGAAGGAAACTATCACCTCACTTTTTCGTCGTGCATACAATAAAAAAAAATCAAAGTTTTTTTTATTGCCCAAAAAATAACTTAGAAATAATACCGATATTTAAAACAGATTTCTTGCATCTCTAAAGAAGCTAATTTCTTTGATACGTTTACGAACACATGTATTAGATATTATTATTATAAAAAAATATCATTTTAAAGAAATTCCCTTAAAATAAAGATCTTAAAATGTAAATTTTATCTTTTAAGTAACCTATAAAACAATATTCTGACAGTTCAACTTTGAAAGTACGGCGTTTGTACAATAACTTGATTAAACTGATGTAAACCACACAAATAACATGGTAAATATATCAATTATGTGAACAGAAGAGTAAATTCGTCACTACAATAGAAATTATTAAGCAAAATCACAAAACTTAGATACTAACAAAATTTTCGATATCCCGCCATAAACACACCGAGCTGTTTTGTCATCGCGGGTCGTTGAGAACTAATGCACAGGCGCGCCAATAATGCCCCTTGCGGAGAAGAATTAAAACAACATTGTTTCCTAGTAAATTAAAACCACATACAACGTTGTCTACAGCGTGACCACGTAAGAAAGGTTATTGGTAATAAAACGTGTTTTAGTGTACACGGGGTTTATTTATGCTATTGCAATAACACAGGTTATCGGCCGTGAAAAGTTTTTTTTTTAGTAAGGCTGGTTTATGCTCTTTAAAAATATATGTTATTTTTGAAGATAATGTCTAGTCTAGATGCTGCCCACGCCGAAACGCAAATTATATGAAATTCCCTCCATAGAAAAAAATCGCAAAGTATGCTCCAAAAATAATTAAAAACAAGTCTGTCTCTATTATCTTATAAATTATAATTGTGAAAAAATTCACAATGTTTCTTTAAATGATGCTTAAGAAGCCTCCCACGAGATTTTTGCTCTATTTTAAACATTTTCGCAATTTTCGCATTGATTTTGACGCTTTAAATGTTAGCGCTATCCTCTAACATTCGTAATTTCATATCTCTCCATCTTCTTCTTTTTGAGCCCGGTTACGGGCCCTTAACACATTGGCTCCTAATTTAGAAAATACCACCCAGAGTGACAAGGCATTACGATTTATTCCACATTAGCTGCACGCGTACAAATGTTGGTGTCAGAAATCTCAAGGATTCTGACTTATTTTTTGACACACGCAGTACTTTTAGTAGAAAATTGAAGGCTGTTTTCCTACAAAGTACAACAACATAGACACACACTTCGTTTATAAGCTTAAATACTCTTCTTTTTTTTAATTTCTGTATAACATTATTTTTTATCCTTATATAAAATTTTTTCTCTTATCTAAAATTTCCAAAAATAATTTGTTACCTTTTATAAGGATACTAGCTGACCCGGCCACGCGTTGCTGTGGCTAATAAAACACTTTGTAAAATCCAGATTTTAAGTGGTAACAGAATGACAGGTAACGTTTGACAGCGACTGAAATATGAATATCGGAATTCTTTTTTTTTTGCATTCCAATTCTAGATTACGTTGTGCTTCTGTAAGTAGGTAGAACAGTAGAACTGTTTATATGAGAAAATGAAATTTTTGTTTTTACTATCTTTCGCACAATTTTTTCATATTATCTCACCGTTTAAACCTTCCCTGTACTACGACAAATATTTCAAAACCAAAATCACCTAAATCGGCCCATCCGCTCTCGAGTTTTAGCGAGACACACGAACAGCAATTGATAAGAATAATAAGATAAGAAGGATAATAAGATAATGTGTATAGTAAGTAAGCTATCCGTAAAAGATAGATATATGCCTTCGCGGATTTTTTTGTAGATCTATAAAAGAGGAATATCCCACCATTAATTGTTTTGTTATATCCCAAAAGGATTAGGCAGCGTTTTCGATGAAAGCTACCAGGCGGCTGGACTTTTTTCCGACACTTCTAACAATTATCGTTATTTTTCAACCAATTAACACAAATCCTTGACAAATTACATACCTAAACTTTCCTCGCGAAACACTCTATCTATCGGTGAAAACCGCATGAAAATCCGTTCAGTAGTTTTTGAGATTATCGCGAACAGACAGACAGACAGACGGCGCGGGGGACTTTACTTTATAATATGTAGAGCTAGAGATAGAGCATTTCTCTTCTCTCTATTTTTGTAAAATAATATTCTTATGTATATTCCTTTCTTCCCTAATTATAAGTTAAAATATTTGTATATGTTTGGATGTGAAACATGGACCTTGAAAGTAAATACCATGAACAGGTTAGAGGCTTTTGAAATGTGGCTTCACCGGAGAATTCTCAAGGTCCCATGGACCGACATGATCACCGCCACAGAAATTCTCGGGCGGGCTGGAGTAGACAGAGAACTGCTTACATTAATAAAAATCAGGATAATTTTATATCTGGGTCGTATACTTCGAGGGGAGAAGTATCACTTGCTCCATTTAATATTGAAAGGCAAGATAGAGGGTCACCGGGGGTCTGGTAGGAGACAATTGTCTTTGCTGTGAAATATTTGAGAGTGGACCGGCATTAGAAGTGTGGAGGAACTATTCCGGGCAGCGCAAGACAGAGAGACATTTTCAAGAGTGATCGCCAACGTCGGGGGGACCTGATACGGCATACAAAAAAGAAGAAGAATAAAATAATAAAAGTTGATTAAGAACGGGAAGCTTAGATGATTTGGGCATAGAAAGCGGATGAACGAAAAAATGAGTGTTGGGATTCGGAAGTGAATGTTATAAGCCGGAAAGCCCGAGGAAGACATGTCGCGATCAAGTGAATCAAATACTGGAGTCAGGTCATGCCAAGAGTCGGGACACGATGTATGAAAGTGAATGTGGCAAGAAGTGTGCGCCGAGACAAATTTGTATAGCGGTCTATCCTTTCTGCCTACCCCTGTGGGATAGTATATTATAGTAGGAGCGGCGACGACATTAAACATGTAATGATAGGTCTCCCAAAAATCATACACAAAAATCGTTAGGTCATTCATAGGGGTACACAAAATGGCGGTGCTGCCATTTCTGAAACCGGTCAAGACTTCTGTAATCATAAGTCTCCCAAATTCTGATTGTTCCTCGAGACAGGGGAGGGGTAGGACCATACGAAAAAGCAGTGCTGCCCGTCTCCCTAATGGGCCGTCTCAGTTGCTGCCGAGAAATAAGAGACGCCTCGTACGAGGTATCTGTAATCATCGGTCTCCTCGAAAAACCAAAGCTTATCTGAAAGATCTTCAAATTTTGTAAAAGAAAAACAACTGCTGAGTGAATGTTATAAGCCGGAAGCCCGAGGAAGACATGTCGCGATCAAGTGAACCAAATACTGGAGTCAGGTCATGCCAAGAGTCGGACACGATGTATGAATGTGAATGTGGCAAGAAGTGTGCGCCGAGACAAATTTGTATAACGGTCTATCCTTTCTGCCTACCCCTGTGGGATAGTATATTAGTTTAAACCTAATTCCACCTTCTTTGTAATTTCTCAGTCATATATATGTTTTGCTTTTTCCTTTACCGTGTTTTTCTTTGGAGTTTGTAATACTTCTTTTTAAATTAGTTTGTGGAAATATCTAACAATTGATGACAAGACAACTGTTTGGTCACTAGAAAACAACAATTATTCCCTGCTCGTGCAGCAACAGCAGTTCTAGAGAGTTACTTTTCATCCATATTTATACATAATTCTTAACGTATATTTCCTTCTAGAAAATAAAAATCACCCCTTCAATAATATGTATCGTATATTGGCCGTTATAATAAACCTATCCGATGTTTTATTTTTATTAAGTGACAATTTGTACCCGCCAAGTTACTGCAATTAATTTATTAGCAGGAGCTTTGTTCAACAATATAATAAATCCAACATAAAATGCATGTAATAATCACGTAAATATCACTTTTAATGCAGAACAGAATTTTCAATGTAATAGAAGTTCTCTTCAGGAATTTTATCAGCGTGTTTCGTGGTTCCAGGTAGCATCATTGTGGAGACTGTATCAATCACAACAGAACCAGGACCCCCAGAAGAGGACGGAGACGGAATCTCTTATACGGAAATAGACATAGACCTCCCAGATATTAAAAAGGAATGCTTAGAACGCTCTGAAAGTATTACTGAGACTGCTGCAGGTAAATTCGTTTTTCATCTGAATTAGATTAATATTTTTTTCGTTTCAGTATACATGAATTGAGCTTTATCCGCTTTCTTTTTCAGACACAATAACGGACTTGACGACGCATACTAGAAAAAAACTTCATTCATGTTCCTTTTGTAACTACACCTGCTCTCGGATGTCATTTTTAACAGCGCACTTACGCATCCATACTGGTCTAAAACTCTATTCATGTTCCTACTGCGATTATTCATGTTCTCAAAAGGGTACTTTAAAAAGGCACATTCTTATTCATACCGGAGAAAAACCTCATTCATGTTCCCATTGCAACTACACTTGCTCACGAAAGTCAGATTTAGCAGTGCACTTACGTATCCATACTGGAGAAAAACCTCATTCATGTTCCCATTGCAACTACACTTGCTCACGCAAATCAACTTTAGCAGCGCACTTACGCACCCATACTGGAGAAAAACCTCATTCATGTTCCCATTGCAACTACACTTGCTCACGCAAATCAACTTTAGCAGCGCACTTACGCACCCATACTGGAGAAAAACCTCATTCATGTACCTATTGTAACTACTCCAGTTCATACAAATCTCTTTTAACAAGGCACCTACGCACCCATACTGGAGAAAAACCTTATTCATGTTCCCATTGCAACTACACTAGCTTACAAAAGTCAAATTTAGCAGTGCACTTACGCACCCATACTGGAGAAACTCCCTTTTCATGTTCCTACTGCAACTATTCATGTTCTCATAAGGTTACTTTAAAAAGGCACATTCTTATTCATACTGGAGAAAAACCTCAGTCATGTTCCCATTGCAACTACACTTGCTCACGAAAGTCAACTTTAGCAGTGCACTTACGTATCCATACTGGAGAAAAACCTCATTTATGTACCTATTGTAACTACTCCAGCTCAGACAAATCTCGTTTAAGAAGACACCTATGCACCCATACTGGAGAAAAACCTCATTTATGTACCTATTGTAACTACTCCAGCTCATACAAATATCGTTTAACAAGGCACCTACGCACCCATACTGGAGAAACTCCCTTTTCATGTTCCTACTGCAACTATTCATGTTCTCAAAAGGGTACTTTAAAAAGGCACATTCTAATTCATACTGGAGAAAAACCTCATTCTTGTTCCCATTGCAACTACACTTGCTCACGAAAGTCAGATTTAACAGTGCACTTACGTATGCATACTGGAGAAAAACCTCATTCATGTTCCCATTGCAACTTCACGTGCTCACGCAAGTAATCTTTAGCAGCGCACTTACGCACCCATACTGGAGAAACTCCCTTTTCATGTTCCTACTGCAACTATTCATGTTCTCATAAAGTTACTTTAAAAAGGCACATTCTTATTCATACTGGAGAAAAACCTCATTCATGTTCCCATTGCAACTACACTTGCTCACAAAGGTCAACTTTAGCAGCGCACTTACGCATCCATACTGGAGAAAAACCTTATTCATGTTCCTATTGTAACTACTCCTGCTCAGACAAATCTCTTTTAACAAGGCACTTACGCACCCATACTGGAGAAACTCCCTTTTCATGTTCCTACTGCAACTATTCATGTTCTCGAAAGGATACTTTAAAAAAGCACATTCTTATTCATAATGGATAAAACCCCATTCACGTTTACATTGCAAGTACACTTGCTCACGAAAGTCAAGTTTAACAGCGCGCTTACGCATCCATACCGGTCTTAAACCCTATGCATGTTCCTACTGCAGCTTTTCATGTTCTCAAAAGGGAACTTTAAATAGTCACATTCTAACTCATACTGGAGAAAAACCTTATGTTGTTCCTATTGCGGATATTCTTGTTCTCAAAAGTGAAATATAAAAATTCATATGTTTGCCCATATTGGCTGACATTCTTATTCATGTGCTCATTGTAACTACTCCTTCTTGTACAAGTCAGCGTTAATAGTGCAATTACGCACCCCATACTGGAGAGAAACTTTTCATGTTCACGGAAGGGTAGTAAGAAAACTTTACGTTTTGTAAAAAATATCCATGGTACCAACTTATATCGCAACTGTCCCCCTCTGCCATTCGTTTGTTCATCTGCGGCCCCGCTTATTGCAGTACGATCCGACATTCCGGGTAAGGCAGGGTAGGTAGCTCGCCCACACTAGTACAAATATGATTTATGAGAACTTGTTGGTCCTTGAACTCGCGATGTAAGATTCTTTATTCTTCAGTTTTTTTTTATATTTAAGCTGTAAAAATGGTGAGTCAAATGGTGTGAACCGCTTGCTGAGGATTGGTTTGTACCGTATCCATTTTTGTTTTTTTTTTTTTTTTTAAGCCGTGAATGCAGTAGTATTAGTTATATTGTTTATCTACCACGCCCACACATAAAAAAGCCACAATTTCGAAGGGAACTTACATTTTGAACATCACTTTTTATTCTATTTCCATAGATATTATAAAAATAAGATTTTTTTTTTTTTTTTTTTTTTTTTTTTTATTTCATACAATTTTTGAAAATACACTTTTATGTTTTTTTCTTGATTACCATACTAGGCTAATGCCCGTGTTATGTTATGTTAATGCACTATGCCCATTGGCAAATAGAAATGCGTCATTTTGTGGACATGGTACAAACCAAAACCAACGCTTCCTAATAATTGCTCGCGCAACAGCTATTCACATTGGAACTGTCAAAATATTTGAATTTAAGTTGGTGCTGTTTATTATAACATTTTAAGTATTAAATCTTCTTGAAGAACAGAGTTTTTAGTAGAAAAATACACCATTGATGTTTTAATGTGTTGCGTAAACAAAATTTCATAATTATATCTGCTTTGAACGTGAATTGTGACATTGTATTCGGTGTAGACTTCATCAAAAGACGGAAAAGGCTTTTATTTTTCTGTTTAAAAAAATAACGCACATATATATAATTCCGCCATAAATAACGCTAAATTTCGTGTTTATTACAAACAAAGATTTGATGATGACACAAAACCTGTAAGGGCCAGTTGTTTCACGGAATATTATAAAATTTCCCAATTAATTTTCAGATTGAAAGTTCTATTCAAGTTCTGTTAATATTTCAGTTTTGTGAAACATTCGACCGGTCAGTGGTTGAGTGAGCATCGCGTTTGGGTACCGACCGGTCGTCCCGTGTTCGATTCCTCGGCTACTTATCTAAGTCCTCCATCCTCCACGACTCAAGCAACATTTTCGGCTTAAAGATAAAAAAGGCGAGACGCTGAGTCAAAAAAAATTTAATAGCTAGATAATCAAATAATGTACTTTTGAGTGCAATAATTTCTTTTCAATTTTGAAGTTAAAGTTATGATTGTTTTTATTACGTAAAAGAAAATTACAATATGGCTGTTGATTAAAACTTTAACGTGATATAAATGAGTATAGTTTTTGGTTATTTTATGCTTAAAAAAATAATATTGTAACTTACATTACAGTAAGTCTAAACTTTAAAAAGGTTCGGTTTTGTTGCTTAAGATTTAAGAAGACTGAATTTAGTTCATATTACGTTAAGAGATAGTTTGTTGTTTAAATGGCTGCTGATAAAAATTTAAAGATAAAATTATTATTGAGTTAAAGAGTTACCTAAAAAAATTGTAAGATTGAATACTAAAATGGTCTCGGTACTTTTAAGATGTTTGTCTAAAAATTTAATTGAATTTTGTTAGGCTTAATATTTTAATAAGGTTTTGTTTTCATAACAGAGTATATTAATAATTTGTGTTTTATTTTAAGAATAAAAAAATTCTAACTGATTATTAAAACAATTTGTAACAAACTGTAATAAGATTCTGTTATGTTAGATACATTTATAATGATGATAAAAGATGACTAAATTTAATTTGAAAATAAATAAAAAGGTGATTTATGACATTTTCAACTGTTTTTTATTACACTGACTATGTTTAAAAAAATCTGTTGAGATGTCCGGGTTCTGGGCTCTAAATCCGGGGTTTTCACGAGTCTTGTCCTGGTTGCCAAATTTAAGATATGGCAACCCTAGGCGTAAGAGATAATTCGTCCATGTAAATTACATGATGTAATGGTTGAATAAATACATCGTTTACATACAAAATGAACAATATTGGTCCTAGCACGGTGCCCTGTATTATACAAGCACACTTTATATTATAATGGGGATTCAATTATAGTAAGATATTAATTGAATGAGTCATGTACTTACTGATATGGTTAATATTATAGAATACATAATCTGTGTCCCTGAAATGAGCTTTACAGACAACAAAATCAGGAGTCGGTGCCCATTTGGAACGCCTGATTGAATGAATCCATTTCGCTTTCAAGTCTTTAAATCTTTGGGAAACTCGTGCCCACCCCTATTTCTACACACTGGAATACTACAACAAGTTGACGGCATTATTATAATATTTAAAAACACTAAATTGCGTCAAACGGCCTAAAAAATGTATGGGACCTGACAGAAATAAAATAGTTGGACCGGTAGTACTATGAGCGAACCTAGCGGCCAAAATCGTGCGAAAACCAATGACGTTATGCGAAAACGGCCCATTCCTTCGTGTTTACTTTCTTTGCTTGTCCTTGGGATTAGTTTATTTCAGGGTTGCCAACTTACAGGTTTTCCCCCCAGATTTAGGGGGAAAATAAGTGAGAAGGGATTTTTTTAGGGGTTTTATATGTTTAGAAGTATTTATGGGGGTTTTGTGATTCCATATATTTAAAAAAAATATATTACATCGTATACACGGAGCACTCACACACTTCTTATTTGAGGATTTATTTTTATTGTACAAAAACTTGCTGCAACGACTTGTTGTGCCTTCACAATTGGAAAAATTGGTGGACTCTTGAACTTGTAGAATTTAATTTCCGAGAACATCTGATGCAAAAAGCTTCAATGTGTTTTGGTTTTGATTTTCTAAATATATCACAAGATCTTGAAGAAAAGATTTGATTGATGTCAGGGAAAGATGCAAGAGCTTCTTATATTTTCTGGCCGAGCAAATTCAAAAGGCTTCCGGATAATTTATCGATTTTAGAAATGGTTGCTGATTTGCACCCAAAGGTTGCTGCGTCTTAAGTTTAACCCGATATAAAACTAATATTGAACGAAATTCATCGTGCTCATAATATCTATGGCAACAAAAATGAAATTGAGTCTGAGTGGCACCAATTGAGTAATAAAACATGGAAAAATACATCAACTTCAGCTGATTTTTATTACGAAGTTGCATTCTCCATTTACAATATCGTTAAAAATAAGCTGCGGAATAGACTCTCAATTGAAATGCTTCAAAGCATGATGATGGTTCGGTTCACATTAAATCGAAATGGTGGATCTTGCACTACATTTAATCCATCTCCTGAAATGTTAAGCTTAAACAATGTTATCATGTATGATTTTAAAAAATCTGATTCTTCTCAAGAAAATGATGCAATATTTGATATTTTTAACAATTGATAAATAAAGATTATTAAAAAACATTACAGCATATCATTTATTCATTATTTTTACAAAAAAAAATAAATTTAGGGGTTTTTGAGTTTAATTTAGGGGTAAATATTTTTAGAGTTGGCAGCACTGGTTTATTTATGGCTTGTCCGTTGTCTATGGATAATGGATGCGTCAAAAAATGCTGATATTCGTCGCCTTTGCTTGGTTTATTTATAGTCGCATGGTCGCCTTCTTTCTTCTTTGCTTCTAGTTCATTGGGATTGGTTTATTAATGAGTTTATTTATGTTTGCTTCTTTGGGGTTAGTGCATAGTGGTGATCCGTCTTTCTAAAGTAATATCTCGCGAAGTGCACAATAATTATGTATAATTTACACCATTTGAGATTACTTCAATAACCCCAACATTTTGTAAAATTCAAGAACTTCTACTTTTATTCAACGCTTTGGAATTGGCCGCTACACTTGGCCTTGTACGTGAGTTGGTTTTATTTCATAGGTAGGTTGTAATACCTAATCTCCTTAACTGGTGCTTGTTTTTTAACCTCCGACGCATAGAGCGTTGTTATAAGTTTGACTTTCTGTGTGTCTGTCTGTGGCATCGTAGCTCCTAAACGAATGGATCGATTATGATGCGGTTTTTTGTTTGAAAGCTGACGTGGTCGAGGTGGTTCTTAGCTACAATTCATGAAAATCGGTTCAGGGGTTTTTGTTTCGGGGGTTACTTAAAATTTTGAAAATATTTCTACTGATTATTGTAAGATCAGTTTTAGCAGCATTCGCGATATAACATTTAAGCTAACCAGCACGCGACAGAATGCATTGCGTGCGTTCGTTCGTTGTTGATTTACGGCAGCTGACACATTAGAACCAAACGATTAGTAAGTTCAGGCTTATATGCACTTTTATTATTTCAAAGACACTTATCAGTTAGATAATGTGTAATAATTATGGTAAATATTTCCCTATCGAGTCCACGCTCAAAACACACTTTCAAAAATTAAAACAAATTGTACTAGGTACATTACAGTCAGTAATAAGTAATTCAGTAACCGTAATTGAAAAATATTGCATTTTAATGGTTATTTTGTTATCTTTAAAAACGCGAAATGTCATTTCTCAAGGAACTTCATATTGTTAATTACGACGGCAAACGTCTCGCGTGATTTTTCGTGTTTATGAAACCGAACAAAATGATAATTAATACGCATTATTTATCATTTCCGAAGATTACAATTCGTACTTATTATTGTCTAACTGACAGAAAGATTTTTTCTTTCAAAAGTGCGTATTTCATCGTCGTAATTACCATGGCGGTCCTTGAAAAATTACATTTAGCGTTTTTTAAATTAAAAAAAAAACATAAAAACACAATATTTTTCCATTCCGGTTACTAAATTACTTATAACTAACTATTATCTACCTAGTACAATTTGTTTTAATTTTTTTAAGTGTGTTTTGAGCGTGGATTCGATACTAACTGATACTTAGTATTTTTGTAACAAAAAGTGCCTGTTAACCGTACCTATTTTGTAAATATTTACCAGTAATTTTCTCTAAACTATATGTTGTTGACTTAGCCAGGCGAGGAATCGAACACGCAACGCCTGGGTGGGACCCAAACGTGATGCCATCTCAGGCACTGACCGGTCATTTTTCGTTTAATTTTATTTATAAGGTTGTGAGAAGTATTCTTAATTTTATATAGATAAATGAAAAAAAAATATTGATAATTCGCTCGCTCAGAAATGTTTTGTACTATGAGAAATATAAGTTTCTTTTTTAATTTACGCCCAGAGGGCTTTTACATAAATATATATATACAATGTCCAATGTTTTGAATATAATGTCCTCCACGTGCAAAGTCGTATCTTCCCCATAGCATAAGCATAAACTTTCTAATAAAGTGTGTTTTGTCGGAAGTGTCCTGCAGGTAAGTATGATTCTGTATCTATTTGAAAATAATAAAATTAGATAGAGCCTAGGATTTATAATAAATTGTAAAGCGCCCTTGAGGTGATTTTTCACAAAAACGGCGCTATACAAATTATCCAATTATTATTATTATTATTATAAAGACAGTACAATTTTAACACGAGGAAGAAAAATATAATATAAATAAAAGTTACGATAGAAAACAAACATGAAATAAAAGGAACAAAAATTTAAAAGTACAGTGAGAAATAAAAACAATGTTGCGATAAAAAAAAAAAAAAAAAATACATGCATGATATAAATATACAAGGAACAAAAATTGTAAAGTAAGGTTTTCACATATGTTTACAAATTTAGAACAATAATCATGAATAACAAACACCTAAGTACTTATTGGTTTCTCATAGCGTGAACCGTTATGTGTAGGTATGTAGGTACGTAAGTTGCAGGAGTTCGAAACTGTTCAATTTGAATTATAATATTTTAGATAAAAACAATTTTTTATTTTTTATTTAAGTCGATGAAGTAAATTAACAAAAAAATCCTTAGTGTGCATTTAAATTATAGATAAATGATTTTATTATTTCATGTTTATAGTGTATCAGTGACATATTCCATATATCTATGTGCGAATACATATTACCCAAGTTTTGAATTCTGTATAGTGGTATATTGAATTGTGCCCTAGTCGTAGTGTTGCCACAATTAAACGGTAGTACTGACCTTGTATTTCTGGCTGGCACATTAAAATTTATGAGCGCCAAGATTTCAGGGCTGTCAATTGTCAATTGAAGGTTAAAAAAAGGTTCCATGCCAAGTCAGAATCAAGTCAACTAAACACCTCTTTGAAAAGTCATTAAAAGCAATAATTTTAAAAAAAGCCGTTAACCCTAACCTAACGTAATCTTATTAACCATTTTTTTATCATCACTCTTAATGACCTTTCTGAATTGGTTCTGAGTTGGTTTCATTCTGAGTTGGCCGGTCACCAAAAAATTATATTTTCGTTTCCTTTACTTCAAACTTATTGTTGTAAATATATAGTTTTAAATACAATATCTACAAGTAAAGGAACAACGTTGAATTTTGAACGAACTAACACATACTGCATTTACAGCTTTAAAAAAAAAAAAAAAAAATACAGGAGTTCAAACCAATCCTCAGAAATCGAGTTTTAGGCTTGTTTATTCTGAAAAAGTGATAATTACTAACAGTTTGGTAAGTTTGCGCTAAAGATATTTGAAACACAATATCTTTGGTTTGCGCCAATCTTGTATTGTATTTTTATTTGTAGTTTTGCCTTAGTGTCTTAAAAAAATAATGTTTTCTTTCTAAAATAATTAGATCGGCAGCGAAAAGAAACACATTAACGTTATTTCCGAATACAGTAACGATATTATTATCATTAAAAAAGTTAATTAAAATAATTGGCCTAAATGTTACCTTTGGGGTACACCACTTGTAGTTACGATTTTGCTTGATGGGTTAGAATTATTTTTTGCTAAAACTATAATGTATTGGTAGGTACTCTGCCAAATTCACAAAGCTTATTGAGAAGGGTTTTTTGGTTTACTTTGTGAAATGCTTTTACAAAATCCGTGTGCATTACATTGAGCTGATTTGTGTTTTATTTTCTAGTGAACATGATATAAACTTTTTCGTTATTTGTTTTTGGGGTGTTATGCCGTGTTGCGCTACCTCCTTTCTTAGCTTACGTTTCGGACATCGTAGCAGTGTCCATCATCAGGGCAGATCCGGTAGATGTTTGGTTCGGTTTAATGTCCGAAGGAGGTAGCGCAACACGGCATAACACCCCAAAAACATATAACGAAAATGCTTTTGGCCGTGAAAATCTTAAACGTATGATATAAACTGTTTGTATAGAGAGGCTTTCTTACAGGCCTTATTTATTTTCAACTGAGGATAATTACCATCACATAACAGGAAGCTATCACAGCAGTGCCATGGATCTCCCCAATTCAGAGAGGGTTTCCATCAAGACTGAACCATGGTCGCAGGAAATGGCATCAGATATGGAAATTCACCTCCCGGATGTGAAGATGGAATGTTTGCGGTATGCTGAGAGTGGTCAGCCAACTAGTAAGTTGAATTGCGTGTATCACAAAAGTGTTTTGTCAGGTGGACTCAGTCAGGACAGCTGCTTGATTTCTACTTCCCTCTTATAATACATTCGAACTTATGTTTTTGCCTACGAAATATTGCTTAATTTTACAAGAAACTGTAGAAATAAAAATATTTTTATTATTGAAATTATTGGTACCATGCCCCCTTCAACATTATTAGCCTCATCAGAATTTTATAATTATTTTTTAGATTTAGAGTTGTGTCATTAAAAATAAAATTAAAAAAAAAAACAAGTATGCTTTAGACCACACGACTGAAGTGAAACTTCACTAACTTATATCTCCCTCTCAACTTGCGTTCGCCTCGCCCGATCACACTTTTCATAACGCTCTCGTCACGCACTCACCAGCCTACTCCCCAAGTCAAGTGTGCGTAAAGGCCTGACCGTTCGCCTCGCCGATCACACTTTTCGTAACGATATTGTCACGCATTCACCAGCTTACTCCCCAAGTCAGGCGTGCGTAAAGAAGTTTTACTTAAAAAAATCATGTTTTTCGTTTATTAAATACATTATTTTTTCGCACGGACTTTCATTTATTGGTTGGAGGTTTCTTCTACCTTCGAAACAACAAATGATTCAGAATAGTACTGTCTTGCTCATTAAGCAAATAATTCAAATGTGTTTTGTATACTCTTTATCCTCATTATACTCTTAATTTAAAGAATATTGTAGGAACTGCAGACAAGCAACCCTATGTGAGCTTTGCGTTACTGTATTTTTGTTATTATTAAAATTCTTGCAATATCGATTTGTTTTTAACAATTTCAATAAAAATAAAAATGATTACCTTATAATTATTATTTTTATCAGCTTGATTAAAAAAATTAATGCAATCCAACGAAAAAATCCAAATTAATAAAACAATTTTTTGATGAGCCTAATACTAGTACGTCTGTATATATCAATATATTGTTTTTTATTATTATTCCAGGTAGCATTCATGTGGAGATTGAACCCATCAAAGTAGAACCAGGACTCCCAAAAGACGATGGAGAGAAAATCCCTTATACGGAAATAGACATAGACCTGCCAGATGTTAAAAATGAATGCTTAGAGCACTCTGAAAGTATTACTAAGTCTGCAACAGGTAAAAAAAATAATTTTCTGAATTTGTTTAAAAACATTCCGTTTTCATTTTAAGATACATACTTAATGAGCTTTATCCACAATCTTTTCCAAACCTGATAACGGATCTGAAGACGCATCCTGGAGAAAAACCCTATTTATGTTCCTATTGTAACTACTCCAGCTCATTTACATCAGATTTAACTGTGCACCTAAGCACCCACACCAACGAAAAAACCTTATTTATTCCTATTGTAACTACTCCTGTTCAAACAAACCAGATTTTACAGCGCACTTACGCACCCATACTAGAGAAAAACCTTATTCATTACGCAATTCAGCGATGACAGCGTACTTACGCACCCATCCTGGACTAAAACTTAAGTTATGTTCTTACTGCAGCTATTTATGTTCTCAAACGGGATCTTTAAAAAATCACTTTCTGACCCATACTGGAGAAAAATCTTATTCATATTCCCATTGTAATTATTCCTGCTCACAAATGTCATATTTATCAGTGCGCTAACGCACACATACTGGATAAAAACCCCTTTTCATGTTCCATTGTAAATACTCCAGCTCACGCAATTCAGCGTTGAGAGCGCACTTACGCACCCATACTAATGAAAACCCTATGCATGTACCTACTGCAGCTATCCATTTTCTGTAAAGTGAAATTTAAACTGCGCTGTTTATACTGCAACTATTCATGTGCTCGAAAGGTACGAATAAATCTTCACATTCTTACCCATAATAGAGAAAAATCTTACTCATGTTCCCATTGTAACCAATTCTTCATATTTAATTCAGATTTGAGGAGATACACCTTATTCGTGTCCCCATTGTAACCACTCCTACTTACGCAAGTCAGAGTTAACAAGGCACTTACGCACCCACACTGGAGAAGCACCTTATTCATGTTCTTACTGCGGATATTCATTTTCTCAAAAGGGAATTTAAAAAGACTTTCTTAACCATGCTGGAGAAAAAGCTTTTCATGTTCCCTTTGTAACTACTCCTGCTCATCCAAGTCAAGTTTAACAGTGCACTAACGCACCCATACTGGAGAAAAACCTTTTTCATGTTCCGTTTGTAACTATTCTTTTTCTTATAATGTAAATTTAAAAAGTCACATTAGGGAACGTACCCATACTAGGTGACCTCTTCGGGGGGGGGGGGGGGGTCTTCAAAATGTCACGCTTGGTACAAATGAGCGGCGGTTTGCTTAGGATTTTGGTCACCGGGGAGGGGGGGGGGGGGGTTAAAAATTGCAAAAAAATGGTCACATAGTATGGGTACGTTCCCTTATTTCCCATATTGGAAAAAAATCTTATTCATGTTCCCACTGCAGGTATTCATATTCGCAAAGAGATATTTAAAACGTCACATTCTTATTCACGCTAGAGAATATCATTTTTTTCGGCTGTAACTGTAATAAACAAATTTAATAATCTGCACGCGGATTCATAGCGGAGAGAAACCCTATTCATGTTCCGACTACAACTATTCAATTTCACGAAAGGATTGTTTAAAAACGTCACATGCCGACTCAAAGTAAAAAATAACAATTCATGTGGTGCAACTGAAAGCAATCTTTTTTACTATCACCTGCATTTTACAACTGCCTCCTTCTGCTGGTCTCGTTTGTTCAAGTCCATCTCTGCGCGTCTCAGTACCTTTTACGCAGTACGGATCGCTGAGATCGCGTAGCGATTTGAGTATATGTAATTGTAATAGATCACCACAAACAGACTCCCAGAACTGCTTAAGGCGCCGCTACCCGCATTTCTACCGATTTCTTACATATCTCCCTTAAACATTTGAAGTTTTTAAGCTCTTTAAAAAATATATGTTATTTTTGAAGATTATGTCTAGATGCTGCCCACGCCGAAACGCAAATTATATGAAATTCCCTCTATAGAAAAAAATCGCAAAGTATGCTCAAAAAATTATTAAAAACAAGTCTGTCTCTATTATCTTATAAATTATAATTGTGAAAAATTCACAATGTTTCTATAAATGATGCTTAAGAAGCCTCTAACGAGATTTTTGCTCTATATTAAACATTTTCGCAATTTTCGCATTGATTTTGACGCTTTATGTCAGCGCTCTCCTCTAACATTCGTAATTTCATATCTCTCCATCTTCTTCTTTTTGAGACCGGTTGCGGGCCCTTAACACATTGGCTCCACCCAGAAGGACCGCGTATTAAATTTATTTATTTATAATTTTATTTCTACTCGCCTGTTTTTGTTCCATAATATTAAGTACACTCGAATATTTTTTTTATCTCCCTTTGTCACCAAGAGTTTTGACATATCTCGTATGCTATTATTATGTTATATTTTTTTAATGTTACTTTAAAGGACTCTTGAAACACTGCGTTGTTCATAGTGAATCTTACTCGCGTTAAAATGTTTGAATCGTTATTGTGTAAACTTAGTAAACGACTTAAAAATTTTCGATACACAAACAATCTTCAATAAATTTATGACACATCTTTTTATGGGCGATACTCCGAAAGAAGAAATATAATTATCTTTATACTAACTTTGGGCTGGGAAATCCGAATCTGAAAGAATTAGGTTACACTCGGCAATATTAACTGACTTAAACGACTGTACAATTTAAAGTTACACACAATCTAACAAGCCATTTTTTTTAGAATAAAGATCATAGAAAAAAACTAAAGATAACATATTACCACATAAAATTAAGTGTTGCCATTAAGCAATAATATCAATAACGTAAAAAAACATGTTTATAATTTCAGTAATTATTTTTTATAAATTTTATTCACTTTTGTATCACAAACCATGTTACAAAAACCTAGCGTAGCCGCTAAACTACTTGAAAACTGGGATGTTTTCTTGCCTTGACGCGAGTAGGCGCTACGAAGGGGGCACTTTCTTTTCTATCACAAACCATGTTACACAAACCTAGCGTAACCGCTAAACTACTTGAAAACTGGGATGTTTTTTTGCCGTGACGCGAGTAGGCGCTACGAAGGGGGCACTTTCTTTTCTATCACAAACCATGTTACACAAACCTAGCGTAGCCGCTAAACTACTTGAAAACTGGGATGTTTTTTTGCCGAGACGCGAGTAGGCGCTACGAAGGGGGTACTTTCTTTTCTATCACAAACCATGTTACACAAACCTAGCGTAGCCGCTAAACTACTTGAAAACTGGGATGTTTTTTTGCCGTGACGCGAGTAGGCGCTACGAAGGGGGTACTTTATTTTCTATCACAAACCATGTTACACAAACCTAGTGTAGCCGCTAAACTACTTGAAAACTGGGATCTTTATAAGCCGTGACGCGAGTAGGCGCTACGAAGGGGGCACTTTCTTTTCTACACAAACCATGTTACACAAACCTAGCCGCTAAACTACTTGAAAACTGGGATGTTTTCTTGCCTTGACGCGTTTTTGATTTAATTTTAGGGATAAATATTTTTGAGAGTTGGTCGTGTCTGAAAGTTTTACGTTGTGGATATTATTGCTTATGGCAACACTTAATTTTGTGAACATAAAATATCTTTGGTTTTTTCTATGGCATTCAAAAACGTCAAAATGGCCTGTAAACTGGGTATGAATTGAAAATTTTTAAGTCGTGTTATTCAGTTTATATTTGCTTGCCCCCACCTAATTCTTTCCGATTCGGATTCCCCGACCCAATATTAGTATAAAAATAACTAGTTTTATTTTTTAGGAATTTCGCCCATAGACCGAAGTTTTTCCTCCGACCGAAACAGGACTTTCTGTATAAAAGATCTAGGCGTACTTTTTGATTCTAAACTCCATTTCGATGCGCACATTGAGATATTGTGAATAAAGCTTACCGCATGCTACGAATCCTAGCACGCATCAGAAACAGCCACGAATTTCAAAAACCTGAAACCTATCTTCTTCTTTACTACACGCTGGTCCGTCCTCAACTTGAATACTGCACCTCCACATGGACACCACTTTACGGTGTCTCTAAAGACAACATTAAAAGTATTCAAAATAAATTTCTGCAATACCTCAATTACCGAATGAGCGCACCTAAACGGGGGTACATAAATATGCTCTCGAATTATAATGTTTCCACTCTAATTAAATGACGAACATACATTGACCTCATGACTCTAAGTATATAAAATCTGCAACAACGTTATTGACTGTCCTGACCTACTGAAACTAATAAACTTCAAAATACCACCCAGAGTGACCAGGCTTAACGATTTATTCCACATTAGCTGGACGCGTACAAATGTTGGTGTCAAAAATCTCAAGGATTCTGACTTATTTTTTGACACATGCAGTACTTTTAGTAGAAAATTGTACAAAGTACTAAGTACAACACCATAGACACACACTTCGTTTATAAGCTTAAATACTCTTCTTTTTTTAATTTCTGTATAACATTATTTTTTATTTCTATATATATATTTTTTTCTTATCTAAAATTTCCGAAAATAATTTGTTAACTTTTATAAGGATACTAGCTGACCCGGCCACGCGTTGCTGTGGCTAATAAAACACTTTGTAAAATCCAACCTTTGTAACCACCGCCGTTTTTGAGTTCATCGCGAAGAGATCATCAGTGCGGTTTGCACGTGAGGTACTCGTAGCTCATCGCCCATTTGATTGACTTTGACGATCTATGTCAGCTCGTCTTTTCCTTGGCATATTAAAACAGTAAATAAAGTTCTCACGCTCTGACAAACTGATGATAGAAGATTTTAAGTGGTAACAGAATGACAGGTAACGTTTGACAGCGATTGAAATATGAATACTTATCGGAATTCTTTTTTTTTTGCATTCCAATTCTAGATTACGTTGTGCTTCTGAAAGTAGGTAGAACAGTAGAACTGTTTAAATGAGAAATTGAAATTTTTGTTTTTATTATCTTCCGCACAATTTTTTCATATTATCTCACCGTTTAAACCTTCCCTGTACTACGACAAACATTTCAAAACCAAAATCACCTAAATCGGCCCAGCCGCTCTCGAGTTTTAGCGAGACAAACGAACAGCAATTGATAAAAATAAAAGATAAGAAGATATAATGTGTATAGTAAGCTATCCGTAAAAGATAGATATATGCCTTCGCCGATTTTTTTTAGATCTATAAAAAAGGAATATCCCACCATTAATTGTTTTGTCATATCCCAAAAGGATTAGGCAGCGTTTTCGATGAAAGCTACCAGGCGGCTGGACTTTTTCCGACACTTCTAACAATTATCATTATGTTTCAACCAATTAACACAAATCCTTGACAAATTATATACCTAAACCTTCCTCACGAAACACTCTATCTAATGGTGAAAACCGCATGAAAATCCGTTCAGTAGTTTTCGAGATTATCGCGAACAGACAGACAGACGGCGCGGGGCACTTTGCTTTATAATATGTAGAGATAGAGATAGCGCATTTCCCTCATCTCTATATTTGTAAAATAATATTCTTATGTATATTCCTTTCTTCCCTAATTATAAGTAAAAATATTTGTATATGTTTTTATCTGCTGTAAGCGTAAGTCAATTCGTGAGAAATAGTTTAGATGCAGGTGAGTTCTCTAGTTGTTGTTTGTATATTATTGTTAATAGAAATCTGTATTTTCTCCTTAATAAAAAAAAAAAAAAAAAAAAAAACTGAAAACTGGGTGGGCATTCTGTCTAAAGATTCTCAAGAAGTTAATGATTTCGCAAAAAAATCATTAGTAGAGAATGCACGTGGGCGGCACTAAATTATCCAATGAAGCGCAGGTAGCAGTCCATAATGAGTCGCTGATATTAACCCTGATGTTTGGCAGTGAGGCATGGAACTTGGGATAAAAATGGATTAAGAATAAAATGTTATGTGTGGTCGGTCTTGCTGTATGGATGTGAAACATGGACCTTGAAAGTAAATACCATGAACAGGTTAGAGGCTTTTGAAATGTGGCTTCACCGGAGAATTCTCAAGGTCCCATGGACCGACATGATCACCACCACAGAAATTCTCGGGCGGGCTGGAGCAGACAGAGAACTGCTTACATTAATAAAAATCAGGAAAATTTCATATCTGGGTCGTATGCTTCGAGGGGAGAAGTATCACTTGCTCCATTTAATATTGAAAGGCAAGATAGAGGGTCGCCGAGGGTCTGGTAGGAGATAATTGTCTTTGCTGTGAAATATACGAGAGTGGACCGGCATTAGAAGTGTGGAGGAACTATTCCGGGCAGCGCAAGACAGGGAGACATTTTCAAGAGTGATCGCCAACTTCGGGGGACCTGAAGAATAAAATAATAAAAGTTGATTAAGAACGGGAAGCTTAGATGATTTGGGCATAGAAAGCGGATGAACGAAAAAATTAGTGTTGGGATTCGGAAGTGAATGTTATAAGCCGGAAGCCCGAGGAAGACATGTCGCGATCAAGCGTGCGTGTACACAGTGCGTGTACACAGTGCCTCACTGCAAAACCAGACTGGCCCAAAGGCACATTAACTGTATTGCCCCAAAACTATTCAATTCCCTACCCAATTCAATCAATACTTGTCAAAATCTGAACGTATATAAAAAAAATATTTAAAGCTGGGTAAAAAATAATTTGGAAGTGAGAAATTTTTTTCTTTAAATTGTATTATATGTTTTCTAAATTCCTAAAATATTTCATGTCTTTCTGTATTTAAGATTAATAAAAGGAAATATATGTGTATTATATGTACACATATTTATGAACGTGTGTATGTACTTATTGGGTGTATACATACGTTATTATATGTACATTTCTTTAATTTTAAGAAATCTCACAATAATCTCCTGTAAAATCGATTATGTTGATCTCTAAAGACACTATGTAAATATATTTTTAAATTCTATTTTAACCACCACTGTTTAATATCCACATAATATAATACCCACGCACAGGCTTCGCCTTTGCGGGATCTTTTTTGTTACTCTCTTATATTTTATGTTATTATGTTTGTACCTATTCCCATGTATCAAAAAAATTTACTAATAAAAAAAAAAAAAAAAGTGAACCAAATACTGGAGTCAGGTCATGCCAAGAGTCGGACATGATGTATGAATGTGAATGTGGCAAGAAGTGTGCGCCGAGACACGGAGCACCTAACATCTACAAATAAAAGATTATTCTACCTAGCGAAGAAGACGGCAACAGAGAAAGACGGCAACAGAGACAAATTTGTATAACGGTCTATCCTTTCTGCCTACCCCTGTGGGATAGTATATTTATTAGTTTAAACCTAATTCCACCTTCTTTGTAATTTCTCAGTCATATATATGTTTTGCTTTTTCCTTTACCGTGTTTTTCTTTGGAGTTTGTAACACTTCTTTTTAAATTAGTTTGTGGAAATATCTAACAGTTGATGACAAGACAACTGTTTGGTCACTAGAAAACAACAATTATTCCCTGCTCGTGCAGCAACAGCAGTTCTAGAGAGTTACTTTTCATCCATATTTATACATAATTCTTAACGTATATTTCCTTCTAGAAAATAAAAATCACCCCTTCAATAATATGTATCGTATATTGGCCGTTACAATAAACCTATCCGATGTTTTATTTTATTAAGTGACAATTTGTACCCGCCAAGTTACTGCAATTAATTTATTAGCAGGAGCATTGTTAAACAATATATTAAATCCAACATAAAATGCATGTAATAATCACGTAAATATCACTTTTAATGCAGAACAGAATTTTCAATGTAATAGTAGTATCTCTTCGGGAATTTTATCAGCGTGTTTCGTGGTTCCAGGTAGCATCATTGTGGAGACTGTACCAATCACAACAGAACCAGGACTCCCAGAAGAAGGCAGAGAGGGAATCTCTTATACGGAAATAGACATAGACCTCCCAGATATTAAAAAGGAATGCTTAGAACGCTCTGAAAGTATTACTGAGACTGCTGCAGGTAAATTCGTTTTTCATCTGAATTAGAGTAATATTTTTTTCGTTTCAGTTTACATGAATTGAGCTTTATCCGCTTTCTTTTTCAGACACAATAACGGACTTGACGACGCATCCTAGAAAAAAACTTCATTCATGTTCCTTTTGTAACTACACCTGCTCTCGGATGTCATATTTAACAGCGCACTTACGCATCCATACTGGTCTAAAACTCTATTCATGTTCCTACTGCGAATATTCATGTTCTCAAAAGACAAATTTAGATAACCACTTACTAACCCATACTGGAGATAAACCTTATTCATGTTTCTACTGCAAATATTCATGTTCTCGAATGGGGCATTTAAAAAGGCACATTCTTATTCATACTGGAGAAAAACCTCATTTATGTACCTATTGTAACTACTCCAGCTCAGACAAATCTTGTTTAACAAGGCACCTACGCACCCATACTGGAGATAAACCTCATTTATGTACCTATTGTAACTACTCCAGCTCATACAAGTATCGTTTAACAAGGCACCTACGCACCCATACTGGAGAAACTCCCTTTTCATGTTCCTACTGCAACTATTCATGTTCTCAAAAGGGTACTTTAAAAAGGCACATTCATATTCATACTGGAGAAAAACCTCATTCATGTTCCCATTGCAACTACACTTGCTCACGAAAGTCAGATTTAGCAGTGCACTTACGTATCCATACTGGAGAAAAACCTCATTTATGTTCCCATTGCAACTACACTTGCTCACGAAAGTCAGATTTAGCAGTGCACTTACGTATCCATACTGGAGAAAAACCTCATTTATGTACCTATTGTAACTACTCCAGCTCAGACAAATCTTGTTTATCAAGGCACCTACGCACCCATACTGGAGAAAAACCTCATTCATGTTCCCATTGCAACTACACTTGCTCACAAAAGTCAATTTTAGCAGCGCACTTACGCACCCATACTGGGGAAAAACCTTATTCATGTTCCCATTGCAACTACACTTGCTCACAAAAGTCAAATTTAGCAGTGCACTTACGCACCCATACTGGAGAAAAACCTCATTCATGTTCCCATTGCAACTACACTTCCTCACGAAAGTCAAATTTAGCAGCGCACTTACGCACCCATACTGGAGAAAAACCTTATTCATGTTCCTATTGTAACTACTCCAGCTCAGAAAAATCTCATTTAACAAGGCACTTACGCACCGATACTGGAAAAAACCCCTTTTCATGTTCCGATTGCAACTATTCATGTTCTCGAAAGGATACTTTAAAAAAGCACATTCTTATTCATAATGCAGAAAACCCCATTCCCGTTCCCATTGCAAGTACACTTGCTCACGAACGTAAAATTTAGCAGCGCGCTTACGCATCCATACTGGTCTTAAACCCTATGCATGTTCCTACTGCTGCTTTTCATGTTCTCAAAAGTGAAATATAAAAATTCACATGTGTGCCCATATTGGCTGACAGTCTTATTCATGTGCTCATTGTAACTACTCCTTCTTGTACATGTCAGCGTTAATAGTGCAATTACGCACCCCATACTGGAGAAAAACTTTTCATGTTCACGGAAGGGTAGTAAGAAAACTTTACGTTTTGTAAAAAATATCCATGGTACCAACTTATATCGCAACTGTCCCCCTCTGCCATTCGTTTGTCCATCTGCGGCCCCGCTTATTGCAGTACGATCCGACATTCCGGGTAAGGCAGGGTAGGTAGCTCGCTCACACGAGTACAAATACGATTTATGAGAACTTGTTGGTCCTTGAACTCGCGATGTAAAATTCTTTATTCTTCAGTTTTTTTTATATTTAATCTGTAAAAATGGTGAGTCAAACCGCTTGCTGAGGATTGATTTGTACTATGTCCATTTTTGTTTTTTTTTTTAAGCCGTGAATGCAGTAGTATTAGTTACCTATAGGGGAAAGTGGTTACCCTTCGTACACTTTTTAGATTTTATTTTTTTACTTTGTGATTAATTGTCGAATTTATCTAGTTTATGTACCTAAGTGTAACAAATATATTGTAGTTTGTTACAAAAAAGTCTGAAACTATTATGTCGAAAGGTTAAAGGATTATAGCCATTTTTCCACGATAAGATATTTGTACGAACGTACCCCACACACGTGGTACGTTCGTACAGTAGGTGGGGTACTTTCGTACGCCATGGGGTAGATTCATACAGGGTAATTAAAAAGCCAATTAAAGTCGTAATTTTTTAATGAATTAACTGAAAGTAGGTAATTATACATTTGGTTGTATAATTGCTACACTTAGGTACACAAACTAGATAAATTTGACAATTAATCACAAAGTAAAAAAATAAAATCTAAAAAGTGTACGAAAGGTTACCACTTTCCCCTACAGTTTCATAAATAAATTAATTAAATACGTATTCCGAAAGATATTCAATGTATCAATCGAATTCAAGAAGACTTCTAGAATCGTGAATTTAGAATGAAAAGTTCGTGAGGGTTCATCGGCGTTAGAGCCATCTTTAAATTTCTTGACTACGAATACTCGCGTACGAATGTGCCCCTGTCTGGCTGTCCGAACGCACCCCATGCCTTTGCACAAAATTAAAATACAACTTAACACAAATTCTAATTTAGTTTGAGAAATATAACAATTAAAGCTCAAAATAAACAATGTTAGCATTAATCAATCATCACCATTTTGTCAAAAACATAACAATTCTACTTACAATTACGAACTAAACTTCGGTTAAAAAATGTACTCACCGCGTGCGAAAACACGTTACGTCTTGTCAGCTGATGCACCTGTGTGCGACTGGCGCGACACTCCGCTAGCAACATGGCGGCCGGTATGTCTATGCACACAAGCAAAGGTGTGCTTGTGTGCTGTTTAGTTTTTCTGTTGTACTAACTGTACGAATGTGCCCCGCGTACGAATGGTGACCACTTTCCCCTATTGTTTATCTACCACGCCCACACATAAAAAAGCCACAATTTCGAAGGGAACTTACATTTTGAACATCACTTTTTATTCTATTTCCATAGTTATTATAAAAATATGATTAGGGATGCACTATGTCCATTGGCCAATAGAAATGCGTCATTTTGTGGACATGGTACAAACCTAAACTCAACGCTTCCTAATAATTGTGCGCGCAACAGCTATTCACATTGGAACTGTCAAAATATTTGAATTTAGGGAGGAATGCAGATCCGGGCACAGTTTGGAAATTTAATAAAAAGGCACTTTCTAGATGAGAAAAGTGTGGAAAAGCTGAATAAAACAAAAATTAAGGCGCGCTCGGCAAAATTGAGGGAGATACAACCGTTCAAAGTATTTAAAATTTCACTTTACAAACTGATATTGACAGTCCGCCCGCGTCTGCCCGCCATTTTTTTTATAACCTAATACGCTAAACATGGTTTGCGATACAAAAAAGTGCCCCTTTATAACGCCTGCTCACGTCAAGGCAAGAAAAACATCCCAGTTTTCAAGTGGTTTAGCGGCTACGCTAGGTTTGTGTAACATGGTTTGTGATTCTGGCGTACTATTAATTCTGTATTAGGTCTGGGATCCAACATACCTAAGCAGTGAAAACATGGCGAACGAACAACGAACTGTCAATATCAGTTTGCGAAGTGAATTTTTAAATACTTTGAACGGTTGTATCTCCCTCAATTTTGCCGAGCGCGCCTTAATTTATTTTTAATTCATCTTCTCCACACTTTTCTCATCTAGAAAGTGCCTTTTTATTAAATTTCCAAACTGTGCCCGGATCTGCATTTCACCCGAAAAATACACCATTGATATTTTAATGTGTTACGTAAACAAAATTTCATAATTATATCTGCTTTGAACGTGAATTGTGACATTGTATTCGGTGCAGACTTCATCAAAAGACGGAAAAGGCTTTTAATTTTCTGTTTAAAAAAATTAACGCACATATAAATAATTCCGCCATAAAAAACGCTAAATTTCGTGTTTATTACAAAGATTTGATGATGACACAAAGCCTGTAAGGGCCAGTTGTGTCACGGAATATTAGAAAATTTCCCAATTAATTTTCAGATTGAAAGTTCTATTCAAGTTCTGTTAATATTTCAGTTTTGTGAAACATTCGACCGGTCAGTGGTTGAGTGGGCATCGCGTTTGGGTACCGACCGGACGTCCCGTGTTCGATTCCTCGGCTGCTTATCTAAGTCCTCCATCCTCCACGACTCAAGCAACATTTTCGGCTTACTGTGGTGGTCGTAGGACATTTTCAAATACTGTCGGGTTATTCGTTACCCGGGAATGTTTGTCTTTCTTAAAAAAATAAATAAAATCTAGTCCATAATCAATACATATTATAAAAGAAAGTGTTCAGAAGTGTGCGCCCCTCTAAAACTCGGAAACGAGTCCCGGTATGATCAAGGGAGTCGTATGGTGTGGTAGCCCTACATCCCCCGTCCATGTTGCCTGAAGGGCGTGCTTTTGCAGATTTAGAAATTTCCAGCAGAATCCCAAACATTTGAGAGTAGGTATTTGAGAACATTCCACAACATCCCGGAACATTCTGGAATGTTTTGGAATAGGGAATTGGGAACATCATTGTGGAACATTCCAGAACACTTTCGAATGTTGTGGAATGTTCTGCAACATCGTGGACCATTCGAAGCCTTTTTGTATGGGTGGGGTTACCCATATAAAGCAAGATCCGTCGTGGGTTCGAATGTCAGTTCAATATCATATCAACTCCCCGAGCGGAGCCGGGTAACCCAGCTAGTGAAATAATAACAGAACTTAATTCTTCACAGAACTCGAAAATTAACTTTGAAATTTGATGAATTATTCTAATTCTGTGAAACAACTGGCCCCTACCATCATGAAAACAACGAGAAGAATGAATGCTTCAGCCAAAAGTGCTTTCTTATTTCCTGGTCATCTTTCGAGAAAAATACAAAATTTATGTATCAGTTTATGCCATCTCTTGATACCACCATTTTATAACCCTTTTTTTTTACTAAACATTAAATTGTTTTGTTTTGAAGTTATATACAAAAAATTTAAAGGAAATATTTATTTTGCTTAGCGATACTTTATTTTTAATAGTACAAAGGAAACAATAAGATAAAAACAGTGGGTATTATCAGGTATTATTTTCAATGAAGAATTTTTTTTTATTCGTTAATATTTATTAAACTTTTGATTACTCCATACATTTTATTATAATAACCAAACTGTGCCATAAGATTAACTTACTGTTGATGTAATCTATCTCTACTGAGAGTATGGATATAGTATAAACCAGCACTAAGTATGGACATGGTACAAACCAACAACCATTTTTTGTTATTTTGTTGAAAAAAATCGTCTTTTTACGTTTTTCATTGTGCTTTTATTCAAATAAAAATTCAACTAAATATGTTATTGTAGGTATAGTAAACCTTGTGTTTTTAAAAATATTTACTACAACATGTTAATTATTTGTTGTACTGATATGTTCTTCTGTGTGTATAATGTTAGTAAATGTTTTACGACACATTTATATTATGTCTGTAATCTTGTTCTTTTTATATTGACCTCGAGAAATAAAAGAAAGTTTTTTTTGTTTATTTATAAATTTGTTAAATTATTTTGTGTTGTTTAGTACAACTAAACAAGAATCTTTTTTAACCATGGCAGTAGCTGTCGTGCAATGCAGCAGAAAACCATAACAAAACTGCAGCGACACTCACTCTTTATTTTAATAAAACAAATATAATAATGATCTTTTCGTTATTTGTTTTTGGGGTGTCAAAATCTGCCTGATCCGGATCTGCCCTGATGAGGGACACTGCAACGCTGTCCAAAACGTTGGCTAAAGAAGGAGGTAGCGCAACTCGGCATAACACCCCAAAAACAATTAACCAAAATACTTTTGGCCGTGAAAATCTTAAAACGTATGGTAATAATTATCGTTTATTTCAGAATGTTGTGCAATGCAATACATTCTATATTTTGAAATAGTTCAAACATTGACAAAATAACAATGCATTCATACATAGAATGGAACAAAATAAATGAAAAATATAGTACTATATAATAATAAATCAAAAAAAATATGTAAATATCCGTTCATGGGGGATATTTGACAGGCTCCCATTTTCAGAAGGGCATCAGGGGGGACTCCATCTCCATCCAGGCAACCATGGCAGTTATGATGGTATTCTTCCCCTGCGGTGAAACAAAAGTTTATTTTTTAATATAAACAGCCGAGCGATTCTCTAAAAAATGTGAGGTGAGATCGTTCTCACGTGAGAAGTGCTGTCAGATTTGTGCATAGATTTGTGCAATTTTGTGTAATTTTCTATGGTTGTCAAAACGTCAAATTGCCTTTTCAATGCTAACTTCGTCGGTTTTAAGTGGTTTAAAATACGAAATACTGTAAGAATGCATGATTATTTATCCACTAATGTATGTTTAAAGTTGTATACCAAGGATTTGACGTTTGCAAAATTTCGTTTCAATTCAAATTCGCATGAATTAGGTAGTTTGTCAAAATTAACCTAAAAATCTATTTTTTTGTACGTAAATAGTTGTTTCTTCTACTAATTTTTGAAATGAAGTGTAATTTCCATAATCTTTGCCTAAAAGTGCGGCGGTTAGCGGTTTTTTCGTCCCCAAATATTCAATTGTTCTACAGATGTTGATTTGCCATCGAGATATGTATTAAGCTCCTATTTCTTCAACAGATGTCTAGTAGGAGCCGTGTGACGAGCGGGCAGCTGGAGATGATGATTAGTCGGCTGGAAGAGAGACCGACAATGACTTCGGGGCGGCAGCAGGGAAACGATGGCCGCATCAATAACGAATTGGCGTGGTCTTCCCTGGCGGTCGACCTGAATGCTATGAAGCTCGGGTGCACGAAGAGTGGCGACAAGTGGCAATAGGTATGCATTCATTATATTATTACCACTATTATGTTTCTATGGAGGTGTCTACTAATATCTACAGGAATTCCAAAAACTGAAATAATATCTATGAGAACCAAAGTGTTGACAAATATCTACAGCTCAAACTGTTGACTAATATCTATGAGAACCAAAGTGTTGACGAATATCTACAGCACTGGCAGTGGTTGGATTTGCAATTATGTATAGCATATTGGAATAACGTAATTTTGCGTATGCAGTATAAAAAACTTAATTTATGTAAGTATGTATGTAAAAATCCCTAATATTGGACACATTTAGCTGATTAGTCCAACCTACGCTCTGTAGATATTAGTCAACACTGGGTCCGTCATAGATATTCGTCCGACCTTAGCTCTGTAGATATTAGTCAACACTCTGAAGTTCGTAGATATTAGTTCAACATATGAGCTGTAGATATTCGTCTGACACACAGGCTGTAGATATTAGTATCTGGAGTCGTTTCTATTATTGCAACGAGGTACGGACTTCAATTGGATTACGGATTGAAATAAAAAAATTATATTTATATTCTTTATTGATATAATTTGAATTTTATTATATTTTCTGTAGTACAAAAATGTCTCTTTATTTCAGACGTGGAGGGATCAGAGAAATGGCGTCAAAAAAAAAGCATCTGGCTTGCGATCGGAGATGATGAAGAGCGGAGGTGGCCCCAGCCAGGCACAACCCTTGACTCCGTTGGAGGAAAAGATCCTGGCCATCATTGCGGCCGAGGCAGTATATGGACGTACTGCCACGGAGTCCGTACCTGTAAGTTAACTAATTGTTACTGTCATATGATAGTATTTCACCATCCTCTTGATAGCTTACCCATAGGAATATGTATATTTTCGAATTCCAATTTAAGATTTATTTCCTTATAAAGTCGGAGCTTACTATTCTACACCTACTCGAACTTGAGAACGGTGACTACAAATCGGATAAGTTAGCCAAGTTTTCTACCTATAGCGAAGTATTTATTCATTATTTATTAGTATACATTATCCTACGGATAAGCTATCAAGAGGATGGTGAAATACCCCCTAAGTAAGTTATTATCATCTTTTAAGCTTAATAATATAGTTATATTATTATGAAAATGTAGCTGGAGAATATGTTGTAAATAGACCGAGTTGTTTGGCGGTCCGTTCTCTCTGCCTACCCCTGCGGTGAAATGACTTGATGTTTAGACAATTAGTAAATTACCAACGGTTCCCGCTTTTAGTTGCAAATTGTTTAGAACTTCATTGTTGATATCATTCATCGACATGCAATATAAAAATACTATGTGACCCGGTCACACGTTGCTGTGGCTAACGAAACACAACGCCATTACCCAACCTTTATAACCAACGCCATCATTAATTTGGATACATATCAAATCCACACCGCCCGCTTGCCAGCCCGCTCCCTTTATATACTATATTATTACAGCACCCTTGAGGTGATTTTTCACAAAAACGGCGCTATACAAATTAGCCAATTATTATTAGTATTATATCAACCAATTAAAACAAAACCCTGATGCCTAAACCTACCTCATGAATCACTCTATCTATTGGTGAAAACCTCATGAAAACCCATTGCGTAGTTTAAAAGATCTAAGCGTACAGACAGCGGGAGCGACTTTGCTTTATACTGTGTAATAGATAACTGCTTGTGGTATATTTGATGCAGCTTTCAAAGAGAATACAAGGGTGTGCATTGCTCAGATACAAGATAAGCTAATACCTTTCGACTGTTTTTGCAGATTGATTTCATAGTGGAAAAAAGTACACCACCATCATCACCACTACCGGAGGTGGAACACTTGCTACAACTGGAAGTGGAGTACGTAGCCCCATGTCCCGTAGAGGCAGTCCCGCTTGCAAGTAACCGTAAGTACTAAAGCACTGAAATACTAAGTAGTGGAGAGTGTTTTCAAAAACTATAAAATGGTATGTGACAAATAACAAACGTTAAAATATTTATTGACTATTTTGTTTCAGCGAAAGGGCGCTCTCCGTAGAAGAGCTTTTGATATTGTTAGAGGAAAGCAGAGAGAGGTGAGGGGCGAGGCAAGAGAGGAAAAGCGGCTCTGCCTGGAAGAGAGGCAGGAGAAGAGAGGGAGAGGCAAGAAGAAGAGAGGAGAGGCAAGAAGAGAGGCGAGAGAGAGAGATAGATAGAGAGAGAGAGAGAGAAAAGAGAGGAAGCTCAGCCTAAAGGAGAGTAGACAGGCGGCTGATAATGCAGGTAATTTTAAATGAATATTTGCAACCTTTGAAAGATGAATTTATTTTGATTAATTAAGATAAATTTATAAAAATGCGCTTATACATTTTTATATAAATTGGTGACAATCCTACACCTAGCAATTTGACCTTATTATCATCAAGGTTGTCGTCATCTGCATGGAGTCCTTCAGCAATTCGCCTCAAATTATCTTTGACACACAAGTCTGCTGATTCTGGCATTTATAATTTTAATAGTCATCAGGGGAGTATAATGAAGTACCCGATGCTTGAGTACACAGCTTCTTAGGTGTGTCCCGAGTGTTAGCGTGGTCCTTAGGTAAGACTCTTGACTCACAATCCGAAGGTCGCAGGTTCGGACTCGGCGTGCGCAAATAAATTTTATTGGATTGATTACCCCTTTCACAATTAATTAATTAAAAATAATAGATAGTATATTTGCGGCATGTTCCAGAGTGGAAGATACTCTCAGTATCGCCCTGGTGTAAGACCACTGTTCAGAATGAAACGTTGCTTGAAATGGCTTTAGCAGTGTTTGGTGACCAGATCTGAATAGCCAGGTACTAGCCCACCTTCCTCTTCCCCATCTTCTTCCCTTCCCCGCTACCTTCAGCTTCACGACATACCCCAATTGGGGATGCCATAGTTTCAATGGATCCAGACGGGAGCTGTTCGGGATTCTTGCGCGGTATTCATATAAAAAAAAAGACTAAAGTAATGCTCAATGCATTTCCGGGCCTTGCAATGTATATTCTGTATATGTGGATTCTTGCGAACCGGGAACCAGGCGCGGCCGGTGCCTTCACTTTTTGGTGGTTCACCGAGTAATTCATCAAAAATTAAAACAAAAGTAGGTAAATAAATAAAAAATAAAATTAGACAGAGCCTAGTAACTCATAACTCGTACAGTGCCCTTGAGGTGATTATTCACAAAAAAACGGCGCTATACAAATTATCCATTTATTATTACTATAATTTTATGTAAAAGTTTTCTTTGCGGATTTACTATCTTGGTTGATAATTAAATGTAGTTTTGGCGGGCCATAGGCTATAATTCTGCTTTTATTTTCATGGTTCATATATTCTTAATATAGTCTATATTTATTATTATATAACTTTTAATTTTAAAAAGGCAAGGAAATTTAAATCAGCGATATCTATCGAATAATAACACAATGCTTTGGGACACGATAATTTATTATTCTCTACCAAATTCATGTATTTTTAGATAGGAATTCAATTTTTTTTTTAAATTTAAAATAATCATTTAATTAATTTAATAATTTAAAATATTATGTAATACGATGAGCTGCAAAATGTTGTTTAATTTTGTTGGCGGTTCGGTGCGAGTGCACTTTAGGATGAGCCGCGCCTGCCGGGAACTGCATTTAATATTGGCGTTATCACGTACGGACTAAAATAAATAACAGTACATAATATATTATACAACTAATGAGGTATATTTTATTTGTTTCAGAATCACACACACACTGAACACCATTTTTGGGATTTGCAACAAAATATATTTTTTACTAAAACATACCCTTTGTTTAACTTTATTTCGTTGTATGTTTAGGGAGAGTACCCAAACTACAAACTACGTGACCTCTTCGGAGGTGGGGGGGGGTTCTTCAAAATGTCACGATTGTCAGGATTTTGGTCACCGGGGGGGGGGGGGGGTTAAAAATTGCAAAAAATTGGTCACGTAGTATGGGTACGTTCCCTTACATACTCTGTATGTACTCTGCCAATAAACTATCCAATAGGGATGCAATAAGGACACTACTGGACTGATATGACGACTAACAGCCGTTTGCGATACACAAATGTGTGTAGCATGAATCTACAAATTCTTTCAAAGATAAGCAAACACTTCTTTAAAATTAACTGCATTGTCAGCCACCTATTCTCCTCCAGGCGGAGGTCCTTCTCTCTCTTCTCCCACCTCTTATAGACAAAGCCACCTTTCCTCTCTTGCCTCTCCCCTCGCCTCGCTCGCCACTCTACTTTCCTCAACCAACAGGAAACACTCTTCTGTGGAGAACTTTTCTATTAGCTGAAACAAAATAATCAATAATTAATTACTTTAACATTTGTTATTTGTCTCTAAGCATTTTTTTATATTATTTCCAAACTCTCATTACTATTTATTATTTCGGTGCTAAAGTACTTTTTTTACATTAACTCCACACAGGAGGCCCCGAGGAAAATAATTTCCCTCAGGGCCTATGTCATCTTTGAAGACGCTGTGTGGAGGGTCTTATTGAGGAAAGGAAGGAGTGAACAAGGGTCTTGAAGAGACCCATGTTGTAGGAGGGAGGAAACAGAGGCCGGCAAATCGTTCCACAGCCGAGCATAGAAACGACCCATTCTCATGTGACTAATGACAACCGTGTACAAATGTTGGGCGCATGTTTCCCAACTATGCACCGGTGCCGAGGGCCGAGGCGATCAATGACGCTAGTTCCTCTTCCATTGTAATACCGATAGAACAAGGACAGCTTTCCCACCTGACGCCTATGCTCTAAAGATTGCAGTCCGTCTGTTAAGATGGGAGAATCTATCAAACAGACCGCCTGTTTCTGCAAGAGTCGAGGGTTTTTTTTCAGGTATTTTGGAGCTCCAGACCAGAGGTGGCTGCCAAATTCAACTGTGGGGTGCACTTGCGATTTGTGCAGGGTTAGCAGTTGTTACTATTAAAGTATCTGCGGGCCCTGTACAGTATGCCCAGTTTCTGAAAGGCCAACTTAACTCTGGTTTCGATGGAGCCCCCATATTTCAAATACCCTTACGGGCATTTGAAAGAGGGACCTCCTCATCAGTGCTTGGAACATGGGACGACGTTAACTTGCTCCATTTCCAGTGATGATGATGATGGTGGAGTCCTCGATTCCAATAGGAAATTAAACTACAACAACCGTCAAAAGGAATTAGCTTTTCTCATATCGTTGTAAAAATTACACTTTTACAATGACTTAATAAATTTTTACAAAGTTATTTTGTTTTTATTTTGCAAAGTTTAGAAGTTATTATCATCTCTTGCTGATATGAGAAAAGCTAATTCCTTTTGACGGTTATAGTAGATTCACTTCCTATTGGAATCGAGGACTCCACCATCATCATCATCACTGGAAATGGAGCAAGTTAACGTCGTCCCATTTTCCAAGCACCGATGAGGCAATCCCTCTTTCAAATGCCCGTAAGGGTATTTGAAATACGGGGGCTCCATCGAAACCAGAGTTAAGTTGGCCTCTCAGAAACTGGGCATACTGTACAGGGCCCGCAGATACTTTAATAGTACACAACTGCTAACCCTGTACAAATCGCAAGTGCGCCCCACGGTTGAATTTGGCAGCCACCTCTGGTCTGGAGCTCCAAAATACCTAAAAAAACCCTTGACCCTTGCAGAAACGGGCGGTCTGTTTGATAGGTTCTCCCATCTTAACAGACGGACTGCAATCTTTAGAGCACAGGCGTCAGGTGGGAAAGCTGTCCTTGTTCTATCGGTATTACAATGGAAGCGGAACTAGCGTCATTGATCCCCTCGGCACCGGTGCATAGTCGGGAAACACGCCAAACACGCGCCCAACATTTGTACTATGTTTGTACTACACGCGCCCAATGTTTAATATTTGTCACATACCATTTTATAGTATTTGAAAACACTCTCCACTACTTAGTATTTCAGTGCTTTAGTACTTACGGTTACTTGCAAGCGGGACTGCCTCTACGGGACATGGGGCTACGTACTCCACTTCCAGTTGTAGCAAGTGTTCCACCTCCGGTAGTGGTGATGATGGTGGTGTACTTTTTTCCACTATGAAATCAATCTGCAAAAACAGTCGAAAGGTATTAGCTTATCTTGTATCTGAGCAATGCACACCCTTGTATTCTCTTTGAAAGCTGCATCAAATATACCACAAGCAGTTATCTATTACACAGTATAAAGCAAAGTCGCTCCCGCTGTCTGTACGCTTAGATCTTTTAAACTACGCAATGGGTTTTCATGAGGTTTTCACCAATAGATAGAGTGATTCATGAGGTAGGTTTAGGCATCAGGGTTTTGTTTTAATTGGTTGATATAATACTAATAATAATTGGCTAATTTGTATAGCGCCGTTTTTGTGAAAAATCACCTCAAGGGTGCTGTAATAATATAGTATATAAAGGGAGCGGGCTGGCAAGCGGGCGGTGTGGATTTGATATGTATCCAAATTAATGATGGCGTTGGTTATAAAGGTTGGGTAATGGCGTTGTGTTTCGTTAGCCACAGCAACGTGTGACCGGGTCACATAGTATTTTTATATTGCATGTCGATGAATGATATCAACAATGAAGTTCTAAACAATTTGCAACTAAAAGCGGGAACCGTTGGTAATTTACTAATTGTCTAAACATCAAGTCATTTCACCGCAGGGGTAGGCAGAGAGAACGGACCGCCAAACAACTCGGTCTATTTACAACATATTCTCCAGCTACATTTTCATAATAATATAACTATATTATTAAGCTTAAAAGATGATAATAACTTACTTAGGGGGTATTTCACCATCCTCTTGATAGCTTATCCGTAGGATAATGTATACTAATAAATAATGAATAAATACTTCGCTATAGGTAGAAAACTTGGCTAACTTATCCGATTTGTAGTCACCGTTCTCAAGTTCGAGTAGGTGTAGAATAGTAAGCTCCGACTTTATAAGGAAATAAATCTTAAATTGGAATTCGAAAATATACATATTCCTATGGGTAAGCTATCAAGAGGATGGTGAAATACTATCATATGACAGTAACAATTAGTTAACTTACAGGTACGGACTCCGTGGCAGTACGTCCATATACTGCCTCGGCCGCAATGATGGCCAGGATCTTTTCCTCCAACGGAGTCAAGGGTTGTGCCTGGCTGGGGCCACCTCCGCTCTTCATCATCTCCGATCGCAAGCCAGATGCTTTTTTTTTGACGCCATTTCTCTGATCCCTCCACGTCTGAAATAAAGAGACATTTTTGTACTACAGAAAATATAATAAAATTCAAATTATATCAATAAAGAATATAAATATAATTTTTTTATTTCAATCCGTAATCCAATTGAAGTCCGTACCTCGTTGCAATAATAGAAACGACTCCAGATACTAATATCTACAGCCTGTATGTCGGACGAATATCTACAGCTCATATGTTGAACTAATATCTACGAACTCCAGAGTGTTGACTAATATCTACAGAGCTAAGGTCGGACGAATATCTACGACGGTCCCAGTGTTGACTAATATCTACAGAGCGTAGGTTGGACTAATCAGCTAAATGTGTCCAATATTAGGGATTTTTACATACATACTTACATAAATTAAGTTTTTTAAACTGCATACGCAAAATTACGTTATTCCAATATGCTATACATAATTGCAAATCCAACCACTGCCAGTGCTGTAGATATTCGTCAACACTTTGGTTCTCATAGATATTAGTCAACAGTTTGAGCTGTAGATATTTGTCAACACTTTGGTTCTCATAGATATTATTTCAGTTTTTGGAATTCCTGTAGATATTAGTAGACACCTCCATAGAAACATAATAGTGGTAATAATATAATGAATGCATACCTATTGCCACTTGTCGCCACTCTTCGTGCACCCGAGCTTCATAGCATTCAGGTCGACCGCCAGGGAAGACCACGCCAATTCGTTATTGATGCGGCCATCGTTTCCCTGCTGCCGCCCCGAAGTCATTGTCGGTCTCTCTTCCAGCCGACTAATCATCATCTCCAGCTGCCCGCTCGTCGCACGGCTCCTACTAGACATCTGTTGAAGAAATAGGAGCTTAATACATATCTCGATGGCAAATCTACATCTGTAGAACAATTGAATATTTGGGGACGAAAAAACCGCTAACCGCCGCACTTTTAGGCACAGATTATGGAAATTACACTTCATTTCAAAAATTAGTAGAAGAAACAACTATTTACGGACAAAAAAATAGATTTTTAGGTTAATTTTGACAAACTACCTAATTCATGCGAATTTGAATTGAAACGAAATTTTGCAAACGTCAAATCCTTGGTATACAACTTTAAACATACATTAGTGGATAAATAATCATGCATTCTTACAGTATTTCGTATTTTAAACCACTTAAAACCGACGAAGTTAGCATTGAAAAGGCAATTTGACGTTTTGACAACCATAGAAAATTACACAAAATTGCACAAATCTATGCACAAATCTGACAGCACTTCTCACGTGAGAACGATCTCACCTCACATTTTTTAGAGAATCGCTCGGCAGATAACTTTTCCTTTTTATTATCTGTCTGAGTGTCTATCTAGAGTCGGTCTATCACACGGAGTATCAAAAGGCAATATGATTTCCACTGCCACGTCTACTAGATTCACAGGCAACACCGCTTCATCGTGTGGTTTTGGTTTTGTAGAATTTATATATATTTTTTGGCGTAGGTATTAGACGCCTCTCCTCAGTGGCGTAGCGTGGGGGGGGGGGCGGCCCGCCCCGTGCGGCACTTTTAAGGGGGGCGGCAAATTTTCACAATAAATAATAATATTAACTTGGAAAAATTTAAACCATGTCAAATCATTATTTAAAAATGTTCTACGATACTTTCGTTTACGAATCCAACTATTTTTATTATTATTTATTAAAAATATCAATAATTACATTTTTTAAGCTGCAAATTTCGCAATTCGTAGGAAAACCGTACGCATATTACGAGAGTAATACTAATTAAAGCTGATAACTCGCAAACAGATTCACTCTTTATTTTTTTTTATTTAGTAACTATATAATATTTTTTACATTTTTATATGAAATATGTTAGTAAGATGTATATATAAAATAGAAAATATATTCGTAGTCCTCCTCACTAGGAGATCCTGTGCTAAGGGGAACTATGTTTTGGATAAGTTTTTCAGCGACTTCTATGGTTTAACTTGTTTGGATAAGGTTTTCCAGAAACTTCTATGATGTTTTAAGTATACTAGTAAGGTCGTTTTCCGATAGTTCCTTCAGCCAACATTTAATGTCCTTAATGTAGCTATTTTTTGTTTTAATTTGTTTGATACTAAGTGGGAGTTTTTTATATAACTTTACTGCTAAAAATTCAGAACTTCTTTCACCAAATGAAGAGTTACACTTTGGTATATAAAGTGTGTCTGTTTGTTTGGCTCTGGTTTTATGAGCATGTGAGGTGTCTGCCTCTGAGTCGTTTTTGTTGTGATGTACAAGAATGTTTTTGGCATAGATTTTTTGTATGGTTGGAACATCAAACTGTTTAAAAATTTCTGTTGTTGACGTCCCATAAGGATAATTAAATCAATTAAATTAATTATAATTAAATCCAGAATTGTGTTCAGAATGTATTAACGAATGAATTTCGGTTATATATTCATCTGCTGATACATTTCGAAAGAGACCATTATTTTATTCGAAGTGCAGTTATAAAATTCTAGTTGCAGACTGTATCCTGTACCTGCTGCCAGAATAAGAGAAAAACCATTATCATGTTTTGAGTGTACTTTTAATTCGCCGCATATAGACTTAATTCAAACCCATTTTGTGTTGAGAATGTAAATTTCCAGTTGTGGATTCATCTGTATGTTGACACATTTCAAAAGAAAACATCCTCTTATTTGAAGTTCAGTTATAATATTCTATTTGCAGACTATGTACGTGCTGCAAGAATCAAAGTTAAACCATTTTCTTGTGCTGAGTATAGTTTAAATTCGCCAAGTACAGATTTAATTTAAACCAGTATAGAATGTAAAATTCCAGTTGGATTCATCTGCTGACACATTTCAAAGGAAAACATTCTGTTATTCGATGTGCAGTTATAAAATTCTAGTTGCAGACTATTTTATATTTAATGCCAGAATTAAAGTAAAATCATTTTCATGTTCTGAGTTAATGATTTAATTCACCGTATTCAAACTGGTTTTGTGTTCAGAATACAGCGATAAATTGAATAACGAGTTGCAGATTCATCGTGCATCGAGTGAAGTTTTACATTTGAGTTACAAAATGCTGTAAAATTCTGAGAAATTGTTTGTTGCGTGTGTAACTATTATTTGGGGACTCTAACGCAGTATCAATAAATCAACTTTGGAGTAGAATTTATAAACATGCTTTTCGTTGAAAGAATACTGATCAAATGTGATTTTTTAAAAATCCCGCTCGTATATAAATAGGTCGTAATACAAAAATGGGATTTCCGAATAAAACCCTCCCCGCCCCCCCCCATCCCCCGCCGCTTGGAGTACCCAAATAAGTAGGCGGCGAAATTTTCCTACGCCCCGTTGTTCTGAGTGTAGTTTTGATTCACCACATACAGATTTAATTAAAACCAGTTTCGTGTTCTGAATGTAAGTGCCGGCACAATCAAAGAAAAACCCTTTTCAAGTTCTGAGTGTAGTTTCAATTCACTGCATACATATTTAATTAAAACCAGTTTTGTGTTCAGAATGTAAGTGCCGCTAGAATCAAAGAAAAAACATCTTTTTGTTCTGAGTGTAGTATTGATACACCGCATATTTGGTTTAACTTAAACCAGTTTTGTGTTATCGACATAACAATAAGTTGCCGATACATCGTGTACCTAGTGAAACTTTGCATTTGAGTTGCATTCCATATGTATGCGTGATGAAGATGAAAATTCTATTACAGGCATACCACTCTCAATTTCTGAGAGCAGTTATATATAAATTTGTAGTAGAATTTATAAGCATGATTCTATTGGAAGAGTACTCGGCATATGGGATTATAAAAATCGGCATAAAAAAATAGAAAATATTCACCCCCCCCCCCCCGGTCAACGCTTGAAAATCTGCGGAAGAAGTACCTGTAGAAGTTGTGGGGGGGGGGGGGGGGCGGCAAAATCTTCCTCCGCCCCGGGCGGCCGAAACCCACGCTACGCCACTGCCTCTCCTGTCTGTTTCTTAATTCTAAATTACCTACTTCTGAGGAACTATACCTTTCAGTAGCTTTTGCCTGAACAGTACATCTGAAAATAAAATTAGGCTTAAACTTCCGTACTTGCATGATATAAAATACAAAACGGTCTACGTTAAGAAATAATAATAATTAGATTTTTTTTCTAAAACACCCCTACTGAAAATTAAATTTCAATCACGAGATATACAGACATAGTACGAGAAATGCAAAGCATATTAGATGGCCAACAATGAAGAATCAACTGCCCAGAAATCTCGTGCCAGACAGTTTGATAACCGTGTAATAAATACCGTTGGTGATTTCTCTAAAATGTTTTTTGATGGTGTTCAACAATTGTACTTTGTCATTAATGCTTTTGATTTCTATTGGAAAATGGTTATTAAAGAAGTATTTTCCTTTGTGTGTATAATGGTGTTGGGCAAAAGACGTGTTTAGTTTGGGGCATACAAATACATGTGTAAGTCTTGTACGATTTTCAGTTATGAATGAGAATTTATCTTTTTCTTTTATAATTTGTATGATTGAATTTTTCTCAAATAAGTTTTTAAATGTTGGAACTTTGAATTCTTCGAATATGCGTTCGGTGGGGAAGTCTGGAGTTTTTATTAGTATAAGTTTTATAATGAGTCTTTGAACAATTTCTATGGGGGTCAAACTAGTTTCGTAAGCTGCTCCTCAACTGATAATGGCATACATACTGAAGAATAGACTGTACTAGTGCGTAATATATTGAGTATAGATTTTTATTTGATAAGAAATTTCTAATTCGTAAGAATATATAAATTAATTTCCTAATTCTTTTTATTGTATGTCCGATGTGATCTTTCCATTTTAGGTTTTTATCTATGATTATTCCGAGATAGGTATGTAATTTTATCCGCTGTTTTCAGAAGTGAACAATTTTGTCGACAGTGATTAGTATCGTGTTGTGCGATAGAATGATTATGTAAGATTATTTGAAGACTTGGTATATTGTTGGTGTTAATTTAAGGCGGCCAACCGTCCCGCATTCTGAGGGACCGTCCCGCATTGGCGGTTGTAGTCCCGCATTGAAATATTTGATAAAATAGTCCCGCAAATCGTCCAAAGCGTCCCGCATGTCCCGCATGTCGCGCATTCCTATATTTTTATAATATTGTTTATGGTGGACATATAAACTTCCTCTATCTGGATAAGTTTTAAGATTTTCACGGCCAGAAGCATTTTCGTTATATGTTTTTGGGGTGTTGTGCCGTGTTGCGCTACCTCCTTCTTTAGCCAACGTTTCGGACATCGTTGCAGTGTCCATCATCAGGGCAGATCCGGCAGATCCGGTAGATGTGTAATTTTTAGTCGTGAAGTGTGTGCTGAGCACTTAATTGAAACCGGCCATTACTTTGGATTTGTTCCTGAGGTCTTGGGAAGACCTAAAACTTATAGAGCACGCCTAATTACGGAGGCAATTGAAATCTTCAAAAATCCTTTTAATATTAATAGAGACGACGGAACTAAGCTCAATAGCTCTTGGTATCCGGTGATTGACGGCTACACCAAAGCTAAACGCAAAAAACATGTCTAAGTATACAGTAAGGCCAGCTCGTGGTAAACCATTTTTTTGTGTTATAACTTTATATTGACTAAATTCGCTTTAACCAGTGTAATTCTAATTCTAGTAAAATTCATTTATTATTAATAGAGCTAAAAAACCATGTCTAAGTATATAGTAATGCGAGCTCGTGGTAAACCATTTTGATTTATATTGACTAAATTCGCTTTAACCATTGTAATTCTATTTCTTAAATTCTTACCATCGTGATTTCTAATTTTAGAATTCATTAAGAGATGGAGCCACTTCGGTCGGCATCTCGCAAACGGACTTGCCCCTGACTAGCATAAATACCACGTTTTAATGAACTTTCTATTCCGTTCCGCGGCGACGACGCCACTGCTTGTCACGATTATTTTGTACTGGTGAAAGTTAACAATTGTAATTTTTTTATTTTATTTTATTTTTTCCTAAATTCTTACCACTGTGATTTCTAATTTTAGATTTCATTAAGAGATGGAGCCACTTCCGTCGGCATCTCGCAAACGGACTTGCCCCTGGCTAGCATAAATACCACGTTTTAATGAACTTTCTATTCCGTTCCGCGGCGATGACGCCACTGCTTGTCACTAGTATTTTGTACTGGTGAAAGTTAGTGCTGCTGGCGACACGGTATCGCTTCGAAGTAAATAAGCACACACTTCACGACTAAAAATTACACATCTACCGGATCTGCCCTGATGATGGACACTGCAACGATGTCCGAAACGTTGGCTAAAGAAGGAGGTAGCGCAACACGGCACAACACCCCAAAAACATATAACGAAAATTCCTCTATCTGTATTCTATTTTAACCATTTCCGTTCTTCTGTGGTTAAGTTGATAACAATATTTGTCCCTAGAAACGGTCCGAAGATATCAATCTAGGGATTGGTTTATTTAGGTAAGTCAAGCGAGAGTCAAAGAGGGCCAGTGTAGTATTGAATAAGTGCAAGCCGTGACACGTGATTGATAACCCGTTTTTATCATTCAAATCAAACAATTTGTTGAACATGCCGCCGACCGCGAAAAGCGAAGTTGTAAGTTAACTGAATTTCCTTTCTTGCATAAATGTTTATCTTCATGTTCTGAGTATAGTTTAAATGCACCGCGTACGGATATTCTTAATTACAAATAACCAGTTTTTTGTTCAGAATGTAAAATTCCAGCTGGATTCATCTGATGACATATTTCGAAGGAAAACAGTCTCTTCGAAGTGCAGTTATAAAATTTTAGTTATACACTATGTTTGTGCTGCCAGAATCAAAGTGAAACCATTTTCATGTTCTGAGTGTAGTTTTAATGCGCCGCATACAGATTTAATAACCAGTTTTGTGTTCAGAATGTAAAATTTTAACTGGATTCATCGGATGACATATTACGAAGGAAAACATTCTCTTATTCGAAGTGCAGTGGAGGTAATCCACCTCTTACCCGCCATGGTATAAGTAACTGATGGTTACTCCTTCAAGGCTCTCGCAAGATTCTAATTTTTTTTGTTAAACGAAGCTACATTTATTTATTTTAAACGAATCTAGACCTCCAGTGTCCATGCATACGTTGTTAGTAAGCAGTATGCAAGTGCTTAACAGGAAAAACAAAATGCAAAAAATAGGTTAGTAAGACAAAGATAAATTAAACGGGGCAAAAGAAAAACTCATTCATGAGGCTCCATGAGGCGGCATTGCATCTGTAAAAACCCGCAAGCACCTGCATAAAATAGAGAACATAAGTAATACAATAAATCTCAAATCAATTGGCAAGTACCAACAAAAAATGTGAATGGCTTTCGGTCTGATCATAAACTACACTTAGCTTCCGTGTCCCTTAGCCAACCACTCAGTGAAGTCTCAAAGAATGTTGGGGAATATTTGGGGTAAAATACCTGAAGACTAAAAGAAAATTCAGCGTTGGGTAGTCAGAGGCAGGACAAAGGACAGTCAAGGTCGTCTGATCAAGCCTCAAGCCTGCACATATCATTGGGGGAGGCGCAGATGATTTGAGAAGGATCTGCAAAATTAGTAATGTAACTAAAGATGAAGCAGGGACGAGGTCCAGCACACCCCCATACGGGGGTGTGCTGGACCTCGAATATATAATATCACTTCAAATATCACATATATATATATATGTGATATTCGAAGTGCAGTTATACAATTTTAGTTGCAGACTATGTATGTTCTGCCAGACTCAAAAAGAAACTATTTTCATATTCTGAGTGTGGTTTTATTTCGCCGCTTATAAATTTAATTTAAACCAGTTTTGTGTTCAGAATGAAAAATTTTTGTTGTGGATTCATCTGCTGACACTTTTTGATGGAAAAAATGTTCTTATTTGTAGTGCAGTCATGAAATTCTAGTTGCAGACTATGTTTGTTCTGCCAGAATCAAAGAGAAACTATTTTCGTATTCTAAGTGTGTGTTTTATTTCGCCGCATACAAATTTGATTTAAACCAGTTTTGTGTTCAGAATGAAAAATTTCTATTGTGGATTCATCTACTGACACATTTCGAAGGAAAATTTCTCTTATTTCGTCGCCTCAGTTCTTATTTGTCCAACAGACCATTTTAAATTTTGATCAATCTCCATTTTAAAATTAAAAATTAAGTATAAAAAATGATAGTTAATCATTTAACTAAGAACTATTTAAACTAATGAGACCTTTACCTTTACAGAAATAACTTTATCGTATACACCTACCATAATGTTTCATTGAAATAATGAGAGAAAACCTTCTCCTCGTGTGAAATTTTCCAATGGTCTGTTGGACAAATACGAACTAAATCGTCGATTTGTAGTGCAGTCATAAAATTCTAGTTGCAGACTATGTGCTATGTGTGCTGCCAGAATCGAAGAGAAACCGTGTTCATGTTGTGATTGTAGTCTAAATGAGCAGAATTCTCGATTTCCGAATATTTTGTAAAGTTGGCCGCCTTGTGTTAATTTCGAAAGGGATGACATATGTTTTATCACTATTTAATGAAAGGAGGTTATAGTCAAACCATATTTTTAGATTATTTATGTCTTCTGTGGCTTTTAAATTAATTATTTCCCACGTTTTTTCTTATATTAAAAGAACGGTATCATCGGCGTAAGAGATAATTCGTCCATGTAATGGTTGAATAAATATATCGTTTACCTACAAAATGAACAATATTGGTCCTAGCACGGTGCCCTGTATTATACAAGCACTCTTTATATTATATTGGGGATTCAATTATAGTAAGATATTAATTGAATGAGTCATGTACTTACTGTTATGGTTAATATTATTGAATACATAATCTGTGTCCCTGAAATGAGCTTTACAGACAACAGAATCAGGAGTCGGTGCCCATTTGGAACGCCTGATTGAATGAATCCATTTCGCTTTCAAGTCTTTAAATCTTTGGGAAACTCGTGCCCACCCCTAAAAAATGTATGGGATCTGACAGAAATAAAATAGTTCGACCGGTAGGATTATGAACGAACCTTTTTCTTTTTTTTTTTACCGCACAAGAATCTCAACTGCTCCCGTCTGGAGCCTGTGAGACTATGGCATCCCCAATTGGGGTATGTTGTGAGGCTGAAGGTAGTGGGGAGGGGAAGGAGGTGAGGAAGAGGAAGGTTGGGAAGTACCTGGCTATTCACTAAACACGGCTTAAGCCATTTTCAAGCAACGTTTCAATTCTGAATGGTGGTCTTACACCAGGGCGATACTAATAGTATCTTCCACTCTGGAACATGCCGCAAATATACTGTGAAATAACACAAATTAATCAAATAAAATTTATTTGCGCATGCCGGGTTCGAACCCGCGACCTCCGGAATGTGAGTCAAGAGTCTTAGCCACTGGACTACGGAGGTCGTCAACCTTGCTTGCTTTGCTTGTCCTTGGGATTGGTTTATTTATGGCTTGTCCGTTGTCTATGGATAGTGGATTTGTCAAAAAATGCTGATATTCGTCGCCCATAAACCACTCGTCGCCTTTGCTTGGTTTATTTATAGTCGCATGGTCGCCTTCTTTCTTCTTTGCTTCTAGTTCATTGGGATTGGTTTATTTATGAGTTCATTTATGTTTGCTTCTTTGGGGTTAGTGCATAGTGGTGCGTTGTCGTGTGCATAGTGGTTTGTTTATGTTCCTTTGCTCAGTCTCTGATCCGTCTTTCTAAAGTAATATCTCGCGAAGTGCACAATAACTGTGTTTAATTTACACCATTTGAGATTACTTCAATAACCCAAACATTTTGTAAAATTCAAGAACTTCTACTTTTATTCAACGCTTTGGAATTGGCCGCTACACTTCGCCTTGTACGTGAGTAGGTTTTATTTCATAGGTAGGTTGTAATACCTAATCAACTGGTGCTTGTTTTTAACCTCCGACGCAAAGAGCGTTGTTATAAGTTTGACTTTCTGTGTGTCTGTGGCATCGTAACTCCTAAACGAATGGATCGATTATGATGCGGTTTTTTGTTTGAAAGCTGGCGTGGTCGAGGTGGTTCTTAGCTACAATTCATGAAAAGCTGTTCAGGGGTTTTTGTTTCGGGGGTTACTTAAAATTTTGAAAATATTTCTTATGATTATTGTAAGATCAGTTTTAGCAGCATTCGCGATATAACATGCTACCCAGCACGCGACAGAATGCATTGCGTGCGTTCGTTCATTGTTGATTTACGGCAGCTGACACATTGCAACCAAACGATTAGTCATTTCAGGTAAACGCTTATATGCACTTTTTTTATTTCAAATACACTTATCAGTTAGATAATGTGTAGTAATGATGGTAAATATTTCCCTATCGAGTCCACGCTCAAAATACACTTTCAAAAATTAAAACAAATTGTACTAGGTTTGTACAGTTAGTAATAAGTAATTCAGTGACCGGAATTGAAAAATATTGCATTTTAATGGTTATTTTGTTATCTTTAAAAACGCGAAATGTCATTTCTCAAGGAACGCCATCATAAATAAACCAGTCATTAGATTGATAACTTCGTGCTTTTTGCATGGACCAAGTGTCAACGCTATTCGATCATATACATACCTATATTTAACGACTTTTTATTCGATTCGAGACTTTGTCGTCACACATACCATAAACAAAGGATAGAGGAAACAAAATAAAAGGCTCGACCATAGACAATATAATTATCTTTCAGTACCTACCCAATTTATTAGCCCAAAATATTATTTTAAAAATAAAATTAAATGTCAAAATGTTCCCCAGGGCAACAGAGCTGCATCTGACAGATTACTGCCTTGAGAAAATGAGCTTACTTTTCTTTACGGCTCATTTTCTCCGGACAGAGCTTTATCAGAATTGAAACCCTTTGCCCTATGAAGAAACCAACTGTCGTAAAAATAACCTAAAATTACTTGAAATTTCAATCCCTTCAAAAGGGGAAGAACAATTTCAAATAAGATTTAGCTTTCCTACGATAGTATCGACTTTGACATTTCTCTGGTTACAACAGAAAAATGAAAAACTCAATTAAACATTTTAGTATTTTATTAAAAACAGTAAATACAAGAAAAACCAACAACATCACGCCGTTTCCCCGCAGGGGTAGGCCGATAGGACGGACCGTCAAACAACTCGGTCTTGGCACACACTCTTTGCCTCATTCACACTCGCACATCGACTCATACATACTATTTCTGACTCTTGACATGGCTCGACGCAAGTATCGGATTCCCTTGATCGTGTCAGGTTTTCCTCTGGCGTCCCTGACTTCATCTACCACTCACATCTGTGTAATATATTCTACTTACACCCCACGCTTCGTTCATTCGCTCTACATGCCACACCATCTGAGGGTCCCTTTCTTAATCTTACTCATTATGATCAGCCTTGCATTGCATTGCTTGATCATAAATAATAATAATATTTGGATGATTTGTAAAGCGCCATTTTTGTAAAAAGTTACCTCAAAGGTGCTCTGCACAGACTTATATTTCTACAATCTAATTCCAACTACAAAGTAGACAATCCATTATAACAACTTATGGCTAAAACTTGCATCCATCGGTTCATCGATCATTGATATGAAACTATATGTACAACGATTTGACCAATGAACGCCTTGCTGCATATAAAATGTACATATATTATTTTATTTATACTCTGTACAGGCAGAAAATATACAGGACATTCAGTCCTCTTTCCTCTGCCAGTTCCATGCCTCACTGCCATTCATCAGGGTAGATACCAGCATTCCGTTGCGGACTGCTAGTTTCGCTTCTTTAGACAGTTTTTTGTTAGCGCCAATGGCATTCAGTCCTTTATTAATATAATTACTTACATTTACCCTTCATTCAATATCTCTATCAGCCTTCCGGTCTCTCATACACATACTTCCCACGATATACAAACTCATCCACCTGCTCCAAGTTCACAACTATATTGCACAATGTGTTCATACTCTATTTAATGATAAAAATAGAACAAATTTAGAAAAGCTAAGCGTACTGAGAATATATTGCTCCTGTTGCATCCTGGTCCAGTCCATGGAGTACTCTTCCTCCTTCTTATGTCCTCTCAAGAACAGCGGTGCAAGAGAGTGGTGGAACACGTCAGCCCCCATCTCCTGACATGACATCACAACGTTACTGTCCTACTGCAATACCTACAACAAACAATCATATGTCATCAAAGGTGCTAAATTAATGCGTTTATATGTATTATTATAATAAAGTAAAACACAAACAAACTCTGAGACCTGTAGGCGCGGGCCGTCGCTCGTGGAACGTGCTCTCTACTCTAGGGGAATGACACCAGTAATCTCCACCAGGCCACCGGCCTGTCAGCTGTAAGGGTAGGATTTGGTGTTTCGAGCTGAAAATATTAAAGAAAATATCTCATGAGATACATCAAGACAGACCGACAGATAAAAACAAAACAAGATAAATGCAGAAATGTTTCATATAAATATTTGTACCTGCAGAGGTTGAATATGGTTTTCACGAGCATCATTATATCGCGAAATGAGACGTTTTGCGATACTAGTAGCCACAAACATATGCACGAGTTCTCAAAATCGGATAATCAACCTATTCGAGGCTGCTAAATTCACATCGCGCCTATTTTACTTGTTTAGGAAGCAAATTTTGAATTCGCGTCGCATGTAAATAAACCGTTGAGAGCAACCATTTTGATATATTATTTCACCCAGCTGTCAAAAGCTTTTCCATAGAAATTCAAAGTTTTCCCATTGGTCGAGAGACCTTGTCGTCACACAGTCATAGATATTATCTATCTTTGGTCTTGGTTGAAAATTTGGATCGGAGTTATACCCCCCTGAACGCCATGTTGTTAATTACGACGGCAAACGTCTCGCGTGATTTTTCGTGTTTATGAAACCGAACAAAATAATGAATAATACGCATTATTTATCATTTCCGAAGATTACAATTCGTACTTATTATTGTCTAACTGACAGAAAGAGATTTTTTCTTTTAAAAATGCGTATTTCATCCTCGTAATTAACATGGCGGTTCTTGAAAAAATACATTTTGCGTTTTTTAAATAAAAAAAAAACATTAAAACACCATATTTTTCAATTCCGGTTACTGAATTACTTATTACTAACTATTATCTACCTAGTACAATTTGTTTTAATTTTTTATTAATTTTTGGGGATCGCTGGCAACGGTTAATATGCACTTTTTTTTACAAAACCTTTTGATTCACCGTAATTACATTAAAAGGCAACTATTTGCATTGGGGGAAGTGGAAAATATTTCATTCTAAATTTCATTACGTAAAATTAAAATTAGCTTTCGTCTTGTGAGATTGTACGCCAGAATCACAAACCATGTTACACAAACCTAGCGTGGCCGCTAAACTACTTGAAAACTGGGATGTTTTTTTGCCTTGACGCGAGTAGGTGTTATAAAGGGGCACTTTCTTTTGTATCACAAACCATGTTACACAAAAATATTTTCCACTTCCCCCATTGCAGATAGTTGTCTTTTAATGTAATTAAGGTGAATCAAAAGATTTTTTCAAAAAAACGTGCGTGTTAACCGCCCCCCACCGGCACCGGAGGATCGCTGGCCCCAAAATTTACCAATTTTTTTAGGTGTGTTTTGAGCGTGGTGGATTCGATACTAACTGATACTAAGTATTTTTGCAACAAAAAGTGCCGGTTAACCGTACCTATTTTGTAAATATTTACCAGTAATTTTCTCTAAACTCTATGTTGTGATGGAGGACTTAGCCAGCCGAGGAATCGAACACGCAACGCCTGGGTGGGACCCAAACGTGATGCCATCTCAGCCACTGACCGGTCATTTTTCATTTAATTTTATTTATAAGGTTGTGAGAAATATTCTTTATTTTATATAGATAAATGAAAAAAAATATATTGATAGTTCGCTCGCTCAGAAATGTTTTGTACTATTTCCACAAAAACTTGTGTTGAGAAATATAAGTTTTTTTTTTTAATTTACGCCCAGAGGGCTTTTACATAAATATATAAAGACAGTACAATTTTAACACGAGAAAGAAAAATATAATATAAATAAAAGTTACGATAGAAACAAAAATACAAACATGAAATAAAAGGAACAAAAATTTAAAAGTACAGTGAGAAATAAAAACAATAAAGTTGCGATAAAAAATAAAAAAATACATGCACGATATAAATATACAAGGAACAAAAATTGTAAAGTAAGGTGTTCAGATATGTTTACAAATTTACAACAATAATCATGAATAACAAACACCTAAGTACTTATTGATTTCTCATAGCGTGAACCGTTATGTGTAGGTATGTAGGTACGTAAGTTGCAGGAGTTCGAAACTGTTCAATTTGAATTATAATATTTTAGATTGAAACAATTTTTTTTTATTAAAGTCGATGAAGTAAATTAACAAAAAAAATCCTTAGTGAGCATTTAAATTATAGATAAATGATTTTATTATTTCATGTTTATAATGTATCAGTGACATATTCCATATATCTATGTGCGAATACATATTACCCAAGTTTAGAATTCTGTATAGTTTTATATTGAATTGTGCCCTAGTCGTAGTATTTCCACAATAAAACGGTAGAACTGACCTTGTATTTCTGGCTGGCACATTAAAATTTACGAGCGCCAAGAATTCAGGGCTGTCCATTGTCAATGCCAAGTCAGAATCAAGTCAACTAAACACCTCTTTGAAAAGTCATTAAAAGCAATAATTAAAAAAAAAGCCGTTAACCCTAACCTAACGTAATCTTATTAACCAATTTTCTATCATCACTCTTAATGACCTTTCTGAAGTGGTTCTGAGTTGGTTTCATTCTGAGTTGGCCGGTCACCAAAAACATATATTTTCGTTTCCTTTACTTCAAACTTATTGTTATGAATATATATTTTTAAATACAATATCTACAAGTTTTATAAATTAATTTGAACAGCTTGAATTTTGAACGAACTAACACATAGGTACTGCATTTACAACTTTAAAAAAAAATACAGGAGATCAAACCAATCCTCAGAAATCGAGTTTTAGGCTGGTTTATTCTGAAAAAGTCATAATTACTAACAGCTTGGTAAGTTTCCGTAAAGATATTTGAAACACAATATCTTTGGTTTGCGCCAATCTTGTATTTTATATTTATTTGTAGGTTTGCCTTAGTGTCTTAAAAAAATTAATGTCTTCTTTCTAAAATAATTGCAGAGTCTTATACACCCATATGCATATTCGGTTCCTCAAAACCTCCTCCACTCGACCTTAGTCGAGGTCACCTCAAAGAAATCTTAAAAACTTCCTTGAAATCAGTATGTTCAGTTACGTTACGGCTTCACCCTCCAGTGAGGAACCTCCAGTAAGTCGAGTTGAGGTTTGGTGATGGAATGACGTCATTAAATTTCTTATTATTATGTTGGCAAACTGTAGAGAATATGTTTATGGTTCACTTTTTTCATCTATGGGCTGTCTTCCTCTGAGATTGTGTTCTACTTCTGTGGGACTATCTGTCAATTCTGTCATTCAACTCAACTGTCGAGTGCAAAAGTGGCAAGAGGACATTAATTTATTATTGCATCTTTTCTAAATCGAAATCTTCTTTGGAATTCCACATCTTCAAAATATTCCAGCGGATTTTCTGCATCCCGTAAATTCCGCTTTATAGGACGATATTGGTACAAATGTTCATAAAGGTAGTCAATAAAAGCATGGAAATTATTCATTATGCTAATAAAACTTGAAATAACCTCAGAAATAATGTGGTGCGCGCTGTTAACAAGCTTTGAGGAGACCTCAAGGTCAAGGTAGATCGCGACCTACCTTGAGTTTGACAGTTCATTACTCGACTCGACTGAGGAATTTGCTCAAGTCGAGGATAGTTTTTTCAATTCTGCATACTGAATTTATCCTTGAGGTTGAGTCGAGTCACAGTCGAGTGGAGAAAATCTCGAGGAACCGACTATGCATATGAGTGTTAGATCGTCAGTAAAAAGAAACACATTAAAGTTATTTCCGAATACAGTAACGATATTATTATCATTAAAAAAGTTAATTAAGTCCAGTGCCTAAGACTCTTGACTCACATTCCGGAGGTCGCGGGTTCGAACCCGGCATGCGCAAATAAATTTTATTTGATTAATTTGTGTTATTTCACAATTAATTCATTTAAAATAATATATAGTATATTTGCGGCATGTTCCAGAGTGGAAGATACTATCAGTATCGCCCTGGTGTAAGACCACCATTCAGAATTGAAACGTTGCTTGAAAATGGCTTTAGCCGTGTTTAGTGACCAGATCTGAATAGCCAGGTCCAACCTTCCTCTTCCCCACCTCCTTCCCCTCCCCGCTACCTTCAGCCTCACAACATACCCCAATTGGGGATGCCATAGTCTCACTGGCTCCAGACGGGAGCAGTTGAGATTCTTGTGCGGTATTCACTGTAAAAAAAAAAAAAAAAAATTGGCCTAAATGTCTCTTTGGCGTAGTTAAGATTTTGCTTGATGGGTTAGAATTATTTTTTGCTAAAACTATAATGTATTGGTAGGTACTCTGCCAAATTCACAAAACTTATTGAGAAGGGTTTTTTGGTTTACTTTGTGAAATGCTTTTACAAAATCCGTGTGCATTACATTGGGCTGATTTGTGTTTTATTTTCTAGTGAACATGATATAAACTTTTTCGTTATTTGTTTTTGGGGTGTAATGCCGTGTTGCGCTACCTCCTTTCTTAACTTACGTTTCGGACATCGTTGCAGTGTCCATCATCAGGGCAGATCCGGTAGATGTTTGGTTCGGTTTGATGTCTGAAGGAGGTAGCGCAACACGGCATAACACCCCAAAAACATATAACGAAAATGCTTTTGGCCGTGAAAATCTTAAAACGTATGATATAAACTGTTTGTGTAGAGAGGCTTTCTTACAGGCCTTATTTATTTTCAACTGAGGACAATTACCATCACATAACAGGAAGCTATCACAGCAGTGCCATGGATCTTCCCAATTCAGAGAGGGTTTCCATCAAGACTGAACCATGGTCGCAGGAAATGGCATATACAGATATGGAAATTCACCTCCCGGATGTGAAGAAGGAATGTTTGCGGTATGCTGAGAGTGGTCAGGCAACTAGTAAGTTGAATTGCGTTTATCACAAAAGTGTTTTGTCAGGTGGACTCAGTCAGGACAGCTGCTTGATTTCTACTTCCCTCTTATAGTTTGGTACTTATGTTTTTGTGTACGAAATATTGCTTAATTTTACAAGAAATTGTAGAACTAAAAAAAAACTTATTATTGATGTGTTCCTCAAAATTATTGGTACCATGTTCAACATGATTAGCCTCATCATAATTTTATATTTATTGAAGTAAAACTTCTTAACGCACGCTCGACTTGGGGGGTAAGCTGGTGAATGCGTTACGAAAAAGTGTGATGCGAACGGTGATCGATGCGAACGGTGATCTTGCGAGGCGGACGGTCGGGCCTTTACACACGCTTGAAGTTGAGAGGGAGATAGTTGAGCGTTACGAAAAGTGTTATGCAAACGGTAATCGATGCGAACGGTGATCGGGCGAGGCGAACGGTTGGGCCTTTACGCACGCTTATAGTTGAGATGGAGATATAAGTTAGTGAAGATAGAAAGAGAAAGAGTTACGTTTCGTATATTACTGTAGTGGCAAGAGAGAGAAGTGCGAGCACAAGGAATCATTTATTGAATAACCATGCCGTGGGTCACTCCAAGGTCGTAGGTCACCCCAAGATCGTAGGTGACCCCAAGGTCGTAGGTCACCTTAAGGTCGTAGGTCACCCCACGGTCGTATGTCAATCCAAGGTCATAGGTCACCCCAAGGTCGTAGGTCACCCCCAGGTCATAGGTCATCCCACGGTCGTAGGTCACCCCAGGGTCATAGGTCACCCCATGGTCATATGTCACTCCAATGTCATTTGTTCTTTTATAAGTTAGTGAAGTTTCACTTCAGTCGTGTGGTCTAAAGCACACTCGTTTTTTTTTAGATTTAAAAAAAATCATGTTTTTCGTTTATTAAATATATTATTTTTTCACGCGGACTTGTACTAATTTTCATTACATTTGTTGGTTGGAGGTTTATTCTACCTTCGAACAATATAGAAGATATATTTTTATATATATGTATATATTTTTTTTAATTCTAAAATATCAGTAAGTAGCCCACTAAGTTGATTCACATTAGTACTGTCTTGCTCATTAAGCAAATAATTCAAATGTGTTTTGTATACTTTTTATCCTCATTATACTCTTAATTTAAAGAATATTGTAGGAAATGCAGACAAGCTACCCTATGTGAGCTTTGCGTGTCTGTATTTTTGTTATTATTAAAATTCTTGTAATATCGATTTGTTTTTAAAAACAACAACAAAAATAAAAAAGATTACCTTATAATAATTATTTTTATCAGCATAAGTTTGATTAAAAAAAATAATGCAATCCAACAAATAAATACAAATTAATAAAACTAAATTTTAATGAGCCTAATACTAGTACGTCTGTACATATCAATATATTGTCTTTATTATTATTCCAGGTAGCATTCATGTGGAGATTGAACCCATCAAAGTAGAACCAGGACCCCCAGAAGAAGATGGAGAGAAAATCCCTTATACGGAAATAGACATAGACCTGCCAGATGTTAAAAAGGAATGCTTAGAGCACTCTGAAAGTATTCCCAAGTCTGCAACAGGTAAAAAAAAAATTTTTATGAATTTGTTTAAAAACATTCCGTTTTCATTTTAAGATACCTTCTTAATGAGCTTTATCCACAGTCTTTTCCAAACCTGATAACGGATCTGAAGACGCATCATGGAGAAAAAACCTTGTTCATATCCTATTGTTACTACTCCAGCTCATTTACATCAGATTTAACAGTGCACTTACTAAAGAAAAACCATATTCATGTTCCTATTGTAACTACTCCAAGTAGTCACATTCTTTCCCATATAGGAAAAAAATCTTATTCATGTTCCCACTGCAATTATTCATGTTCGCAAAAGGGATATTTAAAACGTCACATTCTTATTCACGCTAGAGAATATCATTTTTTTCGGCTGTAACTGTAATAAACAAATTTAATAAACCGCACGCGGATTCATATCGGAGAGAAACCCCTTTTCATGTTCCGACTAACTATTCAAGTTCACGAGAGGATTGTTTAAAAACGTCACATGCTGACTCAAAGTAAAAAATAACAATTTATATGGTGCAACTGAAAGCAATCTTTATTACTATCACCTGCATTTTACAACTACCTCCTTCTGCTGGTCTCGTTTGTTCAAGTCCGTCTCTGCGCGTCTCAGTACCTTTTACCCAGTACATATCGCTGAGATCGCGCAGAGATTAGAGTATATGTAATTGTAATAGATCACCACATATTATGCAAACAGACTCCCAGAACTGCTTAAGGCGCCGCTACCCGCATTTCTACCGATTTCTTACATATCACCCTTAAACATTTGCAGCCTTACTAAAAAACCCAGTGAAAATTTTATTCAATTGACAAACGGCCACGGATGTGAAAACATTACTAATTAAAAAATTGTTCATGGAAAAAAAATACACGTGGTTAACACAGCCTGAGAGGGTAGTTTATCTCTGTTTTATCAATGAAAGTATTAATATTTATATGTTTGAACGAAATTTGGAATTTTTCCAAAGTATTTTGAATGTTCTATACAAGGTGTCCGGAAACTCGTAGTACAAGCGGGAAACTGGAGAATCCACATCACATTTGGAGTCGATTTTGTGGTTTAATTTTTTTGATTTGAGCTTTCGTTTTCGAGTAAATCGGGTCCGAAGTTGGAATTTTTTAGGTTAAATTTGAAAAAATTTTTCACTCTGGGGTTGATTTCAGCTGTGTAATGTCTTATAAAATGCAACGAAGGATAAACCGGGCTCAAAAATTTTTTTAACCCTTTAGTTGCCGAAAAAATGGAAAAATACAAAAAAAATAATATTAAAATCGAAATGCTTAGATCGAAAAAAATAAGTTTTTTGGGTTCTCTACGTTATGTAGATTCACCAGTTTCCCGCTTGTACTACGAGTTTCCGGACACGTTGTATATATCTTATTTTTGAAGGTGTTGTAAAAACAATACCATTTATGAAAACTAGATAAAATTACCTTTTAGATTTGTGTATTTGAAATACACTTTACTTTTCAAAAACTGCCATATTTTAAGATTCAAACTCGGAAAAAATGGAAAAAAATTTCCTCCCAAAACATTTTTGTAGAGAAATTAAAAGAAAATCAAAATTTCAAAAACACAGTCCTTTTATGTAATAAATTTTGAAGGAAACTATCACCTCACTTTTTCGTCGTGCATACAATAAAAAAAAATTTCAAAGTTTTTTTTTATTGCCAAAAAAATAACTTAGAAATAATACCGACATTTAAAACAGATTTCTTGCATCTCTAAACCTGATTTCTTGCATCTGATGTACACAAATAACATGGTAAATATATCAATTATGTGAACAGAAGAGTAAATTCGTCACTACAATAGAAATTATTAAGTAAAATCACAACACTTAGGTACTAACAAAATTTTCGATATCCCGCCATAAACACACCGAGCTGTTTTGTCATCGCGGGCCGTTGAGAACTAATGCACAGGCGCGCCAATAATGCCCCTTGCGGAGAAGAATTAAAACAACATTGTTTCCTAGTAAATTAAAACCACACACAACGTTGTCAGATCTTCAATGCATTTTAACAGCGTGACCACGTAAGAAAGGTTATTGGTAATAAAACGTGTTTTAGTGTACACGGGGTTTATTTATGTTATTGCAATAACACAGGTTATTGGCCGTGAAAAGTTTTTTTTTAGTAAGGCTGTTAAAGTTTTTAAGCTCTTTAAAAAATATGTTATTTTTGAAGACAATGTCTAGATGCTGCCCACGCCGAAACGCAAATTATATGAAATTCCCTTTATAGAAAAAATCGCAAAGTATGCTCCAAAAATTATTAAAAACAAGTCTGTCTCTATTATCTTATAAATTATAATTGTGAAAAAATTCACAATGTTTCTTTAAATGATGCTTAAGAAGCCTCCCACGAGATTTTTGCTCTATTTTAAACATTTTCGCATTGATTTTGACGCTTTAAATGTTAGCGCTCTCCTCTAACATTCGTAAGTTCATATCTCTCCATCTTCTTTTTGAGCCCGGTTGCGGGCCCTTAACACATTGGCTCCTAATCTAGAAAATACCACCCAGAGTTACAAGGCTTAACGATTTATTCCACATTAGCTGGACGCGTACAAATGTTGGTGTCAGAAATCTCAAGGATTCTGACTTATTTTTTGACACACGCAGTACTTTTAGTAGAAAATTGAAGGCTGTTTTCTTACAAAGTACAACAACCTAGACACACACTTCGTTTATAAGCTTAAATACTCTGTTTTTTTTAAATTTCTGTATAACATTATTTTCTATCCTTATATAAAATTTTTTCTCTTATCTAAAATTTCCGAAAATAATTTGTTATCTTTTATAAGGATACTAGCTGACCCGGCCACGCGTTGCTGTGGTTAGCCACAGCAACGCGTGGCCGGGTCAGCTAGTGGATTTTACAAAGTGTTTTATTAGTAAAACACTTTGTAAAATCCAACCTTTGTAACCACCGCCGTCTTTGAGTTCATCGCGAAAAGATCATCAGTGCGGTTTGCACGTGAGGTACTCGTAGCTCGTCGCCCATTTGATTGACTTCGACGATCTATGTCAGCTCGTCTTTTCCTTGGCATATTAAAACACGCACTCATTTTTCATTTTCTCACGCACTGACAAACTGATGATAGAAGATTTTAAGTGGTAACAGAATGACAGGTAACGTTTGACAGCGACTGAAATATGAATATCGGAATTTTTTTTTGCATTCCAATTCTAGATTACGTTGTGCTTCTGAAAGTAGGTAGAACAGTAGAACTGTTTATATGAGAAAATGAAATTTTTGTTTTTACTATCTTCCGCACAATTTTTTCATATTATCTCACCTTTTAAACCTTCCCTGTACTACGACAAACATTTAAAAACCAAAATCACCTAAATCGGCCCAGCCGCTCTCGAGTTTTAGCGAGACAAACGAACAGCAATTGATTAGAATAATAAGATAAGAAGACAGAATGTGTATAGTAAGCTATCCGTAAAAGATAGATATATGCCTTCGCGGATTTTTTTGTAGATCTATAAAAGCGGAATATCCCACCATTAATTGTTTTATTATATCCCAAAAGGATTAGGCAGCGTTTTCGATGAAAGCTACCAGGCGGCTGGACTTTTTTCCGACACTTCTAACAATTATCGTTATGTTTCAACCAATTAGGGGCCGTTCAAGTATTACGTAACGCAATTGGGGGGGAGGGGGGGTCTGGTGAAACGTTACGGCGCGTTACGGGGGGGAGGGGGGGTTCGAAGGACGCGTTACGTAACATGTTTTTCTTTATTATTTAAATAAAAAAACTCGGGAATTGAAATCTTCCAAGTTGGTAAGCCTTTTAGTTTATATTGTACGGGGAATTCCTCGACTGTATTGTGCGTCATTTTCATTTTATTTTCGTTGTCAGTATTCGTTAGTGTTTTATTAAACACGAAATACGCATAAACACAATTTGCTGTAGTCAGTGTTGTTAATGTGAGTTTTTAGGAATTATAATGTCCTCCAAACCGGGAGATTTACATCATCAGCTGTTATTGGCCTATAAAGGCTCTCATGCTGACTTGCCAGCGCAGCGCAACCAAAAAATGCCAACTAAATTTGAAAGACAGCAAAAGAAAAATTAAAAAAAAAAGAAAAATTTATGCAACATATGAATGATGTTATACGAGAGTTTTTAGTAAGAACAACGATTTTAGTTATTACAAACAAGTTAGTTTACTGCTAAAATATAATAATATTACCTAAAGCTAGGTTTCGTAGTACATGCATAGTTACACTCAGAACATGAAAAAGGTTTTCTGCACTTTGAATCGTTCTGTGGATTTTTTGATCTCGCTTTTGAGAACTTGAAAAACCACGCTGGGACAAAAAATAGTTTTTTCTGCTGAAGGTAAACATGTGATTTTTTGTGCCTCTTTGTAGAACACGAATAGTTGCAGTTGAAACATGTAAGTGGTTTTGTAGCGCTGTGAGTCAGCAAATGATTTCTAAGAAGTTCCTTTGTACAAATGTATAATTGCAGTCGGGACACGAAAAAGGTTTTGGTCCAGTGTGGGTAAACACGTGAATTTTTAGATACCGTTTTGTAGCGCCTGAATAGTCGCACTCGGGACAAGTAAAAGGTTTTTCATCACTGTGAATCAGCAAGTGCCGTTTTAGTTTTTTTTTCGAGAAGAAAAATAGTTGCAGTCAGGGCATGAAATGGGTTTTTCATCACTGTGAGTAAACTTGTGATTTTTTGATTTCTCTGAATAGTTACAATCGGAACATGAAAAATGCTTTTCTCCACAATGAGTAGAGTCAGCAAGTGAATTCTTGGATATCCCTTTTAAGAACACAAATAGTTGCAGTCAGGACATGTAAAAGGCTTTCTCTTCTGTAAATCGCACGGTGGATTTATAAATTGTCCTTTTGAGAACTTGTATAACTGCATTCTGAACAGGAAAGTGGTTTTTGTGCACTGTGCGTTAACATGTGATTTTTGGTGACTCTTTGTAGAACATGAATAGTGCAGTAGAAACATGTAAAAGGTTTGTTATCACTTTGAGTTAGCAAATGATTTCTAAAAAGTTCCTTTGCACTACATGAATAATTGCAGTCGGGACATGAAAAGGTTTTTGTCCAGTATGGTTCAACACGTGAACTTTTGTATACCGTTGAGTAGCGCATGAATAGTCGCATTCGGGACAAGAAAAAGGTTTTTCGTCACTGTGAGTTAGCAAGTGCCGTTTTCGTTATTTTTTTTCGAGAAGTAGAATAGTTGCAGTCAGGACATGAAATCGATTTTTCTCTACTCTGGGTAAACATCGTTAATTTTTAGATTTCTCCTCGTAGTACATGAATAGTTGCAGTCGGATCATGAAAACGGTTTTTCTATTCCGTGAGTCAGCAAGTTACTTCTTTGATATCTCTTTAGAAGACACGAATAGTTGCAGTCAGGACATGATTATGGTTTTTATCTTCTGTGAATCATACTATTGATTTTTAAATCTTCCCTTTAAGAACTTGTTTAACTGCATTCGGGACGTGGAAAAGGTTTAACTCCACTATGAGTCAGCTTGTGAATCATAGTGGAGTAAAGTGTTGCTCCACAGGGAAAACTTAGGGAAATTACTTTCTTCAGGGCCTCCTCACTATAATTCTTCAAAAATTGCGTTACGTAATACGTGAACGCTCCCTTAACACAAATCCTTTACAAATTACATATTTAAACCTTCCTCACGAAACACTCTATCTATTGGTGAAAACCGCATGAAAATCTGTTCAGTAGTTTTTGAGATTATCGCGAACAGACAGACAGACAGACAGACGGCGCGGGGGACTTAACTTTATAATATGTAGAGATGTAGAGATAGAGATAGCGCATTTCTCTCATCTCTATATTTGTAAAATAATATTCTTATGTATATTCCTTTCTTCCCTAATTATAAGTAAAAATATTTGTATATGTTTGGATGTGAAACATGGACCTTGAAAGTAAATACCATGAACAGGTTAGAGGCTTTTGAAATGTGGCTTCACCGGAGAATTCTTAAGGTCCCATGGACCGACATGATCACCACCACAGAAATTCTCGGGCTGGCTGGAGCAGACAGAGAACTGCTTACATTAATAAAAATCAGGAAAATTTAATATCTGGGTCGTATTCTTCGAGGGGAGAAGTATCACTTGCTCCATTTAATATTGAAAGGCAAGATAGAGGGTCGCCGAGGGTCTGGTAGGAGACAATTGTCTTTGCTGTGAAATATACGAGAGTGGACCGGCATTAGAAGTGTGGAGGAACTATTCCGGGTAGCGCAAGACGAGAGAGACATTTTCAAGAGTGATCGCCAACGTCGGGGGGACCTGATACGGCATACAAAAAAGAAGAAGAATAAACTAATAAATGTTGATTAAGAACGGGAAGCTTAGATGATTTGGGCATAGAAAGCGGGTGAACGAAAAAATGAGTGTTGGGATTCGGAAGTGAATGTTATAAGCCGGAAGCCCGAGGAAGACATGTCGCGGTCAAGTGAACCAAATACTGGAGTCAGGTCATGCCAAAAGTCGGACACGATGTATGAATGTGAATGTGGCAAGAAGTGTGCGCCGAAACAAATTTGTATAACGGTGTATCCTTTCTGCCTACCCCTGTGCCTGTGGGATAGTATATTAGTTTAAACCTAATTCCACCTTCTTTTTAATTTCTCAATCATATATATGTTTTGCTTTTTCCTTTACCGTGTTTTTCTTTGGAGTTTGTAACACTTTTTTTAAAATTAGTTTGTGGAAATATCTAACAGTTGATGACAAGACAACTGTTTGGTCACTAGAAAACAACAATTATTCCCTGCTCGTGCAGCAACAGCAGTTCTAGAGAGTTACTTTTCATCCATATTTATACATAATTCTTAACTTGTATTTCCTTCTAGAAAATAAAAATCACCCCTTCAATAATATGTTTCGTATATTTGCCGATATAATAAACCTATCCGATGTTTTATTTTTATTAAGTGACAATTTGTACCCGCCAAGTTACTGCGATTAATTTATTAGCAGGAGCTTTGTTAAACAATATAATAAATCCAACAGAAAATGCATGTAATAATCACGTAAATCTCACTTTTAATGCAGAACAGAATTTTTAATGTAATAGAAGTATCTCTACAGGAATTTTATCAGCATGTTTCGTGGTTCCAGGTAGCATCATTGTGGAGACTGTATCAATCACAACAGAACCAGGACCCCCAGAAGAAGACGGAGAGGGAATCTCTTATACGGAAATAGACATAGACCTCCCAGATATTAAAAAGGAATGCTTAGAACGCTCTAAAAGTATTACTGAGACTGCTGCAGGTAAATTCGTTTTTCATCTGAATTAGTTTAATATTTTTTTCGTTTCAGTATACATGAATTGAGCTTTATCCGCATTCTTTTTCAGACACAATAACGGACTTGACGACGCATCCTGGAAAAAAACTTCATTCATGTTCCTTTTGTAACTACACCTGCTCTCGGATGTCATATTTAACAGCGCACTTACGCATCCATACTGGTCTAAAACTCTATTCATGTTCCTACTGCGATTATTCATGTTCTCAAAAGACAAATTTATATAACCACTTACTAACCCATACTGGAGAAAAACCTTATTCATGTTACTACTGCAAATATTCATGTTCTCAAAGGGAGCATTTAAAAATTCACATTCTTATTCATACTGGAGAAAAACCTCATTCATGTTCCCATTGCAATTACACTTGCTCACGAAAGTCAGATTTAGCAGTGCACTTACGTATCCATACTGGAGAAAAACCTCATTCATGTTCCCATTGCAACTACACTGCCTCACGAAAGTCAGCTTTAGCATCGCACTTACGCATCCATACTGGTGAAAAACCTCATTTATGTACCTATTGTAACTACTCCAGCTCAGAAAAATCTCGTTTAACAAGGCACCTACGCACCCATACTGGAGAAAAACCTCATTTATGTACCTATTGTAACTACTCCAGCTCAGACAAATCTTGTTTAACAAGGCACCTACGCACCCATACCGGAGAAAAACCTCATTCATGTTCCCATTGCAATTACACTTGCTCACAAAAGTCAACTTTAGCAGTGCACTTACGCACCCATACTGGAGAAAAATCTCATTCATGTTCCCATTGCAACTACATTTGCTCACGAAAGTCAACATTAGCAGCGCACTTACGCATCCATACTGGAGAAAAACCTTATTCATGTTCCTATTGTAACTACTCCAGCTCAGACAAATCTCATTTAACAAGGCACTTACGCACCCATACTGGAAAAACCCCCTTTTCATGTTCCGATTGCAACTATTCATGTTCTCGAAAGGATACTTTAAAAAAGCACATTCTTATTCATAATGGATAAAACCCCATTCACGTTTACATTGCAAGTACACTTGCTCACGAAAGTCAAGTTTAACAGCGCGCTTACGCATCCATACCGGTCTTAAACCCTATGCATGTTCCTACTGCAGCTTTTCATGTTCTCAAAAGGGAACTTTAAATAGTCACATTCTAACTCATACTGGAGAAAAACCTTATGTTGTTCCTATTGCGGATATTCTTGTTCTCAAAAGGGAAATATAAAAATTCATATGTTTGCCCATATTGGCTGACATTCTAATTCATGTGCTCATTGTAACTACTCCTTCTTGTACAAGTCAGCGTTAATAGTGCAATTACGCACCCCATACTGGAGAGAAACTTTTCATGTTCACGGAAGGGTAGTAAGAAAACTTTACGTTTTGTAAAAAATATCCATGGTACCAACTTATATCGCAACTGTCCCCCTCTGCCATTCGTTTGTTCAACTCACAGCCCCGCTTATTGCAGTAAGTTCCGACATTCCGGGTAAGTCAGGGTAGGTAGCTCGCCCACACGAGTACAAATATTATTTATAAGAACTTGTTGGTCCTTGAACTCGCGATGTAAAATTCTTTATTCTTCAGTTTTTTTTTATATTTAAGCTGTAAAAATGGTGAGTCAAACCGCTTGCTGAGGATTGGTTTGTACTATGTCCATTTTTGTTTTTTTTAAGCCGTGAATGCAGTAGTTTTAGTTATATTGTTTATCTACCACGCCCACACATAAAAAAGCACAATTTCGAAGGGAACTTACATTTTGAACATCACTTTTTATTCTATTTCCATAGTTATTATAAAAATAAGATTAGGGATGCACTATGTCCATTGGCCAATAGAAACGTGTCATTTTGTGGACATTTATTTATTTATTTATTTTTTTCATGTTCTCCGTAAAACGGTTATTCACCAATACATTATGGAGAAGATTACAAATTTGACAAAAAGTATAGCAAAATACATAAAAAGGTCAGTTTCACTACTTTGTGACATACGTCAAAAGATAATTGTTAAACTGCCTGTAGGTTACATTAAAAATGTCAATGGTCAATGCAGACTCGTTGAGCAGTTCAGTCGCTCTGTTGACTGGCGCGTTCTGATAGGCAGAATTCCTCGCTTTTGGAGCATAAAAAAAGGGTATGGGACCTTCCACGAGTATACTTGTCTGGGACATATAAGTTAATTTCTTTCAAAATAGTTGGATTATGTATAGTTCCAGAGATTATCTTAAAAAAATGTTTTCCTTAAAAATATTTTTCGGCGGGCTTCTAATGTATTAAGATCGAGCATTCCTGCTAAGAATAAGGATGGATACAGGAAAGGGTAGTACATATATTCTCTCATATATAGGTAACGCATGAATCTCTTTTGTACTTTTTCTATTTCGAGAATATGGTTTTGCTCAGAAGGGGCCCAAATAATGGAGCTATATTCCAAGATACTGCGAACAAGTGCTTCATACGTTCTTCGGATTGCGATTCCATTGGTAAATGATCTTGAATTACGAAGAACAAATCCAAGCATTTTGTTGGCACGGGAGACAATATCAGATATATAGACATGGTACAGGGTGTCCGCCGGCAGATTTTACACTTCAAAAAATAAAATAAAAATATGAATACAATGAAAGTTTTGTTATTAGTTTTTGGGGTATTATGCCGTGTTGCGCTACCTCCTTCTTTAGCCAACGTTTCTAAACAACGTTTCGGCTGTTCCTAAAGTATGGTGGCGGTACGTCGACGATGTCTTCGCCATCCGGCTTCATGGAACAGAGAAACTGAACGAATTTCTGGACCATTTCAACTCACTCCACGTTAAAATTAAGTTCACAATGGAGCTGGAAAATGACTCTAAGATCCTACCTTTTCTAGATGTGGAGGTGATGCGAAAAGAAGATGGTAGTCTAGGACTCACAGTGTATAGAAAACCAACTCATACAAATCGGTATCTACATGCTGATTCCCATCACCACCCAGCGCAGAAGAGAGGACTTATCCATACATTAGTGACCCGAGCGACCAGAATATGTGAAGAAACAAAAATCAGAGCAGAACTTACAAACCTGACCGATGCACTGGAGCGTAACGGTTACCCAATAAGGCAGACAAGGCAAATCATAAGAGCCAAATCTGCACCAAACGAAGACAGAATTGAACAAGAGTCAAAGGGCTACGCTTTCCTGCCTTACGTTCACAATGTGACAGACAGAATTGCCAGGCTATTGAAAAAAGAAAGCATCAAGACTGTCTTCGGAACCACGACAAAAATACGAGACGTTTTGAGGCCTGCAAAGACCAAGTTTCCTCTGGAAACAGATGGAGTATATAAACTCAGCTGTTCCGGATGTGATAAGGTCTATGTGAGCCAGACAGAGCGGACGATCTCCAAAAGGATATCGGAACACTTTCAAGCATGTAAACTTGGCCACCCTGACAAATCGGCAATCGCCGAGCATTTAATTGAAACCGGCCATTACTTTGGATTTGTTCCTGAAGTCCTGGGAAGACCGAAAACTCATAGAGCACGCCTGATTACGGAGGCAATCGAAATTCACAAAAATCCTATAAATATTAATAGAGACGATGGAGCTAAACTCAATAGTTCTTGGTATCCGGTAATTGACGGTTACATCAATGCTAAACGCAAAAAAACATGTTGAAGTATATTGTAGCGCCAGCTCGTAGAGGAGTGGAGCTGGCGACACGGTATCGCTCCTAAGTAGATAAGTACTAACATCACCCCTAACTATTACACATCTGCCCTGATGATGGACACTGCAACGCTGTCCGAAACGTTGGCTAAAGAAGGAGGTAGCGCAACACGGCATAATACCAAAAAACTAATAACAAAATAATTTTTGGCCCTGAAAATCTAAAAAGTTATTTATTTATTATCTTACAAAATAATAATGCGGATTTTAGTTTTTAAAAATATCTCCACTCAGATGGCATCCTTCTAGCCGCAAACATTTTTACAATATTTCCTTCATGTTGGCGAAAACTCGCTTTCAAAGTTCTGGACTGATAGCCACAATCTCTCGTCGGATATTTTCTTGTAGGATCTCTATTGTTGATGGCGAATTGCTTTATATGCGAGATTCGAGATATCCCCACAACAAAAAGTCGTAAGGGGTCATATCGGGTAATCTAGGAAATCAGGCTATGTCGCCGAAGCGACTAATCAATTTTCCAGGAAAAAGCTATCTCACTTCAGTCATTGAGTCCCTAGCGGTGTGTGCCGTGGCGCCTGTGGTCCCATCCTGCTTAAAATGGGTTCTGTTATTGTAACCAACATGACGATGTAGCTCCGGTAAAAATGACCAGCATCGCACGGTGCCGTTGTGCGTTAACGGTTTCACCTCTACCGAAAAAAAGGATTTTGTAAAATTTCCCTTCTCCCAAGTTCTGCATTTTCAGGAGTAGTTACAGTCGTTGAAGGTCCAGGACTAGGTTCATTTCCGACTGATCGAGTTTCTCTAAATTTCTGTACCCATCTTAAATTTCTATACCCATCAATTGGTTCGACAGGCCATCCTTCAATCGTCGGAAACCAAAGTGAGAATAAACCGACGCTTTTTTATTTTTTTTTAAATTGAAATAAAACATACAACGATGTTGCATTCCCATGAGTTATCAAAACTCATTAAGGGATCGCCAATTAGTACATTTGAAAAGATAAACCCAACCCAACCAATACAGACACAATAAATGAAGAAAAATTCCCAAACATTAAACAGAATCAACATACAGACACAAACATATGAAGAATCACCTTACAAATATTTCACAGAAGCATGTCTTATAAGATTTTATGAATAATATTATAACCACTCATTTGATTTATGTACTGTTGGTGTCACAAAGTTAAAATAAAGTATCCTCCATGATAGACTATAGAAATGCATAAAAAACAAATCAGGAAAAATACAATAAAAGGTACATGCTCAAAAATACACAGACCTAATACAAGATGTTTACATAAAAAAATACATGATAAGATTTAAAAAAGATATAAACTGCGCCCATCATATCTGGATGTACAAAGTTTGTTACTTGGAGATAATCAGGACAGAGTTTGTACCTACTTATGACTCGTTTTCCAAATAACATTTGAAAAAATAGGATTTCAATATATCGTTTCGAGATTTGTTAGAGGCATATCAGTGGCGTAGCTAACATGGGTGGCACCCGGGGCGGAAAACGCGGTGTCACCCCCCCCCCCCCTCCATTAATTTTTTTTTTGAGACACTAATTTTGACTTCCTAAAATATAAAAAAAATATGTAAAACAAAATGTTATCCTCAAAATTAAAACACTTTTAAAAACACTAACAGAATAACAGCTTTTTCAATAATCGATAGGTGATCATTTCCTTCGCGAGTTCCCATCAATCACAATCAATGTACGAAAGAAATGAGAATGACACAGGGAAAAAGCGAGGAATATTCACGGGAATCCCCAATACATCAATAGTAAGGGCTAGGAACGAAAATAAAATAACAGAATTTTTGGGGAATGCTGACCGACCGAGCCATATAGCTACAAATAACAGAGTTCCGTGTGGAGTCTTCAATTCTAATATGCTGCAAAAATCTGAAGAAAATCATTTGCTGTCATGAAAACATAATAACCAATACTTAGGTTAAAACCAGTTTTGTGTTCAGAGTGTAACGATAAAATTTCAATCGTGAAATAGTAAAGGGGGCGTTCAAGTATAACGTAACGTAATTTTTGAAAATTTTTGACCCTCTCTCCCCCCATGCAACGCGCAGTAGTATTTTTCTGCACCTCCCTCCCCCTAAACGTTACTTAACACCCAAGATAGTGACTATTTTTACCTAAAAGTCTCAATTAAATTGCGCAAAGTACCGGAAAGTCGCTCAAATACCCTTATCTTGTTTTAATCGCGTTTGCGGTAAAAATAAAACAAGAGATTTCAAACACGCAATAGGTCCATGCGTTTATTGTTTATTTTATTGTTTTAAATTGTAATTCATAAACAAATTGGGAAATATTATTATTTTTATCGGCCTTTCATTCCTTCCGGATCTCCACAATTTAGTACTGTCTTACCTTTAATACACCCACATGGTTTTACAACACATATTTCTTTTTACATTAGCTACACTAAGGAGGCCCTGAAGAAAGTAATTTTACATAGGTTTCCATATGGAGCAACACTTTACTCCACTATAATTCATAAGCTTACTCAGAGTGGAGTAAAACCTTTTTCATGATCTGAATGCAGTTATACAAGTCCTCAAAACGAAGATTTAAAAGTCCACAGTATGATTCACAGAAGAGAAAAACCGTTTTCATGTCCTGATTGTAACTATTCGTGTTCTCAAAAGGGATACATAAGAAGTCAGTTGCTGACTCAGTGTGGAGACAAACCTTTTTCATGTTCCAACTGCAACTATTCGTGTACTATGAAGAGAAATCTAAAAATCACACGTTTACCGACAGTGAAAAAAACCTTTTTCATGTCATGACTGCAACTATTCTTATTCTTGAAAAAATAACTAAAACGGCACTTGCTAACTCACAGTGATCAAAAACCTTTTTCTTGTTCCGACTGTAACTATTCATGTGCTACAAAACGGTATCTAAAAATTCACACCTACCTATCTTGTTTTTCAAACTGGTCTTTCAGCACTAATAAACACGCTAACACAATAATAACTTCTTCACTAATTCACGTCAGTCCATAGATAACAATTCACTTCACGAGTCTACGTTTTAATCACAATATAAATATACGAACGAAATTAGAATGACACAAGGAATATTTCAGGGAAATCCCCGACTGACAAAAGAACAAAAAAAAATTTTTTCGGGAATCCCCGACCAACCAAGCCATAGAGCAAAATAACAGTCAGTGTTAACGTGTAAAATATTTTTTACGGCAATTTTGCACTTTCGTAAGTTTTTTCTCCACGTTCGAGTGTCACCCCCTCCTCGGGTGGCACCCGGGGCGGTCCGCCCTCCCCGCCCCCCCTCGCTACGCTACTGGCATATACCTGTCTTAATTCTTCAGGCAATTTGTTATAGTTAGTGTACGCAATGTTGATTTCAGTCCGAACTTTGTTGAGTGTATTTTTGATATTTGTTTATTTGTTTATTTGTTTATCAGGACATACACAGTACATAAGTTTACAAGTTATAAGGAATGTTAAATAAAGTAATTACATGATTTAGTACCTATTACGTAAGTCCGTATAATATCTGGGATAATACGACTCCAGATACTAATATCTACAGCCTGTATGTCTGACGAATATCTACAGCTCATATGTTGAACTAATATCTACGAACTTCAGAGTGTTGATTAATATCTACAGAGCTTAGGTTGAACTAATATCTACAGAGCATAGGTTGGACTAATCAGCTAAATGTAAGGCGGCCAACTTTATAAAATATCAATGCGGGACAGTGGGTATCAACGGGGAAGGGGGGGGGGGTGGAAATCCTTTTATTTTTTATTACGACCTCACTTTTTTCACATTTTTCACATAATTGATAGACAGAGTATTCAAATAAATCTTGTTCATGAATTCTACCACAAATTTATAACTGCTCTCTCGGAAATCGAGAATGATGACCATGTAATAGGATGAATATGCTACTTATTATTTAATTGGTTGTTATATTCTGAACCCAAAACTAGTTAATTCTGGCAATACATTCATAGTATTCAACTAGAATTTTATACCTACACTTATAATAAGTCTAGCTTCCTGCATTTAAATGAAGAGCCGTTCTATAAAAAAAAATCGGGTCATTGTGAGAGCCCTGAAGGAGTTACTATGTGTTACTTATACTAAGGAGGGTATGTGGTGGATAACCTCGAATGCACTTAGAATAAGATAATGTTTTCCTTCGAAATGCATCAGCAGATGAATCCACAGCAGAAATTTTACATTCTCAACACAAAGGTAGTTTAAATTAAATCTGTATGCGGTGAACTAAAACTACACTCAGAACATTAAAATGGTTTCTCTTTGATTCTGGCAGCACTCACATAGTCTGAAACTAGAATTTTATAACTGCACTTAGAATAAGAGAATAATTTCCTTCGAAATATGTCAGCAGACGAATCCAACTGGAATTTTACATTCTGAACACATAACTGGTTTACATTAAATATGTATGTAGCGAAATAAACTACACTAAGAATATCAAAATGGTTTCTCTTTGATTCTGGCAGCACCTACATAGTCTGCAACTAGAATTTTATTACTGCACTTTAAATAAGACAATATTTTTCTTCGAAATATGTCAGCAGACGACATTTTACATTCTGAACTTGCAACTTAAATGTATAGCTTCAGTCGGTACAGGATGAATCTGCAACTTATTATTTAATGTACCGTTATATTCGGAACACAAGGGTGTTTTAAATTATATCTGTATGCGGCGAATTAAAACTACACTCAGAACATCAAAATGGTTTCTCTTTGATTCTAGCGGCACTTAATAGTCTGCAACTAGAATTTTATAAATGCACTTCGAAAAAAAAAATATTTTCCTTACTGGAAACTGGTGGGGTCCCTTCTAGTGCACTTCGAATAAGAGAATATTTTCCTTCGAAATATGTCAGAAGACGAATCCAACTAGAATTTTACATTCTGAACACAAAACTGGTTTAAATTAAATCTGTATGCGGCGAATTAATACTTCATTCAGAAATGAATGTTAACACTTTTGCCAAAAAGGAAATTCTTTTTGCAATTTTTCACTGAACTTACAACACCGTTTTTTCGCGGTCGGCATGGTCAAGAAATTATTTGATTTGAATTGAGTGAAAAATATGGGTTAAAAATATTATGTGTCACGGCGTGCACTAATTCGTAAACAAAACAACTCAATCACTACTACTACACTGGCGCTCTTGGACTCTTGCTTGTTACGTAAATAAACCAATCCCTAGATCGATATCTTCGGGCCTTTTCCAGGGACAAATTTTGTCTTGAACTTAACCAAATGGCTTAAATAGACTTAAGATAGAGGAAGTTTATTTGACTACCATAGACAGTATTTAAAAAAATACAGAAATGCGGGACATGCGGGACGCTTTAGACGATTTGCGGGACTATTTTTGTAAATATTGCAATGCGGGACTACAACTGCAAATGCGGGACGGTCCCGCAGAATGCGGGACGGTTGGCCGCCTTAGCTAAATGTGTCCAATAGTCCGATATTAGGGATTTTTACATACATACTTACATAAATTAAGTTTTTTAAACTGCATACGCAATATTACGTTATTCCAATATGCTATACACAATTGCAAATCCAACCTCTGCCAGTGCTGTAGATATTCGTCAACACTTTGGTTCTCATAGATATTAATCAACAGTTTGAGCTGTAGATATTCGTCAACACTTTGATTCTCATAGATTCGATTTTTTCAGTTTTTGGAATTCCTGTAGATATTAGTAGACGCCTCCGATAATACGCCTGGGATTTGAACAGTTCTTAAAACTTAACTAATGAATGAAAGAGAAGTATAATATAAAGGAAAATTGTATACAAAGATAAAAGAGAATTTTTTTTTTTAGAACAAGAATTAATAGAAACAAGAAGAACAAAGAATATATGTAGTTTGTTGTGTTGTCGTGTATTATGTTGGTGAACGTCGTTGTTATAGTTCCGTTTTATATTTGTGTGGGTGTTGCACTGAATAATATTAAAGATGGTGTTTGTTATCTCAAAGCTAGGAACAATCTTAAATCGTAATACAAGTGCGTGACGGTAAATATCTTTAACATGTGTATCCCAAGGCAAGCTAAAAAGGTTACGTAGGGCTCTATTTTGGGTTATTTGCACCTCCGATATCAATTTTTTGGCTTCGCCACATAGATCGAATAATTGTTCGTAAAATACGCCTCAACCACGAAGCAACAGCTATTCACATTGAAACTGTCAAAACATTTAAATTTAAGTTTGTGCTGTATATTATAGCATTGTATATATTAAATCTTCTTGAAGAACAGAGTTTTTAGTGGAAAAATACACCATTGCTATTTTAATGTTTTGCGTAAACAAAATTTCATAATTAAGTATATCTGCTTTGAACGTGAATTGTGACATTGTATTCGGTGCAGACTTCATCAAAAGACGGAAAAGGCTTTTAATTTTCTGTTTAAAAAAATTAACGCACATATAAATAATTCCGCCATAAAAAACGCTAAATTTCGTGTTTATTACAAAGATTTGATGATGACACAAAGCCTGTAACGGCCAGTTGTTTCCGGAATATTATAAAATTTCCCAATTAATTTTCAGATTGAAAGTTCTATTCAAGTTCTGTTAATATTTCAGTTTTGTGAAACATTCGACCGGTCAGTGGTTGAGTGGGCATCGCGTTTGGGTACCGACCGGACTTCCCGTGTTCGATTCCTCGGCTACTTATCTAAGTCCTCCATCCTGTACGACTCAAGCAACATTTTCGGCTTACTGTGGTGGTAGTAGAACATTTTCAAATACTGTCGGGTTATTTGTAACCCGGAAATGTTTGTCTTTCTAAAAAAATCCATAATCAATACATATTATAAAAGAAAGTGTACAGAAGTGTGCGCCCCTCTAAAACTCGGAAACGAGTCCCGGTATGATCAAGGGAGTCGTATGGTGTTATAGCCCTACATCCCTCGTCCATGTTGCCTGAAGGGCGTGCTTTTGGAGATTTAAAAATTTCTAGCAGAATCCAGAACATTTGAGAGTATTTGAGAACATTCCACAACATCCCGGAACATTCTAGAATGTTTTGGAATAGGGAATTGGGAACATCATTGTGGAACATTCCAGAACAATCTCGAATGTTGTGGAATGTTCTGAAACATCGTGGACCATTCGAAGCCTTTTTGTATTTATTTATTTATTTATTAACGCCCTTTTTCGGGGCTTTTACAAATATTACATATGACTAATAAGAAATATACAGCATTCATTGTACATATCTGAACTGTCTCAGTAACAATATTTTATATTTGTTTAATCATATGTAGATTGAATCCATTAGTATTCTTGGCAAAGAGGAATACATATGGTAGTTAGTCCCAGAATTTCTGCACTGAAATAAATCCTGACTTCTAGTATTACGTAGTGGAATCCGGAAGCTTATCAATTCTAGCAATACCGGACTATCAACTAAATCATTTAGAATTTTATATAGAAATACCAAGTCAGTGAAAATTCTTCTGTCGGACAATTTGAGCATATTCATATCATTTAAAATAGTGTTGTAGTTTAACATAATTGCTGGAATACCCATTTTAAAATTTAGAAAACGAATTTGTTTTGTATTCTTTCAACAGCTTGTACATGTATACTATAATGTGGATTCCAGTCGGGAGAATTGTACTCAAGTTGACTTCTAACATATGCAAAATATTATAACAGTTTAATACATTTTATATTGGTAAAATTTCTAGTTAGCCTAATTATAAATCCCGACATTATTAAGCCCTTATTAGAGATTTCTGTTATATGGTTAACAAATGAAAGATTTGATTGATGGGGTTATTGATTTGTATGGGTGTGGTTACCCATATAAAGCAAGATCCGTCGTGGGTTCGAATTTCAGTTCAATCTCATATCAACTCCCCGAGCGGAGCCGGGTAACCCAGCTAGTGAAATAATAACAGAACTCGAAAATTAACTTTGAAATTTGATGAATTATTCTAATTCTGTGAAACAACTGGCCCCTACCATCATGAAAACAACGAGAAGAATGAATGCTTCAGCCAAAAGTGCTTTCTTATTTCCTTGTCATCTTTCGAGAAAAAATACAAAATTTATGTATCAGTTTATGCCATCTCTTGATACCACCATTTTATAAAGCTTTTTTTACTAAAAATTAAATTGTTTTGCTTTGAACTTATATACAAAAAAATTAAAAGGAAATATTTATTTTGCTTAGCGATACTTTATTTTTAATAGTACAAAGGAAACAATAAGATAAAAACAGTGGGTATTATCAGGTATTATTTTCAATGAAGAATTTTTTTTTAATCGTTAATATTTATTAAACTTTTGATTACTCCATACATTTTATTATAATAACCAAACTGTGCCATAAGATTAACTTACTGTTGTTGTAATCTATCTCTACTGAGAGTATGGATATAGTATAAACCAGCACTAAGTATGGACATGGTAGGTACAAACCAACAACCTTTTTTTGTTATTTTGTTGAAAAAAATCGTCTTTTTACGTTTTTCATTGTGCTTTTATTCAAATAAAAATTCAACTAAATATGTTGTTCTCTTACATGTAGGTAGAGTAAACCTTGTATTTTTAAAAATATTTACTAAAATTATGTTAATTATTTGTTGTACTGATATGTTCTTCTGTGTGTATAATGTTTGTAAATGTTTTACGACACATTTATATTATGTCTGTGATCTTGTTCTTTTTATATTGACCTCGAGAAATAAAAGAAAGTTTTTTTTGTTTATTTATAAATTTGTTAAATTATTTTGTGTTGTTTATTACAACTAAACAAGAATCTTTTTTAACTATGGCAGTAGCTGTCGTGCAATGCCGCAGAAAACCGTAACAAAACTGCAGCGACACTCATTCTTTATTTTAATAAAACAAATAGGTATAATAATGATCTTTTCGTTATTTGTTTTTGGGGTGTCAAAATCTGCCTGATCCGGATCTGCCCTGATGAGGGACACTGCAACGCTGTCCAAAACGTTGGCTAAAGAAGGAGGTAGCGCAACACGGCATAACACCCCAAAAACAAATATCGAAAATACTTATGGCCGTGAAAATCTTAAAACGTATCGTAATAATGATCGTTTATTTCAGAATGTTGTGCAATGCAATACATTCCATATTTTGAAATAGTTCTAACATTGCGAAATAACAATGCATTCATACATAGAATGGAACAAAATAAATGAAAAATATAGTATATAATAATAAATCCAAAAAAATATGTAAATATCCGTTCGTGGGGGATATTTGACAGGCTCCCATTTTCAGAAGGGCATCAGGGGGGACTCCATACTCCATCTCCATCCAGGCAACCATGGCAGTGATGATGGTATTCTTCGACTGGCGTAGTCTGCGCCATAAGCTTCCCCTGCGGCGAAACAAAAGTTTATTTTTCAATATAAACAGTTGACTTTTCCTTTTTATTATCTGTCTGAGTGTCTTTATCTAGAGTCGGTCTATCACACGGAGTATCAAAAGGCAATATGTCTTCCACTGCCACGTCTTCTAGATTCACAGGCAACACCGATCATCTTGTGGTTTTGTAGAATTTATATATATTTTTTCACGTAGGTATCAGACGCCTCTCCTGTCTGTTTCTTAATTCTAAATTACCTACTTCTAAGGAACTATACCTTTCAGTATACATTATGCAATTGTCTGCATGTAAAATACTTTCAGTATTTTACATGCAGACACTTGCATACCATGGATTTGAAAGCCTAATTGAGGAACCTACACGAGTATTTAATGATAGCAAAACTTGCATTGATCATATCTTTAGTAAAACTAATAAAAAAACTCAAGCCATTATTTATACTACCACACTGACAGACCATTACACAATAATTCTATCTATAACAAAAAATAACTCTTATGTAAACCAAAATACGAAATCACTCCTAACGAAGTCTGAAACAAATTGGGAAAACGTCATAAGGGAGTTAACAATGAATGACTGGACCGCCCTTCTGGAAAAAGATGATACTGATACTGCTTGGAGTTATTTTATAGAAATTATACAGCACAGTATTCTATCTAACACCAAAACCACAGATAAAAAGGTATCTCATAAAAATATTCACATTAAACCATGGATCAGTCAAAATATTATAAACTCAATCAGAAAAAGAGATGAACTGCACAGAAAAGTAAAAATCAACCCTTACGATGTCCATACACTTCGATTCTACAAAAGATATCGTAATACATGTAAAAATGTAATTCGTTATGCTAAAGAAACATTCTATAAAAACAAAATTGATGAATGCAATAATGATTCCCGTAAACTCTGGCAGATCATAAATGAAATTACAAATACTAAAGCATCGCATAAAGACAAAAACATTAAAGAATTAAACATTGATGGAATTCCCACATCTTTTACGAAACACCCAGACAAACTTCTTGACTTTATAAACAACTACTTTTGCAATATAGGCTCTAACCTTGCAAATAAAATTAAACAAAATTCTAATACTGTCGAAAACACAATGAGAAATGATGATGTAAATCATGAAAACAGGCTCAATATAGTCAAGATAACAAGTGACGAAATAAGAAATATTATAACCTCCTTAAACATAAATACCTCATCGGGAAATGAATTGATATCAAGCAAATCAATTAAATACCTACAAAATGAGTTAATTCAACCACTGACATACCTTGTAAATCTATCAATATCTAAAGGTGTTTTTCCCGCTTGTCTTAAAATTGCTACGATCATACCATTATATAAAAATGGTCCCAAAAATGATATTTCAAATAATCGACCAATTAGTATTTTAACTCCTCTATCGAAAATATTGGAAAAAGTAATAAAAAAACAACTTCTTACATTTTTGGATACCAATAAAATATTATCACCTACGCAGTATGGTTTTAGGAAAAACCTGGGTACTGGTGATGCTATAGCTAATGTAACTAATACAATTATTAGAAAGCTGGATGAAGGCAAAAAATGCTTAGCAGTTTTCATTGATCTTCAAAAAGCTTTCGATACAATTGATCATAAAATACTGTACTTAAAACTAAAAAAAAATGGAATAACTGAAACAACTCTAAACCTACTTAGAAGTTATTTAACTGGAAGAGAACAAATTGTACAAATTGGTAAAAAAAAGAGCAAATCTCTTCCAATTAAATTCGGGGTCCCCCAGGGATGCGTTAATACGGTCCTAATGGACCTATACTATTTCTGATATATATAAATGACCTTATGAATCTTCCCATAAATGGAAACATAATGAGCTTTGCAGATGACACTGTTATTATATTCCACGAACAAGATTGGACAAGAACTTACAAGGAGGCGGAACATGGCCTGGCTGTACTTCAAAACTGGCTAAAAGTAAACTCCCTTACATTAAATGTAAATAAAACTAAATATCTCACTTTCTCCAAAAACAAAAGAGGACAACCAATGAATGTGCAAACCCTCAAATTACATGAATGTCAAAATACTTTTCCACAATGTTCCTGCCCGTCTATATCCCAAACAAAAAGTATTAAATATCTTGGGATTGAAATTGATGAAAAACTACAGTGGAATTCACACATTGATCTTACCTCAAAAAAGCTAACAAAACTCATCTACTTCTTCAAAAAATTAAGAAACATCTTGTCAATGAGGGATCTAAAGAGAGTATATTATGCTTTATGCCACTCTCGATTGGAATATGGAGTAATAGGATGGGGCTCAGCAGCATCTAATCACTTAAAACAACTTAAGATAACTCAGAATTGCATCATAAAGACCATTCTAAAGGTCCCCATAAGGACGTCAACAACAGAAATTTTTAAACAGTTTGATGTTCCAAGCATACAGAAAATCTATGTCAAAAACATTCTAGTACATCACCACAAAAACGACCTAGAGAAAGAAACATCGCATGCTCATAAAACCAGAGCGAAACAAACAGACACACTTAATATACCAAAGTGTAACTCTTCATTTGGTCAAAGAAGTTCTGAATTTTTAGCAGTAAAGTTATATAACAAACTCCCACTTAGTATCAAACAAATTAAAACAAAAAACAGCTACATTAAGGACATTAAATGTTGGCTGAAGGAACTACCGGAAAATGTCCTTACTAGTATACTTAAAACATCATAGAAGTTTCTGGAAAACCTTATCCAAACAAGTTAAACCATAGAAGTCGCTGAAAAACTTATAAATATCGTGTTGTGCGAGAGATTGATTATGTAAGATTATTTGAAGATTTGATATATTGTTGGTGTTAATTTCGAAAGGGATGACACATGTTTTATCACTATTTAACGAAAGGAGGTTATAGTCAAACCATATTTTTAGATTATCTATGTCTTCTGTGGCTTTTAAATTAGTTTTTTCCCACGTTTTTTTCTTTTATTAAAATTACGGTATCATCGGCGTAAGAGATAATTCGTCCATGTAATGGTTGAATAAATATATCGTTTACATACAAAATGAACAATATTGGTCCTAGCACGGTGCCCTGTATTATACAAGCACTCTTTATATTATATTGGGGATTCAATTATAGTAAGATATTAACTGAATGAGTCATAAGTATACTTACTGTTCGGCATGAGTCAAAGAAACGTATCTCAATTTTTGTCGATTTTGAGTTACGGGTGGTACTAGTCACAAAATAACACTTTACGTTAAGTGACAAAGACACGTATCTGTAAGTTCAACGGATAAAAATATACATCGTTACGTATCTGCAGAAAATCATTTGTTGTTAATGTCAGTAGAGTGTATCTTTACTTGCGTTTTTTAAACTTGAATAAAAAAATATTTTCTTGCGAGTCAAAGAAACGCATCTTTAGTTACGTTCGATTCACCCGCATAGATTATACATCAGTTTTTATTTAAATGAGTGGTTTGAATATTAGTATGGTTATTTTGCCTGTGTTATGACTCAATATAAATCGAATATGGAATGGAAAACACACAAAGCATGGATTCAACCAGTGGCGGCGTAGGGCAGATTGGCACCTGGGGCGGTTTTGTATTGAGCACCCCTACTTAAAATAAAATACCAAATACTAAACATGCTTACGAGATTTAACTTTACTAATATATTCAATCACATTATCCTAATTTATTACCTGTCTCTTTCAGTTGATAAAGTCGAAAGATTGGTTAGTCGCGCTTGGCTAATTGTGGGCCTTAAGTACGATTTTAATAATTTTAACTCTGAAAAGCTTCTTTCACACGCAGCCACCAAAACACATATTGTTAAAAAAAAGTCTCAAGCCTCAATTACATTGAGCGAGTTTACAAGCTACTAGCCGGCGTATTCACTATCTGCTGGTGAACTCGCTCAGTGTAATCATATTATTAGCCAACTAGCAGATTTTTACATTAAAAGAGTTTACTAGCAGATAGTGCTGTAATAATAATACTCCGGCTAGTAGCTTGTAAACTCGCTTAATGTAATCGAGACTTAAGACATGGCGCTAAACTTGAAGCAGACTCAAAATAGCACCATATTACGATGAATCTGAGAAGCTCCAATGTAGTCCATTGAACTGCTTCTTGGGCAGAAATTTTGGCGACTTCCAATTGCCGCCTCAACCGTAAAATCTCCAACACGATGTTCTTTGCTGAAAATTCATCGTAAATTTTTAACAGATTTGGAACCATTCCACTTCTTCTGGTGATGTTACCAACGTTTTAGACTGACTAACACTAAATGTAACCAGCATAAAATCCGTTGCCCTATAAAGATGGTTTAATTCTTCGTAAAATCTATCGTGACATTCTAACATTGCTTTCTGCAGCTCCTCTGTAATGTAAGTCCAGCATCTCGGGCCATTTCAGCAGACATACTTTTTCGAAATCTCCTCCTTTCTCTTTTTCCTTCAATCTGAATGTCTTCCTCACATTTTTTTATTGCGAAGAAAATAGTCTTTTCCACTATTTAGTTGCGTTGAATTTGAAGAAAATTTTTAAGAGTTTTAACTTTTATTACATACTTTTCCAATGTTTCACACTTTTTCAGATTTTTATGTACACTTTTTTGTCTGATTAGCTTCTTCTAGGACTTCACACCAAAAAGAAAGATAGCATAGAAAACAGAAGTCACACAAAACTGGTATGAGTGTTGATGCTGCTTTTTTGTTTCGACGCTTTCTGTGCTGGGATTACACTGCTTCGAGTGTTGATACAACCACCTCAAAATTATTCTTCAGTGATTTAACAGCGTTGTGATGAGCACTCCATATTATCTCTGATAGTCGTTTAAAGGACACGCCTACATTTTTCATTAGTATTTCACACCGCGCTCAATGTTAGGTACGTGTGGTATAAGATCAGACAATTTGGGAGGCGGGAATGGGTACCGCCGCCCCGGGAACCTTTATTGGATAACCGATACCTCTGCCATAGGTCACCCCAAGTGGTTCGCTACTTTTTGTGACTTAACAGGGGTGCCCGGGTTGATGGGGTGAGGTTTGACTAGGTCTTGGAGCGCTTGGGAGGAGACCCACCCCTTAAACCCTTTTCCACCCCAGAACTCTCCTCTCCTCCCTTTCCTTAAAAAACCCTCCTCACAGCATCCCCAAAGATGACATAGGCCCTGAGGGAAATTATTTTCCTCGGGGCTTCCTGTGTGGAGCTCATGTAAGAAAAAAACTCAGGAGGCCGTGAGGAAAATAATTTTCCTCGGGGACTATGTCATCTTAGGGAATGAATGCAATATGAATTCATTCTTTTAGGGAATTAGAAACTATATTCGAAAAAAAAAAAGAAAATATAGTTGGGATGCGTTTCAAAATATGTATTAGTATCGTATCAATGCAGATAGCTGTGTACAAGAGTAGGCAGTTATTTATTGATATTTCTTTATAGAGGGAGATTTTGTGCGAATTCTTTGGTTGTACGAGTGGTTATCGTTGTCACCCCTCGGTGCTTGGTACCCGGGGCGGACCGCCCCCTCCGCCCCCCCCCCCCCCCCCCCCCCCTTACGCCGCCACTGGATTCAACGAATAATGGAAGTGGCAATGTTGAATATAAGGAAGATTCTTCAAGTGTAACAAATATTTTATTTGGAAGGCGGGTATGGGTACCGCCGCCCCGGGAACCATTTATTAAATAACCAACACTTCTGCTATAGATTATTCCGAGTGGTTCGCAACGTTTGGTGACTTAGCAGAGGTTTTATAGGTTTATGTTTATGGGTTTATTTACTTATGGTTTATGGGGTTATGTTTGTCCGGATCTTGGCGGCGGATGTGTCTGTCATCAACAGCGTGGCAGGCCGGGGAGAGAGACTGGTTGAGGTAGATCTTTTGACCTCTCCAGCAAGATTCTCTCGGAACATTCCTTTGCATCACAGTGGAAAGGATGGATTCATTCGTCCGTCACTCCTGGACACACTAGCCCCCAAATTCTTACCCATCCCTCATACCTTTTTCCTTCCCAGAATTTCTTCTCCTTCCTTCCCCTAAAGAGACTCTCCACACAACGTCCTTAAAAATTAAATTGATGTTTCTACACCTGCTACCAAGACAAAAATAGCAGAAAATCAAGACAGTTCTTCTTCTATAAGGAAGATTCGACAATCCAAATATGCTAAGGAGTTTTCTTAGCTACATTGGATATTACTGAAATCTTTCTTAGAAATATAATTAATAATAGATTAGAAAATCGAATAGTCTCCAAAGCCAAAGGGGAAACATTCACCTAAAGTTAAAAGAATAATCTAAAAAAAATCATTAAGGATAACATTATGTCTTTTCTCACAGTACCATCACATTACTGTAGGGCGAACACTTCATTTAAATATCAAGCAGCCGATTTAATATTACACATACAAAGTATGCACTATGTATGTTGACTTGTGTAAGGATAAAAATTATGTTCCTGAAAAAATGTGGCTTTACGGAAACATATTGAACACCTGTAACCTATAGTTCCATCAACCACGCAAAAATGCTAATAAGGAAGAAAAAATATCTCTCTCGGAAGAGTATGATCGCCATATACAACGCAAAATTGGTGTACAGAATTTTGAAATCCAACCCTTGCTTCAGAATCCACCGTTAATTTCATCGAATTTAATTTAGGAGACGTTCGAAGATAATTTTTTATACTTAAACAGTTTATAATTTAACTATTTTTAATGTTCGGAGCAATGCAGCTGGAAATTACATGGGGCATGAAGGAGTGGCTGGTCGTGGCTCAGATGAAGTCGCTTATTTGGTAGCTAATGCTAATGGAAAGAAGTTCATTCTGATGAGTGATGCCTGTGGATGTATCGAAACTTTTAAGCAAGAAAATAAATATATTTGACCCCTCATCGTGGTACACAGCAGTTAGATTAGCTTCCAGAAAATCCAAATATGATGTCATTGAGATGGGACAAGAGTATTTCTTCAGATTCATCGACTTGAGGAAACAATTAATTAAAAACAAAAAGACAGATACAAATGGCATGGATGTAAACCAGTTTAAAATCACATTTAAAATTCTCACCATACAACAAAGAAGAACAAGAATAGCATAAGCTCAAAGTAATTTGACATGTTCCTAAAACAAGGCAATGAGCTGGACTTCCACAATTTCAAAGAGCTTACAATGCCCCAATAAAAATTGCAACTGAAAAGTTGCAATAGTTGCTAGATTTGTGTGATAGGTACAGTGTAACAGAATAACATGTTACCCCGATAATTTTGGATGTTGACAATGCAAAAACACTTTAATCTATGAGTTGTTTTGCTAACTTCGGACGAGTACAGTGGCGACCTCTGGAGGGAGGACGGAAGAGCGGTGACTCGACGGATTTGACGTGTAGCAGGAGGGTGCAGAAAACCTGGTCTCCGGCTGGCATGGTGGCATCGATTGGCGTTAGTTTCCTATACTGGTTTTCAGAGAGTTTATACCATATTTAATGGTCATGTCATTGAGACTGGCCTTGGCGCCCGGCATTCTGGTTAAAGGTTAGTTCTGTCAATTATGTTAATACATCGCTGATCCTGATTTCTATAGAAGTGACTTGCATATTTCATAATCTCAGGAGATTCCTCTTCAAGGAACCCTGGATCACACCCTGACTTTCAATAAATAATTATAAATATAGTCCTTAATGGTTAACTGTCTCATGCTCGCAAACTGTTCATTACAATAAATGTTTAACTTGAATCGCTGTTTCATTCAGATATCCCTTATTACATTGATCATATGGTTGTCGCTGGGAATGAACTGAGGATTCATATTGCTAAAAGAATTAAAACGGTTACAATGGCGCCTTACGTGTGGATAACTAATGGAATTTGCGAGTTTTGTTCTGTTTTTTTTATTGTGTAGGTAATCAGTGATGTATAACATTATTGTCGAGACACGAGGTTCAATCGGTCACATGTCAGCCGGAGGTTTCAGGAACACCTTTCCTTTATAATTTTATTATCTTAATTTATTATTTGTGCTGTTTTACAAATCTTTTACACGATTTTTTAATTCCGGAAGAATTTTTTTTTTACAATTCTTTCATGTACAACATTTTATTCCGAGAGAACTTGCAACTTTTTACATCTTTATAGTCAAAGGAATATTTAATACAGCATTTATAATTCGGGAAGAATTTTTACTGCATTATATTCGAATTCTATATAATATTATTCTATAAGAATTATTTGTTTTAAATCCGTTGAGTCATGGTTTTTAATTATTTATTTTAGGCTAATATTGCATGTTCTGTGTATTTAGTTGTTTGTTAATTTCTGTCTATGGGCGTCATTAAGTGTTGGGGTGTTCAGACATCTAATATAACCGCTAGCAGGTATCTGCTGAACCGCGAGCGCTTATGTTTCGTGCCGTTCACACGGCGCAGATAAAATATTTCTTCCTATGGTAGGAGAGGGGGTCAGTTGAATTAGCGAGCGGCCACGGAGTGCGCATTTTTTGTACTGAATCTATGAACTTGACATCTGTCACCCACCGGTCTTGGCAGCTCCGTAATTAAAATGACCCCCTCTCCTGTTTTCGTCGGAGTGGGGGGCGCTTAACTGTTGGCATATCGCCTCAGGAGCGGTTACGGCGTAAGATGTGCATTGTCTATGGTTGATGTGCGCACAAAGCGCTCAGGTGTGAACGGTCTGAAGGGATTGTATGGAGAGCGATATGTGGCGTGCTATGATATTTTATATTTATATGCTCAATGTGAACGAGCTCTTATGTTCTTTTTCTTTTGTTCCATCAAGATTTTAGGCACATATAATTCCAATGCCTGAAACAAGGAGTCAGACAAAAGACTCAGAAATGTCCGTTCCCAAAGTACCTGTCGTTGATGTTTCGGAGACGAAGGTGGAAATGATGGAACTTGCGGATAGCCGTTCAGATCAGAGGAAAGATTCATTACCTCATCAACCTTCTTCTCATAAGAATAATAATGAGCTCAATAATAAACCTTTTTTCAGGCACGATAAACCTTCTTATAAAAACACTGCTTTCAAAAACAAAAATGTGAATTCTAGGGAGGAGATTCGATGCTTCCGCTGTGGACGTCCAGGCGTCAAGTCACCTGACTGCACTTGCCGGAGGTCAAAAAACGCAGGAGCCGGACGATAGTTGCGTCAATGGAGGAGACGTCTTCCAGCATCGCGGCCATCGATCCGGCGTGGCAAGATTGGCTCAAGATAGTCAGACGTTTCTACGAAGATCTAAGAACTTCAAGGAGTGAAGGGGTGGCTGCCAGGGACGGCCGTCCTTTCATCTCTTTCTCGGTTCTGGGATCGGAGCTCTCGGGTCTCCTGGATTCAGGGTCACACCTGTCAATATTGGGTAACAATTCTCATTTAAAATTGATACATTTAGGTGCTAAATTAACGAAACTTGATAAAAGCTTTTCTTTAACTTCTGCCACAGGGCATTCAGTTAATTGCGAATTTAAAATCACAGTACTTGTTACTTTTAAAAATTTAGTAAAATCCTTTACCTTTGTGGTTATGCCAGAGATTAAATCGGATATAATCCTCGGTATAGATTTTTGGAAAATATTCAACATTGGCCCGGAAATTACTAAACTTACGGATGTGAATGTAGTAAAATCTGCTCCTCGTTCCGTGAGTGAAGTAAGAGAATCATTGATAGACACGTTCTTAGTGATTATCAACAACAGTTGCTAAATGGCGTAATTAAGGATTATGAGTCTATTTCTGGAAATAAACTAGGACGCACTCACTTGGAGGAGCATGTTATAGACACAGGTGACAGTATTCCTGTCAAGCAACGGTACTACCCGATTTCTCCTCATTTGCTACCAGCAGTTCACAAAGAGTTAGATAGAATGCTGGAGTTAGGAGTTGTAGAACCTAGTCATAGTGCATGGAACAGTCCGATATTACTGGTTCCTAAGAAAAATGGAACATACCGGTTGTGTTTAGATTCCAGAAAAATCAACTCTATCTCAAAAAGGGACGCATTTCCTTTACCTTTCATCTCTAATATCTTAGACAGTTTGGGCGGAGCACGTTTTCTTTCAACTATAGATTTAAAAGACGCTTTTTGGCAAATACCGTTAGAGCATAGCTCGAGGGAAAAAACGGCTTTCACAATTCCAAAACGAGGTCTATTTCAATTCACGACAATGCCTTTTGGTCTTCATGGTGCCAGTTCGAGAATGATGCGTTTGATGGATAAATTGTTTGGTCCTGAATTTGAGGGAAAAGTTTTTTATTATTTGGACGACATCATCATAATATCAAGCACTTTTGAGGAGCATATGTATATATTGAAACAAGTTAAATGTAAACTGGCTGAAGCAGGTCTTACAATTAATTTAGAGAAATCAGTCTTCTGTAGAGAATCTCTTAAATACTTAGGATATGTAGTTGATCGCAACGGGTTGAGGACAGACCCTGATAAAGTTAAAGCTATAATCGACTTTCCCGTACCAAATTCACAAAAGAGTTTAAGACGTTTCATTGGAATACTCTCATGGTATAAAAGGTTTATTATGAATTTTTCTATTATAGCAGCTCCACTGCACAATTTGACTAGAAGGGATTTCGAAGGGAAAAGATTTTCTTGGAATGATCAGGCTCAGGCTGCGTTTATTAAATTAAAAGAAACCTTAGTTCAGGCACCCGTTTTAGCATGCCCAGATTTTAGTAAATCTTTTACGATAGCTTGCGATGCAAGTAAGGCCTCGGAGCGGTACTTAGTCAACTAGATGATCAAGGGAGGGAACACCCTATTTCGTTTATAAGCAGGTCCCTATCAGATCAAGAAAGGAATCATTCCACCACAGAGAAAGAGCTGAACGCTTTAATATTTGCGTTAGAAAAATTCAGGGGCTACATAGAAGGTTCTCTGATTCCTGTAAAAGTCATAACAGATCACTACAGCCTCAAGTGGTTAGTAGGTATAAAATCGCCGTCTGGCCGCCTAGCACGGTGGGCGGTGAGATTACAACAATTTAACTTTATTATTGAACACAGGAAAGGGAAGGAGAATGTAGTTCCGGATGCTCTTTCACGCGATCCTTTAGAAGTAGCTGCAGTTATTCAGTCTCCTAGTGTTTGTTCTGATCCTTGGTATAATAGAATGTGCAGAGACGTTGTAGCTAAGCCTTCTTTGTTTCCAAAGTGGAAGCTCGTTGATGGAGTGCTTTATAAACATGTTCAGAGCATGGAAGCTTTGCACAAGGCCCATGATTGGAAGGAAGTGATACCTAAAGATAATAGACGGGAAATTATAGAATTGCATCATGTACCTCCGACGTCAGCTCATTTTGGGGTAATGAAAACTTTAAATAGGATTTGTATGAAATTTTATTGGCCCAGAATGTCGTCAGATGTTAGGAAATTTGTAACTAAGTGTCAAATCTGTTTAGCTCAGAAAAGCTCCAATCAGGCTTCGCCAGGGCTTATGGGTGATCCTAAGCTAGTACAACGTCCGTGGCAAGTAATTTCGACAGATTTATTGGGACCGCTGCCTAGCTCTTATAAGAAAGGGTATACGTATCTTTTGGTTATTGCAGATTTTTTCACTAAATTCACAAAAATTTTTCCACTTAGACGTGCTAATGGGAAAAACGCATCGGAGATAATTGAAAATGAGATCTTTCTTAAATTTGGCGTACCGGACTGCATAGTGGCTGATAATGGGCCACAATATATTTCGAAGGAGATGAAACATTTAGTTAATAGATATCACATACGTCACCTATTCTATAATTGCAGGTATCATCCACAGAACAATCCTGTAGAAAGAATAAATCGCGTCTTAGTCACGGCTTTAAGTTCGTACGTTGGAACAGATCATCGCACATGGGCGAATCATTTGCCAGAGATAGAGTTAGCTATTAATACCGCTGTTCACGAAGTTACTGGCTATACACCATTCTTCTTGAATTTTGGGAGGGAAGCTATTACCTCAGGTAAACAATATAAGTCTCCTGATTTTAATTGTGAAGATTTAACATTTTCAAAGCGGGACACGTGGGCTACAGATATTTCTGAACTTAATGACATATTCAGTCAAGTAAGAACGTGTCTTCGTCAATCTTATGAACGCAATAAGGTACATTATGACCTTCGTAGGAGGAATATTGAGTTCAAGATTGGGGATGTGGTCTGGAGGCGTTCATTCGTGTTGTCTGATGCTTCAAAACATTTTGCAGCTAAATTTGCACCCAAGGAGTAAGGTCATAGGCAAGGTCTCCGCTGTAGTTTACAAACTTGCGGACATGAACAACAGGTCAGTAGGTACTTTCCATATAAAGGACATCTTAAAAGTTGAAAATTAATCTTCTGACTAATTCCAAGGTATCTTGATGGAACCAAAAGAAATTGGGAATTTTTTTTTTTTTTTTTTTAAATTTTAATTCATATGCATTCTTGCATTTTATATCTGTTGAATGTATTTCGCTTGCAACAACTGGTGGCCACAGTATTGCAAGCGAGACTCATTTGAAGTATATTATGGTTAATTAGTCTGTTTTGTGTTGTTTATCTTGATCTTAGGGGGTGCTTTACCTCCCTGGGATAAACCATCTTCTGATTTCAGTGATATGTATTACTATTTGGTGCTTGTATTTGCTTTTGTGTACATTTGTTTTGTGTATATTTTTGTAACCAAAAGGGATCTACTATCTAATGAATTACTATGCATGGGTATATTTTATATTGTATTTGCTTCTGTAAGCTGATTATTGGATGATACAATGATCATAATATTACAATTTTCTGGTCATTTTATTACCGTTTGTGTTTTATGCACAATTTGAAAACTATAGCCTTCATCGGGCTTAGAATTGAGATATTTTATGAATTTTTATGAAAATTCTTATTTATAATCTTCGCGTGTCTATTATAACACTATTAACCCTACGTTATTTGCAGAATTGGAATCATAGCCTTCATCGGGCTTACAATTGAGATATTTTATGATTTTTTATGAAAATTCTTATTTATAATCTGTGCGTGTCAGTTATGATACTATTAACCTTGGTATAACAAATTTTATATGCTTGTTTTATCTAATTTGTATTTTTAATAATGGTATAATCGTTTTTTTTAACAATTGTATGTCCGCTGATTTTTCTGGTGATTTTAGAGCTCGAAAATCGCTAAAACAATCAGTAAACAATTTCTTTTTTCTGTGTTCTTCTGTGACAGTAGGGAGTTTTAATTTTGTGATAGAAGAATACAGTTAAAATAAATTAATTTTGAGCATAATTAATTATTATTATGGTTACTGCCATCTGTGGACAGCATGGACCTATTCTTTCAATTTTGGATATTCTTGGAATTATCGATTTATTTATTATAATCGTCACTGCCATCTGTTGATAGATTGGCTAATTAATAATATTCGGCTTTGATAACCCAATTTTGATTTGATTATTGGCTAAGTCACTCAAATTACAAGATTTAACGAATTTTGCTTTTATTTTGTATTCTGTCAGGATGTTTATTATTATTGTTCAATTTAAATTCAGAATTACTATACAGGTTATCTACATATTATGTTGTTATTAATATCAGGAAGACAGAAGAAGGTTTCAAGATTTAACGAATTTTGCTTTTATTAAATATTTTGTCAGGAGGTAAATTTGCCTGTTAGTTAAATTAATATTCTCTGAGTTGAAGGGCTTTTCTAATAGTTTCTGTAGATTCAACCAGATTGCTTTAGGAAAACCAGTATCTTAGTTTAGGCATCCAGAGGGTCATTCAAGAGAAACATCATCATTGCCCATGCACTATATTTTCATGGCATATCACCCCGCTCCGGCGCTATGGAAAATCTTCATCTTTGCTATACCACAACATTTTTCAAGAATATGGGTCACCCCAGAAGGACTTTTCAAGAGGAAAATCATCATTGCCCATGCACCATATATCATGGCTTATCATCTCGTTCCTGCACGATGGAAAATTTTCAACTAAGTTGCTACGCCATATTATTTGAAGATTATAAGGCAACATCATAACACTCTACTCTCAAGTCTGGGATGCTGTCTCAAACTGAGGAAACATTGGACATACAGATCGCGATGGCTCTGGAAATTTATGCTTCTTCGCAACAACATTTCAAGAATCTACATACTTACCGCTGCTAAGCTATTGGGTTTCCATCTACTATCATGACATCACCTTCACTACAAGTACTTTCCAGTGAGACGGCAGTCAAGGCTTTGCTTCGAGGTGTCAGGGGAACCTCAGGACTTATAGCCATAAGTCTTTCAACACGGGGGGCATTGTAACAGAATAACATGTTACCCCGATAATTTTGGATGTTGACAATGCAAAAACACTTTAATCTATGAGTTGTTTTGCTAACTTCGGACGAGTACAGTGGCGACCTCTGGAGGGAGGACGGAAGAGCGGTGACTCGACGGATTTGACGTGTAGCAGGAGGGTGCAGAAAACCTGGGTAGCTATTCCCGAAGCGTTCTCGCTCGCAATCTCCGTCGAAAGTACGTCCGTTAGTCGACTTGGTTATTCCTGAGCTTGGTCGAAGTAACATTCTTAGACGCCAAACGTCAAAAGTCACTCCACATAACAACGAGTGGGTCTACCCAGTAGAAACACAGCAGCGAGTGGTGTGAAGTTGGCGTATCTATGCAATTAGCTGTCAAAATTTGGTTTTATTTGTTTTCCCGCGCGACCTTTCACACTCGCAATTTTCGCACCCGACAATTGTATTTCCAGAATACCTGATTGATCATAATCTAGATTTAGGTCTGATTGCTGGAGGATGACTGGTTTATTTATGACTGGAGGATTGGCTCCACTTGAGCCTGGGGCTGTTAATAGAATTAACCTAGATTTAGTGGCTGGTAGAGCTGTTAGAAATAGGATAGTTCAAAATTATTTCAAAATTCTTTCTGTATTTATACTAGTCTTTATTATCATTTTGTTGTTGTTCACTGTATATTATTTGTCAAGTGTCTGATCGTATTATTATTAATGATATTAGACAAACAATAGTGAGACCGAGTTGACAGGAAAAAGCTATAGGTGTTGTCCAAGTACAGAGTGAATACGAAGCTCATTCAGGCAATTGCGTCTCTATATGAGGGAAGCGTTGCATGTGGCTGATGTCAGCGTGATGTGTAAGATTAAGAAAGGGACGCTCCGATGGTTTGGGCCTGTGGAGCGAATGAACGAGGAAAGGAGTGTATAAAGAATATATGATGCAAATGTGAATGGTGGAAGAAGTCGAGGACGCTCAAGAAAGACATGGCACGACCAAGTGAATCAGATACTTGAGTCGGGCCATGTCAAGAGTCAGAATAATAGAAGAGCATGTATGAGACATTGTATGAATGTGAACAAGGCAAGGAATGTGTGCCAAGACCGAGTTGTTTGGCGGTCCGTCTTCTCTGCCTACCCTTGCGGAGAAACGGCGTGATTGGTTAGTTAGTTAGTCAAATAATGAATGGTGAGGTGAGGCTGCGTTACAACAAACACTTCAAATACAATATTTTTTGTGATAATATAGTGATGTAAAATGTAAGAAAACAATGATGTGATCATAAAAAATGTATTTAACATTAATATATCATTATTTTTTTTTTAAATAATACAGAAACAACAGTTGTTAATATACAATGTCAATATATTTTGTAATTCAGGCTAAAAATATAGAATTAGTACTAATGAACCAATCAAGTCTGATATTTTCTATTATGAAACTAAAATGCAGTAGCATAATATCACAATTTTTATCATAGAATGCAGAAAACAATACGGTTTCAGATGTTCAATTACAATTGTAATTATTTCAATATATTTTGTATTACAAGCGAAAAATAAACAATTAGTACACTGATGAAACTAATCAAGTCTGATATTTTTTAGTAAATTATTTTCTGGTGTTAATTAGTTAAACATTAAAATTATACATGATACAAATAAAATTTGCATTCATTACCCTGATATTGTATAGTAACTATCTTTGGTTAATTTAAAAAAAAAAACATTTTTATCTCCGAGATAAAACTAAAATGGGTAGGAGGTACCACAAGGGGACTTGTGGCCTCCGAGAACAGCGGCACCTCAACAGTCTGACATCTGCTGCAGCCAGCAACAGACTGTGGTCCTCCAAGTGATTCAAAGTCGAAGTTGACCTCCCCATGTTGATCTTCCGTGTGGCCCATAATCAAGACTGGGCTGATTGACTGTAGTATCAGCTCGTCAGTCGCGTTGAGGCTGACTGCTGGCTCTCGCCTCAAGGAGGCATGCTTTAACTTGGCCTTTGACCGTAAGTCTTGCCAAGTCTGAAAAGATTTTTGAATCAAATTAATTATTTACACAAAATATTGGTGGAAAGACACTTTATAAGATCTTAAACTATTCAAAAAGCAGGACAACGTCAATATCAAACAATTTTACTTGAATTTTGAAACAATCAGCTTTGAAATAACGTAGCCCCATTATCATTCTTTTCAATATTGTGATTTTCAAAACATATAAATTAGGCTAAACGAAACACCATGTGAGCGGTGACCGGACAACTTAGAACCTTTTCAGTAAAGTGATGATAAAAAATATATTAAAAAATGGTTAAATATGTTAGGGTTTTAATGACTTCAAAGAGATGTCGAGTTGACTTGATTAGGCATGGAATCCATGTTAGATGTGAGCATGGTGTTTGTTTTATTGAATAAAAATTTGTCGTAGGCAGAGCTTCATCTGAACGAAGCATTAGGGTAACAAATAGACATTTTAAGTGGAAATGAATCAAATCAAACCTTTCTCCAATGTTTGAAATCTTTGTTGGCCCCTGCCATGGCATTCAATTTTTCGGCAATCGCCACCCATCTCCGTCTGGATTCGGCGAAGGTAAATGTTGAGGAAAATTTGCCACTCACAAGTTCCACATCCGAACTTACTAATTCAATTAGTAATTGTTTCTGAGCAATCGTGATGTAACCCGCGGCTATTTCTGTTGTTGTTTTGTTTTTAGTCTGACAGTGACAGTCAAACCATAGAAATCTCAAAAACACCAAGAACATAGACAATATTCACAGGGCTGCCAATATAATCATCATTTCGATCGGTCGACGTTCAAGAATACGTAAAATTGAAGGATTCGACAAAGTTCGTCGCGACGACGATAAATTTTCGCTCTCTTCGAGGCGCATAACGAGGAACTTTTGATCGACCGTCAGGAATAGGGCCCCTGGTCTCCGGCTGGCATGGTGGCATCGATTGGCGTTAGTTTCCTATACTGGTTTTCAGATAGTTTATATCATAGACATCCAAATGGATAGACAAGCAGTTACAGATGAGGGGTAAAACCAAACTATGGAGAGCAAAGGGGGGAAAGATGACTGTCATTCGTTGAACAATCAATCTGACAGTATATAGGCATCTCGCATTACAATATCACCATTTAGTTCTTAAAAACAAAATCTGCTTTGAATGAATAGACCTTTTTACATGGGAGCGCGAATTGCTTGCCACGTTCAAAACTTATTTGCTAAGGCCAAATGCTCGCTCCAAAAAGACTCGCGCCAATACACATATCAATATTTTCTTGCCGTGTTTAGTTAAAACACTTTTACAAATGTTTCATAATTTACTTACCCCTGTAACCAGCGACGAGCACATTGGAGTACCGCCCACTTTCGCTATGTGCATATTGATACGTAGATATATTGTATAGCACAAGCTGCCGTTATTTCGTTAAATGTATGGATGTCAGCTTCTCGCTGTTCACGGCAAGAATGATGACGTCACACATTTTAGATTCAAGCGAGGCTATATCCCCTCCCCATGGAGCGAGCCGGTTCCAAGGAGGAGCTACAGCCGGCGCCATGTGGAGGGGGAAATAATACGTTTTTATCACTTAGGGCAGGTCCAGATATATTCATATGTCCGTGGTTTATATCATATTTAATGGTCATGTCATTGAGACTGGCCTTGGCGCCCGGCATTCTGGTTAAAGGTTAGTTCTGTCAATTATGTTAATACATCGCTGATCCTGATTTCTATAGAAGTGACTTGCATATTTCATAATCTCAGGAGATTCCTCTTCAAGGAACCCTGGATCACACCCTGACTTTCAATAAATAATTATAAATATAGTCCTTAATGGTTAACTGTCTCATGCTCGCAAACTGTTCATTACAATAAATGTTTAACTTGAATCTCTGTTTCATTCAGATATCCCTTATTACATTGATCATATGGTTGTCGCTGGGAATGAACTGAGGATTCATATTGCTAAAAGAATTAAAACGGTTACAACAGGTATTGTACCCTTTACAATTTACAACTATTTGAAAGTAGAAATTATTATTACTGATAATCAAGTTGATGAAGACATCATTGAACAATTTTTTGATGAATGATTATAAAAATAATTTATTATACATTTATATTATTTGCCTAATAACCTAAGTGGTTTTTTGGTACGAGTTACGTATTTATAAGAAAACAGGGACCTACAAGATTCCAGTTTTTTAAGCAAGTTAAATATTATGTAGCAAATTAAGTTTTCTTTTGACATTCGTATCGGTTGGTACATAGTTACCTAAACATTTTATATTTTTTCTGTTTTAAACAAGTGTTTTAATAAATATTTCTAGACTTGAAATATTTTTATTACTGTTCCACCACTATCCTAATTTTTATTAATCATCTTTACAAATTTTCGGGTATAAAAAAGGTCAAATATCGAAGCAAGTTTTTCATAACTTGAATTCAGTGATTGCAATTTTCACTTTGGTTAGGATCAAAGAAACGTAACTGAGATATAGCTGCACTTAAATTTAAAAAAATATATGAAAATAAAATACTATTTTAAATTTAAAAGATGGTTTAGAAGCACAAAATACTACCCTTTAACAAAACGAGAAGAAATTATTAATATGTTTCTTTTGTTTAAAAGTAGACAACATTGATTGATTGAGAACTATGTTTTTTTGCTCTCCTGTAAAGTAGAGAAAAATGAGATACGTTTTTTTGACCCTAAGGGGCCGTGTTATGGTTAATATTATTGAATACATAATCTGTGTCCCTGAAATGAGCTTTACAGACAACAGAAGCAGGAGTCGGTGCCCATTTGGAACGCCTGATTGAATGAATCCATTTCGCTTTCAAGTCTTTAAATCTTTGGGAAACTCGTGCCCACCCCTATTTCTACACACTGGAACACTACAACAAGTTGACGGCATTATTATAATATTTAAAAACACCAAATTGCGTCAAACGGCCTAAAAAATGTATAGGATCTGACAGAAATAAAATAGTTGGACCGGTAGGACTATGAGCGAACCCAGCGGCCAAAATCGTGCGAAAACGGCCCATTCCTTCGTGTTTACTTTCATTGCTTGTCCTTGGGATTGGTTTATTTATGGCTTGTCCGTTGTCTATGGATAATGGATGTGTCAAAAAATGCTGATATTCGTCGCCCATAAATATACAAACCACTGAACCACTCGTCGCCTTTGCTTGGATTATTTATAGTCGCATGGTCGCCTTTTTTCTTCTTTGCTTCTAGTTCATTGGGATTGGTTTATTTATGAGTTCATTTATGTTTGCTTCTTTGGGGTTAGCGCATAGTGGTGCGTTGTCGTGTGCATAGTGGTTTGTTTATGTTCCTTTGCTTAGTCTCTGATCCGTCTTTCTAAAGTAATATCTCGCGAAGTGCACAATAATTGTGTTTAATTTACACCATTTGAGATTACTTCAATAACCCCAACATTTGTAAAATTCCAGAACTTCTACTTTTATTCAACGCTTTGGAATTGGCCGCTACACTTTGCCTTGCACGTGAGTAGATTTTATTTCATAGGTAGGTTGTAATACCTAATCTCCTTAACTGGTGCTTGTTTTTTAACCTCCGACGCAAAGAGCGTTGTTATAAGTTTGGGTAATTATCGGTTCGGACTGGCCACGCTTATTACGAATAATTTTTAGAAAAAAACGGAAAAAATTCGGTTCAGGGGCGGCGTTCCTAGATAATTTTTTTTTTTATACTAATTATGGGCCGGAAAATCCGAATCTGAAAGAATTAGGCGTCGGCAAGCAATATTAACTGAATTACACGACTTTAAAATTTTCTATAAACACAAAGGAAAACCAGCCATTTTGAATGCATTCACACTAAGAAAAGAAAGTGCCCCCTTCATAGCGCCTACTCGCGTCAAGGCAAGAAAACATCCCAGTTTTCAAATAGTTTAGCGGCTACGCTAGGTTTATGTAACATGGTTTGTGATACAAAAGTGAATAAAATTTAAAAAAAATAATTACTTAAATTAGTTATTGATATTATTGCTTAATGGCAACACTTAATTTTATGTGGTGTAACATCTTTCTTGTTTTTCTATGACTTGTAATGTCAATAATGGCTTCTTCCTTTGTGTTTATAGAAAATTTTAAAGTCGTGTAATTCAGTTAATATTGCTTGCCGACACCTAATTCTTTCAGATTCGGATTTTTCAGCCCATAGTTAGTATAAAAATAACTAGTTTTATTATCTAGGAACGCCGCCCCCAAACCGAACTTTAGCCTCCGTGGAAATTATATTGAGCTGATTTGTATTTTATTTTCTAGTGAACATGATATAAACTGTTTGTGTAGAGAGGCTTTCTTACAGGCCTTATTTATTTTCAACTGAGGATAATTACCATCACATAACAGGAAGCTATCACAGCAGTGCCATGGATCTTCCCAATTCAGAGAGGGTTTCCATCAAGACTGAACCATGGTCGCAGGAAATGCCATATACAGATATGGAAATTCACCTCCCGGATGTGAAGAAGGAATGTTTGCGGTATGCTGAGAGTGGTCAGCCAACTAGTAAGTTGAATTGCGTGTATCACAAAAGTGTTTTGTCAGGTGGACTCAGTCAGGACAGCTGCTTGATTTCTACTTCCCTCTTATAATACATTGGTACTTATGTTTTTGTGTACGAAATATTGCTTAATTTTACAAGAAACTGTAGAACTAAAAAAAAACTTATTATTGATGTGTTTCTCAAAATTATTGGTACCATGCCCCCTTCAACATTATTAGCCTCATCATAATTTTATATTTATTAAAGTAAAACTTCTTTACGCACGCTCGACTTGGGGGGTAAGCTGGTGAATGCGTTACGAAAAAGTGTGATGCGAACGGTGATCTTGCGAGGCGAACGGTCGGGCCTTTACGCACGCTTGAAGTTGAGAGGGAGATAGTTGAGCGTTACGAAAAGCAAACGGTAATCGATGCGAACTGTGTTCGATGCGAACGGTGATCGGGCGAGGTGAACGGTTGGGTCTTTACGCACGCTTATAGTTGAGATGGAGATATAAGTTAGTGAAGATAGAAAGAGAGAGAGTTACGTTTCGTATATTACTGTAGGGGCAAGAGAGAGAAGTGCGAGCACAAGGAATCATTTATTAAATAACCATGCCATAGGTCACTCCAAGGTCGTAGGTCACCCCAAGATCGTAGGTGACCCCAAGGTCGTAGGTTACCTTAAGGTCGTAGGTCACCCCACGGTCGTATGTCAATCCAAGGTCATAGGCCACCCCAAGGTCGTAGGTCACCCCAAGGTCATAGGTCACCCCACGGTCGTAGGTCACCCCAAGGTCATAGGTCACCCCACGGTCGTAGGTCACCCCAGGGTCATAGGTCACCCCATGGTCATATGTCACTCCAATGTCATACATAAGTTAGTGAAGTTTCACTTCAGTCGTGTGGTCTAAAGCACACTCGTTTTTTTTAGATTTAGAGTAGTGTCATTAAAAAAAAATCATGTTTTTAGTTTATTAAATATATTATTTTTTCACGCGGACTTGTACTAATTTTCATTACATTTGTTGGTTGGAGGTTTCTTCTACCTTCGAACAATATAGAAGATATATTTTTATATATATGTATATATTTTTTTTAAATTCTAAAATATCAGTAAGTAGCCCACTAAGTTGATTCACATTAGTACTGTCTTGCTCATTAAGCAAATAATTCAAATGTGTTTTGTATACTTTTTATCCTCATTATACTCTTAATTTAAAGAATATTGTATGAACTGCAGACAAGCTACCCTATGTGAGCTTTGCGTGACTGTATTTTTGTTATTATTAAAATTCTTGTAATATCGATTTGTTTTTAACAACAACAACAAAAATAAGAATGATGACCTTATAATAATTATTTTTATCAGCATTAGTTTGATTAAAAAATATAATGCAATCCAACAAATAAATACAAATTAATAAAACTTAATTTTAATGAGCCTAATACTAGTACGTCTGTACATATCAATATATTGTTTTTATTATTATTCCAGGTAGCATTCATGTGGATATTGAACCCATCAAAGTAGAACCAGGACTCCCAGAAGAAGATGGAGAGAAAATCCCTTATACGGAAATAGACATAGACCTGCCAGATGTTAAAAAGGAATGCTTAGAGCACTCTGAAAGTATTACCAAGTCTGCAACAGGTAAAAAATTTAATTTTATGAATTTGCTTAAAAACATTCCGTTTTCATTTTAAGACACCTTCTTAATGAGCTTTATCCACAGTCTTTTCCAAACCTGATAAGGGATCTGAAACGCATCCTGGAGAAAAACCTTATTCATGTTCCTATTGTAACTACTCCAAGTAGTCACATTCTTTCCCGTATTGGAAAAAAATCTTTTTCATGTTCCCACTGCAGTTATTCATGTTCGCAAAAGGGATATTTTAAACGTCACATTCTTATTCACGCTAGAGAATATCATTTTTTTCGGCTGTAACTGTAATAAACAAATTTAATAAACCGCACGCGGATTCATATCGGAGAGAAACCCCTTTTCATGTTCCGACTAACTATTCAAGTTCACGAGAGGATTGTTTAAAAACGTCACATGCTGACTCAAAGTAAAAAATAACAATTCATATGGTGCAACTGAAAGCAATCTTTTTTACCTATCGTTTGTTCAAGTCCATCCCTGCGGGTCTCAGTACCTTTTACCCAGTACGCATCGCTGAGATCGCGCAGAGATTAGAGTATTTGTTATTGTAATAGATCACCACATATTATGTAAAAGACTCCCAGAACTGCTTAAGGCGCCGCTACCCGCATTTCTACCGATTTCTTATCTCCCTTAAACATTTGCAGCCTTACCAAAAAACCCAGTGAAAATTTTATTCAATTGACAAACGGCCGCGGATGTGAAAGCATTACTAATTAGAAAATTGTTCATGGAAAAAAATACACGTGGTTAACACAGCCTGAGAGGGTAGTTTATCTCTGTTTTATTAATGAAAGTATTAATATATATATATATATGTTTGAACGAAATTTGGAATTTTTCCAAAGTATTTTGAATGTTCTATATATTTCTTATTTTTTAAGGTGTTGTTAAAACAAATACCATTTATGAAAACTATATAAAATTACCTTTTAGATTTGTGTATTTGAAATATACTTTAGTTTTCAAAAACTGCCATATTTTAAGATTCAAACTTGGAAAAAATGGAGAAAAATTTCCTCCCAAAACATTTTAACAGCGTGACCACGTAAGAAAGGTTATTGGTAATAAAACGTGTTTTAGTCTACACGGGGTTTATTTATGTTATTGCAATAACACATGTTATCGGCCGTGAAAAGTTTTTTTTTAGTAAGGCTGTTCAAGTTTTTAAGCTCTTTAAAAAATACATGTTATTTTTTAAGATAATGTCTAGATGCTGCCCACGCCGAAACGCAAATTATATGAAATTCCCTCTATAGAAAAAAATCGCACAGTATGCTCCAAAAATTATTAAAAACAAGTCTGTCTCTATTATCTTATAAATTATAATTATGAAAAAATTCACAATGTTTCTTTAAATGATGCTTAAGAAGCCTCCCGCGAGATTTTTGCTCTATTTTAAACATTTTCGCAATTTTCGCATTGATTTTGACGCTTTAAATGTTAGCGCTCTCCTCTAACATTCGTAATTTCATATCTCTCCATCTTCTTCTTTTTGAGACCGGTTGCGGGCCCTTAACACATTGGCTCCACCCAGAAGGACCGCGTATTAAATTTATTTTTTTATAATTTTATTTCTACTCTCCTGTTTTTGTTCCATAATATTAAGTACACTCGAATATTTTTTTTATCTCCCTTTGTCACCAAGAGTTGTGACATATCTCGTATGCTATTATTATGTTATATTTTTTTAATGTTACTTTAAAGGACTGTTGAAACACTGCGTTATTCATAGTGAATCTTACTCGCGTTAAAATGTTTGAATCCTTATTGTGTGTAGTAAACTTGATATAAAACTCGGCCACTGAATGATACGATTTCAGCTTCCATGCTTTAAAGACTCTGCTGAAAATGTAAAAAAGAGCCTAACGTGTTTGAATAAATATTATTATTCTGAACTTGCCAAACACATTTTAGAAACAAATCATTATTTTTACTTAAATAGAGGGTTGCAATCTTGCTTACACATTCAATAACACGTAAAATGGGATTACGATTAGATAACTACTAATATTAAAAGTTGAAAAAACGTTAATAGTAGTGTCCGACCGAAACAGGACTTTCTGTATAAAAGATCTAGGCGTACTTTTTGATTCTAAACTCCATTTAATGCGCACATTGAGAATATTGTGAATAAACCTCACTGCATGCTAGGATTTGTCATCCGAAACAGCCGCGAATTTCGAAAACCTGAAACCTATCTTCTTCTTTACTATACGCTGGTCCGTAATCAACTTGAATACTGCAGCCATATGGACACCACTTTACGGGGTCTCTAAAGACAACATTGAAAGTATTCAAAATAAATTTCTGCAATACCTCAATTCCGAATGAGCGCACCTAAACGGGGGTACATAAATATGCTCTCGAATTATAATGTCTCCATTCTAACTAAAATCTGCAACAACGTTATTCACTGTCCTGACCTACTGAAACTATTAAACTTCAAAATACCACCCAGAGTGACAAGGCTTAACGATTTATTCCACATTAGCTGGACGCGTACAAATGTTGGTGTCAGAAATCTCAAGGATTCTGACTTATTTTTTGACACACGCAGTACTTTAAGTAGAAAATTGAAGGCTGTTTTCCTACAAAGTACAACAACAAAGACATACACGTTTATAAGCTTAAATACTCTTCTTTTTTTAATTTCTGTATAACATTATAAAAGATAGATATATGCCTTCGCGGATTTTTTTGTAGATTTATAAAAGAGGAATATCCCACCATTGTTATATCCCAAAAGGATTAGGCAGCGTTTTCGATGAAAGCTACCAGGCGGCTGGACTTTTTTCCGACACTTCTAACAATTATCGTTATGTTTCAACCAACTAACACAAATCCTTGACAAATTACATACCTAAACCTTCCTCACGAAACACTCTATCTATTGGCGGAAACCGCATGAAAATCCGTTCAGTAGTTTTCGAGATTATCGCGAACAGACAGACCGACAGACGTCGCGGGTGACGTTACTTTATAATATGTAGAGATAGAGATAGCGCATTTCTCTTATCTCTATATTTGTAAAATAATCTCTCTCTCTGGTTTCAATCCTGAGATTGGTTTGCAGCAATGTCATCTATTCGTTTCTTCCACTCTTCCCTGTCTTGTGCGGCTCTTTTGAAGTCTGCATATGATGAGCAGCGCACGTCCACCAGCAGGTCCTCCAGGTACTCTCGGCGTGGGCGTCCCCTAGCGTTTGTCCCCTCGGTCATACCCTCCATTATGGCATGCAAGAGGCCTTCTTGTCTTATTACATGGCCGATCCATCTTGCGCGCCTTTCGGACAAGGTTCTGAGCAGGTGCCTTCCTCGGGTCTGATTTTAAGTCTGTGTATGAAGAGGATATACCTAGCAATGAAATTTCAAAATTCTCATCGAATCTTAGTCTGGATATATCTGAAGTACGCATAGAAATTAAAGATATCAAAAACCATGTAAATTTGTTAGATGCTAGAAAAAATGCAGGACCTGATAATATTCAACCTGTGCTAATTAAAGAATGTTTAAACGGCTTAGTTGTTCCTCTTTTCTAATTTTTAACCAGTCACTAGAGACAGGCAGTTTCCCTGATACATGGAAACACAGTTTTCTTACGCCCATTTTTAAAAAAGGGGACAAAACGGACGTAACAAATTATAGACCAATATGTATCCAATCATCGATACCCAAGCTTTTTGAAAAAATTGTCCTCCATAAAATATCCACAAACATAAAAAAATTATAACTCCCTTCCAACATGGCTTTTGTTCAAATAAATCTACACTGACCAATTTACTAATATACGAAAACTTCATATCTAAATCTTTAGCCAACAGGTGCCAGGTTGACTCAATATACACTGATTTTAGCAAGGCCTTTGACAAGGTGTGTCACAAAATACTAATCAATAAATTGGCGAAACTTGGAGTTTATGGTAGCTTATTAAATTGGTTTGTTAGTTATTTGTCCAAAAGAATTCTTTGTGTGAAAATAAATGGCACACAGTCTTACAAATTTATAGCAACAAGTGGAGTGCCGCAAGGCTCCCATTTAGGGCCCATTTTGTTTATTATATTTATAAATGATATTGTTGATATATTTACTGACATAAATGTGCTACTGTTTGCCGATGACATGAAACTGTATAAAGAGATTAACCACATTAATGATTGTATTATACTTCAAACTAACTTGATATATCTTTTTGAATGGTGCTCTATCAACAAACTAGCATTAAATATAAATAAATGTCAGTTCATTCATTTTTCCAAAATAAATAATCCTATTATTTTTCAGTATTCTTTAAATGATGAAAATTTAAATTGTGTTAGTGAAATTATGGATCTAGGCATTATGTTCGACAGTAAACTCACCTTTGTATGTCATATTAATAATATTATCAACAAAGCCCTAAAGACTCTTGGATTTGTTTTGAGAGCTGCAAAAGATTTCAATGATTTAGATACATTTATTATGTTATATAAAACCCTTGTCAGATGCCAACTTGAATATAATTCTACGTTATGGTCTCCCTTTTACTACATTCATTCAGACAACATTGAAAAGATTCAACGGAAGTTTCTAAGGTTTATAAACTATAAGTTGCATATTCCTATACTAAACATTGATTACAATTATCTCCTGGATAAAACGTCTCTATTGAAACTTTCAGAAAGAAGAATAAGCACAGATTTAATACTATTACATAAAATACTGCATTACAAAATTGACTGTACTGAATAACTTCAATTTATCAATATCCATGTTCCCCAAAAATCATGTCGACATTTATTACCCTTCTACTTCAATAACACCAGGACACTAGCTTATCAAAATTCTCCGTTTCCGAGACTTCACAGTCTCGGAAATAAATATTCTAATCTAGGTGATATATTTCATCTTAAAACTATTCAGTATAAACGTTGTATATTCTATCACTTTTATTCTTCTAGGCACAAATAGATTTACATAATTTCTTCAATTTTTGTTTATATTGAATGTAAGATTTCTTATATTTTTTTCATAATATGTATTTTTATTTTATTATTTGTTTTGTTGTTACATTGTTTTGTGTATTTTCTTTTCTCATTTTATTATATTTTCTTCATTGTTTGTTACTCAACTTATAAATTATAATGTAAAAGCCCATCAGGGCGTGTAATAAATAAATAAATAAATAAATAGCAATATCGTCAGCAAACCTTATCATATCCACCTTTTGCCCGTGTATCTTTACACCTTTTCTGTGACTCATTCTCTCTCTCAAGTCGTCAATCGCATTTTGTATATATTGTAGAACAATTTTCTCGCATTTTGTAGAACAATTTTCTCGGTTTACCCGCGTAACCTAGTCCTTAAAAGGACTTTTTAACTCCTGACGTTTCCCAAACCCAACGCGCCCCTCAGGCCTATTGTTAGCTCGTGTGGTTCGCCCACTCAGATATTAGCAAAATTTCTTGCCCAACGCTTTCAGCCTTTTGTTGAGAAAGCTGATTCTTACGTGCGTAATGCTGAGCATTTTATTTCAACAATTTCTAATATAACTTTAAACAAGGGTGACATTTTAGTGAGCTTCGATGTAAGAAACTAAAACTGACAAAATAGATGTGAAAAATTACTCCCACAATAATTTTCAAAAAACTATTATTAATTACGAAAAATTACAACAAAACCTTAACACTGAAAATTGGGAAACTGTTCTATCCTCTAATAACACCGATTTATGTTCACTTAATTTTGAATCAATCTTAAATAAGCATATAAAATCCTCCTCTTCCATTAAAAAATACTCTCCAAATACTAAATTTTAAAAATTAAAACCGTGGATCACCCAAGGAATCATAATCTCAATTAGACATAAAGAAAAAATTTATAAGGAACATAAAAAATTTCCAGAAAACTATAAACTATACGAATATTTTAAAAAATTCAGAAATAAACTGTGTTACATTATCCGGAAAACCAAAGAAGATTTCTATTAAGAAAAAATCAATATTAATGGCAACAATAATAAAAAGGTATGGCTAACTATCAATGAAATTATTAATAAAAAACCTAAAAAATCTAACATAAACAAAATTACAGATATTGATAACAAAATTTATGATGTAAACACGGATCCAATGAAATGTGCAAATATTTTCAACAATTATTTTGGATCAGTTGGTGAAAAATTAGCACTTAAAATTAAAAACATCGAAAATAATGAACTGTATACATCGCCTTCAAATCCTTTTAATACCTTAACACAATTCCAACGAACTGACGCTGATGAAATCAAACACACTATTAATCAATTAAAAGGTAATTCTTCCCCCGGTTATGACAATATTTCGGTAGAAATTCTTAAACAAAATTCTGATTCACTTTGTAAACCATTGGCACACATCATAAATAAAAGTTTCGAAAATGGCAACTTCCCAGTAAATTACAAAAAACTATTATTACTCCTATTTTTAAATCCGGTGACCCCTTTCTTAGTAATAATTATAGGCCAATTTCTCTTACCTCAAATATTGCAAAAATATTTGAAAAAATTGTAAAAAAACAGATGTTCAAATTTATAAAAGAAAATAATATATTAAATTCACATCAATATGGTTTTAGAGAAAATTTGAGCACTCAAGATGCTATCGTAGACCTAACATCTGAAATATATAAATCTTTAGATAACAAAAAAAAATGTATTGGAATATTTGTCGACTTACGAAAAGCTTTTGACAGTATATCACATTCGAATCTTATCTCCAAACTAAAGAAAATTGGTATAACCAATAATGCCCTAACGTGGATCGAAAATTACCTATTTCATAGAGAGCAATTTGTCAAATTAAATGGTTTTCTCAGCGATTCTCAAATCAGTAAATTTGGAATCCCGCAGGGAACAGTATTGGGACCAATTCTCTTTATCATTTATGTTAATGATATTTTTAAACTCACCATTAAATCCAAAATAATATCTTACGCTGATGACACAGCAATTTTAGCTGAGGGATCAACGTGGAATGAAACTCAGAGAACGGCGGAATCAGATATAAATTTAATTAAAAAATGGTTTGATCAAAATTTACTATCTCTAAATACAGATAAACTTTTGTAATTACTTTCACTCTGACTAAAAAGGCTACCCCTGAAAATCTAAATATATGTATACACTCATATAATTGTAATTCAAATTCATATATATGTAAACCTGATTGCTCTGTACTCACTATTAAAACCAATGTTAAATACCTTGGGGTAACTATAGACAGTAACATAAAGTGGAAGATGCAAATCAGCACAACAGTTGCGAGACTAAGAAAATTAGTGTACATTTTCATTAGAATTCGAAACATTTTAAATATTAGTATGTTAAGAACTGTTTACTTTTCCTTAACCAATCAGTGCTACAGTATGGAATTGTTGGTTGGGGCGGTGCATTCAAAACTTCTCTTTTACCATTGGAAATCATTCAAAAATTAATTATAAAAATAATTTTAAAAAAGCCATATGATTACCCCACTATCAAATTATTTCAAGATTTTAAAGTACCTTCACTTCATGTTGTTTTTAAAAAAATTACAATTCTACAAATACACAAAGATTGCTTCAAAAATGAGAGCTTCACTCCTTTTTCAAGCAGCATTAGAACAAATGTCCTGGGCTCTATGACTGTCCCGCGTTGTAACACCACCACAGCTCAACAATACTATAAATATATTGGAGTTAAATGGTTTAACCAATTACCAGTTAATTTAAGATTGGAAACAAATTATAAAAAATTCAAAAAATCAATTAAAGCTCTTTATATATAACTTATCACAATCACTACATCTTATAATATTTTATTTATAAACACAATTGTAATATCTGATATCCTTTTTCTTTCTTTAATTTTCACCTTTCTTTTTTATATCCTCTTCATTCTGCTTATGTTTTATATATTATATAAAACTATAGATGCATTTAATTAAATATACGATTTTTTTTCTATGTATACTGTTAATTATCCATCAATTGATCTGTATGTATATAAAAAAAATTATATATTATTTAAACTTATATAAAAATTAATATCTACATTCGTTGTCGCCGCCTTTTTAACACGAGCTTTGCTCAAAAAAAAGGTGTAAGACGTATTAAATAATGTATATTTTTTTTTTCAAAAAACTTTATTTATACACAAAAACATAAAATTTTTGTAAAATTTATTAAATAAAAAAAATAAAAAAAGTCTCTTTGTTCACAAAAATACCAATAAATGAAGCATTAGAGTTAATTAAATCGAAACTCGACGTTCCGACTGATTTTTTCACTCTGACGGAACATTGCCTTAAAAATACCTATTTTCAATTTGAGGGACAAATATATAAACAAATTCAAGGGGCCCCGATGGGCTCATCCCTCAGCCCGGTAATCGCTAATATTTACATGATGTACTTTGAAATAAAGGCATTAGAGAGCGCCCCTCTGAAACCTTCACTATGGCGTCGCTATGTGGATGATACCTTCATTATTAGGCAACACGGAATTGAAGAATTAAATAACTCTCTTATTCACTTGAATAGTATCCATGAAGATATTAAATTTACCATGGAAATCGAAGAAAATGATTGTCTCCCATTTCTCGATATTTTAGTTAAAAAGAAAAAGAAAGGCAGCCTTGGCCATACCGTATATCGTAAACCGACACATACAAATAGATACTTAAACGCCAACTCAAATCATAACCCATCTCAGTTGTCATCGGTTATAAATACCCTAGTTACCCGGTCTAAACGACTAGCGGACAAAGATCATATTCACGAAGAACTAGGTCTTCTTAGTAGTGCTCTTCAAGCAAACGGCTTCTCCAAATATTTAATAGACAAATCCATAAATAAACGCAAAAAAACTACTCCTGAAACGGAAGAAGAACCCCTTTCTATAGCAATTCTCCCATTCATCAAAGGCTCGACAGATAAAATCAGTCGAATCCTCAAAAGCAATAAAATCAAAACTATTTATAAATCAGAAAATAAAATCTCGTCTCTATTAAGAAGTCCGAAGGACCACATTCCACACGGTATTTATAAAATACCTTGTGGGGCATGTGAAAAGGTGTATATTGGACGTTGCAATAGAAAAATATCATGTAGAATTGCAGAACATAAAGTAGATGTCACTAATAAACGCTTAACTTCATCCATAGTTCAACACGTCCTTAATGAAGGTCATAAAATAGATTTTAATAATACAACAACAATAGCTAGGGGAGCGTTCAAGTATTACGTAACGCAATTTTTGAAGATTTTTGACCCCCCTCCCCCCCATGTAACGCGCCGTAACGTTTTCCTGTTCAACCCCCCCCCCCCCCCCCTAAGCGTTACGTAACACCCAAGTAACAATTTTTACCCGAAAGTCACAATTAAGTTGCGCAACGTACTGACATGTCGCCCTTTTTCTTGATTTTATCTCGTTTGCTGTAATAAATAAAACGAGAGATTTCTAACTCGCGATACATTATATACACTTTATATATTCATATTGTCATTTTGAAAAAAACTGAGAATATTATTATTTTTATCGGCCTTGTATTCCTTCCAGATCTTCACAATTTAAGACTGTTTGACCTAGAATAAACCTACATGGTTTTACAATTTACAACACATACTTTCTTTTACATTAGCTTTAGTGAGGAGGCCCTGAAGAAAGTAATTTCCCTAGTTTTCCCTGTGGAGCAACACTTTACTCCACTATGATTCACAAGCTGACTCATAGTGGAGTTCAACCTTTTCCACGTCCCGAATGCAGTTATGCAAGTTCTCAAAGGGAAGATTTAAAAATCAACAGTATGATTCACAGAATAAAAAAACCATTTTCATGTCCTGACTGCAACTATTCGTGTCCTTTAAAGAGATATCTAAGAAGTCACTTGCTGACTCACGGTGTAGAAAAACCGTTTTCATGTTCCGACTGCAACTATTCGTGTTCTTTAAAGAGATATCTAAGAAGTCACTTGCTGACTCACGGTGTAGAAAAACCGTTTTCATGTTCCGACTGCAACTATTCATGTACTACGAAGAGAAATCTAAAAATTACCCATGTTTACCACTGTGGAAAAAAATCAATTTCTTGTCCTGACTGCAACTATTCTACTTCTCGAAAAAAAATAACGAAAACGGCACTTGCTAACTCACAGTGACGAAAAACCTTTTTCTTGTCCCGATTGCGAATATTCATGTGCTATACAACGGTATCCAAAAGTTGACGTGTTGAACCACACTGGACAAAAACCTTTTTCATGTCCCGACTGCAATTATTCATGTAGTGCAAAGGAACTTCTTAGAAATCATTTGCTTACTCAAAGTGATACAAAACCTGTTACATGTTTCTACTGCACTATTCATGTTCTACAAAGAGTCACCAAAAATCACATGTTAACGCACAGTGGACAAAAACCATTTTCCTGTCCAGAATGCAGTTATACAAGTTCTCAAAAGGACAATTTTTAATCCACCGTGCGATTTACAGAAGAGAAAACCTTTTACATGTCCTGACTGCAACTATTTGTGTTCTTTAAAGGGATATCCAAGAATTCTTCTGCTGACTCTACTCATTGTGGAGAAAAGCATTTTCATGTCCGACTGTAACTATTCAGAGAAATAAAAAAAAAATCACATGTTTACTCACAGTGGTGAAAACCCCATTTCATGCCCTGACTGCAACTATTATTGTTCTCGAAAAAAAAACTAAAACGGCACTTGCTAATTCATAGTAATGAAAAACCTTTTACTTGTCCCGAGTGCGACTATTCAGGCGCTACAAAACGGTATCTAAAAATTCACATGTTTACCCACGCTGGACCAAAACCTTTTTCGTGTCCCGACTGTAATTATTCATGTTGTACAAAGGAACTTCTTAGAAATCATTTGCTGACTCACAGTTCTACAAAACCACTTACATGTTTCTACTGCAACTATTCGTGTTCTACAAAGAGGCACGAAAAATCATATGTTTACCTTCAGCAAACAAAACTGTTTTTTTTGTCCCAGCGTTGTTTTTCAAGTTCTCGAAAAGGAGATTAAAAAATCCACAGAACGATTCAAAGTGAAGAAAACCTTTTTCATGTTCTGAGTGTAACTATGCTTGTACTACGAAACCTAGCTCTAGGTAATATTATTATATTTTAGCAGTAAACTAACCTGTGTGTAATAACTAAAAAGCGTCGTTCTTACTAAAAACTCTCGTATAACATCATTCATATGTTGCATAAATTTTTAATTTTTTTAATTTTTCTTTTGCTGTCTTCCAAATTTGGTTGGCATTTTTTGGTTGCGCTGCGCTGGCAAGTCAGCATGAGAGCCTTTATAGGCCAATAACAGCTGATGATGTAAATCTCCCGGTTTGGAGGACATTATATTTCCTAAAAACTCACATTAACAACACTGACTACAGAAAATTGTATTTATGCGTATTTCGTGTTTAAAACACTAACGAATACTGACAACGAAAATAGAATAAAAATGACGCACAATACAGTCGAGGAATTCCCCGTACAACATAAACTAAAAGGCTTGCCAACTTGGAAGATTTCAATTCCTTAGTTTTTTATTTAAATAAAAAAAAAACGTGTTACGTAACGCGTCCTTCGAACCCCCCCCCCCCCCCGTAACGCGCCGTAACGTTTCACCAGACCCCCCCTCCCCCCCCAAGTGCGTTACGTAATACTTGAACGGCCCCTAGCATATACAATGAACCTAAAAGAATTTACCGCGAAGCAATAGAAATTTATAAACACAAAAATAATATGAATACTAGAAATGACTCAATCAGAATTCCCAACACCTGGAAAGTCTTAATCGATGAAAATCCCCCAAAAACGGCATATCCAAAATTACCAGTAGTGTCTCCAATTAGCTTAACCAATCAGGTATCTACTACCAGCCCCGCCCCCCACCCCCTCCACCATCAATCACCTGCAACCCGGGTACTTCGTTCTAGACATAAGAAGTGACTTGCACTCACTTAAGTTTTAGCTTTTGGACCGAACAGACATGCGAAAGCTATCAGTTTGAGACAAAAACTCAAGACATAAGGCCTCTGAAGATGGACAGTGTGATCTGTCCGAAACGTCAGGAGTTAAAAAGTCCTTTTAAGGACTACGTTACGCGGGTAAACCGAGAAAATTGTTCTACATCTTACACCCGTGAAAACCTTAATCATAACATATATATATATATATATATATATATATATATATATATATATATATATATATATATATATATTATGTATATTCCTTTCTTCCCTCATTATTAGTAAAAATATTTGTATATGTTTTTATCTGCTGTAAGCGTAAGTCAATTCGTGAGAAATAGTTTAGATGCAGGTGAGTTCTCTAGTTGTTGTTTGTATATTATTGTTAATAGAAATCGGTATTTTCTCCTTAATAAAAATAAAAAAAAACTGAAAACTGGGTGGGCATTCTGTCTAAAGATTCTCAAGAAGTGTATTCTAACTGACTGTCAATTGTCTTTTACATCGCAGAACGGTTGCGTTCACTACCACTGCTTTTGCAGTACTTTCATATCACCACACGCCCTCCTGATGTCATCATCACTTTACAAATTGACTTAACCAGCCCGGAGGCCTTCGCGCCCTAGTGGGTCGTCCTTCTGTACTGGTCTCTCCTTCTTCTTCACTGTCCTCTTCAAACACATCGAAAAGATTTACGGTGGGACTTGCGGCCAATTCCTCGCATCTCTCTTCAGACTCAGTTCGTTCTCTGTCAGGCATCTTCCGCAGGTCAAGCACATGTCTTGGTACACCATCAACTATGATATTGTTGACTGAATTAAGTCCTGTCACCCTTCCTTGCCTCCAGCGTGATGTGCATCTTTTGTCTACTGGTTTGACCGCAACGACATCGCCCACTTCAAACTCAGTCGATACTTCCTCTTCTATATTCACTTGCGCAGAAGGGTGCCTCCATGAATAAGTGTGAACCGAGCTAGAAGGCGCAACACCCTCATCCTTCTGACTCTTCGCAGCCAAATTATACCAAAATACTGCCTGCAGAGGATCGCTTCCACTTCTAGCTGCAGTTCTCTTTATTGTTCGATGATGTCGTTCAACTATACCATTTCCTGCTGGACGGTATGCCGCGCGAAATCTTTGACGTACATTCCATCTCTTACACATATCTGCAACACTATAGGAACGAAACGCAGTAGGTACTATTGTCCATGAGAACTTCACTGGGCGGGCCTCTTTCCCGAAACACTTCTTCCAGATTTTTGACAATCGAAACTGCGTTCTCTGATTCGATTTCCCGCCACACGGAAAATCTACTTGGCCCGCAATCGATGAGTGTGAAGAAACATTTCCTACCGAAATGAGTGACATCAACTGCCAAGCGACTCCAATTTGTTGCAACATTGAGGTTACCCGCTTCATGGGTTGACGGCGGTGGGTCAATTGTCCTGCATTGTATGCAGTTACGTACGCATTTATCGACGTCCTCTCTTCTCACCTCGGGATCAACCAGCCGGGCAAGATGAAGCGTTCGCTCTACTCCAAAATGATGCTGAGCATGTAAAGCTTCTACGCTTAAAGCACATATTTGCTCTCCAGTTTCTTTTTCAAGTATCTCCAACCTCTCTTCATACTCTGAAGATTGTAAGTCTCTTTCATGACGTTTCCTGGCATGGCTACTCTTTACCCAGGCCTTGCAGACCCTAGTAAGTACATCGGCTTTATTTTTACAAGACTCTGTGAAGGGTGATCGACAATGTGAGATCAAATTCTTCTACAATCTCCTTCACCAATCCCAGACGCCGCTTGACGAGCATCTCTGACATGCCAGAAACTTTTACACGACTACTCCCGGTAAGTGTGGATCTCACCCAGCACAAAACCGTTGCCGAAATAGCTTGTATTCTAACTGACTGTCAATTGTCTTTTACATCGCAGAACGGTTGCGTTCACTACCACTGCTTTTGCAGTAGGTACTTGCATATCACCACAAGAAGTTAATGATTTCGCCAAAAAATCATTAGTAGAGAATGCACGCGGTCGGCACTAAATTATCCAATGAAGCGCAGCTAGCAGTCCATAATGAGTCGATATATTGATATTAACCCTGATGTTTGGCAGTGAGGCATGGAAATGGGGATAAAAATGGATTGAGAATAAAATGTTATGTGTGGTCGGTCTTGTTGTATGGATGTGAAACATGGACCTTGAAAGTAAATACCATGAACAGGTTAGAGGCTTTTGAAATGTGGCTTCACCGGAGAATTCTCAAGGTCCCATGGACCGACATGATCACCACCACTGAAATTCTCGGGCGGGCTGGAGCAGACAGAGAACTGCTTACATTGATAAAAATCAGGAAAATTTCATATCTGGGTCGTATACTTCGAGGGGAGAAGTATCACTTGCTCCATTTAATATTGAAAGGCAAGATAGAGGGTCGCCGAGGGTCTGGTAGGAGACAATTGTCTTTGCTGTGAAATATACGAGAGTGGACCGGCATTAGAAGTGTGGAGGAACTATTCCGGGCAGCGCAAGACAGAGAGACATTTTCATGAGTGATCGCCAACGTCGTGGGGACCTGATACGGCATACAAAAAAGAAGAAGAATAAAATAATAAAAGTTGATTAAGAACGGGAAGCTTAGATGATTTGGGCATAGAAAGCGGATGAACGAAAAAATGAGTGTTGGGATTCGGAAGTGAATGTTATAAGCTGGGAAGCCCGAGGAAGACATGTCGCGATCAAGTGAATCAAATACTGGAGTCAGGTCATGCCAAGAGTCGGGACACGATGTATGAAAGTGAATGTGGCAAGAAGTGTGCGCCGAGACAAATTTGTATAGCGGTCTATCCTTTCTGCCTACCCCTGTGGGATAGTATATTAGTTTAAACCTAATTCCACCTTCTTTGTAATTTCTCAGTCAAATATATGTTTTGCTTTTTCCTTTACCGTGTTTTTCTTTGGAGTTTGTAACACTTCTTTTTAAATTAGTTTGTGGAAATAACAGTTGATGACAAGACAACTGTTTGGTCACTAGAAAACAACAATTATTCCATGCTCGTGCAGCAACAGCAGTTCTAGAGAGTTACTTTTCATCCATATTTATTCATAATTCTTAACGTATATTTCCTTCTAGAAAATAAAAATCACCCCTTCAATAATATGTATCGTATATTGGCCGTTATAATAAACCTATCCGATGTTTTATTTTTATCAAGTGACAGTTTGTACCCGCCAAGTTAGGTACTGCAATTAATTTATTAGCAGGAGCTTTGTTAAACAATATAATAAATCCAACATAAAATGCATGTAATAATCACGTAAATATCACTTTTAATGCAGAACAGAATTTTCAATGTAATAGAAGTATCTCTTCAGGAATTTTATCAGCGTGTTTCGTGGTTCCAGGTAGCATCATTGTGGAGACTGTATCAATTACAACAGAACCAGGACCCCCAGAAGAAGACGGAGAGGGAATCTCTTATACGGAAATAGACATAGACCTCCCAGATATTAAAAAGGAATGCTTAGAACGCTCTGAAAGTATTACTGAGACTGCTGCAGGTAAATTCGTTTTTCATCTGAATTAGATTAATATTTTTTTCGTTTCAGTATACATGAATTGAGCTTTATCGGCTTTCTTTTTCAGACACAATAACGGACTTGACGACGCATCCTGGAAAAAAACCTCATTCATGTTCCTTTTGTAACTACACCTGCTCTCGGATGTCATATTTACCAGCGCACTTACGCATCCATACTGGTCTAAAACTCTATTCATGTTCCTACTGCGATTATTCATGTTCTCAAAAGACAACTTTAGATAACCACTTACTAACCCATACTGGAGAAAAACCTTATTCATGTTTCTACTGCAAATATTCATGTTCTCGAAGGGGGCATTTAAAAATTCACATTCTTATTCATACTGGAGAAAAACCTCATTTATGTACCTATTGTAACTACTCCAGCTCAGACAAATCTCGTTTAACAAGGCACCTACTCACCCATACTGGAGAAAAACCTCATTTATGTACCTATTGTAACTACTCCAGCTCATACAAATCTCGTTTAACAAGGCACCTACGCACCCATACTGGAGAAACTCCCTTTTCATGTTCCTACTGCAACTATTCAAGTTCTCAAAAGGGTACTTTAAAAAGGCACATTCTTATTCATACTGGAGAAAAACCTCATTCATGTTCCCATTGCAACTACACTTGCTCACGAAAGTCAGATTTAGCAGCGCACTTACGTATCCATACTGGAGAAAAACCTCATTCATGTTCCCATTGCAACTACACTTGCTCACGCAAGTCAACTTTAGCAGCGCACTTACGCACCCATACTGGAGAAAAACCTCATTCATGTTCCCATTGCAACTACACTTGCTCACAAAAGTCATCTTTAGCAGCGCACTTACACACCCATACTGGAGAAAAACCTCATTCATGTTCCCATTGCAATTACACTTGCTTACAAAAGTCAAATTTAGCAGTGCACTTACGCACCCATACTGGAGAAACTCCCTTTTCATGTTCCTACTGCAACTATTCATGTTCTCATAAGGTTACTTTAAAAAGGCACATTCTTATTCATACTGGAGAAAAACCTCATTCATGTTCCCATTGCAACTACACTTGCTCACAAAAGTCAACTTTAGCAGCGCACTTACGCACCCATACTGGAGAAAAACCTTATTCATGTTCCCATTGCAACTACACTTGCTCACGAAAGTCAAATTTAGCAGTGCACTTACGCATCCATACTGGTGAAAAACCTTATTCATGCCCCCATTGTAACTGCTCTTACTCAAACCATTCATCGTTAAAAATGCACTTATGCATCCATACTGGAGAAAAACCTTATTTATGTTCCCGTTGTAACTACTCCTCCCCAGTCAAATCTCGTTTAACAAGGCATCGTACCCATACTGGAAAAAACCCCTTTTCATGTTCCGATTGCAACTATTCATGTTCTCGAAAGGATACTTTAAAAAAGCACATTCTTATTCATAATGCAGAAAACCCCATTCACGTTCCCATTGCAAGTACACTTGCTCACGAAAGTAAAATTTAACAGCGCGCTTACGCATCCATACTGGTCTTAAACCCTATGCATGTTCCTACTGCAGCTTTTCATGTTCTCAAAAAGGAAATATAAAAATTCATATGTTTGCCCATATTGGCTGACAGTCTTATTCATGTGCTCATTGTAACTACTCCTTCTTGTACAAGTCAGCGCTAATAGTGCAATTACGCACCCCATACTGGAGAGAAACTTTTCATGTTCACGGAAGGGTAGTAAGAAAACTTTACATTTTGTAAAAAATATCCATGGTACCAACTTATATCGCAACTGTCCCCCTCTGCCATTCGTTTGTTCAACTCACAGCCCCGCTTATTGCAGTACGATCCGACATTCCGGATAAGGCAGGGTAGGTAGCTCGCTCACACGAGTACAAATATGATTTATGAGAACTTGTTGGTCCTTGAACTCGCGATGTAAAATTCTTTATTCTTTTTTTATATTTAAGCTGTAGAAATGTTGAGTCAAACCGCTTCCTGAGGATTGGTTTGTACTATGTCCATTCTTGTTTTTTTTTTTTCAAGCCGTGAATGCAGTAGTATTAGTTATATTGTTTATCTACCACGCCCACACATAAAAAAGCCACAATTTCGAAGAGAACTTACATTTTGAACATCACTTTTTATTCTATTTCCAGTTATTATAAAAATAAGATTAGGGATGCACTATGTCCATTGGCCAATAGAAATGCGTCATTTTGTAGACATGGTACAAACCAAAACTCAACGCTTCCTAATAATTGCGCGCGCAACAGCTATTCACATTGGAACTATCAAAACATTTGAATTTAAGTTGGTGCTGTTTATTATAACATTGTATATATTAAATCTTCTTGAAGAACAGAGTTTTTAGTAGAAAAATACACCATTGATATTTTAATGTGTTGCGTAAACAAAATTTCATAATTATATCTGCTTTGAACATGAATTGTGACATTGTATTCGGTGCAGACTTCATCAAAAGACGGAAAAGGCTTTTAATTTTCTGTTTTAAAAAAAATAACGCACATATATATAATTCCGCCATAAAAAACGCTAAATTTAGTGTTTATTACAAACAAAGATTTGATGATGACACAAAAGCCTGTAAGGGCCAGTTATTTCACGGAATATTATAAAATTTCGCAATTAATTTTCAGATTGAAAGTTCTATTCAAGTTCTGTTAATATTTCAGTTTTGTGAAACATTCGACCGGTCAGTGGTTAAGTGAGCATCACGTTTGGGTACCGACCGGACGTTCCGTGTTCGATTCCTCGGCTACTTATCTAAGTCCTCCACGACTCAAGCAACATTTTCGGCTTACTGTGGTGGTCGTAGGACATTTTCAAATAGTGTCGGGTTATTCGTAACCCGGGAATGTTTGTCTTTCTTAAAAAAATAAATAAAATCTAGTCCATAATCAATATATATTATAAAAGAAATTGTACAGAAGTGTGCGCCCCTCTAAAACTCGGAAACGAGTCCCGGTATGATCAAGGGAGTCGTATGGTGTGGTAGCCCTACATCCCCCGTCCGTGTTGCCTGAAGGGTGTGCTTTTGGAGATATAGAAATTTCTAGCAGAATCCAGAACATTTGAGAGTATTTGAGATCCCGGAATATTCTGGAATGTTTTGGAATAGGGAACTGGGAACATCATTGTGGATCATTCCAGAACAGAACACTCTCGAATGTTGTGGAATGTTCTGAAACATCGTGGACCATTCGAAGCCTTTTTGTATGGGTGTGGTTACCCATATTAAGCATGTTCCGTCGTGGGTTCGAATGTCAGTTCAATCTCATATCAACTCCCTGAGCGGAGCCGAGCCGGGTAACCCAGCTAGTGAAATAATAACAGAACTTAATTCTTCACAGAACTCGAAAATTAACTTTGAAATATGATGAATTATTCTAATTCATGAAAACAACGCGAAGAATGAATGCTTCAGCCAAAAGTGCTTTCTTATTTCCTGGTCATCTTTCGAGAAAAAATACAAAATTTATGTATCAGTTTATGCCATCTCTTGATACCACAGTTTTATAAGGCTTTTTTTTACTAAAAATTAAATTGTTTTGTTTTGAACTTATGTACAAAAAATTAAAAGGAAATATTTATTTTGCTTAGCGATACTTTATTTTTATAGTACAAAGGAAACAATAAGATAAAAACAGTGGGTATTATTGTATTGTATTTCAGGTATTATTTTCAATGAAGAATACTTTTTTTTATTCATTAATATTTATTAAACTTTTGATTACTCCATACACTTTATTATAATAACCAAACTGTGCCATAAGATTAACTTACCGTTGGTGTAATCTATCTCTACTGAGAGTATGGATGCAGTATAAACCAGCACTAAGTATGGACATGGTACAAACCAACAACCATTTTTTGTTATTTTGTTGAAAAAAATCGTCTTTTTACGTTTTTCATTGTGCCTTTATTCAAATAAAAATTCAACTAAATATGTTGTTCTCTTACATGTAGGTAGAGTAAACCTTGTATTTTTAAAAATCTTTACTACAATTATGTTAATTATTTTTTGTAGATATGTTCTTCTCCATATATGTATAAGGTTTTTAATTTTAATTAATTTTATTTCACATTAACGCAATTACCTACGTAGCCACCTGATTGTGTAACACTAATCCTGTTATATGTTAATTAATATGATTAATTAATTGGAAAGATATCGGAACTTTGTAAATATACTAATAATACTGTGTTTTTCCAACTAAAGCACTTTTTGCTACGTGAAGTAATAATTTAAAAGTACGAATGCACTCACCACTGAATTAGAAACTGAATTCCAAATTGAAAAAAACACTTTGCAAAATAAAAATTAACCACAATCACCAAAAAAACAGAACTTAAAACATAAATTAAATTCTTTTTCAGAGGTCCCATTTATCTTTTTAGATACATATAATATCATTTTGAGTTGTCAGTGTTAAAAATAGCATTGCATGTAAGTACATGAACAATAATTAAGATTCATAGGAATTCCAAAAAATATATATGTATACGTATATAATATATATATATATATAAAATAATACCAGTAATATTGTCATATGTAATAAACATTTTGCCAGAGTTCGAAATTTCCCTAGATTTTGTCCTGATTTCCCTTATCCCTAAAAAATATTTTTCTCTTTTATAGGGAAATTTCCCTCGACATAATATCACTGATACAATATGACAACTTGAAGGTAAATAAAATATCGGTGGGTGAAGACCATATCACCATATTAACAATTTACCATAGATATCGTGCTTTTCTGATGGTCTAGAAAAATTAAAACTTTGACAATTATTTTAACTATTAAAACTAACTATAAAAATAAAAATAAAAATGCAGTTATTTAAGTTTGAAGGTCTTTATTCATTAAAAAAAATAAAAAAAATTGGACTGGAGTTCTCTATTATTTTAAAATAAAATAATAAAAGCCTACTTTATTAAAAGCCTACATTATTTTAAAATAAAATAATAAAAGCCAACAAGTGAGTGATGATAGGTGTCAACTTCTAAGAAGGAGGAAGGGGCGGCGCAAATGAAGTGGCCTATACCAATGAAAAGTGTAAATACGGCCCTGCTCGGCACAAGGGATTATAAAAATCGGCATAAAAAATATCATATCTCCCCCCCCCTCCCCCCGATCAGGGCTTGAAAATCTGCGGAAGAAGTATAGGTAAAACATTTTAAGTTGGAAGCAATAAAAATGCTTGGTATTGATGTATTGCTCTATCTGTGTGAACGTTAAGCGACGCCCACAAACGCGATAAGGCTCTCTGTCTTTCTTACGCCCACTTGTTGGAACTAGTTAGAGGAGAGGCAAGTTTTACGACACCCTTTTGAGGCTGTACTTACAGGCTGTTCTATTCTATCTATTCGGTTCGTAATTTGATTTAAACATACGTACACCTACATTTCGCAAGTGTAAAATCAAATTTTTAAATTTAGAATAATAAATAGTTTTTATTTTTAATTCGAATCTTTATTAGTAGATTTACAGAGTGTTTGTAAAGTGTTTATAATATTTATTACGATATCATGGAGTCCTGTTACGAAACGGAACGTGGAAAATCACTGAATGGACCATCTCGTGAAATTTTATTCCGTATGTTTAATTATTTTACTTATTCATAATGTAAAAAACGGTGGTCAACTTAAGCATAAATGACTTGTATGATTTGACGTCTAAGGCAACTGGAGTATCACATACTAGTACCTATTCAACAGTTAATCTTTTGTACCTTTGTGTTAGTAATCTGTTATATTTTAGATAATATACGTATATATAGTTGCTGATGATGACTGATACATAATTAAATAATTACTGTTGCTGATGATTGCTAACACATAATTATAAAAAATAAATAATCCATAAGCAGCCAAATTTTTAAGCACAGATTTTTTGAAATCACACTTCATTTCAACATTAGGTTCTTGGTTTAGGTAAACCAAGTAATTCATGCGTATTGAGTTTTAAACGAAACTTTATAAATGTCAAATCCGTACAAAAAAATGGCGGCAATGGAGATGTTTTATATGGGAAATTTTTAACTTTGAAAACCGAATTTTAATGCATGTTTTTCCATCTATCCCGACCGAAACCGATGTTTCTTTTGGTAATTAAGTTTAACAGTCGTTTACTTTTCAAAATCTATGCCTATTAAACGTGATATATATTATAATATATAAACGTGATTATTATTATTATTTATTATTTTATTATTATTTATTTATTAAGACATACACAGTACATATAAATACAGATTATAAGGTATGTTAAATTAAATATTACATGGTTATGTACCTATTACGTAAGTCCATAGAATATCATTTGGTAATTACGCTTGAGATATGAACCGGTCTTAGAACTTAATTATTGAATAAATGAGTAATAATAATAAGGAAGAAAAAAAGGGGGGGGGGGGGGGGGGAGATAAGGAGAAATTTTAAAATCAAGAATTATATGCTCACTAATTGTAATTGACTGATTAAAGTTTAATGAAAAGTTAAGTGTAAGTAATTTTAAAACAATTATATCACGCCAAGAAATTTAATAAATTAGTTTTGTATGTTTGCAAGGAATCATGAAAAATGTCTAAGTGTAGTAATTTTTCATAGTGGGTATAAGTTATGATTGCGCGAGTAATTGGTGAGTTACTCGCTGCATTAGTGTTATTGGATTCTATATGAAAAAGAGAAGTGTGCCTGGTACGCCTCATTGGGACATTTAAACCAATAGTGGATAGCAATTCAGGACTATCTATTTTATTATTTAGCAGGTTATACAGAAACAGCAGATCTGATAATGTGCGTCTTTTTTGTAAACTTAACATGTTATTTGTAGTTTTGTTGTATTTCTTGAATAAATATTTAGAGAATTTATTCTGTATACTTTCTACTATATCTATGTACACCTTATATTGAGGATTCCATACCGGGGATGCATACTCCAGTGGACTTCTGACCAATGAACAAAACAACATTTCAAGAGTCTTAGCACTTTTGAAAACTTTACATATTCTTAATAAGAAACCTAGCATCTTGTAGGATTTTGATATTATGTGTTCGATATGCTTATCAAAAATTAATTTTTTGTCTAAATAAACACCTAGATCTTTACATGTAGACGTAGATTGTAAAGGTTTATTATTCAAGTTGTAAGAATAAATGAATTTATTTTTATTTCTAGTAAATGTAATTGAATGACACTTAGAAATGTTTAAGGACAGTAAATTTGATTCACAATACGCGCACAAATGATCAAGATCGCTTTGTAATTCTGTACAATCAGATAAAGACTGTATTGGTTTAAAAATTTTCATATCATCCGCATATAACACAAAGTAACTATTTTGAAAGCATACATAGATGTCATTTATGTAAATATTAAATAAGAGTGGTCCGAGATGCGACCCCTGGGGCACACCCGAGACGATTTCCATTAAACAGGATGCGAAACCGTTGACAACCGTGATTTGGTGCCGATTACTGACGTATGATGCGATCCATCTATAGAGATCACCGTGAATTCCTAGACTAAATAACTTCTGTAAAAGAATATAGTGATTAACACGGTCGAATGCTTTGGAATAATCAGTATAGATGGCATCTACCTGGCATCGCATATCCATTTGAGCATGAAGAAAATTTATAAAAGACACGAGATTCGAGGTTGTGGAGCGATTTCTCATAAAGCCATGTTGATTAGTTAAGAGTGAAGGTGAAATGGTAGAATATAATTGATCGTAAACAATTTTTTCCAAAACTTTACTTAGAATGGGCAATTTGGATATAGGTCGATAGTTGGAGACATCATTTTTACTGCCATTTTTAAAGATTGGGGTAATCAAGGCTGTTTTCCACTTGTCAGGAAATGTTCCTTCAGATAACGATAGTTTGAAAATGGCAAAAATGGGGGGTGTCAGTTGTTTACTACAATAATTTATAAAGATTCCTGGAAGTTGGTCGTTCCCCGGCCCCTTTTTGATATCGATGGACTTAAGGTATTTGAAAGTTATGTCTTCATTGATCTCGATTGAGCTAATAACGCTATTTGAATTAAAACAGTCACTGGCATTGCTTGTATGAGCAGGTTGAACATTCGAAAATACAGAACCAAAATACTCGGAAAATAAATTGGCTATTCCTTTACTGTCATTAGCAGTTTTTTCACCATAAATCATATGATCGGGGATGGTAGGAGATTTTCTTTGAGAATTGACATAGGACCATATTTTTCTAACATTATGCTGTATGCCGGATTCTATCGTAGAAATGTAGGTTTTGTAAGCCGCTGAAGCGACCGTTTTTTGTCTTTTGCGAAGCAAAGAAAATGACAGATAATCAAGAGGGTTCCGGTGACGCTTCCATGCTCTAAAGAATTTTAATTTTTCATTTGTTATTTTTATTAAGGCTGCCGTGTACCATAGTGGATATTTTCCAGATTTCACAACTTTCTTGGGAATAAACGCATCGACAATTTGTTCAATTATAACGTAAAATGAATGTAACGCTGTATTTACATCCGGTGCATTTATAACAGTAGACCAGTCGGTCTCATTCAGTTTTTCATTAATCTCGGTGTAATCTGCTTTATGGAATAATTTTATTGTTCGAGGAGTTGAGAGGGTTGCATTAGTGGATGGAAATTCTAGCTCTATAACCAATGATTTATGATGAGCATCCTCTTTAACCAAAGGGTGATCGGCAAGCGACACCTTAGCTGGAATATTACAGAAAACGAGGTCCAAAATTCGTCCATAGTTATTAGGTAAATTGTTAAATTGGGTTAAATTTGCAAAATATAAGCAGTTAAGTAACGTGAGTGAACATTGGTCTCTGTTAGTTGACATTATTTGTTGATTATTCCATTTAAAATTTGGCATGTTATAGTCGCCTACGATTAGAAACTGGTCATTGGGAAAACGGATTGTTAAGTCAGAAATAGTATTTGTATGACTGGTAAACAATGCTAATCTTTCTGAAGACGTTAATTTTGGACCGACACTAGGTATGTACACGCAGCACATATGGATGTTATAACAATGATGATTTGATTTTGATGTATTGACAGTTATCCAAATATCTTCAGCGTCTGAATTCCAAGAGCGGGGGGTAACAAAAAAATCTTTTTTAATACCTATGATTACGCCTCCACCAGTTGATTTACCAGTTCGATGGATATCCCTATCATTTCTGTAAACAGAATAGCGGTTATCAAATAATTCTTCATCTAGGATGCTATCAACCAACCAACTTTCGGTAATGAAAATCAAGTCATAATTATTGAGCAGCACATTCTGATGAAATTCCAACGTTTTTGAGCGCAAACCTCTTGCATTTTGATAAAAAATTATTAAAGAATCAAGCATTGAGAAGTATTGTTAATTACTTATGTAACCTTGTTTTCTATAAAATATTTTTGAAGAACATCATATTCATGAATTATGTTCATAGTCATAAGTCCACTGGGCAAAGCAAAACATACAACTATCAATTAATGTGCGTGAGTACATTATAGAATGCATTAGTGAGCAATAAGCAGGTTGGGTTAATGTAAAAAGGGTGATATTTATAAAATTAATTAAGTGATTTTGCATTAGTGAGCAATGAGCAGGTTGGGTTAGTGTAAAAAGGGTGATATATATAGAATTAAGAAAAAAATCAGGAGAAAAATAGTGGTTACAGGATAGATGATTTAACATGGTAATGGTGATTATATAAGGTTTTTTAGCTGCGATTCGCATGAAACATGTATGGGAGGTGAAGTGGCGTTCTTCCGTAGGTAGATTTTTCCGCTTCTTACCCATAAAAACTGATACATGTGTTCATTTTTAAAGCCTTTGGCGAACCTCAGTATAGATTTATTCTTCCGCGTGAGATGGTCGTTAACGAAAATCCTCTGATCAGCTCCAGCCATTCCGACGCCCTTGGTAGTGATTCCTTTTTTCTTCTTAATGGCCGCCAGCAGCTCATCTTTCTTCCTTTTGTTGATAAATTTAGCCACCACATTCCGAGGGCAGGCGTCACGGGGAGCCGCTGCTATTCGCTCTTCAGGATGTTGGCGTAGTTTGGCTCTGGTGATAAATTCAATGTCCTCTTCCTTAATAATTAGGCCGACGTTTGACGCAATTTTAGTTAGAGTGGAAAATAGGTTTTCATCTTGCTTTTCGGTCAGACCGAAGATTTCAATGTTATTGATGAGCGACTGTTGTTCTCTATCGTTGTTTGTTTTGTCCAGATATGTAACGATCTTTTTTAATTCTATTACTTCAGCTTCAAGTTTGTCCATTTTTTTTAGTTTTTCTTCCAGTACCAGAATTTTATTGGTGTAGTCTTCAATTGTGCTGTTATTGTAGACGATTGTTTGTTCAAAAGAAACCAGTTTTGAATTCATCGAGTGCAGTTGTGAGGAGAGTTTCTTTATTTCGCTGAGAAGAATTGTCGAGTCGTTAGAGTTGAGATTGCTGGAGAGCGGTGATTGTCCTGTTTTACATTTAGTGCATATCCATGACTCTTTGGTCTCCTCTGGTGATATATATTATAATAGTGATCTATGATTATAATAAATTAATCTTTTTAAATAGGTAACACAATATTTTTTTAACCTTGTTGTTAGCTATGAATACCCATTTGTATTCAATCCTGAAGACATTTAGTTAATAAACTTATTTTTCTTCCTAAATCTTCAGTATTTCTATAAAAATGTTGTAAAACAACATTAGTTTTATGTCACCGATTAAAACACGTTTTGGATTCGAATTCTCAATTGTGAAATAATAATTATTTGCTTTTTTGTTAAAAGCCTAAAACGAAACACGCTGTATGAAAGTTTTGCATCTGTGTGAGTACTGTGATGAAGTCAACTTAACTTGCGAGACCTATACCTACCTGTAGAAGTAAGGGGGTGGCGGTAAAATTTTCCTCCGCCCCGGGCGGCCGAAACCCATGCTACGCCACTGGATGGAGGAGCTTGTGGATACATTTTAAATATGTACAATTTATACAGTCAGGTGTTTCACATAATATATGCACAGATTCACAGTTAATATACATACACCGTTAAAACACAGTTTAATCATATTGCAATCAAGATCCTTTAACTAAAAGATAAAATCATCCACATTGTATTCAGTAATAAGTAAAATAGGTATAATTTTTAGTGTGACATTCATGTGGTGATGAGGGAAGCAGCAATTTTCCCGTTGGTGATTTCTCTAAAATGTTTTTTGATGGAGTTCAACAATTGTACTTTGTCATTAATGCTTCTGATTGGAAGGTTATTAAAGAAGTATTTTCCTTGGTGTGTATAATGGTGTTGGGTGTTGGGCAAAAGACGTGTTTAGTTTGGGGCATACAAATACATGTGTAAGTCTTGTACGATTTTCAGTTATGAATGAGAATTTATCTTTTTCTTTTATAATTTGTGTGATTGATTTTTTCTCAAATAAGTTTTTAAATATTGGAACTTTGAATTCTTCGAATATGCGTTCAGTGGGGAAGTCTGGAGGTTTTTTTTAGTATAATTTTTATAGTGAGTCTTTGAACAATTTATATGGGGGTCAAACTAGTTTTGTAAGCTGCTCCCCAACTGATAATGGCATACTGAAGAATAGAATGTACTAGTGCGTAATATATTGAGTATAGATTTTTCGTTGATAAGAAGTTTTTAATTCGTAAGAATATATAAATTAATTTCCTAATTCTTTTTATTGTATGTCCGATGTGATCTTTCCATTTAAGGTTGTTATTTATGATTATTCCGAGATATGTAATTTTATCCGCTGTTTTCAGAAGTGAACAATTTTGTCGACAGTGATTTTTAGTGTCGTGTTGTGCGAGAGAATGATTATGTAAGATTTGATATATTGTTGGTGTTAATTTCGAAAGGGATGCCATATGTGTTATCACTATTTAACGAAATAAAAATATTTCTTCAGAAAAACTGAAAAAACACATCAGAATAAAAAAAATATCATGCCACAAACATCCAACTACATCAAAAGGACAAACCTCACTCTCTTTTATGTACCTAAATGTGAGAAGCTTGAAAGGTAAACTCGATGATATTAAATGCCTACTGAAATCTACAATCTCAAACTTCAACATCATCCTCTTGTGTGAGACCTGGCTCAAAGAAGCGGACTTAAAGTACATCAACCTAGAAGGATACAAACACGAAGCATCCTGCCGGCCGCAGGGAGCTGGTGGCGGAGTCTCCATTTTCATAAAAGATTCCTTAGAATACGATGTAATTAATAACACGTGCGACTCCGACAATAATTTTCTATGGCTTCATGTAAATAAGCTTAATCTAAAAATAGGCCTATGTATAAAAAACCAAATACTGTTCTCAAAGACTTTCTGGAGACACTATCCTCTCATCTAGAATCATACAAAAGAGGTATTGTATTTGGAGACTTCAACATAAATCTGCTCGACCCAACTAATACACAAACTTGTAAATACACAAATACAATTAGATTGAACAATTACAATATTTTGAACAAAATAAACAAAAAACACGCCACACGCATCACAGAAAATACGAACACAATAATAGATCATATACTTACCGACACAAAACTATCATACTCACTAACGAACTGTAATAATTCTATATCAGATCATAATGTACTACTCCTTGATGTAATTCACACATATATTAAGAGTACATCCTTAAAATCATCCCAAAAATATACACATATTAATCTTGATAATCTAAAGAATGATGTCATCCAAAATCCTTTTAATCTTAACATGAATATTGACTCGGTATTAAATTATGATAATCTTGTAAACTACCTCACAAATAAAATTAATTCTAACAGCACCACTAAAATTAAAACAAAAAATATAAATAATCCAGACTGGATAACCAAAGACCTTATAAAATTGATCAACAAAAGAAATAAATTGCATCTGAAATTAAAAAGACAACCCAATAACACATTATTGAAAGCAGATTTCCTAAAAGTAAGAAATATCATTACTACAGAAAAACGAAACTTAAAACAAAGACACTACAGTAATCTTTTTAAAAATGCGAAAATAATAGTAAAAAAACTTGGAAGTTAATGAATAACATTCTTAAAAATCAGTCTAATACTTCGAATAATTTTTGTACTAAATTAATAATTAATGATGAAATAATCACTAACAATGTAGAGATATGCGACCACTTTAACAATTTCTTTTGCAACATTGGCTTCTCCTTAGCTAATAACATACGTAACAATGTCGTACACAAACCGGCCAATGAAATAACATTAGTATACTATAGTATAGAATCTTTATATCTTCAACCAACAACAGAATTAGAAATAAGCAAAATATTAAAATCATTGAAATCAAATGCGAGTGCCGGTTACGATAAACTCAAATACAAAACAGTGCTAAGTCTCTCAACGGAATTGGTTTCTGTATTATCAAAATTGATTAACCAATGTTTTAAAGAGGGAACTTTTCCAGACTGCTGTAAAATTGCCAAGGTGATACCAATTCACAAAGGTGGGTCCAAATCAAATACCTCAAACTACGGGCCCATCTCAATCTTACCAATCTTATCAAAAAATTTTGAACGTGTAATCTACGAAAGATTAAACAATTTCGTATTAAAAAAATCATTCTTTTATAAAAAAACAGAATGGCTTTAGGAAAAAATCTAACACACTTGCGGCAATAAATGACTTAATCAGTAAACTTAGGAGTGGTATTGATGGTGGAAATTATATCTTATCTATACTAGTTGACCTTCAAAAAGCCTTTGATACGGTAAGCCATGATATACTTCTCAAGAAACTCGAGAAACTTGGTGTAATTGGTCCTGCTCTTAATCTATTCAAATCATATCTTAGCAATAGAAAGCAATTCGTAAGCATTAACAATCAAAATAGTAAGCACCTTCCAATAAACTATGGAGTTCCGCAAGGATCCATACTAGGGCCACTACTGTTCCAAATTTATATCAATGATATTTCGCAATTAGAATTAAACGGTGAAATTTTCTTATATGCAGATGATACTGCAATATTCTACTGGGGTAAAGATCTAAACATACTACTAGAAAATGCACAAATTGACCTAGAAAGAATTTGCGGTTGGCTCCAATCAAATATCCTAACAATGAATATAAAAAAAAACAGGATACATGATTTTAAGTTCAAACCGTAAAATAATTCCTCCACATGTACCATTAAAAATTGAAAATAACGATTTGCAAATCCTGAAACAGGAAAAATATCTTGGGCTGTGCATCGATAAGCATTTGACTTTTAAACAACACATTCAAAATGTAAAAGATAAAATCACACCCTTAATTAGCGTTTTTAGCCGGTTATCATATCTATTACCAATTAGATTAAAAAAAAGTTTATACTATAGTCTCGTACACTCACACCTAAATAACCTGATTGAAATCTGGGGAAACGCGTATGAAACATACATCAATGAATTACAGGTAATTCAAAATAAGATAATCAAAAAACTATTTCACTACGAATCCAAAACATCCACAAAAAAATATATTTAGAAACAAAACTGCTAACATTAAGAAAACTATACGAGTACAATATATGTGTCCTTATATACAAAATAAATAATAAACTCATACATACAAACACAGAATTCATTAAAACGTCCCAAGTACACAAACATTTTACACGACAACACGATAACATACGTTTAAACACCATTCATACTAACTACGGTAAGCAATCAATTAGTTACGAGGGGGGCAATTTATATAATTGCCTTCCAGATGATATCAAAAACGAAAAAAGTGTGTGCAAATTCAAAAAAAAATTGTTCATGTTTATTCACAAAAAACAAAGCAGTGATAGTGAATAATATCGTATGGTAATATAATATCATGTAAATGTTAGTATTGCAATCTAATGTAATCTAAGGTTATGAAATGTAAAAACCATGTAATGTAAAAACTATGTAATACAATGTAAAAAGTACATAATTCAATATTCTAGTTAAGTAAGTGAAAATGTTATTTTCTTTTTTACTGGAATAAAAACTTATGAAAAAAAGGAGGTTATAGTCAAACCATATTTTTAGATTATTTATGTCTTCCGTGGCTTTTAAATAAATTTTTTCCCACGTTTTTTCATTTATTAAAAGAACGGTATCATCGGCGTAAGAGATAATTCGTCCATGTAATGGTTGAATAAATATATCGTTTACATACAAAATGAACAATATTGGTCCTAGCACGGTGCCCTGTATTATACAAGCACTCTTTATATTATATTGGGGATTCAATTATAGTAAGATATTAATTGAATGAGTCATGTGTCATGTACTTACTGTTATGGTTAATATTATTGTATACATAATCTGTGTCCCTGAAATGAGCTTTACAGACAACAGAATCAGGCATTGATTGACTGATTGAATGAATCTATTTCGCTTTCAAGTCTTTAAATCTTTGGGAAACTCGTGCCCACCCCTATTTCTACACACTGGAACACTACAACAAGTTGACGGCATTATTATACCTAATATTTAAAAATACTAAATTGCGTCAAACGGCCTAAAAAATGTATGGGATCTGACAGAAATAAAATAGTGGGACCGGTAGGACCATAAATAAACCAGTCATTAGATTGATAACTTCGTGCTTTTTGCATGGACCAAGTGTCAACGCTATTTGATCATATACATACCTATATTTAACGACTTTTCATTCGATTTGAGACTTTGTCGTCACACATGCCATAAACAAAGGATAGAGGAAACAAAATAAAAGGCTCGACCATAGACAATATAATTATCTTTCAGTACCTACCCAATTTATTAGCCCAAAATATTATTTTAAAAATAAAATTAAATGTCAAAATGTTCCCCAGGGCAACAGAGCTGCATCTGACAGATTACTGCCTTGAGAAAATGAGCTTACTTTTCTTTACGGCTCATTTTCTCCGGACAGAGCTTTATCAGATTGAAACCCGTTGCCCTATGAACAAACCAACTGTCGTAAAAATAACCTAAAATTACTTGAAATTTCAATCCCTTCAAAAGGGGAAGAACAATTTCAAATAAGATTTAGCTTTCCTACGATAGTATCGACTTTGACATTTCTCTGGTTACAACAGAAAAATGAAAAACTCAATTAAACATTTTAGTATTTTATTAAAAACAGTAAATACAAGAAAAACTAACAAAATCACGCCGTTTCCCCGCAGGGGTAGGCCGATAGGACGGACCGTCCAAACAACTCGGTCTTGGCACACACTCTTTGCCTCATTCACACTCGACATCGACTCATACATACTATTTCTGACTCTTGACATGGCCCGACGCAAGTATCGGATTCCCTTGATCGTGTCAGGTTTTCCTCTGGCGTCCCTGACTTCATCTACCACTCACATCTGTGTCATATATTCTACTTACACTCCACGCTTCGTTCATTCGCTCTACATGCCCACACCATCTGAGGGTCCCTTTCTTAATCTTACTCATTATGATCATGATCAGCCTTGCCTTGCATTGCTTGATCATAAATAATAATAATATTTGGATGATTTGTATAGCGCCATTTTTGTAAAAAGTTACCTCAAAGGTGCTCTGCATAGACTTATATTTCTACAATCTAATTCCAACTACAAAGTAGACAATCCATTATAACAACTTATGGCTAAAACTTGCATCCACCGGTTCATCGATCATTGATATGAAACTATATGTACAACGATTTGACCAATGAACGCTTTGCTGCATATAAAATGTACATATATTATTTTATTTATACTCTGTACAGGCAGAAAATATACAGGACATTCAGTCCACTTTCCTCTGCCAGCTCCATGCCTCACTGCCATACATCAGGGTAGATACCAGCATTCCGTTGCGGACTGCTAGTTTCGCTTCTTTAGACAGTTTTTTGTTAGCGCCAATGGCATTCAGTCCTTTATTAATAGAATTACTTACATTTACCCTTCTTTCAATATCTCTATCAGCCTTCCCGTCTCTCATACACATACTTCCCACGATATACAAACTCATCCACCTGCTCCAAGTTCACAACTATATTGCACAATGTGTGCGTACTCTCCTGATAAAAATAGAACAAATTTAGAAAAGCTAAGCGTACTGAGAATATATTGCTCCTGTTGCATCCTGGTCCAGTCCATGGAGTACTCTTCCTCCTTCTTATATCCTCTCAAGAACAGCGGTGCAAGAGAGTGGTGGAACACGTCAGCCCCCATCTCCTGACATGACATCACAACGTTACTGTCCTACTGCAATACCTACAACAAACAATCATATGTCATGATTAAATTTTTCACGAGCATCATTATATCGCGAAATGAGACGTTTTGCGATACTAGTAGCCACAAACATATGCACAAATTCTCAAAATCGGATAATCAACCTATTCAAGGCTGCTAAATTCACATCGCGCCTATTTTACTTGTTTAGGAAGCAAATTTTGAATTCGCGTCGCATGTAAATAAACCGTTGAGAGCAATTGAGAGCAATGGACAATGGAGCAACCATTCTGATGTATTATTTCACCCAGCTGTCAAAAGCTTTTCCATAGAAATTCAAAGTTTTCCCATTGGTCGAGAGACCTTGTCGTCACACAGTCATAGATATTATCTATCTTTGGTCTTGGTTGAAAATTTGGATCGGAGTTATACCCCGGTAGGACTATGAGCGAACCTAGCGGCCCAAATCGTGCGATAACGGCCCATTTCTTCGTGTTTACTTTCTTTGCTTGTTCTTGGGATTGGTTTATTTATGTCTTGTCCCTTGTCTATGGATAATGGATGTGTCAAAAAATGCTGATATTCGTCGCCTTTGATTGGTTTATTTATAGTCGCATGGTCGCCTTCTTTCTTCTTTGCTTCTAGTTCATTGGGATTGGTTTATTTATGAGTTCATTTATGTGTGCTTATTTGGGGTTGGGGGTTGGTGCATAGTGGTGCGTTGTCGTGTGCATAGTGGTTTGTTTATGTTCCTTTGCTTAGTCTCTGATCCGTCTTTCTAAAGTAATATCTCGCGAAGTGCACAATAATTGTGTTTAATTTACACCATTTGAGATTACTTCAATAACCCCAACATTTTGTAAAATTCCAGAACTTCTACTTTTATTCAACGCTTTGGAATTGGCCGCTACACTTTGCCTTGTACGTGAGTAGATTTTATTTCATAGGTAGGTTGTAATACCTAATCTCCTTAACTGGTGCTTGTTTTTAAACCTCCGACGCAAAGAGCGTTGTTATTAATTTGACTTTCTATGTGTCTGTCTGTGGCATGCGGTTTTTTGTTTGAAAGCTGACGTGGTCGAGGTGGTTCTTGGTTACAATTCATGAAAATCTGTTCAGGGGTTTTTGTTTCGGGAGTTACTTAACATTTTGAAAATATTTCTTATGATTATTGTAAGATCAGTTTTAGCAGCATTCGCGATACCTATTACATTTAAGCTACCCAGCACGCCATTCGCGATTCCTATTACATTTAAGCTACCCAGCACGCGACAGAATGCATTGCGTGCGTTCGTTCATTGTTGATTTACGGCAGCTGACACATTACAACCAAACGATTAGTAAGTTCAGGTAAACGCTTATATGCCCTTTTTTATTTCAAAGACACTTATCAGTTAGATAATGTGTAGTAATGATGGTAAATATTTCCCTATCGAGTCCACGCTCAAAACACACTTTCAAAAATTAAAACAAATTGTACTAGGTACATTACAGTCAGTAATAAGTCATTCAGTAACCGGAATTGAAAAATATTGCATTTCAATGGTTATTTTGTTATCTAAAACGCGAAATGTCATTTCTCAAGGGACGTCATGTTGTTAATTACGACGGCAAACGTCTCGCGTGATTTTTCGTGTTTATGAAACCGAACAAAATGATGATTAATACGCATTATTTATCATTTCCGAAGATTACAATTCGTACTTATTATTGTCTAACTGACAGAAAGAGATTTTTTCTTTCAAAATGCGTATTTCATCGTCGTAATTACCATGGCGGTCCTTGAAAAATTACATTTCGCGTTTTTTAAATTAAAAAAATGAGCGTGGACTCGATACTAACTGATACTAAGTATTTTTGAAACAAAAAGTGCCTGTTAACCGTACCTATTTTGTAAATATTTACCAGTAATTTTCTCTAAGCTCTATGTTGTGATGGAGGACTTAGCCAGCCGAGGAATCGAACACGCAACGCCTGGGTGGGACCGAAACGTGATGCCAACTCAGCCACTGACCGGTCATTTTTCATTTAATTTTATTTATAAGGTTGTGAGAAGTATTCTTAATTTTATATTGATAAATGAAAAAAATTATATTGATAGTTCGCTCGCTCAGAAATGGTTTGTACTATGTCCACAAAAACTTGTGTTGAGAAATATAAGTTTTGAAGGTTAAAAAAGGTTCCATGCCAAGTCAGAATCAAGTCAACTAAACACCTCTTTGAAAAGTCATTAAAAGCAATAATAAAAAAAGCCGTTAACCCTAACCTAACGTAATCTTATTAACCAATTTTTTATCATCACTCTTAATGACCTTTCTGAAGTGGTTCTGAGTTGGTTTCATTCAAGTTGGCCGGTCACCACAAAATTATATTTTCGTTTCCTTTATTTCAAACTTATTGTTATAAATATATATTTTTAAATACAATATCTAAAGAACAACGTATTTGGTTGAATTTTGAAGGAACTAACATATAGGTACTGCATTTACAGCTTAAAAAAAAAACAAAAATACAGGAGTTCAAACCAATCCTCAGCAATCGAGTTTTAGGCTGGTTTATTCTGAAAACGTGATAATTACTAACAGTTTGGTAAGTTTGCGCTAAAGATATTTGAAACACTATCTTCGGTTTGCTCCAATCTTGTATTTTATATTTATTTGTAGTTTTGCCTTGAAACTGTCTTCTTTCTAAAACAATTGCAGAATCTTAGATCGTCAGCGAAAAGAAACACATTAACGTTATTTCCGTATACAGTAACGATATAATTATCATTCAAAAAAATAATTAAAATAATCCGCCTAAATGTGACCTTTGGGGTACATTACTTGTAGTTACGATTTTGCTTGATGGTTTAGAATTATTTTTTGCTAAAACTATAATGCATTAGTAGGTACTCTGCCAAATTCGCAAAGCTTATTGAGAAGGTTTTTTTGGTTTACTCTGTGAAATGCTTTTACAAAATCCGTGTGCATTATATTGAGCTGATTTGTGTTTTATTTTCTAGTGAACATGATATAAACCGTTTGTATAGAGAGGCTTTCTTATAGGCCTTATTTATTTTCAACTGAGGACAATTACCACCACATAACAGGAAGCTTTCACAGCAGTGCCATGGATCTGCCCAATTCAGAGAGGGTTTCCATCAAGACTGAACCATGGTCGCAGGAAATGGCATATACAGATATGGAAATTCACCTCCCGGATGTGAAGAAGGAATGTTTGCGGTATGCTGAGAGTGGTCAGCCAACTAGTAAGTTGAATTGCGTTTATCACAAAAGTGTTTTGCCCGGTGGACTCAGTCAGGACAGCTGCTTGATTTCTACTTCCCTCTTATAATACATTGGTACTTATGTTTTTGCCTACGAAATATTGCTTAACTTTACAAGAAACTGTAGAACTAAAAAAAAACTTATTATTGATGTGTTTCTCAAAATTATTGGTATCATGCCCCCTTCAACATTACTAGCCTCATCATAATTTTATATTTATTGAAGTAAAACTTATTTACGCACGCTCGACTTGGGGGTAAGCTGGTGAATGCGTTACGAAAAAGTGTGATGCGAACGGTGATCGATGCGAACCGTGATCTTGCGAGGCGAATGGTTGGGCCTTTACGCACGCTTGAAGTTGAGAGGGAGATAGTTGAGCGTTACGAAAAGTGTTATGCAAACGGTAATCGATGCAAACTGTGTTCGATGCGAACGGTGATCGGGCGAGGTAAACGGTTGGGTCTTTACGCACGCTTATAGTTGAGATGGAGATATAAGTTAGTGAAGATAGAAAGAGAGAGAGTTACGTTTCGTATATTACTGTAGGGGCAAGAGAGAGAAGTGCGAGCACAAGGAATCATTTATTGAATAACCATGCCATAGGTCACTCCAAGGTCGTAGGTCACCCCAAGATCGTAGGTGACCCCAAGGTCGTAGGTCACCTTATGGTCGTAAGTCACCCCACGGTCGTATGTCAATCCAAGGTCATAGGTCACCCTAAGGTCGTAGGTCACCCCAAGGTCATAGGTCATCCCACGGTCGTAGGTCACCCCAGGGTCATAGGTCACCCCATGGTCAAATGTCACTCCAATGTCATTTGTTCTTTTATAAGTTAGTGAAGTTTCACTTCAGTCGTGTGGTCTGAAGCACACTCGTTTTTTTTTAGATTTAGAGTAGTGTCATTAAAAAAAAATCATGTTTTTAGTTTTTTATTTTTTTTTTTTTTTTTTTTTTTTTTTTTTTTTATTTACATATGCATATATATTACAATACATTACAATGTGATCATTTGTCTGTCCAACTGGGCAGAAAACCCGTTTCAGGACAGCCAAATTGTATATTTAGTTCATAATATTCTTAACAAAGAAATAGTTACGTTCAAAATATCACGGGAATTTGCTTCTGTCGAGACAACTTTTGAGAACACTAAGAATTGTATATAATTAAGGGATGGTTTCTTTATGTCTTTAAAAGAATCGCAAAGATGTGATTTTTTTCAAGGTCAATTTGGAGAACATAAATAAATGCATTCAGAGTGAATGCATTTATTAATGTTCTATGAGTGTTTTCTTTAGTGAGATCACAAGAAGGAGATTCTTTCCAGGCCATTTTAGAGAACATTACAATTGCACAATCAGAATTTACACATTTATAAACCAATATTTGACATATGAATTCACAATGTATTTATAACTATTTAATTTTAATAAAGTACTATAATTTTTAGAATTTCTTAAATAGTAGAAATTACACAATTATAATCCAAATATATGAAAAATGATTTTTCAAACTCGTTTTGGAGAACATTAATTTATTTAGTTGTTTATTTATTTATTTTATTTTACGCCCAGAGTGCTTTTACATAAATAATAAATAATAAAGGCAGTACCTCCATCTTTAACATGAGAAAACAAATAGTTTAGATAAAGTTACGATGTGAATAAAAGGTATATAAATTAAATAAAAATATAGGCAACAAAAATTTAGTACAGTGGGATATATAATATCAACATGTTACAATTAAAAAAATACGTATATAATATAAAAATCCAACCAACAAATTTAAAAGTAAGATCCAAGGTTTGTAAAATTGCAACATTAACCGTGTATTTACACCTATAAGTATGTTTCGCTGTGCCAAGCCGATGCGATGTATCGATGGTACCGACTTCCTGTACCTCTCTATGGAGTTGCAGGAGTTCGAAACCATCGGACCTATCCAATTTCGAATTCAATATTTTAGGTAAAAAAGTTAACCAAATTTTTTTCCATTGAAATTACAAAGGCATTACATTTAATTACATTGATAATTGTATTCCGAATAAGTGAATGGTTTCTATCGGGAGATCACAATTATGATATTTTTTCTGGGTTATTTTGGAGAACATTTGCAGTTGCATAATTAGAATTTACACATTTATACACCAATATTTGACATATGAATCATCAATGCATTTATGACCATTTAATTTTAATAAATGTACTATTATTTTTAGATTTTCCTAAGTAAAAGAAATTACCCATTTATAAACCCGACTATATGAATATGAATTTCCAATGTATTTATATAGAAATTTTCAAAACTTATTTTTAGAAATGTAAAGTCGTTATTTTACAAGAATCAAAGACCAGTCCTTATTTTACACGGATCAAAAAACAGAGTAAAAGTTTTATTTTTATGCATTAATATAAACTTTTTAGTACATATTAGGTATGTGAGATTGTGTTAGCATATGTTCGCTCTCGACTCTCCCCATATCCAGAAGCCAATTGCTAACCAATTTCCGTAAAATGCTTGTACTTTTCAGTTTCCAAGCATCGGGTATGAAGTTGAACAATTTAGGCCCTAAGTAGGAGTATTGTCTTTGGGCATGTGATGTGTTTGTAGTAGGCGGAATTACTGGATTCCTCCCTGCATGACGGGTGTTGTGGAGATGATCGATGGATGGATAGTGATGTCGGTGTTTTTGTGTATGTAAAATAATTTTTCTTATGTATAGTTGCCGTACATCAAGAACTCGTATCTCTTTAAATAATAGCTCACTGGGATACCTAAATGGTTTCTTAAGGATGACCCTTAGAAGTGATTTTTGTGCTTTTGCTAGGGGATCAATTATTGTTTTGGAACAGCCGCCCCATCCCAAGGATGCATATTCTAGCAGTGAGTTACACAAGGCATGGTACATTTGTTTCAGATCTTTTACGCAAAGAATATTTCTAACAGACATGAATAGATGAGTAAGCTTTCTAATCTTTGTGGAAGTCGAGACAATATGTTCGTCCCATCTCAGAGATTTATCTATGATAATTCCTAGATATTTTATACTATCGACACATTCTAAGTTTAAGCATTTACATGTGGTCCGGTCAATACAATGGTGAATAATGATGTTGTGTATTTCTTTTGGTTCTCCTGCTTGTGTTGCTCTGAAACGGATGTATTTGGTTTTATCTAGATTAAGTGTTAGGAGATTATTGTCTAACCATTGTTTGACCTTGTTTAACCCTACTTCTGCTTTACTGTGAACAACATTCCAGCTTTTGTCTTCAAATAGTAAGACTGAATCATCAGCAAAGGTGATAATGTGGTCGGCAAAGGAACTGTTACATAGATCATTTATATATATATTGAATAGAAGTGGTCCTAATGTACTTCCTTGGGGTACACCGAATTTAATATTAGCTGAATCGCTTATAGTGTCGTTGATGAGCACTCTTTGGCTCCTGTTATCTAAATAGCTACACAACCAATTGAAGAGCTGCCCTTGTATACCGATGCGCTGTAGTTTATTCTTCAGAATTTTGTGAGAGATAGTGTCGAATGCTTTTGCTAGATCCAGGAAGAGCGCAATGCATTTTGTACCTCTATCTATGTTATTAGAGATAATTTTTGTCAATTTAGCAATGGCATTTTCAGTGCCTAAACCTGGTCGGAAACCGTATTGGCTATTGGAAAGGATGTTGTTGTTTTCTAGGTACAGGCTGAGCCGATTCTTAACAATCTTCTCAATAATTTTAGACACAGAGTTGATCAAAGAAACTGGTCGGTAGTTGTTAATCTGTGATTTATCCCCATTTTTGTGAAGTAAAATAACAATTGATTGTTTTAAATGGTTGGGGAATTTTCCAGAGTTAAAGCTTAGATTACAAATGAACGATATCGGTGATGCTATGGCGGATTTTATATTTTTTAACAGATTTGAAGAGATCCTATCTGGGCCACACGCATTGGATGACTTAAGCTCGTCAATTATTTTCATCACTTCTTGTGATGTAGTTCGAATGTTATCTATTTTATGACTGAGATTACAGCATGTTATCTTAGCAAGATCAGTTTCAGTTGTGTTATATTTATCAAGAATTTTTTTTGACAGTGTGGATCCCACTGACGCGAAGTAGTTATTTGCAAAGTTTACCATCTTTATTGGATCTGACGTGATAGTGTGATCAATGTTCAATGATTTAATTTCAGATGATTTATTGATTTTAGTTTTAGTTATATTACGAAATGCTTCCCATAGCGTTTTTGATGTATAGTTGGTTTCGTAAATAATTTTTTTAAAGTAGTTTTCTTTAGTTGATGTAATTAAATTTTTACACAAGTTCCTATATTTTTTATATCGAGTTTGTAGTATGATATTCTCTGGGTTCCTATTCGCCTTTTTGTGTAGTTGATTCCTCCTGTGTATTGATTTAACAAGACCAGGGGTGATCCATGGCGTTAGTTTTAATTGTTTGTTAGATATAATTTTGTTACTAGTGTGTTTAGATATGTAATCGTGTAATTTGGTGAAGAATTTCGTCATTGCTAAATCAGTATCCCTTTGGTCTAGAACGTTTTCCCATTTTTCTGAATTTAAGTCCTCAAGTAGGTTGAAGTAGTTTATTCGAGGTATGTATTTAATTTTAGCAGTAGTGGGAGGTTTATTTTTAAGGCAGAGAGCTGTAGTGTAGTGGTCAGAAATTGTGGTGTGGATAACAAATGATTCGATGTGTTTAATTTTTTTGATGTTAATGTGGTCTAGACAAGATTTACTTGTGCCCTGTTCTCGGGTAGGGCTGTTAATTGTCTGTATGAACCCATTTTCCGTAAGCAGACACAGATAATCTTCGGATTGACGGTGGTACTCAGGAATCGTATTAATATTTAAATCGCCTAACATAATTTGCCGTTCTAATTGTTTTGAACTGTTGATGATTGATTGTAAAGAATTCAAAAAAGTGTCAATATTTTGGAATGAGGGTGATCTATAGATTGCAAAAATACATAAGTTATTGTTCAATACGATTTTCATACAGTTTGCTTGTGGTAGTAAAATTTCGTCGACTTGTGCTTGTAGACCGTTTCTGATGTAAATTACAATTCCACTGGATTTATTTAAATTTATATTTGTGTGATGTTCCGAGTAATTGTGAATCATTTTAGAGGTGTACTCTTTATTTATCCAGCATTCCGTTAATATTATGACATCGAATGCGCAATTAAATTGGTCTAGAAAAATGAGGAAATCGTCAAGTTTTGAAATGCTTCTAATGTTCTGGTGTATAATTTTTAGACTGTAAGAGCCCCAATTATAGTTTTTTATATTATTTAGATCATCAATTATATTCAAGTTACAGTATATACCTGGATGGTTATCAATATCACAAGGTAAATCAAACATAATTAAATGTTGGTTGTATGTGGCATAGAGAAAAGTGTTCCAGTAATATATTATTAAATTTAAAAACTATTCCCAGTGTGGTTGCATGGATAGGTGTGTATGGAAATAATTTAGTGATTTGGTAATATAATGCAGAATGTTTAAAGTCGATGAAACATCGTGATAACAAATTATTATATATGTATGGTAAAAATATAACAAGTGAAAATGAGCGAGGCGGGTGCTCGTACCTTCTTTGTGCAATGAAATATTTAATTAACTTTAAACTATGTAAATTCTGGTTAATAATATAATGAAGATTGGTAAATTCGCTATCTCGCCGAGTTAATGATTTATTGCATATACCTGGAAACGAGCGAGACGGTACATACCTCGGTAGTACGATTATTTCAGTTGCATCACATAGTTGCGAGCTTGCTTTCATCAGAAATACATATTGCATTGGACCCCGTGTCCCGTCTGACATATATCTGCCCCGCCTTCGACCACGTGAAACGGTAACCTTTATTAAATATATTATTTTTTCACCCGGACTTATACTAATTTTCATTACATTTGTTGGTTGGAGGTTTCTTCTACCTTCGAACAATATAGAAGATATATTTTTATATATATGTATATTTTTTTTTAAATTCTAAAATATCAGTAAGTAGCCCACTAAGTTGATTCACATTAGTACTGTCTTGCTCATTAAGCAAATAATTCAAACGTGCTTTGTATACTTTTTATCCTCATTATACTCTTAATTTAAAGAATATTGTAGGAACTGCAGACAAGCTACCCTATGTGAGCTTTGCGTGACTGTATTTTTATTATTATTAAAATTCTTGTAATATCGATTTGTTTTTAACAACAACAACAAAAATAAGAATGATGACCTTATAATGATTATTTTTATCAGCATTAGTTTGATTAAAAAAAATAATGTAATCCAACAAATAAATACAAATTAATAAAACTAAATTTTAATGAGCCAAATACTAGTACGTCTGTACATATCAATATATTGTTTTTATTATTATTCCAGGTAGCATTCATGTGGAGATTGAACCCATCAAAGTAGAACCAGGACCCCCAGAAGAAGATGGAGAGAAAATCCCTTATACGGAAATAGACATAGACCTGCCAGATGTTAAAAAGGAATGCTTAGAGCACTCTGAAAGTATTACCAAGTCTGCAACAGGTAAAAAATTTAATTTTATTAATTTATTTAAAATCATTCCGTTTTCATTTTAAGATACATACTTAATGAGCTTTATCCGCAGTCTTTTCCAAACCTGATAACGGATCTGAAGACGCATCCTGGAGAAAAACCTTATTCATGTTCCTATTGTTACTACTCTAGCTCATTTACATTAGATTTAACAGTGCACTTACTAAAGAAAAACCATATTCATGTTCCTATTGTAACTACTCCAAGTAGTCACATTCTTTCCCATATAGGAAAAAAATCTTATTCATGTTCCCACTGCAATTATTCATGTTCGCAAAAGGGATATTTAAAACGTCACATTCTTATTCACGCTAGAGAATATCATTTTTTCGGCTGTAACTGTAATAAACAAATTTAATAAACCGCACGCGGATTCATATCGGAGAGAAACCCTTTTCATGTTCCGACTATAACTATTCAAGTTCACGAGTGGATTGTTTAAAAACGTCACATGCTGACTCAAAGTAAAAAATAACAATTCATATGGTGCAACTGAAAGCAATCTTTTTTACCTATCGTTTGTTCAAGTCCATCCCTGCGCGTCTCAGTACCTTTTACCCAGTACGCATCGCTGAGATCGCGCAGAGATTAGAGTATATGTAATTGTAATAGATCACCACATATTACGTAAACAGACTCCCAGAACTGCTTAAGGCGCCGCTACCCGCATTTCTACCGATTTCTTACATATCTCCCTTAAACATTTGCAGCCTTACTAAAAAACCCAGTGAAAATTTTACTCAATTGACAAACGGCCGCGGATGTGAAAACATTACTAATTAAAAAATTGTTCATGAAAAAAAATACACGTGTTTAACACAGCCTGAGAGGGTAGTTTATCTCTATTTTATTAAGAGGGCATTACCAGAGAAAGCCGGAAATACGTCATTTTCAAAAAAGTTTTTAGACGTATTGACTCTTTTCCACAAAAAATTATAAATGGATTTCGAAAGATTGTTCTTTTATCTAGCATTCGTATGTAATAAATTTTTAGAATTTTTTTAATTTTTAGTATAATAAGGTTATTCCATAGGTCGTTGGCAGATTTGTTAAATTTTCAAAAAAGTTTTTGTATTATACCACACTCATTTCAAATAATGTAATCATGCAGTAAAATAAATCAATACATTATCTAGCAGAGTTATGTATTAGAATTTTAATTTTAGTTTATAAAATTGGTCCATTTGTGTATTTATTTGCGCACTTACAAACTAATATATTACAGATTTTTTTAACATTCTTATTAAATTTAGACATCATTGAAAAATGATAAATACTTATAATCAAAAAATAACTACAAAAAGTACACTATTTTAATAGTTTTATCATCACGCCTTTCAGAATTTTTGGATGAAGGTATAAATTAAATCTAATTTGGATTGAAATAAATTCGATATTGAGTTATAATTTAAAAAAGCTGGTACGGAGAATAATTAATCTTTCTCATTGTAACCGCCCTGCACTATCGGAAGAACAACTTTCGACGAAATGTGGATTTTCGTCCGCTGGCTGGTTAAACGCTCTTAATGAAAGCATTAATATATGTATGTTTGAACGAAATTTGGAATTTTTCCAAAGTATTTTCAATGTTCTATATATTTCTTATTTTTGAAGATGTTGTAAAAACAAATACCATTTATGAAAACTAGATAAAATTACCTTTTAGATTTGTGTATTTGAAATACACCTTAGTTTTCAAAAACTGCCAAATTTTAAGATTCAAACTCGGAAAAAATGGAAAAAAATTTCCTCCCAAAACGTTTTTGACCAAAATGTAGAGAAATTTAAAAAAAATCAAAATTTCAAAAACACAGTCCTTTTATGTAATAAATTTTGAAGGAAACTATCACCTCACTTTTTCGTCGTGCATACAATAAAAAAAAATTTTTCAAAGTTTTTTTTTATTGCAAAAAAATAACTTAGAAATAATACCGACATTTAAAACAGATTTCTTGAATCTCTAAATAAGTTATTTTCTTTGATACGTTTACCAACACATGTATTAGATATTAATATTATAAAAAAAGTATCACTTTAAAGAAATTCTCTTAAAATAAAGATCTTAAAATAAAGATCTTAAAATGTAAATTTTATCTTTTAATTTCTCATAAAACAATATTCTGACAGTTCAACTTTGAAAGTACGGCGTTTGTACAATAACTTGATTAAACTGATGTAAACCACACAAATAACATGGTAAATATATCAATTATGTGAACAGAAGAGCAAATTCGTCACTACAATAGAAATTATTAAGTAAAATCACAACATTACTAACAAAATTTTCGATATCCCGCCATAAACACACCGAGCTGTTTTGTCATCGCGGGCCGTTGAGAACTAATCCACAGGCGCGCCAATTATGCCCCTCGCGGAGAAGAATTAAAACAACATTGTTTCCTAGTAAATTAAAACCACATACAACGTTGTCAGATCTTCAATGCATTTTAACAGCGTGACCACGTAAGAAAGGTCATTGGTAATAAAATGTGTTTTAGTGTACACGGGGTTTATTTATGTTATTGCAATAACACAGGTTATCGGCCGTGAAAAGTTTTTTTTTAGTAAGGCTGTTAAAGTTTTTAAGCTCTTTAAAAAATATATGTTATTTTTGAAGATAATGTCTAGATGCTGCCCACGCCGAAACGCAAATTATATGAAATTTCCTCTATAGAAAAAAATCGCAAAGTATGCTCCAAAAATCATTAAAAACAAGTCTGTTTCTATTATCTTATAAATTATAATTGTGAAAAAATTCACAATGTTTCTTTAAACGATGCTTAAGAAGCCTCCCGCGAGATTTTTGCTCTATTTTAAACATTTTCGCAATTTTCGCATTGATTTTGACGCTTTAAATGTTAGCGCTCTCCTCTAACATTCGTAATTTCATAACTCTCCATCTTCTTCTTTTTGAGCCCGGTTGCGGGCCCTTAACACATTGGCTCCTGATCTAGAAAATACCACCCAGAGTGACAAGGCTTAACGATTTATTCCACATTAGCTGGACGCGTACAAATGTTGGTGTCGGAAATCTCAAGGATTCTGACTTATTTTTTGACACACGCAGGCTGTTTTCTTACAAAGTACAACAACATAGACACACACTTCGTTTATAAGCTTAAATACACTTCTTTTTATAAATTGTATAACATTATTTTTTATCCTTATATAAATTTTTTTCTCTTATCTAAAATTTCCAAAAATAATTTGTTAACTTTTATGAGGATACTAACTGACCCGGCCACGCGTTGCTGTGGCTAATAAAACACTTTGTAAAATCCAACCTTTGTAACCACCGCCGTCTTTGAGTTCATCGCGAAGACATCATCAGTGCGGTTTGCACGTGAGGTACTCGTAGCTCGTCGCCCATTTGATTGACTTCGACGATCTATGTCAGCTCGTCTTTTCCTTGGCATATTAAAACACGCACTCATTTTTCATTTTCTCACGCACTGACAAACTGATGATAGAAGATTTTAAGTGGTAACAGAATGACAGGTAACGTTTGACAGCGACTGAAATATGAATTTCGGAATTCTTTTTTTTTTGCATTCCAATTCTAGATTACGTTGTGCTTCTGAAAGTAGGTAGAACAGTAGAACTGTTTATAAGACAATTTGTCTATTGGTTGTACTTCTTTATTGGTAATGACAAAACAAATCATGTGTTGCTCTGTTAACAAAGAAACTACATTTGATGTTTATTTGTCGATCTTAAAAACATTATAACACTTTAACACTTATTTTTCTGATATCTTGATTAATTGAATGTCTGCTACGTAGCTAATCAAAAACCAATAATAATCTCTTTGTATGTCACCATGACAACACATCAATGAATGACATTTGAAAAGTTATTCATTATTCGAACACGAAGGAATCCCTATGCATTTCTACGTAGGTATTCCTTTACATAAGAAAATGAAATTTTTGTTTTTACTATCTTCGGCACAATTTTTTCATATTATCTCACCGTTTAAACCTTCCCTGTACTACGACAAACATTTCAAAACCAAAATCACCTAAATCGGCCCAGCCGCTCACGAGTTTTAGGCAGCGTTTTCGATGAAAGCTACCAGGCGGCTGGACTTTTTTCCGACATTTCTAACAATTATCGTTATGTTTCAACCAATTAACACAAATCCTTGACAAATTACATACCTAAACCTTCCTCACGAAACACTCTATCTATTGGTGAAAACCGCATGAAAATCCTTTCAGTAGTTTTCGAGATTATCGCGAACAGACAGACAGACAGACAGACGGCGCGGGGACTTTACTTTATAATATGTACCTAGAGATAGAGATAGCGCATTTCTTTCATCTCTATATTTGTAAAATAATATTCTTATGTATATTCCTTTCTTCCCTAATTATAAGTAAAAATATTTGTATATGTTTGGATGTGAAACATGGACCTTGAAAGTAAATACCATGAACAGGTTACAGGCTTTTGAAATGTGGCTTCACCGGAGAATTCTCAAGGTCCCATGGACCGACATGATCACCACCACAGAAATTCTCGGGCGGGCTGGAGCAGACAGAGAACTGCTTACATTAATAAAAATCAGGAAAATTTCATATCTGGGTCGTATACTTCGAGGGGAGAAGTATCACTTGCTCCATTTAATATTGAAAGGCAAGATAGAGGGTCGCCAGGGGTCTGGTAGAAGACAATTGTCTTTGCTGTGAAATATACGAGAGTGGACCGGCATTAGAAGTGTGGAGGAACTATTCCGGGCAGCGCAAGACAGAGAGACATTTTCAAGAGTGATCGCCAACGTCGGGGGGACCTGATAAGGCATAGAAAAAAGAAGAAGAATAAAATAATAAAAGTTGATTAAGAACGGGAAGCTTAGATGATTTGGGCATAGAAAGCGAATGAACGAAAAAATGAGTGTTGGGATTCGGAAGTGAATGTTATAAGCCGGGAAGTCCGAGGAAGACATGTCGCGATCAAGTGAATCAAATACTGGAGTCAGGTCATGCCAGAGTCGGACACGATGTATGAATGTGAATGTGGCAAGAAGTGTGTGCCGAGACAAATTTGTATAACGGTCTATCCTTTCTGCCTACCCCTGTGGGATAGTATATTAGTTTAAACCTAATTCCACCTTCTTTGTAATTTCTCCATATATATGTTTTGCTTTTTCCTTTACCGTGTTTTTCTTTGGAGTTTGTAACACTTCTTTTTAAATTAGTTTGTGGAAATATCTAACAGTTGATGACAAGACAACTGTTTGGTCACTAGAAAACAACAATTATTCCCTGCTCGTGCAGCAACAGCAGTTCTAGAGAGTTACTTTTCATCCATATTTATACATAATTCTTAACGTATATTTCCTTCTAGAAAATAAAAATCACCCCTTCAATAATATGTTTCGTATATTTGCCGATATAATAAACCTATCCGATGTTTTATTTTTATTAAGTGACAATTTGTACCCGCCAAGTTACTGTGATTAATTTATTAGCAGGAGCTTTGTTAAACAATATAATAAATCCAACATAAAATGCATGAAATAATCACGTAACTATCACTTTTAATGCAGAAAAGAATTTTTAATGTAATAGTAGTATCTCTTCAGGAATTTTATCAGCGTGTTTCGTGGTTCCAGGTAGCATTATTGTGGAGACTGTATCAATCTCAACAGAACCAGGACCCCCAGAAGAAGACGGAGAGGGAATCTCTTATACGGAAATAGACATAGACCTCCCAGATATTAAAAAGGAATGCTTAGAACGCTCTGAAAGTATAACTGAGACTCTTGCAGGTAAATTCGTTTTTCATCTGAATTAGTTTAATATTTTTTTCGTTTCAGTATACATGAATTGAGATTTATCCGCTTTCTTTTTCAGACACAATAACGGACTTGACGACGCATCCTGGAAAAAAACCTCATTCATGTTCCTTTTGTAACTACACCTGCTCAGACAAATATCGTTTAACAAGGCACCTACGCACCCATACTGGAGAAACTCCCTTTTCATGTTCCTACTGCAACTATTCATGTTCTCGAGATGATACTTTAAAAAAGCACATTCTTATTCATACTGGAGAAAAACCTCATTCATGTTCCCATTGCAACTACACTTGCTCACAAAAGTCAACTTTAGCAGCGCACTTACGCACCCATACTGGAGAAAAACCTTATTCATGTTCCCATTGCAACTACACTTGCTCACGAAAGTCAGCTTTAGTAGGGCACGTACGCATCCATACTGGTGAAAAACCTTATTCATGTTCCCATTGCAACTACACTTGCTCACAAAAGTCAATTATAGCAGCGCACTTACGCACCCATACTGGAGAAAAACCTCATTCATGTTCCCATTGCAACTACACTTGCTCACAAAAGTCAACTTTAGCAGCGCACTTACGCACCCATACTGGAGAAAAACCTCATTCATGTTCCCATTGCAACTACACTTGCTCACGAAAGTCAACTTTAGCAGTGCACTTACGCATCCATACTGGTGAAAAACCTCATTTATGTACCTATTGTAACTACTCCAGCTCAGACAAATATCGTTTAACAAGGCACCTACGCACCCATACTGGAGAAAAACCTCATTTATGTACCTATTGTAACTACTCCAGCTCAGACAAATCTCGTTTAACAAGGCACCTACGCACCCATACTGGAGAAAAACCTCATTTATGTACCTATTGTAACTACTCCAGCTCAGACAAATCTCGTTTAAAAAGGCACCTACGCACCCATACTGGAGAAAAACCTCATTTATGTACCTATTGTAACTACTCCAGCTCAGACAAATCTCGTTTAACAAGGCACCTACGCACCCATACTGGAGAAAAACCTCATTTATGTACCTATTGTAACTACTCCAGCTCAGACAAATCTCGTTTAACAAGGCACCTACGCACCCATACTGGAGAAACTCCCTTTTCATGTTCCTACTGCAACTATTCATGTTCTCGAAAGGATACTTTTAAAAAGCACATTCTTATTCATAATGGAGAAAACCCCATTCACGTTCCCATTGCAAGTACACTTGCTCACGAAAGTAAAATTTAACAGCGCGCTTACGCATCCATACTGGTCTTAAACCCTACGCATGTTCTTACTACAGCTTTTCATGTTCTTAAAAGGGATCTTTAAATAGCTACATTCTAACTCATACTGGAGAAAAACCTTATATTGTTCCTATTGCGGATATTCTTGTTCTCAAAAGGGAAATATAGAAATATTGGCTGACAATCTTATTCATGTGCTCATTGTAACTACTCCTTCTTGTACAAGTCAGCGTTAATAGTGCAATTACGCACCCCATACTGGAGAAAAACTTTTCATGTTCACGTAAGGGTAGTAAGAAAACTTAACGTTTTGTAAAAAATATCCATGGTACTAACTTATATCACAACTGGTTTAAGTTTAGACTTATGGATTTCAATACTTCGTTTGTGTGAAAGCACTATGAAACCAATACATGATTTTACTTCAATGGCAAAATAATGACAACTGTCCCCCTCTGCCATTCGTTTGTTCAACTCACAGCCCCGCTTATTGCAGTAAGTTCCGACATTCCGGGTATGTCAGGGTAGGTAGCTCGCTCACACTAATGCAAATATGATTTATGAGAACTTGTTGGTCCTTGAACTCGTGATGTAAAATTCTTATTCTTCATTTTTTTTTATATTTAAGCTGTAAAAATGTTGAGTCAAACCGCTTGCTGAGGATTGGTATGTACTATGTCCATTTTTGTTTTTTTTTTAAGCCGTGAATGCAGTAGTATTAGTTATATTGTTTATCTACCATGCCCACACATAAAAAAGCCACAATTTCGAAGGGAACTTACATTTTGAACATCACTTTTTATTCTATTTCCATAGTTATTATAAAAATAAGATTAGGGATGCACTATGTCCGTTGGCCAATAGAAATTCGTCATTTTCTGGACATGGTACAGGATGTCCGCCCGCAGATTTTACACTTAAAAAAATAAAATAAAAATATGAATACAATGAAAATTATTTATTTATTATCTTACAAAAGAATAATGCTGATTTTATTTTTTAAAAATATCTCCACTCAAATGGCATCCTTCTAGCCGCAAACATTTTTACAATCTTTCCTTCATGTTGGCGAAAACTCGCTTGCAAAGTTCTGGACTGATAGCCGCAATCTCTCGTCGGATATTTTCTTGTAGGACCTCTATTGTTGATGGCGAATTGCTTTTTTTTTAAAGTTTTCTTTATTCATTGAAAAAAAGGGATTTTTCGACCACCATGCTAGGCACATGCCCGTGTTGTGGTGGTCGATTTTTTAAACAGTAAATTAACATATGCAATATAAAGAATGTGTGAGAATATTCAGAAAATAGGGTCAGTGGGCCGGTTGTGGCCACCTTAAGGATTTTTTCGTTTTTGAATGAGCACCAAACTTGCACATAAATATAAATTATAATTTTTCCAACATTAATGTACAATAAAAATACCTGTCTTTAATATAATGTAAATAATATCCAGTAACAGTTCTTTAATTATTTTTAAATAATTTTTTTTCATTGAACTGGACCCATGCATTAGTTGTGGCCACAATTTAATCAGTTCTGGCCACACCCGTGTGCCGGTTTTGGCCACATGAATCTATGTAGGGAACTTACATTTTTTATCTAAATTAAACACAGTAATGATTATAAATCGATGTTTATTATTCAAGTTATACAGTAAACTTAAAAAAAAATAAGATTTAGTGCAAATTTACACGCACGTCCACATATTTTAAAAAAAAAAAATTTTTTAATATTTTTTTTTGTTTTTTTTTTGTTTTTGCACGTCCACATATTTTGTTATGCAAAGTACTACGGGGGACTTTGTAGTTTTTACTAGCAGTAGATACCTTCATACCTCATTGAGTGCCAAAATCACTTTCGATGGTGAATAACAAAAAAGTTTGCGTTTTGAGTGCTAAATAGCATCTTTCTTCTTATTTGCTGGAGTCATTTTCACAGTTCTGAAGAAGAAACATAATAATTTATTAAGTTAAAATATCAAAATTAGCGGATATGTAAATTTTTTTAGATAATGGCCAAAACTAGTACTGTATGGGAGCCACTTGTGGCCACCAACGTGGCCACAACCCATACATTTGTATAAATTCTTGTGTCAGTAATGGCCACATCGAAAAATCATGTATAAACAACCAATTTGCTAAAAATAACCTCAAAAACATATTACTTTACCCTTTTATAATGGGTACAACTTGTTTTCAAATAAAACATCAAAAGGATTACAAATATATATTAAGATTACTTACAGTGGGTTCCTTAAGGTTTTGGATAACAATCTCAATAAAAAATTCCGCAACACTTATTCGCATCGACCAAACACAAACTGTTAACAATAAGATTTATTGTGTCACTTGTCAACGAAGACCATTGACAAATATGCATTTTGCCATAGAGTAAAAAAAGATTCGATTTTATTTAGCTTATATTTCGACTTGTAAAGTTGAAAATGGCCAGAACCGGTCCAATGGCCACAACAGGCCCACTGACCCTATATACATAAAATAATATAATCATAAAGAATATTATATAATACAAAATAGTATAAAAGAATTTAATTTAAAAGAGTTACGAGTATAAAATCAGAGTGAGTACTATATGGTAAGCAAATGAGGAAGGATTTTTATGTTGAAAATCTACATTATTTAACACCAATTTTTGTACAATTAAATGTTGGGCTTTGTTCTTCAAGTCCGGCGAATTACATTGAACAGCTGTACAGTAAGTATGTAGTATATAGTATAGTTGTTCATGTTTCAGTCCGGCGAATACTAAATTATAATTATTGTTACCATGGTTATGACTGGGAAGTACATATGGGACTTCCTCGGATTCGATACACAGTGGTGCCAAACAGTTTAAAAGTATTTAAACTTTCAGCTAATTATATTATAGTAATTCCGTATAGTTATTTACAGACAAAATACTTTTGTTGGTGGTATATAATCTATTATCAATTTTATTTATAAAAAGTAACTAAAACTTGAATGCACAGTTTCGTCGTGGAGCTGGTGAAATAAAACCTTATAAACAAAAAACTTTACATGCGAGATTCGAGATATCCCCACAAGAAAAAGTCGTAAGGGGTCATATCGGGTAATCTAGGGGATCAGGCTATGTCGCCGAAGCGACTAATCAATTTTCCAGGAAAAAGCTCTCTCACTTCAGTCATTGAGTCCCTAGCGGTGTGTGCCGTGGCGCCCGTGGTCCCATCTTGCTTAAAATGGGTTCTGTTATTGTAACCAACATGACGATGTAGCTCCGGTTTACAAAAAAAATGACCAGCATCGCACGGTACCGTTGTGCGTTAACGGTTTCACCTCTACCGAAAAAAAAGGATTTTGTAAAATTTCCCTTCTCACAAGTTCTGCATTTTCAGGAGTAGTTACAGTCGTTGAAGGTCCAGGACTAGGTTCATTTCCGACTGATCGAGTTTCTCTAAATTTCTGTACTTACCCACCTTAAATTTCTGTACCCATCAATTGGTTCAACAGGCCATCCTTCAATCGTCGGAAACCAAAGTGAGAAAAAAGCTGACGCTTCGCCACATATATCGAATAATTGTTCGTAAAATACGCCTCAACCGCAAAAGTCCACCGACTCATGGCTACTAAAAAACCCGCAACACTCGCGCGTTGGTTGATACCCCGCTCCCCGCGCTGCCGCCTTCCTACGCGCTGTGAGCTCAGTTCAAAGTGTAAAATCTGCCAGCGGACACCCTGTACAAACCAAAACTCAACGCTTCCTAATTATTGCTCGCGCAACAGCTATTCACATTGGAACTGTCAAAACATTTGAATTTAAGTTGGTGCTGTTTATTATAACATTTTATGTATTAAATCTTCTTGAAGAACAGAATTTTGGTAAACTTTGAAGATCGCTGGCAACGGTTAATACGCACTTTTTTTTGAAAAAATCTTTTGATTCACCTTAATTACATTAAAAGACAACTATTTGCATTGGGGGAAGTGGAAAATATTTTTGTGTAACATGGTTTGTGATACAAAAGAAAGTGCCCCTTTATAACGCCTACTCGCGTCAAGGCAAGACAAACATCCCAGTTTTCAAGTAGTTTAGCGGCTACTCTAGGTTTGTGTAACATGGTTTGTGATTCTGGCGTACAATCTCACAAGACGAAAGCTAATTTTAATTTTACGTAATGAAATTTAGAATGAAATATTTTCCACTTCCCCCAATGCAAATAGTTGCCTTTAATGTAATTAAGGTGAATCAAAAGGTTTTTTTAAATCAAAGTGTGTATTAACCGCTGCCAGCGATCCCCAAAAATTAATATTTTTAGTAGAAAAATACACCATTGATATTTTAATGTGTTGCGTTAACAAAATTTCATAATTATATCTGCTTTGGACGTGAATTGTGACATTGTATTCGGTGCAGACTTCATCAAAAGACGGAAAAGGCTTTTAATTTTCTGTTTAAAAAAATTAACGCACATATAAATAATTCCGCCATAAAAAACGCTAAATTTCGGGTTTATTACAAAGATTTGATGATGACACAAAGCCTGTAAGGGCCAGTTGTTTCACGGAATATTATAAAATTTCCCAATTAATTTTCAGATTGAATGTTCTATTCAAGTTCTGTTAATATTTCAGTTTTGTGAAACATTCGACCGGTCAGTGGTTGAGTGGGCATCGTGTTTGGGTACCGACCGGACGTCCTGTGTTCGATTCCTCGGCTACTTATCTAAGTCCTCCATCCTCCACGACTCAAGCAACATTTTCGGCTTACTGTGGTGGTAGTTGGACATTTTCAAATACTGTCGGGTTATACGTAACCCGGGAATGTTTGTCTTTCTTAAAAAAAAAAAAATCTACTCCATAATCAATACATATTATAAAAGAAAGTGTACAGAAGTGTGCTCCCCTCTAAAACTCTAAAACGAGTCCCGGTATGATCAAGGGAGTCGTATGGTGTGGTAGCCCTACATCCCCCGTCCGTGTTGCCTGAAGGGCGTGCTTTTGGAGATGGGTATAGACATTTCTAGCAGAATCCAGAACATTTGAGAGTGTTTGAGAACATTCCACAACATCAGGGAATTGGGAACATCATTGTGGAACATTCCAGAACACTCTCGAATGTTGTGGAATGTTCTGAAACATCGTGGACCTTTTTGTATGGGTGTGGTTACCCATATATAGCATGATCCGCCGTGGGTTCGAATGTCAGTTTAATCTCATATCAACTCCCCGAGCGGAGCCGGGTAACCCAGCTAGTGAAATAATAACAGAACTTAATTCTTCACAGAACTCGAAAATTAACTTTGAAATTTGATGAATTGTTCAAATTATGTAAAACAACTGGCCCCTGGCATTGTGAAAACAACGAGAAGAATGAATGATTCAGCCAAAAGTGCTTCCTTATTTCCTTGTCATCTTTTGAGAAAAAACACAGAATGTATGTATCAGTTTATGCCATTTCTTAATACCACCATTTTGTAAGGCTTTTTTTTACTGGAAATTATATTGTTTTGTTTTCTCCTTATATAAAAAAAATAAAAAGACATATTTATTAGCGATACTTTATTTTTAATTGTGTGAAACTGTAAAAGAATATATTTAATTATTTTTAGTTGGGCTTCAAAATGTACCTACATAATCTTGTCAGTTCCTATTTTCAGTTTTAGTTTGTTTAGTGAATGTTCATAAAAAGAACGATAATTTGCATTGTTTATTTTACCATCTCCAAGCAGACTAATTTGAAATTATTATAAACTAGCTGGTTCCTGGCATGCGTTGCTATGCCATTTAATAAAGAAATTGTTTCTCCCTGCGTGTCCTTTCCCATTTGTCCCGTTCCCCTTCCGCCTCCCCTTCCTGTCCCGCATCTCCTTCCCCTCACGCGTTCCCACTCCGCCTCCTCAACCTTCCCTCACCCCACTCCACTCCCCCTTTCCCATGAACCCCCCTCCCGACTTCCCCCTCCCCGCTCCCGCATTCCATACATTCAGTTTTCAAACAGCTCGCGTGCCACCTATTGCAATTTTTTTACTTATACAAATTTTATAATGTCAGAGCTCACCAGAAGTTTTATACAAACCTTGTCCTGACAATAACGAACACAAAAGTAAAAGAATTATACAATTTGGTGCAGTCGTTCGGAAGTTATGCGCGTACATACATTTCGGGGATTCATTTTTATTTATAGAGAAAGAGAGAAGATTCACCGGCCCATGTATATTCACTCTCTTTCTGCATTTGGATTCCTATAAAGAATCTTCATTCCAGTCCGTAATAATAAAAGTCGGGAATTATTTTATAAATACTGTAAAGTATACCTTAATAAATCTTTATAAAATCTTTCGCAAGTGTTTCAACTTAGACGAGGGGTAGAAATCTCAAAGTGGGAAGACAAGAACAAGACAATTGTAACGATCTCGATATCTAGTACTTTAGTACTAAACTGCTACGCGTCGAGTAAGGTTGCGTCTTACCAGCACTTACCTGTAAGTAAATTGCGTTTTAAAAAGTGTCAAAATGCCCTCCTGTGTGATGAGAAAATGTTTCAATTACCTACACGGAAAATAATAGTAAAGGCGAATGAATAACATTTCATTTGTAAGTACACGCAAATTACTTAATATTATCGATTATTATAAATACAACCAGAGAACATATCTGCTTCACATGAAAAAATATATTTAATTCATTTGAAGTTAACATAGATGTCTCTTAGTTTATAATTAAAATGAAAGAATTTATATGGTAGAATAACCTTATTTAATAATAATTTGTTAATTGCGTACAAATGAATACAACACTTCAGATTGTTTAGGATTAGATGCCTACAACGTACTTACATATTATTTATAGGTTATTTTGAACAAAAACGATATGTTATAGTTATTAATCATACCTAATACTCGTATATTATCAATATTAATAAAGGGAATTTGAACTTACTAACTAAACTAAGTACCATATCAGCAGGAGCTTACAATATTATATAAAAGAACATTAAATGAAAATTGCAGTACAATAAAAATGGTACAGGTAGGTTACCTGTTACATCATAAGGTACAGGCAGGTACCCAACATTAAACACGCCTCTAAAATATGTAGATATGTAGGTTGAAAAAATAAAATAAACAGTTTGTATATCTAATTGGACTTATTTGCGGTACGTAACCTATAAACCTAAATAACGTAAAATAGATTAGAAAACACCTTTCTTTGTTCTTAAAAAACATGTATAATATTTTCTTTTAAGTAAACGTAAGTATTCAAATCTTATTTATAATAATATTCAATCGTAATGCATTGTGAGATGCAAACATATTTCAAATTCGCGGGTAACAGAAATAATATTAATGTTGCTAGTAAATAATAAGGAAATCATTGCCAGGAATAAAAACCTTTGACTGATTTAATTTTGATGCAGTACCTAAACCGTCCACCTAAATAATGTAAAATAAATTAGAAAATACTTTTCTTTGTACTTAAAAAACATGTATAATATTTTCTTTTAATTGTACGTAGGTATTCGAATCTTATTAATAATTATTTATAATAATGTTCATTATAAAAACCAGTGACCGATTTTTTTTTTGCAGTACCTTCTTACGAAAGTGTTGCCATTCTAATGCACCATATATTTTTTTAGTCCACCCCCTCCCCCCTCCCCCCCCCGCGCGAGAGAAAAATTACTGCCCCTGACCGTAGCTATTGCTCCCGAACTTTGAGCGATTAATCGATACATCATTCGATCATTTTTATGTATCGATACAAATATATCGATTATGTAAATGTATCGATTATTCCCATCACTAGTCCAGATATGGAAATGATGACGTCCACCTACGTCGCGTAGCGTTGCGAGGGCCTAGTATGTTCCCAGCTTAAGATGACAAGTTTCAACAATAAGATGAAAACAAAGGATATTGTTGTCAAAGACGTTATATACTGTAGACGCGGGGTAGAAATCTCAAAGTGGGAAGCCAAAAGCAAGGCAATTGCACTGGTCTCGATTTCAAGTACGTTAGTACTAAACTGTCACTCAGGGGGGTATAACTCCGGCCAAAAACTTCAACCGACAAGATGGCGTCACTCTGTGACGTAATTCCTCCCACAATGGAAGGCTTTGTTATTATTATTATTATTAGACGTGGGTCGTTACGCCGTTTTCAAGAAACGTAACGAAACCAGTTTCTTGGTCGGCATAATCTGTTTCGAAACAGGTTATTTTTGTAACTAGTTTTTTTCTTAGTTTCAGTTGCACACGAAACTGTATACCTCCACCAACTATAAAGTTACACACGAAACGAAAATAAATTTAAGCACTATCTAAGTGTTTGTAGCTATACAGTGAAATCAACGTACATAAAATTAACTTCCCTTCATACTTTATTCAGGCTTAGGGCTGACTGCATTAAATGTTTTTTATGATTAATTAGTGTTTACTATAATTTTAATGCATTATTTTTCGCCACCCCAAATGCAAAAAGTTTCCTTTTATAGTAATTAAAGTGAATCTAAAGGTGTTTTTTTTTAAATTATTCGTAATAAGCGTTGACAGTAAGATCGAAAATTTACCGAAAGTACTCAAAATTATACACAAGTACAACGACGAACTAAAACAAACTAAATTATTTTACTTTAAATTCAAAAAATGGTGGCTCGTTTCCAAGAAACGGAACCCACTCCCGCTTACTCGAAAATGTTCGATTCAAAATCTCGCATGCTCGGCCGGCCGGCAAACGCAACTATGCGAAACGCGAAACGCGGCGAAACTACTCTGTACTCAATTACTCACATCACACCCAACACAGAAATAACGGAAATAACGCATTTACAAAAATAACTACTTGTGATTTTAGCGAGACTAGTTATTTCCGTTAAGGTACTGACACACATGCTCACAGAAACCGGCTTATGAGCATGCTCATTAATGAGTACGCTCCTGTCAAAAATAGTCAACTGTACACATTTGCTCAATAATGAGCAGGCTTGGTTTGAGCTTTCTCGTGAATGAGCGTGCTCAAAGCCAACATTTGAACACACATGCTATTTAATGAGCATGCTCATGTCAAATCTACTTGTCAAATAAATAAATATAAATGTCAAATAGAGTCGGTTTCATTCGCTCAGAACTAAACAAAATAATATTACTGATTGTAATGCAATTATTTAAGAATCTTTTGACGTAAAAAAATAAGACTTTGATTGGGTTCCAAGTTGTCAACAAATCCGAAAATGACTAAATATTAAAAAATGAATGCTAATTTCAATAGAATGTGGTTTCATTTTGGAGGTAAAGGAGCTTTTGGGGAATTTGGAAATCTATTGTGGGTATTTTAGTGACCTTGTGTTCCAAATATATTCGTGATCACTAGGTCAATGCGTGATTCCCATAATAAATCACGGAAAACGAGGTTTTTTCGTCTCCCCAGTGGGTTATTTTGACACATTTTGACATTTTTGCTAAGAATGCGCAGGCGCAAACTGAGATCGGATTGACGTGAGCATGCTCATAAGCTAGCCTGTTCACACATGCTTAGAGGCTTCCCCTTCCACCCGATAATCCAATGAGCATGCTCATTAATCAAATGGCTGTTGATTTGTGAGCATGCTCATTCGGCTTGAAATGAGCATGCTCATTACTAGCAACGTCACTGACACACATGCTACAAGGTAGCAATTGCTACTAGGTAGCATGCTCTTTGGCTTCAAATGAGCATGTGTGCCCGTAGCATTACATGCCGCGTAACTAGTTATTGTAACTAGTCTCGTTAAATAACGCTCACGCCTAATTATTATAAAACTTTTGACAGCTGGCGGTAAAAACTAACAAAATGGATGTTCTCGACGTTGTATGTACGCACGCGACGCAAATCGCAAGTAAATATCAGCGCAGTGTGTAATTAGCGGACTTGATTGGTTTATTTAGGCTGTCACTCGTCGAGGAAGGTCGTGTCTTTCCAGTGAGAAAATTGCATTTAAAAAGCGCCAAAATGCCCTCCTGTGTGATGAGAAAATGTTTCCATTACACGGCAAACAGTAGTAAAAGTCAAGAAATAACATTTCATTTATATGTACACACAAATTACTTATTATTATAAGCAATACAGTTAATTTTTATGTTCCCCGTCGGACAATTTTGTGCATCATTAGAGAAAAAATACACATTCTTTGTGTCTTTATGTCTTATGGTACGGCCACACTGAAGCCAACTTCCAACTTTAAACTTTCGGACGATTGTGTAGAAATGTAGTTCGTGCGTTGGAAGTTCAAGTTGAAAGTTTGGCTTCAGTGTGAAAGTAGCATATTATCTTTTTAACAGATGAATAACTTTTGAATTAAGAAATGACAGAAAACCGCTGAAAACAAAAGAGTGTTGCTTACTTGCCACATTATTTTGCGAGTATGTGAGACTATGGCGAGTCCATTTATATAAAGACATTGATTATTGTATTGTAATTCTGGTATGTTATTGTATTGTAATTCATATGTGAACTTATTTTATTTTCTTATTTATTGTATTGTAATTCAGGTATGTTATTGTATTGTAATTCATATATGAACTTATTTTATTTTCTTATTTATTGTATTGTAATTCAGGTATGTTATTGTATTGTAATTCATATGTGAACTTATTGTATTGTAATTCATATATGAACTTATTTTATTTTCCTATTTCTAATGAAGAATATATATTTTTTAAATGAATTATTATTTATTAAACTTTTGATTACTCCATACATTTTATTATGTTAACCTACTATTGGTGTAATATATCTCCACTCACTCCACTGAGAGCATGGATATAATATAAACCAGCACTAAGTATGGACATGGTAAGAGGGCTGGGCGTATTTGAATTGTTATTTAGTTATCAAAGTACCTACCACTAATGTCATCTTTGTCTATGTTTCTAAGCTTAATAAATATCAGTTCTCGCTGTCTCCTGAATAAAACAACGTGTTTCATTTAATAGGTTATGGGCCCAGAAGATTCCCAAGCGTTTTTTAAATAATCAGTCACGATAATTTAAATGGTATTTGTGTTAAAAATTCATTTCTTATTGTCGCGGATGTATTTGTTCGTATTGAGAATAGGGCAAGGAGTTATTGCGAATGCAAACTCGTAATTAGTGTCGCGACATTTTTAACAAAAATGGCGGCGGCATCATATCTCACAAGTATACCCAAGTTGGTTGGACGACAAAACTACGATGTATGGGCGTATGCCGTTGAAAACCTACTTATATTGGAAGGCATGGAGAAGTGTATCAAGGCCGAAGAAACTGTTGCAGTTGGAGATGATGCAAAAACAAAAGCGAAGATAATCCTCACTATAGATTCGTCACTGTATGTACACATCAAGCAAGCTACATCTACTGCAGACTTGTGGAAAAGGCTAAAGCAAATGTTCGATGATAATGGTTTTTCAAGATGCATTTCCTTATTAAGAAGTTTGATATCGATTCGTCTTGAAACTTGTGACTCGATGCAGAGTTACGTCACGCAAATTATTGAAACTGGCCAGAAATTATCCGGAACCGGATTTAATGTGAACAATGAATGGATAGGCTGTTTAATGCTTGCTGGTCTACCAGAAAAATTCTACCCCATGATATTAGCAATCGAGCATAGTGGAATAATAATTACTGCAGATGCAATAAAAACAAAATTGCTTGATATGGCAGGAAATGACACGGAGTCAGTTGGGGCATTTTCCGCCAGAGTGCGCCCGCGCCACAATGTTGACGGAAATACATCGAAGGTCAAAACAGTAATGAAATCTATCAGATGTTATAGATGTAAAAAAGAAGGGCATTTTAAAAATCAATGTCCTGTTGGGCAATCAGAGCGAAAGAAGACGTCAAATGCATTTTCTGTTGTGTTTTTGAACGGGAATTACAACAAAATGGATTGGTTTATAGACTCGGGCTCTTGTTTTCACATGTCACCAGATGTAAACATTATGTGTAATACGTCGAATCGGACGAGTGTGAAGGAAATAATTGCAGCTAATAGAAGTGCTATGCCTGTTTTATGCTCGGGAGAAGCTAAAATTATTACTTTAACCCCGAAAAGTAAATATGAAGTTATATTAAAAGATATTTTATGTGTGCCAAAACTTACAACAAACTTGATATCTGTCAGTCAGTTAATCAAAAATGGAAATAAAGTGGACTTCAAAAGAAAATGCTGCTATGTTTATAGTAAACAGAACGAGTTAGTTGCTATAGCAGATTTGACAGATGGTGTTTATAAACTAAGGATGGAATACGAGTTAAAAGTTCCTGAAAGAATAATGTCTAATTTAGCGGTTTCAGGCAACACTTGGCACCGCAGATTGGGTAATGTCAATAGTAATTATCTGAATAAAATGACCAGTGCTGTAGAAGGAATGAATCTTCGAGAAAAAGTTGATCTTGGCAAGACATCGTGTACAGTTTGTTGCGAGGGAAAGCAGTGTCGTCTTCCATTCTCAAAAACTGGTACAAGAAGCAAAGAATTACTTCATTTAGTTCATACTGACGTTTGCGGACCTACGGAGAAAGGATCGCTTGCAGGTTCAAGATTCTTCATACTCTTCGTTGATGACTATAGTCGTTTGACATTTGTATATTTTATCAAACACAAAAATGAAGCACTTAGATGTTTTGCAGAATTTAAAGCAAAAGTTGAAAAACAAACAAATAAGAAAATAAAGATATTGAGAAGCGATAATGGTGGTGAATACTGCAACAAGGAGTTTGATTCATATCTCAAGAAGGAAGGTATCACGCACCAAAAAAGTAACCCATATACCCCAGAGCAGAATGGCTTGTCAGAACGTAATAATCGAACGATTGTCGAGAAGGCTAGATGCTTATTGTTTGATGCGCATTTGGGTAAAGAATTCTGGGCTGAGGCGACCAATACAGCAGTTTATTTACAAAATCGTACTGTACTTCCTAGTTTAAATGAAAAAACTCCATATGAGATCTGGACTGGATGTAAACCAGACATAAGTCATTTAAGAATATTTGGTAGCAAGGTTATGGCTCATGTTGCTAAAGAGAAGCGTCAGAAATGGGACAAAAAGTCTGAACAGCACATACTTGTGGGCTATCCAGATGACATCAAAGGTTACCGAATATACAACCCTAGAACTAAATATATCACAACTAGTAGAGATGTCATTATCATGGAAGATGAAAACAACCCAGAGGTTAATATACCTATCACTGAGAGTGGAGAAAACTCATGTCCAGTGGGGGACACTAGTTGCAAAGATACGTCACGTTCAGAAGATATAACCTTAGATGAGGATACATTAGTCGAAGATGCATCAGATGATACTTACACTCCTGATACTTACTCTTCTGATACTTACACTAGTGATTTTGAAGATGTTGATGAATCACCTGAGCAGCGTGTTAGATCCAGCAGAATCATTAGGAAGCCAGAGCGGTATAGGATGACGAATATGTGCATTCCTGAGGGTGTGTTTGATGATGCTAATGGACTGTCTTTAGAAGAAGCATTACAGGGAAATGAAAAAAAGCAGTGGTTAAGTGCAGTAAAAGAAGAACTTCAGTGTTTTAAAGAAAATAATGCATGGGAGTTCGTTGATATGCCAAAGGATGGTAAAACCATAGTGAAATGCAAATGGGTGTTACGAAAAAAAATTGATAATAGTAATAATGTTCGATACGTTTAGTAGCCAAGGGCTACATGCAGAAGAAAAATGTGGACTATTCATACACTTTCTCGCCGGTTGTTAGGCACTCAACTTTGAGATTGTTATTCGCATTATCTGTAAAACTTGAATTAGATGTTACACATCTAGATGTTACTACTGCATTATTGAACGGGGACCTTGAGGAAACAATTTATATGGAATTACCAGAATGTTTATTAGATTCTCAAAAAGACAATAATAAAGTACTTAAATTGAATCGAGCTATTTACGGTCTTAAGCAATCCTCAAGGGCCTGGTACAAAAAGGTCGATGAATGTCTTGTTGGTATTGGTTATAAACGTAGTATGTTAGAACCATGTTTATACACAAAAAATAAGAATGATAAAAAGACAATAGTTACTTTGTATGTGGATGATTTTTTTATATTTTCTAATGATAATGTAGAATGTAATAATTTGAAAAAGGAATTGGCTTCACAATTTAAGTTAAAAGATTTGGGTCAGGTCAAAAATTGTTTAGGGATGAGTGTTAATATTGATAAAGTTAATGGTACAGTTACTCTAAGCCAGGAGAATTATGTTGATCAGTTGCTAAATAGATTTAACATGGCAGATTGTAAAGTAGCAGATACACCTTTAGAGGCTAAATTGAATATTAACAAAGAAAATAAAAATCCTGACAGTCAAATTCCTTATCAACAGCTTATTGGTGGACTTATGTATTTAGCAGTATTAACCAGACCTGATATAGCCTTTACAGTAAGTTTTCTGAGTCAATTTAATAATTGCTATAACCAGGAAACCTGGTTATACGCTAAACGTATTTTAAGATATCTCAAGAAAACAAAGCATTTTGGATTAAAATATAGTCAATGTGGTAATTCAAAATTAGAGGGTTTTGTTGATTCAGATTGGGGAAGTAACATTATTGATCGCAAGTCCTATACAGGTTTGTGTTATATTTTAGCTGGATGTGTTATTTCTTGGGAGGCTAAGAAACAAAAAACAGTTGCTCTTTCGAGCACTGAGGCTGAATACATTGGTGTAGCCGAAGCTTGTAGGGAAGCTATTTATTTAAGTAATTTGTTAAAAGAAATAAACAATGAGTCATACACCATATCCTTATTTAATGATAATCAGGGTGCACTTAAGTTGTCTTCAAATAATAGCTATAATAAAAGAACTAAGCATATTGACATACGACACCACTTTTGTAAAGAATGTATTAATGATAAAATTGTAGAACTGAAATACTTGGAAACAGCTGAAATGCCAGCAGATCTATTTACAAAAGGTTTGGCTAGTACCAAGCATTATTATTTTATGCAATTGTTGGGTATGCAGGATGTAAAGAATTAACATGTTTATATTATATACCTTTGTTGTATTATGGGTATTATGTACGTTATTTTGATAAGTGGGGGTGTTATTTAGTTATCAAAGTACCTACCACTAATGTCATCTTTGTCTATGTTTCTAAGCTTAATAAATATCAGTTCTCGCTGTCTCCTGAATAAAACAACGTGTTTCATTTAATTGAAATACGTATTTAAAATAATAAAATAATTGAAATACGTATTTAAAATACAAATTACAAGAACGTATTTTGTATTTGTATTTCAATTACTTCTTAAAAATGTATTTTGTAATTGGTATTTCAATTACCTGCTCCTGGGATATTTTGTAATTTGTATTTCAAATACTCATGGCTTCAAAATACATTTTCAAATACATTTAGCGATCTAATAATGATAATGAAAAATAAACTGACATAGTACATAGACTAATACGGACATGCAGGAGAAACAATTTATTTATTTGAATATGGCATTGCAACGCATGCCGGGAACCAGCTAGTGTTATTATAATAATAATTATTATTATCTAACACCTGAGTCCTATACCACAAAACTTTACAAGTGGAGCGAAGACGAGATGTGCCTTCTGAGCAATATGATTGGTCAATATTTGCACATCTCTGTTTCACTCTGCTCAGCATCGCTTTTATGGAAACGCACCCTTAGATATGGGCACTTACGACAATTTGTTACAATCAAAGGTTCTACCAAAACCAATTGTATTTTGTATTTGAAATTAAGAAAAAGTTAAAAAACAGTATTTTGTATTTCAAATACACAACTTGAAAGTATTTTGTATTTCGTATTTTAAGTACAACATGCCGCAAATATACTATATATTATTTTAAATGAATTAATTGTGAAATAACACAAATTAATCAAATAAAATTTATTTGCGCATGCCGGGTTCGAACTCGCGATCTCCGGATTGTGAGTCAAGAGTCTTACCCACTGGACTACGGAGGTCGTCAGGTCATTTGATGGATGAAAATTAACATCTCTTGATTTTATGAAACAAACAGCCCCGTATTTTGCGTATCGCTTGTGAAAGATATGTTGTATAAGGAGGCGTCTACTAATATCTACAGGAATTCCAAAAACTGAAAAAATCGAACTAATATCTATGAAAACCAAAGTGTTGACGAATATCTACAGCACAAACTGTTGACTAATATCTATGAGAATCAAAGTGTTGACGAATATCTACAGCACTGGCAGAGGTTGGATTTGCAATTATGTGTAGCATATTGGAATAATGTAATATTGCGTATGTAGTTTAAAAAACTTAATTTATGTAAGTGTGTATGTAAAAATTCGTAATATCGGACTATTGGACACATTTAGCTGATTAGTCCAACCTACGCTCTGTAGATATTAGTTCAACCTACGCTCTGTAGATATTAATCAACACTCTGAAGTTCGTAGATATTAGTTCAACAAATGAGCTGTAGATATTCGTCAGACATACAGGCTGTAGATATTAGTATCTGGGGTCTTGTATAAGGTATATAACAAATCGCGTGCTGGCAACACAAAATATTTCGAATTCGAAAAGCGTCTTTGACAGAACGGTTTGACCAATATATCTTGGTTTTCTGCATAACAACAACTTCATATACAACAAATCACAAATAAAGCTTCCAAAATGTTAGGTTTCATCATAAGAAACACAAAACTTTTTAATAGCATCAATATCATTAAGCAACTCTACTTTGCATCAGTTGTTTGGTCTCCATTTTACAAAATCCACATAAACAAAATCGAGGCTATTCAAAACAAATTCTTAAAATATTGTTATCATTTATAAATGTAATGACATATTGTTATGTGTTTGTGTTATATTATTAAAGGGAAATGTAATGATGAGCCTTGGTCGGGCTCGGGTGTAATCTGCAAGTCAACTTTGATTTCATCTCAGGAAATCTTGGACGCCAAACCCAGTCTAATGTCTGGGTATGTCAACAAGCGGAGAACACGATACTCATTTCTCGGAGTGTGGGCCATTTGTTTTCATAGCATTCCTGAAAAGGCTGCACAAGGAATCTACATAATAAAACAAAGGGTAAGGTAGAAAATCGGTACACTGTATTGACATGATAAGACATAATAAAATAAATTGTATGGACTCACCCCCGGGACCAATTTCGTAATTTATGCAATTCCTAGCTACACTAATTAAATTTACTGCCGCCGTACCCCCGATGTCGTGAGAACCAACACCACCTCCTGGTGGCAAGGGAGGTCCCAACCTCTGCGGCTCAGCTTGTGCCTGCGACCTCCACAGCGGTCGCATGGAAGGGATGATAGACCTGGACCCTCAGAGAAAGGGATGAGTACCCAAACTCTCCTCCAAATTGTAAATGAAGGCTCGTCAGCAATCGAGGCGGAGTATTGTTCAACACTGCGGTATTCTCGGGTTTGTTCCATAAATAAACCCCCGGTGGGAATTCGATAGTTGCCCTGCATACAATCACGGGCGCGGCGAGTTATTATTTAAACCGATGACTCGGATAATGAGGCACAATAGTCTTTTCACTCGAACATCGCCAATTAACTCGTGGTCACTGGGACCCTCGCGAAACTCACATTTTACGTGAATAAATCTTCGGTTAGTTGCACTGTGCACCATGACAGGCGTGGCGGGTTATTATATCAACCGATGTCTCGGATAAAGAGGTACATTAATCGTAACACTCGAACATCGCCATTAAACTCGTGGTCACTTTGGGACCCGCGCGAAAACTCGCATTTTACGCGAATAAATCTTTGAAATTTATATTTTAAAAAACACAACGTGTTTCCTTCCCCCGAATGCAGATGCCCAAAACTTGGATTTCAATCACATCGTATTAAAACTTAAAAATTAAGTGACCGTTGTTTTCACGGCGTACTGCACATATCGCCGTAAAAACCAGAGTGCGGAAACGGAAAAAAACTAAACGCCGCCTACCGACGCGTTGAACGAAACTCCCCCAGCCTTGCCAACCTACCCAATTAAAATGCATTTAAAAAAAAATAGTACCTAACCAACGACAAATACAATCGCTTCATAACAATATCTTTGTTACAAGTCGTTTGTAAGATTTAATAATTATGCAGAGCTTTAAAATTGATTCATTGAGTGTACGAAGGCATCATATGGATGCACTATTCTTGTATAAAGTAGTCAACAATAATATTCAATGCCCAGAGTTGCTAAATAAAATTCAATTCAATGTACCTGCACGTTCAACACGCTCTTCTGTCCTGTTCAGGGTGGATCAATGCAAGACAAACTGTAAGCAGAATTCTTGCCTGAACAGACTATGTGGTTACGCACATACTAATACCTGCACATACACATACCTACACAGCACGCATACATACTATCACTGCTTGGACTTGGTATTAATTATTGTTGCAAGTCCTTTTGTCCTACCTTTTCCCCCCTCGCTTACCAACAATCTTAATCAGTCTGCAATAAACTCCCGCTGAATATAGCCATCACTGTGCTCTGCTCACGAAAATCCGCTATTAAAATAACGCGCCGTGTGCTATAAATTAAACCAACTCCCGACTATCACTGTTTGTGCCAATTGGATGGATGAACGAACGCAGCATTGCCAGAATACAAGATCTTTATCCTTTTCCGGTGAGTCATTCCATTCCTTCTATGCAACTTTTAATTTTGCTATAGCAAGCAGTGATTAGTAACACAAAAATCAAGGTCCTTCGCCAGTCATTTTACAAAAACACATAATCCACTCTCACCAAATAAATAATCATACATTTTTGATCCTAGCTAGCCGGATATATATTTTTGAACCACAATATTAATAAATAACCATACATTTTTGTTCCTAGCGAGCCGTATATTTGAACCACAATATTTAAATCAGCAGAGTGAGATTACGTTTTATAACATCGCACAAAAATAATTATCCGCATTCGGTTTGATATACCTACATGAGTAATTTGTTTCCATACTTATTTCATTACGTTGGAAATAACATATTTACCCGCTGTTAGAATAAATAAATACGAGGCATCCTTTTAATATTTATTTCTGATAACTTATGTAGTTGTATTTTGCTGATAAAATCGCATTTACCTACCTTATAAATAATATGATTATTTCTTAATAATTGTATTATTGGATATCATTACAAAGTGGAATAATATTATCATCGCAATATTTATGATTTGTTAATGATAATAACCGCAATAAATAACTTTCTTTACCCGCTCTGTGCACGTATTCCGTTAACCTTTACACCGCGCAACAGTCAATTTAACCCTGTGAGCGGATTACAGTGAATTAATTGAATATATTAATTAATTAATTCCGCATAAATAATACAGACTCATCATACCGCATACCTTATATCATACCGCATACCGCATACCCTTTAACCTCATACCGCATTCCACATACCGCATACCCTTTAACCGCATACCGCATACCGCATACCCCTTACCTCAAACCGCATACATCATACCGCATATCCTTTAACCTCATACCGCATTCCGCATACCGCATACCCTTTAACCGCATACCGCATTCCACATACCGCATAACCTTTAACCGCATTCCGCATTCCGCATACCGCATACCCCTTACCTCAAACCGCATACATCATACCGCATACCCTTTAACCTCATACCGCATTCCACATATCTTATACCCTTTAACCGCATACCGCGTACCCCTTACCTCAAACCGCATACGTCATACCGCATACCGCATACCGCATACCCTTTAACCTCATACCGCATTCCACATACCTTATACCCTTTAACCGCATACCGCATACCCCTTACCTAAAACCGCATACATCATACCGCATACCCTTTAACCTCATACCGCATACCGCATACCCTTTAACCGCATTTTTAGTTGTTTTACGTTTCATATTTTGTAAATATAACCGGAATAAAGAAAATGGCTACGAGCGCATCATCCGGGTCGTCTCGGGATGAAAGACGTCTCAAACGTTTAAATGCTAAACTAGCAGCTAGCTTTGCGAGTCTGCAGTCGGTGTATGACAAGATAAGGAAAGCTTCGGAAAGCATTTACGATCGCCAATCTTTTTTATCAGGCGCAACTACTGTTGAAAAACTTCGTTCTGAATTTATAACAATATTAGATGAAAAGGTGGATTGCGAACTGGAATTGAATCCGGAAGCAATCGCTGAATACACTCAATTAAATGCATTTGAAGAACTCTTCGGTGTTATTAAATATACAGAAGCAAATATGCTGTCGAATCCGGTTGCGAAACCTCGCCGTCAAATTAAGCTACCTGCATTGGAGATAGCGTGCTTTAACGGGAATTTGGATAGTTGGTCTCTTTTTTATGAAACATATAATTCAGTTATACATTTGAATGATTCTCTGGATGATACGGAAAAAATGCAGTATCTGATGTCTAAATTAACCGGAAAAGCATTAAATATTTGCAAAGCTATTACGCCTACAGGTACAAATTATCAAGTTATCTGGGACGCATTGTGTACTAAGTATAATGATCAACGCGTTCTTGCTGAATTATACTTTGACCGATTGCTGAAATTACCTCCAGTTAACTCGGCCACGCCCGCTTCTTTAGAGAATTTTGCAGATGCATACTCCGCGAACATCGCCGCGCTGAAGCAATTGAAAATAAAAGACCTCGCAGAATTCATATTGTTGCAACTGGGTCTTAAACGTCTTGACATAGAGACTGTAAAGGCTTTTGAATCTTCTATTAAAAATAATGAAAATCTACCGTCCAGCGCGGAACTAATCGACTTCGTAAGAGTACAGCAACGAATTCTTAATCGCGCACAAATCACGCAATCGACATCGAGCCGTCTTGGCTCAAATAATAATTATACCGCTAAACCGCAAAAAACTAATTCCGCAAAGGCATTTATTAATGTCGAAAAAAAATCGATAATCACTCCATCGAAATTTGTTTTTGCTGTCAAAAGGGATCGCACCCTTTATACCAATGTTCTAAATTCACAAGTCTAGAACCACGCGAGCGATTTAACTGTATTAAGTCATCAAAGATTCGAGTTTGTGTGAACTGCCTCAGTACTAGGCACACCACGAAAGCTTGTAAATCGAAGACTACATGCAAAACATGCGCGCTCAACCATCATAGTTTGTTGCATTTCAAACAAACTGATGGGTCGAAGTCACAAACGGACCCAATACCATCTCCCGCGTCACAAACAGAAGCCGATAATGATAACTTAAATTCTTCGAATCCGGTTTCGTTATGTGTGACAAATTCATGCTCAAGTGCAAATACTACTGCACTATTAGGAACGGCTGTTTGCACTACCAGAGACGCTAAGGGCCAGGTACAGACGATACGGGCTCTAATAGATAGCGGCTCCCAAAGGGACATAATTACGCGCAAATGCTGTTAGTATTTACGTCACAAGTATACGGGAATAGGTGACGTAAGAAATGTGACAAATGGCGTAACTTGCTTAAAATTACTCTCCCGCTATGACATCACTCAGTCGTATACGATTAAACCATATGTAGTAGAAACCATAACCAGTGAGTTGCCTACTGTTAACATTAACCGCTCCTCTTTGTCGTATCTTGACAATTTGCCTTTAGCAGACACAACATTCTGTACGCCCGGTGAGATTGATATCATCTTGGGATGTGACATGTTTGCTCGCATTCTAAAGGCAAACAAAATATCAGGTTCTCTCGGACAGCCATTTGCTATCGAAACTACTTTGGGATATCTCATCATGGGTACTGCCCCAACGATGATTGAAAACCCAAGTATAAACACCACGCAATCATTTTGTACGTTCACGCAAATGATGAATTTTGTCTTTCGCGCTTCTTCGAATTGGAAGACATTCCAGATGAGAAGTTTTTAACGCCTGATGAACAAGAGTGTGAGGATATGTTTAAACTCACTACTTCTCGTGACACGGCAGGTCGTTATATCGTCGCGTTGCCGTTTCGAAACAGTCCCTCTGTTCTCGGTGAATCGTTACCCGCCGCCGAACGCAGGTTTCGGTCTCTTGAACGCCGCTTAATATCTCAACCCGCAATAAAGTTAGAATATGACAAAATATTGTGCGAATACCTTCAGAAAGGTTACATTTCCCCAGTTGACAATTCCGATTTACCGCATTACGTAATCCCGCATCATATCGTAGTTCGCGAAGATAAATTGACCACCAAAATTCGCATGGTGCTAGACGCGAGTATGAAATCCGATTCGGGTTACTCGCTTAATGACATCCTACATACCGGAAAGAATTTACAAGGTGATTTGTTTCGCATTATCCTCAATTTCCGATTATTCGCCATAGCTATAACCGCTGACATAAAACAAATGTATTTGCAAATTGTGGTGCAAAAAGAATGCCGACGTTATCAGCGCATGCTGTACAGATTTAACGATAGTGACCCTTTGCAATTGTTTGAATTTAATCGCGTCACATTCGGCATGTCTTGCAGTCCATTCCTCGCAATGCGTACATTGCGTCAACTTGCGTCGCATGAAAAACCTCGTTTCCCACTTGCTGCAAATCTGGTGGAAAAGGGCTCATTCTACATGGACGATTTCGTCACCAGCTGCTCGTCGGTCGAGGAGGCTTCCGAGTTGTCTACGGAATTGATTCAACTATTCGCCGCGGGAGGATTCGATCTTGTAAAATTCTCTTCTAACTCTCCAAAGTTTTTATCCACGATTCCTACAGCTCGTCGTGTTAAGGAACATGTGGAATTTAATCCCGATGAAAACCTGAAAATACTAGGACTTCATTGGATACCCGCTTCTGATCATTTCGTATTTGTCGTACACACCGACGAAAGAACTTGTACTAAACGAAATATTCTCTCGACGATTGCTCGTCTTTGGGATTTGATGGGTTTCGCCGCACCAGTTGTATTATTGGCTAAGCTGATAATTAAATCTCTATGGGAGTATAACCTGGATTGGGATGATACTCCTCCTGAAACAGTTGTCACACTTTGGCGACAGTTTAAAAAAGAATTGCCATTACTGCAATCTTTTAAAATTCCTCGTTTTTTAGGAATCGAACCCCAGTGTATATTAACGCTTTTCGGGTTTTCAGACGCAAGCGAACGCGCATTTGGAGGTGTTATTTACCTACATGTTTATTGTCCGAATACAGATAAAACCACAATTAATTTATTATGCGCAAAATCCAAGGTCGCTCCGGCTAAGACGATTTCACTTGCGCGATTAGAACTATGTGGAGCACTAGAAGTACTTGCACGATTAATGCATACGGTCAGTAATGCCTACACATCAAATTCAAAAGCTCATACGACTTTAGCTTTTTGCGACAGCACGGTTGCACTAGCATGGATAAATTCACCGCCCGCAAAATGGCAGATTTTCGTTGCCAACCGTGTCTCACAAATACAAAACCATCTGGGGGCTGAATGCTTCCATTATATAAAAGGACAAGACAATCCCGCCGACTGCTTGTCGCGGGGTCTTACGCCCGCTCAACTAATCGACCATCCGTTATGGTTTAACGGCCCCGTCTTTGCCCAATTACCTAAAGGTGATTGGCCTTTACAACGTTTTAATACGAAATCTGTGACTGATCCTCCCGAACGGAAAACAAAAATTTTGATGTCCGTTCAAGACATTAACCGCCTCAAAACAATTTTTATTTATTTATTTTTATTTTTTTATTTATTTAATTTAATATGATAACATATGATACAATATAAGATATGGGTAGTCCCACAAAGCTGTGACAGATCAGCTTGTCTGTAGGTTCTACCATTAAATATTATTACATAACACACATTAGTCTAGGTTACAATATTAATACATAATATAAGATTTACTATAGATAAATATGTTGTTCATTTATTAACCACTTTTTTGTCAGTTTATGGCAGGGTTCCTCATTGTTTTTAAAATTAATGTTTTGATGTAATATATTGTAAATCAAGGGTATCATATATTCTAGCGTTCTGCTACCATACTTATTTGATATTCGTGGTATTTTTAGGCCTTTGTTTTCAGTAAATCTTGTTGTGTGACTGTGCACCAATAAATTTTTATACCTGCTTTCTCCCGAATTATCCATAATTATAATGTACCAGAGAAGCCCTTTAATTGGAAGTAGGCCCTCAGACCCATACAGTAATTTTAAGTTGTTTCTTTGTTTGTAAATGCTAGGTTTAACAATTTTTTTAATTATAGCAGTTTGTAAATTTTGAATGTATTTAATAATAATTTTACTCGAGTGTCCCCAAGTTCGAATTCCATATCTAAGTATGGATTCGACCATAGAATGGTATATAAGTTTGAGAGTGCATCGAGGCAACACAAATTTTAATTTATAAAAATTACTCGCCAAACATCGGAGCTGGTTACAAATTTTGATCACTTGTTTATCCCATTTAAAGTTATTATCTACGATTATGCCAAGGTAAGTATATGCATTTGTAAAATCAATTTTTTCACAGTAGCAAGTGTTATCAATTTTTTTATGTATACATTCAAAATTATGTGCAGTTATTTTAGGTAAATTCCACATTTTCAAGCTCGGTGATCTTATGTACATACATTTAGTTTTTTTGACATTAATTATTAGTCCTACATCATGAGACCATTTGAGTAGCTCGTTAAAGTCACTTTGCAATTCTTTAATAGCTATTTCCGGGTTTTCATTTGATACAACTAGTGCAGTATCATCTGCAAAAATGAATCTACGGGCTATTTTAAAAAGTTTAGACAAGGCAATGACATATATAATGTATAATTTAGGGCCTAAAATTGACCCTTGGGGTACTCCTGATTTGATAAATCTAAAATTACTCATTTCATTCAAAATCTTAACATACATTTTTCTATTAGTTAAATAGTTTTTGAAAAATGATAGTAGTTTACCACGGATTCCTATGATTTCAAGTACCTTGATTAATTGTGTGTGGCTGAGTGTATCGAAAGCTTTTGAGAAATCAATAAATAATACCATTACATGTTTTCTAGAGTTAAGCTGTGAATTTATATAATTAGAAAATTTTTCGAGAAGTTTATCACAGCTTTTTTTTTTTTGGAAGCCATACTGACATTCATCAATAATGCCCAATTTATTTAAATATTTATCCAAATTTATCGATATATATTTTTCTAAGATTTTTTCTAATGCGGGTAACAATGAAATGGGCCTATAATTATTTATTACGGTGTGATCTCCATTTTTATAAATGGGCCTTATGATGCTGCATTTTAGTTCAGCTGGAATGATGCTTGTGTCAATAATTCTGTTTATTAGGTGGGTAATCATGGGACTAAGTAATTTTACATGTTTTTTTAAATCATACATGCGAATTAGATCCACGCCCGGCGTCTTGGAATTTTTCATTCTTCCGATAATGCATTCAGTTTGTTTCGCATTAGCTCTTGGTAAGTACATTGAATGTTGCAAATGTTCTTGATTGCATTCAGACGCTCGAACGTTGCATTCGTGTAATAACTGATTTACACCCTCATCAAAAAAATTTGCAAAATTTTCTACCGTCACATCCGCCGCTTGAGAATTTAAGAAATATTTAGATATAATTTCGTCACAATCGGATTTTTTTTTTCCTTCCCAATATTTGATTAACTTCATTCCATGTTTTTTTTATGTCTTTGAAGCAATGATTAAATTTGTTATTATAATATATTTTTTTTGTGTTTAATATTTTTTTATTGAGTTTATTTCTGTATTTCTTGTATTTAATTTCATATAATTTATTGTTAGGGGCGTTTTTCCATTTTCTCCATAGTGTGTCTCGTAGTTGTATATTTTCAATGAGGTTATAATTTATCCAGCCTTTTTGGTTATTACGATGTTTATTTGTATTTGATTTAGTTATGGTACTTTTTTCGTAAATGTATTTAAATTTAGATTTAATTTCATCATATATTAAGTTAGGTTCCATTATGTTTAGTATTTCATTCCAATTTGTGATTTCAATCAGTAGATCTTTTTTTTTTCCGATATTACAGTATATTTCGTAAGGTGCGATTTATTGGAGGTACCTATCTCATTAGTAGAGAAACGAATCGTGGTGGCAATAAGGTAATGGTCCGCTATAATAGTTTCACATACGCATGAGCTGATTTCATTTGTCTCTCTCTCTCTTACATAGATATGATCTAGACATGTAGCCGTTACGTAGTTAGTCAGTACGGCTTCACGCGTCACATCATAAATACATTTTAAAAATCCAAATTTAGCCATCATGTTTTCGTATTGCATTACAATTGATTCCTGATAATTTAATAAATTTATGTTCGTATCCCCGAGAGCGATAACAGATTCTTTAATTTCGATATTTCCCAATATAGTTTCCAACTCTTCGAGAAATAATTTTTTATTTGAATTAGAATTGCTCCTCACTTTGGTGGGATCTGGGAAAGTAACATTAAATGCCTGAAAGGTTATTTAAATAAAATAGTAGGCACCTCTCTACTGACGTATGAAGAGATGCAAACAGTGCTTTCTCAGATTGAAGCAATTCTAAATTCACGCCCGCTATCTGTACTTAGCGTTAACGACGTTTCGGCTCCATTGCCGCTAACCCCCGCGCATTTTTTAACGCTCACTCCCTTAAAATCTTTACCCGCTGCTGAATTGTCAGACGAGCCAGTCAACTTGGTACAACGCAAACATCTTGTGGATCGTCTTGTTCAGATATTCTGGAACCGATGGCGAATTGAGTATTTGAATACTTTGCAAGCTCGCCAAAAATGGAATACAAATGCGAATCCGGTAACGACAGGCACGGTAGTAATGATTAAGAGTGACAACATCGCGCCACTTCAATGGCCTATTGGGGTAATAGTCAATGTCTACCCCGGGGCAGATGGAGTGATCCGCGTTGCGGATGTTAAAACTAACTCCGGAATATACCGCAGGGCAGTCGTTAAACTCTGTCCCTTACCGTCACAATAGATTTAACAGAAGTTAGTTCATAATACTTTTATTCTTAAAATCAATTAGGTTAGTTTCATTGTTAAATAGGTACTAAACCTTACTTTTAGTTTTATCTACCGCATATTATCACATTAACATATCATAATTTTACGTTTCCATATTTTATTTTTTAATTTTCTTGTTATATCGGTCAATTTGACCATTTGGTAAAAGCATTTATATAACTTAAATAAACATTTTTATAACTTTTACATAATTAATTGCATTCTACCGCGTGTTACAATTTTGTTTGCGCATTGAAACGTATTGGCACTCTTTTGGTTTATGGAAGTGGATTCTTTCATCCCCTTCCAGGCGGGGGGCATGGTTACGCACATACTAATACCTGCACATACACATACCTACACAGCACGCATACATACTATCACTGCTTGGACTTGGTATTAATTATTGTTGCAAGTCCTTTTGTCCTACCTTTTCCCCCCTCGCTTACCAACAATCTTAATCAGTCTGCAATAAACTCCCGCTGAATATAGCCATCACTGTGCTCTGCTCACGAAAATCCGCTATTAAAATAACGCGCCGTGTACTATAAATTAAACCAACTCCCGACTATCACTGTTTGTGCCAATTGGATGGATGAACGAACGCAGCATTGCCAGAATACAAGATCTTTATCCTTTTCCGGTGAGTCATTCCATTCCTTCTATGCAACTTTTAATTTTGCTATAGCAAGCAGTGATTAGTAACACAAAAATCAAGGTCCTTCGCCAGTCATTTTACAAAAACACATAATCCACTCTCACCACATAAATAATCATACATTTTTGATCCTAGCGAGCCGGATATATATTTTTGAACCACAATATTAATAAATAACCATACACTATGCAATAGTTATAATAGCGTATTATCCACTGTTGACATTTTCAATTGCAAACTTACTGAATATAAAAGGTCGATAAAAGAGTATTTCTCTGATGGTTCTTGAATAATGTTATGTTTTTATTTTTATATTTCTGTTATGATTTGATTTATATGTACAACTTCTCTCCATGGCTACCAATGTATTGATAGATTTTTTGTTTTGTAATTTTTCATTTTTATATTAAAAAATTGTTTTTTTTTTTTTTTAATATAATTTTGGATTAATATTCATTTTTTATAAAATTAACTTACTTATTCTTATTATGCTGTCTCAGTAGAAGTAAAGTCACAAGGAGGAAATCCGTAATTGGTTTTATTTTGGCTATTTAATACTATGTACAAAACTGAAATAAATATAAACTGTCGATTTCCCGAAAATTAATAAATAAATATATAACATTAAAGGTAAAATATAGCATTTTTCTGTTGAAAATAATTATTATACATAGATGTTTTATCTGATCGATAAATATGATTTCCATTCAAAAACATTGCTTTTTCATTTTGTTTTCGCTAAAAGCGTTCACGTTCCTGTGGTGGCGCATTGGTGGATGTTTTTTATGGAGATCTTGTTTTGGCCTTTTGTATTGTTTTACGTATTTTAATTTGATTCTTTTAAGATATATTAATTTATTTTAATGTTTTCCGGTAGACTATATATAACTTATTGTTATCATTTTTATAGATGGCTGTTAGAGGTTTGTCACATGAAGAAATAACTATTGCACTGGCAGGAGACATTTCCGATGTCGAATGGGAGTCTGGCGGTGAAGGTGAAGAGAGCTGGTCAGTGGAGTATCTACAAGATGACCAGGATCAGAACCAGTACCAGGACCAGGACATCAACATTCAGCATTCGTCCGTAAATTAATTTAAGGTTTGGTCGGTTAGGATCAGGGCCGGATCTACGAAATCTGGCGCCCTGTGCAGTAGGTACCGATGGCGCCCCCCCCCCCCTACATTTTTATTTTGATTAAAAATTCGTTCACCCCAAATTTTTTAATTTTTTTATGTAATTGTTATTTTTTTTACACTAATTTATCAAATAAAATCAAGACATATAAAGGGTGTAACTTTTCTAAGTGACCTGGCGGTAGCTCTCACACTCGTTTTTTTTTAAAGAGAGGATCGCCAGGAGCCCTATACTCTCTGAATCTATTGGGTAAACATAAATTATGGTGCTATTTTAATTATTTTAGGAAAAACTCTTTGCAAGTTATGCTTTAAAATAATACAACGAATTATTTGTTTGTGCCCGTACCATGATTTAAAATATAGGTTACGAGACAATGCGGGAGGTTTCGCTGAACTAGGTTCATTAGATATTCTTGAAATTTACTACCCTACGCGAATATTAGAAAAAGCAAATTTAAATACGTTGTCATGGCAACGTACAACACAAGAATAGCATCTACAGCTTCTGACTAGCAACAGGCAGTCCCGACCGAGTGATAATAAGAATATAACCTCAAATTTGTACCTTGCATTTCCCCTGTGTTGAGCGATTAAACACTGACGTATGGTATCAACGGCTTACGAACAAAAATACCGCGCTGTGATTGGTTATTGAATTTGGATCGCACCTATTCGTCGTAATAGACGGTAAAAGATATATGGAAAAATAGATCTTACGTTTAAACTAAATATATGGAATTTGTAAAAAAATTCTGTAACAGACTATATATTCGTAAGCCGTTGATACCAACTTGATGCGTGCGCCTTCTGTTTCTTTGGAAAATGTTGCTAGAGCGTAATAATTATTTCGTACTATGGGTAATTTTTAAACGATTCAGGGAATATTATAACTAAATTTTAATACAATATTTATTTTCTCACGGCGCCCCTTTGGAGTTGGCGCCAGGTTTTTGCACGTTTTTGAACGTATGGCAGATCCGGCGCTGGTTAGGATACCTTAGTTTTAGTGTTATTATCAATTGTCTTATGTATTATTTATTATCAATTGTCTTTACTGAAAATAAACATATGTAAAGATGTTCCCAGAGTGTTTCATTTGTCTAATGTAGTAAGAAACATTTTCATTCCAATCATTTTGTTTTTAAATAATTTATTGGGCCAATAGGTTGCAGTAGGTCCATGGGCACCCGCAGAAAATTTTCTAGGGGGGGGGCAAAATATTTTTAGTAATGTTTTAATGTAGTCTTAATTTACTGTAGCGTATTTGTACCGTGAACGAACGGACAGGACACTGTAGTAATGAAGGGCATACTGTAGCAACAATTTTTTTATTAACACAATATATGTAGATAAATAACAAAAAAATAAAAAAATATTACACCATAAATTTAAAACATATCTACAATTTTGTCCATGAAGTCTTTTTTGTTGCAGTTCACTTTGTCTCTGTATACACGTACCCATACTACGTGACCAACTTTTTGCAATTTTTAACCCCCCCCCCCCCCCCCCCCCGGTGACCAAAAACCTATACCCGCCGCCGCTCATTTGTACCAAGCGTGACATTTTGAAGACCCCCCCCCCCCCTAAACGTGTCACGTAGAATGGGTACGCTCCCTTAACATGCACAATCCAGACAGACGTTCATCTGACATTGTAGATCTAAGCCATGTTTTTACACGACGTAATGTGCTGAACGATCGCTCCACCGTACATGTTGTTGCTGGTAATGTTAGCAAAACTAGTAAGGCATACCTGACACTCTGATAAAATTTTGTAAAAGGTAACAAGTCGTAGAAATCTTGGCTACTTTTGTATTCTCACATTTTCCAAAAATCAAACCAACTCAAGACATCAGTTTCAAAATTATGAATGTGGTATACCTGATTAATAGTAGACATTATATCCTTAGACTGTTGACGATTGAGTTTGCACAATGTCGAAGGATGTAGCAACGCTAAGTTAAATTGTGCACTGTTAGCTTCACAAAATTGATTCTCCATTGAGTTAATTAGAGAATCTGACTATTTTCAATCAATCCAGGGGGGGCAAGTACCCCCCCTTGCCCCCCCTGCTGGCGCTCATGAGTAGGTCGAGTGCAATTATATTGTCTATGGTAGATGAATAAACTTTGTAACAGTTTTAACTTGTTACCCCGTTCATTTGAATGATGACTCGTATTTGGATCCTAGCACACGTTTGTTACTTGTGTTGTTCACGCTGGAGATGGTGGCGACACCTGGCGGGGAACGGAAGAGCGGCCACTCAACGGATTTTACGGGAGGAAGAGGGTGGATTTGCTGTTTCTCCGGCCGACATCGTGGAGGCGATAGTTTTATTTTACCTGATACTGGTTTCTTTTAGATGTAAAGATTAGGAGTTAATATAAAATAGTCATGTTCATCTGACGGACCTGGCGCCCGACTTTCCCAAGGTTATTCTCATGTTCAAGGTTAGTCTCGTGTTTTAACACAAATGTCACATGTCACAGATTATTTCTCACAGATAATTATTTCGTTAGTTTCATCATCCAAGAGTTTCCTCTTCAAGGAACCTTGGACCACGACCTGAGTAATATTAGATTATTTCTCACAGATAATTATTTCGTTAGTTTCATCATCCAAGAGTTTCCTCTTCAAGGAACCTTGGACCACGACCTGAGTAATATTAAATTGATTATTATAAGAGTCTCTAATTTATTAAACTGCATAGTTAAAGCGGCCAACCGTCCCGCATTCTGTGGGACCGTCCCGCATTGGCGGTTGTAGTCCCGCATTGAAATATTTGATAAAATAGTCCCGCAAATCGTCTAAAGCGTCCCGCATGTCCCGCATTCCTATATTTTTATAATATCGATCTAGGGAATGGTTTATTTAGGTAAGTCAAGCAAGAGTCAAAGAGGGCCAGTGTAGTATTGAATAAGTGCAAGCCGTGACACGTGATTGATAACCAGTATTTATCATTCAAATCAAATCAAACAATTTGTTGACCATGCCGCCGACCGCAAAAAAGCGAAGTTGTAAGTTTACTGAATTTCAAAAAGAATTTCCTATCTTGCATAAATGTTTATCTTCATGTTCTGAGTATAGCTGAGTACAGATATTCTTAATTATAAATAACCAGTTTTGTGTTCAGAGTGTAAAATTCCAGCTGGATTCATCTGATGACATATTTCGACGGAAAACATTATCTTATTCGAAGTGCAGTTATAAAATTCTAGTTGCACACTATGTTTGTGCTGCAGGAATTAAAGATTTCCATGTTATGAGTGTATTTTTAATGTGCCGCATACAGATTTAATATAAACCAGTTTTGTGTTCAGAATGTAAAATTTTAACTGGATTCATCGGACGACATATTATGAAGGAAAACATTCTCTTATTCGAAGTGCAGTTATAAAATTCTATTTGCAGACTATGTTTGTTCTGCCAGAATCAAAGAAAAACTCTTTTCGTATTCTGAGTGTGGTTTTTGTCGCCGCATACAGATTTAATTTAAAACAGTTTTGCGTTCAGAATGAAAAATTTCTGTTGTGGATTCATTTGCTGACGCATTTCGAAGGAAAAAATCCTCATATTTGTAGTGCAGTGGAGGTTATCCGCCACTTACCCGCCCTGGTATAAGTATTATTTGTAGTGCAGTCATAAAATTCTAGTTGCAGACTATGTATGCAGTGGCGTAGCGTGAGTTTTCAGTGAGCAAGAATGCTAAGATTGAAAAATACGACATTACTGATGTAGTTGTAGCAGAAAACGATATATTTTTTTTTTAATTTCATCTTTTTGTATGAAGAATTCAGAGAAAGATCTCATTCAAAAAGTTGAAATTTAAAAAACAAATAAAATTCATTTTCTGCTACAACTACATCAGTAATGTCGTATTTTTCAATCTTAGCATTCTAGCTCACTGAAAACTCACGCTACGCGACTGTAATGTATGTGCTGCCAGAATCAAAGAGAAACCGTGTTCATGTTGTTGCCGAATTTTTTATTTCCATACCCCCCCCCCCCCAGACACCGCACACCGCAGTGTCCCGCATTGATATTTTGTGAAGTTGGCCGCCTTATGCATAGTTCATGTAATTAATCCAATAAATTGATAATTTAATGATGATTGATTGGTTTCATTTCTGCTATAAATTTACAAATAGAAATTGCTAAAACCTAAAGGTAAAACCACTCTAAGCCCACGCAACGCCACGCCACGAAATGATATGGAAATGGTGACGTCTACCCACGTGGCGTGGCGTTGCGTGGGCTTAGTGTGGTTTTACCTTTAAGATCGCTAAATGTATTTGAAAATGTATTTTGAAGCCAAATTACAAAATAGTATTTGAAATACAAATTACAAAATACCTTAGCATCAGGTAATTGAAATACTAATTACAAAATACATTTTTAGGAAGTAATTGAAATACAAAATACGTATTTGTATTTCAAATACGTATTTCAATTACAAGTAATTCAAATACTGCCCAGCCCTGGTACCAGCACTCCATGTGGACTGCTAGCTTCGCTTTTTTTGACAATTTTTACTAGCGCCAACGGTATTCAGTCCTCTATTAATGGAGTTACCTGCATTTACTCTTCTTTCAGTATCTACTTCAGCCTTCCCGTCTCTCGCAAACATATTTCCCACGATGTACAATCTCATACTTTTCCGTTTTCCGCTAACTAAATTTAAGCCTCTTTTCATCTAAGCGACACATTCCTCTGCCGGTGAATTTATTGGGAAAATACTGTTTCCTATATATTTATTGTTAGGTTGTTTTGTGAATTGTATCTATTGTAAATACCTAAGCGTGTATCAAAATAAAACCAGCTCGGATTCCGTTTTGTGAATTCTAGCTATTGTAAATACTAAGCGTGTATCAAAATATAACCGAAATATATCTTTACTCTTGAAACTGGCTCGTCAAAAATAAAAATGCACGATGTGGGGGAGGTATTTTCGATAAACATTACAAAAGTAGCGTTCCAAAAAAACAGTTCCTCGGCAAAATTACCTCTCAACGGTTCCAGTGACAGCGGTGGAGCCGGTTCCTTGTAACCGGGACAGAAATATCGTGCATCTCTAAAAAAAGTGAATAGTGCAATGTGTCAAATTAATGTCAATATTCGGGCGTCTCCTATGTTTCCTCTTTGCCGGTTGGTCCGTTTTTCCGGAGTGATATTGCATAAAGTTCTCAAGAATTGTGTTAAATTTATACCACTTGAGATTCAGCCCATTTTAAAGTATTTTTTTACATTGAAGAACTTCTAATTTTCCAGTGACGTTTCTTCATCGTTTTGAACTTGATTGCCACGCTTCGCCTTGTATGTAAGTGGGTTCTAGTTATATTGATTAAGTAACACCCAAATTTCTTAACTGGTGTTTGTTTATCGTTAGAATGCATCGCTTAGCACGTGATTTAACAATTTTTACAGCATTCGCGATATAACTATTGAGCTAAAAAACTATGTCTAACAGCCGTTGTGTCCAACATTTTCGGATAATTAATCCGAGTGAAGCTGAGCCTAGCGCCTTGCGCCGCTAAGCTAAGGTATGTTAGAAAAATGCTCCATTTTAGCTGTGTCCAACAACTTGATCGTAGCGCTCGGTGTGTAGCCCCATTTGCTTTCGTACACCAAAAAATGACGTCAAGTTAGCAACTTTACATGTTAAATTACTACCGAAACGTTAATTAATTTTATTTATTATTAATACAGATATTTTATTTTAAATAGTGTAATACATAAACCGACATTTTACATTTTTAAAACAAACGTATTTAATATGTTAAAAATAAGGTGTTAATTGACTTACTTTTTTGTTTACGTGCGTTTGAAGTTTGACATTAGAATCAGTTGAAATTTTGTATTTTGTCGAAAGCGACAGGTGGCCCAAACTACGCTACGCTTGTAAAATCAAAAGAAGCTGCTTGGAATGACATTGTCCTCGACAAGTGCTAATTATATTCCACATATTATTACAAAAATGACACTCGAATAAGTCAAAACTTTACCTTTCGCTTGCGTAAGTTAAATTATCTTCTACTTGGCTCAAAACATATAAAAAAACACGCTTTTGTCATCCTAAAGCGGTTATAAAAATCGCCGTCATTTAATACTTCCATAAAATTTATATCGGCATCTTGCCGCCGCCTATATAATCCAATATTATCGTCAAGCATTAAGCATATCTGCCCATTCAACCATAATCACTATATTCAATATAGGATTCATATTTCAAATTGAAAAACCAAATAAAAAAGCCGACAAAAGAGTGAACTGATGACAGATAATTACGATAATTAATTGACATTGACAGCTCGATTGTTTTCGCGGATTTTTGTTCGCTCTGTTGTCAGTTTTTATAAGTAGGTCTTCCTTAGCAACTTTAATCCACCCGGCTACCTTCCTTACATTTGAGTGTGGTGGGACGATCATTGTGTTTCGACACAGCGTATTTGGGCATTTGAGCAGGGCTGAGCGGAGATCTCGGCTGAGCATAGGTTGGACACAACGGCTGTAAGGATGGGTCGTTTCAAAATATTTGATGATATTCAAATATTTGAAGTTAATTTTCAGTTCTGTAGAAGTTCTATTCCAAGTTCTGTTTTATATTATTATATGCTAATTGCTACATGAAACTGAAATAATCACAGATCTTGAATAGAACTTACTCAGAACATGAAAATTAACTTAAAATATTTGAAGAATTCATCAAATTTATTTAAACAACCCATCCTAAATGTGCCCCTTGAGGTATTCCGCTTGTAGCCACAATTTTGTTTGATAGGTTAGTATTATAATATATATTTTAATCAGCAAGGTTTTACTGAGGGAATTCTAGTGGTTCGGCAACTGTTTCTCCATTCTAATAATTTTCCCTCAATGTCAAATACTAAGTTTATTGAGAAGGGTTTTTGGGTTTACTGTATTAAATGTTTTACAAAATCCATACATGTATTTATATTGAGTAGACTATTTTTATGTGAATATCTCACAACATTCCCAATTGCTCCCAACCATCTGGAGCTATTGAGACTACGTCATCTCCAATTGGGGTATGTTGTGAGGTTGAAGGTAGTGGGGAGGTGAAAATGATAGGGAAAAAATAGGGATGTGCCCGGTTATTCAGATCTGGTCACAAGCCACGGCCAAACGCCATTTCAAGCAACGTCAAGTCTTTCATAAGTGTGATATACTGAGAGTATCTTCCAATCTGGAAGGTGCCGCAAATGTACTATATATGTATATATAATTGCGCACGCTTGGATTTGAACCGCGATTATTAGTCAAGAGCCTTAACTTTTATTTTTGTTTTGTTTTCAACCGAGCGTGATGTTGACTTTTGTTTTATTTTCAAGTGAACTTGATGTACCTACAATGCTTGATTGGAGAGGTTTTGTTACACTATTTAATTATTTTCAGCTAAGATCAATTACCATCACACGACAGGAGGCATCACAGCAGTGCCATGGATCTTCCCAACCCATATAGTGATTTCATCAAGACTGAACCATGGTCGCATGAAGGAGTCCTAGGTGAAATGGCGAATACGGAAATAGAAAACTACCTCCCGGTTGTAAAGAAGGAATGTTTGCAATATGCCGAGAGTGTGCAGCCAACTAGTAAGTTGTATTACGTATACCACAGAGGCGTTTCAGATGGACGCAGTCAGGACAGCTGCTTGTTTTCTACTTCTCATCGGTACTTTTACCTTGGAAATTTTGTTCTTGATGAACTAAGAAAACGCAAACTCATCCTAATTCTTTTAGCTATTTCCTCACCACATTTTATGATTAAAGTAATTCGTTCTCTAATCCAGAAAAAACTTTTGATTAAAAGACAATGCATTTTGGACTTCAATAAATATGCATTATGATTCCGGAATTCTTTATTTGGTTAACTGAAAACCGGGCATTCTATCTAAAAATTCTCGAGAATTGAATGTTTCGCAAAACAATTGATTAGTGGAGGACTCAACGAGGTCGGAATAGATAAAAAAATATCGAAAGAAGCGCATACTCTGATGTATGGCAGTGATGCATGGAACAGACAGAAGAAGGATGAAAGTGGATTAAGAACGGGATGCTTAGATGATTTGGGCATAGAAAGCGGATGAACGAAAAGTGAGTGTTGGGATTCGTAAGTGAATATTAGAAATCGGGAAACCCGAGGAAGACATGTCACGGTCAAGTGAATCATATACTTGCTTCGGGTCATGTCGAGAGTCAAACAAGATGTATGAATATGAATGTGGCAAGGAGTGCGTGCCGAGTGTGTAAAACGGTCTGTCCTTTCTGCCTACCCTTTCGGAAAGTAAGTTAGTTTAAACCTAATTCCACCTTCTTAATTTCTCACTTCTTTCTGTTTTCTTTAAGTACCTATAGTTTTTTTTACTTTGGAGTTTTTAATACCTTTTCTAAATTAAGTTTGGAACTAATTTAAAAAATAATTGCCCTTGGTATAGTGAAAATATCTCACCGCTTATGATAAGACAACTGTTTGGTTACTAAAACAGAACAATATTCACTGCCCATGCAGCAACAGCACTTCTAGAGAGTTACTCTTATCCTTAAATACTGAATTTTTTAAAGTCCATTCCATCTAGAAAATAAAAACCAATCCGATTTTTTTTTAATATATTGGGAATTTATACTCGCTAAGCTACTGCAATTAGTTTATCAGCAAGAACTTTGTGAAACCATACAATAAATCCAACAAAAAATGCAAACAATAATTATAGAAATATGTAGCACCAACCCACGACAAATTTCGAATGTGTTTGGTTGTTCCAGGTAGCATTATTGTAGAGACTATATCCCTCAAGAGAGAAGCAGGACCCCAAGAAGAAGATGGAGAGGGAATCTTTTATACGGAAATAGACATAGATCTGCCAGATGTTAAAAAGGAATGCTTAGAACGCCCTGAAAGTATTAATGAGACTGCTGCAGGTAAATTCATTTTTCGTCTGAATTAGTTTTAATATTTTTTCATTACAGATGAATTGAGCTTTATTCGCTTTCTTTTTCAGACATGATAACGGACCTGAAGACGAATCCTGGAGAAAAACGTCATTCATGCTCCATTTGTAATTACACCTGCTCACAGATGTCATATTTAAGAGCGCACTTACGCATCCATACTGGTCTAAAACCCTATTCATGCTCTCATTGCAGCTATTCATGTTCTCAAATGAGAGATTTAAATAACCACTTTCTAACCCATACGGGAGAAAAACCTTATTCATGTACGTACTGCGGATATTCTTGTTCTCAAAGGGGTAATTTAAAAACTCACACTCTTATTCATACTGGAGAAAAACCTCATTCATGTTCCTATTGCAACTACTCCTGCTCAGACAAATCATATTTAAAAAAGCATTTACGGACCCATACTGGAGAAAAACCTTATATATGCCCCTATTGTAACTACTCCTGCTCACACAAGTCATCGTTAAGGGTGCACTTACACACCCATACAGGAGAAAAACCTCATTTATGTTCCCATTGTAACTACTCCAGCTCAGACAAATCTCGTTTAACAAGGCACCTGCGCACACATACTGGAGAAACTCCATTTTCATGTTCCTACTGCAACTATTCTTGTTCTGAAAAGAATTCTTTAAAAAATCACCTTCTTATTCATACGGGAGAAAAACCTTATTCATGTTCCCATTGCAACTACACTTGCTCACGGATGTCATATTTAACAACGCACTTACGTATCCATACTGGTCTAAAACCCTATGCATGTTCCTACTGTAACTATTTATGTTCTCAAATGGGAACTTTAAATAGCCACATTCTAACCCATACTGGAGAAAAACCTTATTCGTGTTCCTATTGCGGATATTCATGTTCTCAAAAGGGAAATATAAAAACTCATATTCTTGCCCATATTGGCCGAAAATCTTATTCATGTGCCCATTGTAACTACTCCTTCTTCTACAAGTCAGCGTTAGTAGTGCACTTACGCACCCATACTGGAGAAAAGCCTTTCATGTTCACGAAAGCTTAGTTTGAAAACGTTACGTTTTTTGTTTAAATATCCATGAAACCAACTTCACCTATAGCAACTGTCACCCTCTGCCACTCTCGTTTGTTCAACACTGGCCCCGCGTATTGCAGTACATTCTGACGTTCCGGCTGAGTGTGTACGTTAGGTTAGGTAGCTCGCTCTCACGAGCACAAATTTGATTTATGAGAACTTATCGGTACTTGTAAATTGTAATTCGCTATGTAAATTTTTTTTTCTCCAGTTTTTTTGTTATTTATGCTGTAAAAAATGGCAAGTCAAACGACACTTGGCTACTAAAGGACACCTGATAATTTTTATATGAATACCGCACAACAGTCCCAACTGCTCCCGTCTAAAGCCAGTGAAACTATGGCATCCCCAATTGGGGTATGTTGTGAGACTGAAGGTAGTGGGGAGGGGAAGGAGATAGAAAAGAGGAAGGTGGAGAAGTGGCTATTCAGATGTGGTCACCAAACACGGCTAATGCCATTTCAAGCAACGTTTCAATTCTCAATGGTGGTTTTATACCAGGGCGATACTGAGAGAGTATCTTCCACTCTGGAATGTGCCGCAAATATGCTATATATTATTTTAAATGAATAAATTGTGAAATAACACAAATTAATCAAATAAAATTTATTTGCGGGATTCGATCCCGCGACCTTCGGTGTGTAAGTCAAAAGCCTTACCGCTGGACTACGCCGGCCGTCGAACATGCTAGAAGTCATTCAAACAATGATCACCTCTGTCTGTTGTACAGCTTTACTGTCTGTTGTACTTTCTCTGGTTTTTCTTTTCTTTTTTTACATTTTTTTTCTTCTGCTATTAAAGTAATTACTTACATTATAACTGTTTTTTTCCTCATTCTTATTTTATTTTCAGAAGGTTTCTTCGACTGGCTATAGCCGTTATTTTTCTTTTTTCTTTTACTAACACTATTATCTCTTTTTATGTAACCTATTTCAGAAGAATTATTGCACGGGCTGCTTCTATTTATCTTTTGTATAATGTTAATGTAAGTACTTGCGTACTGCTTACTAATCCCGTATGCATGGACATTGGAGGGTCTAGAGTCGTTCAAATATATGTAGCTTCGTTCAATAAAAAAATAGAGTCTTCACGTGTGCGGTGTAGGAGGAAACTATATGTTTCCTTTTAACGTCGTGATGGGGTCCCCTCCAATTTCTCTTGTACAGCATGAAGACAGGGAACTGCGTCTCGCCACTCGGTTAGGTAGCGTTGTGAGGCGGGTAAAAGGTTAACTTAAGCCGTCTTTGCTAAATCACCAAACTAGTACTTGGTATTTTCGTTATTTGTTTTGGGGGTGTTATGCCGTTTTGCGCTACCTCCTTCTTTAGACAACGTTTCGGACATCGTTGCAGTGTCCATCATCAGGGCAGATCCGATAGATGTAACAAATAACGAAAATGCTTTTGGCCGTGAAAATCTTAAATGTAATACTTGTTAGTTTAAACTAGCTAACTACTTGGGGTGACCCATCTCAGAAGTGTTGATTATCTGAGTGACTATACGAAGTAATTTGTGGAACAGTTCCTGGAGTAGTATATTTATGAGTTCCTGAGAAATGCTTTCTATGGAAGGTTGTATAGCTGACTCTCTGGAAGATCGTTGTAGAGCGACGTTCTTCGAAACACGATAATAAATATTATGCTTCACAAAGCACTCTTTTTAGGGTGAATTCAAAAAAAATATTTAACTGTTAATACATTTTAATCTTTTTTGGTAAACTTACTGTTATTTTTTTAGAATTTTATCATCGATAGAGTGATAATGGCGCTCAACAAATCAAACTTACATTTCAAAACTTGAATATTTCTGACATGCGCGGCTGTAATATTCACACAAGTGAACATATTTAACAGCGATATGTTTAACATCCATGACAATGAAGCACAATTCAAACGACAAGCTTTGTTGCTATTATTATAAATATTTTTATCTGTAAATATTCTCTCTTTTAAAAACGATTTGAAATTGTAATTTTGTACTTAATGTTTTTAAAATCGTTAAAGTAATTACATGTTACATGGTTGCATGAACTAGCGCAGTTTCCGCATAAAATTCGTAGTATACACGGAAAAACACAAAAAAAAACTATATAAAAATATTGAAATGTAATATTGTAATTCTTTTCGTTAATAATATTTATTTTCACTCTTATGTTATTGTATTTATGAATATTTATTTATAATATTTTTTGTGCTTTCAAAAGTTCCAAACAAAATAAAAATATTAAAACTTAATCTAAAATCACGTCCTATACAACACCGTATTCAGACCACACGATTCCCTCTATCCAGGGGATGAAGCCAGATATGCGGGTGTTGGTTTGTATGCAGAGTGAAGTGTCCCGCCAGGATGACAGCCCCACCAGTAGGTGAGTGCAGGCCACACTGTGGTTGTTGGGTAAAGTCAACAGGACGCCAGGATACCAGACCTGTGAACAAACAAAGTAATACGGTGAACACACTCCAAATGTTACGTAGGAGTTACAAAATATTTGTAACTCCCACGGTTGTTATTTTGGACTTGAAACGAAGCTTTTAAAATGTTCTATGTATGATGACCACAGATGTCGCAAATCCGAACTTCGTAGACTATTTTATAACGATTTTAAAAAAATGTTTTAATATTTTTTTCACGCAGAATTTCTAATTAGCTGTTTACGGTAAAAATTAAGTCCTTTTTCCGCGCAGGTTTCGCGCGGTTATAAACTTACGTTTTTTTCATATTTTTTCTATAAATTCTACAAATATAAGATAAACGCAAAAATGCAGGTCGATTCATTGGCACTGAAGCACTATAATATTATTATTTTTCTCCACGTTGAAATTCGAAGGTGTAATTTTTTAAATGTTAGTGAAAAAATTAAAAAAATGATTTTCTGAAAATGTCGAGCAAGTGGGGAAAAAAGTTTTTTTTCCAGTGGTTATAAAAGTCGGATCCCAAAATCGCCACAAATGCATTAAAATTACTTTAAAAAACGCATGTTTTTTACGATGTAGGATTAAGCAAATTATTTTTCTCACCTAATTATTCGAACTAAATTATTAATCTAACCTTAATTTTTCTTAAAGTTTATTGAGGGTGGATGGAAGAGCGATTGGTCAGTAATTGAATCCATAGTTGGATGATTTACTTGTTCGATTTTAGGATTGGGATGGTTATTTGAGTTATTCAGCCATCAGGCATTATGACAGTCTTCAGGATTTTTTTAAAGATAAAGATGATAAAATTATCATTACTCTTTTTGATTTTGCAATAAGGTTTAACATCTCTGCCTGGAGATGAGTCCTTGACTGTTGATAAACAAATTAAAGTGAATGGAGAGTCTAGCCCAGTGGCGTAGCGTGGGGGGGCGGGGGGGGGGGGTCGGCCCACCCCGGGCGGCACTTTTAAGGGGGGCGGCAAATTTTCACAATAAATAATAATATTATCTTGGAAAAATTTAAACCATTTCAAATCATTATTTGAAAATGTTCTACGATACTTTCGTTTACGCATCCAACTCTTTTTTTTATTATTTAATAAAAATATCAATAATTATATTTTTTTAAGCTGCAAATTTCGCAATTCGTAGGAAAACCGTACGCATATTATGAGAGTAATACTAATCAAAGCTGATAACTCTGTTTAGATTAACTCTTTTAAAACCTGAATTGGGTTCAGTTGTGTATTCATCTGCTGATACATTTCGAAAGAGACCATTATTTTATTCGAAGTGCAATTATAAAATTCTAGTTGCAGACTATGTCTCTGCTGCCAGAATCAAAGAGAAACCATTTTCATATTCTGAGTATAGTTTTAATTCGCCAAATACAGATTTAATTTAACCCGTCTAGTCACAGGGGATGCAAATTGTCCCACACATTTAATTTAAAAATAAAATTGTGATTGCGATAAAAAGAAAAGTTTCAGTTTTATTACATTTTTTTATAAAGAGGAATCTGTATTTCAAATTTAAAGTTTATTCTATTTTAGGTACTTTACTTCGAATATTCCCAGGCGCGTATTTTTGGCACAATTCACATTTCCAAAATAAATTTTTTAATATTTAGAAACTATGTTCTAATAAGCACGTCGGAAAAATTACTTTTTCTAGATTTTAGAACAATTTGGTTTTTTGCAAGGATAAAAAACGATAAAAGGGAACATTTAAAATGCATGGGAAGAACCGGAAATTTTGTGCGCAAACATTGACAGGCAAAAGTTTATAAATATATTTTTTTATTATTCGAAGGGTTAAATCAGGTTTCCTTTGAATTGTGTCAGCAGATGAATCTCAGTTATAAAATTCAGTTATAAATATTAAATGAATGAAATTCAGTTATAAAATTCTAGTTGCAGACTCTGTATGTGCTGCCAGAATCAAAGAAAAACCATTTTCATGTTCTGAGTGTACTTTCAATTCGCCACATTTCGACTTAATTCAAACCAATTTTGTGTTGAGAATGTAAATTTTCAGTTGTGGATTCATCTGTTGACACATTTCGAAGGAAAACATCCTCTTATTTGAAGTTCAGTTACTTATATTATTCTATTTGCAGACTATGTATGTGCTGCCACAATCAAAGAAAAACCATTTTCATGTTCTGAATGCAGTTTTAATTCGCCAGGTACAGATTTAATTTAAACCAGTACAAAATGTAAAATTCCAGTTGAATTCATCTGCAGACACATTTCGAACATTCAGGCAGGGGGCGGCGAAATTTTCCCCCGCCCCGGTGTTCTGAGTGTAGTTTTAATTCACCACATACAGATTTAATTAAAACCAGTTTTGTGTTCAAAATGTAAGTGCCGGCGGAATCAAAGAAAAACCCTTTTCATGTACTGAGTTTAGTTTTAATTCACCGCACACAGATTTAATTGATTTAGTTTAATTTAAACAGTTTTATGTTATCAATATAACAATAAAATGCCGATTCATCGTGTACCGAGTGAAGCTTTGCATTTGAGTTGCATTCCATACGTATGCGTGATGAAGATATGAAATTATATCACAACCATACCATTCTCGATTTCTGAGAGCAGTTATATGTATATAAATTTGTAATAGAATTTATAAGCATGATTTTATTGGAAGCGTACTCGGCACATGGGATTATAAAAATCGGCCTAAAATAATAGATTATCTACCCCCCCCCCTCCTTCCGCCAGTCAGCGCTTGAAAATCTGCGAAAGAAGTACCTGTAGAAGTTAGCGAGGGGGGGGGGCAAAATTTTCTTCCGCCCCGGGCGGCCGAAACCCACGCTACACCACTGGTCTAGCCAATGATAAAACTCATCGATCCATTTAGAATCAGACGCTCAAGAAGATGTTGTACTAAATGTGGATCGAAATCTTCAAATCGTAGGTCATATTTCCGAAATTTGAGATACTGAACTGCACCTGGATCTTTTTTATTTATTTCAGTACCCTTTTGTCATTGGATTTTGAATCTTTGTACACGAGATAGTTCTCCAAAGTCGTATTGTAACGATAGAAAAGAGATTAGCTTTCCGAATTCTTACTAACTAGGAACCCAAAAATAATTTTGAAAAATCAATATATAAATATATATTTTTTTTATTGTACAACAGACAGGTTAGTCCAATTATGGTACAATTTTCTACAACTAACAATACATGTATATAGTTTTTTTAAAAGATGATATGGTGATATCAAACACATTTACATCCGCTGGTAGGGCATTAAGCAATGTCATACCTCTTGTCATGCTGTGTTGAGCCATGACATCTGTCCGATCCTGCGGTATGTAGAATAGGTCGTGTAATGTTCGACAGTATTTGTCAGGAACGAATAAGCCACAGCATGACAGGAGATATGGACAATCAATAAGGTATTTTATTAACTTTAATTCGAATACCATGAGTCCGGCATTACGCCTGGTCTCCAGGCTTTGATAATTTGTCTCCTTTAGCAGTTCCACTTGATGCATGAATTTCGGATATATTCCGTATGATCGCATGTAAACATACCTTAGGAATTTTTTTGAATTTGTTCAATCATATTTAAGTATATATTTAAGTTGACAAGGTATCCAGACAGTACTAGCGTACTCCAGCTTGCTTCTGACCACTCCGTTGAACATGGCGGTCATTGCTTCTATCTTCTATGTTACTGAATTGTTTGCAAGTTCTAATTACAAAACCATATTGTAATAAGCTTGGTTTAAAATGCATCTCAGCGTTACATACCGGACACCCTCCAGTTGTGTTGACTGCGCGGCTGCAAATCTCCAGGTCATGTTTTACGCCGGTAGGGTGATAAGAACTGCCAGCGGGAAATTCTCTGGAGCACTCCTCTTGAGGTAATATCTGCATTGTTGTCTGAAATGTTGAAAACACACCAATTGATCGTTTTATCTAATAAAAACAAATGCGCCATTACTTTCGCAAGAAACACACGAAAGGCACATTAATATAAATGTTATATTTAAAATGTTTTTAGCTTTATTATTTTGTATCGATCGACCCATTTAATGAATTGATTAAATAATATAAAGTGGATTGATGCGGGCTTTCTGGCACTTTATTTTAACTCATTAGCCTCCGAGTTGTTAAGTTTAAAAGTTGTCCTTCAAATCCGAATTAATTTTGTACCAATCATTTTAAATCTTTAGTGGTTTACTAAATCTAATTTAACATTGAAAGTACACATTTAATTGTTATATAATAATATTTTAATTTGCTTCTCTACTGAATCAAGGTATGTAAAAAACATATTTTGTGTTGTAAAATAAAATTTCATTATGATTTAATCTGGATATAAAAATGAATTTAAAAATAAAAGCTTTTTTTTAATTTCATTTCGATTGAAAAAAATGTACATTGGTCAATCTATTGGCATTATTTATTTCTATTTATATATATATAATATACTTATAACAAAAAAAATAATTTTGTGTGATAGTCCTCAAAGCAATCAGGGACATGGAGGCCACTTTGCAAGATTTTTAAGACTTGCCATTTTGACAAACTCTCAATGAAGCAGTTTGCTCACAAAAATTGATTTGTAAATATCAGGTAAAAAAACTTTTGGAATGTTTTATTGCCAATACTGTGAAATAAATGATTAAATATCTATGGTGCGTTTGGCAATTAAAATTAAAAAATAATAATAATAAAACAGATGTTACGCGGATGTCCGTTTGTCGGTTTAAAGCTGACATTCTTCCCACCCGCCAGGCTTGCGTGGGTGAAGTTTACGATGTTTCCTTGTAGACCCGCAAGAGTGGCGGCGTTTGAGGCCAATGGATTGATCAATTAGTGGTAAAAACAAAGCAAAGGCAACAAAAACCCTTTCTACCGTTCTGAAGTACCTACCTGACTAATTAGATAAAAACAATACATAGAAGCCACATTGTCTTCATTCTTTCACTCGGGCGATACTGAGGGTACCTTCCACCCTGGAACTGCCATAGACATGTAGGTATTTTAAATGATTTTATAATTTATTACGAAATAACACGCTAGGATTTGAACCAGCTACCTGAGCTACCTCAGAATTCGCCGTCAAGGATCTTAACCTCTGGACCACGGAGGCATTCGAAATATGTGCTTTAATCAACACTTAATTTGAATAAAATAATTAAATGTATATTTGCACCTATTTAGAGTGGTAGAAAACCATAAAAATGAGGAGATCGGGAAAGCACGACTTAATGCTAGAATTTGAAATTTTTATTAAAGGGACGCTCTGATTGTTTTCATACGTAGAGCGGATGGGCAGGGAAAGAGTTGCCAGGAGAATGTAAGACACATAATGGTCGAAGAAGTGTGGGACTCATTGTTACTCGGTCGTGCCATGTGGAGACATGGCATGACCGAGTGAATCAAGTAGGTACTACCTGCTTGAGTTGGGTCATCTCAATATTCAGAATGACAGAAGAGTGCCTATGAGACGATGTAGGAATGTGAATGAAGCATGGAATGTGTGTTAAACAGAGGTATGTGGCGCTCCATACTCTCTGCATACCCCTTGTTGTGAAACGGTGTGATTGAGACTATTTTTTAAATGTACTTTGACCAAAAAATTCACCGGTTACAATCTTGTCATTGTCACATCATTGGTGTTCATTGTTCATCATGAAGGCGGAGAAAAGTATTCTAACCTTGTGTTCAGTAGATGAGCTATCTCTCGCGGTGAGGATGAAGCCACCGTTGGGAAGAGAGGTGCCCGCGTGGAGACAGGCTGGTTGAATTCTGCTCGTAAATGTCACCCTGGAATCGAAAAATGGTAAATTAAAGTCTACCATATAGGTAGGCACCCTTAATGTGCGGAATTCCATAAATCTCCTCCGATCCTGTATGCCAATCGGAGCACAAAATGAATGAAATCCATCAGCGTTATAAAACATGAGTTTTAAAATGTCTACAAAATGATGAAAAGTACAACAGGTCTGAAGGTTTGGTAGATAGCTCAGTTGCCATAGTAAATGCCTGAAAAGCCTTTGGTCTGGAATTCCAATTTCACTTGCACCTACGGGCAAACTTTTTTTTTGTGCGTAATTCTTAAAGTACTTACTTACATACATTATTTTATATATTTACTAGCCAGTTCCCGGCATGCGTGTCCCGCTTTTACCCCTCGCTTCAAAAAATATTTTCAGAACGCCAGAGCTCACTATTACGTATAAAAAAAACATCGCGTTATGTGCACATCAAATCACCAAAGTTTCATCTCAATCGGGTGAATGGTTTAGGAACGCATAAGCGACAAACAAAGAACCTATTAAAAATACCTATAATTATTGATCAGGTTCCAAGTTTTCGATGTGGGTTAGTATCATAGGTCGGCACTTCAATTAAATTCATTAATTTAAAGAGTTTATTTGAGAATTGAATTTTGATTAAGAACAATCGATGGAAATCAATCAATGAACAATCAACCGGATACGATTTTAGATTTTCACGGCCAAAAGTATTTTTGTTATTAGTTTTTGGGGTATTATGCCGTGTTACGTTTCGGACAGCATTGCAGTGTCCATCATTAGAGTAGATGTGTAATAGTTAGGGGTGATGTTTGCACTTATCTACTTAGGAGCGATACCGTGTCGCCAGCTCCACTCCTCTACGAGCTGGCGCTACAATATACTTCAACATGTTTTTTGCGTTTAGCCTTGATGTAACCGTCAATTACCGGATACCAAGAACTATTGAGCTTAGCTCCGTCGTCTCTATTAATATTTATAGGATTTTTGTGAATTTTAATTGCCTCCGTAATCAGGCGTGCTCTATGAGTTTTAAGTCTTCCCAGGACCTCAGGGACAAATCCAAAGTAATGGCCGGTTTCGATTAAGTGCTCGGCGATTGCCGATTTGTCAGGGTGGCCAAGTTTACAGTCACGAAAGTGTTCTGATATCCTTTTGGAGATCGTCTGCTCTGTTTGGCCTACATAAACCTTGTCACATCCAGAACAGCTGAATTTGTACACTCCATCTGTTTCCAGAGGAAACTTGGTCTTTACGTTGGCTAAAGAAGGAGATAGCGTAACACGGCATAATACCCCAAAAACTAATAACAAAAACAATCAATCATTACAAAAACTTTTCAGGTGTATTGTCGTGTGGTTGAAATAATGGAAAATCCTTTGCGACGGTGGAAAGAAGACATTTTGAATGTTTCAAACAGCAAGCAAGCAAGAAAATATACAATAATTTTTATATACAGTGATGAAGTACTTACTCTCTATCCAGTTGCAGAAGAGCGATGTTGTTGTACGCTATAGAGTTGCTACTGTTAAATAGCGGGTGGATGTAATGTTTTGTCACGCCGTATATCTCATCAGGTTTGTACCCGGGCGTGAAGGTCCCGCCTAATCCGATAAACTTTACACTTTCGGGACTGAAACAAAAGAAGTGTAGGTTAAATTAAAATTGCTGTGTGCATAATTTTCGTTTTATTATTTTGTTCTAATTGTCTAACATAATCACCATGTCGTCTGAGATTCATGGTTACACTCATATTGGTTACGGCTTTATACAAGGTGGCGCAAAATTAATCACCCTATCGGAGGAAGTTATAATTTTTGTAAATGGCGTCGTACGTCAATCATATTTGACATTTGTGAACTAGACAGCTGCAGAATACAAACAGATAAGCAATGGAGCGCTATACTCCACAAGAGCATGGACTAATTGCTAAAAGCGTTAAAGCTTAAATCGCCGTAATACTTGAACGGCTACCTAGCAAATAAACACCGATACCTACACACTTTAGTTAAAAACTTGGAGAAGATACGGCTTTTCACGCGGAGAACATTATATTTAAAACATTGGACATTGCTTGATTTTACTTTTGCTACCCCCATCAGTGATAGTATTACATTTATGAGAAGATTAATGGCAAAAGTAGAGTTGATATTTATTTTGAACGACTGGAGAATTTAAGAATTTTTACAACCGGAAAATTTATGTAAAATAACCTTAACAAAAGCTCAGTAAAAAGAATTTTTAACTTTTCACACAAATAGATATTTACAATATCACGGGCATTGAAGGTTTATGAATACGACTGTCTAAAAAGTACAGTTTTCTGTTTAATTTCCGAATATGTGATAATTCTGAAGTCATGTGGTAGTCCATTCCAGGCTTTAGGTCCTGACTAACTGCTTCTTTAACCTTCTGGTAACTGATGACGCTGCTGACCTGAGGGTCGACTGTCGAGAATCGGAACTTTCTGGAATAGACGAGTGATAAAAAGGCCCTCTTCTTGCAAAAGGTGTCTAGAAGTAATTTTAATTTTATATGGTAAAGGTTAGTAAACAAAATTGGGAAAGAAAATTCAAATTTTCGACCTTGGGTGACTCCTGATAAGTTCGCCGTATAATTTTTAACGTACACCAATACGTTTTACGTATTCATCGTTATTCAAGTCATTATTTCAAGGATGAGTTGAATTTTAAAATAGACAAATAATAAACTCACCCAATCCACTGAACAGCTCTCGCAGAACACAACACCCACCGGTCACTCACTAGACTTACAGGAGACCCCCACCAGATAATGGAACCTCTCTGACCTAATCCAATTCGTCCCTGGGAACACATCACAACATACAAATATTATTATCTGAGCAAGTGTTGTTTTAGTTATTCCTCTTCAAATATTTGTTGATTTTTTTATTTCATCTTCTTTTTTATATTGTTACCGCGCGAGAGTCCAAACTACACCCAGCCATCTGGAGCCAGTGAGACTACGGCATCCCAAATTGGAGTATTTCGTTTGGCTGAAATTAATAGGGAGGGGGGAGGAGATAAGTGAGAGGAAGGTGGAGAAGTATGTGGCTGATCAGATCTAGTCACCAAACAAGCAAAAGCCATTTTAAATTCGAAATTAGTAATTTATTTATTTATGTATTTATTTATATACTAGCAGACCCGGCCACACGTTGCTGTGGCTAACGAAACACAACGACATTACCCAACCTTTATAAAATCCACACCACCCGCTTGGCGGCTGCCCGCTGTCTGAATTGAATATTAGAATTTCTCGACTTTTCGCTACGATAATAAGCATGTATTATACATATAAACCTTTTTCTTGAATCACTCTATCTATTGGTGAAAACCGTATGAAAATCTGTTTCGTAGTTTAAAAGACCTATGCGCACATACATTTTAAGCGACTTCATTTTATACTATGTAATGCAATTCGAGCGATCACCACTAATTATACAATGCTTGCAATGCAACACTGGATATTTGAAAAGGGAAAATCAAATACCTACTTACTCTAGGACATACATTTTCCAATTTCTTCCGTAGAACGAATTTCAAAAGTGACTATAGTACCTACGGCCCGCCAGCCGTTTTAAATCGCACACAAATATGTTTCCTTTGAATTTCTCGGCTTTTCTCTAATATAATTTACATGTATTATACATATAAACATTCCTCTTCAATCACTCTATCTATTGGTGAAAACCGCATGAAAATCCGTTGCGTAGTTTAAAAGATTAACGCGCACATACATTTTGAGCGACTTCATTTTATACTATGTAATGATGATGATAATGATAATGATAATGATGATAATAATTTGTTCATTTATTTATAACAATTACAGGCAATATAGCCTAATACGTTATAATTGTACCATTTATGCAGTGTTTATGCAATGCCAAAAATCTTAAAAATGCGCTATAGGACACAAAAAATAAATCTATTTTTTTATCTACCGCATTCAAAAAGCACGTAGCTTTCCCCAAAGGTGAGTTCATAAATAAATTAGTGCGGCTTGCTCTACTACAGGGTGGCGCAAAATTAATCTAAACAATGTATCAAGATGGCTAAAAATTAATAAGCTGAAATTAAATTTAAAAAAAAAAACAAAATGAATGGTGATCGGATACAAGAAGACATCCAGTGAAAGCAAAATTAAAATTGATGGTGAAATTATTGAAAATGTTACTGAAATGAAATATTTAGGAGTTATATTAGACCTCAAACTAACATTCAACAAGCATGCTGAATATACACAAAAGAAAATTGGGAAAAAAATATCTTTTTTGGGAAGAATTCGGCCAAAACTATCTAGTAAAACTGCAATCACTATCTACAATTCGATTATTGCTCCACATTTTAACTATTGCTCAACTATCCTTTTACTATGTAACGAACGAGAACAAAATAAGTTTCAAATTCTCCAAAACAGGGCAATGAGAATAATATTACGGAGGAATAGATTTTCAAAAGTAAACAAAATGTTAAAGGAACTGAATTGGCTAACCGTGAAACAGATGCTGACCCTGAATACGATGATATTTATACATAAAATAATTAACAACATTTTACCAAAATACTTTTCAAATAAAATTGTATTCAACAAGGACATTCACAGACATAACACAAGAACATGCAAAGAAATCAGGCTTCAAAAAAAGGATAAGGCGAATACAGTTTGGCAGAACAGTTTGCTGTACAAGGGGATGAAGTTGTATAACAAGCTACCAGAGACTTTGAAGTCCACACCAATTGGAAAGTTCAAGACGTATTGTAGGAGCTACATAAAATTTAGTTTGCAATATGAAATATTATAATTAATTAGAAATTTGTACAAGTTACTAAAATAAAATTAATAAATAAAAATAATCATCCAATTTTGTTTTTGAATAACTTTTTTCCAAAATAAAAAAAAAATGATTTTGAGTAATAGAAATCTTTATTTGGACTTTTACAATTTATTCTGTTAAGTGGAAAAGACGATATCACATTTGTGCCCGTTTTATCGCATTTTCCATGACTTTCCGCAAGATTTCCGGCGGTAACTGTTCGCATTCCTTTCGAATATTTTCCTTAAGGGCTGCGATTATCTGAGTCTTGTTGGCATAAACCCGCGACTTCAAATAGCCCCAAAGAAAGAAGTCTGGGATAGTTAAATCGGGCGATCTTGCTGGCCATGCCAAATCACAATATCCATTGTGGCTCGTGCTGTGTGCGTAGTTGCACCGTCTTGTTGAAACCACATGTTCACCAAGCCCCGCTCATCCAATTAAGAAGTAAGAAGTCGTTTATCATGGCCCTGTAGCGTTCGCCAGTAACAGCGACCGTAATGCCAATGGCGTCCTAAAAAAATACGTCAAATCACTCCTCCCGCGTGAACGCCGCACCACACAGTGGCTTTGAGTGGGTGTAATGGCTCTTCGTGCATCATACGCGGATTTTCAGTGCCCTAGAAACGAATATTTTGCTTATTGGCGTAACCGTTTAAGTGGAAATGCGCCTCCTCGCTCAAGATGACTTTCGACAAAAAATAGCTAAAAGCGTTAAAGCTTAAATCGACACAACTATTCCACGCTCTTGCGGAGTATAGCGCTCCATTGCTTGTCTGTTTGTATTCTGCAGCTGTCTAGTTCACAAATGTCAAATATGATTGACGTACGACGCCATTTGCAAAAATTATAAAATCTTCCGATAGGGTAAATAATTTTGCGCCACCTTGTATATAGGAGGTTGTGATGACGTCTTCGAGAGTGAGTCTCTTGTACAAAAAAACTTAATTGGGCCAGTATCTCATTATTAGATAAGTGACCGTTTATTAGTTGAAAAAAAATATTTAAGCAAAGCAATACCTCTACGTGTCTTGTAACATATCTATTTCGCGAGTAGGTACTGCTTAAAGCAGGTACTGTTTATTGTCTATTAATTTTTTATTTTTTATTTAACTTTGTTGGTTGGCGAAACTGCAACGACACCGGAAACGGGCGTTCGGGGGAAAGATGGCGGAGGACATAACGTAGTTTTGTGTGGGGGAGCAGATTTTCGGGGCGATGGGGATTATGTTGTGAGTTACGAAGGCGATGTAGCCTAGAAAGTTTGTTTTTACACGTCACGTGAGTGTGTGACAACTCTAATGGCACTGTAGCCGATTTATTTTGTTAAATCCCCCGCCGGATGCCGCGAGATAATGTTGTCCGCGTGCTGATGTTTTTTACACCAAATTCATCGGGTGATGAACTGCCCGCAAGGATTCTTTGCTGGTGAATCCTTTGGCCGATGAGGTTCCCTCATGCCGCTTGATGGGTGAGGACCTTCCGTGCTCGTTTTGTTGGGTGAATTCCCTTTACTGATGAAGCGGCTCCTAGACTCTGTTGGACCCGCCAAATATCCTTTGTTGTACCTTTGGGCCGGTGAGATTCCCCATGCCGCTTGATGGGTGAGGACCTTCCGTGCTCGTTTTGTTGGGTGAATTCCCTTTACTGATGAAGCGGCTCCTAGACTCTGTTGGACCCGCCAAATATCCTTTGTTGTACCTTTGGGCCGGTGAGATTCCCCATGCCGCTTGATGGATGGAGGCTCAACCGAGCTTTTTGTGTTGGGAGGACTCCCTTTAACCAAACGCCCCATGACGTGTGGAACGGCGTTTTGGAGTTTGCTGTTGACGATCGCTGTTGAGGATTGCTCTACACGACTGGAAGAGAATCACGACGACGGGACGTACGCGCTTCTAATAACCAACCGTAATTTTAACATAACTCTCTCTCTCCAAATCTGATAGATGCCAAAGGTATTTATGTTTCCTTTTTTTACCTTTCTTTGATGTTATTTGCAAAGTGCAATAAAGCCTTTTTTTTACATTTCACTAGAAAATACTTTCTTTTATTTATATGCATGATCTCTGATCCCTATCTCCACCATCCTGAGATGGATGTTCTTTATGCTCTGGGAGGCTGTCGGATGACAAAGGTAGGTAACCTAAATTAAAATGGTATTACATTTGCGCCCAACGAAAGAGTTTTTTTAAGTATATTAAACAGGTGTTCGGAAGGGTATTTATAGATCATGCATATATCTATAAGAATAGTCTTATTTAATGTTATATAATTTGTCTGCTTTTTACGATGTCATTTTACAACTCATCAGTGTGTGGGTAGTAAGTTAGTTATTTGCAATTATGCATTTGAACTTGTTGATTACCAAAGTTTGACGTTTAGTTATATCTATTGCCATATATAAAAAAAATGTGCGTGTTAATATATTGTTTCCCGCAATTTAATGTACATTGGTACCAGTGACAGCTTGAATAATTTTCAGCGAAAAATTATTCTCTTTTCTGGCAATACTGGATTTAAGTGTCAGTTGTCAAAACATCAAAACAATTGTTGTGTTTTGTTTTCGCAAATAAGAAGATACGTTATATTGTGAAAGGGTTTTGTACATTAATTGGATATACTATTAAGAATTTACAAGGGAAGACGATGTGGATTCTTTTTATAATTTTTCGAGGAAAAACTTGCTTTGTTTTGAGGGAATTTTAGTTCCGGTGATCCATTGGCTTTACACGGTGTCCGGTGAGCTACATACATTATAAAATGTCCGGTGAGCTACATACATAAAAAATTTTTTTTTTTTTTTGGAAAATAATTTTGATTTTTTTTTTCTAATAATTTTTTTTTTAAATAAGATAATTTGTTTACAGGGTGTCCGGTACTTAGTGCAATAAAAATTTTACGAATTTAATTCATATTATATTATTTTATTTGTCTTTTTGCAGCGACAACAACTTTCGTCAACAATAACAAAGATGCGTTATTACTATTTTGAGGGCATTTTTAACAACAATTATAGAAATTGTTTTGAATAAATTGAACACTTTTATTGTCAATCGTGACATATTCATAGGTTTGTTAAATTTTATATAATTACAGGCATTATATTTTTGCAGTTTTGTGGACTTAGAGAATTCATAATTTTTTCTTTTTTGAAAAATTTTTTTTTTGGTGTGGACATTGATGCTGTTTATCTTGGGTTCTTGTGTTTCCTGCCGTGCTTTAAGTACCGCAAGATTCATTTTATAACACCCAAGTTAAGACATCATTTTTTTTGGATTATGGGAGTACACGGCCCCCGGCCACCCTTCCTAATCCTATTTTTTTTTGTGTTCCACCGTGTAATGTCGCGAGTTCGTTCGGGAATTGTCGATTTGTGTTTTTTTTACAATCCCAACAGCACGCATCCAATCATATTACTCCTTTTCTTTAAAACGAGTTGTGGTTGCATATCACATTACTACTGAATTCTCGAATTAAGTCTCATTATACACAACCTCGCCTGTAATTTTTCTATACCTATCGAGCTATTGGAAAGACCAGTTCATTTTTGTTTTGCCCTAACATCCAGTAAACTCAGCTTTTGATAAAAAAAAAATTTCACAAAAATTTCCTCAATCTTGCTTCCTCAATTTAATTTTTTTTTTCTTTAAATTCTTCGGAATTTTTTCTATAGGAAACGTCGTTTACAATGAATGTCGTTTCCTCTGATCCGTGTGATCAGTGGCGCCCAATATTTTGTCTAAGTCATATTTTGTAATTGACTTAGTCTTTGACGAGAATTTTTTTATATAAACTCTAAATAATTTTTTTGTATGAAATGAGTCGTTTCGCCTTCCTTATAGGCTACAATTATACTTACACACTGATGCGTTCGTAAAACAATAGGTTATGTTGTACTGTTTTAGCGTTTAAGTCTGAATCCTTCTTCTCAAGTTCGTTGGAATTTTCTCCCGAATAATGACTTTCCAAGCACTTGGAAAGAATGATTCAAAACTTCTGTTTATGAGAGATTTGAGCGACTTTCTTATGTACAGATTGTTAAAATTTCAACAATTAGTGATTAAGTAAAGTTTTTCTTAAATATACCATAGCTATGTTAAATAGATTAAGTCTGGTATAACTTTCCTTAAAGTCAGTTAGTTAAGTTTGTTAAGAATATTTGTTAAGAAATTTTTTTTCTTGTCACAAACAAAGGTGGTACTGCTCTGGCATACCTACCCATTAAAGTAACTCATATTTGAAGTTTATCACCTTACCTCTAATACAGGAAAGTGTGTTTTGTCTTTTAGTTCTAAGTTAACATTAAGCATTTACATATATAGGTCTCTCACTGCTTAAACCAGTGTTGTACTGCTAATTTTGTCCACTAGTGTCGCTCATTTGGATATTGTTCGATCACTCCTTATCTAGTGTCGATTATCTAATAAGTATATTCGATCACCAAAATATCATTGTTTGTTCAAGAAATTTATGACTTTTCACTTACTTGATGTATTAAGTGTTATTTTTTTTTGAAGGAATGTCACCTGGGTTTATCTTCAGTCTTTTCTTGCACAAGCAACGTCCTCTGAGGATGGTTTATAATAGTTACATCTTGTATTTTTGTATAAAATCAAGAGTCCTTTTTGAGGTTCACTTTTTTAATAGCTAGGTGTTTTGTTTAATTTTAATCCCTAAGCTCTAAGCCTAACATTCTAGATCCTGTTTTGCTTCTGTGTTCCTAATGAATTTTTTCATAATTTTGATGGATAGGTAATTGAAATATGTAAACCCTAATCTAACCTCTTTTATAGATAGGTAGTGCCTCGGTATTGTAAAACCTGATCTAAACTGTTTGACAGATAGGTATGTCTTTACATATAAACCCTACTCTGACCACTTTGTAATTGACAGTTTTTTATAAAACTTGTTATACGATGGACAAGTAATAATTGTATTATACTTGATCTGATTTTTTTTTGACAGATAGGTATGTCTTTACATATAAACCCTACTCTGACCACTTTGTAATTGACAGTTTTTTATAAAACTTGTTATACGATGGACAAGTAATAATTGTATTATACTTGATCTGATTTTTTTTTGACAGATAGGTATGTCTTTACATATAAACCCTACTCTGACCACTTTGTAATTGACAGTTTTTTATAAAACTTGTTGTACGATGGACAAGTAATAATTGTATTATACTTGATCTGACCTCCTAGACATCAATTTTTAAATTGAATGAGTTAATTCTGTATATTTCTTTATACCTTGGTCTAGTTTTAGTTGATAATTTAAGACGCGTTGAGTATAATATCTGTGACGTAACTTTTTTCAAATATCACTTTTGATTAGAATATAAGGATAGAGAGAGAGAGTTATTTTTTTTATGTTAATAATAACTAAGTGTTGCTTTTTTTCTATAAATGAAAGTGGGAGCTTGAATTCTCCATACTCACTAGTGTTTTCTTGAGAGATTGTCTCTCGTCATGTGAGTAACGTGTTGGTAATCTTGTAAAAGTGGAGGTATTACCTCATTTTCTATGTTGTTTTTTTTGTACACCATTCTGTGAATGGGTTTGCTACTTTAATATGTTTTACGTTTATGTTTTTCTGATACTATGTTGTGTTATTTTTCTTTAACAGATGTGGAAAGAGAGAGTCGTATTGGGCGGTGTCCTAATAATTTTACTTCACTTCGCGGCGTAAAATTTTCGGGGGTTGCGGGGAAATGTAACATATCTATTTCGCGAGTAGGTACTGCTTAAAGCAGGTACTGTTTATTGTCTATTAATTTTTTATTTTTTATTTAACTTTGTTGGTTGGCGAAACTGCAACGACACCGGAAACGGGCGTTCGGGGGAAAGATGGCGGAGGACATAACGTAGTTTTGTGTGGGGGAGCAGATTTTCGGGGCGATGGGGATTATGTTGTGAGTTACGAAGGCGATGTAGCCTAGAAAGTTTGTTTTTACACGTCACGTGAGTGTGTGACAACTCTAATGGCACTGTAGCCGATTTATTTTGTTAAATCCCCCGCCGGATGCCGCGAGATAATGTTGTCCGCGTGCTGATGTTTTTTACACCAAATTCATCGGGTGATGAACTGCCCGCAAGGATTCTTTGCTGGTGAATCCTTTGGCCGATGAGGTTCCCTCATGCCGCTTGATGGGTGAGGACCTTCCGTGCTCGTTTTGTTGGGTGAATTCCCTTTACTGATGAAGCGGCTCCTAGACTCTGTTGGACCCGCCAAATATCCTTTGTTGTACCTTTGGGCCGGTGAGATTCCCCATGCCGCTTGATGGATGGAGGCTCAACCGAGCTTTTTGTGTTGGGAGGACTCCCTTTAACCAAACGCCCCATGACGTGTGGAACGGCGTTTTGGAGTTTGCTGTTGACGATCGCTGTTGAGGATTGCTCTACACGACTGGAAGAGAATCACGACGACGGGACGTACGCGCTTCTAATAACCAACCGTAATTTTAACATAACTCTCTCTCTCCAAATCTGATAGATGCCAAAGGTATTTATGTTTCCTTTTTTTACCTTTCTTTGATGTTATTTGCAAAGTGCAATAAAGCCTTTTTTTTACATTTCACTAGAAAATACTTTCTTTTATTTATATGCATGATCTCTGATCCCTATCTCCACCATCCTGAGATGGATGTTCTTTATGCTCTGGGAGGCTGTCGGATGACAAAGGTAGGTAACCTAAATTAAAATGGTATTACAGTCTCTAGGGAGTGGTAATTGGTCATGCCTAATATATAAATCGATGGATAAAGCCAAGGGTAACATCCGTAGAGCCGCGAGAATAAAAACCTTAAAAATTTCTTGTAGACTCTTGCAATGCGTAAAGTGTATGTTAATTCGTGTGGGGCCCAGATGATCGAATTTGACTCAAGTACACTCAAGTCTATTGTGTTATATAATAACGTCAGTGTTTTTGTGTTACGAAACGGATAGGTATGAATTTCTAATTACGAAGCCGAGTAGCCTGTATGCTCTGCTTATTAAATCATCGATGTGTTGGTGAAAAGTTAGTTTGCTGTTGTAAATAACTCCTAGATCTTTGATTTGGTTTAGGTGTTGGAGACTAATTTCATTAATTGTATATTCAAATACTGCGGTTTCTTTGTTCTTGTATACGAGACGATATTGCACTTGGGTGTACTGAAGTTCAAGCCATTTATTTTGGCCCAGTTTGAGACGCGATCAAGGTCACGTTAAATGAACCAATGCTGTTATTATTTTACCAATGTTATTGTTATTATTAATGCAACCAATCTATTGTGCGATTGTATTCTAATATAAGTTTAGGTATGTTCACAGAATTATAAATTGACGTAAAATTACTGCCTCAACACAGGCTAGCCTAGTGAGGCAGGTTATGAGAAATCTATGTTTATAATTATAAATCTCTATTCTTCAAGTACCTACTGTTTATATGTATATTGTTTTCCATTATTAATTTTTGTACTTATGCAACTTTTAAACTATTGTATACTTTTTTGTAGTTATAAATCTTTAAATTTTTGATCGATAAAGATATATTATTAGTATTATTATTATTAATCAATTGTGAGTGGTGGTCTTACCAGGTTGATACTGAGAGTATCTTCCGCTTTGGAACAAGTCGGAAATATAATATAAATACGAAACATTTTTTTATCGAACCTGAAGAAAAAAACCAAAAGGGTTAATTTCATCTTTGAGGATGCTGTGTGAAGGGACTTTTTAGGGAAATGAAGAAGAGGAAGTTCTAGGAGGAAAAGGTATAAGAGGTGGGTAGGAATCTAGGAGTCAATGTGTTCAGGAGTAACGAAGGTGTAAATCTATCCCTCCTATCTGCGGCAAAAGGCGATGGCTCGAGAGAGTCCGGCTGGAGAGGTAAAAAGGTCACCCTCAACAACTGGAGGCTGGAGAGGGCAAAGTCTCGCTCCTGATCCGGCCCACCAAGCAGTAGGTGGGCAAAACAATCCACCGCCAAGACCTTGACAAAAACTCACCCCACGAAACCGGGCACCCCTGCTAAGTCACTAATACGTTATACGTAGCGAACCACTTTGGGTGACTAATACGTAGCGAACACTTGGCAGATGTGTTGGTTATCCATTAAATGGTTCCCGAATTTAAATAATAATAATAATTTTTATTTTAGTAATTTGTACATTTAAGTTTACAAATTTCTAATTGATTATAATATTTCATATTCACTATATTTTTTCAAGTTTTATGTAGCTCCTACAATACATCTTGAACTTTCCAATTGGTGTGGACTTTAATTCTGGTAGTGTGTTATACAACGTCATTCCCTTGTACAGTAGACTGTTCTGCGTATTCGCTTTGTCCTTTTTTTGTAGCCTAATTTCCTTGCACGTCCTTGTGTTATATCTGTGAATGTCTTTATTGTATACAATTTTATTTGAGAAGTATTTTGGTAACGTGTTGTTCAATATTTTGTGGATAAATACCATCGTGTTCAAGGTCAGCATCTGTTTCACGGTCAACCAATTTAGTTCCTTTAACATTTTAATTATTTTTGAAAATCTGTTTCGTCGAAGAATTATTCTCATTGCCCTGTTTTGGAGAATTTGTAACTTTTTTTGTTCTCTTTCGTTACATAGGAACAGTATACTTGAGCAGTAGTTGAAGTGTGGAGCAATAATTGAATTGTATATGGTGATTGCAGTTTTTCTAGAAATTTTTGGCCGAATTCTTCCAAAAAAAGATATCTTTTTGCCAATTTTCTTTTGGGTGTATTCAGCATGTCTATTGAAGTTTAGTTTGGAATCTAATATAACTCCTAAGTATTTCATTTCAGTAACATTTTCAATAATTTCACCATCAATTTTAATTTTGCTTTCACTGGATGTCTTCTTGTATCCGATCACCATACATTTTGTTTTTTTTTGTATTTAATTTAAGCTTATTTATTTTTAGCCATCTTGATACATCATTTAGTTCATTATTTAAAATGTGTATTAGTTCTTCATAGTTATCTCCAATTAAGTATATTAGTGTATCATCGGCAAAAAGTCGTACTTTGCATTTTGAAAATATTTTCACCATGTCATTAATATAGAGTATGAACAATAGAGGTCCAAGGACCGATCCCTGTGGTACTCCTAACTTATTTTCCATTGGTTTTGAAAATTGATTATTTATTTTTGTTACCTGCTTTCTGTCTCTCAAATACTCTTGTATTAATTTAATGGCTACAGATGAGAAACCAATTTCTTTAAGCTTTCTTATTAGTATGTCTCGGTCTATAGTTTCGAATGCCCTTTGAAAATCCAAAAATATTGCTAAGATAAATTTATTATTATTCATTCCTTCCTTCCATTCTTCGACAATTACGTTTAATGCTGTTTCACATGAGTTATTAGATCTGAACCCTGATTGCTCTTGGTATAAAATATCGTGTTTATCTAGATATTGCAAAATTTGTTCTTTTATTATAACTTCAAGAATCTGCTCATATTTTGGTAAGGTGTTGATTGGTCGAAATTCTTCACATTTTCTGGTATTTTTAACCTTTGGAACCGGTATAATAGTAGATAGTTTCCATGACTGTGGAAATTTTCCTTCTTCAATCATCTCATTGATAATATTTAATAGAGTAGATCCAATTACTGGAAAAGCATCTCTTATTTTACTAATAGTTAATCCATCTGAACTATTCTTTGATTTTATTTTGTTTAAAATGTTTAATAAATATTCTGCATTTATTTTTCTGAAGACCAATGATTCTTTGTTTGGTTCGATACTATCATTTGTAGGGTTAACAGCAATGTTGGGTATTAATTTGTTAATTTGAATGATACTTTCAATAAAATATTTATTAAAGTTATTAGCCATGTTTTCTCCGTTTATCTCTTTTGGAAAGTTTACAATTTTTATGTTTTCGCCATGTACTAATTCTTTTATGCTTTTCCAAATTTTTTACGTATTTTTTTTAAACATAAATTGGTAAATAACACAACATAATCAAATTTTTCTGTCGAGGGATTTTCATTTACTTATTACTATTTTAACTCGGCATCTCAATAGATATTTTCTTCACAAGTGACATCTATTTTTAAGAGCGTAAAACCTTGATGTGTTCAAGGGAAGTATGTTTTATCTCTTAATATTAAAAAAGGGACGCTTAGATGACTTGGTTATGTAGCTGATGAACGAAGATAGTGGTGTAAGGAGAATGTACGACGCGGAAGATAATGGAAGTTACTTGAGGTCAGGTCAAGAGTCAGAATAGTGTACGTATGGAATAAAAGATAAAATATGAATATGAATGAAGCAAGTTTTCTTGCAGCCTATATTCTCTCTGCCTACTGCCGTGGCAGAGAGAACGTGAACGGCGTGATGGTTAGTTAGTTGGAAGGCAGATATGTGCACCGCCGACCCGGGTACCATTTACTGGATAATCTACACCTTTTGCCATAGGTCACCCTGAATGGTTCGCTACGTTTGGTGACTTAGCAGGGATTACCAGGTTCGTCGGGTGAGGTGTGTTCAAGACTTAACGGCGGATGTGCTTGCTCACCAGCCACCAGCGGCGTGGCAGACTGGATCGGAGAAGCCGGCTTGGGAGACCCTCTGACCTCTGACCTCTCCAGCTGGAAAGGGATGGATTCATACGTCCGTCATTCCTATGCACACTTCCTAGCGATTCCGTATTTTTGTGGGATCGTTATTGGATAACGGACGCCATCTCCTGTCAGATTTCTGTGATTTTTACTTATTTACTCTCACATGTTTTCGTTTAGATTGACTTAAACACGAATTCCTGCACGTATGCATGATTATTTATTCATTTAATGTAATTTGTTGTAAATAGAAAAAGCAAATAACAGCAATAAAAATCACACAAATCTGACAGGAGATTACATCCGCTATCTAATAACGATCCCACAAAAAATAGGGAATCGCTAGGCTGATGACTATAATCCCACCCACTTCTCATTCTTCCTTACCAGAACTTCCTCTTCTACCTTTCCTTAAAAAGACCCTCCACACAACATCTCCAAATATGACACAGGTCTGGAGAGAAATTATTTTCCTCATAAGCCTCCAGTGGAGTTAATATAAAAAAATAGTAGCTATTTTTATAAATAAGTAAATAAATAATTTAGGTTATTACAAAGCAACCGAATGTCTGTCTCTTACATAGTACGGGGCCTCTGCTGTAGTTGTCATTTGAGTCTTGTGATACACTGTATTTGAGTCTGGTGTGAGTAGAGGACACATATCCCCTCGAGACCAACCGGAGAGTGTTTCTTGGCACGGGTAAATTTTCTCTGCCAGCTCTATGCAGTCTGTAAAGGAAACAAAACATTACAAAATTAATGTAGTGACGCAAATAAAAAAAAAACAATTAAGGAAAAAACAAATGAATTATAATTTTCGAAACACAAATACATGAGTAAATAGCTGTATAAATTTGAATTTTGAATTCCTAACCAAAGAGAAGATATTTGATATCAAAGTTGCCAGTACGGCAAAACGCCAATTTCATATGTAAGGACCTAATTGACTGGCATTGTTTAAAATATGGGAAAATATTTCAAATTTCAATCCATGTTTTATTTATGACAAATCAGTGAGATATGATTTTTAAGACTCTCTCCTGAATAGATTTTCAGATAGAGCACTTTACGTAGAGCATGTCGAAAAGCAACATAGAAAATTTAGAAAAAAATAAGCTCCGGATTTGCGAAACTCACAGTCGGCGGCCTTGGAGCCAATCCGTAGCTGAGTGACAAGTCCCTTCGGCAGCGCTGGACAAGCAGCTTTCGTGCAGCACACCAACTCCGAATCATTATCAGTTAAGTCACATTTCTGTAAGTAAAGGAAGGTCATGTTAGGGACACTTAAGTTTAACATATTGTAATAATTAATTAATTAATTATCATTTGTTTTGGTGTTTAATTCGTAGAACTCCATTTTAATTATTAGAAATTAAATTAAAATTAAATTTAATAATGTTATTATCGAGTTCTGCAAGTATTTTAGTAATAGCTATTTCGAAGTGTAAGGTCATTTTCAAACTGTCTGAAAAAGATCTTAAAGTTTGAAAATAACCTTACCTACACGTAATAACATTATCAAATTTAATTTTAATTAAATTTCAATAAAAATAAAATTATAATAATAATAAATTAATAAACATAGTGTTGTTGCCAGAGACTCATTAAGGGATGAAAATTACTTGTGGTAAAATGCCTTTATTAGCGTCTCTCTGTGCTGTCTGACAGTTGGCGAATGGTCTGCACACTCCCGCTATTCCAGTGTGCTTTTGTATGCAGTGACTTCCTGCAAACAAACAGACATACCAGGATTACACAACACAAGAGAACATGACGATGAAGATTCTACCTACAAAACATAAATAATGTGCGTCAGTGGAATATTTGAGGGTTGATATTTGCCTGTCTACGGTATGTGATATCTCCAAGAATTCCAAGTGATAAAGTTTCAAATACTCAGAGCCGTTGGTATTCCGCCTCAACAACTCGCCTTCTTTTGCAATGAACGTATTGTGGTGATGAGGGAGCCTAGGAAATCAACGACATATCGCATCAGCTACTGGAGTTGTGAGGAATGATGATTAAGTTCTGGGTACTGTACCTTCAAAAACTGTAACCAGAGGGCAACAAACAATCTGAACGGTGCCCTTTACATTGCATATCTGAAAACAAAAATGGTTTTGATATTATTTATAACATTGAAGTAGAATATAATAATTTTCTGAAAAAACTTCAATTTAACTTCAACTAATAAGAGGTTAATTAAAAATAATTTTAGAGTTGCAAAGTATATTAATTTTCATTGGGATGTTGTTATCTAGGTATGAAATAAGAGGTTAGATTTACTCTAGGTCTAGAAATCGAACCTGAGACCTCTCCTTGCTATAAATCTCCTGCATTGTGCTATTAAAAAACTACTTTCTAACCGGCAATCCCTTTTACTCTGATCTTTCCTCTAAATTTCCATTTATCTCTAAACTCATTTTTATGAATTTCCATTTTGAATTATCATTGCCATGAGTTTTAAGTGAATAATTACAAATTATCAATATTTTCATTGTAGATGAAAGTACCGGAAAGTAAGAAAATATGCAATATTATTTAGTGATAGTTGTTTTGTAAAACTACAGAATAACATAACTACCAGAGAACTATAATAATAATCTACTGAAATCAATGTATGTATTTTTTGTAAAGAAGTATCGATATGTCTAGAATAAAATTTAAAAAATTACAATTTTCCAGTTGAGTCAAACCAATTCCTCTTAATGAGTGTCAAAGTTGCAATTTCTATATTCCCGGCGGACATATGGGTAGACTATTTTATATCCTGACCTGCGGGTCTAGCCAATAGTCATAGAACTCACAAACTCATAGTTAAGGAGTGAGGGAATTCTTGTTGTTGAAATCGTTTCGGATATGCACTTCAATTGCAAGGCATTGTTTCTTATAACATTTATTAATTTGATAATCAACGTTTGCTGATTATATACCATTTTCACGAAATTATACATTTAAAATCGATTTTGTTTTTCCTTATTTTTACGAAAGTGATTTGGGAGAAACGGACAGAAAGCAGATTGATTTCAAACAGTTTTATCATCGGTTGTGTATTTATTATTAATTGTAATTGAAACTTCCGTCAGCATAAAACATTTTATTTTACATGAGGGAATGAATAGTACCTGTGGCAAAAACCCCTTATAAGCGGCCTCCTTCGCTGCTTGACAATTGGCAAATGGTCTGCACACTCCCGCACTTCCTGTGTCCACCATTGTGCAGTTATCATCTTTAAATAAACAGACACACCAGTGTTACATAACACAACATGACATTGAAGATTCAGTAGTGTGCGTCAATGGAATATTTAAAGGTTGATATTTATTTTTGGGGTGTAATGCCGTGTTGGCTTGCTCCTTCTTTAGCCAATGTTTAGAACAGCGTTGCAGTGTCACACATCTGCCCTAATGATGGACATTGTAACGCTATCAGAAACGTTGGCTAACGTAGGAGGTAGCGCAACACGGCATAACACCGCAAAAATAAATATCGAAAGAAAAATTCACACGCGGTAGAAGCCAAACTTCACTAAAACAAACTCAACCTTGAAAATTGATGTCATAAACAAAGCGGCCAACGCGGCCAGCGTGACGTTTCGTTTACAGGTAAGGTTTCATTTTATCTTATTCTCTCGCAGGCTAAATACTATGGAGGTATGTGTTTATCTCTTAGTTAAGTGCCATTTCCATTTCATTCGAGATTAAAATCACAACGGTGGTAAAGAAGTTTCACTTCAAAGTATGAGGTATTTTCAAAAATTCCTAGAGATAAACTTGCAAATACTCAGACCCGTTAGTGTTCCGCCTCAACGTCTCACTGCCTTTTGCAATGACGGCATTGTAGTGATGAGGGAGCCTAGAAAATTTACAAACCATCGCTTCTCCTACTGGATTTGGAATGAATAATAATTATATTCCGGGTACCGTACCTTTAACAATCGTCAACGGAGGGCAGCAGACAACCTGAAGGGTGCCCTCTGCATCACATGTCTGAAAACAAAAACGGTTCTGTTATTATTTATGTCAGCAAGGTAGAAGATAATTTGGGAGGTGGGAATGGGTACCACCGCCCCGTGAACCTTTATTGGATAACCAACATCTCTGCCATATGTCACCCCAAGTGGTTCGCTACATTTGGTGATTTAGCAGAGGTGCCCGGGTTTATGAGGTGAGGTTTGTCTAGATCTTGGAGGCGGATGACCAGTACACACTGAACCCCAGATTCCTTCCCACCCCTTAAACCCTTTTCCTTCATAGAACTTTCCTCTCCTTCTTTTCTTTAAAAAAAACCCTCCACACAGCATCCCCAAAGATGACATAGGCCTTGAGAAAAATTATTTTCCTCAGGGTCTCCTGTGTGGAGCTCACGTAAAACAAGAAGATCATTCTAGTAAAGGTTAAAAAAAGTTCTAATAAAATTGAACTTTTATTATTATTTTAAAATATCTTTAAGAAGTGTAAAAACAGAAAAAAGGCCGACCGTTTCAATGGTTGCTAGAGCAAAAGTAAGAGAAAAATATATTGCTACAGTTAAATATTCAATCAAGTTAACCGCCTGTTTTACCTCACTTTTAACCTTCCCCATACTTAACATCCAAAAATTAATCTAATCGGGGGATCGTATAATAATCATTAAAAAAATAGTTTGTTTCGAGACACGTGTTCTCAACCATCTGGTCTAGCGCAAAATGTGTCTGGGACTGCAAAAATGTTGTAACTGACCGTGGCTGTCAAAGATACAAGCTACAATTGCAGCATAGGTATAACTGGCGGAAAGTCCACAAACAGTATTACTATACTGTGTTAGACTGAAAAAAAAACATCACCTAAGAACATTAAGTGAAGACAAGAATAATGGCATCGAAACGAAAGCAATTCACTAGCGGGCAACGCGTTTCCCACTAATATTTATCAAAAACATTTTTTTCTATGTTACGTGCTTTGAATATTGGAAAACAAAAAATGGAAAAAAACGGTATTTTCTCAAGGATTTCTAAAAAATGTTAAAGTTATTTCAAAAAAATGAAATTGTACGAGATGTAATTATCGAGATATCTTAAAAAATATGTATCTTGGGGATCTTGTAGTCCCCTTTCCGGGCTGCCTGGTTAAGTCAACTTTTACTTTCTGAAAACCGATAGTTAAGATCTCAATTTGGGAGGCGGGAATGGGTACCACCGCCCTGGAACCTTTATTGGATAACCAACACCTCTGCCATAGGTCACCCCAAGTGGTTCACTACGTTTGGCGATTTAGCAGGGGTGCCCGGGTTTATGGGGTGAGGTTTGTCCAGGTCCTGGAGGCGGATGACCATATTATTCTGATGATAAATATTATTCTTTATCCAATATGTCTTGCAAGGAAAACCAAAAACCTTTTGACCCCGTGTTAATTAAATGGTAACTTGGAAAGATCCCGATTTTTGGCTCGGTATTGCAAGCCGAAAGATATCTTAAAATTTGTGTAACATCAAATTGAACGAGATCATACAACTAGGTACTGGACAGTTAAGTACACTTTTTCTGTATTTCATCGTATGTAATCTGCGGTGAATTATTTAAAAATATTTTTCAGTATTTTTATAGGAACAAAGCTGTACAACGACGTGAAACAAAATATAATCGGATATTTTGAGTGTAATCTTTTATTTTTATTTCGGAAAATCGAGAGATTATTTACATTTATCAGAATACAATTAAAAACACACATAATATCCAATAAGAGATTTTCACACAATTTAAAAATTATAATAAAAAACTAAGGGTGCTGTAGCCGTAAACTAACAAGTTTACAAAAACAATACAACATTGAAAATGATAAAGAAAATGAGAAAAATAAAGAACATATACACAAATATAAAATAGTAACCTGCTTCATAAATTTCAAACAAAAAGTATTCTGGAATTTATTATCACTACACAACCGCAATAATTGTAACTGTAACTTCAACTCAAAGCGAATAAGTGAACACATTACACTAAATCGAATGACAGGTAACTGGAAATGATCACAACAATAACAAGATAACTTGCTTAATATACCCTTAGGTATTTGCAATGGCTGTAAATCATAGAACGACGTTTTTAAATGTGTTAAGTTAGTTTATGGATATAGCGGATAACACCAATAATAAAATTAGAAGGTGAAGATAGACCAAACGGCTAAGTCCAACACAATGAGTAGAAAAGACTAATAAAATGTGTAAATTTAGGAAAGACGGCACTTAAGAAATGTGACACTACCCATGGCAAAACAAATAAACCCAAAAAACTCAAAGCCAGACAACAAGCAATAAGACTTTTTCTAAAACGTTAATAGCGCGCGGCAAACAATGGGGAAGGTCAGAGGTGTGATTCTACACACTAGAGTGATTGTACATGATTATTTAATAAATATATGTTTTTTTTCCTTTAGTTTTTCCCATTATATCTTGATACATTTCAAAAGTAATTTTTACATATTTTTAAAATATATATAATATAACATAACACAAGATAAAAATAACGTAAAAAAGTAAAAAATATATGTTAGACAAAAGTAGATAATGGGAACCAACTAAAGCACTGCCTGTGCGTGGGTAATTTAACTAAAATGCTAAATTACACCAATAAGTTGGTGGTACACGTAAAAAATGTTAATTTCAAAGTGAAAATTTAAAAATATAGGTAATGCATATTTGAAAATATTATAGTAACAAAGTGACACATACAAGTTAGTTGATTTTTTGTTACGGTTTCAAGAAGATAAATAAAGTTATTACATTGAATCTACTCGTATATACTCTTATATGAACATAAGGGTAAACTTAGATTAAGAATTTTAATATTTCTTTTTTTGAGAATGATAATTCATGGTGGAAATCTATTGTAATATATTTATTTAGAAATTGAAATGTAGCGTATGAATCATTAATTTAAAAATGTATTAAATCACTACTTCCCACCAGAAAGCATACGTAAACATTTATGTTGTCATGGCAAAACGAGCCTCCTAGTGCCATTTAGCGTTAAAATTATCGACCACAGCGCCGTAGACTCGTTGTCGTCTTAAGAGACGGAATAATGAGAAACTAAAATAGTTTCAAAACCCTACGACAGGGGCAAAGTAGAAAAGGCGATCCATGAAGTAAAAGACCGGCCCTGCACGAGCAGTTATCTATCCCTCTCGATTCTTTGGAGTGACCGCAGAAGCTGTCTTCCTCCGCCTTTCGGAGTGGAGTTCTCCGATACATTCCGTGAGCCTTCCGACCAGGAAGTTCCACATTAGTAGTCGTAACCGCGAGAAATTATACCGCCAATAATCGGCTTCGGAGATCAGCATCAGTTTTGCATAAAGCCAGTGTCAGTGAACCAATCAGGGCTATTAGTGTATACGAGAGGACTCGAAGTCTAGCATTAACGCGCTATGAGCATTTTGCCGCCCGCGGAAAAAAATTTTGTCCATTTTGTACACGATGCATTTGTCAAGGTCGAACGTCCTAGTAACTGACCCCACATACCTCACCTCCTTGCCTTATTTGAAGATATTTGGTGCACGGGTGACCGCAGGAGGCAACGGTTGTTGTCGGTGTGACGCGTTGGGCGGCAATTAGCTCACTGCGCAACTACTCGCGTAAGTAAAATTCGTGTGTCTGTTTATCATGTCTGGGCATAAAACAGTCAAATAATATAAAAGGAAAATACTGACAATTTATTATTATTTTAATTTTTTACATTAGTTACACGGGAGGTCCTGTGAAAAATAATTTCCCTCAAGGCCTATGTCATCTTTTAGAATGCTGTGAGGAGGGTCTTTTTAAGAAAAGGAAGTAAAGGAAGTTTTGGCAAGTTTGGGAGGGTAGGAATCTAGGGTTCAGTGTGTCCAGATCATCCGTCGCCAGATCCAGACAAACCTCACCCCATGAACCCAGGCATCCCTGCTAAGTCACCAAACGTAGTGAACCACTTGGGGGCACCTATGGCAGAGGTTTTGGTTATCCAATAAATGATTCCTGGTGTGTGGTCAATAAATAAATAAATAAGCGTTTATTCCAGTATGTGGGGAGCAGAGTGCGATCCCACACATTCCATAAGGGTATAATATACACATACATGTACAAAGTATTTGAAAAGAAAAAAAGAAAAAGAAGGTGGATATGAATGTACACGAAACAAAAAAAAAGATAATAAGCTAATAGTAGTAAAAGGAAAACAAAAGAAATAATAATATTAAGCTTTCAGGATTCTGTGAGCACGTAAGGAGCCAGTATTTTTTTCCAGTGTGCATCAATAAATGCGGCGGTACCCATTACCGCCTCCCGCATTACGAAGAAAGTTTTTGAAAGCAATAGCTCTGGCTATGAATAGACCATATATAATTAGAACATCCGACGTAAACACTTTGCAGAAAAAGCTGAGATACCAAATCGCCCGATGTGTGCCATCGGAACAAATTTACGCTCAGGTAGAGAAAGTGTATGCACAGTTTGTTTGTCCAAGAAAAATAGAAGGACCAAAAAGGGTGCAATAGAAGTGCAAAGTTACTGTGCAACGAACATTGTATGTAAATGTGTCAGGACTGTTTTACTGAAATACACGTCGTAGATGATGAAAAAGTAAAATTTTGGTCTTGAATTTAATTTTTATTTTTTTATGAGGGTTAAGGTAAAGAAGTCACTAAAATTCAAGAAAATTTACCTAAGATTTCCCAAGGCATTATTATTGTAATACTTAGTATAAAACTTTAATGAATCTTATTTTTTTTAATAGTTTATATTTTATTCTATCCTTTTATAATCATTGCAAATGTATTTAACTATTATTTGCAAAAAAAAAACATTTAAGTATGGGCGTCAAAATGCTCCCGACGCGAGCTCTCACGTTTCACGGAAAGGCGCTACTACTCTAGGGTTAAGAAGTAAAATGACTGAACATTTTTATTAACCATCAAGTGAATCAGACTTTACATAAATTAAGACTTTTTCGTGGGCTTAAGCAAATTGACATTCTAATAATACGATCCAATTAATAAAACAGTTGTAAAACTAACCCTACGTTAACAATTAAAGGCTCCCATTTATTTGTATATAATGAATGCAAATAAAAATTGAATAAATATGTAATTAAGTAGGTAAAAAAAAATGTAATTGATTACTTCCATTGCTCTTTTAATTCGTTTCCGCCTTTTTTACGTAATTAAATTAAATTTTGAACTCGTTTTAAGTAGAAGCTGTCAAGTTGTTCTAGTTTTCCAATTTAATTTATGGTGTGGCCGTACCATAAAATAATGTGGTGTGTTTTTCACAAAATTTCGAGAAATGTTCTGCTCTTTAGACTGGCCAAACTGTCAATTATTGTTTTGGCAAAAGTGCACTTGAAACTGCGCGTGGGTCTATTTAACTGATGGATAGATTTTAAATTGAGTTCACGATTTAGCTTTCTGTTGGAACAGAGGGTCCTAAACAAACTTCAATTTCTTTACCTGTGGCAAAAATCCTTTATAAGCAGCCTCCTTTGCAGCCTGACAGTTGGCAAATGGTCTGCACACTCCCGCCCTTCCTGTATCCACCATTGTGCAGTTATCACCTTTGAACAAACAGACACACCAAAGTTACATAACACAACATGACGATGAAGATTTTACACACAATCCAGAAGTAATGTGCGTCAGTGGAATATTTAAATGTTGATATTTGCCGGTTTATGGTATGAGGTATCTCCAAGAATTCCTGATAAATTTGCAAACACTCAGAGCCGTTTATAATAATAATAATAAGTTATTTATTTCCGCTGAACAGAGCGGTGGGTGCAATACTCTGTCAGCCATATAAAAGTATACATTACATAAAATGGATTTACATAATATATGAAAAAGAAAAAATAAAACAACATTAAAGAGATTTTAAAAGAAATATATATACACATATTTAGTACTCGTATATCTTTTTTTTTTAAGTATGTTTATTCAGTTTTTTTTAATTTTACAATATTTATCTTAAAAATCTTTCAAAACTGATCAATAATCAGTTTGATTGTAAGAAATCTCTCATTTTTCCTATTTAATTAATACTATTGTACTTTTATGTTTTACATTGTAATAACTGTGTAAAATTTACAATACTAATTATTATAAACTACTAATTACGAATACAGTGGGTGATAGTAATTTCCAGGTATTTGATCAATATTCGATTTGGGTATTTGTATACAATATTATTCGCTTTCATGTTCTTCGGAGATAGAATGATTTAACATTTTTTTTGATATTTGAATAAGATGTCTCATTTTTAATATTTTCAGGTAATGCGTTAAATATTTTCTGAATTCTATGCCTCTTTGTTCTATCACCGTATACATTTTGAGATTTATTAATAATAAGCATTTGTGCTTCTCTATGCCTAGTAGGGTAGTTGTGGTTTACAGGTTTTTTGAATTCTGTATTCCAGAATTCATCTAGCGTTAATTGATAATCTACCTTACTGTGTATAGAGAGGACATTACACAAGGAGAAAAATTTTTTATAATCGCCTTCACATAATTGAACTTTTTTTTTGCCTGATATCAATTTTAGGAAACGGATTTGTAATTGTTCTATTTTATTTAAGTACGTTTTGTACGTTAATCCGTAACTATTTATTCCGTATCCTATAATTGATTCTGCTAATGCGTTGTATATACAGTATAATATATTTTTAACAACAAAGTTTTTTAGGTGATAAAATTTCCCTAATATGGATCTTAATCTATTACATACATTTTCAATATGATTTGACCAGTTAAAATTGACATCTATTGTAAGACCAAGGTATGTATATTGGTACACTTTTTCAATATTTGGGCAATTACACTGCAGGGATTGGTTTTTTGTGTGTAAACAATCATATGAATGACTTTTTATATGCAATTCCTTATCCTGACAATTTGTATATGGTGAGTGAATAAGCATATATTTGGTTTTCTTTTGCGTTTATTATAATGCCATTATCGTGTGACCATTTAATTATGTTGTTTAGGTCTTCTTGTAAAATTTCCTCAATTTTTTGTGGATTTTTGTCAGCGCATATAATGCAAGTATCGTCTGCAAACATGTAGCATTTACAACGTTTTATTACGTTTGGTAAACTGTTTACTTGCATTATATAACACGTAGGTCCCGATATCGAGCCCGTAGCTACTCCAGTGCTTGCCAACATTTCATCACTTAAAATTCCGTCAATTTTAACTTTAATTTTTCTATTAAACAGATAATTTTTAAACAATTTTTTTAAAGGACCTCTAATACCACATTCCTCCATTGCCCTTAATAGTGTTTCATGGTCCAAAGTGTCAAGGGCCTTTTTAAAATCTATAAAAATTATACCAATATAATATTTTTCATTTAATTGACAATTTATATAATCAGTGAATTTAGAAAGTAATTGTGTAGTACTTTTTTCTTTTTGAAATCTGAACCTGTTTTTGTGTCACATAGGGAAGAATTCAATTTTCGTTAATTTACATAGGGTAGTCATTCCCTCGAGTCAGGGGCTATTTACACGCCCCTACATATTTAATGGTCCTTTCGTAGCCTGGATTATTAATTCATTCATACATTCAATCGAGATTATAGCTGATATTACATGGATGTTCGAATTTACGTATTTTTTTTTGGTAAATTTGAAGTACCTCTCATTTTTTGAGAACTATAGCTGGTCTTGTTTTTTGCTTTTGGATGACATATTTGGATGTTCGCAGAATTATCGTAATTTTGGATAATTATTCGCAACATTATTATTATTAATTAATTGTTAACATTGTTCGCGGAATTGTCGTAATTTTGGACAATTATTCGCAGCATTATTATTAATTAATTATTAACATTGTAACATTATTGTAAAATTTTGTGGTAATCTGCTGGTCTTGTTTTTTGCTTTTGGATGACATATTTGGATGTTCGCAGAATTATCGTAATTTTGGATAATTATTCGCAACATTATTATTATTAATTAATTGTTAACATTGTTCGCGGAATTGTCGTAATTTTGGACAATTATTCGCAGCATTATTATTAATTAATTATTAACATTGTAACATTATTGTAAAATTTTGTGGTAATCTTTTCGCATATATAAAAAATGCCAAGAATTACGGAAGAAATTTCAAATGATCAATATGATGGAATGCTTATTTCGTTAACAGCGAAAAAGGAAAAACTTTTTTCACGTATTAATGATCTATTTAACTTGACAAAAAATGGCTCTGATTTCGATTTTAGGAATAATGAAACTTTCATGGATCAGACCAGATTAATAGACGAAATGTACATTCAGTTTGAAAACATTATTGACGATATTAATTATTGTCAGTTGACTTTAAATCCAGGGTTTCAACCGGAATTTGAATCTTTAAATGCCTTTGTGGATTTGTTTTTACCGGTCAAACGAACTCGTAACCTGATACTAGCCTCGGCACGTACATTCTCGACTCAGTATATGCCCTTGGAATCTTGTATGTGTTGTAAAAAAACTGATCATTTAGTCAACGTTTGCTCAAAGTTTAAATGTATGAGTTCCCCACAGGCTCGATTTGAATTTATAAAATCGAAAAATGCCTGTGTAAATTGCCTTAGTGGTTCACATACAATCAAGTCATGCAAATCGGGGTTAGTTTGTGATTTGTGCAATAAACGTCATCATACATTCTTACATTTTGGCAGTGTGAATAATATGAAAACCAATACTCATGTACATATATCGCAAGTACCTACCAGTGAAGAACCGTCAGTCCCCCCTCCAGTGTCATCCAGCATCAATGGAACTGGCATTGGTGATAAGCAAGTGGAGGGGACTGCGAATGTCAATTCTTCGTGTTCGCTTTCTGCCAAAGTAACACCGAACTCTTCTATTTTACTTTCGACCGCACAAGTATACGCGAAGCTTAAAAACGGAAATAAAGTTATTGTTCGGTGCCTAATTGATAATGGCTCTCAAAATAATTTGATTACGATAGATTGTTGTAAGGCACTGAATTTACCAATAATTCCTTTGAGTAATTCTTTTGTCAAAGAAATTGGTTCAGCTTCACGACCAATCTTCAGTGATGTCTATTTAGACATTGAGTCGCGCTTGTATTCAAATAATAAATGTCATATACACGCACTTGTCGTTGATAGTATCACAAATAAACTGCCTAATCACTGTATAATCAAAGGTGATATGAGGTTCTTAGTATTCTGTAGTAGGTCTGAAATTGCAGATGATGGATATTACATCCATCATGCCGCCATTCGTCCTGATAATCCTATGCCTAGGATTGTGCTGGACGCTAGCGCTAAGACACATACAGGGCTGTCACTAAATGACATCTTGCATACTGGTCTCAATTTGCAAACTGATTGGTTTATGTTTTTATTTGACTTTCGTCAGTTAGCCAAAGATATGAGACCACATTTCCCGTATACTGCCAATGTGGCAGAGTTCAAGTTGTATGTGGACAACCTGGTCTATTCTATTGCAGATGAGTCCAGCGCCGTACGTCTTTCTCGAGAATTAATCTCGTTATTCAAGTCCGGTGCCTTTGATTTGGTCAAATGGACTACTAGTTCTCAAGTTGTACTTGAAAACCTTCCAGATTTTCACCGCAGCGCGGTGGACTTCACTGTTGGTTCTAACAATACCTCTAAGGTGTTGGGCCTTTCGTGGGATCCAGCTGATGACAGCTTCTTCTTTACGACATCTTATGTTCAGGAGAAGTGCACAAAGCGGAGCATACTCTCCATAGTCGCCCGCTTATTTGATGTCCTCGGCTTGGTCGCCCCTGTCATTCTGTACACTAAATTACTTATCAAAGAACTATGGCTGTGCAACATTGGTTGGGATGATACACCCCCTGATAGTGTTATTCATCGGTTTTCGGCGCTTACACAGGAATTTCCTCTAATTTCAATGATGAAAATCCCTCGCCATGTTGGTGTCCTGAAAGACAGTACGGTGCTCGTTGTTGCTTTTTGCGATGCAAGCATGAATGGTTACGGCAGTGTGATTTATTTGCATACCACTGATCTGTTTGGGAAAATTACAGTGAGATTATTGTGCGCAAAATCAAAGGTTTCTCCCACCAAAGTGACGACCCTCGCTCATTTGGAGCTCTGTGCCGCAGTATTGATGTCCAAATTAATACGGACGGTTCAAGATAATTATTCTGAGCGTCTTCCTATTGCAGGAACATACGCATTTTCAGATTCTAGCATTGCGCTTTCATGGATACATTCGTCGCCACATCGAGGGTCGGTGTTTGTTAGTAATCACGTGGCTCAATGTCAGGAGAATTTGCCTCCTGAGAAGTTTTATCATGTCGCCGTTAGAGAAAACCCGAGCGACTGCCTTTCTCGTGGCTTGCTTCCTTCCCAACTCGTTTCACATGATTTATGGTGGAACGGCCCATCATGGATTCGCAGCCCACCTTTGGAATGGCCATTAAAACCGTTTCACCCTACCAATACTGGTGAAATGCCTGAACACAAAGCTAATGTGCTCATTGCAACATTTCAGGGTGAAAAATCGGTCCTGAGTGAACTGGCTCAGCGTATATCTACTTGGGATAAACCTTTAAGGATAGTAGTTTATGTCCTTCGATTCGTAAAAAAGGTATCACCTTCCTGTAAAAAAGTTATGATTCGTTCTGTGCAGAGTTTTCATTTTATAGAAGATATTGCTGAACTCCAGAAAGGCAAATTGTCCATATACAATTCAAAAAAGCTTCGGAATTTATTAGTTTTTCTCGATGAGGATAATTTGTTACGTATTGGGGGGCGGCCTTCTAAATCGGATTTACCATTTGAGGTTAAACTAGGGTTTACTTCCTAAACATGACTGTGTTGTGGATCTTATCGTTGATCATTTCCATGTCGTGTACTTTCATATAGGCCCTGGTCCATCTTACGGCAGCGCTATTGGATATTAGATGCCAGGACTGTTATTAGGGCAAAAGTGCGGAAATGCAATTGCTGCTTCCGCTTAAATCTATCGCATCCTACACTGAAAATGGCAGCTTTACCTTCATGTCGTGTTGTAGAAGCAAGGGCTTTCGTTCACACCAATGTAGATTACGCAGGTCCCCTCTGTATCACGCTTGCTCGTCTGAGAGGATAACTTTCACAAAAGGCATATATATATTTTTTTGTGTGCCTTGTAACCAAGGCCATTCATATTGAGTTGGTCTTTGACCTAACTTCAAATGCTTTCAGCCGTTTTATTTCTCGGCGTGGCCATGTGTGTCATTCTTGTATTCAGATAATGGTTAATTCTGGTATGGATAAAATTGTTCGCGTTGCGACGGTAAAGACACGATTTGGTTCTTTTAAACGTCCGGTTGTCAAATTATATCCCATTCCAACGCAATAATTTTATATTTTATCTATTTTTATTTATTTATTTTTTTGTTTTTTAGTCATTGTTTCAATGATCTCTGACCCAGACATGGCATTACTTAATATCCGTTATCTTGGTCAATTGAACTTTATTACATTGTATTTTTTAGTTATTTTTCTTTATTTTGTGAGATTCTGCGAATTTCCAATGCGTGTCATTCCTGAATATTACCGGTGAATACAGTCACTTTATTTCTATTTCATTTCTTGTTTCATTTGTATTTTTATACTCTTTCTTTTGTAAGCTCTACGAACTTCCAAGGCGGGGAATATGGATACGCTCCATAAATATATTTGTATCCATTTTCTTAATCAATTAATAATTTATGCTATGAGACCATGAGGGCGCCATCTATGGTTTTTGTATTGTATTGAATTTACCTATGTGGCTTGAGATCAGTATATTCATGCATTTCCTTACCTCTGTGAATCAGGCAATTGCTTCCGACGGGAGTGTGAGTCAAAACCAACAGATGTCACTCCTGGTCAGTCATTATTAAATGGTTCACCCAGTGAGTGAATTATTGTTGTGCCTAGGATTTGGCACATATTATTGATGGGCAAATTTATTTTTTCATTGTTGAAACTTCCTTGCTGTGCGAAACATCTGTTAAGATTATGCAATACCGCCTTGATATTTTGAGTGAAAAGAAGTGTCTTTTGTGCTGGACATCATACAAGAGCTGCATTCTCTGAGTGAGTATTGTTCTGTTTTCACTTGAGATTTTGGAATTGCTGGGTCAACTGTTTTTGTGTCACATAGGGAAGAATTCAATTTTCGTTAATTTACATAGGGTAGTCATTCCCTCGAGTCAGGGGCTATTTACACGCCCCTACATATCTAATATTACATTTTGTAAACCATTTTCACTAAATAGATTTTGATATTCCGTAATTACACTATTTTTTGTATCCAACAAATTCAAGTTAATATCACCACAATACAAGTAGTTTGAATCAGTTGAAGTCAATTGTAATATTTGTTTTAGTTCCTTCAAATATATATTCTTGTTGCTGTTCGGCGGACGATATACCGCAAGTATATTTATGATATCTTGATAAACGGTGGTGATTTCTCCAGATATTGTCTCGCAGCTTTTAAAAGAAATGTTTGTTTTCTTAAAAGTATGATGGTTTTTTAAGTACATGATTAATCCCCTTCCTCTTCTATTCTCTCGAGTATTTGCAATCGATGTGAAGTTTGGTATATTGAACATAGGTATCATTTCGCTTCTAATATTTATTTCCGTTAGAAAAATTACATCTTTATACTGCAGAACGTCATTTATTTGTGCAATAAATGAATTAAAATTCTTTTTCAATGATCTTATATTTAGATGAATAGCCACAAACCTCATTTTGATGTTTTTGTCGTTTATCCAGTTATCCAAGTTATAGCATTTGATAAATTTGTGAGTTTGAAATGGTGTCGAATCTTCCATGACGTTGATTTAATAACTGATAAAATAACTGTTCGGAGTCAAAAGGAATTTTTATTTTATTTATTTTTCTAAATGTATTTGTTAATATCACTCTCACTTTTTATATGGATAATTTTTCCATCACCTTCACTTATTATTAATATTTTGGCATTTTGTACCCAAATGTATTTAAATTTTGTTTTCATTTTTTGTTTTGTAATGTATAGGAGATCTTTTTTTCTTTGGTGAGATTTTCATTGATATAAATTCGGTCGTTGTTTCCATTCTTGTATATGTCGTTGTTGGTTAGTATGGTTTTTTTTTTTTTTGTAACCACTCGTCTCGATAAGTTTGACGTGTGAACTTCACGATTACGTTAGCCGGTTTGGAGTCCTTTCTATTAGGAAGTCTCCAAACCTTCTCAATATTTTCGCAATTTGTGTTTAGTTTTTCTGCAATTGTCTTTATGGTTATTCCAATATTTTCTTCTTTTTTCATTTCTAGACCAAACAGCTCAATATTACAGTTTTTTTCTATTTGTTCAATTTCTTGAATCCTGTGTTCCAGCGCTGTATTACATTTTTTAAGATATGTGTTTTTGTTTATAACTTCATTGAGTTTATTTTCGTTATCTTTTAGTTTTTTTCCCAATTCTAAATGTAGCGATATCAGTTCGTCATATTTGTTGGATAGAAACTCAGTTGACTGTGTAAGAGTCTCCATATCTTTTTTCGTGACGTACATTATGCTAATTTTATTATTTATTTCGTTGAGAATTTGTTTCATTTCTGGGAGATTTTCTGGGTTCGGGCCTTGTGACCCGCTGCCTCCGGATTTCGTGTTCGCCGTTGTTCCTCCATCCGCTTGTATTAGTCGCTGGGTTCCGCAGTTTGTACAAATAAATTCATTACCCACGTTAATGGCGGGATCTGCAATAGCACATAGTTTGTGGAAGGTCCCATTACAGTCGTTGCATTTGATTAATTCACTGTCTTTAGCGACATATTTTTTACATTTTTTACACTGCACCATTTTAAAGTAGTTTGAGCGCTTTTCGTTTACTTTTAAATCACTTTTACAATTTATTTATCGCACAATGATTTACACCGTCCGTGTTCGCGAGCGCGGGGAGGGTGAGTGCTCTACAGAGAAGGGCAGCACTTTGTTTAACATTATTTTTTTATTTAAATAATTTAGACACAAAATACTATAGCCTATACTTTAAACTATGTGGGGTATTTTAGAAACCTTAACAATAAATCATTTTATTTTTAAGTTTATTAACGCCAATGGAACTTTTACATGCCATTAAAGTGATTAAAAACTAGCACTGAACTGCACTGTAAACAAACTTTAAAACAGATATAACTTAGTACGAAATGAAATAAGAGTAACTCTAAAAAATAAGGAAAATATTTGTTTTTTTTAAATGAAACAGCTAAATGATAAAAGACGTGTACCTGTGACATGTGTAAACCACAAGTTTGTACTTTATGATTAATTAAAAAAAAATAAAGGTTTGTTGGTAAATTTTAATAATTATTTATTTATTTATTTATTTATTGTTTCTTTACACTGTAGGTAAAAATGTTTACAATACAATTTGTTACCTCACTAGGACAAGCCTGTGTTGAGGTTAACAATAATTATACAAGTTGACAAAATAACACAAAATTATACAGATTTTGAAAGAACAATATTGTTGTATTTCTTACAGATTGAGATTATGGGTACCCACTAAACTGATGGCGCTAGGTAATACATTAATGTAGACTTTTAGGGTGACCATTGTTTTGAGATCTGATTCAAAATAAAATAAAATAAAGTATTTTTTTGTTTTGTTTTTAAGGATTAAGTCGTAAATAATAAATATATGTATATAATTTAACATGCTATAGATTTGGCAGGAGGAAGATGAAAAAAAAAACAGTTTAAACAAAAATAAAAATTATTTTAGCTTATTTTATAAACATACTCATTTAGCTAATAATTTAGAAAGGACAAAGGAGAGAAAATTAATTGGCAATCCTCGTCTAAAACAAATAATTTAAGATTCTTTTTAAAAGTGTACAAGGAATTACATGACTTTATATGTTCTGGAAGGCTATTAAATATGAGTGGAGCTATTTATATATTAAGTTGATTGATTCGGCCCATTGCCATTTGGCATCCGCGTGATTTTTCGGTGGCGGTTGCAATGAACGCATCGAAAAATTATGAAATATCTGTTTTAGCGATGTGTAAACAATTAAATGTGAAATGTAAGGATGTTTTTCTTCTCAATTGTCTTCACAGAGCTTTTACGCAGTTTGTATATGTTTTATAAACGTTTTACCAGGATTTTAATACACGATCGAAGTTGACATCCAATGTTAGCCGTGTGGGTAAAATAATCGGAAAGACACACTTGGAGCGCGCGGGCACACCTTGCGTGCCGTCTTTCTTATATCCATACTCTTAGGCACTGTCCCTATTAACCCTTAACTGCATGGCGCAACACATTTGATATAATTAGCATTTTTTTATTTCTTATTAATTCTGGCATCTGTTGATTGATTTTGGTATTACAGTATTGTTTGACATTATCTCTGCATAATAATATTGCCAAAAAATTCCAATAGATGGCAAACAACAATACGAAAATTTTATTTTAAACTTCACAGGTGGAGGGTATGGATTGTATACATTTTGATTTTTTTTTTTTTAAAAAGAAAGACAAACATTCCCGGGTTACGTATAACCCAACAATGTTTGAAAATCTCCTACTACCACCACAGAAAGCCGAAAATGTTGCTTGTGTTGTGATGGAGGACTTAGTCAGCCGAGGAATTGAACACGCGACGCCGGGATGGGATCCAAGCGCTATGCCCACTCAACCACCGACCAGTCGATTACCAGTATTATATGAAAATATGATGTTTTTTCGACGTGTTGGACCGTAATTATATTATTTCACAATTGATAAGGTACGTTTATGTATTTTAAATATAAATATAATGTGTATTATGTATTTTGACCATCTGAATTTGACAAAACGTTATTATGTCATATATGTAACGTTATGCACTGAGACCATCTTTTGACATATGTATGTAGTCACTAATAATTATGTCATAACGTTGTTTCAGAATGGCTAAGAGGGGTTTATCCGAAAAGGAGTTGGACAAAATTATTAATCGTATGTCTGACAGTGATGATGGAATGGATTTTTCGGATGATGACAGTAGATCTGATGAAAATTATTGCGCCGCAGAAAATTACGATTCAGACGATCAAAATGAACCTGAGGATATCGGCTTGGGAGATGGGGACGTTGAAAATCATCTACAAAATATTGGTGAAGGTGGTAATAATCTACATAATTTTTTATCTAGTGGTCAAACTAATATTACAACGACGCCCGTTTCGTCTACTTCAAAAGATGTGAAATCGACAATTTTGTGGAGAAAAAAAAACCTGCAGCTTGAAGACTTCGACATGGAATTTACAGGAAACATGCAGTTGCCCTCGGATGCTATGGAATTGGAAACCATATTATTTTTTTTTAATATTTTTTTACAGATGCTATTATCAATAAAATAGTAGAACAGTCAAATCTCTACGCTTTGCGAAAAGATGTTTCTTTATTACTGCGCCTGATTTGCATAAATTTATCGGAATATGTATTTACTCCTCTTCGATGCGTGCACCAAATATTCGATCCCACTGGATCAGTTATTTATATTTTGAAAATATAGCATGAACGATGACTGAGAGAAAATACAGCTGATGATCGTCTTTTTTAAATCAGACCACTACTCCCCGACTTAAATCAAAGATTCATTGAAAAATATGTTTGCGTCGATGAACAAATGTGTTCAACTAAAGCAAGAAGTTTTATGAAACAGTATAGTAAACAGCCCATGAAACCCCACAAATGGGGTTTTAAACTTTTTGTATTGAGTGGCGTATCGGTTTACGCTTATAATTTTGAATTTTATTCTGGACAAGAAAATTTATTGCTAAGACCTGAAGGCAAACCAGACTTGGGAGCCTGAGGAAATATTGTTGTGCGTATATGTCGCGTAGTACCAAAAAATTTGAGCCACAGAATTTATTTTGACAATTATTACACTTCAATTCAACTTTTAAGCCATTTGGTTTGCACAGGCATTCAATCTCTTGGGACAGTTAGGAGGAATAGAATCCCTGGATGCAAGCTACCAGATGAAAAATTATGAAAAATGCTCCACGAGGAACGAGCTCTGAATTTAATGGATACGATCCATTAAAATCAAGGCGTTGAAATGTCTAACTACTATCGTCTTTTGCAGGGGAACTTCCAATGAAAACTGTTGAACGCTATGACAAAAAAATAAAACTAAGGTCACAGTCAACTTCCCATTTGCTATAACAGAGTACACCAGACATATGGGAGGAGTTGACAGTGTCATGGGAAGAGTCATGGGAGGAGTAGACAGTGTCATGGGAAGATATAAAATTGCGATGAGAAGCAATAGATGGTATGTGAGGGTGCTATACCACATAATTGATATGACCATAGTAAATTCTTGGTTTCTATACAGAATAGTACAAAGTTTAAAAAAATACCAATACAGTCTCAACAAATTTAAAACTTAAATTGCTTAATCTTTATGCACCGTTGACTCTATGTTTACCAACAAACGAGCTTGTCGGCCAAGTGGAGATTTAGAACCAGTTTCACAAAAGAAGAAAAAGGGTCCAAAAGTAAATGTCCCACCAAAAGACGTAAGGGGAGATGAGGTATCTCATTAGCCAATATGGCACGAAAAGAGGCAGAGTTGTCGACTTCTCACCTGCAATGGCCTAACGTACTGCCAGTGCAAGGCCCCTCTATGTTTTAGTAAGGACAAAAACTGTTTTATGGCATTTCATTTAAATTATAACCTTTCCCTGCTTTTATATGTCTTCATTTTTAATTATAAGTCTTAAAATAGTTCACTTTATTCACTGATACATTATTGTTGTAACATTAGATACGAACCTTTTTAATGACATGGATGCATAGTGTTTCACATATGATATATTAACATTTTTCTCAAAATAAACAGAATTTATGACTAAATATTTTTTATTATTTTTCGCAATTTTTAATTTATAAGTAGAATGCAAAAAGAAAAAATAGTTACTGATAAAATGGAAAAAAAATAAAATAAAAAAATTCGTTTACGATTCTATATTTATGTGATGTTGATTCACCGATTTCCCGCTTGTACCTACTACGAGTTTCCGGACACCGTACATTAAGCTTGTGTCGCTCTCAATAGAGAGAAAAATATGGTCTTATATTTAAACGCCCGGGTTTTCAAAAGTATCGTATGATCTGTAGCTATTCGAAATCGTAAAAATGTATTATTGTTCATTATTAGCCCGCTAAAATGGCCGGAAGTTTTGAAAAAAAATAGATTTCGTGATTTGAAAAAAAAATAAAACAAAGGGTTCATATTTTATATTTTGTACCAAACTTATTTTTCATTCCATAACTGCAGTACAAAGAACCCAAAAAAATGTTTGTAAACATTAGTATGTGATGCGTTGATTAAAAATATAAAAGGGGAAAATAGCACTTTTTCTGGATAAAATCAGAATTCTTGTTATTTATTTATTTTTTTTTAATTTCATAAAATTTTTATTGCTTACAGATAATTTTTTTGGCTAACATACGTGCATTTAATATTTTATTGTTGACTTACTTGTATTCATAAACTTGAACTTTTTTATATTTTTGTCATTTATATGCATTTTTTATTAATAAACAAATGTTAAAATGTTAAATTACTTAAAAATTGTTAAAATTAAAAAAAAATGGTTTTAGGTTTATCTGATTTACAATGCATTTTAGCGGGCTAATATAACCATTAAAAATTCTCGCTCAGCACCGAACGAGTACAGTCGCATTATTTTGTAAGAAGTAAAACAATAAATATAGTTACTCACATTAATAACTCGCCCACCTGGGCGATTCCATTAATTAAATATGGAAACCGAAGAAATTTTTAAAAATATTAAAGACTTAGTTAATAAGATCACTTCAGTGAAAGACTCAAAAATAAAATTAACACTGAAACAAAATATTGTATCACTGGAAGAAAAAATTCAACACGAACTAATTAGTCTACAAAAGAAGATCATAGAATTACAAGAAATTAATATTAAAAATAATCATCACTACACACAGAAACTTGAAGAAATTCATCAAAATAACAAAAAATCATACGCAAGTGCGCTAAGTAACAATAAAAACTTCGTAGAAACTTCATATAATGCAGAACAGAAATACGCCATTTAAATTACCTCAAAAAACACCTTGAAGGCCGAGGACATAAAAATAAAAATTCAAAAAAATATTAATTTAACAAAAATAAAAGTTGGAGTAAATGGAGTAAAAAAGATCGGAGAACAAAAATTTGTGATTTCTTGCCAAAAAAAAAGAAGATGCAGAAAAATTAACCGAAGAGATAAATCAAGTAATTGGAAAAGAAGTATCGGCCGAAGAAATAAAAAAAAAGGAAACCGTGCTTAATGTTGAAAAGCCTGCAATGCTAATTGACTGAAGAAGAAATTATTGACGGGATTGTACAACAAAATGAAGGATTAACCCTAGAAGACAAAAAAGACATTAAGCTTATCAAGGAATTAAAAAATAAGTACAATGAAGGAAAAGAAAACGACACCACTAACTACATTATCGAAACAACGGGAAAATTAAGGAAAAAACTTATAGAAAAAAAAAATAAACATCAAATTCCAAAGAGTGTACGTCAACGACTGCAGCCCGATCACACAATGTTACCATTGCCTCAAGTTCGGCCACACAGCTCAAAGATGTCACGCCAGGACGCAGCCTCCCATTTGCCCTCATTGCACTAAGGAACATAATATACTATCTAAATGTGAAAACAAAGAACAAACTCCAATCTGCAACAACTGGTGTGTCCAAAACAAAAGGTTTGATATGAACTATTCCACCGATCATAGAGTCGATAGCATAAAATGCCTTTACCGGCAAAAAATGATTCGAATTGCTAAAGAACGCATTGACTACGAATAAATATTGTAAATTTTCATTTCCTCAAACTCTTATCTATAAATTAACAATCAATGATTTTTTATGTAACGCATTAGGTAAAAAAATATGTATTGAAGAAAACTTACATCACTCTATAAGAGATTTCTATTTTATATGCACTGAAAAAAGGATTTACTCAATTTCATAAAAATATTAAAAGCGTAAAAAAATTTTTTCAAAAATTAATAATATCTTTAAAAGAAATAATTTTTTCCCGGGCTTGATTGGGTTTACAAAGACCTACTCTACTGGCGAAACTAATTACTCTATACCAGGGTACCAGGTAACAATAATAAGTATAAACAAAAACTCTGATATTGGAATATCTATTTCCAACCAGTATAATGTTCTCAATATTAATGAAGTATTTAATGATTACGATGTTAATATTTTAAATATAAAATTTAAAGACGTTAATAAATTATCGCATTATATTGCTATTTATCCTACACATAAGTCTACAGTACAACAATTTATAGTAGAATCAAAAAACATTTTATTGAATTTTAGAAATATAAATTATATTATTATACGAGATATGCATTTAAATATTGTAAATGACTATGCTAGTAATGATAAAGATGTGATCAATCAATATATGATCAATAAAAACCGGAATATTCTTCAACAATCTACACATTATAAAATCCGTATTTGTATTACTAACTCTATGTCACACTCTACTTTGAAAATACTCTATACAATATTTAAAAGAAATCAATATCACATTAATATTTTTACTAAATGGATGACTTCATAGCTAATGAATTAGAAAATAATTTTAAAATACAAGAATATGAGTGTGTATACACCGATTCATGTAATGACATAATCTCAAAGAATCTCAACAATATTTTCATTTTTCATATTAACATACGAAGTATGGAACGAAATTGGGATGAATTAATTCTAAAATTAAACAATCTAAATAAAAAACCTGACATCCTAATATTATCAGAAACTTTTACTAATGACGAATCACCCACCTATCATTTACCAGAATATAATTATGTTACAACCAAAATAAACATCAATAAAAATAGTGGTCTCGTCATATTCATTCACGATAAATTTAGTATTGTCAAACTAACTGAACATCCTATACATCTAGTAAACTGTATTGAAATACAATTAAAACTCGACAAAACAAACTACCACATAATAGCTGTTTACAGAACACACGGTTCGAATATCTCGTCATTTATATATGAATTTAAACACATACTGTTAAAATTTAGAAATAAACTTTGCTTTGTTGCAGGAGATTTTAATATAAACATTAATGAAAACGTAGAAAATAATTTCAAGAATGAATATATTAATTTTATGACTGAATTTAACTTCATATCGTGCATTAACAAAAATACGAGAGAGATAAAAAATCACACTCCATCTTGTTTAGACCATATATGGACTAACATAAATATTAAAGATATCGACAAAATGAAATCAATTGTTTGGAAAACGAATATAACTGACCACCATGCATGCATTCTTTTCTATGATAACAAAATTAAACATAAAAAATTTAATCTAACAAAGACAAAATCCTACACAAATATGACTATTTTATCCAAAAAACTAAGAAATGAACAATGGAACAACGTGTTAAATAGTTATGATACCGAGACTTGCTCAAAAAACTTTGAAAATATATTGTCTCAACACATAAAAAATTCAACTACTGAAACTACAGTCCGCATTAAATCTAAACTAAGAATTTTAAAGCCTTGGATAACACAAGGACTTATAATATCAATTAGAAACAAAGAAAAACTTTACAAAACAACATTGAAAAATCCTCTAAATGAAAAAGCATGCACTTTTTACAAAAAATTTAAAAATAAATTAACAAACTGTATCAAACAAAATAAAGAAGACTATTTCAAAAATAAAATACTTTCTACAGACAATAACAATAAACAAATATGGAAAACAGTTAACTTAGCCATGGATAACACTAAAAAAACACAAAAAATAAAATACATTGAACATGAAAATAAAATCATAGATGCTAATAATCAACCTAAACAATGTGCAAACATCTTTAATTCTTTTTTTGCTAATGTAGGAAAAAATCTTGCGAAAAATATCAATAAATCTTTTAACCCGAAAACACAAACGATTGAAAATGTACAAAATCATAGTAATTTATCAAAATTTGAAAAAACCTCAGAAAGTGAAGTTTTAAAAATAATAGAAGGCATGAAAGGAGGTTCGTCTCCCGGATTTGACCTTATTACAGTACATTTTCTAAAATCCATGAAAATTCATTTGGTGAAACCAATTACTCATTTGATAAACTTAAGTTTAACAGAGGGAATATTTCCGACAAACTATAAAAATACAATTATTTCACCTATTTATAAATCTGGAGATCCTCAACAAGTAACTAACTATCGCCCAATTTGTCTAATCTCAAACATTGGAAAGATTTTTGAAAAAATTGTGAAAAATCAATTAGTCAGTTTCCTAGAAAGTAATAAAATTCTTCACAAAAACCAGTTTGGTTTTATAAAGTCACTCAGCACACAAGATGCTATTGCTAATGTAACCTCATACATCAACGAATCATTGGATAAAGGTGAAAAATGTGCCGGTATATTTATTGATCTCAGAAAAGCTTTTGATAGTATATCCCATGAGATTCTACTAAAAAAACTAAACAATATAGGTATAAAAGACAATGCAATTAAATGGATTTCGAACTACCTAAAAAATCGACCGCAAGTCGTAAAAATAAATCAGATTAATAGCGATAAAGAAATATCAGACTTTGGAATCCCTCGAGGTACAGTAATAGGACCAATCCTTTTCACCATATATGTTAATGACATTTTTTTTCAACCACTACATGGCCAAATTACTTCATATGCCGATGATACGGTATTAATAATTAGCGATAAAACTTGGGAAATAGTAACATTTAAAGCCACCGAAGACATAAATATTTTAAAGAATTTCTTCGACGTAAATTTACTATCACTAAATGGTGATAAAACATTTGAATTTCCATTTGCAATACACAAAAATGATACCCCTTAAAACATTGACATCATCATCCATGATAATTCCAAAACACATTGTAAAAATTATTGTATCCAAAACTGCACAATATTAAAAACAACAAACACAATCAAATATTTAGGAGTCATTATCGATAAAAATTTGAAATGGAAGGAACAAATTTGTCAAGTTGTAAAAAAAATTAGAAAATTGATTTATATATTTTTAAGAATCAGAAATTTTTTATCCGTAAAAAACTCATAGATATAAGTTTTTTACGGATAAAAAATTAACTTTACAATATGCTATCATTAGCTGGGGATCCGCATACAAAACTAATCTTTCCCAAATTGAAGTTGTGCAGAGGCTAATAATTAAAATCATATTGAAAAAACCTTCTGACTACCCAACGGATCAATTATTTAAGGAATTCCAAGTACCATCTTTCAAAGATCTATACAATAGAAATGCATTGATTCAAACTATAAAAGAAAAAAAAATATCAATTTATAACTGAAAACCGTACTAGACATAAATATATTTTCTCATGCCCAAAATTAAACACTTCCTTTGCACAAAATTATTATACTTATCAAGTAAAACTTATTTTCAACCGATTACCGGATGAAATTAGAAAAATTAATGATAAAATCCAATTAATAAACACTGTTAAAAAATATTTTAAAGATAATATAAAAAAAAAAAAAAACTAAAAAAAAAGTTTCCGACTAATCTAATCTCAAGAACAACTACTTATAACTCAGTTTCCAAGTGATACTCTGTTCTTCAAATAAGTTAAATTTTGTATTGTTTTTGGCAACTATTTACATATCACCGAACTTACAACTTATTGTTTTTTACATTCACATTGTAATTTAAGAACTTAAATTTAGCATTAAAAATGTACACTACTCTTCCAGACACAAGCTAATGCTTCCATGGAAGAGTGGTATTAACGTATTTTAAAATGAACATGTACGCAAATTACTACATTATCTAAATGTATATTATATTTTATATGCTAAAATAAATAAATAAAAAAAAAATAAAAAAAAAATTAAATGCAGTTCTCATTTTCTCAGTTCTCATTTAGTAAGACGCAACTTTTGAGACCCCGGGCGTATCTGAATTCAAAAGTTGAAATAATTGACACACCCTACCTTACATCCTATCCTACTTCCTACTCATATTATAAAGGCGAAAGTTTGTATGGATGTATGTTTGTTACGCTTTCACGCGAAAAATACTGAATGGATTTTAATGAAACTTTACAATAATATAGCTCATACATCAGAATAAGCTATAGGCTATAGCTTAGAGCTCTTAATTTTTGATCTCTATTTTTAGTTTAAAATTATCTTTATTTTAAATGATTTTTTTGTTTGTTTTATCACCAACTTTGTATATTTCTTTTTTTTCAAACTATAATGTATAAAGTATTATATTATAAAATGGGGGCCTCAGCACGGGTAAACAACCCAGTGAGGCCAACATTACTGGTTTGTACTATAAAAATTTGTAAAATAATACTGTATCAACAATAAAAAAACAAAAAAAAAACCATCAATTATTGTTCAATCAAAATTCAATTTTGAAATAAACTCTTGAAATTGATGAATTTAATTGAAGTACTGACCTATGATACTAACCAAAATCAAATACTTAGAATCCAATCAAGAATTAGGAATATAAAATAAGCAAGATAACAAATTTAATTGATTATTCTTATAATATACAAAAATGAATGTTTGTCATAGACATCCGAATTAAATAGACCAGATGAGGGGGAAAAACCAAACTAGGGGGGCGAAGAGAGGAAAAATGACTGTGATTCGTTAAAAAATCAATCTGACAGTATATAGGCATCTCGCATTATAATATCACCATTTAGTTCTTAAAAGCAAAATCTGCTTTGAATGAATAGACCTTTTTACATGGGAGCGCGAATTGCTTGCCACGTTAAAAACATATTTGCGAAGGCCAAATGCTCGCCCCGAAAAGATTCGCCCCTATTCCCATAGCAATATTTTGTTGCCGTGTTTAGTTAAGACACTTTTACAAATGTTTCATAATTTACTTACCCCTGTAACCAGCGACAAGCACACTGGAGAACCGCCCACATTCGCTATGTGCACATAATATGTGGGTATAATGTATAGCACAAGCTACCGTTTTTGGCGTGTTATTTCGTAAAATGTATGGATGTTAGTTCCGCGCTGGTCAGGACAAGAATGATTACATCACATATTTTAGATTCAAGCGAGGCTCTCTCCCCTCCCCATGGAGCGAGCTGGCTCCAAGGAAGTTTTTATCACTTAGGGCAGGTCCAGATATATTCATATTCCGTGATGTTTGTAATATGTGAAAAATTAAAATTCGTGACGCGAGCTGTTAGAAAATTGAATGTACTGGGACCCGAATAAATGGAACGTGAAAGCGGGGAGGAGAACTAGAGGGGGGGTTTGCAGGAAAGCGGGAGAGGGGAGGGGGAAGGTGGGGAAAGTGGTGGGCGAACGCTTGAGGGGTAGGAGGTATGGGGGGAGAAAGGGAGGCAGGGAGGAACTGTTCATTTGTTAAGTGGAATTGCAATGCATGCCGGGAACACGCTGGTATTTAATACCTACCTCAAAACCGAAATTTCCTCTCAAAACATTTGTAAGTAGGTACTTAATCCATATATATTATTTATAAACTACGCATTTTATGTAAAACTTTTTTTGTAATTTTTAATTAAGTCATTATACAATTTATCCGAAGAAACGTCACTATCTCAATGACATTTATTTTTTCAAACTTTCTTTTGGAAGGCATGAAGGTAAGTACCGTAATCTTGAAAAAAGCGAATAGCCAAATCCTAATAAACATAACGATTACACATTTAAACAGCGAATCTTTAATGAACCATCATTCGGCATCTCATGAACCGGAAAGGGATCATAAAAACAAATTTACCGACAAAATGTAAGATGGTGGGGTTATGAGTTCTGTTTTAAGCGGCTTGATTATTACAACTGTACAGCGATGCGATTTTTAGGACTTGTGTCGGCCGTGCAGTGATTTTATTAGAACTGAACAATTGAGGCGGAGGGCACACAATAGGTATTTCCGAAAGAACCACATGTAACAATAAAGGCGTGAATATGCCCCCCCGCCTTGACCAAGTGGTCAAAAGAAAAAGACAAACACAAAAATTGCACTTTGAAACGTCAAAATTAACGTGATTAAAAAAATGAGTACCGCATCAAGCACGTGAGAATGACAACCCCTACGGGATATTTCCACAAACGAGGGATTCTGTTGAAAATGTACGGAATATTTAAAGATACGTTTTTAGATTTTCACGGCCAAAAGCATTTTCGTTATTTGTTTTTGGGGTAGAAGGGTAAAGAAGGGGTTGCGCAACACGGCATAACACCCCAAAATCAAATAACGGGAATATTTAAGGATCATTTTTCTGATTTTAATCATCCTACCAAAAGTGTTCGTTTTTTTAAGTTTTCATTAAATACTATTGATTTTAAATCGATCTGAAACTGAAAAAATCAAAACGGTTCGTGGTTAGCAAATCGGATTATGACGTCACAAGCCTCGCTCAGCTTGGCCAGCGTATATATAAACACTGTCAGTGAAGCGGCCTACACACCAAGGGTGGTGCCCCCTACCCAGACGGTATTTTTGTATACTGTGGAGATTCCATCACAGTACATACTTAGAAGCAAAAACTGTCTTTATTAAACCATTATTTTTTCTATTGTTTTCACACTTTCATTAACCTTCCTATACATACTTGAACTTGAGCTGTTAATTGTTTGTTAGTAATCGTTGATTTTTTTGCCCGTGCGCCCTTTGTGCCCCCCCCCCCCCCCCAGAAAAAAAATCCTAACAATAATTGTTGATTTTTTTGCCCGTCCGCCCCTTGTGCCCCCCCAGAAAAAAATCCTGGATCCGCCCTTGCTGCACACGACACTGCATGCTGGCCAGCAGGCAGTGACTGCAGAGAGCGTGGGTTAGAGCGAACTAGCGCTGTCTCGTTTGTTAAAGGGCCGCTAGAACGAGACAGCGCTAGTTCGCTCAAACTCACGCTCTCTGCAGTCACTGCCTGCTGGCCAGCATGCAGTGTCGTGTGTAGGCCGCTTGAGCGTCAACGCTCACGACGTTCCATAGCCCCGCCCCAAAATATCGTTTTAGCGGTAATTCAATAATGTGAAACTTTGACTCGCTGTAGAAAATGTGTCAACATAAAAATAAAATAAAAATGCTGTAATCATCGTAATTGTTTGCTTTACTTTTTTGTGCAATAAAAAACTTGGAAATACTCCAGTGGGGAATGTTGTGAGGCTTAAGGTGATGGAGAATGGGGAGGGGAAGGAGGTTAATTGGTTAATTGTGAATTGACATTAATAAATAAAAAATATATATATTTGCGCATGCCGGGTTTTGAACCCATGACCTTTGATTTTCTAGCCGAGAGCCTTACCCCTCGACCACGGAGGCTACGATAAAATGTGGACATAAGCTTTACAAATTATCACTCATTAGATTGCACCTCAACGAGGAAAAAATAGAAAAAATATCTGCGCCTTCAAGGCCTTGAAAAAATAATGGTAAGAAAACTGTGTTAATGTTTTTCACCAAAATAACCGTTGGGACTCTTGTGTAGAATTTTTAAAAAATCTCATTATTCAGATGTCAAATTATATATTTGAACTGGACTTTTTTCACACATCCTACAAGAATATAGATATTTAAAATAATAAGTATGTACATCATATTTTCATACAAATTTGAAATTTGCTCATATATAATTGAAAAAAAGATATATAAAAAAAAGTGTAACCTCCTTCCAACACTTACATAATATTATAAGTCCTGACAGACTGGACTAATTGATGTATATATATATACAGTAACTTTTTTTTGTAAAGTGTAATAAGGTTCCGTGAAAAATGTACTAACACGATTTTTTTTATTAATATAATATTGATTTTCAAAAAACAGCTGATGTTAATTAAACAAACAGTCAAAATGATGGGTTTTAGTATCAAAAACTTGTGTAAATTTTTTTTAAAATTAATTCATTAAAAAAACTAATTAATTAAATTAAATTATAAAATAATTAATTAAAATTAAATTATAACTTAATTAATTTTAATAAAAATTTAAAGAAAAAATCAATTAATTTAATTTAAGCATTAATTTGTTTTAATAAAAATTTAAAGAAAAATCTCTTATTTAAAATCTATTGAATTAAAATAAAATAAATCGGTTATATAAATAAAATAAAATTTTAATAAGAACAACTTTAGATATTTTTATAACGTTGAAGGTTTTTGCCATCAATGTAATTATCATTGAAGAAGAAGATAACACTAATTACCTAGATGAAAATATGAAAGAGACGAAGGCACAGAAAATTATAAAAAGATAACGGTCGCAACTTGGACTCGAACCCGTTAGACGAGAGTTTCGGGATTCGTGTACCTGTTGCGGCCGTTATCTATTTCTATTTTTCTGTGTCTTGTTCTCTTTCGTATTTTCATTTAGATTATTAATATTACCATTTTCTTCAATGGTTATTTAGTAAACTGCATTTTAATACAGGCTCTTGATACCCATGAAAATTTATGGTTATCAAGGTTAATTTGTGAAATTCCATTTTAATTTGAAGATAATATATCTTTTACTAGCAAACCCGGCCACACGTTGCTGTGGCTAACGAAACACAACGCCATTACCCAACCTTTATAAAATCCACACCACCCGCTTGCCAACTGCCCGCGCCTGAATAGAATATTTGAATTTATCGGCTTTTCTCTACTATAATAAGCATGTACATATTATTCATATAAACTAATTAACTCGCCACTAATTATACAATGCTTGCAATGCAACACTGGATATTTGAAAAGGGAAAATCAAATACCTACTTACTCTAGGACATCTATTTTACAATTTCTTCCGTAGAACGAATTTCAAAAGTGACTATAGTACGGCCCGCCAGCCGTTTTAAATCGCACAAAAATATGTTTTCTTTGAATTTCTCGGCTTTTCTCTAATATAATTTACATGTATTATACATATAAACATTTCTCTTTAATCACTCTATCTATTGGTGAAACCCGTATGAAAATCCGTTGCGTAGTTTAAGATTAACGGGGACATACATTTTGAGCGACTTCATTTTATACTATGTAATGATGAAGATGTATTAAATATTAGTTAATATACATATGTTTTTTTTATAATATATTTTTAATATTTATAGACAAGTTCTGTTCATAAAGTATGGAAAATATTTTTACCTTGCCGCTGTGATTCTACGAAAGTTGTCAATAGTAATATCGTGAACACAGTTTCCAGGAAATATCGCATTTTGAAAATAATTTAGCAACACTGAATTTATTTTTTAAAAACTCTGTTAGTTGGTACCTCTCCAAGAGTTGAGGACGCACTATGTTTCAATGAGCTCCATTATTATATTCATATCAGTAAATTTGCACTCGGGGTCACACAAAAGATAACAATTTTTCTCTCTCATATGTCATTTGTAAATTATATGTGTGAATAACTCTTATCCTAACCCTCTCGATGACGGTTATTTTTTGCAAACAGAAAACTTTTGGTGAAATAATTTTCTAGAAGGCACGTTTTCTTTGGGGAAGCTGTGTGGAGGGTCTTATTAACGATAATTATTGTTTGTAGGATAAGTGAGATACAAGGGCGGATCCAGAATTTTTTTCTGGAGGGGCACAAGGGGCGGACGGGCAAAAAAATCAACAATTACTGTTAGAAATAAACTTGAAGTACATACTTCAAGTTTATTTCTACAAGTTCAAGTATGTTTAAGAAGGTTTATGATAGTGTCAAACAATAGAAAAATTAAATGTTTAAAATAAAGACAGTTTTTGCCTCTAAGTATTTACTGTGATGAAATCTCCACAGTACACAAAAATACCGTCTGGGGGGGCACGTGCCCCCCCCCCCCCCCTCAAAATTCTCCCTTGGAGAGATATGTCAAGGTTGATCTTTTTTAGTCAGAAAATGTAAACCGAAGCAAATTTATGAAATGCCAAACGGAATTTTTAAAACAAACGCAGGACGCATTTTATAAACCACACCACAGAATTATTTTATTTTATTTTAAATACATAAACGGCTATACTGCCTTTTATAAATAAACATATAATAGAGTAAAAAAGTAAGAAAAATAATATCATTACATAATAATAGTTTAAACTTAAAAATAACATACAATTATTTTACATATCACAACAAAAAAGAACAATGAGAAATATCATCATTTCATTTCAACATGTCCATATTGCGTATATAAAGTTACATTATGGAAAAAATAAAAAACTTAAAAACTGAAACTTCAAAATAACACAATTATTTTGTGTATCACAACAAAAAATAACAAAAAAAGAACAATGAGAAATATCAACATTTCATTTCAACATGTCCATATTGCGTATAAAAGTTACATTATGGAAAAATAATTTTTGAGTGCATGTTTATTAAATTAAATTAAAAAATTTAATTTTATGAATTACATTCCAGAATTTTATCTACTTACTGATTAGTTATGCAGTGAAAAGTTTAAAATATATGTCGACGGTGTTCCCCATTCCTTTGCAATATTTTTTTTTTTTTTTAATTTCGATTAATACGAAAAACGAATGAATCTTCACCTTTTATTGTGTTACAAAACGAGCAAGCACTGGAAATAATAGGCGTGAAAATAGAATTCCGAAAATTAAAAAAAAAAATCAAATTGTATAATCAGATTTAATGGAATTTGGGAAAAGGCCATCAACATAATAGAGAACCCCAGTCCAATTTTTTTTAATGAATAAAGACCTTCAAACTTAAATAACTGCTTATTTATTTTTTATTTTTATAGTTAGTTTTTAATTAATGAAAATCACCGTACCTATTGGATTGTGTGACGTCATCACCCATCGATAGTTTTATTTACTTTCAACAGGTGTTGTCAGTTGTCATTTTGTATGATAATTATACGGAAGAAAGATGAAACTATTGAATAAGTTAAAACATTATTTAGGTGGAATTATTTATTCATTATATAATTTTTATTATTACGGGAGAGTGGTATAAAAATTTTTTAAAATTATTATTTTTTTAGCTTTTACAATCAATATTATCAAAAACGAAGAATCACCCACAAAAGTGTAAGCAAACGATATCAGCTGATCGATTGCGGCCATTTTGAATGGGCCTTGGCTAGTAGGTAGCGTTATGATATAGAATATTATTTATACGGTTTTTTTCGTACAATTTAAAGTTTTTTAATATTTTAATTAATAGAGATACCTCTATTTTTGATACTAATTTATTTAGACCTAAATAATGTTTCAATAAACACAACAACTAAATCTCTATAAACAGTAGAAATATAAATAAACGAATAAATTAATACGATGGCTTGTGTCATTAATATATTCCCGTACATTTCCCATCCAAGGACTTTACGGTGAAGTCACGACACGAGGAACAGTGACGTCACCACTAACCATTTCAGTAATGCCAACTTGACGCTGTATTTTTACGACCCGATTAAAAATGGACTTTTTAATAAACTCTGCGTTAAATATTATTAAATAAAACTTATATGTTCAGAATCAGCGTTTATTGGTCTATATGAATATATTTTTTTAAGTCATAATATTTTTCACTGGAGTTCCTTATTGTAATTCTTGGGAAAGTAAATAAGAAAAAGCAGTTCACTATTCCAGTTTTATTTATTTTTTAATTTATTTATTTTATTTAGATAAGATAAAAAAAAATTAAGCAAAAAACACTTGGCATCCAAAGGATTTACGGTCTTACTACCGTCATGCTGATAGATGGTTTAGCACTCGGACGAAGAGAGGTTAGCAACGGTCAGCATGATCAAGTAACATGATAACTGTTTTTCAAAATAAAGGTCGGCAGGCCAATAACAGGAAGTCCATTGCGATAACGACATTAAAAAATATTTATATTTGTGCGCTCCATAAAAACTGATAACAAAAAGAGCTTATAATTTACTAGCTGACCCGGCCACGCGTTGCTCTGGCTAATAAAACACAACGTCATCTACTGGATGGTTATCCAACCTTTATAACCACCGCCGTCTTTGAGTTTATCGCAAAGAGACATACAGATGCCGCGGAGGATTTTAATTTATAATACGTAGAGATGGTGTGAAAGATTATAATAATGTACATGAAATACTTGGGGTAACTAACTTATTTAATAAGTTAATAAGGATGAATACTGTATCCGTCTAAATCATAGGTTCCCAACGTGGGCGATAACGCCCCCTTGGGGGCGTTTCAGACCTTCAGGGGGGCGGTAGAAGGCAAAGAGAAAATTGGGGGGCGTTTCAGACTTTCAGGGGGGCGGTAGGAGACCCAGAGAAACCCATAGCTAGTTTGCTAGCACATATCGAAGAAGTCGAAGACATGCTAAAAGAATACGAACTGCACATGGTGATGATGAGCGAAACCTGTATTACCGAAGAAATTAACCAAAATGAAACAACATTTCAGGGCTATTCGACAATTAGATGCGACTCATTTAGCAGCAGGCATACAGGTGGAGTAGTTATCACATTAATTCTGTAGTGTATTTGTGTGAGTGTGTAAACAACATCTCTTACAAAGTCACAACAATTGCGGTACTGGATAAAAATAATATCTGGATACCTACTGGCTATTGAAGGATTTTAAGCTGAGAACCTATGCAGCTATTTATCATTCCCCAAATCAAAATGATACAAAATTCTTAGATTTTTTTGAAGAATGGTACCGTTAGCAAATAAATACAAGAGACTTGAAAATCATCTGTGGAGATTTTAATATTCGATATAAAAAGCACATGATTACAAATCATCATAAATTGCCTGGGTAGGAAGCAACTTGTCAAAAATTATACAAGAATATGAAAAAACTCTAAAGTCATGATTAATTTTGTAATTTCAAATGACTTTTACGCGGAAGTTAATGCTGCGGAAGAATTCAAAATCAATCTGATTATGAAACAATTATTACAAAAATTAGATATAATAGTCTGAAGCCTCAGGGAACACGAAGTATAATATATACAGGAATAAAAAGAACTATAATAAGGATAAATTTTGTACGGCATTAAAAAACAAAAAGTGGATCTGCGATAACCAAGGAAATTTAGACAGAAAAACCGATGAACTAATAGGACACCTGAAAACAGTAGTAAATGAACTAATGCCTACAACGAATATATCTTCTCTTATATATAAAAATGAATCGCTTAATGTGTTGCTCAGCGCAAATCTCGAGATCAGCTGAACCGATTTCGCTAATTCTTTTTTTTTTCGAATATTCCTTGAAGTACGAGGATGGTTCTTACGGAGAGAAAAATTAAGAAAATTGCGCATAAAATTGGATAATTTTAGAAAACCTATTACTAACCTAAACGACTATCGCACGTTTGACAGTACGCTTGTTTGAGAAGGATATTTTGCAAAACAATGATTGTTAAATAAAATTCTATTTTTGAAAATCTTTAAGTTGATAAATTTATTTAAAGTAGTTACTCCCTAATAGTTTGAATCGAATCAAGAATTTTAGATATTTTAAATAGGTACCTATGTTAGGTACCAAATTAAATATACATGAAAAATGGAAATTTGAATAAAAATTGTAAAAGGTGGCACGCGGGCTGTTTAAAAACTGAATGTACTGGGATTGAATATATGGAACGCGGGAGGAGGGTTGGCGGTACGAGGGAGCGGTAAAGGGAAGAGGGAAGGCGGGGAAGGTGAAAGGCGAAGACGAGAGGGGGGAGGGGAACCAGGGAGGGGGAGGGGAACGTGGGAGGGAGAGGAGAATCGGGAGAAGGGTTTGCGGGACGGGGGAAGGGGGGGGGGGGAGTGGAGTGGGGAGAGGGAAGGTTAAGGTGATGGAGTGGGAATGCGGGAGGGGAAGAGGACGCAGGAGAAGAAGGGGAGGCGGAAGGGAAACGGGATGAATGGAAAAGGACACTCAGGGAGAAACAATTTTTTTATAAAAAGGCATAGCAACGCATGCCGGGACCAGATAGTATTTATATATAAAATTAATTCCTGTTTCCCTTGGTCACGCCTTCATTTCCCAAGTTTTTGTAGAAGGTTCTTACGGGAAGAAAATTTAAGAAAATTGCTCAGAAAATTGTATAATTTCAGAAAACTTAACGACTATTTTAATTTCACACGTTTGACAGTTCGCGCGTTTGACGAAATTGAATTGTGTTTTCGAACGTTTTTTTTTGTAAAAAAAGAATTATCTATGGGTTATTTAAATTATAGATATTTTAAATATATTCCTACGTTAGGTACCAAGTTTGATTGATTGTTCTTATAATATATAAAAATGAATATTTGTTTTGAATGAAAAGCGAAAATTTGAATTAAAAAATTGTAATAGGAGGCACGTGAAATGTTTGAAAACTGGATGTACTGGGACTGTTATATGGAACGCGGTAGGAGAATTGGCGGGACGGGGAAGTGGAAGAGGGGAGGGGGTAGGCGGGGAAGGTGAAAAGGGAACGCGGGAGGGGAAGGAAATGCGGGAGGGGAACAGGGAAACAATTTATTTCTTTAAAAATGGTATATCAACGCATGCCGGGAACCAGCTAGTAGTATATTAAAAGATACAAATAAATAGTATACCTACGAAATCCCTAAATCTTCTAAAAAAACAAAGGGATACAGCTTATAAAGCCTGTAAAATACAATTTCCAGAAGAAAGATGGGAAACCTGTAAGAAACTTAGAAACATGTATAGGTACAGAAATAAAACATACCAAAAATTTGTATTCGAGGCTAAAAATTATTACCTCTTAAAGAGATTCAAGAAAAATGTGGACTACATTTAAAGAAATTATAAGTGGCAAACAGAGGGAAAACATTAAGGAAGTTCGGTTCCCGATGGAGTTTTTTTTTTTTTTTTTTTCCATATATGTCCCGTTAAACTACAGTTAAGTAGTTTGTCAACAGTTGAAGATGATAAAACTAAAATAGCCACATTTAATACTAAGTGTCGAAAACATAAATAAGAGTATTTCATTATTCACAGATACTACTTCTCAATCATCGGAAAGAAGAGAGAATAATAATATTTTCAGGTAACAGTGAGTATTTAATGAAAAATTTTAATACAATGACGCAAAAATCATCGACGTCTGGAATTACTATAGGCATAATTAAATTTAAGTAGTTGCACTAATAAATTAATCTGTGTTAAAGGGAATTTTTCCGCAGTCGTGGAAAACTTCCATAATAACACCAGTGCCCAAAATAATAAATGCTAAAAATTTCGAAGACCTCAGAAAAATAAATGGATAACCTACATATGAACAAATACTAGAATCCATAGTTAAAGAAGAGATGAGAAAATTTATTGAAAAAAATAACATTCTTGTAAAACAGCAGGGTTTAGAAACAAATATTCATAAGGGAAAACCAGTATGGATCAGAAGAAAAATGCAATAGTAGTGTTCTTGGATTTTAGACGTGTTTTTGAAACGATAGACAGAGAAATTCTAATAATAAAATTAAAAATAGAAAACAAAGAAACAAAATTGGAGATGCTATATCTGAAGAACAACAAGTAAACCTCGGAGTTCCTCAAGGATCTGTATTGGGACCGCTCCTATTTATTAAGTATAGAAGTGCCTAAAGTACTGTTCTATCAAACTTTTGCTGATGACACACTTTTATATATTATACCAAATAATATCGAAGATGCATTGTCAAAAAAAGCTTTTTTTCAAAGAACACTTCTATATTATATATTAAAGTTTTTTTTTTCTTCGAATAAACTGAAAATAAATGTAACTAAAAGTAAATTCATGGCATTAGAGAAGAAACTCAATGAAATTACTACCCTTAATATAGAAAATCAAAATATTGAAGAAGTAGAAGAAATTAAATACTCAGGAATCATAATCTACAACAAATTAAAACTAAACACTGACTTTGAAATGTTAAATTAAAAAATTGCAGAAAACATTAAAATGAAAAAGAAAAGTAGGATAAAGGGAAAGTTAGACGTCAAAATACGGAAATTGGTCTATAATACCACTGTAGCGTGTCACGTGAATTACTGCACAAGTGTAATCTTTCTGAGCAATAAAACCCAAGTAAAAAAAAATAAAAATAATTCAGAACGGTTCCATGCCAACTCAGAATTAAACCATCTCAGAAACACCTCAGAAAGGTCATTAAAAGCTATGAAAAAATACATTTAAAATTGCCGGTAATCCTAACCTAACTTAATCAATATTTTTTTTATCATCACTCCTATCAATGACCTTTATGAGGTGCTTCTGAGTTGGTTTCATTCTGAGTTGGCCGGTCACCAAATAAAATATACAATAAAAAATAATAAAAAACGCATCTTGCCCCATCCTATCTCCCCCCCCCCCCGCCCCAGTTGGTAAATATAATCGTGACGACATTGCTCTTTCAGATTTACGAGTTGGGGGGCGCTAGAAAAAAAAATATTCTCAAAGTGCAAAAAAGGTTGGGTCAAAAAACCTATGGTCTAAATAAATAACTTTTCAATTACCGCAATGTACGTGACCATTTTTTAAGTAGATAGAATGGGTATAGTAAGCTATCCGTAAAAGATAGATATATGCCATCACGAAATTTTTTGTAGATCTATAAAAGAGGAATATTCCACAATGCATTGTTTTGTTATATCCCAAAGGATTAGGCAGCGTTTTCGATGAAAGCTACCAGGCAACTTTTTCCGACACTTCTAACAATTATCGTTATGTTTCAACCAAATTACACAAATCATTGACAAATTACATACCTTACTTCCTCACGAAACACTCTATCTATTTGTGAAAACCGCATGAAAATCCGTTCAGTAGTTTTCGAGTTTTTCGCGAACAGACAGACATACAGACCGACGACGCGGGGGACTTTAATTAATAACACGTAGAGATAATTGTTGTTTTTTTTTTACAAAATGCCGGCCAACACTGTTTGAGATCAAATGAAGACTAAATATTATATAGTATATAGTCTGAATTCCCACCAAATCAGTTCCACTTTTTAAAATGGCAATTAAAATAATTTTCTGTTAAACATATTTTATACGTTTTTGTTGTTTACATTATGGGTAGGTACTTCAGTGCTTGTCTGGATTCAACAAACACTTGAAAATAAAGTAAAAATTCAAAGGGTCCGTGTCCGTGGGACATATAAACTCATTTTATTACAATTTCGAAGATAAGGGTTTTTTATTCCCCGGATAAACACACTACTAATAGAATTATCCAATGGTAACTGATAACATATATATTTGAATTAGTTGTAATTGAATTACTTGTAATTGAAATACGTATTTGAAATACAGATACATATTTTGTATTTGTATTTCAATTCCTTCCTAAAAATGTATTTTGTAATTGGTATTTCAATTACCTGCTGCTGAGTTATTTTGTAATTTGTATTTCAAATACTTATGGCTTCAAAATATATTTAGCGATCTTAATAATGATAATCAAAAATAAAGTGACATACGAGTAGATAACACAGTCAAAAAACTATAGAATCCTGTACTATTGTCCTATTTTCCTGTCTATAGCACTCTTACTAATGATTATTTGTAGTTCTCTTAACATTGCTTTATAATGTACTGTAAGTACATTTTTATGTCATGCTAGTTATTATTATTGTCCTGTGCTATAATAGCACTATTATTGTACATTTAGTATCAAATTATATTATACTTGTCATTGCTTTGTATTGTACATTTTTGTGCCATAATATTAGATCAAGCACTATAGGAAAAATTTGACTAAATACTAGATTATTTTTAAGTAAATTACTGTAGAGAGCACTTGAAGTGAAATAACAAAAAACTGCGCTGTACAAATGTCATCTATGTACATAAAAATGAATCCTTGTTTCCCTTGGTCACGTCATAAAACTTCAGAACGCTTTTACCTATTTCATTCATTTTTTTAAAGTTTTCTGATACTTTCTAGAACCGTGGTCGTCAAACTGCGGCCCACGGCGGATATTTGTGCGGCCCGCACAAATATCTGACGTTTTCATTCTAAATATATATTTTTTCAAGTACAATTATACTATCCGTTTTTTATTTGCGGCCCGCACAAAGATCTGCCGTTTTCTTTTAACTAAGTATATTTTTTTCCATGTATAAAAGTACAATTATATTATCCGTTTTTTGCGGCCCGCACAAATATCTGCCGTTTAATATACGTAAAGATATAATTTTTTTCATGAACAATTGTACTAATCGGTTTTTTGCGGCCCGCACAAATATCTGCCGTTTTCTTTTGAAATATATTATCCGTTTTTGCGGCCCCCACAAATCTGCCGTTTTCTTCATAAATACATTTTTTTCATGTACAATTAATTATATTATCCGTTTTTTTACAATTAATTATATTGTCGTTTGAGACTTTCAGGGGGGCAGTAGAAGACCCAGAGAAAATTAGAGGGCGTAGACATGGCACAGTGAGGGTGTAGGTATGTAAAAATAATGGTCTAAAAAAGGCAAAAAAACACGCTTATCACGTACTAATAAAGCAAAATAAACTTTAAAATGCGGCCCGCGGTGATTGTGGTTATGTGGCCCTTGACCAGAAAAGTGTGACGACCGCTGTTCTAGAAGGTTCTTATGGAAAGAAAAATTACGCAGAAAATTGGATAATTTCAGAAAACTTAACGACAATTCGCGTTTTTAATGAAATTGAATTTAGCAGGCAGCTGTTTTTTTTTTTGTAAGAAAAGATCTATGGATTTTTAAATTATATTATAAATAGGTACCTATGTTAGGTACCAGCGTTGATTGATTGTTCTTATAATATACAAAAATAACAATATAGAAAAATAAATATTTGCAATATGTGAAAAATGAAAATTAAAAAAAAAAAATTAAAAAAATAAAATTGAATAAAAAAATTGTGGCTGGCACGCGATATGTTTGAAAACTGAATGTACTTGGACTGAATATATGGAACGTGGAAATTTACCCAAAAAGCGTTCGATATGAATTATTGTACTGTATTTCGGTTATTTTTAATAACGCTTCGTTGATTTTGGTCCACAGCTCCGAGGTGTATAGGCTCGTGCAGTACATGTTAAAAAGTTGCCTTTTTGCAGCTGGGCTGCACTTGTTAAATCTTCGAGAAATCACATTTGCCATAATGCACAGCGATCTTCTCTGTCGCTCAATATCCGAATCATCACTGAGGTCCGCTGCTACGATGTGTCCCAAGTATTTGACCTCGAATTTTTTGGTTATTTTTGTGTCGTTTAGACTAATGGGTAATTGGGTAATACTTTTATGGTGCCTGCGCTAAATGATAGTTTTCCTGTAGAGATATTGATAAGTAGTAAGTAGGTACTTATAGTAATTCATCACGTCGTCATTGCAAGCGGACTGCGATCTGTCGACGGGCATTATTATGCGCAGGAAAGATAAACCAGCCAAATCTATGATTTTTTTCGTGTAATTATAGAAACTTTAACGATAATGGGCCGCGCGTAAAGGCCCGCGGTTTGTGGGTTGGCCGGTCAGTGTCTAAATCAAACTTTTTACTGTCGGGGGACCATTTGAATTTGTATAGTTTCACCCACTGGCCGCACTAACATTTTAGGCTTGGGGTGATGGAAGGGGAGGGGGGAGGGATACCTCAATAAATAAATATTCTGCCCTAATTTTACTATTTTTTTTAAATAATCCGATTTTAAAATATCACATCCGACATGAATTCTTCGAATAAAACAAATGATGAATACGTGACCAAAGCGAGAAAGATTTTCATTGAATTATGTCAGCGAAGTTTGACTCTCGAGTTTTTATGTTGCGTTTATTACAAAAGACTAATTTTACCGGATACCATTTTTGACAATTCAAAATACCTTTTTTATCGATTGAAAAATAATTTTATTATACAGTTAATGTAAGTACTGTCATTGAAAAAACTTTTCAGTCTAACTTTAAAACCTTTCGTCTATTATCTATGGTTATATTTATTAATCTGACGTTTCACTTGCTTGATTTGCTTCACTTCATAAATGAACTAATACCCTTCACTTGTTTCACTGCTTTTATGAAGTAAAGTCGTCGTATTAACCAAGAAAACACACATAACCCATGTTTTTTTTTTATATTGTTTGGGGTTATTTCAATAAACATTATCTCTTTGTCACCCTCTTTTTAAAGTTTATATACTTCTTCTTTTCTACGCAACGGATTTTCATACGGTTTTCACCAATACATAGAGTGATTGAAGACGAATGTTTATATGTATAATACATGGAAATTATATTAGAGAAAAGCCGAGAAATTTACAGAAAACATATTTTTGTGTATTTAAAACGACCGGCGGGCCGTACTATAAGTAGTCACTTTTGGAATCATCATCATCATCATCATCATTATCATTTCATCATTACTCATTACATAGTATAAAATGAAGTCGCTAAAAAGGATGTGCGCGTTAATCTTTTAAACTACGCAACGGATTTTCATACGGTTTTCACCAATACACAGAGTGATTGAAGACGAATGTTTATATGTATAATACATGGAAATTATATTAGAGAAAAGCCGAGAAATTTACAGAAAACATATTTTTGTGTATTTAAAACGACCGGCGGGCCGTACTATAAGTAGTCACTTTTGGAATCATCATCATCATTATCATTACATAGTACAAAATGAAGTCGCTAAAAAGGATGTGCGCGTTAATCTTTTAAACTACGCAACGGATTTTCATACGGTTTTCACCAATACATAGAGTGATTGAAGGCGAATGTTTATATGTATAATACATGGAAATTATATTAGAGAAAAGCCGAGAAATTTACAGAAAACATATTTTTGTGTATTTAAAACGACCGGCGGGCCGTACTGTAAGTAGTCACTTTTGGAATTCGTTCTGCGGAAGAAATTGAAAAAAAGATGTCCTAGAGTAAGTAGGTATTTGATTTTCGCTTTTCAAATATCCAGTGTTGCATTGCAAGCATTGTATAATTAGTGGCGATCGCTCGAATTTCATTACATAATATAAATGAAGTCGCTCAAAGTGTGTGTATGTATGTGCGCATAGATCTTTTAAACTACGAAACAGATTTTCATGCGGCTTTCACCAATAGATAGAGTCATTCAAGGGGAAGGTTAATATGTGTAATACATGCCTATTATAGTACAGAAAAGCCGAGAAATTCAAATATTCAATTCAGGCAGCGGGCAGGCAAGCGGGTGGTGTGGATTTTATAAAGATTGGGTAATGGCGTTGTGTTTCGTTAGCCACAGCAACGTGTGGCCGGATCTGCTAGTATAATAATAAATCCAAAAAAATATGTAAATATCCGTTCATGGGGGATTTTTGACAGGCTCCCATTTTCAGAAGGGCATCAGGGGGAACTCCATCTCCGTCCAGGCAAGGGCGGATCCAGCTTTGGCGCCAGGGGGGGGTCACATAGCTCCAGGGGGGGGGGGGGTCACAGAGTCGTGGTCAAGTCACTAGAAGTTATAATTTAATTTTGATAATAATAGATACAAGTAAAAAGTAGGTCCACCTAGGTCCTGGACCCAGCCCAGGGGGGGGTCATGACCTCATGACCCCCCCCCTGGATCCGCCCTTGCGTCCAGGCAACCATGGCAGTGATGATGGTATTCTTCGACTAGCGTAGTCTGCGCCATAAGCTTCCCCTGCGGTGAAACAAAAGTTTATTTTTTAATATGAACAGTTAACTTTTCCTTTTTATTATCTGTCTGAGTGTCTTTATCTAGAGTCGGTCTGTCACAGGGAGATCAAAAGGCAATATGACTTCCACTGCCACGTCTTCTAGATTCACAGGCAACACCGCTTCATCTTGTGGTTTTGGTTTTGTAGAATTTATATATACTTTTTCACGTAGGTATCAGACTGACGCCTCTCCTGTCTGTTTCTTAATTCTAAATAACCTACTTCTAAGGAACTATACCTTTCAGTATCTTTTGCCTGTACAGTACATCTGAAAATAAAATTAGGCTCAAACTTCCATACTTGCATGATATAAAATACAAAACGGTCTACGTTAAGAAATAATAATAATTTGAATTTTTTCCTAAAACACTCCTACTGAAAATTAAATTACAATCACGAGATATACAGACATAGTACGAGAAATGCAAAGCATATTAGATGGCCAACAATGAAGAATCAGCTGCCCAGAAATCTCGTGCCGGACAGTTTGATAACCGTGTAATAAAATGATTGCAATAATTGAAAATGTTTAATTTTAAAAAAGGAAATAAGATATTATGTCTACCATAATTATTAATGTTAGTTGCGATTGACCACACTTATATTATTTTAAAGGTACGTTTGTCAAATAAAGTCAACTGCGAAAGAAGGCAAAACATTGTGTAGGTAAAATTTTGTGCATTCTATGTCAAATGTTTCTTTACGTGTTCATTATATCGACGCTGGAAAGGATAAATGGCTAAAGCGCCACTATGCTAAATGTTCAGGAGAGCTGTTTGAAAGTTTAAAAAAATCATAACTCTAAAAAAGATTATCTGATTTTGTTGCCGCTTGAAAATTATAAATGCTTTAATAAAACCTAATCAATTGTAATACATATATTTTTAATAATATTAATAATTCCGAAGATAGTGGCGCTTTAGTCAAAAGTGCCTAAAAATTTAGGCAGGAAAAATGACTAATGTGCATGTTTATGTTATTTTCACATGAGGATGAATAACTAAACTCTTTGTACTACACATTAATACGAGAAAAAAAATACCTTACGGACAAATATACCAATAATGTATTGAGGAATAAAAGCTAATCATTAGAAAAGTAATAGACATTCCAAGCAATAATGGCTAATGATCCACCGTATGTGATTTCTTGACCGACATAAAGACTTACGGACATGACGAATACATATTTAAACTATGGTCATTGGGGTATTTTATTGGTTAAAAAAAAGAAAAAAAAATAGTAAAAACACGGATTTTGTTATATTTCGATCGCCAAAACATTTGTATAAAGTTGCTTTCTACAATTTTAACTTTTCAATAATTTTAATATGAAATAAAGAATATAGTATTATGTTATAATACGCTACGATGAGAAAATAACGATATATTAAATAATATTTAACCCTTGAAGGGTAAAGCCTGAAAAAATGGAAAAAGGGATTAATGGCCTATAAATTATACTTTTCACTTAATATAAATTTGAAATTAAGAAGCCCTATTTAAAAAAAAAAAACAATATACTACGATGAGCAAATAATGACGTAGTATATTATTCAACCCTTGAAGGGTGAATGCCATTAAAATATGAAAAAATAAAAATGAATGGCCTACACTCTGCAGGCCTACAATTTTAATATAAATTAAAACAAGCTTGAAAGGTTCAGCTATTAATTTCAAATAAACAAAAATAAATAAAAACACTTTGATCGACTGTTAATTATCATGATCTGGGTCTTCAGTGTCTGATTCCAAAACCATATCTTTAAAGTTATTAATTTTTAATTGTTTATGTTCATTGGGATAACGAGATGGAATGGTGTCATTTGTGCACAATTTAACTTAATCTGAATATGTTTTTGAGGATATCGGTAACATATCTGCGTAAATTGGCTTCGGCTTAAATGTTTTGTTTTTTAGTAAAATTTCAAATTCTTCCACTGGAGCGTCGTCGGCCATGGAATATTGTACGAAAATTCTGTTTACATTCTTTTAAAATGTGGCAATTCTTATTTTGTTAATTTTTCCAGCAATACTTTTGAAATACCTATCACTTATCTTGTCCCAGTCAATAAAATCTGAGTAGGATACCGCATTCACCGAATAGGGCTTCGGGTTCTTTCGTGCGAGTTCAAAAACTGTCACCCATTGGGACGGTGCCCAAATATTGTTGTTTTTAACGCTATTTTCTTTAACTGCGTGCATGCTATCCACGGGCTTGTAACTGTGTCCAGTAAGTAGATAGTTCATTTGAATGGTATTCAAATTATTACAGTTTTGTAATGTGGAATGTAGTGCAACAAGAACTGTTTTATTTTTGTTTTGTCCCGGGCAAGAATCGCTGTACAAAACAAGTGTATTTGTATTGCTGCGTTTATCCACGTGTACAATGTATTTTGTAAGTATTGTTGCTACTTCGTTTGCGCCGCGTTTGCCCTCGGCTTCTCCCCATGTAAAATCGTCGTGTCGTCCCCATCGTGTTCCACTCTCATAAAAAGTAAGGTTAAATACGGTATATTTCCGCGAATAATACAGAAGCATAGACGCGCCGTGAGGAATATTCAAAACCTTTTGTAAATCAAAAGAAGTACAAAGTATATATTTATTCTTTTCGTAGATTTTTTGATGATATTTAAATCTGTTGAGACAGTCTTCTTTTTCCTTCAAGTGGTGTTTTTTAATTCCTCATCTGTATTGGTGTTATTCTTAAATCTGATGCATTTTAAGCACTTGTCCTTGTTAGGGATGTGAAAACCAATATTAAATTCGTTAGAAAATAATGTTTTTAATATTTTTCCTTAATAATATCTTTTCCTTTGGTTGTCTTGTCTTCTTTGTACCACCTGTAGAGATTACTTACATTTTTAAATTCTTGCCCTAAGATACTTTTGTAGAATCTCTTTTAAAATAATGAGATGGCACTGCCGGTAAGTTTTTTATGTAATCTCTTGCGGACTGTAACCACTCGAACGATCGCGCGTCAAAAAACTTTTTTCTCCGATTGCTCGCGGTTTTTTGGCGACGATTTTGAATATTTTCCGCCAACATTAAAAAAATCATACCTCCGAATTTTAATATGGGGACAAAAAAACTGATTGTAGTGCTATACAGCCAATGAATTCACCTATATTTTTCTAATTATCCTATATTTTTAGAATTGATAGGTAAATTGTTAAAAAATCTTAAACTTTATAAATGCGCGAAATTTGTGTTTTTGTGATTTGAAATTGCCGCCAGTCGCAGTTTTAAATATCTTTATTGAATATTTTCTACGTTTTTGTGTTCTCTATGGCCTGTTTGATAATCACAGATGCAAGAATATAATAGAAAAATATTTTTTTGTATGTTATGATCTCTTCAAAAGTTTTGTCAGAAAATGATTTTGTAAAATTTGAGTGCGTGACGTGTCAAAATTGAAATCACTGTATTATACTATTTAATAAATTTACCGCAAAAAGTAGTATTACATTAGGAAGATACATTAACTGCCTACAATTATTAATAAGAATAGTCGCCATGTTGGCTTTATTTTATTCATTTGATGAATTATACAGAGAGCCTTTTTCACAATGTCAAAATCATGGTATTACTTTTTAAATAATTGTAAATTATAACTGGAGATTTGTAACCATGTTTTTATATAACGTGCAAAACAAGGAAATAAGGCTTAAAATGAAATATATATCATAGATATACACATTGCCAATATTTCAGGGGGATATTTTGCAAGTTGATAAAATCCACCAATATTTGACGAAAAATCAATTCTGACAGCTACCTTAAGGTCAAGCTACATAGGGTAAATCAGAATATGTAAAATGATGATGCTGATAAAATTGTATATATATATCAAACCTGTTGTATTAGCGTCGATCGGCAAATAAAATCTTAGTGATATTTTTTTATCTAAAGGTTGGAATGAAAAATAGTGGAGAGGAAAATAATTGAGGAAACAAATAATAGATTTATAAATTTATTTCCGCCCTAATGGGCTTTCACATTCTTTCAATTAAAATTACACTTATTAATTACATTACAATGGTAGAGCAGCATATTTATTTAAACATTGTTTACACACTTCGTCATAATAAAAATTTATTCAATTGGTTTTTCTCAGTAAATCAATACATAGTTTCATTTTGCCTCGCTCTAGAGTGATACTCTCAGTATCGCTCTGGTGAGAGACTACCATTCAGATTTAAACATTGCTTGAAATGGCTTAGTTTTGTTAAGTGACTAGATCTAAAAAAGCCTCTACAGAAAGAATAACAAAATATATAACTAAGACATAAAAATAAAACAAGTTTGATTTGATATTTTCATGGCCAAAAGTATTAACATGATTTGTTTTTGGGGTGTTATGCCGTGTCGCGATACCTCATTCTATAACTAACAAACGCTGTCCAAAACGTAGGCTAAAGGAGGTACAGCGAGACGGCATAACACCTCAAAAACAAATCATGTTGATAAAACAAGTTATTTAATGTGTACAATAGCAGGAAAGAATGAGAAAACCTATGCATTTTTTAATATGTATATTTTAATGATCAGAATTGAAATATACATATTAAATGTCCACCAAACCTTATCAGATAGAACTCGTACCTTTGGGTGCTTTGTCGTTATAACATTTTTATGAGATGTAAAAAGAAATGACTTGGTCCTGTCATCCAGGCGCAGGCTATAGTTATTGATGTCCAAAGAAAGTTCATTAAATTTATAAATTATAATTTCACAACTAAAAACAAGAAAAGAAAAAGAAAATAAAAAACCCTCAGTTATTCAATATGGAGAGTGGGGTGGTATGATATGGGACCATACAATCATTGCATAATCCCACATCACACACGTCACATTTTTTTGTAGTTCGTTTGGTAGTTTTGTTTATAGAACACCACACACAATTCAACGTTCGCCCGCTATGGACCGAGAAGTGGTTGCCTTCCAGGACAGTACGCAGAATCTTTCCTTCAACTATTTGGCCAATGGTTCTCACAGTCGGAGGCGGGTTAATTTCCCTGTGACAGAACAGCTGAAGGAGATCCCTCGCAACCTCACTCCTAAAGTTTCGATACAAAATGCGTTTATTTTCCTTGCGGAGCTTTGAACTGTACAATATATACGCATTCTGCACCGAAACACTTAGTAGTCTAATAGCCTGACAAAAGCTGATCCTTTCTGTCAACTCCCCCCATTACCTTGTTATAGTCTAGTACAATTTGGGGTTTGTATTTCCAAACCCCAAACTTTTCAACTGCCCCGACTTCTGCTTTATGGTAGGTGGACAACATACTTACCAAGCTTTTGTCCAACCAAACCATAACATTGAGGTCCCCGCAGTTCGAGTATAGGAGCTCACCTTCCCTCAGTTTTGATCGGAGATTGCACTTAAATACACTGGGCACAAATTCTCGGTTCAACCGCAATGTGCCCATGCAATCCATCCCATTTCTTTTGAGGCATCGCGCCAATAATGGACTATTGTAAAAATTGTCCATTATTAGCGTATACCCTTTATTAAACAGAGGGCTGGCCAAATCGTATACTATCTTTGCAGTGGCCCCAACTGGGCAGATATTGTGAGCACCAGAAAAGTTGGCCCGTGTCATGTCTTCCGTTATGTCGTCTTCCGTCATGTCTTTCTGGTCTGGATTTGTCGATTCAGTCTGACTGGAAATGGTCTTCCCCGTATAAATTTGGAATTTCCAAAGATAGCCAGACTTGGACTCACAAAGCTCGTAAGACTTTATACCCGAGCCTGCCGCTTTAGATTTGATCATCTGGACGAATCCCAAACGGCCTTTATAGCGGAGTAAGGATTCATCTAGAGAGATGTCTTGCTCGGGCAGGTATAAACTCTCAAACCTATGAGAGAGGTGGTCCAAGACGGGCTGAATCTTTTGTAACCTTCGCACAGATAACGATACATCAGAAGAAAGAGTTTCATTGTTGGTGAAGTGAAGGAATTTTTTTATTAGAAGAAAACGATTATAACTCATGGCTTTGCTGAAATAAGGCATGGCGGTGACATCAATTGAAAAGAAGAAGTCTTTTTCAACAGGAAGGGGAGAAATACCTTGATGCATTAAAAGTGCCAAGAATACGTACATTTCCTCTTTATTCGTGGGAGCCCATCTATTGATACGCGCATAGCGCTTGAATTGGGTTAGCGCAATGTGTTGTTCTGCATACCTGTTAGTCTCTCTTACGATCTGTTCAACGAAATCGGCGTCGAAGATTTTAAGAAAGGCATCCACAGGTTTGCCCATTTCGTCGGTGTTGAAAGTTGGTCCCGGCGTACCTGTGAATATCTCCTTTATCCCATTGAAACGTGAGATTTCGCTGGACCAATCGAAAGAGTAACTATCAGATGGCAGAATCGAACGCATTGCCTCTATTTCTACCTGGTCTTGTCTTAGGTCTGCGGCCATATCGGGCTTACGTGCATTGTTCATACGATGATAAGGTTTTGGTGGCATGCATAGGTTATCCTCGTCAACGTCGCTCCCTTCGTCCAGATCCATTTCTAAAACAACAGAAAACACAAATTAACTTAACATTTCTATATTACGAGTACTTACTCCCTTTGGTACAACGCTTTAAGATAATGAACTCTTGGCTCGATCAAGTTAATCAAATATTTGAGGCGCGCAATGTCAGAATAACACAAGGGCAGGTATAAATGAGTTTGAATGAAGAAAAGAGTGTGAGTGCCAAGACCAAATTGTATGGCGGTCCATCCTCTGCCTACCCATGTAGCGAAATGGCGTTGTTAGTTAGTTAGTTAGTTTTATAACTTACGGTCTTCAAATGCCGACTGATCATGGTGAAGAGATGCAGCATCAAATTCACCCGCTCTGTCCATGCCTGGTTCTGAAATGTATATAACACAAATTGATTTAATGTGTCTTTATTTCAATTACGGAACGCCTCTGATATGACGTTTTAAAACAATAATCTCACTGTTTCCAAACACAGACACTTCCTGGCAGAACGGCACGTCCACCCACAGCTCTCTATGGTAGCCATGCTCCAGAGAGTGATCGCCCCACTGGCGTTCCCCATTCCACGATTTTCAAGCAATGTTCAATTCTGAATAGTGGGCTCTCACCAGAGCGATACTGAGAGTATCGCTCTAGAGCGAGGCACAATAAAACTATGTATTGATTAACTTAAATTAGCTTAATGTAGAGAAATGGCGTGAAGGTTAGTTAGTTAGTTTTATAACTTACGGTTTTCAAGTGCCCACTCATCATAATAGAGAGCTGCAGCAACGTCACCCGTCCCCGTTCCGTCCATGCCTGGCTCTGAAATGTACAAAACATAAATTGATTTAATATGTCTATATTTCAATTACGGAACGCCTCTGGTATGATGTATTAAAAAAAAACTCACCGTTTCCAAACTCAGACACTTCCTGGCAGAACGGCACGTCCACCCACAGCTCTCTATGGTAGCTATGCTCCAGAGAGAGATCGCCCCTCAGTTCCCCATCCCGCGATGTCCCAGGTAACGGCTCTGGAGAAGCCGCCCGCGTTGGCACAGCGGGAGCCGTTGCTTGGGTCATTGTGATAGATGGAACGTTGCACAACCACGGTGGGGGAATAGGCGATGGCAGCGTTGAAGGTGTGCCCTGTGAAAAGGGACACGCTACTCTCTCCGGAGATGGAATTCTGAAAACATATACATAAATCATATGAATCGTTGTCATTCACTCGTGAAACAGTAAATGAAAACAATAAGAATTGGAGTAGCGCTGATTTTACTGCACGTGCATAATGCACAGAGCGCTGATCCATCCAACTCTCACGGTGGCAGAAAGCTCTCGGGGAAAAACAATAATATTGTGTAATGCATCTAGAGACGATAACTTACTTTCGTTTAGCTTTTCTTGCAGGCGCGGTGGGGAGCAGGATCCGCGCCGCCTGCTTCTTAAATTTGCGGCTTTCTAGTTCCGCTTGGAAAGAAGCAGACAGGGCCCTAACGTCCTTTAGGGCCCTGGCGCGATCCTCCCGCACCATAACCAGATCAGGGTCACTGTTAAAATAAATTAAAATATATATGATGAGCTCAACACATAGCCACAGCAAAAAAACCTTCTTAAAACACATTAAAAAATACTAACACTCCAGACCGAGCTGCCAGTGCCGCTCCACGTCCAGCTCCCACAGCCCCCCTCCCTCTGCCTCTGCCTCTGCCTCTTCCTCGTCCTCGTCCTCGTCCTCTTCCGCTCGGCATTGGTACACTTAAACACATATTTCATGTAGATTTTATATTTTGAATCAAATCATAGATTTTTATATATCTTATCATATAAAATTTTAAAAATATATATTTATACCTGGATTGCGAGACTTCTCGATTATTGGCTCTGTGGAAATTTAAAATAAGTAAATAAATTATTTAATTACAAAACGAAACGAAATAATCCCATATTAATTGTGTGATGGTAACTTTACATGAAATTTCATCTAATAAATTTACGATCTTTTTGACATTTCTACTGAGTTATAAAATTACAAATATCTGGAGAAAAAATGACCACACCTAAATAAAATTTATAATTATCTCTTGGTAATGAATCATTCTAATAGAAAAACACTATTTCAAATGCACAAGTGGAGTAATAACGAATTGAATTGCAAATTAAAAACTTAAAAAACCTAACCCCACCAGAAATAATAGTTTTGTATCGAAAATATGATAAAAAAACTCTGATTTTGGGTGAAATGCAGATCCGGGCACCACTTGGAAATTTAATAAAAATGCACTTTCTAGATGAGAAAAGTGTGGAAAAGTTGAATAAAAAAGAAATTAAGGCGCGCTCGGCAAAATTGAGGGAGATACAGCCATAAATATACTAGATACAGCCGTTTAAAGAATGTATGAAATGACACTTCATGAACAGATATTGTCCGCCTGTGTCCGCCATTTGATACTAATTTGTTGGTAGGGATACCCGATACAAGAGCCTAGATACGATTGTAGGGAATAAATAATAAGGCGCGTAGGTACTGGAATGGAGACAAACCATTCAAATCCTGGGATGGGCTATATTTCGGTTTACGGAAGGTCTTCCTAAATAATAAAACCTTTTTTTTATACTAACTATTGGCTGGAGAATCCGAATCCGAAAGAATTTTTTTTCGGAAAGCAATATTAACAAAGTTACACGACTTTAAAATTTTCTATACGCACACATGAAGGAAGCATTCTGACAGTTTAAAGTCATAGAAATAGCCATACCAAAGAATTAAACCACATAAAATTAAGTGTTGCCATATCAATAACTAACTTTAGTAATTATTTTTTATAAATTTTACTCACTTTTGAAAAACTACTTGAAAACAGGGATATTTTTTTGAAAATTGACGCGAGCAGGCGGTATAAAGGGGCACAAACCATGTTACACAAACCTAGCGTAGCCGCTAAACTACTTGAAAACGTAGGCTGTTTTTTTTAAATTGACGCGAGCAGGCGGTATAAAGGGGCACAAACCATGTTACACAAACCTAGCGTAGCCGCTAAACTACTTGAAAACGTAGGCTGTTTTTTTAAATTGACGCGAGCAGGCGGTATAAAGGGGCACAAACCATGTTACACAAACCTAGCGTAGCCGCTAAACTACTTGAAAACGTAGGCTGTTTTTTTTTAAATTGACGCGAGCAGGCGGTATAAAGGGGCACAAACCATGTTACACAATGGTCGATTTATAAGGTATGTTTGATGATATTATTGCATGGTAACATTTAATTTTGTGTGGTAAAACATCGAGTAGGCGTTATAAAGGGGCACTTTTTTTTAATCACAAACCATGTTACACAAACCTAGCGTAGCCGCTAGTAATTAAAAATTTTAAAATTATTATTTTTAAATTTTTCAAGTATTTGTCGGTTTCTAGGGGTTTTTTAGTTTAGTTTAGGGATAAATATTTTTGAGAGTTGGCAACACTGATTTTCTTTTAGGTTAGTGACAAAATGGCAGGTGGACACAGTATTGGTTGGCGAAGTGAAATTTTTCTTAACGTAATTGAAAATTAATTACTTATTCATTTTTTTTTTTATTGCTTTCCGCACTTTTTTTCACCTTCCAGGTTAAAGTTCTCAACTTAAAACGCGGTGAAAACATAGTTTTCTGCCAAAAAAAAGTGGTGCCCGGATCTGCATTCCTCCCCTGATTTTTTATTCAAATGAGTTGAAAACACATTAATAATTGAATCACGAATACACTATTATATATTATGGCGTTAAAATGCAAAAACTCAATCACTTACGGCATTTTAAAATACGTGTAAATATATCCAATTTCTCAAACAGTTTTGCCTCGGAGGTAAAATAAACTGTCACTTTAAACCGCGAAATATTCCTTCCAGAAACACTATAGAAGCATCGATGTTGCCATAGATGAAAGACAATTTTACCAGCTTTTCAACGGAATAAATATTGGCCAGGAACTGTTAATAATTAAATAATTTTTAATTGTTTACGAGTGGTACGTCATAAACGTCGAATTATTCGACGTGGGCAATCCTAGAAGAAAACAAAACGTCGAATTATTCGACATAGTCGCTCCAGTGGGTAAAAGATCGGCTTTTGTTTTATTAGCTGTAATTGTCTTGCCTCTCATATCCAACTTTGAAACTCCAAAGTAAGTATTGGACAGCATATAGTGTAAGAATTTTTGGCTAATATCTAAAGTAGTTTATAAAATAAAAGTACGAATGGTTACATCGGCTTACAATGCGAAAAAAATATTTGGACAAAAAGTTCAAATAATTTTTTTTCTTTTTATTTCTGAGGCTTTTGAGTGCCATTTTCTGTTCAGTTTTTTAAGAAAAGCTCGTATTTGCTTTAGATCATTCCTTTGGGTTTTTAAGGGACATGATTCTTCTCCTTAATAGTTGATATCTTCAAAACCTTCATAGTGTCGTTTATTGATGTGTCAACGGCAGTAGATTTTGCAAACGGTTCAAATTCGTCTGTGTTTTTTCGTGGGGGATCGTTAATATTGGAGATTTCCGGTAATCTGGTAACTTCGACCTTTTTTTGAATTTCTGGAACAAAACTGTTCTGTATTTCAGCACGGAAAAGCATTGATCCAGAAAGATTTGGTAGTTCCAATTCTTCGTCTTGATGAAATGGCAGATATGTCACAGTTTCGTTCAGCTCTTCTTGAAATCCCGTTACGGTGTGTAGTATTTCAGGCTGGATATTCTGTAATCATATAAATAAGTGAACCTAATTAGAATTAAAGTAATGTGATAATTAGTGTAGGTATATAACTTAACTTAATATAACAAAAAACAATGCAGTATAATATTTTATGTATGTTTATTATTACCAAATATTTTAGTATGATTTTATAAATAACACTAAAACATAATATTATAAATTGTACATCAGCACATGTGACGTAGGAAGAACTTAATTATACATTATTAAGCTTAATTTTGCTACTTACCACATTCGTGACAAAGCTTGCACAACAGAATAAATATATCCGATGCACGAACTCGTAACCTGTTAACAATGAACCACGCAGCAACGGACGTGCGTTCACCCGCACTGTTTTTGGACGACTAACGCGCCCGTAGAATCCGGAACTATATTTATAGGTGGGTGCTTCCGACTAAAGCGGGCCACAGACCTTCAGTTTTAACTGTACAGTTTAACTGTACAGTTAAATCGTAGGTCCATACAGCCTACACACATTCAAGTAAAACTGCGAGATCTTCCAGTTTTTATCAACAATGGCCTCCATAGACGACCCTTTAGCCGTTACAGGGCTAAAGATGTATTAAAAGAAACTGGTTATTTTAAATGAAAAATAAAAGAGAAATTAAAATTAACTTAATTATTTGTATTAAAAGAGAAATTTGTATTAATTTAATGAGTGTATTAAAAGAAACTGCGACAAAACTGACGAAACTGTACAGTTTTTGGCTACACACTGTCAGTTTTAACTGTACAGTTTTAACTGTACAGTTTTATCTATTCGTATTTTGATTAGATCTCATTTAAACTGTACAGTTCAACTTTTGTCCTACACACCTAACGATTTATCTGTTCAGTTCGACTGTACAGTTAAACTGTACAGTTAAAACTGAAGGTCTGTAGCCCGCATAAATCGATGGTAAAATGGTAGATCTAAGCGACATTAGCAAATGACGATCAATTTATTTAAAATGATTTTTTCGCCAAATCAACTGTAAAACGTGGCAAGCATAATTAACTAAAGCGACAAATCTTTTTTTTTTTTGGAAAGTAAAAACAGCTAAAGCGACATTGTTAGTGATTTTCTATATGACCTATTTGGCTATGGAAGTTACTTAAGCACACGTTCCCTACCATAATAAAGTATATAATTCACATTAGTATTTCTTCCCTACCCGTTTTAATAATATATTTGTTGTTAAGTCAAATATGTCATATAGAAAATCACTAACAATGTCGCTTTAGCTGTTTTTCCTTTCCAAAAAAAAAAAAGATATGTCGCTTTAGTTAATTATGCTTGCCACGTTTTACAGTTGATTTGGCGAATAAATCATATTAAATAAGTTGATCGTCATTTTGCTAATGTCGCTTAGATCTACCATTTTACCATCGATTTAGTCGGAAGCACCCACCAATAAATATAGTTCCGGATTCTACGGGCGCGTTAGTCGTCCAAAAACAGTGCGGGTGAACGCACGTCCGTTGCTGCGTGGTTCATTGTTAACAGGTTACGAGTTCGTGCATCGGATATATTTATTCTGTTGTGTAAGCTTTGTCACGAATGTGGTAAGTAGCAAAATTAAGCTTAATAATGTATAATTAAGTTCTTCCTATGTCACATGTGCTGATGTACAATTTATAATATTATGTGTTAGTGTTATTTATAAAATCATACTAAAATATTTGGTAATAATAAACATACAAAAAATATTATACTGCATTGTTTTTTTTGCTATATTAAGTTAAGTTATATACCTACACTAATTATCACATTACTTTAATTCTAATTAGGTTCACTTATTTATATGATTACAGAATATCCAGCCTGAAATACTACGTACCGTAACGGGATTTCAAGAAGAGCTGAACGAAACTGTGACATATCTGCCATTTCATCAAGACGATGAATTGGAACTGCCAAATCTTTCTGAATCAATGCTTTTCCGTGCTGAAATACAGAACAGTTTTGTTCCAGAAATTAAAAAAAAGGTGGAAGTTACCAGATTACCGGAAATTTCCAATATTAACGATCCCCCACGAAAAAACACAGACGAATTTGAACCGATTGCAAAATCTACTGCCGTTGACACATCAATTATTAATGAACGACACTATGAAGGTTTTCAAGATATTAACTATTAAGGAGAAGAATCGTGTCCCTTAAAAACCTAAAGGAATGATCTAAAGCAAATACGAGCTCTTCTTAAAAAACTGAACAAACAATGGCACTCAAAAGCCTCAGAAATAAAAAGCAAAAAAATTATTTGAACTTTTTGTCCAAATATTTTTTTCGTATTTTAAGCCGATGTAACCATTCGTACTTTTATTTTATAAACTACTTTAAATTTTAGCCAAAAATTCTTACACTATACACTGTCCAATACTTACTTTGGAGTTTCAAAGTTGGACATGAGAGGCAAGACAATTGCAGCTAATAAAACAAAAGCCGATCTATTATAGTCCGCAAGAGATTACATAAAAAACCTACCGGCAGTGCCATCTCATTATTGTAAAAGAGATTCTACAAAAGTATACTTAGGGCAAGAATTTAAAAATGTAAGTAATCTCTACAGGTTGTACAAAGAAGACAAGACATCCAAAGGAAAATATATTGTTGGGGAAAAATATTCAAAACATTATTTTCTAACGAATTTAATATTGGTTTTCACATCCCTAAAAAGGACAAGTGCTTAAAATGCATCAGATTTAAGAATAACACCAATACAAAAAATAAATTTTAAAACAAAAATAAAACAGTTCTTGCTGCACTACATTCCACATTACAAAACTGTAATAATTTGAATACCATTCAAATGAACTATCTACTTACTGGACACAGTTACAAGCCCGTGGATAATAGCATGCACGCAGTTATAGAAAATAGCGTTAAAAACAACAAAATTTGGGCACCGTCCCAATGGGTGACAGTTTTTGAACTCGCACGAAAGAACCCGAAGCCCTATTCGGTGAAAGCGGTATCCTACTCAGATTTTATTGACTGGGACAAGATAAGTGATAGGTATTTCAAAAGCATTGCTGGAAAAATTAACAAAATAAGAATTGCCACATTTTAAAAGAATGTAAACAAAATTTTCGTACAATATTCCATGGCCGACGACGTTCCAGTGGAAGAATTTGAAATTTTACTTAAAAACAAAACATTTAAGCCGGAGCCACTTTACGCAGATATGTTACCGATATCCTCAAAGACATATTCAGATTTAATTAAATTGTGCACAAATGACACCATTCCATCTCGTTATCACAATGAACATAAACAATTCAAAATTAATAACTTTAAAGATATGCTTTTGGAATCAGACACTGAAGACCCAGATCATGATAATTAACAATCGATCAAAGTGTCTTTATTTATTTTTTGTTTATTTGAAATTAATAGCTGAACCTTTCAAGCTTGTTTTTATTTATATTAAAATTATAGGCCTGCAGAGTGTAGGCCATTCATTTTTATTTTTTCATATTTTAATGGCTTTCACCCTTCAAGGGTTGAATAATATACTACGTCGTTATTTGCTCATCGTAGTATATTGTTTTTTTTTTTTAATAAGGCTTCTTAATTTCAAATTTATATTAATTGAAAAGTATAATTTATAGCCCATTAATCCCTTTTTTCCATTTTTTCAGGCTTTACCCTTCAAGGGTTAAATATTATTTAATATATCGATATTTTCTCATCGTAGCGTATTATAACATAAAACTATATTCTTTATTTCAAATTAAAATTATTGAAAAGTTAAAATTGTAGAAAGCAACTTTATACAAATGTTTTGGCGATCGAAATATAATAAAATCCGTGTTTTTACTATTTTTTTTCTTTTTTTTAACCAATAAAATACCCCAATGACCATAGTTTAAATATGTATTCGTCATGTCCGTAAGTCTTTATGTCGGTCAAGAAATCACTTACGGAGGATCATTAGTCATTATTGCTTGGAATATCTATTACTTTTCTAATGATTAGCTTTTATTCCTCACTACATTATTGGTACATTTGTCCGTAAGGTATTTTTCCTCTCGTATTAATGTGTAGTACAAAGAGTTTAGTTATTCATCCTCATGTGAAAATAACATAAACATGCACATTAGTCATTTTTCCTGCCTAAATTTTTAGGCACTTTTGACTAAAGCGCCACTATCTTCGGAATTATTAATATTATTAAAAATATATGTATTACAATTGATTAGGTTTTATTAAAGCATTTATAATTTTCAAGCGGCAACAAAATCAGATAATCTTTTTCAGAGTTATGATTTTTTTAAACTTTCAAACAGCTCTCCTGAGCATTTAGCATAGTGGCGCTTTAGCCATTTATCCTTTCCAGCGTCGTTATATATTTTTTAATAATTTTATTTATCTTAAGAAATGGAACATGTTACAGTGTTACATTTCCTCCATTAAAAGCATTTGCTTGTGGATGGAGGAGCTTGTGGATACATTTTAAATATGTACAATTTATACAGTCAGGTGTTTAACATAATATATACACAGATTCACAGTTAATATACTCTTAATACACCGTTAAAACACAGTTTAATCATATCGCAATCAAGAACCTTTAACTAAAAGATAAAATCATCCACATGTATTCAGTAATAAGTAAAATAGGTATAATTTTTAGTGTGACTTTCATTTGGTGATGAGGGAAGCAGCAATTTTCCCGTTGGTGATTTCTCTAAAATGCTTTTTGATGGAGTTCAACAAATGTACTTTGTCATTAATGCTTCTGATTTCTACTGGAAGGTTATTAAAGAAGTATTTTCCTTGGTGTGTATAATGGTGTTGGGCAAAAGACGTGTTTAGTTTGGGGCATACAAATACATGTGTAAGTCTTGAACGATTTTCAGTTATGAATGAAAATTTATATTTTTCTTTTATAATTTGTATGATTGAATTTTTCTCAAATATGTTTTTAAATGTTGGAACTTTGAATTCTTCGAATATGCCAGTGGCGGATACAAAGGGGGTGTGGGCGCGCGCCCCCCCCCCCCCCTTGGCCTCTCCCTAAATATAAGAAAATCTTTCTTCAATCATTCGCTCTACATGTCTAAACCATCTAAGCGTCCCTTTCTTAATCTTACGTATAACGCTTGCATCAGACTTGCATTCTTTTCATATTTTTCTCACACTGTAGTACATGGCTTTACCACACATACGCCGCAGGGATCTCAATTCTATAGCATTTAGTTCTTCCTCTGCCAGTTTCATGCTTCACTGCCATACATCAGGGACGGTACCAGCACTCCATTGTGGACTGCTAGCTTCGCTTCTTTCGACATTTTTTTGTTAGCGCCAACGGCGTTCTGTCCTCCATAAATGCGGAGTTACCTGCATTTACCCTTCTTTCGATATCTCTATCAACCTTCGCATCTCTCGTAAACATACTTAGAAAGGAAATAATGGCAGGAAAAGGGTATGATAGGTGGTTAGGACTCTCTGGACTAGTGTGTCCAGGAGAGATGGATGGATGAACCTTTCCCTCCCACTGCGATGCGAGGCAATGGGTCGAGAGATTCCTGCTGGAGAGGTTAAAGAGTCTACCTCAACCAGTCCTTTCCAGCTCGCCACGCAGTACGTGGACAAACACATCCTCCGCTACCTTGAAAAACCACATCCCATGAACTCAGACATCCCTGCTATGTCACCAAACTTAGCGATCAACTTGGGATGACTTAAAGCAGGGGTGTTATCCAATAAATAATTCCCGTGGTGGCGGTACCCACACTCGCCTCCTAAATTGAAACTTTTGCTTCATTCACATTCACACGTCGTTTCATGTAAAGGTACCCTTAACATGGCCCGACTCAAGTATTTGATTCACTTGATCGTGGAATGCAGCTCTACTGCTCCCTGTGACCAGCCAAGTTTTAAATGTGCTGTCCGCCAATCTTTTATGTATTTATTAAAGTGAAAAATTCTTTAGCACCGTTGTGATTTCACAAACACATATATGTTTTAGCCTACGAGAGAATGAGATAGTACCTATAGTCGGTCTCCTCTTTGTACGGTGCTTCGTATTCTACACACTGTTGGCTACTTTTCAGTTTTCTTAGGTATATCTTTAGCGCCCCCCCCCCCCCCCCCCCCTTGAGTTTTTTCTGTATCCGCCACTGGAATATGCGTTCAGTGGGGAAGTCTGGAGGTTGTTTTAGTATAATTTTTATAATGAGTCTTTGAACAATTTCTATGGGGGGTCTAACTAGTTTTGTAAGCTGCTCCCCAACTGATAATGGCATACTGAAGAATAGACTGTTCTAGTGCGTAGTATTTAAGAACTCATAACATAATATAGCATTACAAAATGTATACTACTCTTCCAGACACAAGCTAATGCTTCTAGGGTGGTATTAATATAAGAACATGAACATTATGTTACGCTGTAATTAAGGGTTGAGTATAGTAGGGATAATACTTTATGTGCCATGGTTTCACCACGAAATTTTCGGTTAAACCGAGCGCCAAAATACTGCTTTTATGCAGAATTATGCCCGTGGTGAATAAAAACATGAAACTTCATCTCAGGAATGAGCATATGTATGTGATCTCTAGCGTGTTAGGTTAGGTTAGGTAATTAAATAACAACAAGTATCTCATTTCCAATTTAAATGTAAAAGAACGTATATTATTTCAATAGTGTCAGGTACAATAAACGAAACAGAATCTACTCACCCTCAGGGACCGATTGATGTTATACTAACTAGCTAAATTCACAATATTCTTAACCGAACCGCGTCTCGTAGTTCGCCACAGGATGATTGGCAGGACCTCCAGCCGAACCTCATCTCAACAGATCGCAACAGGATAATCGGCAGGACCTCCAGCCGATCCGCATCTCAACAGATTACAACAGGATAATCGGCCAGTTCGCAACAGGATAATCGGCAGGACCTCCAGCCGATCCTCATCTCAACAGATTACAACAGGATAATCGGCCAGTTCGCAACAGGATAATCGGCAGGACCTCCAGCCGATCCTCATCTCAACAGATTACAACAGGATAATCGGCCAGTTCGCAACAGGAGAACCAGCAAGACCTCCCGACACCTTCGCAGCAAAGCAGGGCTCCAAGGGAAGTGGAACTCCAAGGGGGCGATGTTACGGGGCTTACATAGCAAGCAAGCGGGACCGTTAGTATTACCGTACGTGTAATTTTTAATACAAGCCGGTGAGCGGAATTATTTTCCTCCACGCGATAAATGAGGCATTCTTATTGTCGGCACCTACATCCCGGTACATCCCGGCGCGTCTCGTGCAGCGTAAATACTATCACCGATCGCCTCGATAATTTTCGGTAAACTTTCGAATAATACGGACTACCGCCGAGACAAATCTCGCGACATTCTTGATTGAAATCTTTGGTGCACTTTCGCATCACGTATCAAAGATCGTTCCACAGTAATTTCACGCGCCAATCGACTGCATTTTAAAACTTCGTCCCTTATAATAAATTAATACTACACGACTGTCACAGCCATAATCTGGCCCAAAAGATCATGCCGGCGAGAGTGGATTCCATTCCCGGACCCGGAAAAGAAAAAAATTAACCCCTTCCATAAAGACTTGTGTTGCCAGTCCTCCCGTTGTAACTATCAACAATTAATTAACTCAATTAATCAATAGTTCGTGCCGCTAGGTTCGACGTTATAAAGCAGTGTTCATATTTTAAAATGAGAAAAGGTAATGGTTTCAGCACTGCTTCATAACAATTACATTATCTAAATGTACATTATTTTTTATATGCTAAAAAAAAAAAATATATATATATTATTTAGTTTAAATTTTTCGTTGATAAGAAGTTTCTAATTCGTAAGAATATACATATAAATTAATTTCCTAATTCTTTTTATTGTATGTCCGATGTGATCTTTCCATTTTAGGTTTTTATCTATGATTATTCCGAGATATGTAATTTTATCCGCTGTATTCAGAAGTGAACAATTTTGTCGACAGTGATTAGTGTCGTGTTGTGCGAGAGAATGATTATGTAAGATTATTTGAAGATTTGATATATTGTTGGTGTTAATTTCGAAAGGGATGACATATGTTTTATCACTATTTAACGAAAGGAGGTTATAGTCAAACCATATTTTTAGATTATTTATGTCTTCTGTGGCTTTTAAAATAATTTTTTCAATGTTTTTTCTTTTATTAAAAGAACGGTATCATCGGCGTAAGAGATAATTCGTCCATGTAAATTACATGATGTAATGGTTGAATAAATACATCGTTTACATACAAAATGAACAATATTGGTCCTAGCACGGTGCCCTGTATTATACAAGCACACTTTATATTATATTGGGGATTCAATTATAGTAAGATATTAATTGAATGAGTCATGTACTTACTGATGTGGTTAATATTATAGAATACATAATCTGTGTCCCTGAAATGAGCTTTACAGACAACAGAATCAGGAGTCGGTGCCCATTTGGAACGCCTGATTGAATGAATCCATTTCGCTTTCAAGTCTTTAAATCTTTGGGAAACTCGTGCCCACCCCTATTTCTACACACTGGAATACTACAACAAGTTGACGGCATTATTATAATATTTAAAAACACTAAATTGCGTCAAACGGCCTAAAAAATGTATGGGACCTGACAGAAATAAAATAGTTGGACCGGTAGTACTATGAGCGAACCTAGCGGCCAAAATCGTGCGAAAACCAATGACGTTATGCGAAAACGGCCCATTCCTTCGGGTTTACTTTCTTTGCTTGTCCTTGGGATTGGTTTATTTCAGGGTTGCCAACTTACGGGTTTTCCCCCCAGATTTAGGGGGAAAATAAGTGAGATGGGATTTTTTTAGGGGTTTTATATGTTTAGAAGTATTTATGGGGGTTTTGTGATTCCATATATTTAAAAAAAAATTATTACATCGTATACACGGAGCACTCACACACTTCTTATTTGAGGATTTATTTTTATTGTACAAAAACTTGCTGCAACGACTTGTTGTGCCTTCACAATTGGAAAAATTAGTGGACTCTTTGTAATGGTCCGCCACCCTTGGCTTTTGACACCAATTGTGATGAACCCTACCTAGCTGATTTACTTTTCTAAGCTTCTACCTCGTAGTTTAAATCTCGTAGCTCCTGTCTCGTAGCCACGCTCATAATTCTACCCTTATGTCCTACTGATCACACCACTAGGTATGATGGCCTGACTCAACCCTCCTTTCGGTTTATTTCTACCTCAGGCTCGTGATTTCTAAACCCCTATACATTATAATCTAGCTAAGCCTACCCTATCTTCTTAAATCCCTGCGATTTTCTCACAGTAATCAAGATTTAAGATTTTTGTTCACATTATTTCTATAATCTGCGTTGTGTGATTTTTTATTTTAGATTTTACATCTGTTTGCATACTTAATATGCACACATATGTAGAGAAGATAATGTATTACGTGTGGTAACCCCTAGATTCTTTTAGAGAAAGGGTGAGAATTTTCCGATCAATTTATTTATTACTATTTTTGAATATTTAACCGAGTTTGATAAACTAACCCCGCCTTTAACTTTGTGTCTATTTGATTTCCGTAGGAATTTAGTGTGTTTATTTAATTCTTCCTATCACCGCTGATACACCGATAACATAAACAACAGTTAACAAATTACATCATTTCAAAAAATAAAAAAACCTTATCTTACCAGTGTAAAATGTTCATATTCGAGAGTCCGGTTTTCTCAATTGGAGTCCTTGCCTGCAGCTTCCCCTAACATAATGTGTTTGTAGTCATAGTTAGTGTTATTGGTTAGTATTCGCAAAATTGTTGAAAGAGCAGGAATGGATGGATATGGGGAGGGGATAATATGTTTGCTGAAAAGTCGGCTCCTCCGCTAACCAAGTGAAAACCGATGAACAACAATTTCAAACCGGATTCTCCCAAATACGTTTGCTAAGCTTATCCTTAAGTCCGAGTTTTACTCTCTTCGACGAGCGTCTCTTGTTACGAAAGGGGCTCTTCACGCCAGATGGGGGAATACCAAGTCTTCATGCCGTTTTTCTGCCTCACTCCGACTTCCATCTCCGCCGGATTGAATTTAACTCTACTGAGTCTAGAAGGGGTATTTCATGTCTTCCCTTATCATGCCTCTATCCGTTAAATGTGGCGTAAGCTTGTGACGGGCAGATCCTTCCTCCCACGTGACCGACCCAGCGTTACACTCCACCTCTGACTAGCTGACATAAAACTCACCTCGTGAACCTTATGTTTGCTTTCAGGTTCGACAAGACTCACGGTATGCAAATAACCTGTGGCTTTAATGCCGCGTCAGCGTACTGTCCGCATACGTCCTTCCTCTTCCCCGCATGCCCACCTCGACAATACCGCCACAAGATCAAAGCCGTCCGTTCGAGAAAGGTTGCCACTTACATTTCCAGATGGCCCATACCTACATACAGAAGCCTTGAAGCTTACATTCGAAGACAAGTTAGGATTCAGGACTGTATGAGTATTTGAACACCAGTGTTGTTTAAATGAGGTCACTAGCTCCTCGTGTGTTAGGTATTTAGGATAATGGGTATTTATGGTTTCTTGGATACCTACTTCCTATAAGAAAGGTTTAAAATGAGATAAATCAAGCTGTCGTTGAATCAATGACCTCCTGAATAATTGTGATGAGCTCTCTTAGAGTTTGAAGCTAGTCGCAGTACTTTACTTTGCGAAAATTTTGCATGCTAAAACAATGTTACCTATGGCGATCGCTCTAGTATAATCAGTTGTTTAGAATTGAGTGAATTTAACGTCGATTTTACCTTCACATATTGGGCGAAGTTTCCGTCGTAAGCTATGATTGATAAACCTGCCCCTTGACTTTTGTGCTTTTGTTCTGTTTATTCGTTGATGGAATTTAGGTGACCGTGTCATTGAACTCTAATCGAAATTTTAGATACACAATCGAAGGTCATATAACATACCCTAATCTCGTCGGTGAAAGGATTCGGTAGGTATTAGCTATACCTATCAATTTGCTATTTCTATTGATTTTTGCGTTACGTATTTCATTTCTCATGGTTATTTGTTTATTTAATTTATGTGTTGTCGTTAATTATTTTCCTTCGTCTTATTGTTATTATTATCATTCAAGTACGCCAATGTAATTACCTAGAATGATTAAGAGGCACACTCCTATGACATCTTGTAATACCTAATTAAACTGTGCCCATAGTTAATTAACTCCGATGAACGAAAGACCGATATTAAATAGGTACATCATTTTTATGGTTTGTTTGTTTACTCTTCACACAGACGACCTTCGGTATACTGACCTACTTTGGAGATTGTTTATTTCTACGGTCATTGTCCTTTTGAAACACGATTCATTGGTTAACTAATTCTTTTATATTTTTTTTTTGACCTAGATTTGCTTAAACACTGATCATTTAAATAGGTACCTTGCTAACCTAGAGGTATCTGGATGACCTAGTTTCAACTAAGGTATAATTTGCTTGACCTACATAGTTCTGAGAAATATAGGTATTTCGGTTACGAATCGAACTGATATCTTACGTCGCATTCCTTATACGCGCTTAAATAAACATTACACCTACCTAACTAAAACAAGTACTTGTATGACCTAATTTATAAGTAGGTATTTGTTTGTTTGACCTAATTTTGAGACGCTTGTATACTCCCGCACACGAAATATAGAATAAAGAGCTTCCACGATAGTCATTTATTACGTTCTACGCGCCTCGATTCGTTTTATATGAGTTATAATAAATTAGCGTATTTACCTAACTGAAGTAAATACCTACATATGTATCCTAACTCTAAAGCAGGTATTTCCTGTTTGACCCACTTTCGAGCAAGTGAAAATTGTTATTAGTGTGTTAGTGACAAACTTAAAAGGTCCGATTGATTTATTGGTGATGCACGCTCGTCCCTTTCTTCTTTGTCTCTGAAAATAATTAATAATTGGTTTTATCTTACCGCCCTCGATCGATTACAATTTTTCCCAGTCGGAACTTTCATAACTTCGACATTGTGATCGAGGTTTTCCTTTTTTTTCGTTTCCTAGCTAATGGATTCCTATCGGCCCTTTTTGAGAAAAGACTCTGATGATGAAAAAAACTCTTCAAATATCTGTCTATTTAAAATTCACTTCGGTATTTCGCTTAGTTCCTCAACCTCGTATTAATTACTGTTTCACTTCATTCGCCTTCGAGAGGCGATTCATCAAATAACAAATCAGATGTTCAATTCCATTGTCCGGAATTAGGTAAACCATTATTTATTCTCAACACTTTAATATCACTTTAGAATTAATAACCGTAGATACGCACGTCTTCCAAGTGTACGAATTATTATCACTACCGTTCATTACAATTTCGTTATTCAATTCACAAAGGATTTTCAACCGCTTCATTATTGAACCACTGTAGCCTAAACGTGACTCGAACAATTCGCCATTGTTATTCATTTCACATATGTCATGTTATTTAAAGTAAGGTTAAAGCTTCAATTATTACATCACCCATAGTCAATCTCAAAATCGCGCGTCATACTCTCTTTTATCCGGCAATTTGATTCATTTTAAGACACTGGATTCTTGTTAAATGTTACAAAACCACTAAATACAAGTTGTAAGAAAGAACCCCGAATGTCATTCAATTCCCATTTACTGACCCCAAACACTTTCATTATAAAACACCCGAACTTTCACGAAGTATCATTTAGGCACTTTTCCGGACTCTCCGTTGATCGTCTTTGAAATTTTTATTCCTCAATTTTAAAGGGAAAACAAAACACTGAATTTACTATTTTTTTTGCAAACACTTGTAGACATTTTTCAACTCTACTAGAAGCACTAGTTTACTAGTCTTCTTCGCGCACCTTTACATTTTTCTTGATCGCGCACTTCCCGTTATTTCATCCGAACTCTCCCTCAATCTCCCAACGAATCCCCTTCTTTATCAAACCATGGTCTTTTAAAGACCTTTTAGAGCTCTCCTTTCATAGGAAAATCACTCCTGACCGCCCAGACTTTCATAGGAAAAAGGACCAAATTCGGTTCCTCCGTATGTGACCTTTTGTCAAATCTCTGTTAATCTTCTATCTCATGTCTTAGAACCAAATTAGTTTAGTGTCTCTCTCTCGTAAAAAATCACATAAATTTTCTCATTGACAGGTATTTATTTTAAAAATTTCATGTACTTGCTCGTAATTCATTTTTTAATGCCTACCCCATAAAAGTAATGTTTTTATTTTAGAGTAAATATTCGTATTTAACTTGTATAATTTTGTTTAGATCGTTTCGTGTTAATGATACCCTTAATTGCTTGAAATCATGTTCTATAATTTTATTTGGATAAAGTCATATCAACAAAGTGATAGCCAACCTTTTTTCTCTAGTCAAACGGTTAGCGATTCCTTCGACGGTTCACACGCATTTCCCAGTGTCAGGCTACGTTAAGCATCTTTTCCTGTGATTTGATTTAATTGTAGAGTGACCAAAATGTACCGTGGCCTTTGATATGCAATATTTTCAATATCCTGTTCATCGTGAATAGTGTTGTCAGATCAGAGTAATCCTTATATCGGTACCTATTAAAGTCAATTTAAGTAGTTCCAATCAGTTTTCTTTTGAGATATTTGGCTCTAATAACTTCGTTTCACCATTCCATTTCCATATCAATAGATTTTCCCACTTTTTCAGGTTATTATATTCAGTTTGTGAAAATTTCCGAGATTCTACCCGTTTTTTTGTGATCATTCCAGATCGGTTTTAATTAAATCGACCCCTGGGACCATTCATGTTACGTTTTCCGTGCCCTTATTGATGATTTTTCATTTACTTATTTTCAACATTTCCGCCTAAGATTTTCTTGTTTCCATTTGAAACGTTAGGTGCCCAAAATCTCCAGTTCCCGATCGCGTCTTATGTAAACACGACCCGGAGTCAATAATCCTCCAGCTCTTTGTCTTTAGTTCTGTTTACAATTCCGTTCGTTGAACTTTCGTTCCTGTGGGAAAGAATTCAAGGCCGCTCAATCTGATCAAAGCCCACTAAAACGATACACGCCTATAATTTCTCTGATTGGTTCAAATTATTTTTAATCGCCTTATTTACTCCCTCATTGGCAGAATCCAAACTTCCTTTGTCCTCGAGATAGCTATGATATGGGGGTTCCCTCGCTCCAGTCACTATGCAGATTTCTGTATAGTTCCCAACTGCTCGGACAGATGTCGCCGAATGTACCATTTTCTCTACATAATATTTAGAGGAAAAATTTTTTTTCTTGTAGGCTTCTCGTAGGTTGAAGGTTGGCATTCATCACATCTTGAACTTGTAGAATTTAATTTCCGAGAACATCTGATGCATACAGCTTCAATGTGTTTTGGTTTTGATTTTCTAAATATATCACAAGATCTTGAAGAAAAGATTTGATGGATGTCAGGGAAAGATGCAAGAGCTTCTTATATTTTCTGGTCGAGCAAATTCAAAAGGCTTCCGGATAATTTATCGATTTTAGAAATGGTTGCTGATTTGCACCCAAAGGTTGCTACGTCTTAAGTTTAACCCGATATAAAACTAATATTGAACGAAATTCATCGTGCTCATAATATCTATGGCGACAAAAATGAAATTGAGTCTGAGTGGCACCAATTGAGTAATAAAACATGGAAAAATACATAAACTTCAGCTGATTTTTATTACGAAGTTGCATTCTCCATTTACAATATCAGAATATAAGAATGCACAAAATCTTCCTCTATAAAGACACATCAATAAATAACTACCTACTCTTGTACCTAGTTTCCTGCATAGATACTAATACATATTTTGAAAAGTATCGCAACTATATTTTCTTTTTTTTTTCAAATGAATTTCTAATTCCCTAAAGAATGAATTCATGTTGCATTCATTCCCTAAGATTACATAGTCCCCGAGGAAAATAATTTCCCTCAGGGCCTATGTCATCTTTGGGGATGCTGTGTGGAGGGTTTTTTTAAGGAAAGGGAGAAAAGGGGTTTAAGGGGTGGGTAGGAATTTGGGGTTCAGTGTGTCCTGGTCAACCGCCTCCAAGACCTAGTCAAACCTCACCCAATCAAACCGGGCACCCCTGCTAAATCACAAAAAGTAGCGAACCACTTGGGGTGACCTATGGCAGAGGTTTCGGTTATCCAATAAAGGTTCCCGGGGCGGCGGTACCCATTCCCGCCTCCCAAATTGTCTGATCTTATACCGCGCGTACCTAATATCAAGCGCGGTGTGAAATACTAATGAAAAATAAAGGCGTGTCCTTTAAACAATTATCAAAGATAATATGGAGTGCTCATCACGACGCTGTTAAATCACTGGAGAATAATTTTGAGATGGTTGTATCAACACTCGAAGAGATGTATAATCCCATCATAGCAAAGAAAGCATCGAAGCAAGAGAAGCAGCATCAATACCCATACCAGCTTTGTGTGACTTCAGTATTCTATGCTATCTTTCCTTTTGGTATGAAGTCCTAGAAGAAGCTAATCAGCCAAAAAAGTGTATATAAAAATCTGGACTAACATTGGAAAAGTGTGTAATTAAAATTAAAGCTTTTAAAATTTTTCTTCAAATTCAACGTAACCAAATAATGGAAAAGGCTATTTGCTACGCAATAAAAAAATGTGAGGAAGACATTTTGATTGAAGGAAAAAGAGAAAGCAGGAAATTTCTAAAACGTATGCCTGCTGAAATGGCCCGAGATGCTGGACTTACATTACCAGAGAAGCTGCAGAAAGCATTGTTAGAATGTCACGATAGATTTTACGAAGAATTAACCCATCGTTACAGGGCAACGGATTTTATGCTGATTACATTTAGTGTTATTCAGCCTAAAACGTCGGTAACATCACCAGAAGAAGTGGAATGGTTCCAAATGGAAAGTAAAAATCTGCTAGATAGCTAATAATGTGATTAAACTGAAACTCTTCAAAATTATTAACTGTATAATCGACTCGCCTACATTACTACAACTCATCACATTTAATATACCTTCTCGTAGACTAAGAAATAAAGACCTGCTTTTCCTCAATCAGCACTCTACTAACTATGGTTATAACTCACCACTGTCCAGAATGTGTAGACTGGTCAACTCACGTCAAGACCTTAATTTTTTTGGTATTAGCTTAAATGATTTCTGTCGCTCTTTAAACAAATGATGATATTTCATATTCACCCTAATTTTTGCAAGGTCTTGACGTGACTTGACACTTATTTCTTATTCTATTTTCACTGTTTGTCTTTGCTTTCATGTACCATCCGAATCCTTACATTGTTCCTTTCTAAATTTCGTGATACTTTGTTTTAAATTGGACGCAAGTCCGTAAATAAATAAATAAATAAATAAATAAATAATCTGAGCGAGTTCACTAGCTGATAGTGAATACGCCGGCTAGTAGCTTGTAAACACGCTCAATGTAATCGAGGCTTGAGATTTTTTTCAACAATATGTGTTTTGGTGGCTGCGTGTAAAAGAAGCTTTTCAAAGTTCAAATTATTACAATCGTACTTTAGGTCCACAATGAGCCAAGCGCGACTAACCAATCTTTCGATTTTATCAACTGACAGGTAATAAATTAGGACAATGTGATCGAATAAATTAGTAAAATTAAGTCTCGTAAGCATGTTTAGTATTTGGTAGGGGGTGCTCAATAAAAAACCGCCCCGGGTGCCAATTTACCCTACGCCGCCACTGATTGCCATGGTGACTGTTTTTCACAATTTAAAGTTTATTTATTATTACTTATGTTATTTTAAGGTTATGTATCATCTAGGGTAGTGTTGGTCGTAGTATTCAAACGTGAAACGATTGTAAACGACGAAATATTACTTTTAGGTTATGATTTACGATTCCAGTACGTGTTAAAGATCGACATGGTGATTATTTTTCGTAAGTAGGTAGATGGGTTATTTTGAGTAATTTATCGATTTGTTTAGTGTTTGTTTGAATTATTGTAAATGAACAACCGATATCTCTAATTTCATCGAGTACTAACTAGTACCTCAAAATATTTTGTGCGACTATAAAATATTGATGGTTTGTTCTAAAAAGTGTTATCAGCGCTAGAATTAGACACTTCTGTTCAAAGATATCATTATTCAATAAACACCGATTGCAAAAAAACAGTTTGTTTACTGTTTTAATGTATAAGTTTCCTACAATCTAAATGTCATTTTGAGAATGACGCATATCAGAATTTTGGAAACATCTATAAAATTACATTATCTATGAGAATACGGATCTTATGAAACAGTTTCAAGGTCGGGCCAGACCATAGATTATAGATAGTAAAGTATTATTGTAAATTATAGAAAATAATGTTGCTTGTAAAGAAATCATTGCCAGCAATGAAAAATCTACGTTGCCATACCGATGTACCATGCTTTGCCCGTGAACACCCCCCCTGCCGCGAGAAAAAATACTGCCTTTGACCGCAGCTATTGCTCCTGAACTCCTAGCGATTAATCGATTAATCATTCGATCATTTTTATGTATCGATACAAAAATATCGATTATGTTAATGTATCGATTATTCCCATCACTAGTTCACACCTGAGCGCTTTAAGCCCGTTTATAATAGGAATAAGCCGTAAGAATAAGCCGGTGCCGTAATCTGTAAGCCGTAATATTTTAGAACGTCGTTTATAATTGGAATAGAATAGAATACGCCCATAGAAGTGAGCCGCTGTCACTTGTCTATGTCAAATGTCAACTGTCAACCGAGAAGAGTATATTCTAATTCATATTGTTTTATTTAAATAATTATTAAAACGATAGATTCAGATGGATTCGTCAGACATTGTCGCGTGTGGAATGTTTTTGTCAATTCTGGGGCTGGCATATACTGCACATGGAGACGCACAGACGAAAAAAATAAGGAAAAAACGACGTTGGAGTGTCCGTTAAGGTGGGTCATTTAAAAAAAAATGATAATTTTAGATTCTGTTAGCGATAAAAGGGTGCCAAATGGGTTCAAACCGACGTGTTTAAAATTTTTTAAATTTCTGATACAATCTTCTTCCTCCGGATTCACTTCAATGTTTTGAAAATTTTCATTTTTAGAGGTATTTTCTAGTGTGTGTAAAAGTTACTACGAATCCTTTATACTATATTTTTTGTAATATTCTATGGCAAATATGGTACGTATTTACGAATTCATTTACAAAAAATCCGAGTTTTGATTATTAGTGGCTCGAGGTGAGGGCGGGGGAAGCACCGATTGCACTAAGCGCAGCGACTCTGCGCAACCGACGTCGGAGTTTGGAGTCAGTATTGCTACGGCAACTACGGCTCTTTAAGCGGTAGGTCGCGTTGCACAAGTTTTCGCAATAGAACGTACTCGGAATGCGTTAAAAAGTCCCATATTTGGTGAAATTTGCGACGATAAAGACAATGTTTTACCAACTTATTGTGATGTTATGAAGTTTTTTGAGTGGACCAGGCATCAAATAAAATTAAATCAAGAGACCAAACTAGAACCCAAATTTCAGCAAATAGAGTGTACTGTGACAGCACGAATTGAAGAAATATGGAGAAAGGCTTCTATTCCCATCGTTACACACTCGCGAGTAGCACGCATGTTGAGGTCATATCATTTTAAATGCAAAAACCTTCTTAAGTCACATCCTAAAATACCGGAGAAAAAAATGGAGGAATTCCGTCGCAGAAGTAAAGTGCTGTTTGATATTTCGTCTTGCAAATGCAAAGATTTCAGTAAATGTGACTGTCCTAAAGATAAAAAAATACCTGTAAATGAACAGAGTTTCATTAGTGACCAACGTACTACACGAAAAATGATAATAGGAAATGTGGATACCGCTACAACAAAACGAATGAAAACTGCGTTGAAAAGAAAACTTCTGAAGCAAAAATCCTTGCGTACGTCTAAAAAGGAAAGCACAGGTAAGCCAACTACCTCTCTAATCGATATTTCCACGTCTTCTTCATCAAATGAATCCGATTTCAATGATGTTTTCGAACCAAATGTTGTATCTCAAATGCCTCAGAAGCAGGCTGCGGTCACTATTGATTATTCTACACTGTCGAAAACTTGTGACAGATATGGAGTTTCGGATAGAGCAGCGGCAGCCATTGCCTCAGCAGTTCTGTATGACATCAAGTCTAATATTCCAGTTATTGACAAAAGTAAACTTCGCAGAAAACGAAAAAAAACAAGGGAAAAATATTAAGGCACAACACATAGTTTTACAAATACCCGCATTATATTTTGATGGCCGGAAAGATAAAACATTAATTATCAGGGAAAAAGGGGGAGGCATTACAGAGAACTAATCATTGAAGAGCATATTTCAATGATAAAAGAGCCAGACTCAATATATTTGGGTTATATTGCACCAAACTCTGGCACGTCGAAAGTTATAGAAAGAACAATTGTCGATTATTTTTTAAAGGAAGAAATACCATTTGAACCACTAATGGCTATTGGATGTGACGGAACGAACGTGAACGTTGGAAAACATGGAGGTATAATACGTTTGCTTGAAAAACGTTTGGATAAACCATTGCAATGGATAATTTGCTTGCTTCACATGAACGAGTTACTATTTCGTCATTTGTTCACACATCTTGACGGTAAGACATCTGGACCTCAAACATATTCAGGGACAATAGGACTAGCTTTAGAAAACTGTGAAAAAAAGCCTATTGTTCCTTTTTTAGAAAATTGACGGAGAGTTGCCTGAATTATTAACTAAAGACCTATGTACAGATCAGTTATATTTGTATAAAATCGTATCTGCAGTTACGGTGGGGGAATTACCTGAAGATTTAGGCCACAAATCTCCTGAAAAAATGTCTCATGCCAGATGGCTTACGCGTGCTAACAGAATTCTTCGTCTTTATGTTGCAACGGAAGCTCCTACAGAGAATCTTATTATTTAAGCAACGTACGTTGTTAAATTTTATGCTCCGACTTGGTTCAGTATTAAAACTCATCCCACCTGTAAAGATGGAGCACGTCACCTATGGCAGCTAATTTCAGCGTCTAGATACTTATTCCCTGAACTAAAAACTATAATTGATCCAGTCATAGAAAGAAACAGTTACTTCGCACACCCCGAAAATTTACTACTTGCAATGTTAACTGACCCTCACAAGCATATCCGGGAATTAGCTGCGCGTCGTGTTCTAAAAGCACGCAGTAAGAAACTAAGTAAAACAAGGCTGTTCCAACTTCCAAACATAAACCTCGATGCATCATATTACTACGACCTTATTAATTGGCAGCAAAATGTAACCGAACCCCCAATACTGAAGAATATATCGGATGAAGATCTTCAATTATTTGTAGCACAGGGGGGAGAAGGTAAATTGCCTCTTCTGCGTCTGCCATGTCATACTCAAGCAGTTGAAAGAGCTGTAAAGACTGTTACTGAAGCCTCGACTACTTTATGTACGAAGTCTGCAAGAGAAGGTCTTATTAAGGCAAAGATTGAGTCTCGCAAAATAATGCCGAAATTTGAGAGTAAGAAGGATTTTGCTGGTATTTGAATACACTGTCTTGAGATAATTTTAATTATAATCATATATTTTTTTAATAAATAAGTCAGAATATTCTCTCTAATTTGTGTTTTATTGAAAAAAGTTCATTTTTAATTGTTTATCTAATATTTTTTAGAGATTTAACAAGGGTGGGTTTTTCTCTATTTTGTGAAATTTCAAACTCAATCCGGAGGAAGAAGATGATATCCAAATATTATTAAAAAAATTACGTGATTTTACATCTTCATTTAACACCCTTTTATCACTAACAGACAAACCAAAACAAGTTTTTTTTTCCCCCATACAATCGTGACCCACCTTAGTGTCCGTCCCATTAATCAAAAAAGGAATAACACGGGACATTTCCATAATTTGTTTAAAGACATGGCGGCAGTAGACAACGAGCAATTTAAAAAATATACAAGAATGTCGCAGACCAATTTTTATAAATTGTTAGGACTTCTACAACATAGATTAGTAAAGCGTAGCAGACGTGAACCTTTAAGTCCGGAACATAGGCTAGTTATCACATTATTATATACCATGCAGATACCATAGAGTATCGATCGAAAATACATAAATCTCAGCATATATCTAAGCTTTCTGTATGCCGTAACCGTAAAAGATAAAGTTGAACCATCTTTTCGGTTACGGAAAAAGTTAACGGCTTATTGCCATCTATTATAAACGGATACAAAGGTTTCCTATCTTCCAACTTCTACGGCTTACGGCTTACGGCATACGGCTTACGGCTTATTCCTATTATAAACGGGCCTTTAATGCGCACATCAACCATAGACAATGCACATCTTACGCCGTAACCGCTCCTGAGGCGATATGCCAACAGTTAAGCGCCCCCCACTCCGACGAAAACAGGAGAGGGGGTCATTTTAATTACGGGGCTGCCAAGAACGGTGGGTGACAGATGTCAACTCCATAGATTCAGTACAAAAAATGCGCGCTCCGTGGCCGCTCGCTAATTCAACTGACCCCCTCTCCTACCATAGGAAGAAATATTTTATCTGCGCCGTGTGAACGCCACGAAACATAAGCGCTCGCGGTTCAACAGATACCTGCTAGCGGTTATATTAGATGTCTGAACACCCCTTCAATTGAAATGCTTCAAAGCATGATGATGGTTCGGTTCACATTAAATCGAAATGGTGGATCTTGCACTACATTTAATCCATCTCCTGAAATGTTAAACTAAAACAATGTTATCATGTATGATTTTAAAAAATCTGATTCTTCTCAAGAAAATGATGCAATATTTGATATTTTTAACAATTGATAAATAAAGATTATTAAAAAACATTACAGCATATCATTTATTCATTATTTTTACAAAAAAAAAATTTAGGGGTTTTTGAGTTTAATTTAGGGGTAAATATTTTTAGAGTTGGCAACACTGGTTTATTTATGGCTTGTCCGTTGTCTATGGATAATGGATGCGTCAAAAAATGCTGATATTCGTCGCCTTTGCTTGGTTTATTTATAGTCGCATGGTCGCCTTCTTTCTTCTTTGCTTCTAGTTCATTGGGATTGGTTTATTAATGAGTTTATTTATGTTTGCTTCTTTGGGGTTAGTGCATAGTGGTGCGTTGTCGTGTGCATAGTGGTTTGTTAACGTTCCTTTGCTTAGTCTCTGATCCGTCTTTCTAAAGTAATATCTCGCGAAGTGCACAATAATTATGTATAATTTACACCATTTGAGATTACTTCAATAACCCCAACATTTTGTAAAATTCAAGAACTTCTACTTTTATTCAACGCTTTGGAATTGGCCGCTACACTTGGCCTTGTACGTGAGTTGGTTTTATTTCATAGGTAGGTTGTAATACCTAATTTCCCTAACTGGTGCTTGTTTTTTAACCTCTGACGCATAGAGCGTTGTTATAAGTTTGACTTTCTGTGTGTCTGTCTGTGGCAACGTAGCTCCTAAACGAATGGATCGATTATGATGCGGTTTTTTGTTTGAAAGCTGACGTGGTCGAGGTGGTTCTTAGCTACAATTCATGAAAATCAGTTCAGGGGTTTTTGTTTCGGGGGTTACTTAAAATTTTGAAAATATTTCTACTGATTATTGTAAGATCAGTTTTAGCAGCATTCGCGATATAACATTTAAGCTAACCAGCACGCGACAGAATGCATTGCGTGCGTTCGTTCGTTGTTGATTTACGGCAGCTGACACATTAGAACCAAACGATTAGTAAGTTCAGGTTTATATGCACTTTTTTTATTTCAAAGACACTTATCAGTTAGATAATGTGTAATAATTATGGTAAATATTTCCCTATCGAGTCCACGCTCAAAACACACTTTCAAAAATTTAAACAAATTGTACTAGGTACATTACAGTCAGTAATAAGTAATTCAGTAACCGGAATTGAAAAATATTGCATTTTAATGGTTATTTTGTTATCTTTAAAAACGCGAAATGTCATTTCTCAAGGAACGCCATGTTGTTAATTACGACGGCAAACGTCTCGCGTGTTTGTTCGTGTTTATGAAACCGAACCAAATAATGAATAATACGCATTATTTATCATTTCCGAAGATTGCAATTCGTACATATTATTGTCTATCTAGATTTTTTTTTCTTTTGAAAATGCGTATTTCATCCTCTTAATTAACATAGCGGTCCTTGAAAAATTACATTTTGCGTTTTTTAAATTAAAAAAAAACATTAAAACACAATATTTTTCCATTCCGGTTACTAAATTACTTATTACTAACTATTATCTACCTAGTACAATTTGTTTTAATTTTTTTAAGTGTGTTTTGAGCGTGGATTCGATACTAACTGATACTTAGTATTTTTGTAACAAAAAGTGCCTGTTAACCGTACCTATTTTGTAAATATTTACCAGTAATTTTCTCTAAACTATATGTTGTGATGGAGGACTTAGCCAGGCGAGGAATCGAACACGCAACGCCTGGGTGGGACCCAAACGTGATGCCATCTCAGCCACTGACCGGTCATTTTTCGTTTAATTTTATTTATAAGGTTGTGAGAAGTATTCTTAATTTTATATAGATAAATGAAAAAAAAATATTGATAGTTCGCTCGCTCAGAAATGTTTTGTACTATGAGAAATATAAGTTTCTTTTTTAATTTACGCCCAGAGGGCTTTTACATAAATATATATAAAGACAGTACAATTTTAACACGAGAAAGAAAAAATATAATATAAATAAAAGTTACGATAGAAAACAAACATGAAATAAAAGGAACAAAAATTTAAAAGTACAGTGAGAAATAAAAACAATGAAGTTGCGATAAAAAAAAAAAAAAATACATGCATGATATATACAAGGAACAAAAATTGTAAAGTAAGGTTTTCAGATATGTTTACAAATTTAGAACAATAATCATGAATAACAAACACCTAAGTACTTATTGGTTTCTCATAGCGTGAACCGTTATGTGTAGGTATGTAGGTACGTAAGTTGCAGGAGTTTGAAACTGTTCAATTTGAATTATAATATTTTAGATAAAAACAATTTTTTTTTTTGATTTAAGTCGATGAAGTAAATTAACAAAAAAAATCCTTAGTGTGCATTTAAATTATAGATAAATGATTTTATTATTTCATGTTTATAGTGTATCAGTGACATATTCCATATATCTATGTGCGAATACATATTACCCAAGTTTTGAATTCTGTATAGTGGTATATTGAATTGTGCCCTAGTCGTAGTGTTGCCACAATTAAACGGTAGTACTGACCTTGTATTTCTGGCTGGCACATTAAAATTTATGAGCGCCAAGAATTCAGGGCTGTCAATTGTCAATTGAAGGTTAAAAAAAGGTTCCATGCCAAGTCAGAATCAAGTCAACTAAACACCTCTTTGAAAAGTCATTCAAAGCAATAATTAAAAAAAAAATGCCGTTAACCCTTACCTAACGTAATCTTATTAACCAATTTTTTATCATCACTCTTAATGACCTTTCTGAAGTGGTTCTGAGTTGGTTTCATTCTGAGTTGGCCGGTCACCAAAAAATTATATTTTCGTTTCCTTTACTTCAAACTTATTGTTGTAAAAATATAGTTTTAAATACAATATCTACAAGTAAAGGAACAACGTTGAATTTTGAACGAACTAACACATACTGCATTTACAGCTTTAAAAAAAAAATAAAAAAAATACAGGAGTTCAAACCAATCCTCAGAAATCGAGTTTTAGGCTTGTTTATTCTGAAAAAGTGATAATTACTAACAGTTTGGTAAGTTTGCGCTAAAGATATTTGAAACACAATATCTTTGGTTTGCGCCAATCTTGTATTGTATTTTTATTTGTAGTTTTGCCTTAGTGTCTTAAAAAAATAATGTTTTCTTTCTAAAATAATTAGAACGGCAGCGAAAAGAAACACATTAACGTTATTTCCGAATACAGTAACGATATTATTATCATTAAAAAAGTTAATTAAAATAATTGGCCTAAATGTTACCTTTGGGGTACACCACTTGTAGTTATGATTTTGCTTGATGGGTTAGAATTATTTTTTGCTAAAACTATAATGTATTGGTAGGTACTCTGCCAAATTCACAAAGCTTATTGAGAAGGGTTTTTTGGTTTACTTTGTGAAATGCTTTTACAAAATCCGTGTGCATTACATTGAGCTGATTTGTGTTTTATTTTCTAGTGAACATGATATAACCTTTTTCGTTATTTGTTTTTGGGGAGTTATGCCGTATTGCGCTACCTCCTTTCTTAGCTTACGTTTCGGACATCGTTGCAGTGTCCATCATCAGGGCAGATCCGGTAGATGTTTGGTTCGGTTTGATGTCTGAAGGAGGTAGCGCAACACGGCATAACACCCCAAAAACATATAACGAAAATGCTTTTGGCCGTGAAAATCTTAAAACGTATGAAATAAACTGTTTGTATAGAGAGACTTTCTTACAGGCCTTATTTATTTTCAACTGAGGACAATTACCACCACGTAACAGGACGCTATCTAAGCAGTGCAATGGATCTTCCCAATTCAGAGAGGGTTTCCATCAAGACTGAACCATGGTCGCAGGAAATGCCATATACAGATATGGAAATTCACCTCCCGGATGTGAAGAGGGAATGTTTGCGGTATGCTGAGAGTGGTCAGCCAACTAGTAAGTTGAATTGCGTGTATCACAAAAGTGTTTTGTCAGGTGGACTCAGTCAGGACAGCTGCTTGATTTCTACTTCCATCTTATAGTACATTGGAACTTATGTTTTTGCCTACGAAATATTGCTTAATTTTACAAGAAACTGTAGAACTAAAAAAATATTTATTATTGAAATTATTAGTAACATGCCCCCTTCAACATGATTAGCCTCATCAGAATTTTCTAATTATTTTTTAGATTTAGAGTAGTGTCATTAAAAATGAAATAAAAAAACGAGTGTGCTTTAGACCACACGACTGAAGTAAAACTTAACTAACTTATATCTCCCTCTCAACTTGCGTTCGCCTCGTCCGATCACTCTTTTCATAACGCTGTCGTCACGCATTCACCAGCCTACTCCCCATGTCAGGCGTGCGTAAAGAAGTTTTACTTCAAAAAATCATGTTTTTCGTTTATTAAATGGATTATTTTTTCGCACGGACTTTTATTGGTTGGAGGTTTCTTCTACCTTCGAAACAACAAATGGTTCAGAATAGTACTGTCTTGCTCATTAAGCAAATAATTTAAATGTGTTTTGTATACTCTTTATCCTCATTATACTCTTAATTTAAAGAATATTGTAGGAACTGCAGACAAGCCACCCTATGTGAGCTTTGCGTTACGGTATTTTTGTTATTATTAAAATTCTTGCAATATCGATTTGTTTTTAACAACTTCAATAAAAATAAGAATGATTACCTTATAATTATTATTTTTATCAGCTTGATTAAAAAAATTAGTGCAATCCAACAAATAAATCCAAATTAATAAAACAAATTTTTGATTAGCCTAATACTAGTACGTCTGTACATATCAATATATTGTTTTTTATTATTATTCCAGGTAGCATTCATGTGGAGATTGAACCCATCAAAGTAGAACCAGGACTCCCAGAAGAAGATGGCGAGAAAGTCCCTTATACGGAAATAGACATAGACCTGCCAGATGTTAAAAATGAATGCTTAGAGCACTCTGAAAGTATTACTAAGTCTGCAACAGGTAAAAAAAAATTTTTTTCTGAATTTATTTAAAAACATTCCGTTTTCATTTTAAGATACATACTTAATGAGCTTTATCCACAATCTTTTCCAAACCTGATAACGGATCTGAAGACGCATCCTGGAGAAAAACCTTATTCATGTTCCTATTGTTACTACTCCCGCTCATTTACATCAGATTTAACAGTGCACTTACCAAAGAAAAACCATATTCATGTTCCTATTGTAACTACTCCAGCTCATTTACATCAGATTTAACTGTGCACCTAAGCACCCACACCAACGAAAAAACCTTGTTTATTCCTATTGTAACTACTCCTGTTCGAACAAACCAGATTTTACAGCGCACTTACGCACCCATACTAGAGAAAAACCTTATTCATTACGCAATTCAGCGTTGACAGCGTACTTACGCACCCATACTGGACTAAAACTTAAGTTATGTTCTTACTGCAGCTATTTATGTTCTCAAACGGGATCTTTAAAAAATAACTTTCTTACCCATACTGTAGAAAAATCTTATTCATATTCCCATTGTAATTATTGATGCTCACAAATGTCATATTTTACAATGCACTAACGCACACATACTGGAAAAAAACCCTTCATGTTCCATTGTAAATACTCCAGCTCACGCAATTTAGCGTTGAGAGCGCACTTACGCACCCATACTAATGAAAACCCTATGCATGTACCTACTGCAGCTATCCATTTTCTGTAAAGTGAAATTTAAACTGCGCTGTTTATACTGCAACTATTCATGTGCTCGAAAGGTACGAATAAATCGTCACATTCTTACCCATACTAGAGAAAAATCTTACTCCTGTTTCCATTGTAACCAATTCTTCATATTTAATTCAGATTTAAGGAGATACACCTTATTCGTGTCCCCATTGTAACCACTCCTACTCACGCAAGTCAAAGTTAACAAGGCACTTACGCACCCACACTGGAGAAGCACCTTATTCATGTTCTTACTGCGGATATTCATTTTCTCAAAAGGAAATTTAAAAAGACATTCTTAACCATGCTGGAGAAAAACCTTTTCATGTTCCCTTTGTAACTACTCCTGCTCATCCAAGTCAAGTTTAACAGTGCACTTACGCACCCATACTGGAGAAAAACTTTTTTCATGTTCCGTTTGTAACTATTCTTTTTCTTATAATGTAAATTTAAAAAGTCGCATTATTTCCCATATTGGAAAAAAATCTTATTCATGTTCCCACTGCAGTTATTCATATTCGCAATAGAGATATTTATAATGTTACATTCTTATTAACGCTAGAGAATATAATTTTTTTCGGCTGTAACTGTAATAAACCAATTTAATAAACCGCACGCGGATTCATAGCGGAGAGAAACCCTTTTCATGTTCCGACTATAACTATTCAAGTTCACGAAAGGATTGTTTAAAAACGTCACATGCCGACTCAAAGTAAAAAATAACAATTCATATGGTGCAACTGAAAGCAATCTTTTTTTACTATCACCTGCATTTTACAACTGCCTCCTTCTGCTGGTCTCGTTCGGTCAAGTCCATCTCTGCGCGTCTCAGTACCTTTTACACAGTACGGATCGCTGAGATCGCGCAGAGATTTGAGTATATGTAATTGTAATAGATCACCACAAACAGACTCCCAGAACTGCTTAAGGCGCCGCTACCCGCATTTCTACCGATTTCTTACATATCTCCCTTAAACATTTGAAGTTCTTAAGCTCTTAGGTATTTTTAAGATAATGTCTAGATGCTGCCCACGCCGAAACGCAAATTATATGAAATTCCCTCTAAAAAAAATCGCAAAATATGCTCCAAAAATTATTTAAAACAAGTCTGTCTCTATTATCTTATAAATTATAATTGTGAAAAAATTCACACTGTTTCTTTAAATGATGCTTAAGAAACCTTCCATGAGATTTTTGCTCTATTTTAAACATTTTCGCAATTTTCGCATTGATTTTGACGCTTTAAATGTTAGCGCTCTCCTCTAACATTCGTAATTTCATATCTCTCCATCTTCTTCTTTTTGAGACCGGTTGCGGGCCCTTAACACATTGGCTTCACCCAGAAGGACCGCGTATTAAATTTATTTTTTATAATTTTATTTCTCCTCGCCTGTTTTTGTTCCATAATATTAAGTACACTCGAATATTTTATTTATCCCCCTTTGTCACCAAGAGTTTTGACATATCTCGTTTGCTATTATTATGTTATATTTTTTTAATGTTACTTTAAAGGACTGCTGAAACACTGCGTTATTCATAGTGAATCTTACTCGCGTTAAAATGTTTGAATCCTTATTGTGTGTAGTAAACGTGATAAAAACTCGGCCACTGAATGATACGATTTCAGGTTCCATGCTTTAAAGACTCTGCTGAAAATGTAAAAAGAGCCTAACGTGTTTGAATAAATATTATTATTCTGAACTTGCCAAACACATTTTAGAAACCAGTCATTATTTTTTACTTAAATAGAGGGTTACAATCTTACATACACATTAAATAACACGTAAAATGGGATTACGATTAGATAACTACTAATATTAAAAGTTGAAAAAACGTTAGGTAATAGTAGTGTCCGACCGAAAAAGGACTTTCTGTATAAAAGATCTAGGCGTACTTTTTTATTCTAAACTCCATTTCGATGCGCACATTGAGATATTGTGAATTATTCACAATAGCTTACCGCATGCTAGGATTCGTCATCAGAAACAGCCGCGAATTTCAAAAACCAGAAACCTATCTTCTTCTTTACTACACGCTGGTCCGTCCTCAACTTGAATACTGCAGCCATATGGACACCACTTTACGGTGTCTCTAAAGACAACATTGAAAGTATTCAAAATAAATTTCTGCAATACCTCAATTACCGAATGAGCGCACCTAAACGGGGGTACATAAATATGCTCTCGAATTTTAATGTCTCCACTCTTACTAAACGGCAAACATACATTGACCTCATGACTCTATATAAAATCAGCAACAACGTTATTGACTGTCCTGACCTACTGAAACTAATAAACTTCAAAATACCACCCAGAGTGACAAGGCTTAACGATTTATTCCACATTAGCTGGACGCGTACAAATGTTGGTGTCAGAAATCTCAAGGATTCTGACTTATTTTTTGACACATGCAGTACTTTTAGTAGAAAATTGTACAAAGTACAAAGTACAACACCATAGACACACACTTCGTCTATAAGCTTAAATACTCTTCTTTTTTTAAATTTCTGTATAACATTATTTTTTATCCTTATATAATTTTTTTCTCTTATCTAAAATTTCCGAAAATAATTTGTTAACTTTTATATGGATACTAGCTGACCCGGACACGCGTTGCTGTGGGTAATAAAACACTTTGTCAAATCCAACCTTTGTAACCACCGCCGTTTTTGAGTTCATAGCGAAGAGATCATCAGTGCGGTTTGCACGTGAGGTACTCGTAGCTCATCGCCCATTTGATTGACTTCGACGATCTATGTCAGCTCGTCTTTTCCTTGGCATATTAAAACAGTAAATAAAGTTCTCACGCTCTGACAAACTGATGATAGAAGATTTTAAGTGGTAACAGAATGACAGGTAACGTTTGACAGCGATTGAAATATGAATATCGGAATTCTTTTTTTTTTTTGCATTCCAATTCTAGATTACGTTGTGCTTCTGAAAGTAGGTAGAACAGTAGAACTGTTTAAATGATAAATTAAAATTTTTGTTTTTACTATCTTCCGCACAATTTTTTTCATATTATCTCACCGTTTAAACCTTCCCTGTACTACGACAAACATTTCAAAACCAAAATCACCTAAATCGGCCCAGCCGCTCTCGAGTTTTAGCGAGACAAACGAACAGCAATTGATAAGAATAATAAGATAAGAAGATATAATGTGAATAGTAAGCTATCCGTAAAAGATAAATATATGCCTTTGCGAATTTTTTTGTAGATCTATAAAAGAGGAATATCCCACCATTAATTGTTTTGTTATATCCCAAAAGGTTAGGCAGCGTTTTCGATGAAGCTACCAGGCGGCTGGATTTTTTTCCGACACTTCTAACAATTATCGTTATGTTTCAACCAATTAACACAAATCCTTTATAAATAACATACCTAAACCTTCCTCACGAAATACTCTATCTATTGGTAAAAACCGCATGAAAATCCGTTCAGTAGTTTTTGAGATTATCGCGAACAGACAGACAGACAGACGGCGCGGGGGACTATACTTTATAATATGTAGAGATAGAGATAGCGCATTTCTCTCATCTCTATATTTGTAAAATGATATTCTTATGTATATTCCTTTCTTCCCTAATTATAAGTAAAAATATTTGTATATGTTTTTATCAATTTCGTAAATATTGTTAAGTGTATATATGTATGTAAAAGCCTAAATGGGCGTAAAAATAAATAAATAAATAAATAATAAATAACATTTTGAAATGATGAATTGAATACGAACTTTGAATACCTACGACTTCCTTGTTTCATATTGGTAAGATCTACAGGGTTTGACCGAACGCAAAATTTCATGTTCATTGAATACTTTCATGCTAAAACTTTTATTGTATATTATTGTTATGTGAATACTGAACAAGAGTCCCAACTGCTTCAAAATATATATTTAAAAAAAATATATTGTAATTGAGTGCTATGTTAATACCGCACAAGAGTCACAACTGCTCCAAACATTTTTTTTTAATTATTGTAAACTAGCCGGTTTCCGGCACGCGTTGCAATGCCATTTAATACAAAAATTCTCCCTGCGTGTCCTTTCCCATTCGTCCCTACCCCTTCCCGCTCCCCTTTCTCTCCCGCGATCCCATTCCGCCTTCTCCACCTTCCCTCTCCCCACCCCACTCCCCCCCTTCACCCGTCCCGCGAACCTCCCTCCCGAGTTCCCCTCCCGGATTCCCCTCCCCCTCCCGTGAACCCCTTACCAGATTTCCCCTCCCCCCTCCCTCATTTCATACATTCAGTCCCGATACATTCAGTTTTTAAACAGCTCGCGTGCCACCTATTGAAATTTTTTGTATACAAATTTCACTACGCCAGAGCTCACCAGTAGTTTTATACAAACCTTGTGCTGACAATAATGAACACAAAAAAAAAGAATTATCCAATTTGGTGTAGTCGTTCGGAAGTTATGCGCGTACATACATTTCGGTGATTCATTTTCATTTTTATATATACTAGCTGGTACCCGGCATGCGTTACTAAGCCATTTAATAACGAAATTGTTTCTCCCGTCCCGTTCTTCGTCCCGTTCGCCTTCCTCCTCCCCTTCCTCTCGCGCGTCCCCTTCCCCTTTCGCGTTCCCACTCCTCCTCCACCTTCCTTCTCCTCACTCTACTCCCCCCCTTTCCCGTCCCGCGATCCCTCCTCCCGAATTCCCCTCCCCCCTCCCATAATAACCTCCTCCCTCCAGCGGATCCCCCCCTCGAGCTCCCCTCTCCCCTCCCGAGTTCCCCTCCACCTTCCCGGGTTCCCCTCCTTCCTCCTGCATTCCATACATTCATTCCCGATACATTCAGTTCTCATACAGCTCGTGTGCCACTTATTGCAAATTTTATTATACAAATTTCATGATGCCAGAGCTCGTGTCCTTTCCCATTCGTCCCGTTCCCCTTCTGCCCCCCCTTCCTCTCCCACGTCCCCTTCCCCTCTCCTCACTCCCCTCGCCCGTTTCCCCTATCTCTTAAACCCCCTCCCGTTTTCCTCTCCCCCCTCCCGAGTTCCTCTCCCCCCTCCCGGGTTCCCCTCACCAACCCATCCCGTGGGCCGCCTTTCCCGGGTTCCCCTCCCTTGTTCCCCTCCCCTCCCCTCCCTCATCCTTCACTCCTCTCCCATCCGCCACCCCCTCCCGCATTCCATACATTCACTCCCTATACATTCAGTTTTCAAACAGTTCGCGTGGCACCAATTGCAATTTTATATGCAAATTTCATAATGCCAGAGCTCACCAGTATATACAGAAACCTTTGCGGGCGTGCTCACAACAACTCACCAAAGTTTCATCGCAATCGGATGAACGGTTAGCAATTCACGGGAAAGTAGGTAGAACAGTTTTTATGGGAAAATTAAATTGTTGTTTTTACTATCTTCCTCACAACTTTTCCATATTTTCTCGTTTAAACCTTCCCTGGAGTACGACAAACATTTCAAAACCAAAATCAGCTAAATCGGCCCAGTCGTTCTCGAGTTTTAGTGAGACTAACGAACAGCAAGTGATTTTTGTATATTAGATGTAGATAGATTATTGTTATGTAAATACCGCACAAGAGTCCAACAGCTCCCAAGGGAGGGAGGTTGAAGAAGAGTTGGGATGAGGTGAAGAGGGTAGGCTGAGGGGGGGGTAAAGGAGGCGGGGGGTGGAGGGGGGTTAGAGGTTGTGGGGTGAGAGGGGGAGGGGGTTGAGAGGGGTGGGGGGTAGGCTTTTTTATATACATTTTTCGTATTACAAAAATAACAACCATGAGAATCGGGTATGAGTACCACCGCCCCGGGAACCATTTTTTAGATAACCAACACGTCTGCCGTAGGTCATCCTTAGTGGTTCGCAACGTTTGGTGACTAGCAGGGTTGCCTGGGTTCATGGGGTGAGGTTTTTTCAGGTCTCGCTTTGCTATCGCTTTGCACCGCAGTGGGAGGGATGGATTCATACATCCGCTCTCCTGGACACGCTGACCCCCACATTTCTACCCACCCCTAATACCCCTTTCCTTCTCAGAAGATATTCTCCTCCCTTTCCCTGAAACGAACCTTCACACAGCATCCCCAAAGAAGAGATAGGCAATGTGTCGAGCGATTGTAAAAACAAGGTCTCTCCCGATCCGGCCTTCTACGTAGTTGGTGGGCAGATGCCACCGCCGCCGAGATCCTGACAAACCTCGCCCCATGAACCCGGGCTACCCGTACCTATGGCAGAGGTGTTGATAATCCAATACATGGTTCCCGGGACGGTGGTACCCATACTCGCCTTTCAAATTACTGATACTACATATTGACGGCCGGCGTGGTCAAGAGGTAAGGCTCTTGACTCGCAATCCGAAGGTCGTGGGATCGAATCCCGGCGTGGGCAAATAAATTTTATTTGACTAATTTGGGTTATTTCACAATTATTTCAATTAAAAATAATATATTTGTGTCACGTTCCAGAGTGGAAGATACTTTAGTATCGCCCTGGTGTAAGACCACCATTTAGAATTGAAACATTGCTAAAAATGACTTTGGCCGTGTTTGGTGATCAGATCTGAATAGCCAGAATTCCTCGCTTCCTCTTCCCCATCTCCTTCCCTTCCCCACCACCTTCTGCCTCACACTATACCCCATAGTCATGTCATAGTTTCACTGGCTCCAGGCGGGAGCATTTGGGTCTCTTGTGCGGTATTCACATAAATATAAAATTAAAAATTATGCATATAATCCAACTGAATATTACTCTTTTTTTCATGAATACCGCACAAGAGTACCAACTGCTCCCGTCTGGAGCCAGTGGGACCGCTGAAGGTAGTGGGGGAGGGGAAGGAGTTAGGGAAATGGAGGTGGGGAAGTACCTGACTCTTCAGATCTGGTCACTAAACACGGCTAAAGCCATTTCAAGTAACGTTTCAATTCTTCCACTCTAATGGCCGTAAAATAAAATGAAAAACAAAAACCAAAATATTTAAAAAAATATAACAAATTGTTTTTTTTGTGTAGGTATCTACTTTACACGGTTTATACCTACTGTGTTTCTGTATCTATTTATGTCTACGCACTTCGATACACAAATTACATATAACTACTAGGTACTTATTAAAATTCTGGAAGCGAGAATTCAACATCTTCATCTGAACCATACTGTAGGTCCAGCTTCGCGTGAACGGAGGCGTCTACTAATATCTACATGAATTCCAAAAACTGAAAAAATCGAACTAATATCTATGAGAAGGAAAGTGTTGACGAATATCTACAGCTCAAACTGTTGACGAATATCTATGAGAACCAAAGTGTTGACGAATATCTACAGCACTGGCAGAGGTTGGATTTGCAATTATGTATAGCATATCGGAATAACGTAATATTGCGTATGCAGTTTAAAAAAATTAATTTATGTAAGTATGTATGTAAAAATCCCTAATATAGGACTATTGGACACATTTAGCTGATTAATCCAACCTACGCTCTGTAGATATTAGTCAACACTCTGAAGTTCGTAGATATTAGTTCAATATATAAGCTGTAGATATTCGTCCGACATACAGGCTGTAGATATTAGTATCTGGAGTCCGCGTGAACTATAGGTACGTGAAACCCGGCTTGTAGCGGAACGAAATCTAGTTCCGAAAACGTCCGCTCGCGACCGCTGATGTGTGAACGCTACAGTCGGAATTAAAAACTTAGACTTAAAAAAAAAAAAAAACTGAAAACTGGGTGGGCATTCTGTCTAAAGATTCTCAAGAATTCGCAAAAAAAATCATTAGTAGAGAATGCACGCGGTCGGCACTAAATTATCCAATGAAGCGCAGCCAGCAGTCCATAATGAGTCGCTGATATTAACCCTGATGTTTGGCAGTGAGGCATGGAACTGGGCAAGGGCGGATCCAGGATTTGTTTCTGGGGGGGGGCACAAGGGGCGGACGGGCAAAAAAATCAACAATTCAGGATTTTTTTCTGGGGGGGGGAGGGGGGCACAAGGGGCGGACGGTCACAAGTTCAAGTATATGAAGGAAGATTTATGAAAGTGTCAAAACAATAGAATAATTAAATGTTTAATAAAGACAGTTTCTGCTTCTAAGTATGTACTGTGATGGAATCTCCACAGTACACAAAAATACCGTCTGGGGGGGGCACGTGCCCCCGTGCCCCCCCCCCCCCTAAATCCGCCTATGGAACTGGGGATAAAAATGGATTAAGAATAAAATGTTACGTGTGGTCGGTCTTGCTGTATGGATGTGAAACATGGACCTTGAAAGTAAATACCATGAACATTGAAGTTCCCACCACTGTCCCGCCCCGGTATAGGCGACTTATGGTCGCCCCTTCGGAGCTCTCGCAAGAATCTAATTTTTTTGAATGAACGACTCTTTTAATAAAACGAATCTAGACCTTCAATGCCCCTGCATACTTTGTTAGGTGACGGATGTGGGCACGCCTACAGACTGTACTGTAATGGTCATTTCTACAATTCTAAAGCCCATGGAGGTATTCACTGCTAAAGCAGTGAGCCTCATGGACAGTCAAACAAGTGTTAGTAACATCGACATAAAAAAGTAAAATAAACAAAATAGACATCAGCCGTCGTGAGTAATCAGCTCATGACGGCGAAACACCATACACAATCCGGTGGGCGGTACCGAGCACTAAAAGTAAAATAAAATATGTACAGAGTAGAACTGGTGTTACCGTAATCCGGCTACCGGCAGTCCCCGAGACAGTGAAGGAGGCTGATTGTCCGGCCTCCCGACAACCGGCAGCGTCATCCGTAAGCCAGCTAGCCGGTGGTGCCTAGACGAGAGTAATTGGAAATCATGGAAGAAGACCCTAGGGAGAGAAGCGTCGGGTCGCCGGAGGCGGGACGGACAGCTTTCGGATGTCGATCCGCCGTCTCCCCAGCCACTTCATGATTCATGATACCACGAACAGGTTAGAGGCTTTTGAAATGTGGCTTCACCGGAGAATTCTCAAGGTCCCATGGACCGACATGATCACCACCACTGAAATTCTCGGGCGGACTGGAGCAGACAGAGAACTGCTTACATTAATAAAAATCAGGATAATTTCATATCTGGGTCGTATACTTCGAGGGGAGAAGTATCACTTGCTCCATTTAATATGAAAGGCAAGATAGAGGGTCGCCGAGGGTCTGGTAGGAGACAATTGTCTTTGCTGTGAAATATACGAGAGTTGACCGGCATTAGAAGTGTGGAGGAACTATTCCGGGCAGCGCAAGACAGAGAGATATTTTCAAGAGTGATCGCCAACGTCGGGGGGACCTGATACGGCATACAAAAAAGAAGAAGAATAAAATAATAAAAGTTGATTAAGAACGGGAAGTTTAGATGATTTGGGTATAGAAAGCGGATGAACGAAAAAATGAGTGTTGGGATTCGGAAGTGAATGTTATAAGCCGGGAAGCCCGAGGAAGACATGTCGCGATCAAGTGAATCAAATACTGGAGTCAGGTCATGCCAAGAGTCGGACACGATGTATGAATGTGAATGTGGCAAGAAGTGTGCGCCGAGACAAATTTGTATAACGGTCTATCCTTTCTGCCTACCCCTGTGGGATAGTATATTAGTTTAAACCTAATTCCACCTTCTTTGTAATTTCTCAGTCATATATATGTTTTGCTTTTTCCTTTACCGTGTTTTTCTTTGGAGTTTGTAACACTTTTTTTTTAAATTAGTTTGTGGAAATATCTAACAGTTGATGACAAGACAACTGTTTGGTCACTAGAAAACAACAATTATTCCCTGCTCGTGCAACAACAGCAGTTCTAGAGAGTTACTTTTCATCCATATTTATACATAATTCTTAACTTGTATTTCCTTCTAGAAAATAAAAATCACCCCTTCAATAATATGTTTCGTATATTTGCCGATATAATAAACCTATCCGATGTTTTATTTTTATTAAGTGACAATTTGTACCCGCCAAGTTACTGCGATTAATTTATTAGCAGGAGCTTTGTTAAACAATATAATAAATCCAACAGAAAATGCATGCAGTGGCGGCGTAAGGGAGGGGGGGCGGAGGGGGCGGTTCGCCCCGGGTGCCAAGCACCAAGGGGTGACAACGACAACCCACTCACACAGACAAAGAATGCGCACAAAATCTCCCGCTGTAAAGACATTTCAATAAATAACTGCTTACTCTTGTATCTAGCTACTTACATTATCATATTTTGAAATGCGTCGCAACTATTTTTTTTTTCGAATATAATTTCTAATTCCCTTTCTAAAAATGAAGAATCATTTTGAGAAGCTTGTATCAACGCTCGAAGAGATGTGTAATTCCAACACCAGCAAAGCAGGCGTTGAAAGAAGAAATTAGCGAAACTCAATCGAAAATCTGGAGACATAAAAATCAGAAAAAGTTATCGGCACCTCTGGGACTTGAACCCAAGCAAGACCTTATGCTTACATGGCAACAGCTCTACTAACTGAGCTAATTAAAAATTTATCCAGACACTATCTAGATAGCCAAGGGCGGATTTATGGGGGGGGGGGGGGGGCAAGAGGGCACGTGCGTCATTCTGTACTGTGGAGATTCCGGCACAGTACATACTTGGAAGCTAAAACTGTCTTTTTTAAACATTTAATTTTTCGATTGTTTATTTCTAACAGTGATCGTTGATTTTTTGCCCGCCCAGAAAAAAATTCTCGCAGTAATTGTTGATTTTTAGCGCGTCCACCCCTTGTGCCCCCCCCCCCCCCCAGAAAAAATCCTAACAGTAATTGTTGATTTTTTTGCCCGTCCGTTGCATTTAGTTCGGATTTGAACCTTACAATCATGTATAAAGGTAGCAGCCAATATATGTGCGTTAAGAAAATGAAGATAAAGTTGGTAGTTCTTAGTCGAAGAATGATACATACGGAGAAAGCAGTACCAGAAATGGAGTAGCCATTGTGTTACAGCAGAGGTTTCATGAAAATGTGATAAAAGTAATAGCACCAAATGATAGAATTATAATGTTAAAGTTGGTAATATGTAACGCTATTTACAATATCATATGTGCATATGCACCACAAATGGGATGTGATAGAGAAGAAAGAGACAGTTTTTGGGACAAGCTGGAAGAATTAATCCAAAACATTCCAGAAAATGAAGCTATCATAATGGGGGCAGACATGAATGGGCATGTGGGGAAATCAAATAGTGGCCATGATACTAGCCATGGCGGCTTTGGATATGGAGTGCGAAACGAACTAGGAGATGAGCTACTAAATTTCTCAGATGCATACGGTTTCACTATCATCAACACATTCTACCGAAAGAAACCAGAACATCTCATAACCTACAAAAGTGGAAATGCTGCAACACAAATAGATTATTGGCTATGTAGAAACGAAAAGAGGAAAACGTTCAGAGACTGTAAAGTTATCCCTGGTGAACCCCTTGCAATACAACATCGCCTGCTATTGCTGGAATTACCTGTGACGAGACATAAATTGTACAAAGATAAGATAAAACCTACAACCAAAATCAAGTGGTTCAATATCTCAAAAGAAAACGGAAAACAGTTAACATCAAAACTCCAAAACTGGATGCTAGAAAATCTCCAAAAAGAAGATACACAAAACCCAACTGAAATGTGGAAAGCATTTGAACAAGTATGTTTACAGGAAGCCAAACAACATCTGGGAGTCTCCAAGGGTAAACTGAAAATAAAGAAGGAATCGTGGTGGTGGACAAATGAGTTGCAAACTTGTCTAAAAGAGAAGAAAACTGCTTTCAGAAACTGGTCAAACTGTAAGTGCGATAGCGAGAAAGAGCAACTCCGGATAGTGTATAAACAAGTCAAAAAGACAGCAAAGAAACTAGTTGCCTCTGTACAACATGAGGCATTGAAAGAGCTGTATGATGACCTAGAAACACCAAATGGGGTGCAAATAATTTACAAAATCGCAGCACACAGGAAAGAAAGGGCCAAATCCATTAGAACACCCAAATACATAGAAGACACTGACGGTGAGTTGATCACAGACGAAACCAAAATATGTCAAAGATGGAAAGATTATTATTCTACATTACTGAATGAAGAATTTCCAAGAACAACTCAAGTGTCAGAGCAACCAGTGCAGGGGCCAGTTGAAGAAATCACTCAAACAGAAGTTAAAGTAGCCATATCACAAATGAAAGTGGGGAAAGCAGTGGGGCCAGACAATATTCCAGTTGAATTATGGAAAGAATGTGGTGAAGTAGGACATAAATGGCTGTGCACTCTGTACAATAAAGTATTGAATGGAGAACCAATGCCAGAAAGCTTTAGGCAGAGTTACCTTCTTCCATTTTACAAAAATAAAGGAGACTCTAGGAAGTGCGACAATTATAGAGGGATAAAGCTTATGTCTCATACCATGAAAATATATGAGATAATTATCAACACACGAATAAGGAATATTGTAAAAATACACGAAGATCAATGCGGATTTGTGTCGGGAAAATCAACAATAGATGCTATTCAAACAGTCAGAATAATAGTTGAAAAACATCGAGATGCAAAAAAAGATTTGCACATGGTATTTATAGACTTGGAAAAAGCATTTGACAGGGTTCCCCGAAGCCTGATATGGGCGGCATTGAGAGCCCACAATGTACCAGAAGGATATGTGCTCTCCATACAAGATATGTATACAAACGTTGAAACTCAAGTAAGATGCACATCAGGGACATCACCAAAATTTCCAATTAAAGTGGGGGTACACCAAGGATCTGTCCTCAGCCCATTGCTATTCATAATGGTCATGAATTATCTGACAAGTCAAGAAATGAACAGTATTCTCAAGACTATGCTTTTTGCAGATGATGTAGTACTGATAGCAGATAATCATTGTGACTTACAGAATAGCCTGGAAAGGTGGAGAAAGATTCTGGAAGATAATGGCCTAAAATTTAGCAGGAAAAAGACTGAATATTTGTATTTACCGTTTGAAGACACAAATGCTGTAACTCCTTCGATGCAACTGGATGGAGTAACATTAGCCAACTGTGATTCATTTAAGTATCTGGGCTCACTAATCCACAGTGACGGAGGATGTGCAGCGGATGTCATCCATAGAATAGGTGTGGGATGGATTAAATTTAGATCCGTAACAGGAATATTGTGTGACTCCAAAATGCCTATAAAACTGAAAGGAAAGATATACCAGACTATTGTAAGACCCGCAATAATGTATGGCTCCGAATGCTGGACTATGTACAACTCCTACACTAGGCAACTTGAAACAGCAGAAATGCGAATGCTTAGATGGTCGGCAGGAGTATCACTAAGAGATAAGATCAAAAGTTCACGCATTCGTGGTAGCCTGGGTGTCACAGACATAAATAGTAAGCTGGAGGAACGACAGTTGAGATGGTATGGTCACATAAGACGGAGACCATCAGACCACACAGTGAGGCAGGCAATGTCTATGGAGCTTCATCGACAGCCATCCAGAGGAAGACCGAAGAACTCCTGGATGACTCAATGCGCCAAAATTCTTCAGAAAAACGGCCTGGATGAAGACGATACCCAGAACAGGAGAATTTACAACCTGAGAACGAGAAGAGCCGACCCCAACAGCCTACCTAGGCAATGAGTTGGGACAGCGCAAGGAAGAAGTCGAAGAATGATACAGTTAAATATGACCGAATTTGATATAGACACCTTAGCTCAGTTGGTAGAGCTGTTTTCATGTAAACAGAAGGTCCCGCGTTCGACTCCCAGAGGTGACAATATCTTTTTCTGTCTCCTTAATAAAATCTTATTTAAGGTCCACAATGAGCAAAGCGCGAATAACCAATTTTTCTATATAATCAATTGAAAGAGAAGGGAAAACAATATTGATATTGTGATCGAATATTTGATTAAAATGAAGTCTCGTGAGCATGTTTAGTATTTGGTGTTTTATGTAGGGTGTTCAATACAAAACCGCCCCGGGTGCCAATCTACCCTACGCCGCCACTGAATGCATGTAATAATCACGTAAATCTCACTTTTAATGCAGAACAGAATTTTTAATGTAATAGTAGTATCTCTACAGGAATTTTATCAGCATGTTTCGTGGTTCCAGGTAGCATCATTGTGGAGACTGTATCAATCACAACAGAACCAGGACCCCCAGAAGAAGACGGAGAGGGAATCTCTTATACGGAAATAGACATAGACCTCCCAGATATTAAAAAGGAATGCTTAGAACGCTCTGAAAGTATTACTGAGACTGTTGCAGGTAAATTCGTTTTTCATCTGAATTAGTTTAATATTTTTTTCGTTTCAGTATACATGAATTGAGCTTTATCCGCATTCTTTTTCAGACACAATAACGGACTTGACGACGCATCCTGGAAAAAAACTTCATTCATGTTCCTTTTGTAACTACACCTGCTCTCGGATGTCATATTTAACAGCGCACTTACGCATCCATACTGGTCTAAAACTCTATTCATGTTCCTACTGCGATTATTCATGTTCTCAAAAGACAAATTTAGATAACCACTTACTAACCCATACTGGAGAAAAACCTCATTCATGTTCCTATTGCAATTACACTTGCTCACGAAAGTCAGATTTAGCAGTGCACTTACGTATCCATACTGGAGAAAAACCTCATTCATGTTCCCATTGCAACTACACTTGCTCACGAAAGTCAGCTTTAGCATCGCACTTACACATCCATACTGGTGAAAAACCTCATTTATGTACCTATTGTAACTACTCCAGCTCAGAAAAATCTCGTTTAACAAGACACCTACGCACCCATACTGGAGAAAAACCTCATTTATGTACCTATTGTAACTACTCCAGCTCAGACAAATCTTGTTTAACAAGGCACCTACGCACCCATACCGGAGAAAAACCTCATTCATGTTCCCATTGCAATTACACTTGCTCATTAAAGTCAAATTTAGCAGTGCACTTACGTATCCATACTGGAGAAAAACCTCATTCATGTTCCCATTGCAACTACACTTGCTCACGAAAGTCAGCTTTAGCATCGCACTTACACATCCATACTGGTGAAAAACCTCATTTATGTACCTATTGTAACTACTCCAGCTCAGAAAAATCTCGTTTAACAAGGCACCTACGCACCCATACTGGAGAAAACCCTCATTTATGTACCTATTGTAACTACTCCAGCTCAGACAAATCTCGTTTAACAAGGCACCTACGCACCCATACTGGAGAAACTCCCTTTTCATGTTCCTACTGCAACTATTCATGTTCTCGAAAGGATACTTTAAAAAAGCACATTCTTATGCATAATGGAGAAAACCCCATTCACGTTCCCATTGCAAGTACACTTGCTCACGAAAGTAAAATTTAACAGCGCGCTTACGCATCCATACTGGTCTTAAACCCTATACATGTTCCTACTGCAGCTTTTCATATTCTCAAAAGGGAACTTTAAATAGCTACATTCTAACTCATACTGGAGAAAAACCTTATATTGTTCCTATTGCGGATATTCTTGTTCTCAAAAGGGAAATATAAAAAATCATATGTTTGCCCATATTGGCTGACAATCTTATTCATGTGCTCATTGTAACTACTCCTTCTTGTACAAGTCAGCGTTAATAGTGCAATTACGCACCCCATACTGGAGAGAAACTTTTCATGTTCACGGAAGGGTAGTAAGAAAACTTTACGTTTTGTAAAAAATATCCATGGTACCAACTTATATCGCAACTGTCCCCCTCTGCCATTCGTTTGTTCAACTCACAGCCCCGCTTATTGCAGTAAGTTCCGACATTCCGGGTAAGTCAGGGTAGGTAGCTCGCTGACACTGGCACAAATATGATTTATATGAACTTGTTGGTCCTTGAACTCGCGATGTAAAATTCTTTATTCTTCAGTTTTTTTTATATTTAAGCGTAAAAATGGTGAGTTAAACCGCTTGCTGAGGATTGGTTTCTACTATGACCATTTTTGTTTTTTTTAAGCCGTGAATGCAGTAGTATTAGTTATATTGTTTATCTACCACGCCCACACATAAAAAAGCCACAATTTCGAAGAGAACTTATATTTTGAACATCACTTTTTATTCTATTTCCATAGTTATTTTAAAAATAAGATTAGGGATGCACTATGCCCATTGGCCAATAGAAATGCGTCATTTTGTGGACATGGTGCAGGGTGTACGCCGGCCGATTTTACATTTCAAAAAATAAAATAAAACAAAAATATGAATACAATGAAAGTTATTTATTTATTATCTTACAAAAGAATAATGCGGATTTTAGTTTTTAAAAATATCTCCACTCAAATGGCATCCTTCTAGTCGCAAACATTTTTACAATCTTTCCTTCATGTTGGCGAAAACTCGCTTGCAAAGTTCTGGACTGATAGCCGCAATCTCTCTTCGGATATTTTCTTGTAGGACCTCTATTGTTGATGGCGAATTGCTTTATATGCGAGATTCGAGATATCCCCACAAGAAAAAGTCGCAAGGGGTCATATCGGGTAATCTAGGGGATCAGGCTATGTCGCCGAAGCTTTTAATCAATTTTCCAGGAGAAAGCTCTCTCATTTCAGTCATTGAGTCCCTAGCGCTGTGTGCCGTGGCGCCCGTGGCCCCATTCTGCTTAAATTTTTTTTTTTTTTTGTTAGTGCCGGCAACCCGGGCGTTTATTGTTTTAAATTATCTTATATATACAAGTAAGTAACCCGCCTCACTAGACTATATCTGTTCTGAGACGGGTACCTTTACATATATTTACAGATGCATACGCTTACACACAACTATATATATACACACTCATATGCATGTATACACACATGCGTGTATGCATATATACACAAATATGTATATATATATATATATATATATAAATACTCATACATTCCATATATACACATACGTTCACAGATACATACGTGTTCGTATAATGCACATAATTATACAGATACAATAATGGTTCTGTTATTGTAACCAACATGACGATGTAGCTCCGGTATACAAAAAATGACCAGCATAGCACGGTACCGTTGTGCATTAACGGTTTCACCTCTACCGAAAAAAAAGGACTTTGTAAAATTTCCCTTCTCACAAGTTCTGCATTTTCAGGAGTAGTTACAGTCGTTGAAGGTCCAGGACTAGGTTCATTTCCGTCTGATCGAGTTTCTCTAAATTTCTGTACCCACCTTACATTTTTGTACCCATCAATTGGTCCGACGGGCCATCCTTCAATCGTCGGAAACCAAAGTGAGAAAAAAGCCGACGTTTCGCCACATAGATCGAATAATTGTTCGTAAAATACGCCTCAACCGCAAAAGTCCACTGACTCATAACTAACTAACTAACTAACCATCACGCCGTTTCTCCGCAGGGGTAGGCAGAGAGGACGGACCGCCAAACAACTCGGTCTTGGCACACACTCTTTGCCTCACTCACATTCATACATCGTCTCATACATTCTCTTCTATTATTCTGACTTTTGACATGACCCGACTCAAGTATCTGATTCACTTGATAGTGCCATGTCTTCCTCGGGCGTCCCCGACTTCTTCTACCATTCACATTCGCGTCGTATATTCTTCTTACACTACTTCCTTCGTTCATTCGCTCTACATGCCCAAACCATCTGAGGTTCCCTTTCTTAATCTTACTCATTAGGTATGCTTACTCATGGCTACTAAAAAACCCGCAACACTCGCGCGTTGAGTCATACCCCGCGCTGCCGCCTTCCTACGCGCTGTGAGCTCAGTTCAATTTGTAAAATCTGCCAGCGGACACCCTGTACAAACCAAAACTCAACGCTTCCTAATAATTGCGCGCGCAACAGATATTCACATTGGAACTGTCAAAACATTTGAATTTAAGTTGGTGCTGTTTATTATAACATTTTATGTAGGTATTAAAGTCTTCTTGAAGAACAGAGTTTTTAGTAGAAAAATACACCATTAATATTTTAATGCGTAAACAAAATTTCATAATTATATTATATCATTAATATTTCAACGACAGCTAACTTATCAAAAATTGATCACCATTATCCCTGTTTTGAAATAAATGTAAGTCTAGAAAAAATGCATTTCTTACAAGAAAATCACTCTCCCGTAAAATACAACTTCAAAAAAGGTAATTATGAAGGATGTTGTCATGATCTAACAAATGTAAACTGGATCTCACTTTTTAACAACTGTAATCTCAATAATAAGGTACAGTTCTGTTATTCTACAATACACTATGGGATATTATAGATAAGCACATTCCAAAAAAAACATACGTATGAAATCACTATCCCAATTGGTTTAGCGAATCTCTAATAATGCTCCTCAAAGAGAAAAATAAAGTTAGACTTCGGGCTAAAAAACTTAATAACCCGATTGACCATTCCGAGTTTGCTACTCTTAGAAAAAGATTTTTAAAAAATGCTAAAAGAATGCTATACATCCTACATCAACCTAGTTGAGCGTGGGATAAAAGATAGGTAATGTTAAGACTTTCTGGGCTTATTCTAAATCATTGCGTAATACAAATTCGATTCCAAAAACAATGCATATGGATTCTATGACTGCAAACAATGGACAGCAGATTGCCAATATGTTCTCTGATTATTTTGGATCAATTTATACTCAGTCGAATCCCACATCAAATACTTCCGGACTGAATGTTCCTCAATTCAACCAATTTAATCTTAGTAAACTTAACGTAAGCATGGGAACTATCAAATCTTGTTTAGAAATCATTGATATACATAAAGGTCCAGGACCAGATAAAGTACCTCCTTTGTTTGTAAGATGTTGCTCTAGCGCGTTGATTAAGCCACTTTTCATTATTCTGGAATAAACGATTATTATTATTATTATATTTAACGAATCATTATCTACGGGAACTTTCCCAGATGGAAAAATGCACATATTGTTCCAATACATAAATCTGGCGATCAATCTTTTGTGAAAAATTATCGACCAATTAGTATATTATTATGTTTTTTATTTATTTATTTATTTATTTATTATTTATTATTTATTTATTATTTACAATTTGGTAGGCGGGTATGGGTACCGCCGCCCTGGGAACCATTTATTGGATGACCAACACCTCTGCCACAGGTCACCCCAAGTGGTTCGCTACGTTTGGTGACTTAGCAGTGGTGCCCGGGTTCTTGGGGTAATGTTTGTCTAGGCCTTGATGGCGGGTGCGTCGGCCCACCTTCTGCGTGGCGGGCCGGATCGGGAGATGCTGGTTGAGGGAGACCCTTTACAACCGGTTACCGCTGTCCGGGTCGCTCGGTAGTACAGGGGCCCGACCCTCAGGCTCACGACTGAGGGTGGGCTGCCCCATCAACGAGTGTAAAAACCCCGCCGCTGCTGTTGTGCCGGTTCGTGACCGGAGGGGACCCAGCAGTAGCGTTTGGGGCGCATTGGGCGACCTCTCCAGCCGGACTCTCCCTGCCCATCGCCTTGCACCGCAGTGGGTGGGTTGGATACATACGTCCGTCACTCCTGGAAACTCTGAATCCCAGCATCCTACCCACCCCTTTACCTTTTCCCTCCCTGACCTTCCTTCCCCTCATATCACACTTAAATAACCCTACAAATAAAATCATGAATATACAACCATCAACAAATAACGTCATTACAGCGGCGAGGAGTAGGCGTCCCCGGTGCGGGCCAAAACTGTTGGTGAATTACACCAACATTCGCGGCCTGCACACCAATTTAAATTCTGTCCACCACCACCTTTTTTCCCAACGCCCAAACCTACTTTTCCTGTCTGAAACCCAGATAGCTGAGCCTGTAGACACCTCCTATCTGAACTGCCCGGGCTTCACCCTCGCAGGCAAGTTCAGACCTAAAGGAGGTGTCTGTCTCTATAGTCGAGCTGACGTCAACTGTGTGCGACTGTTGAATCTGGAAAACTCCAGATTCGACGTAATGTGGGTACGCGTCAATCTTGCCAGTACGGTAAGATTCTACGCGTGTTTATACCGCTCACCGAACCTTAGCGAATCAGACACGTCTGAGCTCTTCAAACACTTAAGCGATACTATTGATGACCTCTTGCCCCGCTACCCTACGGCAGAGTTTGTGGTCCTGGGGGACTTCAATGTTCATAACGAACCTTGGTTGAAGTTCTCAGGATCAACAGACTCGGCTGGACGCCAAGCGGAATCCTTTGCCCTTTGCTACGGATTGGAACAAATGGTTCAGGAGCCTACAAGGGTTCCTGATGTCCAGACTCACCGTTCCAATCTGTTAGATCTATTTTTAACTACTGTGCCACACGGTTACAGGATTGAAGTCACAGCGTCTTTAGGATCGTCCGACCACTGCCTGGTGACGACATCAATCCCTGTAAACTTCAGACCACCAAACGAGAGGCTGAAGAGAAAAGTGTGGCACTATAGGTCAGCAGATTGGTTCGGTCTGCGGGCACATTTTAATGCTTTTCCGTGGTCAGCTGTCTGTTTTCGGACTTCGGATCCCTCAAGATGTGCCCAGGAAATTGGTGAAGTCATCACATCCGCGATGGATGGCTTCATCCATTCTACTGTTAAGGAAACTGGTGTGGGCTCAAAGCCGTGGTTCAGTCGACAATGCGCTGAAGCAGTGCGACGAAAAAACGCGGCTTACCGAGCCTACAACACATCTAGAACATCCGAAGACAGAACAGCTTACAACAAAATGGCAAAGGAAACCAAGAGAATCATAAATAGGTCGAAATTGGAGCACGACCTGCAGATCAGCAGAAAGCTGGCTGCATGCCCGCATGGCAGCAGGCAATTCTGGTCGCTTGCGAGCTCAATAGGTCGCAATTTCTGCAAATCCAGTTTGCCACCTCTCACCAGACCTGACGGCTCACTAGCAAACACCGCCACCGAAAAGGCAAACTTATTAGGTAAAATGTTTGCGGATAACTCAACCCTCGATGACCAAGGTGCTGTCCCGACGTCGGTTCCTCACTGCGGTTTTCGTATGAAAAAGCTGAGGATTCGGCATCGGGAAGTACTCCATGTTTTACGAGGGCTTGATGTTAATAAAGCTAGTGGGCCTGACGGAATACCTGCCCTGGTACTGCAGAGGTGCGCTGCAGAAATAGCTCCAATTTTGACGAAGCTTTTTAAATTGTCCCTGAAGACTGGCTCTGTGCCCTCTGGTTGGAAAAAAGCGGTTATCCATCCTATTCCAAAGAAGGGTGACCGCTCCAACCCGGCCAACTACCGCCCCATAGCGATCACATCAGTTCTGTCTAAGGTGATGGAACGTGTGATCAACGACAAACTGCTCACATACCTCGAGAAGAACAAAATTATTAACGACCGTCAATACGGATTCCGGCGGAACCGCTCGTGCGGTGATCTTCTCGCGTATGTGACGCATGTTTGGGGGCGATGCCTGGAACGTTTCGGTGAGACCCAAACGGTTGCACTGGACATCTCCAAGGCCTTTGACCGGGTTTGGCACCGAGGACTTGTCAACAAACTGCATTCTTACGGACTTCCCGCATCCTTGTGTATGTGGATTGCCGACTTCTTGAGGGAGAGGTCGATTCAGACGGTAGTCGATGGTTTCACTTCTTCCTCACACTCGATAAATGCTGGCGTCCCGCAGGGATCGGTTCTGTCTCCGACTTTGTTTTTGTTGCACATCAACGACCTTTTGTCATGTGCACCAATTCACTGTTACGCGGATGACAGTACAGTTCATGATAGCTTTTTGTTTGACAAGCCCCCAAAGGGCTCACAAACTCCAACAGCTCGTAGGGCTTTGAAGCAAAGAATGGACGGTTACCTCGAGAGTGTTTTCTCTTGGGGTAAAAATAATCTCGTTGAATTTAATGTTTCAAAGACCCAATCTTGTCTGATTACGTCTAAAAGGGATCGAAATGAAAATCTAGTCTCTTTCAACGGAAGCAATCTTCCGAACAGGCCCTCCATTGATATGCTTGGTGTAACCCTAAGTGACCAGCTCAGGTATGGGGGCTCCATCGAAGCCAGAGTAAAGTTAGCCTCCCAAAAACTGGGCGTACTGTACAGGGCCCGCAGATACTTTAATAGTACACAACTGCTAACCTTGTACAAATCACAAGTACGCCCCACGGTTGAATTTGGCAGCCATCTCTGGTCTGGAGCTCCAAAATACCTGAAAAATACCCTCGACTCTGTGCAGAAACGGGCGGTCCGTTTGATAGATTCTCCCATCTTAACAGACGGATTGCAATCTTTAGAGCACAGGCGTCGGGTGGGAATGCTATCCTTGTTCTACCGGTATTACAATGGAAGATGCTCTGAAGAACTAGCATCATTGATCCCTTCGGCACCGGTGCATAGTCGGGAAACACGCCAAACGCGTGCCCAACATTTGTACACGGTTGACATTTGTCACATGAGAACGGGTCGTTTCTTCGACTCGTTCTTGTGTTCAACAGCTCGGCTGTGGAATGATTTGCCGGCCTCTGTGTTTCCTCCTTCCTACAACATGGGTCTCTTCAAGACCAATGTTCATTCCTTCCTCTCCTCAAAAAGACTCTCCACACAGCATCCCAGATGACATAGGCCCTGAGGGAAATTATTTTCCTCAGGGCCTCCTGTGTGGAGTTAATGTAAAAAAAAAAAAAAAAAAAAAAAACGCCCATAGGGCTTTTACATAATATGAATGCAGTACATTTTTTTTAATTACAGTGAAAAGAATGGGTTTACAAAATACAATACACAATAAAAGTAACATAATATTTGTTAAAAACAAAATATAGATTACATAAAATATAAGGGTTAAAAAAAATAAAAATTTAGGTTACATAAAATATTAGCGTTAACAAAATACAGGCATCATAAAATATAAGAAACAAAATATAGTCCATAAAATATATGAGTTGGCATAAAGCAGGTAATGTTTAAAATTGTTGTTCACATTAGTTTATGGGATAGGTAGAAATAAATAGTTGGCACATATGGCGTTTGAAGTTTGCTAAGTTCAAATTATTGTCAAATACATCCAGATTGTTTAAGTATTTGTTACCAAGAATATGCAAACGTTGTATTGGAGAATGTAAATCATAGTTCGAATGAGATGTACGTGTATAAAATGTCAATGTTTGTCTAATTGTTCGTTTAGGTACATGTAAATTTATTAATTGCAGGAGTTCACAACTGTCGAATTTAGAGTTTAATAATTTTAATTAAAAGGTTAGGTCGTTTATTTTTCGTCTGTTTTCTAATGTTGGAATATTTAAAGTATTCATTAACGACGGGTAATTTATGTGCTCTAAAGGGATGTTAAGTTTAAAATTTACAAAACGTAGAAATTTTCTTTGAATTCTTTCAATGATATGAATATGAATTTTGTAGAAGGGCGACCAGACTATGGAATTATATTCTATTAGGCTTCTAACAAGGGATGTGTACAGTAGTTTAATGATTTGTAGCGATTCAAAGTTTTTAATTGTTCTTAATACAAATCCTAATGTTTTCATACCCTTATTTGCAGTTTGTTGAATGTGAACCGTGAAGTCTAGTTTCTAATCCATTATTATGCCAAGATCCCGCATTTCCGATACTCTTTCTAATTTTATTTTATTTATTGAATATTCGAAAAACAGTGATGTTTTTTTTCTGGAAAAGGTCAAAGTTTTGCATTTTTCTACATTTAAATATAGATTGTTTTGTGAGCACCAAATTTTTAGCCTGTCTATATTGGATTGAAGAATTTCACAGTGATTAAGGATAGTTATCTCTTTATATAATTTAATGTCATCAGCGAAAAGCAATACTTTGACGTCTTTAAAGCAGTTGACTATGTCGTTTATAAAAACAAGAAATAGAATTGGGCCAAGATGACTACCTTGCGGTACTCCACTAGTGGCGGAAAATGGTTTAGATATAAAAGATTTTATTTTTACAAATAAAGTTCTACCTGATACATAACTACTTAGCCAGCTCAACATATTTGCTCTGATTCCCAGAGCATGAAGTTTTCGGATCAGTATTTTGTGGGACACTTTATCAAAAGCCTTCGAGAAATCAGTATATATACAGTCAACTTGTTTGTTTTTAGAAAAAGACTCCAATATATAGTTTTGAAAGAGTAATAAGTTTGTTGAAGTTGATCTACCTCTAATGAAGCCATGTTGTTTGTCATTTATTATCTCTGTTAACGTGGGATATATTTCATCAAGAACTAGAGATTCAAAGATTTTGGGTAATACAGATTGTATGCATATAGGTCGATAGTTTGAAATGTCAGTCTCATCGCCTTTTTTAAGTATTGGGATAATATAGCTGGATTTCCAGTAGACAGGAAAATGTCCAGAAGATAGTAGCTGGTTAAATAGAATGGTTAGTGGTTTAGACAATACAGACGAGCAATGTTTTAGGAAATTTGGCGGGATGGAGTCTGGGCCTGCAGATATGTTAATGTCTAAGGAACATAGTTTTTTTTTGCAAGATTCTTCTGTTATGTAGCAGTCTGTTAAATGTATGGTTTTGTTAAATGTGTATGAAGGAATTTTTTCCTCTGGTGTTTCCTCATCATAAACATTTTTAAAGAAATCTGAGAAAAGATTTACGATATCTTGTGTGCTGTTAGCACATTTGTCGTCCATATGCATTTGTGGTGGATAGTCTGTGCTGTCGTTGTTTAGTGTTTTGATAAATTTCCAGAGATTACTTGAGTGCAAAGCTGTGTTTTCGATAGAGTTTATATATGTTTTATAACAGATTTTAGAAAGATCTTTGCATTGTTTTCTAGTTTCACTGAAAATTGCATAGTCGATCAACGATCGAGTTTCTTTGAATTTTTTATGAAGTTTTTTTTTGTTGAAGTGAGGCTTTTAGTTCTGGTGAGAAATAAGTTGGATATGTATGTTTTTTAGGAGTATATAGTGGTACATATGATTTTATGGTGCTAGACAATATTGAATATAAATTATCTAAGGATTTGTCAGTATTCACGTCCGATAAAAAAGACCAGTCGATACGGGAAAGATGATAATTTATAGATTCAAAATCTGCACGTTTGTAGTTGAGAGTCTCTTCAACGTGTTTTGGTTTGACGCTACACACATTTAGCTTAATATAAAGAGGGGGGTGGTGGTTATCAACAGGTAAGAGAGGATCATTACATTTGTCAATGACCAATTTAGGATAATTTGATATTGCTAGATCTAGTGAGCGATTATTTGCATTGTATATAAAGTTATGTTGGAAAAGATTTAAAAAATTTGTCATATCCAAAATCTCACATGCACGATCATTTTCGCCCTCATTTACAATGAAGCCACTATCACTTGATTTCCACTTCAGGTTAGGGAGGTTGTAATCCCCAAGAATAATAATTTTAGAGTTAGGGTATTTGTATAGTAGATCTTCAACGTCTTCGCTGTGGCTTCGGTAGATTAGAGCATCAGATAGTGGCGGTGTGTACACAGTTGCAATTATTATCTTTTCTACGGTGGTATCAATTTGTATAAATAGTTGTTCGAGTGTATTATTTTTTGTTTTGAGTTTTCTTGATAACAATTTTTTTTTAATTGCAATTAGCACTCCGCCGCCCCTTGTTTTGGAACTGGATTTAGAGCTTCTATCGCAGCGAAAGATTTTGTAGTTGTTAAGTCCGAGTTCTGTTGATTTTATTTCCGAGTCGAGCCAAGTTTCTGTCAGCACATATACGTCGTGTTTTGCAAAAGCCTTTGAATCTATAATTTATAGTTCCATTTTTACACACTACTTTAAACCACAATTATGCATCAATCAACATGGATTTGTTCCTAACAGATCCACAAATTCCAATCTTCTCGATTTCTGTGATTACGTTTGCAATGCGTTTAATGAAAGAACTCAAGTAGATGCTATTTACTCAGATTTTCAAAAGGCATTTGATAAAGTAAATCATTCTATTTTACTACAGAAGCTTGATCGTATAGGTATTCATGGTGATCTACTTAGATGGCTTAAATCCTATTTGGAAAACAGAACACAGCTCGTACTTATAAATGGGTATGAGTCACCTCCCATAATTGTAACCTCAGGTGTACCCCAAGGATCAAATCTTGGCCCTCTGCTCTTTTTAATCTTCATTAATGACCTTGGCCCCATGTTACGCTGTGATTTTGTTTTATTTGCTGATGATCTAAAGATTTACCGTAAAATTTCCAATGATTCTGACCAAGTTATGCTTCAAGAAGACCTTTTCACACTATATAACTGGTGTGTTCAGAATGATATGTTTCTAACTATTGAAAAATGTTACATTATGAATTTCACCCGTAACAGAATACAAAAGGATTATGCATATTCCATTAATAATGTTCGATTAAATACAGTTTCCACCATCAGAGATTTAGGAATCACTCTTGATTCAAAATTTAAATTTGATGTACACGTCAGTGATATCACGAATAAATCCTTGAAAATGATAGGATTTATACATAGAATATCGAAACCATTTAAAAAAACCTAATCCATTATAACCCTATACGACTCATTGGTCAGAAGCAAATTGGAATATGGTAGTGTTATCTGGAACCCACACTACTTAAAATATTCAAAAACTATCGAATCTGTGCAAAAAAAAAATCTGAGATTGTAATCATTTAAACTTGGACTAAATGCCTTAATCCAATCTTACGAGGAACGACTCCAATATTTTAAGTTTACAACTCTGGAAAAAAGAAGAAAAGTTGCTGACTTAATGAGTCTATACAAAATCATTCATAATAAGCTTGAAACAACTCATTGTCTGAGCAATATTCTTATTAAGGTCCCCAATAGACGCAATTTAAGGAGTCAGAATATATTTTATCTCGAATTATTTAAAAACAATATTGCATACTTCAATCCAGTGTCCCGAATGTGTCGTCTGTATAATTCCATTGAATGTAACAATATAGACATCTATGCAAATAGTCTCGCTTACTTTAAAAAGCAAATTAACAATAGACTACCTAACAAATAATTAAGAATTAAAATACTTATATTTGATCTTGAACTTGAATGGCTGTTTCTTACTCTACTTTTTACTTTACTTTTTTGTTTTTCTGTTTTTTTTACATCGCGTATCGATCTTTTTTCATCTTTGTCATCTCTGTATTTTATCATCTCTATATCATCACTATTTTTGTTATCTCTTTTTATACCTCTGATTATATTTTTCTATTTCTAATTTCTGTTAACTTCTATGTATGCATAGCGAAAAACAACTATTAAACTGTGCATTCTGTGAAAATTTTTAAGTGGATTATTAACATCTACGCTTCTTACAATGCCAATCTAATGACTTTTTTTATGTTAATACTCTGTAAATGTTCCAAAACAATAAATAAATAAATCTGCTTTGAACGTGAATTGTGACATTGTATTAGGTGCAGACTTCATCAAAAGACGGAAAAGGCTTTTAATTTTCTGTTTAAAAAAATTAACGCACATATTGTAAGGGTTATAATAAAAAGAGTTTTACCTATGTGCGGTTATATCTAGAATTGCATTGTGTAAATAATTTAATGTATGGCTAGCAACAGTCTGGAAGTAGAACATGGAATATAAAGTCAAATGAAATAAAAGCAAAGAAATTAAATTATATGAAATGTGATTTATTGAATATTGATTATAATGGCATTGATAAGTATAATTAAAGACTCTTATAACTATCTGATCTCAAGGGGTGCTTATTAGGCCACTTGCATAGATTTCATGACGACTTGGAAAAAATCGTGTGGGTAGATCTTTTTACTAAGATTACGAAAAAGTTAGTAAAATTTTTTAGAAATGTACAGTTTTTTTATTTTTAAATAAATAAATCCATTATTTGGGCTCGTGACGTCACTACATGAAAATGTCCCGTCTCCGAAAATGTTCCTCTCAATTTTGTAAAATTCCACACTGATAATTTATTATTTTTATATGGCATCACTTTGATTTCAGGTGAATTTTTGAATTCGTTCACTAGATTTATTGTTTGTTCTCTGCGAACTTATAATTTGGTTTGAATTTTTGACAGATGTTGTGAAGAGAACCCCGTACAATTTAGATGTCGGTGCGTGTTTTAGAAGTATAATGGTTATGGTGCTGATTTTATCAAAATCAAATTTTATAATATTCTTATTATTATTATAATTTACAAGTACAAGTATATTACATTGGATTTATTCATATAGACGTTGTACATTATAATGATTTATGATCAATAAGATGGATCAAGGAAAAAAATATTTATTGAATGTAATATTTTTGGTGTGCCTCGTTATTGTCCTGTGCCATTCGTGTGGAAAATGTTCTTTTTTTAAAAAATGATTTTCGGCTATGTAATTATTGTTTTTTCTCACCTATAAAATAAATAAAGTCCCGTCTTTCCGGTTTATAAAAAATGGTCTGATTTTTCGGATTGAAATTTTCATACAATCCCCAGGGTTTCAAAAATACGATTAAAAAAAAATTATAATGCAGAATATCTTAGAATATTTTCCTAAACCGGATTTTTTTTTTTAAAATGTGATGCAAGTGGCCTCTCGAAGAGAATTACAACAATCAAACTATTTTGCGTAATTAGAATTTAAGTTATGTGGAAGATAAAACGAAGAGCTGGACGCCAGAGCATTTAAACGACAACACTCAAGTATTAAAGATTGAAAACTGTGATGTCTGTGGATCGGGTAGTAATAACATCTATTAATGTTACAATGTTTATTGGTTGCCAGGTTAATATGGAGAGAGCGCTCAATAGCGGTACATCCCTTTTATACTTCCCATACTCGCTATCTCGCTCTCATGCCGTCACCCTCATACACATACGTCACACCCCCACACTTAAAACCTAATTACATACATTTCTTTATTCACAAATTTATCCAAAACAATAATATCTAAATATTTCCATTCCATAGTATATGTAATTATTCTTGTTCTTCACGTGTAGCGTGGGCGTTGACCTCGAGGGCGTAACCTCCCCTCCCATGGTGTAGGTGACCTGCAAAAATTAGAGGAATTAGGAAATTTGGTCATGTCCACATCCGAGAGTGGACCCAGGTCCAGCAAATCATCAGACCTGTCACACTCCCCCCACCTAACCTTCCTCTCTGAAATCTGATCATGGTGGCGTTTCCAAATTTGTCCCGTAGACATAATTTTAACTAAATAAATCCTATTCCCCAATCTTTTAAAAATTTTTCCTAAAATCCATTTATTATCATTACTTCTTAAATCCCTGGTTAAAACTTTAGAACCAACCTCAAAGTACTTTTTAAATTTTCTTCCTCTATAATACTTTTTCTGTTTATGCTGGCTCAATAACATTTTGTTTTTAACCGTGTTGTCAATTCCTTTAAAACCTTGACTCTCAACATTATCCACTATTGGAATAATCGTATTAAAAATTGATCTAATCTTCCTACCCAACATTAATGTACTAGGCTCAATGCCCATAGACATTGAAGGCGTATTTCTAATATCAACTAAAAATGTCAAAAGTTTATCTTCAAAATCAGTAGGAAATTTATTATTTACCATAATTTTTTTTTAAAAATTCTTCACTGTTTTAACCCCATTTTCAGCTAAACCGTTAGAAGCAGGATGCTGTACAGCTGAAGTCAATGATTCTATATTATAATTATGACAAAATTCCTTAAAACTGACGATGTGAAAGCTGTACCATTGTCACTTACAATTTGTTCCGGGATTCCGAACATAGAAAATAATCTTTCAAAACTTTTATTGTACAAAACGAATCTACCTTATTTACAACATGACAGTCTATCCATTTTGTAGTTGCATCAACAATAATTAAAAAATTATGACCTCCCCACGGCCCCATGAAGTCGATATGCAATCTACTCCAGATTAACCCATTGATTGGCCAAGGTGCCAACTCAACTTTACATGGAGTAGGTAAACATTCCATGCATCGAGCACACTGTTTCACAGTTACTTCTATATCATTGTTCATTCCGAGCCAAAAAAAATAATTTCGAGCAAGACTTTTCGATTTTACAATGCCTAAATGTGATTGATGTAAAAAATTCAATATAATTTCCCTTAATTCCCTTGGAACTACAAATTTATTATTATAAAATAAACATGAATTATAAGTCGATAATTTATCCCTAAAATACCAGAATTTCAATAAATCATCCGTTAAGAACTTTTTATCCGGCACACCATTTGCTGTGAACTCGATAATGCTCGCTATATTTACATCATTAATCGAAAACTGTTTCATCGTTTCCGCATTTAATGTTGTTTCTGACTCGATTATGTTCACAAACTCTGACTCAACCGTATTCACGTTTAAAGAATCAATATAATTTAAAAAATAATCGCTAGCATCAATATCATCGCTACACACATCTAAATTATCCTTATTATTAATCGGCATTCGTGATAAGAAATCCGCTTTGTTATCACCTGACTTAATATGCTCTATACTATAGTCAAAAGTCTGGAGTATTAGGGCGTACCTCTGCAGACGGTTAGCGGCCAGCACAGGTACTTGCTTATCCGTGTTCAAAATGTGTACTAACGATTTATTGTCGCAAGCCAAAACAAATTTATTGCCGTAAAAATACTGAAAGAATTTCTTCAACCCAAAAATTATAGCACACGCTTCCTTATCTAAAATAGAGTACTTTAATTCTGTTTCTGACAATAATCGGCTAGCAAATGCGATAGGTCTCTCTAAACCATTATCATATACATGGCAAATCACCGCTGATAACGCTTTTTCAGATGCGTCTGAAATAAGTTTAATTGGTAAATTAGGATCAAAATGCACTAAAATATTATCTGACGTCAGCAGTTTCTTAACTCGCTCAAACGCAATATTACATTCCTCAGACCACACATATTTTACTCCCCTTTTTAACAAGTTATACAATGGAGACAAAATACCTGAAATATTATGAACAAAAGTTCTATAATATGAAATAACCCCAAGTAAACTCCTAAGTTCCGAAACATTTTTCGGTACTGCCATTTGAGTAATCGCACAGATTTTATTTTCTAAAGGCATAACTCCTTTCCGCGAAATTTTAAAACCTAAATATTCTATCTCAGTTTCTAGAAAAGAACACTTATTTTCATTAATAGTTAAACCACAATCACTTAACTTGCTAAGTACAGATTCACAAATAGAGAATAATTCCTCTTCAGAATTTCCAAACAACAAAATATCATCTAGAAATATACGAACGTTACGAAGTCTACCTACTACCGCCTGAATAACTTGCATAAATATAGCCGGGCTTGTGGTCAAACCGAAAGGCAACACTTTATACCTGAATAAACCTACATGCGTACTTATCACACATAATTTTCTCGACTTCTCGTTCAACGAAATCTGACCAAAAGCATTACGCAAATCTATTTTCGCAAAAAATTTCGCACCATTTAAAGATGAAATTAAATCTTCTATACGAGGCAATGGATATTTCAACTTCGCTAACATAGGGTTTAATGTGGTTTTAAAATCAGTACAAATTCTAATTGAACCGTCTTTCTTTTTTACAACAACAATCGGACTAGTCATATCACTTATTTCTACCTTTTCAATTATATCTTCACGTAACATCTTATTTAATTCCTCCTCTACCTTTCCACGTAAACTAAAAGGTAACGATCTTGGATTCACAAACTTTGGCCTGAACTCCGAAATAACTTCGATGTTAGCTTCATAACCTATAAGCCTACCCGATTTTTCTGAAAACACATGAGCATATTTTTTCTTTAAACTATCACGAAAATTTAATTGATTATCACAACTAGTCTCACTGGTATTTACCGAATTTATTCCACTTAATCCGATACCGAAAACTTGTAAAAAATTTCTACCAACAATCGTAGAATTACCGTTTTTAATTATTATAAACTGCGTATCTACACATTTATTTAAAAATAACACACTTAAATTAACTTTACCTACAATATTTAACCGTTTCCCGTCATATCCTGACAATTGAATAGGTATCGCATCTTTCCAATTTACAAGAAACAAAATCTTTTAAATACACTTCATATGGAATTGCATTAATCTCAGCGCCGGTGTCAACAATCGCTCGCAGAACAGTGTTACCAATAATGAGATCTACGAATATCGGTTCCGGCCCCGTGCCGTCATGCAACATAAAAACCGAATTTAATCGTTTATTCTTAATACCTACATTGATTTTACTGTTTTTACACACATTACTAGGATGACCCGATTTATTGCACCGATTACAAAAAATATTCTTCCAACAATCTTTCTGCAAATGATTCGTTTTTCCGCACAAAAAACATTTTTTTAATGCAATATTTACTGGCGTCTTACTACGCACTGCACTTTTAAATCTGATCGGACTATCCGACCTGGATTTACGGACAACATTACTATCCTTATGCACAACATTTAAATTCGTATCAACTTTCTTAAAATTAACAACATGTTCCCATGAAGCTGCTAACTGAACGCATTCCGAAAAAGAAGTATTTACCCCCTCAACGAACAACTTATGTTTCAATTTTTCATTGAAAATTCCAATAATGAATATGTCTTTTAAACAAGGTTCCAACCTTAATTCAAAATTGCACGTCAAACTAAGTCCTCGCAACCTAGCAGCGTAATCTTTAATAGATTCGTTAGCTAGCTGTTTACACTTATAAAACAACTCACGCGACTCGAAAATATTTTGAATAGGTTTGCAATGTGAATCAAATAATTTACATAAATCATCAAAAGAACAAACAGAAACCTTTTTAGGGAAACACAGATCACATAATAAAGAGAAAGTTTCTTCGGTGAGGCAACTCAGCAAAAATGCTCTTTTGCGTTCTTGTGATAACACTTTGTCATCATGTAAAATGAGGGCCTGATCCAGTCGTTCCTTGAACAATGACCAGTTTCCCGTTCTGTAACAGAACGTCCCCAAATTCTTACAAACACCCTCCATTGGGGGAAGAGCTGAAACAAAATAATCAAGACTACTTATCTCAGCACTTCCTAGAAGGCTACACTCCGAGGTCCACGTTCCACGTTCCACGTGCACGCCACCCAGAGCCGTAGATCACCGTCCCCGTCTGGCTCCGTCTCCCGACAGCTGCGGATCCAATCCCTCTTCTCCGAGGTCTTCCTTCCCAGACTGCAGCGACAGAAACCAAGTCCCGGTTCCCGGCTAATCCACTCGATGATCCGATCCTGACCTTGATCTTGACCCGATCCTTGATCCTTGTACCCCGTTACACGGTGTACCCTTGTGTATCCTTGACACGATTCTGTACCCCGTTACACGGTGTACCCAACGACAATAATCTTGCAAATTTGCCGTACCCACACACGCGTATACTTGCGTGTGGCTGCTCCAAAATCTTCATAACACGATCGCTCCTGCGATCGGCCAACTTCCTGACAATCCTTACAGATTCCGATGGAATCTACCGCGTAGATTCTTCCAATATTTACGTAAAATAAAACTACCGACGTAAGGTTCGAACAAACGGCTGCGCCAACTGTGCTATTGGCGGGTAGAAAACAATAATATCGGGCCTTGTTACACTGTTTCTTGATTGCCAGGTTAATATGGAGAGAGCGCTCAATAGCGGTACATCCCTTTTATACTTCCCATACTCGCTATCTCGCTCTCATGCCGTCACCCTCATACACATACGTCACAAAAACGAAATGGTAACCTTGACAATCTAAATAATATGTTAGGATGAAAATTAACGATACAAATTCGATGCGCCATGGAATGTTGGTTTAGTACGTCGCAGGTACGTGCTCCTTCCGCTGGGCTTGCTCAACCCAAACTCGTTTGCGGTAACAACTCGAACAAGCATTGCCAGCTGCTTGTGATGTACCAACATCACGATAACACAAGGGCGTTGTTGACAATTCAAAGTGCAGCCAGTAGCTACATGCTACTATATAAATAATTCCGCCATAAAAAACGCAAAATTTCGTGTTTATTACAAACAAAGATTTGATGATGATACAAAGCCTGTAAGGGCCAGTTGTTTCACGGAATATTATAAAATTTCCCAATTAATTTTCAGATTGAAAGTTCTATTCAAGTTCTGTTAATATTTCAGTTTTGTGAAACATTCGACCGGTCAGTGGTTGAGTGAACATCGCGTTTGGGTACCGACCGGACGTCCCGTGTTCGATTCCTCGGCTACATATCTAAGTCCTCCATCCTCCACGACTCAAGCAACATTTTCGGCTTACTGTGGTGGTAGTAGGATATTTTCAAATACTGTCGGGTTATTCGTAACCCGGGAATATTTGTCTTTCTTAAAAAATAAATAAAATCTAGTCCATAATCAATACATATTATAAAAGAAAGTGTACAGAAGTGTGCGCCCCTCTAAAACTCGGAAACGAGTCCCGGTATGATCAAGGGAGTCGCATGGTGTGATAGCCCTACATTTATTTTTTATTTATTTTTTTTTTTTTACAGTGTTTTTAGAGAAAATGTGTCCTTACTGGGGTACCCCGTTCTAAGGACACATTGTACAAGTTTTATTATTTGAATTATAAGTAAATACCTAATCTATGTTAGAATATTGCCAAGGAAAATTATGAAGTTAGATCTAAAAGAAAGTACAAAACAAGCATTATTCTTTGTTGGGTTGCAAAATTGAATCTATTTTCTTCCTTCCCATGTCCATAATCCATATTTTTATGCTTCTTTTGAAGGCGGTTATTTTTTTTATGGTTTTCATTGCAAGAGGGAGTAAATTAAATAATTGTACAGAGAAGTATTCCATATTTCTTTGTCCAAAAGTCGTTTTAGTTGCCTCGTCCATGTTGCCTGAAGGGCGTGCTTTTGGAAATATAGAAATTTCTAGCAGAATTCATAACATTTGAGAGTATTTGAGAACATTCCACAACATCCCGGAACATTCTGGAATGTTTTGGAATAGGAAAATGGGAACATCACTGTGGAACATTCCAGAACACTCTGGAATGTTGTGGAATGTTCTGCAACATCGTGGACCATTCGAAGCCTTTTTGTATGGGTGGAGTTACCCATATAAAGCAAGATCCGTCGTGGGTTCGAATGTCAGTTCAATAGCATATCAACTCCCCGAGCGGAGCCGGGTAACCCAGCTAGTGAAATAATAACAGAACTAAATTCTTCACAGAACTCGAAACTTAACTTTGAAATTTGATGAATTATTCTAATTCTGGAAACAACTGGCCCCTACCATCATGAAAACAACGAGAAGAATGAATGCTTCAGCCAAAAGTGCTTTCTTATTTCCTTGTCATCTTTCGAGAAAAATACAAAATTTATGTATCAGTTTATGCCATCTCTTGATACCACCATTTTATAAGGCTTTTTTTAAATAAAAATTAAATTGTTTTGTTTTGAACTTATATACAAAAAATTAAAAGGAAATATTTATTTTGCTTAGCGATACTTTATTTTTAATAGTACAAAGGAAACAATAAAATAAAAACAGTGGGTATTATCAGGTATTGTTTTCAATGAAGAATATTTTTTTATTCATTATTATTTATTAAACTTTTGATTACTCCATACATTTTATAATTATAACCAAACTGTGCCATAAGATTAACTTACTGTTGGTGTAATCTATCTCTACTGAGAGTATGGATATAGTAACTGATATGTTCTTCTATGTGTATAATGTTTGTAAATGTTTTACGACACATTTATATTATGTCTGTAATCTTGTTCTTTTTATATTGACCTCGAGAAATAAAAGAAAGTTTTTTTTATTTATTTATATATTTGTTAAATTATTTTGTGTTATTTAGTACAACTAAACAAGAATCTTTTTTAACCATGGCAGTAGCTGTCGTGCAATGCGACAGATAACCATGACAAAACTGCAGCGACACACATTTTTTATTTTAATAAAACAAATATAATCATGATCTTTTCGTTATTTGTTTTTGGGGTGTCAAAATCTGCCTGATCCGGATCTGCCCTGATGAGGGACACTGCAACGCTGTCCAAAACGTTGGATAAAGAAGGAGGTAGCGCAACACGGCATAACACCCCAAAAACAAATAATGAAAATACTTTTGGCCGTGAAAATCTTAAAACGTATCGTAATAATGATCGTTTATTTCAGAATGTTGTGCAATGCAATACATTCCATATTTTGAAATAGTTCAAACATTGACAAAATAACAATGCATTCATACATAGAATGGAACAAAATAAATGAAAAATATAGTATCATCATCATTACATTATTATTATTTTATTATTATTACATAGTATAAAATGAAGTCGCTAAAAAGGATGTGCGCGTTAATCTTTTAAACTACGCAACGGATTTTCATACGGTTTTCACCAATACATAGAGTGATTGAAGACGAATGTTTATATGTATAATACATGGAAATTATATTAGAGAAAAGCCGAGAAATTTACAGAAAACATATTTTTGTGTATTTAAAACGACCGGCGGGCCGTACTATAAGTAGTCACTTTTGGAATTCGTTCTGCGGAAGAAATTGAAAAAAAGATGTCCTAGAGTAAGTAGGTATTTGATAATCGCTTTTCAAATATCCAGTGTTGCATTGCAAGCATTGTATAATTAGTGGCGATCGCTCGAATTTCATTACATAATATAAAATGAAGTCGCTCAAAGTGTGTGTATGTATGTGCGCATAGATCTTTTAAACTACGAAACAGATTTTCATGCGGCTTTCACCAATAGATAGAGTCATTCAAGGGGAAGGTTAATATGTGTAATACATGCCTATTATAGTACAGAAAAGCCGAGAAATTCAAATATTCAATTCAGGCAGCGGGCAGGCAAGCGGGTGGTGTGGATTTTATAAAGATTGGGTAATGGCGTTGTGTTTCGTTAGCCACAGCAACGTGTGGCCGGATCTGCTAGTATAATAATAAATCCAAAAAAATATGTAAATATCCGTTCATGGGGGATATTTGACAGGCTCCCATTTTCAGAAGGGCATCAGGGGGAACTCCATCTCCGTCCAGGCAACCATGGCAGTGATGATGGTATTCTTCGACTAGCGTAGTCTGCGCCATAAGCTTCCCCTGCGGTGAAACAAAAGTTTATTTTTTAATATGAACAGTTAACTTTTCCCTTTTATTATCTGTCTGAGTGTCTTTATCTAGAGTCGGTCTGTCACAGGGAGTATCAAAAGGCAATATGACTTCCAATGCCACGTCTTCTAGATTCACAGACAACGACGCTTCATCTTGTGGTTTTGGTTTTGTAGAATTTATATATACTTTTTCACGTAGGTATCAGACTGACGCCTCTCCTGTCTGTTTCTTAATTCTAAATAACCTACTTCTAAGGAACTATACCTTTCAGTATCTTTTGCCTGTACAGTACATCTGAAAATAAAATTAGGCTCAAACTTCCATGCTTGCATGATATAAAATCCAAAACGGTCTACGTTAAGAAATAATAATAATTTGAATTTTTTCCTAAAACACTCCTACTGAAATTTAAATTACAATCACGAGATATACAGACATAGTACGAGAAATGCAAAGCATATTAGATGGCCAACAATGAAGAATCAGCTGCCCAGAAATCTCGTGCCGGACAGTTTGATAACCGTGTAATAAAATGATTGCAATAATTGAAAATGTTTAATTTTAAAAAAGGAAATAAGATATTATGTCTACCATAATTATTAATGTAAGTTGTGATTGACCACACTTATATTATTTTAAAGGTACGTTTGTCAAATAAAGTCAACTGCGAAAGAAGGCAAAACATTGTGTAGGTAAAATTTTGTGCATTCTATGTCAAATGTTTCTTTACGTGTTCATTATATTATTATATATTTTTTAATAATTTTATTTATCTTAAGAAATGGAACATGTTACAGTGTTACATTTCCTCCATTAAAAGCATTTGCTTGTGGATGGAGGAGCTTGTGGATACATTTTAAATGTGTACAATTTATACAGTCAGGTGTTTCACATAATATATGCACAGATTCACAGTTAATATACATACACCGTTAAAACACAGTTTAATCATATCGCAATCAAGAACCTTTAACTAAAAGATAAAATCATCCACATGTATTCAGTAATAAGTAAAATAGGTATAATTTTTAGTGTGACTTTCATTTGGTGATGAGGGAAGCAGCAATTTTCCCGTTGGTGATTTCTCTAAAATGCTTTTTGATGGAGTTCAACAAATGTACTTTGTCATTAATGCTTCTGATTTCTACTGGAAGGTTATTAAAGAAGTATTTTTCTTGGTGTGTATAATGGTGTTGGGCAAAAGACGTGTTTAGTTTGGGGCATACAAATACATGTGTAAGTCTTGAACGATTTTCAGATATGAATGAAAATTTATCTTTTTCTTTTATAATTTGTATGATTGAATTTTTCTCAAATATGTTTTTAAATGTTGGAACTTTGAATTCTTCGAATATGCCAGTGGCGGATACAAAGGGGGTGTGGGCGCGCGCCCCCCCCCCCCCCCTTGGCCTCTCCCTAAATATAAGAAAATCTTTCTTCAATCATTCGCTCTACATGTCTAAACCATCTAAGCGTCCCTTTCTTAATCTTACGTATAACGCTTGCATCAGACTTGCATTCTTTTCATATTTTTCTCACACTGTAGTACATGGCTTTACCACACATACGCCGCAGGGATCTCAATTCTATAGCATTTAGTTCTTCCTCTGCCAGTTTCATGCTTCACTGCCATACATCAGGGACGGTACCAGCACTCCATTGTGGACTGCTAGCTTCGCTTCTTTCGACATTTTTTTCGTTAGCGCCAACGGCGTTCGGTCCTCCATAAATGCGGAGTTACCTGCATTTACCCTTCTTTCGATATCTCTATCAACCTTCGCATCTCTCGTAAACATACTTAGAAAGGAAATAATGGCAGGAAAAGGGTATGATAGGTGGTTAGGACTCTCTGGGCTAGTGTGTCCAGGAGAGATGGATGGATGAACCAGTCCTTTCCAGCTCGCCACGCAGTACGTGGACAAACACATCCTCCGCTACCTTGAAAAACCACATCCCATGAACTCAGACATCCCTGCTATGTCACCAAACTTAGCGATCCACTTGGGATGACTTAAAGCAGAGGTGTTATCCAATACATAATTCCCGTGGTGGCGGTACCCACACTCGCCTCCTAAATTGAAACTTTTGCTTCATTCACATTCACACGTCGTTTCATGTAAAGGTACCCTTAACATGGCCCGACTCAAGTATTTGATTCACTTGATCGTGGAATGCAGCTCTACTGCTCCCTGTGACCAGCCAAGTTTTAAATGTGCGGTCCGCCAATCTTTTATGTATTTATTGAAGTGAAAAATTCTTTAGCACCGTTGTGATTTGACAAACACATACATGTTTTAGCCTACGAGAGAATGAGATAGTACCTATAGTCGGTCTCCTCTTTGTACGGTGCTTCGTATTCTACACACTGTTGGCTAACTTTTCAGTTTTCTTAGGTATATCTTTAGCGCCCCCCACCCCCCCCCCCTTGAGTTTTTTCTGTATCCGCCACTGGAATATGCGTTCAGTGGGGAAGTCTGGAGGTTGTTTTAGTATAATTTTTATAATGAGTCTTTGAACAATTTCTATGGGGGGTCTAACTAGTTTTGTAAGCTGCTCCCCAACTGATAATGGCATACTGAAGAATAGACTGTTCTAGTGCGTAGTATTTAAGAACTCATAACATAATAAACATTACAAAATGTACACTACTCTTCCAGACACAAGCTAATGCTTCTAGGGTGGTATTAACATTAGAACACGAACATTACATTATCTAAATGTACATTATTTTTTATATGCTAAAAAAAATATATATATATATATTATTTAGTTTAAATTTTTCGTTGATAAGAAGTTTCTAATTCGTAAGAATATATAAATTAATTTCCTAATTCTTTTTATTGTAGATATGTCCGATGTGATCTTTCCATTTTAGGTTTTTATCTATGATTATTCCGAGATATGTAATTTTATCCGCTGTATTCAGAAGTGAACAATTTTGTCGACTTATGTCGTTTATTATTTAGTGTCGTGTTGTGCGAGAGAATGATTATGTAAGATTATTTGAAGATTTGATATATTGTTGGTGTTAATTTCGAAAGGGATTACATATGTTTTATCACTATTTAACGAAAGGAGGTTATAGTCAAACCATATTTTTAGATTATTTATGTCTTCTGTGGCTTTTAAATTAATTTTTTCAATGTTTTTTTCTTTTATTAAAAGAACGGTATCATCGGCGTAAGAGATAATTCGTCCATGTAAATTACATGATGTAATGGTTGAATAAATACATCGTTTACATACAAAATGAACAATATTGGTCCTAGCACGGTGCCCTGTATTATACAAGCACTCTTTATATTATATTGGGGATTCAATTATAGTAAGATATTAATTGAATGAGTCATGTACTTACTGATATGGTTAATATTATAGAATACATAATCTGTGTCCCTGAAATGAGCTTTACAGACAACAGAATCAGGAGTCGGTGCCCATTTGGAACGCCTGATTGAATCCATTTCGCTTTCAAGTCTTTAAATCTTTGGGAAACTCGTGCCCACCCCTATTTCTACACACTGGAATACTACAACAAGTTGACGGCATTATTATAATATTTAAAAACACTAAATTGCGTCAAACGGCCTAAAAAATGTATGGGACCTGACAGAAATAAAATTAATAGTTGGACCGGTAGTACTATGAGCGAACCTAGCGGCCAAAATCGTGCGAAAACCAATGACGTTATGCGAAAACGGCCCATTCCTTCGTGTTTACTTTCTTTGCTTGTCCTTGGGATTGGTTTATTTCAGGGTTGCCAACTTACGGGTTTTCCCCCCAGATTTAGGGGGAAAATAAGTGAGATGGGATTTTTTTAGGGGTTTTATATGTTTAGAAGTATTTATGGGGGTTTTGTGATTCCATATATTTAAAAAAAAAAAATTATTACATCGTATACACGGAGCACTCACACACTTCTTATTTGAGGATTTATTTTTATTGTACAAAAACTTGCTGCAACGACTTGTTGTGCCTTCACAATTGGAAAAATTGGTGGACTCTTGAACTTGTAGAATTTAATTTCCGAGAACATCTGATGCATACAGCTTCAATGTGTTTTGGTTTTGATTTTCTAAATATATCACAAGATCTTGAAGAAAAGATTTGATGGATGTCAAGGAAAGATGCAAGAGCTTCTTATATTTTCTGGCCGAGCAAATTCAAAAGGCTTCCGGATAATTTATCGATTTTAGAAATGGTTGCTGATTTGCACCCAAAGGTTGCTACGTCTTAAGTTTAACCCGATATAAAACCAATATTGAACGAAATTCATCGTGCTCATAATATCTATGGCAACAAAAATGAAATTGAGTCTGAGTGGCACCAATTGAGTAATAAAACATGGAAAAATACATCAACTTCAGCTGATTTTTATTACAAAGTTGCATTCTCCATTTACAATATCGTTAAAAATAAGCTGCGGAATAGACTCTCAATTGAAATGCTTCAAAGCATGATGATGGTTCGGTTCACATTTAATCGAAATGGTGGATCTTGCACTACATTTAATCCATCTCCTGAAATGTTAAGCTTAAACAATGTTATCATTTATGATTTAAAAAAATCTGATTCTTCTCAAGAAAATGATGCAATATTTGATATTTTTAACAATTGATAAATAAAGATTATTAAAAAACATTACGGCATATCATTTATTCATTAATTTTACAAAAAAAAAATTTAGGGGTTTTTGAGTTTAATTTAGGGGTAAATATTTTTAGAGTTGGCAACACTGGTTTATTTATGGCTTGTCCGTTGTCTATGGATAATGGATGCGTCAAAAAATGCTGATCAATTTATGATGCTGATATTCGTCGCCTTTGCTTGGTTTATTTATAGTCGCATGGTCGCCTTCTTTCTTCTTTGCTTCTAGTTCATTGGGATTGGTTTTTAATGAGTTTATTTATGTTTGCTTCTTTGGGGTTAGTGCATAGTGGTGCGTTGTCGTGTGCATAGTGGTTTGTTAACGTTCCTTTGCTTAGTCTCTGATCCGTCTTTCTAAAGTAATATCTCGCGAAGTGCACAATAATTGTGTATAATTTACACCATTTGAGATTACTTCAATAACCCCAACATTTTGTAAAATTCAAGAACTTCTACTTTTATTCAACGCTTTGGAATTGGCCGCTACACTTGGCCTTGTACGTGAGTTGGTTTTATTTCATAGGTAGGTTGTAATACTTACCTAATTTCCCTAACTGGTGCTTGTTTTTTAACCTCCGACGCATAGAGCGTTGTTATAAGTTTGACTTTCTGTGTGTCTGTCAGTGGCATCGTAGCTCCTAAACGAATGGATCGATTATGATGCGGTTTTTTGTTTGAAAACTGACGTGGTCGAGGTGGTTCTTAGCTACAATTCATGAAAATCGGTTCAGGGGTTTTTGTTTCGGGGGTTACTTAAAATTTTGAAAATATTTCTACTGATTATTGTAAGATCAGTTTTAGCAGCATTCGCGATATAACATTTAAGCTAACCAGCACGCGACAGAATGCATTGCGTGCGTTCGTTCGTTGTTGATTTACGGCAGCTGACACATTAGAACCAAACGATTAGTAAGTTCAGGCTTATATGCACTTTTTTTATTTCAAAGACTCGTCAGTTAGATAATATGTAATAATTATGGTAAATATTTCTCTATCGAGTCCACGCTCAAAACACACTTTCAAAAATTAAAACAAATTGTACTAGGTACATTACAGTCAGTAATAAGTAATTCAGTAACCGGAATTGAAAAATATTGCATTTTAATGGTTATTTTGTTATCTTTAAAAACGCGAAATGTCATTTCTCAAGGAACGCCATGTTGTTAATTACGACGGCAAACGTCTCGCGTGTTTGTTCGTGTTTATGAAACCGAACCAAATAATGAATAATACGCATTATTTATCATTTCCGAAGATTGCAATTCGTACTTATTATTGTCTAACTGACAGAAAGAGATTTTTTTCTTTTGAAAATGCGTATTTCATCCTCTTAATTAACATAGCGGTCCTTGAAAAATTACATTTTGCGTTTTTTAAATAAAAAAAAAAAACATTAAAACACAATATTTTTCCATTCCGGTTACTAAATTACTTATTACTAACTATTATCTACCTAGTACAATTTGTTTTAATTTTTTTAAGTGTGTTTTGAGCGTGGATTCGATACTAACTGATACTTAGTATTTTTGTAACAAAAAGTGCCTGTTAACCGTACCTATTTTGTAAATATTTACCAGTAATTTTCTCTAAACTATATGTTGTGATGGAGGACTTAGCCAGGCGAGGAATCGAACACGCAACGCCTGGGTGGGACCCAAACGTGATGCCATCTCAGCCACTGACCGGTCATTTTTCGTTTAATTTTATTTATAAGGTTGTGAGAAGTATTCTTAATTTTATATAGATAAATGAAAAAAAAATATTGATAGTTCGCTCGCTCAGAAATGTTTTGTACTATGAGAAATATAAGTTTCTTTTTTAATTTACGCCCAGAGGGCTTTTACATAAATATATATATAAAGACAGTACAATTTTAACACGAGAAAGAACAATATAATATAAATAAAAGTTCCGATAGAAAACAAACATGAAATAAAAGGAACAAAAATTTAAAAGTACAGTGAGTAATAAAAACAATGAAGTTGCGATAAAAAAAATAAAATAAAAATACATGCATGATATAAATATACAAGGAACAAAAATTGTAAAGTAAGGTTTTCAGATATGTTTACAAATTTAGAACAATAATCATGAATAACAAACACCTAAGTACTTATTGGTTTCTCATAGCGTGAACCGTTATGTGTAGGTATGTAGGTACGTAAGTTGCAGGAGTTCGAAACTGTTTAATTTGAATTATAATATTTTAGATTAAAACAATTTTTTTTTTTTTTTTAAGTCGATGAAGTAAATTAACAAAAAAAAATCCTTAGTGTGCATTTAAATTATAGATAAATGATTTTATTATTTCATGTTTATAGTGTATCAGTGACATATTCCATATATCTATGTGCGAATAGATATTACCCAAGTTTTGAATTCTGTATAGTGGTATATTGAATTGTGCCCTAGTCGTAGTGTTGCCACAAAAACGGTAGAACTGACCTTGTATTTCTGGCTGGCACATTAAAATTTATGAGCGCCAAGAATTCAGGGCTGTCAATTGTCAATTGAAGGTTAAAAAAAGGTTCCATGCCAAGTCAGAATCAAGTCAACTAAACACCTCTTTGAAAAGTCATTAAAAGCAATAATTTAAAAAAAAAGCAGTTAACCCTAACCTAACGTAATCTTATTAACCAATTTTTTATCATCACTCTTAATGACCTTTCTGAAGTGGTTCTGAGTTGGCCGGTCACCAAAAAATTATATTTTCGTTTCCTTTACTTCAAACTTATTGTTGTAAATATATAGTTTTAAATACAATATCTACAAGTAAAGGAACAACGTTGAATTTTGAACGAACTAACACATACTGCATTTACAGCTTTAAAAAAAAAATAAAAAAAATACAGGAGTTCAAACCAATCCTCAGAAATCGAGTTTTAGGCTTGTTTATTCTGAAAAAGTGATAATTACTAACAGTTTGGTAAGTTTGCGCTAAAGATATTTGAAATACAATATCTTTGGTTTGCGCCAATCTTGTATTGTATTTTTATTTGTAGTTTTGCCTTAGTGTCTTAAAAAAAATAATGTTTTCTTTCTAAAATAATTAGATCGGCAGCGAAAAGAAACACATTAACGTTATTTCCGAATACAGTAACGATATTATTATCATTAAAAAAGTTAATTAAAATAATTGGCCTAAATGTTACCTTTGGGGTACACCACTTGTAGTTATGATTTTGCTTGATGGGTTAGAATTATTTTTTGCTAAAACTATAATGTATTGGTAGGTACTCTGCCAAATTCACAAAGCTTATTGAGAAGGGTTTTTTGGTTTACTTTGTGAAATGCTTTTACAAAATCCGTGTGCATTACATTGAGCTGATTTGTGTTTTATTTTCTAGTGAACATGATATAAACTTTTTCGTTATTTGTTTTTGGGGAGTTATGCCGTATTGCGCTACCTCCTTTCTTAGCTTAAGTTTCGGACATCGTTGCAGTGTCCATCATCAGGGCAGATCCGGTAGATGTTTGGTTCGGTTTGATGTCTGAAGGAGGTAGCGCAACACGGCATAACACCCCAAAAACATATAACGAAAATGCTTTTGGCTGTGAAAATCTTAAAACGTATGATATAAACTGTTTGTATAGAGAGGTTTTCTTACAGGCCTTATTTATTTTCAACTGAGGACAATTACCATCACATAACAGGAAGCTATCACAGCAGTGCCATGGATCTTCCCAATTCAGAGAGGGTTTCCATCAAGACTGAACCATGGTCGCAGGAAATGCCATATACAGATATGGAAATTCACCTCCCGGATGTGAAGAAGGAATGTTTGCGGTATGCTGAGAGTGGTCAGCCAACTAGTAAGTTGAATTGCGTGTATCACAAAGGTATTTGGTCAGGACAGCTGCTTGATTTCTACTTCCATCTTATAGTACATTGGAACTTATGGTTTTGCCTACGAAATATTGCTTAATTTTACAAGAAACTGTAGACCTAAAAAAATATTTATTATTGAAATTATTGGTACCATGCCCCCTTCAACATGATTAGCCTCATCAGAATTTTCTAATTATTTTTTAGATTAAGAGTAGTGTCATTAAAAATGAAATAAAAAAACGAGTGTGCTTTAGACCACATGACTGAAGTAAAACTTCACTAACTTATATCTCCCTCTCAACTTGCGTTCGCCTCGCCCGATCACTCTTTTCATAACGCTCTCGTCACGCATTCACCAGCCTACTCCCCAAGTCAAGTGTGCGTAAAGGCCCGACCATTCGCCTCGCCGATCACACTTTTCGTAACGATATCGTTACGCATTCACCAGCTTACTCCCCAAGTCAGGCGTGCGTAAAGAAGTTTTACTTCAAAAAATCATGTTTTTCGTTTATTAAATAGATTATTTTGGTTGGAGGTTTCTTCTACCTTCGAATAGTACTGTCTTGCTCATTAAGCAAATAATTCAAATGTGTTTTGTATACTTTTTATCCTCATTATACTCTTAATTTAAAGAAAATTGTAGGAACTGCAGACAAGCTACCCTGTGTGAGCTTTGCGTTACTGTATTTTTGTTATTATTAAAATTTTCCAATATCGATTTGTTTTTAACAACTTCAACAAAAATAAGAATGATTACCTTATAATTATTATTTTTATCAGCTTGATTAAAAAAATTAATGCAATCCAACAAATAAATCCAAATTAATAAAACAAATTTTTGATGAGCCTAATACTAGTACGTCTATACATATCAATATATTGTTTTATTATTATTCCAGGTAGCATTCATGTGGAGATTGAACCCATCAAAGTAGAACCAGGACTCCCAGAAGAAGATGGAGAGAAAATCCCTTATACGGAAATAGACATAGACCTGACAGATGTTAAAAATGAATGCTTAGAGCACTCTGAAAGTATTACTAAGTCTGCAACAGGTAAAAAAAAAATTTTTCTGAATTTGTTTAAAAACATTCCGTTTTCATTTTAAGATAAGTACATACTTAATGAGCTTTATCCACAATCTTTTCCAAACCTGATAACGGATCTGAAGACGCATCCTGGAGAAAAACCTTATTCATGTTCCTATTGTTACTACTGCAGCTCATTTACATCAGATTTAACAGTGCACTTACCAAAGAAAAACCATATTCATGTTCCTATTGTAACTACTCCAGCTCATTTACATCAGATTTAACTATGCACCTAAGCACCTACACCAACGAAAAAACCTTATTTATTCCTATTGTAACTACTCCTGTTCAAACAAACCAGATTTTACAGCGCACTTACGCACCCATACTGGAGAAAAACCTTATTCATTACGCAATTCAGCGTTGACAGCGTACTTACGCACCCATACTGGACTAAAACTTAAGTTATGTTCTTTCTGCAGCTATTTATGTTCTCAAACGGGATCTTTAAAAAATCACTTTCTTACCCATACTGGAGAAAAATCTTATTCATATTCCCATTGTAATTATTCATGCTCACAAATGTCATATTTAACAGTGCACTAACGCACACATATTGGAAAAAAATCCCTTTTCATGTTCCATTGTAAATACTCCAGCTCACGCAATTTAGCGTTGAGAGCGCACTTACGCACCCATACTAATGAAAACCCTATGCATGTACCTACTGCAGCTATCCATTTTCTGTAAAGTGAAATTTAAACTGCGCTGTTTATACTGCAACTATTCATGTGCTCGAAAGGTACGAATAAATCTTCACATTCTTACCCATAATAGAGAAAAATCTTACTCATGTTCCCATTGTAACCAATTCTTCATATTTAATTCAGATTTAAGGAGATACACCTTATTCGTGTCCCCATTGTAACCACTCCTATTCACGCAAGTCAGAGTTAACAAGGCATTTACGCACCCACACTGGAGAAGCACCTTATTCATGTTCTTACTGCGGATATTCATTTTCTCAAAAGGGAATTTAAAAATACATTCTTAACCATGCTGGAGAAAAACCTTTTCATGTTCCCTTTGTAACTACTCCTGCTCATCCAAGTCAAGTTTAACAGTGCACTAACGCACCCATACTGGAGAAAAACCTTTTTCATGTTCCGTTTCTAACTATTCTTTTTCTTATAATGTAAATTTAAAAAGTCACATTATTTCCCAATTGGAAAAAAATCTTATTCATGTTCCCACTGCAGTTATTCATATTCGCAAAAGAGATATTTAAAACGTCACATTCTTATTCACGCTAGAGAATATCATTTTTTTCGGCTGTAACTGTAATAAAAAACAAATTTAATAAACCGCACGCGGTTCATAGCGGAGAGAAACCCTTTTCATGTTCCGACTACAATTACTACTACTATTCAAGTTCACGAAAGGATTGTTTAAAACGTCACATGCCGACTCAAAGTAAAAAATAACAATTCATATGGTGCAACTGAAAGCAATCTTTATTACTATCACCTGCATTTTTCAACTGCCTCCTTCTGCTGGTCTCGTTTGTTCAAGTCCATCTCTGCGCGTCTCAGTACCTTTTACACAGTACGGATCGCTGAGATCGCGCAGAGATTTGAGTATATGTAATTGTAATAGATCACCACAAACAGACTCCCAGAACTGCTTAAGGCGCCGCTACCCGCATTTCTACCGATTTCTTACATATCTCCCTTAAACATTTGAAGTTTTTAAGCTCTTTAAAAAATATATGTTATTTTTGAAGATAATGTCTAGATGCTGCCCACGCCGAAACGCAAATTAAATGAAATTCCCTCTAGAAAAAATCGCAAAGTATGCTCCAAAAATTATTTAAAAGAAGTCTGTCTCTATTATCTTATAAATTATAATTGTGAACAAATTCACAATGGATATGATTTTAGGTTTTCACGGCCAAAAATTTTATGGTTATTTCCTTTTGGGGTATTATGCCGTGTTGCGCTACCTCCTCCTTTAGCCAACGTTTCGGACAGCGTTACAGTGTCCATCATCAGGGCAGATGTGTAAATGTTAGAGATGAAATGTGTGCTTAAGTACTTCGAAGCAATACCGTGTTGCCAGCACCAATCCACTGCGGGCTGACATTACAGTATACTTCAAGATGGTTTTTTGTATTTAGCTTTGGTGTAGCCGTCAATTACCGGATACCAAGAACTATTGAGCTTAGCTCCGTCGTCTCTATTAATGTTAATAGGATTTTTATGAATTTCAATTGCCTCTGTAATTAAGCGTGCTCTATAGGTTTTGGGTCTTCCCAGGACTTCAGGAACAAATCCGAAGTAATGGCCGGTTTCAATTAAATGCTCGGCGATTTCCGATTTGTCAGGGTGGCCAAGTTTACATGCTCGAAAGTGTTCCGATATCCTTTTGGAGATCGTCCGCTCTGTCTGGCCAACATAGACCTTATCACATCCGGAACAGCTGAGTTTATATACTCCATCGGTTTCCAGAGGAAACTTGGTCTTTGCAGACCTCAGTAGGTCTTGTATTTTGGTCGTGGTTCCGAAGACAGTCTTGATGCTTTCTTTCCTCAACAGTCTGGCAATTCTGTCTGTCACATTGTGAACATAAGGTAGGAAAGCACAGCCTTTAGACTCTTGTTCAATTCTGTCTTCGTTTGGTGTAGATTTGGCTCTTATTATTTGCCTTGTCTGCCTTGCCGGGTAACCGTTTCGCTCCAGTGCATCGGTGAGCTTAGTAAGTTCCGCTCCGATTTTTGTTTCTTCACATATTCTGGTCGCTCGGGTTACCAGCGTATGGATAAGTCCTCTCTTCTGCGCTGGGTGGTGATGCGAATCAGCATGTAGATACCGATTCGTATGAGTTGGTTTCCTATACACTGTGTGTCCTAGGCTACCATCTTCTTTTCGCATCACTTCCACATCTAGAAAAGGCAGGATTTTGTGGTTATTTTCCAACTCCATTGTGAACTTAATTTTACTGTGAAGTGAGTTAAGATGGTCTAGGAATTCGTTCAGTTTCTCTATTCCATGAGGCCAAATGGCGAAAACATCATCGACATAACGCCACCATACCTTTGGAACAGCCGAAGCTGTGTCAAGTGCCACTTCTTCAAACTTCTCCATAAAGAAGTTAGCTAGAACTGGTGACAACGGACTGCCCATCGCAACTCCTTCCACTTGCTCAAAAAGCTCACCCTGAAATGCAAAATATCCTGTTTTGAGACAGTGTTCAAAAAGTTTGCAAATGTCTTCCTCATATATCTCCCTGAGCATTGTCATGGAGTCTTCTAGAGGCACATTCGTAAAAAGAGAAACTACGTCGAAACTGACAAGAATATCCCTTTCATCCGTCTTAACCTTCTTAAGTTTACTGATCAGATCTGTGGAATCCTTAATCCACGATTCAGTTTTTCCAGTTTGCATCTGCAGTAGTCTAGATAGGTATTGGGACAGTTTGTAAGTAGGTGCACCAATAGCACTGACAATCGGTCTCATTGGTATATCCTTTTTGTGAATTTTTGGAAGACCGTATAGGGCAGGAGTTCTGGAGGCTTTTACGAAAAGCCCAGATCGATCCTCTTTCCTAATACTGGAAGCTTTAACTAGCTCTCTTGTCTTCAAGTCAATCTTATTGGTGGGGTTGTTTTTAATCTTCTTGTAAGTGCCGGCATCGCACAGGAGGTCTTCCATCTTTTTGATGTAGTCTGCCGTATTAATCACCACAGTGGCATTACCTTTGTCGGCAGGCAGAACTAAGATTTCCTCATTGGCGCGCAATTCTTTTAAGGCCACAAACTCTCCTTTTGTGATGTTTGGGCGGGGTATTTTGGCCCTTTTCAAAATATGGCAAGTCTCTTGTCGTATATCTTCTGAATGGAATGCCGATCTGGTGTCGAACAGAGATAATTTTGAATGCTTTAAAAAGTTTGTAAAGTCTTGGGTGGAGAGATGGCCTGTGCTTAGAGTTGCTGACTTAGATTAAAATCATCTTTGTTTAGGTGCCAAACGTATTGCTCTTGTCTCTCCATGGTTACTCCTCCGTCTCAATTTTATTATTGCCTATGCTCGATTGCTTTATATTTCTGTTATACTCTTGTTTTTACATTTCTTGTTTGGTGGTATGACTACACTGTATTTATTATTCTGTTTTTATTTATAACTACTGTTATACATTATTATTTTTTTGCTCTTTACTGCTACGTAATCTTCATATTATTTTTTTTCTTTTTTCTCTATTTTGTTGCTTCAATTTTTTGTTGATCACGCCTTTTTACCTGTCTTATTTGGTTTTATTATGTTACTAACTTCTTGAATTGTGACTAGGTTGATGTACTGAACTCCATTGTACTGTATTGTCCAACTCCCCACCATGGGGGCGGATAGACCCGGTCCCTGCATCCAGTCAGGTGGCAGAATTCTGGTAGGGCCGTCCCACTAACGCCCGTGCCTCCCCCGGCGTCATGAGCGAGCTTGAGGAATGTTTGCGCGAGCCCGGTTCCCTTCCGTCCTGCCTCCGGTGACCCGAGGCTCACATCATTCCCCAGGGTCTTTGGGAGTATCTCCCCCCCCCCCCCCTCCACAAACACTTCTTCAAGGGTACTTTTGGGAAACTGGCTAAGGGACGCGGGCGTTTGGGCACGTTGCGACCAGGCCGCTCGCCCGCTCATTCTCGCCGGGACTGCCCCGTGATAGTGGGACAAACTGCCCCCAATATCTTTCTTTTTATATATTTTCTTTGGTTTTAATCATACTTACACCTGTAAATATTTTTCTTTTTATTTATTATTTTACTCAACTAGATGCTGAACCAACAGGCGAACTATTTTTATCTTTTTAATTACTGCAAATGTAAGTATGCATACATTTTACTTTTTTTACTAACAATCATGCATGCAGGGACATTGGAGGGTCTAGATTCGTTTCAAAATAAATGTAGCTTCCTTTTTACAAAAAATTAGAGTCCTGACGTGTGCGGCTAAGGAGGTTAAACAATCAGTTTCCTCACACAGCCGTGGGAAAGTGGTGGGTCCCCTCCAATGTCGTATATCTTCTGCTTGGGTCTCTGACATTTTATGGACTTTCATCATTGAATGCAGTGCTGTCTCTACACCACATACGATAGATTCCACAGGTATCTTTTTGGGGGCAACTGCATAGTTCATCCCCTTGGCAAGCACAGAAGTCGCCTGTGGGCTCAACGCAAGGGACGAAATGTTAATAACAACTTTATTTTGATCAAGCTGTTTTCGATCACCTTTTTTATCTTGGTTGAGCCTCTCGAATTTTTGTTTCTGTCTCGCATCTGTTGACTGCTTACTTCTCTGTGCTTGTTGGTAAGTCATGTTGTCCACTTTCTTCCAATCGTCATCGATCAGGATTGCACTCAGGTGCAGATGTAAATAGAAAAGGTCCCGAGATATTCCATCCAGTTCGCTGCGCACATTGTGGATTCTTTCCCTTAGTAGCGCTGCTTCTGCTCTTTGGAATACCCTATCGGCTTTCCGGGATGTGATATGTCTTTTTATGCGAATGTGTACTGGTACAATCGATTCCTCCTTACATCTCTTGAGAAAAGCCAGGCTGCCCAGTAAGAGGTTCCTTCGCTTTCTCAGATTCTCCAATCGTCGTACCATTCTGTGAACTTCCTCCCCATAGAGGTTCGTCAGATATGATTTTAGGTTTTCACGGCCAAAAATTTTATGGTTATTTCCTTTTGGGGTATTATGCCGTTTTGCGCTACCTCCTCCTTTAGCCAACGTTTCGGACAGCGTTACAGTGTCCATCATCAGGGCAGATGTGTAAATGTTAGAGATGAAATGTGTGCTTAAGTACTTCGAAGCAATACCGTGTTGCCAGCACCAATCCACTGCGGGCTGACATTACAGTATACTTCAAGATGGTTTTTTGTATTTAGCTTTGGTGTAACCGTCAATTACCGGATACCAAGAACTATTGAGCTTAGCTCCGTCGTCTCTATTAATGTTAATAGGATTTTTATGAATTTCAATTGCCTCTGTAATTAAGCGTGCTCTATAGGTTTTGGGTCTTCCCAGGACTTCAGGAACAAATCCGAAGTAATGGCCGGTTTCAATTAAATGCTCGGCGATTGCCGATTTGTCAGGGTGGCCAAGTTTACATGCTCGAAAGTGTTCCGATATCCTTTTGGAGATCGTCCGCTCTGTCTGGCCAACATAGACCTTATCACATCCGGAACAGCTGAGTTTATATACTCCATCGGTTTCCAGAGGAAACTTGGTCTTTGCAGACCTCAGTAGGTCTTGTATTTTGGTCGTGGTTCCGAAGACAGTCTTGATGCTTTCTTTCCTCAACAGTCTGGCAATTCTGTCTGTCACATTGTGAACATAAGGTAGGAAAGCACAGCCTTTAGACTCTTGTTCAATTCTGTCTTCGTTTGGTGTAGATTTGGCTCTTATTATTTGCCTTGTCTGCCTTGCCGGGTAACCGTTTCGCTCCAGTGCATCGGTGAGCTTAGTAAGTTCCGCTCCGATTTTTGTTTCTTCACATATTCTGGTCGCTCGGGTTACCAGCGTATGGATAAGTCCTCTCTTCTGCGCTGGGTGGTGATGCGAATCAGCATGTAGATACCGATTCGTATGAGTTGGTTTCCTATACACTGTGTGTCCTAGGCTACCATCTTCTTTTCGCATCACTTCCACATCTAGAAAAGGCAGGATTTTGTGGTTATTTTCCAACTCCATTGTGAACTTAATTTTACTGTGAAGTGAGTTAAGATGGTCTAGGAATTCGTTCAGTTTCTCTATTCACAGCTCATTCAGCAGCGACACAGCTTCGGCTGTTCCAAAGGTATGGTGGCGTTATGTCGATGATGTTTTCGCCATTTGGCCTCATGGAATAGAGAAACTGAACGAATTCCTAGACCATCTTAACTCACTTCACAGTAAAATTAAGTTCACAATGGAGTTGGAAAATAACCACAAAATCCTGCCTTTTCTAGATGTGGAAGTGATGCGAAAAGAAGATGGTAGCCTAGGACACACAGTGTATAGGAAACCAACTCATACGAATCGGTATCTACATGCTGATTCGCATCACCACCCAGCGCAGAAGAGGGGACTTATCCATACGCTGGTAACCCGAGCGACCAGAATATGTGAAGAAACAAAAATCGGAGCGGAACTTACTAAGCTCACCGATGCACTGGAGCGAAACGGTTACCCGGCAAGGCAGACAAGGCAAATAATAAGAGCCAAATCTACACCAAACGAAGACAGAATTGAACAAGAGTCTAAAGGCTGTGCTTTCCTACCTTATGTTCACAATGTGACAGACAGAATTGCCAGACTGTTGAGGAAAGAAAGCATCAAGACTGTCTTCGGAACCACGACCAAAATACAAGACCTACTGAGGTCTGCAAAGACCAAGTTTCCTCTGGAAACCGATGGAGTATATAAACTCAGCTGTTCCGGATGTGATAAGGTCTATGTTGGCCAGACAGAGCGGACGATCTCCAAAAGGATATCGGAACACTTTCGAGCATGTAAACTTGGCCACCCTGACAAATCGGCAATCGCCGAGCATTTAATTGAAACCGGCCATTACTTCGGATTTGTTCCTGAAGTCCTGGGAAGACCCAAAACCTATAGAGCACGCTTAATTACAGAGGCAATTGAAATTCATAAAAATCCTATTAACATTAATAGAGACGACGGAGCTAAGCTCAATAGTTCTTGGTATCCGGTAATTGACGGCTACACCAAAGCTAAATACAAAAAACCATCTTGAAGTATACTGTAATGTCAGCCCGCAGTGGATTGGTGCTGGCAACACGGTATTGCTTCGAAGTACTTAAGCACATATTTCATCTCTAACATTTACACATCTGCCCTGATGATGGACACTGTAACGCTGTCCGAAACGTTGGCTAAAGGAGGAGGTAGCGCAACACGGCATAATACCCCAAAAGGAAATAACCATAAAATTCACAATGTTTCTTTAAATGATGCTTAAGAAACCTCTCATGAGATTTTTGCTTTATTTTAAACATATACGCAATTTTCGCATTGATTTTGACGCTTCAAATGTTAGCGCTATCCTCTAACATTCGTAATTTCATATCTCTCCATCTTCTTCTTTTTGAGCCCGGTTGTGGGCCCTTAACACATTGGCTCCACCCAGAAGGACCGCGTATTAAATTTATTTTTTTATAATTTTATTTCTACTCGCCTGTTTTTGTTCCATAATATTAAGTACACTCGAATATTTTATTTATCTCCCTTTGTCACCAAGAGTTTTGACATATCTCGTATGCTATTATTATGTTATATTTTTTTAATGTTACTTTAAAGGACTGCTGAAACACTGCGTTATTCATAGTGAATCTTACTCGCGTTAAAATGTTTGAATCCTTATTGTGTGTAGTAAACTTGATCGAAACTCGGCCACTGAATGACACGATTTCAGGTTCCATGCTTTAAAGACTGCTGAAAAAAAGAAGAGCCTAACGTGTTTGAATAAATATTATTATTCTGAACTTGCCAAACACATTTTAGAAACAAATCATTATTTTCATTATTTCATGCTAGGATTGGTTATCAGAAACAGCTGCGAATTTCAAAAACCTGAAACCTATCTTCTTCTTTACTACACGCTGGTCCGTCCTCAACTTGAATACTGCAGCCATATGGACACCACTTAAGGGTGTCTCTAAAGACAACATTGAAATAATTCAAAATAAATTTCTGCAATACCTCAATTACCGAATGAGCGCACCTAAACGGGGGTACATAAATATGCTGAATTTTAATGTCTCCACTCTTACTAAACGGCGAACATGCATTGACCTCATGACTCTATATAAAATCTGCAACAACGTTATTGACTGTCCTGACCTACTGAAACTAATAAACTTCAAAATACCACCCAGAGTGACAAGGCTTAACGATTTATTCCACATTAGCTGGACGCGTACAAATGTTGGTGTCAAAAATCTCAAGGATTCTGACTTATTTTTTGACACATGCAGTACTTTTAGTAGAAAATTGTACAAAGTACAACACCATAGACACCCACTTCGTTTTTAAGCTTAAATACTCTTCTTTTTTTTAATTTCTGTATAACATTATTTTTTACCCTTATATAAATTTTTTCTCTTATCTAAAATTTCCGAAAATAATTTGTTAACTTTTATAAGGATACTAGCTGACCCGAACACGCGTTGCTGTGGGAAATAAAACACTTTGTCAAATCCAACCTGTGTAACCACCGCCGTTTTTGAGTTCATCGCTAAGAGATCATCAGTGCGGTTTGCACGTGAGGTTTTTTTTTTTTTTTTACATTAACTCCACACAGGAGGCCCTGAGGAAAATAATTTCCCTCAGGGCCTATCTCATCTGGGATGCTGTGTGGAGAGTCTTTTTGAGGAGAGGAAGGAATGAACATTGGTCTTGAAGAGACCCATGTTGTAGGAAGGAGGAAACACAGAGGCCGGCAAATCATTCCACAGCCGAGCTGTTGAACACAAGAACGAGTCGAATAAACGACCCGTTCTCATGTGACAAATGTCAACCGTGTACAAATGTTGGGCACGCGTTTGGCGTGTTTCCCGACTATGCACCGGTGCCGAAGGGATCAATTATGCTAGTTCCTCGGAGCATCTTCCATTGTAATACCGGTAGAACAAGGATAGCATTCCCACCCGACGCCTGTGCTCTAAAGATTGCAATCCGTCTGTTAAGATGGGAGAATCTATCAAACGGACCGCCCGTTTCTGCACAGAGTCGAGTGTATTTTTCAGGTATTTTGGAGCTCCAGACCAGAGATGGCTGCCAAATTCAACCGTGGGGCGTACTTGTAATTTGTACAAGGTTAGCAGTTGTGTACTATTAAAGTATCTGCGGGCCCTGTACAGTACGCCCAGTTTTTGGGAGGCTAACTTTACTCTGGCTTCGATGGAGCCCCCATACCTGAGCTGGTCACTTAGGGTTACACCAAGCATATCAATGGAGGGCCCGTTCGGAAGATTGCTTCCGTTGAAAGAGACTAGATTTTCATTTCGATCCCTTTTAGACGTAATCAGACAGGATTTGGTCTTTGAAACATTAAATTCAACGAGATTATTTTTACCCCAAGAGGAAACACTCTCGAGGTAACCGTCCATTCTTTGCTTCAAAGCCCTACGAGCTGTTGGAGTTTGTGAGCCCTTTGGGGGCTTGTCAAACAAAAAGCTATCATGAACTGTACTGTCATCCGCGTAACAGTGAATTGGTGCACATGACAAAAGATCGTTGATGTGCAACAAAAACAATGTCGGAGACAGAACCGATCCCTGCGGGACGCCAGCATTTATCGAGTGTGAGGAAGAGAATGAATGCATGAAATGCTCGTTAGAAAATAAACTTAATTTTAATATAAAAAAATGCGTCGTTATGACTTATAGTCGTTCACAAAATCCGTTATTATACCCGTATAGAATGAATGGAGAAGTACTAACACGCGTAAATATCATCAAGGATCTTGGGGTGACCTTTGATTCCAGGCTGACATTTTCAAATCATATAGTGCAGCTTACTTCGGCTTGCTCCAAAATGCTTGGTTTTGTAATTAGAACTTGCAAACAATTCAGTAACATAGAAGCAATGACCGCCATGTTCAACGGAGTGGTCAGAAGCAAGCTGGAGTACGCTAGTACTGTCTGGATACCTTATCAACTTAAATATACAAATATGATTGAACAAATTCAAAAAAAATTCCTAAGGTATGTTTACATGCGATCATACGGAATATATCCGAAATTCATGCATCACGTGGAACTGCTAAAGGAGACAAATTATCAAAGCCTGGAGACCAGGCGTAATGCCGGACTCATGGTATTCGAATTAAAGTTATTGAAAAACCTTATTGATTGTCCATATCTCCTGTCATGCTGTGGCTTATTCGTTCCTGACAAATACTGTCGAACTCATAGCCATGACCTATTCTACATACCGCAGGGTCGGACAGATGTCATGGCTCAACACAGCATGACAAGAGGTATGACATTGCTTAATGCCCTACCAGCGGATATAGATGTGTTTGATATCACCATACCATCTTTAAAAAAAACTATGTACATGTATTGTTAGTTGTATAAAATTGTACTATAATTGGACTAACCTGTCTGTTGTACAATAAAAAAAAAAATAAAAAAAAAAAAGAGGTGAAACCATCGACTACCGTCTGGATCGACCTCTCCCTCAAGAAGTCGGCAATCCACATACACAAGGATGCGGGAAGTCCGTAAGAGTGCAGTTTGTTGACAAGTCCTCGGTGCCAAACCCGGTCAAAGGCCTTGGAGATGTCCAGTGCAACCGTTTGGGTCTCACCGAAACGTTCCAGGCATCGCCCCCAAACATGCGTCACATACGCGAGAAGATCACCGCACGAGCGGTTCCGCCGGAATTTGTATTGACGGTCGTTAATAATTTTGTTCTTCTCGAGGTATGTGAGCAGTTTGTCGTTGATCACACGTTCCATCACCTTAGACAGAACTGATGTGATCGCTATGGGGCGGTAGTTGGCCGGGTTGGAGCGGTCACCCTTCTTTGGAATAGGATGGATAACCGCTTTTTTCCAACCAGAGGGCACAGAGCCAGTCTTCAGGGACAATTTAAAAAGCTTCGTCAAAATTGGAGCTATTTCTGCAGCGCACCTCTGCAGTACCAGGGCAGGTATTCCGTCAGGCCCACTAGCTTTATTAACATCAAGCCCTCGTAAAACATGGAGTACTTCCCGATGCCGGATCCTCAGCTTTTTCATACGAAAACCGCAGTGAGGAACCGACGTCGGGACAGCACCTTGGTCATCAAAGGTTGAGTTATCCACAAACATTTTACCTAATAAGTTTGCCTTTTCGGTGGCGGTGTTTGCTAGTGAGCCGTCACTTCTGGTGAGAGGTGGCAAACTGGATTTGCAGAAATTGCGACCTATTGAGCTCGCAAGCGACCAGAATTGCCTGCTGCCATGCGGGCATGCAGCCAGCTTTCTGCTGATCTGCAGGTCGTGCTCCAATTTTGACCTATTTATGATCCTCTTGGTTTCCTTTGCCATTTTGTTGTAAGCTGTTCTGTCTTCGGATGTTCTAGATGTGTTGTAGGCTCGGTAAGCCGCGTTTTTTCGTCGCACTGCTTCAGCGCATTGTCGACTGAACCACGGCTTTGAGCCCACACCAGTTTCCTTAACAGTAGAATGGATGAAGCCATCCATCGCGGATGTGATGACTTCACCAATTTCCTGGGCACATCTTGAGGGATCCGAAGTCCGAAAACAGACAGCTGACCACGGAAAAGCATTAAAATGTGCCCGCAGACCGAACCAATCTGCTGACCTATAGTGCCACACTTTTCTCTTCAGCCTCTCGTTTCGTGGTCTGAAGTTTACAGGGATTGATGTCGTCACCAGGCAGTGGTCGGACGATCCTAAAGGCGCTGTGACTTCAATCCTGTAACCGTGTGGCACAGTAGTTAAAAATAGATCTAACAGATTGGAACGGTGAGTCTGGACATCAGGAACCCTTGTATGCTCCTGAACCATTTGCTCCAATCCGTAGCAAAGGGCAAAGGATTCCGCTTGGCGTCCAGCCGAGTCTGTTGATCCTGAGAACTTCAACCAAGGTTCGTTATGAACATTGAAGTCAACCAGGACCACAAACTCTGCCGTAGGGTAGCGGGGCAAGAGGTCATCAATAGTGTCACTTAAGTGTTTGAAGAGCTCGGACGTATCTGATTCGCTAATGTTCGGTGAGCGGTATAAACACGCGTAGAATCTTACCGTACTGGCAAGATTGACGCGTACCCACATTACATCGAATCTGGAGTTTTCCAGATTCAACAGTCGCACACAGTTGACGTCAGCTCGACTATAGAGACAGACACCTCCTTTAGGTCTGAACTTGCCTGCGAGGGTGAAGCCCGGGCAGTCCAGATAGGAGGTGTCTACAGGCTCAGCTATCTGTGTTTCAGACAGGAAAAGTAGGTTTGGGCGTTGAGAAAAAAGGTGGTGGTGGTACTCGTAGCTCATCGCCCATTTGATTGACTTTGACGATCTATGTCAGCTCGTCTTTTCCTTGGCATATTAAAACAGTAAATAAAGTTCTCACGCTCTGACAAACTGATGATAGAAGATTTTAAGTGGTAACAGAATGACAGGTAACGTTTGACAGCGATTGAAATATGAATATCGGAATTCTTTTTTTTTGCATTCCAATTCTAGATTACGTTGTGCTTCTGAAAGTAGGTAGAACAGTAGAACTGTTTAAATGAGAAATTGAAATTTTTGTTTTTACTATCTTCCGCACAATTTTTTCATATTATCTCACCGTTTAAAACTTCCCTGTACTACGACAAACATTTCGAAACCAAAATCACCTAAATCGGCCCAGCCGCTCTCGAGTTTTAGCGAGACAAACGAACAGCAATTGATAAGAATAAAAGATAAGAAGATATAATGTGTAAAGTAAGCTCTTCGTAAAAGATAGATATATGCCTTCGCGGATTTTTTTATATCTATAAAAGAGGAATATCCCACCATTAATTGTTTTGTTATATCCCAAAAGGATTAGGCAGCGTTTTCGATGAAAGCTACCAGGCGGCTGGACTTTTTTCCGACACTTCTAACAATTATCATTATGTTTCAAGCAATTAACACAAATCCTTGACAAATTATGTACCTAAACCTTCCTCACAAAACACTCTATCTAATGGTGAAAGCTGCATGAAAATCCGTTCAGTAGTTTTCGAGATTATCGCGAACAGACAGACAGACAGACAGACGGCGCGGGTTACTTTATAATATGTAGAGATAGAGATAGCGCATTTCTCTCATCTCTTTATTTGTAAAATAATATTCTTATGTATATTCCTTTCTTCCCTAATCATAAGTAAAAATATTTGTATAGTTTTTATCTGCTGTAAGCGTAAGTCAATTCGTGAGAAATAGTTTGGATGCAGGTGAGTTCTCTAGTTGTTGTTTGTATATTATTGTTAATAGAAATCTGTATTTTCTCCTTAATAAAAAAAAAAAAAAAAAAAAAAAAACTGAAAAATGGGTGGGCATTCTGTCTAAAGATTCTCAAGAATAAATTTCGCTAAAAAATCATTAGTAGAGAATGCATGTGGTCGGCACTAAATTATCCAATGAAGCGCAGCTAGCAGTCCATAATGAGTCGCTGATATTAACCCTGATGTTTGGCAGTGAGGCATGGAACTGGGGATAAAAATGGATTAAGAATTAAATGTTATGTGTGGTCGGTCTTGCTGTATGGATGTGAAACATGGACCTTGAAAGTAAATACCATGAACAGGTTAGAGGCTATTGAAATGTGGCTTCACCGGAGAATTCTCAAGGTCCCATGGACCGACATGATCACCACCACAGAAATTCTCGGGCGGGCTGGAGCAGACAGAGAACTGCTTACATTAATAAAAATCAGGAAAATTTCATATCTGGGTCGTATACTTCGAGGAAAGAAGTATCACTTGCTCCATTTAATATTGAAAGGCAAGATAGAGGGTCGCCGAGGGTCTGGTAGGAGACAATTGTCTTTGCTGTGAAATATACGAGAGTGGACCGGCATTAGAAGTGTGGAGGAACTATTCCGGGCAGCGCAAGACAGAGACATTTTCAAGAGTGATCGCCAACGTCGTGGGGACCTGATACGGCATACAAAAAAGAAGAAGAATAAAATAATAAAAGTTGATTAAGAACGGGAAGCTTAGATGATTTGGGCATAGAAAGCAGATGAACGAAAAAATGAGTGTTGGGATTCGGAAGTGAATGTTATAAGTCGGGAAGCCCGAGGAAGACATGTCGCGATCAAGTGAATCAAATACTGGAGTCAGGTCATGCCAAGAGTCGGGACACGATGTATGAAAGTGAATGTGGCAAGAAGTGTGCGCCGAGACAAATTTGTATAACGGTCTATCCTTTCTGCCTACCCCTGTGGGATAGTATATTATAGTAGGAGCGGCGACGACATTAAACCTGTAATGATAGGTCTCCCAAAAATCATACACAAAAATCGTTAGGTCATTCATAGGGGTACACAAAATGGCGGTGCTGCCATTTCTGAAACCGGTCAAGACTTCTGTAATCATAAGTCTCCTAAATTCTGATTGTTCCTCGAGACAGGGGAGGGGTAGGACCATACGAAAAAGCAGTGCTGCCCGTCTCCCTAATGGGCCGTCTCAGTTGCTGCCGAGAAATAAGAGACGCCTCGTACGAGGTATCTGTAATCATCGGTCTCCTCGAAAAACCAAAGCTTATCTGAAAGATCATCAAATTTTGTAAAAGAAAAACAACTGCTGAGTGAATGTTATAAGCCGGAAGCCCGAGGAAGACATGTCGCGATCAAGTGAACCAAATACTGGAGTCAGGTCATGCCAAGAGTCGGACACGATGTATGAATGTGAATGTGGCAAGAAGTGTGCGCCGAGACAAATTTGTATAACGGTTTATCCTTTCTGCCTACCCCTGTGGGATAGTTTATTAGTTTAAACCTAATTCCACCTTCTTTGTAATTTCTCAATCTGTAATATGTTTTGCTTTTTCCTTTACCGTGTTTTTCTTTGGAGTTTGTAATACTTCTTTTTAAATTAGTTTGTGGAAATATCTAACAGTTGATGACAAGACAACTGTTTGGTCACTAGAAAACAACAATTATTCCCTGCTCGTGCAGCAACAGCAGTTCTAGAGAGTTAATTTTCATCCATATTTATACATAATTCTTAACGTATATTTCCTTCTAGAAAATAAAAATCACCCCTTCAATAATATGTATCGTATATTGGCCGTTATAATAAACCTATCCGATGTTTTATTTTTATGAAGTGACAATTTGTACCCGCCAAGTTACTGCAATTAATTTATTAGCAGGAGCTTTGTTAAACAATATAATAAATCCAACATAAAATGCATGTAAAATGCAGAACAGAATTTTCAATGTAATAGAAGTATCTCTTCAGGAATTTTATCAGCGTGTTTCGTGGTTCCAGGTAGCATCATTGTGGAGACTGTATCAATCACAACAGAACCAGGACCCCCAGAAGAAGATGGAGAGGGAATCTCTTATACGGAAATAGACATAGACCTCCCAGATATTAAAAAGGAATGCTTAGAACGCTCTGAAAGTATTACTGAGACTGCTGCAGGTAAATTCGTTTTTCATCTGAATTAGATTAATATTTTTTTCGTTTCAGTATACATGAATTGAGCTTTATCCGCTTTCTTTTTCAGACACAATAACGGACTTGACGACGCATCCTAGAAAAAAACTTCATTCATGTTCCTTTTGTAACTACACCTGCTCTCGGATGTCATTTTTAACAGCGCACTTACGCATCCATACTGGTCTAAAACTCTATTCATGTTCCTACTGCGATTATTCATGTTCTCAAAAGGGTACTTTAAAAAGGCACATTCTTATTCATACCGGAGAAAAACCTCATTCATGTTCCCATTGCAACTACACTTGCTCACGAAAGTCAGATTTAGCAGTGCACTTACGTATCCATACTGGAGAAAAACCTCATTCATGTTCCCATTGCAACTACACTTGCTCACGCAAATCAACTTTAGCAGCGCACTTACGCACCCATACTGGAGAAAAACCTCATTCATGTTCCCATTGCAACTACACTTGCTCAAAAAAGTCAAATTTAGCAGCGCACTTACGCACCCATACTGGAGAAAAACCTCATTTATGTACCTATTGTAACTACTCCAGCTCACAAAAATCTCTTTTAACAAGGCACCTACGCACCCATACTGGAGAAAAACCTTATTCATGTTCCCATTGCAACTACACTAGCTTACAAAAGTCAAATTTAGCAGTGCACTTACGCACCCATACTGGAGAAACTCCCTTTTCATGTTCCTACTGCAACTATTCATGTTCTCATAAGGTTACTTTAAAAAGGCACATTCTTATTCATACTGGAGAAAAACCTCATTCATGTTCCCATTGCAACTACACTTGCTCACAAAAGTCAACTTTAGCAGCGCACTTACGCACCCATACTGGAGAAAAACCTTATTCATGTTCCCATTGCAACTACACTTGCTCACGAAAGTCAACTTTAGCAGCGCACTTACGCACCCATACTGGAGAAAAACCTCATTCATGTTCCCATTGCAACTACACTTGCTCAAAAAAATCAAATTTAGCAGCGCACTTACGCACCCATACTGGAGAAAAACCTTATTCATGTTCCTATTGTAACTACTCCAGCTCAGACAAATCTCATTTAACAAGGCATCTACGTACCCATACTAGAAAAACCCCCTTTTCATGTTCCGATTGCAACTATTCATGTTCTCGAAAGGATACTTTAAAAAAGCACATTCTTATTCATAATGCAGAAAACGTTCCCATTGCAAGTACACTTGCTCACAAAAGTAAAATTTAGCAGCGCGCTTACGCATCCATACTGGTCTTAAACCCTATGCATGTTCCAACTGCTGCTTTTCATGTTCTCAAAAGTGAAATATAAAAATTCATATGTTTGCCCATATTGGCTGACAGTCTTTCATGTGCTCATTGTAACTACTCTTTCTTGTACAAGTCAGCGTTAATAGTGCAATTACGCACCCCATACTGGAGAAAAACTTTTCATGTTCACGGAAGGGTAGTAAGAAAACTTTACGTTTTGTAAAAAATATCCATGGTACCAACTTATATCGCAACTGTCCCCCTCTGCCATTCGTTTGTTCAACTCACAGCCCCGCTTATTGCAGTAAGTTCCGACATTCCGGGTAAGTCAGGGTAGGTAGCTCGCTCACACTGGCACAAATATGATCTATGAGAACTTGTTGGTCCTTGAACTCGCGATGTAAAATTCTTTATTCTTCAGTTTTTTTTTTATATTTAAGCTGTAAAAATGGTGAGTCAAACCGCTTGCTGAGGATTGGTTTGTACTATGTCCATTTTTGTTTTTTTTTAAGCCGTGAATGCAGTAGTATTAGTTATATTGTTTATCTACCACGCCCACACATAAAAAAAGCCACAATTTCGAAGGGAACTTACATTTTGAACATCACTTTTTATTCTATTTCCATAGTTATTATAAAAATAAGATTAGGGATGCACTATGTCCATTGGCCAATAGAAACGTGTCATTTTGTGGACATGGTACAGGGTGTCCGCCGGCAGATTTTACACTTCAAAAAATAAAATGAAATATAAATATGAATACAATGAAAGTTTTGTTATTAGTTTTTGGGGTATTATGCCGTGTTGCGCTACCTCCTTCTTTAGCCAACGTTTCTAAACAACGTTTCGGCTATTCCTAAAGTATGGTGGCGGTATGTCGACGATGTCTTCGCCATCTGGCCTCATGGAACAGAGAAACTGAACGAATTTCTGGACCATTTCAACTCACTCCGCGTTAAAATTAAGTTCACAATGGAGCTGGAAAATGACTCTAAGATCCTACCTTTTATAGATGTGGAGGTGATGCGAAAAGAAGATGGTAGTGTAGGACACACAGTGTATAGAAAACCAACTCATAAAAATCGGTATCTACATGCTGATTCCCATCACCACCCAGCGCAGAAGAGAGGACTTATCCATACATTAGTGACCCGAGCGACCAGAATATGTGAAGAAACAAAAATCGGAGCAGAACTTACAAAACTGACCGATGCACTGGAGCGTAACGGTTACCCAGTAAGGCAGACAAGGCAAATCATAACTTTGAACTAAATATATCAATAATTCCTTAATGTACTAAAAATAACTTATCTTTTCCAATAATTCTTTAACTTCATCACCTTATTCTTGTAATCCAATATAACTACATAAACTCTTTTATTGTAGGAGAATTTGTGTGGATAGTATCAATTAGTGAAAAATTTCAACCTATACTAATGAATGTATATTCGCAAACTGTAAACTTCACCCGCCATAACACAGGGTCATCCCTAGCATGGAGGGTGAAATACCACAAAAAACTATATGTACTCTCGATAATTCATGTATTAAATAAATAAATAAAATAACAGCCAAATCTGCACCAAACGAAGACAGAATTGAACAAGAATCAAAGGGCTGCGCTTTCCTGCCTTACGTTCACAATGTGACAGACAGAATTGCCAGGCTATTGAAAAAAGAAAGCATCAAGACTGCCTTCGGAACCACGACAAAAATACGAGACTTTTTGAGGCCTGCAAAGACCAAGTTTCCTCTGGAAACAGATGGAGTATATAAACTCAGCTGTTCCGGATGTGATAAGGTCTATGTGGGCCAGACAGAGCGGACGATCTCCAAATGGATATCGGAACACTTTCGAGCATGTAAACTTGGCCACCCTGACAAATCTGCAATCGCCGAGCATTTAATTGAAACCGGCCATTACTTTGGATTTGTTCCTGAAGTCCTGGGAAGACCGAAAACTCATAGAGCACGCCTGATTACGGAGGCAATCGAAATTCACAAAAATCCTATAAATATTAATAGAGACGACGGAGCTAAACTCAATAGTTCTTGGTATCCGGTAATTGACGGTTACATCAAGGCTAAACGCAAAAAAACATGTTGAAGTATATTGTAGCGCCAGCTCGTAGAGGAGTGGAGCTGGCGACACGGTATCGCTCCTAAGTAGATAAGTACTAACATCATCCCTAACTATTACACATCTGCCCTGATGATGGACACTGCAACGCTGTCCGAAACGTTGGCTAAATAAGGAGGTAGCGCTACACGGCATATTATCCCAAAAACTATTAACAAAATAATTTTTGGCCGTGAAAATCTAAAAACGTATACAATGAAAGGTATTTGTTAGCCGCAAACATTTTTACAATCTTTCCTTCATGTTGGCGAAAACTCGCTTGCAAAGTTCTGGACTGATAGCCGCAATCTCTCGTCGGATATTTTCTTGTAGGACCTCTATTGTTGATGGCGAATTGCTTTATATGCGTGATTCGAGATATCCCCACAAGAAAAAGTCGTAAGGGGTCATATCAGGTAATCTAGGGGATCAGGATATGTGGCCGAAGCGACTAATCAATTTTCCAGGAAAAAGCTCTCTCACTTCAGTCATTGAGTCCCTAGCGGTGTGTGCCGTGGCGCCTGTGGTCCCATCCTGCTTAAAATGGGTTCTGTTATTGTAACCAACATGACGATGTAGCTCCGGTAAAAATGACCAGCTTCGCACGGTGCCGTTGTGCATTAACGGTTTCACCTCTACCGAACAAAGGGATTTTGTAAAATTTCCCTTCTCACAAGTTCTGCATTTTCAGGAGCAGTTACAGTCTAAATTTCTGTACCCATCAATTGGTTCGACAGACCATCCTTCAATCGTCGGAAACCAAGGTGAGAAAAAACCAACGCTTCGCCACATAGATCGAATAATTGTTCGTAAAATACGCCTCAACCACAACGCAACAGCTATTCACATTGGAACTGTCAAAACATTTGAATTTAAGTTGGTGCTGTATATTATAACATTGTATAATATATTAAATCTTCTTGAAGAAAAATACACCATTGATATTTTAATGTGTTGCGTAAACAAAATTTCATAATTATATCTGCTTTGAACGTGAATTGTGACATTGTATTCGGTGCAGACTTCATCAATGACGGAAAAGGCTTTTAATTTTCTGTTTAAAAAAATTAACGCACATATAAATAATTCCGCCATAAAAAACGCTAAATTTCGTGTTTATTACAAACAAAGATTTGATGATGACCCAAAGCCTGTAAGGGCCAGTTGTTTCACGGAATATTATAAAATTTCCCAATTAATTTTCAGATTGAAAGTTCTATTCAAGTTCTGTTAATACTAATACCTATTTCAGTTTTGTGAAACATTCGACCGGTCAGTGGTTGAGTGGGCATCGCGTTTGGGTACCGACCGGACGTCCCGTGTTCGATTCCGCGGCTACTTATCTAAGTCCTCCATCCTCTACGACTCAAGCAACATTTTCGGCTTACTGTGGTGGTAGTAGGACATTTTCAAATACTGTCGGGTTATTCGTAACCCGGAAATGTTTGTCTTTCTTTAAAAAAAAAAAAAAATCGAGTCCATAATCAATACATCGTCGCTGCACACATAATATGAACAATGTGACGTTTTTGGCGAAAATGAATATGTCATATTGTAATGATTTGAAATGTGTTACCTAATTAAATTGGTATTATGTATGTAATAAAATGGCTAGCTACAGTCTGGAAGTAGAACATGATAAATGCCAAGTCTATGAAATAAAAGAGGAAATTAAATATTATAATAAGATTTATTGAATTAATATTGACATGACATTTACGAAGCAATTATTAAAGACTCTATAAAGATTATTTGATCTCAAGGGGTGTTTGTAAAACTCGAAGAGTTTTACAACAATCAAACTACGTGTGATAAGAATTTAAGTTATGTGGAAAACAAGCAAAGTTGGACGCCAGAGTGTTTAAACAGCAACACCCAAGTATTAAATAGTAAAACCAAAATGGTAACCTTGAATATCTGACTAAAATAAATAATATATTAGGATTTAGATTAACGTTACGAATTCGATGCGCCATGGTGATGTTGGTTTCAATCCGTCGCAGGTATCCGCTCCGCTACTTGGGCTTGCTCGATCCAAACTGAAGCGCCCGAACTTTTTCCGAAGCATCTCGAAACATCTGCCGCCCCTTCGGAGTGCAATGCTGCCAACCAAATCATGCGAAATTTGCGAATCGCTCACGACGCTAGCAGCAAATGTTACATTACCCCTCCACCAAAAAGAAAATATTTCCTCCTGGAAATCAAGAGGTCCATGTGTCACTTCCTGAAGAGAACTGCATACTATGTGAGCCTTGGTCGTAAATGTTAGTCATGGAAGAAGCCAAAATATAAGGATTGTCAGCCGGAAGGATCCTGGTGATAGAAGTACTCCCAATCCATATAATGTACCTCATGGAAGAAGCGGTGACCACCGTACTGCAATACTGAAGCCATGACATAATGCGATGAACAGAAAGACGCATCAATCTATGCAGCTTCTCTCCAATTATGATGCATTCAATAACTGATGACCCAAGATGGCCCAAGGTAGAGATGAAATATCTGGTCTGGAATCTCAAATTCAGCTTCTTTTGCTATTAATTTCTTCCAAAACTGATGACCCAAGATGGCCCAAGGTAGCGATGAAACATTTGGTCCGAAATCTCAAATTCAGCGTCTTCTGATATTACTTTCTTCCAAAACTGATGACCCAAAGTTGCCCCCGGTAGAGATAGAAGCTCTGGTACCACATCTTGAAGTCCAGCATTGATGATTTTGAAGAATCTCTCTGATAATGAATTCTTCAAATAACTGATGACCCTAAGTGGCCCACGGTAGAGATAGAAGCTCTGGTACAACATCTTGAAGTCCAGCGTTGATGATTTTGAAAGAATCTTCCTATGATGATGTCTTCAAGCGGGATAATGATGCGACGTGGCTTGAAGTCAGATGAATGCCTTGACCCACATTTTGAAACCAGCGACAATGAACATGAAGGATGCTTTCTTCTTAGTCTTGCTATTTAAATTTTTTTGAGATTATCTTGAAGTTCCCTACACTAAACTGCCTAAATAAGGTTACCAGCAACAAAGTAAGATATAAAAGGAAAGAAAAATTCAAGATGAAATATTTAAAAAATGATTATGTAAATGTATGCTCAAAGCTGAAATTGAAATTTTTCCACATAACATATTAAAGAACCCTAAATTAAAGATTTAATAATTGTAAAACTTCATGTCTTACACAAAAGAAACAATGAATTGATATGCAATTACAAAATTAGAATGCACGGGATTTACTGAAGTTTGAAATAATATTACCCAGCGATGTAAATGTTTTATAAATAAAAGTGTTTTAAATTGAGATTAAATATGATAAAAAATTTATTATTCAATTAATCTAATACCCGGTAGATATCAAAATAAACAAAAATCAAAACATATGAAAATAAATTTTTACTGAGATATTTTTAATTTATTTCTTTTCTTAAATTCCCAAAATAAAATAAAACAGCCTGTATTATGCTGAGCTGAGTATAAAATCTGAAAAATGAAATACTTAATTTGTTTGAAAGTATTTTTAAAAACCCCATGTAGCAAATAATAACTTCGAGATAGTCAATAAACAATACCTAGGATGGTAAAATAATAATTAATGATAAATGTAATCAAATGTTGATAGATGGCTCTAGTATCGGCCCAATTATGTTCGTAATAAAATAAAAATATTTAATAATAATGTTACTACAAATTAGCAACAGATGTCATAGCTCTATTCTCATAATAATCAATTAAAATAATTTTAAGGACCAACTGAACAGTTGTTATATTATAAAGCCTTGGTTAACTAAGTATTAATTGTATTTCAAGGCATCATCGGTATAATGAAGGTTCCAACTTCCCGATTGAATTAACTCCATTTCATTATACTGGAATTTATTAATAATTCATCCTAAAATTTCCAAGACAGAATTCTTAGGAGGAAATATCAGACGACACAATATTTAACAAAAACTACAAACACACACAAACTTAATAGTTTTCTTAAAAGATTTAACCTATTAATATGCAATATGAATACGGTAATCGCACATAAAGGACAGTTATCATTACTATCTCTTTCTATAAAAGTTCTTAGACCAAAACTTTCTGCCTGAATTATTGACACACATGGCTTCACTGAAATCCTCTCGAAAGAGATGAATGCCATGAGCTTCTTACAACTCAACAAATTAATCTTTATATGAAGATAATTAACTTCATTTTCTGAAATCAAAAGAGACGGACATATCCTCATCGTAAGTTCAAAGCTTACGCCAAAGATTCCTCCGTATCTCGCGAATGAAAGTGAACAGGCAAACCGACGCCTTCTATGTTCGGTTAAAACGTGTTTGCGCTACAGTGATAGGAAAATATTTTATATCCTATTTATAGAATGCAAAACAAGGAAGGTTGACATACTCAGAGGATCTCAACGGGAGATCATGTTATGCCCCATAACTGCCGTTTTAAACGGTGGCAGTAATCGAATCAGTGTGAGATATATCCACTGCATTGAAGCGAAGCTCCAACTGTTTTGTTTAAAACAAAACTTGTCTGTATCCTTCACTCAAGGACCAACAATCCGTACACCAGACAATATAATAGAAACCACAGTACATAAGTCACATCCGTACACAAGACAACAATAGAAGACAAAACAACCCAAAAACATTCAATGCTCAAAACTCATTTACTCTTTGAGAGCTGAATGTATTGTTAACAAAATTCATCTGCTTTTGTTGACGCACCAAAAACAGATAAATTTTTCCCCAAAATTGCACCGCACATCATATGCTATATTAACTAGCAACACCAGGATCTTTGATATGTCCTATGACCGATTGATAACAGAATATTTAAAGTTTTCCGTTCTGAAAGTGAAGACGCAAACCCCAATAGCAGTTGTTGTATGTGTTATGTCAAACAATAATATGTAGATGGCGTTATTGAGAAACTGACTAAATTATAACTTATGTCAAACTTGCATATTTATAATTACGAGATCTATTAAATGACCTAAAATATTGCGTGCTGTTAAGTTAATGAAAGTTATTTGAAAAACCTTATTAGTTAAAGTTTAAAGATGTTAATTCAATAAACCATTTATTTGTTCAACAATCTACTAATCGCTCCGAAAAAATACCTTGCAAACTCTGAAAACCCTATGAAAAGGAAGATATGCAAGTACTTCAAGGAACAGGCAATAGATCGCCAAAAAAAAATTATAGATCAATTAATATAATAACAATCTAAACTGAAGAAAAAAAAATTAATAATTCCGACCAGAACTATAAAGAATCCTAATACCTGTGAATTTTTACGTAAGTAAACTTGTGATAAAACTCTACATTTTATATCAATTTAAATAGTTGTAATTTCATAACAATCATGTTAGTCATTCCGTAAGTTACTTCGCATAATCTCTCATAACCCTATCAAAGGAAGATCTGCCAAACAACTTAAGGAAACAGCCAACTGATCGCAAAATAACATACAATCTTCTATTCTAATTTATAGAATTATCCATTATTGGAATCAAAACCCAAAAGATTAATTACATAATAGCCGATGAACAAATAATATAGTGATAAGCAACATTTTGCATTCCGCTTACAAAATGACGATTTCAAAATAACAGTTATTCATCAAACCCGACAACTATAAGGAATTTATTTTATTTTAACAGAAAAAAACTAATCCCGCCGACTAAAGAGAAGTTAAAACTCGATAAAAATCTATTAAAATAATGATTTGAATACATTCCCTGTCCTGTACTCAAATCGGAATTCAATGAAATTTATCAAAACCCCAAAATAAAATTTGTATAAAATATTAAACCGTATAAATATAATGATATATTGCGAGGAAATTTAATTCCTTTTAAAACCCTGACATGAGGAAAGAATAAAAAATCATCGATCAAATCAATATAACCCGGATAATAAATTATAAAAATTAATATACGTGAAACAAGCTTTAGTCGTTTTGCATAACAGGACAGCCCGAATTCTGTAGACGAAGGCTTTGATGACGTCTTATCTCCACCCGGATGTCCAGCAAAATTTGGTCCGCGTCTGAAATGCACGTTTGGTTACATTTATTATTATGAAAAATAAAATTTGTATAAAGGGAACAAAAATGAAATCAAAATTCCCAAAGTAAGATTGTAAAAGATCACAATGTAACAGAACATATCAATTGCAGGTAGGATAACTATTTGTATTCAGTTTATAACATGTGAAGAAATTCATGTGTGAAATGATGTCAATAATAATTATTGCATCAGGTAGGTAGGTAATTAATGAAATTTACACATTATTGCAAAATATAAGCACGAAAAATATCACAAAATAAATGCAATGAGATTAAACAGCCACTCATAATACAGTGTAAATAAATTAGCTTGTAATAAATATACTTACAAGTTTCAAATAATAACGGATGACCAGCACGAGTTTTGTACAATGTCATATTATCAAATCTGCCGAAATATTATTAATTCCATCTGCAGAAATTAAATCCATCCCATCTGCTATAAAAATGTGTACCTACCTAAATAATTAGTAGGAGAATGATTATGATTAGTACAAGACATACAAATAACACAAAATAAAATGAGTTGTGGATGAACAAGCCCAAGTAAATATAAAATATGCAATTAACAAAAGTAAAATGAATACATACCCACGACGGTAAAAGCAACACACCAACGAATTGTAACCTCAATCTAACCTAAAATGACATATCGCGGAGAATTTAAATCATATCCACATAAAACTTGCAAAACATAGTTTGACTGGAACTACCACGTTGGGCTCGCCACTGTAATGGTTTGAAATGAGTTACCTAATTAAATTGGTATTATGTATGTAATAAAATGGCTAGCTACAGTCTGGAAGTAGAACATGATAAATGTCAAGTCTATGAAATAAAAGAGGAAATTAAATATTATAATAAGATTTATTGAATTAATATTGACATGACATTTACGAAGCAATTATTAAAGACTCTATAAAGATTATTTGATCTCAAGGGGTGTTTGTAAAACTCGAAGAGTTTTACAACAATCAAACTACGTGTGATAAGAATTTAAGTTATGTGGAAAACAAGCAAAGTTGGACGCCAGAGTGTTTAAACAGCAACACCCAAGTATTAAATAGTAAAACCAAAATGGTAACCTTGAATATCTGACTAAAATAAATAATATATTAGGATTTAGATTAACGTTACGAATTCGATGCGCCATGGTGATGTTGGTTTCAATCCGTCGCAGGTATCCGCTCCGCTACTTGGGCTTGCTCGATCCAAACTGAAGCGCCCGAACTTTTTCCGAAGCATCTCGAAACATCTGCCGCCCCTTCGGAGTGCAATGCTGCCAACCAAATCATGCGAAATTTGCGAATCGCTCACGACGCTAGCAGCAAATGTTACAATATTATAAAAGAAAGTGTACAGAAGTGTGCGCCCCTCTAAAACTCGGAAACGAGTCTCGGTGTGATCAAGGGAGTCGTATGGTGTGGTAGCCCTACATCCCCCGTCCATGTTGTCTGAAGGGCGTGCTTTTGGAGATATAGAAATTTCTAGCAGAATCCAGAACATTTGAGAGTATTTGAGAACATTCCACAACATCCCGGAACATTCTGGAATGTTTTGGAATAGGGAATTGGGAACATCATTGTGGAACATTCCAGAACACTCTCGAATGTTGTGGAATGTTCTGAAACATCGTGGACCATTCGATGCCTTTTGTATGGGTGTGGTTACCCATATAAAGCAAGATCCGTAGTGGGTTCGAATGTCAGTTCAATCTCATATCAACTCCCCGAGCGGAGCCGGGTAACCCAGCTAGTGAAATAATAACAGAACTCGAAAATTAACTTTGAAATTTGATGAATTATTCTAATTCTGTGAAACAACTGCCCCCTACCATCATGAAAACAACGAGAAGAATGAATGCTTCAGCCAAAAGTGCTTTCTTATTTCCTGGTCATCTTTCGAGAAAAAAAACAAAATTTATGTACTTATCAGTTTATGCCATCTCTTGATACCTCCATTTTTTATAAGGCTTAAGGCTTAAGGCTTTTATAAGCCATAAGGCCTTTTTTTCTAAAAATTAAATTGTTTTGTTTTGAACTTACAAACAAAAAATTGAAAGGAAATATTTATTTTGCTTAGCGATACTTTATTTTTAATAGTACAAAGGAAACAATACGATAAAAACAGTGGGTATTATTGTATTGTAATTCAGGTATTATTTTCAATGAAGAATATTTTTTTATTCATTATTATTTATTAAACTTTTGATTACTCCATACATTTTATTATAATAACCAAACTGTGCCATAACATTATCTTACTGTTGGTGTAATCTATCTCTACTGAGAGTATGGATATAGTATAAACCAGCACTAAGTATTGACATGGTACTAACCAACAACCATTTTTTATTATTTTGTTGAAAAAAATCGTCTTTTTACGTTTTTCATTGTGCTTCTATTCAAATAAAAATTCAACTAGGTAGGTAGAGAAAACCTTGTAGGTATTTTTAAAAATATTTACTACAATTAGTTCGAAATAAAGAAAATAAAATGTATATTTTTTAAATGAAGCGCAACGACATGTGCAATAGTATATTAGGCTACTGAAGCACACGTGAACATGCTTGAAGTCATTCATAATTATGATCGCCTCTGTCTATACAGTTTAAGGGGAACTACCATAAATATACTAACCCCTAGATCGATATCTTCGGGCCTTTTGCTTCTAAGCAGTTTGGTCATCACTGTCACCAACTTAACCAAAAATAAAATGGTCCACCAAAGACAATAAACAAATAACATAGAGGAAGTTCAAGGCCATTTATCACCATAGAGAATATGATCGCACTCGACCTTCTTCATTCATTCATTAGCCAAATAAATTATTTAAAAATAAAAATGCTTGAAAGCAGAAAAATGTTTTAGTTTCCCCAAGAAAACAACGTTCCATCTGACAAAGCCTGAGGGAATGAGCATTACATAATATTTACAGCTCATTCTCTCAGCAGGGAGCTTTGTCAGATGGAAAAAATTAAAAGATGGATTAAAGAACAAAAAAGGCAACTTTACAAAAAAATCACAACATAAAAAAAAAAAAAAAAAAAAAAAAAAAAAAAAAAACACAGACATAAACACCATTGCAATACTCACTAATATATAAAACCCTTTTAATTTCACTATTGGTTTATATGTATCTATCCTATTTATATAGTTTTATTTTATTGTTTTATTTTAGTGTTATTTTACTCTATTTTATTTTGCTCTATCTTACTTTCTTTTAATTCTTATATGTTATTATTGAGTTTCTTTTTTCTTTAGTCTTTATTTTATATGTATCTCAAATTAAAAAAATATAAATCATATCAAACTGTAAAATGAGGTCCTCAGCACGGGTTAAGCACCCAGTGAGGCCCACATTAGTCAAAAAATTTAACAAACATGTATAAATCAGGTGAATCAAAATAAAAAAAAAATAAAAAAAAAACCTGTTGTCCTGAGGAAATCAAAAAATCAAGCGTTAGTAAAAAACCTAAAATACTTGAAATATGAACTCCTTATAAAAGGAAAACATTTTCAAATAATGATTATGGTTTTCTACAACGAATTTCCATTTTTCTGCTTGAAAAATGAGAACTCAGGAGTACATGTTTAAATACTTTTTATTTTCGGAATATATTTAATCAATATAATATTTCAATCAATAATAGCACATAAAAACACTGGTTCGGTGAATTCGATGAATTGATAAATGGTTTGAAAAAGACTATCGACACTGGAAAGGAAACACGGCTAAAGCGTCATACAGCTGTGACATTAAAGATTAACGTACACAATAAGCTGTATTGTTTGTTTACGTATCTTTAATGTCACATTTCCTTTCTAGCAGTCACCGTACATATCTTAGTTCTTGTAGAATGAAATAAAAAATCTGCATATTCTAAATTTGAAATTAAACAGAGTATACCTTCATCGAGGACCCATTTCAGCCATCTTACAGTAAAAACCGCATCACGTGTTCTGAAAAAAATATATCACATTAAAAAAAGTTTGTGAACATAATATATAATATTTTTCCCTTGTGATGACATACTTTGTTTATCACAAGGGAAAAATATTCTCCCTTCTGTTCATATGAAGAACGAAAAAACCACGTAAGATCGTTGGAGATCCGCAAAAAATGCAAGGCTGATGTAAGCGTAATGAGTAAGATTGAGAAAGAAACCCTCAGATGGTTTGGGCATGAAAAGCGAATGTACAATGAATGGAAGAAGTAGGTATATATAACGCAGATGTGAGTGGTAGTGAAGTGCCAAGTCTTCCTCGGGGACACCAGAGGAAGACTTGGCACGATCAAGTGAATAATTGCTTGCTTGCGTGGGGCACGTCAAGAGTCAGAATAATAGAATAGTATGTATAAATGTGAATGAGGCAAGGAATGTATGCCAAGACCGAGTTGTTTGGCGGTCCGTCCTCTCTGAATGCCCTGCGGGAAAACAGCATGACAATTAGTTACTTAAAGCATTATTAATTTTACTTGCCAAATGTTATGGTCTGCCAAACAATGTTATAAGGTGTTCCTAATGTAAAGCATCAAAATCATCCAAAGTCTGGAACATTTTCTGAAACAATATTTTTGAAACATTAACCATTCGGACCCATAAGCTTGTTTTAACGATCATATAACATTAACAGACATATGTATAACGTACGAGGCGTACGTAACTTATTAAAGTAAAATTGAAAGCATATTTTATCAATTATCAATACAAACACATGTCATTTAAAATTTAAACTCAAATAGGTTTAAAGATAAATCAAGCTGAAAGTTAATGTCGTATGTAGTTACCTGATTTCTGGATCAATTGCGGACAAATTTTAACCACTTTTCCACCTCTGTAATTCGTGTAAACGATTTTTGAATGAAATATGCCCATCGGCGATGTCAACAATACAAATTCAAATACGAATGCATGTTCGTTTGACAATCGTATGATGCAATTTGACGTTTAAAGTTAGACCTATCTATAATTAAGCTTTATCTATAAGAATTTGGTCCGCTCCTGTCAGTTCCAAGGTCAAAGCCGAGATTACGTTTCGCTACCGGGTTGGACAGCGTTGTGAGGCGGGTAAAAGGTCTCCCAAACCAGTTTCTTCCTATCCGGCCCGCAACGCAGTAGGTGGACAAATGCATCCGCTGCCAAAACCTAAACAAATCTCACCCTATGAACCCGGGCACCCCTGAATTTGGGAGGCGGGTGTGGGTACCGCCGCCCGGGGAACCATTTTTGGATTATCCAACACCCTGCCACAGGTCACCCCAAGTGGTTAGTGGTGACTTAACAGGGGTGCCCGGGTTCATGTGGTGAGGTTTGTATGGGTCTTTAGCGGCGAATGCGTCTGATCACCTATAGTGGTAGCCAGAGGCGTAGCGAGGGGGGGCGGTCCCCCCCCGGGTGCCACCTGACAGGGGGGTGACACTGGACCGTGGAAAAAAATTTACGAAGGATATTGTCACCAAAGTATTGTATACATGAACATGGTCTGTTATTTTCTTTCATATGTTCCCCGTGGAGCGCCTCGAATTTTTGTGTCTAGTTCTTTTTATTGGCGAACTTAGCCTGTATTTGTAGAGAAATCTGAAATTCTCTAGCCACACCCCCCCCCCCCCCCCCCTCCCCAGGATGGACCAATTTTATGAAGTCGAAATTAGCGTTTTGAATTTTTTTCTCGTCAACTTTAAAAAGGGGGGGGGGTGTGACACCACGCCCCGGGGGGTGACATCCGCCCCGGGTGCCACCCATGGTGGTAGCGGGCCGGATCCAAATAGACTGAAGGACTTTTGACTTTCCTAGCTGGACTCTCGACCCATCGCCTTGCACCCCAGTTGGAGGGATGGATTCGCTCCTGGACACACTGACCCCCAGATTTCCCACATACCTCATACCCTTTTCCTTCCCAGAACTTCCTATCCTTCCCTTCCTTAAAAAGACCCTCCACACAGCATCTCCTAAGATGACACAGGCCCTGAGGGAAATTATTTTTCTTAGGGCCTCCTGTGTGGGCTAATGTTAAAAAAAACCTGCTAAATCACCTTGTTAGTTTACCAAATAGCTTACTACTTGAAGTGACCTACGGCAAAGGTTTTGGTTATCGAAGTGACTACGAAAAATATTTGTAGAACAGTCAGGCGTAGCGTCAGTCCTGGATTTGTCAATAGGCCTTATAGGCCGCGGCCTAGGGGCAGCAGAGCTCAGAGGGCGGTCCTCACTCGCTTTGGTAAGCCGTTGTTTGTGTGCAATTATAAATAATAAAAAAATGTGGATAGAGTTTTCTATCTATTAAACGTTAGATCTCATTTGTTAAAAGTAGCTTATTCCCAGTACTCATTCTATGTTAGATAGTTACTTATGTTTATGCTACTGCGCGGGCGACAAGGGTTGCAGGCGGACGATGTAACAACCACCCGCGCTACTTGCCGTTTTATTTAGAAAAATGAAGAATAATGAAGTAAAAGAAAGGAGTTGGTTTGTCTATTAAGAAAGTAAAGGCTCCGTATTCTGCTGACCCTATTTGGCATTTGGATCTATTGAGAACATGGCACAAATTAACCAGCAAGAGCAAGGTTTCAATGATTGGAAGAATGCAGAAATTCGAGAAGCTCAACACGAAAACTCTCCAAGCCCTAAGTCCTGTATTCTCGCTTTAAGATCTAGAGGTTCGGTTCAGGGTTGTATTCAATCATTAACTAACTTTTTTTTTTTTTTATTAGTTTTTATATACATATACATGTAATATAATCATGAGTAATTACATTTTCAGGTTACAAACGGATTAAACTCAAATCATTAAATACTAACATGCAACATTGATTAGAAACAGTATAAACATATATATGTATATAATATATAACCTTTACGAGAGTGTAACTACTCGTGTGTAAAGGGAAGAGAAAAATATATAAATATTTTTTTAATAAAAAAAATTTAAATAAAAAATTATAACACATACATTATATTTACGTACTTACATAAATCGAATGTGTAAAAAAAAATAAAATGATATTAAAAAAAAAATAATAATAATTTAAAATAAATTTTTGAATAACTATTGTTAATTAAAGGTTAATGCGGTTCTAAGTGGCTAAATTATTTAAGATATTATTGTTTAATTTATTTTTGAATTTATTGTAGTCAGGTTCTAATCTCAGCTCTATTGCTAGTTGATTAAACCACACCACTCCATTGTACGTGTAGTAGTGTTGTGCAAAACTGGTATGCATTAATGGCGTACACAAGCGACCCACTGTGTTTTGCCTATTGCTCTCAACGCGGACCATGGCGTGGTGCGACTTATTAGAATAGTCTTTGTGTATTTGAAGCAGTGTATTTTTTATATATGTATTTTTTAGAGGTGGGACTTGAAAGTCTTGAAAAAGTTGAGAGGTTGAATAATCTGATGGTTTCTTAGTAATAATTTTGATTATTAATCTTTGAGTAATTTCCAACGGTAAAATTGAGGTTTTGTAAGCTCCTCTCCATGCAACAATACCGTATTGTATTATCGAATGGGCTAGAGCATAGTATATATTTTTAAGAATTTTTAAGTTAAGTATATTTCTTAAATTAATAAATATGTATATAAGTTTTCTTAATCTATTTATAGTATTGGTAATTTGAGTCTTCCACTTGAGGTTACTATCTATTATTACACCCAAATATTTTATTTCTTTTTTATTTGCTATGAATAGACAGTCATTATTTTGGCATGTTAATATTTTAGTGGTGCATTTTTTTTAATGAATTTTAATATTTAAGGCGATAGGAGGAGATTTTTTGTTATTTATACTAAAAGGTATATAATAGGTTTTTTCAATGTTTTATGTTAATAAATTTTCGTCAAACCATTCTTTCAAGATATTAATATCATGATTAGCAGTTATTTCAAGTTCATTCCATGAATTTGCTTGGAATATAATTGCAGTATCATCTGCATATGAAACAAGTTTTCCTGTTATTGGTAATTCAAAGATATTATTAACATACAAGATGAATAGAAGAGGGCCCAAAATCGTGCCTTGTGGTATTCCAAAGTCGCTTGTACTCGGTTCACTAAGAATGTTTTTTAATTTTACATATTGATTTCTAGAGTTAAGGAAACTTTCTATCCATGTGTTAGCGTTATCTATAATTCCGATTTCGTTAAGCTTGTATAGTAATTTTTTGTGACTTATGCTGTCAAAGGCTTTCCTTAGGTCTATGAAAATTGCAAGAGATTTTTTGCCTTTGTCTAGTGCTTGATGTATTTTTGTTGTTAAATCTATGATTGCGTCCTGTGTGGTTATTTTTGCGCGAAAACCAAATTGTTGGTCACTCAGTATATTATTAATTCCAATAAAATTTTGTATTTGCTTTTTAGCTACCTTTTCAAAAATTTTTGAGATATTTGATAATACTGATATAGGTCGGTAGTTATTAATTTCTTTAGAGTCACCTGATTTATAAATCGGTGTAATAATAGTTCTTTTATATATTGATGGAAAGATACCCTTTTTAAGACAATTGTTTATAATATATGTAATAGGCTTTTTCAAAAAGTTAAGATGTGTCTTTAGATTTTCAACAGTGATCCCATCAAACCCTGGTGCTGATTCAGTTTTTAGGTTTTTTATTATATCAACAATTTCTTGTTCAGTTACCGTATCGAATTTTCCTATGGTTTTTTTTGATGATGTTACATCATTTTTTGCGGTAGATGTGGTATTATCTACGATATTAGTTATTTTGCTTGCGAGATTTTTTCCGACATTAGAAAAAAATGTATTGAAAGCATTTGCACATTGTTCAGGGTTATCCAAAACTTGTACCATATTGTTATTAATACGTAGATTTAAAATGTCACTTGTTTTCCTTTTTTTATCAATTATTTCATTTATTGTTTTCCAAATTTGTTTATTGTTGTTTCCTGAGTTCAATACCTTTTGTTTATAAAATTCCTCTTTGGTAGTTTTAATTAGTGCCGTTAGTTTGTTTCTGTATTTTTTAAAGTATGAGATGATTGGATTATTTAGTGGATATTTTTTAGTTAGTTTAAATAGTTTTTCTTTTTCTCGTATAGAAACCACGAGGCCATGCCCAACTAAACGAGGAAATTGCGTATTGGAAGAACATTTTAAAGAGGTATGTTGCTGTAATGGAAGGATTGGCATCAAGAGGTCTCGCTTTCAGAGGAAGTGATGAAATATTTGGGGACCCACTGAAATGAGTACATGTACGTATATAATATAAGAGTAGTGTAATTTTATACGGCAGAGCAGAGACCAGAGCTGAGGATAATAATAATAATAATAATAAGTTATTTATTTCAGCCGAACAGAGCGGTGGGTGCAATACTCTGTCAACCATATAAAAATATAAATTACATAAAATGGATTTACATTTTTTTTTTTTTTTTTTTTTTTTTTTTTTTTTTTTTTTTTTTTATTGTACAACAGACAGGTTAGTCCAATTATAGTACAATTTTAATTTTAACAACTAACAATACATGTATATATTCTTTTTAAAAGATGGTATGGTGATATCAAACACATATATATCCGCTGGTAGGGCATTAAGCAATGTCATACCTCTTGTCATGCTGTGTTGAGCCATGACATCTGTCCGACCCTGCGGTATGTAGAATAGGTCGTGGCTACGATTTCGACAGTATTTGTCAGGAACAAATAAGCCACAGCATGACAGGAGATACGGACAATCAATAAGGTTTTTTATTAACTTTAATTGGAATACCATGAGTCCGGCATTACGCCTGGTCTCCAGGCTTTGATAATTTGTCTGCTTTAGCAGTTCCACGTGATGCATGAATTTCGGATATATTCCGAATGATCGCATGTAAACATACCTTAGGAATATTTTTTGAATTTGTTCAATCATATTTATATATTTAATTTGATAAGGTATCCATACAGTACTAGCGTACTCCAGCTTGCTTCTGACCACTCCGTTGAACATGGCGGTCATTGCTTCTATGTTACTGAATTGTTTGCAAGTTCTAATTACAAAACCAAGCATTTTGGAGCAAGCCGAAGTAAGCTGCACTATATGATTTGAAAATGTCAGCCTGGGATCAAAGGTCACCCCAAGATCCTTGATGATATTTACGCGTGTTAGTACTTCTCCATTCATTATATACGGGTATAATAACGGATTTTGTGAACAACATACTATGAAACAGAAAAAATAAAATAATATAAAAAAGATTTAAAAAGAAAATATATATACACATTTTGTACTCATATATCTACTACGGGGGCTTCAGATGAATTCTCCATGTTCGGTGAAGAGGCGCGCCCTGCCACTGGGCCACGGCCTGGACGAGAGTGTTCTCCGATCTTTGGTAGCGCTGTCTCACCCCGGCTATTCTGTGGCGCATCAAAGCGGCGAACCCCTGTACCCTTCCTTCTGCGAACATCTGCGAGGCACTGCATCGCCAAGGTAGTCCGAATCAGTGTTACCGAAGCTCCCGATTTCGCGGGAGTACTCCCGATTTTTCACTTCATCTCCCGATCTACCGGAATGGCATCAAAATCTCCCGATTTTTCAAAGTTCCCAGCGATTTGTCGTTTCTCGTCAATTCTTTGTTTATGGTCCGCTCAAAAGGCAAATTATTGTCTGTGGTTAAAAAAAATATATACCTATTCTCCGGATTCGGGTATTGACCAGAATAAGAGCTCGTTCACATTGAGCATATAAATATAAAAGATCATAGCACGCCACATATCGCTCTCCATACAATCCCTTCAGACCGTTCACACCTGAGCGCTTTATGCGCACATCAACCACAGACAATGCACATCTTACGCCGTAACCGCTCCTGAGGCGATATGCCAACAGTTAAGCGCCCCCCACTCCGACGAAAACAGGAGAGGGGGTCATTTTAATTACGGAGCTGCCAAGAACGGTGGGTGACAGATGTCAACTCCATAGATTCAGTACAAAAAATGCGCGCTCCGTGGCCGCTCGCTAATTCAACTGACCCCCTCTCCTACCATAGGAAGAAATATTTTATCTGCGCCGTGTGAACGCCACGAAACATAAGCGCTCGCGGTTCAACAGATACCTGCTAGCGGTTATATTAGATGTCTGAACACCGCTTAAAGGGGTGTTCAGACATCAAATATAACTGCTAGCAGGTATCTGTTGAACCGCGAGCGCTTATGTTTCGTGCCGTTCACACGGCGCAGAAAAAATATTTCTTCCTATGGTAGGAGAGGGGGTCAGTTGAATTAGCGAGCGGCCACGGGGTGCGCATTTTTTGTACTGAATCTATGGAGCTGACATCTGTCACCCACCGGTCTCGGCAGCTTCGTAATTAAAATGACCCCCTCTCCTGTTTTCGTCGGAGTGGGGGGCGCTTAACTGCTGGCATATCGCCTCGGGAGCGGTTACGGCGTAAGATGTGCATTGTCTATGGTTGATGTGCGCATAAAGCGCTCAGGTGTGAACGGTCTGAAGGGATTGTATGGAGAGCGATATATGGCGTGCTATGATCTTTTATATTTATATGCTCAATGTGAACGAGCTCTAATTACAAAATTCTGCAATCTAAGCATATCTCTATTATAGACCCATACAAACCGATCATCGATCATTTATGAATTATGAGCTAGAAATTATAATTTATTACGTAACGGAGGGGTGTCAAAGTGGATTTTATTAAGGGCGATTTATAAGATTTTGCGTGTGTAAGCGGGCCAGTCTCAAAATTAAACCCATGCTCAATTGTTTAAATCTTTATTTAGTTATTTTTTTATTTAATTTAAGCGCCCTTGAGGTGATTTTTCACAAAAATGGCGCTATACAAATTATCCAATTATTATTATTATTATTATTAGTTAGATATGTAAGTACCTAGTTATTATAAATTTTCATTCAAGTTAAAAAGGAGGGTAAAATGGTAAATGATCTTGAGCCAGACACCTGACTTCTCTAATTTTTAAGTCGGGTGTCATATTCGTGGTAAGTAGTTATTTTAAGAATCGATTGGAGATGCTCATCCGTAAACCTTGAGCGATGTTTGTTCTTATTTATTTTCAAAACGGAAAACATCCGCTCGTTTAAATAGATACTACCGAACACACACAGAATAAGTGCTGGATGCTTACTTAGGTATATTTGGATATAACAATTTGGGAGGCGGGAATGGGTACCGCCGCCCCGGGAACCTTTATTGGATAACCAACACCTCTGCCATAGGTCACCCCAAGTGGTTCGCTACGTTTGGTGATTTAGCAGGGGTGCCCGGGTTCATGGGATGAGGTTTGTCTAGGCCTGATGACCAGGACACACTAAACCCCAGATTCTTACCCACCCCTTACACCCTTTTCCTTCCCAGAACTCTCCTCTCCTTCCTTTCCCTAAAAAATGACATAGGCCCTCAGGGAAATTATTTTCCTCAGGGCCTCCTGTGTGGACTTCATGTAAAAAAATGTATTTATTAACAACGCTTTTAAAGCAATTTTTTTAGGTTAACATTTTGGCAAGGATTAAACTTCAAACATTCATTAAAAAAGGTTTTTTTCCCCTGTGAGACGGCTTGCGGACTTTTAAATGTTCCGTTTGAGAACGTGAATAGTTGCAGTCGGAATATGAAAAAGGTTATGTTCACTGTGAGACGGCTTGTGGACTTCTAAATGTTCCTTTTGAGAAGATGAATAGTTGCAGTCGGAACATAAGAAAGGTTTTTCTCCACAGTGAGTCAGCATGTGGATTTTAAATATTCCTGTCGAGAACGTGAATAGTTGCAGTCGGAACATGAAAATGGTTTTTCTCCACTATGAGTTCACTTGTGAGTTTTTAAAGTCTCCTTTTTAGCACATAAAAAATTGCAATCGGAACATACAAAAGGTTTTTTTCCACTGCCAGACGGCTTGTTGATGATATAAAAATTATCACTTTCGAGGACATGAATAGTTGCAGTCGGAACATGTAAAAGGTTTTCTCCACTGTGAGACGGCTTGTGGATTTTAAATTGTCACTTTATAGAACATGAATAGTTGCAGTCGGAACATGTAAAAGGTTTTCTCTACTGTGAGACGGCTTGTGAACTATTAAATGTTCCTTTTGAGAACATAAATAGTTGCAATCGGAACATAAAAAAGGTTTTTCTCCACATTGAATTGTGAATATTAAATTGTGACTTTCAAGAACATGAATAGTTGCAGTCAGAACACGAAAAGGGTTTTTCTCCACTATAACACGGCTTGTGGACTTTTAAATATTCCTTTTAAGAAAAAGAATAGTTGCAGTCGGAACATGAAAATGTTTAATGGTTAAATTTTAATCTAATATAACTCCTAAGTATTTCATAACAGTAATAATTTCAATAACAATTTTAATATGGTCCATGCACTTTCTTTTTGTTTTTGGTGATTAGACTGAGATATTAGTAGGTATTTCGATAAAGGATTACTAAACAGTGTACCGTTATCAAGTATCTGTCGCCAGGTGAGAGGTGTTCTGAAAAAGCCCATGAGGTGGTTTATTGGTTCCTTAATAAAATTAAAATTATTACTTATTGATTAAAAGATTGTTACTTATATGAATGTTGTTCACTTTTAAAAGTAAGTAGGTATTAAATGAATTTGGCGTATCGTTAAGTGACGGGTTACAGTTCACAAAATTTCGTGCTGAGTTGCCAGACGTGAAATAAGTCCCCGTTGAACGTTAGGGAAAATTGCGTTATTCCACAGGCAACATCTACAGTAATCGGATTGACGGCGGTGCTTATGGGTTTTTCGTTTGTTGTTAAGGTTCTGCTTCACAATAATAAAAGGGATTCGAATTATTGACAAGGGAGAAGTTTTACTAAAATAATTCTAGTCATCTCCCGATTTCTTCAAATTTTTTCCGTTTTCTCCCGATTTCTCCCGATTTTTAGGCGAAAATTCTCCCGATTTTGAAGTTTTGGTTTCGGTAACACTGCCGGGAACCTTTATTGGATAACCAACACCTCTGCCATAGATCACCAGAAGTGGTTTGCTACGTTTGGTGATTTAGCAGGGGTGCCTGGGTTCATGGGATGAGGTTTGTCTAGGCCTGATGACCAGGACACACTAAACCCCAGATTCCTACCCACCCCTTACACCCTTTTCCTTCCCAGAACTCTCCTCTCCTTCCTTTCCCTAAAAAAACCCTCCACACAGCATCCCCAAAGATGACATAGGCCCTCAGGGAAATTATTTTCCTCAGGGCCTCCTGTGTGGACTTCATGTAAAAAAAATATATTAACAACATATTTAAAGCAATTTTTTAGGTTAACATTTTGGCAAGGATTAAACTTCAAACATTCATTAAAAAAGGTTTTTTCCCCTGTGAGACGGCTTGCGGACTTTTAAATGTTCCGTTTGAGAACATGAATAGTTGCAGTCGGAATATGAAAAAGGTTATTTTCACTGTGAGACGGCTTGTGGACTTCTAAATGTTCCTTTTGAGAAGATGAATAGTTGCAGTCGGAACATAAGAAAGGTTTTTCTCCACAGTGAGTCAGCATGTGGATTTTAAATTGTCACTTTCGAGAACATTAATAGTTGCAGACGGAACATGTAAAAGGTTTTCTCCACTGTGACACGGCTTGTGGACTTTTAAATATTCCTTTTGAGAACGTGAATAGTTGCAGTCGGAACATGAAAATGGTTTTTCTCCACTATGAGTTCACTTGTGAGTTTTTAAAGTCTCCCTTTTAGCACATAAATAATTGCAATCGGAACATACAAAAGGTTTTTTTCCACTGCGAGACGGCTTGTTGATGATATAAAAATTGTCACTTTCGAGGACATGAATAGTTGCAGTCAGAACATGTAAAAGGTTTTCTCCACTGTGAGACGGCTTGTGGATTTTAAATTGTCACTTTATAGAACATGAATAGTTGAAGTCGGAACATGTAAAAGGTTTTCTCCACTGTGAGACGGCTTGTGAACTTTTAAATGTTCCTTTTGAGAACATGAATAGTTGCAATCGGAACATAAAAAGGTTTTTCTCCACATTGAATTGTGAATATTAAATTGTGACTTTCAAGAACATAAATAGTTGCAGTCAGAACACGAACAGGGTTTTTCTCCACTATGACACGGCTTGTGGACTTTTAAATGTTCATTTTAAGAAAAAGAATAGTTGCAGTCGGAACATGAAAATGTTTAATGGTTAAATTTTAATCTAATATAACTCATAAGTATTTCAAACAGTAATAATTTCAATGACAATTTTAATATGGTCCATGCACTTTCTTTTTGTTTTTGATGATTAGACTGATATATTAGTAGGTATTTCGATAAAGGATTACTAAACAGTGTATCGTTATCAAGTATCTGTCGCCAGGTGAGAGGTGTTTTGAAAAAGCCCATGAGGTGGTTTATTGGTTCCTTAATAAAATTAAAATTATTACTTATTGATTAAAAGATTGTTACTTATATGAATGTCGTTCACTTTTAAAAGAAAGTAGGTATTAAATGAATTTGGCGTATCGTTAAAGCTGAAGTCACAAGGATCACTCGGATGAAGGTTTACTCGATGAAATGTTCCATTCTCGTTTCACCGAGTGTTCACACGGTTCCTTCGAAGGAAGAGTTCACTCGACATTCTCGCTGCGAAGTCGTCGAGAGTAGTCGCGGCCGCATTGGAATTCGTCCGGCGCTGACGGCTATGTTCGGGAATATTTACGATTTCAATTGACATTTCCGATAACGTCGAACTAAATTACGAGAAATTGGCGATTCTTGTAAACAGTAAATAAATTTCAGCACCATAAAATGAACATATGGTTAAATAATAACCTGAAAACTGATATCTACCACTATTTTTGCACCATGAAAATATTTTTATTTCAAAATAGGCCTCGGCTTGCAATAAAATCCATATAAATGGAATATTTATTAACGTATCCAAAAACTAAAAACTGTTTTGGAAAGGTGATGAAATATGCTTCCAAAATTTATTATTAGAAATAACCACGTAATTTTTTAAATAGAGTATTTTTTAATATAAACTTTTAAAAGTTTAAAAAATGGCTCTCCTTGCTTTTTATTCTAACTAAAATTAGTGGTTAACAAAAGAAATATAAAAACACACACTTATTTTGTTAGACAAATAAATTATAAACGTTTCTGTCACCTCACTTTTCTATCGTTTCATATAAAAATAATTCATAAAAAATTCACAATGTTTCATAATTTTTTTTTCAAATTCGATCAGAAACTTTGGTTCCATAGAAGTGTACATTCGTATTCGTTTGTGGTTAATCGTTATATTGAATATATAGAGCATTATTTTCTCTTTCCAATACCGTTTAGATCATATTTTTAACTATGATAGTAATAGCCCATTCACACCATTCATTTATCGTTCATTTCGTGATTTCATTCCGCCTCTTTCCCTCGAAATGAACCGTGTGTTGCGGCGGGTAGCAAATGATCCTCTCAATGGATCGAGGGATCAAATGCTGCGGTATGTTGTGGACTGTATGCGGTGGTTCTTATCTATTTTATTATATTTTATCTCACTTACCCAGACTGCTTCCCTCTTAGATTCTGTGTTCACTGGGAAGGTAGGTATGTTAGTATGGGAGATATTTTGGAAGGGAATGGATGATTGGGAATGAACGAATGATCGCGAAATCATTAGCGAGAGTAAGTGACGCGTGGCGATGGCACTTGCGAATAGCTGCGGTTTGATTATTATAACTGTAATAGCGGTGCGATTATTAGGACCGGTGTCCTTGGCGGCGAGGTGAATTCAACAGAACTCATTATGGCAGAGGGCACACAACAGGTATCTTAGAAAGAACCACATGCAACAATAAAGGCGCGAACATGCCCCCCCGCCTTGACCAAGTGGTCAAAAGAAAAAGACAAATACAAAAGAAGAAACGCGATGCAATAGGATTCAATGAACAATTGACGTTTGAAAATAAAACAAATTGAACATAAGCATTCAAAAAAAAAAGAAATGAAATAACAACAATAGAAAGCATAGACCCCAATGGTCGCCAAGCAAAACAAAACAAAACAACGAAAAAAGAATTGAAATAGGTATCTCTATTTTAGATATATCTCTGTATATCTGTTTAGATATACATGTGGTAAATCAACCATTGACGGAGGTGGTAATGCTGAAGATTTTATATTATGGTAAACAATACATTTCAAAAGTTGTGAAGGAATCTTATTTCGTGCCACTATTATCCAAAACTTACGCTGAATACTGAATTGAAGACTTCGTGGGCCTACATGAAAATATAGTGTATGATTATAATCTGTAATTAAATAAGCTAAATGACAGATTTTCGGAAATAAGATGGGAAATTTGTTTTCGTACGACAGATCTGAGTATTTGAGTCGACCGCGCACCCTGACAATACCGCGGCTATCAAAAAACGGTTTCAAGTTTAAAATGTGCGTTGAACATGGAACGTTATTTCGCATGTTATGTATATCGATAGAAAAATATGTTTCCTGTTCGATGCGTATGATTTTCAAAAGCGAGTCATTTAACTCACGAGAGCTAAGATAAGTTGAGTTTGTATTATCCGTACCAGGAAGTTTACGACAATTGTTAACGAAACGCATTATCCATGGGACTACGCGTTGCAATTTATTAAACGAAGAATATTTGCTAATAATTGAATTAGGTACAATTTGAGGTGATACAAGCACTTCAAGGTTGCGACTTTTGATTTCTGGTGGATCAGCTACGCGAGAACACATGCCAAAAGTAATTGGCGGTTCATACTGATTGGTTTTCAAATCCGGTAACTGTTTCGAATTTTTGTGCTTAAATGGCGCAATAGGCCACTCGGAATGCGGCTGGCAAAGCCATTTTGGACCATTCCACCAAATATCATTTGCCATCAATTGTGATGGTAGCATACCTCTCGACAGACAGTCGCTAGGGTTCTCAGCACCTGCGACATGATAAAAATGACTACTATGCAAATTTTCGTGTATTTTTGCTACACGATTGGCAACAAAGGTTTGCCAGCGGTGAGGTGATGAATGAATCCAACTTAAAGTTACAGTCGAATCAGAAAAGGCAAATATTGAATGAACAATAAACCTCGCGGAGTAATTATCAATTACCTTTTTCAACAGTTGCGATAACAATAATGCTGCGCATAATTCTAAGCGTGCTAAGGAGACGACCTTTAACGGTGCTACCCTTGATTTGGCGCAAACTAATTGAACCTCAATTCGGTTATCAGGAGTGGTCACCTGAGCGTATATCACTGCTCCGTATGCCTTTTCGCTCGCATCCGCAAACCCAACGAGTTTTAACGTGCATCCTTCAGCGACTCCTACATGACGTGGAATACGAATTGACGATATTGACGGCAATTCCGCGTTGAACTGCTGCCACTGGCGTGATATACTCGTGGGTGGGATTTCGTCCCAATCGATTTTTAAAATCCACAGCTCCTTTATCAGAAGCTTGGCTTGTACAATTATAGGCGCCACCAGACCCATCACGTCAAAGAGTCTAGCGACAGATGATAAAATATTGCGTTTTGTACAAGTTCGATTGTCTGGAGTGACTTCAAATGCGAAAATGTCATCCATAGGATGCCAGCGTAGCCCAAGGATTTTTAGCGATGCATCACTGTCGAAAGTTACACTTTGCGACAAGCGAAGTTCCAATGGAATGTTTTCTAATACTTTGCTTGAATTGGATGCCCACTTAGCGAGTTGGAATCCTCCTGACTGGAAGAGCTCAATCAACTCTCCAGCCGCGCGGATAGCTTCTTGCTCATTTAAAGCAGAGCTAGCGATGTCGTCTACATAAACGTCGCGATTGATAATATCCCTTGCCATAGGGAAGCGAGCGCCTTCATCTAACGTTAACTGTTTGATTGCTCGAAGGGCTAAGAACGGGCTGCACTTAAGGCCAAATGCCACGCGATTGTATTGATAAGCCTGAAGCGGCTTTTGCGGATCGAATCTATATAAAATTCGTTGATAACGACGATCTTCTTTGCGAACATTTATACATAAATACATTTGACGAACGTCGGCGGAAATTGCGATAGGAAAAAGGCGTAAATTCAGAAGAATGCAAAATAAATCATTTTGTAGGCTTGGTCCCGTGTGTAAAATGTCATTTAAAGATAAATCATTTTTTGTTTTTGCGCTTGCGTCAAGAACCACTCTCACTTTCGTGGTCATTTTATCCTCACGCCTAACTACGTGATGCGGAATGTAGTACGCGTTTTCTGACGGTAAAGCTTCTACCTGGGATAGATAACCTTTGTGAATATGTTCTCTGATCACTTCATCATAGAGCGGTTTTAATTCTGGCAGATGCTTAAATTTTCTCTCTAGTGCATAAAACCGATTTTGCGCAGCTTGCAATGAATCACCTAAGTCACACGGGTTGCCTTTGAATGGCAAAGCCACTTCATAAGAACCGTCCTCAAGGCGAGTTGTAGTGCTTTTAAAAATGTTCTCAGTTTCCTTTTCATCGAGGCTGTGAACCGGTTCCGAACCGATATCTTCGATTTCCCAGAATTTTGAATTAAATTCTCAATTTCGTGCGTAGCGCAGAAAGTTAAAGTGGTGTTTGATTGAGAATTTACTGGAGCGTCACCCATGAAGACATAGCCTAATGTGGTTTGAATTGCGACTGGAAAACCAGGGGTGATTACCTTATTTGGTAACAACAGTTGAGAGAACAGACTAACGCCAATTAGCAAATCAATTGGGCCAGGCATTGCCCAGGTGTCGTCTGCCAGCGGAATATTTATGAACTTATATGATGTCAAGTCCACTTTGCAAGTAGGTAAATGAGCGGTAATTTTATCTAAAACTAGAGCGGTTATGGGGTATTTGAAGTAGGGATCAATCCTAGATTGAATTGTCAATGTGACACTTCCTTTTATTGATTGCGTTTTTCCACCTAAGCCCTGGACCGCGAAGCGCGTTCCTGGTCTGACTGCCAGGCCTAATTGTTCACAACATTGTGATGTTATGTAATGCTTTTGTGAGCCTGGGTCCAAAAGACAGCGAACGGTATTCTCTTCACCGTTTCGATCAACAGTGTGTACCTTGGCGGTAGCAAGTACTTCAGTAGTTGCACCTTGTCGAGTGGTTGCTGACATGGTACATACCGAGGGTTCTGACTCGTTAGGTTGAGTTTCTACATTGGATGTGTTGGTGTTTGCGTGACTGGATTTCTCAAAATGAAGAAGCGTATGGTGCTTGCCATGGCACTTATGACAAGTGCCTTTTGATTTGCATCTTGTAGACGTGTGTTGCGGGCTTAAACAATTAAAACACAAAGATTTTTCCTTTACGAAGGAAAACCTTTCCTTTGGTGATAATTTCGAAAATTGTGTACAAGTGTACAGTTGCGTATGGCTCTCATTTTGACAATAAAAGCATTTCGATTGCGTACTTATGTAAGTATGATGTGTGCGGGGTTGATTTGTGCGTGCAGTTCCACCGGAACTGGTTGTATTTATATTAGCGGTGTTAGGTCCACGAGTTGTTGATGTTCGTTGCAGAATTTTGACCTGATCCTGTACAAACGATACCAATTGCTTGCAGGTGGGAATTTCAATTTCTCGAACTGAAAGCTCAAATGCTTGAGCAGTTTGCGACTCTAATTTGTGTAAAGCGAATTGCAGTAATATAAAATCCGAAAGATCCTCTATTCCTAATTGTTTTAGCGCGGCGATGGATGCTGAATATTTTTCTATAAAAACTGTCAAACTATTTGCGTTGTGTGCTACGGTTTTGGAATGAAATATATTATTCAGGTAGTGCGTGGCAAGTGATCGCTTATCTTGATATTTATTAACTAGCGTATCCCAGATTATGTTGTACGTATCTCCAGTTGGCACTAAACCTGACGTAACATTTTTCGCGGTTCCAGTTAATTTTCCAATCAAATATTGAACGCGTTGGGAATCAGATAATTGTTGATTTAAATGAACATTTGTTCTAAACATCTCATAGAACAGATTCCAATTATCGGCGCGACCGTCAAAGGTAGGTAGTTCGATACAAGGTAGCTTAATAGAATTATTATTATTAGCAGCACATGCACTTGTAGGCGCTTTCGGCTCTGTAGCTAACTTTGTTTTTAAATTGTTTCTTGTACGTAGAATGCGTGTGTATAATTCTTCAAATTGTTCCCAACTCGAATAATCTGGTTCAGAATTTGGGTTTAACGTAACCGTATTCTCGTTAATTTGATCAAAAATTAATTCAAATTTATTTTTAATTTCCGTTATACTCTCAGATTCTGACATAAAAAATTCAAATGAACGTGATGCTTCGAAACTGGCTGGCAAGTTTTTTGCAAGCATAGCTATATTTTTAACCCTTTTTAGAATAATGTCGCTTTTACTTTTTAGTAAAACTAATTGTCTTTTTAATTGATCCTCCATTTTTGGAAATATTTGTAAATTAAAAAGTTTTAATTATTTATAAAATAATGTGCAACAGTCACAAGTGCACTGGGCGGTTTTGCCTTCGGACCAAAGAATACTGAAACGGTGGTAAAACACAGTGGACAAGTTATTTACGAAATAATTAATTATATTGCAAATATTTGACTGACTCATAAATACGCGATGTTCATAAGTAAATACGTACGTTGGAATCTATGTATATATGTGACTATTCCAGTATTTAGCAAGTAGTTACCAGTTAACATAACACAATAGCAATAGTAGTCAATTATACCACAATAAAATCTAAAGGATAAATAATAATGCTATGTTTGTGACAATTTTATGACAAGCGGGCAAGTAAATAATTCAAGTGGCGGGTAGATATGACAATATGACACTAACAATCTCAAATTGCGGGTAGGTATTGTAATAATGATTTCAAACGAATATTGCTCATTGAATCTTTCCGTAAATATAATAAAATAAATACTCGATGTTATGCGGCTCGAATGGCCAAATGTTGCAGCGGGTAGCAAATGATCCTCTCAATGGATCGAGGGATCAAATGCTGCGGTATGTTGTGGACTGTATGCGGTGGTTCTTATCTATTTTATTATATTTTATCTCACTTACCCAGACTGCTTCCCTCTTAGATTCTGTGTTCACTGGGAAGGTAGGTATGTTAGTATGGGAGATATTTTGGAAGGGAATGGATGATTGGGAATGAACGAATGATCGCGAAATCATTAGCGAGAGTAATAGCCCATTCACACCATTCATTTATCGTTCATTTCGTGATTTCATTCCGCCTCTTTCCCTCGAAATGAACCGTGTGAACACGAAAGTGAATAGAGACAGTTCCGAATGAAGCATTCCAACAATGTTGGAATGCTTCCTTCGGCACTGTTCACTCGCAACCGGAATTTAACATCACGTGACGCGAATGATGTGTGTGAACACTCAAGTGAACAGTCTTTCACTCGCAAATTAGTCGGCCGAAATGTTCTGGCGTGAGGACGAGTAGCCGGAGCGGCTTAAACGTCAAAATGCTCCGTTTAGTTCGCTTTTCGAAATAACTCCTACACGTCTCATAGAAATCGTTGTTTCTCCCTTACTATCATAGTGAAAAATATGATCTAAACGGTATTGGAAAGAGAAAATAATGCTCTATATATTCAATATAACGATTAACCACAAATGAATACGAATGTACACTTCTATGGAACCAAAGTTTCTGATCGAATTTGAAAAAAAAAATTATGAAACATTGTGAATTTTTTATGAATTATTTTTATATGAAACGATAAAAAAGTGAGGTGACAGAAACGTTTATAATTTATTTGTCTAACAAAATAAGTGTGTGTTTTTATATTTCTTTTGTTAACCAGTAATTTTAGTTACAATAAAAAGCAAGGAGAGCCATTTTTTAAACTTTTAAAAGTTTATATTAAAAATTACTCTATTTAAAAAATTACGTGGTTATTTCTAATAATAAATTTTGGGAGCATATTTCATCACCTTTCCAAAACAGTTTTTTGTTTTTGGATACGTTAATAAATATTCCATTTATATGGATTTTATTGCAAGCCGAGGCCTATTTTGGAATAAAAATATTTTCATGGTGCAAAAATAGTGGTAGATATCAGTTTTCAGGTTATTATTTAACCATATGTTCATTTTATGGTGCTGAAATTTATTTACTGTTTACAAGAATCGCCAATTTCTCGTAATTTAGTTCGACGTTATCGGAAATGTCAATTGAAATCGTAAATATTCCCGAACATAGCCGTCAGCGCCGGACGAATTCCAATGCGGCCGCGACTACTCTCGACGACTTCGCAGCGAGAATGTCGAGTGAACTCTTCCTTCGAAGGAACCGTGTGAACACTCGGTGAAACGAGAATGGAACATTTCATCGAGTAAACCTTCATCCGAGTGATCCTTGTGACTTCAGCTTAAGTGACGCGTGGCGATGGCACTTGCGAATAGCTGCGGTTTGATTATTATAACTGTAATAGCGGTGCGATTATTAGGACCGGTGTCCTTGGCGGCGAGGTGAATTCAACAGAACTCATTATGGCAGAGGGCACACAACAGGTATCTTAGAAAGAACCACATGCAACAATAAAGGCGCGAACACGAAAGTGAATAGAGACAGTTCCGAATGAAGCATTCCAACAATGTTGGAATGCTTCCTTCGGCACTGTTCACTCGCAACCGGAATTTAACATCACGTGACGCGAATGATGTGTGTGAACACTCAAGTGAACAGTCATTCACTCGAAAATCAGTCGGCCGAAATGTTCTGGCGTGAGGACGAGTAGCCGGAGCGGCTTAAACGTCAAAATGCTCCGTTTAGTTCGCTTTTCGAAATAACTCCTACACGTCTCATATAAATCGTTGTTTCTCCCTTACTATCATAGTGAAAAATATGATCTAAACGGTATTGGAAAGAGAAAATAATGCTCTATATATTCAATATAACGATTAACCACAAACGAATACGAATGTACACTTCTATGGAACCAAAGTTTCTGATCGAATTTGACAAAAAAATTATGAAACATTGTGAATTTTTTATGAATTATTTTTATATGAAACGACAAAAAAGTGAGGTGACAGAAACGTTTATAATTTATTTGTCTAACAAAATAAGTGTGTGTTTTTATATTTTTTTCGTTACCAGTAATTTTAGTTAGAATAAAAGCAAGTAGAGCCTATTTTTAAACTTTTAAAAGTTTACATTAAAAATTATTCTATTTAAAAAAGTACGTTGTTATTTCTAGTAATAAATTTTTAAAGCATATTTCATCACCTTTCCAAAACAGTTTTAAGTTTTTGGATACGTTAATAAATATTCCATTTATATGGATTTTATTGCAAACCGAGGCCTATTTTGGAATAAAAATATTTTCATGGTGCAAAAATACTGGTAGATATCAGTTTTCAGGTTATTATTTAACCATATGTTCATTTTATGGTGCTGAAATTTATTTACTGTTTACAAGAATCGCCAATTTCTCGTAATTCAGTTCGACGTTATCGGAAATGTCAATTGAAATCGTAAATATTCCCGAACTTAGCCGTCAGCGCCGGACGAATTCCAATGCGGCCGCGACTACTCTCGACGACTTCGTAGCGAGAATGTCGAGTGAACTCTTCCTTCGAAGGAACCGTCTGAACACTTGGTGAAACGAGAATGGAACATTTCATCGAGTAAACCTTCATCCGAGTGAATCGTGTGAGTTCAACTTAAGGGAGAAACAACGATTTCTATGAGACGTGTAGGAGTTATTTCGAAAAGCGAACTAAACGGAGCATTTTGACGTTTAAGCCGCTCCGGCTACTCGTCCTCACGCCAGAACATTTCGGCCGACTAATTTGCGAGTGAAAGACTGTTCACTTGAGTGTTCACACACATCATTCGCGTCACGTGATGTTAAATTCCGGTTGCGAGTGAACAGTGCCGAAGGAAGCATTCCAACATTGTTGGAATGCTTCATTCGGAACTGTCTCTATTCACTTTCGTGTTCACACGGTTCATTTCGAGGGAAAGAGGCGGAATGAAATCTCGAAATGAACGATAAATGAATGGTGTGAATGGGCTATAAAGCTGAAGTCACAAGGTTCACTCGGATGAAGGTTTACTCGATGAAATGTTCCATTCTCGTTTCACCGAGTGTTCACACGGTTCCTTCGAAGGAAGAGTTCACTCGACATTCTCGCTGCGAAGTCGTCGAGAGTAGTCGCGGCCGCATTGGAATTCGTCCGGCGCTGACGGCTATGTTCGGGAATATTTACGATTTCAATTGACATTTCCGATAACGTCGAACTAAATTACGAGAAATTGGCGATTCTTGTAAACAGTAAATAAATTTCAGCACCATAAAATGAACATATGATTAAATAATAACCTGAAAACTGATATCTACCACTATTTTTGCACCATGAAAATATTTTTATTCCAAAATAGGCCTCGGCTTGCAATAAAATCCATATAAATGGAATATTTATTAACGTATTCAAAAACTAAAAACTGTTTTGGAAAGGTGATGAAATATGCTTCGAAAATTTATTATTAGAAATAACCACGTAATTTTTTAAATAGAGTAATTTTTAATATAAACTTGTAAAGTTTAAAAAATGGCTCTCCTTGCTTTTTATTCTAACTAAAATTACTGGTTAACAAAAGAAATATAAAAACACACACTTATTTTGTTAGACAAATAAATTATAAACGTTTCTGTCACCTCACTTTTTTATCGTTTCATATAAAAATAATTCATAAAAAATTCACAATGTTTCATAATTTTTTTTTCAAATTCGATCAGAAACTTTGGTTCCATAGAAGTGTACATTCGTATTCGTTTGTGGTTAATCGGTATATTGAATATATAGAGCATTATTTTCTCTTTCCAATACCGTTTAGATCATATTTTTCACTATGATAGTAAGGGAGAAACAACGATTTCTATGAGACGTGTAGGAGTTATTTCGAAAAGCGAACTAAACGGAGCATTTTGACGTTTAAGCCGCTCCGGCTACTCGTCCTCACGCCAGAACATTTCGGCCGACTAATTTGCGGGTGAAAGACTATTCACTTGAGTGTTCACACACATCATTCGCGTCACGTGATGTTAAATTCCGGTTGCGAGTGAACAGTGCCGAAGGAAGCATTCCAACATTGTTGGAATGCTTCATTCGGAACTGTCTCTATTCACTTTCGTGTTCACACGGTTCATTTCGAGGGAAAGAGGCGGAATGAAATCACGAAATGAACGATAAATGAATGGTGTGAATGGGCTATAAGTGACGGGTGACAGTTCACAAAATTTCGTGCTGAGTTGCCAGACGTGAAATAAGTCCCCGTTGAACGTTAGGGAAAATTGCGTTATTCCACAGGCAACATCTACAGTAATCGGATTGACGGCGCAGCTTTTGGGTTTTTCGTTTGTTGTTAAGGTTCTGCTTCGCAATAATAAAAGGGATTCGAATTATTGACAAGGGAGAAGTTTTACTAAAATAATTCTAGTCATCTCCCGATTTCTTCAAATTTTTTCCGTTTTCTCCCGATTTTTAAGCGAAAATTCTCCCGATTTTGAAGTTTTGGTTTCGGTAACACTGCCTATATGCGTTATTGTACTCGAAGTGTGTTCATGACGCCTTGTGAGTATCTTGTCCATAGTTCGCCGGTGTAAAAGCTCATGCAGTAGCTCTGGAATATTTGCTTCTTCACCGGAGAACTGCACCTGTTGAATCTCCTGGCGAGCATGTTGGCTCGCACGCTTAGTACTCTTCTTTGGCGTTCTATGTCATTTTTATCATTTAGGTCATCAGTGACGACATGCCCCAAATATTTTATTTCACTGCAGATTTTGACATTGTCTCCGCCGAGGAAAATAGGTGGAATGACAGTAGGACCAGTATTTGCTTTAAACACCAGCAATGATGACTTTTTGGCATTGTACATCAAACCATGACTATCGACGTATGCTTGGCAAATGGCCAGAAGTTTTCTCATTGCCCTTACTGATGGGGCTAGTATGACTATGTCATCTGCATAACTTATATTATTCATACATACTCCGGCAACATTGCATCCGATTCTTGCTTTGTTCAGTGTTTTACTAAGTTCGTCCATATATACGTTGAACAGCACTGGGGACATTGAGCCTCCTTGCCTAACGCCGCACTTTAATCGGAAATGTAGTTTTCTGTCAAGTAGGTGGGAAATCAGAAAATAAAAGAAAATGAATTTTACAAGACTATATTGTAGGCAACAAAAAAAAACAACAGATGAGAGTGCAAATTTCATACCAATGAAAGGTTAGCCTTAAATTTATACCAATGTAACATAAGAATACAAAAACATAAACATACCAGATGGACTCCTGGTCACGCTAATCTAACTAACGGAAACAACACCGTATGACGACCGCAAACTTGCTTCGTAGAGAGAAACGGATACGGGACGAGACTTCCAGTCTCATCAACCGGGAACGGCGCGGAATCCAGAGAGCCTACCGGGGACGGCGCGGAATCCGGGGAGCCTAGGTCTTCCTTCAATTTGGGAAGAATGCCGCTACATCTCCAAGGAGCGGCTCCAGCCTCAGGCTGTCTCAACAATCTCCATCCGAAGGCACGTGGCCCAACCAGTCTCCAAGTCTTTCGAAGAATTTCGGAAGATCATTCAGTAATCCGTGACTTCGCGACGCGGGGTCATAAAGGCATATTATACTAGCCACAAAACAGGAACAATAACTTTATAATTTCACTCCAAAAAACATTTCTACAAATGGCCAACCGCCATCACCGATAAAAAGTGGGATTCACAAATCATCCACTAAAATAATAACGTAAATGAACTACTTATGTTACGAAAAACACCCCGCGCCTTTTTTAAGATAAAATAAACTTAGATTCACATGATTTTAAGTGATTAAAACACCATAATCGTGAGTGACTAATTTCCGACGCAGTTAGTCCATGCTGACCGGGAGGAAGTGACCATGCCATAAACAAAAACAACCATCTCTCTTCCCCAAAAAAATTACCAGTCTCCAAAAAAAACACCATTGACAAAATAACCAAATAGGCAAGAACTGCACTAGTCACGTAATATTTATGTGACACCACACAGTGGGAATTAAATAATGCTACTTGAATTAATAGCAGAGTTTGATCCTTTTTTAGTCAAGCATATTGAAATACACGCAAACCTAGGATCTGGAACTACTAGCTACCTATCAAAAACTCTCTGCGACGAGTTCATTTACTTAATGGCTGAGAAAGTAATGAAATGCATTAGTAATGAGATAAAAGAAGCAAGGTACTTTTCTTTTATTGTAGACTCCAAAACGGATGCAGAACACATAGATTAACTGACACTTGTGATTAGATATGTTTTAGATCAGGGGTGGGGAACCTTTTGGTGCGGCCCGCGGGCACTTTTGGTGTGGCCTGCTGAAAGAACCACAAAAAATTACACAGAACGCGATGGTTTTTTCACGGTGCACTTTTAAGACGTTATTACAAAATCGTTACTAGCAAGTAGTTTAGATACAAATAAAAACGTGATAAAACCTACCATTTTACTATTAATTATTTTAATTTTTTATTGTGAAGAAAAGAAAAGTTGAAGCTGAGTGAAACGTGAAATCATACGAAACTAAATTAAGGCTGTGGAAAGTAACTCGAAATGAATAACACGACGCATTTTCCAACACTGCAAGGACAAAAGCCTTCTACATGATTTGAATACGCAGGTGAGTGCGCTAAATTAAGTGAGGAATTTAATGAACGACTTAAGTTCGTGAAAAGAGAACAAACGGATTTGAACATATTTGCTACACCGTTCAACGTCGAACCATCGAATGCGCCTGATAATCTGCAGCATGAAATTAATCAATTACGAAGCCACGATGAACTAAAAGCTAGATATAACAATCTCCCCAAATAAAATCAGGATCACCGGTTATGTTAAGATAAGCACGTCCCTTAACATTTTGTATATAATACAAACATTAATGCCATAATAATTGCCACACTTCTGGCATAAAAAAATCATTACATGTAATTTATTGTAATTAGTTAAATAAATATGAAATTATATTGCGGACAATAAATATGCTACAAAATGTAGAAAACCCGTTCACGTAATCAGAGTACAATTTAATTTCAGCTGGTTTACTAGTGGATTCCTATGCAGATTCATTCTAAAGGCAAAACCAATCATTTGTTCACAATGCAAATTCCTGTTGCAGATTCATCTGCTAACTCTAACGCATTTCGAAGATAAAACCATTCTGGTGTTCTAGGTGTAGTAATGATTAAAGCTCGGCACTCACAATCCAATTCGCTTTGACGGAAAACCAGTTTTGTGTTCAAAATGCAATGAAAAAATTCCATGTGAGGTTTCGTCTGCTTGCGCATTTCGTAGAAACCCGTTCTCGTTTTTGAAGTGCATTTATAAAAGTCTATTTGCTTTTGCGCTGCCAGTATTAGAGAAAATCCATTTTCATATACTCAGTAAAATGGCTACACTCGGTAGGTTTTAAGTCTCCGCGTACAAATTCACCCTATAACTGAAACCAGTTCTGTGTTTAGAATGCAACGAAAATATTCCAGTTGGGGTTTCATTTTTGACGCATTCCTCGTGTTAGAAGTGCATTTATAAAATTCTAGTTGCGTACTTTGTGCTGCCAGAATTAAAAGAAAGCCATTTTCATGTTCTGAGTGGAGTTTTAATTCCCCACGTATAAACTCACTTTATAATTAAAACCAGTTCTGTGTTTAGAATGCAACGAAAATATTCCAGGTTGGGTTTTATCTCGCTAACGCGTTTCGCAAGAAACTATTCTCGTTTATGAAGTGCAGTTATACATTTGTAGTTGCATATATGTGCAGCCAGTATTGGAGGAAAGCAATTTCAGGTTCGGAGTATAGTTTTAATTCCCCGCGTACCAGTTTTGTGTTAATGTATTAAAAATGCAACAAAAACGCATATTGGAAGTGCATTTAAAATTGTAGCTGGCAGTTATGGAACGATTTTTTTAATTTGTTTTAGTGAAACTAGTTCTTTGATTCGAACGTGGAAATGAAGTGGCCTATACTTAAGAAAAGCATAAATCCGGCCCTGCGTAGCGTGGGCGTCGGCCGCCCGGTGCAGACGAAAATTTCGCCGCCCCCTTATGTAGGTACTTACTTCAACCGCAGATTTTCAAACGGGGGGGGGGGGGGGGGGGGGGCGTTACGTAGAAACCTATGTTTTTTACGACCTCATTTTATGCCGAATCCTACAAATTCATAACTGCTCTCGGAAATTGAGAATGGTATCCACACATAGAGATATACAATAGAGGCGGCATGCCTTACAAATATATTCGAGATTCGTGTTCATCTCAGGCTTGCGGAGGCCTAAGGGAGGGGTAGTTCGACACTTTCCGTTATCTACCGAACTGGCACGAATGAGATTGCAAAGCAGGGGTTTACAGACTTTTCAAGTAGAGGGCCGCATACAACGACATCAAATTTCATCAATTATATTAATCAACCTAGTTATTTTTTACTGTTGCAGCGCCTATTTTCGGTAAACTTTCGAAGTCACTGGTTACGCTTAATACAAATATTTTTTAGAAAAATCTTTATATTCACCTTAATTACTTATTTATTTATTGAATTTCACGCCCGGCTGGGCTTTTACATGCATTTTTTTTTACAAAGAACATCTAAATTTAAATGTGCATAACAAAATTTTAAAAAACAAAAAAACAAATACATAAACAAAACAAAAACAAAATCAACATCATAACCAAATCTAAAACAAAAATACAATAAAAAACAAATTGAAATAAAAACAAACTACTCCACCATGCAAGATGGAAAAAGATGTAGACTGGGAAAAGTACAGTACATGTGAAATGATTCAAAGCAGAGCTATTCAGTTGGAATAATTAAATTTGTTGTTCTTCTTTTAGATATAAATTCTACTAAGACTTGTTTGTATTTAGTGAATGATGTGTTAAATATATCAACAACATCTTTATAGTCATTACCCAAATTTTGTATACGGCGAACGGGGGTATACAATTGTGATTCTGTGTTGGAGTTGTCACAATAGAATGGTAGATACTGCCTCGATGTTGAATTGCGAGGTATATGGAAGGAAATCAAGTTTAATAGTTCAGGGCTGTCAATTACTGAATTTATGATTTTATTTAAACATGTTAGGTCATATACTATTCTGCGTTCGGACAATTTTAATAAATTAAGTTGACATAGTAGATAATCATAGTTGATACATTCACTTGTGATACCCATTCTGAAATTAATATATCTTAAGAATTTATTTTGAATTCTTTCTATCGTGAGTGAATGCTTAGCATAACTAGGTGCCCATACTGTTGAGTTGTACTCGATTTGACTCCTTACCAATGACATGTACAAATTTTTAATGGTTTCAATATTTTTAAATTGGCTGCAAATTTTTATTACGAAACCCAACATTTTCAAAGCTTTATTTGATGTAATTTCAATATGATTTATAAATTTCAGTTTTTGATCAAAGTTTACACCTAAATCATTCACCTCGGTTACAGCTGTTAGCACTACATCATTAATGGAGTACTCATAAATTATTGGATTTTTTATTCTATGAAATCTCATAATAAGACATTTACTTAAATTTTGTTGTAGATAGTTCTCTTGGCACCAAACAAAAAGTTTAAACAAATTATTAGACAATGTTTGACAGTCATTAATATTTCTTATAGCTTTATATATTTTCATATCGTCCGCAAACATTAAAACTTGGACATCGTTGAAAATAGTAAGAACATCATTCACAAATATCAAAAATAAAATTGGTCCCAAATGTGACCCTTGTGGAACGCCGCTGGTAGCGATAAATTTATATGAAGTAAAGCCATCAATTTTAACGGCTAATTACCTGTTACTTAAATAACTTTTAAACCACTCGTATAAATACCCTACTATTCCTAATTTGTGAAGTTTTTTTAACAAGAGATCATGATTAACTCTGTCAAATGCTTTGCTGAAATCGGTATAGACTGAATCAACTTGTAACTTCTTAGACATGGATTCGGATATATAGTTTTGGTAAATTAAAAGATTAGACAAGGTAGATTTTCCTGAAGTGAAACCATGTTGGTTATGTAAAATTATGCAGTGGATGATTTTGTTTAAAATAAGTTTCTCAAATAATTTTGGGATGGTTGATAAAAGGCAGATCGGTCTATAATTGCTCACCTCGTTTTTTTGTCTCCTTTTTTAAATATCGGGGTGAGGAAACTGTATTTCCATTTTTCAGGAAAATTTCCAGTTTGTAACGACTGGTTGAAAAGAAAATGTAGTGGATATGCAAGAGTGGTGTCGCAATTCTTTAGGAAAACAGGTGGGATATTATCAGGACCACCGCTCTTACTTTGATCCAGTTGTTTTAGCTGAGTCAGTACATCGTTATATTCAATTATGACATAAGATAAATTTAAATAATGATCCGAGGAAAAACTTGGCGAGCAATCTTTGAATGTTGTTGGGTCATGGATATAAACACTTTTAAAAAAGTCTGCAAATAGGTGAGCTACGTTTTGAGTGTCGTTGGCACTTTTTCTTTCGTAACACATGTTAGAGGGTACACTAACGTCGTCATTTTTCAAAGACTTTGTGAAATTCCAAAAATGTTTTATGTCACCATTTATTGAATTTTCTACATTATTTATATAATTATTGTAGCAGATTTTTGACAATTTTTTGCATTCTTTTCTTATTTTACTGAACTCTGTATAATTTGGAAGGGATCTCTCTTCTTTATATTTTTAATGTAAATTTTTTTTTTTAGCTATTAGTTGGATTAGTTCCTTACTTAACCATTTTGGATGCTTTGATTCTTTGTATTCAATTAATGGTATACAATCTACGATAATGGCATTTATTTTGGAATAAAATGAATCTATGTTAGAGCTCACATCGCTTTCCTCGAGAAACGACCAATCCACTTTGCTGAGATGTTCATTAATTTCATCGTAATTGGCATTTTTAAAGTTATAACTAGAACTTGTTAGTTTAATACTTCTTTTTACATTGTTAGGAATTATTACTGACAGTGGAGGATGATGATTATCTATGGGAAGGATGGATTCTGATGCTTTACTAACTACTATATCCTCTTCATTTGAAAAAAACAAGATCTAGTAGGCGATTACTCAAATTATGCACATTATTAAATTGGGTGAGATTCAGAAATATTGACATGTCTAGGATTTCCCTTTCGCATAATGTTATTGATTGGGAATCAATACAGTTGAAATCACAATTTGGAAGATTGTAATCACCGAAAATGATGAATTTATGTTTTTTATATTTTGATTTTAAAAGTTCAACACCTTCCGAATGTTTTTTATACATAGATATATTAGCTGAGGGAGGAATATACACACAACCAATGACGTAATTTAGATTTCTATCATTTACCACAATGAAAATTTGTTCTACATCACGATTTTTAGTTTTTAACACTTTTGAGGACATTTTTTGCAGACTGCTATAAGAACCCCTCCACCTCTGGATCTGGAACTAGTGTTGATACTTCTGTCGAGCCGGTAGACCTGATGAAAGGGTAGACCGAGCTCCGCTGAGTGGATCGACGGTTCTAGCCAGGTTTCCGTAAGAGCGATGACATCGTGTGAAATAATTGGGGCATTTATCCTAAATTCATTCAGCTTTGTCCTTAAACCTCTGACGTTATGGTAGTAGAGTCTTCTCGATGACGGCTTGACGAGTTTTTTGGAAGTGAATAAACTATTTTGGGTGTTGAATTTATGTACTTTATAGTTAAATTGGTTTCTCCATTGTTTTGCCTATTTTCCAGCTCCTTCCACAAACTTGTAATTTGTTGACGTTGCAGTACGGTTAGGTCATTTTTTATTTTAATAGTATTTTTATCCAGAGGTATTGTTTTTTTCAATAGCACAAGTTTGGCTTGGTTCGAATCTGAAAGTACAATCTTGATAGGGCGAGTTTTATCAGCACTTTTTCGTCCCAACCTATACATTTGTAAGTGGGTGGTGTCAATATTGGAAACTTGACTCCGATCTTCGTTAATGCATTCCGATTGTAATGTAGCCGTGCTCTCAGGAACGTTGAACATTATTATATTATTGGCGCGTATTTTTCTCTCCTCCATTTCAGCTATTGTTTCTGATATTCCAGAAACGTCCGCACTGGTAATTGAAGGAAGCTGAGGATGCGGTGGTTGGCTTTTATAAGCGTTCAGATCACCTTCGAGAGTTGCCATTCTGGCAGCCATACCGGCAATCGTTCCCAGTATTTCATTAGTCTTTGGGATTATTTTTGCTATGTGTTCTTTAGTAAATTTACTGTTGGGGTCCATTACGCTATTAGCGTATCTTTGCAGAAGTACGTTTAGAAATAAGCTGATAGGTATTTCAACGGCAAAACTAATTGTCACTTTGCAAAAGATTATTAATTCCTTTAATCACTTAATAAAACCGGTCAGAGTACATTAAAGTAGGGTATTTCACGGAACTGTTCTTCACGAAAATGTTTAACGATAATTTTCTTCTTTTAATGTAAAAATAAATTCAGATGAACTTTGTGGAGCGTTTTTTTTGCGTGCGCTCTGTGTGATAAAACTGTCACTATGTAACTATTACTATAAAAGAAAAAAAAATGCGATGGAAAATATTGCATTCAAAGTTTCAATTACGAGTATGACATCGCGCCAATCGCGGTCGCGAGTTCTGGAACGAGTTTCAGCACATAAATAACCCTTTATATATAAACAGGCTGGAACACAACCATAATACTCGTTTTAACTTTAATGAAAGACTAATAATTGTACCTAAACATACAAATAAATATGGACAAAGAACGTTAAATTACATGATTCCCGGTTGTTTAAATATGCTTCCAGCTGAAATTAAAAACTGTACCCAAAACAAACAATTGGTGAACTTACTGAAGACTTGACTTACGGAAAGAACTAATTTGTATTAGCTTACAATAACTAAAGACTCTAAAATTGTTATTCATGTTTTCGTAATTTTTCTTTTATCTAAGTATATTTCTGTAAAAAAATTATTTTATTTTATATCTATAATTGTAAAAATGTATCTTAGTATATTTCTGTAAAAAAAATGATTTAATTTTATATCTTAAATTGTAAAAATGTAACTATTAAATCACTATAATAAGATCTTTAATGTAAAGAACCCGTTAGACAAACTAATAAAAAGTAGTTTATCGGGACTTTTTGTCTTATATTTGTAAAATGTATAAAATATAATGCTCTGAAGCCGGGTATTGAAACATTTAAGGGACTTACAATAGACTCCACACCGAGCGCGAGCCGCCATGTAAATATACCTGCAAAAATGTGCAAGAATGCAGGTGTCCTTAGACTGAGGGCACAGCGTAGTAAGGACTCGAACGTTCAACAGTCTGAATAGTCCGTTCCATACATTGCACGAACGCCTTTTACACATACGCTTGACAGATGTATTTCAAATGACCAACACGACACGATGGTTTTTGGTCCACTAAATGCGTGAAATATAGAATTGGAGGTACTACCTTCAAATCCGTCGAACCAATTTATTCGCTTGTTGTCTCATCTATTTATATATATCAATGTATCCACATAATAGGATTTTGCATCTCAAATTTTTACACTTGTTTAGAACACAAGGCAGGTTTTAACTTAACATTGATTATGCGTAAGAGTCCCCAAAATAATAATTACACACGGAACAGTCAATTTGCAGCGTCTGGTACGCAACTCACATATAAAGCTTCACTCAGTGAAACTGGTTTTGTGTTCTGAATATTTAATTTGCCGTAGGCGCCGTAGCGCGGTGATCTGAGCAGTTTGTGCGAATGCGCGGGGAAAAAATACGTTTTTCTGCAATTTTGACCCTTCTATGTACAAAATTTGTATAAGGACAGTGTCAGAATCGCTTGCGCCAACATTGCCAATGGGATGGGTAAAGATTTCATTCACCTTGTAACCCCAGAATATTTTATAATAATTTTTTAGCTGTGGACAAGAAATGTCACTTTTGCCGCATCACAATTTATGCGTGTTCCTCGACTAAAACATCGTAAAACCTATCAATTAACGTAATTAACGCAAGTAATGCTATTTTAGTACATAGTTTATTGTTCTAGGAATGTGTTTCGGTCAATAAAATATACGATAGGTAAAAATTAATCTACAAAACATTCAATTCAAATTCAAAGTCGTGAAATTTCCGTGCTGTTCCCCGGGCATTCAACAAGTTAACACATGATTTAACAGTTTTTACAGCATTCGCGATATAACTATTGAGCTAAAAAACTAAGTCTAGAGACTGGTTGTTTTAAAATATTTGATGAGTTCATCAAAAGTAAATTTTCACGTTCTGTAGAAGTTCTACAATTGCTACATGAAACTGAAATAATCACAGATCTTGAATAGAACTTACACAGAACATGAAAATTAACTTCAAATATTTGAAGAATTCATCAAATTTATTTAAACAACCCATCCTAAATGTGCCCCTTGAGGTATTCCGCTTGTAGCCACAATTTTGTTTGATAGGTTAGTATTATAATATATTTTTTTTAATCAGCAAGGTTGTTCCTGGGGGAATTCTAATGGTTCGGCAACTGTATCTCCATTCTAATAATTTTCCCTCAATGCCAAATATCTAAGTTTATTGAGAAGGGTTTTTGGGTTTACTGGATTAAATGTTTTACAAAATCCATACATGTATTTATATTGGGTAGACAATTTTTAAGTGAATATCTCACAACATTCCCAATTGCGCCCAACCATCTGGAGCCAGTGAGACTACGTCATCTCCAATTGCGGTATGTTGTGAGGTTGAAGGTAGTGGGGAGGTGAAAGTGATTGGGAAAAAATAGGGATGTCCGCGGTTATTCAAATCTGGTGACAGCCACGGCCAAACGCCATTTCAAGCAACGTCCAGTCTTACGTAAGTGTGATACTGAGAGTATCTTCCACTCTGGAAGGTGACGCAAATGTACTATAGGTATATATACTCGCGAACGCTTGGATTTGAACCGCGATTATTAGTCAAGAGTCTTATCTTTTATTTTTGTTTTCTTTTCAACTGAACGTGATGTTGACTTTTGTTTTATTTTCAAGTGACCTTGATGTACCTGCAATGCTTGATTGGAGAGGTTTTGTCACACGCTTTATTTATTTTCAGCTGAGATCAATTACCATCACACGACAGGACGCTATCACAGCAGTGCCATGGATCTTCCCAACCCATATAGTGATTTCATCAAGACTGAACCATGGTTGCAAGAAGGAGTCCTAGGTGAAATGGTGAATACGGAAATAGAAAACCACCTCCCGGTTGTAAAGAAGGAATGTTTGCAATATGCCGAGAGTGTGCAGCCAAACAGTAAGTGGCATTGTGTATATCACACAGGCGTTTCAGATGGACGCAGTCAGGACAGCTGCTTGTTTTCTACTTCTCGGTACTTTTGATTTTACCTTGGAAATTTTGTTCTTGATGAACTAAGAAAACGCAAACTCATCCTAATTCCTTAAGCTATTTCCTCACCACATTTTAGGAGTAAAGTAATTCATTATAATAAAACGAATATAAAACTTTATTCCACTTATTTTTATTCGACCGTAACCGGTTTCAGCTCGTCAAAGCCATGTTCACACTGGTGCAAATAATTCTTAGTCTACGGTTTATATACATAACATATTGGTCGTGTATATAAACCGTAGACGTTTTAGACTGTCCAATTTCTATTTTCCCTAAACATCATTGAAGTGAGCTACAAACCCAAGGTAATTAGCTTACTTGAATTACCAAAATATTTAGAAATTCGACAGTCTGAAACGACTTAGCAACAAATATAATTCAAATTAATAAATTACTTAGTTTTTACCACTTTTATTGTTTACAAAACCAACATGTTTTGTGAGCAACGCTCACTTCTTCAGGGTTTTTTATTGATACCAATAAATTGTAAGATACCAATAAAGAAGTGAGCGTTGCTCACGAAACATGTTGGTTTTGTAAACAATAAAAGTGCTAAAAACTAAGTATTTTATTAATTTGAATCAAAATGAGTTTTTACCACTTTTATTGTTTACAAAACCAACATGTTTTGTGAGCAACGCTCACTTCTTCAGGGTTTTTTATTGATACCAATAAATTGTAAGATACCAATAAAGAAGTGAGCGTTGCTCACAAAACATGTTGGTTTTGTAAACAATAAAAGTGGTAAAAACTAAGTATTTTATTAATTTGAATCAAAATGGTGCCCCAAAATAAGTTTGCTGTGTTAGAAGAACAACTATAATTATTATAATTGATTAAAATCCTTGTAGACCACCCCTCTCCGCCTCCCCAATATGTTGTGTATATAAACCGTAGACTAAGAATTATTTGTTCCAGTCTGAAGATGGCTCTAACGAGCTGAATCCAGTTACGGTCAAATAAAATAAAGTGGAATAAAGTTTTATATTCATTTTATTAAAATATATTATAATGGAATTCCACCATGAATTATCACTCTCAAAAATAGAAATATTCGTACTCTAATCCAGAAAAACTTTTGATTAAAAGAAAATGCATGTTACATGCATTTTGACTTCAATAAATATGCTTTATGATTCCCGAATTCTTTATACGATTGACTGAAAACTGGGCATTCTATCTAAAAATTCTCGAGAATTGAATGTTTCGCAAAACAATTGATTAGTGGACGACTCGGAATAAATAAAAAAATGTCGAAAGAAGCGCATACTCTGATGTATGGCAGTGATGCATGGAACTGACAGAAGAAGGATGAAAGTTGATTAAGAACGGGACGCTTAGAAGATTTGGGCATAGAAAGCTGATGAACGAAAAGTGGGTGTTGGGATTCGTAAGTGAATGTTATAAGCCGGGAAGCCCGAGGAAGACGTGTCGCGATCAAGTGAATCAAATACTTGAGTCGGGTCATGCCAAGAGTCAGACACGATGTATGAATGTGGCAAGGAGTGTGCGCCGAGACAAATTTGTATAACGGTCTATCCGTTCTGCCTACCCCTGTGGGATAGTATGTTAGTTTAAACCTAATTCCACCTTCTTTGTAGTTTCTCAGTCATACATATGTTTTGCTTTTTCCTTTACCGTGTTTTTCTTTGGAGTTTGTAATACTTCTTTTTAAATTAGTTTGTGGAAATATCTAACAGTTGATGACAAGACAACTGTTTGGTCACTAGAAAACAACAATTATTCCCTGCTCGTGCAGCAACAGCAGTTCTAGAGACTTACTTTTCATCCATATTTATACATAATTCTTAACGTATATTTCCTTCTAGAAAATAAAAATCACCCCTTCAATAATATGTTTCGTATATTTGCCGATATAATAAACCTATTTATTAAGTGAAAATTTGTACCCTTCAAGTTACTGCAATTAATTTATTAGCAGGAGCTTTGTTAAACAATATAATAAATCCAACGTAAAATGCATGTAATAATCACGTAAATATCACTTTTAATGCAGAACGGAATTGTTAATGTAATAGAAGTATCTCTTCAGGAATTGTATCAGCGTGTTTCGTGGTTCCAGGTAGCATTATTGTGGAGACTGTATCAATCACAACAGAACCAGGACCCCCAGAAGAAGACGGAGAGGGAATCTCTTATACGGAAATAGACATAGACCTCCCAGATATTAAAAAGGAATGCTTAGAACGCTCTGAAAGTATTACTGAGACTGCTTCAGGTAAATTCGTTTTTCATCTGAATTAGTTTAATATTTTTTTCGTTTCAGTATACATGAATTGAGCTTTATCCGCTTTCTTTTTCAGACACAATAACGGATTTGACGACGCATCCTGGAAAAAAACCTCATTCATGTTCCTTTTGTAACTACACTTGCTCACGAAAGTCAGATTTAGCAGTGCACTTACGTATCCATCCTGGAGAAAAACCTCATTCATGTTCTCATTGCAACTACACTTGCTCACGAAAGTCAACTTTAGCAGTGCACTTACGCATCCATACTGGTGAAAAACCTCATTTATGTACCTATTGTAACTACTCCAGCTCAGCCAAATCTCGTTTAACAAGGCACCTACGCACCCATAAAGGAGAAAAACCTCATTTATGTACCTATTGTAACTACTCCAGCTCAGACAAATCAAATTTAGCAGTGCACCTACGCACCCATACTGGAGAAAAACCTCATTTATGTACCTATTGTAACTACTCCAGCTCAGAAAAATTTCGTTTAACAAGGCACCTACGCACCCATACTGGAGAAAAACCTCATTTATGTACCTATTGTAACTACTCCAGCTCAGTCAAATCTTGTTTAACAAGGCACCTACGCACCCATACCGGAGAAAAACCTCATTCATGTTCCCATTGCAATTACACTTGCTCACAAAAGTCAACTTTAGCAGCGCACTTACGCACCCATACTGGAGAAAAACCTCATTCATGTTCCCATTGCAACTACACTTGCTCACAAAAGTCAACTTTAGCAGCGCACTTACGCACCCATACTGGAGAAAAACCTTATTTATGTTCCCGTTGTAACTACTCCTCCCCAGTCAAATCTCGTTTAACAAGGCACCTACGCACCCATACTGGAGAAACTCCCTTTTCATGTTCCTACTGCAACTATTCATGTTCTCGAAAGGATACTTTAAAAAAGCACATTCTTATTCATAATGGAGAAAACCCCATTCACGTTCCCATTGCAAGTACACTTGCTCACGAAAGTAAAATTTAACAGCGCGCTTACGCATCCATACTGGTCTTAAACCCTATGCATGTTCTAAACTCTATGCATGTTCCTACTACAGCTTTTCATGTTCTCAAAAAGGAACTTTATATACCTACATTCTAACTCATACTAGAGAAAAACCTTATATTGTTCCTATTGCGGATATTCTTGTTCTCAAAAGGCAAATATAAAAATTAATATGTTTGCCCATATTGGCTGACAATCTTATTCATGTGCTCGTTGTAACTACTCCTCCTTGTACAAGTCAGCGTTAATAGTGCAATTTTCATGTTCACGGAAGGGTAGTAAGAAAACTTTACGTTTTGTAAAAAATATCCATGGTACCAACTTATATCGCAACTTTTTGTTCAACTCACAGCCCCGCTTATTGCAGTAAGTTCCGACATTCCGGGTAAGTCAGGGTAGGTAGCTCGCTCACACTGGCACAAATATGATTTATATGAACTTGTTGGTCCTTGAACTCGCGATGTATAATTCTTTATTCTTTATTCTTCATTTTTTTTTATATTTAAGCTGTAAAAATGGTGAGTCAAACCGCTTGCTGAGGATTGGTTTTTACTATGTCCATTTTTGTTTTTTTTTTAAGCCGTGAATGCAGTAGTATTAGTTATATTGTTTATCTACCACGCCCACACATAAAAAGCCACAATTTCGAAGGGAACTTACATTTTGAACATCACTTTTTATTCTATTTCCATAGTTATTATAAAAAGAAGATTAGGGATGCACTATGTCCATTGGCCAATAAAAATGCGTCATTTTGTGGACATGGTACAGGGTGTCCGCCGGCAGATTTTACACTTCAAAAAATAAAATAAAAATATGAATACAATGAAAGTTTTGTTTTTAGTTTTTGGGGTATTATGCCGTGTTGCGCTACCTCCTTCTTTAGCCAACGTTTCGGCTGTTCCTAAAGTATGGTGGCGGTATGTCGACGATGTCTTCGCCATCTGGCCTCATGGAACAGAGAAACTGAACGAATTTCTGGACCATTTCAACTCACTCCACGTTAAAATTAAGTTCACAATGGAGCTGGAAAATGACTCTAAGATCCTACCTTTTCTAGATGTGGAGGTGATGCGAAAAGAAGATGGTAGTCTAGGACTCACAGTGTATAGAAAACCAACTCATACAAATCGGTATCTACATGCTGATTCCCATCACCACCCAGCGCAGAAGAGAGGACTTATCCATACATTAGTGACCCGAGCGACCAGAATATGTAAAGAAACAAAAATCAGAGCAGAACTTACAAACCTAACCGATGCACTGGAGCGTAACGGTTACCCAATAAGGCAGACAAGGCAAATCATAAGAGCCAAATCTGCACCAAACGAAGACAGAATTGAACAAGAGTCAAAGGGCTGCGCTTTCCCGCCTTACGTTCACAATGTGACAGACAGAATTGCCAGGCTATTGAAAAAAGAAAGCATCAAGACTGTCTTCGGAACCACGACAAAAATACGAGACTTTTTAAGGCCTGCAAAGACCAAGTTTCCTCTGGAAACAGATGGAGTATATAAACTCAGCTGTTCCGGATGTGATAAGGTCTATGTGGGCCAGACAGAGCGGACGATCTCCAAAAGGATATCGGAACACTTTCGAGCATGTAAACTTGGCCACCCTGACAAATCGGCAATCGCCGAGCATTTAATTGAAACCGGCCATTACTTTGGATTTGTTCCTGAAGTCCTGGGAAGACCGAAAACTCATAGAGCACGCCTGATTACGGAGGCAATCGAAATTCACAAAAATCCTATAAATATTTATAGAGACGACCGACGGAGCTAAACTCAATAGTTCTTGGTATCCGGTAATTGACGGTTACATCAATGCTAAACGCAAAAAAACATGTTGAAGTATATTGTAGCGCCAGCTCGTAGAGGAGTGGAGCTGGCGACACGGTATCGCTCCTAAGTAGATAAGTACTAACATCACCCCTAACTATTTTGTTTTTTTTTTTTTTACAGTGAATACCGCACAAGAATCTCAACTGCTCCCGTCTGGAGCCAGTGAGACTATGGCATCCCCAATTGGGGTATGTTGTGAGGCTGAAGGTAGTGGGGAGGGGAAGGAGGTGGGGAAGAGGAAGGTTGGGAAGTACCTGGCTATTCAGATCTGGTCACTAAACACGGCTAAAGCCATTTTCAAGCAACGTTTCAATCCTGAATGGTGGTCTTACACCAGGGCGATACTGATAGTATCTTCCACTCTGGAACATGCCGCAAATATACTATATATTATTTTAAATGAATTAATTGTGAAATAACACAAATTAATCAAATAAAATTTATTTGCGCATGCCGGGTTCGAACCCGCGACCTCCGGAATGTGAGTCAAGAGTCTTAGCCACTGGACTACGGAGGTCGTCCAGTTAATACACATCTGCCCTGATGATGGACACTGCAACGCTGTCCGAAACGTTGGCTAAAGAAGGAGGTAGCGCAACACGGCATAATACCCCAAAAACTAATAACAAAATAATTTTTGGCCCTGAAAATCTAAAAACGTATACAATGTAAGTTATTTATTTATTATCTTACAAAATAATAATGCGGATTTTAGTTTTTAAAAATATCTCCACTCAGATGGCATCCTTCTAGCCGCAAACATTTTTACAATATTTTCTTCATGTTGGCGAAAACTCGCTTGCAAAGTTCTGGACTGATAGCCACAATCTCTCGTCGGATATTTTCTTATAGGACCTCTATTGTTGATGGCGAATTGCTTTATATGCGAGATTCGAGATATCCCCACAAGAAAAAGTCGTAAGGGGTCATATCGGGTAATCTAGGGGATCAGGCTATGTCGCCGAAGCGACTAATCAATTTTCCAGGAAAAAGCTCTCTCACTTCAGTCATTGAGTCCCTAGCGGTGTGTGCCGTGGCGCCTGTAGTCCCATCCTGCTAAAAAGGGTTCTGTTATTGTAACCAACATGACGATGTAGCTCCGGTAAAAATGAAATATCGCACGGTGCCGTTGTGCGTTAACGGTTTCACCTCTACCGAAAAAAAGGATTTTGTAAAATTTCCCTTCTCAGAAGTTCTGCATTTTCAGGAGTAGTTACAGTCGTTGAAGGTCCAGGACTAGGTTCATTTCCGACTGATCGATTTTCTCTAAATTTCTGTACTCATCTTAAATTTCTGTACCCATCAATTGGTTCGACAGGCCATCCTTCAATCGTCGGAAACCAAAGTGAGAAAAAACCGACGCTTTTTTTATTTTTTTTATTTAAATAAAACATACAACGAAGTTGCATTCCCATAAGTTATCAAAACTCATTAAGGGATCGCCAATTAGTACATTTGAAAAGATAAACCCAACCCAACCAATACAGACACAATAAATGAAGAAAAATTTTACAAAACAATTTACAGAAGCAACATACAGACACAAACATATGAAGAATCACTTTACAAATATTTCAGAGAAGCATGTCTTTATAAGATTTTATGAATAATATTATAACCACTCATTTGATTTATGTACTGTTGGTGTCACAAAGTTAAAATAAAGTATCCTCCATGATGGACTATAGAAATGCATAAAAAACAAATCAGGAAAAATACAATAAAAGGTACATGCTCAAAAATACACAGACCTAATACAAGATATTTACATAAAAAAATATATGATAAGATTTAAAAAAGATATAAACTGCGCCCATCATATCTGGATGTAGGTACAAAGTTTGGTACTTGGAGATAATCAGGATAGCTATCAGAACAGAGTTTGTACCTACTTATGACTCGTTTTCCAAATAACATTTGAAAAAATAGGATTTCAATATATCGTTTCGAGATTTGTTAGAGGCATATACCTGTCTTAATTCTTCAGGCAATTTGTTATAGTTAGTGTACACAATGTATTCTAATGATTTCAGTCCGAACTATGTTGAGTCTATTTTTGATATATGTAGGTAGTTTGTTGTGTTATCGTGTATTATATTGGTGAACGTCGTTGTTATAGTTCAGTTTTATATTTGTGTGGGTGTTGCACTGAATAATATTTATGATGGTGTTTGTTATCTCAAAGCTAGGAACAAACAAATTTACAGTACCTACATCAAACAGTGTGCACGTCAAATTTCGCTCTGCAAAAATTATCTAAATTCAACGTTTTTTAAATCGTATTATTCAAAAAGATATTAATTTTTGTATAACTGTGAAACAGTAGTGAACTATCTACCACTTTAAACATTTGAAACGGTCAGGAATTACTAATCTAAAGTGATTTAAAAACTGTGAAATAACTTGTGGGAATATTGTCGCATTTAAGAACCAACTGTAAACTGCAACTGACAGTTGATAGCAATATTACCATTAATATAGCAATATTACCTCGCTCCCGATACCTAGCGAAGTGGTCTAGTGGTTAGCGTCGCTGACTTCGACCGTCTGAGCCATAGGTCCGCAGGAACGAGGTTCAATCCTCAGTAAAACCAATATTTTTTTTTTAATTAGTCGAGGCGCAAGACTAACCCTCAGACTTTATTATAACACCATCTATTGTAGAACATCAAAATCATTAATATGAATAAACAAAAGAGAACCGCAAAAAAAGCAGCATCTAGCGAATCTGAAGAAGACTATAATACAAATAAGATGTTAAAATTCCTGGAAAAAAAATTCGAAGATTTATCGGAACAATTAATGAAATCTTTCAGAGAACAGATCAAGAATGAACTCAGAGAACTTACAAAATCAGTTGAATTCTGTAGTAACAAAATTGACGAATTCGAAGAAAAAAATAAAAACAAAGACATATTGATTAAACAGCTGCAATCGGAAAACAAGGAAATAAAACTGCAAATTAACAAACTAGAACAACTTCACAAACAAAATAACATCGAAATACAGGGAGTTCCATTTAAAGAAAATGAAAATATATCAAATATAGTCAACAACATAATGGAAACTATAAAATGCGAATCAGAATCTTCAAAAATAACAAATATCTACAGAATAAAAAACAGAAACCCATTAAACAAGTATCCTGCTATAGTTATATCCTTCCAAAATAAAGAAAGTAAGGAAAAAACTATTTCCCAAAAAAGAAAATATGGTGTTTTGTACACAAAAAATATTAATTTTCCCGAAGACGACAAAAGTATTGTGTATATAAACGAACAATTAACTCAACATAACAAACACCTCCTGTTCCTGGCGAAATCTTCACGGCTTGGCTTCAAATTCATATGGGCGAAAAATGGAAATGTAATGATGAGGAAAGATGAGACAGCCCCAATCATCCACATACGGCAGCCAGAAGACATTCCCTCGGAATAAAGGATCCAGTAACCATATAGCACGTGCTAATAATTTCAATCTTTTAACATGGCTGATGAAATTTGTTTGTATGAAAATTATATTTCCAAAAACACGACAGAACTAAATGAGCACTTTAAAGACGTTAATTTTTCAATTCTTAATATGAATATAAGAAGCTTAAGAAAGCACTTTGATGAACTCTGTATCCTTCTCGATAGTCTAGATTTTTCTCCTAGCATTATTATTTTAACAGAAACACAGATGAAAGAGGTAATACCCTATTACCTTCCAGGATATGTTACCATTTCATCTGAGTGTAAACATACTGGGCATGATGGAATCACCGTATTTATGAAAAATTGCCTTGAAAAAACTGCATACGAAATTTTAGAATTTAAAACAGCTAATGCAATTAAATTAACATTTAACCACAAAAATTGTAATTATCTGATATTAGCTATCTATAGATCACCTTCATTGAATGAGTCTCTCTTCACTAACGAACTTAATTCGCTTTTAAAGTTAACTAACAGAAATAACTTCAACTTTGCAATATTAACTGGTGATATCAATATTAATATAAATGAAAACAGTAAAAGCACAAATTTTATAAATGAATACTTAGATTGTTTGTCATATGCAGGATATCAGTCGTACATAAACTCTCCAACAAGAGAAAATTTGAATAACTCCACGACTCTAGACCATACATTTGTCAAAACACACATATATGTCAAAACCACATCTTCAACTCTACAAACAAACATTACTGACCACTACCCAACTTTTTATGGACACAACATCTTAACCACTAATTTAAAAGAAAACTCTGGTAATCTAGAAAAAAATAATATTAACTATGACACTTTAAACACTCTACTTCATTCAGAAAAATGGGATAATGTACGATCGACAGCTAACCCACATTCAGCATTAGAATTGTTTTATAAAACTCTACAAGATTATATTTCGAAAAGCACATACAAAATTGTTATTACTAACAGAAAATATAAAAAAATCAAACCTTGGATTACTGTAGGACTAATAGTCTCCATTAAACAAAGAGACAAACTTTACAGAGAGATGATAAATTATGAAAAAACCTGTCAAAAAAATAACGTAAGAATAATGTCTTTTATGAAAACAAAGTATTTGATGTATAGAAATTTTCTCAATAGGTTAATAAGAAGTTGTAAAAAGAAATACTACTGTGAACAAATTGATAATGCAAAAAATGATACCAAAAAAACGTGGAATATTATGAATGAAATAATGAACAAAAAAAAAATGGCATCAACTGATGTGAAAGAGATTAAAATAAATAACAATATTATAACTGACAAATCGGCCATTGCAGAAAACTTTAATAACTTCTTCACAAATGTAGTAGATCAAGTACTTGAATCTTCTGGTAAAATTGATAGTACAACACCCGTAGACTCATCTTTGCATTTAGTCTCAACTTACGATTCAATTAACTCCTTAGAATATTTTTCACCTATCACGATAAATGAAATTGTAAAACACATTGATTGTCTAAAATCAACAAATTCTACAGGAACTGATGGTTTATCGGGTAACACACTAAAAAAAATAAAACATAATATTTTAATTCCATTACTACATATTTTTAATATATCACTAAAAGAGGGACATTTTCCAGAACAATTTAAAATCTCCACCATCATTCCAATTCACAAATCAGGAGAAACGCACATATTAGACAATTACAGACCTATCTCCTTAGTTTCAAACCTCTCAAAAATATTTGAAAAATGTATCAAAAATAGAGTAATGAATTACCTAGAACAAAACAAAATTCTGTCCCAAAATCAATATGGCTTCAGAAGTAAACTAAGCACTGAAGATGCAATATTCGATTTGACAAAAAAACTGTAGACATCTGTTGATAAAAAAAAAAAAAAGTCTAGCTATATTTTTAGATTTAAGAAAAGCTTTTGATACGGTAAATCACAATATACTCTTAAAAAAAATTAATCAAATAGGTTTCAAAAAAGATACACTAAAAATTCTCACTAACTATCTCAAAGACAGAAAACAAAAAACAAAAATAGGGAATTTTTATAGTACTGAAACGATTATAAAAAATGGAGTACCACAGGGTACTGTGCTTGGCCCAATCCTGTTTTTAATATATATAAATGATTTATGTAATGTTGTAATCCCTGGTGATATTGTATCTTACGCTGATGATACAGTAATAATTGTAAACGGAAAATCCTGGCTTGAAACTTATTTAAATGCATCAAAATGTATCGCACATGTATCATCATGGCTAAATAGTAATAGACTATTCCTAAACTACAATAAAACATTTTACCTACCTTTTTATAAAAACAATAAAAACAAACCCCCCAATAACCTTACAATTAGAATTCATAATGCTAACTGTAATCAAGTAATATGCTCATCTTGCTCTGAAATTGGAAAAGTTGAAAAGATAAAATATTTGGGTATATGTATTGATACAAATTTAAATTGGCAATCACAAATAAATAATACCGTTTCTAAATTGAGATATCTAACGTACATATTTTACAGACTTAAGGAAGTATTGAATATTGACAAATTGAAAATGATTTATTATTCTCTGGTGCAATCTTCACTCATGTATGGAATAATAGGTTGGGGTGGTGCGCTTGATACTTTTATAAAACCTTTACAAACAACTCAAAATTATATTATCAAAGTTATGTATAATAGAATTAAAACATTTTCGACAGATGCTTTATACAAAGAATCTAAACTATTCAGTCTCCGTAAACTATTTATACTGCAAACTATGAAATATATCTTTAAAAACGTAAACAAATTCGAAAAAAATGTAAACAGAATCAATATTAGAAATAATAATCTATTCTATACCCCCCAAACACACACAAAACAAATGCAAACTCACAGCAGCTTTATTGGACCTCGTACCTTCAATAGTTTACCAAAACATATTCAAGTTGCAACTAAACTTCCGCATTTCATAAAAGAGTTAAAATTATGGCTAAACCATACAGATGTAAAAACTCTATTTATTTAGTTTTATTTCACTTTATGTTTCTAAAATCTCTATTTATTTAGTTTTATATCTCTTTTCTCACAAACTTTACATCTATTATTACAATGTATATCATTTATTACACTTTACACTTATTTAACCGTACACTATTGTATACACTTCTTGTACAAACTGTTTAAACAATTTTTGTTTTTGCTTTATATACCCCTGTTTGTTTTTTCTAGGTACTAAATAAAACTTATTTTAACTATATTACCCACGCACAGGCTGCGCCTTAGTGGGTTCCCACATTATTGTTATGAGTTTCAAAATATGTAAATATAAATTGTAAAATATGGGAAAAATAAAGGAATAAAAAAAAATCTTAAATGGTAATACAAGTGCGTGACAGTAAATATCTTTAACATGTGTATCCCAAGGCAAGCCAAAAATGTTACGTAGGGCTCTATTTTGGGTTATTTGCACCTCCGATATCAATTTTTTGGCTTCGCCACATAGATCGAATAATTGTTCGTAAAATACGCCTCAACCACAACGCAACAGCTATTCACATTGGAACTGTCAAAACATTTGAATTTAAGTTGGTGCTGTATATTATAACATTGTATATATTAAATCTTCTTGAAGAACAGAGTTTTTAGTAGAAAAATACACCATTGCTATTTTAATGTGTTGCGTAAACAAAATTTCATAATTATATCTGCTTTGAACGTGAATTGTGACATTGTATTCGGTGCAGACTTCATCAAAAGACGGAAAAGGCTTTAAATTTTCTGTTTAAAAAAATTAACGCACATATAAATAATTCCGCCATAAAAAACGCTAAATTTCGTGTTTATTACAAAGATTTGATGATGACACAAAGCCTGTAAGGGCCAGTTGTTTCACGGAATATTATAAAATTTCCAAATTAATTTTCAGATTGAAAGTTCTATTCAAGTTCTGTTAATATTTCAGTTTTGTGAAACATTCGACCGGTCAGTGGTTGAGTGGGTATCGCGTTTGGGTACCGACCGGACGTCCCGTGTTCGATTCCTCGGCTACTTATCTAAGTCCTCCATCCTCCACGGCTCAAGCAACATTTTCGGCTTACTGTGGTGGTAGTAGGACATTTTCAAATACTGTCGGGTTATTCGTAACCCGGGAATGTTTACAGAAGTTACTTACAGTAGTTAGTTAATGTACAGAAGTTTGCGCCCCTCTAAAACTCGGAAGTCCCGGTATGATCAAGGTATGGTGTGATAGCCCTACATCACCCGTCCATGTTGCCTGAAGGGCGTGCTTTTGGAGATAAAGAAATTTCTAGCAGAATCTGGAACATTTGAGAACATTCCACAACATCCCGGAACATTCTGGAATGTTTTGGAATAGGGAATTGGGAACATCATTGTGGAACATTCCAGAACACTCTCGAATGTCGTGGAATGTTCTGAAACATCGTGGACCATTCGATGCCTTTTTGTATGGGTGTGGTTACCCATATATAGCATGATCCGCCGTGGGTTCGAATGTCAGTTCAATCTCATATCAACTCCCCGAGCGGAGCCGGGTATTAAACCCAGCTAGTGAAATAATAACAGAACTTAATTCTTCACAGAACTCGAAAATTAACACTAGAAAGACCGGGTTCTGCTCCATACCTATAAAGACCACGACCGTCACTTTGACGGCTGATCACTTTTTTCAAATTGGGAGGCGGATATGAGTACCGCTGCCCCGGGAACCATTTATTGGATAACCAACACCTCTGCCATAGGACACTCCAAGTGGTTCGCTACGTTTAGTGACTTAGCAGGGGTGTCCGGGTTCATTGGGTGAGGTTTCTCTGGGTCTAGGTGGCGAATACATTTGCCCACCTACTGCGTAGTGGACCGGGTCGGGAGACACTTGTTGAGGGAGATACTTATCTTGTCCTCTCCAGCAGGACCTTTCTCATCCCGTCGCCTTGCTCCGCAGTGGGAGGGATGGATTCATTCGTCCGTCACTCCTGGATACATTAACAAATTTTTCCTATTCATCTCTCACACTTTTTTCTTCCGAGAACTTCCTCTCCTTCCTTTCCCTAAAAACACCAATGCACACATAAATTCACACAGAATCCCCAAAGATGATATAGGCCCTGAGGGTTTTTTCCTCGGGGCTTCCTGGAAAAAAACATGTAAGTGCAAAATGCTGCAATTTTAGTACAAGCATGTTTGTAAAATATCGTTACGTTTTTTATAAAATCGAATGCACTCTCCGCAAACGGGTTTCCTACAATTATCACAGGTATCATTTAATTGGTTTTTATTATATTTATTAATTTGGCACTGTCGTCTTTTAGTAGTTATATTTTCCGGTTTCTTTTCTTTTTCGTTTATATTAGCTCCACAAAAAAGCCCTAAGGAAAATAATTCCCCTCAGGGCATTTGTCATCTTTTGGGATGCTGTGTGGAGGGTACCTATAGGAAAGGGAAGAAGAATAGGTTCTGGGAAGGAAATGAGGTGAGGGGTGGGTGGGAAACTGGGGTTCAGTGTGTTCTAGAGCGCCCGACGTATGAATCTGTCCTCACTACTGCGGTGCAAGGCAATATTCTGAGAGTCCTGCTGCCAAGGTCAAAAGATCACCCTCAACCATTTCCTGCCGATCTGGCCTGCCACGCAGTTGTGTGGCAGACGCATCCGCCGCCAAGATCCGGACAAACCTAACCCCATGAACCCGGGCACCCCTGCTAAGTCACAAAACATAGCAAACCTCTTGGGGTGACCTATGGCATACGTTTTGGTTATCCAATAAATGATTCTGTCAGTTCTTCAGAAGCTAACACAGCTGGATCAACTCTGGTATTTGTATACTCTGTCCTTCTCCAACAAGCCATAAAATAAATTTGGGCGAGAGCAATATTTTTTGGTATTTTTATAAATCATGTGACAGTGACCAATAAACTTACAGATCGAGTATGAATAATACGCGATACCGAAAGAAAGAAACAGACATAATAGTACCTACTATCGTAAACGAAGAGGAATGGGTATGTTGTTAACTTGGGTAAAGAAGGTTGTAAACGAACTCAGCATTATGGCCCAAACCGTCACACTGACGGCGGCGGTCTTTGTAGGTATAAGTCAATATATCTCAAAAAGTAATTAAGACACATACCTGTTTTTTTCACCATAGTTGTTAAACCATAAATCATGAAATGTAAAAAAAAATCACACCAATACAATAATTATTAAGCAATATATCGTCACTTTACTTCGGGCTGCCGTCAAAATGAAGGCTCCGGTCTTTCTAGTGTTAACTTTGAAATTTGATGAATTGTTCAAATTATGTAAAACAACTGGCCCCTGGCATTGTGAAAACAACGAGAAGAATGAATGATTCAGCCAAAAGTGCTTCCTTATTTCCTTGTCATCTTTCGAGAAAAAAAACACAGAATGTATGTATCAGTTTATGCCATTTCTTAATACCACCATTTTGTAAGGCTTTTTTTACTGGAAATTATATTGTTTTGTTTTCTCCTTATATAAAAAAAAAATTAAAAGACATATTTATTAGCGATACTTTATTTTTAATTGTGTGAAACTGTAAAAGAATATATTTAATTATTTTTAGTTGGGCTTCAAAATGTACCTACATAATCTTGTCAGTTCCTATTTTCAGTTTTAGTTTGTTTAGTTAATGTTCATAAAAAGAACGATAATTTGCATTGTTTATTTTACCATCTCCAAGCAGACTAATTTGAAATTATTATAAACTAGCTGGTTCCTGGCATGCGTTGCTATGCCATTTAATAAAGAAATTGTTTCTCCCTGCGTGTCCTTTCCCATTTGTCCCGTTCCCCTTCCGTCTCCCCTTCCTGTCCCGCATCTCCTTCCCCTCACGCGTTCCCACTCCGCCTCCTCAACCTTCCCTCATCCCACTCCACTCCCCCTTTCCCATGAACCCCCCTCCCGAGTTCCCCCTCCCCGCTCCAGCATTCCATACATTCAGTTTTCAAACAGCTCGCGTGCCACCTATTGCAATTTTTTTATACAAATTTCATAATTTCAGAGCTCACCAGAAGTTTTATACAAACCTTGTCCTGACAATAACGAACACAAAAGTAAAAGAATTATACAATTTGGTGCAGTCGTTCGGAAGTTATGCGCGTACATACATTTCGGGGATTCATTTTTATTTATAGGAGAAAGATTCACTGGCCCATGTATATTCACTCTCTTTCTGCATTTGGATTCCTATAAAGAATCTTCATTCCAGTCCGTAATAATAAAAGTCGGGAATTATTTTATAAATACTATTAAGCACAAATAAATCTCCATAAAATCTTTCGCAAGTGTTTCAACTTGCACGAGGGGTAGAAATCTCAAAGTGGGAAGACAAGAACAAGACAATTGTAACGATCTCGATATCTAGTACTTTAGTACTAAACTGCTACGCGTCGAGTAAGGTTGCGTCTTACCAGCACTTACCTGTAAGTAAATTGCATTTTAAAAAGTGTCAAAATGCCCTCCTGTATGATGAGAAAATGTTTCAATTACACGGAAAATAATAGTAAAGGCGAATGAATAACATTTCATTTGTAAGTATAGTTTGGCAAGAAAGTGTAGAAATTAATTCAATTGGAACTAAACGTGTTCATTACTATGGCAACACCGAATTATATGACGTTTCCTATGGCTGTCATATTATGTGTTATCATATTGTGTGTATCAACGTGTTACGGTTGATTTATTGTCTTAAATCTGAGTAGAATATCGCTGATTTTATAATATTTTTATTCATTGTTTGCCTGAATTTAATTAAAATGAATAAATTATTACATAGTGATACAAGAGGGGTTATATTCTGCGTTTTTCAACGCTGCCTAGCCGAGTGTCGCGCGAAGAAGCTTCTTTTTAATTTAGAAGATGTTTGCAAACGAACTGCAGAAATGACTGGTACGTAGTATAATTTGTTTAATAAATTTCATTAGTATTACAAGATTTATGCCAATTTTCGAGCGATAATAACCATTACAATCTGATTTGAGGTTATGGTAAAAAAATCTGATTTTGACACTTCATTTTGACAGTTAATATGCGGCCACAAGAAAAAGGGAATAACTCAATAAAAAAAATAATATTAAATTCGTAGAAAAGTTACCTTTTTCTCGTTTTCTCTTTCTTTCTTTCCAAGTGAATATTATCTAGTATGTGTTTTTAAAACTCCCTTATATAATTATAATTTTAATGATTTTTCACACACAGGTAAATCTGAATCAACGGTAAGACGAATTGTCAAGGAAGGGGAAAAGGCAGATGGAAAATTTGAAACACCGGGAAAACGGAAAATGGGCATTATGTAATAGCATAAGTGCTGATGATTGGAAAAATTGTTGCAAACACGTGATGAAAATTGATGCAGAATATTATGCATGAGGCAGTACTATATATGATGATATCGATGAACTGCGTTTAGATGAAGATGAAGATACGGAAGAAGAAGAATCACACGAGGACGAAGACAATAATTACATGTCGGGTGTTGAATTAATAGACTTAATTTTTTAAGTACCTACGTTTTTATATCGGAATAAAAGCCCACTTAAAACTTGTTTTGTTTTATTTTGCTTCTATTAAATTACAGTTTTTTGTGCAATTTTTTTGAAAATACAAATACGCTATGAAATATGCATTTTGCCAGAAGTGTTTTTTTAAAACATACGTTCTTTGTCTTATGAGTCATCTTGGTGTTGCCATTTAAAACTAGAAAACGACCGCAGCGCCATCATTTATTTTCTACACTTTCTTGCCAAACTGTACACGCAAATTACTTAATATTATCGATTATTATAAATATTAAATTAATTTTCATGTTTCCCGCTCGCGGTTTTACACGTCATTAGAGAAAATTCAAGTCCTACTAAAGTAAGGCGGCCAACCGTCCCGCATTCTGCGGGACCGTCCCGCATTGGCAGTTGTTGTCCCGCATTGCAATATTTACAAAAATAGTCTCGCAAATCATCTAAAGCGTCCCGCATGTCCCGCATTCCTATATTTTTTTAAATACTGTGTATGGTAGTCAAATAAACTTCCTCTATCTTTAGTCTATAAACAGATTTAGTCTATAAATAGCCATTTGGTTAAGTTCAAGACAAAATTTGTCCCTGGAAAAGGTCCGAAGATATCGATCTAGGGATTGGTTTATTTACGTCACAAGCAAGAGTCCAAGAGCGCCAGTAGTGATTGAGTTGTTTTGTTTACGAATTAGTGCACGCCGTGACATGTAATATTTACAACCCATATTTATTATTCAAATCAAATCAAATAATTTCTTGACCATGCCGACCGCGAAAAAGCGGTGTTGTAAGTTCAGTGAAGAATTGCAAAAAGAATTTCCTTTTTGGCAAAAGTGTTAACATTCATTTCTGAATATAGTTTTAATTTGCCGCATACAGATTTAATTTAAACCAGTTTTGTGTTCAGAATGTAAAATTCTAGTTGGATTCGTCTGCTGACATGTTTCGAAGGAAAATATTCTCTTATTCGAAGTGCATTAGAAGGGACCCCACCAATTTCCAGTAAGGAAAATATTCTCTTTTTCGAAGTGCATTTACCTATAAAATTCTAGTTGCAGACTAAGTGCCGCCAGAATCAAAGAGAAATCGTTTTGATGTTCTGAGTGTGGTTTTAATTCGCTGCATACAGATTTAATTTAAACCACCTTTGTGTTCAGAATATAACGATACAGTAAATAATAAGATGCAGATTCATCCTGTACCGACTGAAGCTTTACTTTTAAGTTGCAAGTTCAGAATGTAAAATTTCGTCTGCTGACATATTTCGAAGAAAAATATTCTCTTATTCAAAGTGCAGTAATGAAATTCTAGGTGCAGACTATGTATGTGCTGCCAGAATCAAAGAGAAACCATTTTCATGTTCTGGGTATAGTTTTAATTCGCTGCATACATATTTAATGTAAACCAGTTATGTGTTCAGAATGTAAAATTCCAGTTGGATTCCTCTGCTGACATATTTCGAAGGAAATTATTCTCTTATTCGAAGTACAGTATTAAAATTCTAGTTGCAGACTATGTAAGTGCTGCCAGAATCAAAGAGAAATCATTTTAATGTTCTGAGTGTAGTTTTAATTCGCCGCATACAGATTTAATTTAAACCACCTTTGTATTCAGTATGTAAAATTTCTGCTGTGGATTCATCTGCTGACGCATTTCGAAGAAAAACATTTTCTTATTCTAAGTGCATTGGAGGTTATCCACCACATACATACCCGCTTTAGTATAAGGTACTCCTTCAGGGCTCTCACAATGACTCTTTTTTTATAGAACGACTCTACATTTAAATGCAGGAAGCTAGAGCTATTCTAAGTGCAGGTATAAAATTCTAGTTGAATACTATGTATATATTGCCAGAATTAATTAACCATTTTCATGTTCTGAGTGTAGTTTTAATTCGCCGCATACAAATTTAATTTAAACTAGTTTTGGGTTCAGAATATAACAACCAATTAAATAACAAGTTGCATATTCATCCTATTACATGGACATCATTCTCGATTTCCGATTGTGGTAGAATTTCAATTTGTGGTAGAATTCATGAACATGATTTTTTTTAATACCCTGTCTCTCAATTATGTGAAAAAAGTGAGGTCTTAATAAAAAATAAATAAAATAAACCCCCCCATTCCGACTGACACTCACTGTCCCGCAATGATATTTCATAAAGTTGGCCGCCTTATACTAAAGTAAAGGGTCTGGACGCGCAACAGCCAAATTTCTGTTGCTAAGTAAACTTCGCCGTTTTAAAGTAGACTAATCAGCCTAAACACTCTGTCATTTGTTTGCTTGTGGTAACATTTAACACATAAATCAGTAGTTTCAACAAGTATTGATGACAATCGCCACAATTTGAAAACTGTCGTTGTCGTTGCCCTTATTGTATTTATTGTATAGCTCGACATATCAAACTCTGACAGACAGCCGGACCTTTTATTCTAGTGGGCCTTGAGAAAAGGAGACAGCGAACATTGCATCAAAAAATGACAAGCAATGCGCCGCCCGCTAATGTATCCGTGCCATTCATACACACACATTATTTGATTGTCTATCTTTATCGCACAGGAATAAACTTTTGAATTAAGAAATTATACTGAAAATCGCTGGAAACAAAAGAGTGTTCCTTACTTTCCACATTATATTGTGAGTATATGAGACTATGGCGAGTCTATTTATTTATATACCTAACGTCATTGGTTTCAACAATAAGATGACAAGTTTCAACAATAAGATGAAAACAAAGGGTATTATTGTCAAAGACGTTAGGTATATACTGTAGACGCGGGGTAGAAATCTCAAAGTGGGAAGCCAAAAGCAAGACAATTGCACTGGTCTCGATTTCTAGTACGTACTAAACTGTCACTCAGGGCTCAGGGGGCCAGGGGGGTATAACTCCGGCCAAAAACTTCAACCGACAAGATGGCGTCACTCTGTGACGTAATTTCTCCCACAATGGAAAGCTTTGTTATTATTATTATTATAAAACTTTTGACAGCTGGCGGTAAAAACTAACAAAATGGACGTTCTCGACGTTGTATGTACGCACGCGACGCAAATCGCAAGTAAATATCAGCGCAGTGTGTAATTAGCGGACTTGATTGGTTTATTTATGCTGTCACTCGTCGAGGAAGGTCGCAGGTCGTGAGAAAATTGCATTTAAAAAGCGCCAAAATGCCCTCCTGTACTCCTGTGTGATGAGAAAATGTTTCCATTACACTGCAAACAGTAGTAAAAGTCAAGAAATAACATTTCATTTATATGTACACACAAATTACTTATTATTATAAGCAATACAGTTAATTTTTATGTTCCCCGTCGGACAATTTTGTGCATCATTAGAGAAAAAAATACACATTCTTTGATTGTCTTATGGTACGGCCACACTGAAGCCAACTTTTAACTTTAAATTTTTGGACGATTGTGTAGAAAGGTAGTTCGTGCGTTGGAAGTTCGAGTTGAAAGTTTGGCTTCAGTGTGAAAGTAGCATATTATCTTTTTAATAAATGAATAGAGCTCGTTCACATTGAGCATATAAATATAAAAGATCATAGCACGCCACATATCGCTCTCCATACAATCCCTTCAGATTCAGACCGTTCACACCTGAGCGCTGCGCACATCAACCATAGACAATGCACATCTTACGCCGTAACCGCTCCTGAGGCGATATGCCAACAGTTAAGGGGTGTTCAGACATCTAATGCTACGTCCAGACTGAAGCCAACCTTCCAACTCCGAACTTAGTTCGGAGTTGGAAGGTTGGCCGATCGTGTGGTCGCTGCGGCCAACCCTCCAACCCCGAATTCCGTACTCCTAAATGGCGGACATGAAACAGCTGTAGCTACGCTGTATCTTTTTCAGTTGCCTACAATTATTACGTACGTATAATCATATACTTATATACACGACATCTTTTCAAACAATTGTTTTACCACTCTCCGTAATAATATAGTCATTTTAATAGTACGCGGCACTGTGTGGACAGCTGCGGCTAGGGTTACCAGGGCATGAATTCGAAAAGCCGGTTGCAGGCAGTAAAAAATCCTGATTTCTGTAAAAAAGTCCGGTCTTTGGCTGAAAATAAAACTCAGTAGATTGTAATTGGGTTTTATTAACTTGAATATATTTTTTGCATATTATATTTTTATCCACTAGCAACAGCTTTCAAAAAGTTTGTTTTTGTAGAAATTTCACTGTGAAATTCGGCACATGTCATATGTTTGAAGTTGTATTGTGTGAGTAATATTTCTCAACTGACAACCTGTTAAACCTGAAAAATTTGCGTTCCACATTTGCGTTGTGTGGCGTAATCCAAAAAAAAATACTGACAAATCTTCAGTAATTGGGTAAAACGAGTGCTATCATTGCACGCATTTAAGAAAATTACCCATTGCTTTTCAGCTAGCTCGTCATAAAAATCGCTTTGTGTTAAGAAAATTTTTAGTAAGAAAAATTCTTCAAATAGTTTAACATCGTCAATGATGATTCCTTTGTTTCTCAAAAATACAATATAATCTGTGATATTGTCAAATTGTAGCTCCTGATTTTGCTTTAATACATCAAAGCATTTGAATGAGTCCAAAGGTTTTATCAAAATATTTATGTAGGCTATGCAATCTGGTACATCAGTTTTATTTCAGTATTTTTCTTATTGCGTTCGCCTTCGTTAATTTTATATTTTTCAAAGAGATCTCGTACTTTTAAAGGAACGAAGTTAGTTTTCAGGTGGAAAAATGTAATAAACAGTAATTGTTGAATGAAACACTAGTATACATTGAATTATTTGGCGGGCATTACATAAGCTGCCATAGCTCAGTGGTCAGAGCACCTGACCGGCAATCAGAAGGACACGGGTTCAAGTCCCGTTGGCGGCAAATATCTTTTAGAACGTCTTAGAAATCATTTGCTTACTCCAAGTGACATAAAACCTTTTACTGTTTCCACTGTGACCTATCATGTTCTACCAAGAGGCGCCAAAAATCACATGTTTACGCACAGCAGACACCATTTTCCTTTCCAGAATGAAGTTAAACAAGTTCTCAAAAGGACAATTTAAAAATCCACCGTATGATTCACAAAAGAGAAAAACCTTTTTCATGTCCTGACTGCAACTATGCGTGTTCTGAAAAGGGATATTTAAGAAGTCACTTGCTGACTCGACTCCTAGTGGAGAAAAACCTTTTTCATGTTCCGACTGCAACTATTCAAGTACTACGAAGAGAAATCTAAAAATCACATGTTTACCCACATTGGAGAATAAACAATTCATGTCCTGACTGCAACTATTATTCTTCTCGAAAAAAAATAACTTAAACGGCACATGCTGTCGCACACTGATGAAAAACCTTTTTCATGTCCCGACTGCAATTATTTATGTTGTACAAATGAACTTCTTAGAAATCATTTGCTGACTTACAGTGATATAAAACCTTTTACATGTTTCTACTGCGACTATTCATGTTCTAAAAAGAGGCACCAAAAATCACATGCTTACCTAAATACAGCAGACAAAACCATCTTCTTGTCCCGAATGCAGTTATTCAAGTTCTCGAAAGGAGATTTAAAAATGCACAGCGCGATTCACAGTTGAGAAAAACCTTTTTCATGTTCTTAGTGTGACTAGGCATGTACCTACTACGAAAAATATCTATATGTAATATTATTATATTTAAGCAGTAAAGTAACCTGTGTGTAATAACTAAAAAGCATTGTTCTAACTAAAAACTCTTACATAACATCATTCATATGTTATGTTCCATATATGTTTCCAGGACATTATAGTACCTTCAAACTTACTTTAACAACACTGACTACAGAAATTAGTGTTTAGGTGTATTTCGTATTTAGAACACTAACGACTACTGACAAGGAAAATAAAATAAAAAAATGACGCACAGTAAAAAAATGACGATCAATTCCCCCTACAACATAAACGAAAAGGGTTGCCAACTTGGAAGATTTTAATTCCCTAGTTTTTTATTTAAATAAATAAAAACATGTTACGTAACGCGTTGTTCGAACCCCACCCCAAGTGCGTTACGTAATACTTGAACGTTCCCTTATGAAGAATATGAGCTGGACAACCAACACCCACAATTTATTCATCCAAGTTTTGATTTAGATGCTCCCGCATGCACGCAGCACACATCATCGCTTGTATTTGTGTATGCTCTTTGGTTTCATTTATTTGATTGAGCGCGACACGGCGCACGGGACGCTCAGGCTCAGCGACTGTGATTTTTGCGTGGCTTGACAAAAAATCCGGTCTTAGATGAAATCCGGGCGGAGTCCGGTCTAAACCCTTAAAATCCGGTCTCGACCGGATTTATCCGGTCAGATGGTAACCCTAGCTGCGGCAGGCTGGTTCGTGCGAGTTGGCCGTCGGGATCGCCTCGAAGGCGAGGGCCAACGCGAACTCCAACCTTCCAACTCGAACTTCCAACGCACGAACACCCCCAGTGGCGGCGTAAGGGGGGGGCGGTCCGCCCCGGGTGCCAAGCACCAAGGGGTGACAACGACAACTCACTAGTATAGCCAAATAATGCGTTTATAATCTCCCTCTGTAAAGACATGTCAATAATTAACTACCTACTCTTGTACCTAGCTACTTACATACTAATATCATATTTTGAAACGCATCGCAACTACGTTTTCTTTTTTTTTCCGAATATAACTTCTAATTCCCTAAAATAATGAAATCATGTTACGCTTGGTCTGATCTTTTACCGCAAGTGCGGTGGGAAATATTAATGAAAAATGTAGGCGTGTCCGTTAAACGACTATCAGAGACAAGATGGAGTATTCATCACGACACTGTTTAATCACTGAAGAATACTTTTGAGAAGCTTGTATCAACGCTCAAATAGATGTGTGATCCCAACACCAGCAAAGAAAGCGTCGAAAAAAGAGAAGCAGCATCAACACTCGTACCAGCTGTGTGTGACTTCAGTTTTCTATGCTATCTTTCATTTTGGTGTGAGTCCTGGAAGAAGCTAATCAGACAAAAAAGTATATGCAAAAATCCGGGCTGTAATTGGAAAAGTGTGTAATAAAAAATAAAGTTCTTAAAAATTTATCAACGCAACCAAATGGTGTAAATGGCTATTTGCTAAGGGGTCGTCCATTAATTACGTGAGGCGCAAAAGGGGGGGGGGGTCGGAAAAAATCACGAAACATCACGATGGGGGGGGGGGGGTATAATGAGATATCACGTGTATTTATTTTTCGTGATAATATTCAGAAAATTTCAAAATACTAAAAAAATACACGTGATTTTGGGGGGGGGGGGGGGGGGTTGGTCTAAAACCTCACCACATATCACCAAGGGGGAGGAGGGGGGTTAAAAACTTGCTAAAAAAACATCACGTGATTAATGGACGACCCCTAAGCAACAAAAGAGTGTGGACTTAGACATTCCGATTGAAGGAAAAAGAGAAAGGAGGAGATTTCGAAAACGTATGCCTGGAGTAATGTAGCCCAATATGCTGAACATACATTACTAGAGGAGCTGCAAAGAACAATGTTAGAATGTCACAATAGATTTTACGAAGAATTAGACCTTCGTCGCAGGTTTTTTTTTAACAATTTGTGTTTCGGTGGCCTCACGCGAAAAAAGCTTTTCAAAGTTAAACTTTAAAAAATCTTAATTAAGGTCCACGATGAGCGAAGCGCCACTATTCAATTTTGATAATGTGATCGAATATTTTTAAACGACTTCAAAAAGGAGGAGGTTCTCAATTCGACTGTATTTTTTTTGTTACCTCAGAACTTTTGACTGGGTGAACCGACATTTATGATTCTTTTTTTATTTGAAAGCTGGTGCTTCCCGTGTGGTCCCATTTTAATTTGGTCCGGTTCCAACAATGGCATTCATGAGAAAACCATATAAGTCTTAAATTTGCATTAAGTATGTGCGCGACAAATGGACGAATAACTCAATATCACGCCAACCGATTTCAATGATTCTTTTTTTATTGGAAAGGATGTACTTCAAGGGTAATTTGATGAGAGTTTGGTTAGGTTTGATTATCGGATCCATGACAAATTAACGAAACTCGACCGAATCTCTGAATTTGATCCTAACGTCGCTATGGTCAAATTATGTCTGTCTCATATGAGCAGCACGTTTAGTAGGTTTACCCATATTCAGACAAATTAGTTAGTGTACTTCAGATTCACTAAAAATCAAAAAATAAACAAAAATTTTAACAAAACAAAAAAACGACTTAAAAAAATGCACTAAAAAGTAAAAAAATAATTTCGTATTCTTTTACAACTTCATAATCAACTTACTTTTTCTAATCATCAATATGTAGGTACGATTGTTAATTTTGGAGTCGGTGTCAGCAAAGGTACCCGGCCCGGCGTGTTCAAAAGTACTTGACAGCTCCCCGCCTCGCCGCGGCCCCGCTCTCGCCTCTCGCCTCGTCAAGTCGCTTGTGCGACACAAGCACATTATACCTATAACTATGTATGTAGTTACAAACCTACCTTGACTGACACCGACTCCAAAAGTAACAATCGTACCTACATATTGATGATTAGAAAAAGTAAGTTGATTATGAAGTTGTAGAAGAATACGAAATTATTTTTTTACTTTTTAATGCATTTTTTTAAGTCGTTTTTTTGTTTTGTTAAAATTTTTGTTTATAGTAAAGTAAGGTCTTGTAATCACGTTGAGTACGTGGTGTTTTATTTTTAGTAGGGGTGCTCAATACAAAACCGCCCCGGGTGCCAATCTACCCTACGCCGCCACTGAACACCCCTCCACACGATCGTCCAAACGTTTGAAGTTGGAACGTTGGCCGCAGTGTGGGCTTACCATAATATAACCGCTAGCAGGTAGGTATCTGATGGACCGCGAGCGCTTATGTTTCGTGGCGTTCAGTGCGTTCACACGGCGCAGATAAGGCTGGTCGCACAAGCACGTTTTCCTGATTCGATTTCCGAATTCGTTTTCCGTATTCGGAGATCGGAATGCATGGAATCAGTAGAAAATACATTAACTGACGCACACGTTCGCTTTTTTTCCGAACGGAAAAAATTCCGTACGTACGTTCCGAATGCAAGCCGGCGCGTTCGGAGAAACCGAACGGAAAAAACCTAATGACGTCATGCGGAACGCAGCGCTTGCATACATTTTGTTTGTGCCGGCGCACACGTACGGAAATTTCTATTCAGTATCGCATCGGCACCGCGTGCATCGGACGTATTCTTTGTATTTGTTACGCATAGAATCGCAACACGATAATGTGTGAGGCAGAAACTTTCATTATTAATTCATTATTTTTCATCATTCCATTATTTTTTTCTTCTTCATTATTAACAGAAATGCAATTGCTAATAAATCTTAGTCCTCCATCATCGTGCGTTCACCACGCTATCACTATCTGTACTGACGTGTATAAATTCCGAATGAAGAAAAACGAACGTTTGCGCTAGTCTCATGGAATTCCGAATCGGAATTCCGCGTCAGGAAAAAGCGCCCCCCACTCCGACGAAAACAGGAGAGGGGGTCATTTTAATTACGGAGCTGCCAAGACCGGTGGGTGACAGATGTCAACTCCATAGAAAAAATGCGCACTCCGTGGCCGCTCGCTAATGGGCCGTTTTCGCACGATTTTGGCCGCTAGGTTCGCTAATGTTCTAGCGGTCCAACTATTTTATTTAACTGTCAGATCCCATACATTTTTTAGGCCGTTTGACGCAATTTAGTGTTTTTAAATATTATAATAATGCCGTCAACCTGTTGTAGTGTTCCAATGTGTAGAAATAGGGGTGGACACGAGTTTCCCAAAGATTGAAAGACTTGAAAGCGAAATGGATTCATTAAATTAGGCGTTCCAAATGGGTACCGACTCCTGATTCTGTTGTCTGTAAAGCTCATTTCAGGGACACAGATTATGTATTCAATAATAATAACTTTAACAGTAAGTACATGACTCATTCAATTAATATCTTACTACAATTGAATCCCCAATATAATATAGATAGTACTTGTATAGTTTAATGAACACGTAAAGAAACATTTGACATAGAATGCACAAAATTTTATACACAATATTTTGCCTTCCTTCGCAGTTGACATTATTTGACAAACGTACCTAAATATAAGTGTAGTCAACCAAAACTAACATAATAATTACCGTAGACATAATACCGTATTTCATATTAAACATTTTCAATTAAGTGTGGGTGGTTTGTATATTTATGAATTAAGTATTTCAATAATTTTATTACACGGTTATCAAACTGTCTGGCATGAGATTTCTGGGCGGGTGATTCTTCATTGTTGGCAGTCTAATTTGCTTTGCATTTCTCGTCCCGTGTCTGTATACTTGTGATTGTAATTTAATTTTCAGTGTTTTAGGAAAAAATTCAAATTATTATTATTTCAACGTAGACCGCTTCGTATTTTATATCATGTAAGTTTAGTATGGAAGTTTGAGCCTAATTTTATTTTCAGATGTACTGTACAGGCAAAAGCTACTGAAAGGTGTAGTTCCTTCAATATTTCCCTGGATAAAAGTAGAAGTAGGCAATTTAGAATTAAGAAACAGACAGGGAAGGTGTCTGATACGTGAAAAAATATATATGAATTCTACAAAACCAAAACCACAAGATGAAGCGGTGTTACCTGTAAATCTAGAAGACGTGGCAGTGGAAGTCATATTGTCTTCTGATACTCCGTGTGACAGACCGACTCTAGATACAGACACTCAGATAGATAGATAATAAAAAGGAAAAGTTAACTGTTTATATTAAAATAAACTTTTGTTCCACCGCAGGGGAAGCTTATGGCGCAGACTACGCAAGTCGAAGAATACCATCATCACTTCCATGGTTGCCTGGATGGAGTCCCCCTGAGATGCCCTTCTGGAAATGGGAGCCTGTCAAATATCCCCCATGAACGGATATTTGCATATTTTTTTGGATTTATTATTATATACTATATTTTTCATTTATTTTCTGTTCCATTCTATGTATGAATGCATTGTTATTTTGTCAATGTTTGAACTATTTCAAAATATGGAATGTATTGCTTTGCACAACATTCTGAAATAAACAATCATTATTATGATACATTTTAAGATTTTCACGGCCAAAAGTATTTTCGTTATTTGTTTTTGGGGTGTTATGCCGTGTTGCGCTACCTCCTTCTTTAGCCAACGTTTCGGACAGCGTTGCAGTGTCCATCATCAGGGCAGATCTACCGGATCACTGCAACATTGCAACGCTGTCCGGAACGCTGGCTAAAGGAGGTAGCGCAACACGGCGTAACACCCCAAAAACTAATATCGAAAAGATCATTATTATATTTGTCTTATTAAAATAAAGAGTGAGTTGCTGCAGTTTTGACATGGTTTTCTGCAGCCTTGCACGACAGCTACTGCCATGGTTAAAAAATATTGTTGTTTAATTGTACTAAATAACACAAAATAATTTAACAAATATATAAATAAATAAAAAAAAGTTTCTTTTATTTCTCGAGGTATGAAAAGAACAAGACTACAGACAATATAAATGTGTCGTAAAACATTTACAAACATTATACACATAGAAGAACACATCAGTACAACAAATAATTAACATTATACATAAATTATTTATTGTTTTGGCATTTTTTTTTTTTTTACATTCTTATATTATATAGTTATGATAGCATCGGTCAACGCGTGAGCAACTTTGTGAACAGTCAACCTGTTAAAATAAAGAAAATAAGATTAGCAAATAGTGTAGAATAAATAAGTCAGTTTTTTCTCAATTTCAAGTCTCAGAGGGGTAATAAATAGCATTGCACACTACATATTTTGACACATATTTATTTTGGGGTAACTAATCGAAAAAATCTTGCAACCCCCATACCATACAACATTAATTAACATTTATTTACTTGATAAACCATTTTTTTTCCTATGCTAAAATTTTATTTGTAAACGTTCAATAGAAATATAATCTATTTCACAGATGAGGGATATCAAAATACAAAGGTGAGAGGTAATATAAGTAAACCTATTAAAACTTCTATTCAGCCGTGGTGTCGGGGAAATTTGGGTCCTTTTTGATGATGAAGATGGAGTCGTTCAGCCAGTGGTAGGACTGGTTAAAGTCCCCCTCGCAGAGGTAGGGCAAGCGTGACCACTGCATGACCTGGAGCCCCACGGTGGTGGCGCAGTAGCTGATGAAGGATTCCACGTGCTCATCGAATGTGTGGCCTCGGATGGGCAGACGCTCCTTCGCCATGTGGTCAGATTCGTCTGAAAATTATAATTGAATAGTACAAGGAATCCGAGAGAAGACGACCAGTGCAATATCCTAGACATAGTTGGGAGAAATTAAATATTAAGCTTTGAGTAAGCTTGAATGTTAAGCGATTAGATTTTTGCCTCGAGCTTTATGCTTTGAGATTTAAGCTTTGCTTTTACCTATGTCAAAAATAATGAAAAATTAAGAGTAACAAAACAGCAGCTTTTGAGTCTGGAGGAAATTGGTAACTAGCTGGTTATTCAGATCTAGGCAATACACGTAGCAGATAATGTTAATAAATTGATGAGATCCCTTTGGTATCGGTTCACCAGCAAGAAATTCGCCGGACAAGAGCTGAACATCCATCCACAGTAGATGACAGCAGCATTCGACTTGTTCTCATGCAATATTTCCCTCTCCTCCCTTATTTAATAGTGTTCTTTTCAAGATGTTTATTAAAAATCCATTCTTTAAGGCCCTTCCTTAAACATCCGTTGAAAAACCACCATTTAGAAGGGACACATTGCTTGAAATGGCAATAGTTGTGTTAGGTGACCAGGTGTGAATAGCCAGGCATTTCCCAGCCTTCACATTTCCCATATTCTTTCCTTCCCCATTCAGTTCAGCCTCACAACATGCCCTGATTGAGGGTGCTATAGTACCACTTATTTAAAATTGATCACATTTAAAAGACCGGTTAAATCCCTGGTTAAAGTATTAGAGGTATAATAAAATCCATATCTAAAGGTACGTCCACACCGGTAACGAAATAGCAAAGTTGTATAACAATTGTTTTAAAACATGTATATATGTTGTATAAACTTTGTTGTACAACTTTTATAATTTTGTTATATAACAAGTTACAACTAGCAAACGCGTCCACACCTCATGAAACAAGAAATGCAACACTTTCAATCATTTGAGGATTCAGTAGTAATCATGGCTTCGGAGGAAGAGGTTTTGCTGGCCGCCGCGGCCTGTGTAATTATATCAACTCACCGTCAACCAACTGAGCGCAGATGGTGGGTGCGACCTTCGCTGGAAGCTCGACATCGTTACAGTGGAACTCACCTGATGGAGGATCTGATGGAAGACGGTAGAGATCCCCTTAGTGGGGAAATCAGGGATGATGGGAGTTTTCGGAATTTCGCTCGAATGAGCAGTTCTGACTTTGAATATCTCTTGATCAATGTTGCCCCAACTATTGCAAAGCAGGACACCAATTATCGATGGGCTATACCTGCAAGAGAAAGGCTTGCAGTTACTCTGAGATTTTTGGCGAGTGGTGATTCCTATCAAAGCTTGAGTTACTTATTCAAGATCTCAAAGCAGAGTATTTCCAAGATTGTTCCTGAAGTCTGTAGGGCCCTTATTGTCTTCTTGAAGGATGTAATCAAGGTATGTATATCAATAATTATATTCAAACAAATATTTTATTATGCAAACTTTAATATATATTATGCAAACTTATATACTATTACTTTCAATAATGCTAAATAAAATGAAGAAAAAAAAAACAATTAAAAAGCCAATTACATATCCAGTAAATTCAAGGAGTCAGTCGTTGCTTGGTCAACGGGGCTAGGTTCGGCAGATGTGCTAGCTGCAGAGTAAGCATCTGGGCTGACAGCAGAGTAGACTTGCTGGGTACTAGGGTGCAACTGTGGGCTTACGTCACCGTAGAATTGTGGGCTTCCTTGACCGTAGGCTTGTGGGCTTCCTTGACCGTAGACTTGTGGGCTTCCTTGACCGTAGACTTGTGGGCTTCCATGACCGTAGACTTGTGGTCTTCCGCATAGATCTTGCCTTTCTGCGTGGTACAAAATGTTAGTAAGTTGATGTTTCGTGTCCACCACCAACATTTTATCTTTCAAATTTCTCAGGGCAATAGCTACTTGTTCCCCAAATACATCAAACTCGTCCCTGGTCCTGGCGCTAAGCTTTTTCATTACATCGTATGCTTCCCTGGCCATACTGTCGTTGTGGGATCTCTTTTTGCTGGGTCTTTTCATTTGAGATGGCGGAAGGAAAGTAGACTGTTCTTGCTCTGTCTGTGTCTCTTCTGGCCCCTATAAAGAAAAACAAATTTCATTAATTCAAAGAAATGAAGTGGGTTGTCAACAATAAGTATATGATGAAATATTTTCTTTTTTTGCAGACCCCAAGCAGTCAAGGAGAATGGCTTAATTTAGCTGCTGACTTTGACCAAAAATGGAATTATCCTCACTGCTGTGGCAGCATTGATGGGAAACATATTACGTTGCAAGCTCCCAAACACAGCGGTAGTGATTATTTCAACTACAAAGGGTATTTCAGTATTGTACTTATGGCCATCGTCAACGCAAACTACTGTTTTACTTATGTCAGCATTGGATGCCAAGGGCGAATATCTGATGGTGGCGTGTTTGGCAGTACAGAGTTCAAGAGGCTTCTTGAAACATCACATTTACATTTGCCAGCGGCAACACCTCTGCCTGGGAGAACACTGCCAACTCCTTACGTTTTTGTGTGTGACGACGCTTTTCAGTTACTGCCAAACATGATGAAACCGTATCCGGGGGCACAAGCAAAAGGTTCGCCACAGAGAATATATAATGGCAGACATAGCAGAGCAAGGCGCACTGTGGAAAATGTATTTGGTATAATGTCAGCTGTATTCAGAGTCCTCAGAAAACCCCTGCTTCTTGAGCCCCTAACTGCAGAAAATGTTGTCCTAACTTGTTGCCTCCTCCACAACTTTCTTCGAAAAAGTCAATCAGCATCATCGTACACCCCCCCTGGGACCTTCGATGATGAAGATACCTCCTCCGGTGAAGTTACACCTGGACATTGGAGAATCGTGGGTGAACCAACAGATACCTTTCTGCGGCTCAGAAGGATCCCGAGAAAACCCTCCGACGTCGGCAGAATGGTTCGTAATGAAATCAGCGCTTTTTTTCAATCTGAAGAGGGATCAGTGCCGTGGCAAAACAGATACTGAATGCGAGGGATTAAGTAGGTACCTACCTACATTGTTTTTCTCCTCCCACTTTCTTCTTAGTGACAAATAATTATTATGTAGGTACCTACTAAATAGGTAGTTAACTACTAAATTAAAGTTGAAAAATTAAACTGTATAAAATGTAATTAAAATTAATTAAAGTTTAATTAAAACTGAAGTGTGTTTACCTGTGCCTGATCTGACGCCTGTGTGGACTCATCTGGTTGCTGCAGTTCACCCGTGAGCTGCTGTCCGACTTCTTGTTGGTGCCTCGGTGTGTTTTTATCTTTTAGAAAAAGCAGAGAGTGGAAATATATCCATTTGGTCTTGTAAGGAGCATCAGCTCCGTCTCCACTCTTCCCTTTTTTCAATTCGCGCTGGAATTGTCCAATTAGCATCCGAACTTTCTTCTCCACCTCATCCACGTTTCCTTCAAAATCGGAAGCTAGATCAGCCCAACCATCTTGCTTTTTATTACGGTTTTTGTATTCATTGTGTTGTGGATCCCAAAGTACTGCTTTCTCACGATACTGCTCAATCAATCTTTCGGTATTCTCCTTCGTCCACTCCATCTCCAAAAGACCTCAAAAAATACCTCACAAAATACACAAAACAAAGAACGCCAGTCAAATTAAAAAAACTCCACGCACTCAGACACACTCACTTACAGATAGTTCTCCATCAACTGATGGGAGGACACTGAAAGGTGGGTTGTTTGTTTTTTGTGTTTTTTGTGTTTTTTTTTTGTTTTGTTGTGTGTGTGGACGAGCTTGCAACTTGTTATACAACCAAGTTATCTAATTCCTTTGATCTTTACCGACAACCTCTGGGTAACATGTAACCTGCTATAAAAACAGAAAAAAAGTTACACAACATCGTGTTATACAACATTTTTCAGTTGAATTTCTAACAAGTTACATAACATTGGTTATATAACTGTTTGTAACACGTTTTGTTACTGGTGTGGACGCACCTTTACATTCAACGTATGGTTTGAAGGGCAGAACCAGCGCTACGATAAGGAGTCCATCGCCGTTGACAGGGGGGTATAACTCCGATCCAAATTTTCAACCAAGTCCAAAGATAGATAATATCTATGACTGTGTGACGACAAGGTCTCTCGACCAATGGGAAAACTTTGAATTTCTATGGAAAAGCTTTTGACAGCTGGGTGAAATAATAAATCAAAATGGTTGCTCGCAACGGTTTATTTACATGCGACGCGAATTCAAAATTTGCTTCCTAAACAAGTAAAATAGGCGCGATGTGAATTTAGCAGCCTTGAATAGGTTGATTATCCGATTTTGAGAACTCGTGCATATGTTTGTGGCTACTAGTATCGCAAAACGTCTCATTTCGCGATATAATGATGCTCCTCGTGAAAACCATTATAATCTGCAGGTACAAATATTTATATGAAACATTTCTGCATTTATCTTGTTTTGTTTTTATCTGTCGGTCTGTCTTGACGTATCTCATGAGATATTTTCTTCAATATTTTCAGCTCGAAACACCAAATCCTACCCTTACAGCTGACAGCCTGGTGGAGATTACTAGTGTCATTCCCCTAAAGTAGAGAGCACGTTCCACGAGCGACGGCCCGCACCTACAGGTCTCAGAGTTTGTTTGAATTTTACCGTATTATAATAATACATATAAAAGCATTAATTTAGCACCTTAATGATGACATATGATTGTTTGTTGTAGGTATTGCAGTAGGACAGTAACGTTGTGATGTCATGTCAGGAGATGGGGGCTGACGTGTTCCACCACTCTCTTGCACCGCTGTTCTTGAGAGGACATAAGAAGGAGGAAGAGTACTCCATGGACTGGACCAGGATGCAACAGGACCAATATATTCTCAGTACGCTTAGCTTTTCTAAATTTGTTCTATTTTTATCAGGAGAGTACACACATTGTGCAATATAGTTGTGAACTTGGAGCAGGTGGATGAGTTTGTATATCGTGGGAAGTATGTGTATGAGAGATGGGAAGGCTGATAGAGATATTGAAAGAAGGGTAAATGCAAGTAAATCTATTAATAAAGGACTGAATGCCATTGGCGCTAACAAAAAACTGTTTAAAGAAGCGAAACTAGCAGTCCGCAACGGAATGCTGGTATCTACCCTGATGTATGGCAGTGAGGCATGGAACTGGCAGAGGAAAGTGGACTGAATGTCCTGTATATTTTCTGCCTGTACAGAGTATAAATAAAATAATATATGTACATTTTATATGCAGCAAAGCGTTTATTGGTCAAATCGTTGTACATATAGTTTCATATCAATGATCGATGAACCGGTGGATGCAAGTTTTAGCCATAAGTTTGTTATAATGGATTGTCTACTTTGTAGTTGGAATTAGATTGTAGAAATATAAGTCTGTGCAGAGCACCTTTGAGGTAACTTTTTACAAAAATGGCGCTATACAAATCATCCAAATATTATTATTATTTATGATCAAGCAATGCAATGCAAGGCTGATCATAATGAGTAAGATTAAGAAAGGGACCCTCAGATGGTGTGGGCATCTAGAGCGAATGAACGAAGCGTGGGGTGTAAGTAGAATATATGACACAGATGTGAGTGGTAGATGAAGTCAGGGACGCCAGAGGAAAATCTGACACGATCAAGGGAATCCGATACTTGCGTCGGGCCACGTCAAGAGTCAGAAATAGTATGTATGAGTTGATGTGCGAGTGTGAATGAGGCAAAGAGTGTGTGCCAAGAACGAGTTGTTTGACGGTCCGTCCTATCGACCTACCCCTGCGGGGAAACGGCGTGATGTTAGTTTTTCTTGTATTTACTGTTTTTAATAAAATACTAAAATGTTTAATTGAGTTTTTCATTTTTCTGTTGTAACCAGAGAAATGTCAAAGTCGATACTATCGTAGGAAAGCTAAATCTTATTTGAAATTGTTCTTCCCCTTTTGAAGGGATTGAAATTTCAAGTAATTTTAGGTTATTTTTACGACAGTTGGTTTCTTCATAGGGCAACGGGTTTCAATCTGATAAAGCTCTGTCCGGAGAAAATGAGCCGTAAAGAAAAGTAAGCTCATTTTCTCAAGGCAGTAATCTGTCAGATGCAGCTCTGTTGCCCTGGGGAACATTTTGACATTTAATTTTATTTTTAAAATAATATTTTGGGCTAATAAATTGGGTAGGTACCGAAAGATAATTATATTGTCTATGGTCGAGCCTTTTATTTTGTTTCCTCTATCCTTTGTTTATGGTATGTGTGACGACAAAGTCTCAAATCGAATAAAAAGTCGTTAAATATAGGTATGTATATGATCAAATAGCGTTGACATTTGGCCCATGCAAAAAGCACGAAGTTATCAATCTAATGACTGGTTTATTTATGGCCGTTGAGAGCCTCGTCGAGGCCGTTGAGCAGCACGGTCTGTGGCTCAGAGCAGCATCTTACTTTTTGTGCATTTTACTTACAAATCGAGCAAACTTTGTTTGGCTAAACTTGTCGGAAAACAAATTGCAAATTATCGAAATGACAGATCAATCATTGAAAGACGTCAGTGCGTCAGTCCATAGATTTGGTCCACAAATTAGATGACAGGAGGACCGCTAAACACCGTGCTGCCATCTCGTGGATATTTTGGAATTACTCAGAAAACGGCCCATTCAACTGGTCTCCTACCATAGGAAGAAATATTTTATCTGCGCCGTGTGAACGGCACGAAACATAAGCGCTCGCGGTTCAACAGATACCTGCTAGCGGTTATATTATAAGAAATTACTGAAAACCGCTGAAAACAAATAAAAGAGTGTTGCTTACTTGCCACATTATTTTGCGAGTATGTGAGACTATGGCGAGTCTATTTATATAAAGTCATTGATTATTGTATTGTAATTCTGATATGTTATTGTATTGTAATTCATACATCTATGAACTTATTTTATTTTCGTATTTATTGTATTGTAATTCATATATGAACTTATTTTATTTTCTTATTTCTAATGAAGAATATATATTTTTAAATTAATTATTATTTATTAAACTTTTGATTACTCCATACATTTTATTATATCAACTTACTATTGGTGTAATATATCTCCACTCACTCCACTGAGAGCATGGATATAATATAAACCAGCACTAAGTATGGACATGGTACCAGGGCTGGGCAGTATTTGAATTACTTGTAATTGAAATACGTATTTAAAATATAAATTACAAGAACGTATTTTATATTTGTATTTCAATTACTTCCTAAAAATGTATTTTGTAATTGGTATTTCAATTACCTACTCCTGGGATATTTTGTAATTTGTATTTCATATACTTATGGCTTCAAAATACATTTTCAAATACATTTAGCGATCTAATAATGATAATGAAAAATAAACTAAACTGACATAGTACATAGACTAATTAGGACATGCAGGAGAAACAATTTATTTATTTGAATATGGCATTGCAACGCATGCCGGGAACCAGCTGGTGTTATTATAATAATAATTATTATTATCTAACACCTGAGTCCTATACCACAAAACTTTACAAGTGGAGCGAAGACGAGATGTGCCTTCTGAGCAATATGATTGGTCAATATTTGCACATCTCTGTTTCACTCTGCTCAGCATCGCTTCTATGGAAACGCACCCTTAGATATGGGCACTTACAACAATTTGTTACAATCAAAGGTTCTACCAAAACCAACTGTATTTTGTATTTGAAATTAAGAAATGGTTAAAATACAGTACTTTGTATTTCAAATACACGACTTGAAAGTATTTTGTATTTCGTATTTTAAGTACACGCGAAAAAGTATTTTGTAATTTGGATAAGTTTTAAGATTTTCACTGCCAAAAGCATTTTCGTTATTTGTTTTTGGGGTGTTATGCCGTATTGCGCTACCTCCTTCTTTAGCCAACGTTTCGGACATACTTTCTGCTGGATCTGCCCTGATGATGGACACTGCAACGATGTCCGAAAAGTTGGCTAAAGAAGGGGGGTAGCGCAACACGGCATAACACCCCAAAAACAAATAACGAAAATATTTTGTAATTTGTATTTTAATTATAGCAAAGCATGTATTTTGCCCAGCCCTGCATGGTACAAACCAAAAATTTTTTTTTGTTGAAAAAAATTGTCTTTTTACGTTTTACGTTATGCTTTTATTCAAATAACAATTCAACCAAATATGTTGTTCTTTTACGTGTGGGAAGAGAAAACCTTGCATTTTTTAAATATTTTTTGCAATTAAGTAATTCGAGATAAAGAACACATTTTTTTTTCAAACCTGGTTGAGAAAACCTGGTTTTCTCAATACGAGTTTTTATGTGCATAGTACAAACCAATTTGCAACAAGCGAAACGACACATACGATTGTATATTAGGCTACTGAAGGACACCTGAACATGCTTGAAGTCATTCATAATGATGATCGCCTCTGTCTATATAGTTTAAAGACAGGGAACTACGTTGCGCTACCCGGTTGGACAGCGTTGTGAGGCGGGTAAAAGGTCTCCCAAACCAGTTTCTTCCTATCCCAAGCCAAAACCTAAATAAATCTCACCGTATGAACCCGGGCACCCCTCAGTTTGGGAGGCGGGTGTGGGTACCGCTGCCCGGAGAGCCATTTATTGGATTAACCAACACCCTGCCACAGGTCACCCAAAGTGGTTAGCGGTGATTTAACAGGGGTGTCCGGGTTCATGGGGTGAGGTTTATCTGGATCTTGGCGGTGGATGCGTCTGCCCACCTGCCGGGTAGCGGGCCGGATCCAAATAGACTGAAGGCCTTTTGACGTTCCTAGCCGGACTCTCGACCCATCGCCTTGCACCGCAGTTGGAGGGATGGATTCATACATCCATCGTTCTTGGACACACCGACCCCCAGATTCCCCACATACCTCATACCTTTTTCCTTCCCAGAACTTTCTATCCTTCCCTTTTTTAAACAGACCCTCCACACAGCCTCTCCTAAGATGACATAGGCCCTGAGGGAAATTTTTTTTAAAGGGGCCTCCCGAGTGGAACTAATGTTAAAAAGCCCCCTTGCTAAATCACCTAAATAGTACTTAGTAGTTTACCAAATAGCTTACTACTTGAAGTGACCTTTGGCAGGTTTTGGTTATCCAAGTGACTATGAAAAATATTTGTGGAACAGTCAGGCGTAGCGTGGGTGCAGACGAAAATTTCACCCCCCCAATATGTAATTCATAACTGCTCTCGGAAATTGAGAATAGTATCCATATAATAGGATTTTGTATCTCAAATTTTTACACTTGTTTAGAACACAAGGCAGGTTTAAACTTAACATTGATTATGCGTAAGAGTCCCCAAATAATATTTTTACACTGAACAGTCAATTTCTCAGAATTTTGCAGCGTCTGGTACGCAACTCAAATGTAAAGCTTCACTCAATAAAACTGGTTTTGTGTTCAGAATAGAACGACAAAAAATATCACGTAGGGTGAATTAAAACTACATTCGAACATGAAAAAATGGATTTTCTTTGATTCTGGTAGCACATACATAGTCTTCAACTAGAATTTTATATCTGAACTTCGAATTAGAGAATGTGTCAGCAGATGCATCCAAAACAGAAAATTTGCATTCTGAACACAAAACTGGTTTAAATTAAATCAGTATGCGGCTATTTAAAACTACACCCAGAACAAGAAAATGATTTTTCTTCATTTTTTTGCACCTTCAACACATTGGAACATATTATTTTTTGTGAAATTTTGCCGCCCGGGGCGGACACCTCCTCTCCCCCGCCACCGATCTTGCTCGAACTCACCTCACTTTTTTCGGCCTGATAAAATTACGCAACACATACTATTCACAAGGATAGAGGAATCGAAAAAAGGCAATATAATTCTCTTTCGGTACATACCCTAAATTCATTAAATATACATATTAATATTTTAGGCCAAATTCATTACCCTAAAATATTGTTTTTTAAATTAAATTATATCTCAAAATGTTCCCCCAGAGTAACGGAACTAGCAGAGTGCTGCCCTGAGAAAATGAACTTACTTTTCTTCACAGCTCATTTTCTCTGGACAAAGATTTGTCAATTGGAGTCCGCTGCCCTACGAAGAAACCAACTGTAGTAAAAACAACCTAAAATTACTTGAAATATCAATTCCTTCAAAAGGGATAGAACAATTTCAAATTAGATTTAGCTTTAATTTTGGCAATTCTCTGGTTACAGAAAAATGAAAAACTCAATTAAGTACATGTTTTAATATTTTATTTAAACAGATAAAAACAAGAAATACAAGAATAACATCGGCGGTTTCCCTGCAGGTGTTGGCAGATAGGATGGACCGTCAAACAACTTGGTCTTGGCACACACTCTTTCCCTCATTCACATTCATACATCGTCTCATACCAGGCCCGGACTGGCCAGGTCCGCAGGTCCGCGATCGCGGAGGGCCCCCGGCGCGAGGGGGCCCCGAAGGGGCCCCACAAAACGTACAAAAAAAAGTTTGCCTTGTTAGTAGTTATAATGCCCGATGAAAAATCAAAAGATGAGACTGACTCTATTTCAACAGTTCAACATTACAAAATTGTATATTTTGATATTTTAGACTGTGCGAGGATGAGTATTGAATAAAGATTTTGCGCAAACAAAGACGTTTTACAGCAGTGTTTCCCAACCTTTATTTCGCCGAGCCTTCCCGAACCAAAAAAAAAAATTTCCAAGCCCCCCTTCAGTGGCGTAGCTAGCCATGGGCATGGGGGGGGGGTGGCTAGAGAATTTCAGTTCCAAATATATGTAAATAAAACCGCATTCAATATTTTTGCGACAATATCCTTCGAAATTTTTTACAATCGGGTGTCACCTCCCGTCAGGTGTAGTGTCACCCCCCCGTCGGCTTACCCCCCCCCCCTGTCGGGACCCCCCCTTCGCTACGCTACTACAATACAGATACAAAACACATTTATTTATTATGGATCTTTAATAGAAGAGTAGGTACTCTTTCAAACATTAATTACTTTTACATTTACATTTCTTAGTGGTCTTTTAATTATACATATTATTCTATTATTATTTTTTATTTATTTAACTTATGTTTTTATAATTTGATAAAGTCTAACAACTTTCAAAGTAATTTTAGAACAAATAGATAAAAACTTATAAGTACATTTTTTTTTCGGAAATGCAAACGTACCTATTACGCCCCCCCTGACATTTCTCTACGCCCCCCTAGGGGGGCGTGCCCCCCCGGTTGGGATGTCCTGTTTTACAGGATTGCTCTTGGTTGGACTCCAAAAAGTTTGACTTTATCTTGAAATAATAATAATAATAATAATAACGTAGTATTTATATAGCGCAGTTTTGTGATATTTCACTTCAAGTGCGCTTAATAAACTTAAAATTAATCCTATAGTGCTCCTTACGAGTCCTTACAAAATAAGAAATTGATTAAATAATGTGAAACAAAGAATATACAGTATATACAAAGCAATTCCTAGAGAAAATATTAACAACAAGAATTCTTAAAACTAAATTATAATAAAGAATAGGAGGCAGTTTACGTTTAGAAATAATAATAACAGAGTGCACAGAGTAACAGTGTGAAACAAAGAATATACAGTATATACAAAGCAATTCCTAAAGAACAATATTATCAAAAAGAATCATTAAAACTAAATTATAATAAAGAATAAGAGGCAGTTTACGTTTAGAAATAATAATAACAAAGTGCACATAAAACTATAGTAAGGAGGTAATCAAAACCCAACAATTACCAGAAACTTGAGGAACATGGCAATAATCTTATTATAGTAGATTGAAAACGAGTTAAAATTCATGAAAGGTATGATTTTTTAAATAAGTTTGTTTTTAAAGCTCTTTTGAATTCAGCCAAGTTCTGGATATTAGTAAGAGCTGAGGGTAGTTTGTTCCAAATGAGCGGGCCAGTTACACTAAAGGATCGATCATAGTAAACGGCTCGATTTGACCTAGAAAGTTCGATTAAACTCCAAACATTTCCCACAGAAGCTCTGCACAGTATTTCTAAACTGTGTAAAATTGAAAGAAGTCGGCTGTTGATAGAGCTGCGACGGTTTGCACAACAATACAGCAACTTCATAGCGGCAGAGTCCACTGAGAACTACGGAGACAGATGCAGTGACGAAGAAGACGATTTGGACCCAACGGCAGCGGAAACAAATGCTAACATTTACTGCTCTGAAAATAGACAATGTTTCCAGTGTTTGACATGTGCTTTTTCTGTTCTATTTGAACTTACTCAATCTGGACTGTTTACTAACCTGTACATCTTTTAATATATAAAACAAAGTCGGGTTAGTTACACTATTTATAACTCGAGATCGGCTGGACCGATTTTGATGATCTTTGATTTGTTAAATTTGTCTCCGCTCCGGATAACATAATAACTATTAAAACATCGCAAACATTCACGAAAAAGAAAGTTATGAAGAAAATTAAAATTTTCATACATTTTATATGGAACGAATTCTCATATTTTGAAAGAACTGCAGCATTATTGTGATCGGTATTTTCCAAAAATTCAAAAACGTCAACTGTCAATTCGCTGATTGTTTCGCTTTTGTTCTTAATCATATAATGCTGCCCCTCTTTCTTACACACTAAATGTCAATAGTCGAAAACGAGACAAACGGTGAACGTATGTCTCTGCACCCCTCCAAAGGAAAAATACAATAATAATAAATTTCTGAAATGAAACGCATTTTTTTACGTAAGCTCCACTCAGGACCAATTTCATCTTAGGAGATGCTGTGGAGGGTCTTTTTAAGGAAGGGTGGGATGTTCTGGAAAGGAAAAAGGCATGAGGAGTGGGTAGGAATCTGGAGGTCAGTGTATCCGGGAGTGAATCCATCCCTCTAACTGCGGTGCAAGGCCATTGCCTTGACCAGAATTTACCTTTTACCTTGACCTTTCCAGCCGGACTCTTTCGACCCATTGGTCGAGAGAATCCGGCTGGAAAGGTCAAAATGTCAAAAGGGAGCTCCCAGTCTCTCTCGATCCGGCCCGCCACGCAGCCGGTGGGCAGACGCATCCGTCAAGACCCGCACTAAAGTCACCCCATGAATCCGAACCCCAGGCACCCCTGCTAAATTACCAAAAATAGAAAACCACTTGGGGTTACCTATGGCTGAGGTGTTGGTTATCCAATAAATGGTTCCCGGGGCGGCGGCTCCCGTACCCGCTTCCTTTCAAAAATTCCCGTAAGTAAGTGGAAAAGTAAGAAAATCACAAAAAATATAAATCCGTACACAACGCCATCACTGATACTAACAAAAACAAAACACGGACAGTTGGGCATCGATAATTGCTTCATTGTGTAATTTTTAACTTAATAAAAAAACTTAATTTAATTCAACAGTTATTGATTCTAAGGCAGTACGAAGTTCGTCGGGTCAGCTAGTTGTATATAAATTTGTTCTTACCATACCTTGTACCCAAGTCACATGTGAACGAGTTTTTTCTAAACTTAAAATCGTCAAAAATCGACTTCGGTCGTCCTTAGGCCAAGACCTTATGTCCAGTCTGCTTTTTATTAATGCTGAGAGGGATTTATTTTATAATTTGGACAAAAATAAAATAATATATGAAGTAGCTTTGACAAGTGAGTTGCTTACAAAGAAACTGTTACTTTAGGGCTAGGGGAGCAAAATGTCGAATCATTTCAGTTAAGTTAAGCCCCTTCTATTCTAGTCAACAACATTGTAAACTGTTAAACACTGAGGATTTTTTTAAAATGTTAGTATTAATTTTCTAATCCCTAAAATCCGTTTGTCATTATTTTTACTAGACAAATAATTTTGACATAATTCATTAATGCTTTGGTGTGAATAAAATCCTGCTTATTTTGAACTCCGTTATAATTATTGGCAGTTCTACAACATGTGTTTAGTAGTGTTGTGGTATCCTTAAAATATTGTGAATTTATTATTTCAACAAATAATAAAGTCGAAAATCATAATATTCGTATAAAAACCTATCTGAATTTCTTCTTCTTTATAGGTGCCAATATAGCGTAGAAACGCGTTTTCATTGTTTTCAAGCACCTAATTTTCAAAAATTATCCGGGGGGGCCCCCGGACCCCCGTTTTCTGAGACCCCCCCCCCCCACCCCACGTTAGGGGGCCCCTTTACAGGTTTTAGCGGCGGGCCCCAAATGGTCCCAGTCCGGGCCTGTCTCATACATACTCTTCTACTGTTCTGACTTTTGAAATGGCCTGACTCGAGTATCTGATTCACGTGGTCGTGCCAAGTCTTCCTCGGGCGTCCCGATTTCTTCTACCGTTCACAACTGCGTCATATATTCTCCTTATACTATTTTCTTCATTCTTCGCTCTACACGCCCAAACCATCTGAGGGTCCCTTTTTATCTTACTCAATACGATCAGCCTTGCATTCTTTACGGATCTTCAAATTCCTCACACGATCATAAATAATAATATTTGGACCATTTGTATAGTGCTTCAAAGGCGCTCTGTACAAACTTAATATATGTTTTCTACAATCTTACTTCCAACTAAACAATAGACAAACCATTATAATAACTTATGGCTAAAAATTGCATCCACCGGTTCATCGATTAAGGGGTGTTCAGACAACTAATATAAGAGCTCGTTCACATTGAGCATATAAATATAAAAGTTCATAGCACGCCACATATCGCTCTCCATACAATCCCTTCAGACCGTTCACACCTGAGCGCTTTATGCGCACATCAACCATAGACAATGCACATCTTACGCCGTAACCGCTCCTGAGGCGATATGCCAACAGTTAAGCGCCCCCCACTCCGACGAAAACAGGAGAGGGGGTCATTTTAATTACGGAGCTGCCAAGAACGGTGGGTGACAGATGTCAACTCCATAGATTCAGTACAAAAAATGCGCGCTCCGTGGCCGCTCGCTAATTCAACTGACCCCCTCTCCTACCATAGGAAGAAATATTTTATCTGCGCCGTGTGAACGCCACGAAACATAAGCGCTCGCGGTTCAACAGATACCTGCTAGCAGTTATATTAGATGTCTGAACACCCCTTAACCGCTAGCAAGTATCTGTTGAACCGCGAGCGCTTATGTTTCGTGCCGTTCACACGGCGCAGATAAAATATTTCTTCCTATGGTAGGAGAGGGGGTCAGTTGAATTAGCGAGCGGCCACGGAGTGCGCATTTTTCGTACTGAATCTATGAACTTGACATCTGTCACCCACCGGTCTTAGCAGCTCCGTAATTAAAATGACCCCCTCTCCTGTTTTCGTCGGAGTGGGGGGCGCTTAACTGTTGGCATATCGCCTCAGGAGCGGTTACGGCGTAAGATGTGCATTGTCTATGGTTGATGTGCGCATAAAGCGCTCAGGTGTGAACGGTCTGAAGGGATTGTATGGATAGCGATATGTGGCGTGCTATGATCTTTTATATTTATATGCTCAATGTGAACGAGCTCTTACTGACTTGCAACTATATGTACAACGATTTGACCAATGATTGCTGCGTTAAATTGTACATATATTATTTTATTTATACTCTGTACAGGCAGAGAATATACACGACCATACACGGTTTTACGTACGCTTGAGGGATCTCATTTCTACAGTATTCAGTCTACTTTCATCTTTCTTCTGCCAGTTCCACGCTAACTGCCGTACTTCAGGGTAGGTACCAGCCAGGGCTGGGCAAAATACAAGCTTCGCTGTAATTAAAATACAAATTACAAAATACTTTTTCGCATGTATTTAAAATACGAAATACAAAATACTTTCAAGTCGTGTATTTGAAATTCAAAATACAGTATTTTAACATTTTTTTAATTTCAAATTCAAAATACAAATTACAAAATACAAAATACATTTGATTTTGGTAGAACCCTTGGTTCCAATAAATTGTCTTAAGTGCCCTTCCTTATCTAGCGCATTTCCACAAAAGCAAAGCTGAGCAGAATGAAACGGAGTCGTGCAAAAATAGACCAATCATATTGCTCAGAAGACACATCTCGTCTCCGCTCCACTTGTAAAGTTTTGTGGTATAGGATCCAGGTTTAGATAATAATAATTATTATTGTAATAATACTAGCTGGTTCCCGGCACGCGTTGCAACGCCATAATCAAAGAAATAAATTGTTTCTCCCTGCATGTCCTTTCCCGTACGTCCCCGTTCCCCTCCTGCATCCCCTTCCCCTCCCGCGTTCTCTTCCACCTTCCCCGCCTATCCTCTTCCCTCTCCCACTCCCCCGTCCCACCAACCCCCTCCCGCGTTCCATATATTCAGTTCCAGTAAATTCAGTTTTCAAACAACTCGCGTGCCAGCTGATACAATTTTTTTTTTTCAAATATTCATTTTTCATATATTACTAATATTTATTTTTGTATATTATAAAAACAATCAACCAAATCTGGTACCTAATAAGTACCTATTTAAAAGATTTATAATTTTAAAAATCTATAGACAATTCTTTTGTTACAAAAAAAGCTGCCTACTAAATTCAATTTCGTCAAACGCGCGAACTGTCAAACGTGCGAAGTTAAAATAATCGTTAAGTTTTCTGAAATTATCCAATTTTCTGCGTAATTTTCGCAATTTTTCTTTCCGCAAGAACCTTCTACAATGTATTAGAATATTTTTTTTAAATAATAAAATTGACAAAATCGTTCTGAAGTTATGACGTGACCAAGGGAAGGAAACAGGGATTCATTTTTAAATAATATAGATGACATTTGTATAACGCAGTTTTGTGCATGGGCGCCGGCAGAAAATTTTCTAGGGGGGGGCAAAATATTTTTTGTATTGTTTTAATGTAGTTTTAATTTACTGTGGCGTATGTGTATGGTGAACGAACGGACAGACACTATAGTAATGAAGGGCATACTGTGGCAACAATTTTTTTATTATCACAATATATGTATAAAAGGTGTAACAGGACGTACACGAGGGATTTTAACCAGCGATTTCTGAGCATATTTGGAGTAAAAAATGTAAATGAAATTTTGGTCTCCGGTGTCTTTTTTGTGACATTTTTTTTATTTTTTATTTTTTTTCTTCAAATTCAAATAAAAAAAAATTCTTCCGCTTATTGTCATTGGTCACTCAGCCGAGTAACCGACCAACCCCTCAACCCGCCTCCAACTGTCCAACATCTACTATTTTTTTATGTTTTTATAGAAAAAATAAATAAAAAAAAACATCAAAAATTTCACCGGAGACCAAAATTTCATTTACATTTTTTACTCCATATAATGTCAGGAATCGATGATTAAAATCCCTCGGGTACGTTCTGTTACACCCTGTATAACAAAAAATTTTACAACATAAAATTAAAATAAAATTTATTCTTTAAAAGAGGGGTATAGAATCAAAGGCAGCATTCTCCAAAAGGCGTTATTTTGAGAAAACCAAAAAAACGTTTCATTTCAACAATTCTCACGCATTTATAAGTATATAATTTTATTCAAAGGGGGAAACTGCTTATCTATTATAATTTCCAAAGTAGAATTAGTTTATTGTATTGATTAATTAGTTATAATGGATTTAATTATGGAGATTGCTGCATTTGATACTCACCTAAGGAGAATGCTGCATTTGTTTCTCACACGTGTGGAGAAAGCTGACTTTGATACTGACAAATAAATATGACGTCACAGTAATGGACCGACCAAATCACAGGGAAGTTCGTGATTATTATTATGATTTTAATTTTAGTATAATTAAAATAAATAAAAAAATTGGTAATGAACTGATACAGTATTGAATTTGGGAGGTGTGTATGAGTAGCGCAACCCCGGGAACCATTTATTGGATAAACAATATCTACCTCTGCCATAGATATGACTTTAGATTTTCACAGCCAAAAGTATTTTCGTTATTTGTTATTGGGGTGTTATGCCGTGTAGTGCTACTTCCTTCTTTAGCCAAAGTTTCGAACACTGCAACGCTGTCCCAAAAATTTGCTTTGGCACTTTGGCTAAAGAAGGAGGTAGCGCAACACGGCATAACACCCCAAAAACAAATAACGAAAACCTCTGTTCAAGTGGTTCGCTACGTTTAGTGACTTAGCTGGGATGCCTGGGTTTATTGAGTGAGGTTTGTCCGGGTCTTGGCGGCGGAAGCGTCTGCCTACCTGCTGGATTGCAGGCCGGATCGGGAGAGAATAGTTGTGGGAGTCCCTTTGACTTCTCCAGCTGTGATCTCTCGAACATCGCAGTGGGAGGGATAGATTTATACATCCGTCACTTCTGGACACACTGACCCCCAGATTCCTACCTACCCGTAATACCCTTTTCCTTCCCAGAACCTTCTCGCCTTTTTTTCCTAAAAAGACCCTTCACACAGTATCCCCAAAGATGACAAAGGCCCTGAGTGGAATTATTTTCCTCAGGGCCTCCTGTATGGAGCTAATGTAAAAAAATACAAGTGTGCAGTTCGCACGCGGTACAAATGAAACCTGCAGAAAACTAAAGTAGACAAGAGTGGGAACAAGCACTGCACTAAGAGGAGATCAATTATTATTTTATTCTTTCGCAGCCTTAATCCTATAGATCTATGCGTTTGTCTATTTTTAGTGTCGCTTTTTTGTTTCATCGAATTTCAAATCACAAAGGTGCAAAAGAAGCTTTCACTTCAAAAAATAATAATATTAATAGAGAAAAATTAAAAAAAAGAAGAAAAATAATGAAGGTTAATTATTTTGATCAAAATTGGCTTGAAACTCGCAAAATTTTCAAAACTAAACATGTAATTCGGAATGTTTATGTGCAAGGCTATGAATCCTAGATTTAATTATAAAAGTAAAACATGTCTATGCATATTAATTTAATTTATGAATTTTAATTAACACCTAAAAAAATCTTTTGCCACTCCACGCCTCTGAAATTAACGGAATTTTATGACAGCTCATCTTAGAATTTTGACTACTTTTGCTTTCCATTTTTCTGGATTCCTTGACTTCTTCCTTGCGTTTTTCTTGGGCATGGATGAAGGGTGAGAATCCATAATCACACTGGCATCTTGTTTTTATTTCTAAATTCACTTCGAACTATTTAAAATAGTAAAATTAGAGCGACAGATTCAACACACGACTATACAATTTTGTATGGGCGGCCATGTTGTCACGTGATCAAATGGAGGCTTACCCAGTCGCGTAGCGAGGGGGGGCGGTGGGGGCGGACCGCCCCGGGTGCCACCAGAAGGAGGGGTGCCACTCGACCAAGATATTGCGATATACGTAACCAAGATATTGCATACACATGAACACGGTCTGTTATTTATATATTTTAAGAAGTCGAAATTAGCGTTTTGAATTTCTCAAGTCAACTTTCATAGGGGGGGGTGACACTAGGCCCCGGGGGGGTGACTTCCGCCCCGGGTGCCACCAATGCTAGCTACGCCACTGGGCTTACCATTGGTCAAATTGGAGAATGCTGGTTTTGTTTCTTAAGTGCGTTGGAGATTGCTGGCTTTGATACTAACGCAGTTTTTAAAATGGATTTTTAAAGCATAAAGAGTTGGTTTTAATGCCAAATAACTGCTTTTCTAGGTAAAAGTGTGAATCATTAACAAAGTTGCATCATTAGTCCATTTTTGAAAAAAAGTGGAGAATGCTGCATTTGATTCTACAAACTTATATGTGTTTCCACCGACCAATCAATTTTTAAAAAGAGCTGGAGTCGTCTGTTATCGCTACCAAACATATCTTCAATTTTGTCCATAAAGCCTCTTTTTGTTTCAGTTCACTTTGTCTCTGTGAACGCATAAGAGGGAATAACCAGAGAAAACCAGAAATATGTCATTTTTAAATCAGATTTTAGACGTATTAAGGGGATATGCGCAGCCCATTTCTGCCCGTTTTATACAAATCTTAGATTTGGATTTGAGATCAAAATACTCAACCAAACTGAAAAGTTATTTTTGTAATCAAAAGGTAGGTATATCAAATGTCTAATGAAGATGTGAGCTAATTTATTTATATTTGCTTTAAATTATAAGATATAGGCCATTAATTGGTTTTGGAGGCATCTTAGGCAATTATTTGTGAGTAAAAGAAAAAACATTAAAAAAATAATTTTACCATACATATTTATCTCTACATATTATAAAGTAAAGTCCCCCGCGCCGTCTGTCTGTCTGCCTGTCTGTGCGCGATAAACTCGAAAACTACTGAACGGATTTTCATGCGCTTTTCACCTACCAGAAAGCTGCCAGGCGGCTGGACTTTTGTCCGACACTTCTAACAATTATCGTTATGTTTCAACAAATTTACACAAATTCTTGACAAATTACATACCTACCTAAACCTTCCTCACAAAACACTCTATCTATTAGTGAAAATCGCATGAAAATCAGTTCAGTAGTTTTCGAGTTTATCGCGAACAGACAGACAGACGGCGCGGGGGACTTTACTTTATAATATGTAGAGATTCTTATCAATTGCTGTTCGTTTGTCTCGCTAAAACTCGAGAGCGGCTGGGCCGATTTAGGTGATTTTGGTTTTGAAATGTTTGTCGTAGTCCAGGGAAGGTTTAAACGGTGAAATAATATGAAAAAATTGTGAGGAAGATAGTAAAAACAAAAATTTCATTTTCTCATATAACAGTTCTACTGTTCTACCTACTTTCAGAAGCACAACGTAATCTAGAATTGGAATGCAACAAAAAAATTCCGATTGTCATATTTCAGTCGCTGTCAAACGTTACCTGTACATCAAAATTTTTAATAGCCTATATCTTATAATTTAAAGCAAAAATAAAAAAAATAGCTCACATCCTTACTAGATATTTAATATACCTTTTGATTACAAAAATAAATAATTTTTCAGTTTGGTTGGGTATTTCGATCCCAAATCCAAATCTAAGTTGTGTATGAAACGGGCAGAAATGGGCCTCGCATACGTTCCCCTTAACTCTTTTCCACAAAAATATAAATTGAATTCGAAATATTGTTCTTTTATCTATTAAACGTATGTTTTAAATTTTGAGAAAAAATGTTAATTTTTAGTATTAGGTATATACCTATAATAAGGTTATACCTTAGGTCGTTGGCAGATTTGTTAAATTTTCAAAAAAGATTTTGAAGACTCCGAGGATCCCTTCGGCACCGGTGCATAGTCGGGAAACACGCCAAACGCGTAACATGTACACAGTTGACATTGGTCACATGAGAACGGCTCCGGCCTTGCCGGCCTCCTCCTTCCTACGACATGGGTCTCTTTAAGACCAATATTCATTCCTTCCTCTCCTCAAAAAGACCCTCCACACAGCATCTCAGATGACATAGGCCCCGAGGGAAATTATTTTCCTCAGGGCCTCCTGTGTGGAGTTAATGTAAAAAAATATATTATAATAATCATTAGGAAGAGTGCTATAGCACAGGACAATATAGTCTATGTATTATCTATGTCAGTTTATTTTTCATTATCATTATTAGGATCGCTAAATGTAATTGAAAATGTATTTTGAAGCCAAATTACAAAACAGTATTTGAAATACAAATTACAAAATACCTTAGCATCAGGTAATTATTTATTTATTTATTCTTAGTACATTTATGTTACAAAGGTATAATATATTGTCCTCCACACTAGGAGTTCACCTGTGTTGTGGAGGACATTTTTCAGAAGTAAATTATAAATTATAAATTGTGAATAGTAAAACAAAAGAGTGTTAATAGCTAATATAAAAAAGAGAAACAATAAAAATCAAAATATAAAATCGACTTCAATTCGACAAAAATTATAAATTAAAAGTTAGAAAGATTGTAGCCAGTTTCTTATGTTTTTTTTGTATTCAATAATATTAGTTGTTTTATATTGTGTAGGAAGAGAATTGTATAGTTTTATAGCCTGGTATCTGTAGTGTTTTTGTCCAAAGGATGTGTTTGTTTTTGGTATTTGTAGTTGGAGAGCATGTCTTGTTCTAGTATTGCGAGAGTTTTGTGAAATGTTAAATGTGGATAAGTTCTTGTAAAGGAAAGTTAGTATTTGTTTTGAATGTAATTTTTGAATTTTCAGCACTGGGAATTTTTCGAATATGATTGATGTGGGTGTTAGTATTGGTAACTTAAGTATTACTTTTATTAGGGTTTTCTGAGCTTTAAACAGTGTATTAATGTATTTTTTACTGGCACAGCCCCAGGCAATAATGCCGTATTCCATTATGGATTGTGCAAGTGCGAGGTATATATATTTTTATATCACATATGTTTAAAATATTTCTCAAGTTTTTAAAAAAGTAAATCAACTTGTTTAGTTTTCCTACTACCGAATCTATATGTTTATCCCATTTTATATAACGGTCGAAGTATATACCAAGATATTTAATATTTTCCGTTTGTGTAATTGGGGGACAGTCGCATGGGGTTTGTGTTGATATATCAATGGTTGATTGACAGGAATGTATTTTAAGGTGGATGTTATTGGAGGGTTGGCCTCTCGAATTTATGCTGAAAGTTATGAATTTTGTTTTATCTATATTTAAAGTTAATAAGTTAGAGTCGAGCCATTTTTTAGTAATATTTATTTATTTATTTATTATAGATACAAAAGAAAGTACAAATTACAATTAGGAAGCTTTGCCTGTCCAACTAGGAAAATTTCCCGTTCCAGGACAGACAAATTGACATGTTAGTTCATGTTATACCTGAAATGTACATAATTACATAACAAAAACACAAAAAAAAATTGAAAATTTCATTTTTCTCTGAAGCTAAGGTGTGTAATAAAGAAAATGTATATAAAATATATAAATATAAGTACACATACATTTTTTTGTGACAAAGTAGAAAGGTAATCTGGTAGTAAATATTATAATCGGATTTACCGAATTAACCTGGTAACATATGTATAATACATTCAGATTTACAATATGGAGGAATTAAAAGAACAAGATGGAGGAATTACAAAAGATTTACAACATAAAGAAATCAAATTATGTTAGGTTATGTGTTTAGGAGTTTGAACTTTTAATACAAGTACACTTATAGGAGAAACTATATTAAAATTTACAATATTAGATATAATAACGAACGTAATAATCTATATGATTTTTTTGAGCGATGAAACTGCAATGATTTTTGTGGCTACAAATTATTTTCACTGATTTAAAACATGTTTTATACATTATTATAATATAAGTACGACAGTATGAATATACACCGCGCTTGTGTCTTGAACTACTCCTGCTAAAATATAAAAACAATAACTATAAATATAGATAGAAATATAAACTATGAATATAATATAATAAAATAGTACCAAATTTAGTGCTACTTTGGTGAAATTGGTGCATTACTTCGTACGCCATACATGTTTTGTTATGTAGGTATTATTTATTTATTATAAATCATTAATCATTACCGTTGTAAGGTACCAAGTTTCACTCAGAGTTAGCGACGTGCGACGTGCATGTCAACGCTTTACAGCGGTGATATACCTACACCTACACGGAGCAGACAGGCTTCAGGGGCGCATAACTATAAATCCCATGTATAAAAACATCAGAAAGGATGTCGAAACATTGAACTCAATGAAATGTGAAAGGAATTTTGGTCTAGTGATCTGGATAGCGATTTCCTAATTATTGTGATACGAGATCGATTTCATACGAGATGTGCTGTCAGATTTGTGCATAGATTTCTGCAATTTTGTGTAATTTTCTATGGTTGTCGAAATGTCAATTGCCTATTATTGCCTTTTCAATGCTAATTTCGCCGGTTTTCAGTAGTTTAAAACACGAAATACTGTAAGAATGCATGATTATTTATCCACTAATGTATGTTTAAAGTTGTATACCAAGGATTTGACGTTTGCAAAATTTCGTTTCAATTCAAATTCGCATGAATTGGGTAGTTTGTCAAAATTAACCTAAAAACTTATTTTTTTGTACGTAAATAGTTGTTTCTTGTACTAATTTTTGAAATGAAGTGTAATTTCCATAATCTTTGCCTAAAAGTGCGGCGGTTAGCGGTTTTTTCGTCCCCAAATATTCAATTGTTCTACAGATGTAGATTTGCCATCGAGATATGTATTAAAGTTAATTTAACGAAACAATTCTTTAAATTAAGCTCATATTTCTTCAACAGATGTCTAGTTCGAGTAGGAGGCGTGTGTCGAGCGGGCAGCTGGAGACCATGATAAGTCGGCTGGAAGAGAGACCAGCGATGGCTTCAGGGTGACACCAGGGAAAAGATGGCCGCATCAATAACGAATCGGCGTGGTCTTCCCTGGCGGTTGACCTGAATGCCATGGAGCTGGGGTGCACGAAGAGTGGCGACAGGTGGCAACAGGTATGCACTCATTATATTATTATCACTATTATGTTTCTATTATTACAACCAGTCACGGACTTCAATTGGATTACGGATTGAAATAAAATTTTTATATTTCAACATTCTTTATTGATATACATAATTTGAATTTTATTATATTTTCTGTAGTACAAAAATGTCTCTTTATTTCAGACATGGAGGGATCAACGAAACGCTGTTAAACAAAAGGCATCCGGCTTGCGATCCGAGATGTTGAAGACCGGAGGTGGCCCCAGCCGGGCACAGCCCTTGACTCCGTTGGAGGAAAGGGTCCTGGCTATCATTTCGGCCGAGGCAGTATATGGATGTACTGCCACGGAGTCCGTACCTGTAAGTTAACTAATTATTACTGTAATTTGGAAGTATTTCACCATCCTCTTGATAGCTTACCGATAGGCCATAGGAATATGTATATTTTCGATTTATTTCCTTATAAAGTCGGAGCTTACTATTCTATACCTACTCGAACTTGAGAACGGTGACTACAAATCCGATAAGTTAGCCAAGTTTTCTACCTATAGCGAAGTATTTATTCATTATTTATTAGTATACATTATCCTATGGTGAAATACCCCCTAAGTAAGTTATTATCATCTCTTAAGCTTAATAATATAGTTATATTATTATGAAAAACATGTTGACATAAAAGTGAGGCTGGAGAATATGTTATATTATAATAGACTGAGTTGTTTGGCGGTCCGTTCTCTCTGCCTACCCCTGCGGTGAAATGACTTGATGGTTAGACAGTTAGTAAAGTATCAACGGTTCCTGCTTGTAGTTGCAAATTGTTTAGAACTTCATTGTTGATATCGTTCATCGACGTGCAATATAAAAATACTATGTGACCCGGTCACACGATGCTGTGGCTAACGAAACACAACGCCATTACCCAACCTTTATAACCAACGCCATCTGTTAATTTGGATACATATCAAATCCACACCGCCCGCTTGCCAGCCTGCTCCCTTTATATAGTATATTATTACAGCACCCTTGAGGTGATTTTTCACAAAAACAGCGCTATACAAATCATCCAATTATTATTGTATCAACCAATTTACACAAAACCTTGATGCCTAAACCTACCTCATGAATCACTCTATCTATTGGTGAAAACCTCATGAAAGTCCATTGCGTAGTTTAAAAGATCTAAGCGTACTGAGAGCGGGAGCGACTTTGCTTTATACTGTGTAATAGGTAACTGCTTGTGGTATATTTGGTGCAGCTTTCAAAGAGAATACAAGAGTGTGCATTGCTCAGTTATTTTAATGATACAAGATAAGCTAATACCTTTCGACTGTTGTTGCAGATTGATTTCATAGTGGAAACAAGTACACCACCATCATCACCACTACTGGAGGTGGAACACTTGCTACAACTGGAAGTGGAGTACGTGGCCCCATGTCCTGTAGAGGCAGTCCCGCTTGCAAGTAACCGTAAGTACTAAAGCACTGAAATACTAAGTAGTGAAGAGTATTCGGAAGTACTATAAAATGGTATGTGACAAATAACAAACGTTAAAATATTTATTGACTATTTTGTTTCAGCGAATAGAAAGGCGCTCTCCGTAGAAGAGCGTTTGATATTGTTAGAGGAAAGCAGAGAGGCGAGAGAGGTGAGGTGCGAGTCAAGAGAGGAGAAGCGGCTCCGCCTGGAAGAGAGGAGGGAGAAGAGAGAGGAGAGGCAAGAAGAGAGGCGAGAGAGAGAGAGAAGAGAGGAAGCTCAGCCTAATGGAGAGTAGGCTGATAATGCAGGTAATTTTAAATGAATGTTTGCAACCTTTAAAAGATGATTAGATAAGTAAGATGATAAATTTATAAAAAAAATGCGCTTATACATTTTTATATAAATTGGTGACAATCCTACTCCTAGCAATTTGACCTTGTTATCATCAAGGTTGTCGTCATCTGCATGGAGTCCTTCAGCAATTCGCCTCAAATTATCTTCGACACACAAGTCTGCTGGTTCTGGCTTTTATAATTTTAATAGTCATCAGGGGAGTATAATGAAGTACCCGATGCTTGAGTATACAGCTTTTTAGGAGTGTCCCGAGCAGTGGCGTAGCTAGCATGGGTGGCACCCGGGGCGGAAAACGTGGTGTCACCCCCCCCCCCCATTAATTTTTTTGTTTTTAAATTTAAAACACAAATATTGACTTCCTAAAATATAAAAAACATTTCTAGCTAGTCAAATATGTAAAAAAAATTGTAATCCTCAAAATAAAACACTTTTAAAAACACTAACAGAATAACAGCTTTTTCAAAAATCGATAGGTGTACAATGTACGAAAGAAATGAGAATGACACAGGGGAAAAGCGAGGAATATTTCACGGGAATCCCAAATAAATCAATAGTAAGAGCTAGGAACGAAAATAAAATAACAGAATTTTTGGGGAATGCTGACCGACCGAGCCATATAGCTACAAGTAACAGAGTTCCGTGTGGAGTCTTCAATTCTAATATGCTGCAAAAATCTGAAGAAAATCATTTGCTGTCATGAAAACATAATAACCAATACTTATGTTAAAACCAGTTTTGTGTTCAGAGTGTAACGATAAAATTTCAATCGTGAAATAGTAAAGGGGGCGTTCAAGTATAACGTAACGCAATTTTTGAAAATTTTTGACCCTCTCTCCCCCCATGCAACGCGCCGTAACATTTTTTTGCACCTCCCTCCCCCTAAACGTTACGTAACACCCAAGTGACTATTTTTACCTGAAAGTCGCTTAAATACCTTTTTCTTGTTTTAATCGCGTCTGCGGTTAAAAATATAACAAGAGATTTCAAACTCGCAATAGGTCCATGCGTATTTTGTTTATTTTATTGTTTTAAATTGTAATTCATAAACGAATTGGGAGAATATTATTATTTTTATCGGCCTTTCATTCCTTCCGGATCTCCACAATTTAATACTGTCTTACCTTTAATACACCTACATGGTTTTACAACACATATTTCGTTTTACATTAGCTACACTGAGGAGGCCCTGAAGAAAGCAATTTTACAAAGGTTTCCCTATGGAGCAACACTTTACTCCACTATGATTCATAAGCTTACTCAGAGTGGAGTAAAACCTTTTTCATGATCAGAATGCAGTTATACAAGTCCTCAAAACGAAGATTTAAAAGTCCACAGTATGATTCACAGAAGAGAAAAACCTTTTTCATGTCCTGATTGTAACTATTCGTGTTCCCAAAAGGGATACGTAAGAAGTCAGTTGCTGACTCAGTGCGGAGAAAAACCTTTTTCATGTTCCAACTGCAACAATTCATTCACCTAACCTAACCTAACTCACAGTGATGAAAAACCTTTTTCTTGTACCGACTGTAACTATTCATGCGCTACAAAACGGTATTTAAAAATTCACATGCTTACCCATACTGGACAAAAACCTTTTTCATGTCCCGACTGCAGTAATACAAGTTTTCAAAGGAAAGATTTAAATATCCGCAGTACGTTTCACAGAAGAGAAAAACCTTTTTCATGTCCTGATTGTAACTATTCGTGTTCTCAAGGGATACATATGAAGTCAGCTGCTGACTCAGTGTGGAGAAAAACCTTTTTCATGTATCAACTGTAACTATTCATGTACTATGAAGAGAAATCTAAAAATCACACGTTTACCGACAGTGGAAAAAAACCTATTTCATGTTCTGACTGCAACTATTCTTATTGTGGAAAAAAATAACTAAAATGGCACTTGCTAACTCACAGTGATGAAAAACCTTTTTCTTGTCCCGACTGTAACTATTCTTGCGCTACAAAACGGTATCTAAAAATTAACATGCTTACCCATACTGGATAAAAACCTTTTTCATGTCCCGACTGCAGTAATACAAGTGTTCAAAGGGAAGATTTAGAAACCTGCAGTACGATTCACAAAAGAGAAAACCTTTTTCATGTCCTGATTGTAACTATTCGTGTTCTCAAAAGGGATACATAAGAAGTCAGTTGCTGACTCAGTGCGGAGAAAAACCTTTTTCATTTTTTAACTGCAACTATTCATGTACTATGAAGAGAAATCTAAAAATCACAGGTTTACCGACAGTGGAAAAAAAACCTATTTCATGTTCTGACTGCAATTATTCTTACTGTCGAAAAAAATAACTAAAATGGCACTTGCTAGCTCACAGTGATGAAAAACCTTTTTCTTGTGCCAACTGTAACTATTCATGCGCTACAAAACGGTATCCAAAAATTCACACCTCAGGTAGGTGTGCTTGTTTTTCAAACTGGTCTTTCAGCACTATTAAACACGCTAACACAATAATAACTTCTTCACTAATTCACATCAGTCCATAGATAACAATTCACTTCACGTGTCTACGTTAATCACAATATACGAATGAAATTAGAATGACACAAGGAATATTTCAGGGAAATCTCCGACTCAGCTAGGAACAAAAAAAAACATTTTTCGGGAATCCCCAACCAACCGAGCCATAGAGCAAAATAACAGTCAGTGTTAACGTGTAAAATATTTTTAACGGCTATTTTGCACTTTCGTAAGTTTTTTCTACACGTTCGAGTGTCACCCCCTCCTCGGGTGGCACCCGGGGCGGTCCGCCCCCCCCGCCCCCCCCCTCGCTACGCTACTGGTCCCGAGTGTTAGCGTGGTTCCGTGGTAAGACTCTTGACTCACAATCCGAAGGTCGCAGGTTTGAACTCGGCGTGCGCAAATAATTTTTTTTTTACATGACCTTCAGGGTCTGTGTCATCTTTGGGGATGCTGTGTAGAGGGTTTTTTAAGGAAAGGAAGGAGAGGAAAATTGTGGGAAGGAAAAGGGTTTAAGGGGTGGGTAGGAATCTGAGGTTCAGTGTGTCCTGGTCATCCGCCTCCAAGACCTAGACAAACCTCACCCCATGAACGCGGGCACCTCTGCTAAATCATCAAACGTAGCGAACCACATTGATTTTCTGGTGTTTCACAATTAATTAATTAAAAATAATATATATTATATTTGGGGCATGTTCCAGAGTGGAAGATACTCTCAGTATCGCCCTGGTGTAAGACCACCATTCAGAATTGAAACGTTGCTTGAAATGGCTTTAGCTGTGTTTGGTGACCAGATCTGAATAGCCAGGTACTTGCCCACTTTCCTCTTCCCCATCTTCTTCCCCTCCCCGCTACCTTCAGCTTCACGACATACCCCAATTGGGGATGCCATAGTCTCACTGGCTCCAGACGGGAGCTGTTCGGGATTCTTGTGCGGTATTCATATAAAAAAAAGACCAAAGTAATGCTCAATGCATTTCCAGGCCTTGCAATGTATATTCTATATATGTGGATTTTTGCATACCGGGAACTGCATTTAAAAGTGGCATTATCATGTACGGACGCAGTAGAAATGCCTTCGATGCATCCTACCACTCCTGGAAATTGAAATTTTTCATTAAGTCTAAAATAAATAACAATACATAATATATTATACAACTAATGAGGTATATTTTATTTGTTTCAGAATCACACACCGTACACCATTTTTGGGATTTGCAACAAAATATATTTTTTACTAAAACATACCCTTTGTTTAACTTTATTTCGTTGTATGTTTACATACTCTCTATGTACTCTGCCAATAAACTATCCAATAGGGATGCAATAAGAACACAACTGGACTGATATGACGAATAACAGCCGTTTGCGATACACAGCTGTGTGTAGCATAATTACATGAATCTACAAATTCTTTCAAGGATAAGCAAATACTTCTTTAAAATTACTACTCTCCTCCAGGCAGAGGTCCTTCTCCTCTCTCTTCTCCCACCTCTCTTCCAGACGAAGCCACCTTTCCTCTCTTGCCTCTCCCCTCACCTCGCTCTCCACTCTACTTTCCTCAACCAACAGGAAACACTCTTCTGTGGAGAACTTTTCTATTAGCTGAAACAAAATAATCAATAATTAATTATTTTAACATTTGTTATTTGTCTCAATCCATTTTTTTTAATATTATTTCCATTATTATTTCAGTGCTAAAGTACTTTTTTTACATTAACTCCACACAGGAGGCCCCGAGGAAAATTATTTCCCTCAGGGCCTATGTCATCTTTGAAGATGCTGTGTGGAGGATCTTTTTGAGGAAAGGAAGGGGTTGAAGAGACCCATGTTGTAGGAGGGGGGAAACACAGAGGCCGGCAAATCGTTCCACAGCCGAGCCGTTGAACTCAAAAACAAGTCATAGAAACGACCCGTTCTCATGTGACTAATGTCAACCGTGTACAAATGTGGGGCGCGTGTTTCCCGACTATGCACTGGTGCCGAGGGGATCAATGACACTAGTTCCTCTTCCATTGTAATACCAATAGAACAAGGACAGCTTTCCCACCTGACGCCTGTGCTCTAAAGATTGCAGTCCGTCTGTTAAGACGGGAGAATCTATCAAACAGACCGAAGTTTCTGCAAGAGTCAAGGGTTTTTTTTAGGTATTTTGGAGCTCCAGACCAGAGGTGACTGCCAAATTCAACTGTGGGGCGCACTTGCGATTTGTACAGGGTTAGCAGTTGTGTACTATTAAAGTATCTGAAATATAACATTTTTATTTCAATCCGTAATCCAATTGAAGTCCGTGACTGGTTGTAATAATAGAAACATAATAGTGATAATAATATAATGAGTGCATACCTGTTGCCACCTGTCGCCACTCTTCGTGCACCCCAGCTCCATGGCATTCAGGTCAACCGCCAGGGACGACCACGCCGATTCGTTATTGATGCGGCCATCTTTTTCCCGGTGTCACCCTGAAGCCATTGCTGGTCTCTCTTCCAGCCGACTTATCATGGTCTCCAGCTGCCCGCTAGACACACGCCTCCTACTCGAACTAGACATCTGTTGAAGAAATATGAGCTTAATTTAAAGAATTTTTTCGTTAAATTAACTTTAATACATATCTCGATGGCAAATCTACATCTGTAGAACAATTGAATATTTGGGGACGAAAAAACCGCAAACCGCCGCACGTTTAGGCAAAGATTATGGAAATTACACTTCATTTCAAAAATTAGTACAAGAAACAACTATTTACGTACAAAAAAATAGGTTTTTAGGTTAATTTTGACAAACTACCCAATTCATGCGAATTTGAATTGAAACGAAATTTTGCAAACGTCAAATCCTTGGTATACAACTTTAAACATACATTAGTGGATAAATAATCGTGCATTCTTACAGTATTTCGTGTTTTAAACTACTGAAAACCGGCGAAATTAGCATTGAAAAGGCAATAATAGGCAATTGACATTTCGACAACCATAGAAAATTACACAAAATTTGCAGAAATCTATGCACAAATCTGACAGCACATCTCGTACGAGATAGATCTCGTATCACAATAATTAGGAAATCGCTCTTCTGGAAAGTTAAGTGATTTTGTTTACCAGTTATACAGCATACGTTCACTTTCGACTCTCCCTAAGTCCAGAATCCAATCAATGACTAATTTACGCATGACGCTTGAACTTTTCAATTTCCAAGAACCAGGTATAAGGTTGAACATTTTTGGACCTAGGTAAGAATATTGTCTTTGAGCAAGGGATGTCATAGTGGTAAGTGGAACTATTGGATTCCTCCCTGCATGTCGAGTGTCATGATAATGTTCTACTGAGTGGAAGAGGTGACGATATTTTTTTGTGTACAATATAACTTTTCTTATGAATAGTTGCCTAACATCCAGAACTCCTATCTCTCTGAATAAATCATTACTGGGGTATCTGTATGGTTTTTTAAGGATTACCCTTAGTAATGATTTCTGTGCTTTGGCCAAGGGGTCCAGAATTGATTTGGTACATCCTCCCCATCCTAAAGATGCATATTCAAGTAATGAGTTGCACATGGCATAGTACATTAGTTTCAGATCTTTTGCGCTGAGAATATTTCTAATAGCCATGAAAAGATGCGTGAGTTTTCTGACCTTTGTGGAAATTGCGTCGATATGTTCATTCCATCTCAGGTTCTTGTCTACGATAATTCCTAGATATTTTATGCTATTCACATATTCTAAGGTATTGCAATTGCAAGTGTTTGGGTCATTACAATGGTGTATAATAATTCTGTGAGTTTCTCTTGGTTGTCCCGCTTGAGTTGCACTGAAGCGGATGAATTTAGTTTTGTCAGTGTTGAGAGTGAGAAGATTATTATCTAGCCATTGTTTTACCTTGTTGATACCAATTTCTGAATTATTATGAACTTCACTCCAATTTTTGCCTTCAAATAATAATACTGTGTCATCGGCAAAGGTGATAATATGATCGGCAAATGAACTGTTACATAATTCATTTATATAGATATTGAACAAAAGTGGTCCAAGAGTGCTTCCTTGAGGTACACCAAAGTTAATATCAGCCTGATCGCTTAGAGTATCGTTAATATTCACTCTTTGGCTCCTATTTTCTATATAACTACCTAACCACTTAAGTAGCTGACCCTGAAAGCCGATGCGCTGTAGTTTTTTCAAGAGAATTTTGTGTGAGATGGTGTCGAACGCTTTGGCTAGATCCAAGAAGAGCGCAATGCATTTTCTTCCTCTATCGATATTGTTGGAGATGATTTTCGTCAGGTTTGTAATTGCATTTTCAGTGCTCAATCCTGGTCTGAAGCCATACTGTCTATTGGAAAGGATATTGTTTTTTTCAAGGTAATGACTGAGACGATTCTTTACAATTTTCTCAATAATTTTCGAAATAGAATTGAGCAAAGAAATTGGCCGGTAATTGTGTATCTGCGATTTATCTCCATTTTTGTGAAGCAGAATAACAATAGAGTGTTTTAAATGATTTGGAAATTTTCCTGAATTGAAGCTTAGATTGGAAATATACGCGATTGGAGTTGCTATGAAGGATTTAATACTTTTTAGCAGAATTGATGAAACGTTATCAGGACCACAAGCATTTGATGACTTGAGTTCGTCAAGCCGTCAATATTTTGTTCGTCAATATTTAAGCCAAGTTCTGCTTTTGGGGTTAATGTTTTCCAGTCTTTGGCCTTAAAGAGTAACACAGTGTCATCAGCAAAACTTATAATTTTCCCGTCTATTTGGAGGTGACACAGGTCATTAATATATATAAGGAGTAGGATTGGATCAAGTACGCTGCCTTGGGGTACTCCGTAGGATACTTGTTCCTTGTCACTACATGTGTTTTCTATAGAGGTATACTGTGTGCGATTTACCATATAGCTTTCAATTAATTTGAGTTCTATTCCTGTGATTCCGATATTTTTTAGTTTATCAAATAGGTTTTGATGGTGAATTGTGTCAAACGCTTTTGCCAGATCTAGGAATATTCCAAGGCATTTTTTGCCCTGGTCTATATTTGTTTTGAGGAAGTCTGTTACAGAGGCTACCGCATCTGAGGTACTCATATTTTCCCTGAATCCATATTGATTGGGTGATAGTATATTATTTTTGTTAAGAAAAGTTAACAGATTGTTTTTGATATGTTTCTCAAGAATTTTTGAAAGTGTGTTTAAAATTGTAATTGGTCTGTAGTTATTTATTTCTTCTTTATTTCCGTTTTTGTGGATTGGAATCACAAAAACGGAAATACTAATTACAAAATACATTTTTAGGAAGTACCTAATTGAAATACAAATACAAAATACGTATTTGTTTTTCAAATACGTATTTCAATTACAAGTAATTCAAATACTGCCCAGCCCTGGTACCAGCACTCCATGTGGACTGCTAGCTTCGCTTTTTTGACAATTTTTACTAGCGCCAACGGTATTCAGTCCTCTATTAATGGAGTTACCTGCATTCACTTTTCTTTCAGTATCTACTTCAGCCTTCCCGTCTCTCGCAAACATATTTCCCACGATGTACAATCTCATACTTTTCCGTTTTCCCCTAACTAAATTTAAGCCTCTTTTCATCTAAGCGACACATTCCTCTGCCAGTGAATTTATTGGGAAAATACTGTTTCCCATATATTTATTGTTAGGTTGTTTTGTGAATTTTATCTATTGTAAATACCTAAGCGTGTTTCAAAATAAAACCAGCTCGGATTCCGTTTTGTGAATTCTAGCTATTGTAAATACTAAGCGTGTATCAAAATATATCTTTACTCTTGAAACTGGCTCGTCAAAAATAAAAATGCACGATGGGGAGGAGGTATTTTCGATAAACATTACAAAAGTAGCGTTCCAAAAAAACAGTTCCTCGGCAAAATTACCTCTCAACGGTTCCAGTGACAGCGGTGGAGCTGGTTCCTTGTAACCGGGACATAAATATCGACCATCTCTAATAAATAGTGAATAATATGTCAATGTGTCAAATTAATGTCAATATTCGGGCGTCTCCTATGTTTCCTCTTTGCCGGTAATTGTTGGTCCGTTTTTCCGGAGTAATATTGCATAATGTTCTCAAGAATTGTGTTAAATTTATACCACTTGAGATTATTTCGGTAATTAGCCCATTTTAAAAGTATTTTTTTACATTGAAGAACTTCTAATTTTCCAGTGACGTTTCTTCATCGTTTTGAACTTGATTGCCACGCTTCGCCTTGTATGTAAGTGGGTTCTAGTTATATTGGTAACACCCAAATTCCTTAACTGGTGCTTGTTTATCGTTAGAATACATCGCTTAGCACGTAATTTAAGAGTTTTTACAGCATTCGCGATATAACTATTGAGCTAAAATACTATGTCTAAGGATGGGTCGTTTCAAAATATTTGATGAGTTCATCAAATATTTGAAGATAATTTTCAGTTCTGTAGAAGTTCTATTCAAGTTCTGTTTTTATATTATTATATGTTAATGGCTACATGAAACTGAAATAATCACAGATCTTGAATAGAACTTACACATAACATGAAAATTAACTTCAAATATTTCAAGAATTCCCCTTGAGGCATTCCGCTTGTAGCCACAATTTTGTTTGATAGGTTAGTATTATAATATACATTTTTTAATCAGCAAGGTTTTTACTGAGGGAATTCTAGTGGTTCGGCAACTGTATTTCCATCAGTAGCGTAGCGTGGGGGGGGCGGGGGGGGGCGGACCGCCCCGGGTGCCACCCGAGAAGGGGGTGACACTCGAACGTGCAGAAAAAAATTTTGAAAGTGCGAAATTGCCGTAAAAAATATTTTACACGTTAACACTGACTGTTATTTTGCTCTATGGCTTGGTTGGTTAAGGATTCCCGATAAATATTTTTTTTTTGTTCCTAGCTCAGTCGGGGATTTCCCTGAAATATTCCTTGTGTCATTCTAATTTCGTTCGTATATTGTGGTTAACGTAGACTCGTGAAGTGAATTGTTATCTATGAACTGACGTGAATTAGGAAAGAAGTTATTATTGTGTTAGCGTGTTTATTAGTGCTGAAAGACAAGTTTGAAAAACAAGGTTGGTAGGTGTGAATTTCTAGGTACCGTTTTGTAGCGCATGAATAGTTACAGTCGGGACAAGAAAAAGGTTTTTCATCACTGTAAGTTAGCAAGTGCCGTTTTAGTTATTTTTTTCGAGAATAAGAATAGTTGCAGTCAGGAAAAGAAATAGGTTTTTTTCCACTATCGGTAAACGCGTGATTTTTAGATTTCTCTTCATGAATAGTTGCAGTTGGAACATGAAAAGGGTTTTTCTCCGCACTGAGTCAGCAACTGACTTCTTATGTATCCCTTTTGAGAACACGAATAGTTACAATCAGGACATGAAAAAGGTTTTTCTCTTCTGTGAATCGTATTGCGGACTTGTATTACTGCCCTTTGAAAACTTGTATTACTGCAGTCGGGACATGAAAAAGGTTTTTGTCCAGTATGGGTAAGCATGTGAATTTTTAGATACCGTTTTGTAGCGCATGAATAGTTACAGTCGGGATAAGAAAAAGGTTTTTCATCACTGTGAGTTAGCAAGTGCCGTTTTATTAGTTATTTTTTTCGAAAATAACAATAGTTGCAGTCAGGACATGAAAAAGGTTTTTCTCCACTGTCGGTAAACGTGTGATTTTAGATTTCTCTTCATAGTACATGAATAACTGCAGTTGGAACATGAAAAAGGTTTTTCTCCACACTGAGTCAGCAACTGACTTCTTATGTATCCCTTTTGAGAACACGAATAGTTACAATCAGGACATGAAAAAGGTTTTTCTCTTCTGTAAATCATACTGTGGACTTTTAAATCTTCGTTTTGAGGACTTGTATAACTGCATTCAGATCATGAAAAAGGTTTTACTCCACTCTGAGTAAGCTTATGAATCATAGTGGAATAAAGTGTTGCTCCATATGGAAACCTTTGTAAAATTACTTTCTTCAGGGCCTCCTCAGTGTAGCTAATGTAAAACGAAATATGTGTTGTAAAACCATGTAGTTGTATTAAAGGTAAGACATTATTAAATTGTGGAGATCCGGAAGGAATGAAAGGCCGATAAAAATAATAATATTTTCCCAATTTGTTTATGAATTACAATTTCAAACAATAAAATAAACAATATACGCATGGACCTATTGCAAGTTTGAAATCTCTTGTTTTATTTTACCACAAACGTGATTAAAACAAGAAAAAGGTATTTAAGCGACTTTCCAGTACTTTGCGCAATTTAATTGCGACTTTTATGTATAAATAGTCACTTGGGTGTTACGTAAAAGTTGAGGGGGAGGGAGGTGCAGAAAAATGTTACGGCGCGTTGCATGAGGGGAGAGAGGGTTTAAAAAATTTCAAAAATTGCGTTACGTTATACTTGAACGCCCACTATACTATTTCACGATTGAAATTTTATCGTTACACTCTGAACACTAAACTGGTTTTAACCTAAGTATTGATTATTATGTTTTCATGACAGCAAATGATTTTCTTCAGATTTTTGCAGCGTATTAGAATTGAAGACTCTACACGGAACTCTGTTATTTGTAGCTATATGGCTCGGTCAGTCAGCATCCCACAAAAATTCTGTTATTTTATTTTCGTTCCTAGTTCTTCTTACTATTGATTTATTGAGGATTACCGTGAAATTTTCCTCGCTTTTCCCCTGTGTCATTCTCATTTCTTTCGTACATTGTGATTGACGGGAACTCGCGAAGGAAATTATCACCTATCGATTGTTGAAAAAGCTGTTATTCTGTTAGTGTTTTTAAAAGTGTTTTAATTTTGAGGATAACAATTTTTTTTTACATATTTGACTAGCTAGAAATGTTTTTTTTATATTTTAGTAAGTCAAAATTTGTGTTCTGAATTTCTCAAAAAAAAAATTTATGGGGGGGGGGGGGGTGACACCGCGTTTTCCGCCCCGGGTGCCACCAATGCTAGCTACGCCACTGATTTCCATTCTAATAATTTTCCCTTAATGCCAAATATCTAAGTTTAATGAGAAGGGTTTTTGGGTTACTGTATTAAATGTTTTACAAAATCCACATGTATTTATATTGAGTAGACTATTTTTATGTGAATATCTCACAACATTCCCAATTGCTCCCAACCATCTGGAGCCATTGAGACTACGTCATCTCCAATTGGGGTATGTTGTGATGTTGAAGGTAGTGGGGAGGTGAAAGTGATAGGGAAAAAATAGGGATGTGCCCGGTTATTCAGATCTGGTCACAAGCCACGGCCAAACGCCATTTCAAGCAACGTCAAGTCTTACATAAGTGTGATACTGAGAGTATCTTCCACTCTGGAAGGTGCCGCAAATGTACTTTGATTCGAAATGAATACTTAGTGAAATATTACAATTTGAACAAATAAAATATACTTGCGCACGCTTGGATTTGAACCGCGATTATTAGTCAAGAGTCTTATCTTTATTTTTTGTTTTATTTTCAACTGAACGTGATGTTGACTTTTGTTTTATTTTCAAGTGACCTTGATGTACCTACAGTGCTTGATTGGAGAGGTTTTGTTACACGCTTTATTTATTTTCAGCTGAGATCAATTACCATCACACGACAGGACGCTATCACAGCAGTGCCATGGATCTTCCCAACCCAGATAGTGATTTCATCAAGACTGAACCATGGTCCCAAGAAGAAGTCCTAGGTGAAATGGCGTATACGGAAATAGAAATCCACCTCCCGGTTGTAAAGAAGGAATTTTTGCAATGTGCCGAGAGTATGCAGCCAAATAGTAAGTTGCATTGCGTATATCACACAGGCGTTTCAGATGTATGCAGTCAGGACAGCTGCTTGTTTTCCACTTCTCATCGTTACTTTTGATTTTACCTTGGAAAATTTGTTCTTGATGAACTAAGAACACGCAAACTCATCCTAATTCTTTAAGCTATTTCCTCACCACATTTTATGATTAAAGTAATTCGTTCTCTAATCCAGAAAAAACTTTTGATTAAAAGACAATGCATTTTGGACTTCAATAAATATGCATTATGATTCCGGAATTCTTTATTTGTTGTTGACTGAAAACCGGGCATTCTATCAAAAAATTCTCGAGAATTGAATTTTTCGCAAAACAATTGATTAGTGGAGGACTCGGAATAAATAAAAAAAATGTCGAAAGAAGCGCATACTCTGATGTATGGCAGTGATGCATGGAACTGACAGAAGAAGGATGAAAGTTGATTAAGAACGGGACGCTTAGAAGATTTGGGCATAGAAAGCTGATGAACGAAAAGTGAGTGTTGGGATTCGTAAGTGAATATTAGAAATCGGAAAGCCCGAGGAAGACATGTCACGGTCAAGTGAATCATATACTTGCTTCGGGTCATGTCGAGAGTCAAACACGATGTATGAATATGAATGTGGCAAGGAGTGCGTGCCGAGTGTGTAAAACGGTCTGTCCTTTCTGCCTACCCTTTCGGAAAGTAAGTTAGTTTAAACCTAATTCCACATTCTTAATTTCTCAGTTCTTTCTGTTTTCTGTTTTTTGAAGAGTTTTATTAAATGTACATTTGTTACTTAAATTTAATTTTTCCACGACCGGTTTCGATACAACCGTATCATTCACGAGTAGAATTAAAACTAACTTAAAAATTAAATGCAAGTACCAAAGATTAATTAGGTGGGAGTAGTGGGAGGGATGATTTTGGGGGGAGGGGGAAAGCGGTGGGAGGAGTCAATATTACACGGAAACATGGTCGTGGAAAAATTAAATTTAAGTAACAAATGTACATTTAATAAAACTCTTCAAAAAACAAAATGTCTAGAAATTGTTACATAGTTAATGCCCAAGAAATACAAAAAACTTTCTGTTTTCTTTCTATAGTTTTTTTTTTTACTTTGGAGCTTTTAATACTTTTTCTAAAAATTAGTTTGGAACTAATTTAAAAAATAATTGCCCTTGGTATAGTGAAAATATCTCACCGCTTATGATAAGACAACTGTTTGGTTACTAAAACAGAACAATATTCACTGCACATGCAGCAACAGCACTTCTAGAGAGTTACTCTTATCCTTAAATACTGAATTTTTTAAAGTCCATTCCATCTAGAAAATAAAAATCACCACCTTCAATAATATGTTTCGGATATTTGCAGATATAAAAAACCAATCCGATGTATTTTTTAATATATTGGGAATTTATACTCGCTAAGCTACTGCAATTAGTTTATCAGCAAGAACTTTGTGAAACCATATAATAAATCCAACAAAAAATGCAAACAATAATTATAGAAATATGTAGCACCAACCCACGACAAATTTTGAATGTGTTTTGTTGTTCCAGGTAGCATTATTGTAGAGACTTTACCCTTCAAGAGAGAACCAGAACCCCCAGAAGAAGATGGAGAGGGAATCTTTTATACGGAAATAGACATAGATCTGCCAGATGTTAAAAAGGAATGCTTAGAACGCCCTGAAATTATTAATTAGACTGCTGCAGGTAAATTCATTTTTCGTCTGAATTAGTTTTAATATTGTTTCATTACAGATGATTTGAGCTTTATCCGCTTTCTTTTTCAGACATAACGGACCTGAAGACGCATCCTGGAGAAAAACGTCATTCATGCTCCATTTGTAATTACACCTGCTCACGGATGTCATATTTAACAGCGCACTTACGCAACCATACTGGTCTAAAACCCTATTCATGCTCTCATTGCAGCTATTCATGTTCTCAAAGGAGAGATTTAAATAACCACTTTCTAACCCATACGGGAGAAAAACCTTATTCATGTACGTACTGCGGATATTCTTGTTCTCAAAGGGGAAATTTAAAAACTCACACTCTTATTCATACTAGATAAAAACCTCATTCATGTTCCTATTGCAACTACTCCTGCTCAGACAAATCATATTTAAAAAAGCATTTACGGACCCATACTGGAGAAAAACCTTATATATGCCCCCATTGTAACTACTCCTGCTCACACAAGTCATCGTTAAGGGTGCACTTACACACCCATACAGGAGAAAAACCAAAAAACAAATCTCGTTTAACAAGGCACCTGCGCACCCATACTGGAGAAACTCCATTTTCATGTTCCTACTGCAACTATTCTTGTTCTGAAAAGAATTCTTTAAAAAATCACCTTCTTATTCATACGGGAGAAAAACCTTATTCATGTTCCCATTGCAACTACACTTGCTCACGGATGTCATATTTAACAACGCACTTACGTATCCATACTGGTCTAAAACCCTATGCATGTTCCTACTGTAACTATTTATGTTCTCAAATGGGAACTTTAAATAGCCACATTCTAACCCATACTGGAGAAAAACCTTATTCGTGTTCCTATTGCGGATATTCATGTTCTCAAAAGGGAAATATAAAAACTCATATTCTTGCCCATATTGGCCGAAAATCTTATTCTTGTGCCCATTGTAACTACATTCTTCTACAAGTCAGCGTTAGTAGTGCACTTACGCACCCATACTGGAGAAAAGCCTTTCATGTTCACGAAAGCTTAGTTTGAAAACGTTACGTTTTTTGTTTAAATATCCATGAAACCAACTTATATAGCAACTGTCACCCTCTGCCACTCTCGTTTGTTTAACACTGGCCCCGCGTATTGCAGTACATTCCGACGTTCCGGCTGAGTGTGTACGTTAGGCTAGGTAGCTCGCTCTCACGAGCACAAATTTGATTTATGAGAACTTATCGGTACTTGTGTTCGCTATGTAAATTTTTTTTTCTCCAGTTTTTTTTATTTATGCTGTAAAAAATGGCAAGTCAAACGACACTTGGCTACTAAAGGACACCTGATAATTTTTATATGAATATTGTACAACAGTCCCAACTGCTCCCGTCTAAAGCCAGTGAGACTATGGCATCCCCAAATGGGGTATGTTGTGAGACTGAAGGTAGTGGGGGGGAAGGAGATAGGAAAGAGGAAGGTGGGAAAGTGGCTATTCAGATGTGGTCACCAAACACGGCTAATGCCATTTCAAGCAACGTTTCAATTCTCAATGGTGGTTTTATACCAGGGCGATACTGAGAGAGTATCTTCCACTCTGGAATCTGCCGCAAATATCGCTCAAAACAAATTGATACATTTCTGTTATTACTGACCAAATTAAAAACATGGTATATAATATATTCTGCTACTTATAACCAACTGTTATTCTTCACTAAGTATTATGTTCTCTTATTTTTAGTTTTTCTTTTTTTTGAAATTTTTTTCCGTTTTAGCGATTCAGCAATAAGCTCCGACCCTTGTGGCTGAAACTGAATTGTAAATGTTCTGTAATGTCAACTTCCCCATTTTGGGGGTGAGTTAGACCTCGCTCCTGGATACTTTGGCGTAAAATTTTTTTTTTCGGAATGCGCCTCCCCCAGCGACATGTGTGGGCCTGAGGTTTGGCTGGGCGAACTCAGCATCCTTCCGCCCTGCCTCCGGCAACTCGACGCTTCCATCCTTAGGGTCTTCGGGTACGTTCCCCTACTTTCCACTTACTATCGTCAAGGCACAACCGAGAAACCGGCTAAAGGGCGCGGATGTTGAGATTCATTCACGGCAGACCGATCACCATACACATTCTGGCTGGTACTGCCAGATGACGAGAGAGGTATCCCACCCGACACAAGCGTTCTTCATATTGCAATACTTGTTTTCATTATCTTTTCTTGCAGATGCTTGCAACATACGCAAGATGCCATTACCCTGCGAGCAGCCGCCTTTTATGTTTTTCTCTTATCTTTTTTTAATTTGTTTATACCTGACTTGCTTTATATTTTTCGTATTTTGTATATTTTGTAAGCACTTGCATACTGCTTCCTAACACTGTATGCAGGGACACTGGAGGTCTAGATTTGTTCAAACTTAAATGTAAATTCGTTCTTTCAAAAAAAATTAGAGTCCTTGCGAGAGCCTTGAAGGAGTAACCATCTGTTACTTATACCAGGGCGGTTAAGTGGTGGATACCTCCACTGCCGCGAATATGCTATATATTATTTTAAATGAATAAATTGTGAAATAGCACAAATTAATCAAATAAAATTTATTTGTGGGATTCGATCCCGCGACCTTCGGTGTGTGAGTCAAAAGCCTTACCGCTGGACTACGCCGGCCGTCGAACATGCTAGAAGTCATTCAAAACAATGATCACCTCTGTCTGTTGTACAGCTTTACTGTACTGAGGTACTTTCTCTGGTTTTTCTTTTCTTTTTTTACATTTTTTTCTTCTGCTATTAAAGTAATTACTTACATTATAACTGTTTTTTTTCCTCATTCTTATTTTATTTTCAGAAGGTTTCTTCGACTGGCTATAGCCGTTATTTTTCTTTTTTCTTTTACTAACACTATTATCTCTTTTTATGTAACCTATTTCAGAAGAATTATTTCACGGGCTGCTTCTATTTATATTTTGTATAATGTTAATGTAAGTACTTGCATACTGCTTACTAATCCCGTATGCATGGACATTGGAGGGTCTAGAGTCGTTCAAATATATGTAGCTTCGTTCAATAAAAAGGTAGAGTCTTGACGTGTGCGGTGACGGAGGAAACCATATGTTTCCTTATAACGTCGTGATGGGGTCCCCTCCAATTTCTCTTGTACAGCGTGAAGACAGGGAACTGCGTCTCGTCACTCGGTTAGGTAGCGTTGTGAGGCGGGTAAAAGGTCTTCTTAACCCGTCTCTGCTAAATCACCAAACTAGTACTTGGTATTTTCGTTATTTGTTTTTGGGGTGTTATGCCGTTTTGCGCTACCTCCTTCTTTAGCCAACGTTTCGGACATCATTGCAGTGTCCATCATCAGGGCAGATCCGGTAAATGTAACAAATAACAAAAATGCTTTTGGCCGTGAAAATCTTAAATCTAATACTTGGTATTTTAAACTAGCTAACTACTTGGGGTGACCCATCTCAGAAGTGTTGATTATCTGAGTGACTATGCGAAGTAATTTGTAGAACAGTTCCTGGAGTAGTATATTTATGAGTTCCTGAGAAATGCTTTCGATGGAAGGTTGTAGGTATAGCTGACTCTCTGGAAGATCGCTGTAGAGCGATGTTTTTCGAAACACGATAATAAATACAAAGCACTCTTTTTAGGGTGAATTCAAAAAAATATTTAATTGTTAATACATTTTAATCTTTTTTGGTAAACTTGATGTTATTTTTTTTAGAATTTTATCATCGATAGAGTGATAATGGCGCTCACCAAATCAAACTTACATTTCAATACTTATTGAATATTTCTGACATGTGCTGCTGTAATATTCACACAAGTGAACATATTTAACAGCGATATGTTTAACATCAATGACAGTGAAGCACAATTCAAAGGACAAGCTTTGTTGCTATTAGTATAAATATTTTTATCTGTAAATATTCTCTCTTTTAAAAACGATTTGAAATTGTAATTTTTTACTTAATGTTTTTAAAATACATATATCGTTAAAGTACATATTTCGTTAAAGTAATTACATGTTACATAGTTGCATGAACTAGCGAAGTTTCCGCATAAAATTCATAGTATACACGGAAAAACACAAAAAAAAAAACTATATAAAAATATTGAAATGTAATATTGTAATTCTTTTCGTTAATAATATTTATTTTCACTCTTATGTTATTTTATTTATGAATATCACTGTGCATTCAAAAGTTACAAACAAAATAAAAATATTAAAACTTAATCTAAAATCACGTCTTATACAACAACACCGTATTCAGACCACACGATACCCTCTATCCAGGGGATGAAGCCAGATATGCGGGTGTTGGTTTGTGTGCAGAGTGAAGTGTCCCGCCAGGATGACAACCCCACCAGTAGGTGGGTGCAGGCCACACTGTGGCTGTTGGGTAAAGTCAACAGGACGCCAGGATACCAGACCTGAGAAAAAATAAAGTAATAAGGTGAACACACTCCAAATGTTACGTAGGAGTTACAAAATATTTGTAACTCCCACAGTTGTTATTTTGGACTTGAAACGAAGCTTTTAAAATGTATATGTATGATGACCATAGATGTCGCAAATCCGAACTTCGTAGACTATTTTATAACGATTTTTAAAAAATGTTTTAAAATTTTTTTCACGCAGAATTTCTATTTAGCTGTTTACGGTAAAAATTAAATCCTTTTTCCGTAGATATGTATTATCAAGAATACCTCAAAAAATATACAGAAATCGAAAATAATCTATGTTGACTCGAATAAGTACCTCTCATGGAAGTTTCAAAGTAACAACCACGCAGGTTTCGCACGGTTATAAACTTACGTTTTTTTTCATATTTTTTTCTATAAATTCTACAAATATAAGATAAACGCAAAAATGCAGGTCGATTCATTGGCATTGAAGCACTATAATATTTTTTTATTTCTCCACGTTGAAATTCGAAGGTGTAATTTTTTAAATGTTAGTGAAAAAATTTAAAAATGATTTTCTGAAAATGTCGAGCAAGCGGGGAAAAAAGTTTTAAGAAAAAAGTTTTTTTTTCAGTGGTTATATAAGTTGGATCCCGAAATCGCCATAAAGACATTAAAATTACTTAAAAAAACACATGTTTTTTACGATATGTCAAGCAAATTAATTTTCTCACCTAATTATTCGAACTAAATTATTAATCTAACCTCAATTTTTCATAAAGTTTATTGAGGGTGGATGGAAGAGCGATTGGTCAGTAATTAAATCCATAGTTGGATGATTTATTTGTTCGATTTTAGAATTGTGATGGTTATTTGAATTATTCAGCCATCAGGCATTATGACAGTTTTAAAGATTTTTTTAAAGATGTAAGAAATGGTTTAGAAAATTATCATTACTCTTTTTGATTTTGCAATAAGGTTTAACATCTCTGCCTGGAGATGAGTCCTTGACTGTTGATAAACATTTTTTTAGCTCAATTAAAGTGAATGGAGAGCTTAGCCAATGATAAAACTCATCTATCCATTTAGAATCAGACGCTCAAGAAGATGTTGAACTAAATGTGGATCGAAATCTTCAAATCATAGGTCCTATTTCTGAAATTTAAGATACTGAACTGCAGCTGGATCTTTTTTTTATTTATTTCAGTACCCTTTTGTCATTGGATTTGGCATCTTTGTACACGAGATAGTTCTCCAAAGTCGTATTGTAACGATAGAAAAGAGATTAGCTTTCCGAATTCTTACCACCTAGGAACACAAAAAGAATAAAAAAAAATCAATATTGTAATAACTTGGTTTAAAATGCATCTCAGCGTTACATACCGGACACCCCCCAGTTGTGTTGACTGCGCGGCTGCAAATCTCAAGGTCATCTTTTACGCCGGAAGGGTGATAAGAGCTGCCAGCGGGAAATTCTCTGGAGCACTCCTCTTGAGGTAATATCTGCATTGTTGTCTGAAATGTTGAAAACACACCAATTGATCGTTTTATCTAATAAAAACAAATGCGCCATTACTTTCGCAAGAAACACACGAAAAGTACATTAATATAAATGTCATATTTAAAATGTTTTTAGCTTTATTACTTTGTATCGATCGACCCATTTAATGAATTGATTAAATAATATACTTAAAGTGGATTGATGCGGGCTTTCTGGCACTTTATTTTAACCCATTAGCCTCCGAATTGTTAAGTTTAAAAGTTGTCCTTCAAATCCGAATTAATTTTGTACCAATCATTTTAAATCTTTAGTGGTTTACTAAATCTAGTTTAACATTGAAAGTACACATTTAATCGTTATATATAATATTTTAATTTACTTCTGTACTGAATCAAAGTATGTAAAAAATATATTTTGTGTTTTAAAATAAAATTTCATTATGATTTAATCTGAATATAAAAAAATGAATTTAAAATTAAAAGCTTTTTTTTTATTTTATTTCGCAGGGAAAGAGTTGCCAGGAGAATGTAAGACACATAATGGTCGAAGAAGTGTGGGACTTCCTAGAAAGACATGGCACGACCGAGTGAATCAAGTACTACCTGCTTGAGTTGGGTCATCTCAATATTCAGAATGACAGAAGAGTGCCTATGAGACGATGTAGGAATGTGAATGAAGCATGGAATGTGTGTTAAACAGAGATATGTGGCGCTCCATACTCTCTGCCTACCCCTGTTGTGAAACGGTGTGATTGAGACTATTTTTTAAATGTACCTTAACCAAAAAATTCACCGATTAAAATCTTGTCATTGTCACATCATTGGTGTTCATTGTTCATTATGAAGGCGGAGAAAAGTATTCTAACCTTGTGTTCAGTAGATGAGCTATCCCTCGCGGTGAGGATGAAGCCACCGTTGGGAAGAGAGGTGCCCGTGTGAAGACAGGCTGGTTGAATTCTGCTCGTAAATGTCACCCTGGAATCGAAAAATGGTAAATTAAAAATTTTTCGTCGTAAAAACAATGATTTCTATCAGAAAAAAAACTCTGAGCTGGTTTCACGATGCAATAATAGCTCTCGACTCTTTAGGTGCGATATTCCAGCATGACGAACATTCCACGCGTGTCTCTGTCATCTTTTCATCTGACGTTGGAAATATTGGCAATTATTTTTTTTTACAAATAAAAAAGAACAATACCTACTCAAATAAATAACTTAGGTTATTTTTCTTTTCCACGGAATATTGATTGACTGTAACATTGAAATAATATTATTTAAAAATAATGCTGATTCCGGTTGTGACTCTGTCTGTACTTATGTTAATATAGTCCGATGAAAACAAAATCAACATTAGAAAAAATAATGTATTTTATACCCCCCAAACCAGCGGTCGTTACACTTTTCTGGTCAAGGGCCACATAGGACAATGTGAGGTATCACCGCAGGCCGCACACTTATGATTTCGCGGGGGGGGGGAGGTGTACATTTTTATTTAGCAAGTAAAAAAAAGCAATTATTTGTATTGAAGTATCGCGTTGCTACCTCTTTCCAACTTGTGTTCATGATATATCGTCAATTCTTAATAATAATCAAAATACAAATTGTAATATTTAATTAAACGAAGACCGTTTAAGACCGAAGAAGATCGTTTAATTAAATATTACAATTTGAGATTTTACTCATAAAGTTAAAAATAAAAACAAAAAAATCAAAATACACGTAAAATCGTAATATTATATACAAAAAAATATGTAGATCTGTAATGGAATATTTTCGCACACGTGATAAAAATGATTGCAATACATACAAAAACAAAAGGTAACCAATATTATTTGATTTATTAATTAGTACGTGATAAGCGTGTTTTTTGGTCTTTTCTAGACCATTTTTTTACCTACCCACGCTCTCACTATGCCATCTCTTCACCTTCTAATTTTCTCTGTGTCTTCTACTGCACCCCTGAAAGCCTCAAACGACCACAAGGGGGCGTTATCGCCCACGTTGAGAACCTATGACGTACACTATGCACGCGTTCAAAATCGACTTAGGATGTCTGTTATTTGAATTTTTGGGTGTTATGCCGTGTTGCGCTACCTCCTTCTTTAGCCTACGTTTCGGACAAAGTTGCAGTGTCCATCATCAGGGCAGATCCGGAAAATCACACATCTGCCCCGATGATGGACACTGCAACGCTGTCCAAAACGTTGGCTAAAGAAGGAGGTAGCGCAACACGGCGTAACACACCAAAAACAAATAAGGAAAATACTTTTGGCCGTGAAAATCTGAAAACGTATTTGACTTAGGATGTGTTCAAAAACCAGCTGAGTGTTTTAAAATCAAATGTCAATCAATTAAAATAAACGTTTTAAAATCATACGTACAGAAAATATTTGAAAAAAACGGATAATATAATTGTACTCGAGAAAAAAATATATTTAAAAAGAAAACAGCAGATATTTGTGCGCGCCGCAAAAAATGGATAGTAGGTATAATTGTACACGAAAAAAAAAAATTATAAATGTTGATAAAAATATTTTAAAAGTTTGTGCGGGCCGCAGAAAACGTATAATATAATTTTGGAGGCGTCTACTAATATCTACAGGAATTCCAAAAACTGAAAAAATCGAACTAATATCTTTATATGAATTAGTACAGCACTGCGTCCACTATCGGCAAATACCGGCGGTCGGTACGGGCAACGGATTTTTCTATATAAAGATATAGAAAAATCCGTTTTTCTATATAAAGATATAGAAAAATCCGTTGCGGCCCGGCCGTGCGATGCGGCCGGCGCGGACAAATGGACGCTCACCTTAAATAGTTCCAATTTTGAAAATGGTAGTTTAAAATTAATTTCTGTTAGAAACAAGTACATATTTTATCGCTTGTATGAATTTTTCAAAAAAACACTTGAAATTTTGAAAATGATGGCACTCAAATTCAAAGCAGAGGTTCTAGAGTACATTTCCCCCCTTGTTTTACCAATGTTTACATTTTTTATATACAATACTATGAAATCTAAGAGTAATGGGAACCCACTAAGGCGCAGCCTGTGCGTGGGTAATACAGTATATCCATTGTATTATTATACCTGGAAAGAAACAGTGGGCATACAACGCAAAAACAGTTAGCTTATTATTAAAATTTCTCTAAACATATTGTACAAAAAGTGTAAGCAAAAGTGTATAGTGTAATCATTAGTGTATAGTGTAAGTACCTATAGTTTGTGAGAAACATAAAGTGATATGAATTAAATAAATACTGTAGCGACATCTGTATTGTTAAGCCATAATTTTATCTCCTTTGAGTATTGAGGTATTAGCCGCAATGACGTTATATAAAATAAATAGACTCGCCATAGTCTCATATACTCACAATATAATGTGGAAAGTAAGGAACACTCTTTTGTTTTCAGCGATTTTCAGTATAATTTCTACAGATGGGCGTTCACCTTTATCAAGAATTCAGACAATTCGTGATTTTTCATGGGACTGCGCTAGGTATCTATCTACTAATTAAAATAAGAGTGCATGTGACGATGGAATCTACAGTTCTGAATCTACGTTAATTTCGCTCGTTCGACCATCAAAACTAAAGGGAGGTCAATGTCATATGAAATATGAGAATAGCATAAAGCTCGGGTAAGACCGGGGAATGCTCCGAACCTCCGGATCGATAGTTGAGAGCCTTACCCCTAGACCACGGAGGCCGCCAGATATGCAATATTGATAAAATATAATGTACATGAGTTTTAAAATGTCTACAAAATGATGAAAAATACAGAAACAGGTCTGAAGGTTTGGTAGATAGCTCAGTTGCCATAGTAAATGCCTGCAAAACCTTTAGTCTGGAATTCCAATTTCACTTGCACCTACGGGCAAATTATTTTTTTTGTGTGTAATTCTTACTTTAATTAAATACTTATATACATTATTTTATATATTTACTAGCAAGTTCCCGGCATGCGTGTCCCTCTTTTACCCTTCGCTTCAAAAAATATTTTCAGAACGCCAGAGCTCTCTATTAGAGCCCGCGCAGACAGCTAAGCGTTCAGCGTTCAGCGTTCACTGGCGTTCACCAAGCGTTCTGCCGGTTGCGTTCTACGCGAGTTCTAACTCACACAGCACACGGTCAAATATTCTGCGTTCCATTTTCCTAAAAAACTTGTACCTGAAACATGTATTTTGATAGTTTGTCTTCAGAAGACGAAGCATTGCTTTTGTTGACTTTGGAAGAGTCTAAAAAGAAAAGAAGTCACTGGGTGCATCCAATTAACACTGAGCGAAATGAAAAGGAGATTTCAGTATTCTTTTTCCTGAATTACTTAAAGATGAAGAACGTTTTTTTTATTTACTTCCGAATGTCAATAAGTAGCTTTAATGAATTGCATAATTATATAAAAAAATTATAAATATAATTATAATTATATAATTATAAAATAATAAATATATAGTTATTTATAGAATTATTTTCCCATTTGGTCTCTGGTAGGTCGTCATGTTGTTCTTGTATTGTTTTGTTTTTACAATACTTATATAGTGCAATTGCATAGCGTGGATTCACTAGATGATCATTTGGGGAAGTGTGTGAAAGGGTTTAGTTTTTCCTGTGGGGAAAATTTAACCCGGACATTCAAATTTGGTGCATATAAAAAATATTTTTATAATTATACAGTCTGTGTCACTAAGATTATATAAAAACTGCCTTTCCCTTACTGAATCAATTAATTTTTCGGTATCGGTCATCTTGCGAGCGAGGCGTTCCACGCGTTCTTTGTAATTCTGACAATAGAACGCAAGAACGTAAGCGTTCACACTGACCGGCGCGGTCTGACTGCCGCTGTGTCTGCGCGGCGCTGTAGTGGTCAACTACTTACAAAGAACGCGGAACGCAGAACGCGGAACGCCGAACGCGGAACGCTTGCTGTCTGCGCGGGCTCTACATATAAAAAAAACATCGCGGTATGTGCACATCAAATCACCAAAGTTTCATCTCAATCGGGTGAATGGTTTAGGAACGCATAAGCGACAAACAAAGAAACATTAATTTATTATAACAATCAATAAAATTTCGTAGCTAACATCAGAACCTATTAAAAATACCTATAATTAATTATTGATCGGATTCCAAGTTTTCGATTTGGGTGGGTATCATAGGTCAGCACTCAATTAAATTCGTTAATTTAAAGAGTTTATTTGAAAATTGAATTTTAATTAAGAACAATCGATGGAAATAAATCAATGAACAATCAACCATTACAAAAACTTTTCAGGTGTATTGTCGTGTGGTTGTAATAATGGAAAATCCTTTGCGACCACGTACATATGAATATATCTGGACCTGCCGTAAGTGATAACGTATTATTTCCCCCTCCCCATGGAGCCAGCTGGAGCTCCTCTTTGGAGCCAGCTCGCTCCATGGAGAGGGGAGAGAGCCTCGCTTGAATCTAAAATATGTGACGTTTGTACTGAACAGCGCGGAACTCACGTCCATACGTTTTATGAAATAACACGCCAAAAACGGTAGCTTGTGCTATACATTATGCCCACATATTATATGGACATAGCGAATGTGGGCGGTTCTCCAGTGTGCTCGTCGCTGGTTACAGGGGTAAGTAAATTATGAAACATTTGTAAAAGTGTCTTAACTAAACACGGCAACAAAATATTGCTATGTGAATTGGGGCGAATCTTTTCGGGGCGAGCATTTGGCCTTAACAAATATGTTATTAACGTGGCAAGCAATTCGCGCTCCCATGTAAAAAGGTCTATTCATTCAAAGCAGATTTTGCTTTTAAGAACTAAATGGTGATATTATAATGCGAGATGCCTATATACTGTCAGATTGATTTTTTAACGAATCACAGTATCTTTCCTCTCTTCGCCCCCCATAGTTTGGTTTTACCCCTCATCTGTATCTTCTGGTCTATTGAATTCTGATGTCTATGTTTGCGACGGTGGAAAGAAGACATTTTGAAAGTTTCTAACAGCAAGCAAGCAAGAATATATACAAAAAAAAATTATATCAGTGATGAAGTACTTACTCTCTATCCAGCTGCAGAAGAGCGATGTTGTTGTACGCTATAGAGTTGCTACTGTTGAATAGCGGGTGGATGTAATGTTTTGTCACGCCGTATATCTCATCTGGTTTGTACTGGGGCGTGAAGGTCCCGCCTAATCCAATAAACTTTACACTTTCGGGACTGAAACAAAACAAGTGTAGGTTAAATGAAAATTGTTGTGTGCATAATTTTCGTTTTATTATTTTGTTCTAATTGTCTAACACAATCACCATGTCATCTGAGATTCATGGTTACACTCATATTGGTTACGGCTTTATATTTGAACTAGCAGACCCGGCCACACGTTGCTGTGGCTAACGAAACACAACGCCATTACCCAACCTTTATAAAATCCACACCACCCGCTTGCCAGCTGCCCGCTGCCTGAATTGAATATTTGAATTTCTCGACTTTTCTCTATTATAATAAGCATGTTTTTATACATATAAACCTTCCTCATGAATCACTCTATCTATTGGTGAAAACCGCATGAATATCCGTTGCGTAGTTTAAAAGATATATGCGCACATACATTTTGAGCGACTTCATCAAATAAAATAATTCAAACCAAATACCTACTTTCTCTAGGACATCTATTTTCCAATTTCTTCCTTAGAACGAATTTCAAAAGTGACTATAGTACGGCCCGCCAGCCGTTTTAAATCGCACAAAAATATATTTTCTTTAAATTTCTCGGCTTTTCTCTAATATAATTAGCATGTATTATACATATAATCATTTCTCTTCAATCAATCTATCTATTGGTGAAAACCGTATGAAAATCCGTTGCATAGTTTAAAAAATTAACGCGCACATACATTTTGAGCGACTTCATTTTATACTATGTAATGATAATGAAATGATGAAGTAAAACAATTGATTCATTACAATATAATAACATCCCCGCATATATACAATATACAATCCCTGCTTATGTATGGGGGGTCATCAAATGGAAATATTAAGTATGAAATTACTGTATAAAGTTTATTGAAATTTATGTTTATTTTAGTAAATAAAATAAATAAAAAATTCATTTAAATTTTCAATCCTTTTAAAAATATTATTTATATTAATATCGAAGCGTTTTAAAATTAATTGTATTAAAATAAGTGTGTACATATGTAATATAAAACAGAACTAAGTATAGGTTAATAGTGTCATAAGTACATACATTTCGTAAACGTGGAATATAAAATAAAAATAAAAATTAATAAGATAGCATTTTAGCGGCAACAAAGATTGCTCTTTAAAAGCCGCTTCTTTAATGCTAAAGATGTCCATAATGGATTGATTCTGTACCGCTGATAGTAAGTAAGTAATAATAATTGGGTAATTTGTAGAGCACCGTTTTGTTGAAAAATTACCTCAACGGCTGTACAATTTTTATGAATTCTTAAGCTCTACTTAATTTTCTTATTCACAAGTGGATACAGAAAATATACTAAGGGGGCATTCAAGTATTAAGTAACGCAATTTTTGACCCCCCCCCCCCCCCGTCCCCCCATTTAACGCGCCGTAACGTTTTTCCGTACCCCCCCCCCCCCCCTAAGCGTAACGTATCGCCCAAGTAACAATTTTTACCTGAAAGTCACAAATAAGTCGCTTAAATACCTTTTTCTTGATTTAATCCCGTTTGCGCTAATACATAAAACAAGAGATTTCGAGAACGAAAAGGATTGCCAACTTGGAAGACTATAATTCCCTAGTTTTTTTATCTAAATAAAGAAAAACATGTTACGTAACGCGTTGTTCGAACCCCCTCTCCCCCTCGTAACTCATAGTAACGTTTCACAAGACCCCCCCAAGTACGTTACGTAATACTTGAATGGCTACCTAGCAAATAAACACCGATGCAAACTTTAGTTAAAGAATTTACGCTTGGAGAAGAAACGGCTTTTCACGCGGAGAACATTATATTTAAAACATTGGACATTGCTTGATTTTACTTTTGCTACCCCCATCACTGATAGTATTACATGTATGAGAAGATTAATGGCAAAAGTAGAGTTGATATTTATTTTGAACGACTGGAGAATTTAAGACTTTGTACAACCGGAAAATTTTTGTAAAATGACCTTAAAAAAAGCTTACTAAAAAGAATTTTTTAACTTTTCACACAAATAGTTATTTACAATATCACGGGTAGTGAAGGTTTATGGATACGACTGTCTAAAAAGTAGAGTTTTCGTATTAGCTCTGATTTCTGAGTATGTGATAATTCTTAAAGCCTCGATGACACACGGCTAGTTTACAAGCTACTTATCTGGGAAATTCACTATCTGTTAGTAAACTCGCCCAGTGTCATCGTGTCACTTGATAACTAGCAGCAACTAGCAGATTGTTGACAATCTACGAAAAAAAGTTGAAAGGTCGTCAACTTTACTCGCTTGCACGCTAGCTCCTCTTGCTCGTGGTTGGTTTATTTACGTTTCCAACATGGCTTCCGATAAACAGCTGATTTCGACAGTCAAACATCTGAAGAATTAGTTCACGCAGGCGTCGTTATTCTTGTTACTGGCGCTAAAAGCGACTAAGCGACCTCAGTTTCCTACGCTTCTGAGCGAGTGGACAGTTTTGTGTGTCATCATGACAATCTCACTCGTCGATTTTCCCGTTTTTAAACTTAGTAGATAGTAGCTTAGTAGCTTGTATACTAGCCGTGTGTCATCGAGACTTAAGTCATGTGGCAGTCCATTCCAGGCTTTAGGTCCTGACTAATATCTGGTATGCGCTTTGGTTTCTTTAACCTTCTGATAACTAAACCTTTTCGCAACCTTAAGACTCTATATTCCCTTTACACAGCGTTCATCCGTCCCCACTTAGAACACTGCACACCGATCTGGACTCCTTTCTACCAAGCTCACATTGATAGAATCGAAAAAATCCAAAAAAAAAATTTTAACCACATAAATTATAAACAAAAATTACACTTCTTAAATTACAACGAATCTATTAATTACCACAATTTCAACTCCCTTTATACACGACGTTTAATTTTTGACCAAACTTTATTATTTAAAATTGTTAATAATGGCCTAACTAAGAGAGCTAACCAACTTAATAAATATTCATATTCCGTCAAGATCAACTCGGCAATCCCATTTGTTTCATTTGCCTACATGTAGAACTAACATTAGAAAAAATTCAACAATTCCCCGTATATGTGCGCAATATAACACAAAATTTCAAAATATAGACATTTTTAGCCCTACACTACAGAAATATCGATTAGAAGTAACACGTACGATCGAAAATTAATACGAGTGTGAAAAGTATCCGGAGCATCTCCTATCCTCCTCCTTTATTCCCCTTCCTCTCCTCCTCACCTCAAATTAATTTTAATATGTAATAAAACTCTATCTCCAATCAACTTTAACATAGGAGACTTTTTTGGCTTGACTCGATTTAATACTGTAATTTTTATCTTTGTGTTTTATGTATAAGCTGTTTGTCCCTTACTAATAAATAAATAAATAAATAAATAACTGATGACTTTGCTGACCTGAGGGTCGACTGTCGAGAATCGGAACTTTCTGGAATAGACGAGTGATAAAAAGGCCCTCTTCTTGCAAAAGGTGGTTTAGAAGTAATTTTGATTTTATATTGTAAAGGTTAGTAAACAAAATTGGGAAAGAAAATTCAAATTTTCGACCTTGGGTGACTCCTGATAAGTTCGCCGTTTAATTTTTAACGTAGACCAATACGTTTAACGTATTCATCGTTAGAGTCATTATTTCAAGAATGAGTTGAATTTTAAAATAGACAAATAATAAACTCACCCAATCCACTGAACAGCTCTCGCAGAACACAACACCCACCGATCACTCACTAGACTTACAGGAGACCCCCACCAGATAATGGAGCCTCTCTGACCTAATCCAATTCGTCCCTGGGAACAAAGACATCAGAACATAAAAATAATATTATTATCTGAGCAAGTGTTGTTTTAGTTATTCCTCTTCAAATATTTGTTGATTTTTTTAATTTTATCTTCTTTTTTATATTATTACCGCGCGAGAGTCCAAACTACACCCAGCCATCTGGAGCCAGTGAGACTACGGCATCCCAAATTGGGGTATTTCGTTTGGCTGAAATTAATGGGGAGGGGGAAGGAGATAAGTGAGAGGAAGGTGGAGAAGTACGTGGCTGATCAGATCTAGTCACCAAACACGCTAAAGCCATTTCAAATTCGAAATTAGCAATTTATTTATTTATATAAAATTTGTACATTTATTTATAATAATTACAGGCAATATAGCCTAATTGTATCATTTTTGCAGTGTATATGCAATGCCAAAAATCTTACAAATGCGCTACAGACACAAAATAAATCTATTTTTTTTATCTACCGCATTCAAAAAGCACGTAGCTCTCCCCACAGGTGAGTTAATAAATAAATTAGTGCGGCTTGCTCTACTATATAGGACGTTGTGATGACGTCCTCGAGAGTGAGACTCTGGTACAAAAAAAATTAATTGGGCCAGTATCTCATTATTAGATAAGTGACCTTTATTAGTTGAAAAAAATATTTAAGCAAAGCAATACCTCTAGTCTAGGGAGTGGAAATTGGTCATGCCTAATATACAAATCGATGGGTAAAGCCAAGGGTAACGTCCATAGAGCCGCGAGAAAAAAACCTTAAAAATTTCTTATGGACTCTGTGTGTTAAGTGTATGTTAATTCGTGTGGGGCCCAGATGATCGAATTTGACTCAATTACACTCAGGACAAGTGTGTTATATAATAACTTCAGTGTTTTTGTGTTACGAAACGGATATGAGATTCTAATTACGAAGCCGAGTAGCCTGTATGCTCTGCTTATTATATAAATCATCGATGTGCTGGTGACAAGTTAGTTTGCTGTTGTAAATAACTCCTAGATCTTTGATTTGGTTTAGGTGTTGGAGAATAATTTCATTAATTGTATATTCAAATACATGCGGTTTCTTTGATCTTGTATACGAGACGATATTGTACTTGGGTGTACTGAGGTTCAAGACATTTATTTTGGCCCAGTTTGAGACGCAGTCAATGTTACGTTGAATGAACCAATGCTGTTATTATTTTACCAATGTTATTGTTATTATTAATGCAACCAATCTATTGTGCGATTATATTCTAATGTAAGTGCAGGTTTGTTCACAGAATTATAAATTGACGTAAAATTACTGCCTCAACACAGGCTAGCCTAGTGAGGCAGGTTATGAGAAACCTATGTTTATAATTATAAATCTCTATTCTTTGTACCTACTGTTTATATGTATATTGTTTTCCATTATTAATTTTAGTACTTACGCAACTTTTAAACTATTGTATACTTTTTTGTAGTAATAAATCTTTAAATTTTTGTTCAATAAAGATATATTATTACTATTATTATTATTAATCAATTCTGAGTACTGGTCTTACCAGGTTGATACTGAGAGTATCTTCCGCTTTGGAGCAAGTCGGAAATATAATATGAATTCGAAACATTTTTTTTATCGATCCTGAGGAAAAAAAACCCAAAGGGTTAATTTAATCTTTGAGGATGCTGTGTGAAGGGACTTTTAAGGGAAATGAAGAAGAGGAAGTTGTAAAAGGAAAAGGTATAAGAGGTGGGTAGGAATCTAGGAGTCAATGTGTTCAGGAGTAACGAAGGTGTAAATCTATCCCTCCTATCTGCGGTAAAAGGCGATGGCTCGAGAGAGTCCGGCTGGAGAGGTAAAAAGGTCACCCTCAACAACTGGAGGCTGGAGAGGGCAAAGTCTCGCTCCTGATCCGGCCCACCAAGCAGTAGGTGGACAAAACAATCCACCGCCAAGACCTTGACAAAAACTCACCCCACGAAACCGGGCACCCCTGCTAAGTCACTAATACGTAATACGTAGCGAACCACTTGGGGTGACTAATATGTAGCGAACACTTGGCAGATGTGTTGGTTATCCATTAAATGGTTCCAAAATTTAAATAATACGTATTTTTTTAAACATAAATTGGTAAATAACACAACATAATCAAATTTTTCTGTCGAGGGATTTTCATTTACTTATTACTATTTTAACTCGGCATCTCAATAGATATTTTCTTCACAAGTGACATCTATTTTTAAGAGCGTAAAAACTTGATGTGTTCAAGGGAAGTATGTTTTATCTCTTAATATTAAAAAAGGGACGCTTTGATGACTTGGTTATGTAGAGCTGATGAACGAAGATCAAGGGCGGATTTAGGGGGGGTCAGTGCCGGCGTAAGGGGGGGGCGGAGGGGGCGGTCCGCCCCGGGTGCCAAGCACCAAGGGGTGACAACGACAACCCACTCGTGCAGACAAAGAATGCGCACAAAATCTACCGCTGTAAAGACATTTCAATAAATAACTACGTCCTCTTGTATTTAGCTACTTACATTATCATATTTTGAAATGCGTCGCAACTATATTTTAAATTTTTTTATTTCGAATGTAATTTCTAATTCCCTTTCTAAAACTGAAGAATCATTTTGAGAAGCTTTTATCAACACTCCAAGAGATGTGTGATCCCAACACCGGCAAAGCAGGCGTTGAAAGAAGAAATTAGCGAAACTCAATCGAAAATCTGGAGACAGAAAAATCAGAAAAAGTTTTCTGCACCTCTGGGACTTGAACCCAGGACCTTCTGCTTACATGGCAACAGCTCTACTAACTGAGCTAATTAAAAATTTATCCAGACACTATCTAGATAGGCAACGGCGGATTTAGGGGGGGGGGGGGGGCACGTGCCCCGTGTGTACAATGGAGATTCCTTCAAAGTACATACTTAGAAGCTCAAACTGTCTTTTTTAAACATTTAATTTTTCGATTGTTTTGACACTTTCATAAACCTTCCTATAAACACTTGAACTTGTAGAAATATGATACTTAAGTTTATTTCTAACAGTAATCGTTGATTTTTTTGCCATTCCGCCCCTTGTGCCCGCCCGGAAAAAAATCCTAACAGTAATTGTTGATTTTTTGCGCGTCCACCCCTTGTGCCCCCCCCCCCCCCCCCCCCCCCAGAAAAAAATCCCAACAGTATTTGTTGATTTTTTTGCACGTCCGCCCCTTGTGCCCCCCCCCCCAGAAAAAATCCTAATAACAGTAATTGTTGATTTTTTTGCCCGTCCGCCCATTGTGCCCCCCCCCCCCCAGAAAAAAATCCTGGATCCGCCCTTGACGAAGATAGTAGTGTAAGGAGAATGTACGACGCGGAAGACAATGGAGGTTACTTGAGGTCAGGTCAAGAGTCAGAATAGCATACGTATGGAATAAAAGACAAAATATGAATATGAATGAAGCAAGTTTTCTTGCAGCCTATTTTATCTGTGCCTACTACCGTGGCAGAGATAAAATAGAGAGAACGTGAACGGCGTGATGGTTAGTTAGTTGGGAGTAGGGTTACCATCTGACCGGATAAATCCGGTCGAGACCGGATTTTAAGGGTTTAAGGTACGATCAGGTACAAAGCGGGTTTCGGTTTTCAGATTAACGGCGTTCAGTGCCCTGTTCCACCGGCGGCAGTTGACGCCGAGATGTGGACAAACAGAACGCGGATAAAACTTGCGCTACCTGCGCGGTAGCCTGACAGCAGCTGTCAGTTTTACGAAATGTCGAGTTCGTAGACGACGATTATTTATACTCTTGGAGAATCCTTTCTTAAAATTAAGGAATAAAACAATGGTATTTGGTAATTGGTATCTTTAAATATGAAAAAAAAAACTCAGGAGAACATGATAATATGTTAAGTACGTGCCTGAAAGAAATTCACTTGTGACATTTAAGGTTATTTCAAAATTTTATCTTTTTGATTTCATTCCATCACTTGTCAACAACATTTCTGGTGGTATGGAATGTATTTCTTTTATCCCAGATTGGCGATTGATTGAAAACAGCGGCAATTAACAGGTCGCTCATTTTGATATCAGATTCTGACCGGCGTCACCGGCGAGCAGGAATTAAGAATTCATTCCGGTAAAGCTTATCGGCGCCGCCTCGCGCGGACATAAATCTGAACCTGCCTTCACTATGTTCGGCCTGATACGTTGACATACAAACATTCTTGTCAGCACGCCTGCGCCAGTCGGCCGCCCATGCGCCGACTAATCAGAAAACCGAAACCCGCTTTGTACCTGATCGTACCCTTAGACCGGACTCCGCCCGGATTTTATTCAAGACCGGATTTTTTGTCATGCCACGCAAAAATCACAGTCGCTGAGCCTGAGCATCCCGTGCGCCGTGTCGCGCTTAATCAAATAAATGAAGCCAAAGAGCATACACAAATACAAACGATGATGCGTGCTAAGCGTGCTGCGTGCAAGCGGGAGCCTCTGAATCAAAACTTGGCTGAATAAATTGTGGGTGTTGGTTGTCCAGCTCATATTATTCATAAGGGACCGTTCAAGTATTACGTAACGCACTTGGGGGGGGGGGGGGTCTTGTGAAACGTTACGGTGCGTTACTGGGGGGGGGGGGGGTTCGAAAATCGCGTTACGTAACATGTTTTTCTTTATTTAAATAAAAAACTAGGGAATTAAAATCTTCCAAGTTGGCAACCCTTTTCGTTTATGTTGTACGGGGAATTAATCCCTCGACTGTATTGTGCGTCATTTTTTATTTTATTTTAGTTGTCAGTAGTAGTCGTTGTTGTTCTAAACACGAAATACACATAAACACTAATTTCTGTAGTCAGTGTTGTTAAAGTGAGTTTGAAGGTACTATAATGTCCTGAAAACATATATGGAATATAACATATGAATGATGTTATGCGAGAGTTTTTAGTTAGAACAACGCTTTTTAGTTATTACATTTCTGTTTAAATTTATAATAATATTACATATATATATATTTTTCATAGTACATGCCTAGTCACACTCAGAACATGAAAAAGGTTTTTCTCCACTGTGAATCGCGCTGTGCATTTTTAAATCTCCTTTCGAGAACTTGAATAACTGCATTCGGGACAAGAAGATGGTTTTGTCTGCTGTATGTAGGTAAACATGTGATTTTTGGTGCCTCTTTTTAGAACATGAATAGTCGCAGTAGAAACATGTAAGAGGTTTTGTATCACTGTAAGTCAGCAAATGATTTCTAAGAAGTTCATTTGTACAACATAAATAATTGCAGTCGGGACATGAAAAAGGTTTTTAATTAGTGTGAGATAGCATGTGCCGCTTAAGTTTTTTTTTTTTTCGAGAAGAAGAATAGTTGCAGTCAGGACATGAAATGGGTTTTTCTCCACTGTGGGTAAACATGTGATTTTTAGATTTCTCTTCGTAGTACTTGAATAGTTGCAGTCGGAACATGAAAAAGGTTTTTCTCCGCTATGAGTCGAGTCAGCAAGTGACTTCTTAAATATCCCTTTTCAGAACACGCATAGTTGCAGTCAGGACATGAAAAAGATTTTTCTTTTTTGTGAATCATACGGTGGATTTTTAAATTGTCCTTTTGAGAACTTGTTTAACTTTATTCCGGACAGGAAAATGGTGTCTGCTGTGCGTAAACATGTGATTTTTGGCGCGTCTTTGTAGAACATGATAGGTCACAGTGGAAACAGTAAAAGGTTTTATGTCACTTGGAGTAAGCAAATGATTTCTAAGAAGTTCCTTTGTACAACATGAATAATTGCAGTCGGGATATGAAAAAGGTTTTTGTCCGGTGTGGGTAAGCATGTAAATTTATGGATACCGTTATGTAGCAGGTGAATAGGTCGCAGTCAGGACAAGAAAAGGGTTTTTCGTCACTGTGAGTAAGTAAGTGCCGTTTTAGTTACATTTTTCGAGAAGAGGAATAATTGCAGTCAGGACATGAAAAAGGTTTTTCTCCGCTGTGGGTAAACATGTGATTTTTAGATTTCTCTTCATGGTACATGAAAATTGCAGTCTGAACAAGAAAAAGGTTTTTCTCCACTATGAGTCAGCAAGTGACTTCTTAGATATCCATTTTGAGGACACTAATAGTTGCAGTCAGGACATGAAAAAGGTTTAACACTTCTGTGAATCATAGTGCGTATTTTTAAATCTTGCCCTTTGAGAACTTGTATAACTGCATTCGGAACCTGAAAAAGGTTTTATTCCACTATGAGTCAGCTTGTGAATCATAGTGGAGTAAAGTGTTGCTCCACAGGGAAACAACAGGAAAATTACACTCTTAGGGCCTCCTTAGTGCAGTTAATGTAAAAAAAGTACGTTTTGTAAAACCATGTAGGTATATATAATATATATATATAATAGGTCATAAATTGTGGAAATCCGGAAGGAATACAAGGCCGATAAAAATTATAATAATTTCCAATTTTTTTAATAAATAAAAGTTTAAATAAATAAAATGAACAATATACGCATGTATCGCGAGTTTTATTTATTTGTATCCGCAAACGCGATTAAATCAAGAAAAAGGGTATTTAAGTGACATTTCAGTACGTTGCGTAACTTAATTGTGACTTTCAGGTAAAAATTGTCACTTGGGTGTTACGTAACGTTAGGGGGGAGGGGGGTAAAGGGAAATGTAATGGCGCGTTACAGGGGGGAGGGGGAGTCCAAAATCTTCAAAAATTGCGTTACGTAATACTTGAAAGCCCCCTAATGCAATACGTCATGCTACAGATTTGTTGGAGTTCGACGTAGAATCTTTAGTGAGGAAATTTTTCAATCATTTTTCAGTTTATACTGTACGAACAGAAAAGCTGAAAGAATTATGCAATTATGTTTATTTATTTATTTAAAACAAAGTATCACGAAATATGGAAATGAACATTGCAAGGATAAATAATGGTACATGAAAGCAAAGGCTTTAAGAATTCAAGCCCTGGTAACCCTACGTACGCCCAAGTTAATAAAACCTAATTACAATCTACTAAATTTTATTTTCAGCCAAAGACCGGACTTTTTTACAGAAAACAGGATTTTTTACTGCTTGCAACCGGCTTTTCGAATTCAAGCCCTGGTAACCCTAGTTGGGAGGCAGATATGTGCACCGCCGACCCAGGTACCATTTACTGGATAATCTACACCTTTTGCCATAGGTCACCCCGAATGGTTCGCTACGTTTGGTGACTTAGCAGGGATTACCAGGTTCGTCGGGTGAGGTATGTTCAAGACTTAACGGCGGATGCGCTTGCTCACCAGCGGCGTGGCAGACCGGATCGGAGAAGCCGGCTTGGGAGACCCTCTGACCTCTCCAGCTGGACTCTCTCGATCCATCGTCTTGCTCTTCAGCGAAAGGGATAGATTCATACGTCCGTACGGAATACACACACCACAAAAATACGGAATCGCAATGCACACTGCCTAGCGATTCCGTATTTTTCTGGGATCGTTATTGGATAACGGACGTCATCTCCTGTCAGATTTGTGTGATTTTTACTTATTTACTCTCGCATATTTTCGTTGAGATTGACTTAAACACGAATTCCAGCATGTATGCATGATTATTTATTCATTTAATGTAATTTGTTGTAAATAGAAAAGCAAATAACAGCCATAAAAATCACACAAATCTGACAGGAGATTACATCCGCTATCTATGTAATACCGATCCCACAAAAAATAGGGAATCGCTAGGCTGATGACTATAATCCCACCCACTCCTCATTCTTTCTCCTTCCTTACCAGAACTTCCTCTTCTACCTTTCCTTAAAAAGACCCTCCACACAACATCTCCAAAAATGACACAGGTCTTGAGAGAAATTATTTTCCTCATAAGCCTCCAGTGGAGTTAATATAAAAAAATAGTAGCTATTTTTATAAATAAGTAAATAAATAATTTAGGTTATTACAAAGCAACCGAATGTCTGTCTCTTACATAGTACGGGGCCTCTGCTGTAGTTGTCATTTGAGTCTTGTGATACACTGTATTTGAGTCTGGTGTGAGTAGAGGACACATATCCCCTCGAGACCAACCGGAAAGTGTTTCTTGGCACGGGTAAATTTTCTCTGCCAGCTCTATGCAGTCTGTAAAGGAAACAAAGCATTTCAAAATTAATGTACTGACGCAAAGAAAAAAAAACAATTAAGGAAAAAACAAATGAATTATAATTTTCGAAACACAAATACATGAGTAAATAGCTGCATAAATTTGAATTTGGAATTCCTTACCAAAGAGAAGATATTTGAGATCAAAGTTGCCTATCATATGTAAGGACCTAATATTACATTGTTTAAAATATGGGAAAATATTTAAAATTTCAATCCACGTTTTATTTATGACAAATCAGTGAGATATGCTTTATAAGATCCCGAATAGATTTTCAGATAGAGCACTTTACGTAGAGCATGTCGAAAAGCAACATAGAAAATTTAGAAAAATATAAGCTCCGGATTTGCGAAACTCACAGTCGGCGGCCTTGGAGCCAATCCGTAGCTGAGTGACAAGTCCCTTCGGCAGCGCTGGACAGGCAGCTTTCGTGCAGCACACCAACTCCGAATCATTATCAGTTAAGTCACATTTCTGTAAGCAAAGGAAGGTTATGTTAGGGGCGCGTAAGTTTAACATATTGTAATAATTAATTAATTAATTATCATTTTTTTGGTGTTTAATTCGTAGAACTCCATTTTAATTATTAGAAATTTAATTAAAATTAAATTTAATAATGTTATTATCGAGTTCTGCAAGTATTTTAGTAACAGATGTTTCGAAGTGAAAGGTCATTTTCAAACTGTCTGAAAAAGACCTTAAAGTTTGAAAATAACCTTACCTGCACGTAATAACATTATCAAATTTAATTTTAATTAAATTTCAATAAAAATAAAATTATAATAATAATAAATTAATAAACATATTGTTGTTGCCAGAGACTCGTAAAGGGATGAAAATTACCTGTGGTAAAATGCCTTTATTGGCGTCCCTCTGTGCTGTCTGGCAGTTGGCGAATGGTCTGCACACTCCCACTATTCCAGTGTGCTTTTGTATGCAGTGACTTCCTGCAAACAGACATACCAGGATTACACAACACAAGAGAACATGACGATGAAGATTCTACCTACAAAACATAAATAATATGCGTCAGTGGAATATTTGAGGGTTGATATTTGCCTGCCTACGGTATGTGATATCTCCAAGAGTTTCAAGTGATAAAGTTTCAAATACTCAGAGCCGTTGGTATACCGCCTCAATAACTCGCCTTCTTTTGCAATGAAGGTATTGTGGTGATGAGGGAGCCTAGGAAATCAACGAAATATCGCATCAGCTACTGGAGTTGTGAAGAATGATGATTAAGTTTTGGGTACTGTACCTTCAAAAACTGTAACCAGAGGGCAACAAACAATCTGAACGGTGCCCTCTACATCGCATATCTGAAAACAAAAATGGTTTTGATATTATTTTTAACATTGAAGTAGAATATAATAATATTCTGAAAAAACTTCAATTTAACTTCAACTAATAAGAGGTTAGGTAATTAAAAATAATTTTAGAGTTGTAAGTATATTAATTTTCATTGTGATGTTGTTATCTAGGTATGAAATAAGAGGTTAGATTTACTCTAGGTCTAGAAATCGAACCTGAGACCTCTCCTTGCTATAAATCTCCTGCATTGTGCTATTAAAAAACTACTTTCTAACCGTCAATCCCTTTTACTCTGATCTTTCCTCTAAATTTCCATTTATCTCTAAACTCATTTTTATGAATTTCCATTTTGTATTATCTTTGCCATGAGTTTTAACTGAATAATTACAAATTATCAATATTATCATTGTAGATGAAAGTACCGGAAAGTAAGAAAATATGCAATATTATTTAGTGATAGTTGTTTTGTAAAACTACAGAATAACATAACAATCACAGAACTATAATAATAATCTACCGAAGTCAATGTATGTATTTTTTGTAAAGAAGTTTCGATATGTCTAGAATTAAATTTAAAAATGACAATTTTCTCGTTGAGTCAGACCAATTCCTCTAAATGAGTGTCAAAGTTGCAATTTCTATATTCCCGGCGGACATCTGCGTAGACTATTTTATATCCTGACCTGCGGGTCTAGCCAATAGTCATAGAACTCACAAACTCATAGTTAAGGTGTGAGGGAATTCTTATTGTTGAAATCGCTTCGGATGTGCACTTCAATTGCAAAGCGTTGTTTCTTATAACATTTATAAATTCGTTAATCAACGTTTGCTGATTATATACCATTTTCACGAAATTATACATTTAAAATCGATTTTGTTTTTCCTTATTTTTACGAAAGTGATTTGGGAGAAACGGACGGAAAGCAGATTGATTTCAAACAGTTTTATTATCGGTTATTAAAATAAATTGAATTAAAACTTCCGTCAGCATAAAACATTTTATTTTACATGAGGGAATGAATAGTACCTGTGGCAAAAATCCCTTATAAGCGGCCTCCTTCGCTGCTTGACAGTTGGCAAATGGTCTGCACATTCCCGCACTTCCTGTGTCCACCATTGTACAGTTATTATCTTTAAATAAACAGACACACCAGTGTTACATAACACAACATGACATTGAAGATTCAGTAGTGTGCGCCAATGGAATATTTAAAGGTTGATATTTATATTTGGGGTGTAATGCCGTGTTGGCTTGCTCCTTCTTTAGCCAATTTTTCGAACAGCGTTGCAGTGTCACACATCTGCCCTAATGATGGACATTGTAACGCTATCAGAAACGTTGGCTAATGTAGGAGGTAGCGCAACACGGCATAACACCCCAAAAATAAATAGCGAAAGAAAAATTCACACGTGGTAGAAGCAAAACTTCACTAAAACAATCTCAACCTTGAAAATTGATGTCATAAACAAAGCGGCCAACGCGGCCAGCGTGACGTTTCGTTTACAGGTAAGGTTTCATTTTATCTTATTCTCTCGCAGGCTAAATACTATAAAGGTATGTGTTTATCTCTTAGTTAAGTGCCATTTCCATTTAATTCGAGATTAAAATCACAACGGTGGTAAAGAAGTTTCTCTTCAAAGTATGAGGTATCTTCAAAAATTCCTATAGATAAACTTGCAAATACTCAGACCCGTCGGTGTTCCGCCTCAACGACTCACTGCCTTTTGAAATGACGGCATTGTAGTGATGAGGGAGCCTAGAAAATTTACAAATCATCGCTTCTCCTACTGGATTTGAAATGAATAATAATTATATTCTGGGTACCGTACCTTTAACAACCGTCAACGGAGGGCAGCAGACAACCTGAAGGGTGCCCTCTGCATCACATGTCTGAAAACAAAAACGGTTCTGTTATTATTTATGTCAGCAAAGTAGAAGATAATTTGGGAGATGGGAATGGGTACCACCGCCCCGTGAACCTTTATTGGATAACAAACATCTCTGCCATATGTCACCCCAAGTGGTTCGCTACGTTTGGTGATTTAGCAGAGGTGCCCGGGTTTATGAGGTGAGGTTTGTCTATGTCTTGGAGGCGGATGACCAGTACACACTGAACCCCAGATTCCTTCCCACCCCTTAAACCCGTTTCCTTCCCAGAACTTTCCTTTCCTTCCTTTCCTAAAAAAACCCTCCACACAGCATCCCCAAAGATGACATAGGCCTTGAGGGAAATTATTTTCCTCAGGGCCTCCTGTGTGGAGCTCACGTAAAAAAAGAAGATCATTCTAGTAAGGGTTAAAAAAGTTCTAATAAAATTGAACTTTTATTATTTTTTTTAATTATCTTTAAGAAGTGTAAAAATAGAAAAAAGGCCATCCGTTTCAATGATTGCCAGAGCAAAAACAAGAGAAAAATATATTGCTACAGTTAATATTTAATCAAATTAACGGCCTGTTTTATCTCATTTTCAACCTTTCCCATACTAACCATCCAAAAATTAATCTAATCGGGGGATCGTATGCCTCCGCTCGTATTTGTAATAATCATAAAAAAAAATAGTTTGTTTCGAGACACGTGTTCTCAACCATCTGGTCTAGCGCAAAATGTGTCTGTGACTGCAAAAATGTTGTAATTGACCGTGGCTGTCAAAGATACAAGCTACAATTGCAGCGTAGGTATAACTGGCGGAAAGTCCACAAACAGTATTACTATACTGTGTTAGACTGAAAAAAAATCACTCAAGAACATTAAGTTAAGACAAGAAATTCACTAGCGGGTAACGCGATTTCCACTAATATTTTTCAAAAACATTTTTTTCTATGTTACGTGCTTTGAATATTGGAAAACAAAAAATGGAAAACAAATGGTATTTTCTCAAGGATTTCAAAAAAATGATAGAAATTGTACGAGATGTAATTATCGAAATATCGTAAAAAATGTGTATCTTGGGGATCTTGTAGTCCCCTTTCCGGGCTGCCTGGTTAAGTCAACTTTACTTTCTGAAAACCGATACTTATTATCTCAATTTGGGAAGCGGGAATGGGTACCACCGCCCTGGAACCTTTATTGGATAACCAACACCTCTGCCATAGGTCACCCCAAGTGGTTCGCTACGTTTGGTGATTTAGCAGGGGTGCCCGGGTTTATGGGGTGAGGTTTATCTAGGTCCTGGAGGCGGATAACCAGGACACACTGAATCCCAGATTCCTACCCACCCCTTAAACTCTTTTCCTTCGCAGAACTCTCCTCTCCTTCCTTTCCTAAAAAACACCCTCCACACAGCATCCCCAAAGATGGCATAGGCGCTGAGGGTAATTATTTTCCTCATGGCCTCCTGTGTGGAGCTCATGAAAAAAAACACTCTAGAGTTACTCCGACTTTTTGACAATTCTGTTATAAATAAGGTACGAAATTGCGCACTTTATTGATTACTAATCATGATAAATATTATTCCTTATCCAATATGTCTTGCAAGGAAAACCAAAAATCTTTTGACCCCGTATTAATTATTGGTAACTTGGATAGATCCCGATTTTTGGCTCGGTATTGCAAGCCGAAAGATATCTTAAAATTTGTGAAATGTCAAATTGAACGAGATAATACAACTAGGTACTGGACAGTAAAGTACACTTTTTCTGTATTTCATCGTATGTATTATAATAGGTTGTCATCATAACTAAACCAATCCGCGGTCAATTATTTTAAAAATTCTTCCATATTTTTATAGGAACAAAGCTGTACAACGACGTGAAACAAAATATAATCGAATATTTTGAGAGTAGTATTTTATTTTAATTTCATTTATTTCGGAAAATCGACAGATTATTTACATTTATCAGAATACAATTAAAAACACACATAATATCCAACAAGAGATTTTCACACAATTTAAAAATTAAAATAAAAAACTAAGGGTCCTGTTTACAAAAACAGTTTACAAAAACAATACAACATTGAAAATAATAAAAAATAAAGAACATGTACACAAATATAAAATAGTAACCTGCTTCATAAATTTCAAACAAAAAGTGTTCGCGCCTTTTATTGTTGCATGTGGTTCTTTGAAACTACCTATTGGGGGCCCTCTGCCTCAGTTGAATTCGCCTCGCCGCAAGGGACAGAAGTCCTAAATACCGCACCGCTTTACACTTAAATAATCAAACCGCAAACTTAATTAAAAACCGCAGCTATTCGCGAGTACCATCGCCACGCGTCACTTACTATCGCTTATGATTTCGCGATCAATTATTGTTCATTCCCAATCGCCATCCATTCCCTTCCAAAATATCTCCCATACTAACATACCTACCTTCCCAGTGAACCAAGGGCGGATCCAGGGGGGGGGGTCATGGGGGTCATGACCCCCCCCTGGGCTGGGTCCAGGACCTAGGTGGACCTACTTTTTACTTGTATCTATTATTATCAAAACTAAATTATAACTTTTTGTGACTTGACCACGACTATGTGACCCCCCCCCCCCTGGCGCTATGTGACCCCCCCCTGGTGCCAAAGCTGGATCCGCCCTTGCAGTGAACAAAAAATATTCTGAAATTTATTATCACTACACAACAGCAATAACTATAACTGTACCTACAACTCAAAGTGAATAAGTGAACACATTACACTAAATCGAATGACAGGTGACAGATAACTGGAAATGATTCACAACAATGACAATATAACTTGCTTTATATACCCTTAGGTATTTGCAATGGCTGTAAATCATAGAACGACGTTTTTAAATGTGCAATATGGTTTGCCAGTAATTTTACGTAAAGTGAAAATAAAAGAGCGTCAAGTTAGTTAATGGATAGAGCGGATAACACCAATAAAAAAATAGAAGGTGAAGATAGACCAAACGGCTAAGTCCAACACAATGAGTAGAAAAGACTAATAAAATGTGTAAATTTAGGAAAGACGGCACTTAAGAAATGTGACACTACCCATGGGTATTGTCAGAAAGTAAAACAAATAAATAGTAAAACAAATAAACCCATAAAACTCATAGCCAGACAACACGCAATAAGACTTTTTCTAAAACGTTAATAGCGCGCGGCAAACTATGGGGAAGATCAGAGGTGTGATTATGCAAACTAGAGATTTTTCAATATTTAATAAATATATGTTTTTTTCCTTTAGTTTTACCCATTATATCTTGATACACTTCAAAAGTAATTTTTACATATTTTTTAAATATATGTAATATAACATAACACAAAATAAAAATAATGTTAAAAAGTAAAAAATATATGTAAGACAAAAGTAGATAATGGGAACCCACTAAGGCACTGCCTGTGCGTGGGTAATTTTGTAATTTAACTAAAATGCTAAATTACACCAATTTGGTGGTACAGGAAAAAAATGTAAATTTCAAAGTGAGAGTTTAAAAATATAGGTACCTAATGCATATTTGAAAATATTATAGTAACAAAGTGACACATACAAGTTAGTTGATTTTTTGTTACGGTTTCAAGAAGATAAATAAAGTTATTACATTGAATCTACTCGTATATACTCTTATATGAACATAATGGTAAACTTAGATTAAGAACTTTAATATTTCTTTTTTTTTTAGAATAATAATTCATGGTGGAATTCTATTGTAATATATTTATTTAGAAATTTAAATGAAGCGTATGAATCATTAATTTAAAAATGTATTAAATCACTACTTCCCGCCAGAAAGCTTACATAAAAATTTGTGTTGTCATGGCAAAACGAGCCTCCTAGCGCCATTTTGCGTTAAAATTATTGACCCCAGCTCCGTAGACTCGTTGTCATCTTAAGAGACGGAATAATGAGAAACTAAAATAGTTCCAAAACCCTACGACAGGGGCAAAGTAGAAAAGGCGATCCATGAAGTAAAAGGCCAGCTCTGTACGAGCAGTTATCTATCTCTCTCGATTCTTTGGAGTGACCGCAAGAGCTGTCTTCCTCCGCTTTTCGGAGTGGAGTTCTCCGATACATTCCGTGAGCCTTCCGACCAGGAAGTTCCACATTAGTAGTCGTAACCGCGAGAAATTCAACCGCGAATAATCGGCTTCGGAGATCAGCATCAGTTTTGCATAACGCCAGTGTCAGTGAACCAATCAGAGCTATTAGTGTATACGAGAGGACTCGAAGTCTAGCATCAACCCTAGAGTGCTCGCGCTATGAGCATTTTGCCGCCCGCGGAAAAAAATCGTGTCATTTTGTACACGATGCATTTGTCAAGGTCAAACGTCCTAGTAGCTGACCCCACATACCTCACCTCCTTGCCTTTTTTGAGAAATTTGAATTTTTAGATATTTGGTGCACGGGTGACCGCAGGAGGCAACGGTTGTTATCGGTGTGTCGCGTTGGGCGGCAATTTGCTCACTGCGCGACTCCTCGCGTAAGTAAAATTCGTGTGTCTGTTTGTCATGTCTGGGCATAAAACAGTCAAATAATATAAAAGGAAAATACTGACAATTTATTATTATTTTATTTTTTTACATTAGTTAACAGGAGGTCCTGTGAAAAATAACTTCCCTCAAGGCCTATGTCATCTCTTAGAATGCTATGTGGAGGGTCTTTTTAAGAAATGGAAGTAAAGGAAGTTTTGAGAAGTTTGGGAGGGATCTAGGGTTCAGTGTGTCCAGATCATCATCCGCCGCCAGATGCAGACAAACCTCACCCCCATGAACCCAGGCATCCCTGCTAAGTAACCAAACGTAGTGAACCACTTGGGGGCACCTATGGCAGAGGTTTTGGTTATCCAATAAATGATTCCCGGTGTGTGGTCAATAAATGCGGAGGTACCCATTACCGCCTCCCGCATTGCGAAGAAAGTTTTTGAAAGCAATAGCTCTGGCTATGAATAGACCATATATAATTAGAACATCTGATGTAAACACTTTGCAGAAAAACTGAGATACCAAATCGCCCGATGTGTGCCATCGGAACAAATTTACGCTCAGGTAGAGAAAGTGTATAAACAGGTCCAAGAAAAATAGAAGGACCAAAAAGGGTGTAATAGAAGTGCAAAGTTATTGTGCAACGAACATTGTACCTATGTACATGTGTCAGGACTGTTTTACTGAAATACATGTCGTAGATGATGAAAAAGTTAAATTTTGGTATTGAATTTAATTGTTATTTTTTATGAAGGTTAAGGTAAAGAAGTCGTTTCAATTCAAGAAATTATACCTAAGATTTCCGAAGGCATTATTATTGTAATACTTAGTATAAAACTTTAATAAATCTTACTTTTTCTAATAGTTTATGTTTTATTCTATCCTTTTATAATCATTGCAAATGTATTTAACTATTATTTGCAAAAAAAAAAAAAAAAAACATTTTAAGTATGGGCGTCAAAATGCTTCCGACGCAAGCACTCACGTTTCACGGAAAGGCGCGACTACTCTAGGGTTAAGAAGTAAAATGACTGAACATTTTTGTTAACCATCAAGTGAATCAGACTTTTCATAAATTAGGACTTTTTCGTGGTCTTAAGCAAATTGACATTCTAATTCTACGATCCAATTAATAAAACTGTTGTAAAACTAACCATACGTTAACAATTAACCGCTCCCATGGGCATTTATTTGTATATAATAAATGCAAATAAAAATTTAATAAATGTGTGATTAAGTAGGTAAAAGAAAAATGTAATTGATTACTTTTGCTCTTTTAATTCGTTTCCGCCTTTTTTACGTAATTAATTTTGAACTCGCCTTGAGTAGAGGCTGTCAAGTTGTTATAGTTTTCCAATTTAATTTATGGTGTGGCCTAGGGAATGCAATCTCGTTCTCGCGAGATCTCGGCCTTTTTTAGCGAGATTGATCTCGAACAAAAAAGGGCGAGATCTTGCGAGTTTAACGAGATTGCACTCGAGTATAAAAACGTCTTAATCGAAGCGCGGACTGACACGGGTGGAGTTGCGATCTGTCGGTTTCGTTCGGTGCGCGTGAGGCTGCAATTTCTACTAGTCTAACTAATTGGTATATTTTGTTAATTAATCTGTAATATCTAATGGATCTACTGAGTAGATACAGTTTTATTTAATTGATAATAATATCTCAGTTTAGTCAACTCAACTTAGATGATAAGTTTCATTTTTTTTACTTCTCGTTGTTTTGTTTGTTATAAAAGAACTGTTTTATTACTTAAAGATTGTTGTTTGATATTAGAAGAGAAGACTGGTTGTTTCTTTTATTTGTTATTTGATAGATACGTGCGTCAAAGTTTACAACTTCTATTAGAATTGTAATAAAAAAAATAGATAAAGACGTCAAATAATGTTTGATGCATAAAAGTCTAGTGAAAAATTCTTGAAAATAAATGTTTAACTTATTGTGGGTACTCAAGGTGTCGGCTGATAGTTAAATGAAGAAAAACGAGTTTGCGTGTAAAATAAGCCTTTAATAAGTTCCCACAATAATTATAATTGGTGAGCACACAAAACGGTTAGCGTACAATTTTACGATATCAATAGTACACACTGGGTCAAGGTTGATTGCGGCTAGACGAGGCGACTGCGCGGTAAGTTGAACGAATACTGAATTTTCGCTGTTCCTAGGCGTCTTTTATATGGCCCGACGAGTGGAGTAGAGTGGTAAATCGTCACTTCGGCTAGTCACTCGAAGGCACTAGAACCTGTGCATTTCAAGCGTACAATGGTTCGTTCCTTTTCTGGAATGTGCGCGAGGTAGGTAAATCCACGCCTCTGTCTCGGCGAAGTAGGTATTTACCTACGCTCAGTTGTGTATCGACCATGCCCGACGGCTGTCGAACGCTCTAGTAATTTCGCTTGCATACAATTGAACCCAGGCGCTGCTTCGAGAAACATCGACACGTTTCGGTAGCAATTCAAAGCGTGACGTAGCAATAATGCGTGGTTGCTACATATTTATAATTTTTTCATATTTTTATTCATATTTATAATTTTGTATTATATTATTTTAATTTATTCAAATATTGTGATTATTTGCAAAAAAAAACACAAAACTGCCAATCTCGCGAGATCTCGAAATGAGCCCCGATCTCGCGATATTTGCATTTCCTAGTGTGGCCGTACCATAAAATAATGCGGTGTGTTTTTCACAAATTTTCGATGTTCTGCTCTTTAGACTGGCCAAATTGTCAATTATTGTTTTGGCAAAAGTGCACTTGAAACAGCGCGTGGGTCCATTTAACTGATGGTTAGATTTTAAATTGAGTTCACGATTTAGCTTTCTGTTGGAACAGAGGGTCCTAAACAAACTTTAATTTCTTTACCTGTGGCAAAAATCCTTTATAAGCAGCCTCCTTTGCAGCCTGACAGTTGGCAAATGGTCTGCACACTCCTGCCCTTCCTGTGTCTACTATTGTGCAGTTATCACCTTTGAACAAACAGACACAACAAAGTTACATAACACAACATGACGATGAAGATTTTACACACAATCCAGAAGTAATGTACGTCAGTGGAATATTTAAATGTTGATATTTGCCGGTTTATAGTATGAGGTATCTCCAAGAATTCCTGATAAATTTGCAAACACTCAGAACCGTTTATATTCGGCCTTAATGACTTGCTTCCTTTTGCAGTAAGTAACAGTTTTGTATTGATGAGGAAGCCTATTTATTTATTTAGTATAGTTGAACTGTTAAAGCTCGTTAACACATATTTCATATTTTGAAAAAATAGGCGAACTATATAAAAAAATAATAATTTGAGAGTTCCGAGTGTACCCATCCGTCAGGCGAGCCTTTCGACGCCAAATCACTTACGAAACCTGCCGCAGTGCCCCTCACCGCTGTCGCGTGGTAATATTTTTGTACAAATTTATAATAATAATAGTCCTTTTAAGATTGCCTAATAGTCCATAGTAGTTGAAAATTCGAACAACCAACCCACCGTCGCCGTAAGAGCTGCGTTCGTCCGAAAAACGACGGAAATTTCTGAACCCCGCCCGTTTCATATCGGTTTCGCGTGCCCTGCTGCATCGATTACAAGATCGAAACTAATAAAAACCTGTAGTATAGATCATCTCATTTATGACTTCTTTGATCTGCCAACCAGCAGCCTGGCAGTTTTTTATGTACGATCTTTTAAAGTATTAAATTTTTTTTTATCAAAAAAAAATATTTTCAATATCTTTACTATTATTTTTATTTGAATATGGTTTTAAAAACTTAGAAAGCATGATTAAAAATAATATAAGTTGTAATCATAAAAAATAAATTTTGAGTGTTCCGAGTGTACCCATCGGACGGGAGAGCCTTTCGACGCGAAACAACTTACTGGAAATTGGCCGCGGAGCTCTTCGCCTCCATTGCGTGCCCATATTATAGCCTGGTTGGTACATTCGGAACAGTTAAATTAATTTTTTTGTCACTTGCCACTTATTTTTTTTTTAATCTGGAATTCCAATTTTTTTAAACCATTTTGCAATAAAAATAATAATAAAGATAATGAATGTAAAAAAAAAAAAAACTTTAAAAATCGTACGTAAATAACTGCCAGGCTGCTGGTCGGCAGACCAAAGAAGTCATGAATGCAATTGTCTAGACTACAATTTTTCGTTAGTTTCGATCTTGTATTCGATGTAATCGATGCAGCAGGGCAAGCGAAACCGATATGAAACAGATGGGGTTCGGAAATTTCCGTCGTTTTTCGGACGAACGCAGCTCTTACGGCGACGGTGGGTTGGTTGTTCGAACTTCCAACTACTATGGACTATTAGGCAATCTTAAAAGGACTATTAGTATTATAAATTTGTACAAAACTATTAACACGCGACAGCGGTGAGGGGCACTGCGGCACGTTACGTAAGTGGTTTGGCGTTGAAAGGCTCGCCTGACGGATGGGTACACTCGGAACTTTCAAATTATTTTTTTTTATATTTTTTGCAAATTTTTTTTAAAATATGGCATTCAAAGTTTTTTTTAAATATAGTGAAATAAAAATAATAATAAAGATAAACTAAAAATTAAGAAAAAAAAACTTTAAAACATCGTACACAAAAAGCTGCCAGGCTGCTAGTCGGCAGACCAAAAAATTCTTAAATGAAATGATCTGGACTATAATATTTTTGTTAGTTTCATTCGTGTACTCGATGACATAAAATTTACTATTTTTTACCCCACTTTGACGCCGGCTGCCTGTGAACGTGCCAGGCTGCTAGTTGGCAGACCTGCTTTTTTCTCATTTTCTAATCGATCTTTATTATATGAGACCATTCCCGTTCGTGTACTCGATGACGTAATTTTTTCGAAAAAAATCGCTGACTATTTCCATGACTGCGCGGCTCCTGCCAAGAGGCGCACCGGCAGACCAGCTTTTTTAAGGTTTTCTAAATGTCCATTATCATTAAAAAGTAGTTGCATCCGTGTACTCGATGACGTAGGGTTTACCTATCTCGCCTCCCAGTCTAATAGTACGGCCCGCCAGCCGTTTTAAATCGCACAAAAATATGTTTTCTTTGAATTTCTCGGCTTTTCTCTAATATAATTTACATGTATTATACATACAAACATTCTTTAATCACTCTATCTATTGGTGAAAACCGTATGAAAATCCGTTGCGTAGTTTAAAAGATTAACGCGCACATACATTATGAGCGACTTCATTTTATACTATGTAATGATATAAACATTCCTCTTCAATCACTCTATCTATTGGTGAAAACCGTATGAAAATCTGTTGATTAACACGCACATACATTTTATACCATGTAATGATGATGATGTATTAAATATTAGTTAATATACATATGTTTTTTAATGATATATTTTTAATATTTATAGACAAGTTCTGTTCATAAAGTATGGAAAATATTTTTACCTTGCCGCTGTGATTCTACAAAAGTTGTCATTAATAATATCGTGAACACAGTTTCCAGGAAATATCGCATTTTGAAAATAATTTAGCAACACTGAATTTATTTTTAAAAAACTCTGTTAGTTGGTACCTCTCCAAGAGTTGAGGACGCACTATGTTTCAATGAGCTCCATTATTATATTCATATCAGTAAATTTGCACTCGGGGTCACACAAAAGATAACAATTTTTCTCTCTCATATGTCATATGTAAATTATATGTGTGAATAACTCTTATCCTAACCCTCTGGATGACGGTTATTTTTTGCAAACAGAAAACTTTTGGTGAAATAATTTTCTAGAAGGCACGTTTTCTTTGGGGAAGCTGTGTGTAGGGTCTATTAACGATAATTATTGTTTGTAGGATAAGTGAGATACAAGGGCGGATCCAGAATTTTTTCTGGGGGGGGGCACAAGGGGCGGACGGGCAAAAAAATCAACAATTACTGTTATGATTTTTTTCTGGGGCGGGCACAAGGGACAGACGGGCAAAAAAATCAACAATTACTGACATTACTGTTAGAAATTTATTTCCACAAGTTCAAGAATGTTTAGGAAGGTTTATGATAGTGTCAAACAATAGAAAAATTAAATGTTTAAAATAAAGACAGTTTTTGCTTCTAAGTATGTACTGTGATGAAATCTCCACAGTACACAAAAATACGCACGTGCCCCCGTGCCCCCCCCCCCCCCTAAATCCGCCCTTGGAGAGATATGTCAAGGATTATCTTTTTTAGTCAGAAAATGTAAACCGAAGCAAATGAATGAAATGCCAAACGGAATTTTTAAAACAAACGCAGGACGACAACATGTTGCATTTTATAAACCACACCACAGAATTATGAATTACATTCCAGAATTTTATCTACTGATTAGTTATGCAGTGCAAAGTTTAAAACATATGTCAACGGTGTTCCCCATTCCTTTGCAATTTTTTTTTTTAATTTCGATTAATACGAAAAACGAATGAATCTTCACCTTTTATTGTGTTACAAAACGAGCAAGCACTGGAAATAATAGGCGTGAAAATAGAATTTCGGGAAAATTAAAAAAAAAATTCATCATCATCATCATCATCATCTTCTTCCCCTTATCCTATTCGGGTCGGGGACCCATTGCATCGACAAGGCTGCTCCATATGTCCCTGTCTTGTGCTGATTGTTCGACCTCTGTCCATGGTAGCCCCATCCTCTCCTCACACAGTTTCTGGAGTTGCCTCGCCCAACTGTGTCTGGGGCGGCCCACTGGACGTCTACCCTCCGGAATCGCACTCAGTATCTTCCTCGGAATTCGGTCGTCAGACATTCTTAGTACATGCCCAAGCCACCTCAGTTGCGATTTTTCTACGAAGAGTAGCAGTGGTTCAATGTTTAGATCATCTCGGATCGTGGAGTTTCTTATATGATCCCATTTCGTAACCCCTGCCACTCCTCTCAAGTACCTCATTTCGGCAGCTTGGACTCTAGAGCGTGTTCGTTCATTTAGCATCCATGTCTGGTGGCCGTAAGTGAGCGTCGGGCGGTATACCGTTTTAAACACTGCCATCTTTGTCTTGATGCTCAGCTCGGCTTTCCTTATCACTGAGCTGTAGAGAGGACGCAATACACTGCTTGCCGCACTTATTCTTCTATCGATTTCTCCGTCTTGCCGACCATCGCTGGAGAATTCGACCCCAAGGTATTTGAACCTGTCCACCTGTTTCAGCTGGGTTCCATTAGCGAGTATGTTGCACTGAGTTTGGTCCCTTCCTATAACCATCACCTCTGTTTTTGAGGTACTCATCTTCATTCCCGCCGCCGTGCACTCTTCGTTGAAACGTTGATGAATATATACGTGAAATCCTATTTAGATACTATTTTGATTAATCTTTACGACGAATCGGCTTACAGTATGAACATCAAAAAATATGCTACGGATAAATTGAAGCTTTATCTACTTTATCTATGTATTGGAATTACAATAAAATTATTATTTACGTAACAAAAAATATAAGCGTAAACCACTAAAAAAAATGTTTTCTCATGACTTAACTATGAAGTAAGGTAAGTAACAATTTTTAAAAAATACTCCTTTACGGCTAAGACTATTTTTGACTTTATCTATGTTCTAACTTTTTTTCGGTCTTATAAAATTATGCACAAAATAAATAAAAACCATTTTTTCGCTTACTAGCCTCGTGCAAAAAGACGCTCGATTTTAAAATTTTGCAGGCATGAGATTCGACATATTTCTAGCGTTTATATTCCTCTTAATCCACCCTTGTAGTCCCTCCTCTGAAGTAGTTAATCTCGCGATGTCGTCCGCAAATAGTAGGGAGCTTAGGGAGCCGTGCACTCTTCGTTGAAACGGTTAAAAAAAATTCAAATTGTATAATCAGATTTAATGGAATTTGGGAAAAGGCCATCAACATAATTGTAATTCTTGAGAAAGTAAATTAGAAAAAGCTGTTCACTATTCCAGTTTTATTTATTATATAATTTATTTATTTTATTTAGATAAGATAAAAAAAATTTAAGCAAAAAAACACTTGGCATCCAAAGGATTTGCGGTCTTACTACCGTCAAGCTGATAGATGGTTTAGCACGCGGACGGATAGAGGTTAGCAACGGTCAGCATGATCAAGTAACATGATAACTGTTTTTCAAAATAAAGGTCGGCAGGCCAATAACAGGAAGTCCATTGCGATAACGACATTAAAAAATATTTATATTTGTGCGCTCCATAAAAACTGATAACAAAAAGAACTTATAATTTACTAGCTGACCCGGCCACGCGTTGCTCTGGCTAATAAAACACAACGTCATCTACTGGATGGTTATCCAACCTTTATAACCACCGCCATCTTTGAGTTTATCGCAAAGATACAGACAGATGCCGCGGAGGACTTTAATTTATAATACGTATAGATGGTGTGAAAGATTATAATAATGTACATGAAATGCCTGGGGTAACTAACGTATTTAATAAGGATTAATACTGTATCCGTCTAAATAAATAACTTTTCAATTACCGCAATGTACGTGACCATTTTTTTAGTAGATAGAATGGGTATAGTAAGCTATCCGTAAAAGATTGATATATGCCATCGCGAATTTTTTTGTAGATCTATAAAAGAGGAATATCCCACCATTAATTGTTTTGTTATATCCCAAAAGGATTAGGCAGCGTTTTCGATGAAAGCTACCAGGCAACTTTTTCCGACACTTCTAAACAATTATCGTTATGTTTCAACCAATTTACACAAATCATTGACAAATTACATACCTAACTTCCTCACGAAACACTCTATCTATTTGTGAAAACGGCATGAAAATCCATTCAGTAGTTTTCGAGTTTATCGCGAACAGACAGACATACAGACAGACGACGCGGGGGACTTTAATTAATAATATGTAGAGATAATTGTTGTTTTTTTTTACAAAATGCCGGCCAACACTGTTTGAGATCAAATGAAGACTAAATATTATACAGTATATAGTCTGAATTCCCGCCAAATCAGTTCCACTTTTTAAAATGGCAATTAAAATGATTTTCAGTTAAACATATTTTATACGTTTTTGTTATTTACGTTATGGGTAGGTACTTCAGTGCTTGTCTGGATTCAACAAACACTTGAAAATAAAGTATAAATTCAAAGGGTCCGTGTCCGCGGGACATATAAACTCATTTTATTACAATTTCGAAGATAGGGGTTTTTTATTCCCCGGATAAACACACTACTAATAGAATTATCCAAATATGATAACTGTTAACATATATATTTGAATTACTTGTAATTGAATTACTTGTAATTGAAATACGTATTTGAAATACAGATACATATTTTGTATTTGTATTTCAATTACTTCCTAAAAATGTATTTTGTAATTGGTATTTCAATTACCTGCTGCTGAGGTATTTTGTAATTTGAATTTCAAATACTTATGGCTTCAAAATACATTTAGCGATCTTAATAATGATAATCAAAAATAAAGTGACATACGAGTAGAAAACACATAGTCAAAAAAACTCTAGAATCCTGTACCTACTATAATTGTCCTATTTTCCTGTCTATAGCACTCTTACTAATGATTATTTGTAGTTCTCTTATCATTGCTTTATAATGTACTGTAAGTACATTTTTTATGTCATGCTAGTTATTATTATTGTCCTGTGCTAAAATAGCACTGTTATTGTACATTTAGTATCAAATTATATTATACTTGTCATTGCTTTGTATTGTACATTTTTGTGCCATAATATTAGATCAAGCACTATAGGAAAAATTTGACTAAATACTAGATTTTTTTAAGTTAATTACTGTAGAGAGCACTTGAAGTTAAATAACAAAAAACTGCGCTGTACAAATGTCATCTATGTACATAAAAATGAATCCTTGTTTCCCTTGGTCACGTCGTAACTTCAGAACGATTTTACCTATTTCATTCATTTTTTTTAAGTTTTCTAATAATTTCTAGAAGGTTCTTATGGAAAGAAAAATTACGCAGAAAATTGGATAATTTCAGAAAACTTAACGACAATTCGCGTTTTTAATGAAATTGAATTTAGCAGGCAGCTGTTTTTTTTTTTTGTAAGAAAAGATCTATGGATTTTTAAATTATATTATAAATAGGTACCTATGTTAGGTACCTACCAGCGTTGATTGATTGTTCTTATAATATACAAAAATAACAATATAGAAAAATGAATATTTGCAATGACTCCAGATACGAATATCTACAGCCTGTATGTCTGACGAATATCTACAGCGCATATGTTTAACTAATATCTACGAACTTCAGAGTGTTGATTAATATCTACAGAGCGTAGGTTCAGTAGCGTAGCGTGGTGGGGGCGGGGGGGGGCGGCCCGCCCGGGGCGGCACTTTTAAGGGGGGCGGCAAATTTTCACAATAAATAATAACATTATCTTGGAAAAATTTAAACCACTTCAAATCATTATTTGAACATGTCCCTTCGTTTACGAATCCAACTCTTTTTTTTTTAATTCATTGAAAATATCAATAACTATATTTTTTTAAGCTGCAAATTTCACAATTCGTAGGAAAATCGTACGCATATTATGAGAGTAATACTAATTAAAGCCGATAACTCTCAAACAGATTCACTCCTAATTAAAACCAGAATTGTCTTCTGAATGTATTAACGAATGAATTTCAGTTGTGTATTCATCTGCTGATACATTTCGAAGGAGTCCATTATTTTATTCGAAGTGCAGTTATAAATGTGCTGCCAGAATCAAAGAGAAAACATTTTCATTTTCTGAGTGTAGTTTTAATTCGGCAAATACAGATTTAATTTGACCCCCACAGGAGACGCAAATTATCCCACACATTTAATTTTAAAATAAAATTGTGAAATTATGTCCCACACATTTAATTTTAAATAAATTTGTGATCGCGATAAAAAGTTAAGATACAGTTTTACAACATTTTTTTCAGAAAAAGAATCTGTATTTAAAATTTTTAAGTTTATTCTATTTTAGGTACTTTAATTCGAATATTGCCAGGCATGTATTTTTGAGCCAATTCACATTTCCAATTTGATAATTTTAATGTTTAGAAACAATAATGTTCTAATAAGCACTTCGGAAAAATTACTTTATCTAGATTTTAGAACAGTTTTGTTTTAATAAAAAGGAACACTGCATGGGAAGAACCGGAAATTTTGTGCGCAAACATTGACAGGCAAAAGTTTTTAGATATTTTTTTCTTATTATTCGAAGGGTTAAACCAATTTTCAGGATGTAAAATTCCATTTGAGAATTCATCTGCTGACACAATTCAAAGTAAAACATTATCTTTTTCGAAGTTCAGTTATTAAATTCTAGTTGCAGACTCTGTATGTGCTGCCAGAATCAAAGAAAAACCATATTCGTGTTTTGAGTGTACTTTTAATTCGCCGCATACAGACTTAATTCAAACCAATTTTGTGTTGAGAATGTAAATTTCCAGTTGATTCATCTGTTGACACATTTCGAAGGAAAACATCCTCTTATTCGAACTTCAGTTATAATATTCTATTTGCAGACTATGTATATGCTGCCAGAATCAAAGAAAAACCATTTTCAAGTTCTGAGTGTAGTTTTAATTCACCGCGTACACGTGGATTTGTGTCAGAGTACAGCGATAAATTAAATAAAGAGTTGCAGATTCATCCTGCATCGAATGAAGATTTACATTTAAGTTACATAATGCTGTAAAATTCTGAGAAATTGATTGTTGCGTGTGTAACTATTGTTTGGGGACTCTTACGCAGTATAAATCAATCAACTTTGGATTAGAATTTATATACATGATTTTCGTTGAAAGAATACTCGTCAAATGTGATTATTAAAAAAATCCGGCTCGTACATAAATAGGTCGTAATAAAAAAAATAGGATTACCATATACAACCCCCCCCCCCCCCCTTACACCGCTTGAAGTACCCAAATAAGGGGTTGGTGAAATTTTCCTCCACCCCGATGTTCTGAGTGTAGTTTTAATTCACCACAAACAGATTTAATTAAAACCAGTTTTGTGTTCAGAATGTAAATGCCGGCAGAGTCAAAGAAAAACCCTTTTCATGTTTTGAGTGTAGTTTTAATTCACCGAGTACAGATTTAATTAAAACCAGTTATGTTCAGAATGTAATTGCCGGCAGAATTAAAGAAAAACCATTTTCATGTTCTGAGTGTAGCTTTAATTCACCACATACAGTTGTAATTAAAACCATTTTTATGTTCTGAATGTAGTTTCGATAAACCGCATATTTATTTTAATTTTAACCAGTTTTGTGTTATCAATATATCGATAAGTTGCCGATTCATCGAGTACCGAGTTCGTATTCCATACGAATGCGTGATAAAGATGCGAAATTCTATTACAGGCATACTATTCTCGTTTTCTGAGAGCAGTTATATATAAATTTTGTAGTAGAATTTATGTATAAGCATGATTTTATTGGAAGAGTACTCGGCACATAGGATTATAAAAATATATCTACCCCCCCCCCCCCCCCCCCCGGTCAGCGCTTGAAAATCTGCGGAAAAAGTACCTGTAGAAGTTGGGGGGGGGGGGGGGGCGGCAAAATTTTCCTCCGCCCCGGGCGGCCGAAACCCACGCTACGCCACTGCGTAGGTTGAACTAATATCTACAGAGCGTAGGTTGGACTAATCAGCTAAATGTGCCAGATAGTCCGATATTAGGGATTTTTACATACATACTTATATAAATTAAGTTTTTTAAACTGCATACGCAATATTACGTTATTCCAATATGCTATACATAAATACATAATTGCAAATCCAACCTCTGCCAGTGCTGTAGATATTCGTCAACACTTTGGTTCTCATAGATATTAATCAACAGTTTGAGCTGTAGATATTCTTCAACACTTTGATTCTCATAGATATTTCTTCGATTTTTTCAGTTTTTGGAATTCCTGTAGATATTAGTAGACGCCTCCTTTGCAATATGTGAAAAATGAAAATTAAAAAAAAAATATTAAAAAATGAAAATTGAATAAAAAAATTGTAATGGCTGGCACGCGAATTGTTTGAAAACTGAATGTACTGGGACTGAATATATGGAACGTGGAAATTTACCCAAAAAGCGTTCGATATGAATTATTGTACTGTATTTCCGTTATTTTTAATAACGCTTTGTTAATTTTGGTCCACAGCTCCGAGGTATGCAGGCTCGTGCAGTACATGTTAAAAAGTTGCCTTTTTGCAGCTGGGCTGCACTTGTTAAATCTTCGAGAAATCATATTTGCCCTAATGCACAGTGATCTTCTCTGTCGCTCAATATCCGAATCATCACTGAGGTCCGCTGCTACGATGTGTCCCAAGTATTTGACCTCGAATTTTTCTGTTTTTTTTTTGTGTCGTTTAGACTGATGGGTAATACTTTTATGGTGCCTGCGCTAAATGATAGTTTTCCTGTAGAAATATTGATAAGTAGTACTTATCAATATTGGCTTGGGGTGATGGAAGGGGAGGGGGGAGGGATACCTCAATAAATAAATATTCTGCCCTAATTTTACTATTTTTTTTAAATAATCCGATTTTAAAATATCACATCCGACATGAATTCTTCGAATCAAACAAATAATGAATACGTGACCAAAGCGAGAATGATTTTCATTGAATTATGTCAGCGAAGTTTGACTCTCGAGTTTTTATGTTCGTTTATTACAAAAGACTAATTTTACCGGATACCATTTTTGACAATTCAAAATACCTTTTTTTATCGATTGAAAAATAATGTTATTATACAGTTTATGTAAGTACTGTCATTGAAAAAACTTTTCAGTCTAACTTTAAAACCGTTCGTCTATTATCTATGGTTATATTTATTAATCTGACGTTTCACTTGCTTGATTTGCTTCACTTGTTTCACTGCTTTTCTGAAGTAAAGTCGTCGTATTAACCAAGAAAACACACATAACCCATGTTTTTTTTTATATTGTTTGAGGTTATTTCAATAAACATTATCTCTCTGTCACCCTCTTTTTAAAGTTTATATACTTCTTCTTTTCTAGTGTCGGTTCTCCGAAACATTGGAATTCGCCTTGTACGTAAGTAACTTAAATAGAAGTTAAAAGAGATCGTGCCATGCGAGTTTAATATTAAAAATTAAATTGAATTACGCTTTTGTACAGCTTGGTGCACAGCAATATAATAAAAAGGTGTAAGGAGAGTATGTAGTTAAATGTGTTAATTGTAGATTTACTGGTATATTTATGCGAGTTATGTACGAATTTTTATTTCTATGTTCATTAAATCATTACCTTAAACCAAATATTTATAAGTTTTTTTTTCCATAATAATTACATATTGTCTTACATTTACTGTCACATTAGGAAATTAGACACCCAAAAGTTGTTTTAATTTTTAAGTTAGACCGCACTAAATAAATTACAACTTGATTTATTACTTTCTCTTCGTAATGTACAAATCTACCCATCAATTAAAGAGAGCACCGGCGCGGCGTCGGGTGGGAATGCTTTCCTTGTTCTACTGGTATTTTAATGGAGGATGCTCCAAGGAACGAGCGTCATTAATCCCCTCGGCACCGGTGCACAGTCGGGAAACACGTGAAACGCGCGCCCAACATTTGTATACAGTTGAGATTAATCACACGAAAACGGGTCGTTTCTACGACTCGTTCTTGAGTTCATTAGCTCGGCTGTAGAACGATTTCCCGGCCTCAGTGTTTCCTCCATCCTACAACATGGGTATCATCAAGGCCCAGGTTCGCTTCTTCCTTTCCAATAAAAGATCCACAAAGCAGCATCCCAAAGATGTCATAGTCCCTGAGAGAAATTATTTTCCTCAGAGCCTCCCATGTGGAGTTAACATTTAATAAAAATTATTACAGTTCTTATTTATTTTCAGCCGAGACCAACTACCATCATTTATATAATTCATAATATAATAAGTAATAACAGTACGCTATCACAGCAGCATAATGAATCTTCTAAAGCCAGAATGTGTTTTAATCAAGATGGAACCAAGGACCCAGGAAGAAGGCGGACGTGAAATACAATATACGGATACATATCCGGATGTGAAAAATGAATTAGTAGGAAAGGAGCAGTATGCTGAGAATACTTCGACAACCAGTAAGCATAAAATAAATTTTGGAATCACTTTTTACGTGCGCTTTAATTTTCGTTGAACGGTGTGGGGTGTGGGTACTGTGTCATGCGATTGTTAGGTTTTGTTATCTGCAACGCAAAATCTTTTTCTAATACGGCAGTAATAAAATTTTCCTTTACTCTGGTGCGCAACATTCTCGAGAGTGACTCGGTAATACGGGGACCCGATGATGACCTGTATTCAAAAGATATGGCAAAGGTTCAAAATAAGTTTATGATACCTTTACATGCGAGAGTTTTTGTACTATCATTTGGATTTTTTAAAGATCCAGATCGTCTAGCTTTGCATGAATTGGAACAATCGGCTTGTCAAGGAGCTAAGGCTCTGCTAATTCTTCACCTAAGCACATTCTTAATTCAATATCCATCATTCTTTTCCCCGAGAAGAAATTGAAATCTCTTAACCCGTGGTAAATCACACATTTTCAAATGCTGACCACAATTCCATTTGGGAGGCGGGTATGGGTACGGCCGCCCCTGGAACCATTTATTGGATAACCAACACCTCTGCCATAGGTCACCCCAAGTGGTTCATGAGGTGTGGTTTGTCCGGATCTTGGCGATAGATGCGTCTGCCCACCAACTGTGAGGCAAGCCGGATCGGGAGAGACTGGCTGAGGGAAATCTTTGACCTCCAGCAGGACTCTTTCGGAACTCACACCGCAGTGGTAAGGATAGATTCATATGTCCGTCACTAGTATTCATTAACAAATATTTTATCTTTTTTTTTTAATTTTTAACTTTTTGAGTAAAATTTCAAATTATAATATTATAATTAGAGATTTTACTCATAAAGTTAAAAATTAAAAATAAATGACTTGCAGAAAAGTCAATAGATGTCGCGTATTAAAAATAAAATGGATCAAAATTTATCCAGACACTATCTAGATAGCATTTAGTTCGAGTTGAATCTTGCAATCATATATAAAGATAGCAGCCAATAATATGTGCATCCAGAAGATGAAGATAATGTTAATAGTTCTTAGTCGATGTATGAAGTGACCGAATTGGATATAGGTTCCGTAGCTCAGTTGGTAGAGCACTTGCCATTTAAGTAAAGGGTCCTGGGTTTGAGTCCCAGTGGAGCCAATATATTTTTCTGATTTTCCTGTCTCCAGATTTTCGATTTAGTTTCGCTAATATTGTCTTCATTTAATTAAATATTTTATCTTTGTGTAACAAACGCCATCATACAAATTGAAAATCTTAACCTAATTCTACGATAAACATAAAATTAGTATTATAATTTATATGTACCTACACTAATATACTACTACTTGACTCGTTCTTGTGTTCAACAGCTCGGCTGTGGAACGACTTGCCGGCCTTTGTGTTTCCTCCTTCCTACAACATGGGTCTCTTCAAGACCAATGTTCATTCCTTCCTCTCCTCAAAAAGACCCTACACACAGCCAGTGGCGTAGCGTGGGTTTCGGCCGCCCGGGGCGGAGGCAAATTTTGCCGCCCCCCCCCCCCCCCCCCCCCAACTTCTACAGGTACTTCTTCCGCAGATTTTAAAGCGACCGGGGGGGGGGGTAGATATTTTCTATTTTTTCATGCCGATTTCTATAATTCCATGTGCCGAGTACTCTATCAATAAAATCATGCTTATAAATTTTACTACAAATTTATATATATAACTGCTCTCAGAAATTGAGAATGGTATGCCTGTAATAGAATTAGTATCTTCAACACGCATACATATGAAATGCAACTCAAATGCAAAGCTTCACTAGGTACACGATGTATCGGCAACTTATTGTTATGTTGATAACACAAAACTGGTTTAAATTAAACCAAATATGCGGTGTATCAAAACTACACTCATAACAAAAAGATGGTTTTTCTTTGATTCTAGCGGCACTTACATTCTGAACACAAGGATGGTTTTAATTAAATCTGTATGTGGTGAATCAAAACTACACTCAGAACATCGGGGCGTAGGAAAATTTCGCCGCCCACTTATTTGGGTACTGGGGGTGGGGTTGTATTCAGAAATCCCATTTTTGTATTACGACCTAATTATATACGAGCCGGATTTTTTAAAAATCACATTTGACGAGTATTCTTTCAACTAAAATCATGTTTATAAATTCTACTCCAAAGTTGATTTATTGATACTGCGTTAGAGTCCCCAAATAATAGTTACACACGCAACAAACAATTTCTCAGAATTTTACAGCATTATGTAACTCAAATGTAAAACTGCACTCGATGCACGATGAATCTGCAACTCGTTATTTAATTTATCGTTGTATTCTGAACACAAAATCAGTTTGAATGCGGTGAATTAAATTTACACTCAGAACATGAAAATGGTTTTACTTTGATTCTGGCATTAAATAAATAGTCTGCAAATAGAATTTTATAACTGCACATCGAATAACAGAATGCTTTCCTTTGAAATGTGTCAGCAGATGAATCCAACTGGAATTTTACATTCTGTACTGGTTTAAATTAAATCTGTACCTGGCGAATTTAAACTACACTCAGAACATGAAAATGTTTTTGCTTTGATTCTTGGAGCATATACATAGTCTGTAAATAGAATATTATAACTGAACTTCAAATAAGAGGATGTTTTCCTTTGAACTGTGTCAACATACAGATGAATCCAAATAGATGAACTGGAAATTTACGTTCTCAACACAAAATGGGTTTGAATTAATTCTGTATGTGGCGAATTAAAAGTACACTCAGAACATGATAATGGTTTTTCTTTGATTCTGGCAGCAGGTACAGGATACAGAGTCTGCAACTATAATTTTATAACTGAACTTCGAATAAGATAATATTTTCCTTTGAATCGTGTCAGCAGATGAATCCTCAAAAGGAATTTTACATTCTGAAAACTGGTTTAACCCTGATATTGAAAATGTGGATTGGCTCAAAAATACACGCCTGCGAATATTCGAATTAAGGTACCTAATAGAATTTGTGAATTTTTCTGTACTGATTGATGTAATCTAATTGTAAACTACATGGATGATGTATTTTTTTTAGTTATATTGTTGTTATTTCATTGAATAAAGATTTTTACGCACCAGAAAACTTAAAATTTTAAATACAGATTCCTTTTTTTTTAATTGTAATAAAACTGTATCTTAACTATTTATCGCAATCACAAATTTATTTTAATTAAATGTGTGGGACATAATTTCACAATTTTATTTTTAAATTAAATGTGTGGGACAATTTGTGTCTCCTCTGATTAGACGGGTTAAATTAAATCTATATTTGGCGAGTTAAAACTACACTCAGAATATGAAAATGGTTTCTCTTTGATATTGGCAGCACATATACAGGGTGTCCGGAGGTAAAGTGCATTAACTTCGGGAGGTGATTCTACATGATAGTATAAGTAAAAAAGATAAATATATTTTTTCTTAATTCCATCTTTTAGGGGTAGTTTTGTGGTAAAAACGTAAAATTTGACCGGCGTGCGCGGCCAGCTTTATTATTTTCCGCTGTTACGATACGGGCCAATCACCAACATTTATTGTTGCCACGAGGCTCCTGGCAAGTAAGATCGTACCTCACACTAAGGATTTTTAGTAGGTAGATTTTTTGTATGGGAAAAAAAATGTCGGAATTTCGAAAAAAGTTATTAATCTTTGTTACTCCTACCATCGTGTAGAATCACCTCCCGAAGTTAATAACTGCAATTTTATAACTGCACTTCGATTAAAATAATGGTCTCTTTCGAAATGTATCAGCAGATGAATACATAAATGAAATTACTTCGTTAATACATTCTAAACACAATTCTGGTTTTAATTGAGAGTGAATCTGTTTGCGAGTTATCAGCTTTAATTAGTATTACTCTCATAATATGCGTACGGTTTTCCTACGAATTGCGAAATTTGTAGCTTAAAAAAATATAATTATTGATATTTTTAATAAATAAATAATAAAAATTGTTGGATTCGTAAACGAAAGTATCTTATAACATTTGTAAAAAATGATTTGAAATGGTTTAAATTTTTCCAAGATAATATTATTATTTATTGTGAAAATTTGCCGCCCCCCTTTAAAGTGCCGCCCCCCCGCCTCCCCCACGCTACGCCACTGCACACAGCATTTCAGATGACATAGGCCCTAAGGTAAGGCGGCCAACTTTATGAAATATCAATGCGGGACAGTGGGTGTCAGCCGTGGGGGGGGGGGGGGGGGTGGAAATCCTTTATTTTTTTCACATAATTGAGAGACAGAGTATTAAAAAAAAATCATGTACAATTCTACCACAATCGGAAATCGAGAATGATGTAATAGAATGAATATGCAACTTGTTATTTAATTGGTTGTTATATTCTGAAGCCAAAACTAGTTTAAATTAAATTTGTATGCGTCGAATCAAAACTACACTCAGAACATGAAAATGGTTAATTAATTCTGGCAATACATACGTAGTATTCAACTAGAATGTTATACCTACACTTAGAATAGGTCTAGCTTCCTGCATTTAAATGTAGAGTCGTTCTTTAAAACAAGAGTCATTGTGAGAGCCCTGAAGGAGTACCTATCTGTTACTTATACTAAGGCGGGTATGTATGTGGTGGATAACCTCCAATGCACTTAGAATAAGAAAAAGTTTCTCTTCGAAATGCGTAAGCAGATGAATCCACAGCAGAAATTTTACTTTCTAAATACAAAGGTGGTTTAAATTACATCTGTATGCGGCGAATTAAAACTACACTCAGAACATTAAAATGGTTTCTCTTTGATTCTGGCAGCACTTACATAGTCTGCAACTAGAATTTTATAACTGGACTTCGAATAAGAGAATAATTTCCTTCGAAATATGTCATCAGAGGAATCCAACTGGAATTTTACATTCTAAACAAATAACTGGTTTACATTCAATATGTATGCAGCGAATTAAAACTACACACAGAACATGAAAATGGTTTCTCTTTGATTCTGGCAGCACATAGTCTTCACCTAGAATTTTATTACTGCACTTTGAATAAGAGAATATTTTTCTTCGAAATATGTCAGCAGACGAAATTTTACATTCTGAACTTGCAACTTAAATGTAAAGCTTCAGTCGGTACAGGATGAATCTGCAACTTGTTATTTACTGTATCGTTATATTCTGAACACAAAGGTGGTTTAAATTAAATCTGTATGGAGCAAATTAAAACCACACTCAGAACATCAAAATGGTTTCTCTTTGATTCTGGCGGCACTTACATAGTCTGATACTAGAATTTTATAAATGCACTTCGAAAAAGAGAATATTTTCCTTACTGGAAATTGGTGGGGTCCCTTCTAATGCACTTTGAATAAGAGAATATTTTCCTTCGAAATATGTCAGCAGACGAATCCAACTAGAATTTTACATTCTGAACACAAAACTGGTTTAAATTAAATCTGTATGCGGCAAATTAAAACTACATTCAGAAATGAATTTTAACACTTTTGCCAAAAAGGAAATTCTTTTTGCAATTCTTCACTGAACTTACAACACCGCTTTTTCGCGGTCGGCATGGTCAAGAAATTATTTGATTTGATTTGAATAATAAATATGGGTTATAAATGTTTACGAATTAGTGCACGGCGTGCACTAATTCGTAAACAAAACAACTCAATCACTACTGGCGCTCTTGCTCTTGGACTCTTGCTTGTGACGTAAATAAACCTATCCCTAGATCGATTTCTTCGGACCTTTTCCAGGGACAAATTTTGTCTTGAACTTAACCAAATGGCTATTTATAGACTAAATCTATTTATAGACTAAAGATAGAGGAAGTTTATTTGACTACCATACACAGTATTTAAAAAATATAGGAATGCGGGACCTGCGGGACGCTTTAGACGATTTGCGGGACTATTTTTGTAAATATTGCAATGCGGGACAACAACTGCCAATGCGGGACGGTCCCGCAGAATGCGGGACGGTTGGCCGCCTTAGTATTCACTGAAAAAAAAATTTCAGAAATGAATGTTAACACTTTTGCCAAAAAGGAAATTCTTTTTGCAATTCTTCACTGAACTTACAACACCGCTATTTCACGGTCGGCATGGTCAAGAAATTATTTGATTTGATTTGAATAATAAATATGGGTTATAAATATTGTGTGTCACGGCGTGCACTTATTCGTAAACAAAACAACTCAATCACTACTGGCGCTCTTGGACTCTTGCTTGTGACGTAAATAAACCAATCCCTAGATCGATATCTTCGGGCCTTTTCCAGGGACAAATTTTGTTTTTAACTTAACCAAATGGCCTTAATAGACTAAAGATAGAGGAAGTTTATTTGACTATCATAGACAGTATTTCAAAAAATATAGGAATGCGGGACATGCGGGACGCTTTAGACGATTTGCGGGACTATTTTTGTAAATATTGGAATGCGGGACAACAACTGCCAATGCGGGACGGTCCCGCAGAATGCGGGACGGTTGGCCGCCTAACCCTAAGGCAACTTTTTTTCCTCAGGGTCTTCTGTGTGGAGTTAATGTAAAAAAATCTTTTAATTTTTGCAGTCTCTCCGAAGTACATATGTATGCAGATTGAGTTAATGGTGAATGTAAACATATGTGAAAATCCATGTTTGAAAGAGATAGTGCGCAATATAGTTGCGAATGATGAATACTTGGAGCAATTGGATAAATTTGTGTACTTATTTCGGAAGTATGTTTACGAGAGATGGAAAGGCTGACAGGGATATTGAAAGAATAGTAAATGCAGGAAACTTCATTAGTAGAGTACTGAAGCTGCCAGCTCTAATTTTTTTTTAAATGTGCAAAGAATGGACGACAATAGACTAAATCCTGATGAAATGACATCTCTTAGGCTTGTATGTATGGTAAAACTTTGTATGACCGTGTTAAAATGTGTGCCATGGTTAAGATTAAGAACGGGACGCTTAGACGATCGGGCATGTAATGCGGATGAATGAAGAAATGAGTTTAAGGAAAAAATATAACTGCATATGTAATAAAAAAATGTTAAATTTGTTTCCAAGTGGTGGAAATCCGTACCCGCTAACTTACTGCAAGAAGCTTATCAGCAAGAGCTTTGTTAAACAATATAATAAAATGCAATTAATAATAATCAAACAGCACCGACCCACAACGAATTTTTAATGTAATACTAGTATTTCTTGCAATGTCTTGTTATTTTGTTATTCTAGGTATCAATAATGTGGAGTTTGTATCCATCAAGGCAGAACCAGAATACCGAGAAGATGATCCAGAAATAGACACAGTCCTACCAGATGTTAAAAAGGAATGCTTAGAACGCTCTGAAAGTATTACTGAGACTGCAGCAGGTTAAATCGTTATTTGTCTGAATTCGTTTTAAAAAAAATTTCGTTTCATTGTAGAAACCTATTTATTAAACTATATCCGCTTTCTTTTTCAGACATGATAACGGACCTGAAGACACATCCTAGAGAAAAAGCTCATTCATGTCCCCATTGTGACTACTCCTGCTCATACAAGTCAACGTTAAAAGTGCATTTACGCACCCATACTGGAGAAAAACCTCATTCATGTCCCCATTGTGACTACACCTGCTCTCACAAGGCATCGTTAACATTGCACTTACGTATCCATACTGGAGAAAAACCTCATTCATGCCCCCATTGTAAATACTCTTGCTTACACAAGTCAGCGTTAAAAATACACTTACGCACTCATAGTGGAGAAAAATCTCATTCTTGTCCCCATTGTAACTACTCCTGCTCATATAAATCAGCGTTAACAATGCACTTACGCACCCATACTGGAGAAAAACCTCATTCATGCCCCCATTGTAACTTCTCCTGCTCACACAAGGCAAAGTTAACAATGCACTTACGCACCCATACTGGAGAAAAACCTCATTCATGTTCCCATTGCAACTACTCATGCTCAGACAAATCACGTTTAACAAGGCATTTTCGCATCCATACTGGAGGAAAACCGTATTCATGTTCTTACTGCAGCTATTCATGTTCTCAAAAGGGATCTTTAAATAGCCACATTCTAACCCATACTGGAGGAAAACCTTATTCATGTGCCCATTGTGACTACTCCTGCTCACGCAAAATAATATTAATAGTGCACTTACGAATCCATTCTGGTCTAAAACCTTATTCGTGTTCCTACTGCAGCTATTCATGTTCCCAAAAGGGATCTTTAAAAACCCACATTCTAACCCATACTCGAGAAAAACCGTATTCATGTTCCTACTGCGGCTATTTATGTTCTCAATATGGAAATTTAAAAAGACACCTTCTTACCCATACTGGACTAAAACCTTATTCATGTTCCCATTGTAACTATTCTTACTTATACAAGTCAGCGTTAATTGTGCACTTACGCACGCATACTTGATAGAAACCTTTTGTGTTCACGAAAGGGTAGTTTTAAATCGTTACTTATGTAAAAAATAAGTATAGTACCATTAGTACCAAATTATATCGCAACTGTCCCTCTCTGCCACTCTCGTTTGTTTGACGCCAGCTCCGTGTATCGCAGTACGTTTCCACATTCCTGATAAGATCGCGCAGGTCCAAATTTGATTTATGAGAGCTTGTTGGTCCTTGAACCCGCGATGCAAAATTCTTTTTTTTTCTTCGGTTTTTTTTTTTAATTTTATTTGTGTTCTTAAAATGATCGGCACTAATTATACTAAGATAGCTCATACGATAGCATATTTGGCTATGAAGGACACTTAAACAAGCTAGAAGTCATTCAAATGGTGGGCGTCCCTGTCTATGCAATGTAAAGCAATGATAATAATTATGTCTCGTCCCTCGGTTGGGCAGCGTTGTGAGGCGGGTTAGCATATGTGAACAATTAGCGTCACAGAATTGCTGAAGGCAGAAGTCTCCAAAACGTACTGTGCTGCGCTATGGGGAGCCACGGCTTCCTCTCAGCGGCCGCGGCGCCGCGAATTATACTTTTTCATTCGCTTATATCTTTATTCTATAATCTACACACGAATACCTAATTGTTTTTCCTGGGTCACCGAGATTTTTGAGGTACCACGTGCAGGAATCAACGCAAAATTAATTTCATGATGAATTAACTGCAATGTACAGAAAATTAGTGTGAGGTTATCTTCTGATATTCTGGACTTCCAATCTAATGATGGATCCACTTTCCTTTTATGGTAATATCAGTACAGGGGATTGACAATAATAAATCGTGGGTAGACTAGTTACGTTTATTCCGAGATGTATACAATGGTTCTTCTTACGAAGTCTATAGGTAAAGAGGACGAATGTGCAAAAATCACCACTTTTTATACATTACTCATACTGTCTCACTCATACAAGCATGTCTCTTTCATACCGTAAGACATACGTTGACCACAATTAGTACTTAATTGACATCACGGATATTGAAAGTTTATCAACTTAACAAAATAATGTTTTTAAATTGTATGCCATTATTGACAGTCCTTGATAATTTGTTACTTCATTCTATATTTATCTAATCTCTTTGTAATATTGTGTAAAAACCCAAATAGGGTGTGAATAAATATACATGTTCAGTAAATCGCATTTGTTGTTGTTATATGAAGGCAATGACTTCTAGGATTTCTCGAATTAATTATGTATGTATAGAAATTTTATACGACAGTTTTTCTGCTCTAGACAGATGCAGATCAGTGTTCGTGCATACTCAATTTGTGTGGCGGAAATGGATATGCCAACCTGGGAACCAGTTATTGGATAACCAATGGGTGAAGTTTGTCTAGGTCTCTACCCAAGGGCGGATCCAGCTTTGGCGCCAGGGGGGGGTCAAATAGCGCCATGGGGGGGGTCACACAGTCGTGGTCAAGTCACAAGCAGTTATAATTTAATTTAAATTATAATAGATACAAGTAAAAAGTAGGTCCACCTAGGTCCTGGACCCTGTCCAGGGGGGGGTCATGACCCCATGACCCCCCCCCTGGATCCGCCATTGTCTCTACCTACTGATTTGCGGGCCAGATCGGGAGAGACTGTTGTTGAAGGAGACCTTTTGACCTCTCTGCCCTCGACGCCTTGCACCGCAGTGGAGGGGATGGATTCATACGTCTGTCACTCCTGAACATATTGACCCCAGATTCCTACTACCTCTCATACTTTTTTTCCTTCCCAGAACTTCCTCACCTATCTTTCTACAAAATACCCTCAACTTAGCAACCCCAAGACAGGCCCTGAAGCCCGCAGTGTGGAGCATTTGATATACCTACTTATATATAATTGTTAACTCCACCCAGGAGGCCCTGAGAAAAGTATTTTTCCTCTGAGTCATATTTAGGGATGATTTAGGAAGGAGATAAAGTAATAGGAAGAAAAAGATGCGAGGGGATAAGGGAGGATATGAATCGGGGGGCAGTGTTTCCTGAATGAATAAAGAATAAACCCATTCCCCCCACTGCGACGCAAGGCGTTGGGGTCGAGAGAGACCGACTGCAGAGGCCAAAGGGTCTTCCTCTCGCGATTCGGCCCGCCACATGGTTGATGGGCAGCCACATTTATCACCTGGACAAATCTCACCCCATGAATCATGCTAAATCGCCAAAAATAGCTTGCCACTTGGTGTGACCTATGTGCAGGGGTGTTGGTTATCCAAATAATGGTTCCTGGGGCGGCGGTACCCATAACCGCCTCCTAAATTATAATATTCATCGATTATAATCATCATATTTGACTCACACCCCTGGCTTCTAAACAACAAAAATAATATTCAAGTTTGATGGATATTATTATTACATTTTGTTTAATGGTTTTAGATAAAAGTGATCTTATATTCTACGACTTGGTGCATTCCGATAGGATCGCGCTTTACGCACTTTTTTTATTTAAAAAACGCTTCTTATGGATAATAAAGCGAAGTAAGTATTTCAGTTTCCGAAATGGAAAATATTGTATTTAGTAACTACTCGTCAAAAATTCGTATAATTTGACTTTTCTTAACGCCATGTTTGACAAAATCACTTTTAATTAAACCCAAACTGAAAACCTACTCTGGGGTCATCGGTTCATTTTATGGATTAAATAAGAGAATGGCCACAAAGTGAAATATCGATTTAATCGATTAATTTTATAAATTATCGATTAATTTAAATGAAATTATTTCTTTACCATTTCCGAAAACTGGTTTACATCACACAGGAACGTGATTAATAAATGACAAATGAATCTGCAATGTAGGTAGGTAAACTGATTCCCCAAAAAACAAAACATTTTTTTTCACTCTTGAACCAGAAAAATCCATAAACAACTCGTTCCAAAAACAACCGAATCGTCGGAGAAATCACATCGGCGGTTCCAGTGACCGCAAAGGAACCGGTTCCTTGTAACCTTGACTGCCTTGCCTTGCCGTTTGCCAGACAAAGATGCAAGTCCGAGATTGGTTTATTTATGGCAAGTCCCGTCTCGTTGGCTTCCTTGTCGCCGTTAATTGTTGCTCTCTGTCTTTTTAAAGTATTTTCATATTACTACACTATACAATAATAGTATTAAATTTGTCACTTCAAATTATTTCAGCAACCACCGCATTTAATGCAAAGTTTTACAGTGACGTTTCTTCAACGTTTTGGTATTGACCGCCGCACTTCGCTTTGTACGTAAGTAGGTTAATTGATTATTGATGCCGAATTTACAATACGCAACTAATGAACTTCTTCTCAGTCTAGTTTACGTAAATTTCGATTGGAAGTATTCAATATTATTTATGTAGATGTCAGATATGGCACGTGATTGCCAGTGCCTTGGCGTCTAAAATAGAAACATCCTGCAGCTTTTCAAAGCTTGAGCAACTTATTTAGCCCGCTTAAATTAGAGCGAGGAATGTCGTACATAGCGAGAATATGGACTAGCTGATATACCGGGCCACAGATGTACTCATAAATAAACCAATCCGATATACTCATGTTACTGGCAAGGCATGCCGAATATTCACATTCTTTCAAATCACAATTTTCAGATATCGTCGTTCTGAATCATAATCGTTCTTACTTGTTATCATGATCTTTATAATCGTATGATTAATATGCACATGATGAAAATCCATATGGTGGAAAAGTTTTTGTTGAGATGTTCTGTCACTGCACTTAAAATTACTGACTGCAAATATTGCATACTGCAAAATACTGCACTTGAAATTACAATTGCTGATTTTGATCAACTTACTTCATTATTATGACAACTGGTGGTAAATATTTCCCTATCGAGTCCACGTTCAAAACACACTTTAAAAAATTAAAACAAATTGTACTAGGTAGATTACAGTTAGTAATAAGTAATTCAGTAACCGGAATTGAAAAATATTGCGTTTTAATTTATTTTTTTAATTTAAAAAACGCGAAATGTCATTTTTCAAGGACCGCCATGTTAATTACGACGATGAAATACGCATTTTTAAAAGAAAAAATCACTTTCTGTCAGTTATGATAAGTACGAATTGCAATCTTCGGAAATGATAAATAATGCGTAGGTATTAATTATGAATCATTATTTTGTTCGTTTCATAAACACGAAAAATCACGCAAGACGTTTGCCGTCGTAATTAACAACATGGTGTTCCTTGAGAAATGACATTTCGCGTTTTTAAAGATAACAAAATAACCATTAAAATGCAATATTTTTCAATTCCAGTTACTGAATTAATTATTACTAACTGTAATCTATCTAGTACAATTTGTTTTAATTTTTTAAAGTGTGTTTTGAGCGTGGACTCGATAGGGAAATATTTACCAGATATTATCTATTGGTTACGAAGCTCTTTTCCATTCTAATAATTTACCTTGCCAAATTACAAAATAAGTTAACTGAGAATGATCTTTTAGCTCACTTTGTAAAAAGCTTTTACAAAATCCGTATACAGTGAATATGATGAAATGTTTAAATAGAGAAGTTTTGTTGCAAGGCTAATTTATTTTCAGCGGCGACCAATTACCACCACATAACAGGACAGTGCCATGGATCTTCCCAACCCACAGATTGTTTCCATCAAGACTGAACCAAAGTCGCTGGAAGAAGGTTCAGGTGAAATGGCGTCTACAGATACAGAAATCCACCTCCCGGATGTAAAAAAGGAAGATTTGCAGCATGTCAAGAGTGTTCAGCCAATTAGTAAGTTGCATTGTGTATATCACAGAGGTGTTTCGGAAGGACTCAGTCGGAGCGGAGGCGTCTACTAATATCTACAGGAATTCCAAAAACTGAACAAATCGGACTAATATCTATGAGAACCAAAGTGGGGACGAATATCTACCGCTCAAACTGCTGACTAATATCTATGAGAACCAAAGTGTGGACGAATATATACAGCACCGGCAGAGGTTGGATTTGCAAATAACGTAATAAATATTGCGTGGTAAATTTTCGGGATTAGTGTCCATGGTTATTACGAATAATTTTTAGAAAAAACTTTAGATTCGCCTTAATCACTATAAAAGGAAACTTTTTGCATCACGGCTGGCGGAAAATAATGCATTTCAATGTCGTTAAATAAAATTTCTCTTCGCGAACCGACACTACGACAGCCCGCCCGCTGCCGCCCGCCATTTTATCACTGTTAAAATACGTTTTTGAATGGTTTGTTTGGCTACGCAGGGTTTGTGTAGCAGGCTTGTGTATGTGACTAAATGGCGGGCGGCATCGGGCGGGCTGTCTAGTATCGGTTCGCGAAGAGAAATTTTATTTAACGACATTGAAAATTAAAATGCATTATTTTCCGCCAGCCGTGATGCAAAAAGTTTCCTTTTATAGTGATTAAGGCGAATCTAAAGTTATTTTCTAAAAATTATTCGTAATAGCCATGGACACTAATCCCGAAAAATTACCTATTGCGTATGCAGTTTAAAAAACTTAATTTATGTATGTATGTATGAAAAAATCCCTAATATCGGACTATTGGACACATTTAGCTGATTATTAAGTATTTGGGTTTTTGTTTTAACAGCTTTCTTTATTTCGAGTGCTTCTAAATTATTTAGTCTGTTACCGTGACCATTTCTATGTCAGTTAGGTTAGGTTGTGGTGCCGTGTATCTCGAAATAAATAAATATATGACCTCCATGTTTGTTCAATAAATTATTGACCTCGTAAACAGAAAAATACGTAATATTGTGCAAAAAATGAATGTACATACTTTAAACGTTTAAGCTTTTACGTAATTAGTAATTACGTCATTGAAGTAATTTATGCTTTTCCGTACAACCTCTTGCTCAGCTGCCCTCTGTAGATATTAGTCCAACCTACGCTCCATAGATATTCGTCCGACTTTAGCTCTGTAGATATTAGTCCAACATATGAGCTGTAGATATTCGTCCGACAAACAGGCTGTAGATATTAGTATCTGGAGTCGTCGGAACAGTTGCTTGTTTGCTACTTCCCCTTTTGTCATCCATCGGTACTTTTCATTTAACCTTTGAAACATCAAGGGTGGGAAACTGCGGCATGCGAGGCTTTTAGGTAAGGCCCGCGAGCGTTTTTGGTGTAAAAATAATACATTCAGAACGCGAGAACGGTTCTCTTTCACATATTTTTTTAAGTTAGTCAAATAAAAATACTACCATCTTCGTGATCGTTGAGCAATTATAAAGATAAGTGCAATCATAATGTTAGCTGATGGGCTGGTAGACAAGTCATATTCATCACAATCCAGTCAGAACAAACAAATGTTCAGAACGCACAAAATATTCCAGTTAAGGATTCATTTGTTGACGCATTTCGAAGGAAACCATTATCGTGTTTCAAGTGCAGTTATAGAATTCGAGTTACAGACTATATGCTGCAAAAATTGAAATAAAACCATTTTCGAGTTCTTTATGTAGAGTTGAACCTGGGGACAAATTCACTCTAATTATAACCATTTTGTTTTTAAATTTTAAACCATGAAAAATTAGAAACCGTTCTAAAGTGAAGGCTATAATTCTAATTTTTTGCAAAATTCTGAGGAAAACCGTATACTTATCCCGCAAAGATATTGGAATATAAGTAGAGTAAGTTTTTACTGTGTGGGTCTGCGCTTCCGGGTGTCGCCGATATTGTTTACCAATTAACAAATAAACTAAAAGAACAAATTTTTTTTTATTTTTTATTTTAAAAAGAAAGACAAACATTCCCGGGTTACGAATAACCCAACAATGTTTGAAAATCTCCTACTACCATCACAGAAAGCCGAAAATTTTGCTTGTGTTGTGATGGAGGACTTAGCCAGCCGAGGAGTCGAACACGCGACGCTCGGATGAGACCCAAGCGCTATGCCCACTCAACCACCGACCATGTCAATAATTAACGAATAAACCAAACGAACGTTAAACTAAATGAACGAATTCTTTCCTTATTCAAAATATATTGTTAACCAATATTAATGCACATTTTCAAAAAATCAACGAAATGAACAAATGCTTTTTGTATGAAAACTACGCTAATTAGCGCGTAGTCCGGTGACAGTTGCGCGGACACCATAGCATATCTCTTCTGTATTTGAATCAAATCAAATCAAATCAAAAAATATTTATTGTAAAATAAAAATTACAAAAGGTGTAGCTTATGGGTAGACCCCATTTCTTCCAGCTAACCACATTTATTTAATTACAATGTTTATATAATATTATTTGTTTTATTATAATTACAATGTTGATACAGATAAAATAACAATATATCAATGAAAAAATAAAAAAAATACAAATATATATACCAATAAAAATAGGCGTTTCATTTACGTGAGGTATTCACTCAACGTGTAATGACATTTATTAACAAGGAAAGTGTTTAGTGACGATTTGAATTTATAATATCTTTGTTATCCCGCGTGTTACCATAGTTTAAGCTGGAGAATAGCATACTTTCGTTAAAATGGAGTGCTGATACCAACCCTCTTGTATGACAGTGAGCACGGATCTGGCAGAGGAAGGACGAAAGTAGACTGAATGCTGTACAAATGAGATCTCTCAGGCGTATGTATGCATTTAGACGCATTTACTTGACCGTGTTAAAAATGTAAGATAGTTAAGATTAAACGCTTAAACGATTTGAGCATGGAATTCGGATTGACGAAGAAATGAGTGCAAAAAATTATTGTTAGAAGTCGGAGACGCCCAAGGAAGAGATGGCACGATCAAGTGAATCGAATACTTGAGTCAAGTCATGTAGCAAGGAGTGTGCACCGACTGTGCATCTATCTATTCTGTCTGCCTAACCCTGCGCGATAATAAGTCAGCTTATACCTAATTCCCCTTCTTCGTGATTTCTCAGTGTATTCTTTAAGGTAAGGCCACACTGAGCCCACGCCACGTGGGTAGACGTCACCATTTCCATATCTGGACTGCTTACCATCCACACATTTTCTATGGAAACGGGTGCTTTAGAAACATACTAGCCCCACGCAATGCAAACCGACGCCCCCTACGCTACGCGGACCTGCCGATGCCAGATCGGCGTGGGCCATGTGGAAGGTGGAGGGGGTATGGTCACGCCTACTACGAGATGATTTTACATCTTTTTGGTGTTATCTGAGCATCTAACGTTGTTTCGCTATATCTATGGTTGTTTTTTTGACAGATATTATTAAAAAATGGATGACGAACAGTTTATTGAAACTTTTAGACGGCACGAAGTTATTTATAAAATCAAATTACAGGATTATAGAGATTCTGCATACGCAGTGCAACTTAGGAAGAAATTTCAGCCATTTATGGCATGATTTTCAATATTATACCCCTATAATGAATGTCAATCAAACTTTAGATCTTTTTCTGGTCCCAATTGACTTTCGAAGATGTGTGTTTTCTTTTTTTATGTCATATTCAATAATTCAATTATGCTGTGAAGCTCTTCAAATACCACTTTACTCATACGGAAGTACATGAAGAATCGTCCGTCATCAGATTCTAGTTCCTTTACTAAAGTATGGAACTCTCCAAACATTTGTCTTTGTTTGTTAATGTTGTGGACCCAAATACTTCTTACTTTTTTTCTTTTTACGAGAATATTGATTTAACAATAATAATCGTAGCAAATCATCTTCAAATTCACTTTCAAGATATGGCAAAGCTGTCATCTGCTAAGAGAATCACATAAACATAACCTAAAAAATAAATGTCAAATGTGTCAAATCAAACGCGCCTGCGCACAACCACAGACCCCTTGTCACGTGGTCACAGCGACGCGTACGTACGTCTGGCCAGTGTGAACGGTACAGGAACGTTGCGTGGCGTTGCGTCTGCTCAGTATGATCCTTGCTTTACTGTTTTACTTTTTCTTTATACTTTCTTACTTTTAATTTGTAATTTTAAAAACAAAGTTAAATTTGTTTAGACCTTTGGACCAATTTTTAAAAATAATTGCCCTTATTATACTGCAAATGTCACACCTTGATGACAACTGTTGGCCATTAGAAAAGAGCAAAAACAGTTCTAGAGGGATAGTTTTCATTTCACCCTTATTTAAACTCAATTTTTAACGTCAAATTCCCATTTGACGTAATAGGAAATTCAACATCTCGAGGGGGGCGGCAAATTTTCACAATAAATAATAATATTATCTTGGAAAATTTTAAACCATTTCAAATCATTATTCAAAAATGTTCAACGATACTTTCGTTTACGAATCCAACTCTCTTTTAATTATTTTTAAAAAATATCAATAATTATATTTTTTAAGCTGCAAATTTCACAATTCGTAGGAAAACCGTACGCATATTATGAGAGTAATACTAATTAAAGCTGAACTCGCAAACAGATTCTCTCTTAATTAAAACCAGAATTGTGTTCTGAATGTATTAACGAATGAATTTCAGTTGTGTATTCATCTGCTGATACATTTCGAAAGAGACCATTATTTTATTCGAAGTTCAGTTATAAAATTCTAGTTGCAGAATATGTATGTGCTGCCAGAATCAAAGAGAAACCATTTTCATATTCTGAGTGAAGTTTTAATTCGCCAAATACAGATTTAATTTAACCCGTCTAATCACAGGAGACGCAATTTTAAAATAAAATTGTGAAATTATGTCCCTCACATTTAATTTAAAATAAATTTGTGATTGCGATAAAAAAATAAGATACAGTTTTATTACATTTTTTTAAGAAAAGGAATCTATATTTAAAATTTTAAATTTATTCTCTTTTAGGTACTTTAATTTAGAATATTCAAATTTTAATAATTATTACAAAACAATAATGTTCTAACAGGCACGTCAGAAAAATAACTATATCTAGATTTTAGAACCATTTTGTTTTTGGCAAAAGGCTAAAAAAACCAATAAAAATGAACATTTAAAATGCATAAAGAACCGGAAATTTTGTGGGCAAACATTGACAGGCAAAAGTTTATACATATTTTTTCTTATTATTCGAAGGGTTAAATCAGATTTTAGAATGTAAAATTCCATTTGAGGATTCATCTGCCGACACAATTCAAAGGAAAACATTATCTTTTTTGAAGTTCAGTTATAAAATTCTAGTTGCAGACTCTGTATCCTGTATGTACTGCCAGAATCAAAGAAAAGCCATTATCATGTTCTGAGTGTACTTTTAATTCGCCGCATACAGACTTAATTCAAATCAATTCTGTGTTGAGAATGTAAATTTCCAGTTGTGGATTCATCTGTTGACACATTTCAAAGGAAAACACCCTCTTATTTGAGGTTCAGTTATAATATTCTATTTGCAGACTATGTATGTGCTGCAAGAATCAAAGAAAAACCATTTTCATGTTCTGAGTGTAGTTTTAATTCGCCAGGTACAGATTTACTTTAAACCAGTACAGAATGTAAAATTCCATTTGGATTCATCTGCTGGCACATTTCGAAGGAAAACATTCTGTTATTCGATGTGCAGTTATAAAATTCTAGTTGTAGACTATTTATTTAATGCCAGAATCAAAGAAAAACCATTTTCATGTTCTGAGTGTAGTTTTAATTCACAGCATACAAACTGGTTTTGTATTCAGAATTCTCTGATAAATTAAATAACAAGTTACAGATTCATCATGCATCGACTGAAGTTTAACATTTGAGTTACATAATGCTGTAAAATTCTGAGAAATTGATTTTTGCGTATGTTACTATTATTTGGGGACTCTAACGCAGTATCAATCAATCAACTTTGGAGTAGAATTAATAAACATGATTTTCGTTGAAAGAATACTCATCAAATGTGATTATTAAAAAATCCGGCTCGTATATAAATGGGTCGTAATAAAAAAATAGGATTTCCGAATACAACCCCCCCGCCGCTTGAAGTACCCAAATAAGGGGCGGTGAAATTTTCCTACGCCCCGATGTTCTGAGTGTAGTTTTAATTCACCAGATACAGATTTAATTAAAACCAGTTTGTGTTTAGAATGTAAGTGCCAGCAGAATAAAAAAAACCGTTTTCATGTTCTGAATTTAGTTTCAATTCACCGCGTACAGATTTAATTAAACCAGTTCTGTGTTCGGAATGTAAGTACCGCTAGAATCAAAGAAAAGCCATTTTTTGTTCTGAGTGTAGTTTTGATACACCGCATATTTAGATTAATTTAAACCAGTTTTGTGTTATCAATATAACAATAAGTTACCGATTCATCGTGTACCGAGTGATGAAGATGTGAAATTCTGAAATTCTATTACAGGCATACCATTCTCGATTTCTGAGAGCAGTTATATATAAATTTGTAGTAGAATTTATAAGCATGATGTTATTGGAAGAGTACTCGGCACATGGCATTATAAAAATCGGCATAAAAATAGGATATCTACCCCCCCCCCCCCCCCGGTCAGCGCAGTTTAAAATCTGCGCTGTAGAAGTTAGGGAGGAGGGGGGGGGGGGCGGCAACAGAAGCGTAGGAAACTGAGGCCGCTGCCAGCGCCAGTAATAAGAATAACGACGACTGTGTGAACTAATTCTTCAATGTTTGACAGTCGAAATCAGCTGTTTATCGGAAGCCATGTTGGAAACATAAATAAACCAATCACGAGCAAGCGTGTAGGCGAGTAAAGTTGACGACCTTTCAACTTTTTTTCGTAGATTGTCAACAATCTGCTAGTTAGCAAGTGACACGATGACACTGGGCGAGTTTACTAACAGATAGTGAATTTCCCAGATAGTAGCTTGTAAACTAGCCCTGTGTCATCGACGCTTTATCAGCAGGAGCGTTTTTAAACAATATAATACAATCTAACATCGAATGCAATTTATAATGAAATAGCACAGACCCACGTGAAATTTTGAATTTAATGCTACTATGTCTTTACACACTTTATCAATGTATTGCTGTTTTGTTATTCCAGGTAGCATTTATGCGGAAACTGTACTCATCAAGGTAGAACCAGAACACCGAGAAGATTTTACGGAAGTAGACACAGATCTACCAGATGTTAAAAAGGAATGCTTAAAACGCTCTGAAAGTATTACTGAAACTTCTACAGGTAAAATCGTTTATTATCTGAATCCGTTTTAATTTTTTTCATTTTATATAGAGACCCACTTATTAAGCTTTAGCCACTTACTTTCTTTTTCAGACAAAACAACGGACCTGAAGATGCATCCTGCAGAAAAACCTTTTTCATGTTTCCATTGTAACTACTCCTGCGTGTACAAGTCAGCGTTAAAAGTGCACTTACGCACCCATACTGGAGAAAAACCTTATTCATGTCCCCATTGTAACTACTCTTGCTCATGCAAGTCAACGTTGACAGTGCACTTACGCACCCATACTGGAGAAAAACCTCATTCATGTTCCCAATGTAACTACTCCTGCTCAGACAAATCACGTTTAACAAGGCACTTACGCACCCATACTGGAGAAAAACCTTATGCATGCCCCCGTTGTAACTACTCTTGCTCATACAAATCAGGATTAACGGTGCATCTACGCACCCATACTGGAGAAAAACCTCATTCGTGCTCCCATTGTAACTACTCCTGCTCACGCAAGTCAGCATTAACAAGACACTTACTCAACCATTCATGTTCAAGGAAGGGTATTTTAAAAACGGCACAGTTGAAAAATAAAAAATAACCATTCACACATGCGGTTAAAACAAAAAAATTTAACCAACTTGTCAAATTAATCAACTTGTCCTCCACTGTACCCCTGTGTCACTCTCATTTGTTCAACACCAGCACCGCCGGTCGCATAGCTGACTTACACAAGTAAAATATGATTTATGAGAGCACGTCAGTCCTCGAACTCTAGATGTTGAATTCATTTTTCATTTTCTTCGGTTATGTAATTATATTATAATAATCCCGCATTATATACGACACACGCGGCAGTATATTTGACTGCTGAAGAAAACCTGAATAAACTACGAGTAGAAGTCATTCAAAACATGGTTATGAGATGCATTCTAAGGAAATGTAAATAGAATACGATTACCACATACTATAAAAACCTGTCAGTAAACAATTATTAGTCACAGAATTGTTGAAGGCAGTGGTTCCCAAAAGGCGCACTGCGGCTCCATGTGGAACTAGCTTCCTCTCTGTGGTGCCGCGAATTAATATACATTTTTCAATACTGTTTTTATTCTATTATCTAATACACCTACAACCAATCTCTAATTCTATTTCCCGTTATCAAAAAGAGTTTTCAGATACCGCGTAAGTACTTATTATATTTTTTCATTTACCTACAATTGTTACAATATGGGGACAATCGCAAAATTAAATTCCGTCATGAATTGACCGTATAGCCTAGGAAATTTAGTATTCTATTGTCACCACGGATATATTGTTAGTTTATAAAAATAATGTTTTCGACAGTCCTTTATATTACAGGATTAGATTATAATATACTTAGTTATATTTTGTTACTGCACCAGAGGCGTAGCGTGGGGGGGGGCGGGGGGGGCGGCCCGCCCCGGGCGGCACTTTTAAGGGGGGCGGCAAATTTTCACAATTAAAAAATAAAATTATCTTGGAAAAATTTAAACCATTTCAAATCATTATTTGAAAATGTTCTACGATACTTTCGTTTACGAATCCAACTTTTTTATTATTATTTATTAAAAATATCAATAATTATATATTTTTTAAGCTGCAAATTTCGCAAATCGTAGGAAAACCGTACGCATATTATGAGAGTAATATTAAATAAAACAGATTCACTCTTACTTAAAACCAGACTTGTGTTCAGAATGTATTAATGAATGAATTTCAGTTGTGTATTCATTTGCTGTTTCATTTCGAATGAGACCATTATTTTATTCGAAGTGCAGTTATAAAATTTTTGTTGCAGACTATGTATGTACTGCCAGAATCAAAGAGAAATCATTTTCATATTCTGAGGGTGTTTTAATTCGCCAATACAGATTTAATTTAACCCGTCTAATCACAGGAGACGCAAATTGTCCCACACATTTAATTTAAAAATAAATTTGAGAATGCGATAAAAAGTTAAGATACAGTTTTATTACATTTTTTTTTAAGAAAAGGAACCTGTTTTTTTAAATTTATTCTATTCTATTTTAATTCGAATATTCGCAGGCATGGATTTTTGAGCCAATTCACATTTCCAATATCAAAATTTTAATATTTAGGAACAATAATGTTCTAATAAGCACGTCAGAAAAATTACTTTATCTAGATTTTTGAACAATTTTGTTTTTTGCAAAAGGGTAAAAAAAAACAATAAATTTATAAACATTTAAAATGCATGGGAAGAACCGAAAATTTTGTACGCAAACATTGACAGGCAAAATAATATTTTTTACTTATTATTCGAAGGGTTGAACCAGTTTTCAGAATGAAAAATTCTATTTGAGGATTTAAACAGAAATAAACTCTTATATTGTATAATTTGGTTTTATTTACTGATAAGAGGTACACTCGCTTTGCACTCGCTTTGCAAAAGAAACAGAGAGAATATGTGACGTTCAATACTTACTTGTAATTCATACCCTCCAAACCTGGTCATCCATCCATGAATAGAATAAATAATCACATACAAAGCCAGCAAGCAAGCCATGAGGTTAGGTAGCAATAATAAGTAGGTTTGGGAACAATGTATAATTTATTATAAAAAAATCAAACCCTGCCCTTGGAACATATTATAATGATTAGCTATGAGACTCTAAGTTAAACAACGGAAATAATCATCAGGGGTGACTGGTTACGATGTATCGTACCCAGCTGTAAATGTTTAAAGTTTCTCGACACGTGTCAATAAGAAAGAAATTATATTGTAACGACATAAGAAAATTACTGATGGGCGCCTGTGACGTAAAACGTAACATATTTATGAATCAGTAATCCCTAAAAATAATCTATAAAGCACAATCTCGAACTGTTAATAATATGAGTAATTTAAATCTCACTTCTCGTGATCCAAAATGTCTTGAGTCCAGCAATACAACAGCCCGTCACACAAAAACACCTGCTCGATCTGTGGTACTGCCGTCAACTGAAGCGCCCGAACTTTTTCCGAAGCATCTCGAAACATCTGCCGCCCCTTCGGAGTGCAATGCTGCCAACCAAATCATGCGAAATTTGCGAATCGCTCACGACGCTAGCAGCAAATGTTACATTACCCCTCCACCAAAAGAAAATATTTCCTCCTGGAAATCAAGAGGTCCATGTGTCACTTCCTGAAGAGAACTGCATACTATGTGAGCCTTGGTCGTAAATGTTAGTCATGGAAGAAGCCAACATATATAAGGATTGTCAGCCGGAAGGATCCTGGTGATAGAAGTACTCCCAATCCATATAATGTACCTCATGGAAGAAGCGGTGACCACCGTACTGCAATACTGAAGCCATGACATAATGCGATGAACAGAAAGACGCATCAATCTATGCAGCTTCTCTCCAATTATGATGCATTCAATAACTGATGACCCAAGATGGCCCAAGGTAGAGATGAAATATCTGGTCTGGAATCTCAAATTCAGCTTCTTTTGCTATTAATTTCTTCCAAACTGATGACCCAAGATGGCCCAAGGTAGCGATGAAACATTTGGTCCGAAATCTCAAATTCAGCGTCTTCTGATATTACTTTCTTCCAAAACTGATGACCCAAGATGGCCCAAGGTAGCGATGAAACATTTGGTCCGAAATCTCAAATTCAGCGTCTTCTGATATTACTTCTTCCAAAACTGATGACCCAAGATGGCCCAAGGTAGCGATGAAACATCTCAAAATTGGAGCAGACGAAAGTCATTAAGTGAGGTTCTGTGTAGGTGATGAAATTTTTCCCGCGCTGCTAGCTCTGCCGTCCAAAAGGAATGAAGATGTATGATGATTAAGACTGCATCTTGTGTAAGCTGAAGAAGATCCTTGAGTGAGGTTCTGCATACATTGAAGAAAATTTCCCCGTGCTGATGAGGGTTGACAATGCGACGCTGAAGAGTATTCAGAAGTGAGATTTCTAACTAACCGCTCCACTAAAGCTTACATAATGTTACTGAGTAAAATTTGCATGAAAAAGCTAAGTTAAGTAAAGAATGAAATGTGCTTTACCTACTAAATGAAATGTTTCAAAAAAATTATTTGAAAAGGAAGTAAATAACTCTCATAGATGACCTGCAAGACTGAATACCTAATTAACATTCTAAAGTTCAATTGAATGAGGAAGATATTACATAAAAATACTGAAGTCCAAACACAAACATTTATTTTAAATCCTAGTTTGAAAAAAAAACACCCCTGACACCTGTTGATCAAAAAAATAAATAGCCGAGAATCAAACCATTAAACTTCAAGCAAGTAATGACCCCACTCACAGAATGAAGACCTCTGTCGAAAAAAAAGTTACCCAAATAGAAGATCCCAATAAAATTGGATGAATAATTGAACTTGAACATGAATTCCCCTAGTTTTAGATAGCATAATTGTAATCAGCAATTAACTATATGACAATAATTTATTGTAATAAATATGTAACTCTTTTAACAGAATTAGTATTTCTCACATTTGACAGGGTGTTCAAATTCGCTCGAGCTCTTAAGCGAACTCCAACAACCAGTCGAATATGGAAATAAATTGAAGTAACAAACTAAGTTCAAAATCTTTAGTATAAATAGAGGATAAAATGCATCCAGAAATTGACCATGGAATTAAAAATTGTTTAACCAATATTGTAAAACAAAACAATTACAAAACCCTTTATAATAATCTTAAAACAAAAATCCACAGCGGAATTAACTTAATAAATGTATTTATATTATGCTTACTCATCAAATATATGTACCGATGTTATGTATATCATAAACTAATAACTTAAGTATCATAGAATAGAACCTTAAGGAATATGTTCACTATTGCGTGTGAAAAACAACCATCACCATAACCAGAGTAAACAAATTGGAACAATGCCCATGCCATACGTTTCCTAAAACGATATGAAAAATAGATAATTTTGAGCTTCTGAAGCTATAGCCTTTTTCATATAAATATATATTTTTTTTTTTCCATGGAAATTATTCCAAAAGACACCAACATAATGTAAGTGAAACAATAAGGTATTCTAGGTTTCTACACACTAATAGCAATAATGATACTACGCTAAACACCTCTATACATCCGCAAAAATACACAGTAAATAGTTCAATAAAAATTAAAATAAAAGGTTTTGAAAAACTATGTAAAAACGGTTTTGCTACAGGGAAACAAACCGAAATTACAAGTAAATTCAATGTATGAAAATGATGATCAGTCACTTTCACACGTTGAACTTCATATAACTTTAAGTATACTCATTATACACTTGCAAAGTACAACACATACGTGTAATATCTGAAAACACAAACACTGACAAGGACAATGCAATCAACGTGAGGACGTAAGGATAAGTCACGTCACCACGCTGAATGATCCACATGCAATTGCTGGATATGCATGCAAATACTTAGAACACATATAACATTCAAATAAAATGACAAAGAAAATCTCTCAACGGAGATAAGAAAAACCCAACCCCTATTGAAATAACACTAACGATCAACTGGAGTTTCAGATTTAATAATGTCTTTTAAATGATAAATACCCAGTTTTTTGCCATTCATGTCAGCTAACTGATATGCTACTGGAGAAATTTTCCCAATAATCTTGCTCCTAATGAATTTAGGTGCCAATTTTGCTGAAAAGTGTTTACTTGCATCTGATAATACGAATGATCGCCTCCATACGGTTTCCCCAACCCTAAATTGAATATCTCTACGACGCAAGTTGTAGTTCAGCTTGTTCCGTTCGTATGACTGCCTTAAAGATCGATGTCCGTACCTGTGAAAAAATGTCATTCAATTCTTCTAAACCTGACGCCCAAGAGTCACGCTTAGCAAACGTAATTTCTTCAGCATTGAAATCAGTGCCTAAATAATCTTTTCCTGAAATGATGATCTCTCTGCCAAAGTTGAGAAAAAACGGAGTGTAACCTGTGACTTCATGGACTGCCGTGTTAATGGCTAACTCAATTTCTGGAAGATGATTCGCCCAGGTTCTGTGGTCAGATCCAACATACGAACCAAGCGCTGCTACCAAAACCTTGTTAACACGTTCCACAGGATTGTTCTGAGGATGATATCTGCAGTTATAAAACAGGTGACGAATATGAAACTTATTGGCTAAAGCTTTCATATCACGTGAAATGTATTGAGGACCATTGTCCAACACAATGGTGTCCGGAACTCCAAACTTCAGGAAAATTTCATTCTCTAAAATGGAAGCAATATTCAACCCAGTAGCCTTCCTCAGCGGGAACAGCCTCGTGTACTTAGAAAAGAAATCAGAAACTACCAAGAGATAAGTATAACCTTTCTTGTATGAACTCGGATAAGGCCCCAGTAAATCAGTTGCAATCATTTGCCAAGGGCGCTGAACCAATTTGGGATTTCCCATCAAACCTGGCGGTAACAAATTAGTACTCTTGTAACCTAAGCATATCTGACATTTACCGATGAAAGCTTTTACATCAGCAGACATTTTAGGCCAATAATATTTGTGTCTAATTCTGTTCAGGGTTTTTAAAATCCCAAAGTGGGCGCAAGTAGGAGGAACATGGTGCTGTACAATTAAACTATTCCTGAGTTCCTTCGGAACTACCTCTTTCCAGTCGTAGGACCTATGTAAAGCCTCCATACTCTGGATATGTTTATAGAGCCTATCGTTAGTAATTCTCCACGCCGGATACTTCTCAGGATTTGCCAAAATTTTCTCCTTTAATTTGACGTACCATTGGTCCGATGTAGAAAAATTTTGACTGATCGTATTAACCTGTAAAGGATCCCGTGATAACGCGTCAGGAATTACATTGTCCTTACCGTTTCTATGAATAATTTCAAAATTGAACTGTTGTAACCTGACTGCCCAGCGCGCGAGCCGTCCTGAAGGCGATTTTAAACTGGTCAACCACTTCAGGCTGTAGTGGTCTGTTATAACCTTAACCGGAATAGGCGAACCCTCAATATAACCCCGGAATTTTTCCAACGCGAAAATCATAGCATTTAACTCTCTTTCTGTGGTAGAGTGGTTCCTCTCTTGAGCAGAAAGTGTTCTTGAAATGAAAGAAATAGGGTGTTCTAACCCCTTATCATCCATTTGTGAAAGACATGCACCGAGCCCTACATTTGAAGCGTCTACGCTAATCGTGAACGGTTTCTTGAAATCAGGACATGCGAGAACAGGAGCGGATACAAGAATGTTTTTAAGTTTTGAGAATGCTAATTGCGCTTGATCATTCCACACAAATTTCTTACCCGCGAATTCTTTCTTTGTTAAATTATACAAAGGTGAAGCAATGCTAGAAAAATTGAAAATGAATCTCTTATACCACGAGAGTACCCCAATGAATCTACGTAAGCTCTTTTGTGACGAAGGGGTCGGAAAATCAACAATTGCCCTGACTTTATCCGGATCTGTGCGGAGACCTTTATCATCAATGACAAAACCTAGGTATTTGAGTGAGTCCCTGCAGAAAACGGATTTCTGCACATTAATCGTAAGACCGGCGGCCTGTAGTCTCTGTTTAACCTTCCTCAAGAGATAAATATGTTCTTCGAAAGATGAACTAATAATGATGATGTCATCTAAGTAACAAAAGACTTTGCCATCAAATTCAGGCCCTAACACTTTATCCATCAGCCGCATCATCCGGGAGCTAGCACCATGTAAACCGAACGGCATTGTGACGAAATGAAACAACCCTCGCTTGGGTATCGTGAACGCGGTTTTCTCCTTAGACTTTTCGTCTAGCGGAATTTGGAAAAAGGCATCATTTAAGTCCAAAGTTGATAGAAAACGAGCACCACCCAAGCTATTGAGAATGTCTGAGATTAACGGTAAATTGTAGGCGTCGCGTTTCGAGACGGCGTTTAAGCGTCTGCTGTCGAGGCATAGCCTGAATGTGCCATTTTTCTTAGGTACCAGAACAATGGGATTATTCCACGAGCTGTTGCTCGGTTCTACCACACCTAACTCTAGGAGTCTGTCAAGCTCCCTATGTACTTCCGGAAGTAAGTGCGGAGAAATGGGATAAACCCTTTGTTTGATAGGAGGCACATCACCCGTGTCTATGACATGATGTTCTAACCCTGTCCTGCCTAACCGATCTCCTGAGTAATCCATGTACTCCTGAACTACAACGTTCAAGACGGAGCGTTGGGATTGAGATAAATTTTTCTCACTATCCAGCCCAATACTATTCGATGCTCGAACACTACTAACAGAATCATTACAAGACATTAATTTTGAGATCTTAGGACAGATGTTGAAAACTTTCCAAAAGTCACAACCCAGAATAATGTCAGATTTAATGTCTGGCATAATAACAAAATTGAACGTTCTAACAACATTTTCAAAACGCACCGGGAGAGCTATTTTGTAAGAACAGGTAACCGAATGACCAGTCGCCGATACTAGAGCGAAATCAGAATCCAATTTTGACAAATTGAAACCTAAATCTAAAAATTTACGATGAAAGTTATTTCCTAAAATCGAAACGTGCGACCCAGAGTCTAGAAGACCAGAGTAGCCTGTGCTCAAAACTTGGAAAGAGATGTAAGGACGGCCGTCCCTGTTGGCCGCTCGCACCTCCTTCGAAGTCCTTAAATTCTTATAAAAATCTCTTACGGTATCCAGCCACAAAACCCATTCCCGTGAAGTAATCTCGGCAAACGCAGACGTCATAGCGCCCACCGACAGGACCTCACGGGCCATCAGTTTTTTTGAGGACGGCAGCCGCAGAGAGGAGCCTTGACCCCCGGACGCCCGCAGCGAAAGCAGTGCACCTCCCTAGAATTCACATTTGACGGGTTATGCAAAACATTCGAAAAATCACGACGGTTATTCCTGAAGTTGAAATTAGGATCGGCAGAATTTACATAACCATCTCTATTGTTAGAATAATTGTTTCTAGAAAAATTCAAATTGTTGCAATCTCTGTTATTATTACTATTGCCAGCATGGTTGTTCCTAGACAAATGTAAATCATTCGAATACCTCTCATTGCCTCTATTACCAGAAAAGTTATTTCTAGAAAAATTAGATTTACTGTGATTCCTCTGATTACCTTTGTTACTAGAATAATTAATAGGATGAGAATTACTAGTGTTTGATCTGTCGTTTGAACGGCTGTCGGCCAACTCAATCATCCTACCTAATTTTTTTAAGGTTAACAAATCAGGGATCTCCGAAAGAGAAAGTTTCTGAATATATCTTGGCAACATATTACTCCGCAAAATGTCTAGGATCTCATCATCCGGCAACCTAGTGGACAAACGATTATTCAGCAATTGAACACGAGTGATAAAAGAACTAAAATTCTCTTTCTGACCTTGAAACGTCAATCTTATTTGTGCCAATAACCTCTTTTCATGGTCTAAAAGCTCAAATTCGTTTTTTAACGCAACCACAATGTCCGCCCAAGATGAGAAAGCGGAGCGGTTTACTCTGAACCATTGTAGCGCCTGCCCTGAAAACAATTCGACTGCAGAAGAAAAAAGAGAAGCATAACTTACGTTTCTAGCGACAGCAAGTTCTTCTACCCGTTCTAAGAAATTTCTGACATCCGCAGAGCCATCAAAGGTGAGGTTCCACTTGTGTACCGGAAACGACGGAAGTGACGGAATTGACAAAGCTGAACCGGACCCCGCCGGTGTATCATCCTGTTTCGCCATGATGAATTTTGCCGCTGTTCTACTTCTTGTACCTACTCCTTCATCCATAACCTATTTCTCGATTGTAGGGTAGAAAGAAAATTATTAGAATACATGCAACAACACGACATGAAAAATGACAATGCACATGCAATCACCAATTCTAAGAAAATAATAAATAATGTATGCTGCCAGCGAACTGAGCAGCCAAAATGAGTTAAAAGCGTAATAACGCCGATGAGTTGACGGAAACCAAGGCAAAAAAACTGTGTGAAACTATGTATTAAAAATATCAGATCGGCAAGTTAGTCGTGGGACGGGCTGTTATAAACCCAAGGAAAAGTGAGAATCAAATTAATAACAGATCGAGATGTAAAAACCATTTGATAATCGTGAACAACACTACCGCGAACACGTGCGAGAAAAAACAAACATAGACAGGTTCAGCCGAAGCGCGCCAATGTGACGTTCAATACTTACTTGTAATTCATACCCTCCAAACCTGGTCATCCATCCATGAATAGAATAAATAATCACATACAAAGCCAGCAAGCAAGCCATGAGGTTAGGTAGCAATAATAAGTAGGTTTGGGAACAATGTATAATTTATTATAAAAAAATCAAACCCTGCCCTTGGAACATATTATAATGATTAGCTATGAGACTCTAAGTTAAACAACGGAAATAATCATCAGGGGTGACTGGTTACGATGTATCGTACCCAGCTGTAAATGTTTAAAGTTTCTCGACACGTGTCAATAAGAAAGAAATTATATTGTAACGACATAAGAAAATTACTGATGGGCGCCTGTGACGTAAAACGTAACATATTTATGAATCAGTAATCCCTAAAAATAATCTATAAAGCACAATCTCGAACTGTTAATAATATGAGTAATTTAAATCTCACTTCTCGTGATCCAAAATGTCTTGAGTCCAGCAATACAACAGCCCGTCACACAAAAACACCTGCTCGATCTGTGGTACTGCCGTCAACTGAAGCGCCCGAACTTTTTCCGAAGCATCTCGAAACATCTGCCGCCCCTTCGGAGTGCAATGCTGCCAACCAAATCATGCGAAATTTGCGAATCGCTCACGACGCTAGCAGCAAATGTTACAAATATTGTTACACATATATTTTAATCACAACAAAAGTCAAGTTAGAGTTGACTGCAAAAGGGCGGGAAATTTAAATCCAACACTCCCTCTAAATTTAAGCCTTCTTATATTTAAAAAATCTTAATTAACTGGGTATTAATTACCCTTTGAAATAAGACATACAACTTTCGAAATAATTTTTACATATTGCTTTTATGTACTTGTAGAGCTGTAATTGTGCATTCCAAGTTTAGATCTTAAAAATTGAAATTTATCCTTTGGCAATGCTTTGGTAAATATATCTGCATATTGATTATCACTACTTACAAATTTTAGATCAATAATTTTTTGATAATATTTTTCTTTAACAAAGTGATACTTGATGTCGATATGTTTACAGCGTTTATGGAAGTTTATATTTTTGATAACACTGATCGCACTTTGATTGTCTAAATGTAAGCACATTGTGTCTTGTTTATATTCACCAATATCACATAACAACTGTTTTATCCACATAGCCTCTTTGGTTGCGGCACAGGCTGCCATAAATTCCGCTTCTGTTGTTGACAGGGCGACTGTTTGTTGTCGTTGGCTAGACCATGTTACAGCTGCTCCATTTTTGATGAAGACATAGCCCGTGATTGAACGCCTTGTATCTGGATCATTGGCGTAGTCAGCATCACTATAACCAGTCACTACTGGTGGCTGTGATGTGGATGAGTAATACAGTCCATACTCTTTTGTGTCTTTCAGATATTTGAGGATTTTCATCACGGCATTCCAGTGTGTTTTATTGTAACAGTTTAAAAACCGGCTCACCAGGCTCACAGCAAACATAATTTCAGGTCGACTCACTGTAACTAGGTGCATTAGGGAACCCACAGCTTCTCTGTAAGGAGTGTTCTTTTCTGGATCTCCATCTCCTTTTTGTAACTTCACATGAGGGTCCACAGGAACACTGTTGGGGCTGGCATCGGTCATGTTAAACCTGTTCAATATTTGTTCCACATATTTAGTTTGATGTATGAAAATACCATTGCCGATTTTCTCGATTTGCATTCCTACAAAATTACTCACTGAATTCACTATTTTTACATCAAATACAGTTTTTAGGTCATTAGTTATTTCTTTTAGTACCGATTCATCTTCAGAAAATAACAAGCCGTCATCAACATACAGGCAAAGGTAGCATTTCTTATTGTTGACTTGACCAACATAAACACACATATCAGCTTTGCTGTTGACAAAACCAAATTTCTTTAAAATCGAGTCAAACTTCTTATTCCAGCAACGGGGAGATTGCTTTAAGCCATACAGAGACTTGTTGAGCTTACATACCACATTGCCTTCACTAGGCAGACCTTCAGGTGGAGTCATAAATATAGTCTCTTCAAGCTCACCGTATAAGAATGCGGTTTTGATGTCAAGCTGGATGATTTTAAGGTTATACTGGACAGCCATGGATAATAGTAAACGTATCGAATCATACCTTACAGTTGGTGCAAAGGTTTCGGTGTAGTCGATACCTGCTGTTTGTGCAAATCCTTTTGCACAAAGTCGTGCCTTAAACCGTGGACCCGTTGACTCCTCCTTTATTCGGAACACCCATTTGCATCCTATCACTTTGGCATTTGGAGGTTTTTCTATCAATATCCAGGTTTCATTCTTCTTATGTGCATCTAGTTCTTCATCAATTGATTTTATCCATTTTTCTTTATTTTCTGAACCAATTGCTTCTTTATATGTTTCCGGAACTTCAGGTGTAAAAGAACACAGGTAAGTACTTTCTTCAGGTAAGTTTAAGCATTTGTTTCTAGGTCTCAACGTCACACTTCTTACTTCAGGTGATTCCATACTGGTATCTGGTATGTATTCACTATCAGAAGTGGATTTGTCTCCTTTTACAGATTCATATGAACTTTCTGAGGCGCAATCATCATCTTTTGAAATTTCTTCTTCTATTTCAGTTTTCTTCGTGGATAATTCTACAGGAACAAAGTCTCTTTTCACAGAAGATTCGAGAAATGTAGCATCTCTACTTTTTATTACTTTTCTGGAATTCGGCAGTATGAATCTATAACCCTTTGTGTGGTCACAGTATCCAATGAAGATCATCTTGTGTGCTTTTGGATCCCATTTTTTGCGCTTTTCTTTAGGCAGGTGAACCATTGCCTCACATCCAAATATACGCATATGATTCACATTTGGTTTCAGGCCACACCACATTTCCATGGGAGTTTTGAACAACAAGGACCTCGTTGGAGAACGATTGATAATATAAGCGGCAGTGTGTATTGCATCAGCCCAATATAACTTTGGCAGTTCAGCATTGAGGAGCATACACTTTGCTCTTTCCACCAGTGTTCTATTCATGCGTTCCGCAGTCCCATTCTGTTCTGGTGTGTACGGTGTCAGCGCCGGATCTGCCATACGTTCAAAAAAGTGCAAAAACCTGGCGCCAACTCCGAAGGGGCGCCGTGAGAAAAAAAATATTGTATTAAAATTTTGTTATAATATTCCCTGAATCGTTTAAAAATTACTCACAGTCCGAAATAATTATTACGCTCTAGCAACACTTTCCAAAGAAACAGAACGCGCACGCATCAGGTTGGTATCAACGGCTTACGAATTTACAGTCAGTTACAATTTTTTTTTACAAATTCCATATATTTAGTTTAAACGTAAGATCTATTTTTCCATATATCTTTTACCGTCTTTTACGACGAATAGGTGCGATCCAAATTCAATAACCAATCACAGCGCGGTATTTTTGTTCGTAAGCCGTTGATACCATACGTCAGTGTTTAGTGTTTGTTCGCTCAACACAGGGGAAATGCAAGGTACAAATTTGAGGTTATATTCTTATTATCACTGCTCACTGTCTCTCGTCGGGACTGCCTGTTGCTAGTCAGAAGCTGTATATGCTATTCTTGTGTTGCACGTTGCCATGATAACGTTTTGTACTTGCTTTTTCTAATATTCGCGTTGGGTATATAGGTACATAAACGCAGTAAATCTCAAGAATGTCTAATGGACCTAGTTCAGCGAAACCACCCGCATTGTCTCGTAACCTATATTTTAAATCATGGTACGGGCACAAACAAACAATTCGTTGTATTATTTTAGAGCATAATTTGCAAAGAGTTTTTCCTAAAATAATTAAAATAGCACCATAATTTATGTTTACCCAATAGATTCAGAGAGTATAGGGCTCCTGGCGATCCTCTCTTTAAAAAAAACGAGTGTGAGAGCTACCGCCAGGTCACTTGGGAAAGTCACACCCTTTATATGTTTTGATTTTATTTGATAAATTAGTGTAAAAAAAATAATAATTAAATTAAAAAAATTGGGGTGAACGAATTTTTCATCAAAATAAAAATGTAGGGGGGGGGGGCGCCATCGGTACCCACTGCACAGGGCGCCAGATTTCGTAGATCCGGCCCTGTACGGTGTAGTTGTCTGGTGTATGATTCCAGCACTTTTCAGGAAATCGGAGAAATTTTTGTTATCATATTCTAGGCCATTGTCTGTCCGAAGAATCTTTATATGAGTATCCAGTTGATTCTCAACTTCTTGTCTAAATTCTTTAAATTTTCCAAGAGCTTCAGATTTGTTGCGGAGAAAGTATACAAAAATTTTCTTTGAGTAGTCATCGAGAAAAGTTATAAAGTATCTTGCACCACCAAGAGATTGGGTTTCCATTGGCCCACATATATCAGAGTGAACCAATTCAAGGGGTTTGCTAACCCTTGTTCCTTCACTTTTAAAAGATAATCGTGTCTGTTTACCTTCCTTGCAGGTTATACATGTCAGATTTTCTGTTTTGTTTGAGAAAGTTACATGTTTAGTATTTTCAGCCATTTTCATTAAACTGTGAAAATTCAGATGCCCCATTCTTTGGTGCCACAGGTAAGCATCTTGTTCTTCAACATTAGTCATGTGAGCATGCCCTCCAGGCATGTTCAGCCGGTACATGTTGTTAACAATACTTGCAGTTGCTACTATTTGATGCTTGCTGTTCAAGATGACACAGCCGGAGTTATCAAATTTTACTTGGCCACCATTTCGAATAATTTGTCCCACAGATAGCAGATTGGTTGCTAGTTCAGGGACATGTAGAACATTTGTAAACAGAATCTTATTTTCTTTGCCTTTGTCATCATAAACATCTAAACTCACTTCTCCCGAGCTTTGCACAGGTAACACTTTATTGTCTGCAACTCTAATATTCTTTATTACAGGAGTTGATTTCTTTTGAAAGAGATTCTTGTTCTTCGTCATATGAGCTGAGGCGCCTGAGTCTATGTACCAGGCATCATCATAATAAGACGATGCGATAAACACAGCAGCATAGGATGAGGTAGGTTTCTGTACCTTGTTTTTGGGATTTGATTTACATTCATGACTCTTATGGCCATATTTGTTACAGGTAAAACATCTCGGACCCTTGGTTTGTTTCTTGTCATTGTTATGAAACTTTTTATTTACTGCGAAGGCTGTTGTGTTGTTTTCAGAATTTCTCACATCTTGCAATAATTTTGCTTTAACAGAATCTGCATTTATCTTTGTGCCAGAGCTTTCAATTGCTATAATCATTGGCTGATATGAGTCGGGCAGACCGGAGAGCAGCAAAGTCCCGAGCCACTCGTCGTCCACTTTGAAGCCAATATTTCGAAGCTTGTGAGCTGTCGACATTATCTTGCTCACATATTCTTCAATATTTTTACATGCACTGAGCGAGGTATTGCACAAATCACGCAGCAGACCAACCCGGCGTGTCAGCCCGGAATCATCAAATGCCGCTGCCAGTTTATCCCATACTCCTTTTGCTGTGCTTTCTTCTTGTATGTGTACATAATTAATAGGATCGACAAGAAGAATAATTTTTGTTTTTGCTTTTGTGTCTTTTTTTGTGTCGATCACTGCCGATGCGTCGGCTGTTATACAATCCCACAGCTCTTCGTGTTGTAAGTATGTTTTCACTGCAAACTGCCATGTTGCATAGTTCTCACGGCCGGTTAACTTTTCAATTAATGCCAGTGAATTGTTCGTTGCCATTTTTATGCATAAAAAACACCGACTTAAAACACTTTGGAATATGATTTGAGAAAGTCACGTTTTTTTTTTGGAGTTGAGGTTATTTCTTACTAATAGTCTTTTCACTGCTAGTTTATCAGAAGAAACTTTCACTGAATATCTCTGGGCTATTTCTGGGCCCATAACCTAATGATTTAAACAGAAATAAACTCTTATATTGTATAATTTGGTTTTATTTACTGATAAGAGGTACACTCGCTTTGCACTCGCTTTGCAAAAGAAACAGAGAGAATATTGTTACACATATATTTTAATCACAACAAAAGTCAAGTTAGAGTTGACTGCAAAAGGGCGGGAAATTTAAATCCAACAATCTACTAACACAATTTAGAGGAAAACATTATCTTATTCGAAGTTCAGTTATAAAATTCTAGTTGCAGATTCTGTATGTGTTGCCAGAATAAAAGAAAAACCATTTTCATGTTTGGAATGTACTTTTAATTCGCCGCAATCAGACTTAATTAAACCAATTTTGTGTTGAGTATGTAAATTTCCAGTTGTAGATTTATCTGTTGACACATTTCGAAGAAAAACATTCTCTTATTTGAAGTTCAGTCATAATATTCTATTTACGAACTAGGTATGTGCTGCCAGAATCAAAGAAAAACCATTTTCATGTTCTGAGTGTAGTTTTCATTCGCCAGGTACCGATTTAATTCTAACCAGTACAGAATGTAAAATTCCAGTTTGATTCATCTGCTGACACATTTCGAAGGAAAACATTCTGTTATTCGATGTGCAGTTATAAAAATCTAAATTGAGACTATTTATTTATTTTTACATTTGAGTTACATAATGCTGTACAATTCCGAGAAATTGATTGTTGCGTGTGTACCTATTATTTGGGGACTCTTAACGCAGAATCAATCAATCAACTTTGGAGTAGAATTTATAAACATGATTTTCGTTGAAAGGATATAATAAAAAAAATTGTGAGCTCCCCACCCCCCGCCGCTTGAAGTATCCAAATAAGGGGCGGCGAAATTTTTCTCCGCCCCGGAGTTCTGAGTGAAGTTTTAATTCACCACAAACAGATTTAACTCAAACCAGCTTTGTGTTAAAAAAAGTAAGTGCCGGCAGAATCAAAGAAAAACCCTTTTCATGTTCTGAGTGTAGTTTTAATTCACAACGTACAGATTTAACTAAAACCAGTTTTGTGTTCAGAATGTAAGTGCCGCTAGAATCAAAGAAAAAACATTTTTATGTTCTGAGTGTAGTTTTGATACACCGCATATTTAGTTTAATTTAAACCAGTTTTGTGTAATCAATATAACAATAAGTTGGCAATTCATCGTGTACCGAGTGAAGCTTTGCATTTGAGTTGCATTCCATATGTATGCGATGAAGATGCGAAATTATATTACAGGCATACCATTCTCGATTTCTGAGAGCAGTTATATATAAATTTATACAGGGTGGCCACAGACCTGGAAAACCTGGAAAATCTGGAATTATCAGGGAATTTTACCGAACCTGGAATTATCAGGGAAATGTCAGGGAATTTCGAAAAAAAATTATAATATCAGGGAATTCCAAAAATAAAACTAAATTCGTTATTTTGCGAATTGTGAAACCCCAAAGTTGTGTTTTATTACTTTTACTTGCGACTTGTGTAACAAAAGATATGCCGACAAAGACAAACTACATAGGTATTTTTTTTATTATTATTTTAATTAGTGCCCTTGCAACACAATCATAGTTGATGTGTGTGTGTGTGTGTGTTTTTATTTTGTGTGTAGGTATTTTAACATTTAAATCAAGGTTTTTAGTATTTATAAAATTACATTGCATCACTATTTATACCAAGAGTGGCCAAACCGCGGCCCGCGGGCCGCATGCGGCACGCTGGGTGTCTACTTGTGGCCCGCGGAGCATATGCACACTTTTTTTTCTTTTAGTGTACACAAAACCACCACAAGAACATTCCAACGTGCGTAGTTCGTATCATATCTAATATATGGAAGTACCTCAGTACATTGATTCGACTATCGTGACAAGTTCTTCTATGGTATTTACGTGTTAACAAACAATCACAGTTAAAGGAAAAATTCAATCAGGTTGGTTTGGAAGAGTTATACAAAACATATTTGGACAAGGAGAAATATCCTGCATTTTACAAACATGCTCTCTATCGATGATTTCGCTATTTGAAGACTTAACGTGTGAACAGATTTTTTGTCGAATGAAGCATATTAAATCTCTTAATGAAAACACGATCACTGATGAGCATTTTGAAAACTGTTTGCGTACTGTAGCAACAACAACAATCGTTATCAACATTGATGCACTTAGTTCTGTCAAACAAAATTACACTTCTCACTAAAATTTATTATATTTTGTTTATTTTTTTTGTATTGCCCAACTCTAATCTAATAAATATGTTTGATTCTCATTTTGGTTATATCTTCTTAAAAAAACAATATACTTCTTGTTATCTTTGAATAATCAAAGAAATTTTGTTGTGCGGCCCGGTAGGAAATCTAATTTCTAAAATCTGGCCCGGCTGCTGAAAAGGTTGGCCACCCATGATTTATACCATAGCTTCGTGTAAATATATAATAAACCTCTTTCTAAACTTTAGTCGAATGCTTAGGCTGGTTACAATGCTCGACCGACGGTCGGTGCGTACGGTCGGTCCTGACGATACGCATGCGTACGGTCGGTCCTGACGATCGCATACCACCGACCGACCGTCGGTGCGTACCGTCAGTTCACGATTGACCAACAAGCTGACCGGACGTCGTACGCGAAATTAATTAATTAATAGCTGCTTATTATCATCGTAGACGTATTAGGAACAGAAGACGTAGATATCACGTACACCCGATCGTCGCCCAGAGAGCATTTCTAGCTCGTCAGTCGACCGACGGTGTGCATGCGCACGCGCTCGACCGACGATTCTCGTACGTACTGCGTAGCGATATACGCATCCGTACGGTCGGTCCTGCACTGAACGATTTAGGAATTTTCATACAAATGACAAGCGCGACCGATGTACGCACCGACCGTCGGTCGAGCACTGTAACCGGCCTTATGGTTCAGTTTTCTCTATTACCATATTTTTATTTGTATTATTTATGTCCTAACTGCTTACCCAAAGGGTACCTATATTGTTAAATTATTAATATTCTCAATCTAAACTGTTCCCTAGTATTGTTGCTTGTTTCGTGTGATATTTTTTTTGTATCTCTTCTAATGTCAATGTTTTTTTTTTTTTTTCTATTTTTCTCTGGTCTTTTCATTTCTTCACAAATTGTCTTCAGGCGAAATATCATAAATTTGTAACAAGTGTATTTTGTGTTTAATAGATTATTGTAATGCAAAAGAAATAATTTATGCTATAGATGACGGAATTCCCTTTATTATTTATTTAACAAACGATAACCCCACAGGGAACGTACCCATACTACGTGATCAATTTTTTGCAATTTTTAACACCCCCCCCCCGGTGACCAAAAACCTAAGCCCCCGCCGCTCATTTGTACCAAGCGTGGTATTTTGAAGACCCCCCCCCCCCCTGAACAGGTCACATAGTATGGGTACGTTCCCTTATATCAAATTAAACATATCAGGGAAAAATGTAGAAACTGCCCTGGAAAACCTGAAATTATCAGGGAATTTTGAAATCCGTTTTTTGTGGCCACCCTGTTATAGTAGAATTTAATAGCATGATTTTATTGGAAGAGTACTTGGCACATGGGAATATAATAAAATTGGCATAAAAAAATATCTAACCCCCCCCCCCCCCAGTCAGCGCTTGAAAATCTGCGGAATAAGTACCTTTAGAAGTAGGGGGGGGGGGGGGCGGCAAAATTTTCCTCCGCCCCGGGCGGCCGAAACCCACGCTACGCCACTGTACTGCACTATGTACGATCTATTATCTTGTCTCTTTGTAATAGTGTACAAGCCCACATAGGGTGTGAGTTTATAAACATCTCGTACAGTACGGAATCATCATAGGAGGGGCTTAAAAACTCACTGGTCGGCAGCAGATGAAAATTAAAAGAAATAGGAACAAAATGTAGGTATTTAATAGACTAAGATAAAGGTACCTAAGATAGAGATGATATAAGAAAATATGCATAAATAAATATACCAATCCAAATAAACTAATCCCGTGGCATTGCATGCTTCCCGTAACCCATAAATGGATAAATGCCATAAATGAACTCGCCGTATAGGCGCTGTCATAAATAAACCAATCCCGGCGCTGTTCTATTTCTATCTATGACAGCTAGAGATGGTCGATAATATTCTTGTCACAGTTACTTTGTCCCGGTGACTAACTGTCACTGGATCACCCGAAATTATTTTTCCTAGGAACCGTCTATTTTTGAAACCAGTTCCTTTTGGATTTAGTAGAATGCGAAAATATGCACAGAAATCGCTGGTTAAAATTCTTCATACGTGATGTTACACCCTGCTGCACCCTGCATTAAAAAAAAACATCTAAAATGACGTATTATGTAAAAAACGTAAATCTTTAAATTTTAAAGCTCTCAAACCGATTTGATGTCAAAATACACCATTTAAGGCGGCGTTCTTTAATTTCTTGAGTAATGAGTGGTGAGTGGCAGTAAATGTCTTGGTTAATGGGAGTTTGTTACTTAACAGAATTTAATTTAATTGCAACCAGGGACAACACTTTACTTTAAGGGAACTTTACTAAATTGGACGAAGCCCGTCAAAATGCCGCCTGGAGGGCTGACAACAAAAAACCTACTGCCGCTGGATTTTTGCTGCTACCGCTGGTTTTTTGCTGCTAGTAAATAGTTTAATTTTAGAATAGAAATATTAAGGTTCCTACCCGCTTCATTATGAAGATGTAATATATTTTTTTACAATGGTATCACAGTTGCAGGTAACCATGACACCTAAAACATAATAAAACAACCCAACACACAACCTTTTTCGCCATCAAATAATAATAATATAATGACCGAGCGGACCATTTCAACGGATGAAGAGGTGTTTGTGGAATGGTTGCTAAAAGACACTGAAATTGCCCAAAAAAGAAATGCGAAACTTCTCAGGGTAAAGAAAATACATAAATTAATATATTACTAGCTGAAATACCCGACGCTGCCCGGGCTTTACGCAGCTTTTTTTGAAATCAGATGCAGTCAGTAATTTTTATTATCCTCTTTATTTTAAACGTTGTGTGCAAAATTTCATCAATAAGTATCAAAAACATCCCAGGTTTTGAATGGTTTGTCTGGCAAAGCAGGGTTTGTGTAGCGGGCTTGTGTATATTATCTTTATTTTAAAAAACATCCCAGGATTTGAATGGTTTGTCTTCATTCCAGTGCCTGATTAGAGGTTCGTTTACATTATATTATTAATTCTGTTTTTCATAATAATTACGCGCCTTATCATGTATCCCACGAAGTCGGCTACAGTCGTATCTAGCTCTTGTTTGTATCAGGGATACCAACATAACCGTGACGCAATCGCCGCCGGATTGTTGCCGTATCGGTTCGCGAAGTAAAACTTTATTTTACGCAATTGAAAATTAAAATGCATTATTTTCCGCCGGCCGTGATGCAAAAAGTTTCCTTTTATAGTGATTAAGGCGAATCTAAAGTTTTTTTCTAAAAATTATTCGTAATAACCATGGACACTAATCCCGAAAATTTACCCAAAAATTTATCAATCTTGGAATTAAACTGTAGTTTTGTATAAAGAGCAAATCAGGGTAAAGTTTGAAGAAGCCGCCACATGCTGCTACACTTTAAATAGGCATAAATTTTGAAAAGTAAACTACTTTTAAACATATTTACCACAAGAACCATCGGTTTCAGTCGGGATAGACGGAAAAATATGCATTTGAATTTTTATTTCATAAAAACTTTCTTGTATGTAATTTTTCCTTTACGAATGACATTTCATGTTGTTTTCTTTTTACACATCGAACATTTTCAAGGGGTCCCAATTTTTAAATATTAAAAAAGATTGCAAATACTGCAAAAATCACTACAAATACACAGTGGCGGACTAAGCCCGTCAGAGGCCCGGGGCGGCAAAGCCGAATGAGCCCCCCCCCCTCTAATTGATGATGTAATTTTACAAGTTTTTATTCTGTTCGAACGGGCCTCTGGTCCTGGGGGGCCTCCAAACGCCTCCACCTTACCTTGATATCAAATCCTAAACAAGGCTTTAGGGCACCAGGACACAAAATTTTTTTGTCATCATTTTATTTAATTTTCTGGAAGATGCATTTGTTAATAAGAGACCGTTCAAGTATTACGTAACTCACTTGGGGAGGGTCTTGTGAAACGTTACTGTGCGTTACGTAAGGGAACGTACCCATACTACGTGACCCGTTCGGGAGGGGGGGTCCTCAAAATACCACGCTTGGTACAAATAAGCGGCGGGGAGCTTAGGTTTTTAGTCACCGGGGGGGGGGGGGGGTTTAAAATTGCAAAAGTTGGTCACGTGGTATGGGTACGTCCACTAACATGTTTTTCTTTATTTAGATAAAAAAAAACTAGGGAATTAAAATCTTCCAAGTTGGCAACCCTTTTCGTTCGAGAAATCTCTATGACTGAGATACAGCATTTTATGTGAATCCGTTTTAAACCGTTTGTATGTTGAATTATCCTTCAGCAAAACTTTGAATGCGTTTTTATCGAAACTACATATTTCAGTGTTATTGACAACATATTTATTTATAAGGCAGTGTAGTAAACTGCCTAGGGGCCCCGCATCGGCTAAGGACCCCTAGGGAAAAGGGGCCCCGAAACTTGCATAGCCTAGGGGCTCCGACATGTTTAATCCGGCCCTGCCAGGGCCATATTGTCCATAAGGCAGTATAGGCCATTGCCTAGGGGCCATGCATCGGCTAGGGGCCCCGAGACGTGCATTGTTAGGGGCCCCGACATGTTTAATCCAGCCCTGACTATGACACCACAGGGGGATTATTTTATAAAGAGCCCCCTTCTATTTATTTTTATGAACGTTGAAAATTTTCCATAAAAAATCGAAAATAAAATTCGCTATCCGCCATATTTTTTTTAATTTCGAAATTCCCCTAAGTGATGCCATAGACACTGGATTTTCAAACAGTTTTGCATGCAATTCGGGTGTATGTAGGTTTGTTTAATATGTTGTCAACCAGGTTGAAAAACGTGTTAAAAAGTTTCGAGAAAAACGCATTCAAAGTATTGCTGAAGGATAATTCAACATACAAACTATTTCAAACGGTTTCACATAAAATGCTGTACCTCCGTCAATTTTTCGAATTTCTTTAAAATATTTGGTGAGAGTATTCTTAACAGGTGGATCATTGAGTGGTGTATATTAAATTGTATATCATATATTTAATTGGTGGAAATTAAATATATACTTTTTTTTACAGAATCCTGGTCCCTTAAAGCTTTGTTTAGATTTGATCAAGGGAACCTGGAGGCGTTTGGCGGCCCCCCAGGACCGGAGGCATATATATTATATTGGCAACTAATATTTTGAAATTATTAAACTAGAGATTCTATAGATTTAAATTAGAGATTTTATTAAGTCTTCAGTAAGTAAATAAAGTAAATTTGGACATTATAATTTGCCAGTGCTGCACACAAACACACTGTGCGACCAGCCGAACTTGTTTATTAGTACATGATAAGCATGTTTTTTGGTATTTTTTAGTCATATTTTATTCATATTTTTAGTCATATTTTTTTACCTATTTTCTCTGGGTCTTCTACTGCCCCGCTGAAAGTCTCAAACGACAATAAGGGGGCGTTATCGCCCACGTTGAGAACCTATGACGCATACTATGTGTTCAAAAATCAACTGGGCGATTTAAAATCGAATGTCAATCAATTAAAATCGTATGGGTATACGTAAACAAAATATTTGAAAAAAAAAACAGATAATATAATTGTACTTGAAAAATACATTTTAAAAGAAAACGGTAGATATTTGTGCGGGCCGCAAAAAACGAATAGTATAATTGTACATGAAAAAAATATATTTAAAAAGAAAACGGCAGATATTTGTTCGGGCCGCAAAAAAAATGGATACTATAATTGTACATGAAAAAAATATATTTAAAAAGAAAAAGCCAGATATTTGAGCGGGCCGCAAAAATATCCGCCGCGGGCCGCAGTTTGACGACCACGGCCCTATATAGTCTGAAATTTTTTGAATAAGAATACCTTGTAATGCCACAAATTACAAATCAAAGAATCTATTTGAACTACGAATCATATACACCAGATCTCCAAATCTCCCGAAGAAATCTGTGTTTCTGCAGCAACTTGCTCCTTAACTTCCGAAGATTGACAAAGAGCAAAAACCAAATTTTTATTTTGAGTTCTTTTAATGTTTTTTCTATAGGCTGGTCCTTAGATACGGCTCTCAGAAGTAGGTTTTTCTTGTAATCTAGCTTGACAAACTGAATAATATTCTGATCCTGATGTGTCGGATTACAGGGGGCGCCAGATTACCGCGGGTCCACTGTATATATTAATAACAACAACAAAAAACAATTAATAATTCTAGATTTTTTTATGTTTTAGGATCTGAATACAACGCAAGCAAAACTATTTTCCCGCGCCATTTACAGCCCCATAGAACAAACCAAAGCCGCAGCCATTCAGAGATATAAAATGGAGCCTTCTTTGATGCCAATGACCAATTTTAATAAAACCTGATTTATATTTTTTAATTTCTTTATTTATTGTGAAAAACAGTGATTCAAAATTCCAATTACATTTCACAAAATTTAAAACTTATTACATAAATACATTTATTATATCAGCTTGTGTTAAAAGAATATTTATTGCAATCTTGAAGTCTAACTGAAATTTAACTGAAAAATAATCTCTACTTCAGAAAAAAGGTGGTGTCATACTCCTCAAAGCCATGACATTGGTAGGTATTTGGGAGGCGGGTATGGGTACCGCCACCCCGGGAACCATATATCGAATATCCAACACCTCTGCCGTAGGTCACCCCTAGTGGTTTGCTATATTTGGTGACTTAGCAGATGTGCCTGGGTTCATGGGGTGAGGTTTGTCCAGGTCTTGGCGTCCAATGTATCTGCTCGACTGCTGCGTGGAAGCCGGATCGAGAGAGACTGGTTGAGGAGGTCACTTCTCACAACTTCTCCAGCCAGAATCCCTCAACCCATCGCCTTGCACCGCGGGTGAAGGGTTGGATTCGTATGTCCGTCACTCCTGGACATACTGACTCCCAGGAAAGTTATTTTCCCCAGGGCCTCCTGTGTGGAGTTTAAGTATAAAATAAAAGGTTGGTCCTGCCTCTTGGAAAAAAATAGTTTGCCTAGCTCTGGTACCAGGAACATAAAGCATGGTGACCTGACAGTTGCCCACCCCAAATGATATTTACTATAAAATTATTTATTTATTAACAAAAACAAACAGTACGTTAGATTCTGCCATAGGTCACCCCAAGTGGTTCGCTACATTTGGTGATTTAGCAGAGGTGCCCGCGTTCATGGGGTGAGGTTTGTCTAGGTCTTGGAGGCGGATGACCAGGACATACTGAACCCTAGATTCCTACCCACCGCTTAAACCCTTTTCCTTCCCAGAACTCTCCTCTCCTTCCCTTCCTTAAAAAAAACCCTCCACACAGCATCCCCAAAGATGCATAGGTCCTGAGGGAAATTATTTTCCTCAGGGCCTATGTCATAGGCCCTGTTTTTTTTATTGTACGATATTCTTAAATATTATTAAGAAGATAGAATGGGTATTGTAAGCTTTCCGTAAAAGTTAGATATATGCCATCGCGGACTTTTTTGTAGATCTATAAAAGAGGAATATCCCACCATTAATTGTTTTGTTATATCCCAAAAGGATTAGGTAGCGTTTTCGATGAAAGCTGCCACGCGGCTGGAATTTTTCCGACACGTCTAACAATTATCGTTATGTTTCAACCAATTTACACAAATCCTTGACAAATTACATACCTAAACCTTCCTCACGAAACACTCTATCTATTGGTGAAAACCGCATGAAAATCCGTTCAGTAGTTTTCGAGTTTATCGCGAACAGACAGACAGACAGAAAGACGGCGCGGGGGACTTTACTTTATAATATGTAGAGATGAAATCAAAAGGTCCCATCAAAAGATGTTCATATTAATAACTCCTATCCCTATTGGTTCAGTCCAGCTCTGATAAAACTGACTAAAGAAAAATATGAAGTATTCAAAACGTGGAAAAAGTGGTCCAATCCTTTCTGTTCCATTGAATTCTGATACACATCGCTTGCAAACAGGGTGCTTCCAACTTGTTATACAGTAAAATTGCAGTGAATTTTAATAAAATTATTATAAATCTTACTGTAAAAGCCCGTACTACGGTAAATCTTAAGATTTTCCAGTAAATTCTAAGATTTACCAATGTTTCATGTTGGTAAATCCTAAGATTTACTAGTGAAACCTAAGATTTACCAATTTACGAGCTTTTACAGTAACATAAACACCCTTTAGGCGGGCGAAAACAAGGACACAGCACGAGAAAATGGAATTTGTTTTAAACCGTTAAACATATTACATCGGTATACATATATTTGAAAGTAATATATACATACATTCGAATGATATTTTTTTATATACATAGTACTCACCACAACCCAACTAAGGCTGAATTTAGTCTCATGCTGACCGCACGCGCACCGTCGGCGCTGATGGTCGAGATATATGAACTTCTAGGAAGCGTTTTTGAATGACGCGTAGCTATCAGCGCGCAAGGTGGTCAGCGCTGATGGCTACGCGGCCGTACGCGTCGCGCGTCGGCGCCGCGTAGCTGTCGGCGCTAACGATTGCACGAGCGCCTCTGCTTTCAGTGAGCATTCTAGTGTCGAGCAGAGCGGACGTCGTCAGCGTGTACAGTCATGGCGAATCGCGAAGTGGATACAGGTCGAGTTATCGATGAGGTACGCCTGAGGATTTTGGTCTTCGTCTGTACAGTAAGGCAGTCAGTACGATACTGAAACGAGCCACGCTGAGCCTCAGCGCTGACGAACTACGCGCTGATCTATGAGCGCTGATGGTGAGCGTGAGACTAAATTCAGCCTAACAAAGATAGCCTACTTTGTAATAATATCTTCTTCTTCTTCCTTGCGCTGTCCCAACTCATTGCCTAGGTAGGCTGTTGGGGTCGGCTCTTCTCGTTCTCAGGTTGTAATTTCTCCTGTTCTGGGTATCGCCTTCATCCAGGCCGTTTTTCTGAAGAATGTTGGCGCATTGAGTCATCCAGGAGTTCTTCGGTCTTCCTCTGGATGACTGTCGATGAAGCTCCATAGACAACTACTTTGTAATAATATAGAACGACATAAATAGAAGATAAAGTTAGTGTTGGGCCATTTAGTGACGTTTTATGTGCAAAAAATGTATGAATTATATTACATCACATAAAAATTGTTTTCTTATGTTTACAAATAAAAAAAAAATTCTCCAGTGCGCCAAAGTGAATATATTATTCCACACAAAAGACATGTAGAAAAGAAGGCGGAGAAGATTTTATACATGTACGTACTTGTGTACATATTTATAGTATAAATAATGTTTTATATATGTACTTGTACATTTAGCTGGGACCCTTACAAATAGATTGGTGTACAATATTCATATAAAAACATCCGACGACCTTTCCAGGCATATTCCAGTAAGACCGTCGTAAAAGTTTGGACAACCCTTCCCGTCTAAAGTGGTACCGCCGCCCCGGGAACCATTTATTGGACAACCAACACCTCTGCTGTAGGTTACCCCAAGTAGTTTGGTGACTCAGCAGGGGTGCCCGGGTTCATGAGGTGAGGTTTGTCCGTATCTTGGCGGCGGTTACGTCTGCCCACCAACTGCATGACTGGCAGGGAGAGACTGGTTGAGGGAGACCTTTTGACCTCTTCGGCAGGGCTCTCTCAGAGTACCGCTGGAGGAATCATATGTACGTCACTCCTGGAAACACTAAACTCTGAATTCCTATCCACCCCCATATCCTTTTGCTTCTCAGAACTTCCTCTCCCACCTTTCCTAAAAAGACCCTCCACACAGCAACCTCTGTTTTGACCTCTCCAGCAGGACTCTCAGCATGATTTGGCATGCGGCTTCAATGGTCTGAGTGGCATGAGGCATCGTTGTAAATGAACCCAATGTTGCCAAGTCTAGCGATTTACTTCACCAAGAACTTAAACAATACAAAATAATGTATTCACTCGTTAACAACCACGGGGACGCAATACTATCGTCGTTATGAATTAAGTCATATGGGTAAGCATTAACGCAGCACGAAAAAATAATGTATTTTTTATTTATTTATCTATAAAAAGTATATATACATTGGTTTTTTTTATGCCTGTCTCACTAGGATATACCTGTATCGAGACAGACGTACAAGTATATAAATGAATATCTTATTTAACAAGAGTATTTAAGGTAAAATACATATTAATTTGAATCAAAATTAAAACAGAAAGGTGATTGGAAAGTTTGGTTAATCTTTTAAAGAGAGTTATCTTATAATTTGTTGGAGGAGATGAAGTAAAGAAATAAATTCTGTCTAATCTATTTATAGAGTTAAATTTGACAGGATTCTATTATTTTCATTTATTTTATATGGGTTGGGTCGTATGTGAATAGTTATTTCTGTCTACGAGTGATTTATTTTACAGATGTTTGTAATAGTGTGGTGTCCAATACTTAAAATTCATTTTTTTTATATCTTGTTTGAATTTTGTCAAGGAGTCAGTTTGTCTGATCGTAGCTGGTAGTGTATTGTATAGTTTGCAAGCTATGCATTTAGAGTGTCTTTGTCTAAAGGAGGTTTTGGAAAAAGGAGTTTGGGGAAGTTCTTTGTTAATGGCTCGGGTATTGTGTATTGTTTGTGTAGCTTTGTATAGTGTTTTGTTGTTTTTGTGTAAATTAACTAAGATAGATGATGGATCTCAAGTAGAGCTATTTTATGTTCATAACATTGAAGATATTTCTGCGTGGACGCATAAAGATCGTCAGAAAGTTCAGGAACAAAAAATACACTGCTCAAAATATGCTTCGTGTAGCGAACCTGGCGGCAAATCGTTGAACTTTCAAAATTCGCTTCAGACATTCTGAGAGATTTTTTGCTTGCATGTCAATTTTTGCCATTTGATTCTACATGGGGTAATAAGCATCATTCTGGCAGTTTTTGACTTCAAAACATTGATACATCTGTATATCTGACGCCGTAAGTCGGTAGACGCAGCAGTGGTATGGAGTTTTTAGGGGGTAGACGTAACAAATGTACATATATATATTTTTTTTTTCTATTAATTTGATTGTTTTTTTTTTTTAAATTTTTATCTGTAGGTACAATTAGGCTTTTCTCAAATATGTATAAGCACGATATCCTTTTTAGTTTGAACACATTTTTTCCTGTGTATGGTTGACCTCTTGTGGGCCAATGTATCCTATACAAAAAATCATTTCTCTGAATATAACTTGCTACGAGGGCTTTCTGTAAAATAAGGTCTCCAAGATGCTGCGGTCGCGAGGAACGATTTTATGCACAATTCTGCAACACTGGCGTGTAGCCTGGTTTCCCCTTGCCAAATCCCCACCATGTTGCACCCTCTGTGACTTTTAGTCTCGGCGTGGTAGCCATTCGTGATGGAACTTCCACTCGCCGCACCCGCCAGGTTGAGTACACCCTGTAATTCGTTTTTAAACTTTGCTTCGGCGAATCTGAATGACGCCACTGGGATTGTTCCTTTGTCTTTGGAGTCATGTGGTTATCCGGGTCTCGTCTCCAGTCAAATGAATCCAAGAATTCTTAGCCATCGATGTGGTAGCACTCAAGGAATTTGCGGGCTGCTTAGTCCAGTGGGTAAGACTCTTGACTCACGATCCGGAGGTCGCGGGTTCGAACCCGGCATGCGCAAATAAATTTTATTTGATTAATTTGTGTTATTTTACAATTAATTCATTTAAAATAATATATAGTATATTTGCGGCATGTTCCAGAGTGGAAGATACTATCAGTATCGCCCTGGTGTAAGACCACCATTCAGAATTGAAACGTTGCTTGAAAATGGCTTTAGCCGTGTTTAGTGACCAGATCTGAATAGCCAGGTACTTCCCAACCTTCCTCTTCCCCACCTCCTTCCCCTCCCCACTACCTTCAGCCTCACAACATACCCCAATTGGGGATGCCATAGTCTCACTGGCTCCAGACGGGAGCAGTTGAGATTCTTGTGCCGTATTCACAGTAAAAAAAAAAAAAAAAAAAAAAAACATTGTTTGTGATCTTCAGTGAGCATTTTGGTATCCACCTTGGGCGGACTTTGTGGTCTCCCAAATGATCTGTTAAAATCTTGTCAATAGTGGTCTTACTGACATCAGGGATCATATCACAGAGCTCCCGAACCGTTACCTTTCGATCTGCAATCATTTTTTTTCACATGCTTGCACCGGAACTGGCAATTTTTTCATCTGTAATCGATGGCCGTCCGGCACACTGTTAAATTCTCTGCAAGTTTTCGAACTCGTACATGTTTTCCGTACACTGCAAGTAGCTGAACATGAATTCTACCGGGGTTTTGTTCTTTGCACAAAAAAAACTAATTATAGAGCATAATTCACACCTGGCGGGTGCGGCGAGCAGAAGCTCCATCGCGAACGGCTGACACGCTGAAACTAAGTGTCGCAGAGAGCACAGCATGGTAGGGATTTGGCGTAGGGAAACCAGGCTACACGGCAGTGCTGCCGGATCTCGCGAAAAATTGTTCCTCGTGACCGCAGCACCTTGGAGACCTTATTTTATAGACAGCCCTCGTATTTTGGAGAAACCATTTATGGTAGATAATATACAATTACTCTTTTTATAAATGTATAAACATATTATATATAAATACATGAACACATCCATATAAGTTAAAATTTTGTTTTATTATTAATTACTAATTACAGTATTTTTAGACATGTTATACAAGCAGTATAATACTTACAATTATATTACATCTAACAACTTACAATATTTTATTTTCTACTTTCTCTATGTAATTTACAATATAGTATAAAATACATGTATGTAACCATGGTATCATTAGTTACTTTTAAATATCTATACAAAAAACACTCTTCTTCCAGCTACAAGCCAATGAATGAAAAATTGAAACCATGGAAGAGTAGCATTAAAATTTTGAACATAAAAAAAAACAGTGTACTTAATTCATAATATACTAGCTGACCCGGCAAACGTGTAGCGTAGTTTTTCTCCAGTATGGGTAAACATGTGACGTTTTACACTTTGCAATTGAGATGATGAGTAACCGCAGTATGAACATGAAAATGATTTTTCTCCAGTATGGGTAAGCATGTGACATTTCAAATTTCCCTTTTGAGAACATGAGTAGTTGCAATAGGAACATGAAAATGGTTTTTCTCCGGTATGAGTAAGCATGTGATTTTTTAAAGATCCTCTTTGAGAAGATGTATAACTGCAGTATGAACATGGAAAAGGTTTTTCTCCAGTATGGGTAAATATGTGACTTTTTAAATTTGCCTTATTAGAACACAAATAGTTGCAGTATGAACATGAAAAAGGGGTTTCTCCAGAATGGGTAAACATGTGACGCTTTAAACTTCTCTTTCGAGCACATGCATAATTGCAAACGGTGCATGGAAAAGGTTTTTCTCCAGTATGGGTAAGAATGTGACTTTTTAAATCTGTCCTTCGAGAAAATGAAAAGCTGCAATAGGAACACGAATAAGGTTTTTCTCCAGTATGGGTTAACATGTGCATTTTTAAACTTCCCTTTTGATAACATGAATAGTTACAGTCGGAACGTGAAAAGGGTTTTTCTCCAGTATGTGTAAGCACGTGATATTTTAAACTTGCTTTATGAGAACATGAATAGTTGCAGTGCGAACAAGAAATATTGTTTTCTCCAGGATGGGTCTTCACGTCCATTGTTAAGTCTGAAAAAGATAGCAAATAAATTTATTTATTTATTTTTTTAGGTTCTCCATAAAACAGTTATACACCAAATTATTACGGAGAAGATTACAAAATTCAAAAGAAGAAGAAAAAAATTCCATGGGGGCAGTTTCACTATGTTGTGACGAATGTCAAAAGATAGTTACTGAACTCTCTAAAGCAGGGGTGGCCAACTTGATTAGACCCAAGATCTACCGTTCACTGACGAAACCCTGTGAGATCTACCCAGTGGCTTAGCATGAGTTTCAGCCGCCCCCTTAATTGGGTACTTCAACCGCAGATTTTCAAGCGCCGGGGGGGGGGGGTACAAGGAAATTTTAAAAAAATTTACCACCTCATTTTATGCCGATTTTTATAATCACATGTGACGAGTAAAATAAAAATCAATAAAAATCATGTTTATTTTTTTTTACACTAACTCCACATAGGAGGTCCTGAGAGAAGAAATTTCCCTTAGGAAAAAATTTCCCTCAGGGCCTTTGTCATCTTTGAAGATGCTGTATGGAGAGCCATTTTGAGGAGAGGAAGGAGTGAACAAGGATCAGGATATCGAGAATGGTATCCGTATATTAGGATTTCGCATCTCGAATTTTTACACTGAGTTGAGGGAACAAGGCAGATTTTAGCTTAAGATTGATTCTGCGTCCCCCAAATAATAGTTACACACGATACAGTCAATTTATCAGAATTTCGCAGCATTTGGTATGCAACCAAAATGTAAAGCTTCACTCGGTACATGATAAATCTGTAACATGTTATTTTAATTTATTGTTATATTCTGAACACAAAACTGGATTAAATTAAATCTCTGTGCGGCGATTTAAAACGACACTAAGAACATGAAAATGGATTTTCTTTGATTCTGGCAGCACATACATAGTTATCAACTAACTAAAAACTTATTTTAAAATGTGTCAGCAGATGAATCCATGCCTGGAATTTCACATTCTGAACACAAAACAGGTTTAAGTTAAATCTGTATGCGGCGAATTGATGGAAATGCATTTTATTTATTCTGGCAGCACATACAGTCTGCCACTAGAATTCTGTTGTTTTCCTTTGAAATGTGTCAGCAGATGAATCCACAACTGGAATTTTACATTTTGATCACAAAACTGGTTTTAAATTAAGAGTTAATCTGTTTGCGAGTCACTAGCTTTTATTAGTTATTCTTTTATATGCGAGTATTTTTTTACACTAGCTCCACACATAAAAAATGGAAAAATGAGGGAAATAATTCCCCTCAGGGCCTACGTCGTCTTTGGGGATGCTGTGTGGAGGGTCATTTTGGGGGGGAAAAGGGAGAGGAAGTAGTAGGAAGGAAAATATATGAGGGGTGGGTAAATGAAATAACATGTTGCAGATTTATCGTGTACCGAGTGAAGCTGTACATTTGAGGTGCATGCTATATGCTGCAAAATTCAGAAAAATTGAGTGATCCGTGTGTATTATTTTGGGACTCTTATGCAGAATTAATCTTAAATTAAAACCTGCCTTGTGTTCTAAACACAGTGCAAAAATTCGAGATGCGAGATCCTATTACATGGATACCATTCTCGATTTCCGAGATCAGTTAAAAATTTGTAGTAGAATTTATAACTTAACTTTTATTGGAAGAATACTGGTGATATGATATAAAAATCGGCATAAAATGAGGTCGTAATAAAATAAAGTATTTTTACCCCCCCCCCCCTGCGCTTGAAAATCTGCTGTTGAAGAACCTAAATAGGGAGGCGGCGAAATTTACCTCCGCCGCGGGCGGCTGAGACCCACGCTACACTACTGAATATCATGTGGTCCGTTTGAAAAGTATCTGCGAATTTTTTAGCCATATATAATATAAAAATGAATCGCTGAATTTGTTGCTAAGCGCAAATCTCGAGAGCAGTTGAACTGATTTCGCTAATTCTTTTTTTAGAATATTCCTTGAAGTACGAGGATGGTTCTTACGGAGAGAAAAATTAAAAAAATTGGATAATTTCAGAAAACATCGCACGTTTGACAGTTCGGGTGTTTGAGAATGACATTTTGCAAAACAATGATTGTTCAATCAGGATTCTATTTTTGAAAATGAAATTTTGTTGGTAAATTTATTTAAAGTAGGTAATCCCCTAATAGTTTGAATCGAATCAAGAATTTTAGATAATTTAAATAGGTACCTATGTTAGATACCAAATTAAGTATACTTAAAAAATGGAAAATTGAATAAAAATTGTAAAAGGTGGCACGCGGGCTGTTTAAAAACTGAATGTACTGGGATTGAATATATGGAACGCGGGAGGAGGCTTGGCGGGACGAGGGAACGGGAAAGGGAAGAGGGAAGGCGGGGAAGGTGGAAGGGGAACGCGGGAGGGGAAGGGGACGTGTGAGGGGAGAGGGGAACTCGGGAGGGGGGTTCACGGGACGGGGGAATGGGGGGGAGTGGAGTGGGGACAGGGAAGGTGGAGGTGACGGAGTGGGAACGCGAGAGAGGAAGAGGACGCAGGAGAAGAAGGGGAGGCGGAAGGGGAACGGGATGAATGGGAAAGGACACTCAGGGAGAAACAATTTCTTTATTAAATGGCATAGCAACGCATGCCGGGACCAGCTAGTTTCATATAAATATAACTATGATCGATGGCATTATTAAACGGATAACTGGTGAATTCCACCAACTTCTCAGTTTTCTCGAAATCACTAAAGCGATTTTCGAAGTCTGATATCACTGCCTTAATTTCTGCTGTGTACGTGTCAGGAATGAAATTGTAGGTAATATTTTATTACATATTTTTTCACAAATTGTTGAAATTTTTACTTTTCGATGTCGACTCTCATAGATGCCGTTTGACTTTGGAACGCTGCAACAGTATTCAATTTCTGTTAATGATTTATTCTTGCCTTGTAATTCCAGATTTAATGTGCTCAGTTTTCAAGTAAAATCTGCCAAAAAGGCTAAATCACATTGCCAGTCTAAATCACGCAGTTGCTGATAATCGTCACCCCTTTCTTCAAGAAAATTTGTTATTACATCTAATAACAAATTTTGGATGGATCGGCATTTGAAAATCACACAAGATGATATGCGCAGCTCCTGTGCGGGTTCTTGTCCGGCTATGCGTCCGAGTTCTTGTGCGGGTGCGGGTTCTATTGGGTTCGAGTTCTTGGCCGGACCCGTGCCTGCGATCGACTAGACTATTGGCCGCGATCGACCGGTTGGCCATCCCTGCTCTATAGGTAACATCGAACATCTCGATGCTCAATGCAGAAGCAGTTGAATTGCTCCGTTTAATGGCACTTCTGAAAGGAAGAAGTTCTCCCTTTCGGAACAAAAAAAAGAGCGTGGGATCTCCCACGAGTATACGCGTTAGGGAAATATAGGTTAATCTTCTTCAATGTAGGTGGATTCAGTACAGTACCGGGGATCAGCTTAAAAAAATGTTTCCCCAAAAATATTTTTCGGCGGGCTTCTAAGGTATTAAGATCGAGCTTCCTGTTAAGAACAACGATGGATACAGGAATGGGTAGTATGTATATTCCCTCATATACAGATAATGCATAAACCTTTTTTATACTCTTTCTATTTCTAGAATATGGTTTTGTTCAGAGGGGGCCCAAATTATGGAGCTGTATTCCAGGATGCTGCGGACAAGTGCTTCATATGTTCTTCGTATTGCAATTCCATTAGTAAATGATCTCGCATTACAAAGAACAAATCCAAGCATTTTGTTGGCGCGGGATACAATGGGTTTAACATACAGTGGATTTAATATACTCTCAAATGATTGAGAAAGTGCAAAAGAAGTTTCTGAGATATTTATATCTTAGAGACTTCGGATATTATCCCTGGTTATATCCATCAGCCTTTTTGTCCGGCATGCTGGGTATTAATAGCCTCGCCGAAAGAAGGAAAACTGCTTTGCTGACAACAGCATATAAACTTTTAAACGGTAACATCTGTATTCCCGATATATTACAAAAAATTGAGTTTTATGTCCCCGACAATTTCACAAGAGCGTGCAGACACAGAAATTTTGTTGTTCCGAGATGCAGAACTAACTTACCATTAGTAATGCCGCTCGGAAAAATGATTCTGTTACTAAATTTCCTGTCCCCTGATATAGATATTTTTAAACTAAATATTCATCAATTCAAAAATGCTATTATTACTTAATAAAATAAAATGTATGTTTATTATTGGTTATGTACATTTGTAAATGTGCATTTAAAATAAAATAAAAAAATAAAAATGTCACATATGTAGGAAAAAGAGAGATTTGGTTAAAAAAATCACGCCATTAAATAATTTTATTAATGTGGTATGGTAATAGAAATGTGTCTTTAGATCTTGTAAATGTAACGACACTGCATTTCTGGATGCTGTAGGGTAAGTTATTCAATTCCGACCATTCAAGAGAATCTAGACCACTCTGCAGAAGAATGGAATCTATATGACTTTTAATAGCTCTGAAAAGTTTGATATTGCCAGCGAAGAGGAGATATTTTGAGCAGTTAATGGTCTTGCCTATATCATTAATGAATAGGGGTCTTAGATTCAATCCCTTTCATTAAAATTCATGTGATTAAGTTTGTCACAGTCGCGACGTTTATTGTTCGTGTAAAACCAAAATCGAGTGGTGTCTGTTATAATACTATTCTCCGCAAATCTCAATAATCCGTTGAGCAATTCTATATCTTTTGTGGGATCTATTTCGTGAGATCTCCTGTCAGATTTGTGTGATTTTCTATGGCTGTCAATTGCTTTTTCTATGGGTATCAGGCCAGCTCTGCCAATTTGTGACAGCTCACAGTTGAAATCTGACACCGACCCATAGAAAAAGCAAATAACAGTCATAGAAAATAACACAATCTGACAGGAGATCTCACACAAGAGATCTCACAAAAGAGATCTCAAAAGAATCACTTAAATGCATAAAACGAATTCCATCAAACAAAGATCAATTTTACCTGCAGTCTGGGTAATACTTTCAGAGTGCTCTAAGCATTCCTTTTTAACATCTGGCAGGTCTATGTCTATTTCCGTGTAAGAAATTGCCCTTCCATCTTCTTTTCGGGGTTCTGGTTCAGCCTTGATGGGTACAGTCTCCGTAAAACGTTCAGAGTGTTCTAAGCATTCCTTTTTAACATCTGGCAGGTCTATGTCTATTTCCGTGTAAGAAATTGCCCTTCCATCTTCTTTTCGGGGTTCTGGTTCAGCCTTGATGGGTACAGTCTCCGTAAAACGTTCAGAGTGTTCTAAGCATTCCTTTTTAACATCTGGCAGGTCTATGTCTATTTCCGTATAAGAAATTGCCCTTCCATCTTCTATGCGGGGTTCTGATTCTGCCTTGATGGGTACAGTCTCCGTAATAATGCTACCTGGAATAATAAAACAAAAAATATTGATATGTTAAGACATTCCGATTAGTACCTACATTATAAACTTTGCTTCAATTCGGATTGTATAAAAATTATACGTTTAAAAAAAAGCCATAAGATCTTGAGATTTTAAGAGATCTTTAGATTTTACTTTTATAGACCCTAAGAAAGAAATTAAAATTAGAATGGAGTTTGTGATGGTCCCCACATTTGGCGCCTGTGTGAAGGTTGGGCGTCAGTGTAAAGAGCCCAATATTATACCTATTGGGAGAGGGTCGGGTCTATGCCCCTCTCTTAGATCCCCTGGCGGCTAGCTCGTTTACCGGGATGAGTCCTCGTTCCTCGGGGCCAAGGGTCGGCCGCAGCCTCATTTCCAGCCAACAAATCAGAGTCAAATGTCTCAGACAGTAACAAATGAAAGAGTGTGTGTGCTTTTACATAGAACTCAAATTTATTCATTAAAACAAACAGTCATAACGTTATCAAACACTGGGCACAATGGAAAATAAAACATAGTATCCTAGCTGATTGCCTAAATTCTCTCCGGGCCCTATCAGGTCTTCAAATCAGTATTACTATCAAGTCAATTACAGCACAGAACAGGGTAGGAATGTGACTTACTATTTGTCGAAGCGTTCATTCGTTTGTCTAGGGCGGCAATTGCCCTCATGAGCGGCTCGCATCAGTGTTTCAAGGTGCAAACAAGGCACCGAGCTGCGTGGATACTTCCATCGTGAAAGGTAGGATATCGATACTCGTTTTATCACATTTACTTTAAAGAAACTGCGAGTACAAACACAACGGCAGTGCACGCGGGAGCTTCCCGGGCGAACGCCGTTGTTGTTGTAATGGCCGCCCGGAGGCGTATTTCCAATCCCTAACGCGGTTGAGTCACTCTAGCGACTGAGCCGCGTGGGATTGGAAGGCGTAAATCGCCTTACAAACACTACCGCATTTCAGTCGCGCTAGTGACTGAACCGCGTTAGGGATTGTTATTTGTTATGCATAAATCACCTTACAAAAGCTATACCGATTCAGTCACCTACGCGCTTCGTTGCTCTATCAGTTTCTGTGAGGGCGACGACCGTAATTATAGAGAGGTTAGCAGAGAGGATGGACAGCGTTTTTTTAGTTAACATTTTTTTTACATTGAAAATTTATTTTAAGTTAAAAAAAACGCGGGTTTTTTTTTAACTGAGGGTGACGACCGTAATTATAGAAGGGTAAGCAGAGAAGATGGACTGCGTTTTTTTTTTACTTAATATTTTTTTTTTTTACTTAGAAAATTTATATATATATATATATATACATATTTTTTAAATATATAGGGTAAGCAGAGAGGATGGACTGCGTTCATTTTTTACTTAATTTTTTTTTTTACATAGAAAATTAAGTAAAAAATGAACGCGGTAAAGTAAAAAAAAAATTATTAAGTAAAAAAAAACGCAGTCCATCCTCTCTGCTAACCTCTCTATAATTACGGTCGTCGCCTGAATCGGTATAGCTTTTGTAAGGTGATTTATGCATAACAATCCCTAACGAGGTTCAGTCACTAGCGCGACTGAAATGCGGTAGTGTTTGTAAGGCGATTTACACCTTCCAATCCCTAACGCGGCTCAGTCGCTAGAGTGACTCAACCGCGTTAGGGATTGGAAATACGCCGCCCGGAGCGGGAATCTACTTGCTCGACAGCGTTGCTGTGCAGGCGTTCGGCCTGAAGATCTCGAGCTCTCTTGTTTGCTGTTGACGATTTTAGGCAGCAATTTGAAAAACCCTCTGACCTGATGTGTATCGTAATAGGTTCTACAAATTAAACTGAATAACAATAAACAAAACATTTCCCAGCATAAAACTGTTTACTCCCTTTAAACTGCATATATCCAACCTTATTGGATCACTGCATACCAATCTGGAATCCATTCTACCAAGTCCATTTTGAAAGAATCCAGCGAATACAATGAAAAAAATTAAAGCTCATTAATTATAAGCTAAACTAAGACTTTGCAAATTAGAACCTAATCGTTCATCTGAATCTTAACCATTACGCTTGCATCAGCCTTGCACTCTGTTCAGATCTACACACTTTAACACGGTCGCACAAAGTTTTATCACACATGTCTCAGAGATCTCAATTCAACAGTATTATGTCTACTTTCATTCTTCCTCTGCCAGTGCCAAGGGTCACTGCATGCATCAGAGCTGGTACTCCATTGTAAATTGCTAGCTGCAATTTTTTGGACATTTCCTTCATTAGCGCTAACCGCGTTCAGGCCTACACTAGTGGAGTTTCCTGCATTTACCCTTCTTTCAATAACCTCATCAGTCTTTCCATCTCCGGTAATCATTCTTCCCAAATACACAAACCCATCCACCTGTTTCAAGTATTCATCAGTCACAAGTATATTGCACACCATTTTCATATTCCCTCTTTCAAACACCAGGACTTGGATATTTACATTAACAATTAGTTCATTCTGTATACACATGAGTTCATCATTCATCCTAGACACAATAGACTGTAGGGTACAGTTTGTCAAATAAGAGTAGAAAATATATGAGGGCGCCACTGTTGTTCAAATGGCAATACTAAACACATAACTCATGGGGTTAAAGTAAAGCTGTATAACCTACATTTTTATAAGAAATTAAAATGGCATAATAGTGGAAAAAATATTTTTTCATTGCAGTAGGTATAGATACCCACCGATCTCAAAATTAGAATTGCATATAGGTATATTATTATTATACCTTTGCAATTTTGTGTTAACATAATGAAGAATAACTATAATGTAATAAAATATAAAGCACAGTTTAGAAATTGCTCACATTTATTCAATACTGGATAAAGTACCTAGCGTTGCCTGGGCTTTAGATCATGTCACTAATTTTAGATCTGAATATATTTAACTCATTCAGATCTAAAAGTAGTGTTACTAAACTCACCATTAGTGATTCTTCCTTTCTATCTTTTGTTAAATTCAAATTTATGTTAAATTAAATTAAAGCAAATCGCTTTATAAATCACCTTTTAATCAATTTTATGTCATGAAGAAAAAATGTTTTTTAAAATGTCGTTTACTGTGTTCTACACATTCAGTGTCATTGCATTTCAAAAAAAATATTTGACAGTTAAATTGGTGTTGCCAGTCTACAAATTTAGTAGTTCAAGTTTTTATATTTTCTACTCTTTTTTGACAGACTATAGATCAGTGGTTTTCTAGGTTCACTGGGGGGAAAATTTGTTTGAGGGTCTTTTTTCTTCAAGTCAAATTCCAGAATCATTAATAAAATTACATACATATTTATAAGAGCCCAATAAATACACATTATCTTATTAAAAGCTGAAACACAATGCCATCTACTGTTACCCACTCTTTATAACCACCGCCATCTGTTAATTTGCATACAAATCAAATCCACACCGTCCACTTGCCAGCCCGCTCGTCCACCACATACAGACATTCTCCTTTATATTTCAACCAATTTACACAAAACCTTGGCAAATTATATACCTAAACCTTCCTCATGAATCACTTTGTCTATTGGTGAAAACCGCATAAAAATCCGTTCATTAGTTTTTGAGTTTATCGTGAACAGACAGACAGACACGGGCGTCGGAGGACTTTAATTTGTAATATGTAGAGTAAACATTTGAAAAGGGATGTGAGATAATTTATTTTTGTGACAACATCAAATGGTGGGACAACATCTCGAGGAATGAGGAACAGTTTGTAGTCATAATAAGATGTTTTCTTAGTTCGGCAACTTCCTTTAACGAGATATTACAAATCGATGGACGATAAGGACAGAAGTAGAAAACAAGCAGCTGTCAAGACTGCGTCCATCTGACACGTCCTATGTTGTATGCAATACAACTTACTAGTTGGCTGAACACTCTCCGCATACTGCAAACATTCCTTCTTCACATCCAGGCGGCGGATTTCTATATCCGTATACGCCATTTCATACAAGTCTTCTTCCTGCGACCATGGTTCAGTCTTGATGGAAACACTTTGTGGGTTGAGAAGATCCATGGCACTGCTGTGATAGCCTCCTGTCATGTGATGGTACTTGGTCACAGCTGAAAATAAATATGGTCCATAACAAATACATTTCATATTGTGTTCGCTCGAATATAAAACTTAAATGGACTCGATATATGTATAAGGATTTTGTAAAAGCATTTCACAACGAAAATCAAAAATCTGGATTAATAAATTTTGCTTTGGCATTAAGGGTAAATGATTATAATTGATGAAGAGCTACCTAACCAATAGAATTATCTTGGTAAAAAATAATTCTAACCTATCATACAATATCGTGGCCACAAGCAGGGTGCCTTAAGGGCAGGGCGGTTGAAAAGAAAAAGTATTTGTAAAAAAAATCATTTATCTATCCTACGTAATTTCCAAGAATATCTAATTATATTGATAGAATTGTTTTTTTTTCTCTCTAATGTTATAAAAAATCTATATACACAGTACAATCTCACTAATCCGGCACTTCAATAGACCGAAAAGTCCAATAATCCGGCACCCTCCACCCGCGTCTCCCTCGCCCCTCTACGCCTATGCGCTCCATCACCGCGTCGTCGTCTAGCAGTCTAACCTCAAAACTTATCTCATGTGCACGTGCATACGTATTTACATGTTGCTTTGAAGTGTGAATAGTGTGTATATTCTCTTTATGAAATGCTTTGTTTAATTTATTATAAATTTTTCTCTATATAATCCAGTAATCCGAACATTCCAATAATCCAGCACACTCTGGTTTTTAATAGTGCCGATTAGTGAGATTGTACTGTATTTATATATATATATATACTAGCTGATCCGGCGAACTTCGTACCGCCTCAGAATCAAAAACTGTTGTCAACTTATTAGCTGAATTGATCTAAATTGTTTCTCCCTGCGTATACCATACCTTGATCTAAATTGTTTCTCCCTGCGTATCCTTTCCCCTCTCGCGTTCCCTCTCCCTCTCCCCACTCCACTTCTCCCCTTCCCCCGTCCCGCTAACCCCCTTTCCTGAGTACCTTTCCCCCCTCCCCCCTCCCCACTCCCCCCTCCCCACTCCCCCCTCCCCCGGCTCACAGTTCAATATTATACCCCTTACAATATTGCTGCAGTTCTTTCAAAATAGGAGAATTCGTTCCATACAAAATGTATGGGGAAAATAATTTTCTTCGGAGTGGAACACCCTTTACTTTTAGGAGTATGAAAAATAGATGTTGGTCGATTCTCAGACCTACCAGATAAGCACACAAAATTTCATCAAAATTGGTCCAGCCGTTTCGGAGGAGTATGGTAACAAACACCGTGACACGAGAATTTTATATATTAGATATATATAATGCTTGCTCCTACGTATGCATGTGAGTTGTCTATGTATTGCTAAACCATTCATCCGATTGCAATGAAACTTTGGGGATTTGATGTGCGCATTCCCGCAATGGAAGTGGGGAGGGGAACGCGGGAGGGAGGGGAGAGGGGAACCCCCAGGGGGTTCGCAGGACAGGGGAAGTGGGAGAGGGAAGAGGGACGGCAGAGAAGGCGGAGTGGGATCGTGTGAAGGGAAGGGGACGCGGGAGAGGAAGGGGAGGCGAAAGGGTAGCAGGACGAATGGGAAAGGACAAGCAGGGAGAATCAATTTCTTTATAAGGTGGCATTGCAACGCATTCCGGGAACTCGCTAGTACATAATATAATGAAGACATACGAAAATTAAAATAGAAAAATAGAACTGTTTTTGACAATTTCCAAACTGTTTGTGATACGAGAATCAAAGGGCAAAATCTCTTACTCATCCCTTTCGCCAAAACAACGTTTGGTCAAAGAAATTTCAGGTATTTTGCAACAAAACTTTATAATACACTTCCACTGACCATTAGACAGCATACTAATTACGTAAAATACAAATCAGATATGGTGGGGGGAGCGGCGGAGGAGCGGGAGGGGGGGGGAGGGGTTGGTGGAAGGGGGAAGGGCTAGGGGTGCGGGGGGAGGGGCGGGGGAGGGAGAGGTGATGGTGAAGGTGGAGGGGGGAGTGGGAAGGGTTGGTGGACGGGGAGGAGTGGACGGGGAGGAGTGGACGGGGAGGAGTGGACGGGGAGGGGGGTTGATGGGGGGAGTGGAGTGGGGAGAGGGAAGGTGGAGGAGGCGGAGTGGAGGAGGGGGGAGGTGGAGGGGAGAGGGGTAGGGGTGGGTGGAGGGGCGATGGAGTGAGAGGGTTAGAGGGGAGGGGTTGGTGGAGGGGGAGGAGTGGACGGGGAGGGGGGAGAGGGGTTGATTAGGGGAGTGGAGTGGGGAGAGGGAAGATGGAGGAGGCGGTGTGGGAATCCCCTAATACTATGCGTGCGAAGCCGCGGGAAAAAACTACATATTTATATTCTAGAGTATTTGATTAAAGACATACCAAATAAGTGTAATATTATACAGACTTAGTTACAATGCTCAATGCAAGATTAATCATAGTAAGAATTGCGGGCGTATTTTACTTGCATGTACGATGTAAATCATTATAAAAAAAATAAACTCACTACAAAAGAAAGCAAAATAGCTTTGGTATTTTGCCGGTAGAAAGATTTAAACTGAAACTATCAAACACACTCGAGGATGCTCACAGACAAAAGTAATAAAACCATTATTTTTTTGAACAGGAATAAATTTATTATGGGGAGGAATGCAGATCCGGGCACAGTTTGGAAATATAAAAAGGCACTTTCTAGATGAGAAAAGTGTGGAAAAGCTGAATAAAACAAAAATTAAGGCGCGCTCGGCAAAATTGAGGGAGATACAACCGTTCAAAGTATTTAAAATTTCACTTTACAAACTGATATTGACAGTTCGCCCGCGTCCGCCCGCCATTTTTTTTATAACCTAATACGCTAAACATGGTTTGTGATACAAAAAAGTGCCCCTTTATACCGCCTGCTCACGTCAAGGCAAGAAAAACATCCCAGTTTTCAAGCGGTTTAGCGGCTACGCTAGGTTTGTGTAACATGGTTTGTGATTCTGGCGTACTATTAATTCTGTATTAGGTCTGGGATCCAACATACCTAAGCGGTGAAAACATGGCGAACGAACAACGAACTGTCAATATCAGTTCGCGAAGTGAATTTTTAAATACTTTGAACGGTTGTATCTCCCTCAATTTTGCCGAGCGCGCCTTAATTTATTTTTTATTCATCTTCTCCACACTTTTCTCATCTAGAAAGTGCCTTTTTATTAAATTTCCAAACTGTGCCCGGATCTGCATTTCACCCTTATTATGTAATAAATTATTATTAAAAAATTGGAATAATAAAAAATTGCTCACAGAGTACAATTGACACTTGACGACTTGACACATATATAAACAATCATAAATATACTAACCCCTAAACAATCATCGTGCTTGACAGCTGACCGAACCATAGATTTAAACGACGATAATGTAGGTGTCACACGCAAATATAAGGTGTCACGTCACACGCAAAGATAAAAGATAATCGCACGCACAATATCGCTCTCCATACAATCCCATACAGACCAGTCACACCTAAGCAGATGATGTGCTCGAAGCTCAAAATTATACGCCGCAACCGCTCCTGAGACGATATTTGAAAAGTTATGCGACCCCCTCTCCGCCGTAGACAGGAGAGTAGGTCATTTTAATTGTAAAGCTGCGTAAACATACGGATAAAAGCTGTCAAGTTGACAGATCCAGTCCAAAGAAAAGACATTTTGCGGCAGCCCTCCAGTTCAACTGACCCCCTCTCCTACCATATAGGAGGAAATATTTGATAGCGTAGTGTGACGGTGCAACACATAAGCGCTCGCGGTTCAACAGGTAAGTGCTTGCACTTTTAACGCTGTGTGTGACTGATGCTTAAAAGGTAAAAGTTCATCGCATGCATTCTACATACAATCCCACACAGACCTGTCGCACCTAAACAGATGATGTGCTCGAAGCTTAAAAATTTATTCTCCGTAACCGCTACTAAAAGCGGGCTACAGACCTTCAGTTTTAACTGTACAGTTTATCTGTACAGATAAATCGTTAGGTGTGTAGGACAAAAGTTGAACTGTACAATTTAACTGATAAATATGTTATGCGACCCCCTCTCCGCCGTAGACAGGAGAGTAGGTCATTTTAATTGTGGAGCTGCGTAAACATACGGATGACAGCTGTCAAGTTGACAGATCCAGTACCAAAAAAAAGACATTTCGCGGCAGCTCTCCAATTCAACTGAACCCCTCTCCTACCATATGAAGAAATATTTGATAACGAAAGAAATCTTTCATTCTGATACAGCGTTAAAAGCGCGAGCTTGAATCTGTTGAACCGCAGGTGCTTATGTGTTGTACCGACACACCACGCTATAAAATATTTCGGGGGTCGCATAACTTTTCGAATATCGTCTCAGGAGCGGTTACGGCGTATAAATTTGAGCTTCGATATCATATCATCTGCTTAGGTGTGACAGGTCTGTATGGGATTGTATGGATAGCGGTATTTGGCGTGCGATGATCTTTTATCTTTGCGTGTGATGTGACACCTACGTTATATTTGCGTGTGACACCTACATTATAATCGTTTAAATCTATGATTCGGTTAGCAGTGAGTCAGGGTTGCCGATTTGTGGGTAATTCCCCAAATTGTGGGGAATTTTTAAGATTTTTCAAGAAATGAGTATTTTTAGAAATGAGTAGCAACACCTCTGCCATAGGTCACCCTAAGTGGTTCGCTACGTTTGGTGATTTAGCAGGAGTGCCCGGGTTCATGGGATGAGGTTTGTCTAGGCCTGATGACCAGGACACACTAAACCCCAGATCCCTACCCACCCCTTACACCCTTTTCCTTCCCAGAACTCTCCTCTCTTTCCTTTCCCTAAAAAAACCCTCAACACAGCATCCCCAAAGATGACATAGGCCCTCAGGGAAATTATTTTCCTCAGGACCTCCTGTGTGGACTTCATGTAAAAAAAATATATTAACAACATATTTAAAGCAATTTTTTTAGGTTAACATTTTGGCAAGGATTAAACTTCAAACATTCATTAAAAAAGGTTTTTTCCCCTGTGAGACGGCTTGCGGACTTTTAAATGTTCCGTTTGAGAACATGAATAGTTGCAGTCGGAATATGAAAAAGGTTATTTTCACTGTGAGACGGCTTGTGGACTTCTAAATGTTCCTTTTGAGAAGATGAATAGTTGCAGTCGGAACATAAGAAAGGTTTTTCTCCACAGTGAGTCGGCATGTGGATTTTAATTTGTCACTTTCGAAAACATGAATAGTTGCAGACGGAACATGTAAAAGGTGTTCTCCACTGTGAGACGGCTTGTGGACTTTTAAATATTCCTTTTGAGAACGTGAATAGTTGCAGTCGGAACATGAAAATGGTTTTTCTCCACTACGAGTTCACTTGTGAGTTTTTAAAGTCTCCTTTTTAGCACATAAATAATTGCAATCGGAACATACAAAAAGTTTTTTTCCACTGCGAGACGGCTTGTTGATGATATAAAAATTGTCACTTTCGAGGACATGAATAGTTGCAGTCGGAACATGTAAAAGGTTTTCTCCACTGTGAGACGGCTTGTGAACTATTAAATGTTCCTTTTGAGAACATAAATAGTTGCAATCGGAACATAAAAAAGAGTTTTCTCCACATTGAATTGTGAATATTAAATTATGACTTTAAAGAACGTGAATAGTTGCAGTCAGAACACAAAAAGGGTTTTTCTCCACTATGACACGGCTTGTAGGCTTTTAAATGTTCCTTTTAAGAAAAAGAATAGTTGCAGTCGGAACATTAAAATGTTTAATGGTTAAATTTTAATCTAATATAACTCCTAAGTATTTCATAACAGTAATAATTTCAATAACAATTTTAATATGGTCAATGCACTTTCTTTTTGTTTTTGATGATTAGACTGAGATATTAGCAGGTATTTCGATAAAGGATTACTAAACAGTGTATCGTTATCAAGTATCTGTCGCCAGGTGAGAGGTGTTTTGAAAAAGCCCATGAGGTGGTTTATTGGTTCCTTAATAAAATTAAAATTATTACTTATTGATTAAAAGATTGTTACTTATATGAATGTCGTTCACTTTTAAAATAAAGTAGGTATTAAATGAATTTGGCGTATCGTTAAGTGACGGGTGACAGTTCACAAAATTTCGTGCTGAGTTGCCAGACGTGAAATAAGTCCCCGTTGAACGATAGGGAAAATTGCGTTATTCCACAGGCATCATCTACAGTAATCGGATTGACGGCGCTGCTTATGGGTTTTTCGTTTGTTGTTAAGGTTCTGCTTCGAAATAATAAAAGGGATTCGAATTATTGACAAGGGAGAAGTTTTACTAAAATAATTCTAGTCATCTCCCGATTTCTTCAAATTTTTTCCGTTTTCTCCTGATTTCTCCCGATTTTTAGGCGAAAATTCTCCCGATTTTGAAGTTTTGGTTTCGGTAACACTGTTGGCAACCCTGGCAGTGACAGCTGTCAATGTCAAGATGTCAGTTCATGTCAGTTGTACTCTGTGAGCAAATTTTTATTATTCCAATCTTTTAATAATATTTTACTATATAAGGAATTTATTGCTGTTCAAAAAAATAATGGTTATATTACCTTATGTCTGTGAGCATCCTCGAGTGTGTTTGATAGTTCCAGTTTGAATCTTTCTACCGGCAAATATCAAAGCTATTTTGCTTTTATTTTGTTTATACAAACAATCATCCAATGAGTTTTTAAGTGAGTTTATTTCTTCAGGGTGAAATGCAGATCCCGCCAATGTCAGGGAATTTAATAAAAATGCACTTTTTATAAGAGAAAAGTGTGGAAAAGCTGAATAAAACAAAAATTAAGGCGCGCTCGGCAAAATTGAGGGAGATACAACCGTTCAAAGTATTTAAAATTTCACTTCGCGAGTTGATATTGACAGTCCGTTCGCCATTTTTTCATTGCTTATGTTGGATCCCAGACCTAATACAGAATTAATAGTACGCCAGAATCACAAACCACGTTACTCAAACCTAGCGTAGCCGCTAAACCACTTGAAAACTGGGATGTTTTTCTTGCCTTGACGTGAGTAGGCGTTATAAAGGAGCACTTTTTTTGTATCACAAACCATGTTTAGCGTATTAGGTTATGTCAAAATGGCGGGTGGACTGTCAATATCAACTCGCGAAGTGAAATTTTAAATACTTTGAACGGTTGTATCTCCCTCAATTTTGCCGAGCGCGCCTTAATTTTTGTTCTATTCAGCTTTTCCACACTTTTCTCATCTAGAAAGTGCCTTTTTATTTAATTTCCAGACATTGGCGGGATCTGCATTCCTCCCTTTCTTTATAATGATTTACATCGTACATGCGAGTAAAATACGCCCGCAATTCTTACTATGATTAATCTTGCATTGAGCATTGTAACTAAGTCTGTATAATATTACACTTATTTGGTATGTCTAATCAAGTACCTACCCTAGAATATTACTAATACGCCCAACTCCAGTAAAAGTTATGTTTTGTACCTGTATTGGCTGACAACGCTGGGGGAGGAATGCATATCCCGCCAAATGTGGAGGATTTTAATAAAAATGCACTTTCTAGATGAGAAAAGTGTGGAAAAGTTGAATAAAAAAGAAATTAAGGCGCGCTCGGCAAAATTGAGGGAGATACAGCCGTTTAAAGAATGTATGAAATGACACTTCATTAACCGATACTGTCAGCCATTTTGTAGCACTTAAAGTTGGTAGCACTCGTAATCATCCTCATCTGTTGTAACATGGTTTGTGTAACATGGTCTGTGCCCCTTTATAACGCCTGCTCGCGTCAGCGCAAGAAAAACATCCCAGTTTTCAAGTAGTTTAGGCGCTACGCCAGGTTTGTGTAACATGGTTTGTGACCATTATTAATTCTGTTTTTCATAATTACGTGTATATCACACGAAGTTAGCTACAATCGTATCAACCTTCGTTAAAGCAAGTCTGAGATACCAACATTATGGTAACAAAATGGCTGACAATATCGGTTAATGAAGTGTCATTTCATACATTCTTTAAACGGCTGTATCTCCCTCAATTTTGCCGAGCGCGCCTTAATTTCTTTTTTATTCAACTTCTCCACACTTTTCCCATCTAGAAAGTGCATTTTTATTAAAATCCTCCACATTTGGCGGGATCTGCATTTCACCCAACGCTGGCCCCTAGAGGTGCCTGACACGAGACGCTCTGATATCTAAGGTCAAATATGAGTAGTTTTTTTATAGTCGGATTACAAATCACAATATTCAAAATTCTCACGTCAAAACAATACGGTTTCAGACGACGATCTAACACTAAATGTGCAGCTTTTGATTTTATATCAAATATACAGAAACATATTGATCATGGGGATTTTACGGCGGCAATATTTATTGATCTAAAGAAGGCGTTTGACACGGTAGATCCATAACGTATTGATCGAAAAACTGAAACATTTGGGTATTGTTGGTACTCCTCTGGAACTTTTCCGATCTTACCTATCAAATCGCTTTTCGGCAGTAGAACTGGGAGGAGAAACGAGTGAGTTGGGTAAAATAACATGTGGAGTGCCACAGGGATCAATTCTTGGACCGTTGCTATTTCTTATCTATGTGAATGACATAACAAAGTGGGGTATTAAAGGAACTCTACAACTCTATGCGGACGATACAGTAATTTTTTACAACAAACTGAAGCTAGCGGAGCTTGAAACGGAAATGAATGCCGATATTTCTAAACTCACAAGCTGGTTTAGAATAAACAAACTAACTCCTAACGTAAAAAAAACTCATTATATACTTTTTGGCAACAAGAAAAATATCAACCTCAATATCAAAGTTGGTGATAACTGCCTCGAAAAGAAAATGAGCACAAAATATTTGGGCCTGATCGTAGATTCCCAACTTTCGTGGGATCTCCACATAAATCATGTAAAGGAGAAAATTACACCCATAACTGGTGTACTTTATAGACTCCAAGGATTACTACCCGTGCCTTTATTAACATCAGTGTACTACGCCATGGTACATTCACACCTTTCTTATCTCTGCTGTATCTGGGGATTTGCCTCAAAGAAATTGATAGCTGATCTGCAGGTGATTCAAAACCGAGCTCTCAGAAATGTTTTTGGACTTCCATGGGACACCCATGTCAGAGACATCTATTTAGTTTCCGGTATTCTTCCAATCACAGTCCTTCCTAAACATGAAATCACAAGCACCATCCTACAAATTAACCAACAATCAACTCACACTAACATCCAGCCACTTTACAATCAAGATATCCACACTCACAATACTCGAAATGGCAATAAAATCCGCATACCTCAAACACACAATACAAAATATGGGATAAAATCTCTGAACTATGTTGCCTATACACTATATAATTCGCTACCAATGTACAAGGGAATCCAGCAAAATAAAAATAAATCAGAGTAATGCTTTAAAAGAATATTTTTTAAGTAAGTATAAGGACGAAACTTTGTAATTTTCTTGTCATGTTCAATTGTCTTGTTTCTTTTCTTTTCCATTAAGTTGTAATCATCCATATCTGTATAACCTTGTTCCCTTTTTCTTTAATTGTTTTCCATTGCTGTTTATTCTACTCAACCTGTCTTTTATTTTTCTTCTATATTGTATGTGAATCTTATATTTTTAATATCCAAATTCCTATGTAAAATTTTAACTATTTCCTCCCACCCATGATTTGTATGTTCCTCCTGTCCTAAAATGAGTTCTGTAACTCATCGGTAGGGGTACGTAAATTTCGTTTTTACGAAATAGATGCGATAAAAGCAAAATCTGCATTTTATTTGCGATAAAAGCGAAATTTGAAAAAAGTTCTTACCTTTTTACGTTACGTGCTTTCAAATGTTGATTACAACTCTGTTCAAAACAGACAGAGACGGCACAAGTTGTTGCGTAGAGGAGGAGCGAGCGAGTGATTATCGACGCGTAGGTTGGCGTCCGTCCATCTCTTGTCTTTCAATTCTAGCACTATTTACCTCAAAGAATGTTTTGAAAATGATATTCTAACCAGTAAAATTCAAGTTCAACATACATTCGTATCAGAATTCTGTCCGAAAATTATGAAACTAATTGACAATTTACAAGGTTCAAACTATTCGTTTGCACATATTTTGTGGAGTAAATTAGAAGATTTGAAGTCCTCTCTTCAGCGTCAATGTGAAGGCTCTTTTGGCGAAAAAACAATGAATATTTTATCAACCGAAAATTCTATCGATCACAGCATGATGTTGAAGACAGCAGCTCCAAAGAGCTTGGATAAATTGTTGGTACTCATGGGGCCGAATCCAACAAATGAGTGCTACAAACACATTGGCAGATTATTTTGTCCATCGGAAGCAGCAAATGCGCCATCTTCTTCTGTCAATTCAAATTCCATAGTGGAAAGCTTCGCAAAAATTCAATTTTTCAAAAGTGTGCCACAAGAAGAACTAATTGACCCGTAGTACCCGTACTCTCATTTTCACAGACAATTACTTCGATTGGTCGGCCAAGAAGCTCCTGTGGATGTAATGCAAGTTTTAGTTACATCAAAATCTTGCTACCCTGGATTTGCAAAAGCAGCTTTTCAATGTCTCAATTGCCCTGTCAATAGTGTTGATGCCGAGAGGTACTTTAGTATCTACAACATTGTCGTAACTGATCGCAGGCAAACAATGAAACATGAAAATGTAGAAATTACAACAATGCTAGACTTTAATTGAGTTTTTAACATTGTATTTTTTTTTGCGAAATAAATGCGAAATTTTCTATTTTGAGTTTTTTTAAATGCGAAATCACAATTTTTTATTTGCGAAATTTACGTACCCCTACTTATCGGGATTGCTCTAGCAAGAAATAAAAACAATAAACAAAATATAGATTAGTAAAATTTTAAATAAAATCGCGAGAATATCCATTTTTGTTCCCCAATGACAAGGACAACAGTCGGACTTGGGCGACTAACATGTTCGATGCGTTGCCTTCACATTGAGACATGCTCTAGCGAACCAGTACACATGTTGAGATACATTCCAATGAACGTGCGTGAAACAAAATAATAATAATAAATAATACAAAACCATTGAACGTGAACGGGCGTGGGTGCGTGCTGAAGTATATACCTAACTAATGTCAAATATACATTAAGTCAGAGTTTACCATAAACATAATACAAAATTCACTCAAAATGAAGGATTGGTGGTTCCGAAATGTACCAATAAATATGGTAAAGGTACCCTAAACTATATTGTACCCAAAATATTTAATAAACTATTAATTTTTTTTTTTTACATTAACTCCACACAGGAGGCCTTGAGGAAAATAATTTCCCTCAGGGCCTATGTCATCTGGGATGCTGTGTGGAGGGTCTTTTTGAGGAGAGGAAGGAATGAACATTGGTCTTGAAGAGACCCATGTTGTAGGAAGGAGGAAACACAGAGGCCGGCAAATCGTTCCACAGCCGAGCCGTTGAACTCAAGAACGAGTCATAGAAACGACCCGTTCTCATGTGACTTATGTCAACCGTGTACAAATGTTGGCGTGTTTCTCGACTATGCACCGGTGCCGAGGGGATCAATGACGCTAGTTCCTCGGAGCATCTTCCATTGTAATACCGGTAGAACAAGGACAGCATTCCCACCTGACGCCTGTGCTCTAAAGATTGTGCAGTCCGTCTGTTAAGATGGGAGAATCTATCAAACGGACCGCCCGTTTCTGCACAGAGTCAAGGGTTTTTTTTAGGTATTTTGGAGCTCCAGACCAGAGGTGGCTGCCAAATTCAACCGTGGGGCGCATTTGCGATTTGTACAGGGTTAGCAGTTGTGTACTATTAAAGTATCTGCGGGCCCTGTACAGTACGCCCAGTTTCTGAGAGGCTAACTTAACTCTGGCTTCGATGGAGCCCCCATACCTGAGCTGGTCACTTAGAGTTACACCAAGCATATCGATGGAGGTCCTGTTCGGAAGATTGCTTCCGTTGAAGGAGACTAGATTTTCATTTCGATCCCTTTTAGACGTTATCAAACATGATTGGGTCTTTGAAACATTAAATTCGACGAGGTTATTCTTACCCCAAGAGAAAACACTCTCGAGGTAACCGTCCATTCTTTTCTTCAAAGCCCTCCGAGCTATTGGAGTTTGTGTGCCCTTTGGGGGCTCGTCAAACAAAAAGCTATCATGGACTGTACTGTCATCCGCGTAACAATGAATCGGTGCACATGTCAAGAGGTCATTGATGTGCAACAGAAACAAAGTCGGTGACAGAACCAATCCCTGTGGGACGCCAGCATTTATCGAATGCGAGGAAGAGGTGAAACCGTCAGCAACCGCCTGAATCGACCTTTCCATATAATAATATATATATAATCTAAGGAAATGGCTATTAGATAGGGATGATTTATATTGATATCCTAACGAAGTCCTTGTATTCTTTATTGAACCTCACATACGAAGGAATTGGTAAATTCATTATAATTTTTGTAATACCTTAGGGAACGTACCCATACTACGTGACACGTTTAGGGGGGGGGTCTTCAAAATGTCACGCTTGGTACAAATAAGCGGCGGGGGCCATAGGTTTTTGGTCACCGGGGGGGGGTTCTTCTTCTTCTTCTTCTTCTTTAAATGGCTTTTCACCCCAATGGAGTGTTCTAGCCAGTGTCAAGTAGAGAGTGTGCGAGTTTTTGTATTTGTGTATGTTAGTATTTATTTACAATAGAATTACAAGTATATAACATAAATATATAATATACAATTCACTAAACACACTAAATACATATAAATAGTAATAAAAAATATATATTATATATACACACACATATATACACACATACATACACACATATATATACATACATACTACATACATATATATACATGTATGAATAGTTCGGTAGGTAAATTTACAAGTTGATGCCATTAACTTTAATAAAATAAGAAATGATTTTATATACACGTTTGTCAATAGAGGATAACAAAAATGCCATGTCGTAGGGGGGCAATATTCCTGTATTGATCAGATCAGGGAAGAAATTTTTATAATTATTATTTATAGGGCAACTGAAAAATATATGGTTGAGGTCCTCCTCTTCAAGACGACACTCACACATGGCAGAATTCTTAACCTGAATTCTTGTCAGATGAACATTGTGGCAGCAATGTCCTATTCGCATACGGCAAATGGAAGAAGTTGAAAATTTGTTCAAAGAGAGCCCAGAAAACCACGGTTTTGAAGGAATCGTGGGCTGTAATTTGTAAAAATGATTACCCTTTGTTTTACTCGACTCATTCCAATGATTCTGCCATGTGGAGATCATGTTTTCTTTCAGTTTGATTAGAAGATCGGCGGGGTTTAAGAAATTGTACAAAAACTCTCCGGAATCGATGGCATCTTTCGCCAATAAATCGGCCTTCTCATTACCAGGGATACCGCAGTGGCTAGGTATCCAAGCCAACGCGATCTCTCTGCCAGAGATAGCTAACTTATGTAAAAAAGTGCGGATTCCAATACACAAATCATCTTCAGGGTAGTGGAAAGGGGAGGAGTTTAATTTTTGGAGTGCACTCAGTGAATCGGAGAGAATTAAAAATTTACCAATTTGAATACTTTCAATGTATTTTAAGGATTCTAAAATAGCTATGCATTCAGCTGTGAAAATTGAGGCTTCTTTATGAAGTTTTATTTTTTTACTGATTTGGTCTCTTGGGCAGTGGAACGCCGCTCCCACACGGCTAGATAAGGGAGATTTAGAACCATCTGTATAAATAGTTTTCCAGCCGGTCCATTTCGAGTTTAAAATGTGGATAAATTTACTTGGAGCTTCGTGGTTGCCAGGAAAGCCAAGTGAAAAAATAATATTAGGTTTGAGCGAATGAATTTGAAAGGAATTTATATATAATGGAAGTCTGTCATGGGGATTTAAAATGGGTTTATATGCATTGTAAGTATGGAGGCTTTTGACGAGAAGTGGGATTGTTTTGTTCCTCCAATATGGAAGTGATCTAACTTGAGCAGAGAGAGCAGCAATTTTGTCCATCAGTGGGTGATTAGACAGTCTGAAACATTTAAATAAGAACTTGTCTGCCAAGAACTGTCTTCTGAAATGGAGAGGAGGGTCAACAGCCTCCACCTGCAAAGCGTTAATTGGGGAAGATCGCATGGCTCCGATAATTAATCTTAGGCTTTGAGATTGGATACGGTCTAACCTTGTAAGGTTTTTTTTAGAAGTGGGCTCAATGAGGAATGACGCGTAATCCAAATGGCTTCTAACATATGCATTATAAAATAATTTTTGCGAGCATGGATGGCTTCCCCACCAGACCCTTGACACGGCGCGCAGGGCGTTAAGGCCAGCTTGACTTTTGTTAATAATAAGATTTACGTAAGAGTTCCACGTTAGCTTAGAGTCTAGTATGACACCCAGAAATTTTATCTGAACCTGGACGGGGAGAATTATGTTATCGATTCGGATTGAAATGCACGGGGCAACACGTTTCCTAGAGAAAACGATAACATTGCTTTTGGTTGGAGAAATTTCCAGGCCGTGATTTGTTAGAAAAATGCAAAGATTTTTCATGCTAAGGTTGATCATTTCCTCCAGAAAAGCAATAATTCGTCCTGATATATAGATAAAAAAAACATCTGCATACTGAAGAATTTTACATGATGGATGGATACTCTGATGCAGGTCAGAGGTGTAAATATTAAAAAGGATAGGACTAAGAACGGATCCCTGAGGCAAACCCTTGTTCACCGTTCTCAACAGGGAAGGGGAATTCAGAACCTGGATTTGAATTTTTCTGGTAAGAAGAAGGTTGATTATGAAACTAGCAAGCTTACGGGGGATGCCGATTTGTAATAATTTTCTCTGTAGAACGTTTAATAAAACATTGTCAAAAGCTCCGGTAATATCTACGCAAACACCGACAAGATTATTATTTTCAGCTAGGGCCATCTGTATATCAGAAGTGAGAATTGAAATGCTTTCAGTTGTACTTTTTGTTTTTCGAAATCCAAACTGTGAGCTGGGAAGAATTTTCTCACTTTCAACATACCAGTCTAGTCGTCTTTTTATTAAATGTTCTGCAATTTTAACTAAAGAAGAAGAAAGAGCAATGGGTCTGTACGAAAGACCAGAACTGGGGTCCTTTTGGGGTTTCAGAATGGGGATAATTAATTGGGTTTTCCAGGAGGTTGGAATTTTACCTGTGTCAAACATCAGATTTAAAAGTGTAAGAAAATAATTATGTGTAGCAACATCACAGTTTTTAATGAGGCTATACGGAATACCATCTTCGCCGGGAGCTGAGTCTCTAAGGTCGTTTAAAACCTCTCTTAGTTCAAATAAATTGAAGTGTGAGTCTATCCACCCCCGAGTACGAAACGAGTATGTGAATTCCGTTTCATTCCAGTTACTCGCAGTCGGAGGAGCTAATTTATCGGCAAATTCCTTCACCCACTCTGAAGAGAGAGGATGAGCTACGGGTGGGGCGTAGGAACCTCTGAATCGGCGGATTGAATTCCAAACAGCTGAGAGTGGGGTATCGGGAGATAAGGAAGAACAAAAGTTTTTCCATCCTTGCCTTTTTTTATTTTTGAGCAATCGCTTGGTCTTAGCTTCAATCTTTTTGAAGTTCAGGAAATTCTCAAGGGTCATGTTCAAAGAATATATTTTAGCATACCTCTTCCTGGAATTTATTGCGTCTGCACATTCATTATCCCACCACGGGGCTGGGGGAGGTTTTCCTTTATTGCCAGGTAATTTGATAGGAATGCACGTCTCTGCAGCCGCGATGATTGATGAAACTAGCAACTCGTAACATTCCGTGACATTATCTTTAGTCGGAGAGGGCAGACTAAGCATGGAGAGCTTTATGAGCTTTGAAAAATCAGTCCAGTTGGCCTTCGAGGTTACAAATCTCGGTTTACGATTACGAAACGTGAAAGCCTTGTTGGTATGGAGCATGTTGGAGGATTCAATGAGGATTGGGTAGTGATCACTCCCGTGCGGGTCTTCCAGAACTTTCCAGAACAAGGATCCGGCTATGTTAGAGTTGCAAATGGTAAGGTCGACCACGCTGGGTCGTTGACCTGGTACCTGAACTCGGGTAGGGGAACCGTCATTCATAATGCAAAGATCAAGATCGTCAAGAAGGTCAACAATGTTTCTTCCCAATCTGTCGCAAGACACAGAGCCCCATAATCCGTGGTGAGCATTAAAGTCTCCCAGAACAAGGAAAGGAGGTTCGATCTTAGAAAGCATTGCTTGAAGAATTGATTTAGAGGGTTTATTAGAAGGGGATATATACAGGGAAAGGATTGTAGTGCCAAAAACCTTTGCGGCCGTCACCTGAAAAGGGCAACCGGCTGGCTTTACATCTACTGGGGAAAAGGGTAGGGATGTTTTAATGAGAAGAGCGGAGCCACCCTTCCCATCTTGGCGGTCGTCACGAAGACAGTGGAATCCTCGAACTCTGAAATGAGAGTCCGGTTCAAGCCACGTCTCAGAGACGGCAGCCACTGCAATGGAGAGTGAGTTTAATGTGTTTAAGATGTCTACTGATTTGTTTCGGAGACTATGGCAATTCCACTGAAGAATCCTCATCAGAGGGGCCATTTCTAGAGGTATTTATAATCTGTGCAATCTGTTTGGCAACGTGGGACGGTATTTGTATATTGTTTTTATTTAAAGTCTGAAGGATGTGTAAAAATGAGGTGATAAGTGTAGAATTAAGATCGTTAATGTTATGTGGGTCTGCGTTAACAGGTGACTTGAGTATTGTTCTATCCGAGTTGGGAGGGAGCTGTCCATTGGGGAACCATAACAAGGATTCGTGACTAGTGGCATTCTTTTTTGGGAGAACTCGGGGTTTACTGAACTTTAAAACTGTTTTCTTCGTTGATGAAGAAGAAGATTGATGAGGGGAGGAAATATTTTTGGATGCAGTTTCAGCATAAGAAATGACAGCCTTATTGAACATTTTGGATGCTTCCGCATACGAAATGTTCTTTACAGCCATTGTATGTTTGATGTTGCGCTGCCTTGACATTTCGGGGCAAATTTTGCTGGTCGACAAGTGGTTTCCTGAGCAGTTTAAGCACTTATAATTTTCCTCCGTTGTATTACAGCTATCGCCACTATGAGACGAAGTGCACTTATAGCATCGAGGTTCTGATCTGCAGAGGGTCTTCGTATGTCCAAACCTACAGCACTTGTAGCACTGAACAGTTGGAAACACGTAGAGATCAACCGGTAGGGAGACGTGGAACATGGTGACATTTTGAGGGAGATCTTTGGAGTCGAATGTGAGGACAACAGACTGAGAGGGTCTCCATTCTATGGCGTTTCCAGTGTTAAAACGATAATTTAGTCTGCGAGCTTTAATGACCTTTCCGTAACCCTGGGGAACCTTAATGTTCTCCAAGATGTCCTCTGTCGTCCAGTGTGGAGGAATCCCCTTAGTGACTCCAAGTTTAGTAACCTGGTAAGAAGGAATGAATACGTTATAGGAGTTTTCCTTGGCAACCGCAGATTTAACAAAATTATTGGCTTCAGCCGCTGTCTTAAACTCGACGGAAAGACGGTTACGACCAACCGACTTAACTCCATTCCAGACAGGACTGATTTTATTTTTGTGGAGAAAGTGACCAAAGTCAATGTCATACAATGTTGTTGGACCTCCTTCCTTTGAGATTTTAGTGACATGTGTAATGTATGGTGGCCTGTCTAAATTGTTGTAAATTCGTGAGGGTGTAGGGGCTGGTGACGGTTTGGGGACAGGAGTAGTTGGTCTAGCAGTGGGCGTTGTGATCGGCGAGTTGAGTGGCTGGATAGAAGGGATCTGCTGATTGGGCGAAAGAATACCATTGTCTACATAGCTTTTATTTTTATCAAGGGCAGGAATTTTGTGGGGTACTTTTTCGGAATCTGTACTGGAATTTCGCACAAGCTTTAAATTTTTCCTTTTTTTAGTTGTTACTGTGATGAAGTCTGAGGGTTCTGGAATATCGGTGGCAACCGTTTCCATTGAGCCCACCGAGGAGTCTGATAAAGAGCCATCGTTGATTTCGTCCGGGGGATCGGGAGGTTTAGCCCGTTCCATCTCTATATTAATATTTTTTAACCTACCTACATCAAATATTTAACAAGACTTACCGACAAACAGATAAAAACAACACAATATTTAAGGATTAACACAGATACAGTTACACAAACTAAATTACAAAAGAATTTAAGCACTAAATGGGTTAAAATAACTAATATGTTTGTTTTGGTTTGATTTATGTGGTGAAGAGACACTCAAATAACAACCGTTCGTGACAGCTGTCATAGACAATCTCCGGGGGGGGGGGGGTTAAAAATGGCAAAAGTTGGTCACGTAGTATGGGTACGTTCCCTTATGTGTATGAAACTACTCATTTACTTGTTGATTATATTCATTTGTTCATACTAAATCTTTTGTTTTTATAGTGCTATTTACATGTATATACTATAAGCATCAAAATTATAAATATACAATGTTTGAAAATGTACCAATGTTGTCATTATGTACCTGCTGACAAACTACATAAGTAGTTTAGCGGGTTTAAACGTAAATAAAAAATAAAATAAAATAAAAATAAAAATCTACAGACTAGCCTACAAACAAGATGCGATTACTGAAAAAAAATAGTATGTCAAAATAGCTCTATAAATCCTTTATGCTTCTCACCAATTATTTCTAGACGTAAAATTAAATTAATTAAATAGATTTTTTTTAAATTTTCAACGCATCAATCGGCTTCAGTAATTCAAAATTCAAGCCAAACTGTCAAAATGGGAGCGCGAACAAATCTTATACGTACTGAATTAATCCACACGTTTAGTTTGTGCTATTCTGTACACTACGGGGGCATGCATTAATTACGTGAGCTCGAATTGGGGGGGGGTGGGGGTCCAGTAAAATCTCTCAAAATCTTGAATAGTTTTTCAGCGTATTGTCCCGATCATATTTTCCTCAACGGGGGGGCGTAATGGGATAGCATGGGGTGGGATGGGACAGGCTGGGACCCCAGATATACCACTGATCTCACGTGCGGGGAGGGGGGGTCCCACCAAATCTCACTTAATCCCACCAAGGGGAGGGGGGGTCCCACCAAATCTCACTTAATCCCACCAAGGGGGGGGGGTCTAAATTGGAAAATAAACTGCTCACGTAATTAATGTATGCCCCCTATACCTACGCGCATTAAAGTCGTTGTCTGCGCGTTGGATGCTCCCATGAATAATTGACGGCCGGCGTAGTGCAGCGGTAAGGCTCTTGACTCGCATTCCAAAGGTCACCGGATCGAATCCCGGCGTGGCAAATAAATTTTATTTGATTAATTTGTGTTATTTCACAATTTATTCATTAAAAATAATATATAGTATATTTGCGGCACGTTCCAGAGTGGAAGATACTCTCAGTTTTGCCCTAGTGTAAGACCACCATTCAGAATTGAAACGTTGCTTGAAATGGTGTTAGCCGTGTTTGGTGACCAGATCTGAATAGCCAGGTACTTCTCCACCTCCCTCTTCCCTATCTCCTTCCCTTCCCCATTACCTTCAGCCTCACAACATATCCCAATTGGGGATGTTATAGTCTCACTGGCTTCAGACGGGAGCAGTTGGGACTCATGTGCGGTATTCATGTAAAAAAAAAAAAGATACCAGCGAGTTCCCGGCATGCGTTGAATGCCACTTAATAAAGAAATTGATTCTCCCTGCGTGTCCTTTCCCATTCTTCCTGCTACCCTTTCACCTCCCCTTCCTCTCCCGGGTCCCCTTCCCTACACACAATCCCACTCCCCCTTCTCTTCCTTTCCTCTTCCCTCTCCCATTTCCCCTGTCCTGCAAACCCCCTGGGGGTTCCACTCTCCCTACCCGCATTGTTCCCCTCGCCACTCCCATCGCGGGAATGCGCACATCAAGTCTCCAAAGTTTCATCGCAATCGGATGAATGGTTTAGCAATGCATAGACAACTCACATGCATACATAGAAGCAAGCATTTTTTGATTTTTATATATATAGATTTTTTATAACATTAGAGAAAAAAAAAAACAATTCTATCAATATAATTAGATATTCTTGGAAACTACTACATAGGGTAGATAAATGATTTTTTTACAAATCCCTTTTTCTTTTCAACCGCCCTGCCCTTGGGCCACGGTACGATAGATTAGAATTATTTTTTACTAAGGTAATTCTATTGGTTAGGTAGCTCTTCATCAATTATAATCATTTACCCTCAATGCCAAATTTGCCAAATTTATTAACCACTCCGACCCGTAAGCGTGTTTACACGACAATATAACAATAACAGTCAAGTTCAATTAGCGTGTTTTCACGCTAACGCGTGTGTTCCCACAGAAATCGTTATAACTCTGTTATTGTTCTAATGACAACCCTAAAACAAAAAGTAAAAGATCCATATTGAATCAAGCTTCACATCTTTATTCAAAGTTGTCCATAGAATTACATAAAAAAGACTTTTTTTGAAGAAACAGTTTTCACCCGTTAAATCGCCTACGTGATTTAAAATTATATATATATTTCATAACCTTTCAAAAACATTTGTTAGTGTTCGGCTGCATTCAGAAATGTTTCATTCATAGAGCTTTAATTGCGAAGCGGGTATAACAGAAAGTTTTTTATAAATCTGACAGGTTTAAGACAAAAAAACTTGCACAATCGCAAAATACCCGAGTATTTAATAAGGATTTTTTAATTCTCTTTGTAAAATGCTTTTACAAAATCCTGATATACATAGAGATATTTTTATGGACCTTTTATTTTCAGCTAAGACCGAGTAACACCACAACTAAGACCAAGTTCCTATGCTATCACAGCAGTGCCATGGATCTTCCCAACCCACAGAGTGTTTCCATCAAGACTGAACCATGGTCGCAGGAAAAAGACTTGTGTGAAATGGTGTATACAGATATAAAAATCCACCACCCGGATGTAAAGAAGGAACACTTGCAGTATGCGGAGAGTGTTCAGCCAAATAGTAAGTTGTATTGCATATATCATAGGACGTGTCAGATGGACGCAGATGTGTAATTTTTAGTGGTGAAATGTGTGCTTATTTACTTGGAAGCGATACTGTGTCGCCAGCTCCACTACAGACACCAGTACAAAATAACCGTGACAAGTAGTAGTGACGTCATTGACAGAAATAGAAAGTTCTCTAAATCGTGATATTTATGCTAGCCTGGGGCACGTCCCTTTGCAAGTTGCTGACGGAAGTGGCTCCATCTTTTAACGAATTAAAAAATTAGAAATCACAATAGTAAGAATATTATGGTGGGTTTCTTCATTTACCGAGAATGCTAAATGCAATGCTAATTGTAAAAGTAAACGGTCAAATGCATAGAAAATTTTTAATTTCGATCGTTTATTTTTACAATTAGCATTGCATTTAGCATTCTCGGTAAATGAAGAAACCCACCCTTAGAATTACAACGGTTAAAGCGAATTTAGCCAATATAAAGGTATAAAACAAAATGGTTTACCACGAGCTGGTATTACTGTATACTTAGACGTGGTTTTGCGTTTAGCTTTGGTGCAGCCGTCAATTACCGGATACCAAGGCCGTAGCCAGGGGGGGATCAAGGGGGTTTGATCCCCCCCCGAAATCTAATAAAGCACACTGAAAATATGATGTTAAACGCTACCGATGCACGCCCGATTGTACAAAATTAACTTATTGCAATTTGTGGGGAAATTGTCCAGAAAAAAATTGGTGCGAAGACTGATTACTGCAAAATGTTTTTCAGTCCTTGTTGATGGAACTACTGATGTTTCACTACAAGACAAGAACAGATGTCCATCTGTGTGAGATATGCGGAGCTAAAAGATAATCAGTCTTACTCAAAAACCCAGTGAAAATTTTATTCAATTGTTAAACGAGCGTGTGTCTGAAAACATTTCTAATTAAAAAAGAATGTTCGTGGAAAGAAATATACATTGCTTTCCCGAGAGGGTAGTTTATTTCATGTGTACGACTGTTTTGTTAATGATTTCTGAACGAATTTTGAAGTATAAAGATCTTAATTTTGGAAAGTAAAGATCCCAAAATGTAAATTTGAATTTTTATGTATCCTATAAAACAATTTTCTGACAATTCAACTTTCAAAGTACGATTATTGGGCTAATAACTTGACTAAAACTGATGAAAAAACACGGTAAATATGTCAATTATATGAAAGAAGAGTGAATTGATCACTATCCATCCATCTTGGTAAAATCACAATATTTAATAACAAAATTTTTGACATCCCGCCATTTTTTTTTTTTTTTACATAGGAGGCCATAAGGAAAATAATTTCCCTCGGAGCCTATGTCATCTTTGGGGATGCTGTGTGGAGGGTTTTTTTTAAAGGAAAGGAAGGAGTGGAGAGTTCTGGGAAAGAAGAGGGTTTAAAGGGTGGGTAGGAATCTGGAGTTCAGTGTGTCTTGGTCATCCGCCGAACAAACAAATCAAAAAACAAACCAAACTATTTTTTCAATAACACCCCTTGCGGAGAAGAATTAAAACAACCATTTTTACCAAGTAAATTATAACCATACACAACGTTGTCAGATGTAAAATGCATTCAGAAATGCATTTAGATGTAAAATGTACAGCATGACCGCGGAAGAAAGCTTATTAGTAACAGATCGTGTTTTATTATATACGGGCTTTATTTATGTTGTTGCAACAACACAGGTTATCGGCCGTGGCAGGTTTTTTTTTAGTAAGGCTGAATGTGTTTATCTTGCGTGAAGATTTTTTTACTTTTGTAACAGTTGAGAATACAACAGGAAAGTATTTAGCTTATGCAATTTTATCTGAATTAAAATCCTTGGATGTAGATTACGAATATTTAATCGGACAAGGATATAATGAAGCTTCTTCGATGAAAGGAAGTTTTAGAGGTGTGCAGGTAGTAATTCGTGAGTCATATCCAGAAGCCTTATACGTTCATTGCAGCTCACTGCAGTTGAATTTGGCTCTGTGTCATTCTTGTCAGGTTCAGCCTATTCGAAATACTATTGGTACTATAAAATCGGTTGGAAATTTTATCAAGTCCTCGGCAAAACAAAATAAAAGAAAAGTGCCTAAAAGAAAATATTGAGGAAAAAAAATTAATTTAAAAACTTAATTATCAAGAAGACTACTAAGAGCTCTATAAAAAATATTTGGAATGGGACTCTGTAAAAGCTGAATTAGAAAAGTGAGAGATAAAATGGCTGGAAGAATCTGAACTAAATCGACCAACATGTGCTATTAAAGCTCTCGGAAAATGCAACCAGGACTTGGTAACACTGCCTGTTTCCACATGTACCCCTAACATGACTGTTCTTTGAAAGACTAAACGGTTTGGCGTTAATGTCAATCCACCAATGGAAAAAACGTTAAAATGATATTGTATGTTCTTACAAAATTTATCAACAAAACTTGAGTTTTACGATTTTTTGTCAAAATTATCTTCTTTCTACCGCTGTAAGTCATTATAGTATATAAGACTTATAAAAAAAACTTCGAACAAAAACAGTAATTTTTATCCCCCACTGAGTGGACTATAAACACTGTTCCACCAAACAAAACCCCCCCCGAAATTTTTCTCTGGCTACAGCCTTGCCGGATACCAAGAGCTATTGAGCTTAGCTTAGATTAGGTTTTAATTTGCAAAGTCTTAGTTTAGTTTATAATTAATGTCCTTTAATTTTTTTCATTGTATTCGTTGGATTCTTTCAACAAGGACTTGGTAGAATGGATTCCAGATTGGTATGCAGTGATCCAAGTAGGTTGGATGTATGCGGTGTAAAGGGAGTAAACAGTTTTATGCTGGGCGAAGGTTTGGTTTATTGTTATTCAGTTTAATTTGTAGACCTGCATTTTAATTTCAATTCCTTTTATAGAGTGTTAGGGTTTATAAAGGTAAAATCTAAAGATCTCTTAAAGTCTCAAGATCTTATGGCTTCTTTTAAATGTATAATTTTTATACAATCCGAATTGTAGCAATGTTTATAATATAGGTACTAATCGGAATATAACATATCAATGTTTTTTGTTTTATTATTCCAGGTAGCATTATTATGGAGACTATACCCATCAAGGCAGAATCAGAACCCCGAAAAGAAGATAGAAGGACAATTTCTTATATGGAAATGAACATAGACCTGCCAGATGTTAAAAAGGAAATAAACATAGACCTGACAGATATTAAAAAGGAAAAAAACATATACCTGCCAGATGTTAAAAAGGAAATAAACATAGACCTGACAGATGTTAAAAGGGAATTCTTAGAACACTCTGAACGTTTTACGGAGGCTGTACCCATCAAGGCAGAACCAGGACCCCGAAAAGAAGATGTAGGGGCAATTTCTTATACGGAAATAGACATAGACCTGCCAGATGTTAAAAAGGAATGCTTAGAGCACTCTGAAAGTATTACCCAGACTGCAGGTAAAATTTATCTTTGTTTGATGGAATTCGTTTTATACATTTTCTATTTTTGTTGTAGATAGGTACCTGATTATTGAGATTTATCTGCTATCTTTTTCAGATTTAACAATGGACGGGAAGACCCATCCTGGAGAACAAAATGTTTCATGTTCATACTGCAACTATTCAAGTCCTCATAAAGGAAGTTTAAAATGTCATATGCTTACCCATACCGGAGAAAAACCATTTTCGTGTCCCGATTGCAACTATTCATTTTCACAAAAGGGAAGTTTAAAACTTCACATGCGTACCCATACTGGAGATAAACCTTATACTTGTTCATACTGCAGCTATTCATCTTCTCAGAAGGGAACTTTAAAAAGTCACACTCTTACCCATACTGGAGAAAAACCTTTTTCATGTACCGACTGCAACTATTCGTGCTCTCTTAGGTCGAGTTTAAATCGTCACATGCTTACCCATACCGGAAAAAACCGCTTTTCATGTTCTGAATGCAGCTATTCATGTTCTAGTAATAGTTATTTTAAACAACACATTCTTATCCATACTGGAGTAAAACCTTATTCATGTTCCGACTGCAACTATACATGTTCTCAAAAGGGAAGTTTAAAACGTCATATGAATACCCATACTGGAGAAAAATTATTTTCATGTTCATACTGCAGTTACTCGTCTTCTCAAAAGGGAAGTTTAAAACGTCACATGCTTACCCATACTGGAGAAAAATCCATTTTATGTTCATGCTGCAACTATTCATGTTCTCATGAGGCAAGTTTAAAACGTCACATGCTTACCCATACCGGAGAAAAGCCTTTCTTATGTTCTGATTGCAACTATTCATGTTCTCGAAAAGAAAGTTTAAAACTTCACATGTTTTCCCATACTGGAGAAAAACCTTATTCATGTTTCTACTGCAGCTTTTCATTTTCTCAGAAGGGAACTTTAAAAAGTCACACTCTTACCCATACTGGAGAAAAACCTTTTTCATGCACCGTTTGCAATTATGCATGTGCTCAAAGGGGAAGTTTAAAACGTCACATGCTAATACATGCTCGAAAAAAACCTATTTCATGTTCATACTGCAACTATTCGTGTTCTCATAAGGAAACTTTAAAAAGTCACATTCTTACCCATGCTGGAGAAAAACCTTTTTCATGTACCAACTGCAACTATTCATGCTCTTATAGGGCAACTTTAAAACGTCACATGTTTACCCATACTGGAGAAAAACCTTATTCATGTTCCTACTGCAGCTATTCATCTTCTCGAAGGGGATCTTTAAAAAATCACATTCTTATCCATACTGGAGAAAGACCTTTTTCATGTACCGACTGCAACTATACATGTGCTGTGAAGGGATCTTTAAAAAATCACATTCTTATCCATACTGGAGAAAAACCTTTTTCATGTACCGACTGCAACTATACATGTGCTCTGAAGGGAACTTTAAACCGTCACATGCTTACCCATGTAGAAGAAAAACTCTTTTAATGTCCCGTCTGTAACTATTAATGCTTTTAAAGGAAAATTTGAAAATGTTAACGTTTACACATGCTGGAAATAAACCTTTTTCTTGTTTCCTCTGTTCGTCTTCATGTTTTCGTAAAGGATGTTTAAATCTTCATTTTTCTTTCATTTTCCGACCGCAACTATTCAAGTTCATACTCATCTTATCAAAAGTGGAATTTAAAAGTCACATACAGGTAACCCCCGATGATCGTGACCCCGGTGATCGCGGATTAGTTGTAATGCGGTATTTTAAATAACACTTGTCCGGCTTTGACACATTTCAGGAATCGTCATAATGTGTGCTTGCACGAGCGAGCTATCTTTCTTATTCGTTCACTTACGTAATGCACATGTAATATATACGTAAATTCACGAGCGCGAGTGAGACAAAATATGTAAAGCTGGTACGCAGGTGCCTTGTAGGTTTCGGACAATCAGCTACCCTTTAACTTCAGTGTAATTTTAGCTGCGGTGTCGAGCACGCTTCTCATTCTTACGATTTAAAATGTCAAACAGACAATGTGAAAAATCAGTTAAGAAAATTCGCAATGTAGTGACTTTAGAAAAGAAACTATAAAATGATCGAAGCGATAGAAAATGGTGGTAAATTTGCAGTTGTAGATAGGGATTTCAAATTGTCTGGGTCTACAGTGTGATCAATTGTGCAGCAAAAAGACAAAATTAATGTGGCGAAAGTGTTACTCCGATTATAGCGACAAAAGTTTCACAAACCAGAAGTTTATTGATGACAGAAATGGAAAATTTATTAAGCAAACGGACAGAGGATCTAAATCAACATCATATGCCGGTGAGTCGTGAGCACCCAAATGCTTTGGGAACATTTAAAATCTCAAAATGGAGATAAAGAAGTTTTTATAGCTAGTAAAGATTGGTTTGATCGGTTCAAAAAACTATTGAACTTGCATTGCCTTAAAATGATGGGCGAATTGGCTAGTGCAGACACAGAATCAGCTGAAAAATATCCAATATACTTCAGTGAAATTGTGCAAAGAGGAAATTATCCACTGAATTTAATTTTTAACGTAGATGAGACAGGTCTATTGGAAACGAATGCCAGCACGATTTCCATAGAGAAGAATGCTTCTGGATAAGCAGCGAAAGATCGTCTAACTCTTCTTCTCGGCGGAAATGCATCTGGAGAACTAAAACTAAAACCATTGTTAATTTATCAATCGGAAACTCCTCTTGCCATGAAAGGTTATTCTAAAATAATGAATTGCTATTCCTCAATCAACATTCTACTAATTATGGATATCATTCTCCTTAATCCAGAATGTCGAGACTTGTCAACGCAAATCAAAGCATTGAATTTTTTGGTGTAAGCCTAAATGACTTTCGGCAGTCGTTACGCAATGTGGTTTTTTAAAGTCTTTTTAAATCCATCTTCAAGCTACTTGTAGTTATCTTCTCTATGCAGTACCGGATTATCCCTAAGGCAGAGTAGGCAACTGCCTAGGGGCCCCGCATCGGCTAGGGGCCCCGCGTCACGAGAAAAAATGACTTGCTTCAATTAGTGAGTAACGAAGTTTCGGAAAAAGTCAGCTTTCAAGATGTTTTAATTTTTTTTTATTCGGAAAATTTACAGGTTAATAACGTTAGGTGCACGCATTAAAGAAAACAACAAATTATAATAATTAGGTTATAGCCCAATAAATAACTAATGTTCACATCACGCACAAATAATAAATAAAAAGTCTATAAATAAAACAAATATATAAACATAGTTGCATTTTACTTTTCTTTCCTTCTATTTGTTGCAACATTACTTAAGTATTTGAAGTGATTGAAAGTGCCATGTGTGGTTTTATTGGCATTTGTTTTGTTTTATTTCTAATTATATGTTGAAAATATAAATGTTGTACAAGCTTCAGTATGCACTACCTATCTGCTCAAGGGCGTAGCGAGGTACGGGCAGAAGGTGCAGGAATGCTCACAAACCGTAAAGTTTACGTCGGTAGCCTATTGTTTGTGAGAATCAATTTAATTTTTATTATTACCTTTTTAGCTTATCATGATTAATGAAGCATCAAGAAAACGTGCCTATCAGTTACATTGCGCTGTTATTAAATCAGTTTTCATTTTTATGTGTTCAACTGATAGCCAAGTACTCAGGCATATTGGAACCTATTGCCAATGCTTTACAATCGGAAACTATCAATATGTACGCATGTATGTGTCATATTAATGGTTTAATTTCTGTTATAAATGATCATCGAAGCAACGTAGACATAGAGAGCCAAAATATTTTAGATATTTCAATTAGAACTGCAGCTGCCTTTGGAACTGATATACAAGTCCCACGCATTGCATCTTGCCAACAACATCGGTCCAATTACCTTGCTGAGACTCCATGCGATTTTTGGAAGCGATCGATTATCATTCCTTATTTAGATTCCCTAATATCTGCATTGGAGCAGCGTTTTGGTGACCAAAATTTGCCTGCTTTCGGATTAATGTCGCTACATCCCTGTGCAATACATTGTTGAATACGTCATTAATTGATTTTAAAGAAAAAGCACAAAATTTTTGCCCATGCTACGATTTACTTAATTTTAATCAAGAAGCCGAACTATGGTATAAAAAATGGCAGAACAAGGGTATGACCAGAAAAGATCTCGAAAAACTAGATTTTATTGAAGTGTTTAAGTGGACGAACATTTTCTTTCCCGCAACAAAAAAGCAATACTTAGTTAAAACATGGCTAAATTAACGATGACTAAAAACCGTTTGAACGCAGTAGCTTAGCGAGGGGGGGGCAGACCACCCGACGGAGAGGTGACACTACTGATATTGTCTTTGTGCCTGACGTTCTTTTTATAGACAAAATAGCCTGATTTCTGAAATTCTCTAGCCACCCCCCCCCCCCCCCCCCCGCCCCCCAGTAGTTATTATTTTGTTGCAGCATTTACATTAGATATATTCTTGGTTTGTCTACACCTGCCCCCCCCCCCCTTAACAAAATCCTAGCTATGCCCTTGTATCTGCTTGCTAAAATTCTTTGTGAAAGGTTGGAAGAGATCACTTTAGTGACAAGTCGGCTCATTGCAATGTTTTTTTAATATTATATATAGGTATTTTTGTTTCTATGTATGTGTCCTTTTACGTGCAATAAAGGGTTATTGTACCTCCCCCCCCCCCCCCCTTACTGAAGTTGATATAATTTTACAAGTTTTTTATTCAGTTCTCACGGGCCTCTGACTCTCGGGTGCCTCCGAACGCCTCCATTTTCCCTTGATCGAATCCTAAACAAGGCTTTAAGGACACTGCAAAAAAATAGTTATGTTTAATTCATTTTCTGAAAGATGCATTTGTTAATAATGCCCTCACCATTTGAGGAAATTGGTAAAATTGATGGAGATACAGCATTTTATACGAAATCCTTTTAAACATGTTGAATTATCCTCAGCAAAACTTTGGGAGCGTTTTTCTCGAAACTACGTTTATCAACCTGGTTGACAAGATATTAGAAAAACTATAAATCCGATTTGCATGCACTAAGTCTTAAACAGTTAGAAAATCCAGTCACTTCGGGATTTTTTTTATGAAGGTTTATTTTTTTATGTACAATGAAAATTTTCCATAAAAAATCGCAAATTAAATTCGCTGGTCCTCCATTTTTTATTTTTTTTTAGATATCGAAATTCCCTTATGCCACAGACAGTAGATTTTCGAACAGATTAAGATTTGGTGCATGCAAATCGAATGTATAGTTCGATTGAAAAACGTGTAAAAAAAGTTTCGAGAAAAACGCATTCAAAGTTTTGCTGAAGGATAATTCAACATACAAACCGTTTCAAATTGTTTCACATAAAATGCTGTATTTCCGTCAATTTTTTGAATTTCTTTAAAACATTTGGTGAGAGCATTTTTAACAAATGCATCTTTCAGAAAATGAAATAAATAAATAAAATTACAAAAGTATTTTTTACAGTGTCCTGGTGCCTTAAGAGGTTATAACCAGAGAAAACCAGAAATATGTCATTTTTATATCAAATTTTAGACGTATTGACTATTTTCCACAAAAAAATATGAATTGATATCGAAAGATTGTTCTTTTATCTAGTAAACTTATGTTTTAAATTTTGAGAAAAATGTTTATTTTCAGTATAATTTTCAAAAAAGATTTTGTATTATATAACACCCATTTTTGCTAAAAAATTTCGGTGAATTTGTTATTATAAAATGGTAAAAAAACTCCCTCTGAGTACCTGTTGATTTATTTATTTTATTTATTAATTTTATTTTAGTAATTTGTACATTTAAGTTTACAAATTTCTAATTAATTATAATATTTCATATTGCAAACTAAATTTTATGTAGCTCATACGTCTTGAACTTTCCAATTGGTGTGGACTTCAAAGTCTCAGGTAGCTCCATCCCCTTGTACAGCAAACTGTTCTGCAAGTTCGCCTTATCCTTTTTTTGAAGCCTGATTTCTTTGCATGTTCTTGTGTTATGTCTGTGAATGTCCTTGTTGAATACAATTTTATTTGAAAAGTATTTTGGTAAAATGTTGTTAATTATTTTATGTATAAATATCATCGTATTCAAGGTCAGCATCTTTTCACGGTTAGCCAATTCAGTTCCTTTAACATTTTGTTTACTTTTGAAAATCTATTCCGCCGTAATATTATTATCATTGCCCTGTTTTGGAGAATTTGAAACTTATTTTGTTCTCGTTCGTTACATAGGAAAAGGATAGTTGAGCAATAGTTAAAATGTGGAGCAATAATAGAATTGTAGATAGTGATTGCAGTTTTACTAGATAGTTTTGGTCGAATTCTTCCAAAAAAAGATATTTTTTTCCCAATTTTCTTTTGTGTATATTCAGCATGCTTGTTGAATGTTAGTTTGGAGTCTAATATAACTCCTAAATATTTCATTTCAGTAACATTTTCAATAATTTCACCTTCAATTTTAATTTTGCTTTCACTGGATGTCTTCTTGTATCCGATCACCATACATTTTGTTTTTTTTTTTGTATTTAATTTAAGCTTATTAATTTTTAGCCATCTTGATACATTGTTTAGCTCATTATTTAAAATATTTATTAGTTCTTCATAGTTATCTCCAATTAAGTATATTAGTGTATCATCGGCAAATAGTCGTACTTTGCATTTTGAAAATATTTTCACCATGTCCTTAATATAGAGTATGAACAATAGAGGTCCAAGGACCGACCCTTGCGGTACTCCTAATTTATTTCCCATTGGTTTCAAAAACTGATTATTAATTTTTGTTATCTGTTTTCTATCTTTCAAATACTCTTCTATTAATTTAATGGCTACAGATGAAAAACCAATTTCTTTAAGCTTTTTTATCAGTATTTTTCGATCTATAGTTTCGAATGCCCTTTGAAAATCCAAAAATATTGCTAAGATATATTTATTACTATTCATTCCTTCCTTCCATTCTTCGACAATTACGTTTAATGCTGTTTCACATGAGTTATTAGATCTGAATCCTGATTGCTCTTGGTATAAAATATTGTGTTTATCTAGGTATTGCAAGATTTGTTCTTTTATTATTACTTCAAGAATCTGTTCATATTTTGGTAAAGTGTTGATTGGTCGAAATTCTTCACATTTTCTGGTATTTTTAACCTTTGGAACCGGTATAAATAGTTCATAATTTCCATGACTGTGGAAATTTTCCTTCTTCAATCGTCTCATTGATAATATTTAATATAGTAGATCCAATTACTGGAAAAGCATCTCTTATTTTACTAATAGTTAATCCATCTGAACTATTCTTTGATTTTATTTTGTTTAAAATGTTAAATAAATATTCTGCATTTATTTTTCTGAAGACCATTGATTTTGACTTGTTTGGGTCGATATTATCATTTGTGAGGTTAACAGCAATGTTGGGTATTAATTTGTTAATTTGAATGATACTTTCAATAAAATATTTATTAAAGTTATTAGCCATGTTTTCTTCGTTTATCTCTTTTGGAAAGTTTACTATTTTTATGTCGTCTTTGTTTTCGCCATGTACTAATTCTTTTATGCTTTTCCAATTTTTTTTAATGTGATTTATGTGTAGAAATAGTGTACAAAATTTCAAAAGCATCGGTCAAGTCGATTCAAGATTTTGGGTTATGATGTTCACAAACTTCAGAAATGTTGTTTGCGAGAAAACCGATTAAAAATGTTTTATACTCGAAATATACTTGAATCGAGCATGTGGGCCGGTCGCTTGAAACGCTGTACCTTCGTTAGTTTTGCTCCGATTTACTTGAAATTTTGACACAATACTCAATATACTGACATGTTTTAAATAAAAAAAAATAAAGTTTTAAAACCTTATCCCCCCCCCCTTAATAAAGCCTTGTTAAGGATTTGATCAAGGGAACAAGGAGGCGTTTGGAGACCCCTTCACCCCCCTCCTCCCCCCGTTAGTCCGCCATTGGTAAAGGGGTCCCGAGACGTGCACTGCCTAGGGGCCCCGACATGGTTAATCCGGCCCTGTCTCTATGTACTTTTATATTATATGTATTTAGTCAATGCTCTTCATCTATATGTAATCTCCTTTCATTGTGATCTCTCTTTTTTTTCTATTCGTGTTATTGTTATATTGTTAATTGGACTATTTGTCCGTAAATAAATAAATAAAAACAATTTACTAGTTTTTTGGTGTAGCAACCGTACAGCTTGGATGACAAATTTTTTTGAGTAAAACTTCTTTACGCACGCTCGACTTGGGGGGTAAGCTGGTAGCTGGTGAATGCATTACAAAAAGTGGTGATTGTTAGGAAAAGTGATGATTGTTACGAAAAATGTCATGCGAACGGTAATCGATGCGAATGGTGATCGATTGCTAGGCGAACGGTCGGGCCTTTACGCACGCTTGACTTAAGGAATGATAAGAATAAGGATGGTCACCCCAAAGTCGTAGTCACCCCAAGGTCGTAGGTCACCCCAAGATCGTGATGTTTCCACTCTTTCAGAAATGCTACAAATGGAATTAATCGACCTACGATTTTCTTATTTTTTTAAGTAGGCTATTAAAGTATTTGTTTCCTTCTTCTTCCTTTGCGCTGTCCCAACTCATTGCCTAGGTAGGCTGTTGGGGTCGGCTCTTCTCGTTCTCAGGTTGTAATATCTTCTGTTCTGGGTATCGCCTTCATCCAGGCCGTTTCTCCGAAGAATTTTGGAACATTGAGTCGTCCAGGAGTTCTTCGGTCTTCCTTTGGATGACTGTCGATGAAGCTCCATAGACATTGCCTGCCTCACTGTGTGGTCTGATGGTCTCCGTCTTATATGTCCATACCATCTCAACTGTCGTTCTTCCAGCTTACTATTTATGTCCGTGACACCCAGGCTACCACGAATGCGTGAACTTTTGATCTTATCTTTTAGTGATACTCCTGCCGACCATCTAAGCATTCGCATTTCTGCTGTTTCAAGTTGCCTAGTGTAGGAGTTGTACATAGTCCAGCATTCGGAGCCGTACATTATTGCTGGTCTTACAATGGTCTGGTATATCTTTCCTTTCAGTTTTATAGGCATTTTGGAGTCACACAATATTCCTGTTACGAATCTAAATTTAATCCATCCCACACCTATTCTATGGATGACATCCGCTGCACATCCTCCGTCTCTGTGGATTAGTGAGCCCAGATACTTATATGAATCACAGTTGGCTAATGTTACTCCATCCAGTTGCATCGAAGGAGTTACAGCGTTTGTGTCTTCAAATAGTAAATAAAGTATTTGTTTCCTAGATATGAATAATGATGTTGTGCAAATGAGGTGTTGCATTTTTGTGTTGGAAATATATGATTTTGACGAGTACGACTTTCAGTTAAAAATCTGTGATTTTGTTTTTCTTTTATTATTTGGATTATTATATTTTTTCGAACTAGATCATTAAATTTTAATTCTTTAAATTCTTCAAAAATAAGGTGAGTTGGATAATCTCTTCGTTTTTTCAATATAATTGAAAAAATATATACGATGCAATATTGAACTAAAAATATATACCCCACGATTCCAAAAATTGAATTTTATATGATAGTAAGTACATAAAGCCGCGTACAGATTGCTGTAACGTAACACGCAATGAAAGAATTTGCCGTCCACATTGCCGCAATGTAACAGAATTCTCATAGTGTGGACGCCTTGCGCGCGCGAACAGAGCATTTCAAATCGTGCGCGCCGCAATCCACAATGCTTCAGTTTTTTCGCCGAATACAAAGGGGCGCGCAGTGTGCGCGGAGCGTCTGTGTGGACGGCTTGTTCGTGTCTGTATGTCAGAACACGCGCGAACAATGGAGAACTTGTTCTCGGCAGACTGAGCTATGTTCACCGCGCGCATGCCGGGAACAGCTGCGAGTAGGTACATGTTCGGTTTGTGCGCGCGCTGCGTCCACACTTATGAAATGTTCCTTTCATGTTACGTTACAGCAATCTGTACCCGCCTTAACAACAACAAAATTTCCTAATATAAGATGTTTTGCCCAAAAAGTTATTGGTGCCTTTGGATCATATACGTATGAATATTAGTAGACCAGAACTTAAAGGTGAGGGGTAGACAACAACTACAGCGGGGCGCAGAGCGGGAAGACGACTTTGGAGATATGTGATTCGTCGATAACTCAATGTGACAGTATATAGGCATCTCGCTTTATAATATCACCATCTAGTTCTTAAAAGAAAACTTTGCTTTTGAATGAATAGACCTTTTTACATGGGAGCGCGAATTGCTCGCCGTATATTGAACAAATTTGCGAAGTCTAAATACGGCAAAGTAAATTTCTTTTATTTTCAGACTCCAATATTTTGTTGCCGTATTTAGTTAGGACACTTTTACAAATGTTTCATAATTTACTTACCCTGTAAACATCGATGAGCACACGCCATGTATCTCGAGTGATAGTACAGATAGCACAAACCATGTTTTTTGCAGTGTTATTTCGTAAAATGCACCGATGAGCGCTCGACGCTAGCTCGCAGAAGAATGATGACGTCACATTTTTTAGATTCACGCGAAGCCATACTCAATCCCAGTCCCAGCTGCTCCCGTCTGGAGCCAATGAGACTATGGCATCCCCAATTGGGGTACGTTGTGGGGCTGAAGGTAGTAGTGAGGGGAAAGAGATAGGGAAGAGGAAGGTAGGGAAGTATCTTGCTATTCAGATCTGGTCACCAAACACGGCTAAAACCATTTCAAGCAACGTTTCAATTCTAAATGGTGGTCTTACACCAGGGCGATACTGAGAGTATCCTCGACTCTGGAACGAACCGCAAATAAACCACATATTATTTTTAAATTAATTAATTGTGAAATAACACCAATTAATCAAATAAAGTTTATTTGCGCACGCCGGAAGAGCCTTACCGCTCGATCATGCCGGTCGTCTTTAATTGCATATATCGATCCATTGCATACTGCAAATCATATTTTTAATATTAATCTTTGCGTTACCAATAAAAATATCATTTGCAGTATGCAATGGATCGATATATGCAATTAAAGACGACCGGCATGATCGAGCGGTAAGGCTCTTCCGGCGTGCGCAAATAAACTTTATTTGATTAATTGGTGTTATTTCACATTTATTGGGATTGGGTTGTGACGAATGTCCACAACCCAATCCCAGGTATGGGGAGGGGGAAATAATACGCTTTTATCACTTAGGGCAGGTCTACTAATATTCATATGTCTATGCTTTGGATCTACATACGTTTGTGAAGCTTTTTTTTCCAAAATGAAATATAATAAAAATAAAAATAGGGCGTCAATAATAGACGTAAATCTGAAAACCCAGTTAAGATGTGCAACTTCAACTATTGAAATAGATTTACAAAAATTAAGTAAGCAAAAAGAAACTGAAATCTCTCACTGAAAGAAGCGATCATGATAATTGGTTTTATTTAAAATGAAAAATTTAATATTGTTTAATTTATGTGTCATAATTTTGATTGTTAAAAATGTTAACTACTATAAAAATACATTTTTTGTTGGTTCAATGTGTATTTTATTTTATTTGGGAGACCAACAGTTTACATTAAGAGGGCATTACCAGAGAAAACCGGAAATACGTCATTTTCAAAAAAGTTTTTAGACGTATTGACTCCTTTCCACAAAAAATTATAAATGGATTTCGAAAGATTATTCTTTTATCTAGCATTCGTATGTAATAAATTTTGAGAAATTTTTTTAATTTTTAGTATAATAAGGTTATTCCATAGGTCGTTGGCAGATTTGTTCAATTTTCAAAAAAGTTTTTGTATTATACCACACCCATTTCAAATAATAAAATCATGCAGTAAAATAAATCAATACATTATCTAGCAAACGTATGTTTTAGAATTTTAATTTTAGTTTCAATAAAATCATTAAAAAATATGTACGTACATGTGTTTCTTGGCGAAAATTGGTCCGTTTGTGTATTTATTTGCGCACATACAAACTAATATATTTCAGATTTTTTTAACATTCTTATTAAATTTAGACATTATTGAAAAATGATAAATACTTATAATCAAAAAATAACTACAAAAAATACATTATTTTAATAGTTTTATCATCACGCCTTTCAGCATTTTTGGATGAAGGTATAAATTAAAGCTAATTTGAATTGAAATAAATTCGATATTGAGTTATAATTTAAAAAAACTGATACGGAGAATAATTAATCTTTCTCATTGTAACCGTCCTGCACGATCGTAAGAACAACTTTCGACGAAATGTGGATTTTCGTCCGCTGGCTGGTTAAACGCTCTTAATAACAGAGCATAATTTTCTTTTCACATCTGGCTACAGTATTGTTTTTTTTAACAATTAACCTGATTGTACTTTCAGATTACCTCTGCATTCAAATTATTTATAATACTTATGGTGGGTTTATTCATTTACCGAGAATGCTAAATGCAATGCTAATTGTAAAAGTAAACGGTCAAATGCATAGAAATTTCGTTTAAAGTTTAAATTTCAATCGTTTATTTTTACAATTAGCATTGCATTTAGCATTCTCGGTAAATGAAGAAACCCACCCTTACAAAAAAAAGTATTTATTTATAAAGTACATGTTACATATTTAAGACATTTACATAGTATGAAATTCGTTGGAATAAAAAAATGTTATTATTATTTTTGAATAATGTCTGTATATGCGGCCCTTGGGAAAATTTTAGGTCGTCAATGTGCCCGGGTGCAATTTGGGTTGGCCAGGGCTGATGTAGATGATATTCAAACTCTGTTAAAATCACACGGCGAACCCTCAACTAATAATGAAGAGCTGCAGGAAATGGACCGTACCTGTACTTATACATTCTAGCAAAAAAAGTTGTTCATGGTGTCTGACCGAAACAGGACTTTCTACCAAAACCGAATCTTCGGTAGCTGTCTCATTTACGGCCGAAACCGAAACTTTTTTAGACATGTTAAAAATCTATTGTTTACTGAAGTTTGGCTTATTTTTTCCACTTATACAAACAGTTAACATGTGATAACCACTGGAGCGATTTCGGTCGAAAAATGGACCACTTTTATTTTTCTGCGATTGATTTCCGTCCAAAAATGGACCACATTTTCCTACCATTCGTAAAACATTTATTGTAATTTTTTAAAACATTTCCTGGGCCAGCCGTTTATTTTAACACGAAGCTATTGAAATGCTTTATCTATTTTGACCATAGATGTTGCAAATCTGAACTTCGTAGACTATTTTAGAACAATGTTAAAAATAATTTTTTGAAATATTTTTTTCCCGCCGAATTTTTGAACAGCTGTTTACGGATAAAATTATGTCTTTTTTCCATAGATATGCACCTTTAATTAACAAGTTTACCACAGACAACATACAGAAATCGAAAATATTCTATGTTGACCCGAATAAGTATCCCACGCGGCAGTTTCAAGTAAAAAACACCCAGGATTCGCGCGATTATAAACTTTAGGATTTTTTAATATTTTTTTCATAAATCCTACAAATATGAGATAAACGGTAAAATACAGGTTATTTCATTGGCTATATAGCACTATAATAAGTTTTTATGTCTCAATGTCAAAATTCGAAGGTATGATTTTTTTTAATGTTGACGAAAAATTTAAAACATGACCATCTGGGAAATCTCAAGCAATCTAAGCAAATTTATTTATTATTAAATAAAAAAGCAATAATTGAAGTATGTGAAAAAAACTTTTTTTTTTTATATTACTAAAAATTAGCAAACATGTTAACTAATGCTTGGAACAAAAATTTGTCAATAATTAACACTTACGTACATTATAAAGGAAGGACCTCATTAATTGAGTATTTTAATTTAAATTGTGTTTACAATCACAACATTCTTAAGACTAAATTTACCATTTATTGAGATCTTTTGCAGAGTTTCGCTGCAGTTGAACGTGATGTAGCCGAAACTAGATTTTTTTGCCGAAACCGAACCTTCGGTCGGTCACTAGTTTTTCATACTCCAACTATTTGTATTCTCGTAAGATAAGTTTAAAACTTCGATGTTCGTAATAATTTGTTTTTGAACTCGGGAGGGGGGTTCGCGGGATGGGGGAAGAGGGGGAGTGAAGTGGGGAGAGGGAAGGTGGAGGAGGCGGAGTGGGAACGCGAGAAGGGAAGGGAACGAATGGGAAAGAACACGCAGAGAGAAACAATTTCTTTATTAAATGGCATAGCAACGCATGCCAGGTACACCAGCTAGTCAATAATAAAACGAAATTTAACTTATTTAAATGTGTTAATATATTTATATTTAATGTGTTTACATATTTATAAAAAAAAATACTCTTATATATTGTCTACCAATAATGGTTTCTCCAAAATAGCTACATATTTAAAATGTTGTTTTTATTTATATCCGCCAGGCGGCGTTGGTTAATGCGCCTGCACGTTTATCTTTCGCGCCTTTAAAACGATGAAACAATTTGCCTCTGGGGGATATGTGTTGTGATTTTAATTATATGTGATTGTAATTGCTAGTATAATGATCAATTCACTCTTACATTCATATAATTAATATATTTACTGTAATTTGATAAATTAAATAAAAACCAAATTTATATTTTAGGGTGTTTATGATTATGAGAATTTCTTCAAAGTGATGTTTTTTATATAACTTAAATATCTAATACATGTGTTGGTAAACGTATCAAAGAAATGAATGTCTAAGGTGTGCAAGCAATCCATTAACCCTTCGAATAATAAGAAAATAATTTTCTGTCAAATTTTGCCTATCAAGGTTTGTGCGCAAAATTCCTGGTTCTTCCCATGCATTTTAAATATTCCTATTTATTGGTTTTTTTAACGCTTTTGCAAAAACAAAAATTGTTCTAAAATCTAGATAAAATAATCTTTCCGGTGTGTTTATTAGAAATCAACATTTTTGTTTCTAAATATTAAAATTTTAATATTGGAAATTTAAATTGACTAAAAAATTCATACCTGTGAATATTCGAATTAAAGTAATTAAAATAGAATAAACTTAAAATTTAAAATACAGACTCCTTTTTTAAAAAAAATTTGTAATAAAACTGTCACCTCACTTTTTATCACTTTCATACAATGTTATTTTAAAATTAAATGTGTGATACGTCACAAATTGGCGAAAAATTAAACCGTCACTTTTGATCGGGTTTGTAAAATATCTGAAAAATCTAGCTCATATAATTCTAAGACAATGAGAAGCATTATTTCTTTCCGTTTCTAACATAAAAGAAATCACAAATATTCGCATGACAGGAAGAGATAAATCTAACTTTTAATAATGCACTGTCGCTCTGGGACAATCTGGGTCTCCTGTTATTATAACGGCATATGATGTTTTGGGACAACTTGGGTCTCCTGTGATTAGACGGGTTAACACCCTTTCATCACTATTAGACAAATCAAAACAATAATTTTTTTTCCCCATACAGTCGTGACCCGATCGTGAATGGATAGTGCACTGATTATAGCAAAATAAAGACTATTTACAGTAACTAGTGTCCTCGCATACGGCACAATGCTGATTGAAGCGGGGAACGCGTGAAAATATACTGCGGTCGTTGATATTTTGAAACATTGCGATGTCCGTTGTATGTGCAGTTTGGTTTTACAAAGAAATTGGGAGGCGGCTATGGGTACCGCCGCCCCGGGAATCATTTGTTGGATTACCAACACCACTGCCATAGGTCACCCCAAGTGGTTATCTACATTTGGTGACTTAGCAGAGGTGGTTAGGCGAGGTTTGTCCGGGTCTTGGCGGCCCATCAGCTGCCTGGCAGGGTGGACCGGGAGAGAATGGTTGAGGGAGTCCCTTTGACTTCTCCAGCCGTACTCTCTCGGAACATCGCCTTGCACCGCAGTGGGAGGGATGGATTCACACGTCTGCCACTCCTAGACACACTGACATCCAGATTCCTACCCACCCCTAATACCCTTTTCCTTCCCAGATTTTAAACTTAAACTTCCTCTACTTTCTATCCCATAAAGACCCTCCACACAGTATCCCCAAAAGACGACATAGGCCCTGAAGGGAATTATTTTCTTCAGAGCCTCCTGTGTGGAGTTAATGTAAAAAAAAAAGATAACACATGTAATATCTATGCTTGTATATGGCAAGTATGCTTTTGAAAATGTCAAATGATCCGAATATCTAGCTTCTTTCTACTTAACCTGTCACAAGCCATGAAAAACACGGAAATTCCCTAAGTACCACTTTGAATTGAATGTTTTATGGATTAATTTTGAGCTATCGTATATTTTATTGACCGAAACACATTCCTAGAACAATAAACTATGTACCAAAACAACATTACTTGCGTTAATTACGTAAATTGATAGGTTTTACGATGTTTTAGTCGAGGAACAACCATCGATTTTGACAGATAAAATTCGAAGCAAATTTGACATTTTCATGTCACAGATAAAATCATTTAAAAATATTCTGGGGTTGCCAGGCGAATGAAATTTTTCCCCATATGCTGGGCACATGTTGGCGCAAGCGATTCTGACCTTGTCCTTCATACAAATTCAGTACATAGAAGGGTCAAAATCGCAGACAAACATTTTTTTCGAAATTTTTTCGCATTCGCGCGTCTCCCGACGATTAGAGGTTAAAGATTCCAGTAATTTGAAAATTTAATTAAACCGAGCAGGCATGGTTTTTAATTGTTCAGATTATAGAGACTACAGTAATGTCTAATCTTCCAGGGCAACATTGCTCAGCTCCAGTATATCTTGCATCACGGGGGCCTCTCGCTCCAGTTGCGCATCCACTGCCCGCAGCAAGGCCGCCTCAAACCTCCGCCGCAGCATGAGCAGGCTGCTCGCCACGCTCGTCACCGAAGACATGTCTCGTGCCAGTTTGGAGAGGTCGGGACGCTGCGCCAGGAAAGCTGCGTGCTCTGGCAGTAGGGGTGCATCATGATGCGAGGCGTTTTTCGATCGCCTGGAATAAATCAAACAGCAATAGAAAACAGAAAATTACAATAATCATTTTCTTCTTTTTGAAGTAAAACTTCTTTACGCACACTCGACTTAGGGGTAAGCTGGAGAATGCGTTACGAAAAGTGTGATGCAAACGGTAATTGATGCGAACGGTGATCGGGCGAGGTGAACGGTCGGGCCTTTACGCATGCTTGAAGTTGAAAGGGAGATATAAGTTAGTGAAGATAGAAAGAGAAAGTTAAGTTTCGTATATTACTATAGGGGCAAGAGAGAGAGGTTCGAGCACAATCATTTATTGAATAACCATGCCATGGGTCACCCCAAGGTCGTAGGTCACCCCACGGTTGTAGGTCACCCCACGGTTGTAGGTCACCCCACGGTCGTAAGGCACCCCACGGTCGTAGGTCACCCCAAGGTCGTAGGTCACCCCAAGTCACCCCAATGTCATATGTTCTTTAATAAGTTAGTGAAGTTTTACTTCAGTATTGTGGTCTAAAGCACACTCGTTTTTTTTACATTAGCTCCACACAGGAAGCAATGAGGAAAATAATTCCTCTCAGAGCCTATGTCATCTTTGGGGATGCTGTGTGTAGGGTATTTTTACGGACGAAACAAGAGGAACAGACATTATAATAGCATCACATATGTCAGACATTTTGTAACAATGCTTGTATTTTTGATTTTAGATCAATGCTAGGAACAAATTACAATTTGGGAGGAGGGTATGGGTACCGCCGCTCCGGAAACCGTTTATTGGATAACCAACACCTCTGCCATTGGTCACCTCAAGTGGTTCGCTACGTTTGGTGACTTGTCAGGGGTGCACAGGTTCATGGGGTGAGGTTTGTCCGATTCTTGGCGGCGGATGCATTCACCCACCAGCCGCATGGCATACCAGATAGGGAGAGACTGGTTGAGGGGGATCTTTTGAAGATCTTCTCTCTCGGAACGTCACCTTACCGCAGTCGGAAGGATAGATTCATACTTCCGTCACTCCTGGACACGCTGACCCCCAGATTACCAACCACCCCTTTTCGTTCCCTTCCCTTCCCTTCCTCTCCTTCCTTTCCTAAAAAGACCCTTCACACTGCATCCCCAAAGATGACATAGGTCATGAGGGGATTTATTTTCCTCAGAGCCTCCTGTGTCACACAGGAGGTTCTGTGTGAAACTTTTTTTTATATTAACTCCACACAGGTGGCCCTGAGGAAAATAATTTCCCTCAGGGCCTATGTCATTTGGGATGCTGTGTGGAGGGTCTTTTTGAGGAGAGGAAGGAATGAACATTGGTCTTGAAGAGACCTATGTTGTAGGAAGGAGGAAACACAGAGGCCGGCAAATCATTCCACAGCCGAGCTGTTGAACACAAGAACGAGTCGAAGAAGCGACCCGTTCTCATGTGACAAATGACAACCGTGTACAAATGTTGGGTATGCATTTGGTGGATCAATGATGCTAGTTCCACGGAGCATCTTCCATTGTAATACCGGTAGAACAAGGATAGCATTCCCACCCGACGCCTGTGCTGTAAAAATTGCAATCAGTCTGTTAAGATGGGAGAATCTATTAAACGGACCACCCGTTTCTGCACAGAGTCGAGGGTACTTTTTCAGGTATTTTGGAGCTCCCAGACCAGAGGTGGCTGCCAAATTCAACCGTGGGGCGCTCTTGTGATTTGTACAGGGTTAGCAGGGACCTAATGTAAAAAAAAGCAGTCAACAAAAGATGATAGGATACAAAAATGACAGCTACAGCAACTATTTGGCTGTGAATGACGTGAGGTTATGAAAGAATTCTGGTTATGATGTTTAGAATCCGACCATGATCGGTGGCGACGTGGTTTTCATGATTTCAGCAGTGACGTGAGTAAGCAATATGAGTATCAAATACTTACAGTTTGTCAAATAAGAGTAGAAAACAAAGGAGGGTGCCACTGTGGTTCAGATGGCAATACTAAAAATATAATCATGGTGATAATCTAAAGCTGTGTAACCTACATTTTTTTTTAAAATTAAAAAGGCATTAAAGTGAAAAAAAATTAAAATTTCATTCCACTGATCTCAAAATTAGAATTGCATATAGGTATATTATTATTATATCTTTGTAATTTTGAGTTAACATAATGAAGAATAACGATATTGTAATAAAATATAAAGCACAGTTTAGAAATTGCTCACATTTATTTAATATTAACAGTACCTACTAGCGTTGTCCAGGCTTTAGATCATGTCTCTAATTTTAGATCTGAATATATTTAACTCATTCAGATCTCAAAGTAGTGTAACTAAACTCACCATGATTCTTCCTTTTTAAACGACTTCGAAAAGGAGGAGGTTCTCAATTCGACTGTATTTTATTTTTTTATTTTTTATGTTTGTTACCTCAGAACTTTCGACTGGGTGAACCGATATTGATGATTCTTTTTTTATTTGAAAGCTGGTGATGGTCCCATTTTAATTTGGTTCAGTTCTGACAATGGCATCCATGAGAAAATCATATAAGTCTTAAATTTGCATCAAGTATGTGCGCGACAAATGGACGAATAACTCAATATCACGCCAACCGATTTCGATGATTCTTTTTTTATTGGAAAGGATGTACTTCAAGAGTAGTTTGATGAGAGTTTGGTTAGGTTCTGTTTATGGGATCCATGATAAAGTAACGGAACTCTCCAATTCTGAAGAACAAATTTACGATACTCGGCCGAATCTTAATCGAATTAGTTAGTGTACTTCAGATTCACTAAAAATCAAAAAATAAACAAAAATTTTAACAAAACAAAAAAACGACTTCAAAAAATGCACTAAAAAGTAAAAAAATAATTTCATATTCTTCTACAACTTTATAATCAACTTACCTTTTCTACTCATCAATATGTAGGTACGGTTGTTATTTTAAGTAGTAAAATTTAAGTTTTTAATTTAAGTAGTAAATGGTAAAACCTTGTTACCTTTTTTTATAAATCTTAGATATGTATGTACTAGGGAAAAAGAAAAAGATAATCTTCTAGTTTCATAACTAAAAATAAAAGTAATTTGTTTTAAATGTCATCGAGACAAAATATAAATGAAATGCATGAACCTTATTATTCAAAATTAATCTATTATAAATCTAGAGATAAGGTGTAGTTTTATTTTCACCACAATCGTATAATAATAATAATATGCCTAATTCCAAGGCCGCTAATGTTATATTACTGTACTGTAGGTACTTGCTTTTGCAGCGTAATGAAATGGCAAAATTATTTTTATTATTAGCTACCAGTGGGTAGGTACATATTGTTTAATTATAACAGTGTTTGAGGCCAAACTAAATTTGCTTGATTTCTTTGTAATATAATAACAGTAGATGTAACTTAAAATTAATAGAATTCAGTATATACTCGGTAGGAATATCTAATTAACTAATATAGATATGCATTTCTAATCTAATTAGCTAGTCGCTTATGTGAAGTGATAATATTTTATCGTGATTTACAAATAGCATTCGTACTGTTTAGACAGAGGAGAAAAAACACTGGCAATCTTCATAGACTTACAAAAGGCATTTGATACAATAGATCACAAAATCCTTTATGCAAAACTTTCAAAAATTGGTATGTCAAATAGAACTCTAAACTTATTAAAAAGCTATATGATGGAGCGTACACAGAGCGTTCAAATCAACAAGAAAAAAAGCAAACCTCTCCTCATCAACCATGGAGTACCGCAAGGAAGCGTACTAGGACCGATATTATTTCTAATATACATAAATGATATCGGTAGCCTAGGAACGAGAGGAAAAATCATAAGCTTTGCTGACGATACAGTAATTGTATTTAATGAAAAAGACTGGAGAAGTACCTACAAAGAAGCGGAACATGGACTTGGTCTACTGCAAAACTGGCTTAAGAGAAATTCCCTTACACTTAATGTCAATAAAACAAAATATCTGACATTTTCTATAACAGCCAGAGGACAGCCAGAGGATGACTTTAATCTTAAATTACATACATGCCAAGAAAACAATCAAAATCAAGGCTTATCATGCCACTGTCCTACCATAGCACACTCCAAAAGTATCAAATATCTTGGTATTGAAATTGATGATAATCTCCGATGGAACGCACACATTGAAGTAATCACAAAAAAACTCACCAGGTACATTTACTTCTTTAGAGCCATCCGTAACATCCTCAACATAAACGACATTAAGAAAGTGTACTACGCTTTATGTCAGTCACAAATAGAGTACGGGATAACTGGATGGGGGTCTGCTTTGAGCACTCACACAGAGCGACTCAATATAGCCCAAAAAGGAGTACTGAAGACAATACTGAAAGTTCCGCTTAGAACTCCGACGGAAGAAATATTTAATAACTTTCAAGTCTTCAATGTACAGAAACTTTATTCAAAAAATATTTTATTTAAACTGAAAAAAAACATATATATATACTCCACTGCCCAACATAAATACTCAACCAGGTCAGTAAGCAATAACATCCTGGTTACTCCCAGTTTGAACACATCTTTTGGACAGAGAAATAATAAATTCCATGCCATAAAATTATACAATGCTCTACCAGATCAAATCAAAAATATAAAGGAAATGAATATATATAAAACAAAAGTAAAAATATGGCTGAGAGATCAAAGTAATAATAAAATTACAAACATCATGAAGACGATATAAAGTCAATCCATAACCAAATACAAATATTTTAAAAAACTACAGGCCACCTCAGAACAGGAAATCCTAGTGAGGAGGTCTGTGAAAAAAAAAATTAATCTATACTTATTATATACATCATACATACATGTACAAACCTTGTTATTGAAATTAATAAAAAAAAAAAAAAAAAAAAAAAAAAAAACTGTAGGAGTGTCTAGCTAGGTACATACCTTACAACATAATAGCGTTGTATTATTTCGTGTCTGTGTTTGCTTACGGTAATGAATTAATAATATTATTATCTATAGGTACCTATAATAGGTTTGTAAGAATGCGATTAGTTACATAGCGCGGTGTTCCGCCAGATAATTGAATTAATATAATGTTATTATTTTGTTAGATAGTTTTGGGTTCGTAAGTGTACAATTATTTACATAGTGCGGTGGTCCGCTAATTAAATACCTAAATAAACGTAGTTTTATTTCTCAGTAGTGCATTAGAATTTTAATCATTAAGGTACTGTGATACAAGTCGTATTATAAATTTTGGGTACATCAATATAAGTTTTCTAATTAATTTGTTTTTAACGATTACTTTAACCATTGAAGTATTGCCAAGCATTACTAAGACGATTGGTACCTTTTAGTGAAATGTACATGTCTTCCAGAACGTGTTTTTGTTATTGTGGGCGATTCGTTTGCCGATCTTTGAGGTATTTCCTCAGTATTTTGGAAAAATGCTGGTTTAAGTCTGTCAATCGATACTCTTTTGGGTTTTCCGTTGATAGTTATGACATATGTTTTGTCATCTCGTTCCTGAACTTCGTAAGGTCCCTCGTAGGGGGCCTGGAGCGGTTTCCTTCCAGCGTCAGTGCGCAGGAAAACGTGTGACGAGTTAGATAGATCCTTGTGGACGAAATTTTTTTGGTTACTATGGTTACTAGTGGGCGTAGGTTTGATTTCTTCGAACCTTTCTTGCAGTCTTCTGACGTAGGTGTCAGGTTCTTCGCGGGGGGTGGTAGTGAAAAAATCGCATGGTAATCTCAGGGTTCTTCCGTAGGTGATTTCTGCGGGTGAGCATTTCAAGTCTTCACGAACGGTGGATCTCAGACCTAGTAAGATGAGTGGGAGACTTTCCAACCAGTCTGGATTGCTGTGCGCCATGATAGCGGCTTTAAGCGTTCTGTGCCATCTTTCAATTATACCATTTGCTTGTGGATGGTAGGCTGTGGTTCGGGTATGTTTTATTCCAAATGTGCGAGTGAGGTTCTTGAACAGACATGATTCAAATTGTCGTCCCTGGTCCGTTGTGATTGTTTCCGGGACGCCGTGTCTAGCGATCCATTGTGAGGTCAGAGCGGTTGCCACCATCTCTAGATTGTGAAATTCCGACCTTCCACATCATTTCTGAAATATTTTATTGCTTCGTAAACTCCTGTAAGTTCTCAGTCAAACGTACTATATTTACGTTGAGCGGAGGTGAATTTACGAGAAAAAAATCCTAGGGGTTGCCATTCGTTATTTTTAAGTTGGTTTAAGGATGCGCCGATCGCTATATCAGATGCGTCTACCATTATGGCTATATTGGCCTTGGGGTCGTGGTGCGCTAGTAGGGTGGCGTTGGCCAGCTGACTTTTACACTCTTCAAACGCCGCCGTCAGTTCCGGGGTCCAAGCGAGAATTCTCTTATCATTCTTCTTGTATCCTGACGTGAAGTCGAAAAGTCTGGCTTGTGTGTTGATAGAGTTCTTCAAGAATCTTCTGTAATAATTCAGCATCCCGAGGAAACGTCGCAAACCTTTGGCTGTCTTGGGCAGAGGAAAATCTACGATGGTTTTCACTTTCTCTTTGACGGGAGTAATACCGTCCGACGATATTGTGTGTCCCAAGAAATTGACAACGGGAAGGCCGAATTGACATTTATTCAAATTAATTATTAGACCGTTGTCGGAAAGGCGTTAGAAAAGTGCGTCAAGGTGTTTCCTGTGTTCCTCTTCATTTTCGGATGCTATAAGTATGTCGTCCAGGTAGGTGAAACAGTAGTCTATGACCTGTGCTCCGTCTTTGCATCAGACGGGTGTATATACTTAACCATGAGAAATATTCAGGCTCCTGGAGGTCGCGGTACTTTCAGGCCGCGATCCTGTGTTCAATGATTATACGGGATGATGATTGATAACACTGTAATCTCATTTGAGTGATTTAACAATTTATTTAAGATTTAAATATATTACAACAATTAGTGTTCACGTATGACACGGGTAGAGAGGTATCAAACAAAAACCGGCGGTCAGATCGACTGCTAGAAACGGAATGATCCGAATGCTCCGCTCGGTAATCCTCGGAGCGGTCCCGAGATATTGTCGGATAGGTGGCAGTGATGACACATGTAAAAATGAATGTAAGTGATGCCCATAAAAGCAATCATTATCACCTGACTGTAATCAGTTAAAATAACATATAAAATGTATGCTACAACAACAATTTAATCATATTTATTTTTGGGGTCCTAAGCGACCCCACGCGACACCTCACGTTACAAAAAAGGCGCGACGGGCGGAGGGTTAAGCCCTTAAACTGTCTCAAACGAAATGACATTTTACGAAAACTTTTTGTTATTACCGCTTCACAATTAAAGCTCTATAAATGAAACATTTCTGAACGTAGCCGAATAGTAAAAACTGTTTTAGAAAGGTTACAAAATAAGCTTTCAAATTATTATATTACAAATAAATATTAGCATTTGTAAATATTAAAATTTAGAACGCAAACATTAAAAATAGGTCAAAATGACTCACATGATGTTTTTTATGTGAAAACGGTACTAAAATCACAGATTATGTAAACAACCATACTTATTCTATTGTATATATGTGTAATAAACACTTTTGTCACCTCCCTTTTTTATCATTTCATATAAAAATATTTAATAAAAATTAAAAATGTCGAGCGCGGACGAGCCGCCGGTAGTAAATTTGAGCGGGTAAATATTTTTATTACGCGACTGACAACTGATTCCTGTTATGTATTTCTATAGACAACTTGATAGGGATGTACAGCTTGATCTACTATCAACCTTTTACTTTTTGGTTTAGGGATGTAACTAAAACAATAACGGAGTTAGAACGATTTCTATGGAAACACACGCGCTGACGTATAAACACGCTTATTGTACTTGACTGCTGTCCTATTTCTAACGCTTATATCTGCTTACGTTGCGGAGGGGTTAAGCAGGTAACTTAACAACATGCTTCTTCGATTTAATTTTTTTTTAGAGCAAAAAATGTATTTTTAAATGTTTATACAGTGATCTGTATTTTCATTGTCTTTGCACCCTTTGAATAATAAGAAAATAATTTTCTGTCAACTTTTGCCTGTAAAAGTTTGCGCGCAATATTCCTGGTTCTTCCCATGCATTTTAAATGTTCCTATTTATTAGTTTTTTTTAACGCTTTTGCAAAAATAAAAATTGTTCTAAAATTAAGATAAAATAATCTTTCCGATATGTTTATTAGAAATCAACATTTTTGTTTATAAATATTAAAATTTAATATTGGAAATGTAAATTGGCTAAAAAATGCATACCTGCAAATATTTAAATTAAAGTAATTAAAATAGAATAAACTTCAAATTTTAAATTCAGATTCCTTTTCTAAACAAAATTTGAAATAAAACTGTCACCTCACTTTTTATCACTTTCATACAATTTTATTTTAAAATTAAATGTGGGTTACGTCACAAATAGGCGCAAAATTAAACCGTTACTTTTGATCAGGTTTGTAAAATATCTGAACAACCTAGCTCATATAATTCTAAGACAATGAGAAGCATTATTTCTTTCCGTTTCTAACATAAAAGAAATCACAAATATTCGTATTACAGAAAGAGAGATATCTAACTTTTAATAATGCACGGTCGCTCTGGGACAATCTGAGTCTCCTGTTATTATAACGGCATATGATGTTTTGGGACAACTTGGGTCTCCTGTGATTAAACGGGTTAAAAGAATATTTGACAGGTAAATTGGTGTTGCCAGCCTACAAATTTTATAGTTCCATTTTTTATATTTTCTACTCTTATTTGACAGACCCTTTGGAAGAAGGATCTAAGTGTTTCGAATGATGTAGAGATAATTAAGAAAAGATATCATAAGATAAATAGAACTCACTGCTTGCTTTCTTTGTATGCAGACTTGCTTGTTCTGTAGCAGTCCTCCCAAGCTGTCTTTTCTGCATTCAACTGCTCCATGTACCTGTGAAATAAATAAAATAATTATTAAATTAGATCAGATTCAAAAAAAGATACTCGGGAGAGTACTCGCGATTCACGCACCACAAAGATTTGCTTGCCGAAATGCTCTACCAAAGTCTGGAGAAGGAGTGGAGCCCTTGCAGTAACGGCATATACAAGGTGTCCGGAAACTCGTAGTACAAGCGGGAAACTGGAGACTCCACATCACATTTGGAGTCGATTTTGTGGCATAACTTTTTTTGATTTGAGCTTTCGTTTTCGACTAAATCGGGTCCGAAGTTGGATTTTTTTTGGATAAATTTGAAAAAATTGTTCACTAGGGGGTTCATTTCAGCTATGTAATGTCTTATAAAATGCATCGAAGGGTAAACCGGGCTCAAAAGTTTTTTTAACCCTTTAGTTGCCGATAAAATGGAAAAATAGAAAAAAAATAATATTAAAATCGAAATGCTGAGATCGAAAAAAACAATTTTTTTGGGTTCTCTACGTGATGTAGATTCACCAGTTTCCCGCTTGTACTACGAGTTTCCGGACACGTTGTATTTATATTTAATTATATAACCTCTTATTTGCCGCTCGTGCGCCGGCGTGTCGTGAGACTTTATACGCGATTTTGACCCTTATGTATAAAGAAAGTGTATGAAGAACACGGTCAGAATCACTTGCTTTATTATCGCCCTTTCATCATCATCATCATCTGTGGCTCTACAACCCAGGTCGGGTCTTGGCCTCCAGCAGAGCCTGCCTCCATGACTGTCGGTGTTGTGCTGCGTTGCGCCAGTTTCGGATGCCGATGGTGCTTGCATCCTTCACCACTCCATCCAGCCATCGAAGCTTTGGTCTTCCAACTCTTCTCCGACCCCCAGGTGCACCATCCATAATTCGCTTTGGAATATCTCCTTCGCTCATTCTCTGGATATGTCCAGCCCACCTGAGTCTTCCAGTTTTGATTTCCTTGGAGATATTAGGGTCCTCGTAAAGATCGTATAGCTCCTGGTTGTATCTGATACGCCATTCTCCATTATCACAGACTGGGCCGTAAATCCTTCGCAGCACCTTCCTTTCAAAACTTTCTAGGGCTCCTTCATCACCCTTACTGATTGTCCAGCATTCCGAACCATACATAAGAACAGGTCGTATAAGGGTCTTGTAAAGCAGGACTTTAGTTCTTCTGGTAAGGTGGCGAGATTTCATATGCTTCTGTAGCCCAAAGTAGTATCGATTTGCAGCTACTATTCTTCTTTTGATTTCGCTGGATACATTGTTGTCATTTGTCACCATAGTACCGAGATATACAAACTCGTTGACAGTTTCAAATGTATAATTATCTATCTGTATACTTGGTGGTTTCTGGCGTCCATGTACGGGCATATATTTTGTCTTCCCCTCGTTGATGACCAATCCCATGTTCCTTGCCGACGTAGCTAAGCTTTTAAACGCCGATTTTAGTTCATATTCTGAGCGTGCGATGATATCTATATCGTCAGCATAAGCAAGGAGCTGAACCGACTTGTTAAAAATATGGCCTGTGGTTTGTATACCTGCATTTCGGATGGCCTTTTCCAGCGCTAAATTGAATAAAATGCAGGCAAGTGCATCTCCTTGTCTTAGTCCATTGAAGGTCTTTAGGGTGTCTGACAGATCCTGTTGTATTCTGACTCGGCACTCAACATTAGACATTGTGAGCCTTACTAAGTTTACCAGTTTTCTTGGGATATTAAATTCATCCAAGGCTCTGTACAGTCTTTCTCTATTTACCGTGTCATAGGCAGCCTTAAAATCTATGAAGAGATGGTATGTATCAACATTAAATTCTATTGTTTTTTCCAGTATCTGTCTCAGTGAAAAGATTTGATCAGTTGTAGATTTCCCCTTACGGAACCCAGTTTGATATTGGCCAATTATGCCATCCGAATATTTCATAAGCCTACCACACAGTACATTTGATAGGATCTTGTATGAGATATTCAGCAGCGTTATGCCCCTATAGTTAGAGCAGTTCATAGGGTCTCCTTTCTTGTGAAGGGGGCAAATTATTCCACAGTTCCATTCACTTGGCAGAGTCTCAGAGCACCAGATGGATTTAATGATATTATATATATGGACTTGAATATATAACCTCTTATTTGCCGCTTGTGCGCCGGCGTGTCGTGAGACTTTATACGCGATTTTGACCCTTATGTATAAAGAAAGTGTATGAAGAACACGGTCAGAATCACTTGCTTTATTATCGCCCTTTACCATAGAGAAAACCGCAGTGCGCCAGGTCACTCCAAATAATTTATATTAATAATTTACCGGAGCGCGGGAATGTGCGCAGTTCTTGCGCATGCGCGGGAAAAATTCCTTTAATTACGATTTTGACCTTTCTATTGTTCTAAATTTCTCAAGGACACTGTCAGAATCGCTGGACACGAAATGTCATTGGGTGTCATGGCTGCCGTTTTTTGCGAATGCTAATTGGTGGACAACCAACCCCAATTACCCCGGCAAACAAGGGGTTAAACGCCCATAGGGCTTTTACATAGAATGCAGTGCATGTTTTTTTTTTATAAATTACATTAAAAAAATGAGTTTACAAAATACAGGTGACATAATATATGTTAAAAACAAAACATAGGTTACATAAAATATAAGCGTTAACAAAATACAGGTAACATAAAATATAAGAAACAAAATATAGTCCATAAAATGTAGGAGTTGACATAAAGTAGGTAATGTTTAAAATTGTTGTTCTCATTAGTTTATGGGATAGGTAGAAATACATAGTTGGCACATATGGCGTTTAATGTTTGCTAAGTTCAAATTATTGTCAAATACATCCATATTGTTTAAGTATTTGTTACCAAGACTATGTATAGATGTATTGGAGAATGCAAATCATAGTTGGAATGAGATGTACGTATATAAAATGTTGATGTTTGTCTAGTTGTTTGTGTAGGTACATATAGATTAATTAATTGCAGGAGTTCACAACAGTCGAATTTAGAGTTCAATAATTTTAATAAAATGGTTAAGTCGTTAATTTTTCGTCTGTTTTCTAAAGTTGGAATATTTAAAATATTCATTAACGATGGGTAATTTATGTGCTCTAAAGGGATGTTAAGTTTAAAATTTATGAAATGTATAACATAAAGTCATAATTAATTTAATAGATAGCCCGTGGCCTCTGGAATGCTGGACCGTATTTTGTCAGAGGGTCAAAATATTTCCCACTATCTACTCCGAGTATCAGTTCCCTACCCTTCTCCCTGCAGTCCTGGACGAGTCTCTTTATTTAAAAAGATTTAAACTAACAGCAACAAAGCTTGTCGTTTGAATTGTGCTTCATTGATGTTAAACATATCGATATTCAAAATAATTCTATTTCACAACAAGACAGAAACATATCGATATTCAAAATAATTCTATTTCACAACAAGACAGCTCTCCCCGGCATGACCATTGGCAAGTTAGTTCTGCAAGCCGTGAGATAAAACAGTCTATGCTGTCGGTGACGGAGATAACCATTGTGAACTAGAACATAGAAACTAATGCTCTCCATGATAGCCGAGTTTTTGAACCTTCCACTAATTAGTCTGAAGAAATGTGTTACAATGAGCACATCCCTTCTGACCCGTAGATGGTTCATACAAAGCATGCCCAAAAGTAGGGTAGAGCCACGGGTAGTAGCCATACTCCCTCAGGTAAAGAAATCTCAGAAATTTATTTTAAACCCTCTTTAACATGAGGGAATACTTCACTTGGTGCAGGCTCGAAACCACCGATTAGCTCTCCTACCTACCTACTAAGCCTACTCCTAACCAAAGCATTGTATAGTACCGTGAGAACCCGGGTGTCTCTGAAGTTTCCCGCAGTGCCTAGGACAAAACCCAACATTCTCAGTGAAGTGCTACACGTCATTACAATATGAGCATTCCCTGCTTCTTTGGTCCAGCATGACCTGTAGCTTCGCAGCCACTAGGTCCCTGCTGCAGTGTTCGGGGAGCAGTGTGCCTGCTATCCCTCTGATGAGGATGCAGGCCCTTGGTCTGTCCCCCGATTCACGAAGTAGAGCAGACCTTGGTTCATGTTTAGTCCTCTGACCTTCCCCCTGCAAGTCCAGGGTTCTTGAATCAGCGTGACATCTACACCATCCCGGATGCCTCTCCTATTGAGCACGGCAGCCACTGCCGGGCTGTGATGCAGGTTTATCTGAATAAAATCTAAGTTAGTAGCCATTTTTGGTCAAATCTTTACTTCCCACTCAACCTCAACCTCATCCCCATTTCCCTGATTGCCTTCACACTGTCCTGGTCCACGCTCATGATTAGGCGACACCTGACCGAGTTGTGGACGATTCACTTATTTTTGTGAAGCCGTGGGTTTTGGTTTTCCAACAATCGCAGCATCTTCTCGGTGCTCACAGCTCCGTTTTCAGGGATAATTGCCTTGACCTTTACGTAGGGTAAAGCAAGGTTATTTGGTGATATTTTTGATTTATCGTCATGTACTTTGAAAAATAAGGATTTTAAAAATTTACAAAATTATTTATTGCTTAGGTACATCATTTCAGCACATATTTTGAAAAGAAAAAATAAAATAATAACTAACATAACACAAGAAAACTTATAAATGTAAATCACCAAAAGATATAGGTAATTTGGTTATAGGTAAGGTTATTTGGTTATAGAGGGTGTTTAATTTGGTGATACTCCTCCCTTCGACTGTAAATAGGTAAAATAACAAAAAATGTCTTTTTAAATCTTCAACGAGATTATAAAATATTGATTACCCATGCTTTACATGTGTTATCATCTTCGTTTTCTTGCTTTTGTACGTAGTGGAACAGAAATTGCAATAAACCGACTTTACTTTCGTTTTATATTGGTCGTCTTCTGAAAAAGTTTTCATACACATACCACATTTCCAGTCATTATCGATTCCACTTGGTTTTAAGGATTTTGTGGAAAAATAATCAATTCTGCATGATGTTGATGGTTCTGACCGTTCTACCTTTTTTGACAAAGAAGGTTTTCCGGAGCAAGGTTTTACGGATTTTGAGGACAATTAATTAATCCTACGTGACTGATCTACCTTTTTTGTCAATGTTAAAGGAGGTGTCAAACATTTTGGGGGGGAATCTCTTTTAATTCGTGTCGTTGATGTTGGAATATTGTGGGGAATTTTTAAAATGTCTTCAAAATCAGTTTTCTTTTTGCTGGAACTGTGATGGTCAATGCTTTTTCTGTTAATTGAGAAGGTTCCAAGACCTGGACTTTTTTTATTAATTTGAAGGTATTTTTAATATTATTTTTTGAAAAATTGTGCGCATATGCTGGATTCAGGATAGTGTGAAAATTATAGCAATTTGTTTTTACGTTTAGAGATGTCATCATAAGTTCATTCAAACTCCAGAAGAGCGATTCTATATTTTTTGTCGGATCGTTATGAGATAATGGACGTGATCTCCTGTCAGATTTGTGTGATTTATTTGCTTTTCCTAAGTACAACATACATTAAATGAATTCATAATCATGCATACTTGCAGTAATTCATGTTTAAAATGATCAAAACTAAAATTTGTTACAGTAAATATGTAAAAATCGCACTAATCTGACTGGAGATCACATCCATTATCTCATAACGATCCCACAAAAGATATAGAATCGCTCGGCAGGCTGCTTTCAATGGACGATACACTCCGATATCTAATGGCTGCAAGAGGTGGCTAGTAAATACGATAAATATTTAACGAATTAGAGGTAGGTAACTTGGAGACAGGTAATTTGGTGAGGATAGGAAATTTGGTGATAGGTTTAAATAGACCAAAACAACCTTAAAACTGTTCACCGACCTAATATGCATGACGATAATACACCGTCAATCCAGAATTTGAATTATAGAAAATAAAAATAAATGTTAAAAATCACAATTCGTTAAGTCCAAAAAAACATTTAAAAAAATTTAATATTACCCACAAATTACTTAAGCTCCTACCAAAAAAATAAGTAGAACAGCTGCCATTTTATTTAATTGTGACTATGCGGCATACTTTGCTGATTGAAATAAGGTGTAAAACCTAAACATACCTTCAGAAATCCCAGATTAATTGATAAATTACAATTTGAAGTCGCCACAGCACATTGAAAGTTGTTAAAATATTTTTCATTTGAGTAAAATTATTTTTTGTTTCACCGACCACGTAAAAACTTGCGAAGTTGATTTATTATGGTTCACAGGTCTGTTTTCCATCTACGATTCTAATTTCAAAGCTGTGTACTGCAAGGTAAATTTAATAATTACACAATTCTACTGTATCACCACATTACCTGTATCACCAGATAACCTCGCCTTACCCTACTTTGGCAGTTCATTCAACCCCACCACCTCCAGTTCGCAGCCCTACCATTTCCGTAAGGGCGGCACTATCTCCCTCAGTCTCTGACTCCTTGTCGGAGCAGGTCATTCTCAGGGCACCCTTCTGAATGAAGCACTCGTCGAATCTGGGTATGAACTGTCCTTTTGGGATGTCTAGAATCAGATCGGCGGCCCCTTCACTCACAAGGATCTCCTGCTCCTTTGTAAACTCCTCTTCTCTGTTCCTATGCACTATAGCCACTCTAATTTGCTATCGGCGGCTTCTGCGGAGGTAGGAGTTCCTCGGGGCTTTTTCCGGGCATTTCCCGGTGAAAGCCTCGAGGGTTTAGGTTACGGTGAGGTTCTTCTCCTCTTCCCGGCCTTTTGTTCCTCGGATATTCCTGGTTACTTCCGGTTACCCTGTAGGGTCCCCGTTTGCTTCCGGCCTGTCCCTGGTAAGTTTATCCTGGCACAAGAGGTTTCCGGGTTTCGTCTGCGGTTGGGCCGATAGCCATACACATTGTCATTGGGACTGCCTGGTGGTTTGTGGAATACCTTCTCTGTATACATATTTTATTTTTATGCCTTTTCTTCTCTCAGTTATTTTTGCAAATACTTGCATTATATTATTACTGTTACTTTTTCGTTATATATCTTAACCAGGTCTCCTCAACCGGGCGCAGCTCTTATTTTTCTTTATTTACTAACACCTTTATCTATATATATTTTTCTCTATAGATTTCAGAAGAATCATTCCACGGGCTGCTACTTTTATTTATCTTTTGTATAATGTTAATGTAAGTACTTGCATACTGCTTACTAACCCCGTATGCATGGACATTGGAGGGTCTAGAGTCGTTCAAATAAATGTAGCTTCGTTAAAAAAAAAAATAGAGTCTTGACGTGTGCGGTGAAGGAGGAAACCATATGTTTCCTTATAACGCCGTTGGGAAAGTGGTGGGGTCCCCTCCAAGGCACAAGAGGTCCCTGGCTGTCCCCAGCTGACTTTTAAGGTCCCTGGTTGTTCCAGGTTTCCTTTCTCCTGCCGCCGGTTGCCGCTAGAGGTTCCTGGCTACGTTTAGAAATATTCTATTTATTTGGATTTATCCTGGCACAAGAGGTCCCTGGCTGTCCCCAGCTGACTTTTAAGGTCCCTGGTTGTTCCAGGTTTCCTTTCTCCTGCCGCCGGTTGCCGCTAGAGGTTCCTGGCTACGTTTAGAAATATTCTATTTATTTGGATTTATCCTGGCACAAGAGGTCCCTGGCTGTCCCCAGCTGACTTTTAAGGTCCCTGGTTGTTCCAGGTTTCCTTTCTCCTGCCGCCGGTTGCCGCTAGAGGTTCCTGGCTACGTTTAGAAATATTCTATTTATTTGGATTTTATTGTAAAGTGGAAATATTTTGACCCTCTAACAAAATATGGTTGAGGCCTGAGTAGTTAAGAACACATGAATATTATTTAGCATTACTTACAATTCAATGTTTTTCTGCTTTAATTCTTCCTCCTGCTTGGCCAAGTCAACGTTGGAGACATCATCGGGAATAACAGGCATAACTAAAAGATAAAACAAATAACATTAAAACGGGCTCATGTCATCTTATGTAAAGAACTGCAGAACTTCACTGCAAGCTTAAGGCGCGGTGTACCCGCTCAAAAAGAAGAAGATGGAGAGATACGTAAATACAAATTGTAGAGAGAGCGCGCTAATATTAAAAACTTTAATACTTAAGTGAAAATTGTGAAAATGTTTAATGAAACACAACTCGTCTAAAATAGAGCAAAAATCTCATGGGAATTGTTTAAAATAGCATTTTAAGAAACACTGTGAAGTTTTTTATATAAATGTAGATGTGTTATATGTGTGGAAAAATACAAGCAGGCAAAAAGTGCAAATCCCAATGCAAAAGAGAAGAAGTATTTGCCAAAATGCAAAAAAAACGTATACTGGTGCAAATCACGCGACGTCTTCCTTTGCATTGGATCTGGATCTGAAAACTCACTGTGTATTATTCCAAAGTTGAATTCTGAAGATAAAAATTATATTCATTTATAATTGTTACATTATATTCACGTATTATTGTTACATTCATGTATTATTTTTATAAGCAAATACATTCTTTTCTCACTTATTTTTGTTTCAGGAAGTTTACAATTATTATGAACCAAAAATTAGTAAAAAAAAAGTCTAAAAAATAGTTTGGTCAAAAATTGCTCAAGAGCTCAGGGATACGGTGCTACTACAATGAACGCCTCAGGGTTCAAGGGGTTAACCCTTTTTAGACGAGCGTCATGTATACATGCCAACCATCACATGATGCAAATGTATGAGAATTTGAAATACCAGTCCAAGGGTATCGCAAATTCTTTAACGACATAGTCTTCCATTTTACAAAAATAAAGGAGACTCTAGGAAGTGCGACAATTATAGAGGGATAAAGCTTATGTCTCACACCATGAAAATATATGAGAGAATTATCAACACACGAATAAGGAATATTGTAAATATACACGACGATCAATGCGGTTTTGTGTCGGGAAAATCAACAATAGATGCTATTCAAACAGTCAGAATAATAGTTGAAAAACATTGAGATGCAAAAAAAGATTTGCACATGGTATTTATAGACTTGGAAAAAGCATTTGACAGGGTACCTTGAAGCCTGATATGGGCGGCATTACGAGCCCACAATGTACCAGAAGGATATAATAATAATAATAAGTTATTTATTTCAGCCGAACAGAGCGGTGGGTGCAATACTCTGTCTGCCATAAAAAAGTATACATTACATAAAATGGATTTACATACTATATGAAAAAGAAAAAATAAAATAATATAAAAAGATTTTAAAAGAAATATATATATACACACATATTTAGTACTCGTATATCTACCTGTTTCTACTATATTGTTGCTTTTCTTGTCTATTTCTAAAAGTTGTATCTTATTTTCCAATTTTTCCAACTTAAGTTTTAAATTTCTATTTTCTTCTAACACTGATTTCAGTTTTTCATCCATTCTCTCCATTATTGTATTAGTTATAAATTCTGTTTGGTTCTGCATTTCTATTTTCATTTTTTCAAAGAAAATTCGAGGGAGGAATGCAGATCCCGCCAATGTCTGGAAATTAAATAAAAAGGCACTTTCTAGATGAGAAAAGTGTGGAAAAGCTGAATAAAACAAAAATTAAGGCACGCTCGGCAAAATTGAGGGAGATACAACCGTTCAAAGTATTTAAAATTTCACTTCGCGAATTGATATTGACAGTCCGCCCGCCATTTTTTTTATAACCTAATACGCTAAACATTGTTTGTGATACAAAAAAAGTGCCCCTTTATAACGCCTACTCGCGTCAAGGCAAGAAAAACATCCCAGTTTTCAAGTGGTTTAGCGGCTACGCTAGGTTTGAGTAACATGGTTTGTGATTCTGGCGTACTATTAATTCTGTATTAGGTCTGGGATCCAACATAAGCAGTGAAAAAATGGCGAACGAACTGTCAATATCAGTTCGGGAAGTGAAATTTTAAATACTTTGAACGGTTGTATCTCCCTCAATTTTGCCGAGCGCGCCTTAATTTATTTTTTATTCATCTTCTCTACACTTTTCTCATCTAAAAAGTGCCTTTTTATTAGATTCCCAGACATTGGCGGGATCTGCATTTCACCCGAATTCGAAATTGATTATCCATGGTTTTGCGCGCAAAGGAACGTTTCCAAGTAATTTATTATGTTGGCATCTGGACTATGACACTGGCAGTAGTGACGGTGATATCTATGACGTGAAGTGTCAGTTTAGTTCGACAGTTATCTATGGTTGGTCGGTTTGGTTAGTAATGTCAACCTAACTGTGCATGCAATCCGTTGTAATGATGAACTAACCTCAAAATTCTGTCGGATTTCTTCTTTCAATATTATTATTGGATGCTGTAGTTAAACAATGTTGATTATTTCCACCGCTCAGTGCCACTTAGTTTTTCACTTGGAAACGACATTTTAGTAGAAAATTTGACTGAAAGTATGTAATTTTTATTTTTGTTTTGGAGCAACAACACGAAGGTGTAAACAATACAAGTACCGGAAACGGAAAAAAACAATAGTAACATTAGCCAACTGTGATTCATATCTGGGCTCACTAATCCACAGAGACGGAGGATGTGCAGCGGATGTCATCCATAGAATAGGTGTGGGATGGATTAAATTCAGATCCGTAACAGGAATATTGTGTGACTCAAAAATGCCTATAAAACTTAAAGGAAAGATATACCAGACTATTGTAAGACCCGCAATAATGTACGGCTCCGAATGCTGGGCTATGTACAACTCCTACTCTAGGCAACTCGAAACAGCAGAAATGCGAATGCTTAGATGGTCGGCAGGAGTATCACTAAAAGATAAGATCAAAAGTTCACGCATTCGTGGTAGCCTGGAGCCTGGGTGTCACAGACATAAATAGTAAGTTGGAGGAACGACAGTTGAGATGGTATGGGCACATAAGACGGAGACCATCAGACCACACAGTGAGGCAGGAAATGGGGAGGAATGCAGATCCGGGCACCACTTTTTTTTGGCAGAAAAACATGTTTTCACCGCGTTTTAAGTTGAGAACTTTAACCTGGAAGGTGAAAAAAAGTGCGGAAAGCAATAAAAATAAAAATTGAACAACTAATTAATTTTCAATTACGTTAAGTAAAATTTCACTTCACCAACAGATTATGTCAGTACGCCCGCCATTTTATAAATAAACCAGTCATACTAACCTAAGAAAAGAAAGTCAGTGTTGCCAACTCCCAAAAATATTTATCCCTAAACTAAACTCAAAAACCCCTAGAAACCGGCAAATTACTTGAAAATACCCCTAAAATTTTTTTTTTTGTAAAAATAATGAATAATAATGAATAAATGATAAGCTGTAATGTTTTTTAATAATCTTTATTTATAAATTATTTAAAACATCAAATACGCTAGGTTTGTGTAATATGGTTTGTGATTCAAAAGAAAGTGCCCCTTTATAACGCCTACTCGCATCACGGCAAAAAATAATCCCAGTTTTCAAGTAGTTTAGCGGCTACGCTAGGTTTGTGTAACATGGTTTGTGATAGAAAAGAAAGTGCCCCCTTCGTAGCGCCTACTCGCGTCACGGCAAAAAAACATCCCAGTTTTCAAGTAGTTTAGCGGCTACGCTAGGTTTGTGTAACATGGTTTGTGATAGAAAAGAAAGTGCCCCCTTCGTAGCGCCTACTCGCGTCACGGCAAAAAAACATCCCAGTTTTCAAGTAGTTTAGCGGCTACGCTAGGTTTGTGTAACATGGTTTGTGATAGAAAAGAAAGTGCCCCCTTCGTAGCGCCTACTCACGTCACGGCAAAAAAACATCCCAGCTTTCAAGTAGTTTAGCGGCTACGCTAGGTTTGTGTAACATGGTTTGTGATAGAAAAGAAAGTGCCCCCTTCGTAGCGCCTACTCGCGTCACGGCAAAAAAACATCCCAGTTTTCAAGTAGTTTAGCGGCTACGCTAGGTTTGTGTAACATGGTTTGTGATAGAAAAGAAAGTGCCCCCTTCGTAGCGCCTACTCACGTCACGGCAAAAAAACATCCCAGTTTTCAAGTAGTTTAGCGGCTACGCTAGGTTTGTGTAACATGGTTTGTGATAGAAAAGAAAGTGCCCCCTTCATAGCGCCTACTCGCGTCACGGCAAAAAAACATCCCAGTTTTCAAGTAGTTTAGCGGCTACGCTAGGTTTGTGTAACATGGTTTGTGATAGAAAAGAAAGTGCCCCCTTCGTATGTATACTAAAGCGCCGTTTACACGCACACTTCAGAACGATCGAATCCCGCGCCACTTCAGGCACTGGTTTGTCTAGCAGGATTGTGTATAATACCTATTATGAGTATGTTATCTTTATTTTAAAAAACATCCCAGGATTTGAATGGTTTGTCTCCATTCCAGTACCTACGCGCCTTATTATTTATTCCCTACAATCGTATCTAGGCTCTTGTATCAGGTATCCCTACCAACAAATTAGTATCAAATGGCGGACATTATCTGTTCATGAAGTGTCATTTCATACATTCTTTAAACGGCTGTATCTCCCTCAATTTTGCCGAGCGCGCCTTAATTTCTTTTTTATTCAACTTTTCCACACTTTGCTCATCTAGAAAGTGCATTTTTATTAAATTTCCAATTGGTGCCCGGATCTGCATTTCACCCAGGAAATGTCTATGGAGCTTCATCGACAGTCATCCAGAGGAAGACCGAAGAACTCCTGGATGACTCAATGCTCCAAAATACTTCAGAGAAACGGCCTGGATGAAGGTGACACTCAGACCAGAAGAAATTACAACCTGAGAACGAGAAGAGCCGACCCCAACAGCCTACCTAGGCAATGAGTTGGGACAGCGCAAGGAAGAAGAAGAAGATAGTCTTTAAAAGGTTAATATTTCTTTCGTTGCATGAATGAACTCAAAATCTTCTTACAGATTTTTTTTTTACATTAGCTCCACACAGGAGGCCCTGAGGAAAAAAATTCCCTCAGGGCCTATGTCATCTTTGGGGATGCTGTGTGGAGAGTCTTTTAAGGAAAGGAAGCAAAGGAAGTTCTGGGATGGAAAGAGGTGCGAGGGGTGGGTAGGGATCCGGGGGTCAATATGTCCAGGGGTTAGTTTAACGGACATATGAATTCATCCCTCTCACCGCGGTAAGACGATATTCCGAGAGAGTCCTGCCGGATAAGCCAAAAGATCTCCCTCAACCACTCTCTCCCGATCTGGCCTACCACGTAGTTGGTGGGCAGACGCATCCACCGCCAAGATGTGAATCAACGAGCCCCACCTCATAAACCCGAGTACCTCTGCTATGTCAGCAAACATAGCGAACCACTAGGGGTGACCTGTGGCAGAGGTGTTGGTTATCCAATAAATGGTTTCCAGGGGGGGTATCAAAACTCGCCTCCCAAAGATGGTTTTTAATGCTTACAATAAGTCGCTAGAGTCACTTGACATTGTTTTAACTCCATGGCTGCACAATTAATACTAGTCTCCATATACTACTTTTTAATGCTAGTCTCTGTACACGGCGCTATCCGAAATATACTGAATGTGACCATTGTTCGCGTGCAGCCGTGGAGTTAACACGCTGTCAAGCGATGTCATATGACTTTTTTTCCAACATCAATCCATGCCGTCTCCACTAAATCCTTTCTTACGTATTCTGGTAAAGTATAGTTATATAAACATGCATTTTTCCATTTCCAGAACGAATCTAACATTACTTTCATGTTCTGACAGCATTTCTGTCAAACGTCAAACGAATAAGTATCAGACACAAATGATGCGACGCATCGCGTGCGATCAGGACTGTCGGTATCATGATACTGATTGGAAATCGACAGCCACCGCGTAGGGCCGTGAACGGGCACCAGCAAAATCGTATGGGGATACTTACGATCGGCGCGTATGATACGCGCACGAGGATCAGTGGCACTAAGGCCCTCCGTTCATGGAGATACTTACAATCTACGTAATTGTGACAAAACCACAAGTACCCTGCTGATGTACTACTTTTTAATGCTAGTCTCCGTACACGGCGCTATCCGAAATATACTTTTCGCGTGCAGCCGTGGAGTTAACACGCTGTCAAGCGATGTCATATGACTGTTTTTCCAACATCAATCCATGCCGTCTCCACTAAATCCTTTCTTACGTATTCTGGTAAAGTATAGTTATATAAACTTGTATTTTTTCCGCTTCCAGAACAAATCTAACATTACTTTCATGTTCCGACGCCATTCTGTCAAATGTCAAAGGAATAAGTATCAGACACAAATGATGCGACGCGTCGTGTGCGATCAGCACTATTGGTATCGTAATACTGATTGGAAATCGACAGCCACCATGTAGCGCCGTGAACGGGCACCAGCAAAATCGTACGGGGGGTACTTACGATCGGCGCGTATGATACCGCACTAGGATCGAATATCTTGTAAGGGAACGTACCCATACTAAGTGACCAAATTTTTGCCATTTTTAACCCCCCCCTCCCCCCCCGGGGACCAAAAACCTAAGCCCGCTGCCGCTCATTTGTACCAAGCGTGACATTTCGAAGACACCCCCCCCCCCCTAAACATGTCACGTAGTATGGGTACGTTCCATAAGTATCTCCGTGAACGGAGGCACTACGAGTAGCTTCAGAAGGCGACTTGTTGTTGCATCGCAGTCATGTAGCTTGTAAGTATCCATGTGTATGATGGACGTAAGTGCATTCCCAAGTCATCTCATCAGCCCCATGTACATGGCAGAAGTTCGATGCTGAAAGAATAGTAAAAACAAAAAGAAAATCTTACTTGCTGACGTCCTCCTTTCGAAGAAGGAAGACCTTCTCTTTGCTTTGGGCGCTACAGGTGGAAAGTCTTCCATGTTTGATTCCATATTGTTTTTTATGCAAAAAAAACTTGTTTCTCAATCCCTCGAAATATAGCGTTATGGCAGTTACAATAATATTATTTAATATAATATTTTTGAACTACCGCAGAACTATAATGAATATTTCCATGCAGCAAAATATTTTGGATATTTGATTTCAATGTGAAATACAATTGTGCGTAAATTCTATAAACAAATTAACAAAATACGAAAATTATTCTTTTGCAGTTTCTGACATTTCGAAATTTGAAAGCGATAATAAAATGGCAGTTAAAATGTTGCCAGTGTTAAAGAATATTAATAAAAAGTCAGCCGTAGGGTACCTACTGTTGACATGTTTTGTGTACAAAATTAAAAATAACATATTACAATGTGGGTGGTTTGGTATATTTATGACAATGACATAAGTGTGTATATGGATGAGAGTGGTTTGATTTATTTATGATGTGGATATTTTGACAAAATAGCATTGATTCCGTGCCTTTTTCTGACAATGATATAAATACAATTTCTGTATATGGGTACATGACAGAAATTATAACTTTACTCGATATTAACTGAAGGTATCTAGAATATGTCCAAAAATATACCTATGTGGTGCCAGTCACGACACCACAAATTATTTTTCGGTCACATGCAGCGTTAAAAACGCGAGCTTGAATCTGTTGAACCGCGAGTGCTCGTGTGTTGTACCGACACACAGGGCCGGATTAACCATGTCGGGGCCCCTAGGCAATGCACGTCTCGGGGCCCCTTTACCAATGGCGGACTAACGGGGGGCGGGGGGAGGGAGGGTTGAAGGGCTTCCAAACGCCTCCTTGTTCCCTTGATCAAATCCTTAAAAGGCTTTAATGGGGGGGGGAAGGTTTTAAAACTATAGATTTTTTCAGAATGTAAGACATGTCAGTATATTGAGTACTGTCTCGAAATTTCAAGTAAATCGGAACAAAACTAACGAAGGTACAGCGTTCTCACTCACTTTTATTTTCCCAAGCAGATAGGTAGTGCATACTGAAGCTTGTACAACATTTATATTTTAAACATATGTATGTATAATTAGAAATAAAATTAAACAAATGCCAATATTAACCACACACGGCACGTTCAATCACTTCAGATAGTAATGTGGCAACAAATAGAAGAATAGTAAAATACAACTATGTTTACATATTTGTTTTAATTATAGACTTTTTATTTATCATTTGTGCATAATGTGAACATTAGTTATTTATTGGGTTATAACCTAATTATTATAATTTGTTGTTTTCTGTAATGCATGTACCTAATGTTATTGACCAGTAAATGTTCCTAATAAAAAAAAATCTTGAAAGCTGACTTTTTCCGAAACTTCGTTGCTCACTAATTGAAGCAAGTCCTTTTTCCCGGGACGCGGGGCCCCTAGCCGACGCGGGGCCCCAAGGCAGTTGCCTACTCAGCCTTAGGGATAATCCGGTACTGCCGACACACCACGCTATAAAATATTTCATCCTATGGTAGGAGAGGAATTCACTTGAATTAGAGAGCTTCCGCGAAATGTCATTTCTTTATACTGGATCTGTCAACTTGACAGCTGTCATCCACACGTTTACCCCCTCTACTATTTACGGCGGAGAGGGGGTGTCATGACTTATCGCCTTAGTAGCGGTTACGGAGTATAACTTTGAGCTTCGACCACATCATCTGTTTAGGTGTGACAGGTCTGTATGGGATTGCATGGAGAGTGCATGCGATGAACTTTTACCTTTTAAGCATCGGTCACACACAGCGTTAAAAGCGCGAGCACTTATCTGTTGAACCACGAGCGCTTATGCGTTGCACCGTCACACTACGCTCTCAAATATTTCTTCCTATATGGTAGGAGAGGGGGTCAGTTGAATAGGAGAGCTGCCGCAAAATGTCTTTTCTTTGTACTGGATCTGTCAACTTGACAGCTTTTATCGGTATGTTTACGCAGCTCCACAATTAAAATGACCTACTCTTCTGTCTACGGCGGAGAGGGGGTCGCATAACTTTTTTAATATCGTTTCAGGAGCGATTACGGCGTATAACTTTGAGCTTCGAGCACAACATCTGCTTAGGTATGACAGATCTGTATGGGATTGTATGGAGAGCGATATTGTGCGCGCGATGATCTTTTACCGTTGCGTGTGACATTACACTTACATTATCTTTGCGTGTGACACCTATATTATTGTTGTTTACATCTATGGTTAGGTCCGTTCACGAATGTCTGACACTGACAGAAGCATAGATTTTCGAATATTGGTTGTAAACATCAATATGTTTTTACAAATTGTGCAAAACAATACATAATTCGAATGGCGAACCAGCCACGCGAAGAGCACGGTCAATGCCACCTTATCGTGTGTGTTTACATCTTGAATAGAATTTTGACGTTTGTAGCGGCATTTTAATAACATCGTTATGTGTGAAAAACCATTCGATACGACGTTCCGCATCCGCGGTAGGAAGTATTTCGCCCACCGCAATGTCCTGGCATCGAGTTCACCATATTTCCAGGCCATGTTCAGCTCGCAGTTTAATTCGAGCGAGCGGAGTGTATTTCGCTTGAAGACATTTGACCCTAGAACCTTCCTTGACATTCTGGCATTTATGTACACGTACGAATGCGACTTCTCCGGCGATATCGTAGATCTGTTGATGATGAGCGAGCTCATGCTCCTCCCCAACTTGTTTGTATACATCTCTGTGAATGTAGAAGCGATTCTAGACCAGGACAATTGTCTGGATATCCTCCAGTACTCTCTGTACAGCGGCTACGAATACATCAGCCAGACTGTTACCCAACTCATCATAACAAATAGGATGTTGATAAATTGCTCAAAACCTCACAAAGACTGGAACTTTGACATCTTGAGAATGGTTTTAACGGCACACTCGATGCGCTATTGTCACAAACTGCGGCTGCTCAAGTATTTTAAGTATTGGATAACCGTGGACCCATTAAACCGCGTTCCTCTATTGTTTAAAGTTATAAACAGCATCCTCATTGAAAATATCAAGCCATCCATCAGGGAGTACGCGGAAGAGTTGCGCAACCTTCTCCTGACTAGTGAGATTAAATACGTTATCTCGAGCAAACCAAACTTCGATCTCTACGTGATCGGGGGCCACGCTCATAACCACATAGTACCGGATCCGTTCATCTCTCACAATGAACTTCTGACTTTGCATCCCGGCAAGAACAACACCTACAGCAAGAGATACAGTATTGGACGCATGATCACGCAAAGAATCCACTTCGCCAGCGCGTCCGATATGAATGGCTTTTTTTTAATCGGCGGAATCGACGCGAAAGGAACCATCCTCGCATCTGTCGAATATTACGATTACGACGATAAAACTTGGACTGAAATCCCGGAGTTGAGGAAAGGTATCGTTTGGGGAGCTGCCACTTCGATGAACAGCCGGATATACGCCTCCGGAGGACTCACGAGGAAGAGGCACATATCTTCCGCTTCGTATCTCTTCATTCCGAAGCACAGCCTCTGGAAGCCGCTGGGCAGAATGAATCAGCAGCGTAGAGGTCACCGGATGGTCAACGTGAACGGAGTTGTGTATTCCATCGGCGGACACGATGGCCGCACTCCGCTCAATGCTGTGGAGATGTACAATCCGTTCCACAACTTTTGGCGCAATGTATCGTCGTTGAAGATCGCACGTCATCGCTTCGGGGCGGTAGCGGTTGGAAGATTCATCTTTGTGTTTGGTGGGTTGGGTTTCTCGGGGCCGATAAAAGCCGTTGAAATGTACGACACCTTCAACAACCAGTGGCAAATAGTTGCGGAGATCTATCCCGCGTACGATCTGGGGGTTACAGCTTGGGGGACAGATATCTATGTGTGCGGAGGATTCAACGGGATCCACGACCTGAATAATATCATCTGCTTCGATACTGTTTCGTATGTGAGCCGCCTTATCAGTCAGTTGAAGATTGCTCGCCACGGATTGTCGGCCTTCATCCTTCCTAACAACAAGCCGGGCAATATCTGGGGGCAGATTTGATATGACGCCCGCGGCATGTACAACATTGTGTACACGCCCCCAAAGTGTTTGGATTTGACCCTCTGAACTGAGCGTGCTAATGGTGTGTGGCTTTAAGTCGTGTTCATTAGAAATGTGTACTAATTGTGTGTGGCCTTAAGCGACCATACCATAAATATGTACTAATGGTGTGTGGCCAAGCGACCATACCAGAAATGTGTACTAATGGTGTGTGACCTTAAGCGACCATACCAGAAATGTGTACTAATGGTGTGTGGCCTTAAGCGACCATACCAGAAATGTGTACTAATGGTGTGTGGCCTTAAGCGACTATACCAGAAATGTGTACCAATGGTGTGTGGCCTTAAGCGACCATACCAGAAATGTGTACTAATGGTGTGGGGCCTTAAGCGACCATACCAGAAATGTGTACTAATGGTGTGTGACTTTAAGCGACTATACCAGAAATGTCTACTAATGATGTGTGGCTTTAAGCGACCATACCAGAAATGTGTACTAATGGTGTATGGCCTTAAGCGACTATACCAGAAATGTGTACCAATGGTGTGTGGCCTTAAGCGACCAAACCAGAAATGTGTACTAATGGTGTGTGGCCTTAAGCGACTATACCAGAAATGTGTACCAATGGTGTGTGGCCTTAAGCGACCATACCAGAAATGTGTACTAATGGTGTGGGGCCTTAAGCGACCATACCAGAAATGTGTACTAATGGTGTGTGACTTTAAGCGACTATACCAGAAATGTCTACTAATGATGTGTGGCTTTAAGCGACCATACCAGAAATGTGTACTAATGGTGTATGGCCTTAAGCGACCATACCGGAAATGGGTGAAATGCAGATCCGGGCACAGTTTGGAAATTTAATAAAAAGGCACTTTTTAGATGAGAAAAGTGTGGAGAAGATGAATAAAAAATAAATTAAGGCGCGCTCGGCAAAATTGAGGGAGATACAACCGTTCAAAGTATTTAAAAATTCACTTCGCGAACTGATATTGACAGTTTGTTGTTCGTTCGCCATGTTTTCACTGCTTAGGTATGTTGGATCCCAGACCTAATACAGAATTAATAGTACGCCAGAATCACAAACCATGTTACACAAACCTAGCGTAGCCGCTAAACCACTTGAAAACTGGGATGTTTTTCTTGCCGTGACGTGAGCAGGCGTTATAAAGGGGTACTTTTGTTGTATCACAAACCATGTTTAGCGTATTAGGTTATAAAAAAAATGGCGGGCGGACGCGGGGCGGACTGTCAATATCAGTTTGTAAAGTGAAATTTTAAATACTTTGAACGGTTGTATCTCCCTCAATTTTGCGGAGCGCGCCTTAATTTTTGTTTTATTCAGCTTTTCCACACTTTTCTCATCTAGAAAGTGCCTTTATATTAAATTACCAAACTGTGCCCGGATCTGCATTCCTCCCCCGGAAATGTCTACTAATGGTGTGTGGCCTTAAGCGACCGGCTAAAGATGTGTATTACTGGTGTGTGGCTTTAATTAACCTTGCTGAAAAGGTGTGCTAATGGACTCACTTCCCCGAGCTGGAATGGTGTTTAAATACTTGATTATGAATCTCCTAACAGAGCAATATGTCACTATTGATGTTTTTACTCAACTCCAAATGAAAGGGCCTATTTATTGTATTAAATCAATTTAACTATCTGAGTTTAAAAAGGCAGTTAAAATGGCGGTTGGTTTGGGATCAGCTTCCAATATTCAATTTAAAATTTCATCAACATTATTTCGTGCTGTACATATTGATGAAAGTGATCAGTTACCGAGGTGCTCATCTGTGCTGGGATAGGGTGCATTCTGAGTATCGCCCTGCCGAAGGAGCACTGTTATTAATTTTTGGAGATCGCTGTCAACGGTTAATATGCACTTTTTTTTTTAAATACCTTTTGATTCACCTTAATTACATTAAAAGGCAACTATTTGCATTGGGGGAAGTGGAAAATATTTCATTCTAAATTTCGATTACGTAAAATTAAAATTAGCTTTCGTCTTGTGAGATTGTACGCCATTAGCTATTAGCTCATTCGCTGTCACTTTGGTATGTTGGTATTCCTGATACACTTGAATGTATAACGAACGGCTAGAAGATTTTGAAGGTACGGGGCACTTTCTTTTGAATCACAAACCATGTTACACAAACCTAGCGTAGCCGCTAAACTACTTGAAAACTGGGATGTTTTTCTTGCCTTGATGCGAGTAGGCGTTATAAAGGGGCACTTTCTTTTGTATCACAAACCATGTTACACAAACCTAGAATTCCCATGAAGTCTGCTACGCTTTGCTCTAGCATCTTTTCGCACAGTAACAAGAATACCAACATAACAAAATGACATTTGAAAATAATGTTTGAAAATGGACGGCCTCGTTTCACAGAATGAAAGCTAATTTTAATTTTACATAATCGAAATTTAGAATGAAATTTTTTCCACTTCCCCCAATGCAAATAGTTGTCTTTTAATGTAATTAAGGTGAATCAAAAGATTTTTTCAAAAAAAAGTGTGTATTAAACATTGCCAGCGATCTCAAAAATTTACCGCACTGTTTAGAATCGAAACTGTGTTCAGTGAATGGTTACTTCTGAATAGTTAGGATACTTTCATAAGATGCCATAGTCCCACTGACACAGAGCAGTTATGGTATCTTATTCCAATTAGCATATTTTCATAAGAGGCTCGTCACTGTGCCACCATTTATGTATTGTGAAATCAAAATGAATGATCTCTGTAAGTTCTAGTCAAATCTTGTACAAATTAAAACCATCGCTGTTAAGTATTAAAGTTGTAGTAATGGTTGGTTTTCAGTATAGAGGTGGATATGGGTACCACTTTTTTTCTTCTTTTTTTACATTAGCTCCACACAGGAGTCACCGAGGAAAACAATTTCCCTAGGGGCCTATGTCATCTTTGAGGATGCTGTGTGGAGGGTCTTTTAAGGGAAAGGAAGGAGAAGAAGATATGGGAAGAAAGAAGGTATGAGGGGTGGGTAGGAAACTGGGGGTCAGTGTGGTCAGGAGTGACAGACGTATGAATCTATTCCTCACACTGTGGTGCAAGGCGAAGGGTCGGGAGAATCCGGCTGGAGAAGTCAAAAGGCCTCCCTCAATCAGTGTCCTCTGATCCAGCTCGCCACGCAGTGGTTGGCCAAACATATCCGCCACCAAGACCTAGACAAACCTCATCCCATGAACCCGGGCACCCCTGCTAACTCACCAAACGTAGCGAACCACTTGGGTTGACCTGTGGCGGGGGTGTTGGTTGTCCAATAAATGGTTCCCAGGGCGGCGGTACCCATAATCGCCTTCCAAATTGTAAATGAAACTGCTCCGGAAACCAATTATTGTATGAATAATTAACCAACACCTCTACCATAGGTCACCCCAAGTGCTTCGCCAAGTTTGGTGACCTGACAAGGTCGTCCGGGTTCATGGGGTGAGTTTTGTTCGGGTCTGGTTGGCGGATGCACCAGCCCACCAGCTGCGTGGTGGGCCAGGTCACGAGAGACCGGTAGAAGGAGATGACATCTCTAGCTGGGCTCTCTCAACCCATCTCCTGGACACAATGACCACCAGATTCCTACCCACTCCTAATACCTTTTTCCTTCCCAGATTTTCCTCTCCTTCCTTGCCTTAAAATAACATTCCACTAACCACCCCCAAAGACATATATATGCCCTGAGTTAATTTTTTTTTTTACACGTGCTCCACACAGGAGGCCCTGAGGAAAATAATAAATAATTTCCCTGACGGCCTATGTCATCTTTGGGGATGCTGTGTGGAAGGTTTTTTTTAGGGAAAGGAAGGAGAGGAGAGTTCTGGGAAGGAAAAGGGTTTAAGGGGTAGGTAGGAATCTGGGGTTCAGTGTGTCCAGGTCATCCACCTCCAAGCCCTAGACAAATCTCATCCCATGAACCCGGGCACCCATGCTAAATCACCAAACGTAGCAATCCACTTGGGGTGACCTATGGCAGAGGTGTTGTTTATCCAATAAAGGTTCCCAGGGTGGCGGTACCTATTTCCGCCTCCCAAATTGAAAATTTGGTTTCCTACACAATAGCAACTTGACGAATGTATCCTATAGCAGAGCTTAAAAAGCTACCCGCTAAAATCTAACCAAATTTATATTTATATTAATTATAATTATTATGGATTAAAATATTTAATATATTTTCCCAAAGAATATTGTTATAAAGCGCAATTTGTTGTTTATTATTATATTATGTTTGTTTTTCTTGATTTAAATAATTTCTCTAAAAAATATCACTTATTATTTAATTTTACCAAATAAAGGGTCCGCCAAATAACTTTTTTTTTTTTGAAAATGCTATAAAAAAAAACTACTGAATATTTTCTCAAATTTCTTTTTTTATTTGAAAGTACAATCCTTCCGGTTAATAATGGAAAATAATTTAATTCAAATGGCTGCCTCGGCTGGCCATGCAGTAGCCTACACCATCGGTCCAATTTTTAAGCACATTATCGATTGTGTGCAGCTGTATTTCACCAATGGCTCCACGAATATTGTCCTTTAAAGCGTCAATTGTCTCTGGCTTGTCGGCGTAACACTTGTCTTTGAGGGCACCCCACAAATAATAGTCCAACGGTGTGAAATCGCAGCTCCGAGGTGGCCAAACGATTTTTTTTTTTTCAATTTTTAAATAATTCCAATTATCGCACACATTCTGCAACATTACCATGATTTTCAAAGTAATGTCACAATATTTCCCAGTGTTGTTCAAGCGTATACACAACCATATTCGTTCAGCGGAAGGACAACACTAATTATCTGTCAAATCAGACATGAGCTAAGTGTTACCATTCACGAAATAAGCACTAGTTGAAAAAAAAAATGTTAGATGGCAGACCCTATATAATATATTGTTACAATAGAATCCGAATATAACGACTTCACTTATAACGGCTTACCGTTTTTAGCGACGACAAAGTAAGCTCAAGTTAGGTTTCATAGTTCGGTACTAGGAAAACATATCCGTACAACTCCGTTTTAAGCGATCGACTGCTTAAAGCGGCCTATTTTAGTTCGTCCGGTTAGAACGACACGCAAAACTTACACACCAATACCTCGCCTCGCCTACTCTTCACGCACGGCTAATCCCCGCGCACTAACACCTATCAGGACGCATAAATCACAGTCAGTGTTTATCATCTGTTGTGACTAGGTTAAAAGCTCGACATAATGGGTTCCGTGAAGCCAAAGTGTTTTTAAATTGAAGAAAAAAGTGCTATATTACACCGTTTAGAAGCCGGTGAATCAAATGTAACCCTCGCGAAGGACAAGATTTTTATGCATAGCGCAAAGGGTAACAATTATTATAAGCAATAATTATCAGCCTGAAACGCTTATTTACATTGAAAAATCTTCCGAGAAAAGATACATGACGCCAACGGGACTTGAACCCGTGCCCTTCTGATTGCCGGTCAGCTGCTCTCCCAATTGAGCTATGGCGGCTTATCTTATACCCGCCAAATGATTCAATATATACTAGTGTTTCATTCAACAATTACTGCTTATTATATTTTTTCCACCTGAAAACAACCAACTTTATTTTTGCGAGAGAGACATTGTTAGTGTTAAATCCTTCGCTAGGTGGCGTCGAGACAAATTATGTCTTCATTTATTGGGGAAATACTTAAACTTGTCAAATATTAATTATTATTTTTAATTAAGACATAATTTGTCTCGACACCACCTAGCGGGGGATTTAACACTAACAATGTCTCTCTCGTAAAAATAAAGTTGGTTGTTTTTAGGTGGAAAAAATATAATAAGCAGTAATTGTTGAATGAAACACTAGTATATATTGAATCATTTGGCGGGTATAAGATAAGCCGCCATAGCTCAATTGGGAGAGCAGCTGACCGGCAATCAGAAGGGCACGGGTTCAAGTCCCGTTGGCGTCATGTATCTTTTCTCGGAAGATTTTTCAATGTGGATGAGTGTTTCAGGCTGATAATTATTGCTTATAATAATTGTTACCCTCGCGAAGGAGTTCGGCATGTCTCATGTAAAAACAAGCCAAAATTATCTGGCCTTTTTGTATCGTCCGGTGAGTATGACAAAGTATCGCCGGTTCCTAGTGGGTTGTTATATCCGGATTCTACTGTATATGGAAAAAAAGATTTAACCCATTGGCCTCAGAATTATGAGCTAAATAATTGGCCTTCACCACTGAATTAATGTTGTACCAAAAATTGAAAACCTGCATTGGTGTACTAAATCTATTGTTACTTTTGAACCGTATATTCAAATTAATTAATTTCTTTAAATTTGTTTACATATTGGATTAAAGTAAAGAAAAACATAAAAATAAAAATTTAAAAAATATTAAAATGTGTGTAAATAAGGATACAAAAAAATGTAACCTTCTCTTTTTTCATAAGTTTTTTTCCACATTTTTATTAAAAAGGTTACAAAAACATAATATTTGTAAATCGAACAATAATAAATTTTGTTTTTTATATACATGTAAACTAATAACTAGAGACCGGATTATATGCAAATGCATATTTGCATATGCATTTGCATATTTAGACCCTTTTCAGCGGTATTTGCATATTTTAGCAAAAAATTTGAGATCTTGCATATTTACGCTCGATCTCCTTCATCGCCTCACATAGTGACACTACAAACGTCAGATAGCTAAGCAAGATCCACGTTTGCGAATGTAAATAAACTGATTTCATCAGCAAAGAAAGTGTTCCTTAAGGCGCGTGCTCGTATAAAGGCCTACAAAGAAAAACTGTCAAATGTCCCTTTACCTCCTGAACCAGTAATAACACGTTGGGGTAGATGGATCGAAGCTGCAATGTTTTACCATGAACATTTTGAGGCCATCAAGGGTGTTATCAATAACTTCGATAGTGCAGAGGCGTTGGCAGTTTTCCAGTGCAAAGAAGCGTTTGATGATGCTAGTATTAAAAAAACCTAGCTATGATTAGCACTCATTTCGCCACATACCTGCAAGTATGAAAAACGCTTGGAACTCATGGATTGGCGTTGAAAGAATCTATTCAGGTTATGAAGAAAATTCGCCTTACGAATTTCTCGTTGCCAGAGCTATTCCCGAATAAACTGAAGAAAAGTTTGAAAACTTACTGAACCAAAAAAAAAAAAACTTAAAAACCCAGGGTTTGAACCCTTGTGCCAAATTAATAGCTTCATCAATAGGACAGGTGAAATTTTGCCCACGATAGTTCAAAAATCGCACTCAAATTTAAATTCTGTCCAGTCACATCAGTAGACGTAGAACGCTCCTTTTCCGCCTACAAAAATATATTAAGCGATCGTAGACACAATTTGTCTACAGAACATTTAGAATAGTACTTAGTCATATACGTTTTTAAAGGTATATGTAATTTTCATTGATAAATACATTTTGTAATTGATATTTTCGAAAATACGATTGTTATTCTCGAGAACTAACAGCTTACTAAAATAAAAAACACGACTTCCTGTATTATTTCATGTTGCGTATTTTGACCCTTTTTATGGATTTTGGTGCATATTTTAGCTATTTTTATTGCATATTTTGGGCTGTTTTTGTTACATATAATCCGGTCTTTACTAATAACTAATAAAATGATTTGGTATGATAGTCCTCAAATTAATCAGGACATGCAGCGGTCACTGCCAAAAGCCTAAAACCACTTGCAATTTTGAAGAAATTAAATGGCGGCTGGTTGCATATAAAACTTTGAACACAAATCAGGGAAAAAACAAAAGAAACATATTATTGCCAATTCTATGAAATTAATGATTTATTACCTACAGAGAGTTCGGCATTTAAAATTTTATTAAAAAATGCCACTATCGTGCTCGTTTTCCGTTTTTGGCGGACTAGCCCGTCAGCGTGCCGGGAGGCGTCTACTAATATCTACAGGAATTCCAAAAACTGAAAACATCGAACTAATATCTATGAGAAGGAAAGTGTTGACGAATATCTACAGCTCAAACTGTTGACGAATATCTATGAGTACCAAAGTGTTGACGAATATCTACAGCACTGGCAGAGGTTGGATTTGCAATTATGAATAGCATATTGGAATAACGTAATATTGCGTAAGCAGTTTAAAAAACTTAATTTATGTAAGTATTTATGTAAAAATCCCTAATATCGGACTATTGGACACATTTAGCTGATTAATCCAACCTACGCTCTGTAAATATTAGTTCAACCTACGCTCTGTAGATATTAGTCAACACTCTGAAGGTCGTAGATATTAGTTCAACATATGAGCTGTAGATATTAGTATCTGGAGTCGCGTGCCGGGGTTTGTGGTTAAGTACCCGAGTTGCACACCCGGCAGGCTGCGGGGTTTGTGGCCAATGGGTTAATATAATATATTTTTCCAATAAATGTTGTTATAAGAGTGCAATTTAGTGTTTATTATTTATTATATTATTATTTGGTTATGATGTTATCTTTTTGATTTAAATTAATAGGTGAAACATTTATTTGACAATGTTACATATGAATATGTGTATACATCCTATTTTCTTAGATTAAATTGATTCTATTGACAAAAATGTCACTGCTCAGCTGTACATTTCTTCTTTTGTTATTCTTTATTCTACGCCACAAGGCTTCTTTTGTTAGTCTTTATTCTACGCTGACAACCGTACTCATTTTTCTAACTACTGGTATAGAATTAACGGTTCCAATGCAACATCATGCCATTTCAACCACCCCTTTGAAAATTCATTAAAAGTTATGAAAAAAATAATTTAGATAGTCTGTAACTTATTTAACCATTTTTTTTTAATATATTTTTTTCATCACTTTGACTTTTCAAGGGAGGTGTTGAAGTTGCATGTTTCTGAGTTGTCCGGTCACCAGAATTAACCTTCGATCAATTGGTCGAAGGAATTAACAGATAAATCATTTGTAGTATCTATTGCTTGAGTTAACCACAATGTGATGTTTACGGCCATTTTTAGTGCTGAACCTTAATAAAAATATAGTTTTGCATTCTGTTTATAACTTTATTGTAAAGAACTCCACTGTAAATACTTAGCAATAATTATTTGTGCATTCCAAACTCTATCTAGGCAGCTGAACGATAATATTTTGTGAAACAGGAATAAAACTGCATTTTTGGAATAGGATTGTTTCAAATTATTTATTTATTGCTTTTCAAGTAGTACTTAACCACTGGAGTGTTTTTGGAAAATTTGCAAACACCTGCAACCGTCCATTGGCCAAAATCTGGCCAATTTTGAAGAGATATTTTAAAACATTTTTTGAATTTATTTCATTATCACAAGGCTAACTTAGTAGTTTCACAATTTAACAAGAGATGTCTCTCATCTCTTCTTATTGACATTCTGCAAACTGAAATTATTTAAATACTAGCTGGTACCCGGCATGCCTTACTATGCCATTTAATAAAGAATTTTTTTCTCCCTGCATGTCCTTTCCTATTCGTCCCGTTCCCCTTCGCCTCCTCTCCTGCGTCCCCTTCCCCTCTCGCGTTCCCACTCTGCCTCCTCCACCTTTCCTCTCCTCACTCCCCCCTCCCCATTACCAGATTCCCCTCCCCTCTACCCTAGTTCCCCTCCCCCCTCCCGCATTCTATACATTCAGTTTTCACACAGCTCGCATTCCACCTATTGCAATTTTTTTATACAAATTTCATAATGCCAGAGCTCACTAGCGATGTGTCAGTTCAGCTGGAATGGGCTCATGTGATCCGCTCCTTTGCGGGAAGCGGGTCCTACTCCCATTCCTTTTTCAAATCGACTACTCCTAGAGAACCCGGCCCAGTCCCAGTACTCTCCGCATCCAAATAAATCCGGCGGTAATCCGGCGGTCCGAGCAACTCAACGCCGAAGCGCGAAAACCGCACTCGAATACAAGTCCCGGGTTCCTTTAAACCCAAGCGCCTTGTTCCAAGCTACGTGAATCGCGACACAATCCATTCATTCCGCCCACTCCCGGACTCGCGCGAACGCCGCGAACTACGATACCTGACTCACCCCGTGGCCGCCGGCTTGCTCCGCGATCCACGGTCCGGCGTCACTCACCATTCCACTCATGAGTCGCGGGTCTCGGTGAGTTCCCGACACTCCCCGCTACCCGCGGCCGGCCAACTATGACACTTCCCCTTGAGTCACGAGTTCACGAGCTGGGCGCTGGGCGGTCATTCGATCGCTGTTCGTTGATCGACACACACGTGCGTGACCGCTTCGAGCGTCTTATCTGGTATCGTTAATCAACGGGTGACGTGCATTATAAAATAATAGTTTATAGTAAAGCATTACAGCTTATTAATTTACTTATTTAAATTCTCAATAAAAGACCGTGCAGTGTAGATACATTGAATGTACCTACACGGGTCTTGTCCGACTCCGGGGTTCTGAGTTCTCGTGTGGGTTCTACGAGTAGGTCCTGGTTCCGAGTTCTTTGAACCCGTGCGTCCCGTTTCGGTGCGCCGCAACAATACCCAGTGCCCAGTCCGCACCTAAGAACTCGGACCCGGGACCTGCTCCTAGAACTTGTGTACTTTTAAAAGGAAGCAAGTCTCGGAGGCTTCCGGAAAAATGCAGAACTTACCCACCTCTAGAGCTCACCAGTAGTTTTATACAAACCTTTTCCTGACAATAATGAACACAAAAAAAAAAGAATTATACAATTTGGTGCAGTCGTTCGTAAGTTATAAGCGTATATACATTTCGGCGATTCATTTTTATTTGTATGGATTTTTTCTTACAAATCATTGATTCTTTTTTTATATCTTTAAAAATGCACATTCAAATTTAAATTCATATCTACAGACAAAATACAGAAGTCGTAATATTTAATACTCTCCAAACAGGTATCATGTACGGAAATTTTACAATAAATAATACGCGGAATTCACGCTTTTGTAAATTTAACGATTTTTTATATACATTTTAAGAATCCTAAAAATATGCGATTAACGGTCAATATGGGTACATTCAGTGGCTTTGAAGCGCTGTAAGTAGTTTATATGTCTCAATAATAGAATTCGGAGGTGTGATTTTTTTAAAGAGGGCGGGAAATTTCCAAACCGAACGCTTATAAATTTCCTAGCGTTCAAGGTTGAAATTGGTCACATTGCAGAATATTCCAGTGGATAAAAACAAAGATTAACCTATACTTATCCGAAGGTAAAAGTCATGTATCACCCGAAGAGGGGTCACCAAGGTTCCCCATATATAGTCTCTCAATATTCCTTTTGCCCTTTGTAATAACTTCCCAACAGGCCTTCCATGGATATGCTCGGTGTAACTCTTAGGTGACCAGCTTAGGCACGGGGGCTCCATCGAAGCCAGAGTTAAGTTAGCCTCTCAGGACCCGCGGATATTTTAACAGTACACAACTGTTAACCCTGTACAAATCGCAAGTACACCCTTCGGTTGAATTTGGCAACCACCTTTGTTTGGGAGCCCTAAAATACTTGATAAAGTCTTCGACTCCGCAGAAATGGTTTCAAACTTTAGAGCACAGGCGTCGGGTGGGAATACTGTCATTTTTCTACCGGTATTTCAAATGAAGAATGTCAATTGCTTACCTCGGCACCTGTGCAAAAACACGCCAAGCCCTTGCCCAACATTTGTACACAGTTGACATTTGTCACAGGAGAATGGCTCGTTTCTACAACTTGAGTTCAACAGCTATGGAACGATTTACCGCCCTCTGTGTTTCCTCCCTTCTACAACATAGGTCTTTTTTTTAATATGAATACCTCACACGAGTCCCATCTGCTCCCGTCTTGAGCCAGTGAGACTATGGCATCCCCAATTGGGGTATGTTGTGAGGCCGAAGGTAGTGGGGAGTCTGGGGAGGAGAAGGAGATTGGGAAGAGGAAGGTGGGAAAGTACCTGTCTATTCAGATCTGGTCACCAAACACGGCTGAAGCCATTTCAAGAAACATTTCAATTCTGAATAGTGGTCTTACACCAGGGCGATACTGAAAGTATCTTCCACTCTGGAACGTGTCACAAATATACTACATATTATTTTAGATGAATTAATTGTGAAATAACACAAATTAATCAAATAAAATTTATTTGCCATGCTGGGATTCAATCCCGCGACCTTCGGATTGCGAGTCGAGAGCCTTACCGCTCGACCACGCCGGCCGTTAAGACCCTGGTTCATTCCTTCCTTTCCAAAAAAAGACCCTCAACAAATCATCCCAATGATGACACAGGCCCTGAGGGAAATTATTTTCCTCAGGGCCTCCTGTGTGGCGTTAATGTACAAAAAAATAATAGATATTAGTTACTACTAAAATTTTGGTTTTGATTTATTATAAAAGAGAAAATTAGAGACATACGAGGGCTGTCTGTAAAATAAGGTCTCTAAGGCGTTGCGGTCGCGAGGAATGACTTTACGCGCAATCCTGCAGCACTGGCGTGTAGCCTGGTTTCCCCTTGTCAAATCCGCACCACGTTGAACCCTCTGTGACGTTTAGTCTTGGCGTGGCAGCCATTTACGATGGAGCTTTCACTCGCCGCACCCGCCAGGTGTGAGTTACGCTCTGTAATTCGATTTTAAACTTTGCTTCGGCGAATCTGAATGATGCCACTAGGATTGCTCCTTTGTCTCTGGGGTCCCCAGTCACAATTGAATCCAAGAATTCTTCACCATCGATGTCGTAGCACTAAAGGAATTCGCGGGCTGCTTCAACCCGTTGTTGTTTGTGATATTCGGTGAGCATTTTGGGACCCACCTTGGGCAGACTTTGTGGTCTCCCAAAATTTTTTGTCAAAATCTTGTCAATTGTGGTCTTACTGACATCAGAGATCATATCACAGAGCTCCCGAACCGTCACCGAGACCAATAGCCGTCTGGCACGTTTTTAAATTCTCTGCACCATTTGCGCACTTTTTCGCCCTCATACACTTTTCCTTACACTTCAAGTAGCTGAGAATGAATTTCTACTGGGGTTTTGTTCTTCGCACAAAAAACACAATTCACACCTGGCGGGTGCGGTGAGCGGAAGCTTCATCGCGAACGGCTGCCACGCCGAGACTAAGTGTCGCAGAGAGTGCAGCATTTTATTTGGAGCCTCAATTTGGGAGGCGGGAATGGGTACCGCCGCCCCGGGAACCTTTATTGGATAACCAACACCTCTGACATAGGTCACCCCAAGTGGTTCGCTACGTTTGGTGATTTAGCAGGGGTGCCCGGGTTCATGGGGTGAGGTTTGTCTAGGTCTTGGAGGCGGATGACCAGGACATACTGAACCCCAGATTCCTACCCACCCCTTAAACCCTTTTCCTTCCCAAAACTCTCCTCTCCTTCCTTTCCTTAAAAAAAAACCCTCCACACAGCATCCTCAAAGATGACATAGGCCCTGAGGGAAATTATTTTCCTCAGGGCCTCCTGTGTGGAGCTCATGTAAAAAAAAAAAGCATTGTGGGGATTTGGCGTAGGGAAACCAGGCTACACGCCAGTTTTCCCGAATCTTGCATAAAATTGTTTCTTGCGACCGCAGCACCTTGGACACCACGGACAGCCCTCGTACTTTTTTGGACAAGAGGTTTCCTGTTCACAGAACTACAAGTTATTTATATGTATACATATTGTTTGTAAACACCAACTATTTTCCTGGTATGATTGTATTATAGGTATCACATGACACCATCTTGAAGTTTCATCTGCGACCTTTAAAAAGCCATTAGTGTTATCAAAACATTTTATAATCGAAAGTTTTGCTGCATCAAATTGACCTGAGATAAAGTGTACAGTAAATGCTGGTTGACCTTAGATATCTCTTTGTAATAGCAGTAATTAGATGGGATATCGCTATTTTGGGTCAAATGGTTGTTCAGTTCTTAATTGGCATGTGCCAAAACAATGATGTCATATTGGACTGTGCCACCAAATTAAAACATAATGAATTAGTTATACATATAATGATGATAAAAGTTTGCATTAGTAATGTATAAAAATATAACTAGTCATTGAAAATAACACATAAAACATGAAATAAATAAATTTGCCTCGAGTGCTCGAGATTTCCCAGAAGGTCATTTTTAAAATTTTTCGCCAACATTAAAACATCAAACCTTCGAATTTCAAAATGAAGACATAAAAACTTATTATAGTGCTAAATAGCCAATATTAACCTGTATTTTACCGTATATCTCATATTTGTAGGATTTATAAGAAAATCGTAAAGTTTATAATTGCAGGAATCCTGCGTGTTTTTTTATTTGAAACTGCTGTGAAGGGTACTTATTCGAGTCAACATAGAATATTTTCGATTTCTGTATGTTGTCTATGGTATACTTGATAATGAAAGGTGCATATCTATGGAAAAAACACTTAATTTTATCCGTAAACAGCTGTTAAAAAATTCGGCGGGAAAAAATATTTTAAAATTTTATTTTTAACATCGTTCTAAAATAGTCTACGAAGTTCGGATTGCGACATCGATGGTCATAATGGATAAAGCATTTCAATAGCTTCGTTTTAAAATAAATGGCTGGCCAATGAAATGTTTTAAATAATTACAATAAATGTTTTACAAGTGGTAGGAAAGTGTCGTCCATTTTTGGACCGCTATCAATCGCAGAAAAATAAAAGTGGTCCATTTTTCGACCAAAATCGCTCGTGGTTAGATGCCATCAAAGTCAATGCCCAATGCCATTAACGAAAATTTGCTTCGACAGTTTGTTATACCTAATATGTTTTTATTTTGTAAAGTGGAGTCGATTTATCATAGTTTCCGTGAACACTCAGGCCAATACCCTTCGTGGTTCCACAATGTCATGTGCATGTCATGCAATGTCATTCTAATTGTCATGTGCACCAATCAGTACCGGATTATCCCTAAGGCAGAGTAGGCAACTGCCTAGGGGCCCCGCATCGGCTAGGGGCCCATCCCAGGAAAAAATTACTTGCTTCAATTAGTGAGCAACGAAGTTTCGGAAAAAGTCAGCATTCGAGATGTTTTTTAAATTTTTTTATTAGGAACATTTACTGGTTAAAGAAAACAACAAATTATAATAATTAGGTTATAACCCAATAAATAACTAATGTTCACATCATGCACAAATAATAAATAAAAAGTCTATAATTAAAATAAATATGTAAACATAGATACTTGTATTTTACTTTTCTTTCCTTCTATTTGTAGCAACATTACTTAGTATCTGAAGTGATTGAAGGTGCTGTGTGTGGTTTATATTGGCATTTGTTTAATTTTATTTTTAATTGTACATATATATGTAAATAAAAATGTTCTACAAACTTCAGTATGCACTACCTATCTGCTCGGGAAAATAAAAGTGAGGACCAGTCGCTTAAAACGCTGTACCATCGTTAGTTTTGCTCCGATTTACTTGAAATTTTGACACAGTACTCAATATACTGACATGTTTTACATTCAGAAAAAAATAAAAGTTTTAAAACCTTACCCCCCCATTAAAGCCTTGTTAAGGATTTGATCAAGGGATCAAGGAGGCGTTTGGAAGCCCCTTCAACCCCCCCCCCCCCCCCCGTTAGTCCGCCATTGGTAAAGGGGCCCCGAGACGTGCATTGCCTAGGGGCCCCGACATGGTTAATCCGGCCCTGGCACCAATACATTGTTATGCAGATGACACTACAGTCCATGATGGCTTTCTGTTTGACAAGCCCCCAAAGAGCTCACAAACTCCAACAGCTTGAAGGGCTTTGAAGCAAAGAATGGTTACCTCGAGAGTGTTTTTTTTTAACTTAACCTATTTAAACAATTTTTTAATTTTTTTTATCATCACTCTTAATGACCTTTCTGAGGTGCTTCTGAGTTGGTTTCATTCTGAGTTGTCCAGTCACCTATAATCTATATATATTAAAATCAAAATATATTTGTATGTGTTTCTTATGCGTTGCTAAACCATTCTTTCGATTGCGATGAAACTTTGGGGATTGAATGTGTGCATGCCCGCGATGGTTTCTATGTACAATTGTGAGCTCTGACATCATGAAATTATGCGTTGCTAACAATGTGTTGCTAAACCGTTCGTCCAATTGCGATGAAACTTTGGTGAGGTGTTGTGAGCATGTCTGCGAATGTTTTTATATATACCTACTGGTGAGCTCTGGCATTATGAAATTTGTATAAAAATTGCAATAGGTGGCACGCGAGCTGTTTGAAAACTGAATGTACCGGGAATGAATGTGTGGAATGTGGAAGGAGGGAGAGGTGTTCGTGGGAGAGGGATGGCGGAGAAGGGGGAGTGGGAACGTGTGAGGGGAAGAGGAAGCGGGATAGGAAGGGAAACGAGACGAATGGGAAAGGACACGCAGGGAGAAACAATTTATTTATTAAGTAGCATTGAAAAGAATGCCGGGAACTCCCTAGTATATTAAATAAATTACTAATGGATGATATTAAAAAGTACTATCTGGTTACCTGGCATGCTTGTAATGCCATAAATTGATTCCCCCTGCATGTCCTTTCCCGTGTGTCCCCGTTCAGTGCTTCCCCGTTCCCTTCCACCTTCCCAGCTTTCCCCTCCCTCGTCTCTTCCCTCTCCGCGAACCCCACCTTCCCCCTGCCTTTCCTCCCTGTCGCTAAAATATATGAAATACACACATTTTCATTTATACAAATTTAATAACGCCAGAGCTTACCATTATATACAGCCGATGTTATTCACTGATAACGTAGCTTTCTATTGGTGAAAGAATTTTTAAGATTGGTTTAGTGGTTTAGGCGTGAAAGCATAACAAACACACTCACTTTCGCATTTATAATGTTATATAGTATAGATGTAGTTTTTACGAGGGTAGGCTGAAAAGTAATGCACACATGCTTGTACACAGCGCCGGATCTACCATACGTTCAAAAACGTGCAAAAACCTGGCGCCAACTCCGAAGGGGCGCCGTGAGAAAATAAATATTGTATTAAAATTTAGTTATAATATTCCCTGCATCGTTTAAAAATTACCCATAGTACAAAATAATTATTACGCTCTAAACAACAACACTTTCCAAAGAAACAGAATGCGCACGCATCAGGTTGATATCAACGGCTTACGAATTTATAGTCAGTTACAGAATTTTTTTACAAATTCCATATATTTAGTTTAAACGTAAGATCTATTTTTCCATATATCTTTTACCATCTTTTACGACGAAAAGGTGCGATCCAAATTCAATAACCAATCACAACACGGTATTTTTGTTCGTAAGCCGTTGATACCATACGTCAGTGTTTAGTGTTTGTTCGCTCAACACAGGGGAAATGCAAGATACAAATTTGAGGTTATATTCTTATTATCACTGCTCTCTGTCTCTCGTCGGGACTGCCTGTTGCTAGTCAGAAGCTGTAGATGCTATTCTTGTGTTGTACGTTGCCATGAGAACGAGTGTGAGAGCTACCGCCAGGTCACTTGGAAAAGTTACACCCTTTATATGTCTTGATTTTATTTGATAAATTAGTGTAAAAAAAAATAATTAAATAAAAATAAAAAATAAAATTGGGGTGAACGAATTTTTAATCAAAATAAAAATGTAGGGGGAGGGCGCCATCGGTACCTACTGCACAGGGCGCCAGATTTCGTAGATCCGGCCCTGCTTGTACAGCGTGAACAAAATGACCCACAGAAGCTCGCTAGGTGGAATATGGAAGTGACATTCCTCCTCTATACGTATGCGTAAGTTTGAGGTTGTTAAATTCATTTAGTGTACTTTGAGAAGTGGAAGTATGGAGACGTGTTTTAGTGTTATGTCAATGCAAGGTAAACAGCTATCATATCGTTATCGTATTATCATATATATCGTATCATATTTTTGACTGCTGAAAAGTGACTCCTAGTGAGATTCATCGTCGTTCGTAGGAACGGTAACGATGGTGGTAACAATAACGGTAACGAACGTTCATGGTAACGATCTGTTGATAGGTCTTCTGTAAATCGATGGGTAATAAAATTTCATGATTGTGAGCCTGGAAAAGCAATAGTTTTTGATGAAACACGCAGCGTACCTACATCCGATCATTGATACAGACGATAAACAATCCAAACTCGTCCGCAATTTGATTCAAAATGACTGGCAAATCACTCAAAAGCGTAACACAAACCGTGTTGGAATATCCAAGGAAAGTGCCAGCTTCATTGTTGAACAATTAGGATGCCTTAAAATCTGTGGAAGATGGGTACCACGCCATTTCAGAACAAACAGCATCGATTAGAGCCTCTGCAAAACCTGAAGTTTGAACGGAGGCGTCTACTAATATCTACAGGAATTCCAAAAACTGAAAAAATCGAACTATTATCTATGAGAACCAAAGTGTTGACGAATATCTACAGCTCAAACTGTTTACTAATATCTATGAGAACCAAAGTGTTGACGAATATCTACAGCTCAAACTGTTGACTAATATCTATGAGAACCAAAGTGTTGACGAATATCTACAGCTCAAACTGTTGACTAATATCTATGAGAACCAAAGTGTTGACGAATATCTACAGCTCAAACTGTTGACTAATATCTATGAGAACCAAAGTGTTGACGAATATCTTCAGCACTGGCAGAGGTTGGATTTGCAAGTATGTATAGCATATTGGAATAACGTAATATTGCGTATGCAGTTTAAAAAACTTAATTTATGTAAGTATGTATGTAAAAATCCGGACTATTGGACACATTTAGCTGATTAGTCCAACCTACGCTCTGTAGATATTAGTTCAACCTACGCTCTATAGATATTAGTCAACACTGGGACCGTCATAGATATTCGTCCGACCTTAGCTCTGTAGATATTAGTCAACACTCTGAAGTTCATAGATATTAGTTCAACATATGAGCTGTAGATATTCATCCGATATACAGGCTGTAGATATTAGTATCTGGAGTCGTTTGAACTGATTTCACACCCTTCTCACTCCCCCGATCTTTCGCCTTGCGATTTTTATAACTTTCCTCTACTCAAGAGACACCTCAACGGTAATCATTACACCTCTGATGATGAGGTTAAGGCAGCTGTCAAGTCCTGGATTCGAGAAATGTCGGAAGAAATTTTTCGTAATGAAAAAACTTGTTACACGTTGGGTGAAATGCGTCAGCCTTAACGGTGACTATGTTGAAAAATAAATATATGATTTTGGAGATTTAGAATCGTACTTTTTTCCCGATCTTGATATTTGTTTTTGTTCGTGTTTTACGAGTACGTGTGCATTACTTTTCAGCCTACCGTAGTAGATATTATCCATGGATGTAATTTTAAGATGTTTGGCTGTGGAAAAATATATGTGGTGCTTCAGCCTATCTGTCTGATCTTCCGAGAAACATTGCGGTGGAATGTAAATTAATAATATAGTTTTTGCATGAATAGATGTAAATAATATTATTATTTGTCATAGCAATACTGAATACATATTTTTAACCGTTGTTATTTGAGCTGCAATAAAAACATATCAATAATTGACCTTTTGTTGCCATTTTAAACCTTTTTAAACCATCGTAGTACCATTAATTTCTGTCTACTGTATATGCCAGACTGTATGTATTAATTTTATTTACTCTGAATAAAATAGTGTTGAATAAAGTTAGTTTCTTTTTAATTTACTTCTTTTTTAAGCCTTTATTTCTGGATAACCAGAAGTGTTTGCTAATAAATTATTTATTTGCCAAATACTGAAATTTGGATCTCCAAACTATATATATATATTTTTTTTTACATTAACTCCACACAGGAGGCCCTGAGGAAAATAACTTCCCTCAGGGCCTATGTCATCTTTGAAGATGCTGTGTGGAGGGTCTTTTTGAGGAAAGAAAAGAGTGAACATGAGTCTTGAAGAGACCCATGTTGTAGGAGGGAGGAAACACAGAGGCCGGCAAATGGTTCCACAGCCAAGCCGTTGAACTCAAGAACGAGTCATAGAAACGACCCGTTCTCATGTGACTAATGTCAACCTTGTACAAATGTTGGACGCGTGTTTGGCGTGTTTCCCGACTATGCACCGGTGCCGAGGGGATTAATGACGCTAGTTCCTCGGAGCATCTTCCATTGTAATACCGGTAGAGCAAGGACAGCATTCCCACCTGACGCAAGTGCTCTAAAGATTGCAGTCCGTCTGTTAAGATGGGAGAATCTATCAAACGGACCCCCCGTTTCTGCACAGAGTCAAGGGTTTTTTTTTAGGTATTTTGGAGCTCCAGACCAGAGGTGGCTGCCAAATTCAACCGTGGGGCGCACTTGCGATTTGTACAGGGTTAGCAGTTGTGTACTATTAAAGTATCTGCGGGCCCTGTACAGTACGCCCAGTTTCTGAGAGGCTAACTTAACTCTGGTTTCGATGGAGCCCCCGTACCTGAACTGGTCACTTAGAGTTACACCAAGCATATCGATGGAGGTCCTGTTCGGAAGATTGCTTCCGTTGAAGGAGACTAGATTTTCATTTCGATCCCTTTTAGACGTTATCAAACATGATTGGGTCTTTGAAACATTAAATTCGTCGAGGTTATTCTTACCCCAAGAGAAAACACTCTCGACGTAACCGTCCATTCTTTGCTTCAAAGCCCTCCGACCTATTGGAGTTTGTGTGCCCTTTGGGGGCTTGTCAAACAAAAAGCTATCATGGACTGTACTGTCATCCGCGTAACAATGAATCGGTGCACACGACAAGAGGTCATTGATGTGCAACAGAAACAAAGTCGGTGACAGAACTCGATCCCTGTGGGACGCCAGCATTTATCTAATGCGAGGAAGAGGTGAAACCGTCAGCAACCGCCTGAATCGACCTCTCCCTCAAAAAGTCTCTATATATCTCTTTCTCAAACTATATGTATGTTCCTTTCTCTCATAAAACAGAGAGTTTAAATTTTTTATAAGAAAAACTCTCTTTTATAACTTTTGAAGGTTATTCCCATCAATGTAATATATCATTGAAGATGAAGATAACATTAATAATCTAAACGAACAAGACACAAAAAAAGACATTGGTCGCAACTGGGACTCGAACCCAGAGCTCTCGTCTAACCGGGACATGCGCGTTAACCAATTTCGCTATTGCTACCTTCTGTCAAGCCGTCATGTCATAATAGTCAATCTCATATTTCAAATTTTAGAATTAACAATATTATATTCAACTAATTATTTTTCCATATTATGGGAAACTACCCTTTTTATTGGAAACAATCATTCTAAGAATTAATTTGTAACCTGGATAGTGTCTCGGATAAAAGTATCCGAATTTATTCATATGGAACTATTGACTTTTTGTAAAAGTCTAAATGAATAGGTATTCAATTTTTTATTAGAAAAACTCTCTTTTAAACTCATTGAAGAAGAAGATAACAATAATAATCTAAACGAAAGAAAGAGAACAAGACACAGAAAACAAAAAAAAGACAGTGGTCGCAACTGGCACTCGAACCATAATAGGGAAATTCGAGTTCCAGTTGCGACCATTGTCTTTTTCCTGTTTTCTGTGTCTTGTTCTCTTTCATATTTTCGTTTAGATTATTTTTGTTATCTTCTTTTTCAATGATATATTACAATATTACGTTGAATAGAGTTTAAATTTTGAAACATAGCTCTCAATGGTAGGAACGTAATCACCAGTCTATAAAATATGCACTTTTTATCCTTTTGTCACTTGTCACATAACTGTCCCATTGTGTGGCCGGTCTGCGTATTTCCAAAACCTATACCGATTCAGTTGCGGTAGAGACAATTTACGTTTTAAATATACCTCTATATTGATTATTTTTTATCATATTGCAAAAACAAAAATTGTTCTAAAATCTAGATATAATAATCTTTCTGATATGTATATTAGAAATTAATAATTTTATTTCTAAATATTTAAATAATAATATTATTCCCATATATTGTAAATACACCTCTGTATTGATAATTTTTTACCACTTTGCAAAAACAAAAATTGTTCTAAAATCTAGATAAAATAATCTTTCCAATGTGTATATTACAAATCAATAATTTTATTTCTAAATATTTAAATTTTGATATTGAAAAAATGTAAAGCGACTGAACCGGTATAGGTTTTGGAAATACGCGGCCGGTCTCCGCCAGGGTTTTGTTCCGGAATGTTTCAGATGAAAGTACACTCCAATTCCAATCAAAATGAATGTATGCAAAGGATACGTAACTACTTAACAATAAATTTATAGAATACTTCAAGTTTATTTCTATAAGTTTAAATATGTATAGGAAGGTTTATGAAAGTGTAAAAACAATAGAAAAATTACCTATATGTTTAATAAAGACAGTTTTCTGTACTGTGATGGAATCTCCACGTACACAAAAATACCGTCTGGGATAGGGGCGCCCTAATCACCTAGCGGTATGAAATACATTTTAAAACCTATTCTCATACCTACCAAATATATATAAATAATTTCTTAAAAATCGGTCTAGCCGTTTCGGAGGAGTGTTACCACAAATACCGTGGCGCGAGATTTTTATATTTAACAATATATTGTTTGCGAAATGTTTCCCGCAGTCCCGCACAGATGGCGGTAGTGTGTTATATGATGACATAGTAAAATCTCAACAGATGGCGGTAGTATGCAGAAGTTATAAAAATATGAGTTAAAACAAGATTCTTGCAGCTTGCAGGTGCAGAGAGCTAGCTAACAGGTAGTCTTTGTGTGTTGTAAGATGGTTGTAAGCAGTAAGTATGGCGTATGGTCATGGACCAAATGGGCGTAACTTGTTCAATGAATAATATTATTATCTTGAGTTATAATACTCACTGCTCACGGAAAGCACTGAATAAAAAACCCACAGATTCCGCTCGAACGATGATTGACAAAATTGTTCGTGTTGTCATGTGGCATTTCAAATCATGTATTTTTTTAAATCTATACTAGGTATATAGCTATACAATTTTTAGCACTGCGCAGTGAGCACATGGACTCCGAAAATTTCACTAATTTGAATATCTGTGATTAGTTAGACAGGAAAAATAATCATTTTAGGAAAAAGAAAAATGCGGACCGTATTTTTTTGAGGTTATTATAAAGTTATATTTTTTGTGCTGAATTTTCATACCTACAGATATAGAATATGTTTTATTTATTTATTTACGGACAAATAGTCCAATTAACAATATAACAATAACACGAACAGAAAAGAAAAAAAGAGAGATCACAATGAAAGGAGATTACATATAGATGAAGAGCATTGGCAAAATACATGTAATATAAAAGTACATAGAGAAGATAACTACAAGTAGCTTGAAGATGGATTTAAAAATACTTTAAAAAACCACATTGCGTAACGACTGCCGAAAGTCATTTAGGCTTACACCAAAAAATGCAATGCTTTGATTTGTGTTGACAAGTCTCGACATTCTGGATAAAGGAGAATGATATCCATAATTAGTAGAATGTTGATTGAGGAACAGCAATTAATTATTTCGGAGTCTACGGGAAGGAATGTTGAACTGGATGAGTTGTAACAAAGCAGGTGTGTCAGTAATACTGTTGATAATTTTGAAAATGCATATTAGATCAGAGTCCTTTCTACGTTTTTCTAAAGAGGAAATGTTTAAAGTTTGTTCAATTTCGTCATACGAGTATTCTCCTCTTTCAATTCCTAACCTCCAAGCCAGTAGGTAGCGTAGCTACCGCCGTATCAGCCGTATCAATGATACGGGGCCCCCGGGCTACAGAGGCCTTTTGTTTCTTTTGTGAGAAAGCTTTATCCTTCATTAGGGCCCCCCAACTAATTTTGATACAGGGCCCCTCCAAGGCACGCTACTCTACTCAGTGGCGGACTAAGCCCGTCAGAGGCCCGGGGCGGCAAAGCTGAATGAGGCCCCCCCCTAGTAAAAGTTGATGTAATTTTACAAGGTTTTTCATTCAGTTCACACGGACCTCTGGTCCTGGGGTGGGGGCTCCAAACACCTCCGTGTTCCCTTGATCATTTTATTTATTACCTATTTCATTTTTTAAAAGACGCATTTGTTAATAAAATGTTTTATATTAAACCGTTTTAAACATTATGTGTGTTGAATTATCCTTCATAAAAACTTTGAACGCGTTTTTCTCAAAACTACGTTTTTCAACCTGATTGACAACATATCAGAAAAACTATTCATCCGATTTGCATGCACCAAGTCTTAACCTGTTAGAAAATCAAGTCACTATGGCACCACATAAGGTTTTTTTTCGAAAGTCCCCCTTTAATTTTTTTATGAAAGCTGAAAATTTTCCATAAACTCGAACATCACTCGAAAATAAAATTCGCTGTTCACATTGACTTTTTTTTTTAGAATTCAGAATACCCCTATGTGGTGCCATAGACACTGGATTTTCGAACAGTTTAAGACTTGGTACATGCAAATGTAAATACAAATGCAATAAAAATATATACAGGCGGATGTATAGTTTTTTTAAATATGTTGTCAACCAGATTGAAAAACGAGTTAAAAAGTTTCGAGAAAAATATTCAAAGTTTTGCTGAAGGTGGCCCCCGGGGACCAGAAGCCACCTCTTCCCCCCCTTCCTCCCCTCCCGTTAGTCCATCGCTGATTCTTTTTAATTTCTTTTCTATTTCATTACTATCTTTATTATTTGTAATGATAAGATAACCTTTAGCAAAGAGTATTTTCTAAAAGATGCATTTGTTAATAATCTTTCACCAAATATTGTAAGGAGATTCGTAAAATTGACGGAGATAGAGCATCTTATATGAAACCGTTTCAAACAGTTTGTGTATTGAATTATCCTTCAGCAAAACTTTGAACGCGTTTTTATCACTACGTTTTACAACCTGGTTGACAACATATTAGATAAACCCCGCATTGGGTAGGGTCCCTTAGGGTAAAGGGGCCCCGAGATGAGCATTGCCTTGGGGCCCCGACATGTTTAAGCCGGCTCTGGCATTGCCCGATTGTCCATAAGACAGTGTAGGTCACTGTCTATGGGCCTCGCATAGGGTAGGGGCCCCTAGGGTAAAGGTGCAATGTGACGTGCATTGCCTAGGGGCCCTACATATTTAAGCCAGCCCTGGCAGGGCCGTATAGTCCATAAGGCAGTGTAGGCCATTGCCTTTGAAAATTCAGTCACTATAGCCAGGGCCGTGTCATCCATAAGACCTGTAGGTAACTGCCCAGGTGCCCCGCATCGGGTAGGAGCCCCTAGGGGAAGAGGACCCTGGAGACGTGCTTGCCTAGGGGCCCCGACATGTTTAAGCCCACCCTGGCAGGGCCGTATTATGCACGTGTAGGCCACCGCCTAGGGGCCACGCATCGGCTAGGGGCCCCTATGATAAAGGGGCCCGAGACGTGCATTTCCTAAGGTCCCGACATGTTAAAAATGGCCCTGTCAGGCAGTGTAGGCCACTGCCTTCGAAAATCCAGTCACTATAGCCAGGGCTGTAGTATCGGTAGGCAGTTGCTTACATAAGACGTGTAGGCAACTGTCTAGGTGCCCCGCATCGGGTACGGGCCCCTAGGGTAAAGGGGCCCGAAATTTTTAAGCCAGTCCTGGCAGGGCCGTATTGTCCATAAGGCAGTATAGGGCACTGTCTTTGAAAATCCAGTCACTATAGCCAGGGCCGTATCCATAAGACGTGTAGGCAACTGCCTTGGGGCCCCGCATTGGGCAGGGGCCCTAGGGTAAAGGGGCCCTGAGACGTGCATTGCCTAGGGGCCCTGGCAGGGCCGTATTGTCCACAAAGCAGCTTAGGCCACTTCCTAGGGGGCACGCATCGGCTAGGGGTCCCTATGGTAAAGGGGCCCCGAGATGTGCATTGCCTAGGGGCCCCAACATGTTTAATCCGGATCTGACTATGACACCACGTAGGGATTGTTTAATAAAGGGCCCCCTTCTAATTTATTTTTATGAAAGACGAAAGATGAAAATTTATCATAAAAAATTGAAAACAAAATTCGCTGGTCCGCCATTTTTATCTTTTTTTGGATATCGAAATTCCCCTGCATGGTGCCATAGACACTGAATTTTCAAACAATTTAAGAATTGGTGAATGCAAATCGGATGTATAGTTTGTTTAATATGTTGTCAGCTAGGTTGAAAAATGTTAAAAAGTTTCGAGAAAAACGGATTCAAAGTTTTGCTGAAGGATAATTCAAAACTGTTTCAAACGGTTTCACATAAAATATTGATATCGGTCTATTTTTCGAAATTCTTTAAAAAAAATTGTTAAAGCATTTTTAACAAGTGCATCTTTCAAAAAATAAATTAAAAAAATGGCTAAAACATTTTTTACAATATCCTGGTGCCTTAAAGGCTTGTTTAGGATTTGATTAAGGGAACATGGAGGCGTTTGGGGGCCCCCAGGACCGGGGGCCCGGGGCGGACCGCCCCCCCCCGCCCCCCCCTTAGTCCGCCACTGACTCTACTGCTCCAAACAATTCCTCGTAGGAAGCGATGTTGTACAGATTCGACGTAACAAATGTGGACAGCTTAAAAAGGAGACCAAATGACACCAGCATATTCAAGCGAATTCAAGCGACCAGCGAACAGTAAAGAGTTTTAAGTGTATTTATATGTTTAAAGTCAGAGGTATTTCTATGAATGAAGCCGAGTAGTTTAGGGAACGTAGCCATACTACGTGACACGTTTAGGGGGGGGGGGGGGTCTTCAAAATGTCACGCTCCATACAAATGAGCGGCGGGTTGCTTAGGATTTTGGTCACCGGGGGGGGGGGGGGGTTAAAAATTGCAAAAAGTTGGTCACGTAGTATGGGTACGTTCCCTTAAGTGATTTTTGGAAACGCGAGAGAGGAAGGGGATGCGGGAGAGGAAGGGGATGCGGGAGAGGAAGGGGATGCGGGAGAGGAAAAGGGAGGTGGAAGGGGAACAGAACGAATGGGAACATTCACGCAGGGAGAAACAATTTCATTAATTATTAAACGGCATAGCAACGCATGCCGGGCACCAGCTAGTTTTATATATAACATCATCGATTGTACATAGGTACCTACCTGTACTCACATATGTTGGATATAGAGGTATTAACCAGGCGAGACCAAAAGCCGCAAGATTGTACACACTCGTAAATGCCTTATTCAAGGAAATACTTGGAATTCTTTTAACGTTTATGCAGTAAGTAGGTACTGTTGAGATAAAAAATATATGCGCGGGTGGTCCAACGTTTATTAATTAATTAATTACATACGGCTGCTGGATGCGGAAATTTATCTTATGTGATGATACGTAGGTAGGTACTGATTCACTATAATATGCTCAAGGCTCTGCAATCGGGCTCGAAAAGAATAAGATGGAGCGATACGAAATTACGAACGTTAGAGGAGAACGCTAACATTTACAGCGACAAAATCTATGCGAAAATTGCGAAAATGTTTAATAAAACACGACTCGTTTAAAATAGAGCAAAAATCTCGCGGGCATTATCTTAAACAGCATGTAAAGAAACACTGTGAATTTTTTCATACATATAACTTGTAAAATAACTGAAACAAACGTGTTTATAATAATTTTTGGAGCATACTTTGCGATTTTTTTCTATCGAGGGAATTTTATATAATTTGCGTTTCGGCGCGGGCAATGTCTAGATCAGGGTTTCTCAACCTTTATTTCGCCGGGCCTCCCCGAACCAAAAAATATTTTTTCAAGCCCCCCTTCAGTGGCGTAGCTAGCATGGGCATGGAGGGGGGGGGGGGGATTGGCTAGAGAATTTCATTTCAGAAATAGGCTTTTTCGTCAATAAAATGACCGTCAGGCACAACATTCTCCCCGTTTCGGGACGTTCCAAATATAAATAAAATCGTATTCAATATTTTTGCGATAATATTTTTGCGACAATATCCTTCGAAATTTTTTAACAATTGGGTGTCGCCTCCCGTCGGGTGTAGTGTCACCCCTCCGTCGGGTGGCACCCGGAGCGGCCCCCCCCCCTCGCTACGCTATTGCCCCTAATTAAGTTTCAACAAAAATAAGAAACACATTTTTTATAGAAAAATGAAATAATTCAACTTTGTATAAACCACTTCTTTGATGCGCAAATCCGACCGGTTTCGGAACAAACGTTCCTTCGTCAGGGAAAGCTTATACAATTATACATTTTTTATATTAACTTAACTATTTATTATGGATCCTTAATAGAAGAGTAGGTACACTTTCAAACATTAATTACTTTTTTATTTACATTTCTTAGTGGTCTTTTTTTTTATTATACATATTATTATTTTTTATTTATTTAACTTATATTTTTATAATTAGATAATGTCTAACAACTGTCAAAGTAATTTTAGAACCAATAAATAAAAACTTTTAAAGTACTAATGAGATACTTGAGTTCTGTACCAGCTGGTCGATTGTGGTCTTTGCTAGAGCTTTGGTTTGAATAGATTTTTTTTTCGGAAATGCAAACGTACCTATCACGCCCCCCCCTGACATTTCTCTACGCCCCCCTAGGGGGGCGTGCCCCCCCAGTTGGGAAGTCCTGGTCTAGATATTATCTTCAAGAATAACATATATTTTTTAAAGAGCTTTAAAACTTACCGTGTTTAAGGGAGATATGTAAGAAATCGGTAGAAATTCGGGTAGCGGGCCCTTAACACTGCAGGCAGCCAAAAGATGAACTAACGATAGAATTACCAGTCCACAATGTAGTGCTGGTACCTGCCCTGTTGTATGGCAGTGAGGCATGGAACTAGCAGAGGAAGGATGCAAGTAGACTGAATGCTGTCGAAATATGTATGTATGGTGTTTTGTGAAAACTTCTTTAGCACCGTTGTGATTTGAAACTCGATGAAACGAAAAATAGCGACACTAAAAAGAGGCAAACCCATACATCCATAGGATTTAGCCTGCGAAAGAATGAGATATTTAGTAAAATCGATCTCCTCTTTGTGCGGTGCATCGTAGCCTATAGGTCTCTTCCTTGTGCGGTGCTTCGTAGCCTCACCACTCTTGTCTACTTTAGTTTTTTGAAGGTTTCTCTTCTACCGCCTGTGAAAATTGCACACTCTGATTTTTTTAAATAACAATCATTATGTGGCAACATTGTAGGTTCGTAGTAATTCCTAGTATAGGTTAGGTAATGATTAGATAATACGTGTGCGTCTCTGCGTCTGTGCGTGTTTTTAATTTTGCTGAATCGTTTTTTGCTGAAGTGTTCCCCGTGCTTGTATTGTTTAAAAGTCATTGTATTCTGCTATCGCCACATCAATAAATAATAACAAAAATAATTGACATGTCGCAATCAGTGAGTAATGCAACGGATGCCATTATTTTTCTTATAAACAAATGAAAACACAAAGAACCGCGCTAAAATATTATGAATTATAATTAATACCTTTTATCGATTGCCAAGGTCATGAAGGGACGCCATTTTTCATTCCCAAGTAGGTAGGTACTTAGCTGTCCAACACGAGCATTCTTTATTCCAAAGTAGGTAAGTACTTATTTGTCCAATACAGATGTGTTCTGTTGTAGTGTGTTTTGTCTGTGCAGTGGCGTAGCTAAGGGGGGAGCGGATGGGGCGGCCCGCACCGGGTGCCACCCGGTGGGGGGTGAAAAAACTTACGAAGGTAGAATATTGCCAAAAAAATATTTTACACTGTGTGTCATCTGTGTCATTCTCATTGCTTTCATGCATTGTGATTGACGTGACCAGTACTCACATACGCAGCTGAGACTGGGGTACTAACAGGGCTGGGCAAAATACATGCTATGGTGTAATTCAAATACAAATTACACAATACTTTTTAACAAGTATTTAAAATACGAAACACAAAATACTTTCAAGTCGTCTATTTGAAATACAAAATACAGTATTTTAACCATTTTTTATTTCAAATAGAAAATACATTTGGTTTTGGTAGAACCTTTGGTTGCAATAAATTGTCGTAAATGCCCTTATCTAAGGTGCGTTTCCATAGAAGCAAAGTTGAGCAGAGTGAAACAGAGACATGCAAAAATTGACCAAAATACAAATATTGCTCAAAAGACACATCTCATCTCCGTTCCACTTGTAAAATTTTGTGGAATAGGACCCAGGTGTTAGATAAAAATAATAATTATTATTATAACACGACATTTGTATAGCGCAGTTTTGTGTTATTTCACTTCAAGTGCGCTCTACTGTAATTAACATAAAAATAATCTAGTATTCAGTCAAATTATTCCTATAATGCTTGATTATTACTATGATGCAAAAATGTACAATACAAACCAATGACAATCATAACGTAATATGATACAAATATGATAGAAAATGTGCAATAACAGTGCTATTATAGCACGGGACGTGTTGCCAACTCAAATATTAACATACATAATATATTGTTCTAAATTCTAGCGTTTTTAGTCTATGTATTATCTATGTCAGTTTATTTTTCATTATCATTATTAAGGTCGCTAAATGTATTTGAAAATGTATTTTGAAGCCATAAGTATTTGAAATACAAATTACAAAATACCTCAGCATCAGGTAATTGAAATACCAATTACAAAATACATTTTTAGAAGTAATTAAAATACAAATACAAAATAGGTATTTGTATTTCAAATACGTATTTCAATTACAAGTATTTCAAATACTGCCCAGCCCTGGGTACTAACTAAGAGGAATGAGCGAGGACTGGACGTTTTTGGTAGGAAAATTTTGAGGCGTGTCTTCGGACAGGTTCTAGAAAATGAATTTTGGCACAGACGTTACAACAATGTGCTATATACCTACTCTGTTTAAGGATCTAAACGTCACAAAATTTATTAAACTGGGAACACTTCGGTGGCTGGGTCATGTAGAGAGAATGACCGAGCATCAAGCATTAAAGTCCCTGCTGAATTCAACCCCGACAAGGCGAAGGAGCCTGGGAAGACCAAGTTTAAGATGGAGCGACAACGTCCTCAAAGATATATCTACCTTGGAGCTTATAAACTGGAGAGAGCTGGCACAAAACCGAGATGAGTGGAGGAAGACTCTTGAGGAGGTCAAGACCCACCAGGTGTGTAGAGCCAAGAGTGTGATGATTAAATGATTGACGTGAACTCATGAAGTGATTGAAAAAGCAGTTATTCTATGAAGACAGGTTGTTGACAATTGACGGATTCATCAAATATTTGAAGTTAATTTTCACGTTCTGTGTAATTTCTATTCAAGTTCTGCAATTATATCATTAAAGGCCAGTAAAACTGAAATAATCACAAAACTTGAATAGAACTTAAGTTCAAATGTTTGATGAATTCATCAATTTTTTTGAAACAACCCATATCAAAAGTGTTGAAAGATATTCTTATTTATTATTTTTGTCTACATTATTTTTGTCCCAATTTTTTGTTAGGTTAGGGTAGGTTAGGTTTTAGTAGATATTTTGGTGGGGGGTGTTGGTCTGTAGGTTGTAATGTCCCATTTTTTGTTAGATTAGGTTAGGTTTAATTGTACACAACTGCTAACCCTGTTCAAATCACAAGTACGCCCCACGGTTGAATTTGGCAGGCACCTCTTGTCTGGAGCCCCAAAATACCTGAAAAAAAAACCCTCGACTCTGTGCTAAAACGGGCGGTCCGTTTGATAGATTCTCCTAATTTAACAGACGGATTGCAATCTTTAGAGCAAAGGCGTCGCGTCGGGTGGGAATGCTATCCTTGTTGTTCTACCGGTATTTCAATAGAAGATGCTCCGAGGAACTAGCGTCATTGATCCATTCAGCGCCGTTGCATAGTCGGGAAATACGCCAAACGCGTGCCCAACATATGTACGGACATTTGTAATATGAGAACAGGTCGCTTCTTCGTCTCGTTCTTGTATTCAACAGCTCGGCTGTGGAATGATTTGCCGACCTTTGTATTTCCTCCTTCCTACAACATGGGTCTCTTCAAGACCAATGTTCATTCCTTCCTATCCTCAAAAACACCCTCCAAATAGCATCTCCTGTGTGGAGTTAATGTTAAAAAAGGTGGTAAATTTTGGGGATTGCTGGCAACGGTTAATACGCACTTTTTTTGAAAAAATCTTTTGATTCACCTTAATTACATTAAAAGACAACTATTTGCATTGGGAGAAGTGGAAAATATTTTTGTGTAACATGGTTTGTGATACAAAAGAAAGTGCCCCTTTATAACGCCTACTCGCGTCAAGGCAAGAAAAACATCCCAGTTTTCAAGTAGTTTAGCGGCTACGCTAGGTTTGTGTAACATGGTTTGTGATTCTGGCGTACAATCTCACAAGACGAAAGCTAATTTTAATTTTACGTAATGAAATTTAGATTGAAATATTTTCCACTTCCCCCAATGCAAATAGTTGCCTTTTAATGTAATTAAGGTGAATCAAAAGGTTTTTTTTTTAAAAAAGTGCATATTAACCGTTGCCAGCGATCCCCAAAAATTAATAAAAAGGTTTTAGTAGATATTTGGTTGGCGGATGTTTTGTCCGTAGGATATTTTGTCGCAGGACGAAAAGTCACGGAACCACTAAAGGTAAGACCACACTGAGCCCACGCAACGCCACGCCACGTGGGTAGACGTCACCATTTCCATATCTGGACTGCTTACCATCCACACATTTTCTATGGAAACGGGTGCTTTAGAAACATACTAGCCCCACGCAATGCAAACCGACGCCCCCTACGCAACGCGGACCTGCCGCAGCCAGATCGGCGTGGGCCATGTGGAAGGTGGAGGGGGTATGGTCACGCCTACTACGAGATGATTTTACATCTTTTTGGTGTTATCTGAGCATCTAACGTTGTTTCGCTATATCTATGGTTGTTTTTTTGACAGATATTATTAAAAAAATGGATGACGAACAGTTTATTGAAGCTTTTAGACGGCACGAAGTTATTTATAAAATCAAATTACAGGATTATAGAGATTCTGCATACGCAGTGCAACTTAGGAAGAAATTTCAGCCATTTATGGCATGATTTTCAATATTATACCCCTATAATGAATGTCAATCAAACTTTAGATCTTTTTCTGGTCCCAATTGACTTTCGAAGATGTGTGTTTTCTTTTTTTATGTCATATTCAATAATTCAATTATGCTGTGAAGCTCTTCAAATACCACTTTACTCATACGGAAGTACATGAAGAATCGTCCGTCATCAGATTCTAGTTCCTTTACTAAAGTATGGAACTCTCCAAACATTTGTCTTTGTTTGTTAATGTTGTGGACCCAAATACTTCTCACTTTTTTTCTTTTTACGAGAATATTGATTTAACAATAATAATCGTAGCAAATCATCTTCAAATTCACTTTCAAGATATGGCAAAGCTGTCATCTGCTAAGAGAATCACATAAACATAACCTAAAAAATAAATGTCAAATGTGTCAAATCAAACGCGCCTGCGCACAACAACAGACCCCTTGTCACGTGGTCACAGCGACGCGTACGTACGTCTGGCCAGTGTGAACGGTACAGGAACGTTGCGTGGCGTTGCGTCTGCTCAGTATGATCGGTATGATCCTTGCTTCATTGGGGTGACACCACGTTATCCGCTCCGGATGCCACTCATGCTAGCTACGCCACTGTTTATATGCATGTACCTACAGTTCAGACATTGTACCAGTCAGTGGTTAAGGTTAAAAACATCGCATTCTTTGTGACATAAAAGGTAAAAGAATAATAATTAATCATTATATCAAGCAGAGTTAGCAGAGATACTGGTTATACCTACCTTATAATATCTTACAAATCTTTATTACCCGCCATGAACCTATCAAGAAGGTTGAACAATGATAAAAGTGAATTCCATTTTATTGAAGTGAAAACTTCTTTAGCACCGTTGTGATTTGAAACTCGATGAAACGGAAACGAGTGACACTAAAAAGAGACACACACATATCTACCTACTTCTACAGGATTTAGCCTGCGAAAGAATGAGATAGCAATAAAATATTTATTTATTTCACGGGAGCTCGGGGTACCAATGTAATACGATAAATCCATGGTCCCACGGAAGTCTCCATTTTTTTATCAATGCATTATTTTTTGAAGGATGTGAAGGATGATTTTTTCCATCGAATTTTTGTCGTTGAATTCCAGTGCACCTTTTCCTATACATTTGGTCATCTTACTAATATATGTGTTTTCTTCTTCGGAGTCGCTAGATATCACTTTCTTTTGTGTTTTATATGCCTGCTCATTTTGGAGTGGTTTGAGGATTGTATATTGATATTACAATTTTTTTTTTATTTTTTCTATTTTGTAGGATTCGACCCTTGGTCCGGTGAATGTCTGGCCGCTAAGGTTCGTCAGGCGCTTTATACCACAAGACTAAAGGAGACTTGCGTGGGACCGTAGGTTTTTAGTATTAGATATATTGGAACCGAGTACCGATGTAATAAATAAATATTTTATTGAAGAAAAAGATAATACTAATAATCTAAACGAAAATATGAAAGAGAACAAGACACAGAAAAATATATAATGATAATGGTCGCAACTGGGACTCGAACCCAGAACCTCTCGCCTAACCGGGACGTGCGCTTTTACCAATTCAGCCATTACCGACTTCTAAGAAACCGTCATAATTTTAAATCTCATATTATCAATTTTTTTTAGAATTAATTAATTAGATATTATTTTCAACCATTTTTTTCATATTATAGGCAATTACCCTTTTCATTGGAAACAATCGTTCTAAGAACTGGTTTGTAACCTAGATAGCGTCTCGGAAAAATATATCCGATTTTATTTAAAATTATAAATGAATATTAATTTTTTATAAGAACAACTCTCTTTTTATAACTTTTGAAGGTTATTCCCATCAATGTAATATATCATTGAAGAAGAAGATGACACTAATAATCTAAATGAAAATATGAAAGAGAACAAGACACAGAAAAAGAGAATGGTCGGGACTGGGACTCGAACCCAGAACGGCCAGAACCTCTCGTCTAAATAAATATTTTATTGCTGTATCATTCGCCCGTAGGCTAAATCCAATATATGTACTTTTTGGTGTTGCTTTCTTCTGTTTCATCGTGTTTCAAATCACTATGATATATGAGCTAATGATGTTTTCACTTCAATAATAACGCATTGTTTATTATTTATTATATTCGTAGAATAATTTAATTACTATTAACGAAATGACCCGATGAACTTCGTACCTCCCAGAATCAATAACTGTTATTATAACTTATTATCTGAATTAAATTCAGTTTTTTTATCAAGTAAAAAATTACACAACGAAGCAATAGAGAAGTCCAGTCCAATTTTTTTAAATTTTTTATAATGAATTATGACATTTTAACTTAAATAACTGCATTTTTATTTTTATTTTTGGAGTTACTTTTAATAGTTAAAATAATTGTCAAAGTTTTAATTTTTCAAGATTCCCCAAAAACCGCCGTATGTACAAGGTGTCCGGAAACTCGTAGTACAAGCAGGAAACTGGAGACTCCACATCACATTTGGAGTCGATTTTGTGGTATAAGTTTTTTCGATTTGAGCTTTCGTTTTCGAGTAAATCGGGTCCGAAGTTGGAATTTTTTTGGTTAAATTTGAAAAAATTGTTCACTACGGGGTTGATTTCAGCTATGTAATGTCTTATAAAATGCATCGAAGGGTAAACCGGGCTCAAAAGTTTTTTTAACCCTTTAGTTGCCGAAAAAATGGAAAAATAGAAAAAAAATAATATTAAAATCGAAATGCTGAGATCGAAAAAAATAAGTTTTTTGGGTTCTCTACGTGATGTAGATTCACCAGTTTCCCGCTTGTACTACGAGTTTCCGGACACGTTGTATAGTGAATCGTGTGACGTCATCACTCCTGAAAAGTTACTATAGGATCGGGAAATCAGCTGATCAACTGGCGCCATTTTGAATTTCTTTGTTCGAAGTATTCTCCCTAGAAGTATCATTACTATTTTTTTGTGCAGTAGTTTTTGAATATTTTCAATAATAGAGATAATAAGAAATATTATTTAGGTCTAAATAATGTTTCAATAAACACAACTAAATCTCTACAAACAGTATGTAAATAAACGAATAAATTAATACGATGGCTTGTGTCATACCTACATTTCCGTACAATGACTTTACGGTGACGTCACGACACGACGAACAGTGACGTCACAACTAAACATTTCAATAATGCCAACTTGACGGCGTATTTTTACGACCTGATTAAAAATGGACTTTTTAATATTTTTTTAAAAACTCTGCGTTTAATATTATTAAATAAAACTTATATATTCAGAATCAGCGTTTATTGATATATATGAACATATTTTTTAAAGCCATAATAATTTTCACTGGAGTTCCTTATTATCGATGCGCAACTGTCCGTGTTTTGTTTTTTTCAGTATCAGAGATGGAGTTGTGTATGGATTTATATTTTTTGTGATTTTCTTACCTTTCCACTTACTTACGGGAATTTTATTTATACTGATGGAGATTTATTATAATTATTGTATTTTTCCTTTGGAGGGGTGCTGACATACGTTCGCCGTTTGTCTCATTTTCGACTGTTGACATTTAGTGTGTAAGAAAGAGGGGCAGCATTATAATATTATGTTTATGAACAAAGGCAAAACAATCAGAGCATTGACACTTTACGTTTTTAAATTTTTGGAATTAACTTACTATTCAATATTATTTTTTTATTTTATTTAAGGAGAAAACACAGATACAGACAATAATTGACAAAACAATATTATGAACAATAACTTGAGAATTCGCCTGCACCCCAACTATTTCTCACTGAAAGATTTTCAAATACATTTTTTATACATGTTTGAAAATAAGTCATAATTTCTTTTTTTTATAGGAAAACAGCCTTCAATTTTCTACCAAAAGTGCTATAAGTATCAAAAAATATATCGAAATCCTTAAGGTTGTGGTTTTTATTAAACAATTCGCACATTCTTCTGATTGGATCCCCGACACCAGCATTTGTACGTGTCCGGTTAATGTGGAATAAGTCGTTAAGCCTATTTGTTCTGGGTGGTATTTTAAAATTAATTAGTTTGAGTAAGTCAGGACAGTCGATAACGTTGTTGCAGATTTTATACAGGGTCATTAGGGCAAGGTATGTTCGCCGGTTAGATAGAGTGAAGACGTTATATTTTGAGAGCATATTTGTGTATCCCCGTTTAGATGCGCTCATTCTGTAATTGAGGCAGCACAGAAATTTCTTTTGAACACTTTCAATATTTTCTTTATAGATACCGTCAAGTGGAGTCCATATGGAGATGCAGTATTCAAGTTGAGAACGGACCAGCGTATAGTAAAGCAGAAGGTAGGTTTCAGGTTTTCGAAATACACGGCTGTTTCTGATAACAAAGCCTAGCATGCAGTTAGCTTTATTCACAATGTTCTCAATGTGCGCACCGAAATGAAGTTTGAAATCAAAAAGTACGCCGAGGTCTCTTATACAGTATACGCGCTCGACTGAATAATTACCAATATAATAATTGTGTATGATAACGTTTTGATTTTTAGTAAAGCTTATTTGTTTACATTTGTTGTAACTTAGGTAAATTTTGTTCTCTATACAAAACGCTTCGAACCTTACCAGGGCTGGGCAGTATTTGAAATACTTGTAATTGAAATACGTATTTGAAATACAAATACGTATTTTGTATTTGTATTTCAATTACTTCCTAAAAAAGTATTTTGTAATTGGTATTTCAATTACCTGCTGCTGAGGTATTTTGTAATTTGTATTTCAAATACTTATGGCTTCAAAATACATTTTCAAATACATTTAGCGACCCCAATGATGAAAATGAAAAATAAACTGACATAGACAGTATATAGACTAAAACCGCTAGAATCCTGTACTATTGTCCTATTATCCTGTGCTATAGCATGCTTACTAATGATTATTTGTAGTTATCTTATCATTGCTTTATAATAGGCTGTACCTTTTTTTATGTCATGCTAGTTATTATTATTGTCTTGTGCTATATAATTAATAGCACTGTTATTGTACATTTTGTATCAAATTATATTAAATTGGCCATTGCTTTGTAGTGAACATTTTTGTATCATAGTATTAGATCAAGCACTATAGGAGTAATTTGACTGAATACTAGATTATTTTTAAGTTAATTACTGTAGAGCGCACTTGAGAGCGAAATAACACAAAAATGCGCTAAATAAATGTCATCTATGTATATAAAAATGAATCCTTGTTTCCCTTGGGCACGCCATAACTTCAGAACGACTTTACCTCTTTCATTCATTTTTTTAAAGTTTTCTAATACTTTGCAGAAGGTTCTTACGGAAAGAAAAATAAGAAAATTACGCAGAAAATTGGATAATTTCAGAAAACTTGACTGCTATTTTAACTTCGCACGTTTGACATTTCGCGCGTTTGATGAAATTGAATTTAGCAGGCAGCTGTTTTTTTGTAACAAAAGAATTTTCTATGGATTTTTTTAAATATAGATATTTTAAATAGGTTCTTTAGTTAGGTACCAGATTTGATTGATTGTTCTTATAATATACAAAAATGAATATTTGTAATATGTGAAAAATGAAAATTTGAATAAAAAAATTGTAATAGCTGGCACTTGAGTTGTTTGAAAACTGAATGTACTGGGACTGAATATATGGAACACGGGAGGGGGGTTGGCGGGACAGGGGAGTGGGAGAGGGGAGAGGGTAGGCGGGGGGTAGGAAAGGGAACGCGGGAGGGGAAAAGGGGATGAGGGAGGGGAAGGGGATGCGGGAAGGGAACGGGGACGCACGGGAAAGGACATGCAGGGATAAATAATTTGTTTCTTTGAATATGGCATTGCAACGCATGCCGGGAACCAGCTAGTGTTATTATAATAATAATTATTATTATCTAACTCCTAACTCCTATACCACAAAACTTTACAAGTGGAGCGGAGACGAGACGTGTCTTCTGAGCACTATGATTGACCAATTTTTGCATGTCTCTGTTTCACTCTGCTCAGCTTTGCTTCTATGGAAACGCACCCTTAGATAAGGGCACTTACGACAATTTATTGCAACCAAAGGTTCTACCAAAACCAAATGTATTTTGTATTTTGTATTTTAAATTAAAAAATGGTTAAAATACAGTATTTTGTATTTTGTATTTCAAATACACGACTTGAAAGTATTTTGTATTTCGTATTTTAAATACATACAAAAAAGTATTTTGTAATTTGTATTTCAATTAGAGCAAAGCATGTATTTTGCCCAGCCCTGAACCTTACTAAGTCTCTTTGGATGAGCAGACAATCATTTAAATTCCTAACAATGGCAAATATTATATTTATCACAATATTGCTGCAGCCCTTTCAAAAGATGAGAATTCGTTCCATACAAAATTTATGAGGAAAATAATTTACTTCATAATTTTTTTTCGTGAATTTTTCCAATGTTTTAATAGCTATTCTGCTAATGGTGTAACTAACCCGACTTTGTTTTATATATTAAGAATTAAGATAATATAATTGGCGCTTCGATTTCAGTAATGTCTATGCTCGAGGAAAGAATGACAAAGAGATTATTGCGTTGGAATATGAACTTATCATTAATTGTAATAAAATATTATGCATTCCTTGACATGACTCAAAGACATGTCATGGCGTTATGAAATGCACAAAATTTTAAGGACAAAAGCCAAGAAAGAGAGATAACGTTCTTAGAAACAATAATATTATTGTGATTGTTTTTTTTTTAATTACGTTTTAGTAGCCGTTAGGTACCTACCCGCAGCTCAATGTTAGTAATTTATTTATTTATTTATTCAACGCCCAGAGGGCTTTTACATGTTTGGTAGTACAATGGTGACAGATGATTTTTCAATAGATAATGAAATAACAAAAATAAAATTAGATAAAAAATGCACAAAAGTCACAAAAATACAAAAAAAAAAATACAGCGATTTGATAAGTTTACAAAAATACACATATGTTTAGTAATAGTTTTGGAATATGTTTTTTACAACATCCACAAAATTCGCCAAGTTGATGTTAAATATGTCGACATCACCTAAGTACTGATTCCCCATAGTGTGAAATCGTTGTATAGGAGAGTGGGCAATGTAGTTCCGCTTGTGAATGCTGCAGTAGAATAATGTATTTTGTCGCGTGGTTACTGTCGGTATTCGTAAGTTTATGAGTTGTAGGAGTTCGCAACAGTCCAATTTAGAGTTAAGTATTTTGAATAAAAATGTTAAGTCGTTTATTTTACGTCTGTCTTCTAGTGTATGTATTTTTAGAATATTTAGTAATAGATTATATTTTAAGTCTTCTAGTGGGATATTTAATTTAAAATTTATAAAACGCAGAATTTTTTTTTTTGTATCCGCTCAATATTGCTATTAAATCCGCGTCATCTGTCATTCCCCATTTTACTTTTTTAATTATTGAATTGAAAACTTCCTTATCGCTGTTGTGATTTTAAACTCGATGAAACGGAAACGAGCGACATTAAAAAGAGACAAAACCATACAACTATAGGATTTAGGGTGCGAGAAAATGAGATAGCAATAAAATATTTATTTAATTCACGGTTATTCGGTTCCTAAATAATACGATAAATCCACAGTCCCATGCAAGACTCATGTGTAATGGTGTAAAGCGCCTGATGAATCTTTACAGACATTCAGTGTACGAAAAAAATCCTACGAAATCCAAAAAGAATTATAAAATATTTTTATATTTGTAAAATATACATCCAATCTTCAAACCACTCCAAAATGAACAGACAAAAGAAAGCGACATCTAGCGGCCCCGAAGAAACAAACATAAACACCAATAAGATGAGCAAATGTATAGGAAAGGGTGCACTGGAATACGACAATAAAAATATGGAAATAGTCATTTATTTATTTATTTAATACAAACGGCATAAGTATGCCATAAACACTAATTACATGTCACAAATTCATATTCAAAATATCAGTAATGATAAAACAGTGTATGTATAACAGTTAGTTGTGACGATACATTGGGAAGTGACAACAGAGATACCTTTACATGCAAAAATCTATAATACAAATAAAATTAGTAGTGATTTAAAAAATATGATAGCATAGCCTTCTTGTACCCTTGTTCCGTGCAGTTAAATAGATCTATCACATCTGCATATCTATTAGTAACTTCATGTAACCTAGGTAAAAGTGAGTGTTTCGTATACTCAGTCCGATTATTGTTACATTTAAAAAGGATTTTAGAACGAGTGGTTCTCGTGGGAATATGAAATTCAATGAGCTTATTTAAATCAGGACTGTCTATGCTACCATTTATAATTTTGAACATAAATATTAAGTCGGATATAATTCTTCGATCTGAGAGTCTTAATAAATTTAATTCTTTCATCAAGTAATTATAATTTATGTTTTCAATGGGAATACCGAGGTTAAAATTAATGTGTCTTAAGAATTTGTGTTGAATTTTTTCGATTGAATCTGAATGTATTTTAAAATGGGGGGACCAGATCGAGGAGTTATATTCGACTTGACTACGTACTAAGGATGTATACAAAATTTTTAAAGTTGAAATATTCCTGAAATCCTTCACATTGATAAAAAAAGTTCTTCGTAGTCTCCCCATTCTTGTCTACTTTAGTTTTATGAATGTTTCAGTTCTACCGCGTGTGAATTGCACACTCTGATTTTTTAATGTGAATATGGCACAAGAATCCCAACTGCTCTCAACCATTCAGATACATTAGGTTTACGGTATCCCCAATCGGGATATGTTGCGAGACTGAAGGGAAGGGGATATAGAGAAGAGGAAGGTTGTGAGGTACCTGGTTGTTCAGATCTGGCAGCTAGAACGGTCGATCGACAAGGATTGATAGGATCACTTTCGATAATTTCTCTTCATTCTCTAGGACAACTGCAGCCGCAAATGTACGAACAATGTAGTTGACGTCGAATATATTAAGAACACTTAATAATTGTGAACTGTTACTTATTCGTTGGCGATCTGCAGTCATGCGAGGTTACGATCAGAAGTTACCAAAATTATCTGTCAATCCTAAGCGATCGTCCGTGCTAGAGAGGCCTTGTCACCAAACTGATGTTTACAAGCGAGGTTTGGTTTGTGAATTGCGGTTTTTCACCAGGGTCTATGATTTGGGAGGCGGGTATGGGTACCGCCGCAACGGGAGCCATTTATTGGATAACCATCACCACTGCCATAGGACACCCCAAGTGGTTCTTTACGTTGGTGACTAAGCAGGGGTGCCCGGATTCTTGGGGTGAGATTTGTCTAGGCCTTGGCGACGGATGTGTTTGCCCACCTAATGCGTGTCAAGCAGGATCAGGAGGGACTGGTTGATGGAGACCTGTTGACCTCTCCAGCCGGACCCTCTTGACCAATCATCTTGCACTGCAGTGGGAGGGATGGATTCACACGTCCGTCTTTCCTAGACGCATTGTACCCAGGGCCGGATCTACGAAATCTGGCGCCCTGTGCAGTGGGTACCGATGGCGCCCCCCCCCCCCCCCCCTACATTTTTATAAAAAATTCGTTCACCCCAATTTTTTTTATTTAATATTTTTTTTTTTTTACTAATTTATCAAATAAAATCAAGACATATAGAGGGTGTAACTTTTCCAAGTGACCTGGCGGTAGCTATCACACTCGTTTTTTTTAAAAGAGACTATCGCCAGGAGCCCTATACTCTCTGAATCTATTGGGTCAACATAAAATTATGGTGCTATTTTAATTATTTTAGGAAAAACTCTTTTTGCAAGTTATGCTTTAAAATAATACAACGAATTGTCTGTTTGTGCCCGTACCATGATTTAAAATATAGGTTACGAGACAATGAGGGTGGTTTCGCTGAACTAGGTCCATTAGACATTCTTGAGATTTACTGCGTTTATGTATATACGAATATTAGAAAAAGCAAATACAAATACGTTCTCATGGCAACGTACAACACAAGAATAGCATCTATAGCTTCTGACTAGCAACAGGCAGTCCCGACGAGAGACAGTGAGCAGTGATAATAAGAATATAACCTCAAATTTGTATCTTGCACTTGGCCTGTGTTGAGCGAACAAACACCATAACCATACAAACACTAAACACTGACGTATGGTATCAACGGCTTACGGACAAAAATACCGCGCTGTGATTGGTTATTGAACTTGGATCGCACCCATTCGTCGTAAAAGACGATAAAAGATATATGGAAAAATAGATCTTACGTTTAAACTAAATATATGGAATTTGTAAAAAAATTCTGTAACTGACTATAAATTCGTAAGCCGTTGATACCAAACTGGTGCGTGCGCATTCTGTTTCTTTGGAAAGTGTTGCTAGAGCGTAATAATTATTTCGTACTATGGATAATATTATAACTAAATTTTAATACAATATTTATTTTTTCACGGCGCCCCTTCGGAGTTGGCGCCAGGTTTTTGCACGTTTTTGAACGTATGGCAGATCCGGCGCTGATTGTACCCCAGGTTCCTACCCAGCCCTACCACCGTATTCCTTTCCAGAACCATTCCTCTCCTTCCTTTTCATAAAAATACCCTCCACACAGCATCTCAGTAGGTACTTCAATTATTGTAATATTTATTTCATTTAACACCTGTTAACTGTCTGTATAAGTGTAAAAAATAACCCAAATAGATTAGAACAATCGATTTTTAACATTACTAAAAAAAGATTCGGGTCCGGTTTCGGCCGAAACTGAGTCAGATACCGAAGATTCGGTTTCGGTTTCGGTAGAAATTCCTGTTTCGGTCGGACACTAATCAGTATGATCACAATGGCTTGGGTTATATTTTGACTAGAAAGGGGTCGAATCCGGCACTGTTTGTAAACGAGACAGTCATTAAAAATTCCACTCACCGTGGACGTTTGGTGACGTCAATCGAAAAAAAAAAACATTTTTGCCGTAAGTAATTAAATTAGTAACCAGTCGTAAGCCAAGGAAAATTCGTCACTATTTAACTATTTGACGCATAGAGAATAGAGACATCAATGATTTGACGCCATTTCTACTAGCCCACGTAAAAATAAACTAAAACTCGAAATTAAAAACCGGCTTCGCAGGTTTTTGCTGCTTCTGGTTCGGCTTCGCCCAGTTTGAGTGGTGGTGACCATTTTATAAATCCGATAGGAACTGATTCCAAAAATAGCCGGTTCCCCGGATCTACTGAGATCCAGTGACAGCTAGTCACCGGGACAAAGCAACCGCGACAGGCAATGACGTCATATGTAACACATAGTCGCGTGATACTATTATTTACAATTCTTGGTATTACCGTCAATCTTTCCATATCCGGAGAGATACTCGAATTTACAAATCCGTAGTACTTGTACCTGCCAGGGGCACGTCCTCATGCGATCTGCTAACGTAAATAGCGCCATCCTTTGACAAATTCTTGAATTCGAAACCGAATTACAACGGTAGCTTTATTTGAAACTTCACGTACCTACAGCAGCGAAACTTCACGTATTAATAACGTTCGATGATAATAGACGGAAGAGTCACACAGAAAATGTAGATTTTTGAAATGGAACACATCTAAAACCATATCAGTTCAGTTCAGTTCAGTTCAGGCGAGTGGGGCGCCCTATCGTGGCTGACCGATGCATGACCTCTGGGATTGTCTACCGAGTCGCGATTTCAAATTCATAACACTTCATTGAATGGTTTTTCCTTCTTCCGTTCATATTCTTTGTATTCACAGAGCCTAAAGCATGAATATGTTGAGGAAGCCTAGTTTTTTCGGTACCTACTCTAGATTTTTATTTTCTGCCCCACCCTAAATCAAAACTTGGCTACGCCCATGGTTCAGTTAGGACCTCGTTACTGTACAGCTTGACAATGTTAAATTTGTACTTATGTGAATGTCACACAAGAGTCGCAACTTTTCAGAGGCAGTGGGACTATGTCATCCCCAATTGTGGCTTTGTACGTACGTTCCCTAACCTATTTTTTTGCATTTTGTTTTTCCTGTTAAGCACTTGCACACTGCTTACTAACAACGTATGCAAGGACACTGGAGGTCTAGATTCGTTCAAAATAAATAAATGTAGCTTCGTTTAAGAAAAAAATAGAATCTTGCGAGAGCCTTGAAGGAGTAGGAAACCATCAGTTACTTATACAAGGGCGGGTAAGAGGTGGATAACCTCCACTGTTTCTAGCAACGTTTCGACTAAACGTTGGTGGTCTTTCAAATGAGATTAGGTATAATACCTACCTACTATACCAACGATTTTTTTTTAATTAGCCGGTACCTAGCTAAGACCATAACCAAAATTAATTAATGGCGCGTTTGGTAGCCCTGGCAACACTGATGCTAATAATACGAGGCTAATTCCGAAATGGTTGGCAACAGCATCCGTTGCCACTGTTGCCAACCCATCGCATACAAGCGCCAGCCACCTTGTGTGCCGTGTGCTTGTTTTGCCATAAATCATTATAATAATGTAACTTCTCCCTCTCAAATTAGGGAAGTACGAACAGAAAGTGAGGTTAAAACGACATTAATATTCTAATTTGCTGTGATTTGCTTGTTTGGCATGAAATATTTCAAATTTCTATTCGAACTTGCGAGCTAACATGATAACATTATTTTATTACGTTCTCAGTTCAAGATGTAGGTACCATTCGGTCACAAGTCAAACAAGCGATAAACCGGCGAATCGGCAAATAAAACCAAACAAAATATGTAAATATTATAACATGTCTGTCATTATGGAAGAAATGGAACAGTGTGCGTTGAAAATAACACCAGCCCGTTTCGGTAGACATCTTGGCGACTTGACTTGACTCCGCTCTTGGTCGGTTGGAGAATATACAATGATAATAATAATAATAATATGACTGCCTGTTGGTGTTGTGTTGTATAATTCGTATATATATTGTAATACTACCTTTGTGTGCGAGAGTGAGGCCATGTTGTTGGTATTTTAAGCGATATCAGTTGTTGGCAGTAGGTTTTCACGATAATAATATTATCATTATATTCGCGGTTGATAGATACCTACGTGGAAGTTCTCACAATTCACAACACACGTGATGACAATATTTAGATAAGTTTTAAGATTTTCACGGCCAAAAGCATTTTCATTATTTGTTTTTGGGGTGTTATGCCGTGTTGCGCTACCTCCTTCTTTAGCCAACGTTTCGGACATCGTTGCAGTGTCCATCATCAGGGCAGATCCAGCAGATCCGGTAGATGTGTACACATCTACCGGATCTGCCCTGATGATGGACACTGCAAAGATGTCCGAAACGTTGGCTAAAGAAGGAGGTAGCGCAACACGGCATAACACCCCAAAAACAAATAACGAAAAAGACAATTTTTTTTTTTTTTTTAATTATTTTTTAGCATATAAAATATAATGTACATTTTGATGATGTATTAATTTGCTTACATGTTCATATTCAAATATGTTAATACCACTCTTCCATGGAAGCGTTAGCTTGTGTCTGGAAGAGTAGTGTACATTTTTAATGCTATATTTAAGTTCTTAAATTACAATGTGAATGTAAAAAACAATAAGTTGTAAGTTCGGTGATATGTATGTAATTATAAGTATTTATCTACTATCAAAACAATTTTACTGTTTGGATAATGTGTCTAGAATTATTGTAATTAGTTGCTAAAAACAATACAAAATTTAACTTATTTGAAGAATGGAGTATCACTTGGAAACTGAGTTATGTTATAAGTAGTTATTCTTGAGATTAGATTAGTCGGAAACTGTTTTTTTTTTTGAGATTATCTTTAAAATATTTTTTTACAGTGTTTATGAATTGGATTTTATCATTAATTTTCCTAATTTCATCCGGTAATCGGTTGAAAATAATAAATAAATATTTAGGTTTAATACCTACATACATGTTTACAATAATATGTAATACTAGCTGACCCGGAAAAAGTTATTCTGCCATATAAATTATTTGGTTGTTAAATAAAAAATAACGAATATATTTTAAGTGTGTGGGGATGGGATCTATGACAGAAAGAGGAATGGAGCGCTGTAGACGATAACCGCCGATAAAAGCAAAAGAACACCAACTACAGTAGGTACCGACGCGAAGGACTTCGTTGGGATTATTGTGTCTTCGGTGGGAGTATTTGAGTCCTACGAGCAGAGCCGGACTTCCGCCAGAGGCCCGATGGGCTCGAGAGGCCCGGGCCTGGTCGGGGGTTAGGGAGGAGAAATGTGTTGAAATATTTCCTAGGGCCCCCAATTTGGAGGGGGCCCCGGTTAGTTGCCAAAATGGTACCTATACATCGAAGACAGGACTCTGAAAATAATTTATCAAATTTTCCATCACCAACCTCAGAGGAGGGAGGGGGAGGGCAGTTAAGTGGTACTAGCAGACAAATTTGTTTATTGCATCTTTTATATGAGGCCATATTACTGGCATGATCTTCTTCTTCCTTGCACTGTCCTAACTCATTGCCTAGATAGGCTATTGAGGTCGGCTCTTCTCCTCTTCAGGCTATAACTTCTTTGTATCGCTTTCTTCCAGGTTTTCTCTGTAAAATTTTAGAGCATTGAGTCATCCAGGAGTTCTTTGGTCTTCCTCTGGATGACTGTCGATGAAGCTCCATAGACATTGCCTGCTTCACTGTGTGGTCTGGTGGTCTCCATCTTATGTACCCATACCATCTTAACTGTCGTTCCTCCAGCTTACTGTTTATGTTCGTGACACCCAGGGGACTGGACTACAAATTCAGGCGCGGCCCGTCCTAATGTGCACTAGTGCGCCGAACCGCCAACAAAATTGAACAATATTTTGCAGCTCGTCGTATTCCTCCAAAATATTTTTTATTATAAAATTGCGCACATTCTTTAAAAATTTTAAAAAAATTGACTACCTATATAAATATACATTTTTTTTACATGAATACCGCACAAGGGTCCCAACTGCTTCTGCCTGGAGCCAGTGGGGCTATGGCATCCCCAATTGGGGTATTTTGTGAGGCTGAAGGCAGTGGGGAGGGGAAGGAGATAGGGAAGAGGAAGGTGGGGAAGTACCTGGCTATTCAGATCTGGTCACCAAACACGGCAGATACATGAATTTGACATTTCTTCCCGCGCGCAATATATATCAGCTAGGAACCGAGGTACATACCATTCCGCGCGTTTCAGTGAAGCGCACCGTTTGGGAATAATCAAAGATATTCAAATACAGAAGAGATATGCTATGGTGTCCGCGCAACTGTCGCCGGACTACGCGCTAATTAGCGTAGTTTTCATACAAAAAGAATTTGTTCATTTCGTTGATTTTTTAAAAATGTGCATTAATATTGGCTAACAATATATTTTGAATAAGGAAATAATTCGTTCATTTAGTTTAACGTTCGTTTGGTTTATTCGTTAATTATTTGTTCTTTTAGTTTATTTGTTAATTGGTAAACAATATCGGCGACACCCGTAAGCGCGGACCCACATAGTAACAGCAGATAGCACATCTACTTATATTTCAATATCTTTGGGAATAATCATTTGTATGAAGTCCTCAGCAACATGTCCAGACCGTCAAAACATACAATCGTATCGAAAAAATTGCTACTGCCGTGCGGCGCGAAGATGGCGGAAATGTCCGAAGTATTACGAAGAAGTTATTCCGGCGAAATGTCTATTCGTAATTCGTTGTAGGGTTTGAATAAGTTAGTAATTACATTTTTCTCTTGTAAAATGTAATGATGAGTCAACGGGTCAGCGGGTGCGATATATTATCTTGATGGACAGGGGACGGATTTGACGTTGTTTTTGTGACCTTTTGTTTGTTTTTGCCACATTATTATTACTCGCACCACAAAGAGAAACGTTTACTGTGTGTTGTTATTGTGTTATTATTCATTATATTACCTAGAAATATTCTTATATCGCTGTTTATAGATATAAATAAATTTCCTTGCCATTTTAAAATTAGTGATGTAATAATAAACATGGACTATCATCATCATCACTATTGGCTCTACAACCCCTGGTGGGTCTTGGTCTCCTCAAGAGTCTTCCTCCACTCATCTCGGTTTTGTGCCAGCTCTCTCCAGTTTAGAAGCTCCAAGATAGATATGTCTTTGAGGACGTTGTCGCTCCATCTTAGTCTTGGTCTTCCCAGGCTCCTTCGCCCTATTAGTCTTGAGTTCAGCAGGGACTTTGGTGCTTGATGCTCGGTCATTCTCTCCACATGACCCAGCCACCGAAGTCTTCCCAATTTTATAAATTTTGCGACGTTTAGCTCCTTAAACAAAGGATAGAGCTCATTGTTACAACGTCTGCGCCAAAATCCATTTTCTAGAACCGGTCCGAAGATGCGCCTCAAATTTTTTCTATCAAAAACGTCCAGTGCTCGCTCATCCCTCTTAGTTAGTACCCAAGTCTCAGCTGCATACGTAAGTACTGGTCTGATAAGTGTTTTGTACGCTAATATCTTCGTGTTTCTGGACAGCAGTCTGGACTAAATAACAGCGATTTGCGTTCACTATGCGCTTCTGGATCTCCTCTGTGGTATTATTGTCGTTTGTTATCAGGAAGCCTAGGTATGTGAATCTTGGTACCGTTTAGAAATTTTGGTTAAATATGGACTATATTAAACATAAACATATGAACTATGAAAATAAAAGCAGAATTATAGCCAATGGCTCGCCAAAATTACATTTAATTATCAGCCAAGACTGTAACTCCGCAAAGAAAACTTTTTCACTAAATTATAATAATAACATTTGGATAATTTGTATGGTGCCGTTTTTGTGAACAATCGCCTCAAGGGCACTGTACGAGTTATGAGTTACTAGACTGTGGGGGTTTCTCACCATCCTCCCAATAGTTTATCCATACACATAACGAATATTAATAAAAAAAACAAATAAATACTAGCAACAGGTAAAAACTTCGGCTAATTTATCCTATATGTAGCCATTGTTCATAGATTCAAGTACCGAATAGAAAAATCAGACTTTTTAAATAAATAAATCCTGTAGAATTTATCCAAAACATTCATTATGTGTACGGATAAGCTATTGGGAGGATGGTGAAAAACCCCCTGTGTCTAATTTTATTTTGTATTTATTTACCTACTTTTATTTTATGTTTTTGATTAATTACTAGTAGTATCATATTGTTTTTTCGAGGTGCAGAGAATTCAATCTCTAGTTCTCGAGAACTGAGGGTGTAAATATACCTGGAGGATGGTTTTTTTTCTACCCGAAGTGTGGGCTGCCTATAGCAACTTAAAGGGCTTTAATACTATTTGTTTTTTTTTGTCCGTATGTATTTATGGTTTTTTGTATGTATTTTTGATCTGTGATGATTTTTTGATCTTTAATACTATATGTTTGTATTTTTGATAGCATTTTGTGTTTTTTTAAGTTCACACTTCAAGGGGGGAAAGTAATGGAGATGGGATAGGGCAAGGTCGGATTTTCGTCGGGTCTTAGACGCCCGAGACAAGCTATACTGGGGTTTGGATGTATAGGAAGTTTTGCATAGAAAGATTTGGCCAATTCTACAATATCTTTTTTCAGGAGTGGAATATTTGTATCGGAGGTAATAATTGAGTTTCGGACAAACCAGAGACTTTTTGTAAAATTTCTAAGTGTGGCATTTTGGTATGATTCGAGACGTTTGGTATTTCCTGTAGCCCAGATGGGTGATGCGTATGTGATGGTGGGTCGGATTTGTGATTTGTATATGAAAAATTTGTTTTGAATTGAGGTCTTTTGAGTTAGAATGAAGTAAGGGGTGTAAAGAGCCGGATATTTTCTTGGCTTTGGTCAGTGGGTTTTTAATGTGAGGTTTCCAAGTAAGTCGTTTGTCAAGTGTAACTCCAAGATATTTGGCGGTATTTTGCCACGGTAAGACCTGGTAGTACATTTTTATTTCCTCTCTGGGCACCCTGACTCCCTTACTCGGTGAACCGCCAAAGATGAAGCCATACTAGTATGGCTTCATCTTTGCCCAGAGAGGAAATAAAAATGTACTACCAGGTCTTACCGTGGCAAAATACCGCCAAATATCTAGGAGTTACACTTGATAAACGACTTACGTGGAAACCTCACATTAAAAACACACTGACCAAAGCCAAGAAAATATCCGGCTATTTACACCCCTTACTTCATTCTAACGCCAAATCATACAAAATCATATGTTTTTGTTTTGAAAATTTGATGGCTAAGAAGTATTATAGATGCTTCAATTAAATACTGCGTGTAGAACATACCTTGGCCCTTAAAAATATCTCTTTTTTTATAAGTCTTTAAAAAGCCTATAAAAAATAAAGTATAAGGTCTATAAAAAACACGTTCAAGTCCAAACCCTCCTATTTATAAACCCCTTTTTGGATTTGGTTTTATTGTATAATGTGGCCAATTTAGTTTCTTTTATAATAATCGCAATAAAAATTATATTTACGCCCGAACTTCACAAAATAAAATAAAATAAAATATGCATCTTTTCGTTGTTATTTTTGACATCAATCAATACGGCCCGCACTCTACGAATTTGGATTCTTGAAGTGACCCTTATGGCATGGGCACAAGAATCATGCACTGGGCACTAGCGATGTGTCAGTTCAGCTGGAATGGGCTCATGTGATCCGCTCCTTTGCGGGAAGCGGTTCCTACTCCCACTCCTTTTTCAAATCGACTACTCCCAGAGAACCCGGCCCAGTCCCAGTACTCTCCGCATCCAAATAAATCCGGCGGTAATTCGGCGGTCCGAGCAACTCAACGCCGAAGCGCGAAAACCGCACTCGAATACAAGTCCCGGGTTCCTTTAAACCCAAGCGCCTTGTTCCAAGCTACGTGAATCGCGACACAATCCATTCATTCCGCCCACTCCCGGACTCGCGCGAACGCCGCGAACATAAATTCCTGACTCACCCCGTGGCCGCCGGCTTGCTCCGCGATCCACGGTCCGGCGTCACTCACCATTCCACTCATGAGTCGCGGGTCTCGGTGAGTTCCCGACACTCCCCGCTACCCGCGGCCGGCCAACTATGACACTGCTGGGCGCTGGGCGTTCATTCGATCGCTGTTCGTTGATCGACACACACGTGCGTGACCGCTTCGGCTAGACACGGAATAGTTTTTAATTAGAGCGTCTTATCTGGTATCGTTAATCAACGGGTGACGTGCATTATAAAATAATAGTTTATAGTAAAGCATTACAGCTTATTAATTTACTTATTTAAATTCTCAATAAAAGACCGTGCAGTGTAGATACATTGAATGTACCTACATTGCACGGGTGACGGGTCCTTGTTCTCGTACGGGTCTTGTCCGACTCCGGGGTTCTGAGTTCTCGTGTGGGTTCTACGAGTAGGTCCTGGTTCCGAGTTCTTTGAACCCGTGCGTCCCGTTTCGGTGCGCCGCAACAATACGGGAACGTACCCATACTACGTGACCAACTTTTTGCAATTTTTAACCCCCCCCCCCCCCCCCGGTGACCAAAATCCTAAGCAAACCGCCGCTCATTTGTATGGAGCGTGACATTTTGAAGACCCCCCCCCCCCTAAACGTGTCACGTAGTATGGGTACGTTCCCTACCCAGTGCCCAGTCCGCACCTAAGAACTCGGACCCGGGACCTGCTCCTAGAACTCGTGTACTTTTAAAAGGAAGCAAGTCTCGGAGGCTTCCGGAAAAATGCAGAACTTACCCACCTCTACTGGGCACACCTATTTTGTATCAGTCACGCCCCGGCCGGAGCGGGAGACAGTTGTGTGACTTCGCATCGTTTAGTTTCGTGAAATCAATTTTAAATTTCCGTTTTCTTACAATAAACAATGCGTAAAAAAGAAATTAATATTTTTTACAGGTCTTTACGAAATCAACCTGTAAAAAAAAATTCTCAAATAGCTTTTCCAACCTTTCCAAAAGCTTTTTCTAAAGTATTTTTTAACTCTTCCCACAAAGGGCGTGAATTCCAATTTCGATTTTTTCCTGCCCGGTGAAAAGTCGCGGAATCGAGTGCCCCCAGGCCACTAATTCCGGGCCTGCTTACGAGCACTGAGCAGAACTGGCAGACAAGTTGGTGCCTCTGCCTGACACTGTGCCTACTGAACACTGAACTGCCGAATGCCGACGCTAACCGCTGTGACGTAGCCAACATACTAATGCGCACTAATACCATCAACAAAAAATAATGCTTCGAAGCCCTGTTGTGGCAGTGTTGAACTTGGAAAACTACATACTAAGGTAACAATAAGGTACTTATCGATATTATAATAATGCTACAGCTCTTTCAGATGAGATACTCGTAGATGGAGGCGTCTACTAATATCTACAGGAATTCCAAAAACTGAACACTAATATCTGTGAGAACCAAAGTGCGTACGAATATCCACAGCTCAAACTGCTGACTAGAGAACCAAAGTGCGTACGAATATCTACAGCTCAAACTGCTGACTAATATTTATGAGAACCGAAGTGTTGACGAATATCTACAGCACTGGCAGAGGTTGGATTTGCAATTATGTATAGCATATTGGAATAATGTAATATTGCGTACGCAGTTTAAAAAACTGAATTTATGTATGTATGTATGTAAAAATCCCTAATATCGGACAATTGGACACATTTAGCTGAATATTAAGGATTTGGGTTTTTGTTTTAACAGCTTTCTTTATTTCGAGTGCTTCTAAATTTTAGTCTGTTACCATGACCATTTCTATGTCAGTTAGGTTAGGTTAGGTTAGGTTGTGGTGCCGTGTATTTCGAAATAAATATCTTTGTATTATGACCTCCATGTTTGTTCAATAAATTATTGTCCTCGTAAACAGCAAAATACGTAATATTATGCAAAAACTTCATGTACGTACTTTAAACGTTTAAGCCTTTACGTAATTAGTAATTACGTAATTGAAGTAATTAATGCTTTTCCGTACAACCTCTTGCTCAGCTGCCCTCTGTAGATATTAGTCTAACCTACGCTCTGTAGATATTAGTCAACACTGGGACCGTCATAGATATTCGTCCGACCTTAGCTCTGTAGATATTAGTCAACACTCTGAAGTTCGTAGATATTAGTCCAACATATGAGCTGTAGATATTCGTCCGACATACAGGCTGTAGATATTAGTTTCTGGAGTCTCGTAGATGTCCTCTACTAGACCGCGTATCCATCACACTAGATCGAATAAAAATGACATAAAAAACTTTTCATGTTATAAAACTACATTCGGACAAAGAAACTACACTTACTTTGCAACTAAACTCCATAATATTCTTCCCCAAGACATAAAACTAATCAAAAATTTAATGAGTAAAAAATCAAGAATAAAAACATGGCTGAAAGAGGTCAACGAAAACACCCCAATTAAGACACTAAAAACGACGTAGAAGACAAATAAACTATAATTAAACAATTTTAGTCCGCCTCGGCACAGGAACCCCTAGTGAGTAGGAATAAGAAATACAATATCTTTACCTAAAATAACCATTATATTTTGTTTACTTTTAGAATTATTTTATATACTCGCTTAAATAAATTTTAAAAGAAAAAAAATCATCATTTTCTTGCTTCTCTCTCACACACGGCACCGTGACGTCTCCGTAAACACCTACGATAATTTTGAAAGCATGGAATATAGTTACAAGGATAATATAGAAGTGCGAGTGAATTTAAAAATTTCTTAAGGCGCCGCAACCGGGCTCAAAAATAAGAAAATGGAGAGTTATGAAATTACGAATGTTAGAGGAGCGCGCTAGTATTTAAAGCGATAAAATAGATGCGAAAATTGTGAAAATATTTAATAAAACACGACTCGTTTAAAATAGAGCAAAAATCTCGCGAGGGTTGTCTTAAACAGCATTTAAAGAAACACTGTAAATTTTTTCATACATATGTAAAATAACTGAAACAAACGTGTTTATAATAATTTTTGTAGCATGCTTTGCGATTTTTGTCTATCGAGGGAATTTTATATAATTTGCGTTTCGGCGTGGGCAATGTCTAGATATTATCTTCAAGAATAAGATATATTTTTAAGAGCTTTAAAACTTAACGTTTTTAATGGAGATATGTAAGAAATCGGTAGAAATTCGGGTAGCGGCGGCTTAAACGTCAAATGTCAATGCGCTGATGGTTCTGCTTTTGTTCTTAAACATATAATACTGCTGCTCTTTCTTACACACTAATTGAAAAAAATCGTAAATGAGACATACGGTGAACGTATGTCTGCACCCCCCAAAGGAAACATACAATAATTATCATACATCTCCCTCACATGTATAAAGAAAATTAAATGAAAAAATTCCAGTCCCCGTGGCAGAGACTAATAAAAGAAATATCTGTTTCCTCCATAGGAAAAACTAGTAAGTACTTTGGGGGAAACAGTCACATTATTTTGTGTATCTCATCTTTAATCTCACCATTATTTAATGTGTAAGAAAGAGCTGCGACCACGGACATATGAATATATCTGGACCTGCCCTAAGTGATAAAAACGTATTGTTTCCCCCTCCCCATGGAGCCGGCTAGAGCTCCGCCTTGGAGCCAGCTCGCTCCATGGGGAGGGGAGAGAACCTCGCTTGAATCTAAAATATGTGACGTCATCATTCTTGTCCTGAACAGCGCGAAAGTAACATCCATACATTGTTCGAAATAACACGCCAAAAACGGTAGCTTGTGCTATACATTTTACCCACATATTATATAGACATAGCGAATGTGGGCGGTGCTCCAGTGTGCTCGTCGCTAGTTACAGGGGTAAGTAAATTATGAAACATTTGTAAAAGTGTCTTAACTAAACACGGCAACAAAATATTGCTATGTGAATTGGGGTGAATCTTTTCGGGGCAAGCATTTGCGAGATGCCTATATACTGTCAGATTGATTTTTTAACGAATCACAGTCATTTTTCCTCTCTTCGCCCCCCATACTTTGGTTTTACCCATCATCTGTATGTTCTGGTCTATTGAATTCTGATGTCTATGGCTGCGACATTATAATGACAAGGAGCGTATGTTTATTGCCTATTTTGCCGTCGCGGTACCGTTACCGTGAATCGTGAGGGTAATTATAAGAGCTTCTAAAGGTCATAGAAACGTCTCATGCCGCCCCTGTTTAGATTAATGAAAATTATTTATTTTCCATTATTCATGTGGGAAGGTTAAAACATTAAATTATCCACTCCTTCGACAACAAAAGCAATGGCCGTTGTACAAAAAGATCTATAATACTTAATATTTCTAATCAAGCATTATATTATGAATCAGAAATAATAATAATAATCGTAATGACGTCGGAATCCTATAGGTAGAGTGCTGTAGTCGCCTACACAGTTCAGAATCACCTGACGCGACGCCATCTTGTTTTACATATCTACAAATGTCGGTATGGTGAGTTTTAATTGCACAACGGTTTGTCATCACACATCACATCATAAATAAATAATCAACAAGATAAATAGATAATAATATTGATACGATGGCGTACGTGGCAAAAGGAATTAAGTTTGGCATAGCTAACTCTGCAACGCATTCGTGCAAAAGAACAAGTAGGGGAGAAGTGGCATGAAAGAGCCAGTTTTCTAAACGGAGCAAAAAAATATACTTTTAATGAAAGAAATGATGTTTGTTTTTTATTTAATGAAGAAGGTAATTTTATACGAAAAAACCTTGAATACTATAAACAAATCAACGAAACATTCATTTGTTTTAAATGTGTCTTTTGGTTCTTTCATAACATTTCGGTATTGAAAGAGCTACTGAAAGTTATGAAAGAGACAGTCTGTATTATAAAGTGTAATTGGGAAAATTATGCAAACTAATAATAATTGCCCTATTAAAAAAAACAAAAAGACAAAAAGAATTTTTTTATTATAACTGTCATTTTAAGTAATTCTAACAAACGCTTTAATCTTAACATATTATTCAATCATATATATATTATATATATGATCTTAAAATATCAGAGGCAGATTAACAATCTCGAAAATTCAACAAAATGGCAAATAATATATTCTATCAAAAACGCTAAACTCTTTCATGGCCCATTCATCCGGCTCTTTCATAACTTATTCATTAAAGAAATATAACCTTCAAAATAACAACATTATAAAAAATTGTGTCGCTCAGTTTTCACACGGTTGCAAGGCCAAATATATGCACAAACCCAATCTACAAGCCATTTACTTACATTTGTTTACAATAAAATACCAAAAAAAAATCTTAAATGAAACAAAATACTTTCTTTGTAGTGACAAAAACTTTGACTCGGTGTCCCGGCGTCCGTTGGTTTCGGCGAACTGTCTAATGTTTGTGGATAATGGGAAATCAGTGACTTAAAAATAAAGTTACCAACCACATCCGTTCCTTAACTACCAAAATAATGCAAGTGGCTCTTTCAAAACTTGGCTCCTTCATGCCACTTCTCCCCTACCGCCATGTTTTTAGACAGGTATTTTAAAAAAATCATCTGGGTTTCGTCAAACAGACTTTTTTGATATTATTGTTATTGAAGTGAAATTTCTACAGCACTGGTGTGATTTGGATTTCGGTTGAAACGGAAATGACGATTACTGCACCTGCGACGCATCAACTGCGCTCATCGGCCGCTTCGATAATGATGTCACTTTTAAAGGCTCCTATTGGTTGGGATATGAAACGAAAATTACGCTAGGTCTGCGCTCATTGGTCGCATTGATTATAACCTCACTTTTTAAGTATTGGTTGAGATTGTTTTGGTAAAGTTTCGCTTCTACCACGTGTAAATTGCACTCGATTTTTTTTCTTGTGAGAAATGCGTAGGTCCCAATTAAAAGTTTGAAATAGTCTAACCCCTCAGGCCTCGACCGTATGCTGTAAGTAAAGCAGAATATTTTCGCTGAGCAATTAAAACCAAATATATGAAATATTGTGTGAATATACATTCCGAAAACTAAAAACTTTTTTGAAAGGTGATAAAATATGCTTTCAATTTTTATTATTAAAAATAACCACGTAATTTTTTAAATAATATTTTTTTTAATGCAAACTTTAAAATGTGTTTAAAACGTCTCACTTTATGTTTTTTGTAACTAAAATTACTGGTAAGTAACGAAAAAATAAAAAAGGCACATATTTTTAAACGACTTCGAAAAGGAGGAGGTTCTCAATTCGACTGTATTTTTTTTTTTTTTTTAATGTTTGTTACCTCAGAACTTTTGACTGGGTGAACCGATATTTATGATTCTTTTTTTATTTGAAAGCTGGTGCTTCCCGTGTGATCCCATTTTAATTTGGTCCAGTTCTGACAATGGCATCCATGAGAAAATCATATAAGTCTTAATTTTGCATCAAGTAAGTGCGCGACAAATGGACGAATAACTCAATATCACGCCAACCGATTTCGATGATTCTTTTTTTATTGGAAAGGATGTACTTCAAGGGTAGTTTGATGAGAGTTTGGTTAGGTTCTGATTATGGGATCCATGACAAAGTAACGGAACTCTCCAATTCTGAAGAACAAATTTACGATACTCGGCCGAATCATAATCGAATTAGTTAGTGTACTTCAGATTCACTAAAAATCAAAAAATAAACAAAAAATTTAACAAAACAAAAAAACGACTTCAAAAAATGCACTAAAAAGTATAAAAATAATTTCGTATTCTTCTACAACTTCATAATCAACTTACCTTTTCTACTCATCAATATGTAGGTACGATTGTTATTTTTGGAGTCGGTGTCAACCAAGGTACCCGCGGCCCGGCGTGTTCACTTGACAGCTCCTCTCCCGTCGACACCGACTCCAAAAATAACAATCATACCTACATATTGATGAGTAGAAAAGGTAAGTTGATTATAAAGTTGTAGAAGAATACGAAATAATTTTTTTACTTTTTAGTGCATTTTTTGAAGTCGTTTTTTTGTTTTGTTAAAATTTTTGTTTATATTAGACAAATGTGTTATAATTTATAAACGTTATCATCATCTCACTTTTCTGTCGTTTCGTGTAAAAATAATTTTTATTAAATTCAAAAAGTTTCATAATTTTTTTTTTCAAATTGCGGTCGGAAACTTTGGTTTCATAAAGGTGTGCATTTTAATTATTTAATGGTAAACTTATAGATTTGAATATAAAGCGTGTTTTTTAAGCTCCTTCCAATACCGTTTAGATCCATGGTCGTCAAACTGCAGCCCGCGGCAATTATTTGTGTGGTCCGCACAAGTAGGTATCTGCCGTTTTCTTTTAAAATATATTTTTTGTTCATGTACACTTACTTATTATTATTTATTATCCGTTTTTTTATATTTTGTGTACGTATACCCTTACGATTTAAAAACATTGATTTTAATTGATGAACATGGCATGGCTGTACTTCAAAACTGGCTAAAAGTGAACTCCCTAACATTAAATGTTAATAAAACTAAATATCTAACTTTCTCCAAAAATAAAAGAGGACAACCAATGAATGTGCATACCCTCAAATTACATGAATGTCAAAATACTTTTCCACAGTGTTCCTGCCCGTCTATAACCCAAACAAAAAATATTAAATATCTTGGGATTGAAATTGATGAAAAACTACAGTGGAATTCACACATTGATCTAACCTCAAAAAGCTAACAAAACTCATCCACTTCTTCAAAAAATTAAGAAACATCTTGTCGATGAGGGATCTAAAGAGGGTATATTATGCTTTATGCCACTCTCTATGGGAATATGGAGTAATAGGATGGGGCTCAGCAGCATCTAATCATTTAAAACAACTTAAGATAACTCAGAATTGCATCATAAAGACCATTCTAAAGGTCCCCATAAGGACGTCAACAACAGAAATTTTTAAACTGTTTGATGTTCCAAGCATACTGAAAATCTATGCCAAAAACATTCTAGTACATCACCAAAAAAATGATTCAGAGGCAGTCACCTCACATGCTCATAAAACCAGAGACAAACAAACAGACACACTTAATATACCAAAGTGTAACTCTTCATTTGGTCAAAAAAGTTCTGAATTTTTAGCAGTAAAGTTATAAAACAAACTCCCACTTAGTATCAAACAAATTAAAACAAAAAATAGCTACATTAAGGACATTTAATGTTGGCTGAAGGAACTATCGGAAAATGAACTTACTAGTATAGATACTTAAAACATCGTCATAGAAGTTTCTGGAAAACCTTATCCAAACATTGAAGTTAAACCATAGAAGTCGCTGAAAAACTTATCCAAAGCATAGTCCCCCTCAGCACAGGATCTCCTAGTGAGGAGGACTACGAATATATTTTCTATTTTATATATACATCTAACTAACATGTTTCACATAAAATGTAAAAAATATTATAAAGTTACTAAATAAAAAAATTGATTGACATTTGATTTTAAAACGCCCAGTTGGTTTTCGAACACATCGTCGATTATGAACGCGCGCATAGTGTACGTGGGCGATAACGCCCCCTTGTTGTCGTTTGAGACTTTCAGTTTGAGTTTCAGGGGGCAGTAGACGACCCAGAGAAAATCAGAGGGCGTTGAGATGGTACAGTAAGGGCGTGCATGGGCAGGTAAAAAAATATTGTCCAAAAAAGATTAAAAAAAAACACGCTAAACACCTACTAATAAAGCAAAACAAACTTTAATATTGGTTAATTTTTGTTATTTTTTTTTTATTGAAAAAATTTTTTTTTTTTTTGCTTCAGTATATACAATAGATATCTACATAAATATAATGAAAGTATATAAAAAACTTAATACAATTATATATACAAATACTAGCTGGTTCCCGGCATGCGTTGCTCTGCTATTAAATAAAGAAAATATTTCTCCCTGCGTGTCCTTTCCCATTCGTTCCCATTCGTCCCGTTCCCCTTCCTCTTCCCCGTCCCCTTCCCCTTTTGCGTTCACACTCCATCTCCTCCACCTTTCCTCTCTCCACTCCACTCTCCCCCTTCCCCCGTCCCGCGAACCCCCCTTCCCCCTCCCACCTCCCGCATTTCGTACATTCTGTCCCGGTACATTCAGTTTTCAAACAGCTCGCGTGATTTTTATTATAATTTTTTTTATACAAATTTCATAATGCCATAGCTCACCAGTAATTTTATACAAACCTTGTCCTGACAATAACGAACACACAAAAAAAAAGAATTATCCAATTTGGTGCAGTCGTTCGGAAGTTATGTGCGTACATACATTTCGGCGATTAATTTTTATTTATATAGAAGATTTAAAATACATATATTTTTTTAATATTCTCCCATAATAAGCAAATGCTTGTGTGTACGGGAGGAAGTATTATTTGTTAGGTTATTTTGATTTTTTTTTTAAAATTTAGTTTATATGTATAAAGTATAAGAGAAACATATGTGTATATAAAACTGAGTCAAACACAGAAAGAATTTTAAAAATATGTTAAAATTTGGATATTATTGTATGTATTGTAATCATTTTCATTCTCACCATGATAGTAAGAGAGAAACAACGGTTTCCATGAGACCTATGTGAGCTGGGAAAAATATTGTCCTGCGCGATTAAACCAGTTAAATAGGTATATCGTATATCTGGTAACAGGTACTTACCCATTTCTCAAACTAGGTAAGTACCTTCTTAGATATTTCGCAGAAAATCCCAGATAATGTTAAAGAAATCTCTAGAGATGGCATTTCTGTTGCTTCCTTTATAACCATCGGCATATTTTCTTCCAACCCTTCCCTTCAGAAATTTGGCATATTTTTCAGATGGTCAAAATACCTTCGGAAATTTTGCGTTTTTTTCAGATGGTCAAAATGCCTTCGGAAATTTGGCGTGTTTTTCAGATGGTCAAAACACCTTCGGAAATATGGCATTTTTTTCAGATGATCAAAATACCTTCGGAAGTTTGGCGTATTTTTCAGATAGTCAAAATATTTCCGCTTTACAATAAAATGCAAATAAATGGAATATTTCTAAACGTATCCCAAAACTAAAAACTGTTTATGAAAGATGATGAAATACGCTTTCAAATTTTCCAACAATACACGTAGAAATACCTAAACATATAATTTTTGAAACATAAAAAATTTATAAGTATGCAAACATAAAAAAGTTTTAAAAATGGCTCATCTTACATTTTTTCTAACTAAAATTACTGATAACGAAAGAAAATAAAAACACGTACCTGAGTACATATTTTATTAAACAAACGATACAATCAAACTTATAACTTACAGCTAAGATTTATAACTAGTGACTTACAACTGAGATGATGCGAGTACCTACTGAACTTAATCCTATAACTAGTGACTTACATCTAATACGAACATAAACGCGAATCGAGGCTTGAATTATGGGAAATGAACGAAGCAACCGCAATCGTTATTCCGCGCGTTTGCGGTTGCTTCATTACTTTACCATAATTCGTGGTTCGGCTCGTATCTAGGTTCGCAAATGTACTTATAGTCCAGTAAAGGAAGGAGTTGTAGAGTGCGTGAGCAGGAACCTAAGCGATTCTTTCAGGACTTGTTTAGGATGCTTAGGGTGTGAACATACTAAAAGTCCTGACGTCTAAGTGGTGAGCTAGGGGGGGGAGGGGGGGGGGGAAGGTCCCGATTTTCGGGTTTCCGTTTATATCTCAAAAACGGTGCGTCGCAGAGGAAAACTTTTTTAGAATCAGTAAAAGCTCATAAAATTATCTACATCTTTTATTCTATACGTAATTTTGGAAATCCCAGCCGTTTTTGAGTTATACGCTCCACAAATTTCAATATTTTCGAAAAAAATCATTTTACCTCACATTTTTCATCAAACATTCCTTCATATCGTCTAAAATATTCATTCAAGAAAGAAATTTGTTTGAAAGAAGTTGTAAATAATTTAATTACCTTTTAGAATATATATACATATGTAAGTAAACCTCTAACCAGTAAATATTTACAGCAATTTTAAGTTTTTTCGTAAAATGTCGTCATTTTCAGAAAAAGCTGTTTTTTCTTACCAAATTATTAAGACGGGTTTTTTCTTCATGGGAAATTCCTTATTAATTTTTGCACGCAAGAAAGCAGGTAATGTGTTCTCGAACAGATGATTAGTGGAATTCATTTTATAATCATTATTATTGTAATGGGTGATTAGGTTAGTCGTCGGAGATGTTACAATAACGTGCTACGATGCTGTTCGAGTTGGTGAAAAGGCAATGAATGCGATAGTGGGCTTGACATTCTCAGACATCAAGTTGTCCCGCAAAGATTGGGCATTTCAAATATCTTCTGTCAGCTCGTCGATGAAAATTCACGACGAAAAGGTTGCAGTTGACCCAACATTGCTGTTTCAGCGGATGTGTATAAGCAAACGATCAGATGAGGATTTGATGAAATTCTTTGAGTATGAGTTGGCCCCATTTCCCTTGGCACTGTTCTCAATAACATCATGTTACACTCTCAACTTTATGTGGATTTACGTTTTCATATCCTCTTTGGACGTGAAGATCCTGGCAAGCGTTGTTCGTCCATGGCATCGTGATTCTCAGTGGTGGATGTTCTTGCTGAAAGGGCTCTACGTCGTCTTCATCGTCGTCCTCGGCAACAGGCACGCTATTGAGGCATCTCCCTTGGCAGTGAAGGCACGCTGCAGAACAGGTCAGCATTGCTTTTCGGCATCCACATTTGCCAATTGCACAATCCTTGGTACAGCGGCAAAATATCATTTTCAGAAGGACCTCCGGTGCTGGAGGATGTTCTGTTGTAATTGGCGCCAGGGTGTCTCCTTCGTGTTTCCACCCCCATTTTTCAGGGGACAGCTCAATCCCGAGCCACTGCTGAACTTGGTAATATGTCCGCCGGGAATGCTGTTTAGCTGCACTCTCTGTTGGAGGGAGGGAGCTGATGTCAGGCTTCATATTTGCCACGTACCTTGTGAACGATTGGGAGCGGTACTGGTTAAGGGAGGTCTGTCTTTTTGGCGCCGCATATCATTTCAGGAAGCATTTATTTCCAGCCTCTTCAACCTCGTTGTGAGTAGAGGAGGGGTTGTAAAAGATCATTGCCGCTTGCTTGATCATTTCTGACTCCAAGTACAATTTTGAAAAGCCCACCTCGCTTCTCCTGAAAGTTGCAGACGTTGTATCGCATCCGGTAAATGAATGTAAAAATATGATGTGTTCAAATCCACGATGCTGCATCTCTTGGGTGGACAGTGCCAATGTTTTGGTTTTCCCTCGTCCGGGTTTCAGCAACAGAATATCTTAGGTGGGAGGAGTGGAAGCCATCAAAAGGACAGTGAGGCCCACATCCTCACCAAAGACAGCCACAGAGTTGTGAAAGGATAGTTCCACAGCAGTCTTCACGATAAGGACGTCAGCATCATCGGTGACCTGAAGAGTCTGTATCCCATTCTCCCGAAACTTTGTAGTAAGGAGATGAAGTTACTTTTGTTGGTAGGATTGGATAAAAAAACTTCCTGTTTAACGGGTATTGATTTGTTCCATGTCAAATTGATGTCTGCTGACCTTCTCAGTCTGTATCGTCGCATCTGTTCTTGTGATTTCGTACTATTGACTGGATTTGTGTACCCATCAAATACCACAGTGCGAGTCATTCCAGGATAGTGGTGGTTGACATAGGTGATATAACGATCACAACTTGCGGCAACGGAGGCATCTTTTTGTCAAATTACTCTGTATAATATAGATAATATGTATAATATGATAGAAATCCTCCGTCCACAACTATGTTCGTCTGAGACAGTAGAACAGTTTTTTGGTAGGCTCGAATAAGCTATACAGAACAGATTTATTTGTCTTTCGCATCCCACTTTCATTAAACAGTGCCAAGGGAAATGGGGCCAACTCATACTCAAAGAATTTCATCAAATCCTCATCAGAAACAGCAATGTTGGGTCAACTGCAACCTGTTCGTCGTGAATTTTTATCGACGAGCTGACAGAAGACATTGGAAATGCCTGATCTTTGCGGGACAACTTGATGTCTGAGAATGTCAAGCCCACTATCGCATTCATTGCCTTTTCACCAACTCGAACAGCATCGTAGCACGTTATTGTAGCATCTCCGACGACTAACCTAATCACCCATTACAATAATAATGATTATAAAATGAATTCCACTAATCATCTGTTCGAGAACAACTTACCTGCTTTCTTGTGTGCAAAAATTAATAAGGAATTTCCCATGAAGAAAAAACCCGTCTTAATAATTTGGTAAGAAAAAACAGCTTTTTCTGAAAATTATGACATTTTACGAAAAAACTTAAAATTGCTGTAAATATTTACTGGTTAGAGATTTACTTACGTATGTATATATATTCTAAAAGGTAATTAAATTATTTACAACTTCTTTCAAACAAACTTCTTTCTTGGATGAATATTTTAGACGATATGAAGGAATGTTTGATGAAAAATGTGAGGTAAAATGATTTTTTTCGAAAATATTGACATTTGTGGAGCGTATAACTCAAAAACGGCTGGGATTTCCAAAATTACGTATAGAATAAAAGATGTAGATAATTTTATAAGCTTTTACTTATTCTAAAAAAGTTTTCCTCTGTGACGCACCGTTTTTGAGATATAAACGGAAACCCGAAAATCGGGACTTTCCCCCCCCCCCCCCTCCCCCCCCTAGCTCACCACTTAGACGTCAGGACTTTTAGTATGTTCACACCCTAAGCATCCTAAACAAGTCCTGAAAGAATCGCTTAGGTTCCTGCTCACGCACTCTACACCTCCTTTTGGACCATTCGTTTACTGGACTATTATACGCAGCATAAGACTTATTATAGCTTGTGACTTCAAGAAGTCGTACAAGCGACCCGTTCTCAAATGACAAAATAATATCGACTCTGTCTGTATACATAATATTATATCGGGCGCGCGCTTGACGTGTTTTCCGACTCAATCAATTCTGATCAATTATGCTAGTTCATCGAATCATCTTTCATTGTAATACCGGTAGAACAAAGACAGCATAACTTCCTGACGCCTGTGTAGGGATGCAACGAAATATCGGTAAACCCTAGTTAACCGATAAATATCGATATATCGACCCCTAAAAATATCGATATTTATCAGTTAACTAGGGATGTCGAAAGTGCAAAAAAAATATCGATATATCGATGTATCGATATTTATTAAAATATCAATATCGACGTCGATATATCGAGGAAAAAATATCGATGATTCGATATATCGGTCAAATTTTCAAAAGATTTTCCGTTTTTAAAATAATAGTGAATTCAGCCCAATATTATCAATAATAATTTTTATACACAATGTGCATTATTTTAATGTACAAAAATCCTAATAAAAATTCAGATATTTTTATCATCATTCTTTTTAATTAGGTAATAATTACAAAAATATCAAAAACTAAAAAGCTGTCTTCTAACTTATATGTAAACTGAGACGCATACAAAGTTATATTATATATATATACATCTGTCAAAAAGGACTTCGTGTTTGGAACAAGGCGTAGTCAATAATCATAGACAATTGGGAACCTACATATTAAAGTGGCTTAGAAAAAATGGCGAAAAATAGCATACATTTCTATTTACGTACCTACACATATGAGATAGTATTAGTGATCTGATCACAAATACTAATGCAAAGACAATATATTTGTAAGCTATTAATAGTTAAAATTTCAACCGCCAGATGTCATGAATAGGGTTGCCATCTTCTAAAATAAAAAAGCCTGACTCTGCGCTCGGTAAGGCCGGACATTTTGCCCTAAAAGCCGGACGTACGTACATAATTTTGGACATAACTTTTATACATAATAATAAAAAATCTATTATAAGTTACAGTTGTTTATCACGTATTAACCAATTTAATAACAACAATCATTAATCAGTCTTATCCTTGTCATCAGTTGACATTTGTATAGAATATATGTCAATAACAAAATAAAAAAAATTGAGTCTTCTGTCTGTAGGCATACTCGTAACATACTAAACTTATAAAACAAACAAACAAAACATAATTTTTTTTCTGGTTAAACAGTTGACTAAAATTTTTCGTTAAATAGATTTAAATTGAAACATATTTATCTTTGTGGACAAAAAACGAAAAACATAAATTAAAATGAAATCTTGACTTCTCCAAATTATTCAAAAATTAAACAAATCTACCATTTTGTATATTTGGCGTTTTCACCTACTTTATCCAAAACGTCGTTTCCTTTGGAAATCATTTAATAAAATCCTTGACATGTCATTTTTAAATTATACAATGTGTACACCATCTTGTTGTTTGCAATTTATTGCGTTCCTTGGTCCACTGGCTGTTTATTAAAGAGAAAACTGTTTAATATTCCGCCAATTTCAGAAGTTCGGAAGACAAAACCCGCTCGAACCAAAAAATCCTAACAAAAGCCGGACAGGCCGGACCTATACATATTTAGCCGGACACGACCTAAAAAAGCCAAACATGTCCGACTAAAGCCGGACAGATGGCAACCCTAGTCATGAACCAATACAGTTACTTTTTTCCGTTCGTTCCTATACGGTTTTGGATTCTAGTGACTTTATTTACATAAATAAATAAAAATATCGTATTTGATACAATTTTCGATATTGGATATTTTGTATCGATATATCGGATCAAAATGTATCGGCTAAAAATATCGATGTATTGAATTAAAAATATCGATACTTTTTCAACAAGCCTACGGTTTACCGATATATCGTTGCACCCCTACACAAGCGTCAGGTAGTTAAGCTGTCTTTGTCTGTCTTTTATCGACGATACGCCGATATCGATATATCAACATCGAAAAACTCAATATATCGTATCGAAATATCGAAAACCTGCCCAAATTAAAATATCAATACATCTTCAGAGGATAAAGATAAAGGTGAATTTGATTTATGGAAGCACCATAAATCTTTGGCTCACATGCACGGACATATGAATATATCTGGACCTGCCCTAAGTGATAAAAACGTATTATTTCCCCCTCCACATGGCGCCGGCTGTAGCTCCTCCTTGGAACCGGCTCGCTCCATGGGGAGGGGATATAGCCTCGCTTGAATCTAAAATGTGTGACGTCATCATTCTTGCCGTGAACAGCGAGAAGCTGACATCCATACATTTAACGAAATAACGGCAGCTTGTGCTATACAATATATCTATGTATCAATATGCACATAGCGAATGTGGGCGGTACTCCAATGTGCTCGTCGCTGGTTACAGGGGTAAGTAAATTATGAAACATTTGTAAAAGTGTTTTAACTAAACACGGCAAGAATATATTGATATGTGTATTGGCGCGAGTCTTTTTGGGGCGAGCATTTGGCCTTAGCAAATAAGTTTTGAACGTGGCAAGCAATTCGCGCTCCCATGTAAAAAGGTCTATTCATTCAAAGCAGATTTTGCTTTTAAGAACTAAATGGTGATATTGTAATGCGAGATGCCTATATACTGTCAGATTGATTGTTCAACGAATGACAGTCATCTTTCCCCTCTACGCTCTCCATAGTTTGGTTTTACCCCTCATTTGTAACTGCTTGTCTATCCATTTGGATCTCACATGCAAATAAAAAAAATAAAAAACTGACGGTGACGACGAGCTTACGTTATATCTTTCTGCTCCTGTAAATACTCTAAAACTAAACATTTTTGAAACATGGCATAGGATGCAAGGTGTATATACCAATCTTTTTAAAGTGGCAATGAGTCATCTACCAATTGCGGCAACAAGTGTTTCTTCTGAATGTCTTTTTTCAAAGACAGGAGCCACTATATAACTCAAAGTATAAGGCTACAAGAGAGTAGACTAGTTACTATTTCAGTAAGTTACAAACATTTAGCAATATAAACATGCACTCAAAAATTATTTTTCCATAATGTAACTTTATATACGCAATATGGACATGGTGAAATGAAATGATGATATTTCTCATTGTTCTTTTTTGTTATTTTTTGTTGTGATACACAAAATAATTGTATGTTATTTTTAAGTTTAAAACTACTATTATGTAATGATATTATTTTTCTTACTTTTATACTCTATTATATGTTTATTTATAAAAGGCAGTATAGCCGTTTATGTATTTAAAATAAAAATAAATAAAAATAAAATAAAAATAGTTACAATACAACAAAGTAAGTTACTATTTTATTAAGGGCCCGCAACCCGGATTTCTACCGATTTATTACATATTTCCCTTAAACACGGTAAGTTTTAAAGCTCTTAAAAATATATGTTATTCTTGAATATCTAGACTTTGCCCGCGCCGAAACGCAAATTATATAAAAATTCCCTCGATAGAAAAAAATCGCAAAGTATGCTCCAAAAATTATTATAAACACGTTTGTTTCAGTTATTTTACAAGTTATACCTATGTATGAATAAAATTCTCAGTGTTTCTTTAAATGCTGTTTAAGATAATGTCTGCGAGATTTTTGCTCTATTTTAAACGAGTCGTGTTTTATTAAACATTTTCGCATCGATTTTGTCGCTGTAAATGTTAGCGCTCTCCTCTAACATTCGTAATTTCGTGTCTCTCCATCTTCTTCTTTTCGATCCCGGTTGCAGAGCCTCAAGTTCGATAGCTGGTACAAAATACTGGAATTAATTTTTTTTAAATAGATTTATGAAAAAAAACACATTCTCTATACCTATCCTAATTTTGTGATTATTCACAAAGGTAAGTATAAAAAATTATATACATACATAATCGATAAACGTTTGATATATCTAAAACTACATTGAATTTCTATAAGCTTTTAAAAAAGAAGAAATATCGATTTATCAATATCGACTTAAGGCTCTGCAACCGGGATCGAAAAGAAGAAGATACGAATTTACGAATGTTAGAGGAGAGCGCTAACATTTATAGCGATAAAATCGATGCGAAAATGGTTAATAAAACACGACTCGTTTAAAATCGAGCAAAAATCTCGCGGGCATTATCTTAAACAGCATTTAAAGAAACACTGTGAATTTTTTCATACATATAACTTATATATGTGTTTATAATAATTTTTGGAGCATACTTTGCGATTTTTTTCTATCGAGGGAATTTTATATATAATATATAATTTTATATATTGCGTTTCGGCGCGGGCAAAGTCTAGATATTATCTTCAAGAATAACATATATTTTTAAAGAGCTTTAAAACTTACCGTGTTTAATGGAAATATGTAATAAATCGGTAGAAATCTGGGTTGCGGGCCCCTAATTCGATATATATCGATATCGATATATCGATATCTTTAAAAACCTTGCATCCCTACGCCTGTGCTCTAAAGATTGCAATCCGCTTGTTAAGATAGCGGAATCTAACAAACGGACTGCCCTTTCTTGACAGAGTCATGGGTTTTTCAGGTATTTTGGGACTCCAGACCAGGGTTGTCTACCAAATTCAGCAGTGGGGCGCACTTGCGATTTGTACAGGGTCAGCAGTTTATGCAGTATCTGCGGGCCCTGTACAGTACGCCCAGCTTCTGAGAGGCTAACTTGACTCTGGCCTCGATGGAGCCCCATGCGTGAACTTGTCATACAATGCACACCAAGCAACACCGAGCATATCAATGGAAAGATTGACTAATACATATACCTATATTTATAATACCTCTAATAAATGAAATAGTTATTTTTTTTTACTTCTTTTTCTTCTTCTTGTGCCCTGTCCGTTCAACGGACGTTGGCTATCATGTTAGTTTTGCGGACTTTGTTTACTGCGGACGGAACAGCTCCACAGTTAGGGTTGCCATCCGTCCGGGTTTCCCCGGATTTGTCCTAGTTTAGAGGGCGTCCGGGGAGCGTCCGGGCGAGGTTTCATTTGATGTCCGGGTTTAAAAAAAAAATTAAAGTCAAACGTATACGTTTGCTCTGAGGAAGGAACGGTCGTTCTGAAACCGGACGGCTTTAAACAAATATAAAAGTCGTTCAAACAAAGTAAAATTGTTTCATTTATCTTTAATTAAAGTTAAATTCAATTTCTAAGAATACAGCTGCATTGATTTTTACAAATTCTTTTTAAAAAGGGAAGATATTCTAAAAGCTATCGGAAAGAGTGATAAATACAAAAAAAACTGAAAAGTAAAAAAGGCGAGAGGCTGAGGAAAAAGCTTTAATAGCTAGATAATCAAATAATGTACTTTTGAGTGCAATAATTTCTTTTCATTTTTGTAGTTAAAGTTATGAAGGTTTTTATTACGTAAAAGAAATTTACAGTATGGCTGTTGATTAAAACTTTAAGGTAATGTAAATGAGAATAGTTTTTGTTTATTTTATGCTTAAAAAAAATTAATAATGTAACTTACATTGCAGTATGTCTAAACTTTAAAAAGGTTCAGTTTTGTTGCTTAAAATTTAAGAAGACTGAATTTAGTTCATAATTTATTAAGAGATATTTTGTTTAAATGGCTGCTGATAAAAATTTAAAGATATAATTATTATTGAGTTAAAGAGTTACCTAAAAAAAATTGTAAGACTGAATACTAAAATGGTCTCAGTACTTTTAAGATTTATGTGTAAAAATTTAATTGAATTTTGTTAGGCTTAATATTTTACTAAGGTTTTGTTTTCATAACAGAGTATATTAATAATTTGTGCTTTATTTTAAGAATAAAAAAATTCTAACTGATTATTAAAACAATTTGTAACAAACTGTAATAAGATTCTGTTTTGTTAGGTACATTTATAATGATGATAAAAGATGACTTAATTTAATTTGAAAATAAATAAAAAGATGATTTATGACATTTTCAACTGTTTTTTATTACACTGACTATGTTTAAAAAAACCTGTTGACATGTCCGGGTTCTGGGCTCTAAAATCCGGGGTTTTCACGAGTCTTGTCCTGGTTGCCAAATTTAAAATATGGCAACCCTATCCACAGTAGTCTGGCCAAACCACTGTCTCAGGTTTTTCAGCCATGAGGTTCTCCTTCTTCCAGGGCTCCGTCTTCCGGCAATCTTTCACTGCATTATGAGATGCAAGATCTCATACTTCTCTGGATGTTTCATTACATGTCCAAGATATTGAAGTTTTCAAATTTTTATAGTTTTAATAACTTTTCTTTCCTAACCCTGTCCATCCAGCTTATTTTAAGTATTCTTCTGTAGATCCACATCTCGAATGCCTCAAGTCGCCTAATTAGTTCTTCAGTAAGCGTCCATGCTTCCATCCCATAAAATAATATCGATAACACGTAGCATCCACTAACTCATTTTTTTTACTAAAGTACTTGTACAAAATATGCAAGACCCTCACATCACGTCATTTTACCCTTGGAGTTTGTGGGTCAACGCAACTATTTTCAGGTCCTTATTACCTAGGTAGGTCCTTATTACCTACGTAGGTACGTTATTTCCATAAATATTTACCTATCCAGCTTTAAAATGTTCTGATAAGATTGATAAGTACCTAGAAGGTAAACGGGACGATAGGTAGGTATAGGTTTTCTTCCATATTTTGCAATGGAACTCACTCGGAATCATTTTGAAAAGTTTTAGTTTGTTTTACTTGTAAAAAGGGTAGGTAGATAAATACCTAAATGCTGTAAGTACGTACCATAAAAGATAGCATGTCTCAACAAAAAAAAACTCGAGCGAGGCCGGGTAGGTAAGCAGTAGGTAACAACTAGTAAATAAAGGTAGAGGCTCTAAAAACTGAGAGCATTTTTACAAAACGCCATTCACGCTTACCTACCTACCGAGAAGAAATCAATGCATTTAAAAAAATCCCGCATTCAATCTACAATGGCCTCGAACGGTGCCGACATGGGCCCGAAGTTTCTCAGAAGAACACGGTGGCGCTTAGCTGAGCTCTATTGAGGAAGGTAACACAAGCCAAGCCCCAAACGGCCTCTCTCAATGGACGTTCGTTTTAAAATCATTTAAAATGATTCTAAAATCTATCCATAATAAGCAATTCTCATTGTAAAAACACTCCTACTATTTACATGCGTTCATTTTTTAATGTCCAATGCTGAAAATTCTTTTTTAATTAGGAATATTTAAAAGAATATACGTCTCATTTTGATTTCATAGTGCTTAATTTCGTCCCCGGCGCTAAGCACTTGTAACATTTTGAATTCCAAACGCCCGCGCGCCGCGGTCAAGCGTTCAATGTCCAAAATGTCGTATGTTCTCCTCTCGTGGCGTGCCATTAGGCCTCTGTGCTGTGGGACTGGAAGCCACGCGAAGGCGGCCATACCAAAATAAAATATGTATTGTGTAAGTAGGTAGAGGTACCTACTGCGAAGCGACGAGTTGTCTGGGGCGAGCGGCTGGCGACACCGTGTCTGGCCCGACCGTTGCGACGTTGCCGGACTTGTGCAACGCACCCACATTCCACAGCACGACACATGCGAGCTTTCCTTCATTTTACCGTCCACAACTATGATCAAACTAGGTGTATTACTCATTTGCCGTTGGGCTGTCGATATCGCATGATTTTTAAAGGAATATGTCCATAAAATGTACTTATATTATGCATTGAAAATGATCTGACAACGCCGCGTCTAAACTCGTTTCACAAACGGATGTCGGCATATACCTCGGTAGATAAGGGGCCGGACAAGCGTCTCACACGCTGTCTCTTTCATAGGCGTTGGCAAGTTCGCGCGGTAGAGCGAGATGGGGATATTTCAGCGTGTCTGGGATTCACGTTCGGCCGCAACGACTCCCCACTTACGGCATTTCTGAGTTGGAGAATGAAGTGAGATTACCGTTTAGTCATAAGCCAGTAGGGGTTTACGATGGTCGATCTGTAACCTTCTCAATAACATATTTGCGTCGTTTTCGGTTGTTTTGATTTTGTAAAGTGTTATAATACAGTAATTGTACAAGTTAGCGCCATGGCCAACGGATTTAACTCTGCCACGAAGAGAGTAGCGGCGGTCCGCGCGCCCGGGGAAGGTTCCAAGTTGGGTTCTCGGCGAATCTTCGCCCCGATGTTCAAGCTTCAAGTATTGGACTCGTACAGACACGATGTCGACTGCAAGGGCAATCAGAGAGCTACCGCGAGGAAGTACGGGATCCACAGGAGGCAGATTCAGAAGTGGCTGCAAGCTGAGGGGGCTCTACGGGGAGCGGCCAAAGGGAGAGTCTCTCCCGCCTTGCCTTTAGATTGCACTACAGGCAGGCGGTCAGTTTCTCCGCCACCTCACGCCGCCTGTTCCCCCGTCGACCTGAGCCTCAAGCGACCCGCGTCTCCCGCTCCGAGAGACCCGGCAGCCTGGGACTTGTCGTGGAAGCCAGCAGCACTACCTGTCACCGCTTCCTACGAACACTTGTTCCACAACAATATCTCCCGCAAGTATGGATACGAAGTCGAGGCTCCGGCCCCGCTCATCCCAGCGCCCGTACCCACTCCCGCCCCACAACAGAAACCCTTCAAGTTATTCAGGCCGTATTTACTGGATGGGGAAGACGACGAGCCCCCGAGCTCTGCCTTCGAGCGCGTGGTTCCCTCGGCAGGCTGGCAGGAGCAAGACGTCCACCAGAGGAGTTGCTACAGCGTGGACTTCACCATCCGAAGCTATTACCAGGAGGATGAGATGCGGGGAAACCAGCGAGCGACAGCCAACATCCACAGGAGACAGGTCCAGAAATGGATAAAGCAAGAGCCGACGCTTGTGAGCTAATAATCCCTAAACTTAAAATCTTCAGAGCCATTTGTATAAATTAATCGACGCTATATTCCTTTGTCCGCTGGACTAGGACGGTATAGATAGTATATAATGATATCACTGTGGTGGAAAACGCCAACACTCTGAAATATTATTATCTTTTAGTGTCGTTGAGCTATTTCCACCGCATTATTTAATAATGTCGGGGATCTGTCTGTGATCCCCGCGCGACGTCTGTGATTTATATTAAAACGAGTTTATTACTACTTTTTTGCCTTCTCACCAATATAATATGGGTTTTACATTGTAATTAACTATTAAATAGGCTATATTAATAACTATTAATATATTATTTTTATCGTCAACCTGAAGTGATAAATCGTTGCTAGGCTAGGAGTTTCTGATGTATATCCCAGCTCACTAGCTCGTGATGTCAAGGACGATCATTGCCACGTTCGTCCTGACAAAAAAATAATAATCTCAGTGGTTAAGTACAATAGTAATGAAATATGCTTTAGAAATGAAGAAAACCAATCTAATTTTGTTGTTATATTCGCAATATAACTTATATCATATGTTTTATTTCATTTTGAGGGTGTTTAGCGTCATGTGGCTCCAATTAACTTGTCATTCTTCTTTGTGGCTTGTCATTTTCACTATCGTAATTTACAGAGACCGATGACGTCAGAGCTCATCCCTACATATTTTAGTGTTTCAAATCATTTCTCAAGACCGATTTATCGATGCTACTTGTAATTTTATACAATGAAACTTATATTTTCAGAATCTGTGCTTATCAATCTATAAAATTGTAATATTGCTTTTCATTTATATTGATAAATACACGCTCTGCTGTCGGTATAATATGTGAGCGACCGTCCAATGGTCGCCGCAGACCGCGCGGCGTATTATAACGCCATCTAGGTATTAGTCATACATAAAAAATGGATGCCCGTCATTATTCTGTTTCCACACATAAATATGTGTCTATTTTTAAAAATTATCTAACCAGCGAGTATAAAAAATAACTAGCCAGCTAATTAGGCGGCGGTTTCCGAAACTAAACTTGTATTTTTGAATAAAATTAAAGTGTTCTTTCCCGCCGCGCATAGCGGCCATTTAAAACATTTGAATATCGACTCGATGAATATAATTAAAATTGCCTTATTATAAACATATATAATATTTACAAGTTTCGCATTATCTATTCCAAATTTTTCTGTCTTTATGTTTTAAATAGCAGCTTGGATCAAAAATGGCTGTTGATATTTGCTCAGTTGATGTAAATTATAATGTGCAAGTTCACATAAATATTGTTATAAGGATATCGGCTTTTTAGCTGTAAGATAAATAAATTGTCCACCGTTTTTGGGTAATGTGCCTTTTTATGTGCCAACTAATAATATAACCTACATATCCATTCATTATAATATATTTATATTGTAGTTACATATATTATTTATGTTTGACTTTAAATAATGTGTACATATCTTTGACCGTAGGCAGCTTAGGATTATATTATTGTAATGGTTATTATTATTAATATTTGATAGGTAATATTGAATCTATCGTTTATAACAATGTGTATTTTTATATAAAAATTTATAAACATATTATATTATAAAAGACATATTATAAGAAATAATAATAATTACTGTTTTATAAGAACTCTCTCGTTTTATTTCAAACACAAAACAAACGCTAATCCACAGAACAAAATTTATTTTAGTTCTATTTAAATATTTAAAAAAAGAACTAACCATAATATGCCTGCTGAAATTAGGGTTGTCACCCGCTGAAGAAAAAAATGGTGTACAAGATTAGTTGAAACGTCATGGTCATTCAACATAACCAAATCCAGTACGTCGTCAATGTATAAAACGTTTCCATGACGACTTGGAATCAACTCCACCCAATACCTCTTTCAAAAGTATCTAATTAAAAGCTTTGAAAAATATCCCATAACGTAAACCATTAAACCAATTTTTTCATCACTAATGACTTTTTAATGAAGGTGTTATGTTGAATTCAGATCAGCATGTAAAACATAATATCATTATTGATATTAAAGTTGACCCAACCAATTCTTACCATTGTAGTTGATAGATCTTCATAATTATTTTGAAAGAAAGATGGGTACACTTGCACTATTCTAAATGTGATGGGTTTCTTAGTTACTTATAGTAATAGAATATAATAAAAAGATAGTAAACAAAGAAAAGCAGTCGTATTCCTGTCTTCTTTTTTTGTCTGAAGTGACAATATCCATCATCTGTTACTCTATGAATAATGCTCTGGCATTATAAAAATTGTTTTGATTTGCCCGTGCAAATATTTACAGCTCACATTGACATCTGTGGAGCTTTGAAAGATCCTTTTCTGTCAACAAATGTGATAAAAGTCAGCTTTGATTTCTTGATTATTAATGTAATACATACATTAAATTTCTTGATGATAAAGCCTGCTAAAATTGTATCCATGCCAATTAGTACACCTTTAGTTCATAATTCATCATTTATTGGTTAGTAAATTGTTAACTATTTATTTATAAGTACATTTTTTTTACATGAGCTCCACACAGGATGTCCTGAGGAAAATAATTTCCCTCAGGGCCTATGTCATCTTTGTGGAGGGTTTTTTAAGGAAAGGAAGGAGAGGAGAGTTCTTGGAAGGAAAATGGTTTAAGGGGTGGGTAGTTAATCTGGGGTTAAGTGTGTCCTGGTCATCCGCCTCCAAGACCTAGACAAACTTCACCCCATGAACCCGGGCACCCCTGTTAAATCACCAAACGTAGCCAGCCACTTGGGGTGACCTGTGGCAGAGGAGTTGGTTATCCAATAAAGATTCCCGGGGCGGCGGTACCCATTCCCGCCTCCCAAATGGAAAATATTTTATTTTAAGTTTTTGATCCAGCAGAACTGGAAGGATGGTGCAAATCTGGTCCGCCATTTTACACGAGACATACAATTATTTGGTACATAAAGAGAAAAAATAATAAAAGTAAAAATAAAATTAAAAATATGTAAGGTACCTAATGAAGACATAAAATAGAAATTTCATACATTAGTCAAATTAAATAAAACCAAAGAATCGTCCACCAGGAAGTCGCCCCACTAGTAAGTACCTACAGTTTTCATCGCATGATGGTGAACAAATTCTTCATGAATTTTGCTGAATCATGGGTGAGCGATATTGGCGTTGCGCGTTTTGCGCGTAGTTTCATACAAAATGGTTAATATCCCATTTGCCTTACATATTATGAATAAAATAAAATTTACACGAAAATTTGTCATTTGCTAGCTTTGGCCGTGTGCAGTGTGGCGACGACGTGTCTAGCTTGGCGCAAAGCGCCCTTGAAATGACGCAAGATGTAATGTAATATTATGTCATAAAATGGCGTTGAAGAAATCAGCTAAGAATATTATTTTCATTGAATGAGTAGGCGAAATAGAAGCTGCCAAAAGTAAAAGGTTTTAGATTATGTTCACCGAGACGTAAACACACAATGTGCCTTCCAGATGCTCAATTTTATGTTGATGTCTTGTAGTCTTGGCAAGTCATTTCTTCCCCTTTTCACCCGTTTATCCCAGCTTTTCTTACTTTTTCCTGCCATTCAGAGCGAGAAATTCAGAATTATTATTCCAGTTTCCCCTAGGAAATTCCCACGATGTTTATTATTGTGGTGGTTGCATTGTTATGTTGCCAAGTATGGTGGTTAAAGTATTTATTACGCAGTTATATTCTTGCTGTTCAAACAATGCGGGTTTCCTACACTCTGATTTGTACAATAATAGGGATGCGCCGCGCGCAAAAATCATCAAAAAATCTGAATTGTGTTTTCCACTTTTCTGATAAATTCGGAGTAGGTACGGGACTAAAAATTAGGCTCTTCGCTTTATCAAGAGGGTTATTGGGGCATATTATTTTATTTGAATAAATACCTACACCCGTTTCTGCTAAGAAAATCACCCCGGAAGGCTTCAGATTTAATTAATCGACCCTAAAGTGTTTATGATTTTAAAATTTCTTTGTCGTTTGAGGGGTTTTTGAATACATTATGGCATAATAAAGGCTGCAGTAATGAATACTTAGATCACTTTTAACAAAGGCAAACATTCCCGGATTACGAATAGCCCGTCAATAATTTGAAAATCTACTACCACCACAAACAGTGGAAAATGTTGCTTGTACTGTGATGAATGACTTAGCAAGCCCAAGAATTGAAATCACGGCACCTGGGACCCAGACGCGATGCCAACGCAGCCACTGATTGGTCAATGGCCCAGAAGTTTATTATACCAAGTCATAAAAAACTAGTGTTAGAGCTATGATTTATATTGATTTAAAAGAAAACTGATGTATATGTATTTGTCTAATCCTATCGACGGAGGCGTCTACTAATATCTACAGGAATTCCAAAAACTGAAAAAATCGAACTAATATCTATGAGAACCAAAGTGTTGACGAATATCTACAGCTCAAACTGTTGACTAATATCTATGAGAACCAAAGTGTTGACGAATATCTACAGCTCAAACTGTTGACTAATATGTATGAGAACCAAAGTGTTGACGAATATCTACAGCACTGGCAGAGGTTGGATTTGCAGTTATGTATAGCATATTGGAATAACGTAATATTGCGTATGCAGTTTAAAAAACTTAATTTATGTAAGTATGTACATATGTCTGAGATCCCTGAGACGTATGTGTGGTAAAACCATGTATGATCGTGTTAGAAATGTGGATATCCGCAAAGAATGTAAGGCTGATGTAAGTATAATGAGCAAAATTAAGAAAGGGACCCTCAGCTGGTTTGGGCACGTAGAGCGAATGAGCGAAGAAAGTAGTGTAAAAAGAATATATGATGCAAATGTGAATGGTAGAAGAAGTCGGGGACGCCCGAGGAAGACATGGCACGATCAAGTGAATCAGATACTTGAGACGGGCCATGTCAAAAGTCAGAATAATATATATTAATAATATATATATTAGTTCAACCTACGCTCTGTAGATATTAGTCAACACTGGGACCGTTATAGATATTCGTCCGACCTTACCTCTGTAGATATTAGTCAACACTCTGAAGTTCGTAGATATTAGTTCAACATATGAGCTGTAGATATTCGTCCGACATACAGGCTATAGATATTAGTATCTGGAGTCCTATCGACTACTATCATTCCCCAACATTTTAAAGTCGTGAGTAAATGAGGTGATATTATACAAAAATGGCCCTATATATTGTGAGAGTTTCCCGCCCGAAGTAAGTTCAATTTTTTATTAGGGGTTTCTGGTGAAATTCAACAAATTTCGAAATTCCTTCTTTGCGAAACCTACCTAATAAACAAAATAAAACACCTTAAAATAATTATTTTACTTCACTATGCCGCAAAGCAAACAAAAAAATCAAAACAATGGTAAGTAGGTTAACTCAATGAGTGACAGGACAACTCAGAATGAAATTAACTCAGAAAAGTCATAAAAAGTGATTTAAAAAAAAAAGTTTAAATAGGTTATAATATAATCAGAGAAAACCGGAAGAATGACATTTTTAAATCAAATTTTAGACGTGTTGACTCTTTTCCACAAAAAATTATAAATTGATTTCGAAAGATGTTTTAAATTTTGAGAAAACATGTTTATTTTTAGTACATAAAGGTTATACCATAGGTCGTTGGCAGATTTGTTAAATTTTCAAACGAAAAATCTTATTTTACAAGACATATTCCATATCGTGTAATTGTACATTATTGTAAATCAATAAGTTATCTAGTAAACGCTTGTTTCAAAAATTTTATTTTGGTTCAAATAAAATCATTTAAAAAAATATCCGCACACTTATCTATGACCAAAATTTCTCTATTTTGTCTATCTATTTACAGTCTTACAAATTAATATATTTCAGATTATTTTGCACATTTATTATGCTTAGACATTATTGAAAAATTATAAATAAAAAAATAATTACACAAAGTACATAATTTTTACTCACGCCTTTCAGCATTTTTGAATGTAGGTATAAATTAAAGCAAATTGGAATGAAATAAAATCGATATTCAGTTATAATTTTAAAAAAGCTTGTACGGAGAATAGTTAATCTTTCTCATTGAAACCGCCCTGTACAATCGTAAGAACATCTTTCGACGAAATGTGGATTTTCGGCCGCTGACTGGTTAAAGGTTATAAGGACTTTTCAAATAGGTGTTGAGTTGACTTGATTCTGAGTTGTAATTGAACCATCTCAATGGTACATGGTAGTGTACAATGCACGCGTAGCAGTGACAACCCTGCGCCAGAGTGCATAGCTTTGGTAACAGCGTAGGGCTGGCGGGCGACGACAATCGCCATGCTAGACGCTCCGGCGCCTGGAGTTGGTAGGTAGGTACCGCTCGCAAATCCTTGCCGCCGAACTCTTGTTTGATCATAGAATTCTATGAACTGAGGAACCAAGACAGGTACCTACTCCAAAACCATTAATTTATAATAACATCATTCATAATCAAGAAAGTGTAGATATAAGTAATGGCGGAAGGGAGCTGTCCCCAATTGGTGAACAAAAATAAATTGAAGGAAAAAAAGACGTTAACCACAAATTTATTATTATTTTTATTTTTTTTAAATTAGCTCCATACATGAGGCCCTGGAGAAAATAATTCCTCTCAGGGCCTATGTCATCTTTGGGGCTGCTGTGATGCAAAGAGGGTATGAGGGGTGGATAGGAATTTTTTCATCAGGGCCTACTGTGTGGAGCTAATGTAAAAAAACCCTATATTATATTCATTTGGAAAGACTCTTTGTGATTTGTCATGTCTTAAGATAAATTATTGTACGTAGGTACCTATCAAATATGACCTACATTAAAATTATTTTTCATTTCGAATGAACAATGAACAAAGAAGATTAACAATAATTACGAGAAAATTAGCGAAAATAACAAAAGATAGATATGTAGGTACAATTATAAAAAAAACGAGTGTGCTTTAGACCACACAACTGAAGTAAAACTACAAGAGAAACCTCGCCCCATGAACCCAGGTATCCCTGCTAAGTTACCAAACGTAGCGAACGGGGTGACATATGACATTGGGGTGAAATATGACCATGGGGTAACCTACGATCTTGGGGTGACCTACGAACTTGGGGTGACCTACGACCTTGGGGTGACCTACGACCTTGGGGTGACCTACGAACTTGGGGTGACCTACGACCTTGGGGTGACCTACGACCTTGGGGTGACCTACGACGTTGGGGTGACCTACGACCTTGGGGTGACCTACGACCTTGGGGTGACCATCCTTATCACTCCCCAAGTCAAGCGTTCGTAAAGGTCCGACCGTTCGCCTAGCAATCGATCACCGTTCGCATGATATATTTCGTAACAATCACCACTTTTCGTAACGCATTCACCAGCTTACCCCCCAGTTACCCCTTGAAGTTATTAATTGTTTTTAAACTGTAAAGGGCAATACAGAGGGTCACTGAGGGTCTGGTAGGAGACAAGTGTCTTGGTCGTGTAAATGTACGAGAGTAGACCGGTATTAGAAGTGTGGAGGAGCTCATCCGGGCAGCGCAAGATAGAGATTCATTTACCAGAGTGATCCCCAACGTCGCGGTCGGGGGGACCTGATGGGTACACGAAGAAGAAGAAGTGTTTTTGTGCTTAATTTAATTCTTGGAACACCATTTTTTTTTAAATAATTTAATAATGATTATTATCAAGTTCTGCGAGTATTTTAGTTTTTTTTTTAATTTAAATTCGCATCTTACGAATTTCTCGGCGCAATATCTGTAAAAACTTCAAAAGTAATTAAAGAATGTACCTTTTAGAATCAATAATATCTACATAACTAGGCCCTGCTGGCGGCTTTTGGTTCAGCTTCACCCAGTTAGTGTTGGTGATCATTTTGTAAATCAAATAGGAACTGGTTCCAAAATTAACCCGTTCCTCGTATCCACTGTCAACGTATCAAGCAGTGATGGCTAGTCACCGCGAAAAAGTAACGGGGACGGGAGATGATGAAATATATATATATTAATGCACAGTTTTGGGGTAGGTCGGGAAAAACCTCACTTTTGATTTGAGGGGAAAAGCGACCACTCTGCCCCTCGGGTGGGTGAAACGACAAGGGTCACTTTGGCTCGCGGCCGTTTGGTAAGGGTCAAAGCTCACTTTCGATTTGAGGGGAAAAGCGACCACTCTGCCCCTCGGGTGGGTGAAACCTCACGGGTCACTTTGGCTTGCGAAAATTTGGTAAAATTTGGCAAGCCAAATTGATCTCTAAGCTCATCCGATTTCAAAGGCCCCACGGTTCACTCTTCTTCGAAGCGAATTCATTGTATCTATCTCTTTTCAAATGCCCGCAAAAGTTGAGAAAGATGTAGCGAAAATCTCCCATACAAAACTGATTTCGCTAGGTACGCAGATTTTAAATGTCATCTTTCATTTTTCGTTTTCCCACCGGCCGACTGGCATACGCGATTTTGTCGAAAATATCACGCTTGGAAGCCAAAATTTAGTGAAATTCCGTCAACAAGAGTTTTTCAAAGGTCAATTGACCGTCATAATTATCACTTTTCTCAAAAACATCGTTGTAATATTCATTTGAAAACTGACGTGTGCAAAAAAACAACATAAAAGTCGAGTATTGAAACTAATGTTTAAAAAAAATGTATACTTTTAACGGAGCCACCTATCGGCAGAGTCGAGAAGCAAAGCTTTTCGTTAGAAAAAATCAAATTTCTATCAAAAATTTCAAATTAAAACGTTCGAAATTGGAGTAAGAAAATTATGCATCGTGTAGGCAGAATTCCACGGGCAGTTTCATTCTTTATTGTCGTTTTGAGGGTGATTAAAAAGAGACCGCTCGAAAAATTATTAATTTTTTTTTCTTTATTATTTCTGACTTTTGATTTTTTTTTTTTTTGTTACAGAAAATCGATTCGGACAGTCGCATTAAGATTTGGGAAGAGCAGATTCATATCTGAAATGAAGATGTGAATAATTTTTTAGTTTTTCAAACATTTCTCATAATAAAATATACATTTATTAATAAAAGAGCATGTGTGTCAATGAATTCAAAAGATTGATACATAAAAAATGTCAATTCCAAAAAAAAAGGGTTTAAAAAATATTTTTTTTAAAACGCAGAGTTAATTTAAATTTTTTTAAATTGTTTTTAAAAATAACTTCAATCCTGAACTACCTGCGATTTAGGAAATTTACCCTGATTGGCTGGAACGTGATTGGCTGGGAACTCCAACCAATCAAAACGACATTAGGGGTGCCGTATTACTAGAGGCCCCCTGATTGGCTGACGGTATTTGGGCGTGGCGACGGCCATTATTAAATGTTTTATTTTTCATTTTTATTGGCTGAGCGTATTTGTCATGGCGACGGCCATTATAAAATGATTTTTTTTGTATTTAAGCTTGATGACGTTATATTGGTTGGATTACTGATTTGACGATGGCTTTTGCTTGAATTCAGGATTCATAATATTATTTTTTTAATGCGCTAAAATTCAGTTTCAAGATTTTTTTTTCGTAAATAATTAAAAAAAAATTATAGCGCAATTTTTGTGAAATATAAACATAGGAATTCTGTACTACGTTCTGGCATCATGAAATTATGCATGGCTAACCGTTCATCGTATTGCGATGAAACTTTTAGGATTTGATGTGAGCATGCCTGCAATGGTGTCTTTATATTTCAGCTCGGCAGATTTCAGCTGCTAGGCCCTGCGGGCGGCTTTATATGTAAGTATGTTTAAACGCTAAGATTTGCCAAACCATTCATCCGATTGCGATGAAACTTCAAGAATTTGATGTGTGCATGCCTGCAATGGTGTTTTTACATTTCAGCTTGGCAGGTTTCTGCTGCTAGGCCCTGTATGCGGCTTTATATATAATTATGTTAAAACGCTAAGCTTTGCCAAACCATTCATCCGATTGCGATGAAACTTTAAGGATTTGATGTGTGCATGCCTGCAATGGTGTTTTTATACTTCAGCTTGGCAGATTTCAGCTGCTAGGCCCTGCGGGCGGCTTTATATGTAAGTATGTTTAAACGCTAAGCTTTGCCAAACCATTCATCCGTTTGCGATGAAACTTTAAGGATTTGATGTGTGCATGCCTCCAATGATGTAAATATACTTCTGTTTGGCAGGTTTCTGCTGCTAGGCCCTGTGGGCGGCTTTATATATAATTATGTTTAAACGCTAAGATTTGCCAAACCATTCATCCGATTGCGATGAAACTTCAAGAATTTGATGTGTGCATGCCTGCAATGGTGTCGTTATACTTCAGCTTGGCAGATTTCTGCTGCTAGGCCCTGCGGGCGGCTTTATATATGAATATGTTTAAACGCTAAGCTTTGCCAAACCATTCATCCGATTTCGATGAAACTTTAAGGATTTGTTGTGTGCATGCCTGCAATGGTGTCTTTATTCTTCAGCTTGGCAGATTTCAGCTGCTAGGCCCTGCGGGCGGCTTTATATGTAAGTATGTTTAAACGCTAAGCTTTGCCAAACCATTCATCCGATTGCGATGAAACTATGGAAAGTTGATGTGTGCAGGCCTCCAATGATGTATATATACTTCTCTTTGGCAGGTTTCTGCTGCTAGGCCCTGTGGGCGGCTTTATATATAATTATGTTTAAACGCTAAGATTTGCCAAACCATTCATCCGATTGTGATGAAACTTTAAGGATTTGATGTGTGCATGCCTGCAATGGTGTCTTTATACATCAGCTTGGCAGGTTTCTGCTGCTAGGCCCTGTGGGCGGCTTTATATATAATTATGTTTAAACGCTAAGCTTTGCCAAACCATTCATCCGATTGCGATGAAACTTTAAGGATTTGATGTGTGCATGCCTGCAATGGTGTTTTTATACTTCAGCTTGGCAGATTTCAGCTGCTAGGCCCTCCGGGCGGCTTTATATGTAAGTATGTTTAAACGCTAAGCTTTGCCAAACCATTCATCCGTTTGCGATGAAACTTTAAGGATTTGATGTGTGCATGCCTCCAATGATGTAAATATACTTCTGTTTGGCAGGTTTCTGCTGCTAGGCCCTGTGGGCGGCTTTATATATAATTATGTTTAAACGCTAAGATTTGCCAAACCATTCATCCGATTGCGATGAAACTTCAAGAATTTGATGTGTGCATGCCTGCAATGGTGTCGTTATACATCAGCTTGGCAGATTTCTGCTGCTAGGCCCTGCGGGCGGCTTTATATATGAATATGTTTAAACGCTAAGCTTTGCCAAACCATTCATCCGATTTCGATGAAACTTTAAGGATTTGATGTGTGCATGCCTGCAATGGTGTCTTTATTCTTCAGCTTGGCAGATTTCAGCTGCTAGGCCCTGCGGGCGGCTTTATATGAGTGTATGTTTAAACGCTAAGCTTTGCCAAACCATTCATCCGATTGCGATGAAACTATGGAAAGTTGATATGTGCATGCCTCCAATGATGTATATATACTTCTCTTTGGCAGATTTCTGCTGCTAGGCCCTGCTGGCGGCTTTATATATAATTATGTTTAAACGCTAAGATTTGCCAAACCATTCATCCGATTGTGATGAAACTTTAAGGATTTGATGTGTGCATACCTGCAATGGTGTCTTTATACATCAGCTTGGCAGGTTTCTGCTGCTAGGCCCTGCGGGCGGCTTTATAAATAAGTATGTTTAAACGCTAAGATTTGCCAAACCATTCATCCGATTGCGATGAAACTTTAAGGATTTGATGTGTCCATGCCTGCAATGGTGTCTTTATACTTCAGCTTGGCAGATTTCATCTGCTAGGCCCTGCGGGCGGCTTTATGTATGGGTATGTTTAAACGCTAAGCTTTGCTAAACCATTCATCCGATTGCGATGAAACTTTGGTGATTTGATGTGTGCATGCCTGCAATGGTGTTTATATACTTCTGTTTGGCAGGTTTCTGCTGCTAGGCCCTGTGGGCGGCTTTATATATGAGTATGTTTAAACGCTAAACTTTGCCAAACCATTCATCCGATTGCGATGAAACTATGGAAAGTTGATGTGTGCAGGCCTCCAATGATGTATATATACTTCTCTTTGGCAGGTTTCTGCTGCTAGGCCCTGTGGGCGGCTTTATATATAATTATGTTTAAACGCTAAGATTTGCCAAACCATTCATCCGATTGTGATGAAACTTTAAGGATTTGATGTGTGCATGCCTGCAATGGTGTCTTTATACATCAGCTTGGCAGGTTTCTGCTGCTAGGCCCTGTGGGCGGCTTTATATATAATTATGTTTAAACGCTAAGCTTTGCCAAACCATTCATCCGATTGCGATGAAACTTTAAGAATTTGATGTGTGCATGCCTGCAATGGTGTTTTTATACTTCAGCTTGGCAGATTTCAGCTGCTAGGCCCTGCGGGCGGCTTTATATGTAAGTATGTTTAAACGCTAAGCTTTGCCAAACCATTCATCCGTTTGCGATGAAACTTTAAGGATTTGATGTGTGCATGCCTCCAATGATGTAAATATACTTCTGTTTGGCAGGTTTCTGCTACTAGGCCCTGCGGGCGGCTTTATAATTAAGTATGTTTAAACGCTAAGATTTGCCAAACCATTCATCCGATTGCGATGAAACTTTAAGGATTTGATGTGTGCATGCCTGCAATGGTGTCTTTATACTTCAGCTTGGCAGTTTTCTGCTGCTAGGCCCTGCGGGCGGCTTTATATGTAAGTATGTTTAAACGCTAAGCTTTGCTAAACCATTCCTCTGATTGCGATGAAACTTTGGGGATTTAATGTGTGCATACCTGCGATGGAGTCTGAATACTTCTGTATGGCAAGTTTCTGCTGCTAGACCCTGCAGGCGGCTTTATATATAAGTATATTTAACCGCTAAGCTTTGCTAAACCATTCATTCGATTGCGATGAAACTTTGGGGATTTGATTGCTGCATCCCTTCGATTCTTTCTGCATAAAATAGTGAGCTCGGGCATCATAAAATTACTCATTGCTAAACCGTTCATCCGATTGGGATGAAACTTTTGGGATTAGAAGTGCACATCCCTTTGATTTGATGTGTGTATGCCCGCGATGGTTTTTGTATACAATAGTAAGCTCTGGCATCATAAGATTATGCATTGCTAAACCGTTCATCCGATTGCGATGAAATTTTGGGGATTTGATGTGCACATGCCGGCGATGGTTTCTGTATACAAAAGTGAGCTCTGGCATCATGAAATTATGCATTGCTAAACCTTTAACCGATTGCAATGAAAATTTGATAATAATCCGATTGATATTGATATTTAATTTAACACACACTCCTCCTCGCTTCATCCACGTTCACACGTCAAATCGCACAATTTTTTAACCCGTTAGTTGCTTCTGCAACGGGCAAAACCTAGTATATATAGTATTGTTTGGTTTTGGGGTAGGTCGGGAAAAGGTCACTTTTTCGTCGACGCAAAAACGACCAGTACGCCCTTTGCGTTTCACCCACCTCAAGGTTCACTTTCGGTTGAAGCAAATTCCGAATGGAAACTGGGGGTAATTTTTTTCCGACAAAGTGAAATATATACAGGGATTTATTCTCCGATACGAATCGGCGGCGAAAACTAGAAGCTCTACTCGAATCACTCGATTATATTTCCCGCCGACAGACGGCGTTTGAAAAAAAAAATTTAGGAAAAAACCCGCTAATTTCACAAAGGAAAATGCTATATAGGACTATTGACATAGGTCAGGATCTCAGATGTCAAATTTTTAGCCTAACAAAACGGAACTCTCGGCGGTTTCGGTCGTTGTTTTTCGGAAAACGACATTACCGCCGAAAAACCGATTCCGGGCTAGATGTTTTTTAAAAATACGATAGCCGGATAGATTCCGCAACTTTTAACACCAATAAAACATATGATTCTCATATAAAATACGTCAGGAGATGCTGACAAAACTCGAAATTTTCCGAAAAAAAATCATCAAAATACGCGCTCACAGATTCCATCGGAAGTTTAAATATTTGCTGGCCAGTTCAAATTAACACTTTTTCATTCGGGGTAGGTACCTACTTATTTCGGTAGTATTGCAAATATGATGAAAAAAGCTAAGATTGCCGGAATCTAAGGAAATGCGCAGGTACCTACCTGAATGGGTACCTACACAACGAATTAGGTTTTAATGCAATAAATACTAAGGTAAGGTTGTTTCGATGATTCAGAATAATTGAACTTTTTTTTAGTTAATTTTCACGTTCTGTGATGGTTCTACTCAAATTCTATTGTTTTATCATTACAGACCAGTTACATCACAAAACTGAAATAATTACAGAACTCGAACGGAACTTTATAGAACTGAAAATTTACTAGAAAAATTTAAAGAATTGTCAATTTTTTTTATTAATTATTTTTTTTATTTTTAAGTGTGTTCTATTTAAACATTGTATATATATATATACATTACGCGTGTTCTAGGTAGGTACTTACCTGCGGGGACTTTTTTTATTTAAAAATCAAAACATGATATTGAATGAATTTATTTGTAGTGAAAATTATTTTATGCTCAACAGCATAATGGCGTCGTTTTGGTGAAATATTACAACAAAGTACCTACTTAGTACTTAAACTTGCAAAATGAAATACAATACAACTACAATAGTGAGCTCCGGCATAATGAAATTTTGCACTGCTAAACCGTGCAACCGATTGTTATTGTTAATGGACTATTTGTGCGTAAATAAATTAATTATATACAGCGGGTACCCGGCATGCGTTGCGAGGCCACTTTAACTTCGGGGTCAACTAAACCGTAATGGTTCCCTACCAAGTCCCGGGAAACAACATTATAAAATTATGCACTTTATAAAATTATATACAACGGGTACCCGGCATGCGTTGCAAGGCCGCTTTAACCTCGGGGTCAATAAAACTGTAATGTTTCCACCCGAAGTCCTGGGAAACTACATTATAATGCAAGCGCCTGCACTATGTAACATTATATACTACGGGTACCCGGCATGCGTTGCAAGGCCACTTTAACCTCAGGGTCAACTAAACTCTAATGGTTCCATCCCAAGTCCCCGGAAACTACATTATGATGCAAGCGCCTGCACTATATAACATTATATACAACGGGTACCCGGCATGCGTTGCAAGGTCACTGTAACCTAGGGGTCAACTTTACTGTAATGGTTTCATCCCGATTCCCGGGAAATAAAATTTTAATGCAAGCGCCTGCAATTTATAACATAATATACAACGGGTACACGGCATGCGTTGCAAGGTCACTGTAACCTCGGGGTCAACTTAACTGTAATGGTTCCATCCCAATTCCCGGGAAATAACATTTTAAAGCAAGCGCCTGCACTATATAACATTATATACAACGGGTACCCGGTATGCGTTGCAAGGTCACTGTAACCTAGGGGTCAACTTTACTGTAATGGTTTCATCCCGATTCCCGGGAAATAAAATTTTAATGCAAGCGCCTGCAATTTATAACATAATATACAACGGTTACTCGGCATGCGTTGCAAGGTCACTGTAACCTCGGGGTCAACTTAACTGTAATGGTTCCATTCCAATTCCTGGGAAATTACATTTTAATGCAAGCGCTGCACTACATAACATTATATACAACGGGTACCTGGCATGCGTTGCAAGGTCACTGTAACCTCAGGTTTCTTCATACATTTAATTTAACACACACTCTTCCTCGCTCCATCCACGTTCACACGTCAAATCGCATAGTGTTTAAACCCGTCAGTTGCTTCTGCAACGGGCAAAACCTAGTATATATATTAATGTTTAGTTTTGGGAAAACTCACTCACTTTTTTGTCGGCGCAAAAACGACCAGTACGCCCTTTGCGTTTCACCCACCTTAAGGTTCAGTTTCGGTTGAAGCAAATTGGGAATGAAAACTGTAAGCAAATTTTTAATGACAAAATAAAATATATACAGGGGTTTATTCTCCGATACGAATCGGCGGCGAAAACTAGAAGCTCTGCTCGAATCACTCGATTCGGCTCGGTCATATTTCCCGCCGACAGATGGCGTTGGTAAAAAAAAAAATGACGAAAAAACCCCTTAATTTCACAAAGGAAAATGCTAGGACCGTTGACGCAGATCTCAAATGTCAAAGTTTTAGCCTAACAAAACGGAACTCTCGGCGGTTTCGGTCGTTGTTTTTCGGAAAACGACATTACCGCCGAAAAACCGATTCCGGGCTAGATGTTTTTTGAAAATACGATAGCCGGATAGATTCCGCAACTTTTAACACCAATAAAACATATGATTCTCATATAAAATACGTCAGGAGATGCTGACAAAACTCGAAATTTTCCGAAAAAAAATCATCAAAATACGCGCTCACAGATTCCATCGGAAGTTTAAATATTTGCTGGCCAGTTCAAATTAACACGTTTTTCATTCGGGGTAGGTACCTACTTATTTCGGTAGTATTGCAAATATGATGAAAAAAGCTAAGATTGCCGGAATCTAAGGAAATGCGCAGGTACCTACCTGAATGGGTACCTACACAACGAATTAGGTTTTAATGCAATAAATACTAAGGTATGGTTGTTTCGATGGTACAGAATAATTGAACTTTTTTTAAGTTAATTTTCACGTTCTGTGATGGTTCTACTCAAATTCTATTGTTTTATCATTACAGACCAGTTACATCACAAAACTGAATTAATTACAGAACTCGAACGGAACTTTATAGAACTGAAAATTTACTAGAAAAATTTAAAGAATTGTCAATTTTTTTTATTAATTATTTTTTTTTGTTTTTAAGTGTGTTCTATTTGAACATTGTATATATATATATACATTACGCGTGTTCTAGGTAGGTACTTACTTGCGGGGACTTTTTTCATTTAAAAATCAAAACATGATATTGAATGAATTTATTTGTAGTGAAAATTATTTTATGCTCAACAGCATAATGGCGTCGTTTTGGTGAAATATTACAACAAAGTACCTACTTAGTACTTACACTTGCAAAATGAAATACAATACAACTACAATAGTGAGCTCCGGCATAATGAAATTTTGCACTGCTAAACCGTGCAACCGATTGTTATTGTTAATGGACTATTTGTGCGTAAATAAATTAATTATATACAGCGGGTACCCGGCATGCGTTGCGAGGCCACTTTAACTTCGGGGTCAACTAAACCGTAATGGTTCCCTACCAAGTCCCGGGAAACAACATTATAAAATTATGCACTTTATAAAATTATATACAACGGGTACCCGGCATGCGTTGCAAGGCCGCTTTAACCTCGGGGTCAATAAAACTGTAATGTTTCCATCCGAAGTCCTGGGAAACTACATTATAATGCAAGCGCCTGCACTATGTAACATTATATACTACGGGTACCCGGCATGCGTTGCAACTGCACTTTAACCTCAGGGTCAACTAAACTGTAATGGTTCCATCCCAAGTCACCGGAAACTACATTATAATGCAAGCGCCTGCACTATATAACATTATATACAACGGGTACCCGGCATGCGTTGCAAGGTCACTGTAACCTCGGGGTCAACTTAATTATAATGGTTCCATCCCAAGTCCCGGGAAACTACATTATAATGCAAGCGCCTGCACTATATAAAATTATATACAACGGGTACCCGGCGTGCGTTGCAAGGCCACTTTAACCTCGGGGTCAATAAAACTGTAATGTTTCCGTCCCAAGTCCCGGGAAACTGCATTATAATGCAAGCGCCTGCACTATTTAACATTATATATAACGGGTATCTGGCATAAGTAAGTGAAGTTTTACTTCAGTCGTGTGGTCTAAAGCACACTTTTTTTAATTTATTTTTACGTTCTGTGTTATTTTGTCTTCGATCGCGATGAAACTTTGGGGATTTCATGTGCGCATCGCCTCAATTCTTTCTGTATAAAATAGTGAGCTCTGGCATCATGAAATTATGCATTGCTAAACCGTTCATCCGATTGCGATGAAACTTTGGGGATTTGATTGCTGCATCCCTTCGATTCTTTCTGTATAAAATAGTGAGCTTGGGCATCATAAGATTATGCATTGCTAAACCGTTCTTCCGATTGCGTTTGGGGATTTGATGTGCGCAGGCCGGCAATGGTTTTTGTGCACAACAGTGAGCTCTGGTATCATGAAATTACGCATTGCTAAACCAATTAACCGATTGCAATGAAAATTTGATATTTAACCGATTTATATTTAATTTAACACACACTCCTCCTCGCTTCATCCACGTTCACACGTCAAATCGCATAGTGTTTAAACCCGTTTATTGCTTTTGCAATGGGCCCAGCTAGTGTAATATAGTAATATACAGGCGCTTGATACAACTGAGTATTATCGTCAATCTTTCGAAATCCGGGAGATACTCCAGGTTCAAAAATTCGTAGAACTTATACCTAGGAAGGGCACGTCCCTTTGCGTATTGCCGACGAAAGTGGCGTCATCTTGTGATGAATTCTTGAATTAGAAACCGAATTACAACGGTAGCTTTGTCTGAAAATCCAAGTACACGGATGTTTATATGGTGCGACGGGTAAGGCGCAGCGGCAGACGTACGTTGGAAGCCGAATTCTTAAATTCAACCACGCAGACGCAAGGCTATTAATAACGTTCGATATAGGAACAAGCCTTAAAAAATCCAAAAGTAAAAATCCTAAACTTAATAATAGTGGCATACATGAATAAAAATGTGACCACGCTGACTGCAGTAGCCGTTTTATACCATCTCATTTTTTCAGCCCGATTCCCGTAAAGAGACCAAAGACAAAAATTTTCAGACAAAAGTCACAATAATAAATAACATTATTAAACTAAATTTAAAAATACATACATTTAAGGGCAGGGTCCCGCCATTGTTAACACAGAATTTAAAAAAAGAAACGTTTACCTTGATGATAGTTGATAAAATTATTATATTTATCGCTTTATTTCAGGTTAAAGCCAAATACAGCGGAGGCCAACAAATAAAACAAAAACCGTTAAAAAGTAACCAATGCATACAAGGTGACAGTTGTTTTTATACTTAATAGCTGCCTGTTTGTTTAATTTTTAAAGTACCTAAATCTTCTTTACGCACGCTCGACTTCGGGGGTAAGCTGGTGAATGAATGCGTTACGAAAAGTGTGATGCGAACGGTAATTGATGCGAACGGTGATCGATGGCGAAGCGAACGGTCGGGCCTCTATGCACGCTTGTCTTGGGGAGTGATAAGGATAAGGATGGTCACCCCAAGCTTGTAGGTCACCTCAAGGTCGTAGGTCACCCTAAGGTCGTAGGTCACCCCATAGTCATATATCACCCCATAGTCATATATCACCCCAATGTCATATATCACCCCAATGTCATATGTCACACCTAGGTCGTAGGTCACCCTAAGGAGGTAGGTCACCCCAAGGACGTAGGTCACCCCAAGGTCGTAGGTCACCCCAAGGTCATAGGTCACCCCAAGGTCTTAGGTCACCCCAAGATCGTAGGTCACCCCAAGGTCGTAGGTCACCCCAAAGTCGTCAGTCACCCCATCGTCATATTTCACCCCAATGTCATGTCACCCCTAGGTCATAGTTCACCCCGTTTGCTATGTTTGGTAACTTAGCAGGAATACCTGGGTTCATGGGGCGAGGTTTATCTTGTAGTTTTACTTCAGTCGGTGGTCTAAAGCTAGGGTTGCCATCCGTCCGGGTTTCCCCGGATTTGTCCTAGTTTAGAGGGCGTCCGGGGAGCATCCGGGCGGAGTTTCATTTGATGTCCGGGTTAAAAAAAATAATTTAATGTCTTAAAATTTAAAGTCAAACGTATACGTTTGCCATGGGAAAGGAACGGTCGTTCTGAAACCGGTCGGCTTTAAACAAATATAAAAGTGATTCAAACAAAGTAACATTGTTGCATTAATCTTTAATTGAAATTAAATTCAATTTCCAAGAATGCAGCTGCATTGATTTTTACAAATTCCTTTTAAAAAGGGATTTAAATCTATGAGGCTTAGGAAAAAGCTATAATAGCTAGATAATCAAATAATGTGCTTATGAGTGCAATAATTTCTTTTCATTTTTGTGGAGTTATGATTGTTTTTATTACGTTAAAGAAATTTTCAATATGGCTGTTGATTAAAACTTTAAGGTGATATAAATAAGTATAGTTTTTGGTTATTTTATGCTTAAAAAAATTAATAATGTAACTTACATTACAGTAAGTCTAAACTTTTAAAAGTTTCAGTTGTGTTGCTTAAGATTTAAGAAGACTGAATTTAGTTAATATTATGTTAAGAGACATTTTGTTGTTTAAATGGCTGCTGAAGACTGAATACTAAAATGGTCTCAGTACTTTTAAGTTTTTGGTTTAAAAATTGAATTGAATTTTGTTAGGCTTAATATTTTAATAAGGTTTTGTTTTCATAACAGAGTATATTAATAATTTATGTTTTATTTTACGAATATGTATAATAATTCTAACTGATTATTAAAACAATTTGTAACAAAACTGTAATAAGATTCTGTTTTGTTAGGTACTTTTAAAATGATGATAAAAGATGACTAAATTTTTATTTGAAAATAAATAAAAAGGTGATTTATGACATTTTCGACTGTTTTTATTACACTGACTATGTTTAAAAAAACCTGTTGACATGTCCGGGTTCTGGGCCCTAAAATCCGGGGTTTTCACGCGTCTTGTCCTGGTTGCCAAATTTAAGAGATGGCAACCCTATCTAAAGCCCACTCGTTTTTTTTTCTAGGAATGCCTTAATCTCAACAGAAAGAGCATAAAGGATCAGGTGTAAGTACCTGCCTGTTTCTTCCGTGTATTAGGTATTAATTTTATTTGTGTGCCAATGAATAAACCAAAAGTTTTCTGCCGGCGCGGCACCATGATAAACTTGAATGAAGTCAGGTAAAACGAGGCGGCAGGCTGTCTGGCAGGTTACGGACTAGAATACGACGTAGCCAGGGACACCCAATATAATCCCTATTTCAAAGGGCCTGGAATCCTTTGTCCCCTAAAATCACAGGCCCACTTTGGTTAACGCCATAGATAGGTACCTATCTACTTAATTTTTTTCTACCCTTGAGTTAGCTTACTTTAGACAGACTTAAATACAAACTTACAAACCTCCCAAATTAAATGGTACCTACTTAGTGCGCGTTTTAATTCAAAAAAATATCTACTAAAACATAACTTAACCTAACCTAATAAAAAATGGGATAAAATATTATTATAATATAATAATACAGACATCTTGTAAAGGCAAAAATAGTAAAAAGAGACAAAAATAATACAGATAACAATAATTTATTGTCTTTACAGGATGTCTGTATTATTTTTGTCCCATTTTTTGTTAGGTTAGGTTTAAGAAGATATTTTGTTAGGGATGTTTTGTCGGGGTTATTTTGTCGGGGTTATTTTGTCGAGGGATAAAAAGTCGCGGGACCGAATTGGTAGGTAGGTACCTACTTAATTTCCTTTCTATGTATAACTCTTCAAAATTGAAACTGATGGACGTGTGGAGAAAAAAATAAAAGTACCTACTTATATTTTCAATTCAAGATATGTGATGAAGTACCTACCGATAAATATTATATTTTTGGCAGACAATTGTTTTAATTCTATATTTGAAATATGCGTAGATCATGGCTTACGTTTGCATATCACATAAAAGTGGGGTTACTTTATTTAAAATAATTCCCCTCAGGGCCTATGTCATCTTCAGGGATGCAGTGTGGAGGTTATTTTTAGAAATGGAAGTAGAGGAAGTTCTGAGAAGGAAAAGGGCGTGAGGGGTGGGTAGGAATCTGGGGATCAGTGTGTCCAGAGGTAACGGACGTACGAATCCAATCCTCTCACTGCGGTGCTGGGCGATGTTCCGAGAGCGTCCTGCTGGAGAGGTCGAAACGTCTCCCAGAACCGATCTCTTCCTATCCACAGGCGCAACTGTCGCCAAGACCCCGACAAACCTCACCCCAAGAAACTGGGTCAATTAACATATTGCAGAGGTGTTGGTTATCCACTAAATGGTTCCGGGTGGTACACATACCGCCTCCCAAATCCAACCTTTGTCTTTCACATCTCATTTCCCTCCGTTGATTCTTTCTCCCATAAAACATTCTCGAAAATTGGGGATGCCTCATGACATTTTTTATTGCACAACAAAAACTATGACGTAAATTCTAATTTGTCCGAACAATTATTTTCCAATAAGATAACAAACAAACATTTTTATAAGATAACAAAAAACTACTGATAAAAGTAACACCTTCATACACCAAAGCTAGCTAAGTAAGTTTTATTGTGAATGAAAAATAAATCCTGAGGAAGCTTGGTCGAAGCGAAACCGGTATATTTATAGATATATAAAATAATAAATTGGTGGTTAAGAGCGTTTAACCAGCCAGCGGACGAAAATCCACATTTCGTCGAAAGTTGTTCTTACGATCGTGCAGGGCGATTACAATGAGAAAGATTAATTATTCTCCGTACCAGCTTTTTAAAATTATAACTCAATATCGAATTTATTTTAATCCAAATTAGCTTTAATTTATACCTTCATCCAAAAATGCTGAAAGGCGTGATGATAAAACTATTAAAATAATGTACTTTTTGTAATTATTTTTTGATTATAAGTATTTATCATTTTTCAATAATGTCTAAATTTAATAGGAATGTTAAAATAATCTGAAATATATTAGTTTGTAAGTGCGCAAATAAATACACAAATGGACCAATTTTCGTCAAGAAACACATGTACGTACATATTTTTTTAATGATTTTATTGAAACTAAAATTAAAATTCTAAAACATGCGTTTGCTAGATAATGTATTGATTTATTTTACTGCATGATTATATTATTTGAAATGGGTGTGGTATAATACAAAACCTTTTTTGAAAATTTAACAAATCTGCCAACGACCTATGGAATAACCTTATTATACTAAAAATTAAAAAAAAATTCTCAAAATTTATTACATGCGAATGCTAGATAAAAGAACAATCTTTCGAAATTCATTTTTTAATTTTTTGTGGAAAAGAGTCAATAAGTACGTCTAAAATCTGATTTGAAAATGACATATTTCTGGTTTTCTCTGGTATGTAATGCCCTCTTAAATACAAAGTGTTCATTTTATTTATTTTTTGTAATATAATGTATAACCACAAAGTAATTACTTAAAAAAAATTTAAAAATTCGACTTCGGCAGAGAGGGTACGGTGCGTTTTCGTCCCGCGACAAAATATCCTCCGACAAAATATCTTAACTTAACCTAAAAACCTAACCGTACTTATTTTTATTTTGTTTTTTTATTTTTATTTAAGCGACTAAGTATATAAAATAATTTTATTTTCAAAATATAATGGTTATGTTAGGTAAAGTTTGTTTTCTCTTAGTCCTCCTCACTATTTAATTATAGTTTATTTGTCTTCTATGTCGTTTTTAGTGCCTTCATTGAGGTTTTTTTGTTGACCTCTTTCAGCCATATTTTTATTCTTGATTTGTACTCATTAAATTATTAAAGTTTTAAGTTTTATGTCTTGGGGAAGGATATTATGGAGTTTAGTTGCAAAGTAAGTGTAGTTTCTTTGTCCGAATGTGGTTTTATAGCTTGTAATGTTTTTTATGTCATTTTTATTCGATCTAGTGTGATGGATACGCGGTCTAGTAGAGAATTTAGTATTTTTGAATGCTTCAATAATATATTCTTGGCATATATTCGTTGTACATTTGGTACGTTAAAGTTATTGAAAATTTCAATCGAAGGCGTTCTAATAGGTACTTTCAGTATGGTCTTTATGATTCCTTTTTGAATTGCATTCAGGTTGGGTATGTACTTTTATGTAGCAGATCCCCATCCTATAATTCCATATTGAATACGAGAATGACTAACTAACTAACTAACTAACCATCACGCCGTTTCCCAGCAAGGGTAGGCAGAGAGGAAGGAACTCTAAACAACTCGGTCTTGGCACACACTCTTTGCCTCACTCACATTCGTACATCGTCTCATACATACTCTTCTATTATTCTGACTTTTGACATGGCCCGACTCATGTATCTGATTCACTTGATCGTACCATGTCTTCCTCGGGGGGACGCCCGACTTCTTCTTCCATTCACATTTGCGTCATATATTCTTCTTTCATTCGCTTTACGTGCCCAAACCACCTGAGGGTCCATTTCTTAATCTTCTCATTATGCTTATATCAGCCTTACATTCTTTGCGGATATCCACATTTCTCACACGATCATACATGGTTTTACCACACATTCGCCTCAGGGATCTCATTTCAACAGCATTCAGTTTACTTTCATCCTTCCTCTGCCAGTTCCATGCCTCACTGCCATACATCAGGGTGGGTATCAGGACTCCATTGTGGACTGCTAACTTCGCTTCTTTTGACAGTTTTTTATTAGCGCCAACGGCATTCAGTTCTCCATTAATGGAGTTACCTGCATTTACCCTTTTTTTAATATCTTTATCAGCCTTCCCATCATCTCTCGTAAACGTACTACCCAGGTACACAAACTCATTTACCTGCTCGAATGACATAATGACGAACATAATGACATAACTCGAATGACGTATAGTAGATCTTTTTCATATCCTTTTAGATTAGATTTTAGATTTTTAAAGAAAGGCTTGTGAGTTTTTCCGTAATACCTCTGATGTGAGAGATATTTTATGTTTTGTGTTTTTTTTTTCTAACTTACTTACTTACTTATTTATTTATGCTTTTTCGGGACTTTTACATAAGTATGAAATTTACAAATTACACTACGATTAAATAATATACAAATACTATATATTTCTTTAACAAAGAAATATAATAGGTATTTTGCAACGAAATAATATATAGTATTTATCGTACATAACTGAACTGCTTCAGTAACAGTATTTTGTATTTGTTTAAAGATAAATTGAAGATGTCCACTGACTTAGTATAATTATTTCCCTCCATTAGTATTCTGGGCAAAGAGGAATACATATGGTAGTTAGTTCCAGAATTTCTGCACTGAAATAAATCCTGACTTCTAGTATTACGTAGTGGAATCCGGAAGCTTATCAATTCAAGCAATACCGGACTATCAACTAAATTATTTAGAATTTTATACAGAAATACCAAATCAGTGAAAATTCTTCTGTCTGACAATTTGAGCATATTCATATCATTTAAAATAATGTTGTAGTTTAACATAATTGCTGGAATACCCATTTTAAAATTTAAAAAACGTAAGAATTTGTTTGGTATTCTTTCAACAACTTGTACATGAATATTATAATATGGGTTCCAGACGGGAGAATTGTACTCAAGTTGACTTCTAACGGTGACCGGATAACTCAGAATGAAACCAACTCAGAAGCACCTCAGAAAGGTCATTAAGAGTGATGATAAAAATATATATAATTGACTGTCCAGCTCTTTTGTCATCAATTAATATTAGAATCCCGAGTAAGAAAATTAGAGACAAGTCATTGTTTCATATCGAAAGTGCTTCAACCAGTCTCAGGCAAAATTCTTTCTTATTAAGAACTTGCAATCTTTATAACAAAAAATGTATCGATGCTGATATTTTTTCGTGTACTTTAAGCACTTTTAGACAAATACTTAATGGAGTCTTATAATTATCCATCGATTAACAAATAACTTAATTCATTGTAACAAAACTGATAAATTTCTTATGTATTTTTTTGTACTGAAATTTTAAAAGTAATGTATACAAGTAAGTGTATATTGTTTTTCCACTTTACGCTTTTAAACACGTCTGATGTTTTTCAGTTTTTTACTTTTAGTTTGTTATTATCTTATTTAAAAATACTTATTTAATCTAACATCAAACTGGCACACTTTATTTTACTAATTTACTTTTATTTTACTTTCATTTCACTTTTATTTTGCTTTTCCTTGTTTTTTTTATATATGTTTACATATAACGTTTTCGACATCACATCTGGTGTTTTTCAATTTTCATTATTATTATAGATAATATAGAAAAACATAGAAAACATAGAAGGGTTGAAGGAATGACTGAATATATAAATATATATATTTAGTTATTTTTTCAACTTTTCTCTGTTTTTTTTTTTTATCTTATCTTATCTTGTCTTTATCTTTATTTATTAGACAGTATAGCTAGGTTATCCCTAGACAGCTTATCTAGCTCCTTACTATATAATATTAAGTAAGAAAAAAAAACTTAATAACTATAGATTTTTTCATTATTATTGGTGCTTGATGTGAACATTAGTTATTGGGTTTATAACCTAATTATTGTAATTTGTGGTTTTCTAATGCATGTAATGTTATAAACCTGTGAATGTTCCCAATAAAGAAAAAAAAAAAAAAAAAAAAAAAAAAAAAAATATATAAAAAAATTGGGTAAATAGGTTAAGTTAGGTTAGGGTTACCGGCTATTTTAAAATTATTTTTTCATAGCATTTAATGACCTTTCTGAGGTGTTTCTGAGTTGTTTTCATTCTGAGTTGGCATGGAACCACTTCTAACATTATAACAGTTTAATACACTTTATATCGAAGGGGTTTGCCAGTCGGCCTTAAAAATGTTAGGGTTTGTTCTCCGAACCGTCAGAGTTTTTCGGGATACCCGTGCTCTGAGGATTTTATACTTCTCCCTAGTCCGCAGTAGGCTGGAGAGTGGTTCGCTTATCTGGAATCCTCATGAGGTGGGATGCTCCCTCATGTTGGAGAGGGTTCAAAAAAAGTTTCTAAGATTTCTCTACATGAGGGAGTACGGCCACTATCCATGGCTCTACCCGACGAACTTTCTTCTGGGCATGCTGGGACTCCACTCCCTGCAGCTCAGAAGGGAGGGGTACGCTGCTACCCACTTATTCAGACTGCTGCGTGGCTATATTGAGAATTCAGCCATTCTGGAGCGCGTGAGTCTCTATGTTCCGGATGACTATCTTAGACAACGCCAGCATAGATTATTCTATCTTCCTGCCTGTAGAACTAACCTGCCTAAGGTTCTCCCGGTAGGAAGGAGTATATTGCTCCTGAACCAAATCTCCTCCGAGATTGATATGTTTGGCAACAGTGAGGAGAGGTTCAAAAGTGAAATTCTTTTGATTCTTGAAAGAGTCTCTCCTCATTGACGAGATCTTTCACCAATGCCTATATGTATAACGTAATTTCTTATATGTATTAAAACTAAATTTGTAATGTGTAAGAAATTAATAAAAACATATTATTATTATTATTATTAAAAATTTCAGGTTAGCCTAGTTGTAAATCCCAACATTTTTAAGCCCTTGTTAGAAATTTCTGTTATGTGGTTAACAAATGAAAGATTTGATTGAAAAGTGATGCCTAATGTCTCGAGAGTTTAATCAATGTTATATTACCTACTTATTATAAAAACAGGAAGCAACATTCCTATCAGATCTGTTTGGCTTTAGTCTATCCCCATCCCACTAGGTGCCCATCTACACTAAAACCATTCCATGAGTTTAGCTTTTTGCAATTCGCGGCACTTTAATGATCTTTCGAGGAATGGCGAACATCCTGCCGGGGTTTTTTTATCGCTCATGAGTCGGGCCAAGTTCTCAGCAACCTAACCTAACCTATTTCGGGCATAGCCAAAGTGAAGCCATGTGCACAAAATGGATTCCGAAGAAACATCGATAGAATTCCCAGTGCAAATACAAGATAACATCAGACGATAATTTCTTTATTTCCTGTCACTCACTATCTCTGCTTTTGGTATAATCATAGATTATTATTATATTGCAAGCAATATCGATTATTTTAGATTCGTAGGTATTTGTTTTACTTCTCAGACACGTAGGCATTGATATAATGAGATACCTGTCAATTATATTGTTTGGTCGATGTGCATAGGTGCGTATTTATTTGTAGACGCTCTGTCTACGCTCGTTTTAATTTTTATTTTTTATTTATTTTTATTTTTTTTATTTACGGACAATTAGTCCAATTAACAATATATCAATAACACGAATAGAAAAAAAAGAGAAATCACAATGAAAGGAGATTACATATAGATGAAGAGCATTGACAAAATACATATAATATAAAAGTACATAGAGAAGATAACTACAAGTAGCTTGAAGATGGATTTAAAAAGACTTTAAAAAACCACATTGCGTAACGACTGCCGAAAGTCATTTAGGCTTACACCAAAAAATTCAATGCTTTGATTTGTGTTGACAAGTCTCGACATTCTGGATAAAGGAGAATGATATCCATAATTAGTAGAATGTTGATTGAGGAACAGCAATTCATTATTTCGGAGTCTACGGGAAGGAATGTTGAACTGGATGAGTTGTAACAAAGCAGGTGTGTCAGTAATACTGTTGATAATTTTGAAAATGCATATGTAATCTAGTCCTTTCTACGTTTTTCTAAAGAGGAAATGTTTAAAGTTTGTTCAATTTCATCTTTATACGAGTATTCTCCTCTTTCAAGTCCTAACCTCCAAGCAATTCCTCGTAGGAAGCGATGTTGTACAGATTCGATGTAACAAATGTGGACAGCATAAAAAGGAGACCAAATGACACTAGCATATTCAAGGTGAGGGCGGACCAGCGAACAGTAAAGAGATTTAAGTGTATTTATATGTTTAAAGTCAGAGGTAATTCTATGAATGAAGCCGAGTAGTTTAAGTGATTTGTTTACGATGTTATTAATGTGATCCCGGAAAGAAAGTTTACAATCCAGAGTGACCCCAAGGTCCTTGATAGATGTTCCATACTCTTAGGATGTGACAGTGGAGAGTTATTTAGTTATTATTACTATTATTTAGTTACATTATTTAGTTTATAATCAAACTGAATAGGTTTTTTAGTTCTATAAAAGGACAAAATTTTGCATTTATCAACATTAAGTTCCATGCAGTTAATTTTAATTAACTTAACACGTTTGTCTCAGGGGCCTTATTTCTACAGCATTCATCCACTGTGCCAGTTACAATTTCAATTTGGGAGGCTGGTATTGGTACCGCTGCCCCGTGAACCATTTATTGAATAACAACAACGACTTAGCAGGGGTGCCCGGGTTCACGGGTGAGGTTTGTCTGTGTCTTGGTGGCGGATGCATCTGTCCACCAACTGTGTGGCAGGCCGGATCGAGAGAGACTGGTTGAGGGAGATCTTTTGACCTCTCCAGCAGAGGACTCTCTCGGAAAATTGCCTTGCACCGCAGTGGTAGGGATACATTAATACGTCTATCACTCCAGAACACACTGACCCCCAGATTCCTATCCATCCCGCATACCTTTTTGGAGTAAAACTTCTTTACGCACATGACTTGGGGAGTGGGCTGGTGAATGCGTGACGAGGGCGTTACGAAAAGTGTGATCGGGCGAGGCGAACGGTCGGGCCTTTACGCATGCTTGACTTAGGGAGTAAGCTGATGAATGCGTGAGGAGAGCGTTATGAAAAGTGTGATCGGGCGAGGCGAACGGAAGTTGAGAGGGAGATACAAATTAATGAAGTTTTTCTTAAGTCGTGTGGTCTAAAGCACACTCGTTTTTTTTCCTTCCCAGAACTTCCTCTTCTTCCTTTACCTAAAAAGACCCTCCACACAGCATCCCCAAGGATGGCAGGAATATTATTTTCCTCGAAGCCCCCTTTGTGGAAGCCCTGAGGAAAATGCCTAATTGCCACACAAAGGGTTGGTTTTAGAACTCCACTGTGGACTGCTAGGTACAAGCGCGTCCAGTGTATCTAGCACGGTCGATCGATAAAGGTTTTTATCTATTATATCGGTAACTTGTCATCATCAACAGTTCATACACGACGGCTAATTGTTCTTAGTTGTTTGTATTTGTAATTACTAATTACCGATCTGCATTCGTGCTCGGGATCGATGACAATTTATCAATATCGATAAATCCTTTATCGACCGACTGTGCTAGATACCCCGGTCCTCCTTGTAAGTAGTTGCCAACCTTCTAGAAATACGTGGCACAATCTACTGAATCAAATATTGAGTCGGGCCGTGTAAAAATCAGAATAACATAAAAATCGGTATATATGATACGATGTATGAATGCGAATGAAGCAAGGAGTGTGCCGGTCTATCGTCCCTTCCTACCCTGCGGAGAAAAGGTGTTATGGTCAGTTATGTTGTTAGTTTGTCAACGCGCACCATTATGCAAAACATTGTACATTTTTCTCGGAAACACTAAATCCTTGTTTGAAATTTCAACCGCCAATACTTGAGAAGAATTTTTGGCGTTGTTGCTTTTATAGCTCGACACGTCTAACTTTGCAGGCGGCGGCATGGCTAACTTAAATATGCATTTATTAAATTGTTCACCCTTCTGCAAATTTAAATACTTACATAAATTAAAATATTCGAATTACCTATAAATTAAAATGTTTGACTTACCTATAAATTAAAACGTTCGACTTACCTATAAATTAAAATGTTCAACTTACCTATAAATTAAAACGTTCGACTTACCTATAAATTAAAATGTTCAACTTACCTTTAAATTAAAATGTTCGACTTACCTATAAATTTAAATGTTCGACATACCTATAAATTTAAATGTTCGACTTACCTATAAATTAAAATGTTTAACTTACCTATAAATTAAAACGTTCGACTTACCTATAAATTAAAATATTCGACTTATCTATACATATATTAAAATGTTTTTTTTTTTTTTTTTTTTTTACATTAACTCCACACAGGAGGCCCTGAGGAAAATAATTTCCCTCAGGGCCTATGTCATCTGGGATGCTGTGTGGAGGGTCTTTTTGAGGAGAGGAAGGAATGAACATTGGTCTTGAAGAGACCCATGTTGTAGGAAGGAGGAAACACAGAGGCCGGCAAATCATTCCACAGCCGAGCTGTTGAACACAAGAACGAGTCGAAGAAACGACCCGTTCTCATGTGACAAATGTCAACCGTGTACAAATGTTGGGCACGCGTTTGGCGTGTTTCCCGACTATGCACCGGTGCCGAAGGGATCAATGATGCTAGTTCCTCGGAGCATCTTCCATTGTAATACCGGTAGAACAAGGATAGCATTCCCACCCGACGCCTGTGCTCTAAAGATTGCAATCCGTCTGTTAAGATGGGAGAATCTATCAAACGGACCGCCCGTTTCTGCACAGAGTCGAGGGTATTTTTCAGGTATTTTGGAGCTCCAGACCAGAGATGGCTGCCAAATTCAACCGTGGGGCGTACTTGTGATTTGTACAAGGTTAGCAGTTGTGTACTATTAAAGTATCTGCGGGCCCTGTACAGTACGCCCAGTTTTTGGGAGGCTAGCTTTACTCTGGCTTCAATGGAGCCCCCATACCTGAGCTGGTCACTTAGGGTTACACCAAGCATATCAATGGAGGGCCTGTTCGGAAGATTGCTTCCGTTGAAAGAGACTAGATTTTCATTTCGATCCCTTTTGGACGTAATCAGACAAGATTGGGTCTTTGAAACATTAAATTCAACGAGATTATTTTTACCCCAAGAGAAAACACTCTCGAGGTAGCCGTCCATTCTTTGCTTCAAAGCCCTACGAGCTGTTGGAGTTTGTGAGCCCTTTGGGGGCTTGTCAAACAAAAAGCTATCATGAACTGTACTGTCATCCGCATAACAGTGAATTGGTGCACATGACAAAAGGTCGTTGATGTGCAACAAAAACAAAGTTGGAGACAGAACCGATCCCTGCGGGACGCCAGCATTTATCGAGTGTGAGGAAGAGGTGAAACCATCGACTACCGTCTGAATCGACCTCCCCCTCAAGAAGTCGGCAATCCACGTACACAAGGATGCGGGAAGTCCGTAAGAAAGCAGTTTGTTGACAAGTCCTCGGTGCCAAACCCGGTCAAAGGCCTTGGAGATGTCCAGTGCAACCGTTTGGGTCTCACCGAAACGTTCCAGGCATCGCCCCCAAACATGCGTCACATACGCGAGAAGATCACCGCACGAGCGGTTCCGCCGGAATCCGTATTGACGGTCGTTGATAATTTTGTTCTTCTCGAGGTATGTGAGCAGTTTGTCGTTGATCACACGTTCCATCACCTTAGACAGAACTGATGTGATCGCTATGGGGCGGTAGTTGGCCGGGTTGGAGCGGTCACCCTTCTTTGGAATAGGATGGATAACCGCTTTTTTCCAACCAGAGGGCACAGAGCCAGTCTTCAGGGACAGTTTAAAAAGCTTCGTCAAAATTGGAGCTAATTCTGCAGCGCACCTCTGCAATACCAGGGCAGGTATTCCGTCGGGCCCACTAGCTTTATTAACATCAAGCCCTCGTAAAACATGGAGTACTTCCCGATGCCGGATCCTCAGCTTTTTCATATGAAAACCGCAGTGAGGAACCGACGTCGGGACAGCACCTTGGTCATCGAGGGTTGAGTTATCCGCAAACATTTTACCTAGTAAGTTAGCCTTTTCGGTGGCGGTGTTTGCTAGTGAGCCGTCAGGTCTGGTAAGAGGTGGCAGACTGGATTTGCAGAAATTGCGACCTATTGAGCCCGCAAGTGACCAGAATTGCCTGCTGCCATGCGGGCATGCAGTCAGCTTTCTGCTGATCTGCTGGTCGTGCTCGAATTTTGACCTATTTATGATTCTCTTGGTTTCCTTTGCCATTTTGTTGTAAGCTGATCTATCTTCGGATGTTCTAGATGTGTTGTAGGCTCGGTAAGCCGCGTTTTTTCGTCGCACTGCTTCAGCGCATTGTCGACTGAACCACGGCTTTGAGCCCACACCAGTTTCCTTAACAGTAGATTTGATGAAGCCATCCATCGCGGATGTGATGACTTCACCAATTTCCTGGGCACATCTTGAGGGATCCGAAGTCCGAAAACAGACAGCTGACCACGGAAAAGCATTAAAATGTGCCCGCAGACCGAACCAATCTGCTGACCTATAGTGCCACACTTTTCTCTTCAGCCTCTCGTTTGGTGGTCTGAAGTTTACAGGGATTGATGTCGTCACCAGGCAGTGGTCGGACGATCCTAAAGGCGCTGTGACTTCAATCCTGTAACCGTGTGGCACAGTAGTTAAAAATAGGTCTAACAGGTTGGAACGGTGAGTCTGGACATCAGGAATCCTTGTAGGCTCCTGAACCATTTGCTCCAATCCGTAGCAAAGGGCAAAGGATTCCGCTTGGCGTCCAGCCGAGTCTGTTGATCCTGAGAACTTCAACCAAGGTTCGTTATGAACATTGAAGTCCCCCAGGACCACAAACTCTGCCGTAGGGTAGCGGGGCAAGAGGTCATCAATAGTGTCGCTTAAGTGTTTGAAGAGCTCGGACGTGTCTGATTCACTCAGGTTCGGTGAGCGGTATAAACACGCGTAGAATCTTACCGTACTGGCAAGATTGACGCGTACCCACATTACGTCGAATCTGGAGTTTTCCAGATTCAACAGTTGCACACAGTTGATAGCCCAGGCAACGAAGGAAAAATAGGGGAAATAATTCATGTAGAAGCCAATTTTGGCACAGTTGTAGGGGAAGGTGTCCTTAACAAAATACTAAAAGTACTGGGGGGTGGGGGTGGAGCTAAGGGGGAGGGGGGGGTTTAAAGGTCCCTTTTTTCAGTTTTTCGTTAATAACTCGAAAACTACTGCCTCTAGCGAAAAAGTGTTCAGGTACTAAATTATCTCCATAAAATTCTCTACAAAAAAGGTTCTATAAACTTTTTTGTAAGGATCAATGCTTAAGCAGATAGGGAGGGGGAAAAATGTAAAATTAAAAAAAAACTGTTTAAATTTTTAAAAATGAAATGTTTGTCGGTAAAAATCAAATGCTTATTGTTAAAAAATCAAATAATTAATGCTTAGGGGTCGTCCATTAATCACGTGACTCTCGAAAGGGGGGGGGGGTTCGGAAAAAATCACCAAATATCACCGGGGGGGGTGTAATGAGATATCACGTGTATTTATTTTTCGTGATAATATTCTGAAAATTTCAAAATACTTTGTACTAAAAAAAATACACGTGATTTTGGGGGGGGGGGGGGGTAGTCTAAAACCTCACCACATATCACCACGAAGGTTACGTGATTAATGGACGACCCCTTAGGGATGACCTTGAACATTAAATTTCGTCGAAATCTAAACATTAATCGTCATCAATGCTGTCTTCGACGGGGGCTTCGTTCATACATGAGCCGAGGCAGCCGCAGGCACCGGAGCAGGCAATCCCTGCTTTGCGGCAACCGCAGCGCATCCCACACCCAGTCGTGCATCGGCAAAAGATCGTGTTCAAAATGGAGATGGGTGCCACAGGGTCGTTCGTGTTAACTGGGTTAAGGATCCCATCTTCTCCCTTGACCCAACCCCATTGGATGGGTAGTAGAGGGTTGCCTAGCCACTGTTGTATCTGTCAAAAAGTAATGAGACCAAGGTAAGCATTCATCACAAATTAATATTTGTAATAAGAAAGCAGTATTTAAAACTATATGCAATTGAAATTAATTACCTGTAGATATATTCTAAGCGAGTGTTGCTTTGAAGCTCCTCTGGTGGGAGGAAGAGTGGCCATGTCTGATTTGGGCTTCATTGACGCTTTCAAAAATGCCGAGTACCGATGTTTGTTTAGGTTGTCTTAATGAGCAGGCGCTTTGTATACAGCCAAAAAAAATTTCTCGCCAGCCTGTTCAATATTCTCAGGTGATGCTGAGGGTTCAGAGAATATTGGTGAAATATCTTGGGTGAGGCCAGGATTTTCTGTGAAGAGCTTAGCGATTCCCACTTTACTATTTACATATATCGCCGAGGTGGTGTCGCATCCGGAGAAGCTATGGAGAAGGAGAATCGTTTTAGCGATTGGAAGCTGTTAGCAAGAAAATGTTCTTGTTGAATGGTGATGGTCGTTTTTTCGTGAAAGTTGATGTCAACGGAAGTTTTTGTGAGCCTCCTTTGCTTCTGCTCCGCTCGCTCGAAAGAAACAAAACAAGGTTGATTCACTTGCTTAGCGAGAAAATGACAGCAGCCGGGATTAAAACAACTGTTGCTACAGGGGATGCTGATAGCACTATTGTGAGGTGTGGGTTGGATGAAGCTGCTCTACATTCAAATGTAGCAATAGTTGCGGAGGATGTGGACTTGTTAGTTCTCCTCATTGGATTGGCACCACCATCAATCAATATATATTTCATGAAGCCGGGCCGTGGGAATGTGGAGACCAAATTGTTTTCGGTGCGACAACTTCAACAGCTTCCAATCGCCAAAACAATTCTCCTTCTCCATAGCTTCTCCGGATGCGACACCACCTCGGCGATATATGGAAAGTGTAAAGTGGGAATGTAAATGTAAAGCTCTTCACAGAAAATCCTGGCCTCACCCAAGACATTTCACCAATATTGATCCCTCAGCATCACCTGAGAATATTGAACAGGCTGGCGAGAAACTTTTTTCGGCTGTATACAAAGCGCCTGCTCATTAAGACAACCTAAACAAACATCGGTACTCGGCATTTTTGAAAGCGTCAATGAAGCTCAAATCAGACATGGCCACTCTTCCTTCCACCAGAGGAGCTTCAAAGCAACACTCGCTCAGCATATATCTACAGGTAATTAAATTCAGTTGCATATAGTTTTAAATACTGCTTTCTTATTACAAATATTAATTTGTGATGAATGCTTACCTTGGTCTCATTACTTTTTTACAGATACAACAGTGGCTAGGCAACCCTCTACTACCCATCCAATGGGGTTGGGTCAAGGGAGAAGATGGGATCCTTAATTCAGTTAACACGAACGACCCTGTGGCACCCATCTCCATTTTGAACACGATCTTTTGCCGATACACGACTGGGTGTGGGATGCGCTGCGGTTGCCGCAAAGCAGGGATTGCCTGCTCCGGTGCCTGCGGCTGCCTCGGCTCATGTATGAACGAAGCCCCCGTCGAAGACAGCATTGATGACGATGAATGTTTAGATTTCGACGAAATTTAATGTTCAAGGTACATCCCTAAGGGGTCGTCCATTAATCACGTGATGTTTTTTTAGCTACTTTTTAACCCCCCCCCCCACCGTGGTGATACGTGGTGAGGTTTTAGACTAACCCCCCCCCCCAAAATCACGTGTATTTTTTTTAGTACAAAGTATTTTGAAATTTTCAGAATATTATCACGAAAAATAAATACACGTGATATCTCATTACACACCCCCTCCCGGTGATATTTGGTGATTTTTCCGAACCCCCCCCCCCCCCCTTTCGAGAGTCACGTGATTAATGGACGACCCCTAAGTATTAATTATTTGGTTTTTTAACAATAAGCATTTGATTTTTACCGACAAACATTTCATTTTTAAAAATTAAAACAGTTTTTTTTTAATTTTACATTTTCCCCCCTCCCTATCTGCTTAAGCATTGATCTTAACAAAAAAGTTTATAGAACCTTTTTTGTAGAGAATTTTATGGAGATAATTTAGTACCTGAACGCTTTTTCGCTAGAGGCAGTAGTTTTTGAGTTATTAACGAAAAACTGAAAAAAGGGACCTTTAAACCCCCCCTCCCCCTTAGCTCCACCCCCACCCCCCAGTACTTTTAGTATTTTGTTAAGGACGCCTTCCCCTACAACTGTGCCAAAATTGGCTTCTACATGAATTATTTCCCCTATTTGGTATTTTTTGGTCTTCGTTGCCTGGGCTATGACGTCAGCTCGACTATAGAGACAGACACCTCCTTTAGGTCTGAACTTGCCTGCGAGGGTGAAGCCCGGGCAGTCCAGATAGGAGGTGTCTACAGGCTCAGCTATCTGAGTTTCAGACAGGAAGAGTAGGTTTGGGCGTTGAGAAAAAAGGTGGTGGTGGACAGAGTTTAAATTGATGTGCAGGCCGCGACTTTGACGCGACGTTTGACTTACCTTTAAATTAAAATGTTCGACTTACCTATAAATTAAAATGTTCGACATACCTATAAATTAAAATATTCGACTTACCTATAAATTAAAATGTTCGACTTACCTATAAATGAAAATGTTCGACATATCTTTAAATTAAAATGTTCGACTTACCTATAAAATTAATAGGTAGCAGAAAGATGGGTTACAAAAATGAATCTAAATAATTCAACAATCTTTATTTCATTAAATATACCTACTACAGAGGACTTCGATCAGATTGATTATGTTAGGTTAGGTTATGTTAGTTTAGGTTGTAAGGGAACGTACCCATACTTAGTGACCAACTTTTTGCAATTTTTAACCCCCCCCCCCCCCCCCGGTGACCAAAAACCTAAGCCCGCCGCCGCTCATTTGTACCAAGCGTGAAATTTTGAAGACCCCCCCCCCCTAAACGTGTCACGTAGTATGGGTACGTTCGCTAATGTATTTAGCTCGTGACGTCACTGTACGAAAATGATGGCCGACTTCCGTACAGAGTACAGGCCTCGGCGCGCGATGGTTTTTGAAGTGTCACGTGATCAAATCAGTGCCATCGAGCAATGACAGTTTGCAATGGCGGTGATTGTTACCCACTCGTTGTTACTGTTGATTTGAGTGTTGTTTAATTTTTTTTATTAATTTTCATAGTACAATCCCGTTCGCAATAAAGCAGTTTGTCAACAAGTGTTAATTTTCAATTAAAATTTAAACTTATAATATTGTTACAATAACTATAGATATATTTTGTCAAATCGAAATATATTTATATTTTTTTTATATACATACATATGTATATGGAGATCCGCGAAGAATGCAAGGCTGATGTAAGCGTAATGAGTAAGATTAAGAAAGGGACCCTTAGATGGTTTGAGCATGTAGAGCGAATGGACGAAGAAAGTAGTGTAAGAAGAATATATGACACAAATGAGAATGGTAGAAGAAGTCGGGGACGCCCGAGGAAGACATGGAACGATCAAGTGAATCAGATACTTGAGTCGGGCCATGTCAAAATTCAGAATAATAGAAGAGTATGTACGAGACGATGTATGAATGTGAGTGAGGCAAGAGTGAGTACCAAGAGCGAGCGAGATGGTTAGTTAGTTAGTTTAGGTTGTTCGATTAAAACTACAAAAATATCATTTTTACCATTAACAAAAAAGGTTTTAATGATTTCGTTAAGCCGGTAAGCAAGTACTATAGATAAAAATAGAATATACATGAGTAGGCATAGCGGATGTAATATTATATGAAGATTGCAGGAAATCACGTGCCTAACTAAGTAAGCGAGGTGCGTACCTAACCTACTTGACAATTCTATATTATTAATCAATCGATAAATCACAATTCACGCGAAACCATCAAATTCCAAAATAAAATATAGTTATCAACACTGATTCACTGGGAACAATATCATCACCTCACTAAGTAAATAACCAAGTCCATTTTGTCAACTTAGCAGTAGAAAAAACAAGACTGTTGAACTAAAGTTCAAAGATTCGCCATTTCAATAAAATTATGCGTTTTTATGGAGACGCCAGGTGCAAAAATAATGATCCAGTCATTCCTATTATTATTTACATCCGAGAGTCCAAAGTTTTTTAGATAAAACTAGAAAACAAATTGTACTAAGTAATTCTTTTTTTATGAAGAATATATATTTTTATTTATTTTTTATTATTGAGTTAGTTTATACTACATGAATATAAACTAATAGGCACAATGTAACATTTCATTTGATAAATTTAAATATTTTTACAGCAAGCATAACATTTCTTTTTAAATACGTTCATTCTTTCTTCATTCTTCATTCTTTCAGGCATTTCATCATACATCTTTAGTCCTCTATACATTAGGCAGTTCTGTGATTTTGATTTCTTCATTTGTGGCAATCGAACTCTGTTTATATTTCTTGTTTCGTAATTATGAACGTCTCTATTAAAAACAATTTCATCCTTAAAGTATTTTGGCATTTGGTTTTTCATAATTTTATGCACAAAAATTAACACATTAAATAGTAGTCTCTTTTTTATTGGAATCCAATTTAGCTCCTCTCTCATTTGATTAATCCTTGCGTATTTGCTTTTCCCCAGTATACATCTCATAGCTTTGTTTTGTATAACTTCTAGTTTGTTCAAATTTCCTTCATTGGCCAAATATAACATCGTAGAGCAGTAGTCCAAATGTGGAGCAACGATAGTTTTATAAATAAGCTCCGTGGTGTTTCTATTTAATTTACGTCTTCTAAGAAAATTTACCTTTTTTGATACCTTTTATTGCACATATTCAAAGTTTGCTGTGAATCATATAGACATCTTAAATATTGACATCTTGTGAATTTAAAAATCTATACCTAAGGTTAGTAGGTACCTGCCTATGCGTTGTTCGGAATCTTTTGAGAAGTTTAGCTTAGGTTAGGGAACGTACCCATACTACGTGACACGTTTAGGGGGGGGGGGGTCTTCAAAATGTCACGCTCCATACAAATGAGCGGCGGTTTCCTTAGGATTTTGGTCACCGGGGGGGGGGGGGTTAAAAATTGCAAAAAGTTGGTCACGTAGTATGGGTACGTTCCCTTAGGTATGATAAATATATTCTCAAGATCCACATTACAACCATTACAAACATGAAAAAACCGACTCTGTGTAGAAACGGGCGGTCACGTTTGATAGATTCTCCCATTGCAATCTTTAGAGCACAGCAGGGCCGGATCTACGAAATCTGGCGCCCTGTGCAGTAGGTACCGATGGCGCCCCCCCCCTACATTTTTATTTTGATTAAAAATTCGTTCACCCCAATTTTTTTATTTAATTTTTTTTTTACACTAATTTATCAAATAAAATCAAGACATATAAAGGGTGTAACTTTTCCAAGTGACCTGGCGGTAGCTCTCACAGTCGTTTTTTTTTTAAAGAGAGGATCGCCATTAGAGGATCGCCAGAGATCGCCATCTCTGAATCTATTGGGTAAACATAAATTATGGTGCTATTTTAATTATTTTAGGAAAAACTCTTTGCAAGTTATGCTTTAAAATAATACAACGAATTGTTTGTTTGTGCCCGTACCATGATTTAAAATATAGGTTACGAGACAATGCGGGTGGTTTCGCTGAACTAGGTCCATTATACATTCTTGAGATTTACTGCGTTTATGTACCTATATACCCAACGCGAATATTAGAAAAAGCAAATACAAATACGTTCTCATGGCAACGTACAACACAAGAATTGCATCTACTAGCTTCTGACAGGCAGTCCCGACGAGAGACAGTGAGCAGTGATAATAAGAATATAACCTCAAATTTGTACCTTGCATTTCCCCTGTTTTGAGCTAACAAACACTAAACACTGATGTATGGTATCAACGGCTTACGAACGAAAATACCGCGCTGTGATTGGTTATTGAATTTGCATCGCACCTATTCGTCGTAAAACACGGTAAAAGATATATGGAAAAATAGATCTTATGTTTAAACTAAATATATGGAATTTGTAAAAAAATTCTGTAACTGACTATAAATTCGTAAGCCGTTGATACCAACCAGATGCGTGCGCATTCTGTTTCTTTGGAAAGTGTTGCTAGAGCGTAATAATTATTTCGTACTATGGGTAATTTTTAAACGATTTAGGGAATATTATAATTAAAATTTTAATACAATATTATTTTCTCACGGCGCCCCTTCGGAGTTGGCGCCAGGTTTTTGCACGTTTTTGAACGTATGGCAGATCCGGCGCTGGAGCACAGACGCCGGGTGGGAATGCTATCCTTATTCTACCTTCTACCGGTATTTCAATGATGGAAGATGCTCCGAAGAACTAGCGTCATTGATCCCTTCGGAACCGGTGCGTAGTCGGGAAACACGCCAAACGCGTGCCCAACATATGTACGCGGTTGACATTTGTCACATGAGAACTGGTCGCTTTTTCGACTCGTTCTTGTATTCAATAGCTCGGCTCGGCTCTGTGTTTCCTCCTTCCTACAACATGGGTCTCTTCAAGACCAATGTTCATTACTTCCTCTCCTCAAAAAGACCCTCCACACAGCATCTCAGATGACATAGGTCCCGAGGGAAATTATTTTTCTCAAGGCCTCCTGTGTGGATTTAATGAAAAAAAAATGGTTATACTAATAATATAACTAGTCGGTGACGCCCGAGGAAGACGTGACATGATCAAAAGAATCAAATACTTGAGTTGGGCTATGTCAAGAGTCATAATAACAGAAGGTCATAAAATAATACCTGTGCATGAGACGATGTATGAATGTGAATGAAGTAAGGAGTGTGTGCCAAGACCGAGTTGTTTGGCGGTCCATCCTTTGTCTGCCTGTTAGTTATATAAATAGTTAGTTAGGAAATATATAATCTAATCCATGATCAAATTAATGATTGCATTATAAGTTAGTACCTGGGTACCTAGTACCTACATACCTCAAATTCTTTACAGTTTGCTGAATATACATGATTTGTTTAAATATTTCTTCGTGCCACTTATTTTATACAGGCACATTTTTACATAAGCATATTTAAAATAATAATTATTATTGTAAATATCTAAACTTTCACATTTTGCCACACCCCACAACATAAATAAATAAATAATAATACTTGCTGATTTATATAGCGCCGTTTTCGTGAAAAATCACCTCAAGGGCGCTGTATAAGTAAATATATCTGCAATAAAATTGATACACCTAACTAAGATTTATAATTATAACTAGCGACTTACACCTAAGACATAGGCATAGCTAGTGACTTAGGTATTTCTAAGATTTATAGCTACTAGTGACTTAGGTATGAGTAAGACTTAAAATTGTTGACTTAAAACTATGCATATTTTACAGCTGTGACTTAAAGTTAGAGACTTAAACTAACATATGTACTTACCTACATTTCAAAATATTTGATTTAGGTTTTGTCAGGGTTGTCAGTGATGTGATAACATCAAAAACCAGACAACAACACAAACTCTGTAGGTATACGTACAAACACGTACCTAACATAGATAAGTTATTGCTGAGAATCAAAGCAGTTTGAGGTTTTTTTACATAAGAATTATATTCTATGTTTTAATGTTATTAGCGCCAGAAAAAGAAGGAAAGAAATAAGATATCTAGCCTGTCAAGGGATGTATCGTTTATGTGGATCGTAGTTTAACCTAAAAAAATCTAAGGAATCCTAAGCCTGGGAAAATAATAAAGTAATTGAAATCAAACAAAAGAATCTCAACAAAACGTCAAACTTCGCGCCATTTCCTGTGTTCTGGCGGTAATAGTACCTACCTATTTATGAAATTTTCGGAACTCATTGTTTATGCCACGTCCTTTGACCATAGACAGGTCGTAAAGGCGAGGTAGGTACCTAATTTAGTATCGCGGTCCTTTCACGCCGTATAATTGCTTGCGGATTTGTTTGAGCATTTCACCTGTAAATACGTGTGAAGGCATCCTTTAGAAATAGTTTTACAGCCATATTTATTGTCTGTGTGTCCAGCGCTCGAGGAGACGCCTTCTCTCTCTTTGTGGACCGCTTAACCTTGAAAACGGCGTGAGAAGGGCGGCGCGTGAACTTGTAAATTGACTCACACAAATAAAAATATATATGTTATTCTGTAGGGATCATACAGTAAGTAAGTACATATTATATTCTTATGGTAATTTTATGTAGGAAGACCACTGATCTATTTTCAGTAATTTAGAGACTAAAGCATATTTAAATCAGGTGAACCAATAAATTACGCTCGATAAACGAAATACATTTTTTTCTTTTCAAAAAGCGGTTGTATTTTTGTAAATAATTATTTTTATATAAATTTTATACTTCTTGAACGTACGTAGTATACCTATTATTATTAGGTATTTACATTTTTATAACGTGATAATAATATAAAAATAAAAAGGCTTAATTTCGGTTTACGGAAGGTCTTCCAAAATAATAAAACTTTTTTTTTTTATACTAACTATTGGCTGGAGAATCCGAATCCGAAAGAATTTTTTTTCGGAAAGCAATATTAACAAAGTTACACGACTTTAAAATTTTCTATACGCATACATGAAAATCGACATATTGGAAGTATTATGACAGTTTAAAGTCATAGAAACAGCCACATAAAATTAAGTGTTGCCATATCAATAACTAACTTAAGTAATTATTTTTTATAAATTTTACTCACTTTTGGCGTAAACGCTAAACTACTTGAAAACAGGGATATTTTTTTAAATTGACGCGAGCAGGTGGTATAAAGGGGCACAAACCATGTGACACAAACCTAGCGTAGCCGTTAAACTACTTGAAAACGTAGGCGGTTTTTTAAAATTGACGCGAGCAGGCGGTATAAAGGGGCACAAACCATGTTACACAAACCTAGCGTAGCCGCTAAACTACTTGAAAACAGGCATGTTTTTTGCCGTGACGCGAGCAGGCGGTATAAAGGGGCACAAACCATGTTACACAAACCTAGCGTAGCCGCTAAACTACTTGAAAACAGGGATGTTTTTTTGCCGTGACGCGAGCAGGCGGTATAAAGGGGCACAAACCATGTTACACAAACCTAGCGTTAGGTTAGGTTAGGTTAGGTTAGGGACGCGAGCAGGCGGTATAAAGGGGCACAAACCATGTTACACAAACCTAGCGTTAGGTTAGGTTACGCATTTTTAAGACAACGAATTTTCATACTTCGTCGATTTATAAGGTATGTTTGATGATATTATTGCATGGTAACATTTAATTTTGTGTGGTAAAACATTTTTCTAGTTTATCTATGACTTTAAACTGTCATAATACTTCCAATATGTCGATTTTCATGTGTGCCTATAGAAAATTTTAAAGTCGTGTAACTTTGTTAATATTGCTTTCCGAAAAAAAATTCTTTCAGTTTTGGATTTTCCGGTCCATAATTAGTATATAAAAAAAAAAAAAATTATTTTGGAAGACCTTCCGTAAACCGAAATTATTCCAAATAAAAATAACAACAGAAAGGAGATCTCTGAGGCGTATGTTCGTAAAACCATTCATGACTGATGTAAGCATAATGTGTAAGATTAAGAAAGGGACGCTCAGATAGTTTTGGCGTGTAGAGCGAATGAACTATAAAAAGGAGTGCAAGGAGAATATATGACGCAAATGTGAATTGTAGAAGAAGTTGGAGGCTCCCGGGAAGACATGGCACAATCAAGTAAATCGGGTAGGTACTTGAGTTGGGCCATGTTAGGAGTCAGAATAATATGGATGAGACGATGTATGAATGCGAATGAGGTGCCTAAGGCGTGTGTGCCAAGACCGTGTTGTTTGGCGGTCCGTCCTCTCTGCCTGCCCCCGCGGGGAAAAGGCGTCATGATTAGTTAGTGATAAAAAATATTATATAAACACAACACAATTAACGGAAGCAACTCTTTATTTTCTTTATATTAGAGGAACAAATCGCCATAGAAGAACAATGTAAAACAATAATATTGTAATATTTAATTAAATGAAGACACTGTGAACGAAACTCAATAGAAAATCTGGAAACAGAAAAATCAGAAAAAGATATTGGCATCTTTGGGACTCGAACCCAGGAACTCTCGCTTTCCGGGCGAACGCGCTGTCCACTGCGCCAAGGTGTCGATATCAAATTCGGTCGTTTTTAACTGTATCATACTTCGACTAAGAACTACCCACATATCATCATTTTCTTAACGCATATTTTATTGGCTGCTATCTTTAAGTATCATTGCAAGATTCAAACACGAATTAAATGTAATGTAGATGGTGTCTGGATAATTTTTTATCCATATTATTTAATTTGCGACATCTATTGACTTTTCTGCAAGTCTAGGGTGATATTTTTTAACTTCATGAGTAAAAACTCAAATTGTAATATTTAATTAAATAAAGACACTGTGACACCAGATTTTCGATTTAGTTTCGCTCAGTGTCTTCATTTAATTAAATATTACAATTTGAGGTTTTACTCATAACTCATAAGGTTAAAATAAAAAAAAATACACTCATATTGTAATATGTAGACCCCACAACAGGTATAATACCTAGTGAGGTTTACACGACAAAGAATATGTACATATAATAAAAGAAGTCAGTTTTAAAAATGCTAATCGGAAAAAAAATTGACGTTTTAAGTATAATACGTAATTTTGTTGTTGTTTTTGTTGAAATTGTTTTTTCGAACAAGAAATGATTTAGGTACTTTGTATAAATACAGGTTAGTCATTGTCATTAGTTACGTCGAAACGAAGAAATGCAATATTTTAATACTAGTAAATAGAACTTATAACAATATCTGAGATCTAGGTACATTTTGTTACATTCTATCACCATCCCTCATTCAAGTTGCCAGGTACAAGCAGGTGATTAAGCGTTTCGTGGTTATTATTTTTTTATTACACGTGTAAAGGTTACAAAATAATGATTGGCTGAAATATATGTGATCTTCGAACTCTAAACATTGAATCGTTATGCCGAGCCTCCGTATTATCCAGAATAATTGGTTAAAATTAAACTACGTTAGTAAGAAAAATTTCCACTTATTATTATTTGGTAAAAACCGAATAATTTATTAAGAATTTATACCAACGATATCTAATACCTATGGTAGGTTAGGTACTTAGGTATAATTACGTGAAATATTACACTATTAAGTACACTAAACCGACTGAACATCAAAGTTCAAAAAGCAAAGCTGATGTATTTTTAATAATTACGTCATTTTGGGAAATTTCTTATCACTTTATCAGTCACTATCTCGACTGTCCGTAAATACTTACAAACATTTATTATTATTACTTATCAAAGAGGTACCGTTTTATCAAATTGGCAAGATAAATATCGCAGAGTTATTGTCAGTTCTCGTGTTCGTAAAAAATAAAATATTCGAATGTTTAACAATATTCTCCAACGGAAACTTAATTTTTACGATGAGGTATTATATCATTTGTTGTTAGTCTTCTTTATACTATCAATATTATCGTCTATTTTTGTGGCAATTGAGTGACGGGATCAAAGTACCGCTAAAGCGGGGTCAACTGACTTTGATAAACATTTTGCTTTTTGCCGACAAAATCAATAACAATATTTGATGCAGTAATCTTTATTATACTGACCATTTATGTCTTATTTATTGTCTGCGGTATAAACTGGTGCGATATTTTACAGTGAGTTTGTAAAATTATGCAAAAAATTATTGAAGATGCCTACTTAGGAATTAAGTTTGTAAGGAATTTTCGCTGCTTTAATTTCCTGCTAAAGAACAAGTGTGCTTATCACACACGATAGAAGTGAAACCTTCAGAAAACTAATCTTCGAGAGAATGAGACAAATGCAGAGTATCCGGAGTAGGATAATTGTAGGGCTTATTTACTCTAATATTGGTACCAAGTTCAATAATTATTTTAAATTTTATTCTACGAAGCACCGCATAAAGAGGAGGCCGATGGGCTATGAAGCGCCGCACAAAGAGGACACTGATTAGTCTACCTCATTCTCTCGCAGGCTAAATCCTATAGATGTATGTCTCTTTTTAGTGTCGCTCGTTTCAGCCATTGCCAAAAAATGCAAATGGAAGAAGCTACAAAAAGAAAACTCTAATATCTGGTCACATGTCACGTCATGAGGATTGAAATGATTATTTTTAATATCTTTTAGGAGAGGAAGATACTTTCAATATCGCCCTGGTGTAAGACCACCATTCAGAATTGAAACGTTGCTTGAACCCGTGTTTGGTGACCAGATCTGAATAGCCAGGTACTTCCCCACCTTCCGCTTCCCTATCTCCTTCCCCTCCCCACTACCTTCAGCCTCACAACATACCCCAATTGGGGATGCCATAGTCTCACTGGCTTCAGACGGGAGCAGTTGGGACTCTTGTGCGGTATTCATATAAAAAAGGAAGCACTCTAATATAACAAAACAAGGTTATACATTTTAATGCTTTAGTTATTTTATTAATTTTTGGGGATCGCTGGCAACGGTTAATATGCACTTTAAAAAAAAAAACCTTTTGATTCACCTTAATTACATTAAAAGGCAACTATTTGCATTGGGGGAAGTGGAAAATATTTCATTCTAAATTTCATTACCTAAAATTAAAATTAGCTTTCGTCTTGTGAGATTGTACGCCAGAATCACAAACCATGTTACACAAACCTAGCGTAGCCGCTAAACTACTTGAAAACTGGGATGTTTTTCTTGCCTTGACGCGAGTAGGCGTTATAAACTTTCTTTTGTATCACAAACCATGTTACACAAAAATATTTTCAACTTCCCCCAATGCAAATAGTTGTATTTTAATGCAATTAAGGTGAATCAAAAGATTTTTTCAAAAAAAAGTGCGTATTAACCGTTGCCAGCGATCCCCAAAATTTACCCATATTTTTATTAAATAATTGTCACTGATCATCGGAACCATGGAGGAAAAGTCCACAAGAACTTTTCAAGTTCATACATTTTATAAAATGCTTACGCAATTCATGACTACTTTGTAAACATACAGAAACAATTTACCTAAGATACTTGGAGAATTGCAAGTCATCTACAACTGATAACCAGAAGATTCATCGATACGCGGAAATCATCAGTTGATTTATCAAATTAAATGTTTTAAAAAATTATTACATTACCACGAGTCTCCTTTCGTTCACTGCCGTCAGTATGTCTGGCCGGGCCGAGAGATGTCGGCTAGCGCCGTTCCCAGAAATTTTCAAGTGCCATACCCGAGCCTGCAAGCGAAACCAGCCCGAACCGACTCCACAACGCATACAACCCCACCGTCAGATTCCCATCACGATGCATCGCGGATTTACGACTTTCTAGATATTCCCGCGCAAAACCATGGAAAAAAACGTTGAATAGGTGTCGAATGGCGGACCATTTTGAGCCGTAGGACGCTGGCGTTTGGGTGTAGAATTCCGTGGGTGTTTGGGTGCGTGGGTTTGTTTCAAATTTAAATGCGCCCATTCTATAATTCTAGGAAAACGATCGGTTGATCCGAGTGGGTTGTAGGTTTTACTACATTCTTAGTAGCAGGGACTGCCATTTCACGGGAATGCAGAGAATTAATATAACAAATAGTTCTGCTAAAACACTAATCTCTCTCTGGCTTCAATCCTGGGATTGGTTTGCAGCAATTTCCTCTATTCGTCTCTTCCACTCTTCACTGTCTTGGTCGGCTCTTTTGAAGTCTGCATATGATGAGCAGCGCACGTCCACCAGCAGGTCCTCCAGGTACTCTCGGCGTGGGCGTCCCCTAGAGTTTGTCCCCTCGGTCATACCGTCCATTATGGCAAGCAAGTGGACTTCTTGTCGTATTACATGGCCGATCCATCTTGCACGCCTTTCGGACAAGGTCCTGAGCAGGTGCCTTCCTCCTTCGATTCTTTGGAGAACCTCCTCATTTGTAATGTGGTCTCTCCAGGAAATTCCTAATAGTCTTCTATAGGACCACATCTCAAAAGCCTCTAGTCTCCGTTTATCTCTTTCGGATAGGCACCATGTTTCGCAGCCGTACATCAAGATACTCCATACATAGGTCTTGATGAGGAGAATTCTCAGTTTTAGGTGTATATTATTCGATTCTATTTTTTTCGACCTTTTATTGAATGCAAGCCTAGCCTGGTGTACCTATACGGCTGTCGACCTCGCTCTTAGACCGACTGTCCCATGTTGTTTTGCTCCCGAGGTTGACAAACTCCTTGGTGTTCTTTAGTGGAACTCCTGACATCTCTACTCTCATCTGATACACTAATAGACCTCAATTATTTTATAAATCAAAACAAAACCAAAATTTTCTCTGAAATCATAAAATTTGTAAGTAGGAACGTACTTAAATACCAACCTACTTTTTTATAAACCCTAATATATTTTATGTACCTAAGTAACATTTTTTTCTCCATGTCTCGGAGTTTGCCAATCATTTGTTGGAGACGAGTCACACTTTTGACTTCAAAAGTGGAATCGAATTATTACATTGTAATTTTAATGGCATTCAGTTGGATGGGTTAGAAATGTTGGAAATCAGAGAGAGCGTGAATGCGATTTTGAATATTATTAATAACTAACAATTATTATAAGCAATAATTATCAGCCTGAAACACTCATCCACATTGAAAAATCTTCCGAGAAAAGATACATGACGCCAACGGGACTTGAACCCGTGTCCTCTCGATTGCCGGTCGATTGCTCTGACCACTGAGCTATGGCGGCTTATCTCGTACCCGCCAAATGATTCAATATATGCTAGTGTTTCATTCAACAATTACTGCTTATTATATTTTTTCCACCTGAAAACAACCAACTTTATTTTTGCGAGAGAAACATTGTAAGTGTTAAATCCCTCGCTAGGTGGCGTCGAGACAAATTATGTCTTCATTTATTGGGGAAATACTTAAACTTGTCAAATATTAATTATTATTTTTAATTGTAAAACTAACGTTTTTAAGACAAGATTTTTTATGCATAGCACAAAGGGTAACAATTATTATAAGCAATAATTATCAGCCTGAAACACTCATCCACATTGAAAAATCTTCCGAGAAAAGATACATGACGCCAACGGGACTTGACGCCACCTAGCGAGGGATTTAACACTTACAATGTTTCTCTCGCAAAAATAAAGTTGGTTGTTTTCAGGTGGAAAAAATATAATAAGCAGTAATTGTTGAATGAAACACTAGCATATATTGAATCATTTGGCGGGTACGAGATAAGCCGCCATAGCTCAGTGGTCAGAGCAATCGACCGGCAATCGAGAGGACACGGGTTCAAGTCCCGTTGGCGTCATGTATCTTTTCTCGGAAGATTTTTCAATGTGGATGAGTGTTTCAGGCTGATAATTATTGCTTATAATAATTGTTACCCTTTGTGCTATGCATAAAAAATCTTGTCTTAAAAACGTTAGTTTTACAATTAAAAATAATATTAATAACTAGCTGGTACCCGGCATGCGTTGCTATGCCATTTAATAAAGAAATTGTTTCTCCTGCGTGTCCTTTCCCATTCGTCCCGTTCCCCTTCCGCGTCCCCTTCCTCTCCCACGTCCCGTTCCCCTCTCGCCTTCCCACTCCACTCCACCCCCCCCCCCCCCGTTTCCGCGAACCCCCCTCCTGAGTTCCCCTCCCCCTCTCTCACGTTCCCTTTCCCCCTCCCGGATTGCCCTCCCCCCTCCCACATTCCATACATTCAGTCCTGGTACATTCAGTTTTCAAACAGCTCGCGTGCCATCTTTGCAATTTTTTGATACAAATTTCATAATGCCAGAGCTCAACAGTAATTTTATACAAACCATGTCCTGACAATAACGAACACAATACAAAAAGAATTATCCAATTTGGTGCACTCGTTCGGAAGTTATGCGCGTACATACATTTCGGCGATTCATTTTTATTTATATATATATATATATATATATATATATATATATATATAAGATATAAGAAGATAAGAAGAAGAAGATAGATAGATAGATAGATAAAAAAATGTTTTTAAATGACCCATTATTAAACCTGTTCCCTTTATAAACTGTTCCCTCTACCATTTCTCACCTTTCCATTGACATCATTGTCTATGACTATTATTTATATTTAGTCTTAGTTAACCCTGAAGAAGTGAGCATTCGTTGCTCGTGAAACATGTCGGTTTTTATAAACAACTATCTGGTACCCGGCATGCGTTGCTATGCTATTTAATAAAGAAATTGTTTCTCCCTAAGTGTCCTTTCCCATTCGTCCCGTTCCCCTTCCACCTCCCCTTCTTCTCCTGCGTCCTCTTCCCCTCTCGCGTTCCCACTCCGTCACCTCCACCTTCCCTCTCCCTACTCCACTCCCCCCCCCTTTCCCCGTCCCGCCAACCCCCCTCTCGAGTTCCCCTCCCCCTTCCAGGTGCCCCTCCCCCTCCCCCCTCCCATCTCGCCATAGCAATAGCCGCTTCCTCGCGTGCCACCAATAGCAATTTTTTTATACAAATTTCATAATGCCAGAGTTCAGCTGAAGTTTTATAAAAACCTTGTCCTGACAATAACGATCATACAAAAAAAGAATTATCCAATTTGGTGCAGTTGTTCGAAAGTTATGCGCTTAGCAACACATTCAGCGATTCATTTTTATATTATAGATAAAAGTGGTAAAAACTATTCTATTCATTTTTTCGAATTCTAAAATTTGAAAGCCTGTTTCATCTCCTTTCAAAAACAGTTTTTAATTTTGGGATATGTTAAGAAATATTCCATTTATTTGAATTTTATATTAAAGCGGAAATATTTTGACCACCTGAAAATACGCCAAATTTCTGAAGGGTTAAAAGATTATTTTTCAATGCTAGTCTTTACTACCTACTAAAACAATGGTTAACCTATAGAATCAAAATAGTTTTTTCATACGACAGTTAGTTGATTATCCCTGTCCTAGCGGCTAGGCCGCAGGCGACAGCGCGGCTGGCAAGTCTCTTTCCCCCTCCCCCTTCCTCATCTCTCCAACACCCCCCTTGCCACCAAGCAGGCGCGCCACCTACTCCACCGACCACTAGTCCACCCGTCCCCTGGTCGTGGCTATAAGGCGAGCCGTGTCGTGCTGTTGCTGAATCTACACCACGCCACACCACGCCACCACGCAGCGGATCACATAACTCCTGAAGTTGTCAGACCCGAATTGGATTCTCCCATAAAAAAGGAGGCGTCTACATCTATAGGAATTCCAAAAACTGAAAAAATCGAACTAATATCTATGAGAACCAAACTGTTGACTATTATCTATGAGAACCAAAGTGTTTTTTTTTTTTTTTTTACAGTGAATACCGCACAAGAATCTTAACTGCTCCTGTCTGGAGCCAGTGAGACTATGGCATCCCCAATTGGGGTATGTTGTGAGGCTGAAGGTAGTGGGGAGGGGAAGGAGGTGGGGAAGAGGAAGGTTGGGAAGTACCTGGCTATTCAGATCTGGTCACTAAACACGGCTAAAGCCATTTTCAAGCAACGTTTCAATTCTGAATGGTGGTCTTACACCAGGGCGATACTAATAGTATCTTCCACTCTGGAACATGCCACAAATATACTATATATTATTTTAAATGAATTAATTGTGAAATAACACAAATTAATCAAATAAAATTTATTTGCGCATGCCGGGTTCGAACCCGCGACCTCCGGAATGTGAGTCAAGAGTCTTAGCCACTGGACTACGGAGGTCGTCAAATGACGAATATCTACAGCACTGGCAGAGGTTGGATTTGCAATTATGTATAGCATATTGGAATAACGTAATATTGCGTATGCAGTTTAAAAAACTTAATTTATGTAAGTATGTATGTAAAAATCCCTAATATCGGACTATTGGACACATTTAGCTGATTAGTCCAACCTACGCTCTGTAGATATTAGTTCAACCTACGCTCTGTAGATATTAGTCAACACTGGGACCGTCATAGATATTCGTCCGACCTTAGCTCTGTAGATATTAGAAGTGAAGATGAAGTTCGTAGATATTAGTTCAACATATGAGCTGTAGATATTCGTCCGACATACAGGCTGTAGATATAGTATCTGGAGTCATAAAAGTGCCTCAATTCTGTTGTGTTCAGGCCCAGGCAATAAAAATACCGGAAGATATTATTGACGATTTACGATCAAGAAAGTCTAAAGTCATGTTGTGTGAAAAATTGAGCACGAAAACAGTGTGCAATATTTTCGTTATTTGTTTTTAGGGTGTTATGCCGTGTTGCGCTACCTCCTTCTTTAGCCAACGTTTCGGACATCGTTGCAGTGTCCATCATCAGGGCAGATCCGGTAGATGTCACACATGTCACACATCTACCATCCACCCCAAAAACAAATAACGAAAATGCTTTTGGCCGTGAAAATCTTAAAACGTATCAGTGTGCAATATAGTTGTGAACGATGAATACTTGGAGCAGGTGGATGAGTTTATGTATCTGGATAGTATGTTGACGAGAGACGGCTGATGGGAAGAGATATTGAAAGAAGGATAAATGCAGGTAACTCCATTAATGGAGGACTGAATGCAGTTGGCGCTAATAAAAAAACTGTCAAAAGAAGCGAAGCTAGCAGTCCACAATGGAGTCCTGCTACCTACCCCGATGTGTGGCAGGCAGGCATGGAACTGGCAGAGGAAGGATGAAAGTAGACTGTGTGGTAAGACCATGTATGAGCGTGTGAGAAATGTGGATATCCGCAAAGAATGCAAGACTGATGTAAGCGTAATAAGTAAGGTTAAGAAAGGGACCGTCAGATGGTTAGGACATGTAGAGCGAATGAACAAAAAAAGTAATGCAAGAAGAATATATGACACAAATGTGAATGGTAGAAGAAGTCGGGGACGCCCGAGGAAGACATGGCACGATCAAGTGAATTAGATAATTGAGTCAGGCCATGTCAAAAGTCAGAATAATAGAAGAGCATGACTGTAAGACGATGTATGATTGTGAGTGATGCAAAGAGTGTGTACCAAGACCGAGTTGTTTGGCGGTCCGTCCCCTCTGCCTACCCCTGCGGGGAAATGGCGTGATGGTTAGTTAATTTTTTGCAGCGCCTTTGAGGTGATTTTTCACAAAACGGCGCTGTACAAATTATCCAATTGTTTATTGAGTTCTGCTTTACAGTGAAGTCGGTCCGCTCCTGCTGCCACCAATACCAACATACCACTGATCAGTGATGACTGCTCCCCCGTCTCTCCCCACCTCCCTCCGGCAGTCAGCCCACTCTTCAAGTCATCCGGTTGCCCCGGAGACAGGTACCCGGTTCTTGTACCTACCCAGATGTGTGCTGTGGGTTGGGTTCATTCACGAATAGATGTCTACTTAACTAACTAACCATCACGCAGTTTCCTCAGGGGTAGGCAGAAAGGACGGACCGCCAACATTCATACATCGTCTCATATATGATGGTTTGGGCATGTAGAGCGAATGAACGAGGAAAGGACTGTAAGGAAAATATATGACGCAAATATGAATGGTAGAAGAAGTCGGGGACGCCCGAGGAAGACATGGCACGACCAAGTGAATCAGATACCTATTTGAGTCGGGCCATGAGACGATGAGACGATGTATGAATGTGAACGAGGCGAGGAGTGTGTGCCAATATCGAGTTGTTTGGCGGTCCGTCCTCTCTGCCTACCCCTGCGGGGAAACGGTGTGATGGTTAGTTAGTTTTTAGTTAGTCTCATACATACCTACTCCTCTATTATTCTGACTCTTGACATGGCCCGACTCAAGTATTTTTTTGATTCACCTGATCATGCCATGTTTTCCTCGAGCGTCCGAACTTCTTCTACCATTCACATTTGCGTCATAATTCTCCTTACACTCCTTTCCTCGTTCATTCGCTCTTCATTCCCAAACCATCTGAGCGTCCCTTTCTTAATCTTGCTCGTTATCTCCACATTTCTCACATGATCTTGTGAATTTTACCACACATACGCCTCAAGGATCTCATTTCTACTGCGTTCAGTCTACTTTCATCCTTCCTCTGCCAGTTCCATGCCTCATTGCCATACATCAGGGTAGGTACCAGCACTCCATTGTGGACAGCAAGCTTCGCTTCTTTTGATAGTTTTGTGTTGGCGCCAACGGCATTCAGTCCTCCATTAATAGAGTTACCTGCATTTACCCTTCTTTCAATATCTCTATCAGCCTTCCCATCTCTCAATGGCTGGGTACTTTCTTTTAAGATAATAATATGTAGGTACCTAATTACTTGAATTATCGTAATTAATACAGCGCCCTTGAGGTGATTTTTCACAAAAACGGCGCTATATAAATCATCCACGTATTATTATTATGTATTTTGTACATAAACTCAACACACCAGGCCGTATGAGGGGGGGGGAATCTTTACCCACATATGTCATCTTTGGGTAGGTTGTATGGAGGGTCTTTTTGAGGAAAAACTAATTAAAAACATGGGTTGTAGGAGGGAGAAAACACAGAGGCCGGCAGATCAAACCACAGTTGTACTGTTGAACACAAAGATATTGAATTGTATTTCAATATCTTTGGTTGAACACGAGAATGAGTCGCAGAAGCGATCTTTTTATCACCGCTCGAATGTTGACTGTGCATGCTTTTGGCGTTTATCTTGGCTACCTTGTACCGATGCCGAAGGGATCAATGACAAAAAATTCTTGCAACATCTTCCATTAAAATACCGGTAGATTGATGACAGCCTTCCCATTTGGCATCTGGGCTTCAAAAATTGCTTCGTTGAAATTGGGGAATTTATCAATCAATATTAATTAAATTTAACTAGGTTATTCTTCCAAGAAGAAACCTTCTTCAGGTAACCGTCCTTTCTCTACTTCAAAGCCCACCGAGCCGTTGGATTTGTGAGCCCTTAGAGGTCTTGTCAAACAAAAAGCTATCGTGGACTATACTGTCATCCACGCAGCAAAGAGTCCTAAATTCTCTAGTGACTAGCTAGTCTTTCAAAATAAATAATAACTCAACTTTGGCATTAATCTTCTCTCTAAATGTGATATCAACAGTGATTTGGGTTGCAAATGTAAAATCGTGCAATATCCAGTGTTTTAAATATAATGTCATCCACGTGCAAAGTCGTATTTTCTCCAAACATAAAATTTATAATAAGGTGTGTCCATGTTTCTATATCTATTTGTAAATAATAAAGTTAGATAGAGCCAAAGAATCTATATTTTTCTATAAAATGATATTCTTTGTATAAAATGAAGTCGCTCACGCTGTATGTGCGCTTAGATCTTTTAAACTACGCAACGGATTTTTTTGCGGTTTTCACCAATAGATAGAGTTATTCGTGAGGAAGGTTTTTAGGTATGTAATTTGTCAAGGTTTTGTGTAAATTGGATGAAATACATAATATATCTGACCAAGCGGCAGCGGGCAGAAGGCAGCGTGGATTTGATTTAACAGATGGCGTTGGTTATAAAGGTTTCATAATAAATTGTACAGGGCCCTTGAGTTGATTTTTCACAAAAACGGTGCTCTTCAAATTGTCCAACTATTATTATTATTATTCATGAATTGGAGGATTAGGATTAGGACAAAATGTCATTGATGTGCAACAAAAACAAAGCCGGAGACAGTAGCGATCCCTGTGGGACGCCGATATTTTGTTTATTGAATGTGAGGAACAGGCGACACTTACCCCTAAAAATTCGGTAAACCAGTTGTTTAAATAACAACGGCGTTGCCCGATTTCAAATTGAAAAATAGCGTTGAAATTGCTTCAGGGAATGAAGCCGTCACTAACTTTGTCCAAGCCGCAAGCCGTGCCGACAGGTCTGACGTGACCAGTTCGGAGACCACAACAAATTATTCCAGTAAATAACCACCTAATAAAAAGTTACCATCCTGCGACATACAAACAGTACAAGATGTAAAAATACAAACCATTTCTTGGTACCTTTTTGCGAAGTGTCTTAATTTTGACGGCATTATTTTTAATCACGTTAGAAGTAGGTCCATAATTCTATAATCGTTCCAATAATTGCCGATCAGTAAAGTTGGCCTTCTAGAAATAAGGTACTAAGTACTGGGCACATCCGTTGACGTTATGTTTCTTATCGATTTCATGTCCACCAAGCCTTCACCACGTGTTAAAATGCAACAAATGTATCACTGAGAGCGACTCCAGATACTAGGTAATATCTACAGCCTGTATGTCGGACGAATATCTACAGCTCATATGTTGGACATATCTATGAACTTCAGAGTGAGGACTAATGTCTACAGAGCTAAGGTCGGACGAATAACTATGACGGTCCCAGTGGTGACTAATATCTACGGAACGTAGGTGGAACTAATATCTACAGAAGGCAGCTGAGCAAAGGTAGTACGGAAAACCTAACCTAACCTACGCAATATTGCGTTAATCCAATATGCTATACATAATTGCAAATCCAACATCTGCCAGTGCTGTAGATATTCGTCCTCACTTTGGTTCTCATAGATATTAGTCATATTTTTTCAGTTTTTGGAATTCCTGTAGATATTAGTAGACGCCTCCCTGAGAGCTCCGTTGTAACGTAAAATCCCTCTCTATAAGAATGGGGGAGAGCTTTCAAAGGTTCCCTTTTCATCCCGCGACAAAATATCTCCTAACAAAATATCTACTAAAACCTAACTTAACCTAACCTAACAAAAATTGGGACAAAAATATTTCAGACATCCTGTAAAGACAATAAATTATTGCTGTCTGTATTATTTTTGTCACATTTTACTATTTTTGAACAATAATTTATTGTCTTTACAGGTTGTCTGTATTATTTTGTCCTATTATTTGTTATGTAAAATAATAATAAAAATAATATAAAAATAAAATAAAAAAATTTAAAAAAATAAAAAAAAAAAATAAATAAAAAAAATAAATAATCAAAACTTTTTTATATAAAACTAACAAACGTTCAATTTTTTTTTTACATGTGACGTCACAGAGCTGATGACCTCCCCCATACCCCTTATCACACAATGTCACACAATGTCACACTTCTCTACTTCCCCCTCCCCCCCCCCAAAGGTGTGACGTAATTTATTGATGGCCACTAATTTCATCGCCGATTTTTTTTCACATTAGCTCCTCACAGACGGCCCTGAGGAAAATAATTCCCCTCAGAGCCTATGTCATCTTTGGAGATGCTGTGTGGCGGGTCTTTTTTAGGAAAGGAAGGCGAGGAAGTTCTGGGAAGGAAAAGGGTATGAGAGGTGGGTAGAAATTTGAGGGTCAGTGTGTCCAGGAGTGACGGACGTACGAATCCATCCATCTCACTGCGGTGCAAGGCAATATTTCGAGAGAGTGCGGTTGGAGAAGTCAAACTGACTCCCTCAACCATTCTCTCTCGACCCGGCCAGACGCATCCGTCGCCAAGACCCGGATAAACCTCACCCTATAAACCGGGCACCCTTACTAAGTCACCAAACGTAGCAAATCACTTGGCAGAGATGTCAATTATCCAATATTATGATTCCCGAGGCGGCGGTACCTATACCCGCCTCCCAAATGATGTTTTTGATCGCTGAGTTTTTCCAGGATGTTGATGTTGAGTTTTTCCAGGGTGCAGATTGTTCCGATGTTAGCCAACTTCCGATAGGGGAGGGGGACTAAAAAGAAAAAAAATTGAAATTCTGAATCTGCAACAACGCAAAACGATTGCGCATTACCTACAGCATTTATTTACAAGTCTTATCACAATAATTACTGCGCCGCTTACAAATCAGATGTTATTGTTTTGAAAGAAATGAGTTCTTTAATGATGTGAGTAAGGTGGTATTTACAAACAAACTGATAACACGGCTATAGCCAAACCTTTGTTTCATCCCATCGTAGACTTTGTCTGATAAACATCCTCAACAAATGCTGTATTATCATCACACTTGCATTACAAAACCCCGCAACACACCGCAAACCACAAGGTCGGTTCATTTCAAGATATAGTTGTATAGAATAACATAACCTTTCACCCTCTCTGCCTGCCTCTGCGGGAAATGATCTGCCATGCAATTCTGAATCTTTTGTGGTAACAGAATCGGTTCCATACGTAATCGCCTGTCAAATTTGTGTGATTTCTATGGCTGTTATTTGCTCTAGTGACTCGCCACATCATGATTTGCCGCCGTTTCAGATCGTGATGCGACTCGCCACATCATGATTTGCCGCCATTTCAAATCATGATGCGACTCGTCACATCATGATTTGCCGCCATTTCAAATCATGATGCGACTCGTCACATCATGATTTGCCGCCATTTCAAATCATGTTGCGACTCGTCACATCATGATTTGCCGCCATTTCAGATCATGATGCGACTCGCCACATCATGATTTGCCGCCATTTCAGATCATGATGCGACTCGTCACATCATGATTTGCCGCCATTTCAGATCATGATGCGACTCGTCACATCATGATTTTCCGCCATTTCAGATCATGATGCGACTCGCCACGTCATGATTTGCCGCCATTTCAGATCATGTTGCGACTCGCCACATCATGATTTGCCGCCATTTCAGATTATGATGCGATTCCCCACCTAATGATTTGCCGCCATTTCAGATCTAGATGCGACTCGCCACATCATGATTTGCCGCCATTTCAGATCATGATGCGACTCGCCACATCATGATTTGCCGCCATTTCAGATCATGATGTGACTCGCCACATCATGATTTGCCGCCATTTCAGATCATGATGCGACTTGCCACATCATGATTTGCCGCCATTTCGGATCATGATGCGACTCGCGACAATATCATGATTTGCCGCCATTTCAGATCATGATGCGACTCGCACTTCAAAAAGTTATTAGTTAGACTCCAAATCCAAATGTGATGTAGATTCTCTAGTTTCCTGCTTGTACTGTACGTTCCCGGACACTATATATGTGTGTAGTTATCACGCAAGTCAAAAAGATATATGTATACATATAGATATAAATGCAGAAAAACTGTTAGGAAGAAAATGTTTTAAAATGCCACCCTGGGCAAGCCGCCTTATGGCTGTACAGATAATGCTGTGAAATGTTAGTGAACAAAAAACATTTATAATGTGGTGGTATTCCAATATAGATTAAACTAACTAATACAAATACACCGGGCATTTCCGATGGGAATCTTGCCAAATGAATGGTTACCGGTGATGTCATTTTCTACAATTAAATATTAGGTACCTACGATTACCTAATAACTAATAACGAACACTTCGGAGCGCGCCACTTCTGAAAAGTAAAGACCGAGAGTAAAATAACGGTTTACACCGCAGTTCTCTGTGATACTTTTCTGCGAAGCGGTCTGAAATGGCGCGGGCCATGGTCGCTCCGAAGTGTACGTGTGGGGGTGCTCATACCGAGGGACGAATCACATTTAGGAAGATAAATCTATATATATAAAAATTTAGGTTCCGTATGTTTGCGTTCGCTAATCTCGGAAAGTAATCGATGGATTGACTCAAAAATTTTACAGAACATTGCATTTTAGCAGAAGAGCGTTTATAAATACTTTTTATTTGGATGTTCCAAAGGAAAAGGATAATTTTATGCGTTTTAAATTGACTCATAATTTGTCATAGTAAAAAACGGAATGACAGTTTTAGACAGTGTTGCCATTTTATCAATTTTATTAAACGTTACAAAAATTTATGATACCTACAATTTGGAATTAAAAGAATTTAATCGGATTTAAAAGTAGAATTATATCTAACAAATTATATTTCTATTTTCACTCATTTGTTTTCTCGGTGCGTTTTAAATTTACTCATAATTGTACTGAATGTCAGTTCGTAACTTTGCAAAACCTACAAAAAATCAGATTAACAAATCGAATTATATATGACAAATTTTCAAAGGGTCAAAAGAGTGTAACTGAGACCAGTTGATTGATGTGTAAGTTTTTGCAAAGTTGATCACCATTCGTGGGATGCCTCGCTCACGTTCAAAGATAGGCTGTCGTACTCGACACGCAAACGCAGATCGTCAGAGAAGATCAAACCGCACTGATCAAGAACGTTTAGACGATAATGAACATGTTCGAGTTAGAATTATTCAGAAGCGAGCAGAAGAACTGGCGAATCGTCGGGAAGAAAGACTTAAAAGCTTACAAGTAGAAGCGCGAAGAAGACGAGCAGCACATTCATCTCAACAACGGAAGGCAAAGGCGAGAGGGGGGAGGGAAACCTGGGAGGGGGAGGGGAACCTGTGAAGGGGGAGGAGAACTCGGGAGAAGGGTTTGCGGGACGGAGGAAGGGGGGGAGTGGAGTGGGGAGAGGGAAGGGGAGGAGACGGAGCGGGAACGCGAGAGGGGAAGAGGATGCAGGAGAAGAAGGGGAGGCGGAAGGGGAATGGGACGAATGGGAAAGGACACTCAGGGAGAAACAATTTATTTATTAAATGGCATAGCAACGCATGAAATAACGTGATATTGTAAAAGCCGTTAAGGTCTGAATAAATAAATAATTTAAAAAAATTTACGAATGTTTTTTTTTCTTCCCTTATATTCTACACTACAGCATAGACACATCAGATATTGAATTAAGCAATGTGTCTTCTTGAAAAATGCACAGTTGCTAGACAATTTTTGTTAACTCCTCTAATAATTAAAATCAGATAAAGCCACAGCGACGCGTAGTCGGGTTCAGCTAGTATTCTAATAAAATCCTTGTACTGACCGCTCATTATTAAATTTTGCTTTTGTTTCGTAAAACATTTTTTATATTATAATTAAAAATATATACCAGGTTTAAATAATATAATTTAAATTTCTCTATTAAGTTCAAGTATTACGTAACGCACTTGGGAGGGGAGGGGGGGGGGGGTCTTGTGAAACGTTACTGTGCGTTACGGGAGGGGCGGGGGGGGGGGTGGGGGGGTGGGGGGGTGGGGGGCAGCTACTTGAACGCCCCCTTAGGTAAGTATGGTTCTGTAAGTGTACAGTGTTGTTATAATGGGTTATCAGTCGGTAGTTGTTGTTTCCCGACATGCGTTGCAATGCCATATCAAAAAATAAATTATTTCTCCCTGCATGTCCTTTCCCGTGCGTCCCCGTTCCCCTCACGCATCCTCTGCCCTCCCACGTTCCCCTTCCACTTTCCCCGCCCACCCTCTCCCCTCTCCCGCTCCCCCATCCCGCAAACCCCCCTCCCAGTACATTCAGTTTTCAAACAGCTCGTGTGCCACCGTTTTTATTCAAATATTCATTTTTCGTATATTACAAATATTCATTTTTGTACATTATAAGAACAATCAGTCAATTTTGTTACCTAACAAAGGTATATATTTAAAATACCTATAATTTCAAAAATCCATAGACAATTCTTTTAACACAAAAAAAACAGCTGCCTGCTAAATTCAATTTCATCAAACGCGCGAACTATCAAACATACGAAGTTAAAATAGTCGTTAAGTTTTCTGAAATTATTAAATTTTCTGCGCAATTTCCTTAATTTTTCTTTCCGTAGGAACCTTCTACAAAGTATTAGAAAACTTTAAAAAAAAGATGAATGAAATAGGTAAAGTCTTTCTGAAGTTATGGCGTGACCAAGGGAAACAGGAATTCATTTATATACTTGTGTATACAGATTTGTTCACGATCAAATTTCAGCTTGGGGTAACACTTATTATAATGCCCTCGAACCCATCATTAAAGCACAAAAACTAATAATAAAAATAATTCTTAAACTTCCTCTCACTACCAGCACTGATACGATCTTCAATACTTTCAACGTTATGGACATTAAACAGCTCTACGCAAAATCCATCTTACTTTATCTACATAAAAACAACAAAATCCTATACAAACCAACACAAATGATACACAATACACGAGCCAAAAATAAAGAACTTCTCCAAACTCCCTTTTCTAAAACCACCTTTGGACAAAAACACTTTAAATACATAGCTTGCAAACTATACAATACACTTCCAGCCACGATTAGACAAACCGAATCAAAGACCAAATACAAACAAGATTTAAAGAAATGGATTATAAGTATTGGACGCCACACTACTGCTAACATCTGTAAAATAGAGTACAAATAGACAGAATTACCATCTCACGTATGTCCTTACCCTAATTAAAGAACTTAAAATAGTAAAATCCTATATGTATAATATAACTTCCTATATAGACTCGAAAGGATTTACTACTTTATTCATCTCTTCCTTCACCTATATAATGCTCTCTTTATGATATTAACCCTCAATCTTAATCATCTTTCTGTTTGAATTGTATAAATCAGTATGTATCTTACCTTAAATATTCTCATGTTGTTATTAAATATTCTTATGTATGATACTCATTTATGTACCTCTACGCCTGTCTCAACACAGGTATTCCCTAGTGAGACAGGCATCGAATAATGTTATGTAAACATACCTTTTATAGATAAATAAATAAATAAATTATGTATTTTCGGCTTAAAATTTCAAATCCCGGCATGTCACAGTAAAATTTATTTGGTTAATTTGTAATATGTATTTCACAACAAATTAATTAAAAATAATATTAATACGTAATAGCATATTTGCGGCACGAGTCCATATACAACGGTGAAGGTATAATTAAAACGTTTTTAAAAGGCGCCTAAATTCAAGTTGTTCAGGCTTAGGGTTGCCATCTGTCCGGCTTTAGCCGGACATGTTTGGCTTTTTTAGGTCGTGTCCGGCTAAATATTTATATGTCCGGCCTGTCCGGCTTTTGTTAGGCTTTTTTGGTTTGCGCGGGTTTTGTCTTCCGAACTTCTGAAATTGGCGGAATATTACTTTCAAAGAGTTTTCTCTTTAATAAACACCCAGTGGACCAAGGAACGCAATAAATTGCAAACAATTGCTAAGATGGTGTACACATTGTATAAGTTAAAAATGATATGTCAAGGATATTATTAAATTATTTCCAAAGAAAACGACGTTTTGGATAAAGTAGGTGAAAACGCCAAAGGTACAAAATGGTGATTTTTGTAATTTTTGAATAATTTGGAGAAGTAGAGATTTCATTTTAATTTATGTTTTTCGTTTTTTGTCCACAAAGATAAAATGTTTCATTATCTATTTAACGAAAAATTTTAGTCAACTGTTTAACCAGAAAAAAAGTTATGTTTTGTTTGTTTGTTTTATGAGTTTAGTATGTCTACAGACAGAAGACTCAATATTTTTTATTTTGTTATTGACATTATATTCTATACAAATGTCAACTGATGACAAGGATAAGACGGATTAATGATTGTTTTTATTAAATTGGTTAATACGTGATTAATAAACAACTGTAACTTGTAACAGATTTTTTAATTATTAAGTATAAAAGTTATGTCCAAAATCATGTACGTACGTCCGGCTTTTAGGGCAAAATGTCCGGCCTTTCAGAGCGCAGAGTCAGGCTTTTTTATTTTAGAAGATGGCAACCCTATTCAGGCGCCATTTGGCTCGGGTCCGGAGCTGCACGTCAGCGTTATGCGAATCCAAATCTGTATCAATCAAAATACCATTTCATTAGCAAGGCGAACGGAAAATTGGCTGTGTTTCTAAACACAACTTTTGAAATAGGTGAATTGTTTGTATTAGTTATAGGTCAGGGGTCAAAGTAGGAAAGTCCTGGATATTCAGATCTGGTCACCAAATAGGCTAAAATCATTTCGAGCAAACATACAATTTTGAATGGTGGTCGATACTGAGAGCATCTTCCACTATCGAATGTGTCGTCAATACGAGTACATATATCGGTAGCGCAAATTTCAAATGCTGTAAAGGACATTATATTAAAAAAATAGTTTTTTTTTCTTTTTTTTCTCTTTCGATCTGCGTCAACGAAATATTTTATTATTTCACGACGTACATTTTAAAAAGATTTTTTTCTGAAAATTTTAAATAAATTAAATACTCTTATTAAAGAAATTTCCAAAAAATGTTAAGTATTCTGAAAGATACATTCAATGTTATCTTCTTAAACATAAAAATGAATCGCTGAATATGTTGCTAATAGCCCATTCGTGATTTCATTCCGCCTCTTTCCCTCGAAATGAACCGTGTGAACACGAAAGTAAATAGAGACAGTGCCGAATGAAGCATTCCAACAATGTTGGAATGCTTCGGCACTGTTCACTCGCAACCGGAATTTAACATCACGTGACACGAATGATGTGTGTGAACACTGAAGTGAACAGTCTTTCACTCGCAAATTAGTCGGCCGAAATGTTCTGGCGTGAGGACGTGTAGCCGGAGCGGCTAAAACGTCAAATTGCTCCGTTTAGTTCGCTTTTCGAAATAACTCCTACACATCTCATAGAAATCGTTGTTTCTCCCTTACTACCATAGTGAAAAATATGATCTAAACGGTATTGGAAAAAGAAAATAATGTTCTATATATTCAATATAACAATTAACCACAAAAGAATATGAATGTACACTTCTATGGAACCAAAGTTTCTGATCGAATTTGAAAAAAAAGTTATGAAACATTGTGAATTTTTTATGAATTATTTTTATATGAAACGACGAAAAAGTGAGGTGACAGAAACGTTTATAATTTATTTTTCTAACAAAATAAGTGTGTGTTTTTATATTTTTTTTGTTACCAGTAATTTTAGTTAGAATAAAAGCAAGTAGAGCTATTTTTTAAACTTTTAAAAGTTTACATTAAAAATTATTCTATTCAAAAAATTACGTGGTTGTTTTTAATAATAAATTTTGAAAGCATATTTCATCACCTTTCCAAAACAGTTTTTAGTTTTTGGATACGTTAATAAATATTCCATTTATATGGATTTTATTGCAAGCCGAGGCCTATTTTGGAATCAAAATATTTTCATGGTGCAAAAATACTGGTAGATATCAGTTTTCAGGTTATTATTTAACCATAAGTTCATTTTATGGTGCTGAAATTTATTTACTGTTTACAAAAATCCCAAATTTCTCGTAATTTAGTTCGACGTTATCCAAGGCCGTAGCCAGGGGGGGGGATCAAGGGGGATTGATCCCCCCCCCCGAAATTGACATTGACACCGAGGAGGTAATTGATTTGTTCGCTGCAAAGAAAGCTAGAAGACTAAATTTAATTTTGTAATTACAAAAATACATTATAAGATTGATAAGTAACACCATTTAATATCTTTTATTAAAAAAAATCTACATATAATCTGTTCCACCAAACAAAACCCCCCCCCCCGAAATTTTTTTCTGGCTACGGCCTTGACGTTATCAGAAATGTCAATTGAAATCGTAAATATTCCCGAACTTAGCCGTCAGCGCCGGACGAATTCCAATGCGCGCCGCGACTACGCTCGACGACTTCGTAGCGAGAATGTCGAGTGAACTCTTCCTTCGAAGGAACCGTCTGAACACTCGGTGAAACGAGAATGGAACATTTCATCGAGTAAACCTTCATCCGAGTGAACCTTGTGACTTCAGCTTAAGCGCAAATCTCGAGAACAGCTGAACCGATTTCGCTAATTCTTTTTTTAGAATATTCCTTGAAGTACGAGGATGGTTCTTACGGAGAGAAAAATTAAGAAAATTGCACAGAAAATTGAATAGTTTCAGAAAACCTAACGACTATCGCCAGGGCCGGATTAACCATGTCGGGGCCCCTAGGCAGTGCACGTCTCGGGGCCCCCTTTACCAATGTCGGACTTAGACACCAGCCTAGCGATTCCTTATTTTTTGTGTGATCGTTATTGGATAACGGACATAATCTCCTGTCAGATTTGTGTGATTTTTATGGCTGTTTTTGCGTTTTCTATATACAACGTATATTAAATGAGTAAATAATCATGCGTACTTGCAGGAATTCATGTTTAAATCGATCTAATCGATATATGACGTAAAAATCACACAAATCTGACAGAAGATAACTCCGTTATCCAATAACGATCTCACAAAAAATACGGAATCGCTAGGCAGGTCACTGTAAAAGAAATTACATTTTTCAATTTATTTTCATTTCCTGAAAGATCCATTTGGCAAAAATGCTCTCACCAAATGTTTTAAAGAAATTGTTAAAATGATGGAGATACAGCATGAAACATTTTCTATGTTGAATTATCCTTCAGCAAAACTTTGAATGCGTTTTTCTCGAAGGTTTTTGGACACGTTTTTAAACGTTGACAACATATTAAAAAAATTGTACATTATCCTTCAGTATAATTTTGTACACGTTTTTCTCGAAACTACTTTTTTCAACCTGGTTGGCAACATACCTATTAAAAAAAGTATACATGATTTGCATGCACCAAGTCTTTAACTATTCGAAAATCTAGTCTATGGCACCACATAGGAGAATTTTGATATCTAAAAAAAAGAAAAAAATTCGTACCAGCGAATTTTATTTTTGATTTTTTATGGAAAATTTTCGTTGTTCATAAAAAAAATAGAAGGGGGCCAAAAGACCATTTCAAGTTAGGTATAATATCGATCACGAAGTCTGATCTCTTGACCCTTTTGATTTGGGCCAACACCATTGAAAACATTAGGTACAAAATGTAGCTGTTAGGCGACTGGCGTTGATAGTTATCAATAGGTTATTTTTTTGCTTGTCGTTGATAAATTTGCTTGTTCCCTGGCGCTGCGTATCGGCCGTATTGGATGGGAAAATTAAAAAAAACGTGCAGTAGGTACGTACATTACCAAAAGACCGTTTGAAATATCGAGTAATGTTGTTCACGAAGTGCAAACGCTTAATCCTTTTTATTTATTAGGCAGTTGAATCGTTGACTGCGTTGAATAATGTTCGCATGTACCTAAGTATTATATTTCAACTGTTGGCGCTAATTATTTTCAACAGCGTTGGACGTTGAAACAATATAACTATTGTTTCCAACGGCTAGTTATATTTTAATACAGTACTATTGTCAACCAGGATGAAAAACGTAGTTTCGATAAAGTTTTAATGAAGGATAATTCAACATACAAACTGTTTATAACGGTTTCATTGTATCTCCGTCAATGTCATGGATTTCCTTAAAACATTTCGTGAGAGCATTATGAACAAATGCATCTTTCAGAAAATGAATTTTTAAAAATGACAAAAAAAATTGTGTCCTGGTGCCTTAAAGCCTTGTTTAGGATTTGGTCAAGGAACATGGAGGCGTTTGCCCCCCCCCCCCCCCCCCCCCCCCCCAGAGTCAGAGGCCCGTGTGAACTGAACAAAAAATTTGTGGAAGGTATGCCATCACCCCATTCAATAAAAAAATTTAAACGAATACAATACAATAACTCTCTCTTGCATTTATAAGGACACATACATAGAAACAAAAATACATAAAAAAAACAGTAAAAAATGATCCCTTCCAGAAAACCCTGGTACGAAACAAAGAATTTTACCAAGCAGATAGGTAGTGCACACTAAAGCTTGTACAAAATTTATACTTTAAATATGTAATTGGAAATTAACAGAAAAAAAAACAAATGCCAATATAAAGCACACACGGCACCTACGGCACATGGCCCATTAATACTGACTAAGTAATGCTGCTTAACGAGAAGGAAAGTAAAGTAAAATGTAACTATGTTTAAATATTTGTTTTAATTATAGACTTTTTATTTATTATTTGCACATGATGTGAACATTAGTTATTGGGTTATAATTTATTGATTTGACATTAATTATTTTTTTTATTATAATTCATTGTTTTCTTTATTAATGCATGTAATGTTATTAACTTGTAAATGTTCCAAATAAAATAAAATAAAATACAAAATTTAAAACATCTTGAAAGATGACGTTTTCCAAACGGGTGCCGGAGTTGCTCAGTAATTGAAAGTCAAACCATTGACGCAAGTCTTTTTTTCTCGGGACGCGGGGCCCCTAGCCGATGCGGGGCCCCTAGCCGATGCGGGGCCCCTAGGCAGTTGCCTACTCTGCCTTAGGGATAATCCGGTACTGACTATCGCACGTTTGACAGTTCGCGTGTTTGATGATGACATTTTGCAAAACAATGATTGTTTTAAATCAGGATTCTACGAGTATTTTTGAAAATCTTTAAGTTGATAAATTAATTTAAAGTAGGTACTCCCCTAATAGTTTGAATTTTAGATATTTTAAATAGGTATCTATGTTAGGTACCAAATTTAATATACATGAAAAATGGAAATATGAATAAAAATTGTAAAAGGTGGCACACGGGCTGTTTAAAAACTGAATGTACTGGGATTGAATATATTGAACGCGGGAGGAGAGTTGGTGGGACGAGGGAGCGGGAAAGGGAAGAGGGAAGGCGGGGAAGGTGGAAGGGGAATGTGGGAGGGGAAGGGGACGTGTGAGAGTGAAGGGGGAGGGGGGAGTGGAGTGGGGAGAGGGAAGGTGGAGGTGACGGAGTGGGAACGGGAGGCGGAAGGGGAACCGGACGAATGGGAAAGGACACTCAGGTAGAAACAATTTCTTTATCAAATGGCATATCAACGCATGCCGGGACCAGCTAGTTTTATAATAAAAATTCATAATAATAGGTATACAAAAACTTTAAATATGATTTATAGAAAAAATAAAAAAATAATTTTATTTTCTCTCTCCTGAACAATAAACATTTTGTCCTTTACAGCATTTTAAATTTCTGTGATCGGTATCTTATGGTTAAATTTGGAAATAACACAATTCAATATTGTCAGGATTGGTACTGGAATATTGACCATGAGGGATTTTTTTCCCTCGGGGCCTACTGTAAATAAAAAAAGTGATATTTGTTGTCAAATATAATTTAGGATTAAAAAACAAATTACTGAAAAAACATAATTTTGTAAAAAAAAAAGTTTTGTAAGATGGCCACGTTATTAAATTGTTCTTATAGGAGGAATGTATCAGTAATTTTTATGCAAATGGAAAGGTGTTAAACATCAATTGAACCGCTGATTAGCAATCATTTTCGATAAATCAGTCCCATGAAAGTTGTTATACACCTTCCTCGTGCTATAATTTTTAATGAAATAAAACATCTAAAATAAAACAGGAAACCTATGCAGCATAATATGTCAAAATCAAAATCTTAGAATACGTAGAAATCGGATGTACTGTGTTAATAGGTCACTTGCATGGATTTCATAACGACTTGGAAAAAATCGTATGGATAGATTTTTTTACTAAGATTACGAAAATTTTAGTAAAAATTTTTAGAATTGTACAGTTTTTTTTTTATTTTTAAATAAATAAATCCATTTTTTGGGCCTGTGACGTCACAACATGAAAATGTCCCGTCTCCGAAAATGTTCCAATTAATTTTGTAAAATTGCACGCTGATTTATTTTTTTTATATGGCAACACTTTGATTTCAGGCGAATTTTTGAATTTGACATTTAACGTTCACTAGATTTATTGTTTGTTCTCTGCGAACTTATCATTTGGTTTGACTTTTTGACAGATGTTATGAAGAGTACCCCGTACAATTTACGCTGTCTATACGTGTTTTAGAGATATAACGGTAGTGGTGCTGATTTTAACAAAATAAAATTTTATAATATTATTATAATTTACAAGTACAAGTATATTACATTGGATTTAGTAATATAGACGTTGAACATTATAATGATTTATGATCAATAAGATGGATCAAGGAAAAAATATTTATGAGATGTAATATTTTTGGTATGCCTCGTTATTCTCCTGTGCCCTTTCTTGTGGAAAAAAGTTCTTTTTTTTTAAATGATTTTCGGCAATGTAATTATTATCGTTTTTTCGCACCTATAAAATTATGTCCCGCCTTTCCGGTTAATAAAATATGGTCTGATTTTTCCGATTGAAATTTTAAAAAAATCGCCAGGGTTTCAAAAATACGATTTAAAAAAAATACAGAATGTCTTAGAATATTTACCTACACCGGAATTTTTTTTTAAAACATGTCATGCGAGTGGCCTGTTCACGTTGCATTGGGTAAAAGGGACAGTGTTCGAAATCAAACCAAAAATTTATGAAGATTTGTGAAGGATATCTCGTGACTTTGTGATCTCCGTTCAACGAAAAATAAAGGGCGGGAATCAAAATATGTATTTGAATTTCCCGGCAACGGGGGATGTCGTGACGCGGTAAGAGGTTAAAAAATAGTCACGAGATGCCTAGAAAATTCTAGAAATATGGCGCTTAGCCAATCCGTTCAATCGTCTGAATTCATTTGAACGACACAAATCACAAGTCAGCGTGATGTCATTTTTCATTAAATGCAAATAATTGCACTCGGAACTCAGAACACGAGTCCTACGGTTTGGTTTTCTTTTTTGGTTGAATATCAACAAACCTACTAATTTCGGTTGTTGTATCTCTCCTGCGTAACTCTGGTTTAATGAATTTGGATTTGCTTTGAATTTAAGTGTCATTTTCAAAATCCGAACGGAAAGCGTGAATAATTCAGACAATCAATAAAGTAATTTTTGAAGTAAAACTTCTTTACGCACACTTGACTTGAGGAGTAAGCTGGCGAATGCGTGACGAGAGCGTTACGAAAAGCGAGACGAACGGTAGTTGAGAGGGAGATATAAGTTAGTTAAGAAAGAAAGAAAGAGATTTTCGTTTCGTACATTACTGTAAGTGCAAGAGAGAGAGGTGCGAGCACACATTTTCTTTCTCTCTTTTCTCTCATAGCCAGTTACGTTACACAGTGCAGGCCTATTGTCTGTAACACACTGTAGGAGCAAGAGAGAGCAGTGCGCGCGCACATTTTCTTTCTCTCTTCCTATCATATAGATGGAGCTAAAGAAGTTTTACTTCAGTTGTGTGGTCTAAGCACACTCATTTTTTTTTATATTGGCTCCACGCAGGAAGCTCGGAAGAAAATAATTTCTCTCTGGGTCTATGTCATCTTTGAGATGCTGTGTGAAGGGGTTATTTTTAAGGATAAGAAGGAGAGGAAGTTCTGGGATTGAAGAGGGGTAGGGAGGAATCTTGGGTCAAAGTCCAGGAATGACGGACGTGTGAATCCATCCCTCCCACTGCAATGCAAGGCGGTCGAGAGAGTCCGGTTTGAGAAGTCAAAAGGTCTCCTTCAACCAGTCTTCCGATACGGCCGCCATATAGTACGTAGTAAAAGCATTCGCCGCCAAGATCTAGACAAAACTCAGCACATGAAACCGGGCACCCCTGCTAAATAAGCTGCCTAACGTAGCGAAACACTGGCCGTGACCTATGACCTATGACAGGGTTGTTGGTTATCCGTCGAGAGAGTCCAGCTTGAGAGATCAAAAGGTCTCCCTCAACCAGTCTTTCCCGATCCGACCCGCCACACAGTATGTGGACAAACGCATCCTCCACCAAAACCAGGAAAAACCTCATCCGGGCACCCCTGCCACCAAAAGTAGCGAACCATTTGGTGACCGTCAGAGGTGTTGGATATCCAATAAATGATTCCGGGGCGGCGGTACCCATACCCGCCTTCCAACTACCTACTAGATAGGTAAACTGATCATTCTGCAACAATTACCTTGTTCTGATGTGTTCTTTCTTCTTCTTTGTGTGCCCTATCAGGTCCCCCCGACGTTGGCGATCACTCTTGAAAATGTCTCTCTGTCTTGCGCTGCCCGGAATGGCTCCTCCACACTTCTAATGCCGGTTCACTCTCGTACGTTTCGCAGCCAAGACACTTGTCTCCTACCAGGCCCTCGGCGACCCTCTATCTTGTTCTTTACATAAACTTTCTACTACACAAATCTTAAAATTATTATAATATTGTGATTTTTCTCGGGTCTCTGCTCCAGTAAATTTAATAACATCTAACAGGCTAAGGCTATTCTGTCCCTGCATGAGGCAATAAATTGTAATACAAATCAATAGCGGTAATTTGAAATTCTTTAAAGGATAATAATAAGTTCAAAAATGAGTTAAATGTGTCATTTTTCTCTGTTTTTTTCCTCTTTCGATCTGCTTCGTCGAAATTATTTCTAGGAAAATAAGTGCGTCTTTTAGGACGTGCATTTTAATAGATTTTTTTCTGAAAAATTGATGACGGTGATCTATTCAATACTAGCTGGTACCCGGCATGCGTTGCTATGCCATTTAATAAAGAAATTGTTTCTCCCTGCGTGTCCTTTCCCATTCCTCCCGTTCCCCTTCCGCCTCCCCTCCCTATTCCGCGTCCCCTTTCCCTCTCGCTTTCCCACTTCACCTCGTCCACCTTCCGTCTCCCCACTCCACTCCCCCCTTCCCTCCGAGTTCCCCTCCCCCTACCTGAGGTCTCCTCTCCCCTTCCCCCCTTCCGCATTCTATACATTCATTCCCGGTACATTCAGTTTTCAAACAGCTCGCGTGCCACCTATAGCAATTTTTTATACAAATTTCATAATGCCAGAGTTCACCAGTAGTTTTATACAAACCTTGTCCTGACAATAACGAACACACAAAAAAAGAATTAGGTACCCAATTTTGTGCAGTCGTTTGGAAGTTATGCGCGTATTTTTTCGGCGATTCATTTTTATTAATATAGAAGAAGAAGATAGATAGAGATAGATAGATAGATAGATAGATAGATAGATAGAAGATTATTTTATTTTATTTTATCCGAAAGATCTATTCAATGTTATTTTATAATAAAAAATCAATATTATAGGTGTACAAAAACAGGAGATTTTTTTGAAAAAATATAACATTTTTGAACAATTAACATTTAGTCTTTTACAGTATTTCTAATTTCCGTGATCGATATAAATATTGCATTTATTGAAGTGAAAACTTCTTTAGCAACGTTGTGGTTTGAAGCTCGATGAAACGGAAGCGAGCGACACTAAAAAGAGACTAATCTAATCGTCTATAGCAGCGGTTCCCAACCTTTTTCTAACCCGGGACCACTTGTACCTTTATTTTTTCGACAGGGATCACAAGCAGTGGCGCCCCGAACCGAGTTTCACCCCCAAGGCCACAATTCTCTAGCCCCCCCCCCCCCCCCCCCCCCCCCCCCCCCCCCCCCCCCCCGCCCGCGCTAGCCTAAGCCAGTAGTTGTGGTCAGTGGCGTAGGCGTAAGCACGTAAGCACATCGGGAGGGGCGTAATGTGATAGGGTATAACGGGTTCTAGCAGAATATTTACCACAACGGTGGGGGAGGAATGGGATGGGGTGGGACGGGTTCCAGCAGAATATTTACCACAACGGAGGGGGTAGAACGGGGTAGGATGGTTGGGGCGAAACGGAATACCATAATGGCCACTGACCACAAGGTACAATAATGATAAACTGAATACTGTCCCGATTTTTTTTTATTCAGACTTCTCGACCAGGGACCGCCCGCGCACTGGCTCGCTTATTGACCGGCGGACCATCTCGGACCTCTTGCGGACCCTGGTCTAAACCCTGATCTATAGGATTTGACTGATTGCTGGAAATTGATGGCCGGCGTAGTTTATCTGTAAGGCTTTTGACTTGCAATCCGAAGGTCGCGGGATCGAAAATAAATTGCGTTGGAAAATAAATTTTATTTGATTAATTTGTGATATTTCACGATTAATTTATTTAAAATAATACATGTATAGTATATTTGCGGCACGTTCCAGAGTTGAAGATACTCTCAGTATCGTCCTGTTGTAAGACCACCATTCAGAATTGAAACATTGCTTGAAATTGCTTTCAATTTGGGAGGCGGGAATGGGTACCGCCGCCCCGGGAACCTTTTATTGGATAACCAACACCTCTGCCATACGTTCGCTACGTTTGGTGATTTAGCAGGGGTGCCCGGGTTCATGGGGTGAGGTGTGTCTAGGTCTTGGAGGCGGATAACCACATTCCTGCCCACCCCTTAAAGCCTTTTACTTCCCAGAACTCTCCTCTCCTACCTTTCCCTAAAAAAAACCCTCCACCCAGCATCCCCAAAGATGACATAGGCCCTGAGGGAAATAATTTTCCTTCATGTTCATGTAAAAAAAAAATGACTTTAGCCGTGTTCGGTGACCAGATCTGGATAGCCAGGTACTTCCTTACCTTCCTCTTCCCCATCTTTTTTCCTTCCCCACTACCTTCAGCCTCACAACATACCCCAATTGGGGATGCAACAGACTCACTTGCTCCAGACGGGAGCAGCTGGGATTCTTGTGACGTATTCATATAAAAACAAAAAAATGATTTAGTCTGCGAGAGAATGAGATAGCAATAAAATATAGATTAGTTGCATGGGTAGAAGGTACTCGGTTCCAATATAATACGATGAATCCACGATTCCATGCGAGTCTCCTTTAGTCCAGTGGTATAAAGCGCCTGACGAATCTTAGCGACCAGACATGTGGAGGACCAAGAATATCGAATCCCATTAAATCAAAAAATATATATATTTTTGTAAAATCAATATCCAATCTTCAAACCACTCCAAAATGAACAGGCAAAGAAAACACAAAAGAAAGCGACATCTAGCGACTCCGAAGAAGAAAACACAAATACTAATAAGATGAACAAATGTATAGGAAAAGGTGAACTGGAATTCGACGACAAAAATATGTAAAAAATCATCCTTCATATTGATAAAAAAAAAGTGCTTCATAGTCTCCCCACTCTTGTCTACTTTAGTTTTTTTAAAGGTTTCACTTCTACCGCATGTGAATTAAACACTCTTATATTTTAAACTAGCTGACCCGGAGAAGTTTGTACCGCCTCAGAATCAATAACTGTTGTGTTCACTTATAGCTGAATTAAATTCAGTTTTTTTAATAAGTTAAAAATTACACAACGAAGTAATAATTATCGATGCGCAACTGTCCATGTTTTGTTTTTGTCAGTATCAGAGATGGCGTTGTGTACGAATTTATATTTTTTGTGATTTTCTTACTTTTTAACATACTTACGGGAATTGCGTTTCATTTTCTTTATAGGTACGTGTGAGGGAGATTTATTATAATGATTGTATTTTTCCTTTGGGGGGTAGCAGACATACGTTCACCGTTTGTCTCATTTTCGACTGTTGACATGTAGTGTGTAAGAAAGAGGGGCAGCATTATATGTTTAAGAGCGTTTAACCAGCCAGCGGACGAAAATCCACATTTCGTCGAAGGTTGTTCTTACGATCGTGCAGGGCGATTACAATGAGAAAGATTAATTATTCTCCGTACCAGCTTTTTTAAATTATAACTCAATATCGAATTTATTTCAATCCAAATTAGCTTTAATTTATACCTTCATCCAAAAATACTAAAAGGCGTGATGATAAAACTATTAAAATAATGTACTTTTTGTAATTATTTTTTGATTATAAGTATTTATCATTTTTCAATAATTCTAAATTTAATAAGAATGTTAAAAAAATCTTAAATATATTAGTTTGTAAGTGCGCAAATAAATACACAAATGGACCAATTTTCGTCACGAAACACATGTACGTACATATTTTTTAATGATTTTATTGAAACTAAAATTAAAATTCTAAAACATGCGTTTGCTAGATAATGTATTGATTTATTTTTACTGCATGATTATATTATTTGAAATGGGTGTGGTATAATACAAAATCTTTTTTAAAAATTTAATAAATCTCCCAACGACCTATGGAATAACCTTATTATACTAAAAATTTTAAAAATTTCTTAAAATTTATTACATGCGAATGCTAGATAAAAGAACAATCTTTCGAAATTCATCTATAATTTTTTGTGGAAAGGAGTCAATACGTCTAAAATCTTTTTTGAAAATGACGTATTTCCGGTTTTCTCTGGTAATGCCCTCTTAAGAACAAAAGCAAAGCAATCAGCGCATTGACATTTTACGTTTTTAAATTTTCGGAATTCACTCACTATTCAATATTATACTTATTACAATATTGCTGCAGCTCTTTCAAAAGATGAGAATTCGTTCCATACAAAATGTATGAGGAAAAGAATTTTCTTCATAATTTTATTTTTCGTTTATTTTTCCGACGTTTTCCGACGCAACCCGGATTTGTACCGATTTATTACATATTTCCCTTAAACACGGTAAGTTTTAAAGCTCTTAAAAAATATATGTTATCCTTGAAGATAATATCTAGACTTTGCCCGCGCCGAAACGCAAATTATATAAAATTCCCTCGATAGAAAAAAATCGCAAAGTATGCTCCAAAAATTATCATTAACACGTTTGTTTCAGTTATTTTACAAGTTTATATGTATGAAAAAAATTCACAGTGCTTCTTAAAATGCTGTTCAAGATAATGCCCGCGAGATTTTTGCTCTATTTTAAACGAGTCGTGTTTTATTAAACATTTTCGCAATTTTCGCATCGATTTTGTCGCTGTAAATGTTAGCGCTCTCCTCTAACATTCGTTATTTCGTATCTATCCATCTTCTTCTTTTCGGGCCCGGTTGCAGAGCCTTAAGATGAATATATACGTGAAATTCTATTTAGATACTATTTTGATTAATCTTTACGACGAATCGGCTTACAGTATGAACATCAAAAAATATGCTACGGATAAATTGAAGCTTTAACTACTTTATCTATGTATTGGAATTACAATAAAATTATTATTTTCGTAACAAAAAATATAAGCGTAAACCACTAAAAAAAATGTTTTCTCATGACTTAACTATGAAGTAATGTAAGTAACAATTTTTAAAAAATACCCCTTTACGGCTAAGACTATTTTTGACTTTATCTATGTTCTAACTTTTTTTCGTTCTTATAAAATTATGCACAAAATAAATAAAAACCACTTTTTCGCTTACTAGCCTCGTGCAAAAAGACGCTCGATTTTAAAATTTTGCAGGCATGAGATTCGAAATATTTCTAGCGTTTATATTCCTCTTAATAGCTATTCTGTTATTCGGGACGGAGACAAATCCAACAAATCAAAGATCTTAAAAATCGGTCCAGCCGTTCTCGATGTAATAACAATGGTGTAACTAACCCGACTTTGTTTTATAATTAAGACTTCATGTTTCAATAGCAGTTTTCACAATTTCCAGTAAGTTGGTAACGTAATAAATAAATATAAATAGGTAATCAATGATCGATTCGACATCAAAGGTCGTTCATTATCACCGTTTATCGGCCATTGTAGAGTACTATCAATTATCATATCCACGGTTTTGTGTGATAAATTGTTATGTTTTTATCTGTAAATATAGAAAAGGTGATAATGAGTGAATATCTGTGTGGGAGACATGTCACCCAGCACGAACGCCAGACCCTCTGTTGCTGGTTTATCATTATGACGTTATCACGCGACCTTGCTGGCGTGTGACTAATTCAGTAAAACCGATTAAAACACAAACTGTGATAAAATACAGATGAATGATGAAAAGATACTAAGATACCGTCTTTGTGACGCAATTGGAAATGATAGCGGCGCGGGCGCTAGGAACATAGCGCCACACGGTAAACAGCACGTTCTGCTGCACGTCTGGGAAAACTGCGGCGCGCGATCTATTAGACACTTCGGAGTGTCCGTGCCACGCGCCACTTCAAGCGCCGCGCAGAAAAGTAAAGATCGAAGGTAAGAAAAAGGTTTACAGCGCAGTTCACTGTGAGACTTTTAGACTAAGTGGCGCGGGTCACGTTGCTTCGTTATTCTACTTTAGTTTTCAGAAGGTTTCACTTCTACCGCGTTTGAATGTACCTACCTGCTTTTTAATCTAGACGTTCCCCACGCCGAAACGCAAATTATATGAAATTCCCTCGATAGAAAAAAAATCGCAAAGTATGCTCCGAAAAATAAACACGTTTGTTTCAGTTATTTTACAAGTTATACGTATGAAAAAATGCACATTGTTTCTTTAAATGCTGTTTTAGCCCCCAAGAGATTTTTGCTCTATTTTAAACGAGTCGTGTTTTATTAAACATTTTCATAATTTTCGAGTCAATTTTATCGTTTTAAATATTAGCGCGCTCTCTCCAACATTCCTAATTACATATCTCTTCATCTTCTTTTTTGAGCGGGGATACGGCGCCCGCAACCCGGATTTGTGCCCATTTATTACACATTTCCCTTAAATTCAGTAAGTTTTAAAGCTCTTAAAAATATATATATTTTATTCTTGAAGATAATATCTAGACTTTGCCCGCGCCGAAACGCAAATTATATAAAATTCCCTCGATAGAAAAAAATCGCAAAGTATGCTCCAAAAATTATTATTAACACGTTTGTTTCAGTTGTTTTACAAGTTATATGTATGAAAAAATTCACAGTGTTTCTTTAAATGCTGTTTAAGATAATGCCCGCGAGATTTTTGCTCTATTTTAAACGAGTCGTGTTTTATTAAACATTTTCGCAATTTTCGATTCAATTTTATCGTTTTAAATATTAGCGCGCTCTCTACAACATTCGTAATTACGTATCTCTCCATCTAATTCTTTTTAAGCGGGGATACGGCGCCTTATAACTGCGCTATATAAATATTACGTTAGTGGTAGTTTAACCCAATACAACATATAGATAAATTATGGAAAATCTACCGGGGCATAAGAACTTAAGGGAACGTACCCAGGGCCGGATCTACGAAATCTGGCGCCCTGTGCAGTAGGTACCGATGGCGCCCCCCCCCCCCCCCCTACATTTTTATTTTGATTAAAAATTCGTACACCCCAATTTTTTTATTTTTTTTTATATAACTATTATTTTTTTACACTAATTTATCAAATAAAATCAAGACATATAAAGGGTGTAACTTTTCCAAGTGACCTGGCGGTAGCTCTCACACTCGTTTTTTTTAAAGAGAGGATCGCCAGGAGCCCTATACTCTCTGAATCTATTAGGTAAACATAAATCATGGTGCTACTTTAATTATTTTAGGAAAAACTCTTTGCAAGTTATGCTTTAAAATAATACAACAATTGTTTGTTTGTGCCCGTACCATGATTTAAAACATAGGTTACGAGACAATGCGGGTGGTTTCGCTGAACTAGGTCCATTAGACATTCTTGAGATTTACTACGCGAATATTAGAAAAAGCAAATACAAATACGTTCCCATGGCAACGTACAACACAAGAATAGCATCTACAGCTTCTGACTAGCAACAGGCAGTCCCGACGAGAGACAGTGAGCAGTGATAATAAGAATATAACCTCAAATTTGTACGTTGCGTTTCCCCTGAGTTAAGCGAACAAACACTAACACTGACGTATGGTATCAACGGCTTACGAACAAAAATACCGCGCTGTGATTGGTTATTGAATTTGGATCGCACCTATTCGCCGTAAAAGACGGTAAAAGATATATGGAAAAATAGATCTTACGTTTAAACTAAATATATAGAATTTGTAAAAAAATTCTGTAACTGACTATAAATTCGTAAGCCGTTGATACCAACCTGATGCGTGCGCATTCTGTTTCTTTGGAAAGTGTTGCTAGAGCGTAATAATTATTTCGTACTATGGGTAATTTTTAAACGATTCAGGGAATATTATAACTAAATTTTAATACAACATTTATTTTCTCACGGCGCCCCTTCGGAGTTGGCGCCAGGTTTTTGCACGTTTTTGAACGTATGGCAGATCCGGCGCTGAACGTACCCATACTACGTGACACACTTTTTGCAATTTTTTACCCCCCTCCCCCCCCCCCGGTGACCACGTGTAGTATATTCCAAGACCCCCCCCCCCCCTACAGTTTTCACGTAGTATTTCATAAACATGGTTTCGAATCATTTTTGGCTAACAAAAAATAAAAAATGCATTATTTGGCTTATATTTGTCTTTATTAATACGGCGCTTGCTGCGTGACAGCAAGAATGCATGCATTACAAGTGGAAAAAATATTATCAAGATAAAACTTATGGCAAAATATATTGAAACCGGAACGTAATTTTTATAAACATTTTTCATCTCAATCATCTTCAACAAACACGTTCCCTGAACTTTTTCACTTATTTGAATGTACGAGGGTGGGTTTTTAAGTTTGCGGATTGGGTAAGGAAAAACCAAAATTATTTTTCCTTTTCAACATATTCACCTACTACCCTAATACATTTTTCCGATCTTTAAATTAACTTAAAGGAACTTTATAACAGCGCGGAACTCTATTTTCTCCACATTTCACAATTTCTTCCCGATTAATCACTTACCTTCCCATTCCGCGAACTAAAAAACCTCCCCTCGTAGATCGAAAAAAAACGCGAGATTTCTAGATTGACTACGTGATAAAAACCTAAGCCCCCCCCCCCTGTTGTGACCAAGAGTGGTATTTTGTTGCCCCCCCCTCTAAACAGGTCACGTAGTTTGGGTACGTTCCCTAAAGAGGCAACACTTTATTTAATATACGCCTAGAAATGTAATTTCTGCAATCCGCACAACTCTTGAGCTATGTACATTGTGGAATCATATTAAACGGGCGTCAAAAGTGCACTGAAAATAATATAGACTTCGTTCACCTCCTCTGTTATTATTTCTATTTTTGAGAGTGATAATTAATTCATGGTGGAATTCCATTATAATATATTTTAATATATTATATTAACGAATATAAAACTTTATTACACTTAATTTTATTTGACCGTAATCGGTTTCAATTCTTAGTCTACGGTTTAAACATTTTTTTTTACATGAGCTCCACACAGGAGGCCCAGAGGAAAATGATTTCCCTCAGGACCTATGTCATCTTTTGGGATGCTGTGTGGAGGGTTTTTTTTAAGGAAAGGAAGGAGAGGAGAGTTCTGGGAAGCAAAAGGGTTTAAGGGTGGGTAGGAATCTGGGGTTCAGTGTGTCCAGGTCATCCGCCTCCAAGACCTAGACAAACCTCACCCCATGAACCCGGGCACCCCTGCTAAATCACCAAACGTAGCGAACCACTTGGGGTGACCTATGGCAGAGGTGTTGGCTATCCAATAAAGGTTCCCGGGACGGCGGTACCCATTCCCGCCTCACAAATTGGATTCATAACATATTGGGGAAGGGGAGAGGGGTGGTCTACATGGATTTAAATCAATTATAATAATTATATTTGTTGCTAAGTCGTCTAAAACGACTTTTCAATAATTTTACACCAAAATGCATAAAGTGCATTTTGGTGTAAAAATATTGAAAAATAAAAAAGTATAAAGAAATTCTCATTTCTTTTGGTTCCCCCCACGTATGTAGATAGGGTGACCGGCCAACTCAGAATGAAACCAGGAGCGATGACAAAAAATGGTTAAATAGGTTAAGTTAGGTTAGGGTTACCGGATATTTTAAAATTGTTTTTTCATAGCTTTTAATTACCTTTCTGAGCTGGTTTCATTCTGAATTGACATGGAACCGTAGATAGATGTGCTGTTGATATTTCTACCACTAAATAACATTTCGTTACTTCAGTTGGCCAAGGTTCTAACTGACATTTTTTCAAAAATGACCTTTGAATGCAAAAACATTTCTTTTGCTCATTTCTATAACCAAAATAATTCAATTCGTGTTGTATTTCCGTAGATACTAAGAAATTCTAAAATCAAGCTCCATTTATTTTACAAGGTTCTAACATCACCTACACTCTCTATTTTGTTTGTATCTGACGGTTGATCGTTGTTACGAAACGCATTATAGTTACACACATCTGCCCTGATGATGGACACTGTAACGCTGTCCGAAACGTTGGCTAAGGGAGGAGGTAGCGCAACACGGCATAACATCCCAAAAACAAATAACAAAAAACACATTATAATTCTTCACTTTGGTTGGATAGGGTTCTAATTTCTCCTTACCATGTTCTGAAGTTTCAAAGTTTGCAAAAACGAATTTTCGTAAAACAATGTTTTTTTAATTAAAACTTCTTTACGCACGCTCGACTTAGGGGATAAGCTGATCAATGCGTTACGAAAAGTGGTGATTGTTACGAAAAGTGTGATGCGAACGGTAATCGTTGCGAATGGTGATCGATGGCGAAGCGAACGGTCGGGCCTTTATGCATGCTTGACTTGGGGAGTGATAAGGATAAGGATGGTCACCCCAATGTCATATGTCACCCCTAGGTCATAGGTCACCCCGTTCGCTACGTTTGGTAACTTAGCAGGGATACCTGGGTTCATGGGGCGAGGTTTGTCTTGTAGTTTTACATCAGTCGGGTGGTCTAAAGCACACTAGTTTTTTTTTTGAGGTTCAATCTTGTGTAAGTATTTTAGTTTATCATAAGGGGGCGTTCAAGTATTACGTAACGCAATTTTTGACCCCCCCATCCCCCCCAAGTAATGCGCCAAGTAACTAAACTATAATTTGTCATTTTTATCTTTTAGGCCATCACTATGACATGCCCCAAATATTTTATTCCACTCAGATATTAAGGGGGCGTACATTAATTACTTGAGCAGTTTTTCTTCCAATCTGGACCCCTCCCCCCCCCTTGTGAGATCAATTTGGACCACTTTTTTTTTTTTTTTTTTTTTTTTATTTCGTACAATTTTTGAAAATACACTTTTATGTTTTTTTCTTGATTACCATACTAGGCTAATGCCCGTGTTAAGGTAATCAAACATGATATAAATTATACAATGTGTGAACTAGAACAAAATATAGGTTTGAAATAGAAATTATAAGATATTAGAAACAAGAGAAAGAAAAAAGATAAAAATATTTAAGGTAAAATATAACAAGATATATGTATACGTATGCACATACAAATACATACAAACACACATACATACATATATATATATATATACACTTACATACACATACACATATATACATATACATATATATATATATAATTATAAAAAAGAAAATGTTTGAAAGAAGTTAAAAATAAAATACTATATAAAATATACATAAAAAATAAAATACTAAAATATAAACATATAACTATATAAAATACTAAAATATAACTATATAAAAATATAAAATACTAAGAAGTAAGATTTAAATATGTTAATCTATAATTTTTTTTTTTTTATGAAAGCTAAAAAATTTTCTGGAGGTTTGACAAGGTAGGTAATTAATCACCTAGAAGAGTATATATTTAGGTTAGATTAGATTTCAGTGAAGTCAGGTTAGAAAAAGATGTGAAGTATGATATTTTATTTAGTTAATTTAATTATTTTCTATTCCTTTATAATGGTTAGGAAGTCAGATATTCTTTAAAGAAATCTCGTCCCCTTTCGAATATCCAATTTTGAACACGAATAGTAAAAAGAGGTATGGTAATACTTGATTTTATATCGGTGCTCAATGCATTGTATATTTTGGGGGCAATGAACCAAAATTGTCGGTGAGCGAATGTGGTTCTAGTTTTAGGAACCATGCATCCCAGATTTGATGAAAAGCGGGTTTTGGCTTGATGTTGTGGAGCCACCAGTAGGTTATTTTTCCGTACGTAGGATAGGCTTGTCTTAGTGAATAGTTGGCGAATATCTAAGACCTTAAATTTAGTAAATAGCACATTAGAGGGGTGGGTAGGTTGGCATTTAAATATGATTCTCAGTATTAGTTTTTGAACTGTAATTATTGGATTAATGACGGATTCTGTGCAACCACCCCATCCCAAAATACCGTAAGTTGCAATGGATTGAAAAAGGGCAAAATATACGCTTCTAAGGGTTTTTAGGTCTAAGATGGATCTAAGAGAGCAGAATATATGGCAGAGCTTACGGAGTCTTTTCACTGTGTCACTTATGTGTGCTTCCCAACGTAGTTGGTCATCTATGATTATGCCCAGATATTTAACTTCCTTAGATGATTTAAGGGTAGGACACGTGCAATTTGTAATAGGTGGGGTTCCGGGTGGGTGTGGGTGCATGTTTAGTGAACACGAGTGAATTATTGGTTTAGGGCAGTTGTTGGGAAAATTATGTTTGCATATGGAAAACGTCATATATTGTGTTTTGTCAATATTGAGTGTAAGGAGATTTGTGTCAAGCCAATGCCTCACTTTTATTAGGCCATTATTAGTTTTATTAATAACTGCTTGCCATGTTTCATCTTCGAATATTAAGACTGTATCGTCGGCAAATGATAAAATCTTACCTCCAATATCCATGGTACATAGTGTGTTGATGTATAAAAGAAATAAGAGTGGTCCTAGTACACTGCCTTGCGGTACACCGTAAGACATGGATAATTTTTTGCTTTTATTTATTTTGTCAGAGTGGATAAGAGTTTGTTGAGTTCGGTTTGTTAGGTAGTTTTCGAACCATGTGTAGGGTATCCCAGTTATTCCGATCTGTTGAAGTTTTTTAAGCAGTAAGGGATGGGAGACCGTATCAAATGCTTTTGAGAGATCGAGGAAAACAGCAAGCGGTTTTCGACCAAGGTCAAGATTAAAAGAAACTATTTTTGTGAGGGCGGCTATTGCATCTGAGGTACTCCTACCTTTGCGGAAACCATATTGGTTGTCCGATAATATTTTGTTATCTTCAAGGAACTTGTAGAGTCTATTCTTCACCGCTTTTTCTATGATTTTAGATATTGTGCTAAGTAAAGATATCGGTCGATAGTTATTTACAGATAGTTTGTCTCCTGATTTGAATATTGGGATTATTGTGGCCTGTTTTAAGGAGTTAGGAAATACACCAGTTTTAAAGCTTAGATTGATTATATGTTTCAGAGGTGAGGCTATATATTTTTGGATATGTTTGATGATTTTTGTTGAAATGTGATCTATACCTACAGAGTTACTGTTTTTAAGGGATGAGATTAGTTCTAAAATTTCTGTGTCAGTAGTGGGAGTGAATTGGAAAGGGTTATAGCTAAGATGAGTGAGGGGTATATTGTTTGCAAGATCTTTGTCCGAGACGTTGTGTCTGTCTAAAATATTTTTTGCTAAGTTAGATCCAATATTGGAGAAAAATTGATTGAAATGGTCGGAAATTTTTTCGGGGTCGGAATTGACATGTAATATTTGATCTTCGATGTTAATCTTAACAATGGGTGTATTGGTTTTATTAATATTGGCTATATCTTTAACGATGTTCCAAATTTTTTTATTATCACCGGTAGCTTCACTGATTTTTTTATGGTAGTAATCTCTTTTAACACTGTCAATTATTTTTTTGCAGTTATTTCTGTAACGTTTGTAGAATAAGAGAGATTCATAATCGTGGGGATTTTTTCTACAGAAGTTATGAATCTTATCGCGCTTTCTGATACAGTAGAGAATTCCTGCAGTGATCCATGGTTTGAGTTTTGTGTCAGATCGTTTTTTTTTACTTTTTGTGTATGATGTAGCATCGGTTAAGTGGTTACGTAGGGTATTTATAAATAATTCACATGCAGAGGTGACATCGGTACAAGAATAGATAAGTTCCCAGTTTTCTTTAGAGACACTGTTTAGGAGAGTTTCATATGAGATCTTTTCTTGAGGGGAAGTATTTTGTGGTGATTTATGATTTTTATGCGAGAGAGAAGTGATGATTGAATAGTGATCTGTAACAGTTGATTGATAGACAATGGATTTGGTGTCTAATTCACTCTTAACAAATACATGATCTATACAACTGCTAGTGTTTGAGTCTGTTTCTCTAGTTGGTGCTGTAACAGCTGGAAAATATCCTAATAAAGTTAGTGCGTTTAGGTATTCATTTGCTTGAGGGTGCATTTTATTAATTATATTTATGTTAAAATCACCGATTATAAAGGTGTTTTGGCGGTGTTCTATGTTTGATAAAATTTCTTGCAGTGAATGTATGAATGGGGCTATGTTATGTGTATTCGGAGATCTGTACATTGTAAGAAGTGTTATATGATTATCAATTTGAATTTGTAGACAGTTTGCATATTTAATTTTGATCTCTTTTACTGAGTGAGAGATATGATTTTTAATGTATACAATGACTCCGTCGTTCTGAGTTTGGTTGTGTAGAGTATTATAGTGATTGTAGTTTCTTATCGTTTTAGGGATGAAATTTCCTTGAATCCAGCATTCACTCAAGACAATTATATCAAAATCTGAGACAAGATCAGTGAGGAGAATAAGAAGTTCATCAAAATTTTTGTTTATACTTCTTATGTTCATAGAGAATATCGTAAGGGTTGAATTAGTTAATAATAATTGACGTACTACTTCGGGATCATTGGTAGATATACATGGGATTTGTGTTGTGTTATCTATTAAATCTGCTATGTCTTCCATTTTCTGGTTTTTTGTTTTGCATAAATTATTAACAACCAAGTTGTAGTGACATTGGTACGTTTATGAGATAGAGATTTAGTTGATATAAATATATAAAATATACATAAATATATAAAGTGTAAATATAATTGTTGTGAATATATAATATAAGCACATAATGAATATATGACATAAGCATAAGAATATAGTGTTAGCTTTGTGAAATAAGGTTTTTGTTGTTGTGAATTTATAATATAAGCATATATAGTATATATAACACAAACATAGGTATGTAAAGTATACAAATAGTTGTTACGAAAAATATAATATAAGCGTATAGATAATATATGATACGAGCGTATATAGAATATAAAATAAAAGTATGTATGTAAAGTATGTATAGTATGTACAACATAAACATAGGTATATAAGGTACACATATAGTTGTTGCGAAAATATAACATCAGCGTATACAAAATATGTAGCACAAGCATATATAGAATATAAAATATAGGCATATAAAGAATATTAGGTAAATAAAACATAGGCTTATAAACAGTATAAAACATCAGCATAAGCATAAAAAGTATGTAAGTGATATAAGAATTTAGTTGTTGAGAATGTTTAACATAAGCATATAAAGTATTTATAGTATAAGTATAGGTGTATAAAGTGTACTTATAGTTTCTGCGAATGTATGACATAAACATATAAATAATAAATAACATAAGAATATGAAATATGAGCATACAAAGAAAATAAAACATAAGCTTAAAAAGATTATAAAACGCAAGCATATAAAGAAAATAAAACATAAGCATATAAAGTATACCAGTGATATATGTATTTGGTTGTTGCGGATATTTAACATGTATAACACAAGCATAAGTATACAAAGTATGCATATATTTGTTGCGAGTATATATCACGAGCATATAAGGAGTATAAAACATAAGAATATAAAACATAAGCACAAGCATGTAAAGTACACAAGTGCTATAAGGATTTAGATGTTGCAAGTATTTTATATAATTATAGCAGGTATATATTGTAACTACGAATTGAAGATACATAGTACAAGATTTATATTTGTTAATGTTAAAACTAAATGTAGTGTTTGTGTACAGATATAAAAGAAAACTAGAAAAATACAAATTAAATAATTTAAATTCCCCTGTCGCCATATACCTGTGCCCTTCTGGTTCATATAATAGGTTGAGTTTAATAGATAAAATAGTGATGTTAATGATTTTTGGGTAAAATAAAAAATATATAAACATAAGTACAATAGTTACAGTTTTTTTACAAGTTATTGAGTGAGGGAGATAAGAGGTGTTTGTTTTTGTCATTGATAATAATGACTGGTGTCCCAATTTCTTTGCGGACGTACACTTGCCCTCCACGGGTCCAGGCGAATTTAAATAAGTTTTCCCGTGTAGCCTTACGTGCAAGGAACCACAAGTGTTTCGCACGAAACGTAAAGCCGCGTCCAAATACGTGGCAAGCCTCTGCAAGCGTCCACAAGCCCCAGCGTCTGGTGCCGCGCGTGTGGCTTGGCTTGCGTAGGCTTGCAAGAGCTTGCGAGAGCTTGCCGCCGATCCGATCGAGGTCGGATATTTTGGCCACAAGCGGCAAGCGCTCGGTCGCGCTCAGTGGAACTTCGGAGCTGGTGGCGAATGCACGCCTTTTTTGCTCCGTGCGGTCTATGATAATATTACGAGACATATGAATATGAATGGCGTATGAGGCGAGCCTGACTTATTATTCTTATTAAAATGTTTAAGTACATAAATTTAATGCACTAACGTAATTTATTGCGACTGGATTTACCTAAAGAGTCAAAATAAATAAATAATATTTTATTGATGATTTATACAGTATTATTACAAAAAAAACATGATTTTTGTTAGAATAACTTTTTTTTATAATACAAGGCAATATTATATAAAGACAAGTGATCTTCGAGTTCGAACTTCTTTGGCACCGTTGTGATTTGAAACTCGATGAAACGAAAAAGTGGCACTAAAAAGAGACAAAAATCTATAGGATTTAGCCTGCAAGATAATGTCTCCTCTTTGTGCGGTGCTTCGTAGCTTCCCCACTCTTTTCTACCTTAGTTTTCTGAAGGTTTCACTTTTACCGCGTGTGAACTAGACATTGTATTTTTCTGTGTCTTGTTCTTTTTCATATTTTTATTAGTATTATCTTCTTCAATGGTTCAATGGTATTAAAAATATATTATCCCCTTGTCTTTTATTTCGCGTTAAAATAAAGGTGACCGGCCAACTCAGAAAGGTCACGATAAAAAAATGATTAAGTTAGGTTAGGGTTACCGGCAATTTTAAAATTATTTTTTCATAGCTTTTAAAGATCTTTCTGAGGTGTTTCTCAGTTGGTTTCATTCTGAGTTGGCATGGAACCAAAATAAAAATAGATTAACGCAAACATAGTATAGCCTTAGAGTAACAATATATACTCTAAGGTAGACGTCCGCCGCGCTTGGATGCTCCGAACACACTGGCGCGCTCGCAAGTGTGTGGAAGCCAGCCATTCGTTTGTCAGAGCTTGCCTGAGCTTGCGGCAAGCTGCTTGTCGCAAGCATTTGGGCGTAGCATAAGGTGTTCCGAGACGTATATGTGGGAGCGAGGTCCTGCAATTCCGACGAGGGTGGTGTTGAGTTTTTCCTCTCTATTGTTTGCTTCTTTGTTGAACTTTTTTATGTCTGTCAGGAAAACATCACGGTCGATACTGGTTTTAAATGATATGATTATGGGCCTGCATTGATCTTTAGGTATTTTTTGGGAGATGCGGTAAGCTGCGTCAATCTTGTTCATTTCCACGTTTGAATTAGTAGTTTTTTTGATGTTGGATATAAGGTTTTTCAAGTTTTCCCCGTTATTTTCTGGGACTCCCCTGATTTCTACGTTTTTAGACCTATTTTGCCTATCGATTTGCTCCATGTGATTTTCTAAAACTTCAATTCTTGCTTCGAGGCTGGTGTTTTTTTTCTCCAGTTTGTTATTAGTGTCCTCAAGCTCATGGACGCGAAGGAGAATCTCCTCATATTGCTTGCTCATCCCCGCTAGAGTGGCAAGAATCTGCGTGTTTTGTTCGAGGAGTTTAGAGAGTAGTTCACTATCAATAAGTGAACTGCCGCTGGGTTTGACAGTCGGTGTGACACAAATGCATTGTTTACATTTTATGAGGGCACGCCGCTCCTTAGAGAGGCGACGGTAGGTAGTTTCCGCTACACCTCCACATTGCAGATGAAATGTCTCCTTGCAGGTTATGCACACAAAAATAGACTCTGCAGAAAGTGTAGGTTCGGAACATTCTTGGCATATGTTGTTCATGTTGATGATGTTTCACTGTTATTTGGAATAGGCAGTGAAAGTTTTGTAATAAGCAGTCACAGTTCTTAACACAAATAAACACTGGAGTTCACAGCAACTGTCACTTTATCGAAAAGACACTTGAAATCACTGTAGAATTAATGAATCAAAGCCAAGTTTGAAGTTTGTACACTAAATGTGACCCAAGGGATTACCTCCAATATATTTAATTTTCAATATGATGGTTTTAGATATAGATTTTGTGATTTTATTGGTAGAGCAAAATATCGTGATACACACTGTTTATTGTTGTATTGTTGTTGTATATTGTTGTATATTCTTTTTAAGAGATGCGAGATTTTGATGGACCCCCCCCCCTCTCTTTTGAGCTCACGTTAATTAATATATGCTCCTAAGAAATAAATTTGCATGTTACAAATATATATGTTTTCCAATTTTTTATAACATGTAACTCCGAAAAAGCCAATCAAAACCATTGGACACAACAAAAACGAAATGTACAAACTTTGATTTTGGGCAAGATGCCCACATCTCTTTGTTTCTATTATCAGATATTCGCAGAGTAACAAACCGAACAACAGCGAATTTAATTCATAAAGTGCATCAGGCGCAAATCAATAAACAAAATGTTCTTTGGATAAGTTTTAAAATTTTCACGGCCAAAAGCATTTTAGTTATTTGTTTTTGGGGTGTTATGCCGTGTTGCGCTACCTCCTTCTTTAGCAAAAAAAAAAAAAAATGTTCTTTGTTTTATTGAAGAACTTTTCATATCTCTCCCAATCATCTGCATTTAAAAATTTAATGCATTTTTGTTCTTGAAATCAAAAAGCAAAATATAATAAAAAAATAAAATTCATTTTTATTAGGAAACATTTTATTGTGGAAGAGTGCTACATATTTTTTTTCTTATTATTATTTACTATGTACAATTATATTATTTATTTACCTTTAGTACCAAAGAGTTTTCACCCTTAACATTAATAACTCCACTTGACTTTTTTACATTTTGGTCAAAGGTGTTATTCCACACTTTTTTGACAAGCAAAAATAGGTCTAGTTGCTTGAACTCTGAGAAATTAACAGCATGACCCTTATGCTTACACTAAGACCTATGTTTCTTTACCAAAAGTGTGGAATATAGTAGGCCTTAGCATAAACATAAAGGTCATGCTGTTAATCTCAAGGAAGTTCAAACTAGCGACGTGTAGGTTCAGCTGGAGTGGTCTCTTGTACTCGCATACTCTTGTACTCGCGCGAAGCAGATCCTACTCCTACTCTTTTTTTAAAATCGACTACTCCCAGAGAACCTGGTCCAGGACTCGGACCCAAACCCGGAGCCAGACCCGAAGCCGGAAACCTAATGCCCCTAACGGCGCCCCCGTTTCAGCGCCACTCGCGGAGTCACAAGGGTTCTTGTCCTAGTCCAAGTTCTTCTATGGGTTCTATCTGGGTCCGGCTCCGGCCAAACTCCTGCAAACTGGTAGCCACAACAGCATCTAATACCCAGTCCGCACCAAAAAACTCGGACCTGGGACGTGCTCCTTGAACTCGAGTACTTATAAAAGGAAGCACTCCCGGGAGGCCTCTGGCAAAATGCAGAACTCGCCCATATCTAGTTCAAACCCCTAGGTTTGGCAAATGTTTGCTTGCCAAAACACAGTCGATATCTAATAGTTAGAGACCTGAAAAATGCGCATCTGCAATAATGCACATTTTTATGCAAAATTTGTAATTTTTACATAAATAATGCGAAATTCGCAATTTTCGGACAATAGCTGTTCATTTTTTTCACACGATTTTCTATTTTATAATAAGAATGTAATACAGTTTTTTTTTTTTTGCAAAATGCCAACGCTTTTACTGAAAAATACACAACAAAATCACGCAAATTTCACCAAAAAATAATTCAAAAATTTTCATGTTCCCACTAATAAAGGTTGTCCCAAAATTAATGCAAGATTTGAATCAAACAGAAAACCCAGTTTTTAGCCTTTAGATTGTTATTTTTTTATTGACTCATAAAGTACGTAGGATAGGGTTAATGGCTTTGCTGACACATACGCACATACCACAAATGGCACATACCACAAATGGCACATACCACAAATGGCACACACCACAAATTGCACATACCACAAATGGCACATTCCACAAATTGCACATGCCACAAATGGCACACACCACAAATGGCACATACCACAAATGGCACATACCACAAATGGCACATACCACAAATGACACATACCACAAATGGCGACAAATTCAAATCTGGCGTTAATTTTGGGACACCCTTTCGTAAATACATATGCACATTTTAAGAAAATTAATTTCAAGATTCTTCACTTCTTTTAATTTTTCAACGATACATAATTTACGGCCATTTTAGCATCCATTGAATATGATGGATAACGACCATTGCTAAAAAACAATCAACAAATGCGTAAATAAATTTTGACACCGAAGAAATAGAATTTCATTAGTGTTGCATTGTAGGGTGTTTCTTCCTAACTCAGGACTTTGTTAAACAATCTCATATTGTTTCTTTATCAGAATGGTCATGATAGGGCCATTGCAGACGTGCTCACTTCTAAAAGTATTTATTTATTGTTGCAGAAGGGATAATCGGTGCTGCGTCAGGAAGGCCACGTCCAGCATGACATCTGGTTTGAGCAGTTCTTTGGCGGACTCGTACTTCAAGCTCTCCTCGTACGCACACAAGATGGTGGTGTCGTACAGCATCACCTTGCTGGCGGCTAGTGCGTGAATGCAGTTCTTCAGACGTGCCATCACCTCTCTGTCGGCTTGTGGAACTGTCTGAAAAGTCATATTCATTTACAAAATAAATACTAATGTAAGTAAGTCTAAAGTAGCTAAAATAGTGACTCCCTCCAAAGTTAAATGGGCAATCGAAGGGTTCGACCCTTTTAAAAGCGCGGGAGAAGATGGTATCTTTCCGGCACTTCTTCAGAGGGGCCTAGATACAATCTTACTTCTGGTAACTAAGATCCTGAGGGCGTGCTGCGCCCTCGGATACATCCCCACACCATGGAGGAAAACAAGGGTAGTGTTCATACCTAAACCTGGGAGAACTGACTACGACCAACCAGGCGCATTCAGTCCAATTAGTCTAAACTCTTTTCTTCTAAAGACAATGGAGAGGCTAATGGATAGACACATAAGAGACTGAGAGAAAACCCCCCTCCATGAGTTACAATTTGCGTATCAACCTGGTAAGTCGGTTGACACGGCACTGCACAGGTTGGTATACAAACTGGAGCTGGCGCAGGCAACCGGGGAACTAGCGGTAGGACTCTTCCTGAACATAGAGAGAGCATTCAATTGCACCACTATTAAATCCATCGATGAAGCGGCAGAAAGACATGGACTCGACAAAACCACTAGAAGGTGGCTGAAGAACATGCTTTCAGGTCGGATTCTTACGATGAAAAGGGGTGAGGTGATACTCAGAGTAATGGTGATGCGAGGGTGTCCACAGGGGGGGGTCTTATCACCCTTACTGTGGAGCCTGGTGGTGGACAACCTCATCAGGAAACTCAACAACAAGGGCCTGTATACTCAAGGGTACGCGGATGACATCACAACCATAATAAGGTGTTGGGATGCAGACACGACCAGAGGCCTCATACAATCAACACTGGCAACAGTGGAAGAATGGTGTGAAGAAACAGGGCTGTCGGTCAACCCAGACAAGACAGAACTAGTCATCTTTACACGCAAAAGGAAACTAGAGAGATGGAGCAATCCAACCTTCTACGGAAAGGAAGTAGAACCCTCTGACACGGTTAAGTACCTCGGAGTCATCATAGATGCCAAACTGAGCTGGAAAAACCAGGTGGAGACTGTAAGCAGAAAAGCCTGTGCTCTCATGTGGGCAACTAGGCGAATCTGCGGCAGAACGTGGAGACTCAAACCCAAAATGATACGATGGCTGTATACAGCCGTTGTAAAACCAAGACTCATGCATGCAGCCTTGATCTGGTGGAGGAGAACAACACTGAAAACAGTGATGGCCACACTCAACCACATACAGGGACTTGCATCCAGAGGAATCACAGGAGCTATGCGAACCACTCCAATACTAGCCATGGGAGTGCTGCTAGATCTATCCCCACTAAACTTAGAAATAGAGGGGGCGGCGATGGCGGCAGCCTACAGGTTACAATGCAAAGGTCAATGGAGAGGTGAGTTGCCCAAAAACAGTCAAACGGAGATCGGAACAAGACTGAGACAGGAACTAATCTGGTTCACAGATGGGTCCAAAATGGAGGAAGGAACGGGGGCTGGGGTATGTTTACAGGGTTCCAAGAGGGAACTAAGTATACCTCTAGGAATACACTGCACTGTGTTTCAGGCTGAGATGAAAGCCATCTTGGCCTGCGCACAGGAGAATATACGTATCGGGTACAGGAATAAGAACATAACTATTTGTTCTGATAGCCAGGCAGCCCTTATGGCACTGGAAAGTAACCGATACGACTCCAGACTGGTGATGGAATGTAGAACCGTTTGTACAGAACTAGCTACCATCAATAAAATAACCCTGATATGGGTACCGGGACATAAGGGTATTGAGGGCAACGAGCGGGCTGACGAACTAGTATGGAAATGCGATCAAGTACCGGTTATCACTTATTCAAATCTATGATGAAACCGCGTTATGGCCACATTGGTCACGTGACCAATGTAGTGCTCTCGGCTTCCGCCGGGGAGCGCCGCCATTCCAGCTACTGAACTCGGCCCGACAACACGATTGTACACTGCTTGATCTCACTTCCATTCTTTTCCCGCGATGTACAAAATCTGTAAATACTTTTAACAAGGACAGAATAAATTATTAAACGTAGAGAACTCTTTCACTCATACAAAGTACACGCAACCCCCTGCTTTGGAGGCCAAGTAAGTATTCCGCCGACAGCGAACAAAGACTCTCTACACCTGGTGACCCACGACAAGAAAAAATGATTGACACAACTAGTGACCGCGTGTTTAACTTTCAACGTTTAGACCATTTTACGGATTTTTAATACATAATTTGAAATATTTCAAAGAATCACTATCTTTGCGTGCTTATTTCCGTATAAATGTTGAAATGACCTCGGATGAAGAATCTCCAGCGACCACACCGACTCATCAACTCAAGACTTTGTTCCAACAATCAATAAATCCGGAACCAAAACCAACCAACATGGAATCAACTGGCGAACCTAGCTCTGCGGCAGCAGTAAATCACGTGTCCGTTAGATTACCAAATCTATGGAGAGATCAAATTTCGCTTTGGTTTATACAGGCTGAGGCCCAATTCGCGAATTCGCGCATTAAAGAGGATTTCACGAAGTACAATATAATTATAGCTGCCTTGGATTCACAAACCTTACAATGTGTGAGCGACATCGTGACACATCCACCGATCAATGACAAATACGCCAATTTGAAATCAGCCCTTATTGACCGACTCCAAGACTCCGCTGAAAAACGCCTCACACGCCTACTAACAGGAATCCAACTGGAGGATAGGAAGCCAACCGGTCTATTGAGACATATGCTAGAGCTAGCAGGACCTACCTTAGCGGATAACGCAATTGTGCGGACATTGTGGCTACAACGATTACCTCAACATGTGCAAGCAATACTGTCAGCACTTCCCGATAACGACATTAACCAACTTGCCACAGCTGCAGACAAAATACTAGATGTCTATCAATCAACCGATTGCAGTGCAATGGAAGATCGCAACAAACCCAGTTCATCTCGTCAGGAACCAGCTGAACATTCCTTATTACTACAACTGCAGAAACAAATAGCAGCACTTTCGCGTGAAGTAGCCCAGCTACGCATAGCCAAAACTGAGCCCACATCAACTTATAGAGGACGGATAAACCAGAGCCCCCGTCGAAAACCTGGCCGCTCAAGTTCCGAGTCACGCAATTCATCTCCCAATAGGAATCAGGATGGAAAATCAACTGGAATCATATCTCAAATTCCATGTACCACGCTATATCATGTACACCAATGCTCCGAACGCCTAGTTCGTCGATGCGTTTACCACGGTAAATAAAGTAAAGAGCTCATAGAGCTTGACAAGTTTCAAAAAAACATTATTTAAAACTAACTTGTAAATACTCACATCAGAATTAACTGATTTCAACACCAAATAAAATGGTTATAGTATACAATAGTGTAGTAATTCTCAACATTACGTGTCATGGTTACACATTAATCTTATGATTTCATGTACTAGAATTAAGATTTTCAGCAAAAATTTCTTTTTGGTTAAACCTTTAATACTTTCCAATGTGTTCTTGAAAGTACAACAACAGTCTACTTCATTAACTGATCATTCTACTCTGCTCGAGTAACGTAACCCTTATAATTTTTCGAACACATTGGAGGCTATTCTTGTTTTGACTGATGGTGCCTCGGTCAAGATAAGATTAGTACCAGCAATATAATCTCCTTTAACGATTTTCCATTGTTCATATTATCGTTAACACTGGAGGGGAGGCTATGGAAATGCGATCAAGTACCGGTTATCACTTATTCAAATCTATGATGAAACCGCGTTATGGCCACATTGGTCACGTGACCAATGTAGTGCTCTCGGCTTCCGCCGGGGAGCGCCGCCATTCCAGCTACTGAACTCGGCCCGACAACACGATTGTACACTGCTTGATCTCACTTCCATTCTTTTCCCGCGATGTACAAAATCTGTAAATACTTTTAACAAGGACAGAATAAATTATTAAACGTAGAGAACTCTTTCACTCATACAAAGTACACGCAACCCCCTGCTTTGGAGGCCAAGTAAGTATTCCGCCGACAGCGAACAAAGACTCTCTACACTAGCAAGGAAAGGGGCGAAAGCACCACTTGCGGGATCTGAGCCGGCCGTAGGAGTAGCAGCTTGCCACACCAAACTACATATCGAGAGGTGGGTCAAATCCCAGCACTGGAAGGAATGGGAGAGGGCACCCGGAATGAGACAATCCAAAGTACTCATAAACGGACCCTACCCCAGTCGGACCAGGAAACTCCTCGATATGGACAGAAACTCGCTGAGGGAACTGGTAGGCCTACTAACGGGACACTGCCATCTCAGGAAACACATGCAGCTATTGGGAGTGGAAAGCACCAGTAGATGTAGAAAATGTGAAGAGGATGAAGAGACTCCAATTCACTTATGGTGCCAATGTCCTGCCCTGGTGGGAATTAGGCTCAGATACCTGGGGAGACATGTTGTAGAACCAGAAGACCTAGCCACATATTCGATAACAACTCTGGTGAACTTTATTAAAGGGACTTGCTTATTGTTAAAGGATTGAGGTAAAATGGGAGAAAGTACAATGGGCCCATGGCCTAAGTACTCACGGGAACCAATGGTAAACCGTCTCCGCTTTAAAAAAAAAAAGTCTAAAGTCATGGTATTTGAAAGAGAGAGTACGAAATTAACTTCACACGTTTGACAGTTCGCGCGTTTGATGAAATTGAATTTAGCAGGCAGCTGTTGTTTTTTTGTAACAAAAGAATTGTCTATGGATTTTTAATATTATAGATATTTTAAATAGGTACCTATGTTAGGTACCAAATTTGATTGATTGTTCTTTTAATATACAAAAATGAATATTGATAATATATGAAAAATGAAAATTTTAATAAAAAAATTGTAAAAGGTGGCGCGCAAGCTGTTTGAAAACTGAACGTACTGGGACTTAATATATGGAATGCGGGAGGGGGGGTGGTGGAACGGGGGAGCGGTAAGCCCGGGAGGGGAAGGGGATGAGGGAGCGGAACGGGGACGCACAGGAAAGGACATGCAGGGAGAAAAAAATTATTTCTTTGAATAAGGCATTGCATCACATGCCGGGAACCGCTAGTCTAAAATATTTCCTCTAAAAACGCTTTGAAATTGTAATTTTGTAATGTTTCTAAAAAGAATTATCGTACCTCCTCAAGGTTCTGTGCAAAGCCGCCGCCAGGAGTGTCGGAGGAAGTGGTGGGGTAAAGCCAGATGAAGCCGTTATTGCCGATGACCAGCGACACTCCGCAGGGGAGGCTGTGGAAGTGGGTCTTCCATCTCCTCACCAGCGAGGGGAACACCTTCACCATTACTCCTTGACTCAACTGGGAATTAAGATCACATAATCAACAATAATTAATAAATAATATATTTTAACATTATTCTAGCTTGTCATTTCATCACTTGCAAACATATTTATTTTATCTGTGAAAACACCTGTCACAAAATTCCAAGTCAAATTTCGTAATCACTATTTTCAAAATTCTGTATTTGTTTATTTATTAATTTACGGACAAAATAGTCCATTAAAAACATAATAATAACACAAAAAAACACAGAGATGACAGTGAAGGGAGAGCACATATAAATTAATAGCAACGACAATATAAAATGTAAAAAGTACATATAGAAGACACTACAAGTCAAAGCATGAAGAAGCATTTAAATATTGCTTATCGACTTCCGAAAGTCATTTAGTTTTACACCAAAAAAATCAATGCTTTGACTTGCGTTGACAAGTCTCGACATTCTGGATAAGGGAGAATGGTATCCATAATTAGTAGAATGTTGATTGAGGAACAGCAAATCATTATTTCACAGTCTACCGGAAGGGATGTTGAACTGGATGAGTTGTAACAAAGCAGGTGTATCAGTAATACTGTTGATAATTTTAAATATGCAAATTATATCAGAGTCTTTTCTATGTTTTTCTAAAGAAGAAATGTTTAAAATGTGGCCAATTTCATCATATGAGTACTCGCCTCTTTCTTTACAGGAAAGCCTCCATTTATGACTCATTTTTATTCTGACGAATGCTTATTTAACTGGAAGATATAATATATCCTATTTTCCGTACCCGTTTCTGTAATTATAATCTCCGTAACTGTTCGGGTATTAGACACGAACAGCGACAGTTGCCACTCTCCTAAGGTACTACTTTACTGACATCTGTCGAGACACCTCAAAACTACATACAACTGCATATACTAATGACATCTGTTGAATGACATAGAAACTACATACATAATCCTACACATCACAAATCCATTAGTTCCATTGCGGATCTAAGCAAATATTGATTGATATAAGTGAATTTGTACTCAAAAGCATATCTTCATCAAGATTCAATCAATAGCCACGTTATAAATGTGTAGTCCTAAAATACTTATAGAAATTTAAAAATGCATTAATTCACTTTGCACAGAAGCTAATGCACAGTGCATCGCAGCATTTATTTTGAAAAGTTTGAAAAACAAATCTACTATTGAGGATCGTTAAGTGTGCATCTTGTTTATATACACAAGGTCTAACAAATAACTTTAGACCCATTTTAGATTCTTTCTCCAAAGAACCCAAACAGCAAAATAGATTTTCCTCACCTTTCCGTACTTGAGACTGCGGGTGTGAAGGGACAGAGCCCCGTCGGAGTAGACACTCTGCACCTCGGCACTGATGAGGTCCCCTTCCTTCAAGTATCTCCGCATCAGCTGCTCGTCTTCAGATGAACGACGCCGCTGGGGAATGAGATTACAATACAATAAGTTATTAAACTGTGATGGTTCCTAACAGAGCTGGGTCCACAATAAAAAGCATAGAACATCATAGAAATTTGATAGCCGATAACGTATGACAGATTAATTGTCTCTTAACACATCTATCAATGACTGCATAAAACTTCAAGAAGACCTAAATCGACTTTTTGCATACTGTAAATTAAACAAATTAATCCTAAATATTTCTAAGTGCAACAAATTATCTTTTACGCGTAACAAAAATAAAATATCTTTTAATTATAACTTTCATGATACACAAATCCATGAAATAGAATCAATCCGTGACCTTGGGGTAGTACTGGATGTAAAACTAAATTTTATCAAACACATTAACGAAGTAATCAACAAAGCCAATAAAATGTTGGGATTTATAATTCGCATATCTAAACCTTTTCGCAATATTAAAACTCTGTATTCTCTTTACACCACGTATATCCGCCCCCACTTAGAATACTGCACACTAATTTGGGCACCGTTCTACCAATGCCATATTGACAGAATCGAAAGTGTACAAAATAAATTTTTTAAACACGTAAATTATAAATTCAAATTACTCTTTGCAAATAACACCGAATCCTTAAAATTTCACAACTTTACTCCACTTCAAACACGAAGATTAATATCTGATCAAATATTTTTATACAAAATTCTGAATAACGGCCTGGACTCTCCCGAACTCGTAAATTATTTAAGAATTCACATACCTACAAGGCCAACCAGACTAAACCATTTTTTTCATTTGCCAGCGTGCAGAACCAACCTTAGAAAAAATTCTCCAATCCCCCGTATATGCGCGCAATATAACACGCAATTTAGCAATATCGATATTCTTAATAACACTCTTGTGAAATACCGAAACAAAGTCAAACGTACGACCACCAATGTTAATTAAATTAATGCACAACTATAGAAAAGGTACAGCATGAGCATCTCCTGTCCCCATCCCACCTTCCTCTGCCTCTTGCCCTTTCCTCTTCCTTCTTCCTTCTAATATACTTATATATATATTTTTTTGTTGTTGTTATTTTCATTTTCATTTAACGGTTATTACCAATTACAATTGTATATTATATCATAATAACCAACATTAGCATAAGAAACTGTTTTGGCTTACCTCATGTTTAACCTCTTGTATAACTCATCCTGTATATAAATTGCTGTTTGTTTCTTACAATAAATAAATAAACACTGATTTAGCACCAGAATCACCCTTTAGATATCTACAATTCTATTTGTCGGGCGCTAGAATGAGATTCGAGATGGTCTACGGAATTCGTACATCTATGGTCGCCCGCCATACTGGCACCCGTCTTTTGAAAAAGTTACCCGATCGCACATTGATGGTTCATGTTTGAGTTACAATGATCGGGAAGTTCAAGATCGATTCAGGACTAGTTCCCAATCTCACGTAGAAGCTCTTCTGGAGGTGTACGGAAGGCGCGGTCCCTCCATACATACTGTGGATGCGGCGTTTCCCTTCCTTTTGTGGCGTATAATAAATATAATAAAAATTGTTATTTATTTATTCAGCATTAAAAAAGCTTTGAGCTTATTTTTTCTAGCCGTAAACAGCAATAAATACTGCAATTTAACGACACCGTCCCAACCTCAGCAGCCAAAAACAATAAAACCCGACATGCGGACCGGACCGAAATACATAATAACAACACCATTCTCGATGCTAGTGTGTCGAATGTTGCGTAAACGCACCAAAACCAACAACAGTGGATTCTCTTCTCCATTCTGCATCCACGATGTTAGAAAAAGTTTGGTATTTGCGCGTGCGCCTTTTGTTCTGCCTGCCAAGTTTTGCCTGAAGCAGTATACGCATTCGATGGGAGCATCCAACATGCAGAAAATGACTTTAATGCTTGTAGGCATAGTGTACAGAATAGCATAACAAAGCGCATGGATAAATTTGGTATGTTTTAGAGAATTGTTCACGTGACCATTTTTACAATTTGGTTTGAATAACGGATGGCGATTGATACGTTAAATATCTTTTGAATATTTATTTAAGTAATTTAATTTTAGAACTGTATTAATCGTTTGAAGTATAAAGAATTCATAGAGATAATTTGACATACTATTTTTATCAGTAATCGCATCTTTTTCGTGGGCTAGTCTGTAGGTATTTATGTTTGATATTAGTTAGGTATATATTTCAGCAGCCCTTATACAAAAAGTCACCGACTGCCACTGGTGTATGGAGATCTCACTTGCCTATTAGAGAGAGAGAGACTCACCAACTCCCCGCCGGGCAGGTTGACAGAGGAGAGCAGCAGGATGGAGTGCAGACGCGAGCTGGTGTCCACCTTCCAGCGCTTCTGCTGCACTTCCAGCACGCGCGCCACCACCACGTCCCCGATTTCGCCCACGTAGCGGCTCTTCAGGGGGCGCACGCAGATCAGCTTGTTGACCTGCTCCATCACGCCCGCTACCGAGGACTTGAGGCAGTCATCCTCCATGTAGGTGCCGTGGCCTCTGGAAATAGCATTATAGTTTGGAGTGGTCATCATTACTAAATAACAGCTAAATGCCATCAACGCCAGATGCTTTTGACCAAAATTTGTCTCCACAATTGAACTGAATTGATATATCAGGGTAGGCCGAAAAGTAATGCACACATACTTGTACAGCGCAAACAAAATGATCTTCAAAAGCGCACCAGGTGGAATGTGGAAGTGACATTCCCCCTCTATACACATGCGTAGGTTTGAGGTTGTTGAATTCATCTAGTGAATTTTGAGAAGTGGAAGTATGGAGATATGTTCTAGTTCTATGTCAATGCGAGCTTAACTGCTTTTAACTTTTTAACTGCTTTAAAAGTTACTCCTGCTGAGATTCATCGTTATTTAAAGGATGTTTATGTTAATGATGCTGTTATAGGATTACTGTAAATCAATGGGTAATAAAATTTCGGTTACTTGCCTTACAAGATATAATATTGTTTACACTTTGTGAACAATATTATGCATAATTTTGAATGGTCTTTCAGTTATGTGCCTAACTTCCAGATGTCTTTGAGGGTTTTCGCCACGGACATATGAATATATCTGGACCTGCCCTAAGTGATAAAAACGTATTATTTCCCCCTCCCCATGGAGCCGGCTAGAGCTCCACCTTGGAGCCAGCTCGCTCCATGGGGAGGGGAGAGAACCTAGCTTGAATCTAAAATATGTGACGTCATCATTCTTGTCCTGAACAGCGGGGAAATCCATACATTTTTCGAAATATCACGCCAAAAACGGTAGCTTGTGCTATACATTTTACCCACATATTATATGGACATAGCGAATATGGGCGGTTCTCCAGTGTGCTCGTCGCTGGTTACAGGGATAAGTAAATTATGAAACACTTGTAAAAGTGTCTTAACTAAACACGGCAACAAAATATTGCTATGTGAATTGGGGCGAATCTTTTCGGGGCAAACATTTGGCCTTAGCAAATATGTTATTAATGTGGCAAGCAATTCGCGCTCTCATGTAAAAAGGTCTATTCATTCAGAGCAGATTTTGCTTTTAAGAACTAAATGGTGATATTATAATGCGAGATGCCTATATACTGTCAGATTGATTTTTTTACGAATCACAGTCATTTTTCCTCTCTTCGCCCCCCATAGTTTGGTTTTACCCCTCACCTGTATGTTCTGGTCTATTGAATTCTGATGTCTATGGTTTTCGCACATAGTACATAGAGCCTAGGGTCAAGCGATTCAGCTGGTGGCAAGTAAAATATAGTTGTCGTCTAACTAACTTACCATTACAATGAGAGAAAATACAAAATATTATTATATAAATAAAAAATAAACTAACTAACCATAAAGCCGTTTCCTCGCAGTGGTTGGCAGAGAGGACATACTCCTAGCTTCATTCTCATTCATACATTGTTTCATACACACCCTTCTGTTATGTTGACTCTTGACATGGCCCGACCCAAATATTTGGTTCACTTGATCATGGCATGTCTTCCTCGGGCGTTCCTGATTTCTCCTACATTTTACATTTGCATAATTTAATCTCATTACACTCCTATCTTTGTTCTGTTGTTGTTATAAAAATCCCAAAAGGAACCGTTACTATTGACAACTACTTATATCCTAAGTATTACATAGAATTAATCCCCATTTACCCCCAAGTTTGTATAGAAATCAGCATAGTAAAGCGCATTGATTTGACACAAAAATATGATAAACAATTGTTACTATCATTAAATTAACCTTCAAAACCTGTTAAATAAACCTTCACTGTCATTGTTCGTATGCGATATTAATATTGTTCATATTGTACGCTTTTGTTACATGACACTACTTCAGGTCTGCATCATAGAGATATACTATAGAGGCGCTACGCCTTACAAATATTTTCGAAATTTGTGTTCATCTCAGGGTTGCGGAGGTTTACGGGAGGGGTAGTTCGACAGTTTCCGTCTTCTACCGAACTAAAACATGTGGTCCGAAGGGCACGAAGGCGATTGCAAAGCAGGGGTTTACAGACTTTTCAAGTAGAGGGCATACAACGATATCAAAGATCATCAATTATATTATTCAACCTAGTTAATTTTTTCAGTTGCAATGCCTATTTTTGGTGAACTTTCGAAATCACTGGTCACGCTTAATACAAATATTTTTTAGAAAAATCTTTAGATTCACCATTAGGGAACGTACCCATACTACGTGACACTTTTAGGGGGGGGGGGGGGTCTTCAAAAGGTCACGCTCCATACAAATGAGCGGCGGGTTCCTTAGGATTTTGGTCACCGGGGGGGGGGGGGGGGGTTAAAAATTGCAAAAAGTTGGTCACGTAGTTTGGGTACGTTCCCTTACTATAAAAGACAACTTCTTGCATTCAGTGAGATGGAAAATACTGCATTCAAAATTTCAATTACGAGTGTGACATCGCGCCATTCTCGGCCGCGAGTTCTGGAACGAGTTGAACTTAGCTCCGAAGCCGGGTATTGAACCATTCAATAGACTCCACACCGAGCGCGAGCCGCTATGTAAGTATACCTGCAAAAATGCACATGTATTTTGCCTGAAGGCACCGCGTAGTAAGGACTCAGACGTTCAACAGTCTGAATAGTCCATTCCTTACATTGTATGAACACCTTTTACACGCGCTTTTAACCAGATGCGTATCGCATAACGATGTAAGTATCCCTACAATAATGCAAGTGTTCATTGCCCGAGGGCACCGCGTAGTACATAAGGACTCGGACTTTCGACAGTCTGAATAGTCCGTTCCATACATTGTATGAATAAGTAATCCTTTGCGTAAGCTTTTGAACAGATGCGTACCGCGTAACGTGCTTTGGACACGATGGTTGTAAGTCAATTAAATTCGTGAAATATTTAATTGGATGGGCCCCCTCCAAATCCGTTGAACCAATTATTCGCTTATTGTCTCATCTATGTACATATATCAATGGTCTGCATATAACTTCAGGAGCTGACCGATAATTTCACTCAATTATTTTAAATAAAAAGTAGGTATAGATGAATTGGCAGCGGGTGCTGGAGGACCGCGACTGATAAATAATCTATGCAGCATCGAAAATCACACTCGTTAAGGGATAGGGGAACGAAAATTAATCGAAAAAACATAATGTTTATCCTAACCTCATAAAACCTTGTTGTTCAGTTACGATTTCACCCGGCGTGAAAAGCCGGGGAATTTCATCGGAAGTTGCAACGCAGTGGTTGACCCTCTGCGAAGCTAAACGTATATTGACGTTGCTGGTCATTTTTATAAATTTGTAAACTATTTATTTATTACTATGAAAACAATACGAACACGCCGCCTTTTTAGTTTTATCTATGGCTAAGTCCCCAAATGTCAAAACAATTCTAGTGTTGCTAGTGCACGCATTAACCAAAAAATAGTAAATGCATGACCGCAGCAATTACTCTAAAAAACAGCAAAAAATTCAATTCGGTGATTCGTGAAAATTACTTTCCATTAACCTTTTCCAAGTTATATTCAACACAATATGCTGAGATAGCGGGAGACAATAAAAACATTTTATACATCATACCTACACTAAAATCCAGTGGCGGCTCGAGCACTTTTTTAGTGGTGGGGATCGATGTTTTGTTTACGCACTGTACCGCAATCTCACCACCCGTAGAATATAATATAAAATTTCTCAAAAAAATGTTTTATGGTCTAATCATGCTAGTCGGATATCAAAACACAAAATAATATAAAATATCCAAAGATATATTCCAATTTACAATATAGTAAAATAAAAATAAAGCTTTATCTTGCAAGATTATTATCAAACTAATTTGAACGCGAGCGATTCCCGCCCGAAACTTCGCAAACAAATGTTTCTGTGGGGATCCAAAGAATTGTCCCCGCGGGTATTTGAATTCACATACGACTGCGCATGCGCAGTTGCAAGGAACGCAAGGAAAGTATGGGGATACTTCGGATCGTCCCCCAAGTGCGCATTAGATTCTGCGCACTGAGAAATTGACCCGCTGTTTTGTGCTCCGTACATTGTTCGCTGTACGCGCGTAGGGTCTTATTAAAATCATCCGGAATAATTATTTGTATTTTATTTCTGCAAATGTTCATTACTTTTACGTTTAAAGAATTCATTAATTTTGGTGAAGACAACGCATCGACTTTTATTTCCTTTTCCTTTAGTAGGTTTTGAGTGTAACTGGCGTGGACCGTCCCCATTGTCCCCCTGTGAAGAACCGCCACTGCTAAAATCTATTTAAAAAAAGAGCAATAGCAACAATTTGAAACCTTATCTTAGATATAGCTATAATGTCAATAACAAATTATTGTAAAACAATTGGCAACACTAAAGTGATAGAGTTCTGAAGTGTCAAATAAAAATAAGAGAAAACGTCAAACTTTAGTGCAAACAGGTGCAGACTCACGAATCAAAGAATTAGAAATTGATATAAATAACGAATATAAGTTGATATTCTTGCTCAGTAATCGTGGTGTCGATAACTTAGACGATGCTTAGCCGAATCTGTTATTACCAACCTGGATAATTATAATATAAAATGGCTTCTAGTTTTCTATTTCCCATACGAAAGTACAGCGCGAGTGCCTTGGCTAAAAAACATGTTTGCATCGTCGGGGCCGGACCGGCGGGCTTCTATGCAGCCCAGCACATAGCCAAGGTTCTGGACGATGTTAGAATTGACATTATAGAGAAGCTTCCCGTACCGTTTGGCCTCGTCAGGTATTAATTAATATTCATGTATTTTTCTGTCCGTTGATCTCTCACCTTCGATTGTCCTTAGAATAGAAAATAATTTGTTGTTTTGCTAATAAATCTCGTTATTTATTATCAAACGGATTTTTCAGTAAAACAATTCACAAACTGAAATAATATGCACCATGGTAAATACTATTTTTAAATTATGTTTAGACACCTCATAATGTATTCACTGTATTACAAATATTTCTTCGTGTTCAAATAAAAAAAAACGATATTTTTGATGTCAAAATAGTCATAAATTATAAAGAAACAAAGTTTTGAACATGTTAAGAATGAGAGAGTACATTATTAAAATAACTTGTTTATTAATTAATTTAATTATACGGTAATATTTTCGGTTTTCTTTTCTTATATATGAGATTCATACTGTCATTTTCTTATATACGAGATTCATTCTGTTGTTTTCTTTTATATGAGATTCATTCGTAGTTTTCTTATATATGAGATTCGGCTTAATTTCGGTTTACGGAAGGTCTTCCAAAATAATAAAACTTTTTTTTTTTATACTAACTATTGGCTGGAGAATCCGAATCCGAAAGAATTGTTTTTCGGAAAGCAATATTAACAAAGTTACACGACTTTAAAATTTTCTATACGCATACATGAAAATCGACATATTGGAAGTATTATGACAGTTTAAAGTCATAGAAACAGCCACATAAAATTAAGTGTTGCCATATCAATAACTAACTTAAGTAATTATTTTTTATAAATTTTACTCACTTTTGGCGTAAACGCTAAACTACTTGAAAACAGGGATATTTTTTTAAATTGACGCGAGCAGGCGGTATAAAGGGGCACAAACCATGTGACACAAACCTAGCGTAGCCGTTAAACTACTTGAAAACGTAGGCTGTTTTTTAAAATTGACGCGAGCAGGCGGTATAAAGGGGCACAAACCATGTTACACAAACCTAGCGTAGCCGCTAAACTACTTGAAAACAGGGATGTTTTTTGCCGTGACGCGAGCAGGCGGTATAAAGGGGCACAAACCATGTTACACAAACCTAGCGTAGCCGCTAAACTACTTGAAAACAGGGATGTTTTTTTGCCGTGACGCGAGCAGGCGGTATAAAGGGGCACAAACCATGTTACACAAACCTAGCGTTAGGTTAGGTTAGGTTAGGTTAGGTTAGGTTAGGGACGCGAGCAGGCGGTATAAAGGGGCACAAACCATGTTACACAAACCTAGCGTTAGGTTAGGTTACGCATTTTTAAGACTACGAATTTTCATACTTCGTCGATTTATAAGGTATGTTTGATGATATTATTGCATGGTAACATTTAATTGTGTGTGGTAAAACATTTTTCTAGTTTATCTATGACTTTAAACTGTCATAATACTTCCAATATGTCGATTTTCATGTGTGCCTATAGAAAATTTTAAAGTCGTGTAACTTTGTTAATATTGCTTTCCGAAAAAAAATTCTTTCATTTTTGGATTTTCCGGCCCATAATTAGTATAAAAAAAAAAAAAAAATTATTTTGGAAGACCTTCCGTAAACCGAAATTATTCCATGAGATTCTTATGTTTGCAGATTTGGCGTGGCACCCGACCATCCAGAGGTGAAGAATGTCATCAACACATTCACCAAGACGGCGCAGAACGAAAAGGTCAACTTCTACGGTAATATCACTCTTGGAAAAGACGTGACCCTGGCACAGCTCCGAGAAAACTATCATGCTGTTTTATTGGTTAGTACAACATACATTTATTACTATTGATACATTGTTATGCAGAGAACTGACCCAATTTGCAATGAATATAACATTTGAGTATCGTGGAATTTGTCAGACATGATTTGAGATTTTCACGGCCAAAAGTATTATTGTGGCATCCGAAACTGCTTACGAATTATAGCTTCAGATGCACTTGGAAATGGACTGTAATACTAGACAATGTAATGAAACAAAATGGTGTTTGCTGGAATCGGGTGATAATATGTTTAAGGAAAACAAGTGAAGCAAGGAAGAAGGATAACCAATCACTTACCACCGTACCTCTGCAAAGGAGCACACAACACAATCACAATATACATAATATTGTTCCACCGTGATACCCCGAGGTAGTTATCGCCAATGACGTTATATAAGTAGACTTGCCATAGTCTCACAAACTCAAGATATAATGCGGCAATTAATCAACACTCTTCTGTTTTCAGCGATTTTCAATAATTTCTTAATTCAAAAGTTATTCATGTACGATAAAGATAGACAAATTAAAAGAATATGTGCATATGGACGAAACAAAAGATAGAACGCGGGCGGCATTTTCGTATTCAAAATTCAAAAGTTCCGTCGAATACTGTCTCAAGGCCGACTAAAGTAGGAGGCCTGGGCACCAGTCGAATTTTGAGGTGTCAATTTTTCAAGCTATATTGAACAACGATAGTTTGCAAATGGCGTTGATTGTTATTGTATTTGTTGTTTCTGCTGATTGTATGTTGTTTTACCGCAGCAAGTAACTAAAGAATCATTAGATTATTATTATAAAACGTAAATTTTACTTAGTGACGGCATGGCATAGACTTTGTAATTTGGCTGTTGCGCATCCAGACCTGTACTTTAGTAGGCCTTGAGTTCTCTAATGACGCATAAAATCTTTGGGCGGAAAGCAATTGTATTATTTATATAATCGATAATAATAAGTAATTTGCATGTATTTACAAATGAAATGTTATTCCTTCGCTTTTACTACTGTTTACCGTGTAATGGAAACATTTTCTCATCACACGGGAGGGAATTTTGGCGCTTTTTAATGCAATTTACTAACTGGTAGGACGTGACCTTACTCGACGCGTGGCAGTTTAGTACTAAAGTACTAGATATCGAGTACTCTACAATTGTCTTGTTGTTGGCTTCCCATTTTGAGATTTCTACCAAGCGTCTACAGTATATAACGTCATTGGTTATCGCTACAACAACACAAATAAGTTCAAAACGATATTGTACTTTCAAGATGGTAAAATACCTTCTTTTTAGTTCAAAAACTAGATTATGAACACAATTAACACCAACAATTTGATTCCGAGGTAGTCCCATTTCTTCATCTGTTTTTCAGAAACAAATGCACTCAAATTCACTCTTGTCATTGTTCCAAATTCAAAATGCTTTTTCAGCAAGGTGATGTGATCAGGGAGGGTAGGTACTGGATAAATGATATTTTATTTTTTATTTTTATTTTTATTTTTGCAGAAACAAACAGTACATTATTACATAATGGGAAATATTTACAAAGTTATAGAATTAATACAATAATTGGTACCAATGACATGTCGCTGTTATATACTTAAATTTTTATGTGATAAATAATACATTTTACCTAAATTTAGTTAGTAACTTATTGAAGGAGAGGGGTGTGGGAGAGTGTTTGTATGTGTGTAAATGAGGGTGTGAGGGTGTGAGTTGGTATGCACCTTTATTCGAGGACCTTCACAGGCCTTTAGACCCAGAATCCGAGGACTCACACGAATCCGAGGACGTCCTCGGATTCGAAATGCGAAAAACTGAATATGTACCTATAATCTACGCATTCTGATTGGTCAACTGTCGAAATTTTGGGCCAATCGGAGAGAGTCCTCATTTTCGTGGTGAAAAATATCGTGTTTAATTTCGCTAGTGTTTCATTAGTACGGGTGTGTGACCACCAGGGCGGCGCCGCTAATGCTAGAAATCACACACAGACCCTAAACCGAGGACTCTCTCAAAGTCCTCGGTTTCGTGTTAAAAGGTGCCGATCACCGGAATGTGAACACCAGGAGGCGCTGCAAGCTCGAGTGTCAAGAAATCTCTCCTACGCCCTAAACCGAGGACCCGTCGTTCGAAATTCCTACGTGCATGTGAATATAATAAGTATTGCACTATTAAGATTGTGCCGACAAGGAATTCAGATTTTGACAGTTGAAACAAAATTCAATATTGCGTTTAGTTCGTATTGTGAACTATATATGTTCTCTAATACTGTTTAATTCGCTGTACGGTATTGTAATATTTAATAATTGAAAGTATTGTAATATTTAATAATTGAAAGTTATTAAATATTACAATAAAAAAATTAGGACACCTGCTCAAGTATTTGATTAATCCGCGTCATATATTCTTCTTTCACTCCATTCTTCGTTAATCCGCTCTTTGACCCTATTACCTACACCCAGGGCTGGGCAAAATACATTGCTGTAATTGAAATACAAATTACAAAATACGTTTTCGCATGTATTTAAAATACAAAATACTTTCGAGTCGTGTATTTGAAATACAAAATACAGTATTTTAACCATTTTTTTTAATTTCAAATACAAAATACAAGTTACAAAATACAAAATACATTTGGTTTTGGTAGAACCTTTGGTTGCAATAAATGGACATAAGTGCCCTTATCTAAATCCTACAATACACGACAACTTTTTTAAGCCCGATTCCCGTATAGAGACCTAAGACAAAATTTTTTGCTTTACGCGATCGCTATTTTCATATCTGCGATTTTAGTTGGCATCACAGCAACAATATGGTTCATGTGCTGTTTGCTGTGATGCCAATTGAAATCATAGATATGAAAATAGAGATGAAAATAGCGATCGCGAAAAGCGAAAAATTTTGTCTATGGTCTAGTCTCTATGCTGGAATCGGACTGAAAAAAGGTGTCGTGTATTATAGGTGAAAGAGTGCGTTTTCATAGAAGCAAAGCTGAGCAGAATGAAACAGAGACTTGCAAAAATTGACCAATCATATTGCTCAGAAGATGCATCTCACCTCCGCTCCACTTGTAAAGGTATAGGACCCAGGTGTTAGATAATAATAATAATATGACATTTGTGCGCAGTTTTGTATTATTTCACTTCAAGTGCGCTCTACTATGATTAACTTAAAAATATTTTTTTTTATTTTTATTTTTAACTTTGTGAATAAAAATAAAAATATTCATCCTAGACTTGCAGAAAAGGTCAATAGATTTTTTTTCTTTATATGAGTTCCGCACAGGAGGCCATGAGGAAAATAATTTCCCTCAGGGCCTATGTCATCTTTGGGGATGCTGTGTGGAGAAAAGGAGAGGAAGGAGAGAAGAGTTCTTGGAAGGAAAAGGGTTTATGGGGTGGGTAGGAATCTGGGGTTCGGTGTGTCCTGATCATCCGCCTCTAAGACCTAGACAAACCTCACCCCATGAATCCGGGAACCCCTGCTAAATCACCAAACGTATCGAACCACTTGGGGTGACCTATGGCAGAGGTGTTGGTTATCCAATAAAGGTTCCTGGGTCGGTGGTACCCTAATTACGTCTCCCAAATTGTAAAAATTTAGATAGGATTTAGTTCGGGTTGAATCTTGCAATCATTTTTTTTTACATGAGCTCCACACAGGAGGCCCTGAGGAAAATAATTTCAATCAGGGCCTATGTCATCTTTGGGTATTTTGTGTGGAGGGTTTTTTAAGGAAAGGAAGGATAGGAGAGTTCTGTTAAGGAAAAGGGTTAAATGGGTGGGTAGGAATCTGGGGTTCAGTGTGTCCTGGTCATCCGCCTCCAAGACCTAGACAAACCTCACCCCATGAACCCCTCACCCCATCACCAAACGTAGCGAACCACTTGGGGTGACCTATGGCAGAGGTGTTGGTTATCCAATAAAGGTTCCCAAATTGAGGATCATATATAAAGATAGCAACCAATAATGCGCAATATGTGCGTTTAGAAAATGAAGATAATGTTGGTAATTCTTAGTCGAAGTACCTATGATACAATTAAAAGTGACCGAATTGGAAATGGGTTCCATAGCTCAGTTGATAGAGCACTTGCTATGTAAGCAAAGGGCCCTGGGTTTGAGCCCCAGTGGAACCAATATCTTTTTCTGATTTTTCTGTCTCCAGATTTTCGATTGAGTTTCGCTAATATTGTCTTCATTTAATTAAATATTAAAAATAATCTTTTTCATCCATTATTGATAAACTCGCGTATTCATGAATAAATAACGCGAACGATGAAAACGACAAATAAATATTAACATATCTTGCTCTGGATTCTAGCGTTTTTAGTCTGTGTATTATCTATGTCAATTTATTTTTTTCATTATCATTAAGATCGCAAAATGTATTTTGAAGCCATAACTATTTGAAATATAAATTACAAAATACCTCAGCATCAGGTAATTGAAATACCAATTACAAAATACATTTTTAGGAAGTAATTGAAATACAAATACAAAATACGTATTTGTATTTCAAATACGTATTTCAAATACTGCCCAGCCCTGCCTACACCACACAAAAACGCCTCTTTCTGAATTAAGGACAAGGGAAGAATATATCGCCACCTGGATAAGTGATGTTGTCGAGCGGGTTAAGGAGGAGCTGTAGGAAGGGTTTTATTAATGCGGATCTTGAAAATTCGGAAAAAATTACTGAAAAAATTACTAAACGCAGAGTAACATTATCATCAAATAAAACATACAAAATCGTTTAAAAAAAAATTATGGTTTTTTAGGTACACAAAAATTAAGACAACAAAGTCGTTTATAATTAAAATTATTGAACCGTTCGTTTTACGGATGAACGGAGCTCTTACAACGACGACGGTGCGTTGGTTTTTCGAACTTTCAACCTACTATGGACTATTAGGCAATCTTAAAAGGACTATTAATTATTATTATAAATTAGTATAACAATATGGAAACGCGTGAGGGGCACCGCAGCAGGTTTCGTAAGTGATTTGGCGTCGAACGGCTCGCCCGATGGATCTCTCAAATTATATATTTTTTTATCCTTGACGCTTATTTTTTTTAAATATGGCAACCTAAGTTTTTAAAACTATAATGAATTAAAAATAATAATAAAGATAAACGAACAATTAAATTTTTTTTTTTTTTTTTTAAATCGTTCACAAAAATTTGCCAGGCTACTGGTCGGCAGACCGCGAAATTCTTATATGGAATGATCTGGACTATAGTTGTTCATTGGTTTTATTCGTGTAGTCGATGACGTAAAAATTTCTATTTTTTACCCCACTTTGATGCCGGCTGCCTGCGAACTTGCTAGGCTGCCGGTTGGCAGACCTGCTTTTTTCTCATTTTCTAATCGACCTTAATCATATGAAACCATTCCCGTTCGTGTAGTCGATGACGTAATTTTTTTGAAAAAAATCGCTGACTATTTCCATGGCTGCGCGGCTCCTGCCAAGAGGCGCACCGGCAGACCAGCTTTTTAAAGGTTTTCTAAATGCCCATAATCACTTAAAAGTAGTTTCATCCGTGTAGTCTGTAGTCTATGACGTAGGGTTTACCTATCTCGCCTCCTAGTCTATAATTGGAGGGGACCAACCACTTTCCCAACGGCGTTATAAGGAAACACATGGTTTCCTCCTTCACCGCATACGTCAAGACTCTACTTTTTTTTGAACGAAGCTACATTTATTTGAACGACTCTAGACCCTCCAATGTCCATGCATACGGGGTTAGTAAGCAGTATGCAAGTACTTACATTAACATTATACAAAAGATAAATAGAAGTAGCAGCCCATGGAATAGTTTTTCTGAAATAGGTAACCCAAAAGGAGATAATAGTGTTAGTAAAAGAAAAAGAAAAATAAATATGACGGCTATGACCAGTCGAAGAAACCTTCTGTAAATAAAATAAGTAGTCTATAAGTAAGAATACTATTTCGCTGGAGACCTGTCGTCGGAACAGTTCGGAAGTTTTCAGTACTTCCCGTATTACGTACGCCGATTACTAGCCGATCTGCTGTTGCACCGGGCGCGCGGGTGGAGGGGTGCACTGCCTGTCGGGTGTCAGCCGTAATGATCTCTTACCAAATTCATATATTTAGATAGGTTATTCAATTTTATTTTGAACCTTTTTGTAAGTTTTGTGTAAATTTATATTTTAAATAAAATATTTAGGAATACGATGAGGCGTATAATTTTGTTGCCTGTTCACCGCACGAGTGAACAGGAACAAAAGATACGTGTAAGAAATTCGTTCCACACTATTTCGAGGACCCAAGACCTCCAAAAACTACAAACCACTAAAACGAGGACCTTCCGAGATCTGTGTATTTTACGTAAGTGTAATCCTGAATACGTGGACAGGCCTCGGATATGGGAAGTCCTCAGTTACCGGGTGTGTATTCCGGTTTTTTGAGGACCGTTTTCTAGGTGCTTACCGGGTGTATGATGAAACCGAATAGACAGCAACGATCACGATTAACTTGAGTATACGTGTAAGTGTAGAATACATGTCTACTTTATATAATATAACAGGACCTCGAATTCGGGTAGCCAGTTGAAGTCCTCGAAATCGGCATTGGACAAACAAGGGTGTGTGGATGTGTGTGTTATGTGTGCGAGTTCAGTGTGCTAAAAATGTTTTTCTTAAATAGAGGGAGGGAATCAAAAAATATATCTGTATTTGTGGTTTTTTGAATAGAGTTGAAACTTTGAAGGATGCGGGAAATGGGGGAGTTGGCTGCAGCGTTCGTATTATTACTGGTTGTGTAAAAAAGGTTGGCGTGGCGAGTTCTTTTAGATGGGATGTTAAAATTTATTTGGGATAGAAGTTCTGGGCAGTCTATTTCGTTATGTATAATTTTATGGAGAAATGTCATGTCAGCTACCGTTCGCCTGGATTTCAGGGATTGGAGAGTGCAAATGTAATTATTGTTGTATTTATAACCGAGATACTTAATAAATTTATTTTGTATGCGCTCTATGTTGTTGACGTATTGGGTGTATTTGGGATTCCAGACAGGCGATGCAAATTCCAGTGGACTTCTGACTAGTGAGGAGTAAAGCATTACTAGAGTATGTGGATTTCTAAATAATTTACTCAGACGTAGTATAAAACCCAACATTTTGTAAGATCTATCGGTGATTGAATCAATATGCGTTTTAAATATAAGTTTACTATCTAAATAGACTCCAAGGTCCTTACATTCATTTTTTGAGATCACGGGTTCATCGCAGAGTGAATATGAGAAGTTAATTTGATGCTTGTTTCTAGTAAAGGACATAGTGTGGCATTTAGAAACATTGAGGTCTAAATAATTAGCTGTGCAATAGTTGCAGAGCCTATCTAAGTCACTTTGTAGCTCTTTACAGTCCGATAGAGAGCGAACCGTTTTGTAAATTTTCATGTCATCTGCAAACAATAAAAATTTAGAGTATTGGAAACATGAGCCTATGTCGTTTAAGTATATATTAAAGAAGAGCGGACCAAGGTGGGAACCCTGAGGGACTCCCGAGGTTACGTTGATTATTTTAGATAAAACTCCATTTATTGAGATAACTTGACTACGATTGCTAATGTATGATTTAATCCATCTAAACAAGTCACCGTGTATTCCAAGACGAGTGAGTTTATTTAACAGAATTGAGTGGATAACGCGGTCGAAGGCCTTTGAGAAGTCGGTGTACATAGCATCGACCTGCACCCTTTCGTCCATATTGCTCTGCAAATAGTTGACAAATAGGGCAAGGTTAGATGTTGTAGACCGATTTTTCATGAATCCGTGTTGGTTCTGTGAAATTGTTGTGGTGATAGTCGGGTAAAGTTGGTCGTAAACGATTTTTTCAAGAATTTTACTTAAGATGGGAAGTTGAGATAGGTCTGTAGTTTGTTACGTCATGTTTGTCACCCTTTTTAAAAATGGGGGTTATTACGGCAGACTTCCACTTATGAGGAAACGTACCTTCACTTAGTGATTTTTTGAAAATTGCACTGACCGGAGGAGTGATATATTTACTACAGTTACGTATGAAGATACCAGGCAAACTATCTAAACCAGGTCCTTTGTTAATGTCAATGGATGATAGATATTTGTAGGTAATGTCGTCGTTGATTGTAATTGAGGATATAGATATGTTATTCAGCGGATCAGGTTCATGAATATCAGATGCTAAATTTTGGGTGTGATCAGTAAAGACGGTAGAGAAATAGTCAGCATCCCGGTAGGAACTACGTATATTATCATTTCAAACCAAACAATTATTGTGATTAATTTTTTGGGTTACTACGCCATGGAATTCATAAACTTATCTGCTCGAGATGTGACAAGGTGTATGTAGGCTAGACAGAACGGATTATCCTCAAAACGATACCAGAACACTTTCGAGTGTGCAAACTCGGCCATCCGGACAAGTCACTGAGCATTTAATTTAAACCGTCTATTACTTTGGATTTGTTCCTGAAAATCTGGGAGAATCCAAAACACACCGGCTAAGCTTAAAGTTTTCGTTACTTGACTGCTACACAAAAAAACTCATTAACTAACCATCACGCTGGCACACACTCTTTGCCTCATTCACATTCATACATACTCTTATATTATTCTGACTCTTGACATGGCCCAACTCAAGTATCTGATTCACTTGATCGTACTGAGGGAGCGGGCCGGATCGGTAGAGACGGGGCGTGAAATAAAAGGTGTCAGTCGGTGTAGTGAGTCAGTCTTTATTTGGCTACATAGCGAGGGTCGAAGCAGAGCGGAGTGACAGTGGTGCCGTGAGTGATGCTGCTGCGTTGCTGATGCATGATGATGGTCAGGGAGCTGCGGCAGTGAAGATCACAGGTCTTCAGGGAGCCGGCGTGTTGCTCTACACCGAGGCGGTGCAGAAGTGACCTTTGTCCAGGCGGTCGACCGTCGTCGTGCTGACGAGATATGGCGGCTGAGTGTCCTTTGAGTCGGCGCACACACGTGACGCAGGAAGGAACCTTGAGAGGCGATGAGGATGATCTCTGGCAGGAGGTCTTCCTCGGGCATCCCCGACTTCTTCTACCATTCACATTTGCATCATATATTCTTCTTACACTACTTTCTTCTCTATGTACATGCCCAAACCATCTGAGGGTCCCTTTCTTAATCTTACTCATTAGGCTTACATCAGCCTTGCATTCTTTGCGGATCTCCTCATTTCTCACACGATCATACATGGTTTTACCACACATATACCTCAGGGATCTCATTTAAACAGCATTCAGTCTACTTTCATGGATTAACGCATGCAACACGGTATCGCCTCTGTATGTATAAATACACGCTTCACCACAATCTGCACATCTGCCCTGAAGATGCACACTGTAACGCTGTCTGAAACGTTGACTAAAGGAGGAGGGAGCGCAACAAGCCATAATAACCGAAACATGAATCACGGTATCTTGGAATTCATCCAAAACTCTTTGGTTTCCAGGCTTACGGGGCTGACGAGGATAGGAGGCTCGGTATTCCAAATGAAGATTCGGTCAATGTCCTGTCTGCCAGGAAGTTTGTTGGCTGGTACAACGGAGTTCCCGGTGATCAACAAGTTAAGGTGTGTATCAGTTTTATATCCATGTTTTCAAAGGTTTTAACATTACGTGTGCATTTACTGTAAATTTAAGGTAGTAAATCTGTCTCTCGATTATCCAACTACTATAAATTCGGCATTATTTTTATGAAACGTTGAAAGCACAAGATTAAGCTCTGTAATTCGCCAGTACAAATTCGTATGTCAGATTTAGAAGTCCGCAGCGTGCCTAGACTCGAGTGCGAAGCTTTGCACATCGACGGGTTATTTTATACACTCAGTTACTATAACACCCTGTAGCTTGCTCTCGCCGACCATCTTACCAGTCACCAGAGTTCATTACTGTTGTTTTAGGACATTTCTATTTGATCTGTGTATTCTAGCAACTGTCGCATGTGTTTCTGTTTTTTGTTTGAATAAGTTTACAAAATGAAGTCTTCTCGCAAGTGTGAACTTGACACCAAGTTTAAACCAAAAAATTTAAATTCGGTATAGGTGTTTGTTTGTTTGTTTTTACGAAAAACTTGTTTAAATATTTATCATATTTTATATGTACCTATGCACCAAAACCCCCTTTAATTGGTTTTTGGGGCGGCGGATTCATGAGAGAGTGTAATGAATGTCCTTACTGCTTCCAATATTTAGTTTATTTGTAGGTGGATCTATCGGGATCATCCGTAGCTGTTCTCGGCCAAGGCAATGTGGCGATGGATGTCGCCAGAATACTCCTCACTCCCGTAGACATCTTGAGAAAGACCGACATCACGGAGCACGCTCTGTCAACACTTTCTCAGTCCAAAGTAAAACATGTTCATCTCATCGGAAGAAGGGGACCGCTGCAAGCGGCTTTCACCATCAAAGAACTGAGGGAACAACTCAAACTCCCAGAATGCAAAACTGTTTGGAGGAGTTCAGATTTCACTCATATTGAAGACATAGTGAAAGACTTACCTAGACCAAGGAAAAGAATTACGGAACTCATGCTTAAAAGCTTGTCAGAAATGGGCGGCAAGTTACCACCGCATAAAAAGATCTTTTTCCCTATTTTCTGTAGAAGTCCTGTCAAATTTTTAACATCAGATTCAGGAAGCTTAAAAGGAATAGAGTTGGCACTCAACAAGTTGGTAGGAGATGATATTATTACAAAATCTTGCATCAGTACTGAACAAAGAGAGATTTTAAACTGCAATATGGTATTGCGAAGTATCGGATATAAAAGCATTCAAGTGGATGATGATATCAATTTTGATACAAAACTTGGACACGTGGTGAGCAAATTTGGTAGAGTTTTAGCGGCGGATTCAAGTAATGGAACGGAAATGGACGGAAGTATCATAGATCCGGGTCTCTACGTAACCGGATGGCTTCGAACCGGTCCCGTTGGCGTGATTCTATCAACAATGTCGAGTGCTTTTGAGGTCGGCGAAAATATCTGCAAAGACTTTGCTACAAATTTGTTAAAAGGTGACGTTAAAAAAGACGGTTTTGAGGGACTCGATCATATTTTTGACCAAAATAATACGCAAGTTGTCAACTGGGACAGTTGGGAAAAGATCGATAAAGAGGAAATAAAGATGGGGGAAAAATTAGGTAAACCCAGAGAGAAGATTTGTGACGTGAAAAAAATGTTGGACTTGTGCAGTTAAAATTTTGTTTGCTGGTGGAGATTTAAGTACTTTATGAGCTTAAACCATTTTTGATTAATCTTTTCACTTACGCAGTACTCTTTTTTGACAGCTGTAAGTAAGGCTGCGCATATGCTGAGACGCAGGTCATGCAGAGCAGAAATGTCACCACAGGACGGACGAGGCAGAAATCGGTGAGCAGCATACGCTGCGACACAGCTTATACCTGCTTGGACGCTGGTCGTTTGTGAGAATGTCGAATTCCGAGGGCGATTCTGACTTTGAAGTGAATAATTTACTATTGATTTATAGTCTTTCAAAGCACAAAAAACTATTTGGCAAAATGATTACCATGGGGAGATTCTCATGGAAAAATACCACCCGCTTGCGCATGTGTTTCGCAGAATCTGCTCCGCAGCCACAACTCGCCACAGGGCAGAACAGTGCAGCATATATCAGTTCATACATTACAAAATCTCGCCTGCTCTGCTCTACGCGGCCTGCGTCTCAACATAAACCCGGCCTTACTCATTCTCCTGAATTACGTTGAAACAAATCAATAAACAATATGATATAGAGTAAGGCTACAATGTTATTAACAGTTAGGCATTACAAAAAATCATGCATCACCATCACACACACTTCCATATTACACCATTGTATCATATGGACGCTGGAAAGAATAAACAAATTATCGTTTCCAGCATCGATATTGTTATATTGTCAAACTGTATTATCTTAGTAAATAAGAATATTATTTAACTGATGAGGTTCAAATTATTTTTTGTCCACTTATCTGCAAAATTCAGTAGTTTGGGGGCGTTCAAGTATTACGTAACGCGATTTTTGACCCCCCCTCCCCCCCATGTAACGCGCTGTAACGTTTTTCCGTACCACCCCCCCCCCCCCCCCAAAATGTTACATAACACTCAAGTGACAATTTTTACCTGAAAGTAACAATTAAGTTGCGCAAAGTACTAGAAAGTCGCTTAAATACCTTTTTTCTTGTTTTAATCGCGTTATCGGTAATAAATAAAACAAGAGATTTCGAGAACGAAAAGGATTGCCAACTTGGAAGATTTTCATTCCCTAGTTTTTTTATCTAAATAAAGAAAAACATGTTACGTAACGAGCTGTTCGAACCCCCCCTCGTAACGCCCAGTAACGTTTCACAAGACCCCCCCCCCCCAAGTGCGTTACGTAATACTTGAACGGCCCCTTTACACTACTGTCGCATTTTAAATTGAATTTGAATTCATGAAGCTTTCTAATTTTAGTGATGATCGTAGACTATATTAGTTCTTTGTTTAATTTTAATTGGCGCGATAATAATATTAATTGGTTTTATTGTGAAAAATCACCTGAAGAGCCTTTTTGAGAGATGACTTTAGGCTTCATATAATTATTCACTAATAGATACAGAAAACATACTTACCTGGCAGGTCACTTCTGATAAACACACTTTTATTAGAAAGTTTTGGTACGAGGGCTGTCTGTAAAATAAGGTCTCCAAGGTGCTGCGGTCGCGAGGAACAATTTTACGCGAGATCCGGGAAAACTGGCGTGTAGCCTGGTTTCCCATCGCCAAATCCCCATAACGCTGTACTCTCTGCGACACTTAGTCTCGGCAAGGCAGCCGTTCGCGATGAAGCTTCCGTTCGCCGCATCCGCCAGGTGTGAATTACACTCTATAATTAGTTTTTTTGTGCGAAGAACAAAACCCCGGTAAGAATTCATTCTCAGCTACTTGAAGTGTACGAGTGCGAAAATGTGCGCAAATGGTGCAGAGAATTTAAAAGCGTGCCGGACGGCCATCGGTTTCAGATGAAAAAATTGCCAAAGTGGAAAATTAATGATTGCAAATCGACGGGTGACGGTTCGGGAGCTCTGTGATATGATCCCTGATGTCAGTAAGACCACTATTGACAAGATTTTGACAAAAAATTTGGGAGACCACAAAGTCTGCCCAAAGTGGGTCCCAAAATGCTCACCGAACAGCGGGTTGAAGCAGCCTGCAAATTCCTTGAGTGCTACGACATCGATGGCGAAGAATTCTTGGACTCAATTGTGACTGGGGATGAGACCCGGATACACTACACGATCCCAGAGACAAAGAAACAATCCCAGTGGCATCATTCGGATTCGCCGAAGCAAAGCTTAAAAACGAATTACAGAGCGTAACTCACACCTGGCGGGTGCGGCGAGTGGAAGCTCCATCGCGAATGGCTGCCACGCCGAGACTAAGCGTCACAAAGGGTTCAACGTGGTAGGGATTTGACAAGGGGAAACCAGGCTACACGCCAGTGTTGCAGGATTGTGCATAAAATCATTCCTCGCGACAGCAGCGCCTTGGAGACCTTATTTTACGGGCAGCCCTAGTATTTTTTTAGCAAGTTTTTGTATAAACCTAGAAAAAGTAATGTTAAGTCCTGTAAAAATGCTTAAATTTCTTACGTATGAATCTTTTTTTGACTTTGCTTTTGTTGTATAATGTGGCAAATGAAGTTTTCTAGACTGTGACTGTAAAACGATTTAATATTTGTGCTTTAGCTTTACAATGTAAAATACGCTTTTGGGTAAAGTTTTTTTTTGCTTAAATCGTAACAAGCAGCTGGCGACAAGCGGCAACTTAAACTTTATTGCGACCAGCATAAGGTGATGATTTCAATTACCAATGTTTTTTATGAATTTGATTTGGGACAATGTAATGATATAGATAAAAGATAAATAATATAATATTTTTATATAAACACACACATAAATAAGTAAATTATGTAAAATTTTACATTATTAAGATCTTAAAAAAGTACATTGGTGGCGTATTGTTGTTATATCTTTTGTACTAAAAATAATAATATGTGTATGTACTTATTAATTTCAATAAAGTTGTTGACTTGTTAAAATAAATATATCTTGTTCATATATCAAAAAGAATTAATACAGGGAACATGTTTACCTTAACCTGATGACTTTCATTTCATAATAGAGTGCTAAGAAAACTTCTGGGTTTAGGACCAAGTGGTGCTGGTTCAAATCCGGGCACAGGTAAATGAAAAATTATTAGAATAATGTATATTTTTACCTCATTCCAAAATGAAAAATATTATAGTATAGATTTGACGGCCGGCGTAATCCAGCGGTAAGGCTCTTGACTAGCACTCCGAAGGTCGCGGGATCGAATTCCGGCGTGGCAAATAAATTTTATTTGGTTAATTTGTGTCATTTCACAATTTATTCATTTAAAATAATATATAGTATACTTGCGGCACGTTCCAGAGTGGAAGATACTCTCAGTATCGCCCTGGTGAGACCACCATTCAGAATTGATACGTTGCTTGAAATGGCGATAGCCGTGTTTGGTGACCAATCTGAATAGCCAGGTACTTCCCCACCTCCCTCTTCCCCATCTCCTTCCCTTCAGCCTCACAACATACCCCAATTGGGGATGCCATAGTCCCACTGGCTCCAGACGGGAGGGAGTAGTTGGGACTCTTGTGCGGTATACATGTAAAAAAAAAAACAAAAGACATACCGTAATGCAAAATCTGCATAACATTTCAACGAGCTGGAAGCAATCTGCGTGACAATCTTTTTTTCTCGTTTTGGGAGGCAGGTGTGGGTACAGCCGCCCCGTGAACCATTTATTGGCTTAGTAGGGGTGCCCGGTTTTACATGGTTAAGTTTATCTAGGTATTGGCAGCTTATAATTTCCGCATGTACTGCGTGGCGGCCGTATCGGGAGGCTGGTTGACCTTTTGACATCCAGCCGGATTCTCTTGACCCATCGCCTTGCATCACAGTGGGAGGGATGGATTCATATTTCCGTCACTCCTGAACACATTGACCCCCAGATTCCTACCCACCCCTCATACCTTTTTTCCTCTCCTTCCTTTCTCTAAAAAAGACCCTCCACACAGCATCCCCAAAGATGAGATAGGCCTGAGTGATTTTTTTCCTGTAATATATTTTAAAAAACATCAGGAGGGTACAAGCGGTTCTCGAATATTCTACACTGTCATTTGTATATTCGCCACCGGTGAGTGCTCATCGAAATAACCAGACGCATAAAAGTAAGTAATTCAGGACTACCTATTTTATTATTTAGCCGATTATGCAGAAACAACAGATCTGACAATGTTTGTCTTTTTTATAAAGTTAACATATTGTTTGTAGTTTTGTTGTATTTCTTTAGTAAATGTTTTCTGTATACTTTCTACTAAATCTATGCATACCTTATATTGAGGATTCCATATTGTGGAAGCATACTCCAGTGGACTTCTGACCAATGAATAAAACAACATTTCTAGAGTCTTAGCACTTTTGAAAACTACTTATGGCTCATTTTTCCCAAACCTTCCACTAACAGTAAATTACAATTATATAAATATATACATATCAAAATCTCCACACAATTTCTTGTGATGTATTAAAATGGGAGTTGCTTTAAGGGACACGCCCACGTTACCTCTCCGCAAGTTGGTTTGTTCCCCTCGCCCTTACAGGCAGGTCTATCTCTTCCTTACTCTGGAAGCGAGTGCAATCCTGATCCAAGATCAGATCTGAAAAGCCAGGTTTTCACTAGCTTCCTCTTCTCTGTACTTTTTAAAACATTCATCTTAGTATAGTGATGCCACAGTCCCACTAGCTCAGGTAGTTGGTATCGCATAAACATAAATTGAATAACAAAAACATAATGATCAAGGTGTAAAACTCTCGACTGGCAATACGGGGGTCACAGGTTCAAATCCTGACGTGTGTAAGTAAATTTTATTTTGATTGATTCGTGTCATTTCACAATTTAATCATTAAAAATAATATAAGGTATATTTGCAGCATGTTCTAAAGTGGAAGATACTCTCAGTATCACCCTGGTGTTAGACCACTATTCAGAATTGAAACATTGCTTGAAATGACTTTAGCCGTGTTTGGTAACCAGATCTGAATAGTCAGGTACTTTCCCACCGTCCCCTTCCCCTCCGCACTACCTCAGACTCACAACACACCCCGATTGGGGACGCCATAGTCTCACTGGCTCCAGGTGGAAGATACTCTCAGTATCGCCCTGGTGTGGCCACTGTTCAGAATTGAAACATAGCTTGAGATGGCTTTAGCCGTGTTGAGTGACCAGATTTGAATAGCCAGGTACTTTCCCACCTTCCTCTTCCCCGCCGACTTACTCCTCTTCACCTTCAGACTCACAGCATAGTACAATACTCTCAGTATCACCCTGGAGACCACCACTCAGAATTGAAACGCTGCTTGAAATAGCTTTTAGCTATGTTTGGTGACCAATAGCCTCACACAACACACCCCAGGATGCCATAGTCGCACTGGCTCCAGGCATTCGGAAGCATTTGGGACTCTTGCGCAGTATTCCCCATTTACTGTCATGGTGAGAAATACGATCTAAACGGTGTTAGAAAGATAAAACACCACGCTTTATATTCAAATCTAAAGGTTAACCCCAGAAAAATTAAAATGTACAATTCTTTAAAACCAAAGCTTCCGACCACAATTTGAAAAAAAAAATTATGAAACTTTGTGAATTTATTAATTATTTTTACAAGAAACGACAAAAAAGTGAGACGAAAATGATGTTTTTAATAAATCTGTCTAATAAAATGTGTGTTTTTAATTTTTTTCATTTTTCGTAATTTTTGTTAGAAAAAATGTAAGATGATCCATTTTTAGACCTTTTTTGTTTGTGTTTAAAAAAATTATATTTATTAAATCATTTGATTATTTCTAAAAATAAAATTTAAAACCATATTTCATCACCTTTCAAAAACCATTTTTAGTTTACGGATAAGTTCAAAATGTTCCATTTATTTGGGTTTCATTGCAAAGCGGAAATAATCTGATCATCGGACAAATATGCTCGAGGCCTGAGGGGTTAATACAATTTTTATATATGAAGTACACCTTTGCCCAAAACACATAGTAAAACTATCATCAATTACACAGATTGAAACCATAAGCGTTTTCTCTTTATTTATTCCACAGTTTTCAAAATATGCACTAGGAACAATATTAACTCTAAATATTATTTAGTAAAATGTTATGTACACCATGCCTAACTATTTACAATCATCGATTTATTCTGTATTCATTTCATTTGTAAAAAAAAAAAACAATATTAATCTAATTACATAATAATAATATTTACAAAATTCATAGGTACTTAAAATATATTCTCGTTATTGCAATCAATATTATGTTTAAAAATGTTGCATTTAAAATTAATAAAATATTGTTATTAAACCGATGTGAAGTTTCGTTTGATACAAACTATTATTAACATTATTATGAAATTTCACAAAAGGCAGTCGTCGTATTGTAAATTCATTAATTTCTTTTAACTACGACCCAATTTAATAATTTATATAAAATCAGTTGTATTACATTGCACTTGAATATAAAAGAAAATAATATACATTTCATAACAGTTCCCTCCTCCACCTCTGAGTAAACTATTACTCGTCAAGTAGCATACACAGACTTTCTCTTAGGCATGCTCGGTATGAACCATCTATGGGATGTTTTCATTGTAACACATTTCTTCAGACTGATTCGTGGATGGTTCGAAAACTCGGCTATCATGGAGAGCATTAGTTTCTATGTTTCCAATGGTTGTCTCTGTCACCGATAGCATAGACTGTTTTATCTCCCGGCTTGCAGAACTAACTTGCCAATGGGAGAGCTGTATTGCAGTTAAATAGAATCGCTTTGAATATCAACATGTTTAACATCAATGAAACACAGTTTAGACGTCAAGCTTTGTTGCTGTTAATCTAATTATTTCTTTTTATATATTTCTCTGGTTTTTATTTTACATATATTTTATTTTCTTTCCGCTATTATAGTAATTACTTACATTATAACATAATCGTATAACTGTTTTTTTCTCATTACTTATTTTATTTACAGAAGGTTTCTTCGACTGGTTATAGCCGTTATTTTTATTTTTCTTTTACTAACACTATTATCTCTTTTTGATGTTACCTATTTCAGAAGAATTATTCCACGGGCTGCTACTTCTATTTATCTTTTGTATAATGTTAATGTAAGTACTTGCATACTGCTTACTAACCCCGTATACATGGACATTGGGAGGGTCTAGAGTCGTTCAAATAAATGTAGCTTCGTTCAAAAAAAAAAGTAGAGTCTTGACGTGTGCGGTGAAGGAGGAAACCATATGTTTCCTTATAACGCCGTTGGGAAAGTGTGTTAATGTTAATCTAATTGTGCTTCGTTGATGTTTAAGTTGCTTAAATCTGCTAATCCAATCTTTATATTTTTGCTCCTTTAACCCGTTGTTTGCCGGGGTAGTTGGGGTTGGTTGTCCACCAATTAGCGTTCGCAAAAAACGGCATCCATGACACCCAATGACATTTCATGTCCAGCGATTCTGACAGTGTCCTTGAGAAATTTTGTACAATAGAAAGGTCAAAATCGGAGACAAAGGAATTTTTCCCGCGCATGCGCAAGAACTGCGCACATTCCCGCGCTCCGGTAAATTATTAATATAAATTATTTGGAGTGACCAGGCACATTGCGGTTTTCTCTATGGTAAAGGGCGATAATAGAGCAAGCGATTCTGACCGTGTTCTTCATACACTTTCTTTATACATAAGGGTCAAAATCGCGTGTAAAATCTCAAACACACCGGTGCATGAACGGCATTCTAGCGGTTAAAAATGCTTTGAAATTTTAATTATGTAATGATTTTAAATTAATTTAAACTTGAATATATTATCTGTTTTACCATCGCTGAGCAACGCTGCTTTTCATGTACACGCCTGTTAACCCTAAGGCAGCGGGGAGTACCTAAAGTTATTTGATCGTGATTGCCTCTCACGCGGGAGCGTTCTTAAGTCATTTTTAGGTTTTAGTCCTCGCTGTATTGCGTACAAGCATGTTACATATTAGCGCATAGATCAACAATGGGATATAAAAATTCAAATACAAACCGATGTAAGGGTCGGTGTTGCCAGCATTGATATTTAGTAATGTTTTATATGCGCGTTAATATTTGTTTATATAAACATCGCCCCAAAACAATTATTGACTTATTTAGCCATCTACTACCAATGCCATGACCCAACCTTTATAATCAACGCCATCTGTTTATTTGCATAGATATTATAACCACACTGCCTGCTTGCCAGCCCGCTGCCCGCTCCCTTTATATATTATATATTTCAGCCAATTTACACAATACCTTGACAAATTATATACCTAAACCTTCCTCATGAATATCACTCCGTCTATAGATGAAAACCGCATGAAAATCCATTACGTAGTTTAAAAGATCTAAGCATACAGACAGCGGGAGCGACTTTGCTTTATACTATACTCGCAGACCCGGCCACACCTTGCTGTGGCTAACGAAACCTTTATAACCAACGCCATCTGTTAAATCAAATCCACACCGCCCGTTTGTAAGCCCACTGCTCACTGCCTGCTGCCGCTTGGCCGGATATATTATGTATTTCAACCTTATACAAAACCTTGACAAATTATATACCTAAACCTTCCTCATGAATCACTCTATCTATTGGTGAAAACCGCATGAAAATCCGTTACATAGTTTAAAAGATCTAAGCGTACAGACAGCGGGAGCGACTTCATTTTATACTTCGTAAAGATTAGTTAAGATATGGATGCGTTATTTGAGCATAGTTTTCACTAAGGATGAACATGTGAAGTATCTTTAATCACAGTTTTAAAAAGTACATTGTGGCAGCAATGCCGTATCCGCATGCGGCATTTCACAACAAATATTGAATAAATTAAAGATTTCCCTACATGATTATCAAACGGCGCGACACACGGTATCACTTCTAGTTCCACAAACTTAATTTTTTTTAAAGAAAGACAAATAATGCGTTTATCCGCAGGGGTAGGCAGAGAGGATGGACTGAAAAAATGTGCCGCTTGTAGGTGACATCAACCATGCATTCAAACACATCCTAAAGGTTTATACTATTATTAACTCGTTGAATGCCGCGAGTAAATGGGGTTGGTTGTAACCAATTAGCGTTCGCAAAAAGCGGCAGCCATGACACCCAATGTCCGGCGATTCTGACAGCGTCCTTGAGAAATTTCGTACATAGAAAGGTCAAAGTTGAAAACCAAAGAATCTTGCCCGCGCATGCGCAAGAACTGCGCACCTTCCCGCGCTCCGGTAAATCATTAATATAAATTATATGGAGTCACCAATCTAATTGCGGTTTTCTCTATGGTAAAGAGCGATAATAGAGCAAGCGATTCTGACCGTGTTCTTCATACACTTTCTTTATACATAAGGGTCAAAATCGCGTGTCAAAATCAGGACACGCCGGCGCACGAGCGGCAAATGAGTGGTTAAAGTTACTTGACAAGTAGTTGCTCAATAGTTTACCCAGAGGTGATAAAATACCCCCGTAATGTTTTAAAATAAAAATATAATCTTAAAAGTATGCCTATCCGAATACTATATTCACAATGTTTATTAATTTAAGTCACATTTGTCTTCAACCGTCTCCAGTCACCTTGTAGTAAATAACTTTAAATATTTCTGGCACTTTGCAAATTGCTTACCTACTATGTAATTGCACAAATTGTATAAACTCATTCGCCCCCAAACCACTTTTTGGATGGTCTCGCATTTACAAAAAAATTTTATTAATTTTTTTTTCAAAATTCATTTTTCTAATTGAAAATAATTGTTGGATTGGAAATGCAATTGAGGTAGGCTGTCCCAAAAAAAAAAATTCAAAACCTAGTCCCAGCGAGGGCTCATACATATGTCATCGACGATTGTTTTCTTCCTTAGAAGATACCAGAATGATGAGGTCACTTACGAACTCTTGCTGGGAGTAGTTTACATATTACGTCAATCACAAATAGAAACCCTTATTATTATTAAGTGTTTTACCAAAGATAATAAAAACCACGAGAGATATGGCGTAGAAACTGTCATACCAGCTGTCGCCAAGCTTCAACCAAACTGCACAGGCTATTAACCTGTTAAATGCCAGGCCTTTTCACGAAAAAAGCACCACTAATTTTGAATTGAATGTTTTGTGGATTAATTTTGAGCTATCGTATATTTTATTGACCGAAACACATTCCTAGAACAATAAACTATGTACCAAAACAACATTACTTGCGTTAATTACGTTAATTGATAGGTTTTACGATGTTTTCGTCAAGTAAAATGCATCGACTTTGACAGATAAAATTCGCGGCAAATTTGACATTTTGATGCCACAGATAAAATGATTTAAAAATATTCTGGGGTTGCAAGGTGAATGAAATTTTTACCCGTCTTATGGGGAAATGTTGGCGCAAGCGATTCAGACCTTGTTCCTCATACAAATTCTGTATATAGAAGGGTCAAAATCGCAGATAAACATATTTTTTTCACGCAAGCGCACAATATGCGCGCATCCGCGCGTCTCCGGCAAATAAGAGGTTAAAGCGAATTAAAGTTATGCGTTTGGTGTTAAGACAGAAACAAAGGATGCAATTTGCAGTATTATATAGATTTGTGTGTGTGTGTGTTTATTTATTTCATATTAATCACGGTTCATGGCATATCCGCTTTGTATTTTCATCTATATTTTTTAGTGCTTCAAACTTGGACAGCCAATTTGAAATATTGAAAATATAAATAATTTATTTAAAGCAAATTTATATATAAATTATACAGTTCCTAAAGAAATTAAAATGGCACAAATTAGAATACAATTTGAATGTAAAAGCAAAAGTGACATTGAAGTAATAAAATTATCCATTTATTATTGGAAGACATGTTTTAACCCCATTGATATAAAATAAATCACTTCGTTAATTATTCACCAAAATTCTTGAAAGGAAAACTACGATTTGTCATTGAAGGATTGATTCTGTGAAGCAATGTTACCTGTAATGTATTGAAAAAGTTTCTAAGTGATGCCTTTAGATGCCAGCAGGGAAAGTGTTTCTATCGATGGTCGACGTGATGGTTCCCGAGTAAGCGGGTGCCGCCTACTGACCAGATTCAATTAGCCGCTAGTATAGACAGGTCGTGTGAGTTGCAGCATTATTATTGTTAATACGCAAACTCATAATAAACCAGTTTGTTATCAAGAATCTAAAGTTATTGAACTAATAGTGTTTGAATTACAGTTACGTAATATACATAGTTTAAATTTACAACATTACAGTTACGTAATATACATAGTGCCCGGAAACTAGTAGAGCAAGTGGGAAATTGGTGAATCTACTATTCAGATATTGTATCTTTTATTTTATTTTTTTAATTAGCCTCACACAGGAGGCCCTGATGAAAACAATTTCTCTCAGGGCCAACGTCATCTTTGGGGATGCTGTGTGGAGTGTCTATTAGGTGAAGAAAACACGTACGAGGGTGAGTAGGAATCTGGGGTTCAGTGTGTCCAGGAGTGACGGACGTATGAATATATTCCTCCCAATGTGGTGCAAGGCGATGGATTGAGAAAGTGCGACTGGAGAGGTCAAAAGGAATCCATCAACCAGTCTCTCACGATCCGGCCCGCCATGCATTGGTGCGCAAACGCATCTCCCGCTAAGACCTAGACAAACCTCACCCAATAAACCTGGGCACCCCTGCTAAGTCACCAATCGTAGTGAACCACTTGGGGTGACCTATGGCAGGGTTATCCAATAAAGGTTCCCGGGGCGGCAATGAAGGTTCGCGGGTGTAGAGAACCACTTGGGGTAGCATATGAAAGGAATGTTGGTTATCTAATTAACGGTTCCCGGGGTGGCGGTACCTATACCAACCTCCAAATTGTAAACAAAATTGTGTACATTACATAAAGCACCCATTTAAAAAACAAAATAAAAAAAATTTGATCTGAGTAATTTCATTTTTTTGTACCCTTTTTTATACAATTAAAGGGTTAAAAAAAAACTTTTAGAGCCAAGTATATGTTTCAACACACTTTAAAAGACAAAAAACAGCTGATAGTAATTTTTTTTTAATTTTTTAAAGATTTAAATTAAATTAAGATTTAAAAAAATCCCAACTTCAGACTTGATTTACTCGAAAAAGCTCACATCAAGAAAAATGTATACCACAAAATTAACAACAAATGCAATGTATATTCATCAATTTCGCTTATACTACTAGTTTCCAGATATCACGTATATAATGTAAAGATATACGCAATACAAAATATATAAAAGCTAAAACAGGCCGAGAATCGGCTTTTAACGTGGACCGTTCAAATGTCAAAAACACGCTGATCATCGACAATCAAATAATGTAGTAAATGTTTTTTTGAAACACCGATTGAAGTCACCCAAAGTTCAGGATATTTCAAAGATAAGTATAAAAAAATCTATATTTTTGAATGTAGCTATTACTTTGTGGTTATCCATTATAGAAAAATGAAATAATTTAACTTTGTATAAACCACTTATTTGATGCGCAAATCCGTATATATCCGAAACTGTCAAATTAGTATAAGCTTTCCCTGACGAAGGAAAGTTTGTTCCGAAACCGGTCGGATTTGCGCATCAAATAAGTGGTTTATACAAAGTTAAATTATTTCATTTTTCTATAAAAAAATCTAGCTGTTGAACACCCGGCGTTGCTCGGGGATATGTACGGTTTGGATTATATCTTAGTACTCCTTTTTACTGACAGGGTGAAAAGAGTTCTCCTTTTTACCGCCAGTGGTAAAGAAAGCAGAGCTACTTCGGCGGTAGAACGGCGTACCAAGCGCTCCCTATATATTATAAGACGTGCTTTTCATAGCATTTATTGCTGTTTGTCTTTGGAAGAGCTAGGCATCCACAATAATATACTATCAATGGTATGTCTAAGATACCTTGAACATGTTGCCAAATTGAGAACTCAAACCTGGAGAAACTCGTAGTCACTGGCAAAGTGGAAGGCAGAAGAAGATGTATAGTCTGTCAAAATAGAGTAGAAAATATAAAAACTTGAACTACTAAATTTGTAGACTGGCAACACCAATTTAACTGTCAAATATTTCTTTGAAGTGCAATGACACTGAATGTGTAGAACACAGTAAACCACATTTTAAAAAACATTTTTTCTTCATGACATAAATTTTATTAAAAGGTGACTAATAAAGCGATTTGCTTTAATTTAATTTAACATAAATTTGAATTTAACAATAGATAGAAAGGAAGAATCACTAATGGTGAGTTTAGTTAGACTACTTTTAGAACTGAATGAGTTAAATATATTCAGATCTAAAATTAGAGACATGATCTAAAGCCCAGGCAACGCTAGGTACTTTATCTAGTATTAAATAAATGTTAGCAATTTCTAACCTGTGCTTTATATTTTATTACATTATAGTTATTCTTCATTATGTTAACACAAAATTGCAAAGGTATAATAATAATATACCTATATTCAATTCTAATTTTGAGATCGGCGGGTATCTACACTGCAATGAAAAAATATTTTTTCCACTATTATGCCTTTTTAATTTTTTATGAAAATGTAGGTTACACAGCTTTACTTTAACACCGTGAGTTATGTGTTTAGTATTGCCATTTGATCAACAGTGGCGCCCTCATATATTTTCTACTCTTTTTTGACAGACTATGAAGAAGTATTGTACAAAAGAACTCCGTTAATTCGAAATCCACAGGACCTCAAGAATATCACTTTGAATTAACAAATTTCCACGTAATTCAAAATTTTATGAACAAAAAAATTTTCAAAAATTGAGATGCTCAGCCGCAAATTCCAATTCGGTTAGGTTCGTCGGAGTAAAGTCGTGATAATAAGTCCTTATACTGGTGTAAATTAAACTTTCGCAGGCGTTTGCGTCGGCCCTATACTTGAAAAAAATTCATAAAAATACTGATAATTTCCGTGTAAATCAAATTTTCGCAGCCGGAACTTTGAATTCAGATATTCGAAGTAAATTTGTAAAAAAATATGATAATTTTCCTCGTAAATCGATATTTTGCATCCGATTTGCACCGCAGCCAGCCCTTTAAATTTATATATTCGAAGAAAATTGTAAGAATCGTTATCGTTAACCGCGTAAATCGACATTTTACGGCCTTTTACGCCACGGCTGTCCGTCAGATTCAGATTTAAGAAATTGTGTGATTTTTTTTGCAAAAATCGATGTTTCGGGCAAAAATAAATTTCCAATTACGAATTAAAAAATCATTTTGCATGAAAAAACTTTCTAGAGACTTTTTGGCTAAAATTTCAACTTTTTATCGGGGTTTGAATTAACGAGGTTCTACTGCAATAGGATTACATTGGTTTATAATACACAGTATTAAAAAAAATTAATCACTGTTGGAGTAGAAGGACTTAAGGAGACTTATCCGCTAGGGAAATGGAGTGGGGTATCACGTCAGCAATGAAGAACGACTTGCGAAGAATTTGCTGTGTCTCCTCATATGGGGGATGGAAGGGTTAGCAATGTGGCCAGTTAGCTGCCAGTGGCTCAGCTCAGAGGGGAGCTAAAGTCCTACATGCCCTGCTGCTGGATGCCCTGTTCCTGAACTTGTTGCTCCACTGAGTTCTGCGAGGCGGGATTCGCTTCCACCGACGCCTGCTGCTGTTGTCTTGATTGTATGGGAGTCGTTTGACCTGGAACAAGATTATAAAAGAGTGTGAACAATTATTATTAGTTAATCCTGCCCGTCTCAATCTCTTGACTATTATTCTGCAATCCCTATTTTTCATGTATTTTGACTAATATTCCACTTAATGTACAAAGTACCCCTCCGAAAATCGCCATTTAAGCCCTTAAAATGTCTCAAACGAAATGACATTTCACAAAAACATTTTGTTATTACCGCTTCACAATTAAAGCTCTATAAATGAAACATTTCTGAACGTAGCCAAATAGTAAAAACTGTTTTAGAAAGGTTACAAAATAAGCTTTCAATTTATTATATTACAAACAAATATTAACATTTGTAAATATTAAAATTTAGAATGCAAACATTAAAAATAGGTAAAACTGACTCACGTGATGTTTTTATATGAAAACGGTACTAAAATCACAAATTATGTAAACAACAATACTTATTCTATTGTATAAATGTGTAATAAACACTTTTGTCACCTCACTTTTTTATCATTTCATATAAAAATATTAAATAAAAATTAATAATATCGAGCGTGGTCTAGCCGCCGGTAGTAAATTTGGGCAGGTAAATATTTGTGTCAACTGCGCGACTGACAGCATATTCTTGTTATGCATTTCTATGGACAACTTGATAGGGATGTACAGCTTGATCTACTATCGACCTTTTACTTTTTGTTTTAGGGATGTAACTAAAACAATAACGGAGTTAGAACGATTTCTATGGAGACACACGAGCTGACGTATAAACACGCTTATTGTACTTGACTGCTGTCTTATTTTTAACGCATGTATCTGCTTAAGTTGCGGAGGGGTTAAACGGACATCAAGTAGTGTACAGGTTGTGTATTAAGTTACCGAATTTGTCGTGTATTTCGACCAATATTACCCCATCGAGATTCAAAGTAAAAAAAACATTAAATGGACAAAAGAGAGATTGGGTTGTTACCGTATTTGTCGTGAATCCCCCGGTGGCGCTTGAGCGCAAACCTGTCAGCAAAGGCGGCCGTGCAGATGTCGCACTTGAAGGGCTTCTCTCCAGAGTGCACCTTGGCGTGGTTCTTCAAGTGGGCGGCTTGACTGAAGGCTGACGAACAGATGTCACATCTACACAACAAACAATACATTATAGTAATCAATATATATTATAAAAGAAAGTGTACAATGTGCGTGTCGATAAAACTCAGAAACGAGTCCTGGTATGACCAAAGGAGTTATATGGTGTGGTAGACCTCTATCCCCTATTCATGAAGAAGGTTCCAGTTTTTACCTGAAGGGCGTGCTTTTGAAGATATAAGGGCTGAAAGTTTCGCCCTCTAGAAATTTCTAGAACAGTCCAGAACATTTAAGAGTATTCGAGAATATTCCACAACATTTCGGAACATTCTGGAATGTTTGGGAACATCCCAGATCATCGTGGAACATTCCAAAACACTCTTGAATGATGTAGAATGTTCTGGAACATTGTGGACCATTCAAAGCCTTTTTTGCATGGGTGAGGCCACCAGTTGGTAGGGGTATATAATGCAAGATCCGTCGTGGGTTCAAACGTCTGTTCAATCTCGTTTCAACTCTCTGAGCAAAGCCAGGTGCCTCAGCTAGTAATGCAATAGATCAGCAGGCTGATATTCTGACTTTCCCACGTAGAGATTTATTTATTTACATATTCATCAATTGGCAAGACGGAGAAATTGATAGAAGAATAAGTGCGGCAAGCAGTGTATTGCGTCCTCTCTACAGCTCAGTGATAAGAAAAGCCGAGCTCAGCATCAAGACAAGGATGGCAGTGTTTAAAACGGTATACCGAACGACGCTCACTTACGGCCACCAGACATGGATGCTAAATGAACAAACTCGCTCTAGAGTCCAAGCTGCCCAAATGAGGTACTTGAGAGGAGTGGCAGGGGTTATGAAATGGGATCATATAAGAAACTCCACGATCCGAGATGATCTAAACATTGAACCACTGCTACTCTTCATAAAGTAGCAGTGGTTCAATAGAAAAATCGCAACTGAGGTGGCTTGGGCATGTACTAAGAATGTCTGGTGACCGAATTCCGAGGAAGATACTGAGTGCGATTCTAGAGGGTAGACGTCCAGTGGGTCGCCCCAGACACAGTTGGGCGAGGCAACTCCAGAAACTGTGTGAGGAGAGGATGGGGTTACCATGGACAGAGGCCGAACAATCAGCACAAGACAGGGACGTATGGAAGAACCTTGTCGATGCAATGGGTCCCCGACCCGAATAGGATAAGGGGAAGAAGATGATGATGACATATTCATCAATTTGGACAAAGATCTAAGATTGAGATTGTTGGTAAAACCTTTATCATGCCAAAAGGTGATTGTGGCCAATTCAAGCCCTCCAGGTTCACTGCTTTGGTCAGGCGATTGGTAGGAGGATTTTTTAATGTGAATATGTGAGTATCGCACAAAAGTCCCAACTGCTCCTCTTTGGAGCCAGTGTGACTATGGCATCCCCAATTGGGGCGTGAGGCTGAATGTAGTGGGGAGGGGGGAAGGAGATGGGGAAAAGTAAGGTAGAGAAGTATCCGGCTATTCAGATCTGGTCGCCAAACACGGCTAAAGCCAATTCAAGCAACGTTTGGTGATCTTACACCAGGGCGATACTGAGAGTATATTCCACTCTGGAACGTGCTGCAAATACACTTTATATTATTTTTAATGAATTGATTGTGACATAACGTAAATTAAACAAATAAAAATTATTTGCACACGCCAGGTTCGAACCCGAGACCTTTGGATTGCGAGTCAAGAGTCTTATCCCTCGAACTCGGGGGCCGTCAAATGAGGAATGATAAGAACAAAAGGTGACTTACTTGTATGGTTTCTCTCCCGTGTGAATCCTTCGGTGGTTCCAGAGTGTGGCGTGCCGCGCAAATCCTTTGTCACAAACCTGACGGACAAATACATACATGTTGTTTTATTACAATAAGGAACTCCAGTGAAAAATATTATGGCTTTAAAAAAATATGTTCATATAGAACAATAAACGCTGATTCTGAATATATAAATTTTATTTAATAATATTAAACGCAGAGTTTTTAAAAAATTATTAAAAAGTCCATTTTTAATCGGGTCCTAGAAACACGCCGTCAAGTTGGCAGGATTAAAATGTTTAGTGGTGACGTCACCAAAGTCATTGAATGGGAATGTATGATATGACACAAGCCATCGTATTAATTTATTCGTTTATTTACATACTGTTTATAGAGATTTAGTTGTTGTGTTTATTGAAACATTATTTAGGCCTAAATAATTCAGTTTCAAAAATAAAGGTATCTCTTATTAGTTTATCTCTATTATTGAAAATATTCAAAAACTTCTGCACAAAAAAATAGTAATGCTACTTCTAGGGAGAATACTTCGAACACCGAATTTCAAAATGGCGCCAGTTGACCAGCTGATTGCCCAATCTTATAGTAACTTTTCAGGAGTGATGACGTCACACGATTCACTACACATACGGTGGTTTCCGAGGGGATCTTGAAAAATTAAAACTTTGAAAATTATTTTAACTATTAAAACTAAAAAAAATTAATTAAATAATTAAACTTTGTATAAACCACTTATATGATGCGCAAATCCGACCGGTTTCGGAACAAACGTTCCTTCGTCAGGGAAAGCTTATACTAATTAAAAATTAGGGAACTAACTCTAAAAAAAAAAATGCTGTTATGTTAGAATAAAATTAAAAAATAGGACTGGAGTTCTCTATTGTGTAAATAAATATATGATACTTTCTCAGGTATTATCTGCTTTTGCTACAGAATTAAAAATATATATTTTTTATGCGAGTACCGCACAAGAGTCCCAACTGGGTTATGTTGTGAGGCTGAAGGAAATGGTGAAGAGTAAGGAGGGGAAAAGAACACTCACTTCACAAACATAAGGCTTCTCTCCACTGTGCGTCCTTTCGTGATTTTTCAAATGCGGGGATTGAGAAAACTGCATGCCGCACGTGTTGCATCTGGAAATATAAAAGACATTGTTATAACTTCATTAACATTTTTTTCATACCGATCCCCATATGGAAATTACATCGGGACCACATATGAAAAAACTGTATATCCTTATTTTCATATTTATGATTTTGTGCAGATAGTTACCATAAGAGAAGAAATAATATTTTGGGCCAGGACTAACACCCGTACGCATAGTCGGTTCCTCGAGATTTCCTCCACTCGACTCAACCTCGACTCAACCTCAAGGATAAATTCGGTATGCAGAACTGAAAAACTATCCTCGACTTGAGCAGATTCCTCAGTCGAGTCGAGTAATGAACTGTCAAACTCAAGGTACGTCGCGATCTACCTTGAGGTCTCCTCGAAGCTTGTTAACAGCGCCGAAGACAGCCCATAGATGAAAAAAGTGAACCATAAATATATTCTTTACAAATATTTAAATACTTAATTAAACATTCTCTACAGTTTACCAGCATAATAAGAAATTTAATGACGTCATTCCTGCACTCAACCTCAACTCGACTTACTGGAGGTTCCTCACTGGAGGGTGAAGCCGTAACTGAGCATACTGATTTCAAGGAAGTTTTTAAGATTTCCTTGAGGTGACCTCGACTAAGGTCGAGTGGAGGAGGTCTCGAGGAACCGACTATGCATACGGGTGTTGATCTTCAAATAAAGGCAATACCTTGTACATAACATTACATAGATCATATGAAAGCATATGGGTGGAAAAAAGCATTTTATATAAATGCCCACAAGGAAATGTCCAGGCATCCTTGGTGTTTCTTCAAGCACAAGCACAAGGTCAATACTACCATATTATTGTGGTAATACTACGACCAGGGCCCAATTCAATATACCATTACACAGAATTCAAAACTTGGGTAATATGTATTTGCACATTGATGTATGGAATATGTCGCAGATACAATATAAACATGTAATTATGTAAAAGGCGTTAATATTATAAATAAATGATCAAAAAATTATCAAAATTATCGCAGCAAACTACCAACTATTGGGCCTTTTCGCCTTTATTGACAAAATTGCGTAAATTTGACAGCAGCAGATCATTGTTGACAGGAAACCATCTTACCGCAAATAAATTTACCGGTGTAAAAGTTCGCTATCGTTGCCATGAGCTCTTATATAAGTTGAACTTCCGTGAGCATTAACCGGTCAAAGGCCAGGCCATTTCACGAAAATTCACGAAAAAACACTAAAAAAGCACCATTTTGCATTTTGAATTAAATGTTTTGTTGATTAATTTTGAGCTATTGTATATTTTATTGACTGAAACACGTTCACAACACAATAAACTATCTACCAAAACAACATTACTTGCATTTATTACGTAAATTAATAGGCTTTACGATGTTTTAGTCGCGGAACACGCATTAGTTGCGACGGTTAAATTCGCGGCAAATTCTGACAGGTCAATGTCATAGACGAAATCGTTTTAAAAATATTCTAGGGTTGCAAGGTGAATGAAACTTTTAGGCGTCTTATAGAGTAATGTTGGCGCAAGCGATTCTGACACTATTCTTCATACAAATTCTGTACATAGAAGGGCCAAAATCGCAGACCAAAAGTTTTTTGTCGAAAATATTATTCAAATATTTGATGTATTTTCTCGCGCATGCGCATATGACGTGCGCGCCGGCGCGTCTCTGGCCTGTCACCGGTTAATTACCATAAGTTGAATGCATTTATAAACGCTCCTGTGAGTAATTTGTCAAAAACTTAGGTCGTAAATTTTACTTATGATTGTAAAGCTAACCTATCTCTACAGTGGATATAAGAAAGGAATCAAGTGGGTGATGGATGTTACCTGTAGGGCTTTTCGCCTGTGTGTATACGCGAGTGGTTCTTGAGGTAGACAGCCTTGGCGAAGGCCAGCCCACAGATGTTGCACTTGAAGTTCTTCTCCCCCGAGTGCAGCTTCTTATGTGACCACAGCGACGAGTAACGCGAGAACGTGCCGCCGCAGATGTTGCAGTGGAAGGGTTTCTCCGTGCTAAACACAACAATAACGCACACACGTTATAAGAAGTTGCAGGATGGTCAATACATATCTATAATAAACCATACTTCACATCTCTATTCAAAGTTGTCCATAGAAATAGATAAAAAATACTTATTTTCGCAAATTCTCAAGTATTTTCGCATTCCAATAAAATCAAAATAATTTTAATATTTCTGAATGTATTAAAAAACTAAAAATTGTTCTTGAAAGGCGATTAAATACGCTTTCAATTTGTATTATTAGTAGTAAGCATGTTATTTTTGAAATATTAAAATTTTGAATGCAAACATTAAAAATTTTCATCTAACATTTTTCTGGCGGAAGTTTGACGTCATAAATCCGAATATTTTTTTTTTTTGCGGATATCTTTGGAATTCAAATCGTAGCGTAGTGTTTTCTCTTTCTAACACTGTTTAGATCACACTTATCGTCATGATAGTAAGGGAGACATAACGATTTTTATGAGACCTGACGAGCTGACCCCTAAAAGGGTCAAATTTACTCTAACGATAATCGGCTGTTTGACCCATAAATGTGTAAAATTTTCTCAACCAGTTAAATACTTGTACGATAAAATAAGTGTTTTTTTTTACTCCAGATACTAATATCTACAGCCTGTATGTCGGACGAATATCTGCAGCTCATATGTTGAACTAATATCTATGAACTTTAGAGTGTTGACTAATATCTGCAGAGCTAAGGTCGGACGAATATCTATGACGGTCCCAGTGTTGACTAATATCTACAGAGCGTAGGTTGGACTAATCAGCTAAATGTGTCCAGTAGTCCGATATTAGGGATTTTTACATACATACTTACATAAATTAAGTTTTTTAAACTGCATACGCAATATTACGTTATTCCAATATGCTATACATAATTGCAAATCCAACCTCTGCCAGTGCTGTAGATATTTGTCAAAACTTTGGTTCTCATAGATATTAGTCAGCAGTTTGAGCTGTAGATATTCATCAACACTTTGGTTCTCACAGATATTAGTCAACAGTTTGAGCTGTAGATATTCGTCAACACTTTGGTTCTCATAGATATTAGTTCGATTTTTTCAGTTTTTGAAATTCCTGTAGATATTAGTAGACGCCTCCTTTTTTTTAAGTTATCATTGATTTTTAGTACCGTTTTCACATAAAAACATCATGTGAGTCATTTTTACAATTTTTTTAGGTCTGCGTTATAAATTTGAATATTTGTTTATAATACAATTTGAGAGCATATTTCATCACTAAGGCTGCTCAAACTTCAAAATTGCACTTCTGAACAATTCATCTCCAGTGACTTGGCATCCTTGTGCTCCAAAGGGTTCATATGCAAGTGCTGTATAAGTCTGGTTTTGTGTTAATTTGAAATTATGTATTACGTTTAGAGCGATAGATGTATAAATGATGTCATAAAAGGTAGGTTTTGCTTACTTGGCCGTGTGCATCTTGTTTTTGTTTCCCCCAATGAAGATAATTCCAGACCCGTTACATTTGTGGCATTTAGTTACAGAGGCGAGATTTCTCTTTTTCACAGGATGGTGGCCGGGTACTGAAATTACAAATATCCATATTAAATATCATAATGGTTTACACATTTCATTTTGATTTGTGTTAAGTTCCAACTGCTCCCAAAAATCAATAGGACTGCTCCCAAGAATCGGACTGCTCCCAAGAATCAGACTGCTCCCAAGAATCGGACTGCTCCCTAGAATCTTTCGGTTTTAACATTTGCTTTGGTGGGTAGTCTATTTGAGTTCTATGCAGTGCTATTTTTATATTGTTTTTGGGATATAATAAGATGGGTAAATATCCACTTAACCTAATCAGATTTTAGTTAAAATAATAGTTTTATAGGAAAAAAATCCTACGAAAACAACTGTTTAATTTTTGACATCTCGCAATGCCGCATTTTGGTGCATTTCTTACAGTAAACATCTCAACTTATCAAACTGATCTGATAAGCTGTGAGAAAGCCGTAGGTTCACGAGGATGCGATTAGACCTGTCAAAAAAACTTACGTAACAACATCTTCTATAACTTGCTATAAATTACGGCAAAGTGACATTAGTATTTTGGCCATAAGTCACTTACGTGAGCGACTCACGGGAAAAAAACTTATGAGTGTAAAGGGGCCGTTCAAGTATTACGTAACGCACTTGGGGGGGGAGGGGGGGTCTGGTGAAACGTTACGGCGCGTTACGGGGAGGGGGGGGGGGGGGGTTCGAAGGACGCGTTACGTAACATGTTTTTCTTTTTTTAAATAAAAAACTAAGGAATTGGAATCTTCCAAGTTCGGAAGCCTTTTAGTTTATGTTGTACGGGGAATTCCTCGACTGTATTGTGCATCATTTTTATTTTATTTTCGTTGTCAGTATTCGTTAGTGTTTTAAACACGAAATACGCATAAACACAATTTGCTGTAGTCAGTGTTGTTAATGTGAGTTTTTAGGAATTATAATGTCCTCCAAACCGGGAGATTTACATCATCAGCTGTTATTGGCCTATAAAAGCTCTCATGCTAACTTGCCAGCGCAGCGCAACCAAAAAATGCCAGCCAAATTTGGAAAACAGCAAAAGAAAAATTAAAAAATGAAAAATTTATGCAACATATGAATGATGTTATACGAGAGTTTTTAGTAAGAATAACGCTTTTTAGTTATTACACACAGGTTAGTTTACTGCTAAAATATAATAATATTACCTAAAGCTAGGTTTCGTAGTACATGCATAATTACACTCAAAACATGAAAAAGGTTTTCTTCACTTTGAATCGTTCTGTGGATTTTTTAATCTCCCTTTCGAGAACTTGAAAAACCACGCTGGGACAAAAAATAGTTTTGTCTGCTAAAGGTAAGCATGTGATTTTTCGTGCCTCTTTGTAGAACACGAATAGTTGCAGTAGAGACATGTAAGTGGTTTTGTAGCACTGTGAGTCAGCAAATGATTTCTAAGAAGTTCTTTTGTACAACATGAATAATTGCAGTCGGGACACGAAAAAGGTTTTGGTCCAGTGTGTGTAAACATGTGAATTTTTAGATACCGTTTTGTAGCGCCTGAATATTCGCACTCGGGACAAGTAAAAGGTTTTTCATCACTGTGAATTAGCAAGTGCCGTTTTAGTTTTTTTTTCGAGAAGAAGAATAGTTGCAGTCAGGGCATGAAATGGGTTTTTCATCACTGTGAGTAAACATGTGATTTTTTTATTTCTCTGAATAGTTACAGTCGGAACATGAAAAATGCTTTTTGCACAATGAGTAGAGTCAGCAAGTGAATTCTTGGATATCCCTTTTAAGAACACAAATAGTTACAGTCAGGACATGTAAAAGGTTTTCTCTTCTGTAAATCGCACGGTGGATTTATAATTTGTCCTTTTGAGCAGCGCCGGATCTGCCATACGTTCAAAAACGTGCAAAAACCTGGCGCTATCTCCGAAGGGGCGCCGTGAGAAAATAAATATTCTATTAAAATTTAGTTATAATATTCCCTGAATCGTTTCAAAATTACCCATAGTACGAAATAATTATTAAGCTCTAGCAACACTTTCCAAAGAAACAGAATGCGTACGCATCAGGTTGGTTTACGGCTTAAGAATTTATAGTCAGTTACAGATTTTTTTTACAAATTCCATATATTTAGTTTAAACGTAAGGTCTATTTTTCCATATTTCTTTTACCGTCTTTTACGACAAATGGGTGCGATCCAAATTCAATAACCAATCACAGCGCGGTATTTTTGTTCAAGAGAACAAACAAACTGACCGCCTTTCAAAATGCTGACAATTTTAGTTAGCGTACGCTCGCTATTGTTTTATTTTGTACGATTTAAGTCTCTAGGAGAAGGTAGTTAAAGACCGTTTTCTTATGAAATCTTCAGTAAATTCCATTAACAAATACATCGCACGTTTTGCAGGATTTGCAGGTTGCAACGTGTTACGTGTTGACAGTTTGATCATTGCAGATCATTGATTTGACATATTATTTTGAGTTCGTTAAATGTATAATTAATATCTATTAGATTTGTTGGATTTGTTATTTTACGGTGTCAGTGTAAGCGTCTTTCGTAAGCCGTTGATACCATACGTCAGTGTTTAGTGTTTGTATGGTGTTTGTTCGCTCAATTTGGTGTTTGTTCGCTCAACACAGGGGAAATGCAAGGTACAAATTTGAGGTTATATTCTTATTAGTCAGAAGCTGTAGATGCTATTCTTGTGTTGTACGTTGCCATGAGAACGTATTTGTATTTGCTTTTTCTATTAATATTCGCGTTGGGTATATACATAAACGCAGTAAATCTCAAGAATGTCTAATGGACCTAGTTCAGTGAAACCACCCGCATTGTCTCGTAACCTATATTTTAAATCATGGTACGGGCACAAACAAACAATTCGTTGTATTATTTTAAAGCATAACTTGCAAAAAGAGTTTTTCCTAAAATAATTAAAATAGCACCATAATTTTATGTTTACCCAATAGATTCAGAGAGTATAGGGCTCCTGGCGATTCTCTCTTTAAAAAAAACGAGTGTGAGAACTACCGCCAGGTCACTTGGAAAAGTATCACCCTTTATATGTCTTGATTTTATTTGATAAATTAGTGTAAAAAAAAAAAATTAAACAAAAAAAATTAAAAAATAGGGGTGAACGAATTTTTAATCAAAATAAAAATGTAGGGGGGGGGGGCGCCATCGGTACCTACTGCACAGGGCGCCAGATTTCGTAGATCCGGCCCTGCTTTTGAGAATGTGTATAACTGCATTCTGGACAGGAAAATGGTTTTTGTCCACTGTGCGTTAACATGTGATTTTTGGTGACTCTTTGTAGAACATGAATAGTGCAGTAGAAACATGTTAAAGGTTTTGTATCACTTTGAGTAAGCAAATGATTTCTAAGAAGTTCCTTTGCACTACATGAATAATTGCAGTCCGGACATGAAAAAGGTTTTTGTCCAGTGTGGTTCAACACGTGATTTGGATATCGTTGTGTAGCATATGAATAGTCGCAATCGGGACAAGAAAAAGGTTTTTCGTCACTGTGAGTTAGCATGTGCCGTTTTCGTTATTTTTTTTCGAGAAGTAGAATAGTTGCAGTCAGGACATGAAATGGATTTTTCTCCACTGTGGGTAAACACGGGTAATTTTTAGATTTCTCTTCGTAGTACATGAATAGCTGCAGTCGGAACATGAAAGCGGTTTTTCTACACCCTGAGTCAGCAAGTGATTTCTTAGATATCTCTTTAGAGAACACGAATAGTTGCAGTCAGGACATGAAAATGGTTTTTATCTTCTGTGAATCATACTGTTGATTTTTAAATCTTCCCTTTGAGAACTTGTATAACTGCATTCGGGCCGTGGAAAGGGTTTAACTCCACTATGAGTCAGCTTGTGAATCATAGTGGAGTAAAGTATTGCTCCACAGCGAAAACTTAGGGAAATTACTTTCCTCAGGGCCTCCTCACTAAAGCTAATGTAAAAGAAAGTATGTGTTGTAAAACCATGAAGGTTTATTCTAGGTAAGACAGTGTTTAATTGTGGAGATCTGGAAGGAATACAAGGCCGATAAAAATAATAATATTCTCAATTTTTTTCATAAATGACAATATGAATGAATAAAATGTATATAATGTATCGCGAGTAAGAAATCTCTTGTTTTATTTATTACCCCAAACGCGATAAAATCAAGAAAAAGGGTATTTAAGCGACATTTCACTTCGTTGCGCAACTTAATTGTGACTTTCAGGTAAAAATTGTTACTTGGGTGTTACGTAACGCTTAGGGGGGGGGGGGGTTGAACAGGAAAATGTTACGGCGCGTTACATGGGGGGAAGGGGGGGTCAAAAATCTTCAAAAATTGCGTTACGTAATACTTGAACGCTCCCAAAGGCAGCCTAAGAGAGGAAGAGTTGCGATGATGGGGAGTTATAAAACAGCATGAATGGTATGTACTAATACTTGCATATTTTCTGTCCGATGGGTATGACGTTCTGGGAGCCGAGCGCGTCGATGTTGCCCGTGTCCGGCTGGTGCTGGTTGTGCGGCGTGGACGGCATCTCGCCCATCTCGAACTTCACATTGCCGTCGGCTGCCACGAAGATCTGCGTGGCTTGCGATACTGCCAAAACACAAAACTATCAATTAACATAGTCCGGAACTATTGGCTTTTAATTTATTCTTCTAAAAATTAACCCGTCAAGTCTTTTTGTTCGGTTTTCGGAACAAACTCAAACAGGTCTCATAGAAATCGTTGTGACTCCCTTACTTATCATGGTTAGAAATTTGATCTAAATGGGAAAATACCACGCTTTATATTCAAATCCAAACCTTAACTGCAACATAATTAATATTAACTAATCTATACATATAAAAATCAATTGTTGTTCTTTGGCTCGCTAAAACTCGAGAACGGCTGGGCCGATTTAGCCGATTTTGGTTTTGAAATGTTTGTCGTAGTCCAAGGAAGGTTTAAACGGTGAGAAATATGGAAAATTTGCGAAGAAGATAGTCAAAACAACAATTTCATTTTCCCATGTAAACTGTTCTACCTACTTTCCCCGGGTCCACTCGAATTGAAGCACATATTAAATTAAGGGGTTTGAATCGACAACATAGGATCCGTGGGAAGGGGGGGGGTGAATACTGGAGGGTGGAGGGGAACTCGGGAGGGGGATTCGCAGGACTGGGGAAGGGGGGGGAGTAGAGTGAGGAGAGGGAAGGTGGAGGAGGAGTGGGAATGCGTGAGGGGAAGGGGTCGCGGGAGAGGAAGGGGAGGAGGAAGGTGAACGGGACGAATGGGAAAGGACACGCAGGGAGAAACAATTTATTTATTAAATGGCATAGCAACGCATGCCGGGTACCAGTTAGTAAATTAATAATAACTAATTAATTGATAATTAAAATGTACACCTTTATAAATCCAAAGTTTTCGACAGCAATTTGAAAAAATTATGAAACTTTGAGAATTTTTTATTAATTATTTTTACATGAAACAACAAAAAAGTGAGTTGACGATAATGTTTATAATACACTAGCTGGTCCCCGGCATGCGTTGCGCCGTTCAAAGAAATAAATTGATTCTCCCTGCATGTCCTTTCCCATGCGTCCCCGTTCCCTTCCACCTTCCCAGCCTTCCCCCTCCCTCGTATCTTCCCTCTCCGCGAACCCCACCTCCCCCGTTCCCCTTGCCTTTCCTCCCTGCCTTTAAAACATATGAAGTACACACATTTTCATTTATACAAATTTCATAACGCCAGAGCTTACCATTATATATAGCCTGTATGTTATTCTGAAGTATGAGCTATATATATATTATTGTAAAGTTTCATTCAAATTCATTCAGCAGTTTTCGTGTGAAAGAGTAACAAACACCCATACAAACTTTCGCCTTTATAATATTAGTAAGAAGTACGATCAGCCCATAGACATATGAATAGTAATAGACCTGCCCTAAGCTATAAAAGCGTATTATTTCCCCCTCCCCATACCGGTTCCATTGGAACCGGCTGGGATCGAGTATGGCTTCGCGTGAATCTAAAAAACGTGATGTCATCATTCTTCTGCGAGCCAGCGTCGAGCACTCATCGGTGCATTTTACGAAATAACACGGCAAAAATAGTGGCTTGTGTTTTGAAAACGTGTAAAAATAGAAGTGAAAAAGAGAATAAACCCCATTGTCTTATTACATTCCATAGGAAAGCATTATTTTACTTTATTATAAGCTTATTCAGATCACATAATATGGTCGTTTTGTAACACACACTATCACTCGAGACACATGGCGTGTGATCGTCGCTGTTTTGTGGGGTAAGTAAATTATTAAACATTTGTAAAAGTGTCTTAACTAAATACGTCAACAAAATATTGGACTATGAATATAGGCGAACTTTACTTTGCTGTATTTGGAATTTGTAAATTTGTTCATTTCGCGGCGAGCAATTCGCGCTCCCATGTAAAAAGGTCTATTCATTAAAGAGCAGAGTTTACTTTTAAGAACTAAATGGTGATATTATAATGCGAGATGCCCATATACTCTCAGATTGAGTTATTGACGAATCACATATCACCGAATTCATCTTCCGGCTCTGCGCCCCACTGTAGTTGGTTTCTTCCCCTCACCTTTATGTTCTGGTCTATTAATATTCATATGTCTATGGATCAGCCTAATAAATTATGCATGTGTTTTTATTTTTTATACATAAATACTTGACAAATCCTACAATAATTATGAAATATGCCGTGATTGAAAGTGAATGAATGGTGTTGTTTGACTTACTTCTCTGCTGGTGGTTGAGATTGTCCTGGTTGATGCACTGCTCGCACCGAATGAGCTTGGGTCCTTTCCTCTTGGGGTTCAGGGTGATGGGACCGTTGCAAGATATACATTTCTGGGTTTTGTCAATGATCACAGCTTTTGAAGTCACTGGAAAGACAAAACAACTCAGTCTACAATTATATACAAGAAAAGTTAAACATGTATGGTGAAAACTGCTTATAAGGTTCCACGTTAACCTCTTATTGGCCGAAGACGCGCGGATGCGCGCGGTTTGTGCACAAGCGCGCGGAAAAAATTTCGAAAAAAATATGTTTGTCTGCGATTTTGACCCTTCTATGTACAGAATTTGTATGAAGGACAAGGTCAGAATCGCTTGCGCCAACATTTACCCAGTATCTAGGCAAAAATTTCATTCACCTGGCAACCTCAGAATATTTTTAAATGATTTTATCTGTGGCATCAAAATGTCAAATTTGTCACGATTCTTTCTGTCAAATTCCGATACGTATTACTTGACGAAAACATCGTAAAACCTATTAATTTACGTAATTAATGCAAGTAATGTTGTTTTGGTACATAGTTTATTGTTCTAGGAACGTGTTTCAGTGAATAAAATATACAATAGCTCAAAATTAATCAACAAAACATTCAATTCAAAATTCAAAATCGTGTTTTGTTATGAAATTTCCATATTTTTCCTGGAATTTGCTGGCCTTTGACGGGTTAAATATGAACGACAGAGAGTTACAATATTAATGACCTCAAACTCATCGGAAGTTCAGAATTTAATAGCCTCAGCTGAGTTTCATGCCATATCGAGAATAATGAAATTTATTAGATCATGTAAGCTGGAAAATATTTGAAAGTGATTTTTTATACGAAATGAATATAAAAGGACTCTAAATACCTTTTAAAGATCATTAGAGTTTATAATGATAATATTATAATTTAAAAACAGATGAGGCAAAAAATTACAACGTTGTGTGAGTCAGAAGCCTCGATAATATATATTTAAAAAAATATATATATATATCTTTCATGTTCAGTTTATGTACTATATACTTGTTATGATGCTTCTGTACAACTTACCAATGTTACATGTAAAAGCCATCAAGGCGTAAATAAATAATATAAATGTGTTTTTATACCTTCGGTGATCTGCACCCCGTGCTGCTGCTGCTGTTGTTGCTGCTGATGATGCTGCTCCGGTTCTGCGGCCACTATCTGTATCTGTCCCTGCACGATGCCGGCCGGGGTGCCGTCCGCCTGCACGGCCTGCAGCCCCCCGCCCCCCGTGGTCTGCACCAGACCCCCGCCAGTCACCACCGTGATGTTGCCTCCTAAGGGGTTCAAAAACAAACAACATTTCAATCATGTAAATCGTTACCACATAATCCCACAGTAACAAGTAATTGTGCACAACACAATTCGTCTGCTAACCAGGTTTGGCTTCAAATGCAAAATACTGACAGTGCTGATAGCGCGCTACATGAGTTGCATTCGCATCTACTACTCGATTGACAGAAATGACATCCAAACATGATTTGAATGTAATCTGGAGGTGGGAAAATGTTTATGCAACTATAATTTACCAGAATACATAAGAAAGGATTTAGCGGAGAAAGCGTTGGATTGAGATTGGAAAAAAAAGTCAATTTGATATCATTTTCATGTAGTTACTTGGCAGAGGCGAATGCCCCACAATTAATATTCATTTCGTTGTATGGGTGAACCCAAAATCTTCTTTCAGATTGTTTTAGATTGTTTTTTTGATTATTCTTTTAGGTTGTTTTTTATACTTCTAATAAAAGGTAAAGAAGAACCATATTGTCTTCATCGTTAAGCCGGGTACAGATTGCTGTAACGTAACTTGCAATGTAACACGCAATGAAAGAATTTGCTGTCCACATTGTCGCAATGTAACATAATTCCCATAGTGTAGACGCCTTGCTCGCATGAACCAAGCACACTACGCGCACAAACAGAGCATTTCGAAGATCATCGTGAGGGATGATATTTCGAAAACTGCATGATGAGTTCTGGTCAAATATCTATATAAAAACAAAGCTATGGTTTTTTTGTGATTGTTTTCTGTTTACCAGATAAAATATCTTATTTTTTTTTTTTTTTGAAATTTTTTGATACAATACATATAATACATACATGAAATAATGAAAAGTATATAAAAAAGCTTAATATAATTAATGTATGAACAAAAAAATCCCACAAAGGCAATGCCTGTGCGTGGGTATAATATAGATTTTTTACTTTTATTTCTATGGTTATAGTGAATATTTTAAGTATACATAAATAAGGGGTTTAAAAAAAAGTAACTGAATAAATGCATTTAAAAACTACAGCATAATAACAGTCTGCACTGTTATTATTGTATTTGTAAGTTTTGTAAGAATAGATGTTACAAGTGCAATTTAAAAACATAAAAAAACAAACAAAATAAACTAGCAAACAATATTATAAATCTTCTCTAAAAGCTGTCCAATGATAGATATATTTAATGGCTTTATTTAAACTTATAAGAAAAAAATATCTGTTTCAGTGTTTTTTAGCCAAATTTATTATTCATATATATTACATGATAATATCGTAAGAAGTTTTTCCAGAATAGCTAATTAACCAAAAAATATAAAAAATTAAAAAATAAAATCTCCCATTTTGGAAACAATTTTCGAAAATATATATTCATACAAACGTATTCTGATTTTATTATTTCTACACAAACCTGAATACATACCCAACATAAAAAAAAAACACAATTCAAATGAGTTTTCAAAGAAATAATTACTTTTGTACTCATTTGAAAACGTAAAATATCGATATTTTCGCCATTGACAGCTGCCAAAAGTCGCCACCAAATTTCATAGAAAATTCTTTTAAAATCATTTAGAGTAGCTACAATAATCAAATAGAACATAGGTTCCAGATTGATATTGGCGCAAGCAATTCTGAGCCTGTATACAGTTTTTTTATACATAAGGGTTAAAATCGCATAAAAAAAAAAAAAAACTTTTGTGCCGCCGGCGGGTGAACCACAGATGAGAGGTTAAAGAGTAGCACATCGGTAGGCTACTTGTGGTTGCATCACAGTCACAGCTTGTAAGTATCTATGTGTACGATGTTACGATGTTAGTGTTCTGACTTAGTGAGTTAGTGAAAAATTAAATATTATTAAATAAAAAATTACCAGTGTCTTGACTGTGGATTCTTTTATGCGCATTCAACAGCGTGAGGTGGGCGAACATCAGCCCGCACACATCGCACTTGAAGCTGATGTTGGAGATGGTATTCTGCACGGTGCGGCCGTCAATGGTGACCCCGTTCTGGGCCAGCTGCATCTGGTTGACCAGCGCATAGTTGTAGCTGAACGGCTGCGCGATGTAGCATGTCTTGGTGTCCTCGGCGGAAGCCAGCTGCGTGAGGTTGACGGTGCTGCCGTGGCCCTGCACGCCCGGAGTCAGCTTCTGGATCATGTTCACGTTGGTGGTGTAACAGAAGGTCTGGAATTCCTGGGGATTTAATTCATTGACAATTAGATTCTAAAACTTCATACAGCATTCTCTCGTACTCACTAAAATTATCCAAAAATTTGATAAGATTAAACAATTTTCTTTCATTGGGTATATTTTTGTATACGTATATTATAGCATCGAAAAATTAAAAAAAAATTATAGCACCGAAACTCTTTATGTTAAACGTGTAATTCTGTCATTGAACGCTAACTGGTGAAAGTAAGTTTTGTTTTGGAGGTGGCGTGACCTTGCTTTGCGCACACTAGATGCGCAGTAGCCAAGGTCAGCCGCGAGCGCGCCAACGACTGCCGCCATTCAGTACGATATTGATCGTTCAACAAAAAGCACAGTGTGTTATTTGGTACGCGGAGTCAAAGTCACCAGTCAGAGTACGGCGGTTGTTTCAGAAAACTTATCCAGGACAAACTGCACCTGATTACAAAGCTATCATTCCATGGATAAACCAGTCTAGCTAATTGACTGTGGAGAAAAATCCAAGCCAGGTCGACAACCAACATCAGAAGAGAATATCGAAAAAAATTTATCCCATGTATTCTGCTCATTTTAAGATCAAAACCATTGAATTACCTCTAATAGTTTTTTTTATAACAGTTATTTCAAATGATGGCATCATTTTTCGATGACCCTGTATTATCAATTTGGGAGGCGGGTATGGGAACTGTTTATTGGATAACCAACACCTCTGTCATAAGTAATCCCGGGTGGTTCGCTAAGTTTGGTGAATTAGCAAGGGTGCCTAGTTTAATGGGGTGAGATTTGTCAGGGGCGGCAGATGCATCTGCCCACCTATAAAGTGGCAGGCCGAATCGGGAGACTTGCCGGAATTGCCTTGCATGGCAGTGGGAGGGATGGAATCATACAACCATCACTCCTAGACACGCTAACCCCCAATCTATTTATTTATTTACGGACAAATAGTCCAATTAACAATATAACAATATAATAACACGAATAGAAAAAAAAAGAGAGATCACAATGAAAGGAGATTACATATAGATGAAGAGCATTGAAAAAATACATATAATATAAAAGTACATAGAGAAGATAACTACAAGTAGCTTGAAGATGGATTTAAAAAGACTTTAAAAAAAACCACATTGCGTAACGACTGCCGAAAGTCATTTAGGCTTACACCAAAAAATTCAATGCTTTGATTTGCGTTGACAAGTCTCGATATTCTGGATAAAGGAGAATGATATCCATAATTAGTAGAATCTTGATTGAGGAACAGCAATTCATTATTTCGGAGTCTACGGGAAGGAATGTTGAACTGGATGAGTTGTAACAAAGCAGGTGTGTCAGTAATACTGTTGATAATTTTGAAAATGCATATTAGATCAGAGTCCTTTCTACGTTTTTCTAAAGAGGAAATGTTTAAAGTTTGTTCAATTTCATCATACGAGTAATCTCCTCTTTCAAGTCCTAACCTCCAAGCAATTCCTCATAGGAAGCGATGTTGTACAGATTCGATGTAACAAATGTGGACAGCATAAAAAGGAGACCAAATGACACTAGCATATTCAAGGTGAGGGCGGACCAGCGAACAGTAAAGAGTTTTAAGTATTTATATGTTTAAAGTCAGAGGTAATTCTATGAATGAAGCTGAGTAGTTTAAGTGATTTGTTTACGATGTTATTAATGTGATCCCGGAAAGAAAGTTTACAATCCAGAGTGACCCCAAGGTCCTTGATAGATGTAACAGTAAAGAGACAAACATTATTTAGTTTATAATCAAACTGAATAGGTTTTTTGGTTCTATATATAATCTAATCCAAATACCTTTTTACCCTACACTAACACCCAATACCCGTATATCTTTTTCCTTCCCAGAACTTCCTCTCCTTCCTTTCCTAAAATTATGGAAAATACTTCATAACTGAAAACAAAAGGTTTTTTTCTAAAAAATATTGGTATTAAAGTGGCTCCAGTGATTTCGAAAGTTCGCCAACTTTTTTGTTTTAACCTTTCTACCCGGTAATCAGAATCAACCATGCTACCAACCTTGCCAAATTCCGATTTTTAAAACTAGCATTTATTTCAGATATATGTATAAGCAAATACTATTGCTAGTGTTAAAAAAAATAATCTCTCCAAGCACATTTCTTAATGCAAGCGGGTTCGAAGAAATTTCTTAAATTATTTCTTGACAAACCCTTACCTTTTGTGCTCTTTTTTTTGTTATTTTGTGTTAATTTTTTAATGTTATAATTAAGGGTCGACCGAGACATGTTTTTCGTTCTCGGCCGAGACCGAAACCGAGAATAAATAAAAATCTCGGCTGAGACCGAGAGCCGAGACCGAGAATAGATAAATTGAGAAAAAAAATGAAAATGCGCTATTTTGGAATAATATAGTATATTTAAGAATGTAATAATAATTTGTTTTAAGGCGCCGCATCCGCGCTCAAAAAGAAGAAGATGGAGAAATATGTAATTAGGAATGTTAGAGGAGCGCGCTAATATTTAAAGCGACAAAATCGAAAATATTTATTAAAACACGACATCATTTAAAGAAACATTGTGAATTATTTTCACAATTATAACTTGTAAAATAACTGAAGCAAACGTTTTTAAAATAATTTTTGGAGCATACTTTGCGATTTTTTTTCTATCGAGGGAATTGCAAATAATTTGCGTTTCGGCGTGGAAGGCGTCTAGATATTATCATTATGGTTATAAGTAAAACCCGCCTCGCTGCCAGCCGACCAATCACAATCGATAGCTCTCTCACGCACTGACACCAAGTGACAAATGTGAACGCGTGTGTTAGATTTGAATCCCATTATCCTATACCGTACCTACTTACAACGTCTCGGTTATGGCCGAGAATCTCGGCGATTTTTCGCCGAGAACCGAGACAGAGTTCTCGGTAGAATTTGTAGCCGAGAATGCCGAGACCGAGACCGAGACCGAGATCTCGGTCGACCCTTAGTTATAATGTTCAAAAATGTTTATGATATTGAAATTATAAATTAATAATTAAAATAAACAACAACAACATTGGTTTTATTTTTTAAACATAGACCGACTTACGAGTTAAAATAGACAAGATATTAAAAAAAATCATGATATTTATCAACCCTGTATAAAAGACAACTTTCTGCATTTGGGGCGATGGAAAATAATGCATTTAAAATTTCAATTGCGTAAAATGAAAATTTACTTCGAGTACCGATACCGAGTCAATTTGCACAATAATTCCTGTTACTTTGTTATGTTGGTATTCCCAATATTAATAACGTAACCACCGGCTAGAAGTTACGTTACTACAGTAGAAGTCCGATAATCCGGCACGTTCGGGACCGGCTCGGTGCCGGATTATCGAAAATTCCGGTCTATCTAATGTCAATGTATGTACACGTGTATGAGCCAATATTAAACTCATTCATTAAATTCTCGCCTTTTTCTAGCCGTTTGATGATTTCTAGTTTCTGATTGAGAGTCAGTGTTACGTGTTTTCGTTTCTCTCCTTTTGAACTCGAAGGGTTAAGTTTTGAAAACATGGTCACTGTACAGTTAGAACGAAAATCACTTTTTTTATAAACAGTTTGAAAAGTTACGTTTACTGCGATGCGAACAAAAACAACATTGCACAAAAAAATGGTGAAGACGCTTCGAATTTGTTACAGCTGAGACTAGCCGACCGCTAATTGTTTCCGAACAATACCGAGCGCTTCCGGATGATCCCGAACTATCCCGAAAACTTCCGAATAGCTCCGATGCCGGATTATCGGGCATTCCGGACTGTTGGATGCCGGACTAATGGACTTCTACTGTACCATGTAATTTATGCTTATTAGGTAAGGGGCCGTTCAAGTATTACGTAACGCACTTTGGGGGGGGGTCATACTTTGCGATACCAGGGCGGGAGGGGGGGTTCGAACAATGCGTTACAAAACATTTTTTTTGTTTATTTAAATAAAAAACTAGGGAATTAAAATCTTCCAAGTTGGCAATCCTTTTCGTTTATGTTGTATCCCTCGACTGTATTGAAAGTCATTTTTATTTTAAGCGACTTTCCAGTACTTTGCGTAACTTAAAATGTGACTTTTAGGTAAAAATAGTCACTTGGGTGTTACGTAACGTTTAGGTGGGGGGGTTAGGTCAAAAATCTTCAAAAATTGCATTACGTAATACTTGAACGCCCCCTAAGCACTAGTTTGGCAAAATTCTGAAAATAAAATGAATAAAGGCTTTCAGGCAAGTTTTTTTGTAATTATTCTACTACATTTCTTTGAGGGTTCTTAAGATATGCATCCCAGATTTTGAATGATGGTTTGTAAGGCAAGCAGGGTTTGTTTAACGGGCATGTGTAGTTATTCTAATACATAGAACGAAAATAAATAAAAGAATGCGCAAGCGCTTTTCTTTTAACCTTTTCCCCGCGTTGAACTACTCCGTTTTTTCAATACCCATACGCGGTACATGTATATGTCATATTTCAAATACCTATCCAACCAATTTTATGTCAAATTACAGCATATTATGGCATGATTTATCATACTATATAAACAGATGAGATTATTATCTACAATTTGAAACCAAATCGTCGTCTGTAAACACTCCTAGATGTTTATACAAAACAAAAAACGTAAAAAACGTATCCATATTATCTTAAAGACGGCGCCATTTATCCGCGTGCGTGTACTCAGGACACTGCGTTGATAGACACAAGTGGTACCTCATAATTAATTCGTATAAACAAGTTCTAAAATTTCTGATGACACTAAAATTAATAAATTTTTTATGTAAATTCAAAATCACACTTTCACAACATAAACAAACGTGTGCGAATACGCGCGATCTCGATAATAAATGTTATCGACGCTTGTCCAATTTGGTCAGTCGGAATCGCATGGAGCGCCTGCGCAAACTACTAGCGCCATCTGTGGAGTAAATTGAGAACTTTGCATTCAAAGGTACGAGGATACATTCACTTGATTATAGATGTTTTTTACGAAATACAATTTTACTTTCGAAATATGCCTGAAGATGTCAGCATCGTGATAGTTACACAAATGCCCTAGCGAGCGGGAAAAAATACTGTGACATAGTAGCGCTGTGATATCGGCAGTCGAAGTTAGCGTAACAAGGGCTGATACGGGCGCGTGTGAGGCATGGCTTTTGCCGTATCAACTGTTGTTACGATCGCGTGGAAAAAGTTAAATAAGATATACATCCCAGGTTTTTGATGGTTTGTACGTCAAGCTGGGTATGTCTAACGGGTGTGTGTAATTATTCTAATTCATTTCTAACAGAAGAACATGGAAAGAAATGCAAGTGCTTTTTATAGTAATTAAGTTGAATCTAAAGGTTTTTTTCTAAAAAATATTCATAGTTTACCAAATTTGATAGAATGTAGGTACTATCATCAACAACGAGTCTATCTGCTGAGTGTCAGCTGGATCTGATGTAGGGAAGTGTGTTAATTTCCACTTCCAAGATTCCGCGTCAAACAAACTAAAGTGAAATTCAAATAGATGTATTTAAAATCTATGACGTTATATGTATAAATAGACTCGCCATAGTCTCACATACTCGCAAAATAATGTGGCAAGTAAGCAACACTCTTTTGTTTTCAGCGATTTTCAGTAATTTCTTAATTCAAAAGTTATTCATGTATTTAAAAGATATGCTACTTCCACACCGAAGCCAAACTTCCAACTCTAACTTCCAACGCAAGAATTACCCTTCTACACAATCGTCCGAAAGTTTGAAGTTGGCCTCAGTGTGGCCGTACCATAAGACAATCAAAGAATGTGTGTTTTTTCTCTAATGATGCACAAAATTGTTGGACGGGGAACATGAAAATTAATTGTATTGCTTATAATAATAAGTAATTTGTGCGTACATATAAATGAAATGTTATTTCTTCACTTTTACTACACTGTTTGCCGTGTTTGGAAACATTTTCTCATCACACAGGAGGGCATTTTGGCACTTTTTAAATGCAATTTTCCTACTGGTAAGACACGACCTTACTCGACGAGTGACAGTTTAGTACTAAAGTACTAGAAATCGAGACCAGTGCAATTGTCTTGCTTTTGACTTCCCACTTTGAGATTTCTACCCCGCGTCTACAGTATATAACGACTTTGTTTAAAATATGTTTATTAATGTTATTGTAAACATTATGAAATATTACAAATTCACTGTTCAAGAATTTTGAAGATTTTACATAAATTATTGCACAATAATTTAACATGTTTAGTTTTTTTATGTTTAGTTTAGTGGGTTCTTGCATATGTGCACATACCGTTAGTCATATCTCCAAATAATTAAGCAGAAAGGACAGAGTAGCAGACTGTAGTACTGACTTGCAATATTGTTTGTTCGGTAAATATCGGTTCGGACTGGCCACGCTTATTACGAATAATTTTTAGAAAAAAACTTTAGATTCGCCTTAATTACTATAAAAGGAAACTTTTTGGCTTTGGGGCGGCGGAAAATAATGCATTTTAATTTTTAATTGCATAAAACCAAAATTCACTTCGCGAACCGACCCAGCGAAAATCCGCGGCCGTAACTGTCACTGTTATGTTGGTATTCTTGATAAATTATCAAGAGCTAATATGACTGTAGCCGACTTCGTGAGATAATGCGCGTATTTATGAAATTTGTCTAGCGGGCTTGTTTGTGTAACATGGTTTGTGATACAAAAGAAAGTGCCCCTTTATAACGCCTGCTCGCGTCAACGCAAGAAAAACATCCTAGTTTTCAAGTGGTTTAGCGGCTACGCTAGGTTTGTGTAACATGGTTTGTGATTCGCGGTATTTCGTGTAGGTATCCCACGAAGTCGGCTGCAGTCCATAACAGTGACAGCTACGGCCGCGGATTTTCGCTGCGTCGGTTCGCGAAGTGAATTTTGGTTTTATGCAATTAAAAATTAAAATGCATTATTTTCCGCCGCCCCAAAGCCAAAAAGTTTCCTTTTATAGTACTTAAGGCGAATCTAAAGTTTTTTTCTAAAAATTATTCGTAATAAGCGTGGCCAGTCCGAACCGATAATTACCGTTTATTCACCCCTGAAACATGCCAAGCTTTGCTCTTTTTTTATGTTTAAGAGGTATTGAATAATACAGTTTACTGACCTGTTGCCCTTGCGAATTTTGCTGGGCCTGCTGAGTATTTTTTTGCTGTGAATTTTCCATGTTTTTTCCTTGGGACTTTTGTCCAGGGTGCTCTTGGTACTGGAGGGTAGGTACCCCTGTGGTCACGGTATTGGCGGTAAACATGTTTATAAAAAAAACAACACACTTTCACATAAATGTCAACACTGACTCATTTGTAAATTTACAAGCATGTTTCCAATCGTTGATTTTTTCAATTGTTATTATTTTTGAAAATATATGTAACTAAAACCAAAGACAACACTTTTACCGACTAAACTTTTTGGATGAAAAAAAAGTAAACAAATGCACAATTTATTTTTTGAATGCGGAATACAGTTGACGGCGAGTGACAACATATAAATGAAGGATAGAATGGTGGTTGGAGTTAACTCGATTTTAAAGCAGACCGAGATTTCATTATGAATTATTTACTATGAGTCCTAAACAAAAACGGGTAGAATTTCGAATTCAACAAGACGTGAGATAATAAAAGTGTCGAGCGACAAGAGAAGAGAGAGAAGGCTACAATACAATCGTGCGAAATAGGAATATACTTTATCCTTTGTTGAAAAGTACGTTTCCACGAGAAGCGCGCCGACTTTTACGTTATCAATATGCGCGAGAAAGGGATAACGGGTGTCTGAAGAAGCGTCTGAAACTTTGGAAAGACGCCATGCACGGAGCGCTGAACAAGGTGACGCTTGTCTCTCAAAAAAATTAAATACGTAACACCGGCGGTGTACCGACACCTGGACGCCACAAACACTGCAGAAATCACGCTTTGGCCGAGTATTACCTTTTATTTAACTTATAAATCGGTTTTACGGCGGATAATTGCCAAAAACTATTGGTTTTCTATCTCGCTTCAATGGCGACTCAACCTTTCTCACGAGAAAAATGAAATGGCTATAGAAAAGATGGCGGGCGTAGGGATGCCAGAGTAAATAAAATACTACGATAATAATACTGATTTCGGTGCAAGTAAGAACTTTTAAATGAAATTCATTTTATGGCTAATGAACGTGACTAATGACAAAATCATTGCTATTTTTAACACTTTCAAAAGTAATTTATTAAATAATATTATACTTTCGCAAACGCATACCACTCAGCGGCTGTTTTCCATGCGTTAATACCTTGACACCTAGCGTTAAAAGCTCCAGTTCTGAGAACAATCTGTTATATTTCATCTTTAAAATTCGGGTGCTTGTATTCCCACAGCGACGGGACGGCATTACCGTGGCACGGTAGATACATGGTGTTTTGTCGCTTTAATAATTTCTACGGCACGGCGACTGCAACGGGAATGGTGTTCCATTTCTACGTGAGGGAGATATGTAATAATGATTGCATGTTTTACATTCTCAGCTTGTGTAAGAAAGAGCTGCAGCGTTATTATGATAAATAAGGTTTTTTGTTGTCTTTTTGTGCGGGTGCTTTTAACGGCAACGTCACGTTTAATAGGCGCATTTATTATTTTCACATTTACGGAACGGAGACGGTATAAAAAGGCAATAAACATACGTTCATTATCACAATAATGCCGCAGCTCTTTCTTACACATTGAATAATGTTGAGACAAAGATGAGACGCACAACAAGACATGTGTGTCTGTTTCCTCCAATGAAATAAGTTATTGTTTTTATACGTACATTGTGTGTATAACCTTCACTGGCTCAAGTGCCCTCAAAGAATCCAGTACACCTTACATACCTTACTATGGTAAATATTGATCCGAAGCAGACAACTCTTAGATCCGAAACATCGTCAGCTATAAGCAGACTGAGAGAACCTAAATGCAAGCCAAATAATACTAAGTTTGGAATTCGCGCTTCCGAGTAACTCGGCCTAAGGCTTGGAATAAACTCCCCGCCGAAACTAAATACATAACAAGCCCAACAGAATTTAGGTCCAAACTAAAAACCCACCTTTTTAGGCTCTCATACTCTTAAATATACCTATCCGAGTGTATTATTCTTGTATTGCTTATAATATGTCTTAACCACCCCTTTTACGCACCAGATTTAAATGTCCGGGTTAAATTTTCCCCCCAAAAAAAAAAAAAAAAAAAAAAAAAAAAAAAAAAAAAAAAAAAAAAAAAAAAAAAAAAAAAAAAAAAAAAAAAAAAAAAAAAGGAAAAACTAAACCCTTTCATACACTTCCCCAAATGATCATCTAGTGAATCCACGTTATGCAATTGCACTATATAAGTATTATAAATACAAAACAATACAAGAACAACATGTCAACCTACTAGAGACCGTATTATGCCAGTGGCCGAAATAACAAATGGTAATATTTTTATAGTCCGAGAATGCCAAATTCTTTTAATCTCATTTCCTAAATCTGTGTATTATCTAATTTTTTCAGAAACAGTTTTTTGAATATTACAGGAATTTGGAATAGCTACATCAATGATATAAGTTATTTTTTTAATTTTGTCATGTAAAACTATATCAGGTCTATTATGACTAATTGTTCTGTCTGTTAGTATAGTTTTATCATAATATATTTTATAAAATTCATTTTCTATAAATGAATTTGGTTCATATTCATAATAAGGTACTACATTACGGCAATCAATCAAGTTATGTTTAATTACCAAACTTTGGTGAATTATTTTTAAAACCTGATTGTGCCTAAATGTATACTCGGAAGGCGCTAATATAGAACATCCCGATATAATATGTTCTATAGTTTCGGGAAAAGCCAAACATTTTCTACATGAATCATCAATTTGATTTATATCTTTGATTATATGCTTTCTATAATTTTTAGTATTAATGACTCTATCTTGAATTGCAAGCATAAATCCTTCTATTTCTGCGCTCAACTCTCCAATACTCAACCATTTGTTTGACGAAAGTTTGTCAACATACGTTTGGTTGAGATAATTGAAGTGTTTTGCGTGAATAATTTTATTTGAACAGGAATCTAATAATTCCTGGTTAGTATTTATAAGAATGTTGGCATTCTCGTCATATAAATTTAAAGGTGTAATATTTCTATCTGCCTTGCAAATTATTTTGTGCATTTCTGAGCTATTAGCTTTCCTATGGAAAAAATTTCTAAGCATTTCTACCTGATTGTGTTTCAAAGATGTTATTTTGACTACACCTCTACCTCCTAAATTTCTAGGTAAATTAATTCGTTCTATAGCTGAATTTGGATGATGGCAATTAAATTTTGTTAACGTAGTTCTAATTAATCGTTCTAAACTATCTAAATCTGTATTGGACCATTTAATTATGCCAAATGAGTACGTTAGTAGAGGTATTGCCCAAGTATTTATTGCTTTTACTAAATTTTTAGCAGATAGATTGCATTTTTAAATTTTTCTGATCCTAGTTTGAAATTTAATCCTAATATCATTTTTAATACTAGTGTGATCTAATCTATTCGATTGCGGGTATCCTAAATATTTATAAACCTTATATTGGATTATCATTATTCGATTCCTCACGCGTCAATCTGTTTCTTACCGAGGGACGGATCACATTTAGGAAAATAAATATTCTGATCAAACCCTTGTACTATTGTGCCGCCCATGATAAAATTTTGCTCTTGCTTTTTTAGCTTTCCCAAATACCCTCAATTATATATTATTATTAAAATATTTACCACGATTAATAACATGTGTTCCCGATAATGTCATCTGCGTGCGAACTGTAGGTATCTAAATTTATCTAAATAAACAATAAACAGTGTTAATCTCAAGTGACCTCTCAGGTAAGTATGGTCTTGCATATTTGCTGCCTGTGGAGAGTATGAATATAACAATAAATGTTAATTTTCATACGGCTTCTCCTTCATTGGTCAAATGGTATAGTTTTGCATCAGTGACCGATGAACCGGGGGTGCAATTTTTATCCATAAGTTGTTTTAATTGTTCGTCTCGTCTGTAGTTAGAAGTAAGATTGTATATAAATATATAATAAGAAACGCGTATGTCTATTGCCTTTTTGTATCGTCGCCGTTCCGTACACGCCGTGAGAATACTAAAGGTGTCTAATCGCTTTTAATTCGTACGGCATGCCTACGGCTACGATAAGGCGATGGCGACGGGAATTTAATCGGAAAAAATGAGAAATGAGATTGGGACGTGGGTTAGTATAATATGTTTCGTAAATAAAATTATTACAATGGAGTGGAAGGTCAACGTGGCCGATGACAAAACTTTGAACTTTGACTTTGACCATCTTTGAAGTTTGGAGTTTTGAAACACTATTAAAATACGTTTTGTCTATGATTGTAATAGAGGAGATTATTTCTGAAGTTTCCATGGAAGTTTCCCAAGCAAAACTATTTACTGTCAATGTCAACATTGTCAACTGTCATTAATCAAATTAAACAAAACAATTCAAACGTCAACGGCCTCGCACTACGATATTTTTTTTGTTATATTCTTGTAAGTTCTGCACTGTTTTATGTTTAATGGTGATTTTTGGAGTTCAGTTTATTGTTGTGCAACATAATATTATTTGTTTACTTTGCTTTACCCTAATCACTTCTAAATTGATAAGTTAAATTTATTTTATTAATTTTTGGAGATCGCTGGCAACGGTTAATATTCACTTTTTTTAAAAAAAACCTTTTGATTCACCTTAATTACATTAAAAGGCAACTATTTGCATTGGGGGAAGTGGAAAATATTTCATTCTAAATTTCGATTACGTAAAATTAAAATTAGCTTTCGTCTTGTGAGATTGTACGCCATTAGCTATTAGCTCATTCGCTGTCACTTTGGTATGTTGGTATTCCTGATACACTTGAATGTATAATGAACGGCTAGAAGATTTTGAAGGTACGGGGCACTTTCTTTTGAATGACAAACCATGTTACACAAACCTAGCGTAGCCGCTAAACTACTTGAAAACTGGGATGTTTTTCTTGCCTTGACGCGAGTAGGCGTTATAAAGGGGCACTTTCTTTTGTATCACAAACCATATTACACAAACCTAGAATTCCCATGAAGTCTGCTACGCTTTGCTCTAGCATCTTTTCGTACAGTAACAAGAATACCAACATAACAAAATGACATTTGAAAATAATGTTTGAAAATGGATGTCTCGTTTCACAGAATGAAAGCTAATTTTAATTTTACGTAATCGAAATTTAGAATGAAATATTTTCCACTTCCCCCAATGCAAATAGTTGCCTTTTAATGTAATTAGGGAACGTACCCATACTACGTGACCTGTTCATGGGGGGGGGGGTCATCAAAATACCACGCTTGGGGGGGGGGGGGCTTTGGTTTTTATCACGTAGTCAATCTAGGTTTTTTTTCGAGCTACGAGGGGAGGTTTTTAAGTTCGCGGAATGGGAAGGTAAGTGATTAATACCGCTGAATTAGGTACTAATTGAACAACTCATTTTTAGGATAAACACCGGGTTTTATCGTAATTAGGTCTTTGAGCTATCGTTGACCAAACACTTCATTCAGGAAGAAATTGTGAAATGTGGAGAAAATTGAGTTCCGCGCTGTTATAAAGTTCCTTTAAGTTAATTTAAAGATCGGAAAAATGTATTAGGGTAGTAGGTGAATATGTTGAAAAAGGAAAAATAATTTTGGTTTTTATTTCCACTCCTTACCCAATCCGCAAACTTAAAAACCCACCCTCGTACAATCAAATAAGTGAAAAAGTTCAGGGAACGTGTTTGTTGAAGATGATTGAGATGAAAAATGTTTATAAAAATAACAAGACTTTCGTTTCCATAAATTACGTTCCGGTTTCAATATATTTTGACATAAGTTTTATCTTGATAATATTTTTTTCACTTGTAATGCATGCACTCTTGCTGTCACGCAGCAAGCGCCGCACAATGGTTTTACTAGTATGGGAGTGTCGGAAACAATTCGAAATTTCAAATTGCAAGGATCACTAAATTTGGTTTCTATAACTTGACACCACATACCAGCGCATCTTTCCCCATACCACAAAATTCAGCAAAAAATTTCGTCACTGCGAAACACGTCAGCAAAGATTGACTTCCCGTGCAGTCAGGACATTTGTGTGTAAATGCAACGTTTATTATATAACATTTAGGGACTGATAACTTTTTACACCGCTCGCTGGCAAATTTTTTTTAACATGGATTCAATACCTTCAGGTGTTTACAAAAGATGTTAAGTTTATCTTTTTCATTTCCTAATGCAACAAATTTGGGATATTTTTTTTAAAAAACATCTCGTGAATTAAAAAAAAATACGAAGATTTCTGGAATACTTAAGGTTAAAGTTAGATGATATTCAGTAATATTCAGTAAATGTGCTGATGTACTTTTGTAGCTGAACTATTAACGTATCATATTTAAAAAAAAAATCTTGCGCATTTTTGCGGTTCTACGGCCCAGGAATTTTTACGTAATTTACTTACTGTAAAATTTGAGTGCTTCATAAATATTATATTTTTCACTGGTTCGGTTTCAAAGGATTTGTTCTTAAGACAAAAGGAGTTATTTGGCATAATGATGAACTCAAAGTGTCAAAAGATGGAAAAACATTTTAATATTTGAAAAAAATATATATAAACCTCACCAATTGCCTTAAAGAGAGGTTGGATAAATTCAGTAAAAATATTGCGGGCTTCAAATTTCGCATTAATACAAGATGGACTATGCTCGTCGAGATGATGCTAGATTTGTGATGGAAAATAAAATAAAAAATGACTTCAGACTCCGATTGGTTTTATATTGTATGCGATTTATCCTGAAAACGGCATGTGATGATCGTAAACACAATTTGAATGTAGTTCAGACCAATCCAAACGCTTGAAAACCAAAGATCTTCGGAAAAGTGCACCTCTTTCTCATTTGGTGTTTGAGAAAGAGGTATATTTTTCGGTCAATCGGTAACATCAAAATTATTAGAAGACACTATTCTAGGCGCTCTTCTATTAACAGACAAGTGTACAAGATATTTGATGATAATCGCTCTTCTTAATAACAGGTGTTCATTGGAACGCGAGAGGATGCGGATTATTCTAGTATTTTTAAATCTTCAATTGTACCTACCTTTGCGATTAGTTCGCGGGAAGTCTGACAATATAAACGTAGTGTGGCAGAATCCTTGCCCATCGTCCATCAGATATTGCCACCCGATTAAGATTATCAGAAGAGGCTCAGGAAGCTCGGAACAAAGATTTTTTTTAAATATCGCGAGAACTATTCTAGAAAATGTTCTCGTGAGAAATTTTATGAAGGTGTTTTTAATTTAATGTTAGTTACATCTGATCCTATCATATCTAGTTACAGGCAACCCCCAAAGAAACCATTAAATCGTTTTCCTAAGGAAGTTTTCGATTTAATAATTCCTCCAGATATTCATTCTTCAAATATCTTTAGCACCGACGATGATGATGATTGTTCGTCGTCTGCCTCAGAATGTTTAACCTGTCAAGGGCCAGGGTTTTTTACCTTACCTTTTTTAAATTACCTTAAGAACAAGAATGGAGGAAGCTATTTTAAGTTTTATTTTATGTTATATATTAATGGAATAAAATTTAAAATCGCATCCAAATTATTTGAATTAATATTCTTTTTTGAAATTCGAGTCTCGCGCGCCGGCGCGTTCCTGGAAAATGACAGGTTAAAAGCAAAATTAAACATTACTCGGCCTTTATTTTCACACGGATATGGACATAAATATTAACAATTTTAAGAAAAAAAATTAAAATTTTATTTTTTCGTTGATAAAAATATAATAAAATCCAGAAATCGTTAATAAAATCCAGTAAAACTTACTAAAACCGAATATTATAATTTTTTTTAACCATACTGAAAAATAATATCACTTTTTTTCCCCCGTTAATCCTCCCTGTGAATTGTTTCCAACTTTTGGGGTATTTGGAACCACTGTGCGCCGTATTAATAAAGACAAATATAAGCCAAATAATGCATTTTTTATTTTTTGTTAGCAAAAAATGATTTGAAACCATATTTATGAAATACTACGTGAAAACTGTAGGGGGGGGTCTTGGAATATACTACACGTGGTCACCGGGGGGTAAAAAATTCCAAAAAGTGTGTCACGTAGTATGGATACGTTCCCCCTTAAGGTGAATCAAAAGATTTTTTAAAAAAAAGTGCGTATTAACCATTGCCAGCGATCTCAAAAATTTACCGACACCAACCCAAACTTCTCTGAGAAGGAGTTATGCTATGGACACATGCTCATTAGAGGCCAAAGAGCGTGCTACTTAGTAGCATGTGTGTCAGTGACGTTGCTAGTATTGAGCTTGCTCGTTTGAAGCCAAATGAGAATACTCATTAGATTATCGGGTGGAAGGAGAAGCCTCTAAGGGTAAATATTTCCCTATCGAGTCCACGCTCAAAACACACTTTATAAAATTAAAACAAATTGTACTAGGTAGATTACAGTTAGTAATAAATAATTCAGTAACCGGAATTGAAAAATATTGCATTTTAATGGTTATTTTGTTATCTTTAAAAACGCAAAATGTCATTTCTCAAGGAACGCCATGTTGTTAATTACGACGGCAAACGTCTAGCGTGATTTTTCGTGTTTATGAAACCGAACAAAATAATGTTTGATATGCATTATTTATCATTTCCGAAGATTGCTGGTTAGGCATTACAATATAAAAAAAAATAATGTACATTTAGATGATGTATTAATTTGCTTACATGTTCATATTCAAATATGTTAATACCACTCTTCCATATGTTTATTTTGTTTCTTTGAAAATTTAAATAAATATATTTATATCACAAAAGTGGCAGTTAGGTACTCTTTGGATATAACAGAGACACCTGATGGTTTGAAAATAGAATTCAAAGAAGTAAATAACTGACATCGTTTGTTTTATTGAAAATTTTCTTGTCATTGTGAAAAACTTACTAGTTGTGTATTAATTGACAACTAACTACTTGTGCAAGTTTCAAGTCATAAAAGGATTGCACTGATTGAACTTAACTATTGGATGAAATTACGGAGGCCTCCAATCTACAAGAATTACAAAACAAGTTTGGTGGATCTGTTATTTTCCCTGGGGTTTTCTTTGTGCCATTCTTTGTGATATATTTGTCCGCGCAAGTAGAGTTTTCATAATCAAATCTGTGAGTATTAGGCTCAGAGGGTCTGGGGTTATTTATACACCTCAGGCTCGCATATTATAATGCAATTGCGATTTGTACTTATTATTGTCTAACTGACAGAAAGTGATTTTTTCTTTTAAAAATGCATTTTTCATCATCGTAATTAACATGGCGGTCTTTGCAAAATAACATTTCGCGTTTTTAAAATTTAAAAAAAAAACATGAAAACGCAATATTTTTCAATTCCGGTTACTGAATTACTTATTACTAACCATTCTCTACCTAGTACAATTTGTTTTAATTTTTTAAAGTGTGTTTTGAGTGTGGACTCGATAGGGAAATATTTACCAAAAATAATATAATTGCGAGAAATATCGCTTATGAAACTTTACTGATTAATATGAGTGACCCTAATTTAATTGTAAATTAAAATTTTTAGATCAGTATACCATTCAATACAAACCAGTACAAACCAACCAAGTTGTGGTTTACGGAAATGAATTCATTTTTAGGAGACACGGACGACTACTGTGATACAGTTGGATCCGAATTGGTGAGTGTCTCTTAATCCTTCACTGCATGATTTTTTTTTATGATCAACCCAGGTGTTTTTTTTTTTTTTTATTGTTTTTATTTCTTGCTAGAGCAATTCCGATGAGTTACAGAACTCATTTTAGGACAGGAGGAACATACAAATCATGGGTAGGAGGAAATAGTTAAAATTTTACATAGGAATTTGGATATTAAAATATAAGATTCACATACAATATAGAAGAAAAATAAAAGACAGGTTGAGTAGAATAAACAGCAATGGAAAACAATTAAAGAAAAAGGGAACAAGGTTATACAGATATGGATGATTACAACTTAATGGAAAAGAAAAGAAGAGAAAAGAAACAAGACAATTGAACATGACAAGAAAATTACAAAGTTTCATCCTTATACATACTTAAAAAATATTCTTTTAAAGCATTACTCTGATTTTTTTTATTTTGCTGGATTCCCTTGTAAATATCTGGTAGCGAATTATATAGTGTATAGGCAACATAGTTCAGAGATTTTATCCCATATTTTGTAGTGTGTGTTTGAGGTATGCGGATTTTATTGCTATTTCGAGTATTGTGAGTGTGGATGTCTTGATTGTAAAGTGGCTTGATGTTAGTGTGAGTTGATTGTTGGGTAATTTGTAGGATGGTGCTTGTGATTTCAAGTTTAGGAAGGACTGTGATTGGAAGAATACCGGAAACTGAATAGATGTCTCTGACATGGGTGTCCCATGGAAGTCCAAAAACATTTCTGAGAGCTCGGTTTTGAACCACCTGCAGATCAGCTATCAATTTCTTTGAGGCAAATCCCCAGATACAGCAGAGATAAGAAAGGTGTGAATGTACCATGGCGTAGTACACTGATGTTAATAAAGGTACGGGTAGTAATCCTTGGAGTCACACCAGTTATGGGTGTAATTTTCTCCTTTACATGATTTATGTGGAGATCCCACGAAAGTTGGGAATCTACGATCAGGCCCAAATATTTTGTGCTCATTTTCTTTTCGATTTATAAATTATAATTTAGATGCATCCTTATAAAACATCAGATTTCCTAAATCCTATAGATGTTCTTCCCAAAAAAGATACCTTTTTGCCAATTTTCTCCTTTTTGGACTTACATCCATATGCATGTGAATTTAGCAGGAATCTGTTTTTTTTCCAAGGTCGTAGGTCACCCCAAGGTCATAGGGGGTGACCTATGACCTTGGGGCCACACTGATATTTTTTTTTTATATGGCACGATCACGATTTTCAGACCAGGAAAAATCAACTTGGAGAAAAAAATATTTTTTTGGAGTGTAGGTACTAAAAATATATTTTTCTAATATACACGGTGTCCGGGGGTAAAGTGCATTAACGTCAGGAGGTGATTCTACATGATAGTACAAGTAAAAAAGATAAATAACTTTTCTCGAAATTCCAACTTTTAGAGGTTCATTGGTCTTGAAGAAACCCATGTTGTATGTAGGAAGGAGGAAACACAGAGGCCGGCAAATCATTCCACAGCCGAGCTCTTGAACACAAGAATGAGTCGAAGAAACGACCCGTTCTCATGTGACAAATGTCAACCATGTACAAATGTTGAGCACGCGTTTGACGGTTTCCCGACTATGCACCGGTGCCGAAGGGATCAATGCTGCTAGTTCCTAGGAGCATCTTCCATTGTAATACCGGTAGAACAAGGATAGCAATTCAATCGTGGGCGCACTTGTGATTTGTACAGGGTTAGCAGTTGTGTACTATTAAAGTATCTGCGGACCCTGTAGAGTACAACCAGTTTTTGGGAGGCTAACTTTACTCTGGCTTCAATGGAGCCCCCATACCTGAGCTGGTCACTTAGGGTTACACCAAGCCAATCAATGTTCGGAAGATTACTTCCGTTGAAAGATACTAGATTTTCATTTCAATCCCTTTTATTCGGCTCCGGGTTTATTCGGCTCAGCCTGTGTAGCCCCTAGTTCTAGATGCGATTGGGATTCCCCTGGCAGAGACATCATGTACACTATGCATGCCCTCAAAATCGACTTAGGATACGTTTATAAATTAACTAAGGATGTGTTGAAAAACAAACTGGGCATTTTAAAATCTAATGATTTAATCGATAGCACAACGTGCGATGGATGCCAGGCGCTTTGGTAATCAAGTTTTTTTTTTCAATCAAACATATAAATTACCATTTTGGCGCCCCCTAAAACTGCCGCCCGGGGCAGGCACTCCGGTTTATCCGGGTCTGTGAAAGGTTGTGCGTAAGCGTTTCTCATTGCCACTGCCTGTCGAGATGCGTGATTATTAAGTATTGCTAGTAAGCTTCCCAGGGCTCTGCGCAATTATATTAAAGATTATATTAAAACTACCGATCACAAGCAGTTCGGATGAAATCTTTAGGAGAATATGCTGATGACCTCAAATTATATAAAGAAATTAAATCTATGAAAGATTGTGAACTCTTACAACAAGACCTTAACACAATATCTACCTGGTGTGTTGACAATGAAATGGAACTGAATATTGCTAAGTGCAAAGTTATAAACTTCACCAAGAACACCAACAAAATTCTATATTCATATAGCATATGTGGTCACAATCTCGAAACAGTTGAATTAATAAAAGATTTAGGAATTATATTTGACAACAAACTGACATTCAATCAACACATTGAATACATTGTGAGTAAATCAAATAAATTACTAGGTTTTATTGTAAGATCAACCAAACTGTTTAAGAATTCTAATAGCCTAATAATTCTATTCAATTCCTTAATCCGAAGTGTTCTTGAGTACGGGTCAACAGTCTGGAATCCACATTATATTACACAGGTATCTAGACTCGAATCAGTCCAAAGAAAATTTACACGGATTTTGTCTTACCGATCAGGTGTCCACCATCTTCTAGACGGGTATGAACAAAGACTTACATATTTCAAATTAGAGAGTCTAGTTAAAAGACGAAACATAAATGACCTCTTAATGCTCTATAAAATTGTGAATAATCGTGTAGACAGTAACTTAGTCAACCAAATTAAGTTATACGCCAGGCCCAAATCTACAAGAACCCTTAACATATTTTGGACTGAAATTTTTACAAATAATACTGGATATTTTAATCCTATATCTAGAATGTCTCGGTCATACAACGATCTTGTCAAAATACACAGTTCCATAGATATTTTTGCAAATAATATAACATATTTCAAAAAATATCTCCACAATTTGTGCACTTTAAAAAAAAAGTTACATTAGATACTTTTCAGTAAATACTTTATAAATATTGTATACTTGTTGTTATTATGTATTTCAAATTTTGTATTTAAGTTTTCAACTTATGTATAAATAATACTTGCGTTGTTTTTCAAGAGCTTGCTTCTGTGAAAATGCATATGTGAATAATGCAGACACATTAATCTAGGGATACTTATATTTGTATTTTAATTTATTATATACTACCCACAAAAATGTTATATAAATATCCTGTTTGTGTCTCAAATAAATAAATAAATAAATAAATCTGTGTCTTGGACATTAGGCTAATTTATGCCAAAAACATATTAGCATACCTCTTCAAACACAGAACTACCTTTGAAAATGTCCAAACTGCTCGCGATACTAGAACTAAAGGGCATAATCTCCTACTTATCCCTTTTGCTAAAACAACCTTTGGCCAAAGAAATTTTAGATACTTTGCAACAAAACTATATAATACACTTCCACTGACAATTAGACAAAACACAATGTATCTTAAATATAAATCTGACACCAAGTCCTGGATTACCAGCCAAAATAGATCCAACATCAAAGATTTTATCAAAACTAACTTATAAGTATTTATTTTTTCAATTTTACGTTGATGATTAACTGTTTTTTTTTTTTTTTTTTTTTTTTTTTTACTTGAGCTCCACACAGGAGGCCCTGAGGAAAATAATTTCCCTCAGGGCCTATGTCATCTTTGGGGATGCTGTGTGGAGGGTTTTTTTAAGGACAGGAAGGAGAGGAGAGTTCTGGGAAGGAAAAGGGTTTAAGGGGTGGGTAGGAATCTGGGTTCAGTATGTCCTGGTCATCCGCCTCCAAGACCTAGACAAACCTCACCCCATGAACCCGGGTACCCCTGCTAAATCACCAAACGTAGCGAACCACTTGGGGTGACCTATGGCAGAGGTGTTGGTTATCCAATAAAGGTTCCCGGGGCGGCGGTACCCATTCCCGCCTCCCAAATTGAAAAATTGTAATACTTACTTACTTGTTACTTGTAATATTGTGTTATTATTTGTACTTTGTATGTGTTATTATTATAAACTGCTCATGCTAAGCGCCTGCTCTCAACACCGGTTCTCCTAGTGAGACAGGCATAGAATAAAACAAATTGTAACTCAAAACTAATAAAGATGAATAATTAAAAAAATAAAAAAAATTGATCTCTCCATGCTCCTTGTATTACACCATTTTGTTGTGATATACATTTAGGATGTTTTTTAAAGCCAATTATTTAAAGAACAAGCAGCCAATGTGATAATATCAACTTTATTAGATGTCTTTATCAATGGTGTTCAGGAAAACTTGAAATCAAAACTCTTCTTCCAACTCCCGATAATCTATAGTTAAATATTTTTTCTTTATGCGTTTCGCCGCTTTCCTATAAAGTATTATCATAATATAACACTTTAGGGAACATACCCATACTACGTGACCAACTTTTTGCAATTTTTAATCCCCCCCCCCACGGGGACCAAAAACCGAAGCAACCTGTCGCTCATTTGTACCAAGCGTAGTATTTTGAAGACCCCCCCCCCCTAAACAGGTCACGTAGTATGGGTACGTTCCCTTAGAGGAAAGTGTCTCCCACAATAACTGATTGTTCCGGTAAATTGAGAGTATTTATTTCCATCGCTCGTCCCAAGCTCCATCTTTCTAAAATGCCTCCTTCGGAAACTCTCCCATTAGTTCCAATGTCCACGTACAAAAAACAATGACCATCATTAACTAATGCCAGTACAATGTTGTGCCTTATAATTGTAATAATTTGAAGTGTCATCAGGAGCAAAACTATTTATATGTTTGCCGTCAATCGCTCCAACACTGATCAGCCTAGCGATTCTGTAATTATTGTGAGATCGTTATTGGATAACGGACGTAATCTCCTGTCAGATTTGTGTGATTTTTATGGCTGTTTTTTTGCACTTTCTATGTACAACGTACATTAAATGAGTAAATAATCATGCGTACTTGCAGGAATTCATGTGTAAATCGATCTAAATTAAAATATATGACGTAAAAATCACACAAATCTGACAGAAGATAACGTCCGTTATCCAATAACGATCTCACAATTATTACGGAATCGCTAGGCAGGTATTTTATGACGGGTCCTTCTTTAGAGTTCAAACACTTTGTTTTTTATGTCGAGTCATTTATTTTTACAACAAATTTTTAGACAATTGATAATAGAGGACTCTTGATAATAGAGTCCAATTTAAAATTTTTTTTTTAATGAATAATGACCTTCTAACTTAAATAACTGCATTTTTATTTTTATTTTTAGAGTTAGTTTTAATGTTTAAAATAATTGTCAAAGTTTTAATTTTTCAAGACCCCCCCGAAAACCACCGTATGTATGGTGAATCGTATAACGTCATCAATCCTGAAAAATTCTATAGGATCGGGAAATCAGCTGATCAACTGCCGCCATTTTGAATTCCGTTGTTCGAAGTATTCTTCCTAGAAGTAGCATTACTATTTTTTTTGTGCAGTAGTTTTTGAATATTTTCAATAATAGAGATAAACTATTAGGCCTAAATAATGTTTCAATAAACACAACAACTAAATCTCTATAAACACTACGTAAATAAACGAATAAATTAATACGATGGCTTGTGTCATATCATACATTACCATTCAATGACTTTACGGTGACGTCACGAACGAACAGTGACGTCGAACAGTGACGTCTTAACTAAAATTTCAATAATGCCAACTTGACAGCCTGTTTTTACGACCCAATTAAAAATGGACTTTTTAATAATTTTTTAAAAACTCTGCGTTAAATATTATTAAATAAAACTTATATATTCAGAATCAGCGTTTATTGGTCTATATGAACATATTTTTTTAAAGCCATAATATTTTTCACTGGAGTTCCTTATTGTTTACTATGGTAGGGTTTCCTAATGTTGATAATAAAAAAGGCTGTTTTTTGTTATAATCACTCTCTCTATTATTCTTTCTATTGTGAAAAGGTCTTGTTAAAAGAAGTAAGGTTTCCTAGTAAATTCAAGGGTTGGGGACCGGGACTGGGGGATGTTTAAAAAATAAAGGTATCTCTTATTAGTTTATCTCTATTATTGAAAATATTCAAAAACTACTGCACAAAAAAATAGTAATGCTTCTTCTAGGGAGAATACTTCGAACAACGGAATTCAAAATGGCGGTAGTTGATCAGCTGTTTGCCCGATTCTATAGTAATTTTTCAGGAGTGATGACGTCACACGATTCACCATACATACGGTAGTTTTCGGGGGATCTTGAAAAATTAAAACTTTGACAATTATTTTAACTCTTAAAACTAACTCTAAAAATAAAAATAAAAATGCAGTTATTTAAGAATTTCATTATGTATTCATTAAAAAAAATTAAAAATTGGACTGGAGTTCTCTATTATCTGTCGGTATTGAAGGAAAAATATTACTGGAGGCCTCTGACGGCAGAGTTGGAAACTGGGATTTATGATGGATAATCAAACTAATTAAGTACGATAAACAGACAATAGATGTCACTAATTGTATGATTCATTGAAGTTTTAACAACACATCCACGGAAATTCCATTTAGTTTGAAATCCATGTTCAATTTGCTTCCATTCTCATTGGACGGAATCTGTAAAATAAATACCAACGTGTTAATAACATTTTACATGTAAGTATGTATAAGTACATAAAATATAACTTGGTCCTAGATAATTATAACAGGTAAAAAAATTATTTCAATACGAAAATCTAATAACCAGCATTATTCTTTTTTTACAGGAGGCAGAAGCATCACCTCAGCATTGTCAATCAGTTGATGCTGATTTGAACATGTCGCCACCGTCGCCGCTAACTTCGCCCTCGCAGACTGAGGAAGAGCGACCACAATCGCGGTCGTCTACTGAATACCCAGCACGGCGAAAAAGGAGAATAAAGCGGAAACAACAAGATGAGTCAATTGCTGAGGCACTGATTCCTACCTGGCCAGAAGAAGATGAATTTCATTTTTTTGGACTAAATGTGGCATCTCAATTGCGAGCATTACCTCTGTACGAGGCGTTAGATGTACAAGCCAATATTCTAAAACTTCTGACATTGGCTAGACAAAGACACATTCACCCAAAAATTTCTGCCGCTGCATTTTCCACACTCCCTGACACAAAAACCATGACAGTTTCTGCTTCAAACACCCAAACCGACACACTTCCTGCTTCAAACATTCAACCCTTGTCTTATTCCACTCTCCCTGCTCCAAACATTCATCCCATGACTTATTCCACACTCCCTGCTTCAAACACTTAAACCGACACACTTCCTGCTCCAAACATTCAACCCTTGACTTATTCCACACTCCCTGCTCCAAACATTCAACCCATGACGTATTCCACACTCCCTGCTTCAAACACATAAACCGACACACTTTCTGCTCATTGAACCCTTGACTTATTCCACACTCCCTGCTTCAAACATCCAAACCATGACTTACCTGATTTCCCTGACACCCTCTCTCAACAACTGCTTAATTAGCTTTTTACGTGAAACGACAGACGACATATAGTGAATGACTAACTGGAGAGTGCGAGACGCGAGTAGCAGCAACAGTAGTGTGACCAGATTGCCCGCCGCTGCTAGCTGGTACTACTACTAGCCACTGGTAAGCAGCAGCTGGCAACCAGCATAATGTGACCCGCGCTTTAGAGGTGTGGAAGCAACAAATTAATCTTAATCCAATATAACATTATTAACCTTACCTACGCTGCTGTTGCATATATGATCCATTAGCAGATGTATCATGAATGTATGATCCATGAAGTTCCACTAAAACACACATATTTTGTTAAAATGTGCCGTGTGGCGGGATATATTGGAAAGGCCAGCATTATGTACTTAGATGAATTTTTAGTTCTTCAGTAGTCCTGTTTAATGTGATATGCTATGATATCCACCCGACCGTCGGCAGACTACTACCTAATGGTAGTAATTATGTTAGTGTACTACTAATATTACTACCTAATGGTAGTAGTAGAATAGTTTGAATATGAAAATACAGGACACGGATTTAGTTGATTTTTTTTAAGGTGTGCAGTAGTATTGGCAATATCATTTGAATACGGAAAGAATTCGTTCATTTAGTTGATTTTTTGAAGGTGTGCATTAGTATTGGTTAACAATATTGGCGACGCCAAGAAACACAGTCTCACCCTGTAAAAACTGCCGACAGCACATCTCTTATATTTAAATATCTTTAGTATTTAGGTTATTTCTCAGGTAGGTACAATAATGTTAGCATGTTTAGAGGGGGAATAATAATGTCAAGCATAGTAAAACAGTGATTAAATGGTAATAGCTTCTTTATTGTACATTTAGCTAAAAAGGAACATAACGAATAGCTCATAAAATTCATTAGAAAACTCAATTTTTCAAAAAACAAAGTGTTTACATCTGCTCGCCCAAACACAAACAAATAATATGAATACATAGTACCCCTACTTCACTAAGTGTAACATTAATCCTGTTGCACACGGTTGGTTTGCGGTACTTTAAGAATGTGGTTGTTGCATAATGCAGGTAACTTTAAGTTAGTATAATAATAATTAAATATGGGAGATTTCCGCGTCATGGCAACACTAATTCAAGAGGAATTACTTTTTAAAACTCTTTTAGAAAGAAGTTATTTCACTAGAATGTTCTTTTTACAAACAAATATGATGAGATTGTTTCTTATGATTTATAATCGTTTAGAAGCCAGTAATTTTTATACAAATAACAGAAGGTTTACAAAATTGATACATTTTTCAACAATATGGTCGGTAGACGGTTTTAAAAAGGTTTTTATGAAACAATTTGATGTATTTATGTAGAAATATATGTAGAAATGTATTTGTAAAATGTGAGAAAGTTGGTATATGATTTTTGAATAGACGTGGAAATCTCCCAAGCCCTTACAAATTAAAGCAAAAGTAACATTTTATCATATTGGCATCATTGGTAACTCGTGAAATATAAAAGACAAGAAAACAAACTAGCCGCACGCGCGTACGGACACCCGACTGACAACTCCCTTGCCGGCAGACCGACGCACGTGCAATTTCATGAAATCAGTAATGGAAAAAAATGCAAAAAACCTACAAGTAACCTAAGAAGACAAATTTAATTTGCTCTTTACATAAAAAATACTTATTTACCATTTCACTGGTCTATTCTTCATATTATCATCCATAAATAAATGATTATATTCATAAGGACATTTATTTTTCTTTCGACCGACTTATTTAACACATTGTTATTTAAAATATATAAGATTTAAATTTTATATTTTTCATCAATGTTTTCCATACGCGACATTAATTTTCAAATCGGTAGTATTTTTAATTTCTATTTACAAACACCGTTTTCCGTCGAACAATTATTATTATTATTATCGTAATAATATATTATTCTCTTAATTTCTATTACAATGATCTATAAAAAGTCTTATGCACTTCGGACATACAAGCGGGCTGAGAACGGCATCTTGTCATAATTTACAACAAATTAATCTTAATCCAATTTAACATTATTAACCTTACCCATGCGGCTGTTGCACATACTATCCATTACCAGATGTATCATATATGATCCATGAAGTTCCACTACACATAGGTATGTATCATTATTGAAAAGGTCAGCATTGAAAAGGTTAACATCGACAGCGGAAATTTTAAATGCTGTAAAGTACAATAAATCCAAAAATTCATTAAATATGTCACTTTTCTCCGTTTTTTTCTCTTTCGATCTACGTTGTTGAAATATTTCTAGGAAAATAAGTGAATCTTTTACAATGATTTTAAGGGTACTTTTTTTCTGAAAAATTAAAAATAAATTAAATACTGTTATTACAGAAATGTACAAAAAAATGTTAACATAGATCTGTTCAATGTTAATTTGTAATAAAAAAATCATAATTACAGGTCTACAAAAACAGAAGATATGATTTTTTTCAGTCTCCTGAACAATTAACATTTTATCCTTAAGCATTTAAAATTTCCGTGTTCGATATGATTGTTGCGATCAGAAGAGTTATTCTCTATCTTTTGTGGGATCGTTATCAAGATAACGGACGTAATCTCCTGTCAGATTTGTGTGATTTTTACATATTTACTGTCACATATTTTAGTTTAGATCGTTTTAAACACGAATTCCTCAAGTATGCATGATTATTCATTCAATTTAATACACGTTGTACATAAAAAAAGCAAATAAATCACACAAATCTGACAGGAGATCACGTTCGTTATCTCATAACGATCCCACAAAAGATAGATATTAACTCTTCTGAAGGTTATGAAATGCACTAAATAAGAGTTTTAGAAACATTAAACAATAACAACTGTTGAGTTCATCTTAAAATGAAAAAAAAACCTTACCTAACACATTAGTTCTATGGTAAGACGTCTTCGAAACTTAAAAGGTTATATCAATTTAATTTGTCTTTCAAACAAAGTGGCCGCACCACAAAATTTCCCCAGTGGTTGTCCCTGTCAGTAAAACATTAAAAATAAGTTGTGATGAATATAATAATAGTTGAATCGCAATCCATTTCTAAGTGAACTCAGAACAGCAGTAATCTCTGTGTTAGTGTATGAGAATTGCATAAAAATGAAGAGCTCTGATTGAATTACTTGAATTATTCAAAGTGACTGACTCTGCCCGCTTGCTAATCAACAACAACTTAACTTAACCACTATTAAGAATTTATTAACATTAATATTTTTAACAATTAAAAAGGCAATCCCCGTCAGACTTGAATTAATTTTTGAGAAATTCCGTTTTCCGCTAAAGTAGAAAAACGAAACACGATTCTCTCAGTATTTTTATATTATGTCTGTTGAAACTCACTGTTTGCAACTTAAATGATGATGAAGAAATGTATGTATGTATGAATTTATTCCAATCTGACACTCTCTTGTGGATATGGTATGAAAACATTTCAACAAATTTACACAAAAATATGTAAGTGGGTAATATTAATACATTTATTATGTATATTCATACCTAAAAATCAGAAAATATTCATTCAAAGAAGAGAATTTTCATCTTTTAGATAGGTACCTACCCAAAAAAAGAGAATATTAATTTATTATGTAGGTACCTACATAATAAATTAACAAAGAGAATATTCATCTATTATGTAGGTACCTACCTAAACAAAGAGAATATTCATCTATTATGTAGGAGGTACCTACCTAGACAAAGAGAATATTCATCAATTATGTAGGAGGTACCTACCTAAACAAAGAGAATATTCATCTTTTATGTGGGTACCTACCTAAACAAAGAATATTGACTTATTATGTAGGAGGTACCTACCTAGACAAAGAGAATATTCATCTGTTATGTAGGAGGTACCTATCTAAACAAAGAGAATGTTCATCTATTATGTAGGTACCTACCTAAACAAAGAATATTCATCTATTATGTAGGAGGTACCTACCTAGACAAAGAGAATATTCATCTATTATGTAGGAGGTACCTATCTAAACAAAGAGAATATTCATCTATTATGTAGGTACCTACCCAAAAAAGAGAATTTATTGTGTAAGTACCTACATACCCACCTAAAAATCAGAACATTCAACTATCATGTAGTACCCACCCAAAAATAAGAGAATTTTATCTGTTATGTAGGTACCCACCTAAAAATCAGAAAACATTATTCTACCCAAAAATCTATTGGGTACTTGAATCAAAAGTGAATTGTATTTTTTAATAACGTTTACATAGTAGTTTTGAAAAGTGGTCTTCAGTAGTATCTACACTTATTTCTCTTTCTTATTACTACGTCATAAAAAAAACTCTAATAATTGTGATGCAATGGCTGAATTGAAATATTATGACATTTTTTTTATGCGCTACGTTCATGAATTTAGATAGCTATTGGCAAATTTGAGAGATCATAGTTTTATAAATGCAACAATACAATTTTTTTTTAAAACAATCTTGAGATTTTTTTTAACACATTCATTTTAAAAGTAGCTTAGGATCAGCAAATATCAACTATTTAATTTATGCGTATTGTGTGATTTTATACAAAAATTGACTCTTTACAAAATAATTTAAAAATATCGCTTTTTAACATTTAAATCTAACTATTTAATTTATACCATTAGAACAGAATGGTTACGAAAACTGGGGGATGAAAAACATAGATATTTAAAAAAAGGGAATAATAAATTATGAATACAAAATGTAATATTGTCACTGTTCTAGCGTAAAAGTGTTTATTCTCAATGCTGGGAGTGTAAAAGGTGATAGAGTCTGTCAAATAAGAGTAGAAAATATAAAAAATTGATCTACAAAATTTGTAGGCTGGCAACACCAATTTAACAGTCAAATATTCTTTTAAAGTGCAATGACACTGAATGTATAGAACACACTAAACCACATTTTTTGTTCATGACATAAATTTGATGAAAAGGTGTTTTATAAAGCGATTTTCTTTTGTTTAATTTAACATAAATTTGAATTTAACAGTAGATAGAAAGGAAGAATCACTAATGGTGAGTTTAGTTACACTACTTTTAGATCTGAATGAGTTAAATATATTCAGAATTAGAGACACGATCTAAAGCCCGAGCAACGCTAGGTACTTAAGCTAGTATTAAATAAATGTGAGCAATCTCCAAACTGTGCTTTATATTTTATTACATTATCGTTTTTCTTCATTATGTTAACACAAAATTGCGAAGGTATAATAATAATATACCTATACGCAATTCTAATTTTGAGATCAGTGGGTAGCTATATTGTAATGAAAATAATTTTTTTCACTTTTACGCCTTTTTAATTTTTTATAAAAATGTAGGTTACACAGCTTTACATCAACACCATGAGTTATATGTTTAGTATTGCCATTTGAACTACAGTGGCGCCCTCCTATGTTTTCTCTTCTTATTTGACAGACTGTACATAAGAATTCAAAATCTACTCTTTCACATATGCACTAGTTTAATTATTTTAGGAAAAAACACTTTTTGCAAGTTATGCTTTAAAATATCAAGACAAATTAATTGTTTGCGCCTGTACACATATGATATGAATACAAATAAATAGTTTTGTTCATGAACAAACTTAATTCTTTCATGCAAGGCTTAAAAATACAAAATTGATTCAATCGAATATTGTATATGCAAGTCTTTCTTTGAAAAATTTGAGTTTGTTTATGGATAAAACTATTAATTCATATTCATATTGCATATGTACAGGCGCAAACAATTAATTAATTTTATTATTATATAGCATAACTTCCAAAAAGTTTTTTTTCAGAAAATAATTAAACTAGCGCCATCAACGGAAGAGCAAATTATGAATTCTTTAATTTAAGTATCACCTTAATTTATTTTAGAACTGTAAAGTGATGCAAAGCATCAAATTGAAATATGCAGGTGAAATGATTTTGTGTATATTTATGAAGGTGATGTCAACACATTTTTTCTAAGCATTAACCATAGAAAAATAGACAGAAAAGATTGGAAATCGGTGAAATTGTCTTTATCATCTGAGTCAAAATCTATGCATTTTTTTCTCATTTCACTGAGGTTTGCTGTAGAATGTTGCACATTACTGCAATTTAAAAAAAAAACTGCTATAATTTGGTAGCAGAAGATCAACACCATCTCTTGATTTCAATATGCTTTATAAGAATTTAATAATAAAAAGGAAGTAATGAACATTGCACGTGGAACGTGACGAATGACTACTAAGATTTGTGTTTTCTTCATTATGTGTGAAACATTATTATTTGGGGATAAATTGCTAGGTATTTTCTTTAAACTTAGGCAGAGAATCTTCAATAATAATAATAATAATAATAACAATTCTATAATCCATATTACGTTTGGTTAACAAACTCAATGGATTATACACAAATTGAATTAAATGAATGAAAACGTTTGGAGATACCTCAGTATTGTGCAATTTACCTTACACCATCAATATTAATTATAGAATAGACTGAGTATTCGTGTTCATAATTACTATAATAATAGTCTTCATCAATAGTGCGCCATCTATTTTATAAATTTAAAAATAATTTTTTGCAAACGAACGTCCGGGCATTTTCTTTTTTGTACATAGAATAATAAACATAACCGCATTGTCAAAATGTCTAAATTTACTTTATGTTAAAAGAATAAGGTGTTCATTGTTTACTTAAGTCATCATTTGTATTTCACAATAGACATAATCCTGAATTACATGTAATTATGTGGCATTAACCCGTCTGCTTGTTTAGGAATAAATACATCCCAAAACACGTAATCGCGTTATACTTTCATAAGACCAAAAACGTCACGAGCAACCTTACATTTTAAAAGCTATATATCTCTCTTCCTCTCATGCAAACGTGTATTTTTCTTTTAACCAGAAAGAGAACGAAATAATGATTCTTATTGTCTTTGAAATATGAAAGCTATTTTGCATAGATATTTTACAATCTCGATCCAAAGTGACGGTTTCAAAATTTATGCGCGAAACCGAGGCTTCCTGATTGCGAGTTGCGAATATATTGAACCAAGCAGACGGGTTTTAACTATTTGGATAGAAAAATCGGGAAAAATGGTGGTGTCAAATGTAGAATAAAATAATTGTTTAAAGAGGCTGAATCCAAAGTGAACATACATTTGATATAGTCCAACTTTCAACAGGAAAGAGAAATTGTAATACATTTGCGGTGAAATAATTAAATACAAAATTAAAGGATTGTTTTAATAAAATGACATCTATGGAAAACAAAATGGGCTGGAGAAATTGTAAATTTCTACAATAACTTACAATAATATAATCCTCAAAATAGTTATGTAAGAGAAATTACAGTTGATAATATTAGAGAAGAAAGGAAATTATAGTTTGAAATGATACATCAAATAATTAAAAGGATGCGAGTTGAATCTTACAAATAGTTGAATAGGAAAAAATGTGAAATGAGTAAAAAGTAAAGGAATTATTATATTTACTGTTAATTACTATAGTGAAATTATAATTACGTCCATGAAACTGGAAAATGTTCATTATTATGCATATTAAAGTTATCCCAAAATAAGTCATCAGTTACTACAATAACAACAAAAAACTAGTTCATTATAATAGTGACAGTGCTGTATTATTGTTTACTCAATAATAATAATATTAATGCTCATAATGAAGATTGTTTGCTAATTACAAGCTAGAAATTACAAAAAAAAAGAAAAACATCTTCAAAGAGACGGCATGGATGCTAATTAATCTTCTCTACTAAGTTAAAAGGCGTTTTGACCCCAAATGCTGATTTTACAGTCATCGGTACCATCAATGTCCACCTCTCGCTGACAACCATGAGGTCAAATCAGTGTTCCGGTTGTCGGTCAGAATTCCGTCAGACACCCATTTTTTCGTCCATCCGGGATGGCTTGAGATTTTCAGGGATAAAAATTTCTTCATAAATCCATAAATATAGGATGTTTTCGCCCACAAAAGTGCGTAATTTGTTACTTTATATGATTCCGCCAAGAAATCCATCATCCTGTAAATTCCGTTAAGACACAAAATTCTCCCGTTTCGGGACACTCCAATCAGCCAGATATGATGGGAAATCCGTTATGTTGGCAACACTGGATCAAATACCGTACAGTATTAATAATAGTCCAACTCCAGTAAAATATTGGCAGTATTTACTTGTATTGATAGGCAACTATAGCCACTGGTTTAGCACATAATCATGCGTAAAATCCATTAAAATGTATGAAAGTAAACCAAGCCTTACAAGTCGTGCTGCTAGGAGGCGCTAGTATAGCATACTTTTTTTTTTTATATTAACTCCACTCAGGAGGCCCTGAGGAAAATAATTTCCTTCAGGGCCTTATGTCATCTGAGATGCTGTGCTCATTCTCATGTGATAAATGTCTGCCGTGTACATATATTGGGGATACGTTTGGCGTGTTTCCCGACTATGCACCGGTGCCGAAGGGATCAATGACGCTAGTTCCTCGGAGCATCTTCCATTGTAATACCGTTAGAAAAAGGATAGCATTCCCACCCGACACCTGTGCTCTAAAGGTTGCAATCCGTCTGTTAAGATGGGAGAATCTATCAAAAAGACCGCCCGTTTTTGCACAGAGTTGAGGGTATTTTTCAGGTATTTTGGAGCTCCACACCAGAGGAGGCTGCCAGAAGTTGGAGGTATTGCAACTATTCCACAGTATTTAGTGACGTGCTGCAGTCCAGTCGTAACATGAACCCAACCATAGTGAAAAAAATAAAAGAATGCAAACGCATTCTGTGATTGTTCAAAGATTGGTGGTTGTAGCATTCCTATACATATTATTGTGATTTGTCTTCCGGTGACTTACTTGGAATTTCAGGGTTCTTGTGATTTGCCTTGGAGATGTTTTGAACAACTGTGGTAACTTATAAGACTTTTATGCGATCAATTGAAATATTTTTGATAACCACTGATGTTATTCAATGTTGGTCCCAAAAATGCCATGGCATCGCTGGAATTGTCTGACTGTAACATGATGGTCAACATGACTGTAAAATTGGCCTTAGAACAATAAGGTTGCATCTGACACAGCATGTTATGCGATAAGGTGTTCTGTAAGAATAGAGTTGCCATTGGTAGCTAGAGTCTCGTCGGGACGGGATGGGACAGTACTTATAAAATTCGGAGGTCAAACGGGCGCAACACCTACCGAAGAGCAGGTGGGGAGGGAGGGGGGGTATAAAGCACACGCAGTAGAGACAGTCAGATAGCTAAGGATAGCATCACTGCCCATCATGAAGGAGTATCTACTTGCTCTTAGTCAGTATGGCCGCAGAAAATATTTGTTAGTAAACCAGCGTTGTCGCCAGTGGCGGTCCTTCCCTCAGGTCAATTGGTCTCTTTATGCACCACACAATAAACGAGATGGCACTACGCCGCTCAGTAAAAAGTTTTCGGATTCTGAAGACAGTTTGGGTCAGCGCCATGAGAGAGAGAGAGAGCAAGCTGAATATTATGCGTCTGAAAAAGATGGTTTGATGAACGTTGGTTGATTTTGCATATTTTACACTTGTCGCATGAAATAATTTACTATATTAAATGTAATTTGATGTATGTGGATGAATTTGACTCTCAAAATTGTGCGGTACCTACAAATGAATTTGATATTGTATCATAATATCATTTTTTTTAATGACTTTCCACTTCTGGACCCCAAGAGCCGCCTCTGGTTGTCGCGTTGTGCTGGTTTTTAAATCGGGACATATAACGGGGGTTTGATATATATCAGAACTGATGGCAACCATAGACGAGAAGCTACTTAGATTTCAATATCGCACAACAGTGCTGTATCAAATGGAAACTTGTTGCAATGGGGTGATTTTCAAAGACAATCAGTAAAATATATTTGCGTATTTTTGAAAGTACATAATTTAGTTACTCGGTATTGAATCGAAATTAGTTCCATGGTCTCTGGTTTTTGAACTGGTAGGCGTGGCTTTGGCCTCATAACAACATCGCTATTACATCTATTTCTTAAAATACAAAGGTAACTTAGCACTGTTGGTTTGTGCGTCACGTTATACAAATGACGCACAAATTTCTACCTAGTCGCGTTAACATAATAAGGTGCATTCATTTTACACACTAACAATAGTAAATATAACACGTTTTTAAACTAAAATAATATAACCACGATAATAATATATTAAAAATGCATTGTGTTGAACACTATGGGTTATTTGTTTTTTTTTTAATGATTTTCACGGGTTTTTTTTATTAAAATAATTTTTTTAAATGACTTCAAGTACGGGTTTTTGTTTTGAAGTGGGCTACCTTTGTTTAAAAACAGTCGGACATTAAAAAGGTGTACAAAGATGAATGAGAAAAGAAGAAACATATTTTGAGTTGTGAGGAATAGAGATACAAATTTTGTAATAATTAAGTAAGTATAATATACTAATTAACTGAATCATAACGTTACTTAGGTATATTATAGTTTGTTCAGTTCAGCCACCTTCAAAATGATATATCATGTAGTTTAGTAAATAAATGCAAGAATCATTCATATATGTCCAACTGCCTTTATACCTATAGCTGTGTATATTATAAGTCTAACAATGTTACAAAATTTTAATTTATACACAACAATTACCACTTTACACAATAATACCTAATAAATGTTCTTCCAATTAAGTTAAAAATATCACATTTTTATTAACAATACATATTTACCTAGAATATAATTTTATTTACACATTACCCCCCTCACACTGGTCCATAACGTTCAGTCACTTTTCATTACGGCTCGACATGATAAGCGCATCCTGGGCACGGTTTAATCAATCCAGCAATCCATTGGTGGCCTAATCTTCAATAACGTTTATTCCTCGCCAAACCCCGTATACTAGCAGTCTTTTTTTACGCATCCCGAATCAAATTCAAAATAACACAAGAATCCATTCTTACCCTGAACAAAATAACCACACAATTCTAATGTGCAAACTATTTTCTATGTTGGGTAGCTTCTTTTGCAAGTGTTAAATTCGACAAAGGCAATTATAAATATAATGCGAGTTTTATATATTACATTTCAGATTAAGCCATTTTGTATTTTATTACAATATATTATTATTTCATGTGCAGTAATTCTACATGCAGATCTCTTTCTGAACTCCGTTGTTCATTAGTTATTATTCTTCAAATCTCCTAAAATACATTTGTACGTAACGGTGTATGCTCTTGATAATTCTGTACAATTTTCAGTCGTTGAAACTATTTTTACAATTTTAAATCATAATCTCAAAGAAATAATATTTCAAGACAAGAATTAAGATATCATCTTGTTGAAAATTAAAGAGATCTTGTGTGGAGATTTTCATATTCTAACACAGTTTCATTGTGCATTAATTTCAACCAATATTTTTGGCCAATAATCGTATTAATTAATAAAGTCAAGCATCGAAATAAAGGTTAATTCCAATGTCCTATTTTTTAATCTTTTCAAAAACATTTTCACGCAAATCTGTTATGCTTTTCATTGCCAAGGGCTAATAGTCACTTCATTTCAACTGCCTCAAATTATTGGGGGTCTGTTGTTATTTTATTCTGCAACTGCCTCAAATTATTGGGGGTCTGTTGTTATTTTATTCTGCAACTGCCTCAAATTAGGTTAGATGTTTTGTTTTTTATTTCCTTTTAACTGCTTGCAAGTATTACTGGGGTTTCAGCGAGGAAGATCCTAGTGGCTACGAACAAATTCCGCCACATAGGGCTAGCCACTACCTAACCTCAGCTGAGTTCAGTACGAAGGGCACGTAAAACATCTTGCTCTCCAACAGTAGGGCGGCTGCTGCCTGAATCTGAAAACAAATAGTAATCTCTCTGTTTTTATAACGGTAGTAATGGAGTCATTTAAGAAAACACAAATGAATCAATGAGATAGTATTAAATCAATAAAGAGTTCTTATATTTTATGTTAGGTATTGTATCTATTTCCATGTATCAAAAATTTCTAATAAAAAAAAGTACATATTCATGTAGCATTAAATGTTAGTGTATGAGGAGTTATGGAGCGATTATGGTCGAAAAATGGACCACTTTTATTTTTCTGCGATTGATAGCTGTCCAAAATTGGACTACATTTTCCTACCATTGGTAATTATTATTATTATTAAATATAATATTGTAATTATTTAAAACATTTCCCCGGCCAGCCATTTATTTTAAAACCAAGCTATTGAAATGCTTTATCTATTATGACCATAGATGTCGCAAGTCCGAACTTCGTAGACTATTTTAAAACAATGTTAAAAATAAATAAAAATTAGAATTTTTGATCAGCTGTTTACGGTTAAAATTAAATCCTTTTTCCATAGATATGCACTTTTCATTATCAAGTATACCACAGACAACATACAAAATCGAAAATATTCTATGTTGACTCGAATAAGTACCCCTCACGGCAGTTTCAAAGTAACCACACGCAAATTCGCGCGGTTATAAACTTTACGATTTTTAGATATATATATTTTTTAAATCCTACAAATATGAGATAAACGTTAAAATACAGGTTAACTCATTGGCTATATAGCACTATAATAATTTTTTATGTTTCCATGTTAAAATTCAAAGGTATGATTTTTTTAATGTTGGCGAAAAATCATGTCAGATTTGTGTTTTACTATCACATATATTAGTGTATATCGTTTTAAACACGAATTCCAGCAAATACGCATGATTTTATTTATTCATTTAATGTATGTTGTCCACAGTAGCGGCCCTTTCTTCAGGTCAATTGGTCAAAAACCTCCCAAAATTATAAGATGACACTAAAACATTGTGAAATATTATGCTAATCAAAACAACTGATATTATTCTAATATATTTGAAATGCACCGCGAGATAGCCGGCAGCGGCAAGCAGTGACATCTAACGTCTTAAATGGAAGCTTCTTTTCCCACGCACTATGATTGGCTCGGTCAATTTTTCATATCATGTCTTCTGTCTCTTTACGCGCCATATAAAACACAAGATGGCGCTATACCGCCTAGAAAAAATGTTTTTGGATTCCGAAGACAGTTTGGGTCAAGGCCGTGAGTGAGAGAAAGCATGATGAATATTATGCTTCTGAAAGAGATGGTTTGATAAACGTAGGTTGATTTTGCGTATAGGAGGCTTGTCGCTTGAAATGATTTACGTCATTAAATGTAATTTGATTCTCAAACTCGTGAGGTAATTACATTTTTTTTTTTTTTTACGTTAACTCCACGCAGGAGGCCCTGAGGAAAATAATTTCCATCAGGGCCTATGTCATCTGGGATGCTGTGTGGAGGGTCTTTTTGAGGAGAGGAAGGAATGAACATTGGTCTTGAAGAGACCCATGTTGTAGGAAGGAGGAAACACAGAGGCCAGCAAATCATTCCACAGCCGAACTGTTGAACACAAGAACGAGTCGAAGAAACGACCCGTTCTCATGTGGCAAATGTCAACCGTGTACAAATGTTGGGCACGCGTTTGGCGTGTTTCCCGACTATGCACCGGTGCCGAAGGGATCAATGATGCTAGTTCCTCGGAGCATCTTCCATTATAATACCGGTAGAACAAGGATAGCATTCCCACCCGAATGAATATGATTGTATTTATTTTGATATTGAATCATAAATACAATTATTTTTTAAACGACCTTCCACTTCTGGACCCCTAGAGCCACCTCTGGTTGTACATAGAAAAAGTAAATAAATCACACAAATCTGACAGGAGATCACGTCGGTTATCTCGTTAACGATCCCTCAAAAGATAGAGAATAACTCTTCAGATACGTGAAAAGTCACGTTGTGGAACTAGGAGATATAGCCGAATACCCAATTATAACCCCAATGAAGAATAAGGTACACATTGGCGTGTTTATAACTTACCTCAGGTATTCTGGCAAACAGATCATGCAGCCGGGCGGGGTGATGAGGGGCAGTATGCTGCAGGAAGCTCCGCAGCGCCTGAACATATCGGTCCTGGATACCTTCAAGCTCTTCTTCTGAAACAAAACCGGAAAATACATTTATTTACATTTTCTCATTTTGCGGCTGATACAATACTCACGACAAAAGGAACAAAGGAAGATATGACATGCGTGCAACGAGCTACAAACCAAGCTGCATGGACTATCGAAAGCAATGAAGCCAAAGAAAGTTATGCGTTTGGTGTGTTGATAGAAACATAGCCTGTGCGAGCAGTTTCATACTAATAATATAGACTGGGAGGCGAGATAGGTAAACCCTACGTCATCGAGTACACGGATGAAACTACTTTGTAGTGATAATGGACATCTAGAAAACCTTAAAAAAGCTGGTCTGCCAGTGCGCCTCTTGGCAGGAGCCGCGCAGCCATGGAAATAGCGATTTTTTTCGAAAAAATTACGTCATCGAGTACACGAACAGGAATGGTCTCATATGATAAAGGTCGATTAGAAAATGAGAAAAAAGCAGGTCTGCCGACCGGCAGCCTGGCACGTTCGCAGGCAGCCGGCGTCAAAGTGGGGTAAAAAATAGTAAATTTTACGTCATCGAGTACACGAATGAAACCAACGAATAACTATAGTCCAGATCATTCCATTTAAGAATTTCTTGGTCTGCCGACCAGCAGCCTGGCAGCTTTTTGTATACAATGTTTTAAAGTTTTTTTTTATTTTTCTTAATTTTTTGTTTATCTTTATTATTATTTTTATTTCACTTTATTTTAAAAAACTTTGAATGCCACATTTTAAAAAAATAAGCGAAAAAAAAAAAATATATTTTGAGTATTCCGAGTGTACCCATCCGTCAGGCGAGCCTTTAGACGCCAAACCACTTACGAAACCTGCCGCGGTGCCCCTCACCGCTGTCGCGTGTTAATATTTTTGTACAAATTTATAATAATAATAGTCCTTTTAAGATTGCCTAATAGTCCATAGAAGTTGGAAGTTCGAACAACCAACCCACCGTCGTCGTAAGAGCTGCGTTCATCCGATAAATGACGGAAATTTCCGAACCCCGTCCGTTTCATATCGGTTTCGCTTGCCCTGCTGCATCGATTACATCGAATACAAGATCGAAACTATCGAAAACCTGTAGTCTAGATCATCCCATTTATGACTTCCTTGGTCTGCCGATCAGCAGCCTGGCAGTTTTTTGTGTACGATCTTTAAAAGTTAAAAAAAAAAATTTAATTAAAAAAAAACAATTTTCAATATCTTTATTATTATTTTTATTTGAATATGGTTTTAAAAACTTAGAATGCCAAATTTTAAATAAAATTAGTTGTAATAATAAAAAAATAAATGTTGAGTGTTCCGATTGTACCCATCGGCCGGGAGAGCCTTTCGACGTGAAACAACTTACTGGAAACTGGCTGCGGAGCCCTTTGCCGCCATCGCGTGCCTATACCATTATACAAATTTATAATAATAATAGTTTTTCAAGATAACCTAACAGCCCATAATGGTTTAAATTTCGAACAACCACCGCACCGTCGCCATAAGAGCTGCGTTCGTCCGAAAAACAACGGAAATTTCCGAACCCCGTCCGTTTCATATCGGTTTCGCTTGCCCTGCTGCATCGATTACATCGAATACAAGATCGGAACTAACGAAAACCTGTAGTCTAGATCATCCCATTTATGACTTCCTTGGTCTGCCGATCAGCAGCCTGACAGTTTTTTTGTGTACGATCTTTTAAAGTTTTAATTTTTTTTTAATTAAAAAACAATTTTCAATATCTTTATTATTATTTTTTTTTTAATATGGTTTTAAAAACTTAGAATGCCAAATTTTAAATAAAATGAGTTGTAATAATAAAAAAATAAATTATGAGTGTTCCGATTATACCCATCGGCCGGGAGAGCCTTTCGACGTGAAACAACTTACTGGAAACTGGCTGCGGAGCCCTTCGCCGCCATCGCGTGCCTATATTATTATACAAATTTATAATAATAATAGTTTTTTAAGATAACCTAACAGTCCATAATGGTTTAAAATTCAAACAACCACCGCACCGTCGCCATAAGAGCTGCGTTCGTCCGAAAAACGACGGAAATTTCCGAACCCCGTCCGTTTCATATCGGTTTCGCTTGCCTTGCTACATCGATTACATCGAATACAAGATCAAAACTTACAAAAACCTGTAGTCCAGATCATCCCATTTATGACTTTCTTGGTCTGCCGACCAGCAACCAGTAAATTTTTTGTGCATGATCTTTTAAAATTCATTATTTTTTTTAATTTAAAAAATGATTTTTTTAATATCTTTATTTTTATTTTTATTTCAATATGGTTTTAAAAACGTACCATTTATAACGTACAATTATTTAAGTGTTCCGAGTGTACCAACCAGGCTATAATATGGGCACGCGTTGGCGGCGAAGGGCTCCGCAGCCAGTTTCCAGTAAGTTGTTTCACGTCGAAAGGCTCTCCCGGCCGATGGGTACAATCGGAACACTCAACATTTATTTTTTTATTATTACAACTAATTTTATTTAAAATTTGGCATTCTAAGGTTTTAAAACCGTATTCAAATAAAAATAATAATAAAGATATTGAAAATTGTTTTTTTTTAATTAAAAAAAAATTTAAAACTTTAAAAGATCGTACACAAAAAACTGCCAGGCTGCTGATCGGCAGACCAAGGAAGTCATAAATGGGATGATCTAGACTACAGGTTTTCGTTAGTTTCGATCTTGTATTCGATGTAATCGATGCAGCAGGGCAAGCGAAACCGATATGAAACGGACGGGGTTCGGAAATTTCCGTCGTTTTTCGGACGAACGCAGCTCTAAGTCTTACGACGACGGTGGGTTGGTTGTTCGAACTTCCAACTTCTATAGACTATTAGGCAATCTTAAAAGGACTATTATTATTATAAATTTGTACAAAAATATTAACACGCGACAGCGGTGAGGCGCACCGCGGCAGGTTTCGTAAGTGGTTTGGCGTCTAAAGGCTCGCCTGACGGATGGGTACACTCGGAATACTCAAAATATTTTTTTTAATTTTTTTCGCTTATTTTTTTAAAATATGGCATTCAAAGTTTTTTTAAATAATGTGAAATAAAAATAATAATAAAGATAAGCGAAAAAGTAAGAAAAATAAAAAAAAAAACTTTAAAACATTGTACACAAAAAGCTGCCAGGCTGCTGGTTGGCAGACCAAGAAATTCTTAAATGGAATGATCTGGACTATAGTTATTCATTGGTTTCATTCGTGTACTCGATGACGTAAAATTTACTATTTTTTACCCCACTTTGACGCCGGCTGCCTGCGAACGTGCCAGGCTGCCGGTCGGCAGACCTGCTTTTTTCTCATTTTCTAATCGACCTTTATCATATGAGACCATTCCTGTTCGTGTACTCGATGACGTAATTTTTTCGAAAAAAATCGCTATTTCCATGGCTGCGCGGCTCCTGCCAAGAGGCGCACTGGCAGACCAGCTTTTTTAAGGTTTTCTAGATGTCCATTATCACTACAAAGTAGTTTCATCCGTGTACTCGATGACGTAGGGTTTACCTATCTCGCCTCCCAGTCTAATAATTGTTCACGGACTATCTGTCTTGTTTCCTTGAAATGAAAGAATTTTTACTAACTTTAAATTAAAAATTCTGAAACAAGCTGAGAAAAATGTAAAAAATTATATAATTTTTCTCTGCATGTCGGCCCGGCTTCTGCTAGAGCAGTGGTTCCCGACCTTTTTTTGACCAGGGACCACTATGACATTTATTTGTTCTCACAGGGACCTCAAGGACCACAACGTACAATAATGATTAACTGTTAATCGCGTTCTTGCAATTACTGTCATTTTGCAATTCAATGTGCTTTTCTTGGACTTCTTCAGCTACCTCTCCATCATTTACCGGTCAGTGGCTGAGTGGGCATCGTATTTGGGTCCCACCCGGGCGTCGCATGTTCGATTCCTCGGCTGGCCAAGTCCTCCATCACGACACAAGCAATATTTTCAGCTTACTGTGGTGGTAGTACGAGATTTTCAAACGATGTTGGGTAATTCAAAACCCGGGAATGTTTGTCTTTCTTTTTTTTTAAATAAAAATTAATACCAAAAGGGTCACGAATCAGCTTTTGGATACCTTTCGATTCGGTTTTGTAGTACCTAAATGAATAAATGTTTCGTGAACCACATTTTATGGTCCACGGACCACCGGTTGGGAACCAATGTGCTAGAGTGATTCCAGATTCTTGAAATTTGATATGTATGGTTTATAAGAAGTGCTATGAATTTTAAAAAAATCAGAGTGTTTAATTCACACACGGTAGAAGTGAAACTAGAAAGTCGCTATATGTCGCTTTCTTTTCTTTTGCCTGTTTTTTTAAAAGTGGTTTGAAAATTGGATAATGATTTCACAAAAATAAAAATGTTTTTTATTTTTTTTATTTCGTAGGATTCGAACCTCCGATCGCCTGATGTCTGTCTCTCTGGCCGCTGAGACTTGTCAGGCGTCTTGCCCACTGCGCTATGGGAAGCACGCGCCGAGGTGCAAAGTTACCGCAATATATTAGAACCGAGTATTTGTGTATAACTGAGTTGTGACGCATTTCCGTTTCATCTGAATTTCAAATCACTAACAGCGCTAAAGAAGTTTTACTCTAAAAATTATGTCCGTGATAAACACTGTCTCTATCTCAATCTATTCATTGTCAGATGCCATTCAGGTGTTTTATCACAAAAAATTACAATATAAAAATAAAAATAACGCCGGTAAAAGCATTTCCTGACGTCCTGTATTGAAAAGAAATTTAATCACCATAGATAAATCTTTATTTCCGACGCATAAATGAAACCACCATCTTTACTGCATTACCGACGTGACGCAACTACCGGCCGCTAGATGGCGTTGACGTATTTTCCCGCGCTACGTAACAAGTTAGCGAGGAACGTAACCGCAAACAATGCGCGGCGTAACGGTCGTGTAGGCTGTCGCAGTAGGTATTATTATTATATTATATTTATTATTGGCGCTCGCTCAGTGGGTCAGGCGCGCGGGGCAACGACCGTCGGTAGGCGTCGACCTCGCAAGCCACTAATACACGCGCGCAATACAGGGTTGACACCTCTCATGCTTTTATGCAATAAATAATTAATTAACTAAACAACTTTAATTAACTAATTAATTAACTAGAAACCTTTTTACGAAGGTTTTACTTATTAGATACTTGCCACTGATTTCTTACACATCTCCCTTAAACATTTTGAAGTTTTTAAGCTCTTATAAAAATATATGTTATTTTTGAAGATAATATCTGTACATTCTCCACGCCGAAACGCAAATTATATGAAATTCCCTCGATAGAAAAAAATCGCAAAGTATGCTCCGAAAATTATTATATTCACGTTTGTTTCAGTTATTTTAGAAGCTATAATAATAATAATAAATTTAGACAACTTACATAGTGCTGTTTTTGCGAAAAATCGCCTCAAGAGCGCTGTACAAATTAGCGTGGATTTTACTTTAGAATTTTCTTAACTATGTAGAAGGCCAGATAACCAACCACTCATCTTGCAGCTATCAAGCGCATGGATTATTGGAATTCTAGCCCCCCAATAAATTAAACAAAATATCTTTAATTAAATATTTAATTAAATGAAGACAATATTAGCGAAACTCAATCGAAATCTGGAGACAAAAAGTCAGAAAAGATATTGGCTCCGCTGGGACTCGAACCCAGAACCCTTTTCTTACATGGAAACAGCTCTACCGATTAAGCTACGGAATCCATATTAATTCGGTCACTTTTAACTGTATCATACTTCGACTAAGAACTACCAACATTATCTTCATTTACTTAACGCACATATCTTTATATATGATTATTATATTATATGATGATTATTATCGGCTGCTATCTTTATATATGATTACAAGATTCAACTCGAACTAAATGCAATCTAGATAGTGTCTGGATAAATTTTATCCATTTTATTTGTAATACGCGACATCTATTGACTTTTTCTGCAAGTCTAGGATGAATATTTATTATTAATTTTTTAAACTTTATGAGTAAAATCTTAAATTATAATATTTAATTAAATGAAGACAATATTAGCGAAACTCAATTGAGTTTCGCTAATATTGTCTTCATTTAATTAAATATTATAATTTGAGATTTTACTCATAAAGTTTAAAAAATTAATAATAAATAAACAAAATATCTTTTTATATGTATGTATTTCAATTTGCTTAACTATGTAGGAGGCTAGACAACAACTCGTCTTGCAGCTATCAAGCGCATGGATTATTGGAATTCTAGCCCCCCAATAAATTAAACAAAATATCTTTTTATATGTACGTATTTCAATTTGCTTAACTATGTAGGAGGCTAGATAACAACTCGTCTTGCAGCTATCAAGCGCATGGATTATTGGAATTCTAGCCCCCCAATAAATTAAACAAAATATCTTTTTATATGTACGTATTCCAATTTACTTAACTATGTAGGAGGCTAGATAACAATAGAGGTATAAAAAATCACAGTGCTTTTTTAAATGCTGTTTTAGACAGTCCCCAAGAGATTTTTGCTCTATTTTAAACGAGTCGTGTTTTATTAAACATTTTCACAATTTTCGCTTCAATTCTATCGTTTTACATATGAGCGCGCTCTCTCGAATATTCGTTATTACTTATCTCTCGATCTTCTTTTTGAGCGGGGATTCGGCGCCTAAAATCAAGTTTTTGACTTCGCGCGACGTAATATTTACATCGCGTTTACGTATCTATCTCCTTGCGTATTTTCATTTATACGTCGTCTCATTTACGCTCTTCTGTTAGGTATTTTGATTGTTCAAATGACCCGACAAGTATATTATTTAAGTACATACGATTACCAATAATACAACATAATTTGAATAAAGTTCATAATGTTCTATCAAATGTGTGTTTCATTCTCGGTGAATAGAGATTTAATACAAATAACTACCATTCTAGAATCTGCGTGATCAGATTTTTGAAGTAAAACTTCTTTACGCACGCTTGACTTGGGGAGTAAGATGGTGAATGAGTGAGGAGAGCGTTACGAAAAGCGAGGCGAACTTGAGAGGGAGATATAAGTTAGTGAAGATAGAAAAAGAGATAGAGTTACGTTTTGTATATTACTGTAAAGGCAAGAGAGAGAGGTGCGAGCACATATTTTCTTTCTCTCTTTCTCTCATTGCAAGTTACGTTTCGTATATAAGACACAATGCAGGCCTATAGTCTGTATCACACTGTAGGAGCAAGAGAGGGAAGTGCGCGCGCACATTTTCTTTCTCTCTTCCTATCATTTAGATGGAGCTAAAGAAGTTTTACTTCAGTCGTGTTGTCTAAAGCCCACTCGTTTTTTTATTATTTATAACTTACGTATTTATCATTCGGAGTCAATCAGAAAAATGAGGTTAAGTGTCGGAAAATAAATTCTCGGTATACTTAAGAATGTGAAGAATAATAGTAAAGTTAAGCTTTTAGGTAGTATGACGTAAGATCACTGATAATATTTAGGTTGACTATCTTCTAGAATAGACATTTTATGTGGCACCGGGAACGTGTATCTAATAATTTCGGTCATAAATTAGCCATTTGGTTTTACAGAAGCGGGGTACTTAAAATCAACAAAATTAGGACAGAAGTGAGAGAAACTCAAAGTTAATAACGGCTTTACGTGATTTTACATGTATTTTTACACGATCCACTACATTTACCGTCTTACTTATTAGATTCTTTTCAGCGTTGACACAGGCCGGTTCAGCTATGCCTACACTGTCGTTATAAGTCAAATTTTTAATCACTTTTCGACCTTTATATATTTACACCGCATTTATTAGACGGTTAGACTATAACCTGTTGGCACAGTGTTTTCCTCGGGCCTTATTACCCCAATTGGTTATTTCATTCACTTGCGCTTCATAAATCGACACTTCTTTCTCCATTCGTCCATTATACAAAATAGGTAAAAAAAATCAAATATACAATTAGGTAATGCGTTGTATTCTTTTCGGATCTTCATATTATTCGTTCTTTTGTCATTCCTCCACTATTTTAAATCCCTTTAAAATTTTATTGTCGGAGGAAGGATAAAAGTAGACTGAATGCTGTATAAATGAGATCCCTGAGGCATATGTGTGGTAAAACCATGTACGATCGTGTGAGAAATGTTTAGCTCAGCGAAGAATGCAAGGCTGATGTAAGCGTAATGAGTAAGATTAAGAAAGGGACGCTCAGATGGTTTGGGCATGCAGAGCGAATTAACGAGGAAAGGAGTGTAAGGAGAATATATGACGCAAATGTGAATGGTAGAAGAAGTCGGGGACGCCCGAGGAAGACATGGCACGACCAAGTGAATCAGATACTTGAGTCGGGCCACGTGAAGGGTCGGAATAATAGAAGAGCATGTATGAGACGATGTATGAATGTGAACGAGGCAAGGAGTGTGTGCCAAGATCGAGCTGTTTGGCGGTCCGTCCTCTCTGCCTACCCCTGCGGGGAAACGGCGTGATGGTTAGTTAGTTAGTTTTTTACTTAAATAAAGAAAAAATCGGCTGCATCCTGAACTATTTCTCAAAGATCAAAACGTGTTGTTTCACAGACTTTGAACAATTCATCAAACTTCATATTAAAATTCAAGTTATATGATATTTTTTTTTTACATGAGCTCCACACAGGAGGCCCTGAGGAAAATAATTTCCCTAGGGGCCTATGTCATCTTTGGGGATGCTGTGTGGAGGTTTTTTTTAAGGAAAGGAAGGAGAGGAGAGATCTGGGAAGGAAAAGGGTTTAAGGGGTGGGTAGGAATCTGGGGTTCAGTGTGTCTTGGTCATCCGCCTCCAAGACCTAGACAAACCTCACCCCATGAACCCGGGCATCCCTGCTAAATCACCCAACGTAGCGAACACTTGGGGTGACCTATGGCAGAGGTGTTGGTTATCCAATAAAGGTTCCCGGGGCGGCGGTACCCATTCCCGCCTCCCAAATTGTTAAATTGATAGATCTATTCAACTTCTTTATCATTTCATCGTGGGCTGGTTGTTTCATAGTACTTGGATAAAAACAGTACTTTCACAGAACTTGAATATTATTAACTTTCGATGAATTGTTTAAATTCTGAGAAACAACCTACCCTAAGGTTAAAGATACGACACACTGGCGTAAATGAGGGTTAATGTCATAAAACTTATTATTAAAAAAATATTAATTTTCATTTCCTATCCTTATTGTGGCAACCCTGACTTTCGATACCCTCTCTGCGGAGTGTCACCAACACTTTCGCGCTCACTGCACGGCCATTTGCACTCGACTATCTGCGATAGAATTCTGCCTTCCGTTATTTGATCAATTCTCATCAGCCCGACGTTTTTTCAAATGATTGAGTTAACCACGTTTAATGAGCCATTCACAAAACCATTCATTCATAAGACAATACCTACAACTAATTAAATATGCCATTTACAGATCTTTAATTGGTGTCATTTTAAAATCATTGATTGATTTTCTTCAGTAAGTACCTACGCACCGAGAAAGTAGAAATTAAAATATCGCGAATTTCGGAAGGCTCACATGCACACACGTATACACATGACCTCACTTTATCACAATACAGCGTGGCTCTTGCGTGTATTGGTGCAATAAATAAATTATCCAAAGAAAAGTGAGTTTATGTCCTTCGCTTCACGTTGTGAGATGCGATATAAAATGTCGAAATGAAGCAGGGGAATGTATAAAAGCTTTTAGAAAAAAAGAATTGTCAGCTTTAGTATTATGTATTTAGTAATATGTATTATTAGGTCCTTACATATGAAATTGGCGTTTTGCCGTACTGGCAACTTTGATCTCAAATATCTTCTCTTTGGTTAGGAATTCCAAATTCAAATTTATACAGCTATTTACTCATGTATTTGTGTTTCGAAAATTATAATTCATTTGTTTTTTCCTTAATTGTTCTTTTTCTTTGCGTCACTTAGTTTACAAAATGGAAAACTTGAAATATCGCGTTATTTACGAGAACGAGTTCCACCGTGGCACCAGTGCTGCAGAAATGGCTCGAAGGATTAATGATGTGTATGGCGACGGTGCCGCAAAAGAAAACATAGTGCGTTTTTTGCTCCATCGTTTTCGTTCTGGAAATTTCGACCTGCAGAACAAAGTTGATAATGAAGAATTGAAGGCAATTGTGGAAGCGGATCCATCGCAAACCACGTCCGAGTTAGCTGCAGGCTGCGGTGTTAGTGATGAAACTGTTTTAATCCATTTGAAGCAAATTGAGAAGGTGAAAAAGCTTGTAAGGTGGGTGCCTCACGAATTGAGTGAAGCAAATCAACAAACCCGCGTTAGAACGCTACACTGCACAACAGACGGCTAGCAAATTAGAGGAGCTTCAATTGGAATGTCTAAGACATCCACCGTACTCTCCGGACCTTGCCCCAACAGATTAACATTTTTTTCGAAATTTTGTTAACTTCTTGCAAGGGAAAAAATTCAACTCCGATAGGGCAGTCCAAACCGCCTTCAAAGATTTTATTGATTCCCGTCCGAATTGTTTTTTTTTTTAATAAAGGGATCGATGAACTACCTATGAGATGGCAAAAGTGCGTAGATAGCAATGGTACATACTTTGATTAAATAAATATATTATATTAAAAAAAAAATCGACTTTATGTTCCTCCCATACAAAACGCCAATTTCATATGTAAGGACCTAATATTAGACGGTGGTTCAATAAAATAAATCACGTTTGTTTGTCAGGAAAATAAGCTGGTGTAAATATTTCATCGTCGCCCATGACCATAACAGTCAAAATCATGGACATGAGCAATGAATGAGTTGTATAATTATTCAGAATTCACGCGTTTCTTGAAATGGGCGTAGGTACTTCGATAAATTTGAATGGCGCGTTCCGCAATATCTATACTGCCATTTATATTCTTCTTTTTCCATAGACACGATACAACCTTCCCCAACATCGTGAGCACACAATAAAATATCATAAAAGTACCTACCTACTTCGCAGAAAAATAATATAAATGTTTATGTGTAGTAAACACTGAAGTAAATTTACAAAACCACGCGCAGTAATGCGTGGAATGTTCATGATGCTAAAAATTGATTATTATTATATTATATTGCATCTTGAGCAGCGAGTTGTAACTTTTGATGCGTTCGTGTGATTTGCGCGGACGTCAAATTTACGAGCTTCCGCGCAATGCGCATGCGCCAATGGAAATGGCGGCTCGCTGTCAGTGATGGGTAATAATAGTTGTGTTTTGTCGTAATGTTTGCTGCTTTTAACCCACTTACGGCAGTGATAGGTAGTGACAACGAATCGTAAATGAAGCGTTATTCGTCCATTAATAAACGGCGGCGTGCTTCACACATGAAATCATACTTTTCCGACATGTCACGGAAAAATTCTAAACCTTGGCATTTAATTTCTGAGGTGAAAAAGTGGGAGGAATGCAGATCCTGCCAATGTCTGGAAATTAAATAAAAAGGCACTTTCTAGGTGAGAAAAGTGTAGAGAAGCTGAATAATACAAAAATTAAGGCGCGCTCGGCAAAATTGAGGGAGATACAGCCGTTCAAAGTAGGTATAAATAAAATTTCACTTCGCGAACCGATACTGTCAGTCCGCCCGCCATTTTAAAAGACGTATAAATCTGTAAACTAAATACTATCTTAAAGTTGGTAGCACTCGTAATCGTCCTAAAGAAAGTGCCCCTTTATAACGCCTACTCGCGTCAAGGCAAGAAAAACATCCCAGTTTTCAAGTAGTTCAGCGGCTACGCTAGGTTTATGTAACATGGTTTGTGATTCAAAATAAAGTGCCCCTTTATAACGCCTACTCGCGTCAAGGCAAGAAAAACATCCCAGTTTTCAAGTAGTTCAGCAGCTACGCCAGGTTTGTGTAACATGGTTTGTGATTCTGGCGTACTATTAATTCTGTTTTTCATAATTACGCGCCTTATCATTTATCCCACGAAGTCGGCTACAATCGTATCTAGGTTTGTATTAGGTCTGGGATACCAACATAAACAGTGAAAAAATGGCGAACGGACTGTCATAATATAAGTTCGCGAAGTGAAATTTTAAATACTTTGAACGGCTGTATCTCCCTCAATTTTGCCGAGCGCGCCTTAATTTATTTTTTATTCATCTTCTCCACACTTTTCTCATCTAAAAAGTGCCTTTTTATTAAATTCCCAGACATTGGCAGGATCTGCATTTCACCCGAAAAAGTTTTTCTCGAATCAAAATTTTCAACTTTCGTTTACAAAATCCGTCCATTATTTCGTGCATCCCTTTTCATAGATTTAAACCCTCAGTCGATACTCGATAATATTTATCATGTCATCAAATATACCTGTTTGACATTCAATTTCAAATAAATTCGCTGTTTTTGAAAGTAATTCAAAATTCGCAAAGTTTGTTTTTATCGTTTAAACAGTAATTACCACTTAACATGAAACTAAAAAAAAACATATTAATGTTGACAAAGTTACTGCCACTTCCCTTTTTTCGTTTCATATAAAAAAATTGAAAAATTTGACAATATTTTTCAAATGTTTAATATTATTTCTTATAGTAAACTTTTAAATGCAAATGTAAAGCATGGTGTTCTCCCTTTCTAAAACTGGTTAAATTATCTACCTCACCGTAATGCAAAGTAAGCTAGCATGATTTTTATCAACAAGGGTGTATATGAGCAGGTGGTCTCCCAAAAGGACTCAAATTTTGAAGAATACCAAATCAAATATTATTTCACAGCCGAATGACAAAAAAAAAACATGGCGTCTCTTTGGTTCCTCTTGAAGCGGACTTCTGGCCGCCCGCAAAGTGAACTTAAGGACCCGCAACCCGAATTTCGACCGATTTCTTACATATCTCCCTTAAACACGTTAAGTTTTAAAGCTCTTAAAAAATATATATGTTATTCTTGAAGATAATATGTAGACGTTCCCCGCGCCGAAACGCAAATTATATAAAACTAGCTGTTTCCCGGCATGCGTTGCTATGCCATTTATTAAAGAAATTGTTTCTCTCCCGCGTCCCCTTCCCCTCTCGCGTTCCCACTCCGCCTCCTCAACCTTCCCTCTCCCCACTCCACTCCCCCTTTCACCGTCCCCTTCCCCCCTCCCCGCTCCCGCATTCCATACATTCAGTCCCGATATATCAGTTTTAAAACAGCTCGCGTGCCATCTATTGCATTTTTTTATACAAATTTCACAATGCCAGAGCTCACCAATAGTTTCATACAAAGCTTGTCCTGACAATAACGAACACAACAATAAAAGAATTATCTGGTATAGAAAGCTTCAAAAAGAACCCTTTAAAACACCATGGTTCACTGAAACCAATCTGAAGAGATCAGAAATGAGAGTCATTTTTAGATTAAGATCCGGACATGCACTAATGGGAAGAATATTGTGTCTGTTAGGCCTCTCTGATTCTCCAATGTGCTCTATATGTGAAGAATTTGAAGACATTGAACACACTCTCACAAAGTGCATTAAATTTGAACAACAGAGAGTGACAATATTGATGACCTCAAACCCATCGGAAATTCATAATTTGATAGCTTCAACCGACTACTATGCCATTTCAAGACTCATGAAATTCATTAGATCGTGCAACATGGAAAATATATGATACATTGTTTTATAAAGATACATACATATATTAATATTGCAACATTAATATATAGGATATATTAAAAAAAAAAATAAAAAAAAAAATAAAATGAAACCTTAAAATAAATAAAAACAGATGAGGCAAAAAATGACAGCAGTACGCGAGTCAGAAGCCTCGATTAAATATTATAATATAAAAATAAAAAAATAAAAAAAAGAATTATCCAATTTGATGCAGTCGTTCAGAAGTTATGCGCGTACATACATTTCGGGGATTCATTATTATTTATATAGAAGATAGAAGATAGATAGATAGATAGATAGAAGAAGAAGATAGATAGAAGATAGATTCCCTCGAAAGAAAAAAATCGCAAAGTATGCTCCAAAAATTATTATAAACACGTTTGTTTCAGTTATTCTACAAGTTATATGTATGAAAAAAATTCACAGTGTTTCTTTAAATGCTGTTTAAGATAATGCCCGCAAGATTTTTGCCCTATTTTAAACGAGTCGTGTTTTAATAAACATTTTCCCATTTTCGCATCGATTTTGTCGCTGTAAATGTTAGCGCTCTCCTCTAAAATTCGTAATTTCGTATCTCTCCATCTTCTTCTAAAGGCGGTACACAATCCTAATAATTTTTGTACGCTCAAAACTTACATTTTAATCATTTCCGGCGAATCCGTAACTAAAATAACTTTTTTATTTCCATGCCGCACAAGAAATGCGAATTATTTATATACTAGATTAATAAAAACAGTACCTTACCATTAATATATTTTACGTACAACGATTTGAAAACTATATAACCCGTTTTTCAACTATAAAGTTAGCGGTAAGCACCAGATTTTATTTTTCTAGACGATGAATTAATAATTTCGGGAGGACAACATGTGTTTACATTTTTAATATTTGTAGCACGTTCTTCAGAATTAATTAAAATCAACGCTGCAGAAAGGTCGAATCTCCAGGCCTGCTAGGATGAATTCGACCGTACGTTCGTGCAATACGCCGTGCCGCGGCGTATATTTGTTTACACGCTTTCTTCACTTACGTCGTTAAGATTCCCACATTATTTATCTTCTTCTTCTTTTCTTTGATACGGCAAATTCGACAGTAGGTTCGTCCAGAGCACGGGTCGCGAGTCGCAATTTCTATACACGGTTTCTTTACTTACGTCGTTAAGATTCTGAATATATTTTAGGGGATATTGTCATCTTAAGTAGGCATGTCAAGCTGTAATTTAATATTTCTGATTTGAATGAACTTGTTTACATTTACGAAAAAGATTGTCGTTGTTTTCAAGGATCACAGGCTGCCTGTTTACGTCAAAGTTAAATAAATAAATATAGTTTTTTCACTCATTGTTTGGGTACGAAGATGACCTTCTATTAAAAGTTTTTTTGATTTTAAAACCTTGAGCAGTAGTACCTAGTACCCTACTAAAATAAAGTATTAATACGTATACTATTGGAAAAAAAACGAGTGTGCTTTAGACCACACCACTGAAGTAAAACTTCACTAGCTTATATCTCCCTCTCAACTTTCGTTCGCCTCGCCCGATCACACTTTTCGTAATGCTCTCGTCACGCATTCACCAGCTTGCTCCCCAAGTCAAGTGTGCGTAAAGGCCCGACCCTTCGCCTCGCCCGATCACACTTTTCGTAACGCTTTAGTCACGCATTCACCAGCTTACTCCCTAAGTCAAGCGTGCTTAAAGAAGTTTTACTTCAAATAACTTTCTACTCACGTTCTTTTTGGCTAAAATCGTCAATTTTACGAAAATAGCGACACTAAAAACAGACAAACACATACATCTATAGGATATTGCCTGCAAGAGAATGAGATGGTATAATCGGTCTCCTCTTTGTGCGTTGCTTTCTAGTCTATATATATATATTTTTTTTTTTCATTAACTCCACACAGGAGGCCTTGAGAAAAATAATTTCCCTCAGGGCCTATGTCATCTTGGATGCTGTGCGGAGGGTCTTTTTGATGAGAGGAAGGAATGAACATTGGTCTTGAAGAGACCCATGTTGTAGGAAGGAGGAAACACAGAGGTCGGCAAATCATTCCACAGCCGAGCTGTTGAACATAAGAACGAGTCGAAGAAACGACCCGTTATCATGTGACAAATGTCAACCGTGTACAAATGTTGGGCACGCGTTTGGCGTGTTTCCCGACTATTCACCGGTGCCGAAGGGATCAATGATGCTAGTTCCTCGGAGCATCTTCCATTCTAATACCGGTAGAACCAGGATAGCATTCCCACCCGACGCCGCCTGTGCTCTAAAGATTGCAATTGCTCTAAAGATTGCAATGTCTCCTCTTTGTGCAGTTCTTCGTAGTCTCCCTACTCTACTTTAGTTTTTTAGTGTCTACTTAAGTTTTCACTTCTACCGCGTGCGAATTGCACACTCTGATTTTTAAACATCATTACCTCTTTCCTATATGAATTGTTAATTTACCATTACAGTCACAGTCGGCCAGTTCCCAGTTAGTAGTTAGTATCGGTACGGTATGATACCCACGATATGATACGCGCCGCGCCGGTCGTATCAAATCGGCATTTGAAACAGATGCACTCCGATAATAGACCGAGATCTAGGGCGGGTTCAGTCAGGTTCACGTGGACGGTCGGATTACACAACAGTCGCCTCTATACACGTATGCCGTATATCGATCGTCCACTTGATTACTCAGACATTTTCAAATACCAAATTTTGAAACATGAAGAAAGCAATGCTAGTGTTAAAATTCAGAGAGAAAATTGGGGAATATTTTTCAATACAATTGATTAATCAACGTATGAACACTTTTCAATATAACCACTAGAGCGCTTTTTGTCAAAATATGGCACTATTTAAACCATTAATGGAGGACTGAATGCCGATGGCGCTAATAAAAAACTGTCAAAAAAAGCGAAGATAGCAGTCCACAATGGAGTCCTGGTACCTACCCTGATGTATGGCAGTGAGGCATGGAACTGGCAGAGGAAGGATGAAAGTAAACTGAATGCTGTTGAAATGAGATCCCTGAGACGTATGTGTGGTAAAACCATGTATGATCGTGTTAGAAATGTGGATATCCGCAAAGAATGTAAGGCTGATGTAAGTATAATGAGCAAAATTAAGAAAGGGACCCTCAGATGGTTTGGGCACGTAGAGCGAATGAGCGAAGAAAGTAGTGTAAAAAGAATATATGATGCAAATGTGAATGGTAGAAGAAGTCGGGGACGCCCGAGGAAGATATGGCACGATCAAGTGAATCAGATACTTGAGACGGGCCATGTCAAAAGTCAGAATAATAGAAGAGTATGTATGAGACGATGTATGAATGTGAGTGAGGCAAAGAGTGTGTGCCAAGACCGAGTTGTTTGGCGGTCCGTCCTCTCTGCCTACCCCTGCGGGGAAACGGCGTGATGGTTAGTTAGTTAGTTAGTTAGTTTAAAATACCTTGGATTGCTTTGCCGCCAATTTCGGCAAAATTTCCCTTATTTGTAAGTAATTAAGTAGAAGTTTACAATTTTATAATATTTTTTTATAAATCCTACGAATATGTAATAATCTGCAAAAGATAGGTGAATTCATTGGCTGCATAGAACTATATTCAGTTTGTATGTCCCCATATTAAAATTCGAAGATATGATTTTTTTAATGTGGGCGGAAAATATTCAAAGTGATAACCAAAAAATCTCAAGCAATCGGAGAAAAATGTTTTAAATTGCGCTGTCGCTCCAATGGATAATTGCCATCCGGCACTCGTGATTAAGGGTCGACCGAGACATGTTTTTCGTTCTCGGCCGAGACCGAGACCGAGAATAAATTAAAATCTCGGCCGAGACCGAGAGCCGAGACCGAGAATAGATAAATTGAGAAAAAAAATGAAAATGCGCTATTTTGGCATAATATAGTATATTTAAGAATGTAATAATAATTTGTTTTAAGGCGCCGCATCCGCGCTCAAAAAGAAGAAGATGGAGAAATATGTAATTAGGAATGTTAGAGGAGCGCGCTAATATTTAAAGCGATAAAATCGAAAATATTTAATAAAACACGACATCATTTAAAGAAACATTGTGAATTTTTTTCACAATTATAACTTGTAAAATAACTGAAGCAAACGTTTTTAAAATAATTTTTGGAGCATACTTTGCGATTTTTTTTCTATCGAGGGAATTGTAAATAATTTGCGTTTCGGCGTGGAAGGCGTCTAGATATTATCATTATGGTTATAAGTAAAACCCGCCTCGCTGCCAGCCGACCAATCACAATCGACAGCTCTCTCACGCACTGACACCAAGTGACAAATGTGAACGCGTGCGATAGATTTGAATCCCATTATCCTATACCGTACCTACTTACAGCGGTCTCGGTTATGGCCGAGAATCTCGGCGATTTTTCGCCGAGAACCGAGACAGAGTTCTCGGTAGAATTTGTAGCCGAGAATGCCGAGACCGAGACCGAGACCGAGATCTCGATCGACCCTTACTCGTGATACATTCAAAAATTTTCTATTTATTTTGATTTTATTGCAAAACGGAAATGTTTTGACTCTCTAACAAAATAGTTTGAAGCCTGAGGGGTAATGTAAAACGTATAAAACAGTATTAATAGGCTAGAGACTGTACGGATCAAATTTAAGAATCCCGCTAAGAATGCAACTCTGACGCCGCGCCGTACGCAAAACCGTTTTCGTACGTGAAGTTTGTATACAAATGTACTTTTGTAATAGAACCGAATTAAAGCAATGCCAAAAGATGGCGCCACTTACAATAACAGTTTGCGTGATTAGTATCGCCCGGCAGGCGTAAGTACTACGGATTTGTAATTTTGAAGTTGAATTCAAGTAGATTTTATTCTACGAATATATTTGTTTGTATTGATCTTGTTCCTAATATGGGATTTTTTGATGACCCTAATATGGAATACTATTTCATATTAGGAAGAGTGTTTCCAAAATGGAATTCAAATAGAAAAAAAATTCTTTTTGCTATTCTAGGTTGTGTTTTGGCCTGTCGTAGTCAAAACAATGTGAAACAATGTCGTAGAAGAAACAGCGGAAGACGTGGGACAAAAAAATGATAAAAGTCATGGAAGCTGTAAAATCGAAGACCGTGGGATATCGGAGGCGAATAGTGGATCTAATGTTTAGCCTGCTGCCATTGATGCCATTTTGAGTGTTCGGGAACCGATAATATTGTTTTTTTTTGTGATTATTGCATACAAAATTTAAAAAAATCATCGTATCCCATAATAGGAGCACTTTTTCTGATATCGGTTTTATCTATTGTTTTACCTTTCGTTTAACATGAAGACGATTATGTGTTTCTTTTTATATTTTGTTGACATTTTAAGTTCCGTAACAATATTTCCAAAGAATTCAATGTATAATACTTAATAAACGATTCAATCATAATTAATTAGAGTATTTTTACCTAAGCTATTCCATATTCGGTACATCTCCTCTACCTCTCCGGATATGGAGAGATTGACAATAATATGATAATTATTGTAATTGGCAGTTATGAATAATATTACCACGCGGCTCTATATTACATATGATTATGAAGTCATTGCCTGTCGCGGTTGCTTTGTCTCGGTGACTAGCTGTCACTGGATCACAGTGGATCCCAAAAACCGGCTATTTTTGGAATCAGTTCTTATCGGTCTATCATATGTATAAAATATAATAGTTCCTATCATATGTATAAAATGGTCACTAACACTCAAACAGGGCGAAGCTGAACCAAAAGCCTGCAGAGCGGGTTTTAAGTGCTAGTCGAACGTTATTAATACCGGAGCCCAGCTACATACACTACAGAGGGCATGTCGGACGCCACGCCATACAAGCCGCGTCACAAATAACATATGTGTACGTAAAATTTCACACAAAGCTACTGTTATTATTTTTTATTTTATTTTCTTTATTAGGAATATTTACAGGTTTATAACTTTACATGCATTAAAAAATCACAAATTACAATAATTAGGTTATAAACCCAATAACGAATGTTCACATCATGCACCAATAATAATTAAAAAGTCTATAATTTAAAGTTTTTTTTTTGTTTAGCTTAATAATATATAGTTAGGAACTAGATATGTCTAGGGATAACCTAGCTATACTGTCTAGTATATAAAGATAAAGATACAGACAAGATAAGATAAGATAAAAAACAGAGTAGAAAAATAACTAAATGTATAAACATATATTATAATAATAATGAAAATTGAAAAACACCAGACGCAATGTCGAAAGCGTTATATGTAAATATATATATAAAAATATAAGGAAAAGAAAAATAAAAGGGAAATGAAAGTAAAATATTAAAATAAAGTGTTCCAGTTTTATGTTAGATTGAATAAGTATTTTTAAATAAGATAATTACAAAATAAATTTAAAAAAAAAACTGAAAAACACCGGACGTGTTTAAAAGTGTAAGATGGAAAAGTAATATATAAATGTACACATACATACACATATATACATTCTTTTAAACTTTCAGTATAAAAATACATAAAAAAAAATTCAATACAAAGAATACATAAGAAATTACGGTATCAATTTCGTTACAATGAATTAAGTTATTTGTTAATTGATGGGTAATTATAAGGCTCCATTAAGTATTTTATAATTCAAGAATTCGACACAAGATGTCGCTACTTCCGTCAGCCGATCGGACGGGGACGTAGGTCCAATTTATCTCCCCCCTAGATATAACTGCTACGAATTTGTGAATATGTGGTGTCTCTCCGGATATGAAAAGATTGACGGTAATACATGTTGTATCAAGTGACTATATAACACATATGACGTCATTGCTCTGTCTCGGTTACTTTGTCCCGGTGACTAGCCACAGTGGATCCGAGGAACGGGCTGTTTTTGGAATCAGTTCGTACTGGATCTATACAATGGTCACCAACACTAACTGGGCGAAGCCGAACCAAAAGCCGCACGCAGGGCATAGCATTTTTATTATTATTTTTAACCCGTCTGCTTGTTTAGGAATAAACACATCCCAAAACATGTAATCGCGTGATACTTTCATAAGACCAAAAACGTCCCGAGCGACCTTACATTTTAAAAGCTGTATATCTCTCTTCCTTTCATGCAAACATATGTATTTTTTCTTTTAACAAGAAAGAGAATGAAATAATGCTTCTTATTGTCTTTGAAATATGAAAGCTATCTTGCATAGATATTTTACAATCTCGATCCAAATTGACGGTTTCAGAATTTACGCGCGGATCTGAGGCTTCCGGATTGAGAGGCGCGAATATAATATTGAACCAAGCAGATGAAGAGAAAAGAGCAGAACTCACCATTGTTGAGTAGGATGTAGACTTTTAGGCAGACATATTCCTCCATTCTCAGTTTGATGCGCCGGAACATGATGGTGATCTGCGTCATGCGTTCCACCACCAGCCCTACGTCCAGTCGCAGCTGCTCCATGGTGATAGGGCGACCCATCAGCGTGGTCAGGCAGGTCTGCAAGGTGCGGAGATTGGCGTTCACCTGGCGGGGAAATTGACAGGTTAAAAAAATGGCGAGCACAAATTCATTGTGATAAATGCGACTTTTCATCCCGCGACAAAATATCCTACAGACAAAAAATCCCCTACAAAATATCTACTAAAACTTAAACTAACCTAAACTGACCTGACCTAACATAACCTATCCTAACCTAACCTAACATAAGTTAACCTAACCTAACCTAAACTGATCTAACCTTTTTTGTTATAGTTATACCTCCCAAGATTCTCAGCTGCTCCCGTCTGGAGCCAGTGAGACTAAGGCATCCCCAATTGGGGTATGTTATGAGGCTGAAGATAGTGGGGAGGGGAAGGAGATGAGGGAGAAGAAGGTGGAGAAGTACCTGGCTATTCAGATCCGGGCACCAAACACGGCTAACGCCATTTCAAGCAACGTTTCAATTCTGAATGGTGGTCTTACACCAGGGCGATACTGAGAGTATCTTCCACTCTGGAACGTGCCGCAAATATACTATACATTATTTTAAATGAATAAATTGTGAAATAACACAAATCACTCAAATAAAATTGATTTTCCCACGCCGGGATTCGATCCCGCGACCTTCGGATTGCGAGTCAGGAGCCTTAAGCTATACCGCGCCGACCGTCTAACCTAACCTAACCTAATCTAATCTAACCTAACCTAACAAAAAAAGAATTCAGTGTAGTGGAGATACATTTTGTCCTTGGGATTTTATGTCAGGGGATATTTTGTCGGAGGATGAAAACGCGCGGTAACTGGATTTAAATTCTTCAAGCGGTCATTCAGCGCCATTTTGTTTTTGAAGTGAAAACTTATTTAGCACCGTTGTGATTTGAAACTCGTTGAAACGAAAACGAGCGACATTAAACAGAGACAAATACATATGTACGTATAGGTTTTAGCCTGCGAGATAATGAGACAACAATGAAATATTTAATTAATTCACGGGTAAAAAAAAATATATGTATATATTTTTTAAAAATCAATAACCAATCTTCAAACCTCTAGATGAAACGAAACGAAAAAAGTGACTCTTTTTTTAGCGATAATATTTTCTTCTAGCGACTACGAAGAAGAAAACACAAATACTAATTAGACGAAAATATAATACAGGAAAATATAGGCAAAGGTGCACTGGAATTCGACAACAAAAATATGGAACAAATCATCCTTCACATTGATAAAAAAAGTGCTTCGTAGTCTCCCACTCTCGTCTACTTTAGTTTTCTGAAGGTTTCAGTTCTACCGCGTGTGAATCGCACACTCTGATCAAATTGTAATAATCCGACAAGTTCAACAACATGATAGTTGTCCTCTTCCTCTTCTGATGAAGAAGTCTTTGAATTAGTTTTTCAACTGTCAAAAAAACAAAGGGCGCAGAATGGAAATTTTAATGACGGTGCTAATTTGAATTTTAATGAAATAACTCACCCTATTAAATACGATATCACTAACTTATATCTTCCTCTTAACTACCGTTCGCCACGCTTTTCGTAACGCTCTTGTCACGCATTCGCCAGCTTACTCCCCAAGTCAAGCGTGCATAAAGAAGTTTTACTTCAAAAAACATAAGAAATTGGCCCATTGCATGCTTTTATTAGACAGAGGGTAATGGCCCTGTTTCAACTGTCCCTTGTTTCAATCTTCCTTTGTTTTAACTACCCCGGTCTCCCCTACAACCACAAACTATATCAAATTTCAAATGTTTGGTGAGAGTTGTCAAAATATAGTTTATAAAATGGCTGCGCTGGGTAGAAATTTAACGCCACTAGCGCTCACACTGTTCACTCAGTTTTTATTGGTTAGAGCGGCCGTTACCGAAGGTTTAAAATAAACTGAAAATTGGTAACGAAAAATGGAAAGAATGGTGTCCAATAAGATTAAAAAAACTATACGTAGAGTCTGTCAAATCTTCTTCTTCTTCAATGACGCTACAGCCCATTTCGAGCCTTGGCCTCCTTCAAAATAAGCCTCCACCGCCCTCTGTCCTCGGCCGTCTTCTTCCAATCTGCAACATGGAGTAATCCTCTTGCATCTTTCCTGACATCATCCTCCCATCTCAGTCTAGGTCTGCCCGCCTTTCGTTTACCTCCCGGGTGTCCTGTCAGAACCTTCTTCGGTACTCGTGTGCTTGGCATTCGGTGCACACGTCCGGCCCATCTTAATCTTTGGAGTCTTAAATGGGTGGAGAGTCTGGGAGCTTGGTAAATATCATAGAGCTCATTATTGTGGCGGATTCTCCATGCCTCTCCCTCTCGCACCGCTCCTAAGATTCTTCGAAGTACCTTTCTTTCGAAGATGTCCAGCCGTTCCGCTGACTTTGCTGTCAGTGTTCCCGCCTCACATCCATAGGCCAAGACCGTTCTGATAATTGTTTTATATAAGGTTATTTTGGTTTTCCTATGGACGTTTCGGGATTTGAACACTGGCAGCAACGCGAAGTAAGTTTTGTTAGCGGCTGTAATGCGCTTTCTTACTTCTACTGTCCTGCGTTATGATGGATCTTCTTATATGGGTCTTATATGGGTCTTATATGGGTCTTCATTGTCCTGCGTTATGATGGAGCCCAGGTAGGTAAACTCTTCGACCACTTCGAAATTATAATTGTCTTTGAATTTCACTTTGTCTTTTATTCTGCGGTGAGGGGTTCTGGTTTGCATCATGATTGTTGTTTTATTTTCATTGATTTGCAAACCCACCTCTCTTGCCGCAGTCTCCAAAGGGTCAAACACTTCTCTTACAGCCTGTAGGGATCTTCCGACAATGTTAAGGTCATCTGCGTAGCCAACTATTTGATTGCTTCTGTAGCAGATGTTTGAGTCAGTACTGATCATTGTCTTCCTCACGACGTGCTCCAGTACAATATTGAAAAGGGTGGGTGCTAAGCCATCACCTTGTTTCAACCCCTGGGAAACGTTAAAATCCTCCGTTGTTTCACCTCCTATCCTTACTCGACACCGTGATCCGACCATTGTTGCTTTTACAAGCTTGACTATTTTGGGCGGTATTCCAAAATTGAGGAGTATTTCATATATTTTCTCCCTATCTATACTGTCATACGCCTGTTTGAAGTCAACAAATAGTTGATATATATCTATATCGAATTCCCAGCATTTTGTCAGGATTTGTCGAGTAGTGAAGAGTTGATCAGTGGTGGATCTCCCCCTCCTGAACCCTGCCTGATATTCTCCTAGTAAGTTTTCTGAGTAATATTCTAGTCTTTCTTTCAAAATCATTGTGAAAATTTTATACGCTGTACAAAGTAACGATATTCCTATGTGATTTTCACACTTCAATTTGTCTCCCTTTTATGTATGGGGCATATTATGCTAGTTTTCCATTCTTCTGGTACTCTTTCAGCGGTCCATATTTTCACAATGAGATTGTGTAGCAGGTTCTTCAGTTGTTCGTTTCCATATTTATACAGCTCTGCAGGGATATTATCTCCTCCCGGAGTTTTATTGTTTTTCAGTTTCTTTAGGGCAGCCCTTATTTCTGCCATTAATGGCGGTCTCGTTGTTTCATCACTATTTAGAGTCTGTCAAATAAAAGTAGAAACTTTAAAAAATTTGTAGGCTGGCAACACCAATTTACCTGTCTAATGTTCTTTTAAAGTGCAATGACACTGAAGATACAGAACACTGTATACACATTTAAAAATACTTTTTTTTTTCTTAAAAAACTGCGCTGTTGTTAAGTTACCTACTTAATGACGTAAATTTGATTAAATTGTCTTTTACAACGTGATTGGCTTTCATTTAATTTAACACAAATTTGAATTTAACAGTAAGTAGAAAGGAAGAATCATTAATGGTGAGTTTAGTTACACTACTTTTAGATCTGAATGAGTTAAATATATTCAGATCTAAAATTAGAGACGTGATCTAAAGCCTATAGAACGCTAGTAGGTACTTAAGTTAATATTAAATAAATGTGAGCAATTTCTAAAGTGTGCTTTAATTTTATTTACCAGATTTAAATGTCCGGGTTTAATTTTCCCCACAGGAAAAACTAAACCCTTTCACACACTTCCCAAATGATCATCTGGTCAATCCACGCTACGCAATTGCACTATATAAGTATTATAAATACAAAACAATACAAGAACAACATGTCAACCTACCAGAGACCAAATGGAAAAATAATTCACCGACTCCAGATATTTTCATATCAGGGGGTTTGGCTCTGTGGAATTCCTAATTGAACCTATAAGCCCTAATGATCCCTCAATATAAATATTTAAAAAATCTTTTGTAATCCTACATGTATTTAAAATGACTGATTTTTGCATTTTTATAATATATAAATTCTTTGACAAATCTAATATGCCTAAATTTTGAATGAGAGAGCTAGGTATAATGCCAGTAGCCGAAATAACAAATGGTAATATTTTTATAGTCTGAGAATTCCAAATTCTTTTAATGTCATTTCCTAAATCTGTGTATTTTCTTATTTTTTCAATATTTATTATTATTATTATATGCAAAGATATAATAATAATATACTTACATGCAATTCTAATTTTGAGATCAGTGAAATGAATTTTTTTTTACACTTTTATGCCTTTTTAATTTTTAATAAAAAACTAGCTGGTTCCCGGAATGCGTTGCTATGCCATTTAATAAATAAATTGTTTCTCCCTGCGTGTCCTTTCCCATCCCGCGTCCCCTTCCCCTCTCGCGTTCTCACTCCGCCTCCTCCACTTTCCCTCTCCCACTCCACTCTTCCCCTTCCACCGTCCCGCGAATCCCCCTCCCGTGTTCCCTTCCCCCATCCCGCATTCCATACATTCAGTCCCGGTACATTCAGTTTTCAAACAGCTCGCGTGCCAAATGTTGCATTTTTTATACAAATTTCATAATGTCAGAGCTCACCGGTAGTTTTATACAAACCTCGTCCTGACAATAACGAACACAAAAAAAATAATTATCCAATTTGGTGCAGTCGTTTGGAAGTTATGCGCGTACGTACATTTCGGCGATTCATTTTTATTTATACAGAAAATAGATAGATATATAGAAGATAGATAGATAGAAGATAGATAGAAGATAGATAGATAGAAGATAGATAGATAGAAGATAGATAGATAGATGTAGGTTACACAGCTTTAGATTACCACCATGATTATATTTTTAGTATTGCCATCTGAACAACAGTGGCGCCCTCCTATGTTTTCTACTCTTATTTGACAAACTGTAGATATATACATTTTTAGTATCTCTTGTGTTTTTCCCAAAGTGTTTGCCCTATTTATTTTGTTTTCGGAGCAGTTGTTGTTTTGACATTTGAGATGTGTGCAGTTTGACGTAATTTATTAAGAGAGAGATATTTAAAAATACATCATAATTAGCTTTGTAAAAACAACGCTGGAAATTTCACGAAGAAATTGTAAAACGACAAGGGGCCTGCGTTGCAAGAAACTTATGTGTTTACTCTATTCTTTGGAAAAGAGTATCTCGACGAAGAGTGACGGCCGGCGTGGTCTAGCGGTAAGACTGATCTTGACTCGCAATCCGAAGGTCGCGGGATTGAATCCCGGCGTGGCAAAATTAATCAAATTTTATTTCACAATTTATTCATTTAAAATAATATGTAGTATATTTGCGGTATGTTCCAGAGTGGAAGATACTCTCAGTATCGCCCTGGTGTAAGACTACCATTCTGAATTGAAACGTTGCTTGAAATGGCTTTTAGCCGTGTTTGGTGAGATCTGAATAGCCAGGTATTTCCCTACCTTCCTCTTCCCCATCTCCTTCCCCTCTCCGCTACCTTCAGTCTCACAACATACCCCAATCGGGGATGCCATAGTCTCACTGGCTCCAGACGGGAGCAGTTGGGGCTCTTGTGAGGTATTCATATATTTAAAAAAAAAACAACAATTTGGAAGGCCGCCCCGGAACCAATTATTGGATAACACCTTTGCCGTAGGTCACCGCAAGTAGTTCGCTACGTTTGGTGAATTTGGATCATCTGCCCGCCTGTTGCGTGGCGGGCTGGATCGAGAGAGAATGGTCGAGGGGCCTTTTAACTAGCCGGACTCTCACGACCCATCATCGCTTTGCACCGCAGTTGAAGAGATGGATTCTTGCGTATTCATTGATACACTGAACCCCAGATTCCTACCCACCCCTCATACCTTTTCCATCCCAAAACTTCCCATCCTTTCTTTCCCTAAAAAGGCCCTCCACACAGCACCTCCTAGGACGATATAGGTCGTGATTAAAATTATTTTCCTCCGGGCTTCAATTTGAAGCTAATGTAATCAGAGTGTGCAATTCACACGCGTTAGAAGTGAAACCTTCAGAAAACTAAAGTAGACAAGAGTGGCAAGGCAACGAAACACCTACAAATTGGGAGGCGGGTATGGGTACTGCCGCCCCGGGAACCATTTATTGGACAACCAACACCCCCGCCACAGGTCACCCCAAGTGGTTCGCTACGTTTGGTGACTTAGCAGAGGTTCCCGGTTTTATGGGATGAGGTTTGTCTAGGTCTTGGTAGCGGATACGTTTGCCCAACCTCTGGATCGGAGGAGACTTATTGAGGGAGGCCTTTTGACCTCTCCAGCGGATTCTCCCGACCCTTCGCCTTGCACCGCAGTGTGAGAAATGGATTCATACGTCCGTCACTCCTGGCCACACTGACCCCAAGATTCCTACCCACCCCTCATACTTTTTTCCTTCCCATATCTTCTTCTCCTTCTTTTCCCTTAAAAAACCCTCCGCACAGCATCCTCAAAGATGACATAGGCCCCTAGGGAAATTGTTTTCCTCGGTGCCTCCTGTGTGGAGCTAATGTAAAAAAAAGACTGATAGGCTACGAAGCACCGCACAAAGAGGAGACCGGTTATAATATTTCATTCTCTCGCAGGCTAAATCCTAGGGTTTGTCTCTTTTTAGTGTCGCTATTTTTCGTTTCATCGAGTTTCAAATCACAACGGTGCTAGTTTTTTACTTCAAAATCATCATTCCCTAACTTTGCTAATAACTAATAAATTTTATAAGTTATAAGTTATAAGTCGCTTATAAGTTAGTTATAAGTTACTTATAAGTTTTCCGGAATAAAACAGTAATTTCAAATTGCAACGAAAATTGAAACCAAACAACAGTAACAACCCCCTGATAAAAATTTAGGTAGGTTGATATGTAAATAAAGTAGAACCTTTCCCCTGGAATCAATAACATTCGCGCATCCAATAAATCACTTCGCGTAACAAAAAACAACCTGTTTTGTTGTTCCATTCCTGTTCCTGTGTATTTTCGAACGGCGCCCCCCCCCCCCTCCCTCCGACCAATCACCACCCAGCAATGGCGGGGTGGGGGAGTCGCGACCTATATAAGTATCGATCGGGGTGACTGCAGGTCAGATCGCAGCGCCGAGGCAGTCGCGTCGGTCACGTAGGGCGGGAGAGATGCTATTTATAATGACAGGTAGACCTGGATAAGATACTTTGCGATAAACCCATTCACATCAGAGTCTCATTTGAAAAAACTTAAAACATTCCAGAATTTAGCCATACGCATAGCCATGGGTGCCCCCAAATGGATAAGGGTACCCAACTCCACAAAATTCTGAAATTCCCTTAATTAAAAAAAAACACGTTGTTAAGTCTCGCGGAATCATTTTATTTGGGAAATCCCATCCGTGAAAACGCGTCCATAAACTGCCTCGCCCGTTACGACGAAAACGTTACACATAAAATCCTCCGTAAAAATTAACCATAGTTTGGGAGGCTGGTATGGGTACCGCCGCCCCGGTAATCATTTATTGGATAACCAATCCTTCTACCATAGGTCACACCAAGTGGTTCGCTACGTTTGGTGAATTAGCAGAAGTGCCCGGGTTCGAGGGATGAGGTTTTTCCGGATCTTAACGACTGATGCGTAACAGGCCGGATCGAGGGAGAATGATTGAGGGAGTCTCTTTTACTTCTTCAGCTGTACTCTCTCGGAAAATGAACCGCAGTGGGAGGGATGGGTTCATATGTCCGTTACTCCTGACCCCCAGATTCCTACCCAGACCCAATACCATTTTTCCTTCCCAGAACTTCTTTTCCTAAAAAGATCCTCCTTACAGCAGACACCAAATATGACATTGGCCCTGATGGGAATTATTTTAATCAGAGCCTCCTATATAGAGCTACTTATAAAAAAAACTCCTCATATTGCAGCCAAGTCCCCTTGCAAATAATTTTTAACAAACAACAAAATTTCAACAACCATACATTATAAACCGATGATGAAAGAGAAAAGGGGCCTTTTTGGCCCGGAGCTCTGTACGCCGTTATTTCAAAAAGGCACATTGCATGGATAAACTGACTCAATCTGACCAGAGATACACAGACATATGTAATGTGCCAATATAATATAGATAATCCCCGTTTGCGAAAGTTAAAGTAACTGATATGGTTACTGAACACAGCTGTTCTTAACGGTAGTCTCTCACCAGGGCGATACTGAGAGTATCTTCCACAAAATGAACTGTTTCGTCGGTAATAATGTCAAAGTCACCATTACTTAAGTTGCATTTATCAAATTAACTAATTTCGGTTTTCTGTGATGTACTTTATTCCTGCGTGAAAATATCAACTTTCAATGAACTCAGCTTTGAATTTAAGTGTCATTTTCAAAATTGGAACTGATTGTGTGAAGTTTAATTCAGACAAACGATAATGTGGGCATATACAGGATGTCCCAAAAGAAGGTTTATATTTAGTGGATCGATTTTTAAAAAAGTAAGGGTTCTGTCGAAAACATGTTTATTAAATACTAAAATACACAATTTGGGAATTTATTTCTTAAAGATAATATCGTCCAATTGTAAACCCCCGCGTTCGCGGCATTCATTTAATCGAAGAGTAAAATTTCTTATGATGGCTCGGCAGGTAGGCTTCGTGATGGCTGCCATTTTGTGATGGATATTTTCTTTTAATTGCATCAGGGAAGTCGGATTTTTAGCGTATACTTTAGATTTGAGATAACCCCACAGGAAAAAGTCCATAGGGGTTAAGTCAGGACCACGAGGAGGTCAATTTATCTCATCTCTCCTGGAGATCAATTTGCTAGGGAAAATTTCACGAACTAATGGCAGAAACGTATTGGACGTATGTGATGTTGCTCCGTCTTGCTGGAACCATTTTCTTTGGTTATATCTAGTAAGTATGTAGTGGTGCAGCATTAGGTCTTTGTGCAAAATGCTGTGTAACAATGATCTATGCACATTTAAAGCACTTGTGGGCTTCCGAATCGAAAAGTTTGAGTCGTCACGAAAAGACTGATAAACACTCTTTACGTTTTCTACCGTTCTCGATGACCTTGGTCGCCCGGATTTTGGTTTTGCCAGCGTTGTACCAATCTCTTCAAACTTTTTGACCCATTTTCGAATGAGAGGAATGCTTGGCGCATCATTGAATTGACGAAAACCTCAAATATTTCAGAATCTTCTACGCGCTTCAGTCGCAGAATTACCATTTTTGTAAAACTCACGCACGCACAACGCGCGGTCGCTCCCGAGAAATGCTTCATAGAGACTAAATTCCCAAGAGTCAGACTACTGATTGACATACCTCCCGCGCCCCTCGGAAAAGTTGCGTTCACACAGAAAGCAAAACAAATACAAACTTTCTTTTGGGACACCCTGTATAAAGTGGGTATATAGGCTATCAAATAACATTATAATAGAAAATTATTTTAGTTGCTTTTTCAAAATTGAAATTAAAACATCCCGTAATTTTTCACGGGTCTGCGACAGTCTTTAGACAGTTTTCCATATATATATATATACTAGCAGACTTGGCCACACGTTGCTGTGGCTAACGAAACACAAAGCCATTACCCAACCTTTATAAAATCCACACCACCCGCTTGCCAGCTGCCCGCTGCCCGTTGCCTGAATTGAATATATGAATTTCTCGGCTTTTCTCTACTATAATAAGCATGTTTTATACATATAAACCCTCCCCTTGAATCACTCTATCTCTTGGTGAAAACCGCATGAAAATCTGTTTCGTAGTTTAAAAGATCTATGCGCACATACATTTTGAGCGACTTCATTATATACTATGTAACAATGCAATTCGAGCGATCGCCACTATACAATGCTTGCAATGCAATACTGGATATTTGAAAAGGGAAAATCAAATACCTACTTACTCTAGGACATCTATTTTCCAATTTCTTCCGTAGAACGAATTTCAAAAGGGACTATGGTACGGCCCGCCAGCCGTTTTAAATCGCACAAAAATATGTTTTCTTTGAATTTCTCGGCTTTTCTCTAATATAATTTACATGTATTATACATATAAACATTCCTCTTCAATCACTCTATCTATTGGTGAAAACCGTGTGAAAATCCGTTGCGTAGTTTAAAAGATTAACGCGCACATCCATTTTGAGCGACTTCATTTTATACTATGTAATGATAATGATGATGATAATGATAATGATAATGATGATGATTTACAATGTTTAATAAAGGATTTCCGAAAACGCGATGGATAACAGCCCTGATAATATTATTATCTAACAGAAGAAACTTAGACATACCAATACTTATTGCAGCCAAAAACATGGGAAAAGTTAGTTAGCATGGTGGTCGAAAAATCCTCAATTCATATAACAAACCAATCTTAATATATAAAACAAAGTCGGGTTAGTTTCACCATTTATGACTCGAGAACGGCTGGACCAATTTTATGATATTTGATTTGTTGGATTTGTCTCCGCCCCGAATAGCAGGATAGCTATTAAAACATCGGAAAAATTCACGAAAAAAATAATTATGAAGAAAATTCTTTCCCTCATAAATTTTGTATGGAACGAATTCTCATCTTTTGGAAGAGCTGTAGGAATTAGTACTGGGCGTTGACGATAATTCCATCCAACGCCAACGTCGTTATCGTTGGCGATTTTCAACTGTTGAAAATAACTGTTGACGCAAATATAATAGGAGATCGACACGATACTAATAAAAAAACAAACAAAAAATATTTCAAAATCGTATTAAGGAATCCCTTTTAACGGATGGTTCCCCGTATCATTGATGTATTATTATTATCACTTATCACTATGCCCCACGCCCCACACACGTAATAATAATCCTATAATAACGTTGAAAGTTGAAACTGTTGGAAGACGTTGGTGTCGGTATTGAAAATATTACCCTGTTGAAATATTAAAAGACGTTGAAGATATATTTTGCTTGTCACTGATAAATTTGCTTGTTGCTTGGCGCTACGGATCAGCCGTATTGGATAGGAAAAAAAAAAAAACGTGCAGTAGGTACGTACATTACCAAAAGACCATTTGAAATATCGAGTAATGTTGTTCACGAAGTGCAAACTCTTAACCCTTTTTATTTATTAGGCAGTTGAATCGTTGACTGCGTTGAATAATATTCTCATGTAGGTATTATATTTCAACTGTTGGCGCTAATTATTTTCAACATCGTTGGACGTTGAAACAATATAACTATTGTTTCCAACGGCTAGTTATATTTTAATTCAGTACTAGTAGGAATATTGTGATAAGTACCTATAATATTGAGTAGTGAGTGAATTCCAAAAATTCAGAAACGTCAAATGTCTTGCTTTTGTTCTTAAACATAATGCTGCCCCTCTTTCTTACACACTAAATGTCAACAGTCGAAAATGGGACAAACGGTGAACGTATGTCTGCACCCCTCCAAATGAAAAATACTATAATTATAATAAATCTCCATCACACGTATAAGAAAATGAAACGCAATTCCCGTAAGTAAGTGGAAAAGTATGAAATCCTTCACAACGCCATCTCTGATGCTGACAAAAGCAAAACACGGACAGTTGGGCATCGATAAAATTGCTTCATTGTGTAATTTTTAACTTAACAAAAAAAACTGAATTTATTTTACAGCTGATAAGTTAACACAACAGTTATTGATTCGAAGTTCGCCGGGTTAGCTAGTCAATGAATAAAGAAAACTTTAAACAATTGTTATTTCTGAATTTGAAATACGAGATCGACAAAAATTACGTTAAATAATTAGGTCACTTTGGTTAAGGCCTTGTCCCGATAAGTCAGAGATCCTGGGTTTGATTTGCAGTAGCAACCGTTACCTTTTTTATTTTCCTGTATAATGTTCTGTTTTATGTTTAATTTAGATTTGTCAAATTGTCTTCTTTACCAATGATTAATGGTGCATTAATTATTGACTTTAATCACTATTCTGTCTTGTTGTGTACTTGCCGAGATATATCTGCACAAAGCAATTTCCTCTCATCTTCGTTTCCACGCCATCAAGAAACCTTTCAACGCAATGAGTTGCACAGGATGTACTTTAGGTCATGGTGGCTACGTGATTCCCGCAACGCTCGATGATATTCTGAAGGATACGGGGAAATTTCTTTTACCAAGGGGAATTGAGGTCACACTTGCGTTTGAACGGTAAGTCTTAAATTAAATGCCTATCTGCTAATACCATCCACCAAGTACTATATAATCAGGGCGTGTGAATCTTAAAATTAACACCGAAACCAAACATATTGGTTTAAGAAAATAATTATCAAAAAGAAAGTGTATTATCTCGCAGTAGAAAGATCGGAAGAAGCATCGATTTTTACCTTGGTTGGTCTGCACGGAGCAAATTCTCTTTCATGAAGTTCTACGTCACGCAGCATATTACAACACTTTTGCCACAAAATGAACGATCCTCGCTGGTTTAGTTTTTAGAAGCATGTACACACAACAAGTTTACATCAAGATGGGGAGTTGTAAGATGAAGTTATACGGGAAATCCTATTTAGATACTATTTTGATTAATCTTTACGACGAATCGGCTTACAGTATGAACATCAAAAAATATGGTACGGATAAATCGAAGCACTAGCTTTTCTATGTATTGGAATTACAATAAAATTATTATTTACGTAACAAAAAATATAAGATTAAACCACCAAAAAAAATGTTTTTTCATGACTTAACTATGAAGTAATACAAGAAACAATTTTAAAAAAATATCCCTTTATGGCTAAGACCATTTTTGAGGTTTTCCATGTTCTAACATTTTTTCGTTCTTATAAAATTATGCACAAAATAAATCAAAACCACTTTTTCACTTACTTGCCTCGTACAAATAAGACGCTCGATTTTAAAATTTTGTAGGCATAAATATTCGAAATATTTCTAGCGTTTATATTCCTCATATAACAAGATCAATAAAGCTGGGACAGATCTGTTGGGCAGGTCACGTAGACGCAGCAAGAGTGTAAGACCACCAGAGAGGCTTCTCTATAATATGCCAGCATAATTGAACGAAAACTGTGTTTGGAACAGAAGAACTAAAGTATAATATATAGAATTCTTATATTTTTTAACATACCTCTTGCGCCAATTCTGCTTCTTGATCTTGATGCTGCATATGCAAAGGAGCTGCGTTCTTCCCGTGCATGGCCTGATAGGCAGCCGTGGTAAGGACTGAGATCTCGTGCCACTTGTCCATCAGCAGCTTCGAGTGGATCTTCATCGGAATCTCCAGGATGAACGGCAGCTTCTTCGTCCACGCCACCATCTTATGGACTATCGAATCTCCGATCTTGCACAGCTTGTCTCCAATCTCCGACTTGTCTTCTAACAGGTCAGGTAAATGCTGGACGGTTGCTATATCTTCCATGGCATCGCAGTCTATCAAGGCTTGGATCATCTGTGCCGCACGTTCCGCCGGTAATGATCTTTCTCTTTCCCATTCTCGCTCTCTGCTCGATGAGGAGCTTACGGCAGAATCCAGTCTGTGTCTGAGATGGACTATCTCGCTAGGATTGGTTAAGGCAGTCTTGAGGATGGTCCCGTTGGCCAGCGGCTCCTGGCGTTGCGGGATGGACATTTGAGAGGGGTTCCCTGCTGTTCCCTTCTGGCCAGACTTCTTGTGCTTTTTGTACTTGACTTTGTAGAGGTTGTAGACGGCTCCACTGTTGCGGCCTCCGGGCATTCGGTCCTCGCGAACCGCTATTGAAAAATACAATTATTGTTAATTTTACACAGTCAATGGTTAGAAAACTAATCAATGTTCCCCTAATAACCAACATTGCAAACCCTTTAAAAGTACTTCGCGATTAAAACTTTACAACTGCTTTCACATAACAAAAATAACAAACGGAGAAATCATCCATCCATAAATACAAACATATTTCATCATGTATTTGAAAACAAGAAAATATATCAAACATAACAAGAACACTACAAAAAAACTAAAAACTTTATAGCACATACCATAAAATATAAATAACCCAAACATCTTTCTAACAGAGACCCTCGAAACCTAAACACAGGTGACATACATTACACATTTACACTAATTTTATCCACACGCTAATCTTACCCTTGAAATAAAAGTATTTACCTTGCAATACCATCCCTTGCTCGATGCACTTTTTAAACCGGCAGTACTGACACCGATTTCTCTGCGCTTTGGTGATTTCACAGGCTCCATCAGCGACGCACGTGTACACTCTTCTGTTCTGCACTGTCCTCTTAAAGAACCCTTTGCACCCTTCGCAGGTGATAATACCGTAATGCAGGCCGGTGGCCTTGTCCTCACAGATCATACAAATCATGGGTTGTTCTTCTTCATCCGGGGGTGCTTGCGGCTCGGGAGGTGCGTAAACTAAAGCTTTCATCGGAGGTGGCAGACCAGCGAACTGAGCGGCTCCCGCTACACTTGCCGCGCTGAGGTTCAAAGCGTGGAGTTGCTGCGCTGGAGGTAATTGAGAAAGATCTCCAGCCCATAATCTCTCCATGTTTAGTGGTCCATGCGACTGTCCTCCCAAACCTAGCAGTAAATGCGCGGCGGATTCATCATTAACTGGTGGAGGAGGTCTGGGACTTCTAGAAGGTCCGCAAGACGCCATTGAAGAATCACTCTGCGGAGGGGTGATTGGTGGGGGTGCAGGTGACCAGAACATAGTTCTAACACCGCCAGACTCTCCCATGATGACTGTGGGAGTCGTTCTTGGACCTCTGCTTTGCTCGTGCATCATTCCTCCCGGAGGAAAGTTGCCTCCTATCAGTTCTGGCTTGACTCCGTTGATGCGACTTGCTTGCACCCAGAGGTGATGTTGTTGCGGAGATAGGGGTGGGAGGATTTGAGACATTTGCGGCGGCATCTGCTGCGCTTGCGGAAGAGGTGCCCTAGGGCGTGGTGCGGGACTGAGACGCGAACACACGGGGTTTTGTTGCACATGTTGTTGTTGTTGTTGTTGCTGTTGCTGCTGTTGTTGCTGTTGCTGCTGTTGATGTTGTTGTTGCTGTTGCTGTTGTTGTTGCTGCTGTTGTTGTTGTTGTTGTTGTTGTTGTGATGTGATGGATTGGTTGTTGGAGTATTCTCGCTTGACGAGGACGCCCGGGCAGCCCTCGCTCTTGACAAGGGCGCCCGGGCAGCCCTCGCTCTTGATGACTGAGCAGGAGGCGATTGAGCGAATGACGCCCGGGTTGGCGGGGCAGGGGTGTTGGGGAGGCCCAGGTCCGGGGGGCGCGGGGGGCGCGGCCTCGGGGGACCCCCGCCCGGGAGGCCCGTCGCCCCCCATGCGCGGTGGGGATGGCGGCACGGGGTCCGGGGACGATGTGCTCGTGTCCGCCACAGATTCGCCTGCAACAAAACAACAAATTATTACTTGTATATGATTAAAAAGCTAAAAAAACACGTATGATGCAAAAACACTAAAGAGATAATCCAATAGAAGTACGTTTCTGGCGTGCCTGTGTATCCGAAGTAAGCCCAATTTTACCTTACTTTGATGAATTTGGTAAAATTCTTTGTTGATCTTCAGATTATCTTGATCTGAACTGTCAAAATTTTTCTGAATTCCCTCATTTTTTATCAATTTTAAATCAAATCTCAAGCAATATTAGATTGACCAAAATGGCGAAATTAAAAAATGGTAAGAAAAGTCTATTTATAATTTTTATAACTCTTTTTCTGATTAACCTGAAGAATGTGAAACAAAGTGAGGAATTTAAAAAAGGCTGCCCGGGTTTTTCATAAAAAACTTAAATTTGAATTTGGGGCCAAAACATTTAACGGAAAAACAAATTAAAAGTTATATCTAGTAAGGATATGATCTAGGTACTTTATTAATTTATCTTTCAAAATTTTAATAATATAGGTTCTTAAGATGAAGCCTAGTAAATAATGCAAAATCATACAAAATCATATGGTTTTGTTTTGAAAATTTGATAGCTTAGAAGTATTGCAGATGCTTCAATTAAATACTTAAATACTTACTTAAAAATATCGGTCATTTTTTTTATAAGTCTTTTAATAAGCCTATAAAAAATAAAGTATAAGGTCTAAAAATCACACTTTCAAGTCCAAACTCTCCTATTTATAAACCCCTTTTCGGTTATGGTTTTATTGTATAATGTGGCAAATTCAGTTTATTTTATAATGATCGCAAAAAAAGTTGATATTTACACCCAATCTTTCCAAAATAAAATAAAATATGCATTTTTGCGTTGTTATTTTACAATACGGCCGCTAGTCGACGAATTCGGTTTTTCAAAGTGAACCCTATGGCGTCCACCGAAGAACTACTATTCACGCCACAATCGCCAAACCTCAGTCACGCCCCGAACTGAGCGGGAGATGGACGCGTCACTCCGCGTCGCTTGATTTCGTGAAATCGATTTTAAATTTCCGTTTTATTACAATAAACAATGCGTAAAACAGGAATTAATATTTTTTACAGGCCTTTATGAAATCAACCTGTAAAACAAAACTCTCAAATACCTTTTACAATCTTTCCAAAAGCTTTTTCTCAAGTATTTTTAAACTCCTCCCATAAAGGGCGTGAATTCCGATTTCGATTTTTTCCTGAACTAGTGGATCGCCTTAATAGAATTATATACCCCCTATTAGAAGTAACTTATCAAAAAAGCAAAATTCAGGGACACGCCAATGGTTTGATATACACCTATTTTATACTAGTAAGTTCCCGGCATGCATTGCTATGCCACTTATTAAGAATATGTTTCTCCCTGCGTGTCCCTTCGCAATCTTCCCGTTCCCTTTCCGCCACCCCTTCCTCTCCCACGTCTCCTTCCACTCACGCATTTCCACTCCACCTTCTCCGCTTTCCCTTTCCCCACTCCCCACTCCCCCCTCCCGCGTGCCATACATTCAGTCCCGATACTTTCAGTATTGCAATTAATTTAATTTCATAATGTTAGAGCTCAACAGCATATATAGAAAACTTTTGCGTGCATGCGCACATCTAATCCCCAAAGTTTTATCGCAATGGGAAGAATGGTTTAGCAACGCATAATTTCATGACGCTCACTATTTTTTTTTTTTTTTTTTTTTTTTTTTTTTTAATTTCAATAACAAGGTTTGTACATGTATGTATGATGTATATAATAAGTATGGATTCATTTTTTTTTTCACAGACCTCCTCACTAGGATTTCCTGTTCTGATATATATATATTATATGTATATAGGAAACAACGCGGGCATGCGCACATCAAATCCCCAAAGTTTCATCGCAATCGGATGATTGGTTTAGCAACGCATAAGGAACAAACATACATACCTACATACACGCAAGAAAAATATTTTCATTAATTTCAAAATCCATTTTACAAAATTCAGATAGAGTTTTCAAGAAAAATATAATAGGTCTGCGCTAAATGTCTACATATTATAAATTAAAGTCCTCCGCCGCGTCTGTCTGTCTGTCTGTTCCCGATAAACTCAAAACTACTGAACGGATTTCCATGCGGTTTTTACCAATAGATAGAGTGATTCATGAGGAAGGTTTTGGTATGTAATTTGTCAAGGTTTTGTGTAAATTGGTTGATATATATAATATACTAGCAGACCCGGCCACACGTTACTGTGGCTAACGAAACACAACGCCATTACCCAACCTTTATAAAATCCACACCACCCACTTGCCAGCTGCCCGCTGCCCGCTGCCCGCTACCTGAATTGATTATTTGAATTTATCGACTTTTCTCTACTATAATAAGCATGTATTATACATATAAACCTTCCTCTTGAATCACTCTACCTATTGGTGAAAACCGCATGAAAATCCTTTGTGTAGTTTAAAAGATCTATGCGCACATACATTTTGAGCGACTTCATTTTATACTATGTAATGATGATGAAATGATAAAGGAGAATGTCTGTATGGAGTGGACGAGCGGGCTGGCAAGCGGACGGTGTGGATTTGATTTGTATGCAAAGGAAGGTCTCTATCTACATTTGATTTCGACAACTCTGTGTAAAGCCCGGTCATCGCCGGGGACTTCAGTTAATGTTTCAATAAATACGAATACTTATATGATATTTCTTTGAGTTCAAATAAGGTAAAATTCAAAGAAACGACGCATGCAATATGCGTAAATATATTTATCAACCTATTTCGAGAGATTAGTAAGCAATGTAAGTAAGCAACTAGACTCGAGAATTTAGTTACAAGGACATGTTCATTTCATCACAATATCCTGAAGCGATAATGACGCGTAGATAGCGAATTCATTCCGAGTGATTCACTCTCTCGACTCGTTTCTCGGGAATTGGTCAATGCCACCTGAATACCTACGATCTACGATTATACCTGGAAATAATATTGTGTTGTGCCAGTTTGTAGGGCGGCTAACGCCATCATATCGATAACTAAGCAATATCGATAAGTATAAAGAGATCTGTCGAATTTTGTTTGTTGATATCCTGAGCATGGAAGGTGATTGATAAATTAATCAATTTCGGAAAACCGCCTTACGATGTCAACGCTGACGCATTTCACATACGGGACAAACAAAGAAGCATTCATTTTTATATATTATTAAGATTAACAGGTTTATTTAATTTATTAATTTACGGAGAATAGTCCATTAAAACATAATAATAACACGAATAAAAAAAAATAGAGATGACAGTGAAGGGAGAGCACATATAAATGAATAGCAATGACAATATAAAATGTAAACAGTACATGTAGAAGACACTACAAGTCAAAGCACGAAGAAGCATTTAAATATTGCGTATCGACTGCCGAAAGTCATTTAGTTTTAAACCAAAAAAATCAATGCTTTGACTTGCGTTGATAAGTCTCGACATTCTGGATAAGGGAGAATGGTATCCATAATTAGTAGAATGTTGATTGAGGAACAGCAATTCATTATTTCGGAGTCTGCGGGAAGGGATGTTGAACTGGGTGAGTTGTAACAAAGCAGGTGTATCAGTAATACTGTTGATAATTTTAAATATGCAAATTTAAAATTATCTTGTAATGTAAACCGGTTCGTAGTAAAGATTTTGCATTAAGGCTCGATAGTACCCATCCAAAAAGAAGAAGAAGGAGAGATATGTAAATACGAATGTTAGAGGAAGCGCGCTAACATTGAAAACGATACTATTTAAGCGAAAATTGTGAAAATGTTCAATAAAACACGACTCGTTTAAAATAGAGCAAAAATCTCGTGGGTATTGTCTAAAATACCATTTACAGAAACACTATGATTTTTTTCGTATATATAACTTGTAAAATAACTGAAACAAACGTCATATACGTTTTTAGATTTCAGGGCCAATTTTCGTTATTTGTTTTTGGGGTGTTATGCCGTGTTCAGCTACCTCCTTTTTTAGCCAACGTTTCGGACAGCTTTGCAGTGTCCATCATCAGAGCAGATCCGGTAGATGTGAAATTGTTAGTGGTGAAATGTATGCTTATTTACTTGGAAGCGATACCGTGTTGCCAGCTCCACTACACAATGAGCTGGTATTACAGTATACTTCAGGATTTAATTGCCTCCGTAATCAGGCGTGCTACAATAAGAACTGGTTCCAAAAAACTGTTCCTCGAATCCACTGTCGTTATTATTATTTTGTACCGGTGACAAGCGATCACTAAATGACGGTGGATTCGAGGAACTGGCTATTTAGAACCGGTTCCTACGCCATTACCTATCTCGGCTACTTTGTACCGGTGACTAGCGATCACTGAACGACAAAATGAAACAAAAGTGTTTATAATAATTTTCGGAGCATACTTTGCGATTTTTTTCTAATGAGGGAATTTCATACACTTTTGCTGTTTCGGTGTGGGGAATGTATAGACATTATCTTAAAAAATTACACATATTTTTTTAAGAACTTTAAAACTTAGTGATTTAGGAAAATATGTAATAAATCGGTAGAAATGCGGAAAGCCGGGCCTTAAGCTTCGCCTTAATCAGGATTAAATCATTTTATTATAATTATAATCTTTATTTATTAAGTTACATAGGTGATTGTGCTGTGCCTGTCTTACTAGGAATTCCTGTGTCGAGAGCAGGCGCATTTTAGCATAAATAGTTTAAAACAAAAATAAGGATAACAAAAACAATGTTATTTATATTTGAAGTAAAAGTATAAGGACAATCAGCATCGTACCAATGGGAAAGCATGCATTAGGAGGTTCTAAAAATATTGTTAACACATGATCTGTCTTTGCTTGATTTGTATTTTACGTAATTAGTGTGCTGTCTAATGGTCAGTGGAAGTGTATTATAAAGTTTTTTGACCAAATGTTGTTTTGGCGAAAGGGATAAGTAAGAGATTTTGCCCTTTGGTTCTCGTATCACGAATAGTTTGGATATTGTCAAAAACAGTTCTATATTTGAATAGATGAATTAGTATATTTTTGGCATAAAGTTGCCTAATGTCCAAAACATCAATTCTCCTAAAGATTTCATCCGAACTGCTTGAGATCGGTAGTTTAGAATAATCTTTATAATTAGATTTTGGGCTTTAGAGATCGGATCAATGGCGGCATCGTTTGCTCCTCCCCAGGCTATGATACCATATTCGATTAGAGATTGACATAGTGCATAGTAAATTGTTTTTGGTTGGTTCAAGTTAAGAACGTTGCGAGTTTGTCTAAAAGGTACATAGATTTTGGAAGTTTGTTTGCTGTAGTGATTATATGTTCTTTCCACTTTAAATTACTGTCAAAAATAATACCCAAGTATTAGATTTTTGTAAGACGTTCTAGATAGGGGCAATAATATATATTAGCGTTTGAGAGGGAGCAAGCACATATTTGAATATTATTAAAATGAAATTATTTTTTAAAGTTTAAATTGGCGTCGCAATAAATGATAAAGCATTTTGTTTAGTTGTTGTTCTAATTTCGTAAATATTTATGTAATTCTGTTTAAATTTATGGCCATGGATAATAATAGAAAAAACAATATAAATTTTGATTTGGGGTCGATTTACTTGTCTATAACACGAGCAATACAAACAACGCAGTTTATACTATGAACTAAGTTGCCTTGAATGAAGTATAACAATCTATCTCTGTCTTAAAAGAGCGCAGAATTAAGTTCATTGTCGAACAACACAAGTTTCCACGCTATTGATAATAACACAGTGGCGTAGCAAATAACCTGGCGGAATAGGATTCTATTATATTATTACTGTTTTTTCGTTATTTCTCTTATTCCAGAAGGCTGCAGCAACCTGGTGCAGTTCTTATTTTTCTTTTTATGTTACTAACACTTTTATCAGGATTAACCTACCAATGGTTATGCCTCTGGGGAGAATGACCTCACTATTAAACCTTTCTTCTGGAATTGACATTTTTCAATCGAACTACAATCATTTCAAGGGCGAAATAAAGGTATTCTTTAGCACCTGTCATTATTAGTGTACCTATATAATTAATGTATTACACCATTAACTAAAAATTGTGGAAATGTAATTGGATATATATATGTTAACTGTTTTTCACAATAAATAAATAAATAAATCTTTATTTTTTATGTTACCAATTTCAGAGGATTTATTCCTGGCCCGCTACATCTATTTCTCTTTTGTATAACGTTAATGTTTACTTGCATACTACTTACTAACTCCGTATGCATGGACATTGGAGGGTCTAGAGTCGTTCAAATAAATGTAGTTCCGTTCAAGTTGAGGTGTGCGGTGAAGGAGGAAACCATATGTTTCCATATAACAATCGCCGAGCATTTAATTGAAACCGGCCATTTCTTTGGATTTGTTCCTGAAGACCTGGGAAGACCCAAAACTTATAGAGCATGCCTAATTACAGAGGCAATTGAAATTCATAAAAATCCTATTAATATTAAAGAGACGACGGAGCTAAGCTCAATAGTTCTTGGTATCCGGTATTTGACGGCTACACCAAAGCTAAATGCAGAAAACCATCTTCAAGTATACTGTAATTCCAGCTCGCAGTGGAGTGGAGCTGGCAACACGGTATTGCTTCGAAGTACTTAAGAACACATTTTACCACTAACATTTACACATCTGCCTTGATGATGGACACTGTAACGCTGTCCGAAACGTTGGCTAAAGGAGGAGGTAGCGTAACACGGCATAACACCCCAAAAACAAACAGCAAAAATACTTTTGGCCGTGAAAATCTAAAACCATATCTGATACTTATTCGTTGGAGATCTGCAGTCATGCTTGGAAACGATGAGAAGTAACAGAAATTTATCCTACCAATCCTCATCGATCGACTGTGCTAGGAGGCCTGATGGTTTGTCCTACTGAAAAATGTTCAGATAGCGGAACTAAATGTGTGTCGAAATAGGCAACTGTTTTCCATAGAAAGAGATAGAAATGCTTTTTATTTTAGTTTAAATTTGAACCCTATGCTACATAAATATAAGTGAAAAAATTTTCGTCCTTCCAGAAGTACCCAAAGTCTTCTCCGGACGATCTCTCATTAGATCCTACTATTTACGGGCAAGCATAACATTACAACACATGATAAGCACATGATTTCAACCATAGATTTCGAATGTGAATGGTCAGATGCTACGTGTTTACGGTATTATTTTATGGAATGGAAGCATGGACGCTTACTGAATAACTGATAAGGCGACTTGAGGATTTCGAGATGTGGATCTACAGAAGAATATTCAAAATAAGCTGGATGGACAGAGTTACGAATGAAGATGTTATGGTTTGAATGAATAAAGAAAATAAGTTATTAAAACAATAAAAATCCGTAAACTTCAATATCTAGAACATGTGATGAGACATCCACAAAAGTATGAGATCTTGCATCTCATAATGCAGGGAAAGATTGCCGGAAGACGGAGCCCTGGAAGAAAGAGAACATCATGACTGAAAAACCTGAGACAGTGGTTTGGCCAGTCTACTGTAGAGCTGTTCCGGGCCGCAGTAAACAAAGTTCGCATAGCCAACATGATAGCCAACGTCCGTTAAACGAACAGGGCACGAGAAGAAGAAGAAGATAACATCACAGGCCGAACCACGAGCATTTCTGTGTGCATGCCTTGTCATAAGTGTTTACGTAAAGTTTTGGAGGTCCGAATTTCGCAACGCTTGGATTTGAGGTCATCATTGACCGGGGCCAATCCGGTCGTAACTTGCTGTCAATGTTACATTATTTTTTAGTTATAGCACAGGCTTATCGTGCATTCATATAAAACACAGTAACTATATATCGACCATCCAGTTGATTAGTCAAACATCTCCGAAAAATCCAAATTAGAGTTGAGTACGGTGTTAAATGAAAAAGTGTGCCTTCTATCTGTTACAATGCTCGGATACTCAAAATAAAAATAAAATAAAATAAAAAGCCTTTTATTTCTTGCAAATAGGTAGATTTGTTACCGAGTTATAAAAAGTATAATTAATGATATTTACAATCTTGTTGAAAAATGTAATATAGGTATCTTAAATTATTCATAAGCAAGAACCCCTCTCTCAGGCGAAGGTGGAGGCCTCCTCTAAAGAATTCCATTGATCTCTCTCGCAATTTGCGGCCAGCAGGGGCCAGCTATTTACAGGGGGATACTCATAAACACCACCAAATCAATTATAATGCAGAAAAACTTGTAATGAAATAAACAAAAAAATGATGTTTTCTGGGTTACTTGTAGGAAATTTCAAATGTATTGATTAATGTACCGGGAATTTTAATCGTCGAGTTTCAATATCCCACCTAATGAATTTTGGTTAAAAATTAGGTGTGAATGCCATCCGATGTGGTTTCTCACAAGGAATACGATGCCGTTGTTATTATTTCCAAAAGTCTTCTAGTTTCTTTATAAATCGCCGTGGAGGTGATTTTCTCACGAAAATGGCGCTATAGAAGTCATCCAATTATTATTATTATTAAATCGTGTTTAAGATGAAGCCATACTAAATAATGCAAAATCATACAAAATCATATGTTTTTGTTTTGAAAATTGGATCGCTTAGAAGTATTATAGATGCTTCAATTAAATACTGCGTGTAGAACATACCTTGGCTCTTAAAAATATCGGTCAGTTTTTTTAATAAGTCTTTTAAAAAGCCTATAAAAAAATAAAATTTAATATCTATAAAAAAAATTCTTTCATGTCCAAACTCTCCTGTTTATAAACCCCCTTTCGGAATGGTTTTATTGTATAATGTGTCAAATGCAGTTTCTTTTATAATAATCGCAAAAAATTGATATTTACGCCTGAACTTCACAAAATAAAAATAAAAAATACATTTTCGCATTGTTATTTTAGAATACGGCCGCTAGTCGACAAATTGGAAATGTTTTTTCAAAGTGAACCTTATACCTTCCACCGAAGAACTACTGACTCGCCACACCCATTTTCAGTCAGTCCTCCCCCGGGCGTAGCGAGGAACAGACGTGAGGCTCCTCGTCGCTTGGTTTCGTAAAATCCATTTTAAATTTCCGTTTTATTACAATAAACAATGCGTAAAAATGGAGTAAAAGTTTTTTTACAGGTCTTTACGAAATCAACCTGTAAAAAAAATTCTCAAATATCTTTTCCAACCTTTCCAAAAACTTTTTCTCAAGTATTTTTAAACTCCTCCCATAAAGGGGCGTGATTTCCGATTTCGAATTTTTCCTGGACTCGCTGGATCGCTTTAAACATGGGCCTATTATAATTATAATACGTTTTTTAAATATACGAGCATTGTCGAGTATATATTAAACATTTAAATGGAAAATAATAATTTTATCCAGTTCGTACCAGATCGTTCTAATTAACATGTAAAAAAAAATAACTGGAATCAGAAATTCCACATATAACATGAAAACTCCTCAGTCTACTATGTTTTTCTTGATTTACTAACTAACTAACCATCACGCCGTTTTCCGCAGGGGTACGCAGAGAGGACGGACCGCCAAACAGCTCTGTCTTGGCACACACTCTTTGCCTCACTCACATTCATACATCGTCTCATACATACTCTTCTATTATTCTGACTTTTGACATGGCCCGACTCAAGTATCTGATTTACTTGATGGTGCGATGTCTTCCTCGGGGGTCCCCGACTTCTTCTTCCATTCACATTTGCGTCATATATTCTTCTCACACTATTTTCTACTTTCATTCGCTCTACATGCCCAAACCATCTAAGGGTCCCTGCTTTAATCATATTATGCTTACATCAGCCTCGCATTCTTTGCGGATATCCACATTTCTCACACTATTATACACGGTTTAACCACACATCCTCCTCATGGATCTCATTTCAACAGCTTTCAATTTACTTTCACATTGCTTTCCCCATAATCTCAAAACTTAGTATTTGGACTGTTAGTAATCAGCTGGACGAACGATATATATATTTTTACATATGTATATTCTGTGCAGTTTGATCGTAGCTCAGCGACCTTCGACACGCTTACATGTCATATCTCCCTTTACTTCTATTATCTATGAATAGAAATAATAGTGGTAAAATCAAAGGCGGGACGCCGCTGTGCGTAGATGCGATTTGCAGTAGCATTTGTGAACGATGTTTGCAACACTTTTACGCGCACGACGCAAGGACTTTACTACTCGGCTATTAAAATATTAACAACCTTCCACATAACACGATGTACTCCAATGAATCGTCACTAAAAGCATTGAAAACCACGAATTTTCTTATTATTTATTCTCTGGCTGTCTCTTCGGTAAGTGTTAAATATTTATTTTTTATTTTTTAAAAAAAAAACTTTCTTTTTATAACTTTTGAAGGTTACTCCCATCAATTAAATATCTCATCGAAGAAGAAGATAACACTAATTTGAAAGTTATAAAAAGAGAGTTGTTCTACTAAAAATTGAATATTCATTTTGACTTTTTTTGATTTTTTTTTGTTGCTCGTAGGTACAATTCAGATAATTACTAGCAACAACAAAAAAATCAAAACACATTAATTTTTACTTAATTAACCGTTGTTTGCATCTAGAATACGAACAATAAAACAAAAAAACACACAAAAGAAAATCGAAATAAAATGAAAATGATTTCTCATTCATTATTTACATTTTTTTTAATTGAAATGATAGATAATATAATCAACAAACAAGTCCTGCTAAGCCAATTGAATTGGCTTGTCAACAGGTGCTTATATTTTAGTTTCGTATACATATTTAAAATTTAAAATTTACATTTATATCTACAGATTCAACATTTTTTCATTGATATCAATATCAATATAAATATTGTTTTTCTGATAGCCAATTTTTCACCATATATTTAACCTTATTCATAGAATTACATTGCTTTATAGTGTCAGGTAATAAATTAAATATCTTCGGTATTACGTATTCAAACGTTCTCTGTCCGTACTTATTGTTAAATTTCGGAACTATTAACCCGTCGTTGCACGTGAATCTAGTGCTGTATTTATGCATCTAAAAAGTGGTGGACTAATTTGGCTTTAAATGTATCGAAGTTTAAATTAAATATGCCAGCTACATCAGTTAGTTAATTGCCCAATATAAGTATCTATAAACTATAATGTCCTATATAACCTCTCTACATATTATAAATTAAAATCCTCCGCCACGTCTGCCTGTCTGTCTGTTCGCGATAAACTCAAAACAGTTGATGAAATTTTGCACATGTGACCTTCAAAACAAGGGGAAGGTTGCTGTCTATACTTGATTGCGAAAACTCTGTGTAAAGCCCGGGCATCGCCGGGGACGGAGGCGTCTACTAATATCTACAGGAATTCCAAAAACTGAAAAAATCGATATCTATGAGAATCTAAGTGTTGACGAATATCTACAGCTCAAACTGTTGACTAATATCTATGAGGACCAAAGTGTTGACGAATATCTACAGTACAGAGGTTGCATTTGCAATTATGTATAGCATATTGGAATAACGTAATATTGCGTATGCAGTTTAAAAAACTTAATTTATGTAAGTATGTATGTAAAAATCCCTGATATCGGACTATTGGACACATTTAGCTGATTAGTCCAACCTACGCTCTGTAGATATTAGTTCAATCTACGCTCTGTAGATATTAGTCAACACTCTGAAGTTCGTAGATATTAGTTCAACATATGAGCTGTAGATATTCGTCCGACATACAGGCGATAGATATTAGTAACTGGAGTCCCGTGGACAAGAGCTATTTTATTTAAGATGAATATATACGTGAAATCCTATTTAGATACTATTTTGATTAATCTTTACGACGAATCGGCTTACAGTATGAACATCAAAAAATATGCTACGGAAAAATTGAAGCTTTAACTACTTTATCTATGTATTGGAATTACAATAAAATTATTATTTACGTAACAAAAAATATAAGCGTAAACCACTAAAAAAAATGTTTTCTCATGACTTAACTATGAAGTAATGTAAGTAACAATTTTTAAAAATACCCCTTTACGGCTAAGACCATTTTTGACTTTATCTATGTTCTAACTTTTTTTCGTTCTTATAAAATTATGCACAAAATAAATAAAAACCACTTTTTCGCTTACTAGCCTCGTGCAAAAAGACGCTCGATTTTAAAATTTTGCAGGCATGAGATTCGACATATTTCTAGCGTTTATATTCCTCTTAAACCGTTTGAAAGTAGGTAGGTACTGCAGAATTATCTAACGCTGAGAGCGCACCATTGACCCGCTCTAACTTTATCTCTGTTTTCAACTTGCCCTAAATATTAATAAATTGTCGTAACATTGTTATGCAAATCGTGCGGCTACCAAAAAGATAAGGCCTTAATGAAGAAAATCGTACTCATTTGTAGTACTGAGTAATATGACGCCATCATTGGATTGAATCACCGATACAATATTGTATTTGTTTGCCTTTCTTGACAGAATTAAATGTTGATGGGAGAAAACTATTTATCATATACATATTGCCTGTGCACATACGCAAACCAACAATTCATCTTAATATTTTAAAGTATAACTTACAAAACGTGTTTCTTCGAATTGATTTATTATCGGTTAAACCGATTTGTTGAGAAAAGGGGTAGGTACTTTTACATCTGTTTTCCCCACATTAAATGTTAATGTGGGGAAAGTGGTTAAGAAAAACGCTAATAGACACTGGCTCCTATATTTGTTTCAAGAGCAGTCAAGTTGTCGGATATGATGATGACATTAACATTGTCGGAAGATCAATTTCAGCCATTAAGGAGGTCTTCGATCCTTTAGAAACAGCAGCACGGGAAGTAGGACTGCAGGTTAATGTCAACAAAACGAAAATGATGATACAGAGCAGGAACCCTTCACACAGAAGAAGAAGTAGTGCACAATTCAAAGACAACTACTTATACGAAGTGGTCGACCAATTCACCTACCTGGGCTCCAGTCTGACAGAGAACAATGAGGATCCAGCAGAAATCAGAAGGAGAATCACAGCAGCCAACAAAAAATACTTCTCTTTACTGCCAGTGTTTAAGTCACGTAGTGTCCACAGAAAAACCAAAATAACCATATATAAGACCATTGTTAGAACTGTATTGGCATATGGATGTGAGACGCTGACACTGACGGTAAAGATGGCTGAAATGCTGGATACTTTTGAAAGAAAAGTGCTGAGAAAAATATGTGGACCCGTGAAAGAGGGTGAACAGTGGCGCATCCGGCACAATACAGAATTGTATGATATATATAAGGCACCTAGCATCTCAACATATATGAGACTCCTCAGGCTGAGATAGGCTGGGCATGTACAGAGAATGCCGGATACACGCGTCCCAAAAAGAATTTTGACTGGACACCCAGGTGGAAAGAGAAAAGTAGAAAGACCCAGACTGAGGTGGGAAGACGAAGTAAGAGGGGATGCAGCACAGCTTCTCCAGGTACCAAATTGGAAGTCAGCCGCTGAGGACAGGAGGAGTTGGAGGCGACTGTTGCAGGAGGCCAAAGCTCGATATGGGCTGTAGCGCCATCGAAGAAGAAGAAGTGGGGAAAACAGATTAGGTTTTGTAAACGGTGACCAGACAACTAAGAATGAAATCAACTCAGAACCTCCTTTGAAAAGACATTAAATGATGAAAAAAAAAATTGGTTTGAAAGGTTACGTTAGGTTAGGTTATGGGCTATTTTAAAATGTTTTTTGAAGTAAAACTTCTTTACACACGCTTGACTTGGGGAGTAAGCTGGTGAATGTGTGACGAGAGCGTTACGAAAAGCGAGGCGAACGGTAGTTGAGAGGGGGATATAAGTTAGTGAAGATAGGAAGTGAGAGATTTACGTTTCGTATATTATTGTAGGGACAAGAGAAAGAGGTGCGAGCACACATTTTCTTTCTCTCTTCCTATCATATAGATGGAGCAGAAGTTTTACTTCAGTCGTGTGGTCTAAAGCACACTCGTTTTAGATCATGATCCGAAGATCATCTATATATATATAAAAATCAAAATATGTTTGCTCAGGGTGTATACGAGTATATGAGACGTCTATGCTTTGCTAAACCATTCATTCGATTGCGATGAAACTTTGGGAATTTGAAGTGCGCATGCCCGCGATGGTTTCTATATACAATAGTGGGCTCTGGCGTCATGAAATTATGCGTTGTACACCGTTCATCCGATTGGGATGAAACATTAGTGAGTTGTTGTGAGTACGCCCGCGAAGGTTTCTGTATATACTGGTGAGCTCTGGCATTATGAAATTTGTATTAAAAAATTGTAGTAGAATTGTATGTACCGGGACTGATGTATGGAATGCGAGAGGGGGGGGGGGGGAACTCGGAAGAGGGGAGTGGGGAGAGGGAAGGCGGAGACGGCGGAGTGTGGACGAATGAGGGGAAGGGGACTTGGGAGAGGAAGGGGAGGCGGAAGGATAACGGGATCAATGGGAAAGGACACGCAAGGAGAAACAATTTATTAAGTGGCATTGTAACACATGGCGGGAACTCGCTAGTTTGGAATAAAAAAGTTAGATGCCATTTTGGTCTCAGGTACTTTTTCAGTTTGGAGATCAGATCTGTGTGAGCCTGAGATCTAATGTGAAGATTGTGGTTCATTATAAACCTCCACCTTTCTTATCTCCTGCCCCGCTGCTTCCCTGATCCGCACAACATACCTCAATTAGGAATATTGCGAAGGACCAACTGGTTCCGGATAACCAGGACTCTTATGTGTTATAAAAAAGAATAACCTTATAACATTTCACAAAAGGGGTGCCTTAATCTCACCATCTCTGGGAAGCAATGCTTATTGTGACTCATTGAAAAAAAATTCAGAGTGTGCTATTCACACGCGGTAGAAGTGAAAACTTGAGAAAACTAAAGTAGACTAGAGTAGGGAGGCTACGAAGCACCGCACAAAGAGGAGATTATACTATCTCATTCTCTCGCGGGCTAAATCCTAGATGTATGTTTGTCTCTTTTTGTGTCGCTGTTTTTCGTTTCATCGAGTTTCAAATCACAGCAGTGCTAAAGAAGTTTTACTTCAAAAATTCAGAGTGTGCAATTCACACACGGTAGAAGTGAAACCTACAGAAAACTAAAGTAGACAATAGTGGGGAGGCTACGAAGCACCGCACAAAGAGGAGATCGATTATACTATCTCATTCACTAGCAGGCTAAATCCTAGACGTATGTTTGTCTCTTTTTAATGTCGCTGTTTTTCGTTTCATCGAGTTTCAAATCACAACGGTGCTAAAGAAGTTTTCACTTCAAAAATTCAGAGTGTGCAATTCACACACGGTAGAAGTGAAACCTTCAGAAAACTAAAGTAGACAATAGTGGGGAGGCTACGAAGCACCGCACAAAGAGGAGATCGATTATACTATCTCATGCACTAGCAGGCTAAATCCTAGACGTATGTTTGTCTCTTTTTAATGTCGCTGTTTTTCGTTTCATCGAGTTTCAAATCACAACGGTGCTAAAGAAGTTTTCACTTCAAAAATTCAGAGTGTACAATTCACACGCGGTGGAAGTGAAACCTTCAGAAAACCAAAGTAGACAATAGTGAGGAGGCTACTAAGCACCGCACAATGAGCAGACCGATAGGCTATGAAGTACCGCAAAAAGAGGAAACTGATTATACTATCGCATTCACTCGCAGGCTAAATCCTAGATGTATGTTTTGTTTCTTTTTAGTATATCGCAGTTTTTCGTTTCATCGAGTTTCAAATAACAACGGCGCTGAAGAATTTTTCACTTCAACAAATGTTTGGTTTACCTAAAAAGTAAAACGCAGTATCAAAAATTGGACGCGCAATTAGAATTGTGAAGAGTTTTCTTATCAGTTAAGAAATATAAGATTAATATAACACAAATTAAAGTTAGACTGTCTTAGACCAGGTAAGAATCCATTAATCTGTTGCCATTTACTACAGCTTGACACACTTATATTTGCAGGCGGCCAAAGTAGGAACTTACGAAAGGGCGACGAACTATTTTAAAGCCATAGATTTTTTTTTTATATTCACAAAATCTACACTAGCGACGCCATCGACAGCGAAGTTAAACATTGATTGCCGATCTGTATTTTAGGTTAGTTTTTTGGAAAATGGGTTAACCTACAAAATGTGAAAAAAAAGTAAGCAACTGGATGTATTATAAGACAAAATCAATGAGTAAATTTCATTTCTTCGACCATAACACGGAATGTATTAGAACTAAAAACAAACAAAAACAAATCATAGATTAGATATTAATATTTATTACTAAGGAAAATTGTTTTAGTGCTACGCAACGCCGCCAGGATCGCCCTATACAGGTTTTAAAAGCTTTAATTGTATTTTAGGATAATTAATTTTGTATTTACTTGGTCCTCCATTGCTAGGAGTAACGAAAAATCTGGTCCGGAACAAACTCCAAATCACCAACTTGTTGCACGCTTTGTATAAACTGAACGAAATCGGCAAAATAGCTCTCCATCGTAATTTAAAAAGTGAGGTTATGTAGTTGTTTACGTTTTAACTGGCCTTCCAAAGAAAATATACGCAGTGAGGTTAGGTACTTGATTGTTTCCGTTTAAACTCGCGGTTCGAAGAGTGAAATGATATTATTGTTTACGTTTGAATTCGCGTTCCAAAATATACGTACTTCGGAATAGTTGCGTTGCGACCGAACAGTTTGAATTCCGGGTAAGTACTGGGTGGTTTTCTTTTCGTTCGCAGTTGCTTTTGGTACCTATTCGACGCACACGCTACAGGCTGTTTTTTTAAATTATAAACATTGGTAAATTTTCATATAATTTTTGCTCACCTGTCCAAATTTCGCTATCTGCAAAGAAATATACAAAGATTAAACTAACGACGTTTTTGGGACATTTATCTAATAATATAAAGCCCTGTATCCACGCTCGTTCGTGCTCAATGGTTTTACGCTTACTCGAACATGTCTCAACTCGTGTACCATCTCGCTCGATGCCTTTTTGCACGCTCGAGCGTGTGGATGCAACGGCGAGCATAGTTCTAAGTCAACATGTTCGATCGAGCCAAACCGTCGAGCATATGAATATGCGTGCGTACCATAGACATATGAATATTACTAGACCAGAACATAAAGGTGAGGGGTAGACAACAACTACAGCGGGGCGCAGAGCGGGAAGATGACTTTGGAGATATATGATTCGTTAGTAACTCAATATGACAATATATAGGCAACTCGCATTATAACATCACCATTTAGTTCTTAAAAGTAAACTCTGCTTTTGAATGAATAGATCTTTTTACACGGGAGCGCGAATTGCTCGCCGCGTAATGAACAAATTTGCGAAGTCTAAATACGGCAAAGTAAAGTTTGCTTATTTTCAGACTCCAATATTTTGTTGCCGTATTTAATTAGGATACTTTTACAAATGTTTCATAATTTACTTACCCCAATAAACATCGACGAGCACACGCCATGTATCTCGTGATAGTATATATTTACATGTTTTCAAAACACAAACCATGTTTTTTGCGGTGTTATTTCGTAAAATGCACCGATGAGCGCTCGATGCTGGCTCGCAGAAGAATGATGACGTCACATTTTTTACATTCACGCGAAGCCATACTCAATCCCAGCCGGTTCCAATGGAACCGGTATGGGGAGGGGGAAATAATACGATTTTATCACTTAGAACAGGTCTACTAATATTCATATGTCTATGGTGCATACATAACTTTAAGATGGTTTCAAGAAGTAGCTATTAATATTATAAACATGATAATAAAATATTTTTACATTACATTAATATCATAAATAAAGGTCGCTTGGATGGTTTATGTAGGAGAGTGTATGGCGTGGAAGAAAAGTCGACCGTGAGAGAACCAAAATCAAAATAAGGATCACGTCAAGAGTCAAGCAGAAGATTACATATGATACTATATATATGAATGTCAACAAAACAAGAAATATGTGCAAAAACTGAGTTGCGTGGCTGTACTGCATATCCTCTCTGCCTACCCCTACGAGGAAACCCTCCACACAGCATTCCAGATGACATAGGCCCTGAGGGAAAATATTTTCCTCAAGACTCCTGTGTGGAGTTAATGTAAAAAAAACGGCATGACGGTTAGTTGGTTACGCAAATCTTTTATGTGAATACCGTACAAGAGTCCCAAATTCTCTTAACCAGCTAACCTAACCTAACCTAACCAGCCTGGAGCTAGTGAGATAATGGCATCCCCAATTGGGATATGTGGTGAGGCTGAAGGCAGGCTGAAGGTAGTGTAAAGGGGAAGGAGATGGGGAAGAAGAATCTGGTCAACAAATACGGCTAAAGCCATTTCAAGCAACTTTTCAATTCTGGGTGGTGGTTTTACACCAGAGCGATACTGAGAGCATCTTCCACTCAGGAACGCGTCGCAAATATACCTAATATTATTTTAAATGATTAAATTGTGAAATAACACAATTCCTTCTAATAAAATTTGTTTGCGTATGCCGGGATTTGAACCCCCTACCTTCGGATTGCTACTCGAGAGCCTTACCACTCGACCGCGGAGGCCGCCTTACGTATTTTGAATATTGACCATACTTCCAATTTAATCACTACTATAAACCGTCTGTTTAAAACATCATTCAAATTGTCAAATTTGTCTTCTGAGACTTCTATATGTTCAACTCTTGCAATAAAACAAGTTTTTATAAATCTGTTAAAAAAAACCGTCCTGTATATTTTATTTCTCTGTGGGCAGAAAAAATATCTGCCGTTAGAGAAATGTCAAGGATTTTCCTGTTGTATTATTGAACGAAGAAAAACAGGGACTGGTCTTGGATTATTTTGAAATAATGTTTCTGGGTCACACAGAATAATATCTGCATATGTAATATTATGCACGTATGTGTGTAGGTAGGTACTGTGTAATGTCACACACTTGCGTACAAACGTAGATTCATAAATGTCTTATTGATGCAGATTCATACGTGTATTATTGATGCAGATTCATATGTCTCTTATTGAAGCAGATATACCTGTCTTATTGATGCAGATTCATACGTGTATTATTGATGCAGATTCATATGTCTCTTATTGATGCAGATTCATATGTCTCTTATTGAAGCAGATTTATACCTGTCTTATTGGTGCAGATTCAATGTGTCTTATTGTTGCAGATTCATACATGTCTTATTGATGCAGATTCGTACGTGTCTTATTGATGCAGATTCATATGTGTGTGATACAGATTCATATATTTCATACGTGTCTTTTTGATGCAGATTCATTCGTGTCTTATTTATGCAGATTCGTTTGTGTATACACACATTCATATATTTCATACGTGTCTTATTGGTGCAGATTGATACGTGTCGTTTCTACAACTCGTTCTTGAGTTCAACAGCTCGTCTGTGGGACGATTTTCCGGCCTCTGTGTTTCCTCCCCCCTACAAAATGGGTATCTTCAAGACCCAGGTTCACTCCTTCCACAAAAAGACGACCCTTTACACAGCATCCCCAAAGATGACAAAGGCCCTGAGGGAAATTATTTTTCTCAGGACCGTATGGAATTAATAAAAAAAAGACATCACACACACATGAAAAACCTTCCACGGAGATTTTATTGAATACCAATGTCGCACTGTCTTAGTAACTTTTGGTTTTACCCCTTTTGACACTCGCTCTGTCTCTCTTACACTTGCCTGACATAGTATATAGCCATCCCAATAGAATAGAATTTTATAATAATGATGAAACACAGTTTTGTATTGGGAATTTAAGGCCTGTTTGGCCAGACTTTTATGCTCATACAACATTGCGTTCTTCTTTGTTATATAAACAGGAGCCGTTCAAATCCCAATAAAAAAAATGGCGCTGATGACAATGTTTTGATTTTCTCTGAAACAACTTGCCCAAGTGTTAGTTCGTGTCTGTATTGTGGCAAAACATATACAGGAACACGGTCATAATCAGTTGCGAAACTGCGACGGGCGACGTAAACACAACTTTACAAGGTGAAATGTATATTTTCGTTGCAGAGTGTAATATTGTGTTGTTGACGTCGTGACTCGTAAACTATGTACCAACACACTCAAGATTTGTGTTCATTGACGGGTACCGTTTGTATACATAGTAAATTGTGGTAATGTTTGTGCACTTTTTATCGAGTGTGGGAGTAATGATTATTTTATTTGTATTTTCGAGTGTGGAAAACGAGGGATTGCAAGCGTGTTGTAAACGATTATATTATACCGCTATATATGTGATACAACGCGAGAGTTTCACCTGTCTGGAGACAGTGGAATTATTGGTAAAGTGCGTTTTATCCGCGACAAATTATCCCCGACAAAATATCTACTAAAACTTAACAACCTATTCTAAGCTAACAAAAAACTGAACTAATTACTAATTTTGAAGAATAATTTATTGTCTTTACAGGATGTCTGTATTATTTTTATCCCAGTTTGTTAGGTTAGGTTACGTAGTTACGTTAGGTTAGGTTTTAATATATATTTTGTTGAGGGATGTTCTGTCCGTAGGATATTTTGTCGGGGATATTATGTCGCGGGATATAACGCGCTTTACCTCTTGTAAAGACAATAAATTATTGTTATCTGTATTATTTTTGTCCCATTTTACTATTTTTGAACAATAATTTATTAATCTAACCTAACCAAAAACTGAAACAAAAATAATACAGACACCCTGTAATGACAACTTTGTACTTCGCAAATATGTTAATAACGTGACGAGCAATTCGCGCTCCCATGTAAAAAGGTCTATTCATTCAAAAGCAGATTTTGCTTTTAAGAACTAAATAGTAATATTATAATGCGAGATGCCTGTATATTGTCAGATTGATTTTTTAACGAATCACAGTCATCTTTCCCCTCTTTGTCCCCCCATAGTTTGGTTTTACCCCTCATCTGTATCTTCTCGTCTATTAAATTTGGATGTCTATGTTATTGGTACATTTTCAAAGAGTGTATATTATGTATAATAATATATATAATAAATAACAATGAAATAAATTGTTTAAATTACGGAGTAGTATACATATGTAAATGGCACTATAAGCCTTATATAATAAACAACTACACGTGGATTTAGCATGAACAAATTAATATAATCTGAATAGTTTTATGAACATGAGGTATTACAAAAATTATAATGAATTTTCCAATTCCTTCGAAAGTGAATTTCAATCAAGAATACAAGGACTTTGGTAGGGCATCAATATAAATCAGCAGTATCTAATAGCCATTTCCTTGGATTATATTTGACGTTAGCAGCAGTAAAAACTTTATTATTTTTGATTGAAATAGGTTTTTATGCCAAGTGGGTTGAATCCGCCTAATTTAAGTATATGTATTTAACACCGCTTTGATTTCTAACAAGGCCTATAATTTTTTTCGTCTAAATACGAAAAACAAGTACATTTTTATTAAAAATAGGGAAAAGTTGAGTTTTAACATTATCTTTAGTGTCCTTCCGAAACAGGACTTTCTAACGAAACCGAAACCGAATCTGTCTCACTTTCGGCCGAAACCGAATTTTTTTTAGACATGTTAATAATCTATCGTTTACTGTAATTTGGTTTATTTTTTACACTTATACAGACAGTTAACACGTGTTAAATTAAATAAAAAACAATAATTGAAGTGTGTGAAAAAATAATTATTTATTTTTTTGATATTACTGCTATAAAACAAACAAAAACAATAAAAATTAACAAACATGTTAACTACTTCTTGGAACACAATCACACCGTACCGGCCGGCGAACTCAGCTGATGATGGCGAGTGACCCACGAGCCACGAACTCACCCGATGTCAGCCGAACGACGCGCGATAATTCACGAACGTAGAGTTTCGGTGCGGCCGAAGGTTTGGCAGATTTTATGCCGAAACTAGATTTCTTTGTACTAATTATCTTGTCTTACTTTACAAATGGATATTCAAAGCTCCATATGCGATCATGGAGGAGATAATTCATGATTCAGATTGAATCAAGCAATTAAGCTAAAGCAATTTCAAGCAATGTTTCTACTCAGAAAGAACTGTTAAATTGACTACACTCAGAAGTTCGCAACAGTCGAGTAACGAATTTAAAATTTAAAATAAATAAACCTAGTTTGCAAGGCAGTGATCGTAAAACATGACAACTGCAATGACATGCAATATATTTTCTAAATTATTAATAGAACATGTATAAAACAGGCACGATAAAAATATTATATCTTCAAACTTTGCAAATACACTTTGTGGCGTCATTTTTAATTAAATAAAAACAATAACTTTTTTTATGGTGGTATTTTTACAAAGTTATTTGTTTTCATTTAATTTAAAATATATTACGTCGTGGATATTGCAATTATTTCGTGATGCTGTAGTTATGCGAACATTAAATGAATCACAAACACTAATACATAGAAGTCTAATAGTTGCTTTTAATGCTATTAAAAAATTGCTGAATCAGTCAAAAGATTGTTACATTATATGAAATAATAGTCAAGATACTGTAAATAATACAACGTCTTATCTCCATGGTGATGAAGAAGAGCCACTGGACAATCGTCCATACTTATACATATTTCTCATTAAAAACATATATAAATATTCAGAAGATCTGCAACCTGACAACATATTTTCCTTTTCACTGATATACGGGGTGAAACATTAATTAATCGAATGATTTTATAAATGTAAAACATACAATAATCTTTGATAATAATGAATGCGGTTTTTTAACACAGGGTAAAATAGACAATATTATTAAATAAATAATGACTCCAATTTAACCTGTTTAATCGCAGGAGACCATATTTGTGCCAGCTCACATAGGTCTCATATAGATCGCTGTAACTCCCTTAATATCATAGTGAAATATGTGTTTTAAACGGTGTTAAAAAGGCAAAACACCGCGCTTTATATTAAAATCTAAAAAATAACCACGAAAAAAATAAAATATACACCTTTATAAAACCAAAGTTTTAAATAGCAATTTGAAAGAAAAAATAAGTTTGGGAATTTTTTATTAATTATTTTTATATGGAACGACAAAAAAGTCAGATAACAGTAACGTTTATAATACATTTACCTAATAAAATAAGTATGTGTTTTTATTTTTTTCGTCAAAGTAATTTTAGTTAGAAAAAACGTAAGGTGAGCCATTTTTAAAACTTTTTCATGTTTGCATGAAAAATTTTTATATTTCGATAATTATTAGTTTATTTCGAATTATAAAATTTGAAAGCGTATTTTATCACCTTTCAAAAACAGTTTTTATTTTTCGGATATGTTCAGAAATGTTGCATTTATTTGCATTTTATTGTAAGTCGGAAATATTTTGACCAACTGAAAAATACGTCAAGGGAATCGATTTTGGCGCCTGTTGTATAGGCAAAATACTTAGCACATTGGCTCTACTTGGGATTCTGAAATGCAAACGTTTTATGGAACAGCACTTAGAACTTTATCAAATCTCTCAAAAGGCAGGTAATAAGAAATATTTGGATTTGTGATGATTTATAGCTTAAATCATTGCCGTTTGCCAATGAAGTACATTTGATATCTTATGGCAGTTACCTATAAAAGCAGTAGGTTTAAGGATTTTAAAATAGAATAAAGAGTTCTGCTTTGAAAAATGAGCCCACATCCAATATCGTACACAGAAGGCTTAAGAAAAGTAAAACGATGGACAGACGAAAATAGGTAGATGTCGAAAATGAAGTAGACGACGAAAATGAAATTGATGTCCAAAATATGTATAATGAATGACGAAAATGTAGTAGATGACAAAAATGAAATTGATGTCCAAAAACTTGATATCCAAAATGTAGTGGATGGTAAAAATGAAGTAGATGACGAAAATGAAGTAAATGACGAAAATGAAGTAGGTGATAAAAATGAAGTTGATATCCAAAACGTATTGGATGACGAAAATGAAGTAGATGACGAAAATGAAGTAGGTGACGAAAATGAAGTTGATGTCCAAGAAGTTGATGTTCAAAATGTAGTGGATGACGAAAATTAAGTAGATGACGAAAATGAAGTAGGTGACGAAAATAAAGTAAGTTATGATAGAGAATTATTGAAGAAGAAGATAATACTAATAATTCTAAATGAAACGTGAATCAGAACAAGACACAGAAAAATAAAAAGGTAACGGTCGCAACTGGAACTCTAACCCATGATCTCTTATCTTACCGGGACACAGCGCCTTAACTAACTTGAACAATGGGACCTATGTGTTTGACGTCATCAAAATCATTTCAAAATCAGAATTGACAATTTTATCTACAACTAATTTTCCTCGTATTTTGGCAGATATCTTTTTGAATGATTATGAAGTTCTTTAATGAATTTATTTGTAATGTGAATAGTGGCTCGGATATACGTATCCGATTTTATTTACATAGGACACCTTGAATTTTTCTAAAAGTCTAAAAGAAAATTCAATTTCTTTTTTAAGGTTATACCCATCAATGTAATATATCATTAAAGAAGAAAATAATACTAATAAATCTTAGATGACGATGGTGATGAAGAATATTACAAAATAAAGTATTTAGATGACGAAAATGAAGTAACGACGGAAAAAAGTAGACGACTAGAATGAAGTATATAATGAAATGTAAGTAGATATAAGGATGTGAAATAAATTACGAAAATGATTAAGATGGCGAAAATGAAGTAGATAACAAAAAATAAGTATATGACGAAAATTAAGTAAATGACGAAAAATAAGTAGGCATACGACGAAAAATAAGTGTAGGACGAAAAATAAGTTTGACGTAAAATAAGCATATGACTAAAAATAATTATATGACGTAAAATAAGTATATGACGAAAAATAAGTGACGGAAATTAAGAAGATGACGAAAGGGGAGTACTAACCGTCGCTGCTGCACCTGGAGTCGACCTTTCTGCGCTTCAGCTTGAGGTCTTGGAACAAACTCATGTTGTCAAGGTCACACGGGCCGCGGGTAAGTGTCATCATTCCTGGAACACAGAACGTTACCTTTTGTTAATATTAAAGCCTTAAAACATCAAATGGAAAATTGCAAAGTCCGATCAGTATGTTGAGATTGATTTTTCCTTTAATTATAATATTTACAATAAAAAGAAAAATCTGTAATATACCAGAAACATTTGAAAAAAATGTGTAGATCAGAGCACCCAACGATATAATATAAATTAAGATCAATAAATAAGTTAATTATTTTTGAAGAAGAAGATAACTGTAATAATTTAAACGAAAATATGAAAGAGTACAAGACACAGATTTTTTTTTGATATAAACAAGGTTTGTAACCTAAAAATTTAATATTCATTTAGACTTTTATAAAAAGCCAATAGTTTCAAATAAGTAAAATCCGATAAATTTATCCGAGACGCTATCTAGGTTACAAACTAATTCTTAGAATGATTGTTTCCAATAAAAAGGGTAGTTGCCTGTAATATGGAAAAAAAATAGTTGAAGATAATATTGTTAATTCTAAAAATTTGAAATATGAGATTGACAAATATGACGGTTTGAAAGTAGGTGGCAATGGTGGAATTGGTTAACGCGCATGTCCCGGTTAATAGACAAGAAGTTTTGGGTTCGAGTCACAGTTGCGAACATTATATTTTAATATTTTCTGTGTCTTGTTCTCTTTCATATTTTCGTTTAGATTATTATTGTTATCTTCTTTTTACATGATATATTACATTGATGGGAATAACCTTCAAAAGTTATAAAAAGAGAGTTTTTCTTATAAAAAATTCAAATAATTATTGATGGCGATATAAATATAAATATATGAATTATATTGTTAAATAAAGGATTTGAAAGATATCAGTAAACATTTTAAAAGTTCGAATAAAGAATTTCTTGGTTCAGTTCATTGTTGTATGTGTCGGAAAGCAGGTCAACTGCGACATGCTTCCAAGGACACTTGAAGATGCAAGGACATTTCAAGGTCCGCAATATTTTGGTTTACTCTGGCTGGCTCGGTCAAGGTCACAAGGTCAAGATCGAAGGACCAAGGACACAAAATCATGAAAATTATTGCATTTTAACTTGCATTGTATAATTTAATTATTTTTTCAATAATTAACGCATAATCTTGAAATTTCTAGAATACATAATATAAAAATGGATACAGAATATTTTCTTGGTTCTTTTCACTCGGGAAATCCTGTGCTGAGAAGAACTAGTCTTTGGATAGAGGGTTTTCAACGACTTCTGTATTGCAACTTCAAGGTTTGGATAGGGTATATTTAGTAAATTCTATGACAACGTTTTTTAAAATAAAGTTTTTTTTTTATAAATTCCTTAACCCAAAATTTTCTGCACTTAATGAGTTTGCGCTGCCCGTTTCATAAAAATCTTGATTTTGGAATTGCGATCAAAATACCCAACCAAACTGAAAAATTATTTTTGTAATCAAAAGGTAAGTATATCAAGTATCTGTTTCGGACAAAGATATTAAAATATAAATTTCAATATCTTTGGTTTCGGATGTAGGCTACTTTTATTTATTTTGTTTTAAATTATAAAATAAAGGCAATTAAGGATTTTTTTGTTGTTTGTTTTTGGGGTGTTATGCCGTGTTACGCTACCTCCTCCTTTAGCCAACGTTTCGGACCGCGTTACAGTGTCCATCATCAGGGCAGATGTGTGTATCAATTAAGGATTTTGTCATTTCATGATTTTAGAGGCAACTTACAACTTAGACTGCCTCGCAGGAAATGTGGATACTTTCCACATTTCCTGCAACGATTTAAAGCGTGTAATAGCACTTATGTTTTAACTAAATGTTTTACTTTAAATGTATTTATTATGTATCTTTTCTAATCTCTTTTGCAATGTATTGGGTTTTATGCTGTTTTTGCAAATAAATAAATAAATAAAAATGTAAACGTAAATATAAAAATTCACGAAATAAATTGCCTTCTTATAGCCCATCCAGACTCTCGGCGAGAAGCCCCGAGAACACCCGAGAAGCGAGAATGCGAGGTGTTTCTCGCATTCTCTTTCTCGGGCTCGGCTGTTCTCCGACCGTTGTCGGTAAATTTGGCCGCTTCAAACGTTTTGTCTCAGTGTTGTTTAGTGAGCGGTTGAGAGTAGACGTGCGATATATTTTTGTTTTAGTTTCGAAAATTTTGTTTCCTTGTATAAAAAATCAAAAAGAGTTGTAATTTATAGAATATTTTCAATCTGAACCGGTGTTATGGGATGCAAAACATCGAATTACAAAAGTTTGAACCACGATGCGTGAAACAGACTTGGAGAAATAATGGAGATGAAAGTACCTGAACTCAAAAAGAAAAAAGATTCCCTTTTTGCTAGTTAACGGAAATATAGAAAAATGGTGAATGATTCCTCCAAATCGGGTGCTGGTGAAAATGAAATTTATAAACCTATATGGTTTGCATATGACACTCTGGATTCCTTTCTAAATCAAGGGCTTACTACAACGTTCAATGTCACAACGTTCACAAAATTATAATATGCCATGGCGCACAGAGCCAAACCTGCTGCATTTTGAATATCGTCTGTGATGTCGTCCATACCGGATGGGAAACAGATCACGAGTGAGAAAAATGAGAGTGTGGATAAGTGCTTGTTCTCGCGAGAAGTCTCGGCAAGAAATTCTCGCCGAGACTTCTCGCCGTGAGTCTGGAATCGCCTTTAGAATCTTCTTAGAAAGAAAAAAATAAAATATCTTGGAACAATTATCAAATGAAAAGTCAAATAAACTCTACAGTAGACAGAATGAGAAAACTTGTCTATATATTTTTTAGACTTAGAAATAATACGACAATATTTAAAAAATAAAATATCTTGGAACAATTATCAAATGAAAAGTCAAATAAACTCTACAGTAGACAGAATGAGAAAACTTGTCTATATATTTTTTAGACTTAGAAATAATACGACAATATTTAAAAAACTCATACTTAGCGGAAATGTTGCTGGGGCATTGATGGAGCACTTAGCTAGCAAAGGAATTAATCCCACAATTCGGAAATAAATGTCATGAAAATGAAACTGGCAGAGGAAGGATTAAAGTAGATTAAATGCTGTAGAAACGAGATCCCTGAGGCGTAAGTGTGATAAAACCATGTATGGTCGTGTGAGAAATATGGAGATCCGCAAAGAATGCGAGGCTGATGTAAACTTAATGAGTAAGAATAAAAAAAGGACGCTCAGATGGTTTGGGCATGTAGAGCGAATGGACAAAGAAAGAAGTGTAAGAAGAATATATAACGCAAATGTGAATGGTAAAATAAATTAAATCAGTTATTTGAGTCGGGTTATGTCAAGAAACAGAATAATATAAGGTACGTATGAAACGATGTATGAACGTGAATGATATGAATGATTTAATTTTGGGAGGCGGGTATGGGTACCGCCGCCCCAGGAACCATTTATTGGATAACCGACACCTCTGCCATTGGTCACTCCAAATGGTTCACTACTTGACTTAGCGGAGGTGCCCGGGTTGACGGGGTGAGGTTTGTCAAGGTCTTGGCGGCCGATGTGTCTGCACACCTGCTGCATGGCGGGCCGGATCGAGAGACTGGTTAAGGAGGTCTTTCGAACTCTCCAGCCAGAATCCCTCGACCCATCGCCTTGCACCGCAATTTAAGGGATGGATTCATACGTCCGTCATTCCTGATTCCTCATACTTATTTCCTTCCCAGAACTTCCTCTTATTCCCTTCCTTAAAAAACCCTTCACACGGCATCCCCTACGAAGACCAAGGCCCTGAGGGAAATTATTTTTCTCAGGGCTTTGTGTTTGGAGCTAATGTTGAAATTTAAAAAAAATCGTTGAGACAGGGAATGGTACATAACATAATTTTTTTAAATAAATGAAGGAAATTTTCATACATCTTCTTCCTTAACCCGAGCCTTTAAATTGTCACCGAATAGGTCTGTCTAGGTTGATGTACGCTTTTCTTCATTATTTTTTCCATTATCTATGGTCTTGACTGAAAATTGACCTGTTGCTAAAAAAAACCGTTCTCACGAAACTAAGTGTTCCGCTGTAATTTGATTGAAAAGCGAATCTGTTTCCAAGATAACTTCTGAGAATTTTTACTGTCAGTGGGTCGACGCTACCCATTAGCACAATAGGTCTCCGGCTGTATACAGGTATGAGTGAAGACAATAGAATTTGTGAGAGTGTTTGCTGTATGAATGTATTTCCCGTTAGAATCGTTAGAACATAACGGAGAGGGACAGTAACGAACGCAGCGGAGCGTCATGCGGAAAACGAGAGTGGTTGTAACGCCGTTAGAACACTACTTTCACGTTGAGGCAGTGGCTGCACGCGGAATATAAAATATTTTAAGAATTAAAAATATTCAGCAGAATTAAAAGAGGAAAAGTCCTTACTTATAATAAATAATAAACAGTTTAGTGCGGTAAATATTTTCAGCAGATAACGTCCTGGTGAAAGACTATTATGACGGCCGGCGTGGTCTAGCGGTAAGGCTATTGAGTCGCAAACCGAAGGTCACGGGATCAAATCCCGGCGTGGCAAATAAATTGTATTTGATTAATTTGTGTTATTTCACAATTACTTAATTCATTTAAAATAATATATAGTATATTTGGGGCACGTTCCACAGTGGAAGATACTCTCAATATCGCCCTGGTGTAACACCATCATTCAGAATTGAAACGTTGCTGAATAGTTTCAACGTTTCAATTTCATTCAATTTCGTTTCAAACGTTTCAATTCTGAATGATGGTCTTACAACCATCATTCAGAATTGAAACGTTGCTTGAAATGGCTTTGGCCGTGTTTGGTGACCAGATCTGAATAACCAGGTACTTCCCCACCTTCCTCTTTCCCATCTCCTTCCCCTCCCCTCTACGTTCAGCCTCACAACATAACCCATTTGACGCGAGCAGTTGAGACTCTTGTGCGGTGTTCATTTAAAAAATAAAAAATAAAACTATTCAGAATTGAACGTTGCTTGAAATGGTTTTAGCCGTATTTGGAGACCAGATTTGAGTAGCCAGATACTCCGTGATCTAATTTCTCATCTCAAAGAACCAAACAAAATATGTACTAAAACCTAACCTAACCTAACCTTATTTTACATTTTACTATTTTTGAATAACATTTTATTGTCTTTACAGGATGTCTGTATTATTTTGTCTCATTTTTTTGAGAGGATAGGTTAGGTTAGGTTAGGTTAGTTTAGTTTTTAGTAAATATTTTGTTGGGGGATGTTTTTTCCGGAGGATATTTTGTCGGGGATATTTTGTCGCGGATTAAAAAGTCGCGAAACCGATTTTGTTACAGAAGTCAATTTTCATTGAAACCGAAAATCAAAATAAAATTATTAATTTGTGCCCCACAAACGATGTCGGGACGCCACTGTCTTCTGCTTGTGTAATAAAGAGAGTGAAAGTTTCAGACCGGTTTATATTATGAACAAGTCGTGCAGTGGCGTGCGGTGGAGCGAGGGAGGGGGGGGGGGGGGATACGCGGAAGAGGAAACCACGCAAGACAAATGTCACTGTTTACGGTTTCCATAGCTACGGATACTTAGATACCACGCTTCCTGATTCACAATACTGTGTATTTATATGGCGATAAATTGTAATTTTACTGCAAATAACTTGTGTATTTATGACCTCCTTGAACCAATAGCTGCATTGCTTAAATTAATTATATTTTGAAATCTGGTTTCGCATCAATAGGTTTTATGTATAGTTTTGTTCTCTCTCTCTGGTTTCAATCCTGAGATTGGTTTGCAGCAATGTCATCTATTCGTTTCTTCCACTCTTCCCTGTCTTGTGCGGCTCTTTTGAAGTCTGCATATGATGAGCAGCGCACGTCCACCAGCAGGTCCTCCAGGTACTCTCGGCGTGGGCGTCCCCTAGCGTTTGTCCCCTCGGTCATACCCTCCATTATGGCATGCAAGAGGCCTTCTTGTCTTATTACATGGCCGATCCATCTTGCGCGCCTTTCGGACAAGGTCCTGAGCAGGTGCCTTCCTCCTTCGATTCTTTGGAGAACCTCCTCATTTGTAATGTGGTCTCTCCAGGAAATTCCTAATAGTCTTCTATAGGACCACATCTCAAAAGCCTCTAGTCTCCGTTTATCTCTTTCGGATAGGCACCATGTTTCACAGCCGTACATTTTTGTTATATTCTTCTTTATGACAAGGAAACTTTGACACTTAACTTAGAATTTAAAAGTTAAGTTGAAACCTCTGAAATGTGGACACATTGGCGCAGCCTCAAAATACTGAAAAAAATCAGAGTGTGCATTTCACACGCGGTAGAAGTGAAATTTTCAGAAAACTTAGTAGACAAGAGTGGAGAGACTACGAAACACTTTTATTATCAATGTAAAGATAATTTCTTCAGTATTTTGATGTTGAACTCCAGTAAACCTTTTCCTATACATTTGGTCATCTAATTAGTATTTGTGTTTTCTTCTTCGGAGTCGCTAGGTGACGCTTTCTTTTGTGTTTTTTTTGCCTGTTCATTTTGTTTCAGTTAAAAAGTGTATTTTGTGCAAAAGTGTCATGACTAAAGACTAAACATAGTTGCGTCCTGCGTTGACAGATGCAAATTTCACGACGCCAAAGCTCACCGTTTCAAAAGGTGATGCTGCTTAACAAACAATTAGATTTCTGGAAATGTGATTTTAGATTTCACGGCCAAAAGTATTTTTGTTATTTATTTTTGGGGTGTTATGCCATGTTGCTTCTTTAGCCAACGTATCGGACAGCGTTACAGTATCAGGGCAGATGTGGCAGAGATCTGCCCTGATGATGGACACTGTAACGCTGTCCGAAACGTTGGCTAAAGGAGGAGGTAGCGCAACAAGGTATAACACCCCAAAAATAAATAACAAAAAACTAGATTTCTGGTTTATAATTAAATGCATATTTCAAAGAATAGAAATGATAGAAATAATTTAGCTGACTTAACGCAGTTGGGTTCAGCGTTGGCAGACAAATACGCTCCCAAATTTCACGATGCCAGTGCTCACCGTTTGAAGATGTATATCGGGAGTTAAGAGACGTACTTGACTTACTTCAAATAGTGATTCCTGACATTATTTGGAGTACAAAAAGTAAATTAAATTTTGTTCTGTGGTTTTTAATTTTTAGATTTTCTAATTTTTTTCTTCTAAACCAAACCAAAAAATTCATCCATATTTCATCACTAGTCACTCAGCCGACGAACCGCCCGAGCCCCCACCCGATCGTACCGGTCAAATACCTACAATTTTTTATGTTTGAAGTTAAGAAAGAAAAATGTTACGTAACCGGATACCAGAATTCCATTAATAAATTTTACTGTAAATAAAGTTAGGAATCACTGGTTAAAGTACCAAAGCCAAGTACACTCCTTAATACCCTGTAGATTGAGTATACATATTATAGTTAACATTGAGTTAATCAAGAAATTTAAACAAATTTTAAATTGTCCTTTTATCTCATCTAGAAATTTCATACAGGAAAAGATGTGTAAATTTCATAATACTAAAAATTTCCATTCTAAGAGTTCTTGCTGCTTGACGATTTTGAGTTGAGCATTGAGTTTGTTTCATTCTCGCAGGCTAAATCCTATGTATGTAAGTGTTTGTCTCTTTTTAGTGTCACTCGTTTTCGTTTCATCGAGTTTCAAATCACAACGGTGATAAAGAAGTTTTACTTTAAAAATTCATTGATAGATTTATCTTTTCTGAAGTTAAACCAATCATTATGAACATACAACGAGAACCACTCGATCCAAAAATCTATTTAAATGCAACAACTTTATTAGAACTGAGTAATTTAAATACTCGCTTGTACCTAGATTGCATGCAGTCTGCAATACGTACTTGGTAAGCAGATGCATTTAACTGCATGGAATGCATGTACATAAAAGAGGCTATAGTATTTTATAGCTTTTTCAATGTAAATCATATATTCCTGTGCCGGTGATCATTTGAATGTACAGAAATTAATAAATAAAATAGTAAAGGGAAAAACCGTAAATTTTAGGAAATACTACTAATTTCGTTTGTGGGTCTATCTTCTGTGAGTGAGATTGTAACTATGGTGGTTATTTAGAACTTGGATTTGTTATTTTCAAAATTGGAATTGATTGCGTCAACTTACTTTTTTTTTTAAATTTTTAAATAAAGACAAACATTCCCGGGTTACGAATAACTCGACAATATTTGAAAATCTCCTACTACCACCACAGTAAGCGGAAAATGTTGCTTGTATCGTGATGAAGGACTTAGCCAGTCGAGGAATCGAACACAGGACGCCTGGGTGGGACCCAAACGCGATGCAAACTCAGCCACTGACCGGTCAAGAACTCAGACAAGCGAAAAGTACCTACCTACTATGTACCTAAAATATAATCTACATATATAAAAATCAAAATATCAAATATCAAAATACTGGCTTTGTATATACATATGTGAGATGCCTATGCGTTGCTAAACCATTCATCCGATTTCGATAAAACTTTGGGGATTTGATGTGCGCATGCCTGCGATGGTTTCTACATACAATAGTAATAATTTCCATCTAATACCATGCGAGCGAAGCCGCGGGTATAAGCTAGTATTTTAATATCGAATTATTTGATTGACGTTTTCAAAATTGGAACTGATGTGTCAATAGTTCGGATAAGCGATAAAGTACCTACCTATAATATAATATTTTTGTAACAGAAAATTCTTTTAATTCTATATTTGAAATGTGTTTTTCTAACTACTTACTAACTAACTTTATTACTTTACTAACTTACATGATTCATTAATTAAAAAATTATTTATTTATTTATTCTTAGTTCATTTACATTACAAAGGTATAATATATTGCCCTCCACACTAGGAGTTCACCTGTGTTGTAGAGGACATTTATCAGTTGTAAATTATAAATTATAAATTGTGAATAGTAAAACAAAAGAGTGTTAATTGCTAATACAAAAAGAGAAACAATAAAAATCAAAATATTAAATCGACTTCAATTCGACAAAAATTATAAATTAAAAGTTAAAAAGATTGTAGCCAGTTTCTTATGTTTTTTTTTGTATTCAATAATATTAGTTGTTTTATATTGTGTGGGAAGAGAATTGTATAGTTTTATAGCCTGGTATCTGTAGTGTTTTTATCCAAAGGATGTGTTTGTTTTTGGTATTTGTAGTTGGTGAGCATGTCTTGTTCTAGTATTGCGAGAATTTGTGAAGTGTTAAATGTGGATAAGTTCTTGTAAAGGAAAGTAAGTATTTGTTTTGAATATAATTTTTGAATTTTCAGCACTGGGAATATGATTGAAGTGGGTGTTAGTATTGGTAACTTAAGTATTACTTTTATTAAGGTTTTCTGAGCTTTAAACAGTGTATTAATGTATTTTTTACTGGCACAGCCCCAGGCAATAATGCCGTATTCCATTATTCCTTTATTATTACCCTACTAACTTACATGATTCATTAATTTATAATGATTTTTTAATTTAAATCATGTTTTTTTAAACTAATCATGATTTTTATTTTTAAATTTATACATGATTTTCTAACCTTACTTATTATTTACAATAGCCGTTATTACTAACTTACACGATCTTTTAATTTACTAATTGAGCTAGAATTCCCTCACCAAAAACAAGAGCATTGTCTCTTTATGGTGAGGAAAGGCTATTTTTTGTTTCTTTGTTAAAACCTTATGTAACTATGTAACCGATGTAACTTTATATGTATTTTAAATCAGTATTGCCAAAAATATATATTATTCTGTGTGGTTCACTCAGATTACGTGATTTTTCGAGGCTCTGCGCTTTTTACATTCTCAAGAAAGCGTCTTAATATCCCATGATTTTTGCGCTAGTGGATAACAACGAGAGTACAGTTATTTTGTGTGTCTGCCAAGGAAACTTTATGCCAACATTTCTTTGTCTTGCATTGTAAAAGGGGGCACATGAGTATAGATTGCACTTTCCGATATGCAAAACGCCATGAACTTGTTTGCTGGGGTGTTTAAAGCTAACATTTTATTTATTTTAATGTTTTCTTCACCATATAAGAGACAATGTCAAATACCTGAAGATCGATTGCAATCAATGAAAATAAAAACACAGGGATATATGGCATGAGAGCGTGCTGATTGTCATCGTGTTGCGACCAAATTACATGGAATATCATAGCGGATATTTTTTTTTTTTTTTTTTTTTTTTTTTTTAGTAATAGAAGGTACATAAATTACAAATAATTTTTATACAGTAATTAATTACATAGTAGAATATTTGATGTACCCCCATAATTAAGCAAGGCTTGTGTGTATGGGGGGTGTTATTGTATTGCTTTTTTTATATCATTCAGTTTAAGTTTTCAGTATAATTTTTGAGGTGAGTTTTAAAATTTTTTATATTGGTATTCATGTTTCTAATTTTTTCTGGTAATGAATTAAAAAATTTGCTCCGAGATATTTATGACTCAATTGTCCAATTTTATGAAGTGTTATATATGCAATGCAAGTTATGCACTTGTATGTTTAAGTGAGTAACTCGCCACTCGACTGACCAAAAACCGTTCACACTACGGTCAAGTAGAGAATATTAGTAAACGGATATGAACTGCTTTTATCGGGTCTAGGTAAATTGACCGAATTGCGATGTTTCGAAACATATTTTTCGAACATTAATTGACCGAAACACCAGTTTTTCGAATTGATATAAGTATGTATACAGTACGTACAAGAGTATTTTATTATAGGAAGGACAATATCAACTAACCTAACCTAACCTAACCTAACAGTATCTCGTTAGTCATAAGCAAGTGAAATATATATTTAAAAGTTGATTAACAAATTTAAAAAATATGTCTATGAAAAACACAAATTCGAACAACTGATTTCGAAAAAATGAATTCAAAAAACATGTCTGCTCCCGCTTTTTTATTTTTAATATTTTTTATTAATATTTGTTTCATTTACATTTTCATAATACAACATAATATAGCTTACATATTTTTATACACTCTCCTAAGAAAGCAAATGCTTGTGTTTAGGAGAGGACAACTTGTTAATAACTTAAGAATTACTTAAAAAAAAAATCCTTATCACAAACTAAAGAGTTTAACTTGGGAAGAGATTTAGACTTAACATATTTTAAAAGTTCATATGAGTAATTAAACAAGAAATGTATATAGGATGTACATAAAACATTAGGAATAACAGTCAAAAATAAATCTAGGAGAAAATTAAAATTATATTGTGGTACTACCAAAATAAGATTTTTTAAAATTTGTTATAATTTTTTTCTGTTCGTATATCAGCGGGTACTTGATTAAATAATTTTATTCCTTTATAAACATAGTGATTCTGTGCAGTTGTGGTTCGTATGGGAGGTACAGTTAGTCCACCAATGGAAGTATTCCTTATGCTAATATTTTGCAGTGGGGTAATATTTTTATTAAAGATATCTTTGTGTAGCTGAAGTAGTGCTATTTTTTCGTAAAGTTTTGTAAGTGGGGGAACAGGGAATTCTTGGAATACGTTTATTTTTTGGTAGTAATACGGTTTTTTTTATCATACTAGTTGAAATTACCGGCATTGCTCGGGCTTTGCACAGAGTTTTTCGAAGTCAGACTTATACATATAGTAATTTTCCTCTTTTAAACATCAAGAATTCAAAATTTCTTCAATACGAATCTAAACTCTGCTTTAAGGGGTGGAAAAGTGGGTAATTTATTTAAATCTCATATAGAAAATTACTTTCGTCATGTTTTGAAGTTCAAGTGTGCAAAATTTCATCAACCTCGGAATTAAAACTGTAGAATTATATATAAATCAAATACTCCGCCACACGGCCATCCGCCACAGATACTTTTCTATATGTAAAAAGTCGTATAATGTTTTCCTTGTGTAACGCCGTTGGTGCCAACAAAAAACTGTCCAAAGAAACGAAGCCAGCAGGCCATAATGGAGTGTTGGTACCTACTCTGATGTGAGGCATGTGAGACATGGAACTGACAGAGAAAGGCTGAAAGTAGACTGAATGCTGTAGAAATGAGTCCCTGAGGCGTATGTGTGGTAAAACCATGTACGATCGTGTGAGAAATGTGGAGATCCGCAAAGAACGGATGTAAGCGTAATGTAATGAGTAAGGACGCTCAGATGGTTTGGGCGTGTAGAAAGAATGAACGAGGAAACGAGTGTAAGGAGAATATATGACACAAATGTGAATGGTAGAAGAAATCGAAACCCGAGGAAGATATGCCAGGGGGCATACATTAATTACGTGAGCTCAATAAAAGGGTCCAGCAAAATCTCACGTTACTTGAAAAGAATATATAAAAGAATAATGGCCCAAATTTATCTCACCAGGAGGGGGAGGGGGTCTAGATTCGAAGAAAAACTGCTGACGTAATTAATGCATGCCTCCTTAAGAGTCAGAATAAAAGAAGAGCATGTATGTGACGATGTATGAATGTGAACGAGGCAAGGAGTGTGTGCCAAGATCGATTAGTTTGGCGGTCCGTCCTCTCTGCCTACCCCTGCAGTAAAACGGTGTGATGGTTAGTTAGTTATGTTTTAAAGATGCCTGCAGAGTTAAAATGGATCAGAAAGAAATAAATTAGTGGAAGAAAATAGTTAATATAAAGTACTTTCAATCATTACAATAAAAAAAAATCCTCTAACAGATGCAAAAGTATTTTTTGTTGTTGTTATTAATATTTAATATTAAACTTTTCAGAATGTTTTATATTGAACTCCCCTGGAGGAGTGTTTTGTAAACACCATAAAAGTAATTTACCGTAATATTCACCGGAAGTCTGTCGCACAGTGTTTTCAACATCACTTCCGCTCTAATCTAACCTAACCTAACCTGTAAACCTGCACCCAGTACCTACTTACCTGGATAATATCTATCTAACTTGATGTTTGTGGGCACTTGATAATAATACGTATATAATAACACACGATAAAATTTTCACTTTAATCTCTTGGGAAATTTTGGGAGACATTCTTCACAAAAAACAAATAACCGTAGACTTGTTATGAGATATAATAATAATAATAATAAATTTGGATAACTTATATAGCGCTGTTTTTGCGAAAAATCGCCTCAAGAGCGCTAAATAAATAAGCGCTCACTTTGTGTTAAGGTGAGAAATATGATTTGAAAACAGTGTTAGAAAGAGATAATGCCACGCTTTTAGTTTACATTAAAAAATTACAATAAACGCTCCCGAAAAAAATTTTAATAATTCTATGAAACGAAATTTAGCATCTGAAAAAATTTATCAAGGTTTACAAAAAATTAGAGAGTGCAATTCACACGCGGTAGAAGTGAAACCTTCAGAAAACTAAAGTAGAAAAGAGTGGGGAGACTACGAAGCATTTTTTTTATCAATGTGAAGGATGATTTTTTCCATATTTTTGTCGTTGAATTCCAGTGCACCTTTTCCTATACATTTGGTCATCTTATTAGTATTTGTGTTGTCGTCTTCGGAGTCGCTTTCTTTGGGGTTTTCTTTGCCTGTTTATTTTGGAGTGGTTTGAAGATTGGATATTGGTTTTTAAAAAATAATATATATTTTTTGGATTTTGTGAGATTTGATCCTTGGTCCGCTGAATGTCCGGCCGCTCAGGTTCGTCAGGAGCTTTTTACCACTAGACCACGGATTTATCGTATTATATTGAAACGGAGTACCCGTGAAATAAATAAACATTTTATTGCTATCTCATTCTGGGAGGCGGGTACGGGTACCGCCACCATTGGATAACCAACACCTCTGCCATAGGTCACCCCAAGTGGTTCGCTACGTTTGGTGACTTAGCAGGGGTACCCGGGTACATGGGGGTCAGGTTTGTCTGGATTTTGGCAGCGGATGCGTCTGCTCACCAACCGCGCGGCAAGCCGGATCGAGAGAGACTTGTTGAGGGAGATCTTTTGACCTCTTCAGCAGGACTGTCAGCAGGATTTAGACCGCAGTGGAAGGGATGAATTCATTCGTCGTCACTTCTGGACACACTGACCCCCAGATTCCTACCCACCCCTCACACATGGCATCCTCAAAGATGACGTAGGCCCTGAAGGAAATTATTTTACCCCAGGGCGTCCTGTGTGTAGCTAATATAAAAAAAATTCTCTCGCAGGCTAAATCCTATAGATGTATGTATTTGTCTCGTTTTAGAGTCGCTCGCTTCCGTTCCATCGAGTTTCAAATCACAACGGTGCTAAAGAAGGTTTCACTTCAAAAAGATGTAAGCAAGTGGCGAGTGGTCAATAGAAAAAAAATCCTACCCATTTATCACATATATTATTTATCCTAAACATAAACTAGATACTATGAATAACTGTATATGTAGATCCTAACTGCTACTAATCTTTAATTTATGTATACGATACTTCTGCCATGGGTCGACCCACAGTGTCTTTCTTGACAATATCAAGGAGGATACGGTGTTTCTACTTATGTTGACAGAATAGCATTTATTCCCAAACATGGGAACACCTCAGCACAGGTTCGCCTAGTGAGGTATTCACAAAATACTACCAGGTACTTACCTATATACATACAGTTACGGATGATTAACATTTTTTTCTTTTTACTAAACCTAATATCTATGTAAACTGATGTAATAATCTGTATTGTGCAAAGATATTCAAATACATAAAAAATATGCTATGGTGTCCGCGCAACTGTCGCCGGACTACGCTCTAATTAGCGTAGTTTTCATACAAAAAGAATTTGTTCATTTCGTTGATTTCTTGAAAATGTGCATTAATATTGGTTAACAATATATTTTGAATAAGGAAAGAATTCGTTCATTTAGTTTAACGTTCGTTTGGTTTATTCGTTAATTATTTGTTCTTTTAGTTTATTTGTTAATTGGTAAACAATATCGGCGACACCCGGAAGCACAGACCCACATAGTAAAAACAGCAGATAGCACATCTACAATTGGTTTTGTGTATGTTCAAGAATAGAAATAAAATAAAGTAACATGATTTTGGGTTGTTTGGTGGTGTACCACCATAGCTGAAATTATAAAGAGCGGTACAAAGTGAAAACAATTATTCTAAGAATTGTTCCCTGTGTTTGATGCACTCAAGGGACGCTTGTCTGAATAAAAATTACTTGTACAGTTACATGGCCTCATTAACCGCACGCACACAGGTGTCAGCAGGTGTCGTTATCATTTAATATACCCCGACCACACGAATAACAAACTACCACACGAAAATTTAACTACCACATGTAGCAGTTTATCTACACCTAGTGATATTCAGGTACTGTAGGGTGAACCAACTTTAAAAATTTTGGGAATCATTATTTTAATAACTTTATTAATAAGAAGCGATGCTAGCCGTCCACAATTTAGGGATGTCGAAAGTTTAAAAAAATATCGATATATCGATCTATCGATATTTATTAAAATATCAGTATCGACGTCGATATATCGAGGAAAAAATATGGATGTATCGGTCAGATTTTCAAGAGATTTTGCGTTTTTAAAATAATAGTGTATTCAGCTCAATATTATCAATAGTAATTTTTATACACAATGTGCTTTTTTAATGTAGAAAAATCTCAATAAAAATGAAGGTATTTTTATCAGTATTCATTTTTATTGGGTATAATTACAAAAATATCAAAAACTTAAAAGCTGTCTTCTAACTTATATGTAAAATGAGACGCATACAAAGTTTGTATGCGTCTCAGTAAAGGCGGGTACAGATTGCCGTAACGTAACACGCAATGTAACACGCAATGAAAGAATTTGCCGTCCACATTGCCGCAATGTATCATGCAATGTAACAGAATTCTCATAGTGTGGACGCCTTGCGCCCACGAACCGCGCACACTCCGCGCGCGAACAGAACATTTCAACTCGTGCGCGCCGAAATCCACAATGCTTCGGTTTTTTCGCCGAATACAAAGGGGCGCGCAGTGTGCGCGGAGCGTCTGTGTGGACGGCTTGTTCGTGTCTGTACGTCAGAACGCGCGCGAACAATGGAGAACTTGTTCTCGGCAGACTGAGCTATGTTCACTGCGCGCATGCCGGGAACAGCTGCGAGTAGGTACATGTTCGGTTCGTGCGCGCGCTGCGTCCACACTTATGAAATGTTCCTTTCATGTTACGTTACAGCAATCTGTACCCGCCTTAACATTCTATTGGTGTATTAATCTGTCAAAAAGGAGTTCGTGTTTGGAACAAGGTACATATAGTCAATAATAACGAACCAACACATAGGAGTGGCTTAGAAAAAAATGGCGAAAAATAGCATACATTTCTATGTATGTACCTACACATATGAGATAGTATTAGTGATCAGTGTGATCACAAATACTAATGCAAAGAATAGATTTGTAAGGTATTAATAGTTAAAATTTCAACAGCCAGATGTCATGACCCAATACAGTTACTTTTTTTCCGTTCGTTCCTATACGGTTTTGGATTCTAGTGACTTTAGTTACATAAATAAAAAAAATATCGTTTTTGATACAATTTTCGATATTGGATATTTTGTATCGATATATCGGATCAAAATATATCGGCTATAAATATCGATATAATGAATTAAAAATATCGATACATCGATATATCGATACTTTTTCAACAAGCCTACCACAATTGAGTGCTGGTACTACCCTGATTTATGGCAGTGAGGCATGGAACTGACAGAGATCGGGTGAAAGTAGGCTGAATGCTGTAGAAATAAGATCCCTGAGGCGCATGTGTCGTAAGACCATGGACGATCGTGTGAGAAACGTGGAGATCCGCAAAGAGTGCAAGCTGATGTAATGAGTAAGATTAAGAAACGGACGCTCAGATGGTTTGGACGTGTATAGCGATTAAACGAGGAAAGCAGTGTAAGGAGAATATATTATTTATTTTTTCAGATTCTCCATAAAAAAGTTATACACCAAATTATTACGGAAAATTTAAGAGAAAAAAAGTCCAAGGGGGCAGTTTCACTATATTGAGAAGTATGTTAAAAGATAGTTACTGAACTCTCTATAGGTAACATTGAAGATGTCGATGCTCAATGCAGAATTGCAGTTGAATTGCTCTGTTTAATAGCGCATTCTGAAAGGAAGAAGTTCTCGCTTAGAGCATAAAAAACTGTGTGGGATCTCCCACGAGTAAACGCGTTAGTGACATATAGGTTAATCTCCTTTAACATAGGTGGATTCAGTACAGTACCGGAGATCAGCTTAAAAAAATGTTTCCCCAAGAATATTTTTCGGCGGGCTTCTAAGGTATTAAGATCGAGCTTCCTGTTAAGAACAACGATGGATATGGGAATGGGTAGTATTTATATTCCATCATATACAGGTAACGCATAAACATTTATGACGCACATGTGAATAGTAGAAGATGATATCAAGAAGACATGGCACGACAAAGTCAATCAGATACCTACGTCAAGAGTCAGAATAATAGAAGAGCATCTATGAGAAAGAACTGCAGAATTATATGTTTAAGAACAAAAGCAAAACCATCAGCGCATTGACATTTGACTTTTTTTAATTTTTGGAATTCACTCACACTTTAATATTATTCTTGTAACTAAATTCCAAGCTTTCAAAATTATCGTCACGGTTAGTAGTATTGTAGTGGTCTACGAAGAAGTAACGGTGCGGTGTCTCATGATTATTTTTTTCCTTCGGAGGAAACAGACCTACGTCATTTTGCATCTCATAGTTTGAAAGAGCTGCAGCATTGCAGCGGTAAGTAAGTATATTTATTGCCTTTTTTGCAGTCACGGTACCGTAACCGTGAATCGTGACGGTAATAATAAAAGCATTCAACGAGTACTGCTTATACTGAGACGTTAACACTTGTTGATTGTGTATCAAACGCATTCAGAATTAAAACCGGTGACCTCGTGGTACAGTATTGTGGCCTCAACATTTAGTCCACGGATCCAAGGTGGGCTGGTTTAGACATGTATCGATATGTTCCTTGCAATAAAATTATCTATAATAACACAGCCAAAGCTGTGTGGCAACATTGTGATGCGTAGTGATAATGAAAATTTATGAACTTTGACATGGTTGACATTATACGATTGTACCACCCCAGCTAGGAGCAAGCCTATCCCGGTGAGACACTGATTACATCATTAGGGGGCAGTGATTTGTAAGGACTTGGAACACATGCTCTGAGGATAGGGAGGAGATTGGAGTTTACTTGACCTGTGTACGTGGCAATGGAATTTAGGATGGGCAGGAACAAAGGAATGGATTGAGCGTCAAATATTTTTTCCCCCTTTTTTATGCCTTCCTTTTTCTTGCCTCTTCTTGGATATTCCTGTTTATTTCTGGCTGTTCTTGGCTTTTATTGCCCCTTAGATCTTTTCATCTGTTCTTTGATTCTTTTTGTTTCTTCTAGGATCTTCTCGTTTCTTTTCGTCTCTTCTCGGCTCTTCTTGCCTCTTTATGGGATATTCTTATCTATTTCTAGCAGTTCTATCTTTTCTTGCCCTCACTTTGATCTTCTCGTCTCTTCTTGTCTCTTGTCTCTCCTTGGCTCTTCTTGCTTCCTCTTGGGTCTTCTCGTCTCTCCTTGCCTCTTCTAGGATCTTCTCTTTTCTTCTCAGCTCTTCTTGGCTCCTCTTGCCTTTCTGTGGCTTTTCATATCTCTTCTTGTATTTTCTTGCTTCTTCTTGTCTCTTCAGGGATCTTCTTGTCTATTTCTAGCAGTTCTGTCTTTTCTTTGCCATCACATTCATCTTCTCGTCTCTTATTGTCTCTTGTCTCTCCTTGGCTCTCATTGCTTCCTCTTGGATCTTCTCGTCTCTCCTTGCCTCTTCTAGGATCTTCTATTTTCTTCTCAGCTCTTCTTGGCTTCTCTTGCTCTCACTTTAATGACTGACTTCAGGAGACATAAATATATCATAACGCAAAACCTGGATATCATTTCGATGAGCTGGAGACAAACCACGTGACAATTTTTTGGCACAAGAAAGGTTTAAGCACGTCTTAATCCCATAGGTATGGGGCATATTTTTTATATTGATAAATTTTGCGTGGCCTTCATAGTATCAGATAAGTGTTGGTTAACTATCAATATACACATATTTTTAATTATGTCGCTCGTTATGCAAAATTACTGACAAATTTAATGAGCGCATTGAACTAACGAGGCTCTTAGAAATGAAAGAGTCATATACGCGATCCATAGACTTAAATAGTGTATTTAAGACGCTACCAATTTATTCCGTTCGATCTTTGAGAAGCCAATATGGTTGAAATACGACTAAAGACTTCATTAACTAATTAACTCCTAATTAGCGTCAAAATGTAAACGCGGACTGCCAATGCATATTTAGGTTAGTATTTCAATTGATCATTGCCAATTTATAAATAATTTTACACAATTTCTTGGCGTTTTGATGTGTCAATTCATAGAAAATACCATCAGTGTTTATTTTTTATTTATTTTTTGTTTCTTTTTATTGAGGAAAAAACAGTTATACAGTAAAATAATTTTATAACGATAAAATTCGTATGTTGTAGACCAGCGTTTTTCAACCTTTTTCATGGCACGACCCCCTTATTATGTAAAAAATATTTCGCGACCCCCTACCCTTCGCCTGCAATTTACCTTTGACGACTATGGTTCCTGGAGAGGGGGGTGGCTAGAGAAATTTAGGAATCACAAATTGAATGAAATGAAAAAAGAATGACACACAGTGTACACCAACAGGAGGGTGGCTAGAGAATTTCAGGTTATGAATTTTTCAGGGCAATTTCGCCTGTATAATCATGTTTTGGCATTCTATTTGATTCTGCCAGGAAATCCGTAATCCTGTGAATTCCGTTGCCCACAAAATTCTACAAATGTATAATAAAAATATTTTTGAGCTTTATTGTTTTTTTTTTTTATATTTTACTTTGGACCCCCTGCGACCCCCTTGTAGAGGCTTCGCGACCCCCCAGGGGGTCGCGACCCACAGATTGAAAAACACTGTTGTAGACCAATTAAGTTCCATTATGTTAAATATTGGTTTAGAAAAACATAAAAAAGAAGATCATAAAACATAATAAAGAAAAACGTTAAATTATTAACAAACATGGTTATATATACTATGGTTGACAATAATATAATTTTCACAAAAAAGAGAAAAAAAAAGTATTTTAAGTTATTAATTTATTAAGCTGCATTTTATATGATTTCAAGTCATGGTTGAAAATGTCCACATCTCGTAAGGTATTTTAAGTTTCACAGATACGTACTATTATAGAGTTTTGAGCGTATTTAGATTTACTGTGTGGTATTCTAAATAAGTCGTTCAATCTGGTGTTTTGTTTGGGGCAACGAAATGCAATATTTTATATTCGATTTCTTATTTATTCCCTATCAATATCGGTTCGACTGTCAACGGCGAAACCGTGTTAGGATACATTAGCGTGTTCTAGAGCTCCTGGACTTTGCTACACTCAGTAAAAAAAACATGCTTGCTTTTGAAATCGTTGAGAAAATTCAATAAAAAATTAAGACTTATTTGGTTAGATTTTCACGAACGATTCTAATCCACTATTTATAAATTGAAAACTTCTTTAGCACCATTGTGATTTGAAACTCGATGAAACGAAAAAGCGTCACTAAAAAGAGACAAACACATCTGTAGGATTTAGCCTGCGAGAGAATGAGATAAAATAAACGGTCTCCTATTTATGTGGTGCTTCGTAGCCTCCCCATTTTTGTCTACTTTAGTTTTATGAAGGTTTCACTTCTATCGCGTGTGAACTGCACACATTTATTTTTTTATAGATATATCTCTTTTTAATTTTTATTTGACGCTATCTCTGCAACCTGCAGCATTCTTATTAAATTGTCAGGTATATTGTGTGTTTTATTAATATCAGTAAATAATGTCCCGGCAAGGTTAAACAGTCGCTATTGACATTGGCACCTCCGAGGTCCGAGTCTCGTTGACCGTGGTACGATCCTTACAAGACAGACAAGTCCGAGATATTATTGTGAACTTATCTTGTATTTTTGAATATATAAATATCGTATATTTATAATATAATATGTAATCAGACGTTCTTCAACTGTATTCGTAAAAGAAAATTGTTCTTCAACTGTCACGTGCGCGTGAAACTCGACGAATACGCGAGGAACTCCCTTACGCACCAGTTGATCTTGATGAGGTTCGATTTGGGAGGCGGGTACGGATAAAACCACCTATTTATTGGATAACCACTGCCATAGGTCACCCCAAGTGGTTTGCTACGTTTAGTAATTTAGCAGAGGTGCCCGGGTTCATGGGGTGAGGTTTATCCGGATCTTGGCGGTCAGCCCACCAGCTGCATGCCGGAATCGGGAGAGATGGTTGAGGGAGTCCCATTGACTTCTTCAGCCGTACCCTCACGATACATCGCCTTGCACTGCAATGGGAGGGATGGGTTCATATGCCAGTCACTCCAAAATGAAAATGCAAAGAAAATGACATCTAGCAACTCAGAAGAAGAAAACACAAATACTAATAAGATGACCAAATGTATAGGAAAGGTGCACTGAAATTCGACGACAAAAATATGGCAAAAACGAGCGTGCTATAGACCACACGACTGAAGTAAAACTTCACTAACTTATATCTCCCTCTCAACTTCCGTTCGCCTCGCCCCATCACACTTTTCATAACGCTCTCGACACGCATTCACCAGCTTACTCTCCAAGTCAAGTGTGTGTAAAGAAATTTTACTTAAAAAATCATCCTTCATATTAATAAAAAAAATGCTTCGTAGCCTCCTCACTCTTTAGTATTCTAAAGGTTTCACTTCTGCCGCGTGTGAATCGCACACTCAGTTTTTTATTTCATTTAACTTTTTAATGACAACGGGATATTTTCACTTATTGTTCCGTTATTCGTAACCCGGGAAAGTTAGTGGTACTTTAAAAAAATAAAAAAAGGTTCATCTAGTTAATTTCCAAATTAGGCAGGCTCTGTCACGGGTGGTTGAAAGAACAGTGTTACCGGTCGAGAGGCTGTGCCGATACGGGTCATGATCTGCCATGATTCATCAATGACTCGACTCACTTTCTATCTGAAGATATCAGAAGAGAATTTATAATTTAACGCGAAATTCAAACCTAAATCAAGTTCGGTGGTGATAATAGATGTTAAACGAAATTTTAACCGGATAAAACAGTAGAGAAATATAAAATAATTGATTAGGTTAGGTTTGCTTGTTCTTTTTAAATACATTTACAATTTGGGGGGCCCCGGGAACCATTTATTGGATACCAATAACTCTGCCATAGGTCACCCCAAGTGGTTCGCTAAGTTTGGTGACTATCAGGGGTTCTACATGGCAGGTTGGTGACTATATGGCAGGCCGGATCGGGAGAGAATGGTTGAGGGAGTATTTTTTACTTCTCCAGCCATACTCTCTCGGAACATCGCCTTGCACCGCAGTAGGATGGATTCACACGTCCAACACTCCTGAACACACTGACCCCCAGATTCCTACCCATCTCTCACACCCTTTTCCTTCTCAGAACTTCCTCTCCTTCCTTTCCTAAAAAGACCCGCCCATACAGCATCCCCAAAGATAACATTGGCTTGAGGGGAATTATTTTCATCAGGACCTCCTCTGTAGAGCTAATGTAAAAAAATTACATCTATTTGATTGTAGATTTTGTTTCCTTGAATGAATGTATGACTGAAGTGGAATCTTAGAAGTTGACATTAAACCACTTCCCGCATCCGATCGAGCTGAAACTCGGCAGACAGACTAATTTTCAATGACAAGGCATTCTGTCAACTTTTGTTGGCAATCACGCATATTCAAGCGCAATTGAAATTGGAAGATATTAGAGCATTTAGCTAGTGTTAGGAGCGTCGGCTGGCTGTCGTAAGTACTATTGGATTCGTACTTTCGTGAATCTCTCCGGTTATGGAGAGATTCACGAAAGTACGAATTATTATGATTATTATTTTAGTTGGCAATTGTGAATAATAATACCACGCGTCTATATATTATACTATCTTTTGCCCCCGGCGTCGCTCGCATAGTATTAGGGGGGTTCTGCCTCCCCCCTCCCCCCTCTTCAATCCCTCCACCTCTCCCCGCCCTCACTACCTCCCCCCGTTACATTCATTTTTGAAATATCCCGCGTGCCACCTTTTAAAGCGTAACAATCAAACACACGCAGTTTCGCATTTACAATATTAGTATAGATTAGTATAATTTTAACTATCAAAAGGATCTCCATAGTAACCTAAACAAATAACAAAATGACAGCGCACGTCAAATAATTACTTATAGTTACCAATCAACGCTTTGCTTTTCGTGTGGACAACAAACGTATAATAAATAATTTCATAACGCCAGAGCTTACCAATAAATACAGCCTATATTACTCGCAAATAATGTAGCTTTCCATTAGTGAAAGAATTTTTAAAGTCCATTCAGTAATTTTTGCGTGAAAGAATGACAAACATACATCCATAACAACTTTCGACATTATAATATTATAATAGGATATGACTTCATTGCCCGTCGCGTTTACTTTGTCCCGGTGACTAGCTGTCACTGGATCCGAGGAACCGGCTATTTTGGGTTTTTAACTGGTAGTTTTTATTAGTACAGTCACATTTACATAAAGATTGTTTAGCACGCACATTCCCACAGACACTCAGCAGCTGTTAAATTGTTTAACTTTCTTCATTGTCAGTATTTCCTTCCGCTCCCAGGCGAAAGTTTTTACATCTCGTCGCCTTCATTATCTTCCTCTATGTAAAACCACCGTATCTACTACTGTAAATTTATTAATTAATTTATTATACACTAACGAATTCCCGCCATGCATTGCTAAGACACTTAATAGTCAACCCTTAGATAATAATAATAATAATATAATAATAATTTTTATTTACATTTAAGTTTACAAATTTCTAATTGATTAAAATATTTCATATTCACTATATTTTTTCAAATTTTATGTAGCTCCTACAATACATCTTGAACTTTCCAATTGGTGTGGACTTTAAAGTTTCTGGTAGAGTGTTATACAACTTCATTCCCTTGTACAGTAGACTGTTCTGCGTATTCGCTTTGTCCTTTTTTTGTAGCCTAATTTCCTTGCACGTCCTTGTGTTATATCTGTGAATGTCTTTATTGTATACAATTTTATTTGAGAAGTATTTTGGTAACGTGTTGTTCAATATTTTGTGGATAAATACCATCGTGTTCAAGGTCAGCATCTGTTTCACGGTCAACCAATTTAGTTCCTTTAACATTTTGATTATTTTTGAAAATCTGTTTCGTCGAAGAATTATTCTCATTGCCCTGTTTTGGAGAATTTGTAACTTATTTTGTTCTCTTTCGTTACATAGGAAAAGTATACTTGAGCAGTAGTTGAAGTGTGGAGCAATAATTGAATTGTATATGGTGATTGCAGTTTTTCTAGAAATTTTTGGCCGAATTCTTCCAAAAAAAGATATCTTTTTTCCAATTTTCTTTTGGGTGTATTCAGCATGTCTATTGAAGTTTAGTTTGGAATCTAATATAACTCCTAAGTATTTCATTTCTGTAACATTTTCAATAATTTCACCATCAATTTTAATTTTGCTTTCACTGGATGTCTTCTTGTATCCGATCACCATACATTTTGTTTTTTTTTTTGTATTTAATTTAAGCTTATTTAGATCAGCAACCTCATCAGCGAAAGGCAAACTAATGGAACCTAAACGCAAGCCAAATACTAAATTTGGAGATCGTGCTTTCGGAGTGTCCGGGCCGAAGGCTTGGAATAAACTCTCTCCGAAACTTAGATACATAAAAAGCCCAACAGAATTTAGGTCCAAATTAAAAACCTACCTTTTTGGGCTCTCATACCCTTAAATAAAAATACCGATCTGAGAGTATTATAAAATTTTACTTTTGTTTTCAAAATACGCTCATTACAGAATATAAAAATATTATTATTTCTTCTTACTTCTTCTGGCGCTAATCTTAATCTAATTGTAAATATGTATTTTATTAAGTCACTTGCTTTAGGTCAGCATTTATATGTCTTAATCATAAGTCACTAGTTATAATTGTAAATCTCAGTTGTAAGCCAGTAATACTAATTTTTTTAAATACTTTTTATTTTTTTTAATCTCAGTTGTAAGCCAGTAATACTAATTTTTTTAAATACTTTTTATTTTTTTTAGCAAAGCTCGTGTTAAAAAGGCGGCGACAACGAATGTAGATATTAATTTTTATATAAGTTTAAATAATATATAATTTTTTTTATATACATATAGATCAATTGATGGATAATTAACAGTATACAAAGAAAAAAAAATCGTACATATAATTAAATGCATCTATAGTTTTATATAATATATAAAACATAAGCAGAATGAAGAGGATATAAAAATAGGATATACTTATTTGTACAGTGCCCTTGAGGTGGTTTTTCACAAAAAACGGCGCTATATAAATTAGCCAAATATTATTATTATTAATAAAGAAACTATTTCTCCCTGCGTGTCCTTTGCCCATTCGTCACGTTCCCCTTCCGCCTCCCCTTCCTGTGTTCTTACTCCGCCTTCCCTCTCCCCACTCCCCTCTCCCGCTATCCCCGTCCCGCGAACCCCCCTCCCGAGTTCCCCTCCCTCCTCCCGCATTCCATACATTCAGTCCCGGTACATCCAGTTTTCAAACAGCTCGCGTGCCACCTATTGCAATTTTTTAAGTAAAACTTCTTCACGCACGCTTGACTTGGGGAGTAAGTTAGTGAATGCGGTGACGAGAGCGTTATGAAAAGTGTGATCGGGCGAGGCGAACGATCGGGTCTTTACGAACGCTTGACTTGGGGAGTAAGCTGGTGAATGCGTGACGAGAGCGTTATGAAAAGTGTGATCGGGCGAAGCGAATGGAAGTTGAGAGGGAGATATAAGTTAGTGAAGTTTTACTTCAGTCGTGTGTTCTAAAGCACACTCGTTTTTTTATACAAATTTCATAATGCCAGAGCTCACCAGCATATATATAGAGACTATCGAGGGCATGCACATTGCACACATCAAATCTCCAAAGTTTCATCGCAATCGGATGAATGGTTAGCAACGCATAATTTCATGATACCAGAACTCACTATTATAGATAGAAAACATCGCGGGCATGCGCACATCAAAACCCCAAAGTTTCATCGCAATCGGATGAATGGTTTATCAACGCATAACATCTCATACACTTAGATATTCATATAAAAACATGTTTTGATTTTTTATAAATAGATTCATAGTCCTTGGGTCCGGACGGTGGGAAACAGTTGACACTCAAATTAAGAGAAATACACAAGCCATAAAGGTATTTATTCTTATTTTGCCTCATATATATATATTTTTTTTTTACATTAACTGCACACAGGAGGCCCTGAGGAAAATAACTTCCCTCAGGGCCTATGTCGTCTTTGAAGATGCTGTGTGGAGGGTCTTTTTGAGGAAAGGAAGGAGTGAACACGGGTCTTGAAGAGACCCATGTTGTAGGAGGGAGGAAACACAGAGGCCGGCAAATCGTTCCACAGCCGAGCCGTTGAACTCAAGAACGAGTCATAGAAACGATCCGTTCTCATGTGACTAATGTCAACCGTGTACAAATGTTGGGCGCGTGTTTGGCGTGTTTCCCGACTATATAACCACGAATATAAGTAACAGGTTAAAAATAGTTTGGGAAATGAGTCTAGAAACGGTCGACTGTAGCACAAAAGTGTTTTTTTTTTATTTATTTATTTTATGAGCGTTTTTTAAGTTATTATGTTATTAAGATAATCAAGAGAAATTGGTAGAGATAATCTTGGCCACAAAATAGTGGGAATTTTAAAAAGTTGTCTCATAATATATGCGTCCTTACTACACATCTAAAGAAAAAATATATTTTTTAATAGTTTACGCTTATTTTTTTTATTAAGTAATTCACAATTTTATTTAAATTTTACTCAAGCGAAACTATAGTCAAAGATTCAATTTATCCAAAATAATTTTTTTTGTATTCATAATTTAAACAGATTCGTCGTAAAGATTAATCGAAAATAGTGATTTCGCGCGGACATAATTTGCGACAGAACTCGGAACTTTACAACAATTCTAGAATCTTTTGTTTTCACTTGACTTCACTTCACTCACTTGACCCAAACTTTACTGTCTTTTTTTGGTGTTGTTGTTTTACATTTTTTTTTATTTTTATTATTAACCAATACATATAATATATAATTAACCAATGTATATAATATATAATATTAGTGGTAACAATACCTCCGTAATTGAGAAATTCTCGTGTTTAGAGAGGGAGCACTATCAGATTGACAGTACTATACATACTTAACAGTTGTTACAATTTGGATGTATGTAGAACTACTTTTTTTTATAACAAATGAATAATAAGTTGACATTTTTTTGTTCATAGCGGAAATGTAATTGGCACATCGTAACACATAGGTACCTAAATCTAGTTAATAGTAAAAAAAATTTTAAGTTTTTGTTTAAAAATTTAGAATATTTATTATAGTTTTTTTTCTTACATTTTGTTGTTCACCATTATTTGACGGTTAGTTTATATTAATTGTAATTTTTTAACTTAACGCTCGGTTGTGTATATTATAAAAAAAAAATTGCTGACCCGGCGAACCTCGTACCACCTCAGAATCAATAACTGTTGTTTAACTTATTAGCTGAATTAAATTCAGTGTTTTTATTAAGTTAAAACATTACACAATGAAGCAATTATCGACGCGCAACTGTCCGTGTTTTATTTTTGTCGGTATCAGAGATGGAGTTGTGTACGGATTTATATTTTTTGTGATTTTCTTACCTTTCCACTTACTTGAGTTTCATTTTCTTTATACGTGTAAGGGAGATTTATTATAATTATTGTATTTTCCTTTGGAGGGGTGCAGACATACGTTCACCGTTTGTCTCATTTTCGACTGTTGACATTTAGTTTGTAAGAAAGAGGGGCAGCAATACATCAAAGATTAATGCCAAAGGGTTTATGAAAACTAAAATGAAGAAAGGAGATTTGGGAGGCGATGGAGAAAGGAAATAGAAAGGTGTTAAAGAAGAGAGAGAGATGACTAACCCGCTGTATAAGATAGAGAAATTAAATAAACATAATATATATAGTAAGGAAGGTTAAAAGGCATTCATAAGTCTGCAATTCTAAAGATTAAATGAAGAGAAAATATTTGCAAGATCAGGGTTTGGGAACTCGATTAACCTGCACGCTTTACTTAACCACTTGCCAATATCACATTTTTTGACGACAAGGGGAGAACACAGCGATTAAAATATTTATTAAAACATACAAACGTTATTTGGGATTGGGAAGTAGGTTTACGAGAGATGGGAAGGCTGATAGAGATATTGAAAGAAGGGTGAATACATGTAACTCTATTAATGGAGGACTGAGCGCCGTTGGCACCATAATGGAGTACTGGTACCTACCCTGATGTATGGCAGTGAGGCATGGGACTGGCAAAGTAAGGATGAAAGTAGACTGAATGCTGTAGAAATGATATCCCTGAGGCGTATGTGTAGTAAAACCATGTATGATCGTGTGAGAAATGTGGAGATCCGCAAAGAATGCAAGGTTGATGTAAGCTTAAGAGCGTTTAACCAGCCAGCGGACGAAAATCCACATTTCGTCGAAAGTTGTTCTTCCGATCGTGCAGGGCGGTTACAATGAGAAAGATTAATTATTCTCCGTACCAGCTTTTTAAAATTATAACTCAGTATCGAATTTATTTCAATCCAAATTAGCTTTAATTTATACCTTCAGCCAAAAATGCTGAAAGGCGTGATGATAAAACTATTAAAATAGTGTACTTTTTGTAGTTATTTTTTGATTATAAGTATTTATTATTTTTCAATAATGTCTAAATTTAATAAGAATGTTAAAAAAATCTGAAATATATTAGTTTGTAAGTGCGCAAATAAATACACAAATGGACCAATTTTCGTCAAGAAACACATGCACGTACATATTTTTTAATGATTTTATTGAAACTAAAATTAAAATTCTAATACATAACTCTGCTAGATAATGTATTGATTTATTTTACTGCATAATTACATTATTTGAAATGGGTGTGGTATAATACAAAAACTTTTTTGAAAATTTAACAAATCTGCCAACGACCTATGGAATAACCTTATTATACTAAAAATTAAAAAAAATTCTAAAAATTTATTACATACGAATGCTAGATAAAAGAACAATCTTTCGAAATCCATTTATAATTTTTTGTGGAAAAGAGTCAATACGTCTAAAAACTTTTTTGAAAATGACGTATTTCCGGCTTTCTCTGGTAATGCCCTCTTAATGAATAAGATCAAGAAAAGAACACTCCGATGGTTTGGGCATGTAGAGCGAATGAACGAGGAAAGGAGTGTAAGGAGAATATATGACGCAAATGTAAATGGTAGAAGAAGTCGGGGACGCCCGAGAAAGATATGGCACGATCAAGTGAATCAGATTCTTGAGTCGGGCCATGTCAAGAGCCAGAATAATAGAAGAGCATGTATGACACGATGTATGAATGTGAACGAGGCAAGGAGTGTGTGCTAAGACCGAGTTGTTTGACGGTCCGTCCTCTCTGCCTACCTCTGTGGTGAAACGGCGTGATGGTTAATACGTTCAATACGTTTGTAACTAACTAACTAGTTGAAGGGCCACAAGTTGCTGTAGCTAACGAAACGCAACGCCATCTACTGATTGGTTACCCAACCTTTATAGCCAACGCCATATGTTAGTTTGCATACAAATCAAATCCACATGGCCGCTTGCCAGTCCGCTCCCTTTTTTTTTTTTTTTTATTTATTTATTTTAGCATACAAAATTTAATATACATTTAGATAATGTAGTAATTTGCGTACATGTTCATTTTAAAATACGTTAATACCACTCTTCCATGGAATTTATATAATATTTATATATTATATATTTCAACCAATTTACACAAAATCTTGACCAATTATATACTTAAACCTTCCTCATAAATCATTCTATCTATTGGTGAAAACCGCATGAAAATCAGTTTATTATTTTTTGAGTTTATCGCGAACAGATAGACAGACGCGTCTGAGGACTTTAATTTATAATATGTAGAGATGTATATAGAGATAATGTCAGAAATCACAGGTTAATAAAGTAAGTCTAGTACGTTCCTTAAGGGCCCGCTACCCGAATTTCTACCGATTTATTACATATCTCCCTTAAACACGTTAATAAGGTTTAAAGCTCTTATAAAAATATATGTTGAAGATAATATTTAGACATTCCCGCGTCGAAAAGCAAATTATATAAAATTCCCTCGATAGAAAAAAAATCTCAAAGAATGCTCCAAAAATTATTATAAACACGTTTTTTTCAGTTATTTTACAAGTTACATGTATGAAAAAATTCACAGTGTTTCTTTAAATGCTGTTGCGAGATTTTTGCTCTATTTTAAATGAGTCGTGTTTTATTAAACATTTTCACAATTTTCACATCGATTTTGTCGGTTTAAAAACTAGCGCTCTCCTCTAACATTCGTATTTTCATATCTCTCCATCTTCTTCTTTTTGCGCCCGGTTGCGGCGCCTTAACACCCTGTACATATGACGAGATTGAGGAAACAGGGTGTGCAGTTTTCTTATAGGAAGTTCATTAATACGAACTTATCAGGAAGTTACGAGTTACAAGTATATCTGCAAGTCAGTCAATTCATATTATAAAGTGCCTACTCGTTCACACGACTATATACAAGTATGAGCATCATAACATTTACATAACTATCTTGCATACATATATTAGTATAATACGTTGATTCACCACTTTCTCCTCGTGCGTCTAAACGTTACACCGAACCGCTTGTCAAACTGAATAAACGTACTCATTTACGTAATTATAAGTTATAAACCTTTACAATGTGAACATATTTTGATAATTGAAAAAATATTAACAATGTTTAGGTTATGAAAATATCTGGAAAAATTCACAAAAAAAAAAATCTCGCCCATTTACCAACACATTCCTTCACGACTAAATTAAGGCCCGCTTTCACGCATTTCTATCGATTTATTACATATTTTCCTTAAATACTTTAAGTTTTAAAGCTCTTAAAAAATATATGTTATTCTTGAAGATAATATCTATACATTCCCTACGCCGGAACGCTAATTATATGTAATTACCTCAATAGAAAAAAATCGTAAAGTATGCTCCGAAAATTATATAAACACGTGTTTTTCAGTTATTTTACAAGTTAATGCATGAAAAAATTCACAGTGTTTCTTTAAATGCTATTTTAATATTCCCAACGAGATTTTTGACCAGTTTAAACGAGTCGTGTTTTATTAAACGTTTTCACAACGCTTAAATATTATCGTTTTTAATATTAGTGCACTCTCTCTAACATTAGTATTTACATACCTCTCCATCTTCATCTTTTTGAGCGGGTACACCGCGTTTTATGGTCATTTTTAACAATATAACTTTGAAAACTATTTGTTTTTAAATCAACAAAGGTAAGGTTTTTCACTCGACAAGCCTAAAAGTACACTGGATAGCTAGGGTGACTAATTTAATCATTGAAAACCATACAATAAAAAAATTGGTCGCTTCTAGAAATTGAACCTATGACCTTAGCCTTGCCGGAGCTCTGCTCCACCACTGAGCTAATTCGACCGTATCCACTATAAACTATGAACATTATCTTCATTTTTAAACGCATATCTTTTTTGGCTGCTATCTTTAAAAATAAGCGTTAAGGAATGAAGATAATGTTGATAGTTCTTAGTCGAAGTATGATTCAGTTATCTACGACCAAAGAGATAGGGTCGAAATAGCTTTGAGGTTAGAGAGCAGAACCCCTGCAAGTCTTAGAGTACCTGATATTTAATATTGTCTTCATATTAAAAAGAAAAACATTTAAAATAAACATAAACTCTAGTTTTTTAATGATCTAATAAATTATTATTTATTTATTTATTTTTTCAGGTTCTCCATAAAACAGTTATACACCAAATTATTACGGAGAAGATTACAAAACATAAGAGAAAAAAATGGCCAAGGGGGCAGTTTCACTAGGTTGAGACATATTATGTCAAAAGATAATGTAATATTAATTTTAATTAGAATGAAATAGCAAATGAAAAATCATGCAACGTGCAGTGTTTTTGATGTAGTATCATCTGCGTATAACATCGTATCGTATATGCATAAAAAAAACATAAATATTTAAAATAAATATCATCTCTAGTTATATAATGTTCTAATAAATGTAATATTAAACTTAAGAAGAATAAAATAGCAAATGTGAAAACATGCAATGTGCAGTGTTTTTAATGTAGTGTCATCTGCGTATAAAATTATATCTTCTCCAAGCTACTTTCTAATACATAAAACTGTGTTTATATGAAGTGTCCTGCCTATTTTTTTAATGTTTTCTGTATATTTGTATAATTAGATAGAGCCTAGGAAGTCTATTTTACAGCGTTTGAGATGTTTATTAAAAAAAACGGAGCTGTAGAAATAATCTATATAAAAATCTATTTATAAAATTGTGAATAATCGTGTAGACAGTAACTTAGTCAACCAAATCAAGTTACACGCCAGGCCCAAATCTACAAGAACCCATAACATATTTTGGACTGAAATTTTTACGAATAATACTGGATATTTTAATCCTATATCTAGAATGTCTCGGTCATACAACGATCTTGTTAAAATACACAGTTTCATAGATATTTGTGTAAATAATATAACATATTTCAAAAAATATCTCCACAATTTGTGCACTTAAAAAAAAAATGTTATTATATTACTTTTCAGTAAATACTTTATAAATATTGTATACTTGCATTGTTTTTCATGAGTTTGCTGCTGTGAAAATGCATATATGATTAATGCAGACACATTAGTCTACTGATACTTATATTTGTATTTTAATTTATTATATATTATCCACAAAAATGTTGTATAAATATCCTGTTTGTGTCTCAAATAAATAAATCTAATTGTTATTACCGTTACTGCAAATTTGTTTTAGATACGTATAAAAAGAAGAACTCCTGTGACTTTAATTAAGCTGGTAATTAAAGGCTTACAATGTCTTTAAAACCTGCGTGACTGTAGGCGTGCAGTTTTGTTGAGTATTTCCAGTATGTTGTCTGTATTTAGAGGATTATCCTGATGATAGCCAGCCTTTGACAGGATTAAAGCATAATAATTAACTGTAATACATAAAAAATACAAAGACCTGAGGTTTGGGATGCAGAAGTTGGAATGTAGAGAGCGCTCTCCATGCTTCCAACCGCAGAAGTCATTTTCCAGTTTGCAGAACTGTCCAAAAGCGCACTTTTCGACCTAAAAAACCTTCAAACTTCACCCCGAAACTGGGACAAAACTGCCCCTAACAACGGCGGGAAAACAGCCCAAACAACGGGCAAAAACTGCCAAATCAGATGGTATTTTTAACACTATTTTTTTATTGAGTTATCCATTTTTGTATGGATTTTGAAGCTCGCCTTAAAGAGTCGAGAAAACTGTTGGTATTTACACTATTTAAAATTTGAACACATTTTTAATTGGTTTTTCGAATTTCGATTATTTGGATTTTGATTATTTGAATTTCGATTATTTAAATTCCGAATGACGACTGTTTGACTCACTGCGAGTTTCCGGAGTGCGATTTGCGATTGAACCGTCCCGCGGGGAGTTCGGTTCGCAATTGGCCCGGGCAAAACTTTCACCGCCGAATTTCCGAGTTCATTGCACGTTTCGCAACCATTTCGGAGAGAAGTGCGGACTTTTTAGCGGCCCCCGCGCGCCGCTAACTCTTTGGACCCCGACGGCAATGAATAATCTATTGAATAATACAGGAAACGTGTCATATCTGGACAAGAAACCTAACACTTAAACAAAAATTAATAATCAAGAACCTGTCTAAGAGCCGTTAGAAGTTTTTACGTAAAAAGCAGGCAACACATTTTATTCGACCATATATATATGATGGTGACCCGACAATAGGCCACTTGCATCACATTTTTTTAAATTTTTTTCCGGTTTAGGCAAATATTCTAAGACATTCTGTAATTTTTTTTTTTTTTAATCGTATTTTTGAAACCCTGGGGATTTTTTGAAAATTTCAATCCGGAAAATCAGACCATTTTTTGTAAACCGGAAAGACGGGACATAATTTTATAGGTGTGAAAAAACGATAATTACATAGCCGAAAATAATTTTTAAAAAAAATAACGTTTTCCACACGAATGGCACAGGAGAATAACGAGGCAAACCAAAAATATTACATCTCATAAATATTTTTTTCCTTGATCCATCTTATTGATCATAAATCATTATAATGTACAGCGTCTATATTACTAAATTCAATGTAATATACTTGAACTTGTAAATTGTAATAATATTAAGAATATTATAAAATTTTATTTTGTTAAAATCAGCACCATAATCATTATACCTCTAAAACATGTACCGACATCCTCTTCACGTTCTGAAGAGAACCCCGTACCCATTAATTGTACGGGGTTCTCTTCAGAACATCTGTCAAAAAATCAAACCAAATGATAAGTTCGCAGAGAACAAACAATAAATCTAGTGAACGAATTCAAAAATTCGCCTGAAATCAAAGTGATGCCATATAAAAAAATAAATCAGTGTGGAATTTTATAAAATTAATAGGAACATTTTCGGCGACGGGACATTTTCATGTAGTGACGTCACGAGCCCAAATAATGGATTTATTTGTTTAAAAATAAAAAAAAACCGTACATTTCTAAAAATTTTTACTAACATTTTCGTAATCTTAGTAAAAAACTCTATCCACACGATTTTTTCCAAGTCGTTATGAAGTCCATGCAAGTGGCCTATTCGTCCTGCGACAATTCATCCGGCGACAGTTCATCCTGCCGACAGTTCATCCTGTCGACAGTTCATCCCGCCGACAATTCATCCGGCGACAATTCATCCTGCCTGATCATTTAGAAGATTTTTATTAAGTAAGTATGCAAAGAGGATATACGGCCGTACAACCAAAATCGATATACTTATATCGGAAGGCATCTTGAGTGGAAATCCGCTGTAAAAATATTTTTACTAACAATAATTTCGACTCTCCGAAGAAGCATGCGTGAATAACAAAATACGACATACTTATACGTGCAGTCGGCTTAGCAAAGAACGGTAAAGATTCCTACTTGCATCTAATATAACTTTTTATCTGAAATTAACACCATCTTTTTATGGTGAATTGACTGATTTAAAAAAAAACACAAGAGTCCCAACCGTCTCGAGCCAGTGAGTGCCAATGGCATCCCCAATTTTGGTATGGTGTGATGCTGAAGGTAGTGGCATGTGGAAGGAGATGTGGAAAACGTATCTTCCTGGCTATTCAGATCTAGTCACCAAACACGGCTAGGTTAGGTTAGGTTAGGTTAGGTTAGGTTAGGTTAGGTTGTACGGCCGTATATCCTCTTTGCATACTTACTTGAAGAAAAAATCTTCTAAATGATCAGGCAGGATGAATTGTCGCCGGATGAATTGTCGGCGGGATGAACTGTCGGCAGGATGAACTGTCGGCAGGATGAACTGTCGGCAGGATGAACTGTCGGCAGGATGAACTGTCGCAGGATGAATTGTCGCAGGATGAACTGTCATGGAACCATATATGATAGGGTTGAGGTAGATGGTCCGTGACGCGAATTGCGAAAATATACGGTGTTAGGAATAAAGAGGGCATTCTCTCTAAAGAATTTATCTTTTACACACATCTTATATATAAAAAATCTCGTATCACGGTGTTTGTGGTCGCATTCCTCCGAAACGGCTTGACCGATTTTTATGATTTTTTTTGTGTACATTTGGTAGATATGAGAATAGGTTTTAAAGTATATTTCATACCGCTAGGTGATTAGGTGTCCCTATCCAGAAAAAAAACCTTTTTTTTTGACAATTTTATTTTTGTACTTTTTTTAATTTGACATCAAAAAATACTTATAACCCCAAATTTTAACCCTCCCACCCCCACCCTCCAATTTTTTTATCGCGATATTAGTATTTTTGAATGAACAAATTAAACCGTCTTTCGTATTTCAAACAGAACGAAATTATGTATGTTGTTGAATGACAGATGGCGCTACGTCCGGCTCATCGAACTTTCATCCACCCATGCGCAAGACATTCACGAGAAGCGTCGCGTCATTTTGATAGATATTTCATTCGGCATCATGTTTTCGCGTGGGCAAACCATTGAGCTTATTTGTGTTGGCTAAAGACGGACTGACAAAAAAATTCGTACACTCAATTGCTCTTCGAAATTCATATTGATTTTCTTCATTTCATTTTCCTACTTTAGTTCGTGTTTTTTTTTGGTTTTTGTCTGCGGTCATCGTCTACAGCGCTCCATTCCTCTTTCTGTCATAGATCCCATCCACACACACTTACAATACATTCGTTATTTTTATAAAGGATTATTCTTATTTGTAAGCTTTTGTAAAAGTCATTTCATAAAAATTCTCCAGTTCTAAAAAGTAGGTACTAAATTCTCCAGTCTTTCAAAATAAATATTTACTCAACTTTTGACACTAATCTTCTTATTAATGTAATATCAACAGTGATAGGGGTAGCAAATGTAAAGTCAAGCAATATCCAGTGTTTTAAATATAATGTCCTCCGCGTGCAAAGTCGTATCTTCTCCAAGCATAAACTTTTAATTAAAGTGTATTTAATGGAAGTGACCTGACAGGTATATATTCGTAAATAATAAATTTAGATAGAGCATAAAAATGCGTAATAAATTGTACATCGCCCTTGGAGTGATTTCTCACAAAAATGGCGCTCTACGAATCATCAAATAGTCCTTCTGAATACAGGGTGGTTTTAGTCCTAAAGGACTAAATGGTGTGATATACTAAGGATGGTTTTAGTCCTTGTATACATTCAAAATCCTAGCTAACTAATCAAGGGTAGGAATTATACATGATTAGTACCCACAAATCGATTATAATGTATTTTCTTTGTACTTCTGAAACCACACAGCATTATCGGCATGTTTTCATGATATGTTTTACCTTTGTTTATAATATTTTCTATGTATTGACCTACGATAATGTATGGCTCCAAATGTTGAACTATGTACAACTCCTACTCTAAACGAAGCAGCAGAAATGCGAATGCTTAGATCAGCAGGAGTATCACTAAAAGATAAAAAGTTCTCGCATACGTGGGTAGCCTGGGTGTCACGGACATAAACAGTAAGTTGGATGAACGATAGTTGAGATGGTATGGGCACACAAGACGGAGACCACCAGACCACACAGAGAAGCAAGCAATGTCTATGGAGCTTCATCGACAGTCATCCAGAGGAAGACCAAAGAACTCCTGGATGACTCAAAGCTCAAAAATATTACAGAGAAACATCCTGGATGAAAGCGATGCCCAGAACCGAAGAAGATATTATAGCCTGAGAACGAGAAGAGCCGACCCAAACAGCCTACCTGGGCAATGAATTGGGACAGTGCAAGATTATATATTGACGTCTACGAGTGTTTGAAAAACGTGTAGTAAATAATTAGCTGATTGAATACATTTTAATGCATTCAATACAGACTAAATTTAATATAATATTCGATTAAACTGCAGAGTTGCTTAAAAATATAGAACGAGCTAGACTGTCGGTGGCCGCACAGGAATTTAAGACACATACATTCATACTTATAGTGTATTATGATTATGAACAATGAATCAACAATAACTTTGCTATGTATTGTGACATCTGGTATTAATCAATAACACATTTTGAAACATGGTTAATGAACTTGAATGCATTTTGATTGTTATTAAAATTGGAATAGATTGCACAATTTCGTTCAATATTCATTATTGAAATAAAATAATTTGTCAACGTTTTTTTCATGAGTAATAATTAATTTCGTGCCATTATTTTGTAAATTGGACGTAATTATTACTGTTCAATTTTTCACTGTTGATATAATGTATGGTGCAAGTTGATATGCGTAATTTGATACCCATAACGCCTATTTTCCTGTCTCAAAGAAGACTCCTACCACTGAGCCACTTTGGCCATTGACAATTTTAAAACGGTCCAGGGAGCTTACCGCTCTACAGCATGTTCCTATTCAACCTTATATAGCTTTTCCTGCTTTTGTTTACATTTCCATACTTTTTCCAAGAAAAAAACATCATCAAAAATTCTAATTTTGGTTGTGGATCTGTCTGTGACTGTAAATCTGCTTCAATGAACTATTATTTGTTTTTAATTTAACGGATGCTCCTAGTCGTCCACGAAATGCAAGGCAAAAATCGAAAATAAAATATTTTAATTTTAATATTGTAATTTTTTCTTTCTGTAGGACCTGAGTAGTCCGAGAAAGACGTGTAATTTTTTACATTAGTTCCACACAGGAGACCCGGATAAAAGTAATTCCTTCTCAGGGCATGACATCTTTGAGGATGCTATGTGGAGGGTCTTTTTAGGAAAGGAAGGAGAGGAAGTTCTGGGAAGGAAAAGGGTACTAGGAGAGGGTGTGTCCAGGAGTGACAGACGTATGAATCCATACCTCCCAAGACGTACCGAGAGAGTACGGCTGGAGAAATCAAAGGAACTTCTTCAACCACCTCCCTCCCAATCCTCCCTCTCGAGCCCTCCTTCCTTTCCTTAAAAAGACCCTCCACACAGCACCCCCTAAGATGACATACGCCTTAAGGGAAATTATTTTCTCCAGAGCCACTAGTGTGGAGCTAATATAAAAAAGAGAATTGAGAGCTTTTTGAACTCTGGTGCGGTATTCACTTTAAAAAATACAAATTATTATTAATTAATAGTGTGTTGTTCCTGGGTCCGAAAGTGTTTTGGACCCTCTCGGAGTCACTTTCCCCGAGTGCGTGTGACCTTAGAGCACACCGCTCACTTTCGGTCTTACCGCCCGTGCTGGCTTCGATCGGTGACGCGAGTCCGAAAGTAAGAGTATTCAAGATGCCACGCCATGTTACCGGTTCCCACTTACCCACTGAACTAAAGTTACCGGTGCAGATACCAGTTTACCGCACGAATAAGACTTTATTAGACTTACCATTAATTATGGTAATGATACTGTGGCTCAGAAGCAGTTGTACTGTATTGAGCGGTAAGCAACCTGAGCCGTTTTAAGAGTGTAGGCGATCAAAGTGGCTTAGTGGTAGTAGTCTTCTTTGGGACAGGAAACTAGGCGTTATGGATATCAAATTACGTACATTATCAACCTGCACAACCCGAACGGTACAGCGAAAAATTGATCAATAATACTTACGTCCAATTTACAAAATAATGACACGAAAACAAAAACAAAAGCAGATATAAACATAAGAGAATGCAGGGCAAACCAAGAGTTAACTAGAAATCAAAAAATGTATAATATTTTTCCACTTTCTTTATATGTATACCTCATGAGAGTCCCAGCTGCTCCCGTCCACACAACCTTCAGCCTCACAACATACCCCAATCGGGGATGCCAGTCTTACTGGCTCCAGACGGGAGCAGTTGGAACTCACATTTCATGGGCATATTTCACAATATTTGTATTTCATATGTAAAAAAAAATGTAACTTAATATTGTGTGCTGAGATTGAAAAGAGATTCGTAAGTAGCAGATTTCACACTTTATGGCAGTTTTTATAGATTTTGATACTTTATTTTTTCTAGGCCACCCCTCCTAGGCATCGTGAGTTCAATTCCTCGTCTGGCTAAGTCCTCTATCACAACACGGACAACATTCTTAGCTTACTGTGGTGGAGATTTTCAAATACAATCAGGGAAAGTTTGCCCTTTTAAAACATTATTTTTATAAAATTAGGCCTTTTTATCGCTTTAAGTGACTAGATCAGACCACTGTGATATTTTGACTTTATAAATCATATATTTTATTATTTCTGCCTACTTTTTCACAAGTTGTTTTAAAACAAATTATTTTTAGCTATTTAATATTGAAACCACAAATTTAACACCAAAATATTAAATAGTTTCCAAAAACAGTTAACAAACTGTCAAATAATAATAAAAAACACAATAAATTATGACTGTAAAAAATAGCTGTCAAAAAAGTAATAACAATTTATCTATCACTGACAAAAATACCCAATATTACATGATGAAGAAGCCTAAAAGAAAGTAATATATGGAAAAATGCCATGAAACATTGAAAAACCAAATGTCACTGGAAAGTAAATACCACCAACCTAGACCTTACAGAAAGAGACTTTAACGCCAGAGAGAAAAACCTGATTTTGGTCGTCTTTCCTCACAGGGACTCCGAAAAACCAGTTTCCACGCAAGTAATATCCCCACCATAACAAAGTGACAATCATTTAAGAGCCTTGAAAACACGCATAAAATTTTTGATAGTTAATTTTTACTAAGTGATCCCAATTTATTGCAGAATTTTCAATGTTTTTTTTTGTTTGTTTTCACTTTCGCGGCCAAGTCTTATTATTTTTTACTGTTTATTATCCAATGTGAAAGTTCGCGTTACGTTGCTTGAGCAGTGACGAACGGAAATAGAAAATGTGAGCATAATCAACCGGTTTTATTGAATGTGTTACGGCGAAAATAGTTCCCAACGGTGGTAGCAATTATTATGCCCGTTGCACTGTGCTGTACACGTCCACTGTACTGTCAGATAAATCATACCGTTGGTTTGAACACTATGATCACTCGTGACACAATGAACTCGTATCAATGTAAATTTTGACATTATTTTGTGCAAGTTTATCAATAACTTTATATATACTGTATATGTCACCGTAAAAGCCCGAATATTGGTAAATCCTAAGATTTTCCGGTAAATCCTAAGGTTTACCAACTCTTAATGGTAAAAGTACGAACCGTTCTATAATCATCGTTCACCAACCTAACTTAACCTAACCTAACCTTACCTAACCTAACCTAACATGTACTAAATTCTAATGGTAAAAGCCCGAAAAAATCGTTTCTTATTTAAATATTATAAACGATTTTTTCGGGCTTTTACCATTAGAATTTAGTACATGTTAGGTTAGGTTAGGTTAGGTTGGTGAACGATGATTATAGAACAATTCGGACTTTTACCATTAAGAATTGGTAAATCTTAGGATTTACCGGAAAATCTTAGGATTTACCGTAGTTCGGGCTTTTACGTAACATATACATTTAAAACATTAGGATTTTTGTACGAAAACTTTAGGATTTTTGCTTAGAACCATTTAAAGATTTAATTCACATCCTGTTATGAAAATTTTATTCGACTCATTAGTTTGTAGCAAATTAGAATATAATTCCATCTTTTGGTCACCTCGCCATAACATTCACTTTAAAAATGTCGATAGTATTCAACGAAAAATTTTCGATTTATTAATTTTAAGATCCCCTTAGTAACAAACGACAATAATACCACAGAGGAGATCCAGAAGCGCATAGTGAACGTAAATCGCTCTTATTTCCGCCTACAAAACCAATTAAAGTCCAGACTGCTGTCCAGAAACACGAAGATATTAGTATACAAAACACTTATCAGACCAGTACTTACGTACGCAGCTGAGACTTGGGTACTAACTAAGAGGAATGAGCGAGCACTGGACGTTTTTGAAAGAAAAATTTTGAGGCTCATCTTCGGACCGGTTCTAGAAAATGGATTTTCGCGCAGACGTTATAACAATGAGCTCTATACTTTGTTTAAGGAGCTAAACGTCGCAAAAATTATAAAATTGGGAAGACTTCGGTGGCTGGGTCATGTGGAGATAATGACCGAGCATCAAGCACCAAAGTCCCTGCTGAACTCAAGACCAATAGGGCGAAGGAGCCTGGGAAGGCCAAGACTAATGGATGGAGCGACAACGTCCTCAAAGACATATCTATCTTGGAGCTTCCAAACTGGAGAGAGCTGGCACAAAACCGAGATGAGTGGAGGAAGACTCTTGAGGAGGCCAAGACCCACCAGGGGTTGTAGAGCCAATAGTGATGATGATGATGATATCCCCTTAGAACAAATTAACTACACCCTTTAGTATTTGAGGATCGGCGAAGGATAAACGACCTACGCTTCTTTTTTTAAATTGTAAATTCGGAGCTCAACTGTTGCGAACTCATGAGTGTAATGCTCATAAATGAGCATTCTTATTTCCTCTTCTACCCGAGAATCAATAAGTATGCACATTTGGGCGTGACACACACGCTACTGGGTATCAATTGCTCATTAGTAGCATGCTTTCTTGTCAGTACCATCAAGGTATTCAAATAAAGCTTCGGATCCAGTGTTTAGTAGCAACTAAATGGTTTAGTTTATTTCAAGGCACTGTGAGCGTGTGGACAGTGCATTTAATGGCAATAATTTCTCGGTCTTATAGTAAGATCAACCAAACTGTTTAAGAATTCTAACAGCCTAATAATTCTATTCAATTCCTTAATCCGAAGTGTTCTTGAGTACGGGTCAACAGTCTGGAATCCACATTATATTATACAGGTATCTAGACTCGAATCAGTCCAAAGAAAATTTACACGGATTTTGTCTTACCGATCAGGTGTCTATCATCTTCTAGACGGGTACGAACAAAGACTTACACATTTCAAATAAGAGAGTCTAGTTAAAAGACGAAACATAAATGACCTCTTAATGCTTTATAAAATTGTGAATAATCATGTAGACAGTAACTTAGTCAACCAAATCAAGTTGTACACCAGGCCCAAATCTACAAGAACCCTTAGGGCTCTGCAACCGGGATCGAAAAGAAGAAGATGGAGGGATACGAAATTACGAATGTTAGAGGAGAGCGCTAACATTTACAGCGACAAAACCGATGCGAAAATTGCGAAAATGTTTAATAAAACACGACTCGTTTAAAATAGAGCAAAAATCTCGCGGGCATTATCTTAAACAGCATTTAAAGAAACACGTGAATTTTTTCATACATATAACATATAAAATAACTGAAACAAACGTGTTTATAATAATTTTTGGAGCAAACTTTGCGATTTTTTTCTATCGAGGGAATTTTATATAATTTGCGTTTCGGCGCGGGCAAAGTCTAGATATTATCTTCAAGAATAACATATATTTTTTTAAGAGCTTTAAAACTTACCGTGTTTAAGGGAAATATGTATGTATGTATAAATAGGTAGAAATCCGGCTTGCGGGCCCTTGACATATTTTGGATCGAAATTTTTACGAATAATACTGGATATTTTAATCCTATGTCTAGAATTTCTCGATCATACAACGATCTTGTTAAAATACATACTTTCGTAGATTTCGTAGATTTGTAAATAATATAATATGTTTCAAAAAATATCTCAACAATTTGTGCACTTAAAAACAAAAAAATTGTAGTTTTATTACTTTTCAGTAAATACTTCATAAATATTGTATATACTTATTATTATTATGTATTTCAATTTTGTATTTAACTTTTCAAGTCATGTATAAATAATACTTGCATTGTTTTTCATGTGTTTACTTCTGTGAAAATGCATATGTGATTACTGCAGACACATTAGTCTAGGGATATTTATATTTGTATTTTAATTTATTATAAATTACTCACAAAAATGTTTTATAAATATCCTGTTTTTGTTTCGAATAAATAAATAAACAAATAGTATGTCACCATATACGTGGAAGACACTAAAACTTGCCTCATCTAAGAGAATTAGATTAATTTTAAGTAAGATCAAATAATTCTTATTAAATAGATATACTAATCCTTTTTTTTCGTGCTTCGCTTCCACGATTTCTTTCGTCAATTTCTCCGAGCGTTAAAAACTTTGAATTAATTTAAAGACTTGAACAGAAAAAAGACAAATTGTATTCTTTCCAGACCGCCATGGCTAATTTCTGCTGCGGAAGAGGTGTTGCAAAGGCCGTTGCATAACCATTTGGCATTCTAACCGAAGGAGTCAATGACCGCAGGCTAAAACACTTATACACTTTACGATCTGTTTATTTTTATTTCATTATCAGTCTTAGTTAATTAATTGCTTTGTGAAAACCTTTCCAGACTTATTCATTCTTACCCTGTACAATGTTGTCATGTCTAGGAAGAAATCCAGGGAACTAAGGAAAAAACAGATAGTTCGAAATACCTACTGCTGATCTGCCGGATCATGGACACTGCAACGCTGTCCAAAACGTTGGCTAAAGAAGGAGTAGCGCAACACGGCATAACACGCCAAAAAGAAATAACGAAAATACCTACTGCAGGTTCCATAGTAAGCGTTTAAAAGAAGAATAATATTATTGAAGATATTTTAAAGGTAGATACGTAAACACTAATGTTAGAGGAAGCGCGATAATGGTGAAAACTATTAAAAAATATATTTTTTACATTAGCTTTACACAATAAGTGAGTAATTAATGTGAGAAATAATTCCCCTCATGGCCTATATCATCTTTGGGAAAGCTGTGTGGAGGATCTTTTGAAGAAAGGAAGAAGAGGAAGTTCTGGGAAGGAAAGGGTATGAGGGGTGGATATCTGTGAATCATAATTGACGGACGTTTGAATCCATCCCTCCTACTGCGATGCAAGGCGATGGGTCCGGCCGGAGAGGTCAAAACTCTCTCCCAACCGGTTTCTGACAAACCTCTTCCCCGTAAACCCGACCACTCCAACCATAGCAAGGTCCCAAACATAGCAAAGCACTTGGGGTGACCTTTAGCAAGTTATCCAACAAATGGTTATCGGGGCGGCGGTACTTATACCCGCCTCCCAAGTTGCTTGAATGGTTAAATTTGGATGGATGTTAGTTTAGGATAAGTTGTGAGGAGTTATTAAAACTAGCTGGTACCCGGCATGCGTTGCTACGCCATTTAATAAATAAATTGTTTCTCCCTGCGTGTCCTTTCCCATTCCCTTCCCCCCTCCCTCTCCAGCATTCCATACATTCCATCCCGGTACATTCAGTTTTCAAATAGCTCGCGTGCCACCTATTGCAATTTTTTAATACAAATTTCATAATGCCAGAGCTCACCAATAGTTTTATACAAACCTTGTCATGACAATAACGAACACAAAAAAAAATAATTATCCAATTTGGTGCAGTAGTTCGGAAGTTATGAGCGTACATACATTTCGGCGATTCATTTTCAGTAGATAGATAGATAACATTAAATAAGGTTAAGTGAGATTAGGTGTTAGATTAACATAGGTTAGATTGTGAAGTGTTAGTTAAATAATTCAAATTGAGTGCAAGAAATGTACCGAGAGGCTTAACGTTGTAGATCCTTTGTCGAAAGTTAAAAGCGTGAACCGTCATACAATCACAAATGAGATCTCGTTTCTGGTAGTAACTGTAAATAAGTGTTACTAACAGCATCTAAAAAACTGGAGAAAGTATCGCTTATACTTTGAACCAGACAAAACGCTTTCCCGCGATGTGACTCTATGATCATAAAACAGTTTTTTATTTATTTTTTATTTAGTGATAATATATTACAAAATCATAACATAATATTTATAATACACCAGCTGGTTCCCGGCATGCATTGCAATACCATCTATCTATCTATCTATATAAATAAAAATGAATCGCCGAAATGTATGAACGCGCATAACTTCCGAACGACTGCACCAAATAGAATAATTCTTTTTTGTTGTGTTCGTTATTGTCAGGGCAAGGTTTATATAAAACTTCTAGTGAGCTTTGGCATTATGAAATTTGTATTAAAAAATTGCAATAGGTGGCATGCAAGCTGTTTGAAAACTGAATGTACCGGGACTGAATGTATGGAATGCGGGAGGGGGAGTGGAACTCCGGTAGAGGGTTCGCGGGAGGGGGAGGGGATCTAGTGAGGGGGGAGGGGAACCTGGAAGGATCCAAGGGAACTCTGGAGGGGGGTTGGCGGGACGGGGAAAGGGGAAGGTTGGTAGTGGAGTAGAGAGAGGGGAAGGGGACGCGAGAGAGGAAGGGGAGACGGAAGGGGAACTGGACGAATGGGAAAGGACACGCGGGGAGAAACAATTCCTTTATAAAATGGCATAGCAACGCATGCCGGGTACCAGCTAGTATTCAAATAAATATTTTTTTTCTCGTTGCATGTCCTTTCCCGTGCGTATCCGTTCCCCGCATTTCCCTTCCGTTTTTCCAGCCTTCCATCTCCCCTCTCTCGTTCCACCGTTCCGCAAACCCCCCTCCCGTGTTCCATATATTCAGTCCCAATACATTTAGATTTCAAACAGCTCACGTGCCACCTATCACAATTTTTTTATTCAAATTGGGACGGGGGAAAGTAGGAGAAGGGAAATACAAGGATGGTGGAGGGAGAGCACGGGAGGGTAAGCGGAAGCGGAAGGAGAACGGTGAAGAATGGGAAAAGACTCGCAAGGAGAAACAATTTCTATATTTAAGTCGCATTGCAAAGCGTGCCGGGAATGGGGACCAATGGGAAAGGACACGCAAGAAGAAACAATTTTTATATTTAAGTGGCGTTACAACGCGTGCCGGGAACGGGGACGAATGGGAAAGGACACGCAGTAAGAAAAAAATCTATATTTAAATGGCATTGCAACGGGAACTCTCTAGTGTTATTCGAATTATAAACTGTGTTGTAATCGTAATATTATTAGAATAAGTAACTGATTAAAAAGTAATATTGTCTCAGGTGTTACCCACATTATTTTACGTTCTCTCTTCGTAATGGATGGAAACAGAATAGGTACCAACTCTGATTGCGTAATATAGACAAGTAATTGAGGCTTAGTTTTTTAATCGGCTCTTGAAATAAAACAATATATAATATTATATCTCTAGAAAAAACGCTATTAAGATTTTTCATAATGAAAACTGCACTTTGACCGCCTCCTTGGTAGAGGGGTCGAGGTCGAGGCCGACAAACAAACCGAAAATCGCGGGTTCGAATCTTAATTAAATTTTATTTGATTTTTTGTGTTATTTCTCAAAATATTTGCGGCATGTTCCAGAGTGGAAGATACTCTCAGTATCACTCTGATGTAAGACCACCATTCAGAATTGAAAGGATGCTTGAAATCCTCCACCTTCCTCTTCCACATCTCCTTCCCCTCCCTACTATCTTCAGCCTCACAACATACCCCAATTGGGGATGCCATAGTCTCACTGGCTCCAGACTGGAGCAGTTGAGACTCTTGTGAGATATTCACATTAAAATGTCAAAATATTCAATGTATTTTCAACATTTTATAAATCGAAATAAAAATATAATTTTTGAAATTCAAACATAAAAAATTACTGGCAACGAAAAAAAAACACACATATTTTATTAGACAAATTTAATAAACGTTTTTCTCAACTCATTTTTTGTCATTCGATGTAAAAATATTTCCCGAAGTTAAAATTTTCTTTTCAAATTGTGATTTGAAACATTGGTTTCATAAAGGTATAGCTTTTACTTCTTTTGTGGTTAAATTTTAGAATTGAATATAAAGCATGGTGTTTTTCTTTATAACACTGTAGAGAATGACAGCGAATCCATTTTACAGCCATATAAATTATTTTTGTATAAGGGTATCGCTGATATCTGACAGCTCTTGCGGGCCGGAATAAACTGGCGGGTAAATTCATTCCCTTACTTGCGCCCTCTTGAGTCACACGCTGGCATTCTCGCCATTTTCTAAAAATTCTTCTGAAACATTTTAGTCAATATTCAATAAAAATGGAGTCTGTGAACATCCTGTGTATTGCATTTTCGCTGACACACCTTGGCTATCCCATTGGTAGTGGGTAAGTATGAAGAAGCAAATTGGTAATTGCCAAAACACCGTTTATATCAAATTTGTTACTATAATAGTAAGGGAGACACAACGATTTCTATGAGTATTTTCAATTTTTGATGCCATAAATCCTCCGACTTCATGCAGATAATATTATTGGCATTCAATAATTTAAAAATAATTAATTAAATTTTAAATATAGCTTCATTTGAAAAACCGTCCCCGGGAAGTCGTGTCAACTTTTTCTCTCTATACAGTACCTCTTTCTCTCTCTATCTATCTCTGTCTGTCCCTCTCTCCTCTCACTGCGCATTCTGCAAGGAGAAAGTTGCGCACTTCCGCCGTTATTTAGAAGTTCTGCTACTTGTCAGATATATTATGTTCTGTTATATTATTATTCTGAACGATTCTGAATTTATTATAGGTAATCATTTAGCGTTCAGTACATTCTTAATATTTCTTTGTACTTAACGATGGATAACTCTCTTTGAATAATGGTTTGATCTCTGATGAGTGGATAAGAACCGATTGTCATACCTAGTGGGATTTTAAAAATAAAATATTATGGTCCAATGCTCTGTAGGGAACCCGCTTGCACAGCGCGGGAGTAAGCTGTGCGCCCTAAAGTTTAAGTTTAGAGTTTTTTTTTACATTAACTCCACATAGGAGGCCCTGAGGAAAATAATTTCCCTCAGGGCCTATGTCATCTGGGATGCTGTGCGGAGGGTCTTTTTGAGGAGAGGAAGGAATGAACATTGGTCTTAAACTTACTATCGTCAAGGCACAATTGAGAAACCGGCTAAAGGGCGCGGATGTTGAGATTCATTCACGGCAGACTGATCACCATACACATTCTGGCTGGTACTGCCAGATGATGAGAGAGGTATCCCACCCGACACAAGCGTTCTTCATATCACAATACTTGTTTTCATTATCTTTTCTTGCAGATGCTTGCAACATACGCAAGATGCCATTACCCTGCGAGCAGCCGCCTTTTATGTTTTTCTGTTATCTTTTTCATTTATTTAGTTTATCCCTGACTTGCTTTATATTTTTTGCATTTTGAATATTATGTAAGCACTTGCATACTGCTTCCTAACACTGTATGCAGGGACACTAAAGGTCTAGATTCGTTTAAAAAATTAGAGTCCTTGCGAGAGCCTTGAAGGAGTAACCATCTGTTACTTATACCAGGGCGGGTAAGTGGTGGATACCTCCACTGGTCTTAAAGTGACCCATGTTGAAGGAAGGAGGAAACACAGAGGCCAGCAAATCGTTTCACAGTCGAGCGACCCGTTATCATGTGACAAATGTTAACCGTGTACAAATGTTGGGCACGCGTTTGGCGTATTTCCCGACTATTCACTGGTGCTGAAGGAATCAGTGATGCTAGTTCCTCGGAGCATCTTCTATTGTAATACCGGTAGAACAAGGATAGCATTCCCACCCGACATCTGTGCTCTAAAGATTGCAATCCGTCTGTTAAAATGGGAGAATCTATTAGCCGGACCGCCCGTTTCAGGTATTTTGGGGCTTCAGACCAGAGGTGGCTGCCAAATTCAACCGTGGGGCGCACTTGTGATTTGTGCAGGTTTAGCAGTTGTGTACTATCAAAGTATCTGCGAGCCTTGTACAGTACGCCCAGTTTTTGGGAGGCTAACTTTACTAACGTACCTAGTGGGATTTAAAAAAAAAGATTATGGTAAGGTACCTATATTATTATTTAATTAAATGAAGACAATATTAGCGAAACTCAATCGAAAATCCGGAGACAGAAAAATCAGAAAAAAGATATTGGCACCTCTGGGACATGAACCCAGGACCTTCTGCTTACATGGCAACAGCTCTAATAACTGAGCTAAGGTGTCCATACAAAATTAGGTCACTTTTATCTGAATCATACTTCGACTAAGAATTAAATATATATTATACTAGCTGACCCGGCCACGCGTTGCTGTGGCTAATAAAACACAACGTCATCTACTGGATGGTTATCCAACATTTATAACCACCGCCGTCTTTGAGTTTATCGCGAAGAGACAGACAGATGCCGCGGAGGACTTTAATTTATAATACGTAGAGATGGTGTGAAAGATTATAATAATGCATGAAATATTGGGGTAACTAACGTATTTAAGTTAATAAAGATTATTACTGTAGCCGTCTAAATAACTACCGCAATGTACGTGACCATTTTTTTTAGAAGATAGAATGGGTATAGTAAGCTATCCGTAAAAGATAGATATATGCCTTCCCGGACTTTTTTGTGGATCTATAAAAGAGGAATATCCCACCATGCATTGTTTTGTTATATCCCAAAAGGATTAGGCAGCGTTTTCGATGACTTTCGAATGAAGATGATGTTGGTAGTTTTTAGTGGAAGTATGATACAACCTTCCTCTACTCTATCTTATTCCCTTATCCATCCCTTCAGCCTCACAAAAATACCCCAATCGGGGATGCCGTAGTCCAACTGTCTCCGGGCAGATGGGGCTCCTGTGCGATCTCTACGTAATAATTTTTGACCTTTTAAAATGGCTTAATACACTCTGGAGGTGTGGAGGGTCTTTTTAGAAAAGGAAGAAGAAGAATTTCCGGGAAGGAAAAAGGTATCAGTGGTGAGATCCATGTGCCCTGGAGCGACGGACGTGTGAATCTATCCCTCCCACTGCGGTTCAAGGCGATGTTCCGAGAGAGTCCTGCTGGAGAGGTCAAAAAGGTATCCCTTAACCAGTCTCTCCCGATCCGGCCTGCCACGCAGTTGATGGGCAGACGCATATGTCGCCAAGATCCAGACAAACCTCACCACATGAACTGCTATGTCACTAAACTTGGGGTTACCTATTGCAGAGGTGTTCCAGATTCCCGGGGAGGCGATACCTATACTCGCAAGCCAAATCGACGTTTATAACTGATCAATAATCCAGCCGTGTATCTAATCTGTTTTTGGTACTAAAAATAAAAGGAATTACATCTGAATTAATTGGGACGGTGGAGGTTGCAAGCGTGACCTTACGTTGAAATCTCTACAAATAATGTTTGGCTTCGCGCTACCAGTACACAAAACTCTGGCACAAGTTAAGTTTTCATTCCTTATTATTGCTTTTCAGAATAAGTCATGCTTAAGCCTCGATGGCACATGACGAGTTTACAAGCTACTATCTGGGAAATTCACTATCTGTTAGTAAACTCGCCCAGTGTCATCGTGTTACTTGCTATCTAGCAGCTGCTAGCAGATTGTTGACAACCTACGAAAAAAAGTTGAAAGGTCGTCAATTTTACTCGCCTACACGCTTGCTCCGCTCGCTCGTGATTGGTTTATTTATGTTTCCAACATGGCTTCCGATAAACAGCTGATTTCGACTGTCAAATATCTGAAGAATTAGTTCACGCAGGCGTCGTTATTCTTGTTACTGGCGCTAGCAGCGGCCTCAGTTTCCTACGCTTCTGAGCGAGTGGACAGTTTTGTGTGTCATCATGACAATCTCACTCGCCGATTTACCAGCTTTTAAAACTCAGTAGATAGTAGCTTGTAACTCGCCGTGTGTCATCGAGGCTTTAGTAAACATTTATAAAGATTCTACACGTATAAATTTTAGGGATCAATTCCTGAAAATCCCTTACTGCCCAAAGCTGCAGAATCGGGGCGTGGAACTGGAACCGCGAGGAACAGGCCTGCTGGAATTAGGTTCTTGCAAGAACGTGCGACAGATTTTGAAATGCCACGTGATCAAGTCAGTGCCATCGAGCAAAGACAGATGGCAAGTTATTATTGACACTCGCTGTTACTGTTACATATTACAAAATAATTAAATTGTAATTTCCCAGGTCTGTACTCTAGTCGTTCGACCTTTGGTGGCATCATTAAAGTAATAATTTTTTTTTGTTTTATTTGTAAAAATTATTTCGTAGATCAAAATGCCATACATGTCGATCGTCCAGTAGATAAGTCAGACATCTTCAAATAGTAAATTTTGAGATTATGGGGATAGCAATATTCAAATCAGCCCCATAAATCAAATACAAGCGTCTGTGTTTCACATATTAAATATGCTCCCGGTGTTGTTTTTATTTATTTTTTTATTAGTGACTATTTAATTACAGGTTTGATGAGAATTACAAGATATGATAATGTATATAAATATTTCATCTGTTTGTTCTTAGTCCTCCTCACTAGGTGGTCCTGTGCTGAGGCGGACTGGTAGATTTCTTTGATTTTCCGTTATTTAGTTTCTATGATGTTTTTAATACATTCTCTGGTATGTCTGCATTAATTTCTTTCACCCATATGTTATTTTACGTGACGAAATAACACTCCCGGTGTTATTTCGTCACGTAAAATAACACCGGGAGGCATAACGATCTGGAACATTTATTTATTTTATTTATTTATTTATTGCTTCTTCACAATTGAAATATATTTTTTAGCACGTAATTATTGACCCCACTAAGGTTTGCCTGTATCGGGGTTAATAATTTTACAATAATAAAAATAACACACGCAAATATCGGTCATTACCAAACAGTTAAGTAAAAGCAAAATAGTAAAATTTAAAAATAAAATGATAAACAGAGAAAATTATAAGTGATAAAAACATATGAATTAACAACAAAGTGTTGAGAGATTAAACAAAATGTTATTATTCCTTATATCATTAATTCATACCAATCTTCCGAACAGGCCATCCATTGATATGCTTGGTGTAACTCTAAGTGACCAGCTCAGGTATGAGGGCTCCATCGAAGCCAGAGTTAAGTTAGCCTCCCAGAAACTGGGCGTACTGTACAGGGCCCGCAGATACTTTAATAGTGCACAACTGCTAACCCTGTACAAATCACAAGTGCGCCCCACGGTTGAATTTGGCAGCCACCTCTGGTCTGGAGCTCCAAAATACTTGAAAAATACCCTCGACTCTGTGCAGAAACGGGCGGTCCGTTTGATAAATTATCCCATCTTAACAGACGGATTGCAATCTTTAGAGCACAGGCGTCGGGTGGGAATGCTATCCTTGTTCTACCGGTATTACAATGGAAGATGCTCCGAGGAACTAGCATCATTGATCCCTTCGGCACCGGTGCATAGTCGGGAAACACGCCAAATGCGTGCCCAACATTTGTACACGGTTGACATTTGTCACATGAGAACGGGTCGTTTCTTCGACTCGTTTGTTCAACAGCTCGGCTGTGGAATGATTTGCCGGCCTCTGTGTTTCCTCCTTCCTACAACATGGGTCTCTTCAAGCCCAATGTTCATTCCTTCCTCTCCTCAAAAAGACCCTCCACACAGCATCCCAGATGACATAGGCCCTGAGGGAAATTATTTTCCTCAAGGCCTCCTGTGTGGAAATAATGTAAAAAAAAAAAATACCATTTTCAACAATAGATAAAATTACTAAGATATTTTAAAATTAACCCACTAAACCAGAAAATATCAATATTTTGCTTATTTCATTATAAGTTTTTCTGCATTATAATTGATTTGTTGGTATTTATGAGTAATCTGAGTATGGTACCAAGTTCAATTTTTCGGAGATGTCTTTGTAACTATATTTCATAATTTCAAAACTATCGTCACGGCAAGTAGTATTGTAGGGGTCTACGGAGACGACACAGTGCGGTGTTTGAGATATATGCAAGAAAATTATGATTTTTTCCTTTGGAGGGAATTTTGGGAACTTTGGTCATTGTGAATCTCATCTTTTGAAAGAACTGCAGCAATATTGTGATACTGATAAGGAACGTTTGTTTATTACCTGTTTTACGTCGTCAGTAAATATAAAAGCGTCCATTTGAAGCACTAAAAATAATGCAACTATTTCTTACAAAATAATGCATGAATATTCCAAATTGTGATTTCGTAACATTTTTTTGTTATCTGTGAGAGAAAATGCAACCATTATCTCATTGGTACAGAACGGGAACGTCCAACACAACATGCATTATATTATTGTAAGAGCGAATGTTGTTTTTATATATTGATGATGCTATGATTATGTAAGGTATTTCTATCTAAGTCGACAGCAGGTGAATGGACACTCAAATAGATTGGATAGTCTACAGTGCGCATTGCCTTTTCACTTGTTGGAACAGAATGAAATACATAATTTATATATTTACGTCTATATATTTTTAGTGGTACCGCGCGACTTCATCCCGCGTCAAAACATCCCCCGACAAAATATGCTGTGTGGAGGTTTTTTTTTTAAGTCAAGGAAGGAGAGGAGAGTTCTGGGAAGGAAAAAAGATTAAGTGGTGGGTAGGAATATGGGGTTCAGTATGTCCTAGTCATCCGCCTCCAAGACCTAGAAAAACCTAGCCCCATGAACCCGAGCACCCCTGCTAAATCGCCAAACGTAGCAAACCACTTGGGGTGACCTACGGCAGAGGTGTTGGTTATCCAATAAAGGTTCCCGGGGCGGCGGTACCCATTTCCGCCTCCCAAATTGAAAAACCAAACATCTGGAGCTACTAAGACTATGGCATACCTAATTGGGGGATTCTGTAAGGCTGAAAGTAAAAAGAAAGAGGAGGCGAATGAGATGGGGGAGAGGAAGGTGGGTAAATACAGGGTTATTCAGATCTGGTCACCAAATATGGATAAAGCCATTTCTCTTATTAGGTCTTACACCAGAGCGATACAATGAGTAACTTTGATCCTGGAACGTACCGCAAATACACTGTATATTATTTTTAATTAATAAATTGTGAAATAACACTAATTAATCAAATAAAATTTATTTTCGCACGCCGGGATTTTCGCACGCCGGGATTTTCGCACGCTGGGATTTTCGCACGCCTGGATTTTCGCACGCCGGGATTTTCGCACGCCTGGATTTAAACCGACGAATTTCGGATTACTAATCTAGAGTCTTAATCCTCGACCACGGTCAATATTGTCTTTTTTTTATTTTTTTATATGAGTACCGCACAAGAGTCCCAACTGCTCCCGTCTGAAGCCAGTGAGACTATGGCATCCCCAATTGGGGTATGTTGTGAGGCTGAAGGAAGTGGGGAGGGAAAGGAGATGCGGAAGAGGAAGGTGGGGAAGTACCTGGCTATTCAGATCTGGCCACCAAACAAGACTAATACCGTTTCAAGAAGCGTTTCAATTCTGAATGGTGGTCTTACACCAGGGCGATACTGAGAGTATCTTCGACTCTGGCACGTGCTGCAAATATACTATATATATTATTTTAAATGAATAAATTGTGAAATAACACAAATTAATAAAATCAAATTGCCACGCCAGGCTACGATCCCGCGACCTTCGGTGTGTGAATCAAGAGCCTTAACGCTGGAATATGCCGGCCGTCTGCCACAGACAATGTACGTACAAACTGTACAGTTAGTTATCTCAACGGGAATATAATATATTTTGTTTTATAGAACCCGCGAACTTCGAATTACTAGTCTATAGCCTTATTCCTCGACCACGGTTCCTTCACATATCACCTGCTCATTGTAAATATCGAGATAAAACACGGAGAAATCTATGGTCAATATTGTCTACCACAGACAATGTATATACAAACTGTACAGTTAGTTATCTCTACGGGAAGATGAGTGCCCCAGTGGTTAGTGGCTAGTGTTAGTGTTAGTGACTAGGCAGCTTAGTGGTGGTATAATATACCAGCCTATCCCACTACGCAAGGTGCCGTAGTGCGGAGGTAAAAGTGAAAGCGATACTGCTTGCAGCGGCGAGTCGACGGTTCGATGCCCTTCCGGGTCTCACGATCTGCTGCCGGCAAGCAGAAGCGAACTGGGAAACTAATAAACCCGGAAATTAATTACAATTCTACCATTTCCCTTCGTTCGATCGAAAATCTGGAAATGCGAAATTTCATCCCCCGACAAAATTTCTCCGGCAAAATATCCATCGACATAATATCCCAAGGACAAAATGTATTTCCATTAGGATGAATTCTTTTTTATAACTATTTTTGAACAATACTTTATTGTCTTTACAGGATGTCTGTATTATTTTGTCCCATTTTGATATTTTTGAACAATAATTTAATGCGTTTTTTTTCGTTATTTGTTTTTGGGGTGTTATGCCGTGTTGCGCTACCTCCTTCTTTAGCCAATGTTTCGGACAGCGTTGCAGTGTCCATAATCAGGGCAGATCCGACAGATCCGGTAGATGTGTAATTCATTGTCTTTACAGGATGTCTGTATTATTTTTGTCCCATTTAACTTTTTTAACCAATGATTTATTGTCTTTACAGGATAAAGATTTATTATGTTTACAGGATGTCTGTATTATTTTTGTCCCATTTTACTATTTTTGAACAATAATTCATTGCGCTTACAGGATGTCTGTATTATTTTTGTCCCATTTTACTATTTTTGAACCATAATTCATTGCGCTTACAGGATGTTTGTATTATTTTTGTCCCATTTTACTATTTTTGAACAATAATTTATTGTCTTTACAGGATATCTGTATAATTTTTGTCCCATTTTACTTTTTTGAACAATGATTTATTGTCTTTACATGATAATGTTTTATTGTGTTTACAGGATGTTTGTATTATTTTTGTCCCATTTTAATATTTTTGAACAATAATTTATTGCGTTTAGAGGATGTCTGTATTATTTTTGTCCCATTTTACTATTTTTGAACAATAATTTATTGCGTTTAGAGGATGTCTGTATTATTTTTGTCCCATTTTACTATTTTTGTACAATTATTTATTGTCTTTATAGGATGTCTGTATTATTTTTGTCCCATTTTACTATTTTTGTACAATGATTTATTGTCTTTACAGGATGTCTGTATTATTTTTGTCCCATTTTACTATTTTTGTACAATGATTTATTGTCTTTACAGGATGTCTGTATTATTTTTGTCCCATTTTACTATTTTTGTACAATGATTTATTGTCTTTACAGGATGTCTGTATTATTTTTGTCCCATTTTACTATTTTTGTACAATGATTTATTGTCTTTACAGGATGTCTGTATTATTTTTGTCCCATTTTACTATTTTTGAACAATAATTTATTGTGCTTATAGGATGTCTGTATTACTTTTGTCCCATTTTTTGTTAGGTTTGGTATGAGTAGATATTTTTTGGGGGATATTTTGAAAACACGCGGAACCATTTTTGTTAAAGCTACCGAAATATGAAACAAACGATTCGATTTTTTGTCGCATGTTTTCACTGTACCAGGACAACTCAACAAAGTAACTCTTCAACACACCTTTGAACGTGATATAAAGTCTTTAATAACGGATTAAAACTAATTATCTTAAACAATTAAAACTAGTGTTTTTTTCGGACGTGATTTTAGATTTTCACTACCAAAAGTATTAAAGTGATTTATTTTTGGGGTGTTCCGCCGTGTTGAGCTGCCTCCTTCTTTAGCCAACGTTTCGGACAGCGAAACGGTATCCATCATCGGGGCAGATGTGTAATCTGTGCTTATATATGTAAATGCAATACCGTGTTTCCAGCTCCAATCCTCTACGAGCTGGTATTACAGTATAATTTAAAATGCAGTTGCAAATTTTTTTGGAAAAAAAATAAAATTAGTCGAAGATGATATTGTTAAGAGGGCATTTACCAGATAAAACCAGAAATATGTCATTTTCAAATCAGATTTTAGACGTATTGACTCTTTTCTACAAAAAATTATAAATGGATTTCGAAAGATTGCTCTTTTATCTAACATTCGCATGTAATAAATTTTGAGAATTTTTTTTAATTTTTAGTATAATAAGGTTATTCCATAGGTCGTTGGCAGATTTGTTAAATTTTCAAAAAAGATTTTGTATTATACCACACCCATTTCAAATAATATAATCATGCAGTAAAATAAATCAATACATTATCTAGCAAACGCATGTTTTAGAATTTTAATTTTAGTTTCAATAACATCATTAAAAAATATGTACATACATGTGTTTCTTGACGAAAATTGTTCCATTTGTGTATTTATTTGCGCAATTACAAACTAATATATTTCAGCTTTTTTTAACATTCTTATTAAATTTAGACATTATTGAAAAATGATAAATACTTATTATCAAAAAATAATTACAAAAGTACATTATTTTAATAGTTTTATCATCACGCCTTTCAGCATTTTTGGATGAAGGTATAAATTAAAGCTAATTTGGATTGAAATAAATTCGATATTGAGTTATAATTTTAAAAAGCTGGTACGGAGAATAATTAATCTTTCTCATTGTAACCGCCCTGCATGATCGTAATAACAAATTTCGACGAAATGTGGATTTTCGTCCGCTGGCTGGTTAAACGCTCTTAAGTCTAAAATTTGAAATATATGGTGGTAGCCGAATTGGTAAGGCGTTTGTCCCTGTAAGACGAGAGATTCTTGGTTCGATTTACAGACTCCCAGTTGCGATAGTTATCTTTTTATTTTTCTGTGTCTTGTTGAAAATATTTAATAAAACACGACTCATTTAAAATAGATGAAAAACCTCTCGACAAATGCTTAAGTTCGTTTAAAGATACACCGTGATTTTTTCATACCTATAACGTGTTAAATAACAGAACAAAATGTATTTTTAATGATTTTCCGGAGCATACTTCGGGATTTTTTTCTATTAAGAGAATTTCATATATTTACCGTTTTGACTCTAGAAATGCATAGATATTATCTTCAAAAATAACATATATTTTTTTAGGAACAAAAACTGAAAGTGTTCAAGAGAATCTGTCTTCCATACGTATATATAAAATCTAAAAATGTTTGTATGTCCGCTATGCGTTACTAAACAATTCATCCGATTGCGATGAAACTTTGGGGATTGGATGTGTGCATGCCCGCGATGGTTTCTGTATACAATAGTGAGTTCTGGCATCATGAAATTACGCATTGCTAAACCGTTTATCCGATTACGATGAAACTTTGGGGATTTGATGTGTGCATTTCCGCGATGGTTTCTGTATAGTGAGCTCTGGCATCATGAAAGTACGCGTTGCTAAACCGTTCACCCGATTGCGATGAAACTTTGGGGATTTGATGTGTGCATGCCCGCGATGATTTCTGTATACAATAGTAAGCTCTGGGATCATGAAATTATGCATTGCTAAACCGTTCATCCGATTGCGATGAAACTTTGGTGAGTTGATGTGAGCATTTCAACGAAAGTTTCTATATATATACTGGTGAGCCCTGACATTATGTAATTTGTAAAAAAAATTGCAATAAGTGGCACGCGAGCTGTTTGAAAACTGAATGTACAGGAACTGAATGTGTGGAATGTGGGAGGCGGGAGAGGAAATCGGGAGGGGGTTCGTGGGACAGGGGAAGCGGGAGAGGGGAGTGGGGAGAGGAAAAGCGGAGAAGGCAGAGTGGGAAAGCGTGAGGGGAAGGGGATGCGGAAGAAGAATGGGACGAAGGGAAAGGACACGCACGGAGAAAAAATATCTTTATTAAGTGGCATAGCAACGCGTGCCGGGAACTACAAACCCAGAAGCTAGCATATTTTGATTTTCCCCCTAAAACCACGTGAGCGAAGCCGCGGGTAAAAGCTAGTATGTTATAAATCTGTAGAAATTCGGAATGCAGGGACTCAATGTTTAAAAGTAATGTATATGGGCACAAACAAATTCGTAAGTCCACCTCTTCAAGCCACGGACATTGGACTTGGACAATAGTGGATAAGTCACTATCTGTATTTGTCTATCCATCATGACTTGTACAAGACAGTGTTACTGTTGTTATTATTAAGAACGGCACAACGATGCGGAAAACACTGCCAGGCTCCGTGTACGAGTAGGTCAAAGAAACAGCGTTCAAGAATTTCATCACACAAAGGTCAGATACACGATACATTCAGGAGCAGGAGTCGATGGATTGTGATTTTGAAGCGAAACTACTTTAGCACCACTGTGATTTGAAACTCGATGAAACGGAAACGAGACTAAATTCAAACAAACACATACATTTATAGGATATAGCCTGCGAGAGAATGGGATAAAATGAGATAGAATGAGATAGAATGAGACAGAGTGAGATAGAATAAGAGTGAATGAATTGAAACTGCGTGCGTTGGCCGCTTTGATTATGAGATATTTTTTCGAAGAGATAGAATGAGATAAAATTAGATAGAATGAGATAGAATAAGATTGAATGAGATAGAATGATAGAATGAGATAGAATGAAGTAGAATGAGAGAGAATGAGATAGAATAAGATTGAATGAGATAGAATGATAGAATGAGATAGAAGGAAGTAGAATGAGAGATAATGAGATAGAATGGGATAGAATGTGATATAATGAGAAAGAATGGGATAGAATGATATAGAATGAGGTACAATGAGATACAATGAGATAGAATTAGATAAATGAGATAAAATTAGATAGAATGAGATATAATTAGGGAGAATGATATAGAATGAGATAGAATGAGATATAATGAGATAGAATGAGATATAATGAGATATAATGAGATATAATGAGATAGAATGATATATAATGAAATAGAATAAGATATAATGAGATAGAATGAGATAGAATGAGAGAGAATGGGATAGAATGATATAGAATGAGATACAATGAAATAGAATTAGATAAATGAGATAAAATTATATAGAATGAGTTATAATGAGGGAGAATGAGATAGAATGAGATAGAATGAGGTAGAATGAGATAGAATAAGAGAGAGAGATATAATGATATAGAATGAGATAATATAATGAGATATAATGAGGTAGAATGAGATAGAATGAGATGAAATGAGATGGAATGACTTGGAATGAGATGGAATGAGATGGAATGAGATGGACTGAGATGGAATGAGATAAAATGAGATAGAATGAGAACAAATGAGATGAAATGAGATGGAATGAGATAGTCAAAAATCCTAGAGAAAATTGCTGCTGCACAAATAATAAATCATCTGAATTCAGACAAATTACAAACAAATATATGTTCCATATAAATAAAATCGGAAATACCAGTATTTATCCGAGACGCTATCTAGGTTACAAACCAGTTCTTAGAAAGATTGTTTTCAATTAAAAAAGAAGTTGCCTATGATATGGAAAAAATAGTCGAAAATAATATTGTTAATTTATTGTAGAATTTGAAAATATGAGATTGACAATTATGACATTCTCTTAGAAGGTGGAAATGGCTGAATTGGTAAAAAGCGCACGTCCTGGATAGAAGAGAGGTTCTGGGTTCGAGTCCCATTTGCGACCATTATCTTTTTCTATTTTCTGTGTCTTGTTCTCTTTCATATTCTCGTTTAGATTATTTTTTCTTCAATGGTATTAACAAATCATCAATCTGCATATAGAAGGTTCTAGTCGATAGCGAAATCATATTCAGATATAACTCTTGCCTTAGATTCAGATAAGTCACTTATCTCACTCCTTGACATGAGTGCAGCATTTGACACGATTGATCACGACTTCCTCATTAAGAGATTAGAGGAAACAATTGGTTTAAATTCCAACATCAAAAATTAGCTGGCATCCCATCTATCCAATCACTTACAAACAGTGGAGTTTGGAAATAAACTATCTAACTTCGCAATACTTTCTCCAAGGGTACCCCAGGGATCTGCATTAGGTCCTCTTCACTTCTTCCTATTTACAAATGATGACGCAAAATAATCGAGTCGATTGGTATCTCATCACACTGCTAAGCTGAAAATTAGCAAGTTTATTGTACTTGAAGTGATATGACATAAAACTGCGCTATACAAATATAACGTTATTATTATTGTTACTTATTTTTACTGCACTCAACCACCACAACACGGGCATGTGCCTAGTATGGTGGTCGAAAAAGCCTCCAATTATGTAACAAACAATTCAATGAACAAAGAAAACTAAAAAAAAAACTCCTGACGAAATCAAAAATGTCAAAGTCCTTGGAGCTAAACGTCTGTAATAGCAATAACTCGTTAGATGTCTTCAAACATGCTGAAGCATAACCCATCTTGAATGAGTTTCTTTTGACAGCCACAAACAAAAGCCAACATTTCCTAGACGATTCACCTGTTTCTATTTTCCGGCAGCGATATTATTCCGAAAACATCACACATTAATCTAGGTTCGGACTTTTCGCTTAAACGTCAAATTAATATAACTGTAATCAAATTTTCTTTCACCTCAGATAACACAAGTCAGTCGGAACAAACCTTCCAACAGAGGCAACAAAACTACTAATCAACTCTTACGTAGTCTTACGTCTCGATTACTGTAACGGCATCTACGCTAGCCTTCCAAAATATCAAGCTGACTAACTTTAATCTGTGTTTAATGCAACGGCACGGGTCATAACCAGGATCTCTAAATATTAGCATATTGCAGAATACCTTCGTAACCTTCATTGGCTCAGGTGCCATGAAAGAATCCAGTACAAATTGTGCTGGATTGTGTTTAAATCCATCAGTAAAAAGGCCCCACTTTACATTAGTCAAACACTGGTCCGATGCAGTCAACTCATTCATCATTAGCGATATCATCAGCTATAAGCAGACTGATAAAACGCAAGCTAAATACTAATGAGTATCTGGGACTAAGGCTTGGAATAAAGTCCTTTCGAAACTAAGATGCATAACAAGCCCAACAGAATTTAGATTCAAACTAAAAACTTACTTGTGTAGGCTCTCAAACCCATAAATAAAACATACCAACTTGAGAGTATCATTTTGTATTGTCTATGTCTATAACATATCCTATTTACACCTTTCTCAATGGGTTAGCATTATTGGAAGTCTTACACCTCAATCTGTCGCTTACCGAGGGACGAACAAGATAAATAATTCCCCCCTTCATTACATTCATTTTCAAACAGCTCGCGTGCCACCTATTAAGGCTCTGCAACCGGACCCGAAAAGAAGAAGATTGAGAGATACGAAATGACGAATGTTAGGGGAGAGCGCTAACATTTACAGCGACAAAATCGATGCGAAATTTGCGAAAATGTTTAATAAAACACGACTCGCTTAAAATAGAGCAAAAATCTCACGGGCATTATCTTAAACACCATTTAAAGAAACACTGTGAATTTTTTCATACATATAACTTGTAAAATAACTAAAACAAACGTGTTAATAATAATTTTTGGAGCATACTTAGCGATTTTTTTCTACCGAGGGAATTTTATATAATTTGCATTTCGGCGCGGGCAAAAATAGATATTATCTTCAAAAATAACATATATTTTTTTGAGAGCTTTAAAACTTACCGTGTTTAAGGGAAATATGTAATAAATCGGTACAAATCCGAGTTGCGGGCCCTTAAAACGTAACAATCAAACACGCGCGGTTTCGCATTTATAATATTAGTATAGCTGTTGGCTAAGGTCAAAGTGTAGATAAGTACCTATTTTATACATATTTGAATTTTTACTATCAAAGGAATCTCCATAGTAACCGAAACATATAAAAAAAATGATAGCGCACGTCAAACAATTACTTAGCAACGCTTTGCTTTTCGTCCGAACAATAAAAGTATAATAAATAATTTCATAAATATTCATAACGCCAGAGCTTACCAATACATACAGCCTATATTACTTGCAAATAATGTAGCTTTCTATTAGTGAAAGAATTTTTAAATTCGATTGAGTATTTATTGCGTGAAACAATAACAAACATTCATGCAACCGTACAAACTTTCGCCTTTATAATATTAATAGGAATAGGATATTCCAGGATTAAATAATAGTTTGTTTCAAAACCGCACCCGGGGAGAGCATTTCATTAAAAAGCATCCAATTAACATTTATTCACTTTTGATTTTCATCTATTCCGCTAGTTTAAATCACGGTTCCACATTTCCAAGCCGTTTTCTATTGCCTCAGTCGCGTTGCGCAATAACCTCCTGACCGTGCCGCTGTAAGGTGAACGAACTTGCCAACGAGCAACGGGCAACGAGCAACGAGCAACGCCAACGTTGCAATACGCCGCGTTGCTCAACAGACCAACCAACGACCAACACACAAGAACAACCAGGGACGGAATAGGCAAACAACCATAATATATACAAGCCTCCAAGAATACGTAGGTAGGTAATATACAACTATTTCTAAAGTTTTTTTCACGAGGTTCAAACAATGACGTTATATACTGTAGACGCGTGGTAGAAATCTCAAAGTAGGAAGCCCTTACAAGTGGGGTGTTGGTTATTACATGTTGGTTGTGGTTGGTTGGTTAACGTGTCCAGGAGTGACGGGCATACCCATTGCAATGCAAGGCGTGGTGATGGGTCGAGTTGGAGAGGTCTAGCTTAGATCTCTCTCAACCAGTCTCTCCAGTTCCGGCCCGCCACGCAGTGGGCATGCACACGTATTGGCCGCCAAGCCCACGTCAAACCATACTCCATGAATCCTGACATCCCTGCTAAATCACCAAACGCAACGAATCACTTGGAATGACCTTTGCAGATTTAAGAAAAATAAAATAAAATGAATTTTGTAATTAAGGAAAATACTAAGTGTGATTCTAAAGGGGAAGCGTCCAGGGGGCCGCTGCAGACACAGTTGGGCGAGACAACTCCAGAAACTGTGTGAGGACAGGATGGGACTGCCATGGACGGAGGCCGAACAAACAGTGCAAGACAGAGACAAATGGAGGCGTCTTGTCGATGCAATGGGTCCCCGACCCGAATAGGAGAAGGGGAAGAAGATGATGGTGATGAATTTTATCATCATAATCATCCCTATTGGCTCTACAACCCCAGGGGGGGTTCAAGAGCCTCTTCCACTCATCTCGTTTTTGAGTCAGCTCTCTCCAGTTTAGAAGCTCCAAGACAGATATGTCTTTGAGGACTTTGTCGCTCCATCTTAATCTTGGTCTTCCCAGGCTCCTTCACTCTATTGGTCTTGAGTTCAGCAGGGACTTGGTGCTTGATGCTCGGTCATTCTCTCCACAGTTTTATAAATTTTGCGACGTTTAGCTCCTTAAACAAAGTATAGAGCTCATTGTTGTAACGTCTGCGCCAAAATCCGATTTCTAGAACCGGTCCGAAGATGCGCCTCAAAATTTTCCTTTCAAAAACGTCCAGTGCTCACTCATTCCTCTTAGTAAGTACCCAAGTATCAGCTGCGTACATAAGTACTGGTCAGATAAGTGTTTTGTATACTGACATCCTGATGAATTTTATGATAAATTTAAATTATAAGTAAATTAAAATTGTAATTTTTTTTTTTCATAATGGTTGTTTAAAAAATAATTGTAAAATTTTTTGCCAATTCGCTCCCGACACCGACAGGAGAACATAAGAACGGAGCGTGTTGCAATCGAGCGGAGTATTTCGACGTTGACCTAGTGTCTAGAGGCGCTTAAGGTCGGGTGAAATGCGACTCGGCTCTAGGAGGGACCGTTCTTTAGTCTATCAAATACTTTGTAGTTTGTCTCTGTAAATATCACTGTCAGAATCAATCTATTTATTTCTGGCGCAGACCCTCGGAAAATCACGGGATATTGTAGGGCCAGTTTTTGCACACAAATTCAAACGTAACATTGTCATCAAATTGGCATTATTTAGCACCGTTGTGATTTGAACTAACTAACTAACTAACCATCACGCCGTTTCCCGCAGGGGTAGGCAGAGAGGACGGATCGCCAAACAACTCGGTCTTGGCACACACTCTTTGCCTCACTCACATTCATACATCGTCTCATACATCGTCTCATACATATTCTTCTATTATTCTGGCTTTTGACATGGCCCGACTCAAGTATCTGATTCACTTGCTCGTGCCATGTATTCCTTCTTCCATTCACTTTTGCATTATATATTCTTCTCACACTATTTTCTTCTTTCATTCGCTCTAATTAAAAAAAATAAAAAAAAATAAAAAAATGTAAGCGTTTGTGAAGGTCATTTCATGAACATTCTCCAGCCCTAAAGATTCCGAAATTCTCCAGTATTTTAAAATAAATATCAACTATACTTTTGCCACTAATCTCCAATAGTCCTAAATTCTCTAGTATTTTAAAATAAATACCTCTACTTTTGCCATTAATCTATTCACAAATGTAATAGGTACTAACAGCGATGAGGGTAGCAAATAATGTAAAATCACGCAATGTCCAGTGTGTTAACTGTAATGTCCTCCGCGTGCAAAGCCGTATCTTCTCCAAGCATAAACTTATAATTAAAGTGTGTTTATCGGAAGTGACCTGTCAGGTAAGTATGTTTCTGTATCCATTTGTAAATAGTAAAATCAGTTAGAACCTAAGCATTCCTAATAAATTGTACAGCGCCCTTGAGGTGATTTTTCACAAAAACGGCGCTTTATAAATTATCCAATTATTATTATTATTATTACATGCCCAAACCATCTGAGGGTCTCTTTCTTAATCTTACTCATTATGCTTTTTTTTTTTTACATGAGCCCCACACAGGAGGCCCTGAGGAAAATAATTTCCCTCAGGGCCTATGTCATCTTTGAGGATGCCGTGTGGAGGGTTTTTTAAGGAAAGGACGGAGAGGAGAGTTCTGGGAAGGAAAAGGGTTTAAGGGGTGGGTAGGAATCTGGGGTTCAGTATGTCCTGGTCATCCGCCTCCAAGACCTAGACAAACCTCACCCCATGAACCCGGGCACCCCTGCTAAATCACCAAACGTAGCGAACCACTTGGGGTGACCTATGGCAGAGGTGTTGGTTATCCAATAAAGGTTACCGGGGCGGCGGTACCCATTCCCGCCTCCCAAATTGAAATGCTTACATCAGCCTTACATTCTTTGCGGATATCCACATTTCTCACACGATCATACATGGTTTTACCACACATTCGCCTCAGGGATCTCATTTCAACAGCATTTAGTTTACTTTCATCCTTCCTCTGCCAGTTCCATGCCTCACTGTCATACATCAGGGTAGGTACCAGGACTCCATTGTGGACTGCTAGCTTCGCTTCTTTTGACAGTTTTTTTTATTAGCGCTAACGGCATTCAGTCCTCTATTAATAAAGTTACCTGCATTTACCCTTCTTTCAATATCTTTTTCAGCCTTCCCATCTCTCGTAAACATACTACCCAGGTACACAAACTCAACCACCTGTGATTTGAAACTCGATTGAAAGGAAACGAACGACACTAAAAAGAGACACAAACACATACTTCTACAGAATTTAGCCAGCTAGAGAATAAGATAGCAAAACATATAGATAGATAAATCCACAGTCCCACGGTGTAGCGGTATAAAGCGCCTGACGAACCTCTGCAGACATTTAGCTGACCAAGGATCGAAACCTACAAAATCCAAAAAAAATAAATATATTTTTGTAAAATCAATATCCAATCTTCAAAACCACCCCAAAAAGAACAGGCAAAAGAAAACGACATATTTATAACGAAAAAAATAAATACTTTAGTAGACAAACGTATTATTAACATTATTGTAAACTCACTTTTTTGTCGTTCCATGTAAAAATAATTAATAAAAAATTCCCAAAATTTCATAAATTTATTTCAATTTGCGATTCGAAATTTTGTTTTCATAAAGGTGTACATTTTACTTTTTTGTGGTTAGTTTTTGTATTTAAATATAAACTTTTCTCTCTCCGGTTATAGGCCATTTGTCACCCGGTAGCCACGGTATAATTTAAAAAAAAAAAAATGATATGCGATTTTGACCCTTATGTATAAAGAAACTGTATCAAGAACAAGGTCAGAATCGCTTGCGCCAGAAGTATTCCCGATACCGCTAAAAGTTTCATTCATCTGGCAGCACCAGAGTATTTTAAAATGGATTTTATGTGGAGTTTGGCTGTCATTTTTTACCGCGAAATCAACTGTCAAAGTCAGTCGATGGTCAGTCACAATTTGATAAACCTATTAATTCATCAAATAAACATAATAATGTTGTTTTTTATCGATAATTTATTGTTCAAAGAATGCGTTTATATAATGATATTGATATAATGATGAAAAACTACAGTGGAATTCACACATTGATCTTACCTCAAAAAAGCTGACAAAACTCATCTATTTCTTCAAAAAATTACGAACCATCTTGTCAATGAGGGATTTAAAGAGAGTATATTATGCTTTATGCCACTCTCGATTGGAATATGGAGTAAAAGGATGGGGCGCAGCAGCATCTAATCACGTAAAACAACTTAAGGTAACTCAGAATTGCATCATAAAGACCATACTGAAGGTCCCCATAAGGAAGTCAACAACAGAAATGTTTAAACAGTTTGATGTTCCAAGCATACAGAAAATCTATGCCAAAAACATTCTAGTGATCACCACAAAAATTATTCAGAGACAGACACCTCACATGCTCATAAAACCAGAGCCAAACAAACAGACATACTTAATATACCAAAGTGTAACTCTTCATTTGGACAAAGAAGTTCAGAATTTTTAGCAGTAAAGTTATATAACAAACTCCCACTTAGTATCAAACAAATTAAAACAAAAAATAGCTACATTAAGGACATTAAATGTTGGCTGAAGGAACTATCGGAAAATGAACTTACTAGTATACTTAAAACAACGTCATAGAAGTTTCTGGAAAATCTAATCCAAACAATAAAGTTAAACCATAGAAGTCGCTGAAAACTTATCCAAAGCATAGTCCCCCTCAGCACAGGATCTCCTAGTGAGGAGGACTACGAATATATTTTCTATTTTATATATATATACCTAACATGTTTCATAAAAAAATGTAAAAAATAATAAATGTATAGTTACTAAATAAAAAAAATTGTTCTCACTATGATGAGTTGGAAAAAAATTAAACTTGAGTAAACACCATGTATAAATGAGCTGTTATTATGTTATTATAAAATGTTGAATGAACTTACTCCCATGTTCGCCGTAGTAACCATTGCCTGCACACACCCGGAAGAAGATCGACGAACGCGGAAGCGAAACTCAAAGTGAAAGTCCACCGAGTTAGATGCAACTCTAGCTGTGTGCATCCAACGTATAATGCACTCATAGCTGCATAGGAATGGAAGGAGAGAGGACTTGCTAGAACTAACGACTGTTTGAATACAGAGACTTACAATAACTACTGCAAGTATTGTTGTAAGCGTCGTTCGTTTCCCAAGTTTATTTTTATATCAAGTCGTAAATTTGCAGATTGTAGAGAAAGCTGTGTATGAAATTTAAAATTAAAACGGGTGGAAACGGTGTAACTGGCATGAATCAAATCTGATTACGTCTAAAAGGGATCGAAATGAAAATCTAGTCTCCTTCAACGGTAGTCTCCTTCAACAGGCCCTCCATTGATATGCTTGGTGTAAATGATATGGGAGCTCCATCGAAGCCAGAGTTAAATCAGCCTACCAAAAACAGGGCGTTCCGTACAGATACTAGTAAACAACTGCTAACCCTGTACAAATCGCAAATGCAAGGTTGAATTTGGCAGCCACCTGTGGTCTGGATGCTCCGAAATGCTTAAAAACTCGACTCTGTGTAACATACATAGATTCTCCCATCTTAACACACGGATTGCAATTTTTTAAGCACAGGCGTCAGGTGGGAATACTATCCTTTTTCTACCGATATTTCAATGGAAGATGCTCCCAAGAACGAAAGTCATTGATCCCCTCGTCAGCGGTGCATAGTCGGGAAACGCGCCAAACGCGCGCCCAACATGTGTACGCGGTTGACATTTGTCACATGAGAACGGAGACGTCTACTAATATCTACAGGAATTCCAAAAACTGAACAAATCGAACTAATATCTATGAGAACCAAAGTTAGGACGAATATCTACAGCTCAAACTGCTGACTAATATCTATGAGAACCAAAGTTAGGACGAATATCTACAGCTCTAACTGCTGACTAATATCTATGAGAACCAAAGTGTGGACGAATATCTACAGCACTGGCAGAGGTTGGATTTGCAATTATGTATAGCATATTGGAATAACGTAATATTGCGTATGCAGTTTAAAAAACTTAAATAATGTACTTATGTATGTATGTAAAAATCGTAACCGGGACCGTCATAGATATTCGTCCGACCTTAGCTCTGTAGATATTAGTCCTCACTCTGAAGTTCATAGATATTAGTCCAACATATGAGCTGTAGATATTCGTCCGACATACAGGCTGTAGATATCTGGAGTCATGAGAACAGGTCGCTTCTTCGACTTCTTAAATTTAACAGCTCGGCTGTTGAACGATTTGCCGGCCTCTGTGTTTCCTTCGGTTCCATGCTAACTCAGAAACACCTCAGAAAGGTCATTAAAAGCTATGAAAAAATAATTTTAAAATAGCCGGTAACCCTAACCTAACTTAACTTATATTACCAATTTTTTAATATTTTTTTATCATCACTCTTAAAGACCTTTCTGAGGTGCTTCTGAGTTGGTTTCATTCTGAGTTGTCCGGTCACCGTTTCCTTCTTACTACAACGTGGGTCTCTTTAAGACCAATGTTCATTCCTTCCTCTCATCACAAAGACCCTCTACACAGCATCTCAGATGACATAGACCCAGAGAGAAATTATTTTCCGCAGGGCCTTATGTGTGGAGTTAATGTAAAAAAAAGTACTCGCATAAACGCCAATTGGATACTGCATGACTTATGACCATGCCTTCACAAGGACAGATAAAGCACAGATTACTTAAATATTTGCCCCTACCGCGCGCACAACGCGTGTCTTCTACTGCTAATCGCAGCTACACATTTCTACCAACATGCCGACGCATAACTTTCATTGCAAAACCGCATAGACGTCCGTGCAATTTGGTCGTTTTATTATCTATGGATCTGACCAAAATTGCCAAAACTGATTGGTACGGTATTCAAATAAAATGGTATACTGCAACAAAGCCACAATCTGCCACAATTTGTTCATTTTCCAGAGTATCATTTGCTAGTTAGTAATGCTAACCACAATACTGCATGGCCATCTTAAATGAAGAGACCATCTTGTTTAGTTGCACAATTTCATCTTCGTTCACTGCATCTCTTATGACCGGTAAAAAGGTGCATTAGAATGCACCAAGTTCCCCGCTTCGAGTGATTGCATAAGAGAGAGATTGGTCTCTCCGCATCTCGAGTTAATGTTAAGGTAAAATGAGTATTGCGCAATAATCTGTTGCGGTTGCTAGGTACTGGATTATCTAACCTAACCTAACGCGGTTTAACTTGATGAAGCCGAGTTCATAGCCCTCTGCAGGCACAGCAAAGGTGGTATTAAACTAATCTAACCTAACTGTCTTAAGGCTCTGCGTTTCTGCAACCGGGCCCGAAAAGAAGAAGATGGAGAGATACGAAATTACGAATGTTAGAGGAGAGCGCGAACATTTACAGCGACAAAATAGATGCGAAAATGTTTAATAAAACACGACTCGTTTAAAATAGAGCAAAAATCTCGCGGGCATTATCTTAAACAGCATTTAAAGAAACACTGTCAATTTTTTCATACATATAACTTGTAAAATAACTGAAACAAGCGTGTTAATAATAATTTTTGGAGCATACTTTGCGATTTTTTTCTATCGAGGGAATTTTATATAATTTGCGTTTCGGCGCGGGCAATGTCTAGATATTATCTTCAAGAATAACATATATTTTTTAAGAGCTTTAAAACCTACCGTGTTTAAGGGAAATATGTAATAAATCGGTACAAATCCGGGTTGCGGGCCCTTAAGAGTGTATCTGAAATACACATATGGCATATTTTCACAGAAGAAATATTTTTAAAAAGAACTTGAGCCATTTCAACATTCTAGTGAGTCAATAATAAAACGTTACTTCTGTTGGATAGGGTTCTAACACTTCACAATTTGAATAATTTATTGGATATCATCTGCCATAGATCACCCCGAGTGGTTCGCTACGTTTGGTGACTTAGCACAGATGCCCGGGTTCATGGGATGAGGTTTGTCCGAGTTTTGGCGATGGATTTGTCTGCCCACCAACTGCGTGGCAGGCCGGATCGGGAGAGACTGGTTGAGGGAGTGACCTCTCAAGCAGAACTCTTTGGGAATATCGTCTTGCACCGCAGTGGGAGGAATGGATTCATACGTCCCACTGACCCCCAGATTCCTACCAACCCTTCATACCTATACTATTCATAATATATATAGTTTATATATTTATTACTACATTGACAAATTTACTAAACTATTTCTACCTATCTTATTAATGTAATGTCTTAGTAAATTCATTGAAATATTATAAACCATCATAACCAGTGGTATTATTTAGTTATATAAAAAAAAATTGTAACTTTCTTATCTAAAATATTAAAATCCAAATTGGACAGTTCCGAACTCCTGCAACTTGCAGAGGTACAGGAGGTACCATGGATACAGCGGTTTGGCACTATGCGAAACTATATGAGACTTCTCAGGTTGAGATTGGCTAACCATGTACAGAAAATGCCGGACACGCGCGTCCCAAAAAGAATTATGACTGGACACCCAGGTGGAAGGAGAAAAGTGGGAAGATCCAGACTGATATGGGAAGACGAGGTAAGAGGGGATGCAGCACAGATTCTCCAGATAACAAACTGGAAGTCAGCCGCTGAGGACAGGAGGAGTTGGAGGTGAATGTTGCGGGAGGCCAAAGCTCGATATGGGCTGTAGAGCCATCTTTAATTAAGCCATCCAGGCTTTAATTAAGTTTTAAAGCCCCCTTCATATGGTTTTCCCACGAAAAAAGCGCTAGAGAAATATTCCAATCATTATTTCAATACGACATTGTCCATTGCAACGTTAATTTTAACGTTAATAATGAACTCCAGTGAAAAATATTATGGCTTCAAAACAATATGTTCATATTGACCAATAAACGCTGATTCTGAATATATAAGTTTTATTAAATAATATTAAACACAGAGTTTTAAAAAAATATTAAAAAATCCATTTTTAATCGGGTCGTAGAAACACGCCGTCAAGTTGGCATTATTGAAATGTTTAGTGGTGACGTCACTGCTCATCGTGTTGTGACGTCACCGTAAAGTCACTGTATGGGAATGTATGATATGACACAAGCCATCGTATTAATTTATTCGTTTATTAACACACTGTTTACAGAGATTTAGTTGTTGTGTTTATTGAAACATTATTTACGCCTAAATAATTCAGTTTCAAAAATAAAGGTATCTCTCATTAGTTTATCTCTATTTTTTAAAATATTAAAAACTTACTGCACAAAAAAATAGTAATGCTACTCTAGGGAGAATACTTCGAACACCGAAGTTCAAAATAGCGGCAGTTGATCAGCTGATTTCCCGATCTTATTAGTAACTTTCAGGAGTGATGACGTCACACGATTCACTAAACATACGGTGGTTTTCGGGGGATCTTGAAAAATTAAAACTTTGACAATTATTTTAACTATTAAAACTAACTCTAAAAATCTAAAAATATATATATAAGCAGTTATTTAAGTTAGAAGATTATTATTAAAAAAAAAAAAAAAATTGGACTGGAGTTCTCTATGAAGACTGTTTATAGTGTTTATATTCTTGTGTGGAAGAAATAAGACTGAAAATCACGATTAAGTGCATTCCCCAGTGGAAGCGATCTAGGAGCAAGTCGAGTACGTGGTTGAATGAATGTGTAGAAGTGAATTGGAGCATGATGAAAGGGTCTGAGGAATGAAGACGAATAGCTTGGGAAAAGACTAGGAATCGGAAGTAGTGAAGAGCATTTGTGGGGAAAGAGGAAGCAAAAATCTCATCGAAGTATGTAGCTTCACGGTGAAGATGATGAAAAATCATTATCATTACATATTATAAAATGAAGTCGCTCAAAATGTATGTGGGCGTTAATCTTTTAAACTACGCAACGGATTTTCATACGGTTTTCACCAATAGATAGAGTGATTGAAGAGGAATGTTTATATGTATAATACATGCAAATTATATTAGAGAAAAGCCGAGAAATTCAAAGAAAACATATTTTTGTGCGATTTAAAACGGCTGGCGGGCCGCACTATAGTCACTTTTGAAATTCGTTCTACGGAAGAAATTGGAAAATAGATGTCCTAGAGTAAGTAGTTATTTGATTTTCCCTTTTCAAATATCCAGTGTTGCATTGCAAGCATTGTATAATTAGTGGCGAGTTAATTAGTTTATATGTATAATACATGCTTATTATAGTAGAGAAAAGCCGATAAATTCAAATATTCAATAGGCCACTTGCATGGACTTCATAACGACTTGGAAAAAATCGTGTGGATAGAGTTTTTTACTAAGATTACGAAAATGTTAGTAAAAATTTTTAGAAATGTACAGTTTTTTCTATTTTTAAATAAATAAATCCATTATTTGGGCTCGTGACGTCACTATATGAAAATGTCCCGTCGCCGAAAATGTTCCTATTAATTTTATAAAATTCCACACTGATTTATTTTTTTATATGGCATCACTATGATTTCAGGCGAATTTTTTAATTCGTTCACTAGATTTATTGTTTGTTCTCTGCGAACTTATCATTTGGTTTGATTTTTTGACAGATGTTCTGAAGAGAACCCCGTACAATTAATGGGTACGGGGTTCTCTTCAGAACGTGAAGATGTTGTCGGTACATGTTTTAGAGGTATAATGATTATGGTGTTGATTTTAACAAAATAAAATTTTATAATATTCTTATTATTATTACAATTTACAAGTTCAAGTATATTACATTGAATTTAGTAATATAGACGATGTACATTATAATGATTTATGATCAATAAGATGGATCAAGGAAAAAAATATTTATGAGATGTAATATTTTTGGTATGCCTCGTTATTCTCCTGTGCCATTCGTGTGGAAAACGTTCTTTTTTTTAAATGATTTTCGGCTATTTAATTATCGTTTTTTCACACCTATAAAATTATGTCCCGTCTTTCCGGTTTATAAAAAATGGTCTGATTTTTCGGTTTGAAATTTTCAAAAAAACCCCAGGGTTTCAAAAATACGATTAAAAAAAAATAAAATAAAGAATGTCTTAGAATATTTGCCTACACCGGAAAAAAATTTTAAAAAATGTGATGCAAGTGGCCTATTCAGGCAGCGGGCAGCGTGCAGCTGGCAAGCGGGTGGTGTGGATTTTATAAAGGTTGGGTAATGGCGTTGTGTTTCGTTAGCCATAGCAACGTGTGGCCGGGTCTGCTAGTATAATATGAAAGGTTACATTTCCAGGAATTCAAAACATAATAAAACTACGTAGTAGAGATGTGGGTACTTGTTTTGGTAATATGCCAGATTCCTTGACACACGTTTTTAACTATAAAAAACTTATTTCGGTATCATATGTTAATGTGACCGAAATTTTATACATTTTTTTAAATTGTAATATCTAAATAGAATATAGTTTTACATATACAATATTCTATTTAAGGTCATCATTAGTTAAGTATACCTTAACAGAAAAGATGAGCTATTGTGCCTGATAAGGGAGCCACGATTCTTACTTATGTTGTAGATATGTTATGATATGTCTTGTATAAAATATTTACTTCTTTATTATTATTACTAAGTATAAAATGAAGTCGCTTACGCTGTATGTGCGCTTAGATGTTTTAAACTAAGCAACGGATTTTCATGCGGTTTTCACCAATAAATAGAGTGATTCATGAGGAAGGTTTTTAGGTATATAATTAGTCAAAGTTTTGTGTAAATTGGTTGAAATACACGCAGCGGGCAGTGGTCTGACAAACGGGCGGTGTGGATTTGATTTAACAGATGGCATTGGTTATAAAGGTATCGTTAGCCACAGCAACGTGTGGCCGCGTCTGCTAGTTTTAATGTAAGTTTTTTTTTTTGAAAAATGGTTTAATTTTATTTATTTGTTCTGGTTGGTGGATGATACAGCGCAATTCAGAGGGGAGGTTATTGTAGTTTTTTATGACTTGATAATTTTTTATTTTTTTACATTAGCTCCACACAGGAGACCCTGAGGAAAATAATTCGCCTCAGGGCCTATGTCAACTTTGGGGATGCTGTGAGGAGGGTCTTTTTAGGGAAGGAAGGAGACGAAGTTCTGGGAAAGAAAAGAGTATGAGGAATGGATAGAAATCTGAGGGTCAGTGAGTCCAGGAGTGACGGACGTATGAATCCATCCCTTCGCTTGCAGTGCAAGGCGATGTTCTGAGAGAGTACGGCTGAAGAAGTCAAAGGGACTCCCCCAGCCATTCCCTTCCGATCCGGTCTGCCAGACAACCGGTGGACAGACGCATCCGCCACCAAGGTCAGAACAAACCTCACCCCGTGAATCCGGGCACCCCTGCTAAGTTACCTAACGTAGCGAACCACTTGGGTGACCTACGGCAGAGGTGTTGGTTATCCAATAAATGGTTCCTGGGGCGGCAGTACCCAAACTCGCCTCCAAAATTGAAATTGAAACGTTGATAATTTCATGACGTAAGAGCGTTCTGATTTATAATGGACACAAGTGAAATAATTTTAGTAAGATTTAATTAGTTTTATGTGGATGTTTAAAAAATAAAAATAAAATATTAATGTGTGAAAGTCCTGCGCCAACCCTGCCCTAATAACGGGGCATTTCCTTCCCGCTCCCGCCCTGCGCGGGCAATGGCAGCTAAGTAGGTCACGGCACCATCTAATCCAGGGCTGCCACTAACCACAAACCAAACCACTTGTACTTTCAAGAAATTTCAAATAAATAATTCCATATGACTACGATAGCACTGCAACATGAAGATCAGATGTTTATACTAAAACTGAAGGAGATGGACCAGGGTGAAACTGAACGCAAAATTGTCGCCAATGTCGTTCACTTATACTACTGCAAAATACGTCTGAGCAGAGCGGATTGTTTTTTCCTACACTCCAAAATGGATAACTTTTATTGCACAACCGCTTGAATAGTTGCAGTTTGGTCATAGCTTAGCAACGGTAGGCACAATTCCATGCCACATCTCCATTTTTTCTATTATTCATCTCACTACTCTACTACAAGGCTTTTTGTGTTTTTTTAGTCGAATTTATTGAAGAAATTGCCACATAAGTGTACCAAATTGTACAGATTTTCTTGTATTTATTATAGTTGAGTGGATATTTAAAAATTCCAGAGCTCACTTTTGAAATGATTTTATTTCATCTGTTTAAATATTTGTGGACATTTAAAAGTTCCAGAGTTTACCTTTGAAATCATTTTATTTCATCTCTTTAAATATTTTTTAATATTCTGTAAAAAATACAAGAAAATCCATTGTTTGTTCCGTACTTTTCAATAGTTGACGAAGAAAAAATATGACTGTCTAAATAGTGTTGAAACTCTGGCAAAGCCGGGTATTAACTTGTAAAAGCATAACTAATTGATAAAATTATATTTTGGTACTAATACAGAAAAATAGATTTTGAAGGTAAAACAGTTTTAGCTAAAGAAAATAAAGGCGCCTGACAATCTATATATAGGCAATCTTAATAGCATATTTACTAAAAAAAAAAAAAATATATCGTTTTTTTCCACTGCAATAAACGTCATCAAAAATACTAATTTCGGGTGTCTGTGTGTCCTGCGTAACTCTTTATCGAATTTATTTGAAAATTTCAAAATTGAACTGATTTGGGCAAAGAATTCAGACAAACGATCAAGTAGGTACCTTTTTTTTCGTTATTTGTTTTTGGGGTTTTATGCCGTGTTGCGCTACCTATTTCTTTAGCCAAAGTTTCGGACAGCGTTACAATGTCCATCATCGTGGCAGATCCGGCAGATGTAGGTACCTACTCACAATACAATATTTTAACAGAAAATAATTGTCAGTTTAAAAATTTAAACTGATTTGTCAAAAATTCAGATTATTCCACAATTTTTCACCAATCATTTTTAATTGATAACAATATCGAATTTATCATTCGTGACTAGATGTTTTTAAAACACCACACAAGAATCGGTAGCAGTTTGTAAGTAAAAATATATTTTTTAAATTTTCTTATTTTTTTTCTGGCAACCCTGCGCATGCGCACACAGCAGCACATGTCCCCGCGTGCGGGTACTTTATTGGCCGGGAGTACCTAGCCAGCAGCTAGCACCGACCTAGTACCTAGCTAATTCCGAGCCAGGAAAATGTGTAATATTATTATTACGTATGTTTTTCACACTGTCACGATCATCGTGTCTACTTCAGATAACAAATTGGCTCTCGGAGCCTAAAGTCTTCAGCATGTACTGGTGCAAGCAGCAGCTTGGAGCTAGATACTCTCAGTATCGCCCTGGAGAATGATCACAGTTCAGAAACGAAACTTTTTTACATTAGCTCCAAACAGGACGCCCTAAGGAAAATAGTTATCCTCAGGGTGTGTCATCTTTTTAGGATGCTGTGTGGATGGTATTTTTATGGAAAGGAGAGAGAGGAAATTCTGGGAAGGAAAAGGGTATGAGATAGAGATATTGAAAGAAGGGTAAATGCAGGTAACTCCATTAATGGAGGACTGAATGCCGTTGGCGCTAAGAAAACTGTCCAAAGAAGTGAAGCTAGCAGTCCACAATGGAGTCCTGGTACCTACACTATGTATGACAGTGAGGCATGGAACTGGCAGAGGAAGGATGGAAGTAGATTTAATGCTGTTGAAATGAGATCTCTGAGGCGTATGTGTGGTAAAACCATGTATGATCATGTGAAAAATGCTAGGCTGATGTAAGCGTAATTAGTAAGATTAATAATGGGACCTTTCTGATGGTTTGGGCATGTAGAGCGAATTCACAAAGAAAGTATTGTAAGAAGAAAAAATGACGCAAATTTGAATGGTTGAAGAAGTCGGGGACGCCCGAGGAAGACATGGCACGATACTTGAGTCGGGCCATGTCAAGAATCAGAATAATAGAAGAGTGTATATGAGACGATGTATAAATGTGAATGAGGCAAAGAGTATGTTCCAAGACAGAGTTGTTTGGCGGTCTGTCCTCTCTGCCTGCCCCTGCGGGGGAACGGCATGATGGTTAGTTAGTTAATTAGTTAAAAAGGTATGAGGGGTGGGTAGGTATTAGGGTTTCAGCCGAGAACCTGGGCACCCCTGCTAAGTCACCAAACGTAGCGAAACTCTTGGGATGACCTACGGCAGAGGTGTTGGTTATCCAATACATGGTTCCCGGGGCGGCGGTACCCATTCCCAATCTCCCAAATTGAAGCTGCTTAAAATGCTGGCTTCAGCAGTGTCAGACCAGAACTGAATATCCAGGTATTTGTTAATCTCATTCCTCTCGCAATTCTCTTCAGCCTCAAAACACACCCCAATTGGGGATGTCCTAGTCCTACTGGCTCCAGAAGGCGGGGGCATTTAAAAATATGATTCATTGGAAAACTAAAACAGCCAAACACAAAAATATGGGTTAGCGTTTCGTAGTTTCTCTTTACGATTCCAAAATGTTTAATTATAATTTTCTAAATTGTGTTGTGATGCATTTATATATCTCAAAAAAACAAGCATTTCAATTAGAAAAAAACTATCGGCAAGCCTTGCAAGAACTAAAGCCTAAAAATATTACATCATTGAAGAAGAAGATGACACTAATAAAGCTAAACGAAACGTTCAACAGAACAAGACACAGAAAAAAAACGATTGTGCTTTAGACCACACGACTGAAGCAAAATTTCTTTAGCTCCACCTATATGTAGGAAGAGATAAAGAAAAAGTTCGCGCGCATTGCTCTCTCTTGCTTCTACAGTGTGATACAGACAATAGGCCTGCACTGTGTCTTAGATATACGAAACGTAACTGGCTACGAGAGAAAGAGAGAAAGAAAATGTGTGCTCGCACCTCTCTCTCTCGCCCCTATAGTAATATACGAAACGTAACGCTCTCTCTTTCTATATTCACTAACTTATATATCCCTCTCAACTATCGTTTGCATCGCTTTTCGTAACTCTCTCGTCACGCATTCACCAGTTTACTCCCCAAGTCAAGCGTATGTAAGAAGTTTTACTTCAATAAAAAAGGTAACGGTCGCAACTGGGGATCGAACCTTGGATCTCTGTCTTTCCGGGACAAAGTTTTTAACCGCGAAGCTATTGATACCTTAGTCATTTTTGATAAGAATTATTACACAAGAATATGTATATGGGAAAGATCAAGTACATTTTGTTTTCTTCAATTAACACGTACAGTTAGTTCTAATAATAAAAACTAATAAACTTAGTCATCGAAATATGTTTTATGATTTATTAACTGACACGTGTGAAGGTATCAGATTATTCCACGTGCATATTTTTTTTAATCAACCTCATAATAGTCATAATTCATAAGATACCTCAATATAGAACTACAATCCAATTTTTTAATTTTTTTTTTATGAATTGACCTTCTAACTTAAATAACTGCATTTTTATTTTTATTTTTGGAGTTAGTTTTAATATTTAAAATAATTGTCATAATTTTAAGTTTTCACGATCCCCCGAAAACCACCGTATGTATGGGAATCGTGTGACGTCATCACTCCTGAAAAATTACTATAGAATCGAGCAATCTACTACCGCCATTTTGAATTCCGTTGTTCGAAGTATTCTCCCTAGAAGAAGCATTACTATTTTTTTGTGCAGTAGTTTTTGAATATATTCATGGGTATGAATATATTCATACCCGCTTCGCAGTGCTGCTAGGCCCTGCGGGCGGCTTTTGGTTCTGCTTCGCCCAGTTAGTGCTGGTGACCATTTTATAATCCAAAAGGAACTAGTTCCAAAAATAGCCCGTTCCTCGGATCCACTGTCATCCACTGTAGCTATTCACCGGGACAAAGTAACCGAGACAGAGCAATGACGTCATAAGTAAAATATAGCCGCTTGATACAACATGAATTACCGTCAATATTTCCATATCCGGAGAGATAATACGTACACAAATTCGTAGCAGTTATACTTAAGGGGGAGACGTCCGCATCCGACCTGCTGACGGAAGTAGCGACATCTTGTGGCGAATTCAATTCGAAACCGAATTATAACAGTAGCTTTGTGTAAAATTCCACGTGCACAGATGTTATTTGTTGCGCGGCGCGTATGACGTCAGACATGCACTCGAAGCTCTTGCACAGCGCCCTTGAGGGGATTTTTCACAAAAACGGCGCTATATAAATCATCCAAATATTATTATTAAGCTGGCTTCTGAAATTCAACCACGCAGACTTTACCGTATTAATACTGTTTTTTTTTACATTAACTCCACACAGGAGGCCCTGAGGAAAATAATTTCCCTCAGGGCCTACGTCATCTGGGATGCTGTGTGGAGGGTCTTTGTGAGGAGAGTAAGGAATGAACATTGTTATTGAAGAGACCCATCTTGTAGGAAGGAGGAAACACAGAGGCCGGCAAATCATTCCACAGCCGAGCTGTTGAACACAAGAACGAGTCGAAGAAATGACCCGTTCTCATGTGACAAATGTTAACCGTATACAAATGTTGGGCACGCGTTTGGCGTGTTTCCCGACTATGCACCGGTGCCGAAGGGATCATTAACGCTAGTTCATCGGAGCATCTTCCAATGTAATACCCAAGGATAGCATTCCCACCCGACGCACGCCTGTGCTCTAAAGATTGCAACCCGTCTGTTAAAATGGGAGAATCTATTAAATGGACCGCCCTTAAATAAGAACGTTAGATAAGGAGCGTATGTTTATTGCTTGTTTTGCCGTCACGATACCGTAACCGTGAATCGTCACGTTAATTATAAAAGAATGTAACAGAAAGATAAGTTACAAGTTGCAACGGAGCTCGGATTTCCTGGGGATGCAATGCCATGCAAATGCACTCTGAAAATAAATAATGCATTCTCGTACAAAATAACGTGTCCAGGAAAACGTGTGCAATTAAGATGTCCAAGCATTTGTCAGTGATGTTTTTACACGCTCGTTTAAATATAAACCAAGCGAGCGGTTTTATGAAGGAAAGAAAAATATGTTGGTAAAAGGATAAAGAAAAGAAAGAAAGATTAAAAAGAGTGTGGACATGTTTTTATGAGTGCTTTAAAAGTTACATTTATAAAGTTGCTTTCAGGCGAAAACTTTTGGTGCCGTACTATTTCTGTATTCTGGTTTTGTGGAATATTTTTTGAAAGAAGAGTTAATTTAATAAACTAGTTAATTAAACATAATGTAGTTTCTCTAAAAGGGTAAATAGAATGTAGTATATAATATATTTATTTGTTTTACTACTCGGTTTCGCTTGAGATTTAAAATTAAAATAAAATAAATAAAAAACAACATAAATTTAGAGCGGATGTATGTGTTATTATGTATCTTAAATATAAATCTGATAAAGATTTTATCAAAACTAACTTATAAGTTAGTTGGAAACGTTGGCTAAAGAAGGAGGTAGCGTAACACGGCATAATATCCCAAAAACTAATAACAAAAATAACTTATAAGTATTTATTTTTTCAATGTTACGTTGATGATTAACTGTTACTTGTAATATTGTGTTATTATTTGTACTTTGTATGTGTTATTATTATAAACTGCTCCTGCTAATCGCCTGCTCTTTTCACAGGTTCTCCTAGTGAGACAGGCATAGAATAAAACAAATTATAAGTCAAAAATTAATAAAGATGAAAAATAAAATAACAAAAAAATAAACGTGTAAATGATATTCCAAGCTGAAAATTGTTGCAACGGTAATCTGTAAATTCCAAAAAGAAAAAATCTTGACAAATTTCATGAAGCCAGAACTCACTGTGGCAGTGTTTTTTATTTGCTTAACACAATTAAACAGATTTAGGTTAGTAAAGAAAAATATGTATGTATATATATTTTTTTAATGTGAATACCGCACAAAAATGTCAACGTCATGAAGGCCTCCGTGGTGGGGGGGCAAGGCTTTCGACTAGCAAGACGTGCGCAAGTAATTTTTATTTGATTGATTTGTGTTTTCATAATTTTATCATTTACAAGGTATGTTTGCAGCACACTCCAGAGTGGAAGGTACTCTCAGTAACGCCCTTGTATTAAACACCATTCAGAATTGAAACGTTGCTCGAAATGGGTTTATCCGTTTTTGGTGCCTAGTTCTAAATAGCCAGGTGCTTCCCCACCTTCGTTTTTCCCATCCCCTTCCCCTCCTCACACATTCCAGGCGGTCGGGAGCGGTCGGGAGAGGTTGGGACTCTTGGGCGGTATTCACAAATGGCTCACGACTGTCTGAAGCCAGTGGGATCATGGCATCATGGAGCAAACATCTTCTAAACTTTCGGCCGGACCAATTGTCGCCGGACCAATTGACGCCGGACCAAATGTCAGCCGGACGAACTGTCGGCCGGACGAACAGTCGCCGGACCAACTGTCACGAAACCACCGCTGATAGCTCCGTCGTGAAGCTCTCCTTCTCAAAAGTAATGCACTCACCCTAAAAACACTCACCGGCAGGACTATAGTGACCGGATCTGTATAGCTAGGTACTTACTCTCCATCCTTCTCTTTTCTTTCTGATTTTCCTTTTCCGCTTATTTCAGCTCTTCAAATTTTAAAGATACCCTAAATTGGGAACGCGCGACGTAGATCCACTGCCTTTAGAAAGTTACTGTGACTGTATGTGCGATGTAATATAAGAAAAAGACCTTAGTGAAAGAATCCCATCCCTCCGTAGTTCAATGGTTACGTTCCTTGGCTACGAATCCAGAGGCCGCGGGTTCAAATCCCGGCGATATAAATTTTATTTGATTAATTTGTATCGAATTTATTCAGCAAAAATCTGTATACGAGTATATAAAAATATCATGTCACGGTGTTTATTATCGTCGTACTCCTTCGAAACGGCTCGACCGATTTTTATGATTTTTTTTATGTATATTTGGTAGGTATGTGAATAGGTCGTAAAGTATATTTTATACCGCTAGGTGATTAGGGTGTCTCTATAATTAGGGTGTCCCCATAAATAATTTATATGGCAGAATAACGTTTGCCGGGTCAAGAAGTAATATATATTATATTTGCGGCACGTACCAGAATGGTAAATGTTTTTATTATCGCCCTGGTCAAAGACCACAAATCAAAATCGGAAAAATTGTTTTAAATGGCTTTAGCCGTGTTTGCTGATCAAGTCTGAATAACCAGGTACTTCCCCAACTTCCTCTCCCCGTCTCCTTCCCCTCCCCAGTACCATCAGCTTCACAACATATCCCATTTGGGGATGCCATAACCGCACTAGCTCTAGACGGTTGGGAACAGTGGGAACATTGCGGCACTTTGCCGGCCGGCGTGGTCTAGCGGTAAGGCTCTTGACTCGCAATCCGAAGGTTGCAGGATCGAACCCCAGAATAGCAAAAAAAAACATTTAATTAATTTGTGTTATTTCACAATTAATTAATTTAAAACGAATATATAGTATATTTGCGGCACGCTCCAGAGTGGAAGATACTCTCAGTATCGGCCTTGTGCAAGACCACCATTCAGAATTGAAACGTTGCTTGAAATGGCTTTTAACCGTGTTTGGGGACCAGATCTGAATAGTCAGGTACTTCCCCACCTTCCTCTTCCCATTTATTGGATAACCAACACTTCTGCCATAGGTCACCCCAAGTGGTCTGCTTGGTGACTTAGCAGGAGTGCCCGAGTTCATGGAGTGAGGTTTGTCAAGGTCTTGGCGGCCGATGTGTCAGATCACCTGCTGCGTGGCGGGCCGAGGAGGTCTTTTGACCTCTCCAGCCAGAATCCCTCGATCCATCGCCTGGCACTGCAGTTGAAGGGATGGATTCACATGTCCGTCACTCCTAGACACACTGACCTCCAGATTCCTACCCACCCATCATACCTATTTCCTTCCCAGAACTTCCTCTTCTTCCGTTCCTTAAAAAAACCTCCGCATAGCATCCCCAAATATGACATAGGCCCTGAGGGAAATTATCTTCCTCAGGACCTCCAGTGAGAAGCTAAAGTAAAAAAAAAACAAAACGAATGCAATGCGAATGAAAACGGCAAAAAGTGTACCGAGACAAAGTTGTGCAGCGGTCTATACTCTCTGCCTACCCCTGCGGGGAAACTGCATGATGGTTATTTGGAGGGTACAATTTGCTTACTTCAACTTTCTTTATCTGAAAATATAAAGGCGCTTAGAAAAGAATAAAAATAATACCTTTTTGCGAGGTGTAACCGCTGGGCGAGTAAGGTCTTCCTTCACCCCCCCTCAACAGTCTCTCCGGATCCTCCACCTTACAATCCAGATCTAGTCACTAAACAAACGAGGGGACCCGGCTGCCGGTACGGCAGACACTAGTCACTAAAACAATCTTAGTCCACTAGCGGTTGCAGCGGAACCATCAAACGCATCACAAGATTGTTTTTAAGTTCAAATAAAATGCGAACGTCACTACGTTAAAAATTGTCACTTAAACTTATAAAAATTAATTCACAAGATTCCAAATTATATTATTAAAGATTCGTCCTTATTTATTTATAAACAGTCACTTAATTTGATATTATTATTTTGCTTATTTATTAATTATTATTTTAGTTATGTTAGTTTGTTTGTAATTTGCGACAATTTGTATTAAGAAGTGACTTTTCAATGACTTTTAAGTGTAGGTAAGTGCTACCTACTATCAATTATAAAAGTGTGGTCATTGACCTCAAACTATTATACAATAGATAATGTGTTATATGAATTTAAACCGCAATATTTAAATTAATTTTAATTCACTTTTTAAAAGTTTGTTTTCAACCATCGTTCCAAACAAACGCACTGTGTTATTTTAAAATTAAACTGCGTAATGTTTTTTTTTTCTATTCAAAGTTTGAATTGGACGCGCGTAAGTTGCAATATTGCAATTTGAAATGTGGACGAGCTATATGCTTGCTTGCGTCCCGCGCGACTTCTGTCGGCATACTAAGTACTGAGCCGCGAGCGACTCTGGTTCGAATCTGGAGCGGCCATTGCCCCCTCCCCCCAGCACCCCCTTTTTCCTTTTCCTGCACAGTTTTCACCGGGTAGGTACCCCCCCCCTCTCATCATCCTCCCACCTGATCCCCCTTTGCTGGAACCAGGAAGTCGACGTGCGGCCGTGGAAAACGCACACAACTACGTGCACAAGTGCATTGTTTGTGCAGCGCCGCGTTGTGCAAGTTGTCGGAGATTCCACTGTGGAAAATGCAGCGTGAAGGAAATGAAAATCTTATCGATTTTTCACTTCACATTAATATACGGCGTTGGGTTAGCACGGTTTACGCGTTTGTTTAATGGGGTTGTTAGGTATTTATAGAACTTAGCCTGAAACACTCATCTACATTGAAAAAATCTCCCGAGAAAAGATACATGCCGCCGACGGGACTCGAACCTGCGTCCTTCTGAAATCCGGTCAGCTGCTCTTTAAGGCTCTGCAACCGGGCCCTAAAAGAAGAAGATGGAGAGATATGAAATTACGAATGTTAGAGGAGTGCGCTAAACACGACTCGTTTAAAATAGAGCAAAAATCTTGCGGGCATTATCTTAAACAGCATTTAAAGAAACACTGTGAATTTTTTCATACATATAAATTGTAAAATAACTGAAACAAACGTGTTTATAATAATTTTTGGAGCATACTTTGCGATTTTTTTCTATCGAGGGAATTTTATATAATTTGCGTTTCGGCGCGGGCAAAGTCTAGATATTATCTTCAAGAATAACATATATTTTTTTAAGAGCTTTAAAACTTACCGTGTTTAAGGGAAATATGTAATAAAATGGTACACATCAGGGTTGCGGGTCCTTAACTACTGAGCTACGTCGGCTTATATCCTATCCGCCAAATAATTCAATATACTAATGTTTCATTCAACAATTACTCTGCTTATTACACTTTTATAAAATATTATTATAAAATCCATTTTGAAACCTATAATTGGTAAAATTAATATAACCTAGATATTATCATGCTTCATTTCAATATTATAAGTACTGTTGGTATACCGAATAAAATAAAAACAAAATGTAATCTGTAATCGAAACTTATTACAGATTACATTAAAATCATCGAATCTTCCTTTGCAAACAAATTCAAAACAGCAGGACTTAAATAAGATATAAAAAAATATTCAAAGATTATCATTTGAGGTTATCGTGATTATTTTTGGGTTAATATACCGTGTAGCTTTTAGCCAACATTTCGGACAGCGTTAAAGTGTCGATCATCAGGGGCATACAATAATTACGTGAGCTCAAAAGGGGGGGGGGGGTCCAGCAAAATCTCACGTTAATTGAAAAGAATATATAAAGTGGCCCAAATTTATCCCACCAAGGGGGGGAGGGGTCGAAAAACTGCTCACGTAATTAATGTATGCCCCACAGAAAAAAAATCCCTATAGTCATCTTTGGGGATGCTGTGTGGAGGGTTTTTTTAGGGAAAGGGAGGAGAAAAAATTCTAGGAAAGGAAAAATGTATGAGGGGTGGGTAGGAATCTGGGGATCAATGTGTCCAGGAGTGACGGATTTATTTTTATGGCGGATTTATTTCCCCGATTTATGAATACACCTCTCGGGGTGAAATGGATCGAATCGAAGGCGATGGATCGAGAGAGTCCTGCTAGAGATTAGGTCTCCCTCAACCAGTCTCTCCAGATTTTTTTCCTTTTCCGATCCAGCCCGCCACTTGAATGTGCTTTAAGAATATGTAGTAAAAAATAACCGTGAAACCCTAAGCGTCTTGAAAATTGTACAGAAACATTATATCCACATTTAAAACATATGTTTTTATAAATATAAATAACTCGGGCAAAACCGGGTAGGTACTAAAGCAAAATTTGACCCCTTTATAATTATCACAAAACAACCGTTTACAATACATCAATGTTTATTTACCAGTTGTGCATAATTTAAAACAAGTTTATTAGTAGTTTAATAGTACACGTTTATACCTTGAGTGTGTTTTAATTTGTTGCTTTCTACAAAATAAACTGCTGTTTTTTTTAACATGAAAAAAGTTTGTAATAATTATGCTAATTTAAATTTATTTTGCCATTCCTGTATTTTAAATAGATTTTTTTTTGTACAGTCAGACTAACCAAATTTTGATTCATTTTTATTTTTTGACTAGCTGGTCCCGGCATGCGTTGCTATGCCATTTAATAAAGAAATTGTTTCTCCCTGAGTGCCCTTTCCCATTCGTCCCGTTCCCCTTCCGCCTCCCCTTCTTCTCCTGCGTCCTCTTCCCCTCTCGCGTTCCCACGCCATCACCTCCACCTTCCCTCTCCCCACTCCTCTCCCCACTCCCCCCCCCCCCTTCCCCCGTCCCGCGAACCCCCCTCCCGAGTTCCCCTCCCACCTCACTCGTCCCCTTCCCCTCCCGCGTTCCCCTACCACCTTCCCCGACTTTCCTCTTCCCTTTCGCATTCCCTCGTCCCGCCAACCCTCCTCTCGCGTTCCATATATTCAATCCCAGTACATTCAGTTTTTAAACAACCCGCGTGCCACCTTTTACAATTTTTATTCAAATTTCCATTTTTCATGTATATTAAATTTGGTACCTAATATAGGTACCTATTTAAAATATCTAAAATTCTTGATTCGATTCAAACTATTAGGAGAGTACCTATTTTAATAAATTTATCAACTTAAAGATTTTCAAAAATTGAATACTGATTTAACATTTTGCAAAATGTCATTCTCAAACACGCGAACTGTCAAACGTGCGATAGTCGTTATGTTTTCTGAAATTATCCAATTTTCTGCGCAATTTTCTTAATTTTTCTCTCCGTAAGAACCATCCTCGTACTTCAAGGAATATTCTAAAAAAAAGAATTAGCGAAATCGGTTCAGCTGCTCTCGAGATTTGCGCTTAGCAAAACATTTAGCGATTCATTTTTATATATAAAGAGAAGATTAGTCAATTTGGCATTTTAAAATTAACGTAATATTATAAATCAGATGTACGTAAATATTGACAAAAAATCTTTTTTCTACATTAGCTCCACGCGGGAGGCCCTATGGAAAATAATTTTCATAGTAATTTTAGTTGTTAGGATAAGGTAAGCCTTTTTTGAAACTTAAAAAAAATTTGTGTTTCAATTTATGTTTATTTCAAAATATTAAATTTGAATTCGTATTTCATCACCTTTCAAAAACAGTTTTTTTTTTAATTTTCACATTTAGCAAACACTTTGTTGGAATACATAATTATAATAATCACAATAATAGTACTTTGTTTTAATTCCACTTTATTATTTCTTTATCCAACCGGTTTCGGTTCGACCTGAACCTTCATCAGGGGTGAATAAAAATATATTGAACATAACGCAGATATGCAAGGTATTTAAAAGAAAATTAGAAGAGGGAGAGAGAACATCACCTTAGTAGACGTAAAAATATATGTAATTCTTGAAGATAATTTTTTATATAAAAATCTCGTGTCACGGTGTTTGTGGTGGCATTGCTCCGAAACGGCTTGACCGATTTTTATGATTTTTTTTTAATATTTGGTAGGTATTATAATATGTTTTAAAGTAAAATTAATACCGCTAGGTGAGTAGGGTAACCCTATCCAGAAATATTCTTCAGTTTTTTTTTACTTTTTTTTTGATTTGGCATCAAAAAACATCTATAACCCCAAATTTTAACCCTCCCCTCCATCCTTCCATTTTTTCATTGCAAATTTAACCGTCGTTTATAGTTCAAATATTATTTATGTTGTTGAATGACAGATGGCGCTACGTCCACCTCACCGAACTTTCATCCACACATAGAAAAAAATTATATGGCAGAACAACGTTTGCTGGGTCAGCTAGTATCTGTATATTCCCCACGCCGAAACGGCAATTATATGAATTTCCCTCAATAGAAAAAATCGCAAAGTATGCTCCGAAAATTATTATAAACACGTTTTTTCACTTATTTTAGAAGTTATACATATGAAAAATTTCACAGCGTTTCTAAATGCCATTTTCGACATTCCCCACGAGATTTTTGCTCTATTTTAAACGAGTCGTGTTTTACTAAACATTTTCGCTTCAATATTATCGTTTTTAATATTAGTGCACTCCCTTTAACATTCATATTTACATATCTCTCCTTCTTCTTCTATTTGAGTGGTTACTATCAGGCCTTAAGGAAATATTTCAATTTATCGTCCAGATCCTATTTATTTAGCAGACTTACAGTGAAGATAACTTGTGTAGTTCATAGACAACCTTAATAACCTTACAGCCAGCAAACAAGCAATAATAACCTTGTTGAAAGTATAATCTATACAAATGCCAGAGTTCAACCTCTGTGCATGGGATGCTGTAGACTTGTAGATAGTTTAGCCTGTCAGACAACAAACGGACGATCTTCCCTACTTGTCGATCTGAGATTATACGTTGGATATATTTGCACCTTACTTAACAACTTTCTCTAGCGTGACAAATCGAAAATACTTTGAATACATTATAATATATTAGTATATTCATACGGCGTAAACAATTCAATAGTTAAAATAATAAATACATGGACGAAGAGCCTAAGGGGTTACATGGGTTTCGAAGGTTAAAAAAACATATTTTCGCCATTTATTTGTGGACTTCTTCTGAAATTGAAAAACATTTTTTTTCTGTTAGTAGTTTTAGCTGGTGCTTAAATGAGGGATAAAGAATTGTATGCAAAACAGAAAAATTTTAGTACAATTTTCAATACGTGCCTTGTAAATTTACTAATTTCATAGTTTTTTAAATCCTTCGTTCACGAACGAGCTATACTAACCTACTAACAGAAAAAAAAATGTTTTCCAATTTCAGATGAAGCAGTCATGAGTTCTGCTGTCCACCGGACACTAAATAATGGGTCTCCGGAAAGCAGGTCGCACTAGCAGAATTTTTCAAATTTTTGCATGAAAATTTTATAAAATATTGTTTAAATGTTGCAATTTTGTATACTTACAATTTTAAATATTATATTTTTTGTAAGAAAAACTCTATTTTACAACTTTGAAGGTTATTTCCATCAATGTAATATATCATTGAAGAAGAAGATAACACTAATAATCTACAAGACACAGAAAAATATAAAAAGATAATGGTAGCAACTGGGACTCGAACCTCTCCTCTAACCGGGACGTGCGCGTTGACCAATTTCGCAATTGCCACCTTCTGTTAAACCTTCATAATTGTCAATCTCATATAATCTCTTATTGCCACTGAAGGTGGTTTGTCGAAATTTTCAATGACCATTCTGTATAAATGTGACTAAATTTCGTTGACACAGCATTTAATTTCCTCCCGTTAATGCACTTTTAGACTTGTGAGCTTATTGAAATAGGACCTTTGACTTTAATAACCCCATAAAAAGAAATCTAATGGCGTTAAATCACACGATCTAGGGGGGCAATTCTGATCACCGAAACGAGAGAGTACACGACCAGAAAATGTCTCATTCGGTAATTGAATTGTTTCACGATCTGTATGGCATGTGGCACCGTCTTGTTGAAACCACACATTGGCCACAACCAATTTTTGCAGAAACTGTATAAAAACTCTGAAAGAACTGTGTTATCATGTCATTATTTCAACTTTTTATTTATTTATTTTTATTTTAACTTTCATTATTTTTTAGATTTTGTTCAATAATGAAAACATGCTGTTGTATCGTATAACGCTCCATTTTTACTAACTCTAAACTCTCAGCTGTCAAATTTGTTTTTTTTTTTCAGGGTCGCCAACAATTTACTACACAAATGGCGGCAAATTCTAATCTTGCGTTAATTATGGGACACCCTACATATCCAGTATTTGGCTTGCCTTTCGCAGAGAAAATTGTGTGTGATAAGTGATCCAACTAACTTCACCTTACAATGGTAAGGACTTTGACACCTAAGAACATGTTTACCAGGCGAAGTTAGAACTCAATCCAACCAAGGTGACGAATTGTCGGAGAGATGAATTCACTTGTCGCTCTATTAACATGTGCATTATTCAGTATTGGCACAGATGTAGGAGGCCGGCGGCTGTATGCAGCAGATGCATTCCTTTCATCTCAAAGATCTGCATATCGTGATGTATTGGCGGACGAGAGGTGTGCGTTGTAACAATATAGACCTAACTATGTATGTAATTAGAAAACATAAGGATGCCGATAAAGCAATAGATATGAAGAGAAAGTGATGCGGTTTTTAATATATATACAGGGTCATCGAAAAATATGGACAACATTTAAAATAACTGTTATAAAAAAACTACCACAAACCACAAGAACGAGTCGAAGAAGCGACCTGTTCTCATGTGACAAATCTCAACCGTGTAAATATATTGGGCATAAGTTTGGCGTATTTCCCGACTATGCACGGGTGCCGAAGGGATCAATGATGCTACTTCCTCGGAGCATCTTCCATTGTAATACCGGTAGAACAAGGATAGCATTCCCACCCGACGCCTGTGCTCTAAAGATTGCAATCCGTCTGTTAAGATGGGAGAATCTATCAAACGGATCGCCCGTTTTTGCAAGAGTCGAGGGTATTTTTCAGGTATTTTGGAGCTCCAGACCAGAGGTGGCTGTCAAATTCAACCATGGGGCGCACTTGTGATTTGTACAGGGTTAGCAGTTGTGTACTATTAAAGTATCAGCGGGCCCTGTACAATATGCCTTGTTTTTGGGAGGCTAACTTTACTCTGGTTTCGATGGAACCTCCATATCTGAGCTGGTCACTTAAAGTTACACCAATTGATTGTTGTCTATGTATTGCTATATTAAGCATAGGAAATTTTTGAAACTTTTATTGTATCTTCTTTCCACCACGCGAAAGTTTCTGGATTATTACAAAAATTAATACATCTGAATTTTTTTTTAAATATTACAAAAACTCTTACGAAACTGTCAAAAATGTCACAATTTGAGAATGACATTATGCAAACCTTTGATTGTTCATTCAAAATTAAATTTTCGAATAAACCATTTAACCTTTGATACTAACCAAAATCGATACTTTGAATCTATTCATGAATTATAGGTTTTTTAAAATTTGATTGATTGTTCTTATAATACACAAAACTAAATGTTCGTAATGTATTAAAAATTGAAGGCCTTGAAAAAGGGGGGGAAGACGTGAGGGGAAGGAGACATGAGAGGAAAAGTGGCGGCGAAAGGAGAACGGGACTAATGGGAAAGGACACGCAGGGAGAAACAATTTATCAAATCAATTATTGCTCCACATTTTAACTATTGCTCAACTATCCCGCCCGCGCCACCCCTGGGGAGGGTTGGCGATCAGAGGAAGGTCCGTGCGAGCTAGGGGACCTCTCCGCCCCGCCTCCGACAACCCGACGCTCACTTCCTCAGGGTCTTCGGGCGATACGCCCCCATCTCCCACTTACTGATCGTCGAGGCACCACCGGGATGTCGGCTTAGGGGCGCGGTATCAGAACCTCGTATCCGGCCTGCCTGATCACCGACTAACTTTCAGCAGGACTGCCGGGCGATCCGCGCTGTAGCACCTCCGTCTGTGGATCTACTGTCTACCATGATTGCTATTTAATTGTTTGAAATTTGCTTAGTGCTTTATGTACATAAATATGTTAGGGTAGGCATACTGCCTACATATTTTTTTTCTTTATTGTTATTTCATCCCTTTACCTAAAAGAGGTCCAGGTAAGATTTTCTTTATAATTACTTACAACCGTACATAGTAGCACTTGCATACTGCTACCTAACAACGTATGCGAGGGCAATGGAGGTCTAGTATAATTTATTAAATGTAGAGCCGTTTTTATACAAAAAAATTAGTCCTTGCAAAAGCCTTGAAGGGGTAACCATCTGTTACCTATACCAGGGCGGGTATGTAGTGGGTCCTCCAATGCTCAACTATCCTTTACCTATTTATTTATTTATTTATTTATTTATTTATTTATTTATTTACGGACAAATAATCCAATTAACAATATAACAATAACACGAATAGAAAAAAAGAGAGATCACAATGAAAGGAGATTACATATAGATGAAGAGCATTGACTAAATACATATAATATAAAAGTACATAGAGAAGATAACTATAAGTAGCTTGAAGATGGATTTAAAAAGACTTTAAAAAACCACATTGCGTAACGACTGCCGAAAGTCATTTAGGCTTACACCAAAAAATTCAATGCTTTGATTTGCGTTGACAAGTCTCGACATTCTGGATAAAGGAGAATGATATCCATAATTAGTAGAATGTTGATTGAGGAACAGCAATTCATTATTTCGGAGTCTACGGGAAGGAATGTTGAACTGGATGAGTTGTAACAAAGCAGGTGTGTCAGTAATACTGTTGATAATTTTGAAAATGCATATTAGATCAGAGTCCTTTCTACGTTTTTCTAAAGAGGAAATGTTTAAAGTTTGTTCAATTTCATCATACGAGTATTCTCCTCTTTCAAGTCCTAACCTCCAAGCAATTCCTCGTAGGAAGCGATGTTGTACAGATTCGACGTAACAAATGTGGATAGCATAAAAAGGAGACCAAATGACACTAGCATATTCAAGGTGAGGGCGGACCAGCGAACAGTAAAGAGTTTTAAGTGTATTTATTTGTTTAAAGTCAGAGGTAATTCTATGAATGAAGCCGAGTAGTTTAAGTGATTTGTTAACGATGTTATTAATGTGATCCCGGAAAGAAAGTTTACAATCCAGAGTGACCTCAAGGTCCTTGATAGATGTGACAGTAGAGAGACAAACATTGTTTAGTTTATAATCAAACTGAATAGGTTTTTTGGTTCTATAAAAGGACAAAATTTTGCATTTATCAACATTAAGTTCCATGCAGTTAATTTTGCACCAATCATTAAATGAATCAATATCAAGTTGAAAAAGTAAACAATCAAGATGGGATTTAATTATCTTAAGAATCTTATTGTCATCGGCAAAAAGCCAAAAACGTGTGTGAGAAAAAACTTTAATGATATCGTTAATAAAAAGGTTAAAAAGAAGCGGGGCCAAATGGGCTCCTTGCGGAACGCCGGAAGTTACATCAATGTTAAAGGATTCAAAGTTATTTATTTTAACCTACTATGTAACGAACGAGAACAAAATAAGTTTCAAATTCTCCAAAACAGCCGTTGCTAGTTATTAATGTAGAGTGGGTGGGTATCCCCTACCCACCGCTCCAACGGCTCCACCCCTACCATAATAAAACATTGTTCGAAACTGTCAAATTAGTAAAAGCTTTCCCTGAAGAAGGAACGTTTGTTCCAAAACCGGTCGGATTTACGCATTATATAAGTGGTTTATACAAAGTTGAATTGTTTCATTTTTTTACATAAAATTTGGTTTGCAATATGAAATATTATTATTAATTAGAAATTTTGTAAACTTAAATGTACAAACTACTAAAATATAAATTCATAAATAAAAATAAAAATAAAATCTTTATTAAGTGACATTATAACGCACGCCGGGAACTCGCTAGTCTTCCATAAATATTCTTACATATATTCATTTTTTTTTTAAAGAAAGACAATCATTCCCGGGTGACGAATAACCCAACAATGTTTGAAAATCTCCTACTACCACCACAGAAAGCCGAAATTGTTGCTTGTGTTGTGATGGACGACATAGCCAGCCGAGCAATCGAACACGGGACGCTCGGGTGGGACCCAAGCGCTATGCCCACTCAACCACTGACCGGTAGAAAGTATATAAAAACGGGAGGGGAGCTGTCAAGTGAACACGCCGGGCCGGGTACCTAGGCTGACACCGACTCCAAAAATAACAATCGTACCTACATATTGATGAGTAGAAAAAGTAAGTTGATTATTAAGTTGTAGAAGAATACGAAATTATTTTTTTACTTTTTAGTGCATTTTTTAAGTCGTTTTTTTGTTTTATTAAATTTTTTGTTTATTATTTTTAACATGCGATTGCTATTGCCTTTTCTGCAAGTCTAGGACGAAGTATATAATATAGTATTTTCTTTTTTTACTTAACGAGTAAAACCTCAAATGGTTTTATTTTAATAATTAAGACTATATTAGCGAAACTCAATCGAAAATCCGATTTTTCTGTTTTTAGATTTTTGAAAATTCAAAAATCAAAAATTCAAAAATCTAAAAACAGAAAAATCGGATTTTCGATTGAGTTTCGCTAATATTATCTTCATTTAATTAAAATGATTATTTCTCTTTCCAAAGACGAAAAAATCGCATTATAGAAAAAAAGATAAAAAATACTTAATGTTGGACGCCCCCCAGTCAGATCTTTCCTTAAGATGGTCTAATGGAATAAGATATTTCTAAAAACCACTCCCGCATAAAGAATGAGTTAATGATGAATGTAAGTCTAAAGCCATGGTCATAGTTGTGAATGATGAATACTTGGAGCAGGTGGATAAGTTTGTTTATCTGGATAGTATGTTTACGAGAGATGGGAAGGCTGATAAACATATTGAAAGAAGGGTGAATGCCGGTAACTCTATTAATGGAGGACTGAATGCCGTTGGCGCTAATAAAAAAACTGTCATAAGAAGCGAAGCTAGCAGTCCACAATGGAGTCCTGGTATCTACCCTGATGTATGGCAGTGAGGCATGGAACTGGCAGAGGAAGGATGAAAGTAAACTGAATTCTGTTGAAATGAGATCCCTGAGACGTATGTGTGGTAAAACCATGTATGATCGTGTTAGAAATGTGGATATCCGCAAAGAATGTTAGGCTGATGTAAGTATAATGAGCAAGATTAAGAAAGGGACTCTCAGATGGTTTGGGCACGTAGAGCGAATGAACGAAGAAAGTAGTGTAAAAAGAATATACGACGCAAATGTGAATGGTAGAAGAAGTCGGGGACGCCCGAGGAAGACATGGCACGATCAAGTGAGTTAGATATTTGAGACGGGCCATGTCAAGAGTCGGAATAATAGAAGAGTATGTATGAGACGATGTATAAATATGAGTGAGGCAAATAGTGTATGCCAAGACCGAGTTGTTTGGCGGTCCGTCCTCTCTGCCAACCCCTGCGGTGAAACGGCGTGATGGTTAGTTAGTTAGTCTAAAAACAGAATTCTAATACTTCTTGACGACATTTTGCACACTTCACGTTCAAAATGAGAAGAAAATTACTGTCTACGTCTGATTTAAAAAAAAAACTCTGTGTGAAGCTCGGTAAAGCAGGGGGCTTCAGCTGCTAACAAATAAAATCAAAACAATATCTAATACTTGAGTAAAATATTAAAAGACACCGCTCAAGTCACGAATGCCACCACCCAGTGCAACTGAAACTTCATGAAACAATTTCAGTAAGTGTTTAAAAACTGTGAGCAAGGTACACAAGACACAGAGCAAAACAGAAAGTAGGTACCTCCTCCGAAGTAGGTACAACTGTACCCTACATCTTTCTGGGTGAACCCAGCTTCCTCGTCCGTCCTAGTTTGGAGGTCATTAACACCGTTCCCAGGGTCTTCTCCACAAACACCCCCACCCAATGTTTGGACCCAGTTTCAACCGAAATACAGAATGCCACCCCGGCGCGGGCGTTATAAATATCTTTTGAGTTTTTGAGATTGCGAGATTTTTAAAATAGATGCAATGTAAAATTAATAATAATAATAGTGAATTTATTGGCAATGTATAATGTTTGATAGCAAACTAACCTTTGCATATCATATTAATAATATTATCAATTAAGCCCTTAAGACTCTTAGTTTTGTTTTGAGAGTTGCAAATAATTTGGGCACATTTATCATGTTATATAAAACCCCAGTCAGATGCCAACTAGAGTATAACTCTACGTTATGGTCTCCTTTTACAATATTCATTCCGACAGCGTTGAAAAGATTCAATACAAGTTCCTGAGGTATATCATCATTTCATAGTATAAAATGAAGTCGCTCAAAATGTATGTGCGCATAGATCTTTTAAACTACTCAACGGATTTTCATGCAGTTTTCGCTAATAGATAGAGTGATTCAAGAGGAAGGTTTATATGTATAATACATGCTTATTATAGTAGATAAAAGCCGATAAATTCAAATATTCAATTCAGGCAGCGGGCAGCTCGGAAGCGGGTGGTGTGGATTTTATAAAGGTTGGGTAATGGCGTTGTGTTTCGTTAGCCGCAGCAACGTGTGGCCGGGTCTGCTAGTTATTAATAAGGCCCTTAAGACTCTTGGTTTTGTTTTGAGAGCTGCAAGAGACTTGAATAATTTAGGCACATTTATCATGTCATATAAAACGCTTGTCAGATGCCAACTAGAGTATAACTCCATGTTATGGTCTCCTTTTTACAATATTCATTTCAACAGCATTAAAAAGATTCTACATAAGTTCCTGAGGTATATAAACTATAAATTGCATATTCCTGTTCGAAACATTGATTATAATTACTCACTCTAAAGCTAAAAAAATTAAACTATGGATAACACAGGGAATATTAAACTGTATTCGCAAACGAGACAGAATTCACAAACAAATTAAACATACGCCGTATGACATACAACAACTTAATTACTACAAAAGATATAGAAACATCTGCACAAAAATTATTAGAGTAGCTAAGGAGTTGTATTTTAGAGAAAAACTTAAAAAAAAAGAAAACAATAACCCAAAGGAAATATGGAAAATATTGAAAGAAGTTACATACACACAAAAATTCAAACAAGAAAATACAATCGAACATCTAAACATTAACTCAAAAAAAGTAGACGCCAATACAAATAAAGAAACTATAGCAAATCACGTAAATAACTTCTTCGCAAGTATAGGAAAAGTCTTAGCGAACCGTAAAATTCTCAACACAAACACAATAACACAAACAAACAGTTCAAACATCAATACACAACCGACACAACACAAATTTGCAATAAAAACAACTTCGGAAGAGGAAATTGACAAAATAATAAACACATTAAAAAACCGTATTGCTCCTGGATTAGATGAGATAACGACGGATTGCATTAAGATAATAAAAACAGAAATTTTAAAACCCATAACACACTTAATCAATCTAAGTATAACACACTCCTGCTTCCCTAGTACTCTTAAAAAAGGACTGGTGATCCCTATTTACAAATCCGGAGACAAAATGCAAATAACTAACTATAGACCTATCACATTGTTAAACTCGCTTTCAAAAATTTTCGAAAGAGTAATAAAAAACCAAATTATAATATACCTGGAAGAAAATAAATTAATCTCGGAAAAACAATATGGATTTAGAGAAAAAATAGGCACATAAGAAGCTTTGGCGTGTACAATAGACTATATTCATAGCAATTTAGATCAAGGGTATAAATGCATTGCGATATACCTAGATTTAGCTAAAGCTTTCGATTCAATCTGCCACCAAACGCTTTTTAAAAAATTAGAAAACATTGGTGTCAAAGGCAAGGAACTCCAACTATTAAAAAGTTATATGAGTAACAAATTAACAACCATATTAGCAAGCCACTACCAATTACATATGGAGTTCCACAAGGAAGCATACTAGGGCCCGTTCTTTTCACTATTTACATTAATGAACTTTGCAGCATGAAAATAGACGGTGAAATAGTTAGTTATGCAGACGACACAGTTTTACTCTTTAAATCTAAGGATTGGAAAAATGCATACAACATAGCGAATTTAGGAATCACGCGAGTGAAATCATGGCTAGACTCAAACACGCTTACACTAAACATATCGAAAACAAAATTCACAACGTACAGTATAAATAGCACAGGACAGCCAAAAAATAACACAAACACCATAAAAATACACGAATGTCTAAACACCAACATCTGTGTTTGCCCTCCTCTAGAAAAAAAAGAACAAATAAAGTATCTAGGAATCATAATTGACCATAACCTTAGATGGACACATCACATCAAACAAGTCATAAATAAACTCCTCAAAACGATACACATTTTCCTAAACATAAGAAACATATACAAAATACAACAAATGAAAACAATATATTTTGCTCTATGTCAGTCTATAATAGAATATGGAATAATTGCTTGGGGAGGAGCAACAAACTCAGCTATCGAACACCTGGAAATTGCTCAGAAAACGATCTTAAAGGTAATACTTAAAAAACATAGACTTACTGATACAGACCAAATATTCAACCGTTGTGACGTACTAGACATACGACAATTATATGTTAAATCGCTACTAAATTACATTTTTGACCAAAAAAACAACCTTCAACAAACACAAAATATCACAAACAGACCAGTTAGACAAGCATATAAAGAAAACTTAAAAACTCTGACGGTAAATACAAGCTTTGGACAAAGACACTGCCAATATCACGCTATAAAAGCATTCAACAGTCTAACACTTGAAAATAAAATTGAGGAAAACAAAAATAAATTCCGACACAAAATTACAAAATGGATTAAAGACCAAAATAGACAATACTACCAAAATATCATAGCATAAAAAAAAACACACACACACACATAACCAGTATATAAAACACAATCACCCATAAACACACAACACTTATTAAAAATATTGTTTTTAACCTTATATAATATTATTTTATTTTTAAATTTACGTTAATTTTAAATCTCTACTTTTTAAGTTTAATTTATCTTAATTATTATTATCATTATTATCGTATGTTTTTTATTTACTTTTTTCAGTTTTTTTCACCAATATTATATATATATTGTATTGTGTAAAATTTTGTTTATGAAATGGAGGCCTCAGCACGGGTAAACCACCCAGTGAGGCCAACATCATTGAATTGTGTATAAAATGTAAATATATTGAATCAAATAAATAAATAAAATAAATGTCCCTATTAAAACTTTCAGAAAGAAGAACAAACACTGATTCAATACTTTTACGTAAAATACTGCATTACAAAATTCACTGCCGTGAATGCTTCAATTAATCAACATCCATATTCCCAAAAGAATTTTCCGACACGTTTACTACCTTTTTACTGTAACAACACCAGGACACTGTCTTACGAAAATTCCCCGATTCCGAAACTTCACAGTATCGAAAATAAATATTCTGATCTGGGAGATATATTTCAACAATGTTCATTTCAATTCTTTTATATAACTAGACACAAATAGACGTGTATAATTTCTGCATTTTTTTGTATAATCGTATATTGAATATGTATTTAAGTGTGACTTTTTATCATAATCATGTACGAGTGAGTTTCCAATGTATTTTATTTTATTATAAATATGCAATTATGTTCATTGTATTATATTTTCTTTATTATTTTAGTTTTTAAATATTTATAACGTGTAACTTATAAACTACAACTTATGAACTAGAATATAAAAGTCCATTAGCGCGTGTAATAAATAAATAAAGGAAAATGATAACATACTTGAATTTACTGTAATTCTAAGAAATTTCGCAGATATTCAAAAATGTATCCGTAATATGAGGCGACTTTGCAACTGTGTATAATTTATCCAAAATACAATTAACATAAGGATTATTAAATATTAAATGGTGTAATAAACTTACCCCTAGCATTGGTGAATTAAACTAGACATATTGTGTGTCACTTACCTGAAAGAAACCAAAAACAACAAATTAGTATATTTTTTAAATATATGTGAATACATAAATTCATAAAGCTTAACAGTCCCAGCTGTTCGGAGTAAGTGACTATGATATTCTACATTGGGGTATCTTTAAGGGTGTTTAAAAATAAAGGAAATGGGGTAGAGGAAGGTTGGTTAATTGACTATTCAGATCTGGTCACAAAAACGAATAAAGCAAAAAACGTTAAACAAAAATCTTTGTTTGACACTCATTATTCACTTGAGCATTTTTGGCCACATTTTGGCCAATTTGTAAACACCCTCGAGCGTTCTCTGGCCAAAATGTGGCCAATTTGAAGAGATATTTTAAAACATGTGGAAAGCATACGGATGCAAGTCCAAAAAGGTAAATGTTGAGGAGAGCCAAAAAACTATTTTTTTCTGTTACTAGGGTCTCATAATTTCTTCGGATATCCAAGCTGATAGATGACAAAAAAAGTAATTAATAAATCCATTAGTTTTGTTTTAAAAACGAGCAAATAAAATTAAATATTTTATGCTAGCTGGTTCCCGGCATGCGTTGCTATGCCATTTAATAAAGAAATTATTTCTCCCTGCGTGTCCTTTCCCATTCGTCCCGTTCCCGTTCCTCTTTCTCCTCCCCTTCCTCTCCCGCGTCCCCTTCCCCTTTTGCGTTCACCCTCCGTCTCTTCCACCTTTCCTCTCCTCACTCCACTCTCCCCCTTCCTCCGTCCCGCGATCCCCCCTACCCCCTGCCACCTCCCACATTCCATACATTCAGTCCCGGTACATTCAGTTCTCAAACAGCTCGCGTGCCACCTATTGCATTTTTTTATTGAAATTTCATAATGCCAGAGCTCACCAGTAGTTTTATACAAACCTTGTCCTGACAACAACGAACACACAAAAAAAAGAATTATCCAATTTGGTGCAGTCGTTCGGAAGTTATGGGCGTACATACATTTCGGCAATTCATTTTTATTTATATAGAAGACGGAAGACGGAAGACGGAAGACGGAAGACGGAAGACGGAAGACGGAAGACGGAAGACGGAAGACGGAAGACGGAAGACGGAAGACGGAAGACGGAAGACGGAAGACGGAAGACGGAAGACGGAAGACGGAAGACGGAAGACGGAAGACGGAAGACGGAAGACGGAAGACGGAAGACGGAAGACGGAAGACGGAAGACGGAAGACGGAAGACGGAAGACGGAAGACGGAAGACGGAAGACGGAAGACGGAAGACGGAAGACGGAAGACGGAAGACGGAAGACGGAAGACGGAAGACGGAAGACGGAAGACGGAAGACGGAAGACGGAAGACGGAAGACGGAAGACGGAAGACGGAAGACGGAAGACGGAAGACGGAAGACGGAAGACGGAAGACGGAAGACGGAAGACGGAAGACGGAAGACGGAAGACGGAAGACGGAAGACGGAAGACGGAAGACGGAAGACGGAAGACGGAAGACGGAAGACGGAAGACGGAAGACGGAAGACGGAAGACGGAAGACGGAAGACGGAAGACGGAAGACGGAAGACGGAAGACGGAAGACGGAAGACGGAAGACGGAAGACGGAAGACGGAAGACGGAAGACGGAAGACGGAAGACGGAAGACGGAAGACGGAAGACGGAAGACAGAAGACAGAAGACAGAAGACAGAAGATAGAAGATAGAAGATAGAAGATAGAAGATAGAAGATAGAAGATAGAAGATAGAAGATAGAAGATAGAAGATAGAAGATAGAAGATAGAAGATAGAAGATAGAAGATAGAAGATAGAAGATAGAAGATAGAAGATAGAAGATAGAAGATAGAAGATAGAAGATAGAAGATAGAAGATAGAAGATAGAAGATAGAAGATAGAAGATAGAAGATAGAAGATAGAAGATAGAAGATAGAAGATAGAAGATAGAAGATAGAAGATAGAAGATAGAAGATAGAAGATAGAAGATAGAAGATAGAAGATAGAAGATAGAAGATAGAAGATAGAAGATAGAAGATAGAAGATAGAAGATAGAAGATAGAAGATAGAAGATAGAAGATAGAAGATAGAAGATAGAAGATAGAAGATAGAAGATAGAAGATAGAAGATAGAAGATAGAAGATAGAAGATAGAAGATAGAAGATAGAAGATAGAAACGTAGTTGCATCCGTATACATTTTTGAAAATCCTATTTTTCTTCTCATGATAGGACTTGTATCTTTCTGCCACTGATAAACATGATAATTTAATTCAAGTCTGCATAAAAAACTCATTACTTCAAATTTTGGACTTGCATCCGTATGCTTCTCGGGTACAGATTTATTGGAATTATTTTGAAAGTTAATTTAGTATAGAAAAAAAAAGAAATAATTTAACTTTGTATAAACCACTTATTTGATGCGCAAATCCGACCGGTTTCGGAACAAACGTTCCTTCGTCAGGTAAAGCTTATACTAATTTGACAGTTTCGAACAATGTTTTATTATGGTAGGGGTGGAGCTGTTGCTAGATAATAATGTAGATTGGGTAGGTAGGTATTAGTGTAGAGTGGGTGGGTAGGGGAACAAATCCATGATTGGGCTATATGACAATATTTTTTGTTTGTTGATAATAGATTCATTATTTTTAAGGGATTTTTTTAATTTCCAAGGCTTCTAAGTTATCTAAGTTCTTCTAAGTTATTATTAATTTAGTATTTTCACTTTTCAACAAGAGATGTCTCGCGTTTGAATCCTGACGGTAATTTTAAGCGCTCATTAAGTAGGTACGTCACATTTTACCTATGAACGGAATACAGCCCGGTAGATTCTAATTTTTAAATATTACTAGCTGACCCGACAAACGGTGTTCTGCCATATAAATTATTTCTAGAGAATATTTTGGTTGTTAAATAAAAAATAACGAATGTATTGTTAGTGTGTAGGGATGGGATCTATGACAGAAAGAGGAGTGGAGCGCTGTAGACGATGATCGCCGATAAAAAAAAAAAAAAAACACCAACTAAAGTAGGAAAATGAAATGAAGAAAATCAATATGATTTTCGAAGAGCAATTGAGTGTACGATATTTTTTGTCAGTCCGTCTTTAGCCAACATAAATGAGCTCGATGGTTTGCCTACACGAGAACATGATGCCGAATGAAATATCAAAATGACGCGACGCTTCTCGTGATGTCTTGCGCATGTATGGATGAAAGTTCGACTGTCTGTCATTCAACAACACAAATAATTTCGTTCTTTTTGAAAGTTTTATTTTTTATTAAAACACAAAAATACTAAAATCGCCATTAAAAAATGGGAGGGTGGGGGTAGGCGGGTTAAAATTTGGGGTTATACGTATTTTTTGATGCCAAATAAAAAAAAATAAAAAAATGTAAAAAAAAAAAAATTTTTTTTTCTGGATCGGGACACTCTAATCACCTAGCGGTATGAAATATAATTTAAAACCTATTCTCATACGTACCAAATATACATAAAAAATTTCATAAAAATCGGTCAAGCCGTTTCGGAGAAGTGCGACCACAAACACCGTGACACGAGATTTTTATAATATATAAGATAATAAAACAAATATTAAACTTATTTCCACTTTTATTTATTTGACCGTAACCGGTTTTAGCTCGTTAAAGCCATCTTCAGACTGGTACGAATTATTCTAATTTTTATATTTTTAATTCGAACCTCTGGCGAAGCCGGGTACCAAACCTAAATCAATATAAAAATAAATCATTATAAAAAGAAAACAAAAACCAAAATGTCAATGTTTATATTGAATCTTGCATCTTTCTTACAAGAATTCCTAAAATAACCTATTTGGAACGAAACCATTTACCAAGTTTTGCAATAATACAACGCAGTAGAGGGTGGAGGTCCCGGTTCCTGAAACGGAGGGTTAGTGGGGCTGAAAGTGGAAAGGGAGGCCCTGGAAACGGTGTTAATGACCTCTAAACTGGGCCATGACGTGTTCATGGCAACCCCTCCTGCGTTCAAAGGGAAACTCCGGGGAAATCCATACAAGGGTTGATATTGTAATGCCTAATGTTGCCAGCCTTACAAAATATTAATATATTACATACTGCGATTCGATTATTATAATTATGTATTTTTACTTGGAATTGAAATGACCGAATTCATTGTTTTATCAAGAAAAATGATTGTAATAATGTTAGTGATTTAATTGTTTTCTTATAAAATCAAAGTACCTACACGATATTAGGACGGGTTGTTTAATACGATAATATACCTTAAATTTTTTTTACAGTACCTCACAAGAGTCGCACCTGCTCCCGTCTGGAGCCTGTGAGACTATGACTTCCTTAATTGGGGTATGTTGTGAGACTGAAGGTAGTGGGGAGGGGAAGGAGATAGGGAAGAGGAAGATGGGAAATACATGGCTATTCAGATCTGATCACCAAACACGGCTAATGCCATTTCAAGAAACGTTTCAATTCTGAATGGTGGTCTTACACCAGGGCGATACTGAGAGTATATTCCACTCTGTAAAATACCTGTAAGAATCTTAACGACGTAAGTGAAGATAGCGTGTAAACAAATATACGAACGTACGGTCTAATTCACCCTAGCAGCCCTGGAGATTCGACATTTCTGCCGCGTTCATTTTTTAATTCTGAAGAACGTGTTACAAATATTTAAAACGTGTCTCCATGTTGTCCTCCCGAAGTTATTGATTCATCGTCTAGAAAAATGAAATCTGGTGCTTACCGCTAACTTTATTGTTGAAAAACGGGTTTTAAAGTTTAAAAATCGTTGTACGTAAAATATATTAATGGTAAGGTACTGTTTTTATTAATCTAAAATATAAATAACTCGCATTTCTTGTGCAGTATGGAAATAAAATGTGAGTTTTTAGCAAACAAAAATTATTAGGGTTGTGTACCGCGTTAACAGAATTTTAACAAATTATCATATTTCAATATTAAAAATCAAGTTCTGTTATTATTTCATCATAGGCCGGTTATCATCATTGGGATAGTAACAGAACTTGAATATTAAGGCCAGCTGCTCATTGAGAAACTGAAAAAAAAAAGTTGGCGACGCAATCGCAATAAACCTCCTGAACAAAATCGATATTTTTCTGATCTGACATATCACAGTTTACTCGAAAACTTGACAAGTCGTGAGCGGCTATCAAGGCAACGTGTCAACAAGGCAACTGAAACGCAACTGCCGCGGCAACGACATGATTATGAAACGACAAAAAAGTGAGTTAACGATAACGTTTTAAATTCATTTGCCTAATAAAATGTGTATGTTTTTTTTAAATTTGTTTTTAATTCGTTATCAGTAATTTTAGTTAGAAAAATACGTAAAGTATTTTTAAAACTTTTTATGTTTGCATTAAAAAATATGTACATATTCGTAATTTATGTTTATTTTTTATTATAAAATTTGGAAGCGTATTTCATCACCTTTCAAAAACAGTTTTCAGTTTTCGGATACGTTCAGAAATGTTCCATTTATTTTAATTTTATTGCAAAGCGGAAATATTTTGACCTCCCGACTAAATAGGCCTAAATTTTAGGTTCTCAACGTGGGCGATAATGCCCCCTTGGGGGCGTTTCAGACTTTCAGGGGGGCGGTAGAAGACCAAGTGAAAATTGGGGGGTATTTCAGAATTTCAGGGGGGCGGCAGGAGCCCAGAGAAACCCATACCATCTTGCCCCATCCTATCCCATTACGCCTCCCCCCCGTTGTGGTAAATATAATAGTGACGACAATAAGGAACTCTAGTGAAAAATATTATGGCTTTAAAAAAATATGTTCATATAGACCAATAAAAGCTGATTCTGAATATATAAGGGAACGTACCCATACTACGTGACCTCTTCGGGGGGGGGTCTTCAAAATGTCACTCTTGGTACAAATGAGCGGCGGTTTGCTTAGGATTTTTGTCACCGGGGCGGGGGGGGGGGGGTTAAAAATTGCAAAAAATAGTATGGGTACGTTCCCTAAGTTTAGTTAATATTATTAAACGCAGAGTTTTTAAAAAAATATTAAAAGTCCATTTTTAATCGGGTCGTAAAAACACGACGTCAAGTTGGCATTATTGAAAAGTTTAGTGGTGACGTCACTGTCGTCGTGTCGTGACGTCACCGTAAAGTCATTATATGGGAACGTAGGTATGACACAAGCCATCGCATTAATTTATTCGTTTATTTATAGGTATACTGTTTATTTATTTATTTATTTAGGCCTAAATAATGTTTCAAAAATAAAAATTATTAGTTTATCTCTATTGTTCAAAATATTCAAAAACTACTGCACAAAAAAAAGTAATGCTACTTCTAGGGAGAATACTTCGAACAACGAAATTCAAAATGGCGGCAGTTGATCAGCTGATTGGCCGATCCAATAGTAACTTTTCAGGAGTGATGACATCACACGATTCACCACACATACGGTGGTTTTCGGGGGATCTTCAAAAATTAAAACTTTGACAATTATTTTAACTATGAAAACTAACTGTAAAAATAAATTTAAAAAATGCAGTTATTTAAGTTAGAAGGTTATTATTATTCGTTTAAAAAAATTAAAAATTGGACTGATGTTCTCTATTGTTACTTCAGATGATTTTCAGGGAATGCTAGAAAAAAAATATATTCTCAAAGTAGGCGATGGGCAAAAAAAGGTTGAGAATCTATGGCCTAAATCAAAATTTAATCTTAAAATAAATTTAAAAACAATAACAAAATGATCAAGTATTTTGCATACTGCCCAATTCCGATCAACATACATCTGTGCTAGCCACACATCAATATGGATCTCAGAATCGTAATTACTCTCTCAGTATGCGGTATTCGTTTTCCCCCTTTAGTGGGTGGTCCGGTGGTGCTACTGTAGTGGCTAGTAGCCGAGTGGTAGGGGGCGAAGGGGTGCTCCACCCACACAGGGAGACAGGACGTGAACCCTGGCGGTGCAACCAATAACCTTTCGACCCAGATATGATGTGGAACGCAACCGAGTCGAGTGAAATACGAATAGCGTTGACTTCGCTTCATTCTTTTATCGATTGCATTTGATGTTTTGTGGATTTATTGACGTGTGTGGGCTGTTCTCAGTATTTCCCTGGCGAAACCATACTTGAATCGTTTAAATTATATTGCAAATTACATATAAAATTTATTAGGTTGATTGAATTTTACGTTGTAAGTTCTCCTTCTATCCTATAATTTGTATTATTTTTTTTTCAAATTTTCTGCATGTTTACGCACGAAATCCACATGTTTACACTAGATTTCATACAAAGTAACTATACTTCATTGGTCACCATGAAACAGGCACCTGGTATGGTTATTTAATGTTTATTTATTTATTTATTTATAAGAATATTGTACATTGCATAGTTTTTTGTGGTGTTTCATCCGCCATGCTAGGGATATCCCTGTGTTATGGCGGGTGAAGTTTACAGATTTGAAATTATACATTTGTAATGGTTGATAAATAAAATTAGAAGTTGTACAGATTAAATTAAATTGCAAAATTTTTTTAATAATAATAATTAATTAATTAATAATAATGAATAATGAAATAATAATTTGGCTTTTCCCGAAACTATAGAACATATTATATCGGGATGTTCTATATTAGCGCCTTCCGAGTATACATTTAGGCACAATCAGGTTTTAAAAATAATTCACCAAAGTTTGGTAATTAAACATAACTTGATTGACTGCCGTAATATAGTACCATATTATGAATATGAACCAAATTCATTTTTAGAAAATGAATTTTATAAAATATATTATGATAAAACTATACTAACAGACAGAATAATTAGTCATAATAGACCTGATATAGTTTTACATGACAAAATTAAAAAAAATAACTTATATCATTGATGTAGCTATTCCAAATTCCTGTAATATTCAAAAAACTATTTCTGAAAAAATAAGAAAATACACAGATTTAGGAAATGAGATTAAAATAATTTGGCATTCTCAGACTATAAAAATATTGCCATTTGTTATTTCGGCCACTGGCATAATACCTAGGAATCTGATTCAAAATTTAAGCATATTAGATTTGTCAAAGAATTTGTATATAAAAATGCAAAAATCAGTCATTTTAAATACATGTAGGATTACAAAGGATTTTTTAAATATTTATATTTAGGGATAGGTAGGATTTATAGGTTCAATTAGAAATGCCACAGAGCCGAACCCTCTGATATGAAAATATCTGGAGTCGGTGAATTATATTCCCATTTGGTCTCTAGTAGGTTAACATGTTGTTCTTGTATTTATAATACTTATATAGTGCAATTGCATAGTGTGGGTTGACTAGATGATCATTTGGGGAAGTGTGTGAAAGGGTTTAGTTTTTCCTTCTTTTTTTCGTTTTTTTTTTTTGGGGAAAATTTAACCCGGACATTTAAATCTGGTGCATAATTATGATAATTATGATAATAACAAAAATTAGTAATAATATTGTAATAATAAGTTGATACATATTATAAGAAATAGTAATATAATTATTTGTTAAATTAAGGAATTAAGGAACACCGTTTCTAATCATCATTTCTAGTTGTAAGGATCCATTGTGATAAATGTTTTTTAAAGGTGAGCGGTTGGGTTTCGGTTTTTAAGTTCTCAGGGAGAAGGTTAAATATTTTAGGAGCTAGGTATATGAAATGTCTTCGAGCTGACGTGGTATGTAGTGTCGGTACATTGTAGTGTCGGTTAGTTATTGTTCTGTATGTATCTACTCTATTTATTGGAGGGGACCCCACCACTTTCCCAACGGCGCGGGCGTTATAAGGAAACATATGGTTTCCTCCTTCACCGCACACGTCAAGTCTCTACTTTTTTTTTTTGAACGAAGCTACATTTATTTAAACGACTCCAGACCCTCCAATGTCCATGCATACGGGGTTAGTAAGCAGTATGCAAGTATGTACTTACATTAACATTATATAAAAGATAAATAGAAGAAGCAGCCCGTGGAATAATTCTTCTGAAATATGTAATATCAAAAAGAGATAATAGTGTTAGTAAAAGAAAAAGAAAAATAACGGCTATGACCAGTCGAGGAAACCTTCTGAAAATAAAATAAGTAATGAGGAAAAAACACTATCTACTCGTATCTACTCTATGTAAATGTTTTAAATTTAATGTATATGCTCTATTTAATGTATCTACTAACCAGGCAGAGAGGACGGACCGCCAAACAACTCGGTCTTGGCGCATACTCTTTGCCTCAATCACTTTCATATATCGTCTCATACACGCTCTCCTATTATACTGACTCTTGACATGACCCGACTATAGTGTCTGATTCACTTGATCGTGTCATGTCTTCCTCGTGCGTCCCCAACTTCTTAGACCATTCACATTTGCGTCATATATTCTTCTTACACTACTTTCTCAGTTCATTCGCTCTACATGCCCTGACCATCTCAGGGTCCCTTTATTAATCTTACTCATTACGCTTACATCAGCCTTGCATTCTTTGCGGATCTCCATATTTCTCACACGATTATACATGGTTTTACCAGATATACGCCTCAGGGATCTCATTTCAACAACATTCAGTCTACTTTCATCCTTCCTCTGCCAGTTCCGTGCCTAATAATGGGTCATTTAAATCTATTCCCCTTTTAAATTTTTTAATTGTTCTATATTGCCCGTCGTCCCTTAAACATCATTTTCTTTCTAATTTTATTATTGTTTATGTCGATTATTTTTCTCTATTACCTATATATATGTCTATTTTTAAATTAGTTCTGTCAAAACCCTGAAGAAGTCAGCTTTGCTGACGAAACATGTCGGTTTTATAAACAATAAAAGTGGTAAAAACGAAGTAATCTATTAATTTCAATCATAATGGTGCCACAAAATAAGTTTGCTGTGTTAGAAGAAAAGATATTCTTATTTTATACTCCATATTTTATCCATATTTTACATTTTTTAGTCCATATTATATGTACATATTTTGAATTTTTTAATACATATTTATCCGAGCCCTAGTAATAAGGAACTCCAGTGAAAAATATTATGGCTTTAAAAAAATATGTTCATATAGACTAATAAACGCTGATTCTGAATATATAAGTTTTATTTCATAATATTAAACGCAGAGTTTTTAAAAAATTATTAAAAAGTGCATTTTTAAACCTCTCCTCGAAACACAGTGTCAAGTTGGCATTACTGAAATGGTGAATGGTGACGTCACGCGTCACCACTCACCCACTGTCTGGTTAAAGTCGTGTCATATTTGACATTTGGTTGACGATACATCGATCGTATTTTCAAATTCTTTTTAGTATCAAGGGCTTTTTATACACAATCGTCATGATCAGTGTATTATAAATACCAGTTTCTATATGTGTTATACATAAAACAATGTACCTACAAAGTAACGCCTAACACAAAACACGATGTCACATGTATTTGCAATGAAAGAGAGAGATTTATTGTTTTTATATTGCACTTTGATTAAATACAATAACAGTAGCGGTGAAATGTGGACATTTTACCAATGTTTTTCAATATTACAAGCAGTTAATCTTGAATAAAAAAACGATTTCTCACACCTAAACATCACCTAAATGTCATAGTAGCCTCATGATTTCGCATTATTGTTTATCACTTAAAACTTAAAACAGGGATGTTCTGCCCAAAAAAATTATTTCCCTAGATTTCGAAGTGAAATTTCCCTAGAATTTCACATTTACGCAATTACCTACGTAGCCACCTGATTGTGTAACACTAATCCTGTTATATGTTAATTAATATGATTAATCAATTGGAAAGATATCGGAACTTGGTAAATATACTAATAATACTGTGCTTTTCCAAATAAAGCACTTTTTGCTACGTGAAGTAATAATTTAAAAGTACGAATGCACTCACCACTGAATTAGAAACTGAATTCCAAATAAAAAAAGAAACACTTTGCAAAATAAAAATTAACCACAATCACCAAAAAAACAGAACTTAAAACATAAATTAATTTTTTGTTCAGAGGTCCCATTTATCTTTTTAGATACATATAATATCATTTTGAGTTGTCAGTGTTAAAAATAACATTGCAAGTAAGTACATGAACAATAATTAAGATTCATAAGAATTCCAAAAAATATATATGTATACGTATATAATATATATATATAAAATAATACCAGTAATATTGTCATATGTAATAAACATTTTGCCAGAGTTCGAAATTTCCCTAGATTTAGTCCTGATTTCCCTTATCCCTAAAAAATATTTTTCTCCCCTAGATATAGGGAAATTTCCCTCGACATAACATCACTGATTCAATATGACAACTTGAAGGTAAATAAACTATCGGTGGGTGAAGACCATATCACCATATTAACAATCCACCATAGATATGGTGCTTTTCTGATGGTCTAGAAAAATTAAAACTTTGACAATTATTTTAACTATTAAAACTAACTATAAAAATAAAAATAAAAATGCAGTTATTTAAGTTTGAAGGTCTTTATTCATTAAAAAAAATAAAAAATTTGGACTGGAGTTCTCTATTACATATATGTCCATCTTCTTTTTTAACGGGGATACGGCCGCGGCGCCTTAAACACGAGCGAAACTGGTAGTAACTACCTGTATTGTGTGAAACGGACAATAATAATTGTAATGCATACGGCAGACATTAGCGCATTAATATTTTAGAAAATAATTATTTTTATCATTGGTTTACAACAAAACCTAAGGTAAAGTAGAGTATTGACCTATGGCCTGCGTTACCCATATCTAAAGTTTTTAATGATCGGTGCATTGTTTCTTGCGGCAAGTATTTAAGTGCCATTTTCATGCGCTGCACAAAGCAAGGGAACTTAGGTTTTATGAAGTTGCCTACTGATAATGACGTTATGTGCCAGGGACGTAAAATATTTGAAACGAGAATTTAAAAAAAAGTTAAATTTACTTTAATTTTTGACGGCCGGCGTAGTCCAGCGGTAAGGCTCTTGACTTGCACACCGAAGGTCGCGGGATCGAATCCCGGCGTGGCAAATAAATTTTATTTGATTAATTTGTGTTATTTCACAAATTGTTCATTTAAAATAATATATAGTATATTTGCGGTACGTTCCAGAGTGGAAGATACTCTCAGCATCGCCCTGGTGTAAGACCACCATTCAGAATTAAAACGTTGCTTGAAATGTGCATTAGCCATGTTTGGTGACCAGATCTGAATAGCCAGGCACTTCCCCACCTTCCTCTTCCCTTTCTCCTTTCCCTCCCCACTACCTTCAGCCTCACAACATACCCCAATTGGGGATGCCATAGTCTCACTGGCTTCAGACGGGAGCAGTTGGGACTCTTGTGCGGTATTCATATTTAAAAAAAAGTGAAACTTCTTTTGACTCGTTGTAATTTGGAATTCGGATGAAAAGGAAATGACGCATCACAGCACCTGCGAAGCATCAAACTGCGCTCATTGACCGCTTTTATTATATATGAAACGGAAATGAAGCTAGGTCTGCGCTCAATAGCCGCTTGATTATGACAACATTTTTAAAGGCTCCTATTGCTTGAGATTTTTATTTTTTTGATAAAGTTTCGCTTCTAACGCGTGAGAACCGCACACGATATTTTTTTATTTTATAAAACAGCTTTTACCCGCTGCTTCGCTCGCATGGCATTAGAGGGATAAATAACATGACTAAACGTATAGGAAAAGGTGCACTGGAATTCGACGACAAAAGTATGGAAAAAAATCATCCTTTACATTGATAAAAATAGTGCTTCGTAGTCTCCCACTCTTGTCTACTTTAGTTTTCTGAAAGTTTCACTTCTACCGCGTGTATTGCAAACTCTGTTTTTTTACTTCCTATATTAGCAGCTATCTTTTTGAATGTTCACAATGTTCTAAAGAATTTATTTGTAACCTGGATGGTTTCTCGAATAATGATATCCGATTTTTATTTTTTTATAAAACTACTAGCTTTTTCCCGCGGCTTCGCTCGCATGGTGTAAGGGGGGTTCCCACTCCGCCTCCTCCACCTCCCTTCCCCCCCCCCCTCCCCGATCTCTCCCTCCCTCCCGCTTTCCATACATTCAGTTTTCAAACCTCGCGTGCCACCAATAGCATTTTTTTAATACAAATTTCGTAATGCCAGAGCTCACCGGCATAAAAATATATTATAAAAACCTTGTCCTGACAATAACGAACACACAAAAAAAAATTATCCAATTTGGTGCAGTCGTTCGAAAGTTATGCGCTTAGCAACACATTCAGAGATTCATTTTTATATTTTTTAATGTAGCTATTACTTTGTGGCTATCCATTATAGAAAAATGAAATAATTTAACTTTGTATAAACCACTTATATGATGCGAAAATCCGACCGGTTTCGGAACAAACATTCCTTCGTCAGGGAAAGCTTATACTAATTTGACAGTTTCGAACAATGTTTTATTATGGTAGGGGTGGAGCCGTTGCTAGATAATAATGTAGATTGGGTAGGTAGGTATTAGTGTAGAGTGGGTGGGTAGGGGAACAAATCCATGATTGGGCTATATGACAATATTTTTTGTTTGTTGATAATAGATTCAATTAATTGAAAATAACCATTTTTTGAAAAAAAATGCAGGGATAAATATTCTTCATATTAATCATAAAGGAATACGTTTAGATAACTTAGAAGCCTTGGAAATTAAAAAATCCCTTAAAAATAATGAATCTATTATTAACAAACAAAAAATATTGTCATATACCCCAATCATGAATTTAGTTCCCCTACCCACCCACTCTACACTAATACCTACCCACCCAATCTACATTATTAACTAGCAACGGCTCCACCCCTACCATAATAAAACATTGTTCGAAACTGTCAAATTAGTATAAGCTTTCCCTGACGAAGGAATGTTTGTTCCGAAACCGGTCGGATTTTCGCATCATATAAGTGGTTTATACAAAGTTGAATTATTTCATTTTTCTATTCATTTTTATATTATAGATTGACTTTTTCCACAAGTCTGGAAAAAAAATTTAATAAATTTTGGTGGTTATAAACAAAACTTGAAAAAATAACTTTTTATTTTCTGTGTATGGTTTTTTCATGTTTCGTTTAGATTTATTAGTATTGTCTTCTTCTTCAATGATTAACCCGTCACGCTAATTTGTTCGCTTTTTGGAACAACTCATGTAGGTCTCATAGAAATCATTGTGTTTCCCTTACCATCATAGTGAGAAATATTATACAAACGGTTTTAGAAATAGATAACACCTTGTTTTATATTCAAATATAAAGGTTAACCATTATAAGAAGTAAAATGTCTGAAAGAAAAGAAATAATGAAATATTGGGAATTTTTTATTAATTTATTTTTACATGGAACGACGAAAAATTAAGGTGACAATAACGTTCATAATATACTAGCTGGTTCCCAGACATGAGTTGCAATGCCATATTAAAACAAATGAATTGTTTCTCCCTGCATGTCCTTTCCCATGCTTCCCCGTTCCCCTCCCGCATCCCATACCTTCCGGCGTTCCCCTTCCACCTTCCCCGCCCACCCTCACCACTATCCCACTCCCCTGTCTCGCAAACCCCTCTAACATGTTCCGTATATTCAGTCCCAGTACATTCAGTTTTCAAACAGCTCGCGTGCTACCTATTACAATTTTTTTATTCAAATTTTCATTTTTCGTATATTATTATAAGAACAATCAATCAAATTTGGTACCTAACACAGGCACCTACCTATTTAAAATATCTATAATTTAATATATAAAAAATCCATAGACATTTCTTTTCGTACAAAAAAAAACAGCTGCCTGCTAAATTCAATTTCATAAAACGCGCGAACTGTCAAACGTACGAAGTTAAAATAGTTGTTAAGTTTTCTGAAATTATCCAATTTCCTTAATTTTTCTTTCCATAAAAACCTTCTACAAAGTATTAGAACACTTTAAAAAAAAGATGATTGAAATAGGTTAAGTCGTCCTGAAGTTATGGCGTGACCCAGGGAAACAGGGATCGATTTATATATATACATATATATATATATAGAATTGTCTAATAAAATATGTATGTTTTTTTTTAGTTATCAGTACTTTGAGTTAGAAAAAACGTAAGGTGAGCCATTATAAAAAACTTTTAATTTTTAAATTTCATAAAATATAATATGTTTTTTCGATTAATAAAATTTGAAAGCGTTTGAAGAAATATATTACAATAATTTTTATTTCATTTTTCATTTCTAAAGAAAAAATAAATAAACAATTTTTTTAATGAAAATTGTACGAAAAATGGACAAAAAAGACTTCAGGTTGACCACTATTCCGCCATCCCAAATCAAAGTGTAAAGAATGTTCATAAATATGATATCACAATAATTTGAATTTATTAATTTAGCAAAGCCCTGAAAGAAAAGTGCACGAAGAACAAAGTATAAAAACAGAGTAGCTATATATTATAATCGGCCGAACCAGTAACCGCCAGTAAACTCGCTGACCTATTTCTGTGTTCTGTTCGCCTGGTAGTGTGGGATCGATACTAGAATACTAGAGTTAGCTAGACGGGTGCCTCCTGGTGGGGTAATACCACACCCCCCCTCGGCACCGGGACAAGAGGTCTACGACACTGCGAGGTCAAAATGCACTCGTGTCCTTGGAGAGCGCAGTTATATAATTAATTAAATATATGTTAATTGTTGCGAAGTTTTTGTTAGTACTTCGAATGTTCCAAGGTGAAAGAAATTTGATAGGAAAATAAGATGAATATCAAAATTAAATTAAAATTACTAAACAACTAGGTGAAGTTTCCGACCTTTTTCCGGACTTTAAGATGCGGTGTATCCGCTTAAAAAGAACAAGACGGAGAGATATTTATATACGAAAGTTAGAGAGAGCGCGCTAATATTAAAAAAGATAATATTGAGCGAAAATTTTGAAAATGTTTAATAAAACACACTTGTTTAAAGTAGAGCAAAAATCTCATGGGGGATGTCTAAAATAGAATTTAAAGAAACACTGTGAATTTTTTCATACAAATAACTTGTAAAATAACAAAAAAAACGTGTTTATAATAATTTTCCGAGCACTGTGATTTTTTTTTCTTTTTTTATAGTAGAAGTCAGTTATATGTAAGTAATTACTTTCTACGCCTGATTTTGAAAATCTCTGCTTAAGGCCCGGCTTCCTGCATTTCTACCGATTTATTACATATTTTCCTTAAATACTTTAAATTTAAAGCTCTTAAAAAAATATATGTTATTTTTGAAGATAATTTTTAGACATTCCCCGCGCCCGCGCCCGCGCCGAAAATCAAATCATATAAAATTCCCTCGATAGAAAAAAATCGCAAAATATGCTCCAAAAATTATTATAAACACGTTTGTTTCAGTTATTTTACAAGATATATGTATGAAAAAACTCACAGTGTTTCGTTAAATGCTGTTTAAGACAACCCCGCGAGATTTTTGCTCTATTTTAAACGAGTCGTGTTTTATTAAACATTTTCACAATTACTAGCGCGCTCCTCTAACATTCGTAATTTCATATCTCTCCATCTTCTTCTTTTTGAGCCCGGTTGCAGCGCCTTAAAGCATAGTATATTTGCGGCACCTTCCAGAGTGTTACACACTCGCGGTATTATGCTTGTGAATGACCAACATTCAGAATCGAAACGTTGCTCGAAATGGCTTCACTTGTTTGGCGACCTGACCTGAATTACCGGATACCACATAAACCTTGCTCTCCCCCATCTCCTTACCATCCCACTCTCAACACACCACAATGGGATTGTCAATGATGCCACCGGACAATCAGGAGCAGTTGGGAATCGGTTGTTTTTAAAAAATATATCGGTAAACTGTGTAGAAATTCAAATGGAGATGTATAGGGTGAGGTACGTAATGCACTCACACGCGCATATCGGGTAGCATTGTAAAGGTGTGTTTTTTAGAGGTATACAAATTCGAAATGAAAAAAAAAACACATTAAAATAATATTAATGTCTATGATATTGGTTTTATTTAACAGACAATTTATTTTATCCCATTATTGTTTAAATATGATTTCGGGCATATGAGCGCCACGGCTAGATCGTGAAGTCCAATTTTCGACAACCTTATCGAGCAACTGGGGCCATATATCGGCAACAACACGGCGAATGTTGACTTTCAAATGGTCCAACGTCTCTGGTTTATCAGCATAGACTAGTGACTTCACATACTCCCAAAGAAAGTAATCTAATGGTGTGAGCAGTAGCGTAGCGAGGGGGGGGAGGCGGTGGGGGCGGACCGCCCCGGGTGCCACCCGAAGGGGGGTGCCACTCGACCAAGATATTGCATATACGTAACCAAGAAATTGCACACACATGAACACGGTCTGTTATTTATGTTTTCGTAACTCTATTGGCTCCCCGTGGAGTTTTGTGTTTTGTTTCGTGGAGCCCCGAATTTTGTATCAGTCGGTCTTTTTTTTTTTTTTTTTTTTAAATTATTTATTGAAACATTTATTATAATTACAATTTTACAACAAATATATATATTTTTTTAAAGGTATTTTTTTTTAACTACCCTTTTTATTTAAAGCATTTGCTTGTGTATGGAAGGGGAGTGTACATAAATGCTATTAGTTATTAGTTATAAGTTAGTACTTAAATAATTAATTGTACATAAATATATGTGAGCTGCAGTATTTATTTGATAATGGTGTGAATTTTTTTAAAAAAAGAAAGAATGTAATGGAAAACTAAGGATATTTGTAAGATTAATTGACAGTAGTTTTTTTCTTAAGAATATTTTTAAAATGTCTCTTGACAGAGAGCAGTATTAGGGTTTTATCATTAATGCTTCTGATTTCTTCTGGTAGACGATTGAAAAAAGTTCTTCCCTGGTAAGTATAATGATGCTGTGCAAAAGACGTATTTAGTTTTGGGCATAGAAAAACATGTTTAAGTCGAGTTCTGTTTTCATTTAAAAATGGATATTTATCTTTTTCCTTTATAATTTGAATCAATGAATTTTTAATATATAAATCTTTAAATGTGGGTACTTGAAATTCTTCAAACAGGCGTTCTGTTGGGTAGTCTAAGGATTTTTTTAATATAATTTTAATAATTGTCCTTTGTACAATTTCTATTGGAAGAAGGTTACATTTATACGCGGATCCCCAACTAATAATAGCGTATTGTAGAGTGGATTGAACTAAGGCATAGTAGATTAAATATAGATTTTTTATCGAAAGGGGAAACGAAAATTATTTTATCGAGAGGGGGGGGGGGGTGACACTACGCCCCGGGGGGGTGACATCCGCCCCGGGTGCCACCCATGCTAGCAACGCCACTGGGTGTGAGATCACACGTTCGTGGAGGCCAGTTCACAGGTTCATTACGTGAAATTATGCCAACACCAAATGTTTCCCGCAATAAACTAAATAAAAAAAAATAAAAAAATAAACGCAATAAAATAAATTTGCACAATTTGCAAGCGCTGTTCTGACGTCAGTCTATTCATGGTGAAATGGCAAAACGTACGGACTACTAATCAACTGTCAACTGTAAAATTGACAGTCTGTAAAAACAATGTTTCCAGTTTAAAAACCAAACCTCCCTTTATTATAAGGGTGTGCAATGTGTGCATTATCCCAAGGACATTCCCGGTTCGGGTCAGTGCACGGAGCCAAACAGCCTTCAACTCGTCTTGTAATACGGCCTGATTTGCCCCACTCACACATAGACATAGTTGCATAATATGTAGTGCAATCAACGCTGAGAACCTATGAATATTTATTCATAGATAAAATAGAAACAAAGGAGATGAGCCTTGACCCATTATTAGTATAAAACGCATGTCGACAACTTCGTACACCCATGGTATCTACTGCAAGTCATTTTGGGAGTCGGGCTTGGGTACCGCCGCTCCGGGAAGCATTTATTAGATTACCAACACCTCTGCCATAGGTCACCCCATGTGGATCGCTACGTTTGTTGACTTAGCAAGGGTTCCCGGGTTCATGTGGCGAGGTTTGTCATAGCGGCGGATGCGTTTGCTCACCTACTGCGTGGCGGGCTGGATCGGGAGAGATCCTTTGAACTCTCGACGGATGTGTCTGCACACCAACAGCGTTGCAGGTCGGGTCGGAGAGACTGGTTGATTGATATTTTTTGACCTCTCCAGCAGAACTCTCTCGGAACATTGCCTTACATCGCAGTAGAAAGGGTGGATTCATTCGTCGATCACCCTGGACGCACTGACCCCCAGATTCCTACCCACCCCTCATACTTTTTTCTTTCCAGAACTTCCTCTCCTTCCTTCCCCTAAAAAGACACTCCACAAAGCATCCCCAAAGATGACATAATCCGTGAGTGGAATTATTTTCCTTAGGGCCTCCTGTGTGGAGCTAATGTAAAAAAAGTCATATCTATGAACGACAGCGCCCCTCCTTTGTTTCTATCCACATACCAAACGCACACTCACTTCGATAGCAATTGTAGCTCTACGATAGTCAGCACGCTTTCATGCCATATCTTCTTATATATAAAAATCTCGTGTCACGGTGTTTGTGGTCGCACTCCTCGGAAACGGCTTGACCGATTTTTATGAATTTTTTTATGTATATTTGGTAGGTATGAGAATAGGTTTTAAAGTATATTTCATACCGCTAAGTGATTAGGGTGTACCTATCCAGAAAATTTGTTTTTTTTTTTAAATTTGGTATCAAAAAATACCTATAACCCAAAATTTTCATCCTCCTACCCCCACCCTCCCATTTTTTAGTATTTTTACATTTGAACAAATTTGACCTTCGCGCTACGTTCATATTTCAAACAGAACGTAATTTTTTATGTTGTTTATGTTGTTGAATGACAGATGGCGCTACGTCCGCCTTATCGAACTTTCACATGTAGAAATAATTTATATGGCATAACAACGTTTACCGGGTCAACTAGTCTCCCTATATAAAATAATAATATTTTAATGAGTTTTGTGAAAAAAACACCTACTAATATCACAACGGGTAATTAAAAATAGTTTGCACGTACAAAAACACCGTCCTTCACTGATTGCTGACAGGAATCAAAATGGCCGACTTTACTCATGTCCTTTCATATGTTATACGGAGAGAGATACTAGATGGCTTTACAAGTACTTTCGCGCGGCAATATTTTGGTCGTATTATAGTGGTCTTGAGGTACAAGGACCTCTCCTAATAATAACGGTTCATGGCCCATCTCCTTTGTTTCTATTACATGTTAAACCAGGAAGTAATAGAAGCTTTGCAATTATTACAAGCGTTCATGTAATTGCATATAACGTATAATTTGTGTGCGGCCGCCATTTTAGCTTTTCCACGAAGAACAAACAGGTAACTAGGAATCTATTGATTATTTCGTGGTTAGTGAGAAAGTTGAATCCCATAAAATATTGTTAATTCACAGAGACCTTTACAAAATGGCACAAAACGACATTTTTCATGACATGTTTCGTGAAAATGACACCTTATTTTATGACATTGAAATATTGAGTGAAATTGATTGAAATTTTTATATCTTAAATATCTAAAAACATACGTAATATTAAATGCACTAAATATATTTAAAAAATTAACTTTAAAAAAATATAAAAATCATTGCTTATTGGAAACAAAATTATTATTCAATTTGGGAGGCGGGTATGGGTACCGCCGCCCTGGAAACCATTTATTGGACAACCAACACCCCTGCCACAGGTCACCCCAAGTGGTTCGCTACGTTTGATGAGGTTTGTCTAGGTCTTGGTGGCGGATACGTTTGCCCAACCACTGCGTGGCGGGCTGGATCGGAGGGGGCTGATTGCCTTGCACCGCAGTGTGAGGAGTAGATTCATACATTCGTCACTCCTGGCCACACTGACCCCCAGATTCCTACCCGCCCCTCATACCTTTTTCCTTCCCATATCTTCTTCTCCTTCCTTTCCCTTAAAAACCCTCCACACAGCATCCTCAAAGATGACATAGGCCCCTAGGGATATTGTTAATTAAAAAAATTAAAAAATTAGATACTAGCGGCGATGCCCGGGCTTTACACAGAATTTTCGAATCAAATATAGACAGTGACCTTCCTCTTGTTTTGAAGTTCACATGTGCAAAATTTCATCAACCTCGGCATAAAACTGTAGATTTGCATAAAAAACACACCGCCACTTGCCAGCCCACTTGTCCACCTTTATATACTATATATTTCAACCAATTTACACAAAACCTTGACCAATTATATACTTAAACCTTCCTCATGAATCACTCTATCTGTTGGTGAAAACCTCATGAAAATCCGTTCAGTAGTTTCTGAGTTTATCGCGAACAGACAGACAGACAGACGCGGCGGAGGACTTTGTTTTATAATATGTAGAGATAGCGATAAAGAAGATTTGTGAAATACTCGTATACTTTCAAAATAGGCGGTAAACCATAAACACGAAATAATACGAGATCTTTTTCACAGAAATAGCCGTTGTTTATTAGAATAATTCATAAAAACGTTACGAAATGATAAATAATGTATTCATTATAGTAATATATTGAACGTACGTGTCCATTTTCCTAACCCTAAAAAGCGCTGCGCTTCCCGCGTAAACGACTGCAGTTTTCCAAGAAGACCCGAGCGTTTCCGAAAGATTCCGAAGTCACCCGAACGATAATAATTGCCGAACGCTTACGGAGTTTTCCGAACGTTTCCGACGCGATGCTACGAACGGTCGTTCACCCGACCGTTCTAACTAGGTCAACTTTCTCCACTGCGAACTGCGAAACTCAAGACGTTTAAATTAGAGTTGAGCAAATTTATGAACACTTGTAAAAAGGTGCGTTTTATTCGTATGATCTTGAATGTGAGAACGAGCTGACATTTGAGAATTTCGGCTATTTTTAAGAGTGGATATTTCTGTATGGGATCAACCTTTAGATATTATTTTTGGCAATGACAAATTGTAGTACACACCGTTTTTTGTCAATAAACTACAGTCTGTCACGAAATTGTAGACAAACAGCGACTGTATGAATGGTTTTAAATGGAGACATTAATAAAAAATACTGCAACTTTTAATAACATTATGAAATTAGTGAGAATTTTAATTGTCACACCAACATCAAAAGGTATTCAGAAATTAGTGTTAATTTCTAAGGAAATTTAGTATTCGAAGTTTTTGTTATTTTTAGCAGCGAGGTAATGGAGTATTTTCACAAACTATTAATTCCGTTAAAACCATGTGGAAGATTTAAAGTTTTTTTTAAATAAAACTTCTTTAAGCACGCTTGACTTTGGGAGTAAGCTGGTGAATGCGTGACGAGAGCTTTACGAAAGGTGTGATCAGGCGAGGCGAACGAAAGTTGAGAGGGAGATATAATTTAGTGAAGATAGAAGGAGAGAGTTACGTTTCGTATATTACTGTAGGGGCAAGAGAGAGAGGTGCCAGCACACATTATCTTTCTCTCTTTCTCTCATTGCCAATTACGTTTCGTATATCTAAGACATAGTGCAGGTCTATTGTCTGTACATATAGATGGAGCTAAAGAAGCTTTACTTCAGTCGTGTGATCTAAAGCATACTCGTTTTTTCTGATTCTGGTCATTGCGCTAATCATAATACAAATTGAAAAAGCGCACTCCGAAAAGGTTCCAACTGGCTACAACGTCATTATGACGTGAAACCGCCACTGGCTGTTAAGATGGCTGCCAACAACGTTGCCCGGCGTGACGTCAACGCCGCCGAATTCACGAATAAAAACGAACGTGTCATTTTGGCGGCACATCGAAAGTGAAACTTTTTAAATTGTTACAGAAAATTTTCTCGTCAACATAAAAATAAAATTAAAATACCTACACATTATGGCAATTTTTCTACAAATTTTTTTAAGAATAAAAAAACAGGGAAAATACTCTATTGCGGGGAAAAGCAATTTTTAAGAAAAAACTTCTTTAGCACCATAGTGATTTGAAACTTGATGAAACACATACATCTATACCTATAGGATTTAGCCTGCGAGAGAATGAGATAGTATAATGGGTCTCCTTTTTGTGCGGTGCTTCGTACCCTTCCTACTCTTGTCTACTTTAGTTTTCTGAAGGTTTCATTTCTACTGCGTATAAATTGCACACTCTGTTTTTTTTTTGTTTGCCGAAAATTAGATACTTATATTTTCGAAACGTCATTTTTATCATATAATATCATTTATATTACAGTGAAACAGGAGTAATCATGGAGTAAATGATTAGCTCATAGTAATACATAGAAAAAATAATTGAATAGTTTTAAAAAATTATCACACTAAGATGGGTATACGTATATTATTGAACTATACTTATATTATACGTTACGTCAAAATGTTAAAGATTGAGCACTTTTAGCATTTTTTTACAAATGAAAATGTTAAGAAAAACTTAGTTATGTCATTGTTGCTGTTTAAATTCCTGTCAGATTCGGAACTCAAGCTTAACTTCACATTTGAATTTTAAATTGAAGTCAAACGTAACTTCATTTGAATCTGAAATAGAAGTTAAACTTAACCTCAAATTTGAATCTAATAATGTAAATTATAATCAAACATAACCTCACTTTTGAATCTAAAATTGAAGTCAAACACTACTTCAAGTACGAATCTTAAATTGAAGTCAAACATTACCTCTCACACGAATCTTAAATTGTAGTCAAACATATTTTTTTTTTTTTTTTTTTTTTTTACATTAACTCCACACAGGAGGCCCTGAGGAAAATAATTTCCCTCAGGGCCTATGTCATCTGGGATGCTGTGTGGAGAGTCTTTTTGAGGAGAGGAAGGAATGAACATTGGTCTTGAAGAGACCCATGTTGTAGGAAGGAGGAAACACAGAGGCCGGCAAATCATTCCACAGCCGAGCTGTTGAACACAAGAACGAGTCGAAGAAACGACCCGTTCTCATGTGACAAATGTCAACCGTGTACAAATGTTGGGCACGCGTTTGGCGTGTTTCCCGACTATGCACCGGTGCCGAAGGGATCAATGATGCTAGTTCTTCAGAGCATCTTCCATTGTAATACCGGTAGAACAAGGATAGCATTCCCACCCGACGCCTGTGCTCTAAAGATTGCAATCCGTCTGTTAAGATAGGAGAATCTATCAAACGGACCGCCCGTTTCTGCACAGAGTCGAGGGTATTTTTCAGGTATTTTGGAGCTCCAGACCAGAGATGGCTGCCAAATTCAACCGTGGGGCGTACTTGTGATTTGTACAAGGTTAGCAGTTGTGTACTATTAAAGTATCTGCGGGCCCTGTACAGTACGCCCAGTTTTTGGGAGGCTAACTTTACTCTGGCTTCGATGGAGCCCCCATACCTGAGCTGGTCACTTAGGGTTACACCAAGCATATCAATGGAGGGCCTGTTCGGAAGATTGCTTCCGTTGAAAGAGACTAGATTTTCATTTCGATCCCTTTTAGACGTAATCAGACAAGATTGGGTCTTTGAAACATTAAATTCAACGAGATTATTTTTACCCCAAGAGAAAACACTCTCGAGGTAACCGTCCATTCTTTGCTTCAAAGCCCTACGAGCTGTTGGAGTTTGTGAGCCCTTTGGGGGCTTGTCAAACAAAAAGCTATCATGAACTGTACTGTCATCCGCGTAACAGTGAATTGGTGCACATGACAAAAGGTCGTTGATGTGCAACAAAAACAAAGTCGGAGACAGAACCGATCCCTGCGGGACGCCAGCATTTATCGAGTGTGAGGAAGAAGTGAAACCATCGACTACCGTCTGAATCGACCTCTCCCTCAAGAAGTCGGCAATCCACATACACAAGGATGCGGGAAGTCCGTAAGAATGCAGTTTGTTGACAAGTCCTCGGTGCCAAACCCGGTCAAAGGCCTTGGAGATGTCCAGTGCAACCGTTTGGGTCTCACCGAAACGTTCCAGGCATCGCCCCCAAACATGCGTCACATACGCGAGAAGATCACCGCACGAGCGGTTCCGCCGGAATCCGTATTGACGGTCGTTAATAATTTTGTTCTTCTCGAGGTATGTGAGCAGTTTGTCGTTGATCACACGTTCCATCACCTTAGACAGAACTGATGTGATCGCTATGGGGCGGTAGTTGGCCGGGTTGGAGCGGTCACCCTTCTTTGGAATAGGATGGATAACCGCTTTTTTCCAACCAGAGGGCACAGAGCCAGTCTTCAGGGACAATTTAAAAAGCTTCGTCAAAATTGGAGCTATTTCTGCAGCGCACCTCTGCAGTACCAGGGCAGGTATTCCGTCAGGCCCACTAGCTTTATTAACATCAAGCCCTCGTAAAACATGGAGTACTTCCCGATGCCGAATCCTCAGCTTTTTCATACGAAAACCGCAGTGAGGAACCGACGTCGGGACAGCACCTTGGTCATCGAGGGTTGAGTTATCTGCAAACATTTTACCTAATAAGTTTGCCTTTTCGGTGGCGGTGTTTGCTAGTGAGCCGTCAGGTCTGGTGAGAGGTGGCAAACTGGATTTGCAGAAATTGCGACCTATTGAGCTCGCAAGCGACCAGAATTGCCTGCTGCCATGCGGGCATGCAGCCAGCTTTCTGCTGATCTGCAGGTCGTGCTCCAATTTCGACCTATTTATGATTCTCTTGGTTTCCTTTGCCATTTTGTTGTAAGCTGTTCTGTCTTCGGATGTTCTAGATGTGTTGTAGGCTCGGTAAGCCGCGTTTTTTCGTCGCACTGCTTCAGCGCATTGTCGACTGAACCACGGCTTTGAGCCCACACCAGTTTCCTTAACAGTAGAATGGATGAAGCCATCCATCGCGGATGTGATGACTTCACCAATTTCCTGGGCACATCTTGAGGGATCCGAAGTCCGAAAACAGACAGCTGACCACGGAAAAGCATTAAAATGTGCCCGCAGACCGAACCAATCTGCTGACCTATAGTGCCACACTTTTCTCTTCAGCCTCTCGTTTGGTGGTCTGAAGTTTACAGGGATTGATGTCGTCACCAGGCAGTGGTCGGACGATCCTAAAGACGCTGTGACTTCAATCCTGTAACCGTGTGGCACAGTAGTTAAAAATAGATCTAACAGATTGGAACGGTGAGTCTGGACATCAGGAACCCTTGTAGGCTCCTGAACCATTTGTTCCAATCCGTAGCAAAGGGCAAAGGATTCCGCTTGGCGTCCAGCCGAGTCCGTTGATCCTGAGAACTTCAACCAAGGTTCGTTATGAATATTGAAGTCCCCCAGGACCACAAACTCTGCCGTAGGGTAGCGGGGCAAGAGGTCATCAATAGTATCGCTTAAGTGTTTGAAGAGCTCGGACGTGTCTGATTCGCTAAGGTTCGGTGAGCGGTATAAACACGCGTAGAATCTTACCGTACTGGCAAGATTGACGCGTACCCACATTACGTCGAATCTGGAGTTTTCCAGATTCAACAGTCGCACACAGTTGACGTCAGCTCGACTATAGAGACAGACACCTCCTTTAGGTCTGAACTTGCCTGCGAGGGTGAAGCCCGGGCAGTTCAGATAGGAGGTGTCTACAGGCTCAGCTATCTGGGTTTCAGACAGGAAAAGTAGGTTTGGGCGTTGGGAAAAAAGGTGGTGGTGGACAGAATTTAAATTGGTGTGCAGGCCGCGAATGTTGGTGTAATTCACCAACAGTTTTGGCCCGCACCGGGGACGCCTACTCCTCGCCGCTGTAATGACGTTATTTGTTGATGGTTGTATATTCATGATTTTATTTGTAGGGTTATTTAAGTGTGATATGAGGGGAAGGAAGGTCAGGGAGGGAAAAGGTAAAGGGGTGGGTAGGATGCTGGGATTCAGAGTTTCCAGGAGTGACGGACGTATGTATCCAACCCACCCACTGCGGTGCAAGGCGATGGGCAGGGAGAGTCCGGCTGGAGAGGTCGCCCAATGCGCCCCAAACGCTACTGCTGGGTCCCCTCCGGTCACGAACCGGCACAACAGCAGCGGCGGGGTTTTTACACTCGTTGATGGGGCAGCCCACCCTCATATAACTTTATATCCTCACATAACTTCTAAAATCGGTTTTGACAGTGAAAAGAAAGAATTTTTTTATTTCTATAATTTGTTCCAAGACTGTACCTATACGACATCGGAAAGAAAATATTCATTGGTAAATTTTAAAATATAAGGAATAGAGTATATATATGTGCATTTTAATTGCAGTCGAGATACTCGCTAAACGCATGCCCAACATTATACGGTTGACTTTTCCACATGAGAAAGGGTCGTTTTTACGCTAAGACTTGGGTCTCTTCAAGGCGCAGGATGTTCACAACTTCCCTTTTAAGATGACAGTCCCAACTGCGCAATAAATTTTTTAATATGTTTAAATAGCTAACCTAAAATACAACTAATTTAAAAAAAAAACGAATTGTTGAGTTTGTCAATTATTTGGATCCGTGCTGGATGTAGAGAAGTATAATAGATAAGAGTAAGATAAGAACGCGTAGATGGTGAGATAACTCAGTACGAAGTTGAGAAATCTATAAATATGAACACGTGGAAAAAATAAGGTCATACCTCAATGTTGAAATTATATTTTTTAAATGAAACCAATTGCGTTACTTAGGCATAGCTTTGCAAGTTTCACGATTTCAAAGCTCATCATCGTTCGTGAGATTTTAGTGGAATATTCAAACAAATTCTCTACAATTTACCTTTTTTTATACCTGTTTTATATTCCACTGGAGCGACCACGAGAAATAAATAAATTTGCCTCGATTACTCGAGATTTCTCAGAAGATCATTTTTTAAATTTATCGCCAACATTAAAAAAATTATTCCTTCGAATTTTTACATGGAAACAGAAAATCTTATTATGGTGCTGTATAGCCAATGAATTAAGCTATATTTTATTGTTTATTTCATATTTGTAGGGTTTATACAAAAAATATTAAAAAATCGGAAAGTTTATAACCGCGCGAATCCTGCTTGTTTTTTACTTTGAAACTGCGTTGAGGGGTACCCTTTCGATTCAACACAGAATATTTTAGATTTCTGTATATTGTCTGTGGTATACTTGATAATAAAAGGTGCACATCTATGGAAGACGGACTTAATTTTAACCGCTAACAGCTGATCAAAAATTCGGCGGGAAAAAAATATTAAAAAAATATATTTTTAACATCGTTCTAAAATAGTCTACGAAGTTTGGATTTACGATATCTATAGTCATAATAGATAAAGCACTTCAACAGCTTCATTTTAAAATAAATGGCTGGCCGGGGAAATGTTTTAAATAATTACAATAAAATTTTGGACCGCTAATCACGTCAGTGGACAAAAACCTAATCTGAACTTATATGTATATAAATGAAAGAACGCAAATTGAGACCCGATTGATAAATATTTTATAGTGGAAGTTAAAATTATATGAAATAATCATAAATTGTGTTATTTTTGTTTAAGTGATAATATATTAGGTACAAAATAATAACAAAAATATCAATAAAGAATTAATTATATATTTACTAGCTGGTACCCGGAATGCGTTGCTATGCCATTTAATAAAAAAAATTGTTTCTCCCTGCGTGTCCTTTCCCATTCGTCCCATTCCCATTCTGCCTCCCCTTCCTCTCCCGCGCCCCCTTCCCCTCTCACGTTCCCACTCCGCCTCCTCCACCTACCCTCTCCCCACTACTCTCCCCCTTCCCCTGTCCCACGAACCCCCCTCCCGAGTTCCCCTCCCCCTCCTGCATTCCATACATTCAGTCCCGATACATTCAGTTTTTAAACAGCTCGCGTGCAACCTATTGCACATTTCATAATGCCAGAGTTCACCAGTAGTATACAAACCTTGTTCTGACAATAACGAACACAAAAAAAAAGAATTATCCAATTTGGTGCAGTCGTTCGGAAGTTATACGCGTACATACATTTCGGCGATTCATTTTTATATATAGAGAAGATAGACGACAGAAGATAGAAGAAGAAGAAGATAGAAGATTATGTATAATAAAACTCATTTCGAGAAAGACAAAATTTTACAATTAAAAGAAAATTAAGTTAAATTCCGTCAACTCAATATTATAAATCATAACTGTCACGGTGTTCTAAATTCCTAATTCAAAAATGCACTTTTCCGTTTTACAAATGGCCGACATTTTACCAGCAGTCCATTTCCGTCTGTGCCGTAACGTCATAGCTTGCACTTTAGTAGTTCCGGGCTAGCAGTCTGGGGGAGGGGGGAGGGAGGTGGGGGGGGGGGACAGTGGGTGAGAACAAGGACGAAAAGTAGAATGAATATATAAGTAAAATAGATGTTGATGGGATAATGTATAGTCTAACTAGAATAGGGGAGCCAAACTCAACCCCCACTGGCAGTTCAAGAGGAGTAGTGATGGCTTGTAGAATTAGGGATGCCACAAGGATCTAGATTTGTACCGTTTTGTACCGATGTGCCATGAATAGGGATGCAAGGTTTTTAAAAATATCGGTATATATCGAATTAAATCGATATTGATATATCGATATACCGGTTTAGCAGGCCGATATATTGATATTTCTTCTTTTTTAAAAGCTTATAGAAATCCAATATAGTTTTAGTTCTATCAAACGTTTATCGATTATGTATATTTATATTTTTTCATAATAATAATAATAATAATTTTTATTTTAGTAATTTGTACATTTAAGTTTACAAATTTCTAATTGATTATAATATTTCATATTCACTATATTTTTTCAAGTTTTATGTAGCTCCTACAATACATCTTGAACTTTCCAATTGGTGTGGACTTGGAAAGTTTCTGGTAGTGTGTTATACAATTCATTCCCTTGTACAGTAGACTGTTCTGCGTATTCGCTTTGTCTTTTTTTTGTAGCCTAATTTTCTTGCACGTCCTTGTGTTGTATCTGTGAATGTCTTTATTGTATACAATTTTATTTGAGAAGTATTTTGGTAACGTGTTGTTCAATATTTTGTGGATAAATACCATCGTGTTCAAGGTCAGCATCTGTTTCACGGTCAACCAATTTAGTTTCTTTAACATTTTAATTATTTTTGTTTCGTCGAAGAATTATTCTCATTGCCCTGTTTTGGAGAATTTGTAACTTATTTTTTTATGATTATTCATACTAACCTGTATGAATAATCATAAAATTTGGATAGGTATATAAAATGTGTTTCATAAATTTATTTAAAAAAATTAATTCCTGTTTTTTGTACCTGCTATCGAACTTCAAAATAATAACTTTGACAGTCCGCTTCCTTGTAGTGGTTTCTGCTTTGAAAAAAAGATGTTCAAAAGGAACACTTGTTGCCATAATTGGTAGATGACTCATTGCTACTTTAAAAAGATTGGGATATACACCTTACATCTCTTGCCATGTTTCAAGAATGTTTACTATTAGAGTATTTACAGGAGCAGAAAGATATAACGTAAGCTCGTCGTCACCGTCAGTTTTTTTCTTTTTATTTGCGTGTGAGCCAAAGATTTATGGTGCTTTCACCTACCACAGATTAGAGTAGAGAACATAGTCAATTTTTTTAGACACTCAGTGTTGCCAGTAGTAGCATTTGTGGGTATTTTGGTTTGAGCGGATTTTTAGATATTTCGATACGATATATTGAGTATTTCGATATTGATATGTCTTCGTTATCGATAAATATCGATATTTTTAGGGGTCGATATATCGATGTTTATCGGTTTTCCGATATATCATGAGGATGCTGTGTGGAGGGTCTTTTTAGGAAAGAAAGGAGAGGAAGTTCTGGGAAGAAAAAAGGTATTAGGGGTGGGCAGGAATCTGAGGTTAAATGTGTCCAGGAGTAACGGACGTATGAATACATCCCTCCCACTGCGATGTTCCGTGAGAGTAATAATAAATTTGGACAACTTATATAGCGCTGTTTTTGCGAAAAATCGCCTCAAGAGCGCTGTAAGCATGTAGAAGTTAAAGGGACCCCCTCAACTACTCTCTCCCGATCCGGCCTGCCATGAAACTGGTGGGCAGATGCATCCGCCGCCAATACCCGGACAGACCTCATCCCATGAACCAAGACACCCCTCGTAGTCACCAAACGTAGCGAACCACTTGAGGTGACCTATGGTAGAGGTGTTGGTTATTCAATAAATGGTTCCCGAGACAGCGGTACCAATACCCGCCTCCCAAATTGATTTGTTTCTTCCTACACACTAAACTCTTAACTTTCATTAACTCAGTCACTTTGATAGTCCGTGCAGTTTTGTCGTAACTTCCATAACACATTTCATTCTAACATTTCATTGGCTAACCGTGAAACGGATGCTGACCTTGAATACGATGATATTTATACTTAAAATAATAAACAACATTTTACCAAAATACTTCTCAAATAAAATTATATTCAACAAGGACATTCACAGACATAACACAAGGACCTGCAAGGAAATCAGGCTTCAAAAAAAGGACAAGGCGAATACGCAGAACAGTTTACTGTACAAAGGGATGAAGTTATATAACACGCTACCAGAAACTTTAAAGTCCACACCAATTGGAAAGTTCAAGACGTATTGTAGGAGCTACATAAAACTACATAAAATTTAGTTTGCAATGTGAAATATTATAATTAATAAGAAATTTTGTAAACTTAAATGTACAAATTACTAAAATAAAATTCATAAATAAATATTTTAAAAAATCCTTTGTTTCCATTATCTACAAATGCTGTTAATTTAAAGTCTCATATTCAATGAACTCTACGGGAATGCATAAAACGTTAGATTTACTAGTAATAAAGCATACTGCACGGGAGGTATTATTAAAACCACGGTCGTTGTTATATGACGAGAGCTAGGCTTTCTAGGAAGGGCGTGGCGTGTGCAGTGGGTGGGTCGGGTGGTGTGAGGAGAGGGGAAAGAGGTGGGTGAGGTTTATGAACTGGAAAGGTCACGCAGCACTGCAACTGCAACTGGCCGAGGCAGGTCACCGATTATGTCATAAGGTCTACAATGCTATTAATTTTAAGGTTCTAGGTGAATAATAACATGTAACTTTCAAAAGCTTTGATGTACCAAATGTACAACGAATATATGCCACAAATATATTATTGAAGCTCTTCAAACATACTGAATCCTCTACTTGACCACGTATCCATCACACGAGATCGAATAAAAATGTCATTAAAAAACATTCCAAGTTATAAAACCACATTCGGACAAAGAAACTACACTTATTTTGCAACTAAACTCAAGTACAAATCAAGAATAAAAACATGGCTGAAAGAGGTCAACGAAAACACTCTAATGAAGACACTAAAAACGACATAGAAGACAAGTAAACTATAATTAAACCATTTTAGTCCGCCTCGGCACAGGAACCCCTAGTGAGGAGGACTAAGAAATACAATATATTTACCTAACATAACCATTATATTTTGTATACTTATAGAATTATTTTATATAGTTGCTTCAATAAAAAAATAAAAAACATAAAAAACTAGGCAAAGAATCGGAGATACAAGGGCCAGTTGTTTCACCGAATTTCAAATGTAACTTTGTCATCAAATGACCACTCAGTGCAATTTTGTTTTTTTTTACATTTGAAAGGTTCCGTTGAACGACGATTTTAGGCGCGTTTCAGCTTTTTATCAAAATCTATTAAGCTGACAACCTAAACAACATGATAGTTGTCCACTTCTGCTGACAACATTTGTTCAAAAGCTGAAAAGGACTTATAACCCGTTTAATCACCGGAGACCATATTTGTCCCAGCTCACATAGGTCTCATAGATATCAATTATTGTAAGTAAAGACCGGATTATATGCAACAAAAAAAGCCCAAAATATGCATGCAAATATGCAATAAAAATAGCTAAAATATGCACGAAAATCCATAAAAAGGTCAAAATATGCAACATGAAATAATACAGGAAGTCATATTTTTAAGTATTTTTTTATTTTAGTAAGCTATTAGTTCCCAAGGATAACAATCGTATTTTCGAAAATATCAATTACAAAATGAATTTAACAATGAAATTTACCTTTAAAAATGTACCTATATGACTAAGTACCTACTGTTCTATGTGTTCTGTAGACAAATTGTGTCTACGATCGCTTGATATATTTTTGTAAGCGGAAAAGATGCCTTCTATGTCTACTGATGTGACTGGACAAAATTTAAATTTAGGTGTGATTTTTGAACTTTTTGTGCCGGGCAAAATTTCTCCTGCCACGTTGATGAAGCTATCAATTTGGCACAAGGGTTTAAACCATGGGTTATTGTTCAGAAAGTTTTCAAATTTTTTTTTTGATTGAGTTAACTCGGGCAGAGGTTTGGCAACAAGGAATTCATAAGGCGAATTTTCTTCATAACCTGAGTAGATTTATTCAACGCCAATCCATGAGTTTCAAGCGTTTTTATACTAAGGCGAAGGGCGGCCCGAGCGATCAGTTTGCTAGCCGTCCGCTTAGCTATATGACTTTTATAATGTCACTATGTGAGGCATCTTTCAAAATATGCAACTACCGCTGAAAAGGGTCTAAATATGTAATTGCATATGCAAATATGCTTCTTCTTTCTTTGCGCTGTCCCAACTCATTGCCTAGGTAGGCTGTTGGGGTCGGCTCTTCTCGTTCTCAGGTTGTAATATCTTCTGTTCTGGGTATCGCCTTCATCCAGGCCGTTTCTCCGAAGAATTTTGGAACATTGAGTCGTCCAGGAGTTCTTCGGTCTTCCTTTGGATGACTGTCGATGAAGCTCCATAGACATTGCCTGCCTCACTGTGTGGTCTGATGGTCTCCGTCTTATATGTCCATACCATCTCAACTGTCGTTCTTCCAGCTTGCTATTTATGTCTGTGACACCCAGGCTACCACGAATGCGTGAACTTTTGATCTTATCTTTTAATGATACTCCTGCCGACCATCTAAGCATTCGCATTTCTGCTGTTTCAAGTTGCCTAGTGTAGGAGTTGTACATAGTCCAGCATTCGGAGCCATACATTATTGCGGGTCTGGTATATTTTTCCTTTCAGTTTTATAGGCATTTTGGAGTCACACAATATTCCTGTTACGGATCTAAATTTAATCCATCCCACACCTATTCTATGGATGACATCCGCTGCACATCCTCCGTCTCTGTGGATTAGTGAGCCCAGATACTTAAATGAATCACAGTTGGCTAATGTTACTCCATCCAGTTGCATCGAAGGAGTTCCAGCGTTTGTGTCTTCAAATGGTAAATACAAATATTCAGTCGCAAGTTATATGCAAATATGCATTTGCATATAATCCGGTCTTTAATTATAAACAATAATTATCGGGCTGAAACACTCATCTACATTGAAAAAATCTTCCGAGAAAAGATACTTGCTGCCAACGGGACTTGAACCCTTGCTTATAATAATTGTTACCCTTTGTGCTATGCATAAAAATCTTGTCTCAAACGTTAGTTTATCAATTAAAAATAATAATTAATATTTGACAAGTTAAAGTATTTTACCAAAAAATGTAGACATAATTTATCTCGACGCCACCTAGCGAGAGATTTAGCACTAACAATGCCTCTCTCACAAAAATAAACTTGGTTGTTTTCAAGTGGAAAAATGAAATAACCAGTAATTGTTGAATGAAACACTAGTATACATATATTGATTAAGCCGACATGGCTCAGTGGTAGAGCACCTGACCGGCAATCAGAAGGACACGGGTTCAAGTCCCGTTGGCGGCATGTATCTTTTCTCGGAAGATTTTTCAATGTAGATGAGTGTTTCAGGCTGATAATTATTGCTTATAATAATTGTTACCCTTTATGCTATGCATAAAAACTTGTCTTAAACGTCAGTTTATCATTTAAAAATAATAACTTATAGAAATCGTTGCGTTTCCCTTACTATCATACTGAGAAGTATGATCTAAACATTCTAAACGGTACTGGAAAGAAAAAAACAACACTCTTTATATTCAAATCTTTTTTTTTTTACATGAGCTCCACACAGGAGGTCCTGAGGAAAATAATTTCCCTCAAGGTCTATGTCATTTTTGGGGATGCTGTGTGGAGGGTTTTTTAAGGAAGGGAAGGAGAGGAAAGTTCTGGGAAGGAAAAGGGTTTAAGGGGTGGGTAGGAATCTAGGGTTCAGTATGTCCTGGTCATCCGCCTCCATGACCTAGACAAACCTCACCCCATGAACCCGGGCACCCCTGCTAAATCACCAAACGTAGCGAACCACTTGGGGTGACCTATGGCAGAGGTGTTGGTTATCCAATAAAGGTTCCCGGGGCGGCGGTACCCATTCCCGCCTCCCAAATCGACCGCAATTTGTAAAAAAAAATTAAAAACCTTAAAAAAAAATATGTGTGTGTTTTTATTGTTTTTTGTTTTCAGTAATTTTTGTAAAAAGAAACGTGAGGTGAGCCATTTTTAAAACTTTTTAAAGTTTGCATTCAAAGTTTTTTATATTTAAAACTTGCTGGTACCCGGTATGCGTTGCTACGCCATTTAATAAAGAATTTGTTTCCCCTATGTGTCCTTTCCGGGGATGGAGAGAGGGAGGGGAAGGTGGGAAAGGGTGGGAGAGGTGTAGGAGAGAAAGGGGGAGGTGGTAGAAGAGAGGGTGAGGAGGGGAAAGGGGAGGGAGAGGGGAGGAGTAGGGAGGAGGGGGGGAGAGGTGGAGGAGGCGGATTGGGAACCCCCTAATACCACGCGAGCGATGCCGCGGGAAAAAGCTAGTAATGTTATAAACGCGAAAGTTTGTATGGATGTATGTGTGTTTGTCACTCTTTCACGCAAAAACTACTGAATCCCTTCCGCCTCCCCTTCCTCTCCCGCGTCCCCTTCGCCTCTCGCGTTCCCACTCCGCCTCCTCCACCTTCCCTCTTCCCACTCCACTCCCCCCTTCCCCTGTTCCGCGAACCCCCCTCCAGAGTTACCCTCCCAGGTCCCGGGTTCCTTGTCCTGACAATAACGAACACACAAAAAAAGAATTATCCAATTTGGTGCAGTCGTTCGAAAGTAATGCGCTTAGCAACACATTCAGCGATTCATTTTTATATTATTCTATTTATTATTATAAGGAAGGAGGGAAGAGAGGTGATGGAGAGGCGGAAGGGGAACGGATTGGGGTCGAATGGGAAAGGACACGCAGAAAGAAACCACTTATTCATTTATGTAGCATTGCAACTCGTGCTGGGAACTTGCTAGTAAATAAAAATAAATAAACACAAAAATAAAGGTGATATATCGTGTAAATAACATTGTTTGTATCTCGTATAGGTACTATGTTCTCGGTGTTAAAATACGAAAAATGGGTCATAATTATGTGCGTCATGTTGACGTACTGATAACACCGTATTTACAATGTCAGACACTATGAGGATTCGGTATGAAGCCCGCAGACCTGTGGTCTTGGGATAGAATCGTTTGAATTTTTCACTAAAGTCTGCGAAAATTGTGAAAATGTTTAATAAAACACGACTCATTTAAAATAAAGCAAAAATCTCGTGGGGAATGTCTAAAAGAGCATTTAAAGAAACACTGTGAATTTTTTCATACATATAACTTGTAAAATAACTGAAAAAAACGTGTTTATAATAATTTTAGAATCAAAGGATTTTCTTCTATCGAGGGAATTTCATATAATTGCCGTTTCGGCGGGGGGATGTATAGATATCATCTTCAAGAATAACATAACAAAGTGTTTAAGGCGCCGCATCCGCACTCAAAAAGAAGAAGGTGGAGAGATATGAAATTACGAATTAGAGGAGTGCGCTAATATTTAAAGATTCATTTGCGGAGTATGTAATTTAAAAATGTAATAACCCAAAGATATGGAGAACTCTAATATTAATAAATACCACAGTGCATCAATATTTGTCAATTAAGCCCTAAGCAACAAGGAGGGAATATCCCAACATTACCATAATAAAATATCAGTACGTAATCACAAACCTTTTCAATTATATAAATTCATATATATTCATGTGTAGTAAAAATATCTATTTACTATGTAACACAATTCATAATTTTATTAACAAAATAACTTATTTATTTATTTATTTATTTACGGACAAATAGTCCAATTAACAATATAACAATAACATGAATAGAAAAAAAAGAGATACAATGAAAGGAGATTACATATAGATGAAGAGCATTGACAAAATACATATAATATAAAAGTACATAGAGAAGATAACTACAAGTAGCTTGAAGATGGATTTAAAAAGCCACATTGCGTAACGACTGCCGAAAGTCATTTAGGCTTACAACAAAAAATTCAATGCTTTGATTTGCGTTGACAAGTCTCGACATTCTGGATAAAGGAGAATGATATCCATAATTAGTAGAATGTTGATTGAGGAACAGCAATTCATTATTTCGGAGTCTACGGGAAGGAATGTTGAACTGGATGAGTTGTAACAAAGCAGGTGTGTCAGTAAGACTGTTGATAATTTTGAAAATGCATATTAGATCAGAGTCCTTTCTACGTTTTTCTAAAGAGGAAATGTTTAAAGTTTGTTCAATTTCATCATACGAGTATTCTCCTCTTTCAAGTCCTAACCTCCAAGCAATTCCTCGTAGGAAGCGATGTTGTACAAATTCGATGTAACAAATGTGGACAGCATAAAAAGGAGACCAAATGACACTAGCATATTCAAGGTGAGGGCGGACCAGCGAACAGTAAAGAGTTTTAAGTGTATTTATACGTTTAAAGTCAGAGGTAATTCTATGAATGAAGCCGAGTAGTTTAAGTGATTTGTTTACGATGTTATTAATGTGATCCCGGAAAGAAAGTTTACAATCCAGAGTGACCCCAAGGTCCTTGACAGATGTGACAGTAGAGAGACAAACATTATTTAGTTTATAATCAAACTGAATAGGTTTTTTGGTTCTATAAAAGGACAAAATTTTGCATTTATCAACATTAAGTTCCATGCAGTTAATTTTGCACCAATCATTAAATGAATCAATATCAAGTTGAAAAAGTAAACAATCAAGATGGGATTTAATTATTTATAATACCTTAAATTAACCTGACCCCTGCCTAAGTTTGTATAAATACCGTAGCATGAGAATTTCAACTACCTGTCTGAAAATGTACGTAGTAGGATGAAACCGGTCCTAGTGAAAATAAATAAGTGGAAGAAAGTGCAAAAGTGTTTTAATTTCAATTCTAATAAAATAATTTGTGTTAGTTACATCCTGTCTTCTTATTATATTATGGTTTTTATTTTATATTTTCTGTTCAACATCTTTTTTGTTTTCTGTTAATTTCTTAGTAGGTACTATGAGATTACCAGAGAAAACCGGAAATACGTCATTTTCAAAAAATATTTTAGACGTATCGACTCTTTTCCACAAAAAATTATAAATGGATTTCGAAAGATTGTTCTTTTATCTAGCATTCGCATGTAATAAATTTTGAGAAAATTTTTTAATTTTTAGTATAATAAGGTTATTCCATAGGTCGTTGGGAGATTTATTAAATTTTCAAAAAAGATTTTGTATTATACCACACCCATTTCAAATAATATAATCATGCAGTAAAATAAATCAATACATTATCTAGCAAACGCATGTTTTAGAATTTTAATTTTAGTTTCAATAAAATCATTGTACATGTGGTTCTTGACGAAAATTGGTCCATTTGTGTATTTATTTGCGCACTTACAAACTAATATATTTCAGATTTTTTTAACATTCTTATTAAATTTAGACATTATTGAAAAATGATAATTACTTGTAATCAAAAAATAATTACAAAAAGTACATTATTTTAGCCTTTCAGCATTTTTGGATGAAGGTATAAATTAAAGCTAATTTGGATTGAAATAAATTCGATATTTAGTTATAATTTAAAAAAGCTGGTACGGAGAATAATTAATCTTTCTCATTGTAACCGCCCTGCACGATCGTAAGAACAACTTTCGACGAAATGTGGATTTTCGTCCGCTGGCTGGTTAAACGCTCTTATCACAGAGAGAACTAGTTAATTATATTTTTGGTACAATGTAAAAAAATGAAATTTTATTGTTGATTTCCGAAAGATTAATTAATATATATAAATAAAAAATATATCACATAATATCAATATTTGACAATACATATTTCTTTTTAATAAACTTATTTATATGTATAATTAAATGCTAATTATTTTTAAAACTATCATTAAAAACTTACTTGTGCTTTGAGGTGGTATTCTTTTCTTGATGTATTCCAAATGTTTCGTCTCGTCACTGAACCACAATGTTTCTTATTATTTTGTATTCAATGTTCCTCACTAACATTACAAAATAAAAATGTTACTGATTGTCATTAAATTTAACAATACGTAGATATCCAATGTTCCCTGTTACCACTATAATATAATATACCTAATGTTTCTAACCAATTTATTCACAATGTTTCTCACTGTCACTGTGTAACTGCGTCGTACCGTCAATATTATGTAAATATTACCTTGACTGCTGTAGTTATACTTATATTCAGCGCACAACGCACAATATATTCCATAAATCAAAGAATTAGTAGGTAGATATTATATTAATTACTTATCTCAGCGTTATAATATAGGTATATATTAAAATTATGTTCCTCATTGCCACAATAATAATATTTCAAAGTTTTATAGTTGTCTCTAAGATTTCGTACAGTTATTAACTTTACCATACTCGCATGTAGTATACCGGCATTTTATTTCAATGTAGTATATAATAGTATTAAAGTGTTTCTTTCTGTCACTACAATGTTCCTTACTGTCATTGTAATATTATAACAGTATTTCTTTCTGTTACTGCAATTTCACAATGTTCCTTACTGTCATTGTAATATTATTACAGTGTTTCTTTCTGTCAACACAATTTCACAATGTTCCTTTCCGTCATTACAATATTATCACAGTGTTTCTATCTATGACTGCAATTTCGCAATGTTCCTTACCGTCATTACAAAATTATTACAGTGTTTCTGTCTGTCACTGTCACTACAATTTCGCAATATTCCTTACTGTCATTACAATATTATTACAGTGTTTCTTTCTGCCACTACAATTTCGCAATGTTCCTTACTGTCATTACAATATTCTTACAGTGTTTCTTTCTGTGACTGCAATTTCACAATGTTCCTTACTGTCATTGTAATATTATTACGGTGTTTCTTTCTGTCACCACAATTTCATAATGTTCTTTCTGGAACTGTATTTCAATATTTCTTACTGTATAAATTTATTATTAATATCCTTCATCGGCACTACATTGTTTATACTAATGGTCCTCACTGTCTCCATAACTATCACTATTTTACAATGTTACTTATCATCACAAATACAACAACAAAACCCCTCACTTTAGATCAATGTTATTTCTTCCTGACTCGTTTACATAAACCATTCACTTTCTATATATTACTAACACTTTTATTTGTTTACTTTGTTACTACTAGGTTATTTTTGTTTACATTAACGAATAAACAAGATAGATATTAATTAATCATTAATGATTGCAAAATTAATTGATTGAACACACGACTCGCAAAAGCTGTAGAAATTAAATATACTAGAACTCGACTGCAGCTTGAATCTGCACAGTGCGAACTTTTATCGAAAACATAATAATAAAAATGTAACCTATTTTTCAATGTTTCATAACGATAAAACCATCTTATCGTCTGCCTTTGAATGCCTCGGTTTGAAGACGAAAGACCTATGGAGAACGTGTTTCGCTGGACTTCTTGCTCGACTTTAGTATAGAGGTGAGATCTCAATAATATACGCGTGTACGAGATACGATACGATACGATACGATTGTACCACCCCAGCCAGGAGCACTCCTGTCCCTGTGAGGCCGGTACACCAGGGGGCACTGATTTTTTAGGACTAGAACACGTGCTCTGAGGATAGGAAGGACAATAAAAGAAGGATAATCGACCGGTATACATGGCAACCTAATAAGCCATTATTGGAAATTAGGATGGGCAGGAATAAAGGAATGGATTGAGCGTTAATTTTTTCTCCTTCTTTACGCCTTCCTTCTTCTTGCCTCTTCTCGGCTTTTTTTGTATCTTCTCGTCTCTTCTCAACTCTTCTTGTCTCTCCTTGACTATTTTTGCTTCTTCTTGGATCTTCTCGTCTCTTCTTGCCTCTTCTTGGATCTTCTCATCTCTTCTTGTCTCTTCGCGGGTCTTATCGTCTCTTTTAGCCTCTTCTTGATTCTCCTCCTCTCTTCTCATCTATTCTTGGCTCTTTTGCTACTTCGTCACTCTTATTTTCTCCTTTTGCTTTTTCTTGTCTCCTCTTGTCTCTCCTTGACTCTTCGTGGCTTTTCTTGTCTCTGCTCATCTCTTCCTGGATCTTTTTAGTCTCTTCTTCGTTCTTCTTAACTCACTTTTGTATTATTGCATCTCCTTTCAAATTCTCACATTGCTGGCTCGTTTTGGTTCTTCTTGCATTTTCTTGTTCCTTCTTGTTTCTTCTAGATTCTTATTGTCTCTTCGTGTATCTTCTTAAATCTTCTCGTTCCTTCTCGGCTCCTTCCCTCGCAACAAATCTCTTTTCGTTTCTTCTCGGCTCTTCTCAGCGTTTCTTGCAACTTCTTGCGTAGTTTAATCAATAATATACGCGTGTGCGAGATGATAATTTATTGGTACTATACAGGTTGTAAGCTAGGTACTAACTAACGAGCTGTCGGTAGGAAAAGAGGTCGAGCAGGTACATACATCACCTTTTATAGCGAGTTCAACCGTCCCGCTCTGGCATATTCAAAAAGGCAGGCGTGCCACCAAAACCATTCTTACATTACCTATCCAGATTATTGCGAAGGCTTTTTTTTTAATTTTCATTTCAATAATTTGTACATTTAAGTTTACAAATTGCTAATTAATTATAACATTTCATATTGAAAGTTATATTTTTTCTAGTTTGATGTAGCTCCTACAATACATCTTGAACTTACCTTGTACAGTAAACTGTTCTTTGTATTCGTTTGTCCTTTTTTTATAGCCTGATTTCCTTGCATATCCTTGTGTTGTATATGTGAATATCCTTGTTGTATATAATTTTATTTGAGAAGTATTTTCGTAACAGTGACCGGCCAACTCAGAATGAAACCAACTCAGAACCTACTCTGAAAGTTAGTTCTCAGTTGGTAAAATAAGTTAAATAGGTTAAGTTAGGTTAGGGTTAACGGCTATTTTAAAATATTTTTTTCGTAGCTTTTAATGACCTTTCTTAGGTGTTTCTGAGTTGGTTTCATTCTGAGTTGGCATGGAACCTTTCATAACATGTTGTTTACTTATGGATAAATATCATCGGGTTCAAGGTGAGCGTCTGTTTCACGGTTAGCCAATTTAGTTCCTTTAACATTTTATTTACTTTTGAAAATCTATTTCTCCGATTATTCTCATTATTCTGTTTTGAAGAATTTGAAACTTATTTTGTTCTAGTTCGTTACACATCGTTCGTTACGCTATAGGATTTAGCCTGCGAGAGAATAAGATAGAATAATCGGTCTCCTCTTTGTGCGGTGCTTCGTGGCCTTGTCTACTGCTACGTCTTGCCTTGTCTACTTGTAGCTTCTTGTCTACTTTAGTTGTCTGAAGATTCACTTCTACCGCGTGCGAACTGCACATTTCAATTTTTTTTAATACTGGTTCGTACCTCGTATCAAAAATTTAAAGTGTTTTGCTTCAATTTATAAAATATTTAATATCATTATTTGAATTTCAAGTTTTAAATAAAAATCTATGTGAATACCTCGCAAGAGTTTCAGCTGCTCCCGTCTGGAGCCAGTGAGACTATGGCATCCTCAATGACAGTGAGGATGTCATAGTCTCACTGGCATCCTCAATGACAAAATCGATGCCAAAATTGTGAAAATGTGTAATAAAACACGACTCGTTTAAAATAGAGAAAAATCTCACGGGCTCGAGTTCATGGGGTAAGGGTTTGTTCGAGTCGTAGCGGTGGATGAGTCTGCTCACCAACTGCATGGCAGCCGGATCTGGAGAGATTGGTTGAGGGAGACCTTTTGACCTCTCCAGCAGGACTCTCTCGGAACATCGCCTCGTACCGAAGTGGGAGCTGGACCCTCCACATACCATCACCAATATGACACAGGCCCTGAGGGAAACTATATTCCTCAGGGCCAACTGTGTGGAACGAATGTAAAAAAAAGTATAAGGTTTAAAAATATTTTCAGGCCATTCGTGACCCGAAAAAGTCTTAAACAGCATTTAAAGAAACACTGTGAATTTTTTCATACTTGTAAAATAACTAAAACAAATGTGTTCATAATAATTTTTGGAGCCTACTTTGCGATTTTTTTCTATCCTAAATGTGACCTGAAACCTTAACAATTTTTAGCACTGTTTTTAAGATAAGATGGTCATCCCTTATCTTCATCCTAGCGACGTGTATAGTGTATATCATCTACGCTGGAGAGTTCGTTGTAGGTATAAGTGTGGTATACACGTTGATAAATAAGTGATAACAGGATTCTCAAAAATCATAATTAGGGCAACTTGATAAGGAAACATGAATGTGTCTTGAGAACTGAGAAAGAACTGAAGAGATTGGCCCTCCTATTACCGTAAGTGATCAGTGTGTTAAATGGTTGATCTCTTTGAATGAGTTATGACTGATGATTTAAGTTTTTAAGCTCTTAAAAAACTGTGTTATCTTCCTACTAATATTATAAAGGCGAAAGTTTTTATGGATGTATGTTTATTACTCTTTCACGCGAAATCTACTGAATGGATTTTAATGAAACTTTACAATAATGTAGCTCATACGTCAGAATAGGCTATAGGCTATAGCTTAGAGCTCTGGCATTATGAAATTTATATACAAAAATTGCAATAGGTGGCACGCGAACTGTTTGAAAAATGAATGTAACGGGTATGTAGGGGGAGTGAGGGGGGGATAGGATGTGGTGGCAGGGCGGTTTTGGGAGGGGGGATGGGGGAGGGCGGAGGGTGGAGAGGGAGGGGGAGGGGTGAGGGGGGATTTGTGGGGGGATGGCGTGGGAGGGGGAGAGGGGTGCCACGGGGCGGGGAAGAGGGGGAGGGGGGGGGGATTGGAGTGAGGATAGGGAAGGTGGAGGAGGCGCTGTTAGTACCCCCTTAATACTATGCGAGCGAAGCCGGGGGCAAAAGCTAGTCTTTAATACATAAAAAAAGTCTGGTTAGTTACACTATTTATAACTCGAAAACGGCTGGACCGATTTTTATGATATTTGATTTGTTGGATTTGTCTCCGCCCCGAATGAAGAAAATTTTTTTCCTCATACATTTTGTATGGGACGAATTCTTATCTTTTGAAAGAGCTTATTTTTTTTACATGAATACCGCACAAGAGTCCGAACTGCTCCCGTCTGGAGCCAGTGGGACTATGGCATCCCCAATTGGGGTACGTTGTGAGGCTGAAGGCAGTGAGGAGGGGAAGGAGATAGGGAAGAAGAAGGTGGGGAAGTACCTGGCTATTCAGATCTGGTCACCAAACACGGCAGAAGACATTTCAAGCAACGTTTCAATTCTGAAAGGTGGTCTTACACCAGGGCGATACTGAGAGTATCTTTCACTCTGGAACGTGCCGCAAATATACTAAATATTATTTTAAAATAAATTGTGTAATACGTAAATTAATCAAATAAAATTTATTTGCCACGCCGATATTCGATCCCGCGACCTTCGGAATGAAAAAAATTCAAAACCGTCAAATGTCAATGCACTGATTGTTTTGCTTTTGTTCTTAAACAAATAATGCTGCCCCTCTTTCTTACACACTAAATACATACTAAACAGTCGAAAATGAGACAAACGGTGAACGTATGTCTGCACCCCTCCAAAGAAAAAATGCAATAATTATAATAAATCTCCCTCACGAAGGTGCGAAGAAAATGAAACGCAATTCCCGTAAGAAAATCACAAAAAATGTAAATCCGTACATAACGCCATCTCTGATACTGACAAAAACAAAAACACGGACAGTTGCGCATCGATAATTGCTTCTTTAGGTAATTTTTAAGTTAACAAAAAACTGAATTTAATTCAGCTAATTAGTTAACACAACAGTTATTGATTTTGAGGCGGTACGAACTTCGCCGGGTCAGCTAGTTTTTTTTAATATAATATGAAAAAGTAATTACGTAGGTAATGAAATTAATATTAATTGAAATTCCTCGATAGAAAAAAAGCACAAAGTATCCTGGGTAAATTATAAAAAAACAGCTGATTTTGTTATTAATAATTGATACGAACGAAACAATTCACAGTGTAGCTGGTTCTATGATTTTGTATGCGAAAGTTTCACTTTGACCGCGTGTGAACTGCACTCGATTTTTTTCTATCGAATGGCTATCCTAGTATGAACCGGGTCAATGGTTTTATGTTTGCAAGTTCAAAGTAAAAAAAGTGTACTTGATAGAAATTTGTCAGATTAAAATAATAATAATTAAACACAAGTCTGTTATGACTGAGTTTTGGCACCGATTTTGACATTCAATATTCAATCCGAGGTAAAGGACGAGATATCATAATGTTACCAGCTGACCCGGCAAACGTTGTTCTGCCATATAAATAATTTCTAGTGAATATATTGGTGGTTAAATAAAAAATAACGAATGTATTGTAAGTGTGTGGGGGTGAGATCTATGACAGAAAGAGGAATGGAGCGCTGTAGACGATGACCGCCGATAAAAATAAAAAACACCATCCATTTATTTTCTCAATTCAATGCATTTCATTAAAGTAACGGATATATTAGGTCCGTACCGGCAACTATGATCTGAAATATCTTCTCTTTGGTTAAGAATTCCAAATTCAAATTTATACAGCTATTTACTCATGTATTTGTGTTTCGAAAATTATAATTCATTTGTTTTTTCCTTAATTGTTTTTTTTTTTCTTTGCGTCACTTAGTTGAAATATCTCGTTATTTAGGAGTTGATTTAAAACTTGAAATATCTCATTATTTAGGAGTACGAGTTCCACCGTGGCACCAGTGCTGCAGAAACGGCTCGAAGGATTAATGATGTGTATGGCGACGGTGCCGCAAAAGAAAACACTGTTGTGTTTTTTTTTTGCACACACACTGCACAAATTAGAGGAGCCTCAATTGGACATCCACCGTACTCTCCGGACCTTGCCCCAACAGATTACCATTTTTTTTTCGAAATTTGGATAACTTCTTGCAAGGGAAAAAATTCAACTCCGATGGGGCAGTCCAAACCGCCTTCAAAGATTTTATTGATTCCCGTCCGAATGGTTTTTAGTAAAGGAATCGACGAACTACCTATGAGATGGCAAAAGTGCATAGATAGCAATGGTACATACTTTGATTAAATAAATATATTATATTAAAAAAAAATCGTTTTTATATTCCTCCCATACAAAACGCCAATTTCATATGTAAGGACCTAATATTTATTGTTTGATCTCTTAAAAGTTAAATGACAAAAAAATGACTTGCGCATGTGTGGAAGAAAGTTCGATGAAGCGGACGTAGCGCCATCTGTCATTAAATAACATAAATAATTTCATTCTGTTTGAAATACGAACTACGCCGACGCGACGCGACGGTTAAATATGTTCATACAAAAATACTAAAATCTCGATTAAAAAATGAGAGGGTGGAGGAAGGAGGGTGAAAATGTTGGGTTATAGGTGTCTTTTGATGCCAAATAAAATACAAATACAAAAAAAAGTTCTGAATACCCTAATCACGTAGCGGTATGAAATATACTTTACGACCTACTCTCACTCCTACCAAATATACATAAAAAAATTTCATAAAAATCGGTCGAGTCGTTTCGGAGGAGTGCGACTACAAACACCGTGACACGAGATTTATATATGTATACCAGCTGGTCCCGGCATGCGTTGTTATGCCATTTAGTAAAAAAAAAAATTCTCCCGTTCCCACTCCGTCACCTCCACCTTCCCTCTCCCCACTCCACTCCCCCCCCCTTTCCCCCTCCCGAGTTCCCCTCCCCCCTCCCAGGTCCCCTTCCCTCCTCCCAGATTCCCCCCCCCCCCCCCTCCCTGGTTCCCCTCCCCCATCTCTCCCTCCCTCGCGCTTTCCATAGCAATAGCCGCTTCCTCGCGTGCCACCAATAGCAATTTTTTTATACAAATTTCATAATGCCAGAACTCACCTGAAGTTTTATAAAAACCTTTTCCTGTCAATAACGAACACACAAAAAAAAAATATCCAATTTGGTGCAGTCGTTCAAAAGTTATGCGCTTAGCAACACATTCAGCGATTCATTTTTATATTATAGACTAGCTGGTTCCCGGCATGCGTTGCTATGCCATTTAATTTAGAAATTGTTTCTCACTGCGTGTCCTATTCCATTCGTCTCGTTCCCCTCCCGCCACCCCTTGTTCTCCTGCGTCCTCTTCCCCTCTCGCGTTCCCACTCCGCCACCTCCACCTTCCCTCTCCCCACTCCACTCCCCCCCCCACCCTTCCCCCGTCCCGCGAACTCTCTTCCCGAGTTCCGCTCCCCCCTCCCAGGTTCCCCTCCCCCTCCCTGGTTACCCTTTCACCTTCCCCGCCTTCCCGCCAACCCTCCTCCCGCGTTCCATATATTCAATCCCAGTACATTCAGTTTTTAAACAGCCCGCATGCCACCTTTTACAATTTAAATTTCCATTTTTCATGTATATTAAATTTGGTACCTAACACAGTTACCTATTTAAAATATCTAAAATTCTTGATTCGATTCAAACTATGAGGGATGTACCTACTTTAAATAAATTTATCAACTTAAAGATTTTCAAATATAGAATCCTGATTTAACAATCATTGTTTTGAAAAATGTCATTCTCAAACACGCGAACTGTCAAAAGTGCGATAGTTGTTAGGTTTTCTGAAATTATCCATTTTTCTGCGCAATTTTCTTAATTTTTCTCTCCGTAAGAACCATCCTCGTACTTCAAGGAATATTCTAAAAAAGGAATTAGCGAAATCGGTTCAGCTGCTCTCGAGATTTGCGCTCAGCAACATATTTAGCGATTCATTTTTATATTATAGATTCATATAGATTATTTATTCGGTTTTTCAAAAAATCAATAAGTTCTGTCCTCAGCATGCTCTAATTAATATGGAACGTTTGTAAATAATTTTAAATTTCGCTGTAAGAGACAATCTCAACGGCATTTCACAATTTAATAATAATAAAAACATTTAATCATCATAAGATTTTTACAATTTTATACATTTTGTTTATTTATTCTATTCACAAAAAAGTCACTGCTCAGCTATACATTCAGGATTTCTCCCGGAATGAAGCTGGTTTTCAGCAGTGCCTGCAAATTCATATAACATGTAAGGTTTTCCCCGATCAATATCGAAGTGAGCTACAAACCTGAGGTAAATAAGCCTTTTGGGAATAACCAAAATAATTAGATATTCGACAGTCAAAGACGACCTGGTAACAAATATAAGAAAATCCATATAATTGAATAAAATCCTTGTAGGCCACACCTCCCCCACATGTTATGTGTATGTTACCGGAAATGTATGAAATCTAGGAATTGTATACAACTCCTAGGAAATGTATACAATTCCGAAGCTATTTAGGCAATGTATAAAATATTATTTTAAAAATTATTTAATACATACATATCTTGGGAAATGTATACATTTCCTAGGAATTGTATATAATTCCAATATCGTATTACGAAATGTATAAAAAGAATGCTCTATGGCTATTTATTTTTGCAGGTTAAGCTGGAATGGCACTTGGAAGTACACAATAGTTTATTTTTATAGCACAGAGATCTTGCTGTAATACAGTTCGTCTTGCAAAGGCACTTTTTAAATCCTTGGCCGGTTCCAGTGGATTGTAGGTTAGGTTAGGTTAGGTTAGCCCTGCTATCCCCGCGTACTAAGTGATGGTGGCCCGACAATTCATCCGGCGACAGTTCATCCTGCGACAGTTCATCCGGCCGACAGTTCATTTTGCCGACAGTTCATCCTGCCGACAGTTCATCCCGCCGACAATTCATCCGGCGACAATTCATCCTGCCTGATCATTTAGAAGATTTTTATTAAGTAAGTATGCAAAGAGGATATACGGCCGTACAACCAAAATCGATATACTTATATCTGAAGGCATCTTGAGTGGAAATCCGCTGTAAAAATATTTTTACTAACAATAATTTCGACTCTCCGAAGAAGGATGCGTGAATAACAAAATACGACATACTTATACTTATAGGTTATACTTATAGGTTAGGTTAGGTTAGGTTAGGTTGAATTGTCAGGATGAATTATCGCCGGATGAATTGTCGGCGGGATGAATTGTCGGCGGGATGAACTGTCGGCAGGATGAACTGACGGCCGGATGAACTGTCGCAGGATGAACTGTCGCCGGATGAATTGTCGCGGGATGAACTGTCATGGAACCCCTATTGATATCTTAAATGTTTTAAATTTCCGATTGCTATTTAGGAAATGTGTCTAATATAATTTATTTCACATATTTCCGGGCGATTTTAGTAACTACATACATTTCCTAGGAATTGAATACAATGACGGATTACATACATTTCCGTTAACATATATAAACCGTAGATTAAGAATAATTTGTACCAGTCTGAAGATGGCTTCAACAAGCTGAAACCGATTACGGTCAAATAAATTAAAGTGGAAATAAGTTTCATATTTATTTAATTATAATATTATAAAAATTAGGTATTGGCGTATTGGTAAAGTCACTCGATGAACTATTTTCTCATCTTTCACTTATTAGAAAGTTGACTGAGAAGAGTTCCGAATTCTTACATGGAAATCGTGCCAGGACAATGCACGACTGTGAAAGAGGCGAAAGCTCTGGACTGAAGCATTGTCTAGTTTCATGTTATCGGTGATTTTAGAATGGAGTGAATCGAATTCAATCTGTAAAAGGCTTTGAAACGGAAGGTTGCAGATTCGTTTCCGCCGCCGTACTAATATTAAAGGTATATAATCCAAATGGTAATGCGCATTTCATCCCCCAACAAAATATCTACTAAAACATAACCTAACCTAACATAACAAAATTATTATAGACCGTTCTGGAACGTTTCGGTGAGACCCAAACGGTTGCACTGGACATTTCCAAGGCATTTGACGGGGTTTGGCACCGAGGACTTGTCAACAAACTGCATTCTTACGGACTTCCCGCATCCTTGTGTACTGTGTAATTGCCGACTTCTTGAGGGAGAGGTCGATTCAGACGGTAGCCGATGGTTTCACCTCTTCCTCACACTCGATAAATGCTGGCGTCCCACAGGGATCGGTTCTGTCTCCGACTTTGTTTATGTTGCACATCAACGACCTTTTGTCATGTGCACCAATTCACTGTTACGCGGATGACAGTACAGTCCATGATAGCTTTTTGTTTGACAAGCCCCCAAAGGGCTCACAAACTCCAATGGCTCGGACGACTTTGAAACAAAGAATGGACGGTTACCTCGAGAGTGTTTTTTCTTGGGGTAAAAATGGTAAAAATAATCTTGTTGAATTTAATGTTTCAAAGACCCAATCTTGTCTGATTACGTCTAAAAGGGATCGAAATGAAAATCTAGTCTCTTTCATCGGAAGCAATCTTCCGAACAGGCCCTCCATTGATATGCTTGGTGTAACTCTAAGTGACCAGCTCAGGTATGGGGGCTCCATCGAAGCCAGAGTAAAGTTAGCCTTAAAAAAGTGGGCGTACTGTACAAGGCCCGCAGATACTTTAATAGTACACAACTGCTAACCCGTACAAATTACAAGTGCGTTCCACGGTTTAATTTGACAGCCACCTCTGGTCTGGAGCTCCAAAATACCTGAAAAATACCCTCGACTCTGTGCAGAAACGGGCGGTCCGTTTGATAGATTCTCCCATCTTAACAGACGGATTGCAATCTTTAGAGCACAGGCGTCGGGTGGGAATGCTATCCTTGTTCTACCGGTATTACAATGGAAGATGCTCCGAGGAACTAGCATCATTGATCCCTTCGGCACCGGTGCATAGTCGGGAAACACGCCAAACGCGTGCCCAACATTTGTAGACGGTTGACATTTATCACATGAGAACGGGTCGTTTCTTCGACTCGTGTGATTTGCCGGCCTCTTCGTTTCCTCCTTCCTACAACATGGGTCTCTTCAAGACCAATGTTCATTCCATCCTCTCCTCAAAAAGACCCTCCACACAGCATCCCAGATGACATAGGCCCTGAGGGAAATTATTTTCCTCAGGGCGTCCTGTGTGGAGTTAATGTAAAAAAAAATAAGTAAAATGGGACCAAAACAATACAGATAACTATAATATAATTTATTGTCTTCACAGGATGTCTGCATTATTTTTTTGTTAGGTTAGGTTAGGTTTTAGTAAATATTTTTTGTTAGGTTAGGTTAGGTTTTAGTAAATATTTCGTTGGGGGATGTTTTGTCCGTAGGATATTTTGTCGGAGGACATTTTGTCGGAGATAGTTTGTCGCGGTATGGAAAGTCGCGGAACCTATCCAAATAGAGTATATCTGTGTTTGATAGCCTCCGAGGTTGATGGGTAAGGCTCTTGTCTTACAATCCGAAGGTCGTTGGTTCAAATCCCGGCGTGCAAAAATAAATTTTATTTGATTATATTATGAAAAAAAATAAGGTATATTTACGGCACGTTCCAGAGTGGAAGATAATATCAGCATAGCCCTGGTGTAAGACCACCATTCAGAATTGAAATGTTGCTGGAAATGACTTTAGCCATTTTTTGTGACTAGATCTGAATAGCCAGGCACTTCCCCACCTACCTCTTCCTCATCTCTTTCCCCTTCCCACTACGTTCAGCCTCACAACATATCCCAATTGCAGATGCCGTAGTCTCACTGGCTCCAGGCGTTTGGGAGCAGTTGGGAGTCTTGTGCGGTATCCATATAAAAAAACAAAATCTGCAAAATGAAAGTGAAGATGAGTCAAATCGCCTTTCACCAGAGCGATACTGAGAGTATGTACCAGTCGTGGCCCTACCACGCTTACACATGAATCAACACAGCCTTCATCGACGTGCACGTGTACAGCAATAGAACCTAACCACGTGCATACAAAGCCAATACATTTACATATTACATCAAGTACATCCTACAACACTAATAATTTGCCATAAAATTCAAGTACGTTGGAGTGCATTAGAGTACAATAGAGTAAATTGGGTCACCAGTACTAACGGGACGACAGAACCTTGTAAGGGCGTTGACCCCGCAGGAGGTACCCGGCTAGCAGTGGACGCTTAACTAGTCGGCAAGTGAATCGAGTGATCGGCGTAGTAAATAATAGAGAGTGTATTTCATACTAGCTGGTACCCGGCATGCGTTGCTACGCCATTCAAAGAAAAAAATGGATTCTCCCTGCATGTCCTTTCCCGTGCATCCCGTTCCCTTCCACCTTACCCACCTTCTCCCTCCCTACAAATCCTACTTTCCCCCTGCCTTTCCTCCCTGCCGCTAAAATATATGAAATACACACATTTTCATTTATAGAAATTTCATAAAGCCAGAGCTTACCATTATATACAGCCTATGTTACTCGCTGATAATGTAGCTTTCTATTGGTGAAAGAATTTTTCAAATCGGTTCAGTAGTTTCGGAGTCTATTCAATGCAAACAAACAATCAAATCTTTTCTCTTTATAGTATTAGAAAGAAAGATGGTTAACCCGTAAGGCTAATTTGTTCGGAACAACTCGTATAGGCCATACAGAAATCGTTGTGTCTCCCTTACAATCATAGTGAAAACACGATATAAACGGTGTTAGAAGGAGAAAACACCAAGCTTCGTATTCAAATATTAAAGTTAACCACAAAATAAGTCAAATATAGACCTATATGAACCAAAGTTTCGGATCGCATTTTGAAAAAAATTAATGAAACTTTGGGATTTTTTTAGTAATTATTTTCACATAGAACGTCAAAAAAGTGAGATGAGAGTAACGTTTATAATACATTTGCCTAATAAAATACGAATTTGTTTTTAATTTTTGTTCCTAATCAGTAAGTTTAGTTAAAACAACGTAAAGTGAACCATGTTTGGTGACTAGATCTGAATAGTCCTCTCCACCTTCCTCTTTCCCATCTCCTTCCCCTCCCCACTACCTTCAGTCTCACAATATGTCTCATAACTCCTGGACACATTGACACCCAGATTCCTACCTACCCGTCATACCTTTTTGCTTCACAGAACTTCCTCTCTTTCCTTTCCCTGTAATGACCCTCCACACAGCATTCCCAAAGATGAGATAGGCCATGCGGGAAATTGTTTTCCTCCAAAGTATGCTCCAAAAATTATTATTTTCACGTTTGTTTCAGTTATTTTACAAGTTATATGTATGAAAAAATTCACAGTGTTTCTTTAAATGTTGTTTTAGACAGCCCCCAAGAGATTTGTGCTCCATTTTAAACGATTCGTGTTTTATTAAACATTTTCACAATTTTCGCTTCAATTTTACCGTTTTAAATATCCTCCAAATATCTCTCCATCTTCGTCTTTTTCAGCGGAGATAGGGCCCGCAACCCGGATTTGTACCGATTTATTACATATTTCCCTTAAACACGGTAAGTTTTAAAGCTCTTAAAAAAATATGTGTTATTCTTGAAGATAATATCTAAACTTTGCCCGCGCCGAAAGGTAAATTATATTAAATTCCCGCAATAGAAAAAAATCGCAAAGTATGCTCCAAAAATTATTATTAACACGTTTGTTTCAGTTATTTTACAAGTCATATGTATGAAAAAATTCACAGGGTTTCTTTAAATGCTGTTTAAGATATAATGCCCGCAAGATTTTTGCTCTATTTTAAAGGAGTCGTGTTTTTTAACATTTTCACAATTTTCGCATAGATTTTGTCGCCGTAAATGTTAGCGCTCGCCTCTAACATTCGTAATTTCGTATCTCTCCATCTTCTTCTTTTCGGGCCCGGTTGCAGAGCCTTAATGCACAAAAATTATAATTTTTAAATAATTATAATATCAGGGGGCCAACTGTCGAGAGATTAACTACCGGATTACCGTTGCAAACGTAGCCAAAATTAAATCATCAACAAAAAAGGTTACGTCAAATCATTGATGACATTTCATATACCAATGTCACTTTTGTTCTGATGTGTAATCGTGCGAACGAGAACGGCCTACAGTCTTGTATTAAGCAAGTGAAAGAGATAGCAGCGTAACCGCACGTTTTTTAACGTTCATACCAAAGAGTGACGTCATCATTTAACACATTGTTTTTCTAGGTCAAGTAGATAACAATTAAATACATAATATCACATCTAGATATCAGGAAAACCAAATAATGTTGAAATTTGTGTGGTTTTAACGTGATTCACTTATCTTTTTGTTATCTATATATATAAAAATGAATCCCTGTTTCCCTTGGTCACGCCATAACTCCAGAACGGCTTTACCTATTTCATTCATCTTTTTTTTTAAGTTTTCTAACACTTTGCAGAAGGTTCTTACGAAAAGAAAAATTAAGAAAAATTATAATTTCAGAAATCTTAACGACTATTTTAACTTCGCACGTTTGACAGTTCGCGCGTTTGATAAATTTTTATTTAGCAGGCAATTTCTTTTTTTTGTATTAAAAGAATATTTTTATTATAATTTCAGAAAACTTAACGACTATTTTAACTTCGCATGTTTGACAGTTCGCGCGTTTGATAAATTTTTATTTAGCAGGCAATTGTTTTTTTGTGTTAAAAGAATTTTTTTTTTTTTAAAAGAAAGACAAACATTGCCGGGTTACGAATAACGCAACAATGTTTGAAAATATCCTACTACCGCCACAGAAAGCTGAAAATGTTGCTTGTGTTGTGAGGGACGACTTAGTCGAGGAATCGAACACGCGACGCTCGGGTGGGACCCAAGCGCTATGCCCACTCAACCACTGACCGGTCGTATGGTCGTATGTCGTACTAATTGTCTATGGATTTTTAGAATTATAGATATTTTAAATGGGTACCCAGGGGGGTATAACTCCGACCTTTTTGTGACCAAATCACTATCAAGTGGTTTGTGACGTCACCACCAATGAGTATCTTACATTTTCCTTACTTTTTTTACTTTCCTCTATCCTTGTCGATGGTATGTGACGTCAGAGTCATGAAATTTTTTTTTAAGGTTAAATAGTGTCGACACCTGTTCCATACAAAAAGCCCGAAGATATCGATCTAGGTATTAGTTCATTTATGTGAATACTTGAGTAGGTACCTATGTTAGGTACCAAATTTGATTGATTGTTCTTATAATATACAAAAATGAATATTTTTAATACATGAAAAATGAAAATTTCAATAAAAAAAATTGTAATAGGTGGCACGCAAGCTGTTTGAAACCTGAATGTACTGGGACTGGGGGGTTTGCGGGACGCGAGAGTCGGAGAGGGGTGAGGGTGGGCGGGGAAGGTGAAACTTTGACCGTGAAAGGGGAACGCGGGAGGGTAGGTTATGCATGAGGGGAACGGGGACGCACGGCAAAGGACATGCAGGGAGAAACAATTTATTTCTTTGAATATGGCATTGCATGCCGGGAATTCAAATTTCAAATTTTATAAATAGAAATAAACATACAATTTTTGAATTATAAAATTTTTGCATGCAAACATAAAAAAGTTTTTAAAATAACTCACTTTATTTTTTATAATAAAACTAAAATTATTGATAATGAAAAAAGAAAAACACATGTATGCTTATTTTATTAGAAAAATATATGTATTGTAAACTTTATTGTCACTTTTTTGGCGTTCCATGTAAAATTAATTAATTAATATATTCCCATTTTCAAAAAGGTGTACATTTTACTTCTTTAGTGGTTAACTTTTAGATTTGAATATAAAGCGTGGTATTTTCTCTTTCTAACACCGTTTATACCATATTTCTCACTATGATAGTAAGGGAGACACAACGATTTCTATGAGACGTATGTGAGTTGTTCCGAAAAGTAAACAAATTAGCCTGATGGGTTAAAGTAGAATTTTGATACTTTTTGATGAAATTTTGCACACTTGACGTACAAATTAAAACGAAAATTACTGTCTACATCTGATTTAAAAAAATTTATATTTTAGCATTTGTATTTATTTCTAAATTATTATTCTATAATTACTGCCCTCTATCCTTTTTAAAAGGTTCGAGCCTTCGCTAAGAGTGCTCTTATGTACCGACAGACTATAGGACGGTAAAACAGGGTGCTGTTTCACGTTCAGATTCTTGTAAATACCTTTAAAATGTGTTGGTATGTTGATTTATATTATAAAAGAGCTGCTTCCCTAACCCGCGCCACGCAGGGTACTTCAGCTAGTATATAAAATCATTTAGCATTTGAATTTATTTCTAAATTATTATTCCATAATTATTACTGCCCTCTATCCTTTTTAAAAGGTTCGAGCCTTCGCTAAGAGTGCTCTTATGTACCGACATACTATGGGACGGCAAACACGTTCAAACAATTCACCTTCAGATTCTTGTAAACGGAGGCGTCTACTAAAATCTACAGGAATTCCAAAAACTGAATAAATCGAACTAATATCTATGAGAACCAAAGTGTTGACGAATATCTACAGATCAAAACGTTGACTAATATCTATGAGAACCAAAGTGTTGACGAATATCTACAGCACTGGCAGAGGTTGGATTTGCAATTATGTATAGCATATCAGTCCTGGATTTGTCAATAGGCCCTATAGGCCGCGGCCTAGGGGCGGCAGACTTCAGGGGGCGGCGCTCACTCGCTTTGGTAAGCCGTTAATTTTGTGTACGATTATAAACGACAACAAAAGTCACTGTGGATAGAAAGAGTTTTCAATCTATTTATCTTTAGACGCCCCTCCAGATATACGGGACCGCGGATTTGTGTCGTTCAATGCCCAACAGTTCAATTCGGGACCGGTGATTGTGGTGCAAATATTTCACAAAAAAGGCTTTGGCATTGGGCTATCTTTATTGCATGAGCGTGGGGAGAAATAGGTGTAGGACCTCGTATTTTTAGTGATTTTCATTATTTTTTTAAATACATAAGGAATATATATATTTTATTTATACCTTTCGGTCATTTTACATAATAGGTATGTGTATTCAAGAGCATATTCTAAAATTTTCAAAAATTTTCCTCAAAAAATAACGGAGATATCAACTGCCGCGCATTGTAAGTCGCCATCCGGCTGGACAAGTTTTTTATAATTAGTGCTTCTTCTATTTGAACCTCACTTCTTACAAAAAAATCGAAAATTAATATTTTTTTGAGAAATGTGAAAATTTACTAATAATTAATACTAATGATTTTTAAACATTCTTTTAAACGTTTTTTTGCCATTAAAACAGATATTGTTTAGGATTTAGTGTTCAAATATAGCGCGTTTATATAATGAAACTATGTGCTGAGTTGATAAAGATTGATAAAAAAATAAACAAAAATTTTAACAAAACACAAAAACGACTTCATAAAATGCACTAAAAAGAAAAAAAAATAATTTCGTATTCTTCTACAACTTCATAATCAACTTACTTTTTCTAATCATCAATATGTAGGTACGATTGTTACTTTTGGAGTCGGTGTCAGTCAAGGTAGGTTTGTAACTACATACATAGTTATAGGTGAGATGTGCTTGTGTCGCACAAGCGACTTGCTGACACCGACTTCAAAAATAACAATCGTACCTACATATTGATGATTAGAAAAAGTAAGTTGATTATGAAGTTGTAGAAGAATACGAAGTTATTTTTTTACTTTTTAGTGCATTTTTTGAAGTCGTTTTTTTGTTTTGTTAAAATTTTTGTTTATTTTTTTTATTTTTAGTGAATCTAAAGTACACTAACTAATTTGTCTGAAAAACCTACTAAACGTGCTGCTCATATGAGACAGGCATAATTTGACCATAACGACGTTAGGGTCAAATTAAGAGATTCGGCCGAATTTCGTTAATTTGTCATGGATCTGATAATCAGAACCTAACCGAACTCTCACAAAATTATCCTTGAAGTACATCCTTTCCAATAAAAAAGAATCATTGAAATCGGTTGGCGTGATATTGAGTTATTCGTCCATTTGTCACGCACATACTTAATGCAAATTTAAGACTTATATGGTTTTCTCATGGATGCCATTGTCGGAACTGGACCAAATTAAAATGGGACCTCACGGGAAGCACCAGCTTTCAAATAAAAAAATAATCATCAATATCGGTTCACCCAGTCAAAAGTTCTGAGGTAACAAACATAAAAAAAAACAGTCTAATTGAGAACATCCTCCTTTTTGAAGTCGTTTAAAAAACTGTAGGAGCTAGAGCTAGAGGTTACAGAAATTCTAAAAAGGTAATTTCGAGAAAAATGCGTTTGAAAATAAAAGTGGAAGTAAAATGGTGGTAGTTCGACCGAGGGACACTCATAGATCCAGTGATCCCATACGGCACCGCGGATTGCGTCGTGCGATTATGGTGCGAATATTTCACAAAAAATGCTTGGGCAGTTTTTACCTTTGGTTACTAATCATATTTTGGAATGCTATTTCGGACTTAATAAAATGAGTGCTCAGATTCAGAGCTCATTTGGTGATTTACTGACGGTATCTGATTTTTGTGGAACTCTTCTCGAGTTTATTATACCAGAGTAAGAAAACTTTGATTATTTCTAAGAAAGTGCAATTGAAATGAGCGCAATTTAGCAATGTGAGGGCGACATTCAAAGTAAGATGACCCAAAGAGAAAAAACTTTATAGACGAAACATCAAGTGAGGGTATTGAATCAACTTCCTGGATGAGATCTGAATTAGAGAGAGGCATATGCGAAGGCATAAGGCATAATATGAAAGCATAATACTTTAAAGAAAAAATAAATAAATTAATAAATGGGTGAACTTTCAACACAATGAGTCTTAGAAAAAGCTCAGTCTCTTGTGCAATGATTTACAAGACGATTTAGTTCAGGAATGGGTACACTTTCAAGGTTACGTTTTCTCTAATAAGGGAACGTACCCATACTACGTGACCTGTTCGGGGGGGGGAGGTCTTCAAAATACTACGCTTGGTACAAATGAGCGGCGGCGGCCTTAGGTTTTTGGTCACTGGGGGGGGGGGTTAAAAATTGCAAAAATTGGTCACGTAGTATGGGTACGTTCCCTTAAACGGCAGAGAAACTCGAATCTACAACATTACTTAATCTTTTTAAGGAAAGTTCTTGAGGAAACCATCTCTGTACAACGTTTACCCAAACTTGGATATGGCTCTCCGCGTCGCATTTTGCACTCCGACCACAAATTGTTCTGGAGAAAGGGGTTTTTCCTGTTTAAAGCGAGTGAAGAAATACCAAAGGTCTTCATTATTGCAAGAAGAACTTTACTCTTCGGATCTTCTATGCATAGAAGGAACTATGAAGCTAATGATTTAGTAAAATAAAAAATCCCGTAAAAAATTGTGATTTTTATTTCATGTTACGCTTTTATTTTACGAATAATTCATTCTTTATTTCATTTTTGAATACCTACTTAACGTAAATTTGAATATTTATTTTTAAAATTGTGCCTCACCTAATAAAAGCCTGCAAGTGAGTGATCATGGTAGGTGGCAAGTGGCAACTTCTAAGAATGAGGAAAGGGGCGACACAAATGAAGTGGCCTATACTGATGAAAAGTGTAAATACGGCCCTGTAGCATATTGGAATAACGTAATATTGCGTATGCAGTTTAAAAAACTTAATTTATGTAGGTATGTATGTAAACATCCCTAATATCGGACTATTGGACACATTTAGCTGATTAGTCCAACCTACGCTCTGTAGATATTAATCAACACTCTGGAGTTCGTAGATATTAGTTCAACATATGAGCTGTAGATATTCGTCCGACATACAGGCTGTAGATATTAGTATCTGGAGTCTTGTAAACACCTTTATAATGAGTTGGTGTGTTGATTTTTTTTTATAAAAGGGCCGGTTGTCTTAGATTCTTCTCTCTTTTGCTGTAAAATAATCGAATAACAAACGAGACTTCTTCGCCTTTCGTTTTCTTAAACGGGGAACCGGGCTGTGCCTATACGAGTAATTTAAAGAGCATTTAAAGTGTCCTGTCATGTTAAGGCGATCCAATAGTCCAGGAAAAAATCGAAATCGGAATTCACGCCCCTTTATGGGAGGAGTTTAAAAATACTTGGGAAAAAGCTTTTGGAAAGGTTGGAAAAGGTATTCGAGAATTTTTTTTTTGGTTGATTTCGTAAAGGTCTGTAAAAAACATTAACTCCTTTTTTACGAATTGTTTATTGTAATAAAACGGAAATCAAACATTGATTTCACGGAACAAAGCGACGTGGACCCTAACGTCCGTTCCCCGCTCCGTCCGCGGCGTAACTGATAAAAAAAAATGAGTGCGACAAGTAAGTAGTCCTTCGGTGGACGGCATAGGGTTCACTTTGAACAACCCAATTCGTCGACTAGCGGCCGTATTATAAAATGACAACGCGATAATGCATAATATTTTATTTTATTTTGTAGAGTTTGTGCGTAAATATCAATTTTCTGCGATTATTATAAAAGAAACTGAATTTGCCACATTATACAATAAAACCATATCAGAAAAGGGGTTTATAAATAGGAGAATTTGGACTTGAAGGTATTTTTTAAAGACCTTATACTTTATTTTTTTCTAGGCTTATTGACTGATATTTTTAAAGGCCAAGGTATGTTCTACATCATTACTATTAGCTCTACAACCCCTGGTGGGTCTTAGCCTCCTCAAGAGTCTTCCTCCACTCATCTCGGTTTTGTGCCAGCTCTCTCCAGTTTGGAAGCTCCAAGATAGATATGTCTTTGAGGACGTTCTCGCTCCATCTTAGTGTTGGTCTTCCCAGGCTCCTTCGCCCTATTGGTCTTGAGTTCAGCAGCGTGTTTGATGCTCGGTCATTCTCTCCACATGACCCAGCCACCGAAATCTTTCCAATTTTATAAATTTTGCAACGTTTAGCTCCTTAAACAAAGTATAGAGCTCATTGTTATAACGTCTGCGCCAAAATCCATTTTTTAGAACCGGTCCGAAGATGCGCCTCAAATTTTTTCTTTCAAAAACGTCCAGTGCTCGCTCATTTCTCTTAGTTAGTACCCAAGTCTCAGCTGCGTACGTAAGTACTGGTCTGATAAGTGTTTTGTACACTAATATCTTCGTGTTTCTGGACAGCAGTCTGGACTTTAATTGGTTTTGTAGGCGGAAATAACAGCGATTTGCACGCATATATGTATATAGAACATACCTTTATATGTATATAACTGATGTTCTGGAAAGGATTTCACTTTATGTCCCCGATAACTTCACCAGAGCAAGGCAACACAGACTTTTTACTTTTCCTAGAGGCAGGACCAACCTACCAATGGTTATGCCTCTGGGGAGAATGACCTCACTATTAAACCTTTCTTCTGAAATTGACATTTTTCAATCGAACTACAATCATTTCAAGAGCGAAATAAAGGTATTCTTTAGCACCTGTCATTATTAATGTACCTATATAATTAATGTATTACACTATTAAATAAAAATTGTGAAATGTAATTGGATATATATGTTAACTGTTTTACACAATAAAAAAAAAAATAAAATAAAATAACGGTATGTTCTAAACGCAGTATTTAATTGAAGAATCTATAGTAGCGATCAAATTTTCAAAACAAAAACATATGATTTTATATGATTTTGCATTATTTAGTATGGCTTTAATCTTAACTAAAAAAATTAAAATTTTGAATAAAAAACTCAGTAGTTAATCTCGTGGAGTGTTTATTATGTGAAAGAAGAATCCTACAAATATTAACAGCATTAATCTCACATGTTCTTCCTGCATGTTTATTCTGTTAACCATTCATCCATCAGCGACTTCCGGACCGGTCTGTATCGAGATAACTCATGACCTACTGCTATTTTAAATCTCCCACAGTCGCCCCTTCCTCTTGCCCCTCTCCAGCCAGCAGACGGCCACGAAGGTGGAAGGTGGAAGCGGTGACGAGAGACTCTGACAGCCGAGTTGCATCACACAACCGGCGTTGTGTAACCACTGTAAAACCAGCGCGCTGGTGCGGTTACACTTTCTAAGTCAGTTAACTCTTCCTGGTATCTGCCGGCCTAGTCGCTTGTCACTGGTTCATTAGGAGTCCAAACCATTATTGTCAATTTTTGTTGTTTGTTTTTGGGGTGTTATGCCGTGTCACGCTACCTCCTCCTTTAGCCAACGTCAGTGCTAAATGTAGAAAACCATCTTCAAGTATACTGTAATTCCAGCTCGCAGTGGAGTGGAGCTGGCAACACGGTATTGCTTCGAAGTACTTAAGCACACATTTTACCACTAACATTTACACATCTGCCCTGATGATGGACACTGTAACGCTGTCCGAAACGTTGGCTAAAGGAGGAGGTAGCGTAACACGGCATAACACCCCAAAAACAAACAAAAATACTTTTGGTCGTGAAAATCTAAAACCATTATTGTAAATATTCAAGACTAGGATTCGCCACGTATTTTTGAAGTAAAACTGCTTTACGCACGCTTGACTTGGGGAGTAAGCTGGTGAATGCGTGACGAGAGCGTTACGAAAAGCGAGGCAAACGGTAGTTGAGAGGGAGGTATAAGTTAGTGAAGATAGAAAGAGAGAGAGAGTTACGTTTCATATAATACTGTAGGGGCAAGAGAGAGAGAGGTGCTAGCACACATTTTCTTACTCTCTTTCTCTCATATAGATGGAGCTAAAGAAGTTTTACTTCAGTCGTGTGGTCTAAAGCACACTCGTTTTTTTTAGTTTCTTTAGTTTCTCAGTTACGTTTCGTATATCAAGACACAGTGCCGGTCTATTGTCTGTATCACACTGTAGGAGCAAGAGAGAGCAGTGCGTGCGCACATTTTCTTTCTCTCTTCCTATCATATAGATGGAGCTAAAGAAGTTTTACTTCAGTCGTGTGGTCTAAAGCACACTCGTTTTTTTTAGATTAACTCCACACAGGAGGCCCTGAGGTAAATAATTTCCCTCAGGATCCACGTCATCTTTGGGGATGTCTTGTGAAAAGGGCGGCAAATCGTTCTACAGCCGAGCGGCGAACGGGTTGTACAAACGACCCGTTCTCGTGTGACAAATGTCAAATGTGTACAAAGGCGCGCATTTGGCGTGTTTTCCGACTTTGCACTGGTGCCAGAGGAATCAAGGACATGCAAACAGTGTGATGGGATAGGAGAATCTATCTAACGGAACCTTTTCAAACATATTGGGGCTCCAGACCAGAGGTGGCTGCCAAATTCAATCAATTGTATGAGATAAACCGATAAAAGTGCGATTTTAAAATATAATTTTTTCATTTTTTTATTTTTGTAATTCTTTCTTAAGAGGGCATTACCAGAGAAAACCGGAAATACGTCATTTTCAAAAAAGATTTTAGACGTATTGACTCTTTTCCACAAAAAATTATAAATGGATTTCGAAAGATTGTTCTTTTATCTAGCATTCGTATGTAATAAATTTTGAGAATTTTTTTTAATTTTTGGTATAATATGGTTATTCCATAGGTCGTTGGCAGATTTGTTAAATTTTCAAAAAAGTTTTTGTATTATACCACACCCATTTCAAATAATATAATCAAGCAGTAAAATAAATCAATACATTATCTAGCAAACGTATGTTTTAGAAATTTAATTTTAGTTCCAGTAAAATCATTAAAAAATATGTACGTACATGTGTTTCTTGACGAAAATTGGTCCATTTGTGTATTTATTTGCGCACTTACAAACTAATATATTTCAGATTTTTTTAACATTCTTATTAAATTTAGACATTATTGAAAAATGATAAATACTTATAATCAAAAAATAACTACAAAAAGTACACTATTTTAATAGTTTTATCATAACGCCTTTCAGCATTTTTGGATGAAGGTATAAATTAAAGCTAATTTGGATTGAAATAAATTCGATATTGAGTTATAATTTAAAAAAGCTGGTACGGAGAATAATTAATCTTTCTCATTGTAACCGCCCTGCATGATCGGAAGAACAACTTTCGACGAAATGTGGATTTTCGTCCGCTGGCTGGTTAAACGCTCTCAACACTTCCGTTCCGAAGGGGGGTAATGACTCACCCCCAAACGAGAGTTTTGTGCGATATCTGCGTAATTTTTATATGACATAATTTGGATAAACCTGGAAAAGCTATTCGGCAGTCGATCGAAATTTAAAAAAAAATTATCCCTTTACTATTTTTTAAGATATCTATCAAATTCACCCGAAATTACTCTCGCTGCGAGTGCAGTCGTAAAAGGTGCATTTTACTGGGGAGTGCAACAATAATAAATATATTTGTCCATATGAAGTAGATACTCTGTGATGTGACATTATAATTTAAAATGATAATCTCCACATATTATAAATTAAAGTCCCCCGCGTCGTCTGTCTGTCTGTTCGCGATAAACTCGAAAACTACTGAACGGATTTTCATGCGGTTTTCACCAATAGATGTGAAATAGTATTTCGTGAGGAAGGTTTAGGTATGTAATTTGTCAAGGATTGTATAAATTGGTTGAAACATCACGATAATTGTTAGAAGTGTCGGAAAAAATCGAGCCGCCTGGTAGCTTTCATCAAAAACGCTGCCTAATCCATTTGGGATATAACAAAACAAAGCATGGTGGGATATTCCTCTTTTATAGATCTACAAAAAAGTCCGCGAAGGCATATATCTATCTTTTACGGATAGCTTACTATACCCATTCTATCTTCTAAAAAAATGGTCACGTACATTGCGGTAATTGAAAAGTTATTTAGACGGATACAGTATTAATCCTTATTAATTTAAATACGTTAGTTACCTCAAGCATTTCATGCACATTATTATAATCTTTCACACCATCTCTACGTATTATAAATAAAAGTCCTCAGCGGCATCTGTCTGTCTCTCCGCGATAAACTCAAAGACGGCGGTGGTTACAAAGGTTGGATAACTATCCAGTAGATGACGTCGTATTTTGTTAGTCACAGCAATGCGTGGCCGGGTCAGCTAGTTTAAAATAAAGCAGTAACTTTGTAAACACCACTTTTATTTTTTATACTTTATGCCGACCGGGTTTCGCCGCTACAACCGTAGCTTCTTCAGTATAATAATTCTCTTCTATATTGCCCTGAAAAAGCTACGGTTGTGGCGAAACCCGGTCGGCATAAAGGAATGTAAGAGACACGGTCGGTTCGTGATTGTATGGGGGAACAAAAAATCAAGTTCATCGTCCTTTCCAAGTCGAAAGGTCATATATCAATTGGTCACATTATACAGCGAGGCAATTGAAAAAATATAGTTACCTAATCAATAACGAAACAGAGCACTCAATTTCCAGGATTTTAAATAAATTCAACAAATAAAACCCATATTTGAAAGCCGAGACAATGGGCCGTATTCATTAATAAAAGGTTATGCTTCTACTTGCAGAGTATAAAGTAAATATAAAGGTTTTACTCGGAATATTCATAATATTCCGAGTAAAACCTTATACTTATAGAGCATGAGCATATCCTTCACTACCTTTTGCTCTAAGGATATCCTTCAATAATTTCGAGTGTGGTCAGTGTAGCAGACTCGGTCGTGTAGTGAACAGTTGTAGCGATGGCAAATGTTGTGGAACTGAGAGAGATTAAACACCACAAGCAGAGTTTATCAACACCTTTTCGTGATTACAAAGAATTATACCGGTTCCATTTCCATTTTCCAAAACCACGGGGGGATTAGCAATTTCATCTGCTATGAACTGCAGTTCGGTTGCAGCATTATCTTTTATGTACTTTCACTATCGCTGCTTGACGAATACATCTTCTCTGATCAAAGTACTGTACTCAAATAATACCGATAAGACAGAAATAATACCGTAAATAAACAAACCATCGAAAATAGGTTGGCACCTGCCGCGGCACAGTCACAAGTCAACATGCCAACAACCTTTTACTTATTCTTGGAGGATATTCTTGCAAGTATAAGGTAATCATTATGAATACGAAAAGAAGGAAATGCTTTTACCCCTACCTTTTTCTTCAACTCAAAACCTTATACTTACAAGGATGTCTTCAGTTTTATGAATACGGCCCATTGAAAGACATTAAAAAATACTTTAACAAAATTCCAACTTTATAACTAAACTTCTAAATTATTGTATAAAATACGCCAACAGAAATGTTAACACGGAAAAATACCGATGGGCAATATAATCTAACACTCAAAAACCAGTTTTAAAATACGATCAAGTAAGCATAAAAAATGAGGCAGTCGTTATATCCGAGTAAAAGTAAAAGTGTAAATCTCCCGTCTTACCACCAAACGATAGTGAAAACAATGACAGGCCGAGCCAAGCCTATCTAACTGTGTCTCTTGTGCCTCGTGTCGTGCATACCAAGTCGGAAACACGTCTCAGTCCCCGTACACTTAATACCGCTAGGGTATAACGTGTTATGTCTCTACTGTAATGCTGTATAATATTATATTATAACTAGCTGACCCGACAAACGTTGTTCTGCCATATAAATTATTTCTAGTGAATATTTTGGTTGTTAAATAAAAAATAACGAATGTATTGTAAGTGTGTGGGGATGGTATCTATGACAGAAAGAGGAATGGAGCCAAAAACAAAAAAAAAACACCAACTAACGTAGGAAAATGAAAGGAAGAAAATCTATATCATAATTAACCAAAATTTAAACCAGCTCCGATGTTTGGCGAGTAATTTTCTGCCTGCCTCGATGCACTCTCAAACTTATGTACTATTCTATGGTCGAATCCATACTTAGATATGGAATTCGAACTTGGGGACACTCGAGCATAATTAATATTAAATACCTACATTAAAAATTTAAAAATTGCTATAATTAAAAAAATTATTAAACCTAGCATTTTCAAAAAAGAAACAACTTAAAATTACTGTATGGGTCGAGGGCCTACTTCCAATTAAAGGGCTTCTCTGGTACATTATAATTATGGATAATTCGGGAGAAAGCGCGTATAAAAAGTTATTGGTAATACCAATTTGGTACATAGTCACACAACAAGATTTACTGTAAACAAAGGCCTAAAAATACCACGAATATTAAATAAGTATGGTAGCAGAACGCTCGAATATATGATACCTTCGATTTATAACATATTTAATGAAAACATTAATTTAAAAAATAGTGAGGAACCCTGCCCTAAACTGACAAAAAAGTGGTTAATAAATGAACAGCACATTTATCTATCCTAAATCTTATATTAGGTATTAATATTGTAACTTAAGCCAAAATCTTTTTAAATTTTGAAACTTGCACTGTTTTTCTGTCTGGAATTTCTAGGTTAACATTAGCTTCTTGATCCTATTTAACAAGTTTTTAATACGTAAGTTTATTTCAAATTGTGACAAGTATAACCTTAAAGTATTAAGGTTATTAATACTTAAAGAATTAAAATTATGGCTTAAGTTGAGTATCAAACAATGAAGAAAATACAATACAATGAGAAAAGAAAATACACAATACAATGTAACAACAAAACAAATACCTAATAAAATAAAAATTCATATTATGTAAAAATGATAAGAAGTCTCATATTCAATATAAACAAAAATTGCATATATTATGTAAATCTATTTGTGTCTAGAAGAATAAAAGTGATAGAATATACAACGTTTATACTAATTAGTTTTAAGATGAAATATATCACCTAGATTAGAATATTTATTTCCGAGACTGTGAAGTCTCGGAAACGGAGAATTTTGATAAGCTAGTGTCCTGGTGTTATTGAAGTAGAAGGGTAATAAATGTCGACATGATTTTTGGGGAACATGGATATTAATAAATTGAAGTAATTCATAATATTAATCTGTGCTTATTCTTCTTTCTGGCAGTTTCAATAGAGACGTTTTATCCAGGAGGTAATTGTAATCAATGTTTAGTATAGGAATATGCAATTTATAGTTTATAAACCTTAGAAACTTCTGTTGAATTTTTTCAATGTTATCTGAATGAATGTTGTAAAAGGGAGACCATAACGTAGAGTTATATTCAAGTTGGCGTCTGACAAGGGTTTTATATAACATAATAAATGTGCCTAAATCATTGAAATCTTTTGCAGCTCTCAATTTGTAAGCCTTTCGTGAAAGATCTGGTTTGTTCATGGACAAAACTGTTTATTCGTATTCGTATTGCTTATATGGGAGTAAACAATTAATTCATCTTAATACCTTAAAGCACAACTCGCAAGAAGTGTTTTATCCTAAAATATTTAAACAGCAGATTACGAATTCTTTTAAGTATCATCTTTACAAAGATATTACATATTATCTCCTATTCTAACAACCAAACAAATATACATACACATCGACTTAGCACTGGCATCGAACTATGATGCAACCGGTAATACAGCAAAACATTTCACTCTCTGCACTTCCGGGGAAGAGATTTGCTGAATGTTAGAGAGAGGCAGAGGAGGGTAGAGGTAGAAGAGGTAAATGACCTTAACCCGGTGAGCGTTAGGTTCAAATTTGTAACATCGAGCGTAAAGTTGGGTAATTTTCACCCGAGATTCTTTTACGAACCAGATTTAAATGTCCGGGTTAAATTTTCCCCACAGGAAAAACGAAACCCTTTCACACACTTCCCAAATGATCATCTAGTCAATCCACGCTACGCAATTGCACTATATAAGTATTATAAATACAAAACAATACAAGAACAACATGTCAACCTACCAGAGACCAAATGGGAAAATAATTCACCGACTCCAGATATTTTCATATCAGAGGGTTCGGCTCTGTGGAACTCCTAATTGGACCTATAAATCCTACTGATCCCTCAATATAAATATTTAAAAAATCCTTTGTAATCCTACATGTATTTAAAATGACTGATTTTTGCATTTTTATATACAAATTCTTTGACAAATCTAATATGCTTAAATTTTGAATCAGATTCCTAGGTATTATGCCAGTGGCCGAAATAACAAATGGTAATATTTTTATAGTCTGAGAATGCCAAATTCTTTTAATCTCATTTCCTAAATCTGCGTATTTTCTTATTTTTTCAGAAACAATTTTTTGAATATTTCAGGAATTTGGAATAGCTACATCAATGATATAAGTTATTTTTTTAATTTTATTATGTAAAACTATATCAGGTCTATTTTGACTAATTGTTCTGTCTGTTAGAAATAAAGATATTATTATTATTATTATAAATTGTCTCGGGTAAATTTTACCCAACCTTACGCTCGCTTGGTTAAGAACATGGCACAGTATATATTTTCCAGCAGCCGTGTCCACAATAACAATATTATTACACTGCGGAATGATTGTAGGCTGCCTTTGAACACAACTCAATGTTCCGTGTTGCAACACGCACCATGCACCATGCATCTTCACACTAATATTTATTTACGGTTGCCAGTTACATATGGTTTATGAAGTGAAAACTTCTTTAGTACAGTTGTGATTGATCGAGTTTCAATGAAATGAAAAAGCGACACTAAAAAGCGACAAACACATATGTACAACTATAGAATTTAGGCTGCGAGAGAATTAGACAGAATAATCGGTATACTCTTTGTGCGATACTTCGTAGCGTCCCACTCTTGACTACTTTTGTTTTCTGAAGGTTTCACTTCTACCACGTGTGAATTGCACACTCTGAGTTTTTAAGTGAAAACTTATTTAGCACCGTTGTGATTTGAAACTCGATGAAACGAAAAAAGCGACACTAAAAAGAGACAAACACATACGTCTATAGGATTTAGCCTGCAAGAGAATGAGATAGAATAATCGGTCTACTCTTTGTGCGGTGCTTTGTAGCCACCCCAATCTTAACTACTTTAGTTTTCTGAGGGTTTCACTTCTACCGCGTGTGAACTGCACACTTCTATATATTTTTTAATTTATTTACGACAGATATTATATCGTGCTTTATTTTTAGGTTATTATGTCGTGTGGAGCTAACCCATTTCAAAAGGCTGAAAGTTCTAAAAGCCAACGTTTTAGCTTTTTTTACATTAGCTCCACACAGGAGGCCCTGCAGAAAATAATTCCCTAGGGTCCATTTCATCTTTGGGGATGCTGTGTGGAGGGTCTTTTTAGAAAAGAAAGGAGAGGAAGTTCTGGTAAGAGAAGGGGTATTAGAGGTGGGTACGAATTTGGTGTTCAGCATGTGCAGGAGTGACGGACGTACGAATCCATCCCTCCCACTGCAGTGCAAGGCAATGTCCCGAGAGAGTAAGGCTTGAGAAATTGAGAAATCAAAGAAACTCGCTCAACTATTCTCTCCCGATCCAGCCTGCCAGGCAGCTAGTGGACAGCTTCATGCGCCGCCAAGACCAGGACAAACCTCTGGCCTATGGCAGAGGTGTTGGTTATCGAATAAATGGTTCCTGTAAATACCCAATACCCATACCCGCCTTCTAAGTTCAATTTTTATTTATTAGTGTTAACTAAAATATTGAAAAAAATATATTTACTGAAGGGCGATTCCGCTATAGACGATTCTCGACAGTAATTTTTAAATCGCAGTATTTGTTACTTTTTTTGATATCAGTGCGAAGAAGAAGGTCAATATTTAATAATAATAAAAAAAATTGAATTTTACTTCATATTGAAATTTTTGGCGCGCTTGGAAACATTATCATTCGAAGAATCGGATATAAACTGCAAAATCATACCGTGCAACACTGGCGCGAAACAGCTGTTACCGATAGTTTGAAGCTATATTTTACTGCTAAACGTGTAGTGACAATATTAGTTTATTCTTATGTGCCGAAAGATGTAAGGACTTGTTGTTATTTTTTAAGCATCATTGACTACAAGAAGTCACTGTTAGCTTGTTGCACCCGCGATACAAAAGATATAAAAGTTTGCGTTTTTCACAGAAATAAAGTGCTAACGTTTTGAAACTTTGTAAAAGTAAGAAGAAAACACAGGCAAACTTGATTAAAAAGTTTTTAGGAGTATAATGTTAGCTGAATTGAAATAAACGTTGACTCAAATTGGTTGCACCCGCGATTGTGTTTTAGAATCGCGGGTGCAACTCTTTAACAACTACCCTTATTGTGTGATTTATCATATATGTTATTATTTTCTATGTCTTCAATAATAATATTTGTTACTAGTGATTTATATTTAATAGGTTTGTTTATATTATATTTAGCTTTTTTATAGGAATTCTATGATTTGGCACACAATCTCTCTTAAAAACATCTTCTTTATATTAAAAAAAGCAGTTAAAAAAGATGGTCACGTTGGATGATAAATAAAAAGGGCTGAAAAATAAATCAGGCATTTAATCAAAACATTTCTTTCAATCTGAAAACGGCGATAGCGTTTCCGTGGCGTGAACCTCACTGTCTCGTCTCCAATGCACATTGGTTTTGAAATCTCCGAAAACCAACACTGAAACAGCAAGTGATTGGGATGATAATAATCTGGAACCTCTTACAAATTACAAAATATAAAAAAAAATTCTACAAAATAAGAAAAAAAACAATTTTATTTTTTTTTTGAAAAGGATTGATGGATCTAATATGTTCATATTGTTCATAGAATTTTCGGCGAATTTTGACGTAACCGAAAAGAAATAATTAACATAAATGACAAAGAAGTGTACTGATTAGTAGTACGCATTGTTGGATTTCTTATTTCGTTCCTCTATCAGTGTTTATTGATGTTTATATACAATTAAACTAGACGAGTTGCACCCGCGATATTTTGATGTTGCACCCGCGATTGTTTGAAAAGCTAATAATTCATTGCTTGTTTTTATTTTCTATATATTTGTTTGTTTTTTTAGTTGATTAGTTTAATGCCTTACGAAATATCAAGACATAACATAATAAATGTATCACAATTCACAGACTTTTGTGGTTTTGTCTTATGATCTGGAAAGGGTGGGCCAAATTGGTTGCACCCGCGATCGCACTTTGAACCTCCCTCCTGACTATTTAAATATTTCAATAAAATTCTTATAAACTAATAAAAAGTAAACATCTTAAAATGTAGCTCTTCCAATAATAATTTCATTAAAAATGTTTATCGTTTTAGTATTAAGAAGCTTTATATGCGCCTAAATGTTCTCCGTCTTGTGCTGACGTCGCTCATCAGTTGATTCTGTTTTTTGTAATGACCTACCAGTGTTTGTAAAATTACGTTTTTGTAAAGTCGTACCAGATACTGTGTTTTTTTTACATTAACTCCACACAGGAGACCGTGAGGAAAATAATTTCCCTCAGAGCCTATGTCATCTGGGATGCTGTGTGGAGGGTCTTTTTGAGGAGAGGAAGGAATGAACATTGGTCTTGAAGAGACCCATGTTGTAGGAAGGAGGAAACACAGAGGCCGGCAAATCATTCCACAGCCGAGCTGTTGAACACAAGAACGAGTCGAAGAAACGACCAATTCTCATGTGACAAATGTCAACCGTGTGCAAATGTTGGGCACGCGTTTGGCGTGTTTCCCGACTATTCACCGGTGCCGAAGGGAGCAATGACACTAGTTCCTCAGAGCATCTTCCATTGAAATACCGGTAGAACAAGGATGGCATTCTCACCCGACGCCTGTGCTCTAAAGATTGCAATCCGTCTGTTTAGATGGGAGAATCTATTAAGCGGACCGCCCGTTTTTGCATAGAGTCGAGGGTATTTTTCAGGTATTTTGGAGCTCCAGACCAGAAGTGGCTGCCAAATTCAACCGTGGGGCGCACTTGTGATTTGTACAGGGTTAGCAGTTGTGTACTATTAAGTATCTGCGGGCCCTGTACAGTACGCCCAGTTTTTGGGAGGCTAACTTTACTCTGGCTTCGATGGAGCCCCCATACCTGAGCTGGTCACTTACAGCCGTTGTGTCCAACATTTTCAGATGATTAATCCGAGTGAAGCTGAGCCTAGCGCCTTGCGCCGCTAAGCTAAGGTATGTTAGAAAAATGCTCCATTTTAGCTGTGTCCAACAACTTGATCGTAGCGCTCGGTGTGTAGCCCCATTTGCTTTCGTACACCAAAAAATGACGTCAAGTTAGAAACTTTACATGTTAAATTAATACCGAAACGTTAATTAATTTTATTTATTATTAATACAGATATTTTATTTTAAATAGTGTAATACATAAACCGACATTTTAGATTTTTAAAACAAACGTATTTAATATGTTAAAAATAAGGTGTTAATTGACTTACTTTTTTGTTTACGTGCGTTTGAAGTTTGACATTAAAATCAGTTGAAATTTTGTATTCAAAATGGACAAGGCGAAGCGTTCGAAAAATTTTACGCCAAACGAAAAAATGAGACTTGTAGACCTAGTTACCTCGTCGCAGGTCATTTTGTCGAAAGCGACAGGTGGCCCAAACTACGCTACGCTTGTAAAATCAAAAGAAGCTGCTTGGAATGACATTGTCCTGTTCCACATATTATTACAAAAATGACACTCGAATAAGTCAAAACTTTACCTTTCGCTTGCGTAAGTTAAATTATCTTCTACTTGGCTCAAAACATATAAAAAAAACACGCTTTTGTCATCCTAAAGCGGTTATAAAAATCGCCGTCATTTAATACTTCCATAAAATTTATATCGGCATCTTGCCGCCGCCTATATAATCCAATATTATCGTCAAGCATTAAGCATATCTGCCCATTCAACCATAATCACTATATTCAATATAGGATTCATATTTCAAATTGAAAAACCAAATAAAAAAGCCGACAAAAGAGTGAACTGATGACAGATAATTACGATAATTAATTGACATTGACAGCTCGATTGTTTTCGCGGATTTTTGTTCGCTCTGTTGTCAGTTTTTATAAGTAGGTCTTCCTTAGCAACTTTAATCCACCCGGCTACCTTCCTTACATTTGAGTGTGGTGGGACGATCATTGTGTTTCGACACAGCGTATTTGGGCATTTGAGCAGGGCTGAGCGGAGATCTCGGCTGAGCATAGGTTGGACACAACGGCTGTTAGAGTTACACCAAGCATTTTATATGTTTGTTACTCTTTCACGAGAAAAATACTTAATTTATATTGGAATTTAAAAATTCCTTCTAACAGAAAGCTACATTATTGGTAAGCTCTGGCGCTATGAAATTATTTATGTCCCCAACAAAATCGAGTTATTGCAAACGTCAGAAGAAAAGCAAAACAAACGGTTTCCCTGGAAACGATGTTGGCGTCGTAGTTAATATCTATCTCTAAAAAAGAATCGCCGAAATGTGTGTGGGCGCATAACTCCCGAACGATTGCACCAAATTGGATAATTCTGTTTTTTTTTATAAATCTACAGGTGAGCTCTGGCATTATGAAATTTGTATAAAAATTGCAATAGGGGACACGCGAGCAGTTTGAAAACTGAATGTACCGGGAAATAATGTATGGAATGCAGGAGGGGGAGGGGAGGGAGTGGGAAGGGTGGAGAGGGGAAGGGGGGAGGCGGAATGGTAACCCCCCTAATACCATGCGAGCGTAGCCGCGGGAAAAAAACTATTATTTTTTTTTAATTCGTCTATAATCTACCATAGAATAGCTACTTGTACATTATTTTCAAATTGTTTCAATAAAACTAAAGATTAATTAATTATTTAAAAAAAAAAACAAAACATGTCTAATATTTTCTGGTAAAACTCAATCGCCATGACCCACTGAATCGTTCAAGAACCAGCTCAAATATTGAACCTCGCTTCGTTACGACTCATAACAACTTCTACCAACAATAATATACTGACAATAATCACTTTCACATTCGCGTTGACTCCCAGTGACCGTGTACCTCCAAAATACCGGGCCTATTTGAGCGGTCGCGTGATCAAGGTATTGGATAAACGATTCACGATTAAGGGGGTATTCTAGTCTAGAAAAAAAATCATATTTCGATTGTTTATAGTTTAGATATTCAAAAATATCTCCTTAAAAGGATTTTTCGAAATTCGAATTATTTTAAAAGTAGCCATTTTAGCGTAGTGGCAGTTCGACCGGTTTATACGGAATCTAACTAGAATCTAAATAGAACAAAACTTTAAACGCATTTTTGTCGAAACTACTTTTTTCGAAACGTTTGTAACAAAATCTCAAGTTTTAATCGTCCGATTTTCTTGAAATTTTGCATGAATTTTCTTTATATATTCCTCTATGGTAGGAACGAATAAAAAATCAAAAAAATTAATTATTACTATTTTTTTATATTCGGAAAAGTCAAAAAATAATTGAAAAACTTCAACTTTTTTTGAGTAGCGGCCATTTTGCGAGAACTTTTTTTTTCGTTATTCCTGGTTCCTACCATAATGACATTTGTCCTGATAAAGAATCTACCTTTTTAAAATAGAACTTCTTTACGCACGCTTGACTTTGAGAGTAAGCTGGTGAATGCGTGACGAGAGCGTTACGAAAAACGTGGCGAACGGTAGTTGAGAGGGAGAGTTAGTGAAGATAGAAAGAGAGAGAGTTACGTTTTTGTATATTACTGTAGGGGCAAAAGAGAGAGGTGCGTTTTCTTTCTCTTTTTATCTCGTAGCCAGTTACGTTTCGTATATCTAAGACACAGTGCAGGCCTATTGTCTCTATCACACTGTTGGAGTAAGAGAGAGCAGTGCACGCGCACATTTTCTTTCTCTCTTCCTATAATATAGATGGAGCTAAAGAAGTTTTACTTCAGTCGAGTTGATGTTTTGTTTTCAACCGAGTGACCGCGTATACTTCCAAAATCCCGGGTCTATTTGAGCCAGAGACGGCGTGCCGCAAGGTCTCCATTTGGGTCCGAATTAATTTAAAAGTATTAACAAAAGAATTAACAAAAATTTTAACAAAACAAAAAAACGACTTCAAAAAATGCACTAAAAAGTAAAAAAATTATTTCGTAGTCTTCTACAACTTAATAACCAACTTACTTTTTCTACTCATCAATATGTAGGTACGATTGTTATTTTTGGAGTCGGTGTCAGCCAAGGTAGGTTTGTAACTAAATACATAGTTATAGGTGAGATGCGCTGGTGTCACACGCGCGACTTGACGAGGTGAGAGGCGAGAGCGGGCCGTGGCGGGAGGGGAGCTGTCAAGTGAACACGCCGGGCCGGGTACCTTGGCTGACACCGATTCCAAAAATAACAATCGTACCTACATATTGATGAGTAGAAAAAGTAAGTTGATTATAAAGTTGTAGAAGAATACGAAATTATTTTTTTACTTTTTAGTGCATTTTTTGAAGTCGTTTTTTTTGTTTTGTTAAAATTTTTGTTTATTTTTTGATTTTTAGTGAATCTGAAGTACACTAACTAATTCGATTAAGATTCGGCCGAGTATCGTAAATTTGTTCTTCAGAATTGGAGAGTTCCGTTACTTTGTCATAGATCCCATAATCAAAACCTAACCAAACTCTCATCAAACTACCCTTGAAGTACATCCTTTCCAATAAAAAAGAATCATCGAAGTCGGTTGGCGTGATATTGAGTTATTCGTCCATTTGTCGCGCACATACTTGATGCAAATTTAAGACTTATATGATTTTTTCAAGGATGCCACTGTCAGAACTGGACCAAATTAAAATGGGACCACACGGGAAGCACCAGCTTTCAAATAAAAAAAAAAAGAATCATTAATATCGGTTCACCCAGTCGAAAGTTCTGAGGTTTAACAAACATAAAAAAATTTTAAAAATACAGTCGAATTGAGAACCTCCTCCTTTTCGAAGTCGTTTAAAAATAGGCGGCTCTGCGATCGTTTAAATAGTTTTAAATTGCAACACTAAGATGGTTCAAAGGAAAAAAAGGATTTAACTTTTGAAAAGCACTTTGGTCCGAGTGAACATTTTTCACACCAAAATTAAACGATTAACATAAATTAGTGTTACGTTCTGAATGAAAATTTAATATTCAAATTAATATTTTTTAAACAATTTTTTGTTATTACTCTATGTAATATGGTGTTAATATAATACTGATAAAATCAAAGAAGTCATTTATTTGAAATTAAATCAAAACCAAATATTAAGAAAAATTGAACTATGCCGTCCAAAATGTCACTTTCATTTTCGGGAGTCAATCATAACCTCACAATTGCATCTACTAGAATTTGTTTTAAAGTCGGTATTACTTGGTGTTGCCTTAGTTGTGAGGAAAAATGGTTTTATTAAATATCGACACTTGACTGACTGTAAATAAAAACTTTCAAAATTACAAAATAAAGATAACCTAAAAAAGAAAATACTTTTTTTGGTCTGTTCTACCATGTGTGATACAGAGCAAGTCGTGGTGGCGACCCTGGCAGTAGTTGTTCGGTTTATAGCATTCTAAGAGGTATGGGCTGTCAATGTAATAGTTTATAATTTTGAAAGCTGTTACTGTTAGGGTCCCATTCCTTTTAGATTTATTTATTCATTTATTGACGCCTATTTAGGCTTTTACATACATATATATAACAATATTAAAGAAATTATACTAGTAAATAGTGCAGGAAACTACTGTTTAAAACATTTGCACAAAAATAAATACAAAGTAAAAATATTAGGTATTGAATTTGAACCACACAGGATGTAGGTACAAAATACAAAAAAACAAAAAATCTGAAATAGTTTTTTTTTCTTTCAGCCAACAAAATACTGTCAATGTGTTAGTCAATTTTAATAGCTTTATCAAAATATTCCCCTATTTGATGAAAACAATTTCAATAAGGTATGCTTATATAATAAAATTGATGTACTAAATATATCAACAACATCGTAGTATTTATTATTAATTTTTTTAAACTTTTTATGAGTAAAATCTCAAATTATAATATTTAATTAAATGAAGACAATATTAGCGAAACTCAATCGAAATCTGGAGACAGAAAAATCAGAAAAGATATTGGCTGAAAAGATATTTTCTGTCTCCAGATTTCGATTGAGTTTCGCTAATATTGTCTTCATTTAATTAAATATTATAATTTGAGATTTTACTCATAAAAAGTTTAAAAAATTAATAATAAATATTCTCCTAGACTTGCAGAAAAAGTCAATAGATGTCACGTATTACCAATAAAATGGATAAAAATTAATCCAGACACTATCTAGATTGCATTTAGTTCGAGTTGAATCTTGTAATCATATATAAAGATAGCAGCCAATAATATGTGCGTTAAGTAAGTGAAGATAATGTTGGTAGTTCTTAGTCGAAGTATGATACAGTTAAAAGTGACCGAATTAATATGGGCTCCGTAGCTTAATCGGTAGAGCTGTTTCCATGTAAGAAAAGGGTTCTGGGTTCGCGTCCCAGCGGAGCCGATATCTTTTCTGATTTTTCTGTCTCCAGATTTCGATTGAGTTTCGCTAATATTGTCTTCATTTAATTAAATTGTTTCCAAGTTGTTGAATCCGTCGCATAGGAGTATAATATTGACGTGTTGACTTAGAATTGCTACAATAATATGGTAGGTACTGCCTTGTGACTGACCTGACTGGAGTATGAAAAGAAATTACATATAATAAATCAGGGGTATCAAACATTGAATTTATGAATTTATACAAACAGGTTAAATCAGAAATGATTCTACGATCAGATAATTTTATTAAATTTAATGAACAAAGTAGGTTATCGTAATTTAGGCATTCACTAGGAATGCCCATTTTAAGACTTTCGAAGCGCGTTTCAGATAGCAAATCCAGATGATGCATGAATCGCGGGTATTTCACCATGCATTCTCATATAAAGATACCGTAGAAATTTTTTTTGGATTTTTTCCAATAAATCTACGTATTTTTTCTGGTATGGGGCCCAAACAGCAGAAGCGTATTCTAACTTCAAACCTTTCAGGAAATACTTTTCTTCTTGCGTGTTGAACTTACCTGTAACAAAGAGAAAACACAATTAATTAATATTACGAGAATAGATATACTTGTTACCAGTACATTACATTAATTCGACGACCTCCGTAGTCCAGTGGGTAAGACTCTTGACTCACAATCCGGAGGTTGCGGGTTCGAACCCGGCATGCGCAAATAAATTTTATTTGATTAATTTGTGTTATTTCACAATTAATTAATTTAAAATAATATATAGTATATTTGCGGCATGTTCCAGAGTGGAAGATACTATCAGTATCGCCCTGGTGTAAGACCACCATTCAGAATTGAAACGTTGCTTGAAAACGGCTTTAGCCGTGTTTGGTGACCAGATCTGAATAGCCAGGTACTTACCAACCTTCCTCTTCCCCACCTCCTTCCCCTCCCCACTACCTTCAGCCTCACAACATACCCCAATTGGGGATGCCATAGTCTCACTGGCTCCAGACGGGAGCAGTTGAGATTCTTGTGTGGTATTTACTGTAAAAAAAAAAAAAAAATGTGATCTGTAGATCGGTTTCGGAAAAAACTTTTTATTTCGTCGGGTTTATAATGTCGGGGACATAAAAAAATATACAGCCAAAGAACATCGGGTGACAACTTTTGCACTACCTTGTATAAATTGCCAAATCCGCAGTAAGACTTGAACTTTTAGATTTCCCACGAACGGTTCTTTTTCACAGGTCGAGAGTCGCCGATTCGTTCTCTGTTAAGTTGTTTTTAGTTCCACGGCCGGATGAGGAAATGCGCTTGAGAAATGGCCAATGAACCGCCCACGGGAAAGATCAAGTTAAGATAAACGGTGATATCAATCACCAAGAAATCTCCTTAGTCGGAGACGGTGACAGTTTTGCGGAGAAAGTAGAAGTTTGTGAAGAATTCTGTTTAAACGTGCGAACAACAGCTGGTGTTACAGGAAAATGTGGTGATCGGACAACTCAGAATTAAATCAACTCAACACCTTTTTTTTGTTATTAGTTTTTTGGGATATTATGCCGTGTTGCGCTACCTCCTTCTTTAGCCAACGTTTCGGACACTGTAACGCTGTCCGAAACGTTATGGGCCCGCAACCCGGATTTGTACCGATTTATTACATATTTCCCTTAAACACGGTAAGATTTAAAGCTCTTAAAAAATATATGTTATTCTTGAAGATAATATCTAGACTTTGCCCGCGCCGAAACGCAAATTATATAAAATTTTCTCGATAGAAAAAAATCGCAAAGTATGCTCCAAAAATTATTATTAACACGTTTGTTTCAGTTATTTTACAAGTTATATGTATGAAAAAAATCACAGTGTTTCATTAAATGCTGTTTAAGATAATGCCCGCGAGATTTTTGCTCTATTTTAAACGAGTCGTGTTTTATTAAACATTTTCGCAATTTTCGCATCGATTTTGTCGCTGTAAATGTTAGCGCTCTCCTCTTACATTCGTAATTTCGTATCTTAGCCCAGTCAGTGGGGGATTAAAAAGGCCTTTAGCTTGCAAAAGGTCATTTAGTAGCGAGATTGATATATGTTGTTAAAATTGGGACTCTAAAGAAAAGAAAAAGTTTTCGACCTCGGGAGGGTCGAGCTCGATCCGCCATCTTGGATTGAAGGTCCCAAAATTCGGTTTTTTCAAAATAATTATGAAATGGTTGATTTTACAACCAAGTTGTTCAAGGTGAACTTGAAGAAAACTAAATTACGTACATTTTATGTCTAAAGTTTTTTTTGTAAGTCTAATAGGTAACGAGTTACAGTGGCGGAAAGTGAATATTTTTCTAAAAAATGATGAAATTCCCAATTTGTGTTAGTTTTTCGGGTTATTCGTTACATAACTAGCTGTTAAAAACCCGCTCCGTAGGGTTTTACTGCTAGGCCCTGTAGGCAGCTTTTGATTTGGCTTCGCCCAGTTAGTGTTGGTGACCATTTTATACATATTTATATTATATGTATAATATAACCTAACCTAAAAATTCTTAAAAATATATACTATGCTCTAGCCCATTCGATAATACAATACGGTATCGTTGCATGGGGAGGAGCTTACAAAACCTCAATTTTACCGTTGGAAATTACTCAAAGATTAATAATCAAAATTATTACTAAGAAACCATCAGATTATTCAACCTCTCAACTTTTTCAAGACTTTCAAGTCCCACCCCTAAGAAATACATATATAAAAAATACACTGCTTCAAATACACAAAGACTATTCTAAGAAGTCGCACCACGCCATGGTCCGCGTTGAGAGCAATAGGCAAAACACAGTGGGTCGCTTGTGTACGCCATTAATGCATACCAGTTTTGCACAACACTACTACACGTACAATGGAGTGGTGTGGTTTAATAAACTAGCAATAGAGCTGAGATTAGAACCTGACTACAATAAATTCAAAAATAAATTAAACAATAATATCTTAAATAATTTAGCCACTTAGAACCGCATTAACCTTAAATTAACAATACTTTTTCAAAAATTTATTTTATATAATTATTTTTTTATTTTTTATATTATTTTTTTTTTTACACATTTGATTTATGTGAGTACGTAAATATAATGTATGTGTTATAATTTTTAAATTTAATTAATTTAATTTTTTTAATTAAAAAAAAAATATATATATATATATATATATTTTCTCTTCCCTTTACACACGAGTAGTTACACTCTTGTAAAGGTTATATATTATATACATATATATGTTTATACTGTTTCTAATCAATGTTGCATGTTAGTATTTAATGATTTGAGTTTAATCCGATTGTAACCTGAAAATGCAATTACTCATGATTATATTACATGTATATGTATATAAAAACTAATAAAAAAAAAAATAAAAATATATATATATATTTTTTTTTATCACACAGGGTGTTAAGGGACGTACTTGACTTACTTTAACCAGTGATTCCTGACATTATTTGGAGTACAAAATGTAAATGAAATTTTGGTCTCCGGTGACTTTTTTAATGTTTTTTTTTTCTACAAAAACATAAAAAAATAGTGGTTGTTGAACAGTTGGAGGCGGGGTAAGGGGTTCGTCGGACACCCGGCTGAGTGACCAGTGACGAAATGCGGAAGATTTTTTTTTGTGTGATTTTGAAGAAAAAATTTTTGAAAAAAAAAAAGTCAAGTACGTCCCTTAACACCCTGTGTAATTATAATAATTTTGTTAACTCATTTCCACACCACGATGAGGTAGAGAACATGGCGCTTTTTTTATTGTGGTACGCTGTATTCGTTATTGGCGAAGACGTTGATCTCCTAGTTCTGCTAACAGCATTGGCACCACCCGAAAGTAGTATATATCTTCGCAAACCCGGGAGAGGCAAAACTTTTGAAAGACTGTATTCCGCTAATAGTGTGAAATACAAAGAAGCGGCTGAGAATATTCTGTTTCTCCGTGCCTTTAGTGGCTGCGATACAACATCGTCCTTCTTCAACCAAGGAAAAACAAAATTTTCAATTCAAACACATCTACCGGATCTGCCGGATCTGCCCTGATGATGGACACTGCAACGATGTCCAAAAATTGTTATAATTATATGATAAAAAATATATTATATAATATAATTATGTATAAAATGGTCACCAACACTAACTGGGCGAAGTCAAACCAAAAGCTGCCTACAGGGCCTAGCAGTAAAACCCTACGGAGCGGGTTTTTAACAGCTAGTTATGTAATGAATAAACCGAAAAAATAACACAAATTGGGAATTTCATTTTATAGAAAAATATTCACTTTTCCGCCACTGTAACTCGTTACCTATTAGTCTTACAAAAAAAACTTTATACATAAAATGTACGTAATTTAGTTTTCTTTAAGTTCACCTTGTACAACTTGGTTGTAAAATCAACCATTTCATAATTATTTTGAAAAAACTGAATTTTGGGACCTTCAATACAAGATGGCGGATCGAGCTCGACCCTCCCGAGGTCGAAAACTTTTTTTTTCTTTAGAGTCCCAATCTTAACAACATATATCAAAATCGCTACTACATAACCTTTTGCAAGCTAAAACTACGGAATGACTGGGCTATCTCTCCATCTTCTTCTTTTCGGGCCCGGTTGAAGAGCCTTAAGGACTGTTCTGACTGACAGGACTGACACTGTTCCTAAAGAAGGAGGTAACGCAACACGGCATAATATCCCAAAAATACTTTTTGGCCGTGAAAACCTAAAATCGTATCTAACTCAACACCTCCTTTAAAAAGTCATTAAAAGTGATGGAAAAATATATAAACAATTAATTAATAGGTTACTTTAGGTTAGGTTATAAAGTTATACAATGTTACAGGAAATAAAATTAGTAGTTAAGTAGTTTGTCAATGGATGCTTTTACTTTGAAATTTAAAAAATAAAACTTATTATGCGGTTAGAAATTTTTGTGTTTTTTCTAATACAAACTATTTCTTTCGGCAAGCCAATTTTTCAATATAATATTTGTTTTTACATTTTTAAATTTAGGCAGGCATTTAAGTAAGTTTTTTCATAGCCTTTAACGACTTTTCGTTAAGTGGTGTTGAGGGCCGGCGTAGTCCAGCGGTAAGGCTCTTGACACCCATTCCGAAGGTCGCGGGATCGTATCCCGGCGTGGCGAATTAATTTTATTTGATTAATTTGTGTTATTTCACAATTTATTCATTTAAAATAATATATAGTATATTTGCGGCACGTTCCAGAGTGGAAGATACTCTCAATATCGCCCTGGTGTAAGACCACCATTCAGAATTGAAACGTTGCTTGAAATGGCATTAGCCGTGTTTGGTGGCCAAATCTGAACAGCCAGCTACTTCCCCATCTTCCTCTTCCCTATCTCTTCCCTTCCCCACTACCTTCAGCCTCACAATATACCCCAATTGGGGATGCCATAGTCTCACTGGCTCCTTGAGGACTCTTGAGACTCTTGTGAGGTATCACTATAAAAAATTTTTTTTTTAAAGTTAACTTGATTCTGAGTTGGCATGGAAACGGAAAATGCATACTTGCGATAACATTAATTGGATTATTTCTATAGCGCCATTTTTGTGGGAAAATCATCTCAATGGGACTTTACAACTTAATTGATTTAACCCAAAGATATTTAAATACAGAATATTGGTTAACAATATATTTTGAATAAGGAAAGAATTCGTTCATTTAGTTTAACGTTCGTTTGGTTTATTCGTTAATTATTTGTTCTTTTAGTTTATTTGTTAATTGGTAAACAATATCGGCGACACCCGGAAGCGCAGACCCACATAGTAAAAACAGCAGATAGCACATCTACTTATATTTCAATATCTTTGATTTAACCTACTACTTATCACTTGGGACGAGTTGTTTAACAGAATGCATTTTAACTTCACTATTATATAAAATAATTTTTCTCAGAACCTATGTCATCTTTAGGGTGCTTTGTGGGTCATCTTTTTTAGGAAAGGAGGGAGTGAATCGTGAAGAGACCCGTGTTGTAGGAGGGAGGAAACAAAAAGGCCGGCAAATCCTTCCACAGCCCAGCTGTTGAACTCAAGAAAGAGTGCTCATGCAACGATTGTATACCCATTAAATCTATCTATCTATCTATCTTTCTATCTTCTATCTTCATCTTCTATCTACTTCTTCTATCTTCTATATAAATAAAAATTAATCGCCGAAATGTATGTACCTACGCGCAAAACTTTCGAACGACTGCACCAAATTGGATAATTCTTTTTTTGTTGGGTTTGTTATTGTCAGGACAAGGTTTGTATAAAACTACTGGTGAGCTCTGGCATTATGAAATTTGTATAAAAAATTGCAATAGGTGACACGCGAGCTGTTTGAAAACTGAAGGTACCGAGAATGAATATATGAAATGTGGGAGGGGGTAGGGGAACTCGGGTCCCGGGTATGTACGCGCAAAACTTCCGAACGACTCCACCAAATTGGATAATTCTTTTTTTGTTGGGTTTGTTATTGTCAGGACAAGGTTTGTATAAAACTACTGGTGAGCTCTGGCATAATGAAATTTGTATTAAAAATTGCAATAGGTGGCTCGCGAGCTGTTTGAAAACTGAAGGTACCGGGAATGAATATATGGAATGCGGGAGGGGGTAGGGGAACTCGGGTCTCTACCCGAGTTCGCGGAAGGGGGAGGGAGGGGAACCAGGGAGGGGAACTCTAGAGGGGGATTCTCGGGTGGGGGGAGGGGAGGTGGAGGAGGCGGAGTTGGAACGCGATAGGGGAAGGAGACGCGGAAGAGGAAGGGGAGGCCGAAGGAGAACGGGATGAATGGAAAAGGACACGCAGGGAGAAACAATTTCTTTATTAAATGGCATAGCAACGCATGCCGTGTACCAGCTAGTTTAAATTAAATACAAATGTTGAACAAGCGTTTCACGTGATTCTGTGCACCGGTGCCGAAGAAATCAATGACGCTAGTTTCCCAGAGCATCATCCATTGAAATGCTGGTAGAAAAAGAATAGCATTCCCACCAAAAACCTGTGCTCTGATTGTAATATCTTGGTTGGGTATTTTTTCTCAAATTCAAATATGAGTTTTGTATGAAAGGGGCCTCGCAGCCGTTGTGAATCATTAAAAAAATTATCACCTTGTTAGATTCTAGGTCAACGATGGATTACCGTTGATAATGGCTTATTATGTTTTATAATATCTTTATTGATATAAAGATGATTCCAGATTACATTGTATGAATTCTCTTATCGATTGAATGTTACCTACCTGCTTAAATTATAACAATATATTTATTAATCAGGAATATCATACTGGATTTTTACTTCATTGTGTGAAAACTGCACGAGAGTCTCAACTTATTTTATTTTTATTTTTTATTATTTTTTTAAAAATTTATTTGTTTATTATGACGTACACAGTACATTATAATACAAGTTACAAGGTACGTTAAATTAAATTATTACATGGTTATGTTCTCGTACCTGTTACGTAAGTCCATAGAATGGTAGTTTCGCTTGAGATATGAACGAGTCTTAAAACTTAATTAGTGAATAATGAGTAATAATAATAAGAAGGATGAAGGGGGGGGGGGGGGATATGAGACATTTTAAAATCATTTAATATGATCACTAATTGTAATTGACTGATTAAAATTTTATGGAAAAGTTAAGTGTAAGTTTATTTTTATTTATTTATTTAGCAACTATACATTTATTACTTTTCACATTTTTATATGAAACATGTTAGGTATATATATATAAAATAGAAAATATATTCGTAATCCTCCTCACTAGGAGATCCTGTGCTGAGGGCTAATATGCTTTGGATAAGATTTCAGCGACTTCTATATGGTTTCACTTCATTGGTTGGATAAGGTTTTCCAGAAACTTCTATGACGATGTTTTAAGTATAGTAGTAAGTTCATTTTCCGATAGTTCCTTCAACCAACATTTAATGTCCTTAATGTAGCTATTTTTTGTTTTAATTTGTTTGATACTAGGTGGGAGTTTGTTATATAACTTTACTGCTAAAAATTCAGAACTTCTTTGTCCAAATGAAGAGTTACACTTTGGTATATTAAGTGTGTCTGTTTGTTTGGCTCTGGTTTTATGAGCATGTGTGGTGTCTGCCTCTGAATCATTTTTGTGGTGATGTACTAGAATATTTTTGGCGTAGATTTTCTGTATGCTTGGAACATCAAACTGTTTAAAATTTCTGTTGTCGACGTCCTTATTGGGACCTTTAGTATGGTCTTTATGATGCAATTCTGAGTTACCTTAAGTTGTTTTATGTGATTAGATGCTGCTGCGCCCCATCCTATTACTCCATATTCCAATCGAGAGTGGCATAAAGCATAATATACTCTCTTTAAATCCCTCATTGACAAATTTTTCGTAATTTTTTGAAGAAGTAAATGAGTAGTTTTATATCACGCCAAGAAATCTATGTATACCTTATATTGAGGATTCCGTATTGTGGAAGCATACTCCAGTGGACTTCTGACCAATGAATAAAACAACATTTCTAGAGTCTTAGCACTTTATTATTAGGCATATAGGGATTGAGCCGAAGTCGTAACCATGACTTGTTTAAGACACCGCACGGCAGAACAGATGTTCCAGCACAGCATAGCAAGACAAGAGGAATAGTGCTATTGAATTTCTAAAACAGTAGATATGTTTAATAAATCTTTAAATAACAAAAAAACTTTTTTGTACGTCTTCTAAAATAATAAATATTGTAATGAATGATTCTTTCGTACAATAATCTAAATAATGTTACAAAATATTGTGGGAAAGGTAATAAGACGGGGAAGATGAAGGATGGGAAGTACTTAGCTATTAAGAGTGTATGACCAGAGAAAACCGGAAATATGTCATTTTCAAATCAAATTTTAGACGTATTGACTCTTTTTCACAAAAAATTATAAATTATTTTGAAAGATTGTTCTTATATCTAGCAATTTAGAGAAAAAATGTTTATTTTTAGTATAATAAGGTTATACCATAGGTCGTTGGCAGATTTGTTAAATTTTCAAACGAAAAATCTTATTTTACAAGACGTATTTCATACCATGTAATGCTACATTATTGTAAATCAATACGTTATCTATCTTGTACACGCATATTTCAAAATTTTAATATTAGTTCAAATAAAATTATTAAAAAAATATCCGAACACTTATTTATGACGAAAATTTCCTTATTTTGTCTATCTATTTACGGTCTTAAAAATTAATATATTTAAGGTTATTTTTACATTGTTATTTTGCTTAGACATTATTGAAAAATGATAAATATTTATGAGCAAAACATAATTACAAAAAGTACGTAATTTTGGTAGTTTTATCATCACGCCTTTCAGCATATTTGGATGTAGGTATAAATTAAAGCAAATTATATTTTAGAGTTATATTTTAAAAAGCTGGTACGGAGAATAATTAATCTTTCTCATTGGAACCGCCCTGTACGATCGTAAGGATATCTTTCGACGAAATGTGGATTTTCGGCCGCTGGCTGATTAAAGGCCTTTCAGATTTGGTCAAAAAACACACTTACCGCCATACCAAACAACGTTTCGATTCTGAGAGTGTTTATGCTGGTGGCGAGGCTTTACTTTTTAAACAAATCTTTAGATTTATTCCAAGATTGATGAAATTTTGCACACTTAACCTTCAAAACAAGAGGAAGGTGACTGCCTACATGAGATTTCTAAAAATCACCCCTTTTATTTTTATTTTTACGTGTATGGGTACCGCCGCCCCGAGAACCATTTATAGGATAGACAACACTTCTGCCACACATCACCCCAAGTGGTTAGCTAAGTTTGGTGACTTAGCAGGGGCGCCTGGGATCATGGGGTGCGGTTTGTCTATGTCTTGGAGGCAGATGCTTTTGCTTTTACCCACCTAATGCGTGGTGAACTGGATCGGTAGATATTGGTTTTAGAGACCTATTGACTTCTCCAGCAAATCTCTCTCGGCCCTCTCGTATCTCTCTATCGCTTTACACGACTTAGGTAGAGATGGATTCATACACTTGTCACTCCTGAACACACTGAATCCCAGATTCCTACCCATCCTTTATACCTTTTTCATTTCCAGAACTTCCAATCATTCTTTTCCCTTAAAATACCCTCCACATAGCATCCCCAAAGCTAACTAGGCTCTGAGCGATTTTTTTCCCTCAGGCTTCCTGTGAGGACATAATGCAAAAAAAAAATCGAGTGCAGTTTTACACGCGGTAGAAGCGAAACTTTACCAAAACAATCTCATCCAATACTTGAAAAGTGAGGTCATAATCAAAGCGACCAATGAACGCAGACCTATCGTAATTTCCGTTTCATATCTCAACCAATAGGAGCCTTTAAAAGTGACATCATAATCAAAGCGGCCAATGAGCGCAGTTGATGAGTCGAAGGTGCAGTAATCGTAATCCGAATCAAAGCGGGGCTGTAGAACTTTCACTTCATAAATAATTTTTTCCACCCCTTAGAGAAGAATTTTTTTTATTTCTTGATGAAAATTTGTACACTTGAACATACACAATAAGAGAAAAATTACTGTCTACATCGGATTTGAAAAAACTTGTAACACGACGGAATTTTGAAGTACAACATTTCGGTTCAGACTCAAGGAACGAACGGCTCTGCAACGCAGATAGCCATGACGTGCATCCGTCTACGCTTCGAGCCACAGTTCAGTCAAATACTTCAGTCATTGCGACACGATTTCTATTAGTAGACATCCCAAAAACACGAGGATTACAGTTTAAAATCAGAGGGATTATTTGTCATTAAGAGCAAATTTCTATTTGTGTGATCCCTACTAATTTTGTCTAGACAGCGTGGTGATTGGTGAATGTATCTTGGCGACCTTCCTCCAGTTATACGTAGATGATGGCTGATGGTTATGATAGTATATTTGTTATTGAAGTGAAAACTTCTTTAGCACTTTCCGTTATTTGTTTTTTGGGTGTTATGCCGTGTTGCGCTAGCTCCTTCTTTAGCCAACGTTTCAGACATGGTTGCAGTGTCCATCATCAGGATGGATCCGGCAGATCCGGTCCCTCAACCGGATCTGCCGGATCTGTCCTGATGATGGACACTGCAACTGTCTGAAAAGTTGGCTAAAGAAGCAGGTAGCGCAACACGGCTTAACACCCCAAAGGAAATGCTTTTGGCCGTGAAAATCTTAAAACGTATTCTTTAGAACTGTTTTGAAACTCGATTAAACGAAAAAGCGACACTATAGAGAGATTAACACATACATCTATAGGCTTTAGTGACTGGGTAGTGACATTGAACTTTATTTCTAGCGTTTTTTAGCATTTAAGTGTGAGTAGGCTATTATCAAACCATGATTTCAAGTTTCAAGATATCAATATCTTCATTTGCAAACTTTTTAACTAGTTCTTATATTTGACCTTTTATCAACAATACAGTATCATCAGCATAAGAGATTAATTCATATAATTTTGTTACATAATTTCTAATAAATATTAGACAAAAGCCTGGCAAAAGAATCGCTGGGAAACATTGTCAACATTGTAGAGAAAACACAAGAGAATTCACCACAAAGCGACATAGAAAGTTTTTTATATGATTAATCACTATCTCATCTAAAACGTTAGCTGTACTAGAAAGCCCCGTTATTTTACTATAGTCCATTGTTTATATGCAGTTATAAAGTTCACTCGTGTTACCTGCATTATCCGGTATACGTAACTTGCATCATAAATCATATAATATCACGGCTAGGAAGTGATGCGAAACCGGTCTAGTTCTGAAGTCTACTCACTTTCTCTTCGAGATGGAGAACGGCAATAGAAGGTTGGGATAATACAAATGTAGAAGTAAGATAGTGTTTGTAAACTGAACGCTTTAAAAGTGAGATTCCTGTGTAGCATAAAATACTGATGTTAGCATGGAGAACACGATTAATAAAGGGACACTGATATAGTTTGGACATGTTGAGCGGATGAACAGAAAAAGGAGAAAAGTGACGTTGCATGACCAGGTTAATCAAATACATACTTAAGTCGGGTTAAGTCTAGAATATTTCAATTTAGAAACATTAAATCAATGTCATGACAAAAGTGAAATTTTTTTTCCAAAACTAGCAGGTTTTTACTGCTAGGCTCTGCGGGCGGCATTTGGTACGGCCTCGCAAAGTTAGTGTTGGTGATCATTTTGTAAATACAATAGGAACTGGTTCCAAAACTAGCCTGTTCCTCGTATCCACTGTCAACGTGTCAACTAGTGATACTTTCGTAGAACTTGTACCTAGGAAGGGAACGTCCCTTTGCGTCTTGCCGACGAAAGTTGCGTCATCTTGTGACGACTTGAATTAGAAACCGAACTGCAATGGTAGCTTTGTCTGAAAATCCACGTGCACGGATGTTTATATGGTGCGACGGGTAAGGCGCGGCGGGAGACATGCGTTGGAAGTCGGATTCTTAAATTCAACCACGCAGACGCAAACCTATTAATACTGTTTGATGATGATGATTATAAAAAATACGTTGTAGAATATTCCCTCGTAGTTACAAATAAATCAAAATCAACAATCACCGTCTACCAAGAAACCGCGAAACTTTCCATATTTCGTTTCAACCTTTTGTGTGAATGTTTCAAATTTGTGCGAATGTTCAGCGCGCGTTTGGCATGTTTTCCGATTGTACCGGTGCCGAAGGTATCAATGACGCTAGTTTCTCGGTGGAAGAATTAAAGTTTCTCTTCTGATTCTAGTCATGAACATGGACATTGGAGGGTCTAGAGTCGTTCAAATAAATGTAACTTCGTTCAAAAAAAAGTAGAGTCTTGACGTGTGTGGTGAAGGAGGAAACCATATGTTTCCTTATAACACCTTTGGGAAAGTGGTGGGGTCCCCTCCAATGATTTTAGTCATGGGTCCAACAGTCTCCACTTTGCTTTGTTCAGAAGGCTGAAATGAACTGAACCTTTTTGTTTTGTAATGTCTTTTTCCCCATTTTGGGGTGCACTAGACAGAAGTCGAACGACAGCGGCACGGTGCCCTCTAAAATCATTTGTGCCAACCCCCAGCCACATGTGCACTGTGCAGGCTTGAGGTTTGGTCGGGAGACCTTGGCTCTCCTTCGCCCTGCCCCCGGCTTCTCGACTCTGAATTCCTTAGGGTAGTCGGGCATTTCCCCCCTCATGGAACCTCATGGCTGAAAAAGCCGAGAAAGTGGCTTGGCCAGTCTACTGTAGAGCTGTTCCGGGCCGCAGTAAACAAAATCCGCATAGCCAACATGATAGCCAACGTCCAATGAACGGACAACGCACAAGAAGAAGAAGAAGGATTGTGACTTTCCAGTGAGCACTGTAACAAATTCTCCACATCTTTTAAACCATTATTAAAGAGATAATTATAAGATCTAGTGAGGCGCGATTCGCCGTAGATACAGAATTGCTTTGAATGAAAGTACATTGCTAAACTGTCTGCATTCCGTCAAATTGAATCTGTTATATAATTAGTAGATACTACGTAAGAAAGATTTTTAATGGGCTTTAGGTCTAGGGCTATGTTTTGGTTACTCAATGTGATAATTGCCACTTTTGTGATGATGTACTTCCAAATAAATTGTTGGTTGATGTGGAGTAATAAATATTCTTGTCAGTAGAATATAAACTGTTATATTTGTGCTGGGAAGGCCAATTAATTAACCAGCGGCCGAGTATCCTTACAATTGTACAGGGCGGTTCCGATGAGAAAGATTAATTATTCTCGTTTACTGCCCACCCCTTAAACCCTTTTCCTTCCCAAAACTCTCCTCTCCTTTCTTTCCTTAAAAAAACCCTCCACACATCATCCCCAAAGATGACATAGGCCCTGAGGGAAATTATTTTCCTCAGGGCCTCCTGCGTGGAGCTCATGTAAAAAAAATACCTAAGTTTGCGACAGCAATTTGAGAAAAAATTTATAAAATTTCGATTTTATATTCATTATTTTTTTATGAAACGACTAAAACGTGAGGTGACAATAATGATTTCAATTCATTTGCCTTTGTGTGTTTTTCTTTGTGGTTAGAGGAGAGGTCTGGGTTTATGTCCCAGTTGCGAGCATTGTCTTTTTGGTTGTGTCTTGTTCTCTTTCATATTTTCGTTTAGATTATTTTTATTATTTTATTCTTCAATGGTATATTAATTTGTTTTCATTTAAATAAATAAATTAATAAAATTATACACAAATGACGACTAAAGAATTCTGTGTAGTAAACATATTGTGGAAGGATGTTCTCTTCGCCAGTTTCTCGGAATCACATCCGTGTACAACCGTTAAAATTGACCTCAGCAATCCACTTGACCTACACTGGCTCAAAACCTCCACCATAACTAATAACTAACTAACCATCACGCCGTTTCCCCGCAGGGGTAGGCAGAGAGGACGAACCGCCAAACAACTCGGTCTTAGCACACACTCCTTGCCTCGTTCACATTCATACATCGTCTCTTACATCGTCTCATACATACTCTCCTATTATTCTGACTCTTGACATGGCCCGACTCAAGTATCGGGTTCACTTGATCGTGCCATGTCTTTCTCGGGCGTCCCCGACTTCTTCTACCATTCACATTTGCGTCATTTAACATTAACTCCACACAGGAGGCCTTGAGGAAAATAATTTCCATCAGGGCCTATGTCATCTGGGATGCTGTGTGGAGGGTCTTTTTGAGGAGAGGAAGGAATGAACATTGGTCTTGAAGAGACCTATGTTGTAGGAAGGAGGAAACACAGAGGCCGGCAAATCATTCCACAGCCGAGCTGTTGAACATAAGAACGAGTCGAAGAAACGACCCGTTCTCATGTGACAAATGTCAACAGTGTACAAATGTTGGGCACGCGTTTGGCGTGTTTCCCGACTATGCACCGGTGCCGAAGGGATCAATGATGCTAGTTCCTCGGAGCATCTTCCATTGTAATACCGGTAGAACAAGGATAGCATTCCCACCCGACGCCTGTGCTCTAAAGATTGCAATCCGTTTGTTAAGATGGGAGAATCTATCAAACGGACCGCCCGTTTCTGCACATAGTCGAGGGTATTTTTCAGGTATTTTGGAGCTCCAGACCAGAGGTGGCTGCCAAATTCAACCGTAGATATATTCTCCTTACACTCCTGTCCTCGTTCATTCGCTCTACATGCCCAAACCATCGGAGCGTTCCTTTCTTGATCTTACTCATTTATTTATTTATTTATTTGATGCAATATATTTACATTTTATACACAATTCAAAATTGCGCTTACGTTGCTGTTTCTCACACGATCATACATGGTTTTACCACACTTACGCCTCAGGGATCTCATTTCTACAGCATTCAGTCTACTTTCATCCTTCCTCTCCAAGTTCCATGCCTCACTGCCATACATCAGGGTAGGTACTAGTACTTCATTATGGACGGCTAGTTTCGCGTTTTTGAACAGTTATTTGTTGGTGCCAACGGCGTTCAGTCCTCCATTAATAGAGTTACCTGCATTCACCCTTTTTTCAATATCTCTATCAGCCTTCCCATCTCTCGTAAACATACTTCCCAAATAAACAAACTCATCCACCTGCTCGTCCAAGTATTCGTCAGAAGAAAAACCCTTTGATTCCGAATGGTGATCTTGCACCAGGGGATACTGAGAGTATCCTACAATCTGAAAGACTCTGTCTTCTCTGCGAACAGAAGTTTACTTTACGAATGAAATCATTTTATATTTATTTATATTTTGAAACGAAATATATAGTATTTATTGTACATAACTGAACTGCCTCAGTAACAGTATTTTGTATTTGTTTAAAGATAAATTGAAGATGTCCACTGACTTGGTATAATTATTTCCCTCCATTAGTATTCTGGGCAAAGAGGAATACATATGGTAGTTAGTTCCAGAATTTCTGCACTGAAATAAATCGTGACTTCTGGTATTACGTAGTGGAATCCGGAAGCTTACCAATTCAAGCAATACCAGACTATCAACAAAATTATTTAGAATTTTATACAGAAATACAAAATCAGTGAAAATTCTTCTGTCTGACAATTTGAGCATATTCATATCATTTAAAATAGTGTTGTAGTTTAACATAATTGCTGGAATACCCATTTTAAAATTTAGAAAACGTAAGAATTTGTTTTGTATTCTTTCAACAGCTTGTACATGAATATTATAATATGGGTTCCAGACGGGAGAGTTGTACTCAAGTTGACTTCTAACGTATGCAAAATTTAACAGTTTAATACGCTTTACATTGTTAAAATTTCTAGTTAGCCTAGTTATAAATCCCAACATTTTTAAGCCCTTGTTAGAGATTTCTGTTATGTGGTTAACAAATGAAAGATTTGGTTGAAAAGTGATGCCTAAGTCTTTAATTTGTGTTTGCAGCATGCATCGTTTTGCCTCGATAGTTTATTTATTTAACCTATCGATTATCAATGAAGAGAATTCCTTGCAGTTTGTCCACCCTTGGTCTATTTTCATCAGTGCATTTCCACTCGGCAGCCGACTGCAGCCGAAGTGAATCGGAAGCGTTCGGGATTTGTCTATGTCGAGCCGGCTCTATGCGACCTACATAACGGTCATGCGCCTCAGAGGAGCGCTTGTGCGGGACAGTCGACTTGATCAAATCGCCTAGACAAGCAAGTTGACTTGCCTGTTTCGTATATGTCTGTATGATTTGAGTGAAAAACACTGAACAGTATACTAGACTACCAACTTGACTTGATTATATCGAATATTTCTTTGTGATTGCAGTGAAAATAACTGAAAATCGCCTAGACTAGTAAGTTGACAAGACTACAACGTAATTTTAACGAAAAACACTGAACAGTGTCCTAAACTAGAAAATATGTAACTAAATGTAGCCAATGAGACCAACAAGCCGAAGCGACTTTTTATGATTGCAATAACTACCCCACATTCCGGAATAAATACATTATTATTAAGAGATTCCATTCCCGATCGATCATATTCTACATAAATTCTTAGCAGGAATGCTCGATCTTAATACATTAGAAGCCCGCCGAAAAATACTTTTAGGAAAACATTTTTTTAAGATAATCTCTGGAACTTAACATAATCCACCTATTTTGAAAGAAATTAACTTATATGTCCCAGACAAGTATACTCGTGGAAGGTCCCATACCCTTTTTTATGCTCCAAAAGCGAGGACTTCTGCCTATCAGAACGCGCCAGTCAACAGAGCGACTGAACAGCTCAACGAGTCTGCATTGACCATTGACATTTTTAACGTAACCTACAGGCAGTTTAACAATTATCTTTTGACGTATGTCACAAAGTAGTGAAACTGACCTTTTTATGTGTTTTGCTATACTTTTTGTCTAATTTGTAATCTTCTCCATAATGTATTGGTGAATAACCGTTTTACGGAGAACATGAAAAAATAAATAAATAAATCCAACATTCTTCACTCATTTATTTATTTGTAAAAAACGGATTTACAATGCTAAAAACTAGTACCTACATTGCAAAAGCGGTAAAGAAAATTACAAAAAAATATTAGCATAATAAATACATTTACACGTGGGACAAAAAAAGTTTACATGTATGCACACACAATTAATTAATAATAATGTGTTTATTTCAGCTGAACAGAGTGGTAAACTGTTTACAATCCATGTGACATCTCCTTCTGGAGCTAAGGCTGCAGATACCCAGCATTCGCGAGATAAATGCTGCTGGTAACAGCCATGGGTCAAAACCTAACTCTTATTCATCTAGCATCTCAAGGTCAACAACAGAAATTTTTAAACAGTTTGATGTTCCAAGCATACAGAAAATCTATGCCAAAAACATTCTAGTACATCATCACAAAAATGATTCAGAGGAAGAAACCTCACATGCTCATAAAACCAGAGCCAAACAAACAGACATACTTAATATACCAAAGTGTAACTCTTCATTTGGACGAAGAAGTTCTGAATTTTTAGCAGTAAAGTTATATAACAAACTCCCACTTAGTATCAAATAAATTAAAACAAAAAATAGCTACATTAAGGACATTAAATGTTGGCTGAAGAAACTATTGGAAAATGAACTTACTAGTATACTTAAAACATCGTCATAGAAGTTTCTGGAAAACCTTATCCAAACCATGAATTTAAACCATAGAAGTCGCTGAAAACTTATCCAAAGCATAGTCCCCCTCAGCAAAGGACCTCCTAGTGAGGGGGACTACGAATAAATTTTCTATTTTATAAATATACCTAGCATGTTTCATATAAAAACGTAAAAAATAATAAATATATAGTAACTAAATAAAAAAAATTTAAAAAAATGTGTCCTCTGACCACCATATCTGAGACTAACTCTCGATTAAATGCTATGCACTAAGCAAAAGTAAAGCAGCATTATAACTGCACGATAGTTCAACTGATTTGAATTGTATGACAAAATCCAACATTTGTGTCGTCCAATAAAGCCGCCGCTACCCGAATTTCTACCAAATTCTCACATACCTCCCTTAAACATTTGAAGTTTTTAAGCGCTTAAAAAAATATATGTTATTTTTTATGATAATATCTATACATTCCCTACACCGAAACCCAAATTATATGAAATTTCCTCGATAGAAAAAAAATCGCAAAGTATGCTCCGAAAATTATTATATTCACCTTTGTTTCAGTTATTTTACAAGTTATGTGTATGAAAAAATTCACAGTGTTTCTTTAAAGGCTGTTTTAGACAGCCCCCAGGAGATTTTTGCTCTATTTTAAACGAGTCGTGTTTTATTAAACATTTTCACAATTTTCGCTACAATTCTATCGTTTTAAATATTAGCGCGCTCTCTCCAACATTCGTATTTGTAATTACATATCTCTCAATTTTCTTATTTTTGAGAGGGGATATGGCGCCGTAACAGATCTTTTCAATAGGTTTCCTCGTAACTTTCCCGATCAAGTTGCCAGTCATACAAGAATCAAGTTTAAGTCCTCATCGCGCATGAACTTTGCGGGACACACACATACTGTCGGTGTTCTATCCCCCCCCCTGCCTCCACCAACACCTCCCCCCTCCTCCCACTGTTCCCAACACCCCCCTTGCCCTTCCTCTCTCCCTCTCCTTGCCATTCTACACCCACACTATCGTTTTCGTCCGTTTTCTAGCAAAAACAATGATGGAAAAACTAGAAACTAGGATATGATTTCAGATTTTCACGGCCAAAAGTATTATTGTGGTTATTTTTTGGGTTACTATGCCATGTTACGCTTTCTCATAGAGCAACGCTTCAGACAGCATTACAGTATCCACCATCAGGACAGATGTGTAGACTGTCCTGAATTGTGTATTTTATGTATGTGGAAGTCGATTAATTGTGCTTTGCGACGTTTAGTTTTAACGTAACCATCAAGTGCGAGGTAAGAGTAAGTGTCAAAGAGAAATAGATTTAGAAAAATATATAATTTAGAATTTTTGTGTGTACACCGCACAAGAGTTACAACTGCCCCAACCAGAGCCAGTAGGTCTATGGCACCCCCAAATGGGGTATATTGTGATATTTAAGTGAGTTGGAACGGGAAGTAGAGAAAGATTGGGAAGTATAATAATAATAATAATTGGACAATTTATAGAGCGCCGTTTTTGTGAAAAATCACCTCAAGGGCGCTTATCTGGGTATTCAAAACACGGCTAAAGCCACATCAAGCATTTTTTTATACGAGTACCGCACAAGAGTCCCGTCTGGAGCCAGTGAGACTATGCCATCCCCAAACTGAGGTATGTTGTGAGGCTGAAGGTAATGGGAAGAAGAAGGATATGGGGAAGAGGAAGGTGGGAAAGTACCTGGCTATTCAGATCTGGTCACCAAACACGGCTAAACCATTTCAAGCAACGTTTCAATTTATTCGCACACGCCGGGATTCGATCCCGCGACCTTCGGATTACGAGTTAAGTGCTTTCGAAAACGATGGTGGTCTTTCCCAACAAAATATCTACTAAACCTAACCTAACCTAACTTTACAGAATGTCTGTTTTTTTTTTTACATGAGCTCCACGAGGAAAATAATTTTCCTAAAGGCCTATGTCATCTTTGGTGATGCTGTGTGGAGGGTTTTTTTTAAGGAAAGGAAGGAGAGGAGAGTTCTGGGAAGGAAAAGAGTTTAAGGGGTGGGTAGAAATCTGGGGTTCAGTGTGTCTTGGTCATCCCCCTCCAAGACCTAGACAAACCCCACCCCATGAATCCGGGCACCCCTGCTTAATCACCAAACGTAGCGAACCACTTGGGGTGACCTATGGCAGAGGTGTTGATTATCCAATAAAGGTTCCCGGGGCGGCGGTATCCATTCACGCCTCCCAAATTGTAATTTGTGTTATTTTTGTCTCATTTTTTGTTAGGTTAGGTTAGGTTAGGTTTTGTTAGGTTAGGTTGGGTTAGGTTAGGTTAGGTTAGGTTAGGTTAGGTTAGGTTTTGTTAGGTTAGGTTGAGTTAGGTTGGGTTAGGTTAGGTTAGGTTAGGTTTTAGTAGATATTTTTTTCGGGATATTTTGTCGCGGGACAAAAAGTCGCTGACCCATCCACCACAGTTATATATTCCTTGTTAAAAGGCACACACATACATATATTATAATTATCGTCAACAAGTGCGTTTCTACGTAATTGTATAATGAATTACGTCACTGCGGGGAATAGGTTTTTCCTAGGCAGGTAATTAATGCACTTGCGTTTGTCATAACGGAGAAGATAGAGAAAGGTACACCTTTTAAATTGCTACACTACAAATTAGTACCAATGCTTGTTAATTCCATATTGTTAATTTCTTTATATATTAGGTCCTTACATATGAAATTGGCGTTTTGTATGGGAGGAACATAAAGTCAATTTTTTTAATATAATATATTTATTTAATCGAAGTATGTATGTACCATTGCTATCTATGTACTTTTGCCATCTCATAGGTAGTTCATCGATCCCTTTACTAAAAAAACCATTCGGACGGGAATCAATAAAATCTTTGAAGGCGGTTTGGACTGCCCCATCGGAGTTGAATTTTTACCCTTGCAAGAAGTTATCCAAATTTCGAAAAAAATTCTGTTGGGGCAAGGTCCGGAGAGTACGGTGGATGTCCAATTGAAACTCCTCTAATTTTGTAGCCGGCTGTTGTGCAGTGTGTGGTCTAGCGTTTTCATGAAGCAGCAGTGGCCTAGGGCGATGAACCAGCCTCGGTTGTTTAGCAGCTAGCTTTTCTGTAGTGAACGACACAAAAAAAAAAAAAAAATAAATAAAAATAAAAAATACTTAAAATGGAGAAAAAAAAAAAGAAAACACAACCGTGTTTTCTTTTGCGGCACCGTCGCCATACACATAATTAATCCTTCGAGCCGTTTCTGCAGCACTGGTAACTGGTGCCACGGTGGAACTCGTACTCGTAAATAACGCGATATTTCAAGCTTTCCATTTTGTAAACTAAGTGACGCAAAGAAAGAAAATAATTAAGGAAAAAACAAATGAATTATAATTTTCGAAACACAAATACATGAGTAAATAGTTGTATAAATTTGAATTTTGAATTCCTAACCAAAGAGAAGATATTTGAGATCAAAGTTGCTAGTACGGCAAAACGCCAATTTCATATGTAAAGACCTAATATATATATTTTTACTCCATTAGCTTCACGCGAGGCCCGTAAGGAAAATAATTTCCCTCAGGGTATATGTCATCTTAAGATATACTACGTGAAGGATCATTTAAAGGAAAGGCAGGTGATGAAGTTCTGAAAAGGAAAAGGTATCAAGGGTGGGTAGGAATCTGGGTTTCAGTGTGTCCAAGAGTGACAAATGTATAAATCCGCCCCTCCAACCACGATGCAAGGCGATGGGTCGAGAGATTCCAGCTGGAAAGGATAAAAGACCCTCTCAACCAGTCTCTCTCGATCCTGCCCACTACGCAGCAGATGGGCAGACGCATCGGCCGCTAAGACCTGGCCAAACCTCACCCCATGAACCCGGGCACCCTGCTAAGTCACCAAACGTAGCGAACCACTTGGGGTGACCTACGGCAGAGGTGTTGGTTATCTAATAAATGGTTCCCGGGACGGCGGTATCCATATATGTCTCACAAATTGAAAATCTATCAATGGTGTAATGCCTTGGGTCGAATAGAGTCCTGCTGAAGAGTAACCGATCTCTCTCTGATGCCAAACCTCACCCTATGAACCCGGGCACACTTGCTAGGTCACCAAACGAACTTCTTGGGGTACCTATGGCAGGGGTGTTGGTTATGCAATGGAAGGGATCACTCCTGACTTCAGATTCCTACCCACCACTCATACCTTTTCCTTCCCAGAACTTCATCTCTTTCATTTCCCTAAATAGACCTCCACACATCATTCCCAAAGATGACATTAGCCTTGAGGGAATTTTTTTCCTCAGGGCTTACAAAGTTGCCTCTAAGGTTAACAAATTGAAGATTACGAACATCATTGAATCACTATTGAAACATCAGTATAGAAAATATCAATAACTCTTAATAAAAAGGTGAAAACAAAAAATTTTACAAACTCTTTTTAATAGAGGTCGAACTGGGCTCGAAAGTTAACCAGCCAGCGGACGAAAATCCACATTTCGTCGAAAGTTGTTCTTCCGATCGTGCAGGGCGGTTACAATGAGAAAGATTAATTATTCTCCATACCAGCTTTTTTAAATTATAACTCAATATCGAATTTATTTCAATCCAAATTAGCTTTAATTTATAACTTCATCCAAAAATGCTAAAAGGCGTGATGATAAAACTATTAAAATAGTGTACTTTTTGTAGATATTTTTTGATTATAAGTATTTATCATTTTTCAATAATGTCTAAATTTAATAAGAATGTTAAAAAAATCTGAAATATATTAGTTTGTAAGTGCGCAAATAAATACACAAATGGACCAATTTTCGTCAAGAAACACATGTACGTACATATTTTTTAATGATTTTATTGAAACTAAAATTAAAATTCTAATACATAACTCTGATAGATAATGTATTGATTTATTTTACTGCATGATTACATTATTTGAAATGGGTGTGGTATAATACAAAAACTTTTTTGAATATTTAACAAATCTGCCAACGACCTATGGAATAACCTTATTATACTAAAAATTTAAAAAATTCTAAAAATTTATTACATAACTTCACTAGATAAAAGAACAATCTTTCGAAATCCATTTATATTTTTTTGTGGAAAAGAGTGAATACCTACGTCTAAGAACTTTTTTGAAAATGACGTATTTCCGGCTTTCTCTGGTAATGCCCTCTTAAGTCAGGTTAACTTACATTGTATACCTAACTGTTAGGTTAACTTACAAATTAGTTTAATTTAGGTTAGGTTTGTTGTCTTTTTCTTCACCTTTCTTTAAGAGCCTTTAACCAGCCAGCGGCCGAAAATCCACATTTCGTCGAAAGATGTTCTTACGATCGTACAGGGCGGTTCCAATGAGAAAGATTAATTATTCTCCGTACCGGCTTCTTAAAATCATAACTCAATATCATTTTATTTCATTCCAAATTTGCTTTAATTTTTTACTACATCCAAAAATGCTTTTCTTTATATGAATACTGCACAAGAACCCAACTGCTCCCGTCTGAAGCCAGTTAGACTATGGCATCCCCAATTGGGGTATGATGTGAGGCTGAAGGCAGTGGGGAGGGGAAGGACATAGGGAAGAGGAAGGTGGGGAAATACCTGGATATTCAGGTCTGGTCACCAAACACGGCTATTGCCATTTCAAGCAACATTTTAATTCTGAATGGTGGCTTACACCAGGGCGATACTGCGAGTATTTTCCACTCTGGAACGTGCCGCAAATATGCTACATATCATTTTTAAATGATTAAATTGTGAAATAATACAAATTAATCAAATAAAATTTATTTGCCACGCCGGGATAGATTCCGTGACCTTCAGTGTGCGAGTCTTACCGCTGGACTACGCCGGCCGTCTATTGATAAAAATATTAAAATTATGTACGTTTTGTAATTATTTTTTGATCATAAGTATTTATCATTTTTCATTAATGTGTAAGCAAAATAAGAGTGTTAAAAAAACTTAAATATATTTATTTGTAAGACCGTAAATAGATAGACATAATTTTCGTCATAAATAAGTATTCGTATATATTTTTTTATGATTTTAACAGAACTAAAATTAAAATTTAGAAACATGCGTTTACTAGATAACGTATTGATTTACAATAATGTATGATTACATGGTATGAAATAATATGTCTTGTAAAATAAGATTTTTCGTTTGAAAATTTAACAAATCTGCCAACGACCTATGGTATAATCTTTTTATATTAAAAATAAACATGTTTTCTCAAAATTTAAAACAGCGTTTACTAGATAAAAGAACAATCTTTCGAAATCAATTTATATTTTTTTGTGGAAAAGAGTCAATACGTCTAAAATTTGATTTAAAAATGACATATTTCCGGTTTTCTCTGGTTATTTCTCTTAATCTTCTTAAGTGTTGTGCGCTAAAATTAAATTAAAAATACCGCCTCATTACTACGTGGTTCAACGTTTTAGGAGACTGTTGTTTACAGCGGGTCCATATAATATGTATTGAACTTGGTACTGGCGGTTGCACAACAATCGCTTTACCATTGGCCTTATGCGACTTTCTCTTTCGTTGGCACTATTGTACCTTATATCCGTGGAAGCCTTAACAACTTGTTGCTTGATGTGATCCCACCACTTAACGGAAACTGTGGGCTTGAGACGGCCTCTTAAACTTGCCTACGTAAGTCGAACAATGAATAACTCGAACATTCCGAATTTCTACGGTAGTGCGAGTTTTCATCCCGCGACAAAATATCCCCGACAAAATATCCTCTGACAAAATATTCTCCGACAAAATATCCTCCGACAAAATATCCTCCGACAAAATATCCCTGACAACATATCCTCCGACAAAATATCCTCCGACAAAATATCCCTGACAACATATCCTCCGACAAAATATCCTCCGACAAAATATCCCTGACAACATATCCTCCGACAAAATATCCTCCGACAAAATATCCCTGACAACATATCCTCCGACAAAATATCCTCCGACAAAATATCCCTGACAACATATCCTCCGACAAAATATCCTCCGACAAAAAATCCTCCGACAAAATATACTCCGACAAAATATCCTCCGACAAAATATCCTCCGACAAAATATCCCTGACAACATATCCTCCGACAAAATATCCTCCGACAAAATATCCCTGACAACATATCCTCCGACAAAATATCCTCCGACAAAAAATCCTCCGACAAAATATACTCCGACAAAATATCCTCCGACAAATTATCCTAAGGACAAAATATACTCCGACAAATTATCCTAAGGACAAAATATCCTCCGACAAATTATCCTAAGGACAAAATATACTCCGACAAATTATCCTAAGGACAAAATATCCTCCGACAAAATATCTTCCGACAAAATATCCTCCGACAAAATTTCTACTAAAACTTAACCTAATCTAACCTAACCTAACCTAATCTAATCTCACCTAACCTAACCTAACCTAGCAAAACTTAATTAAAAAATAGGACAAAAATAATACAGACATTCTGTAAAGACAATAAATTAATTATTGGTCAAAAATAGTCAATTGGGACAAAAATAATACAGATAATAATAATGTATTGTCTTTAAGGGATGTCTATGTTAGTTTTGTCAAAACACTTCAATTATCTCAACCAAACGTATGTTGACAAACTTTCGTCAAACAAATGGTTGAGTATTGGAGAGTTGAGCGCAGAAATAGAAGGATTTATGCTTGCCATTCAAGATAGAGTCATTAATACTAAAAATTATAAAAAGCATATAATCAAAGATATAAATCAAATTGATGATTTATGTAGAAAATGTTTGGCTTTTCCCGAAACTATAGAACATATTATATCGGGATGTTCTATATTAGCGCCTTCCGAGTATACATTTAGGCACAATCAGGTTTTAAAAATAATTCACCAAAGTTTGGTAATTAAACATAACTTGATTGACTGCCGTAATATAGTACCATATTATGAATATGAACCAAATTCATTTTTAGAAAATGAATTTTATAAAATATATTATGATAAAACTATACTAACAGACAGAACAATTAGTCATAATAGACCTGATATAGTTTTACATGACAAAATTAAAAAAATAACTTATATCATTGATGTAGCTATTCCAAATTCCTGTAATATTCAAAAAACTATTTCTGAAAAAATAAGAAAATACACAGATTTAGGAAATGAGATTAAAAGAATTTGGCATTCTCGGACTATAAAAATATTGCCATTTGTTATTTCGGCCACTGGCATAATACCTAGGAATCTGATTCAAAATTTAAGCATATTAGATTTGTCAAAGAATTTGTATATAAAAATGCAAAAATCAGTCATTTTAAATACATGTAGGATTACAAAGGATTTTTTAAATATTTATATTGAGGGATCGGTAGGATTTATAGGTTCAATTAGAAATGCCACAGAGCCGAACCCTCTGATATGAAAATATCTGGAGTCGGTGAATTATATTCCCATTTGGTCTCTAGTAGGTTGACATGTTGTTCTTGTATTTATAATACTTATATAGTGCAATTGCATAGCGTGGGTTGACTAGATGATCATTTGGGGAAGTGTGTGAAAGGGTTTAGTTTTTCCTTCTTTTTTTCCTTTTTTTTTTTGGGGAAAATTTAACCCGGACATTTAAATCTGGTGCATAAAAAAGTTTTGTCACATTTTTTGTTAGGTTAGGTTAGGTTAGATTTTAGTAGATATTTTGTTGGGGGATGTTTTGTCCGTAGGATATTTTGTCGGGGATGTTTTGTCGCGGGATGAAAAATCGCGGAACCAATTTCTGGGGTGGGTAGGAATCTGGGGCTTAGAGTGTCCAGGAGTGACGGACATATGAATCTATCCCTTCAACTGCGGTGCAAGGCGATGGGTGAAGAGATACTGGCTGGAGGATAAAAGATCTCCCTCAACGAGTCTCTCTCGATCCTGCCCATTACGCATCAGGTGGGCAGACGTATCGGCTACTAAGTCCTGGACAAACCTTACCTCGTGAACCCGGGCACCCTTGCTAAGTCACCAAACGTAGCGAACCATTTGGGGTAACCTATGGCAGAGGTGTTGGTTATCCAATGAACGGTTCCCGGGGCGGCGGTACCCATATCCGCCCTCCAAATTGTAAATACATCAGTTTTGCATTATTTGTGAATCACTGCATTTTTCAAACGATCGTAGAAAAATGCAGTGATTCATGCGCATCAGGGATCTCAGTTTTTGCACATTCGGTCTACATGCATCCTTCCTCTCTGCCAGTTCCACGCCTCGCTACCTTACTAGGATAGGTACCAGCGTGGAGTGCCCCGAATTTTGTGTCGGTCGGTCTTTTATAGGCGAAATAGCCTATAATCTGAAATTCCCCCCAGGATGGACCAATTTTATGAAGTCGAATTTTGCGTTTTGAATTTCTCAAGTCAACTTTCATAGGGGGGGGGGGGGGTGACACTACGCCCAGGGGGTGACATCCGCCCGGGTGCCACCCGTGCTAGCTACGCCACTGGGTACCAGCACTCCATTGTGGACTGGTAGCTTATCTTGTTAGGAGAATTTTAACGTAAACACCCAACTATTTATTTGTATTTCGCACCGGTTTATTAGCATCTCAAGTGATTGCAGCTCAGTGGTAATGCTCTCAGCTTTCTACAGTCGGGTCAAGGGCTCAAAGCCACGCCACGTACCCAACACAAACAACAAAGGTGTCGAAAGCAGTCATTGAACCCGACGGAGGTTGGGAACCAACCGCCAATTTTGTTATAGCAATCCACTTGCGAAAAGTTTTCGTTATTGCCTAACAGTCGCGGAGTTGCCAGTCGAAAGACTGTGAGATGCGCCTATCAAAATAAGTGATGAAGATAAAAATTAAGACGTAAATCGACCTTAGATAATAGAAAAAACGGAGATATAGAGTTGAAGCGTTCCGAATGTCACCAAGTTATGGTCAAACTGTACGAATTATCAACGCAGCTATGTTCTAGGACAAATTCAGCAGCAAAATTTAATTGTTTTTTTTAATAAGAAACTAGCTGACCCGGCCACGCGTTGCTGTGGCTAATAAAACACAACGTCATCTACTGGATGGTTCTTGGTTAGCCAATCTTTATAACCACCGCCGTCTTTGAGTTTATCGCAAAGAGACAGACAGATACCGCGGAGGACTTAAAACCACTGTGACCATTTTTTTAGAAGATTGAATGGGTATAGTAAGCTATCTGTAAAAGATAGATATATGCCATCACGGACTTTTTTGTAGATCTATAAAAGAGGAATATCTCACCATGCATTGTTTTGTTACATCCCAAAAGGATTAGGCAGCGTTTTCAATGAAAGCTACCAGGCGGCTTGACTTTTTCCGACACTTCTAACAATTATCGTTATGTTTCAACCAATTTACACAAATCCTTGACAAATTACATACCTAAACCTTCCTCACGACGACGTGGGGGACTTTAATTTATAATATTTATAAGAAAAACTCTCTTTTATAACTTTTGAAGGTTATTCCCATCAACGTAATATATCATGGAAGACGAAGATAACAATAATAATCTAAATGAAAATATGACAGAGAACAACACACAGAAAACAGAAAAAGGTCGATGGTCACAACTGGCACTCGAACCCAGACCTCTCGTCTAAACGGGACGTGCGCGTTAACCAATTTCGCTATTGCTACCTTCATTCAAATTTTCAAACAGCTCGCGTGCAACCTATTGCAATTTTTTTTTTACAAATTTTCCTGTTTCATATATTACAAACATTTATTTTTGTATATTATAAGGATAATCAATCAAATTTGGTACCTAAAACAGGTACCTATTTAAAATGAACATAATTCTCAAAGTATTTGATTTTGGTTAGTAGGTACCTACCATAGGTAAGTACTTCGATTAAATTCATTAATTTAAAGAATTTATTCGAAAATTGATTTTTGATTGAACAATCGATGTTTACAAAATGACATTCTCAAATTATGACATTTTTGACAGTTTTGTAAGAGTGTTTGTAATGGTTAAAAAAGCTTTTCAGATGTATTGTCATGTGGTTGTAATAATCCAGAAACTTTCGCGAGGGTGGAAAGAAGGTATTTTGAATCGACATTTCAAACGTTTCAATGCGTAGACAACTCACATACCTACATAGAAGCAAACATATTTTGATGTTTGTATAAATACTTTGAAATCTACATCTTAGGGGAAAAAATTCACTGCTCCCTTTTTTCTTATTTATTTATTGCTAAACATCAATAGTTAATTATTTATTGCTAAACATACCTCAGGCTTCTAAAAAGAAAAATAAAACCAGCAAAAAGTGAAAGCTTTGCTGAAAAAATAATTATAGGCAACAGAACGCAGCTGACATTGCCATCTGCCGGCGGAAAATAGAAACCGCAGATTTTCCGCTCGGCTTCACGCTTCGTTATTCTATCGACAGATGGCAGTAAAAGTGCCGTTATTCCGTAATTTATTTGATTTTCCGGTGTCTTTGATTTTATCATATTATAATATATCGTAGGTTTCCACTTTCCACAAATTGGACTCTAAGATTCGAACCATTAAAATAAAATATATTAAAGGAGAGACCTTTTCTTCTTTGGTAGTGTACCGGATGGACACAAAAAGAAAATAATTTAATATTAATTTGGTTTTTTAGGAATGAATATAACGAACAAAACACGAAATTAATATTGAAAATTGAATCGCGAGTATAAATTTAAACGGAATTGATAAACGTCGCTACGCACTCACTATATTTGGGCATTTGCGGGGTAAGAGGGGACTTTGGGTGAGTTTTCGAAACTAATTGCACAAATACATTTAAACGATTAAATAAATTAATAATCAAAGTCAATCGTTGGGCTTTACTTATTTTATAATACCATTTGGGTGGCGGGTATGGGTACCGCCGCCCCGGGAACCATTCATTAGATAACCAACACCCCTGCCGTAGGTCACTCCAAGTAGGTTGCTGCGTTTGGTGACTATAAGGGTTGCCCGGGTTCACGGGGTGGGGTTCGTCCAGTTCTTGGCGGCGGATGCGTCTGCCCACCTGTTGCGTGGCGGAGCAGATCGAGAGAGACTATTTGAGGGAGGCCTTTTGACCTTTCCAGTCAGACTCTCTCAACCCATCGCCTTGGACCGCATTTGGAGTATAGTATATTTGCGGCACGTTCCAGAATGGACGATACTCTCAGTATCGTCCTAGTGTAAGATCACCATTCAGAATTGAAACCTCACTTGAAATGGCTTTAGCCACGTTTAGTGACTAAATCGGAATAGCCAGGTACTTCCCCACCTTCCTGTTCCCCATTTCATTCCCCTCCCGGCTATCGTCAGCCCCACAACATATCCTAATTGGAGATACCATAGTCTCACTGGCTCCAGATGGTTGTGAGCAATTGGAACTCTTGTGCGGTACTGACATTAAAAAAATGTGTGCGGTTCACACACGGTAGAAGTGAAACCTTCAGAAAACTTTAGTAAACAAGAATAGGGAGGTTACGAAGCACCGCACAAAGGTGCGTATTCTCTCGCAGGCTAAATCCTTTAGATGTATGCGTTTATCTCTTTTTTAGTGTCGCTCGTTTCCGTTTCATCGCGTTTCAAATCGTGAGTAAGTTTTCACTTTAAAAAAAAAAAACATATTGAAAAAAGTAATACACTTTAAAACACTAAAACGTTGCTTCTCGTGTAGTCATTAAATTCTTCCCGGAGATCCAAATAAATATATTTAATTACAAATATAGAAAAGCATTTTTTTTAAATGACAAAAACATTTTTTTTTTATTATTATAGCGACTATATAAAAAAATTTACATACAAAATATAATGGTGATATTAAGAATAAAATATTGTATTTCTTAGTCCTCCTCACTAGGGGGTCCTGTCAGTGGCGGACTAAGGGGGGGGCGGGGGGGGGCGGTCCGCCCCGGGCCCCCAGTCTTGGGGGGCCCCCAAACGCCTCCATGTTCCCTTGAGCAAACCCAAAACAAGGCTTTAAGACACCACTGTAAAACTTTTTGTAATTTTTATTTCATTTTTTGATAGATGCACTTGTTAAGAATGCTCACACCAATTTTTTTAAAGGAAATTCTAAAAATTGACGGAGATACAGCATTTTATTTGAAACCGTTTGGATCAGTTTGTATGTTGAATTATCCTCCCGCAAATTTTGAATGCGTTTTATTTTTGAATGAATTTTATTTTATATTTCTTTTGGTAATTTCTTCTCGTCTGGTATCATAGTCAGGGCCGGATTAAACATGTCGGGGCCCCTACTCAATACACTTCTCGGGGCTCCTTTACCACAGGGGCCCCTAGCCGATACGTGGCCCCTAGGCAGTGGCCTACACTGCCTTGTGGACAATACGGCCCTGTCAGGGCTGGCTTAATCATGTCGGGGCCCCTAAGCAATGCACGTCTCGGGGCCCCTTTACCCTAGGGGCCCCTACCCGATGCGGGGCCCTTAGGGAGTTGCCTGCACTTCTTATGGATATTACGGCCTTGACTACAGTGACGGGATTTTCGAAAGCGGTGGCCCACAGATCCTTATGGACAATACGGCCCTGCTGGGCCGGTTTAAACATGTCGGGGCCCCTAGGCAATGCATGTCTCGGGGCCCCTTTACCCTAGGGGCCCCTACCCGATGCGGGGCCCCTAGGCAGTGGCCTACACTGCCTTATGGACAAAAGGAGCCTGCCAGGGCCGACTTAAACATGTCGGGGCCCCTAGGCAATGCACGTCTCGGGGCCCTTTACCCTAGAGGTCCCTCTCCAATGCGGGCCCCTAGGCAGTTGCCTACACGTCTTATGGATAATACTGTAATGGCTATAGTGACTGGATTATCGAACAGTTTAAGATTTGGTGCGTGGTGCATGCAAATAAGATGTATAGTTTTTCTAATGCGTTGTCCACCAGGTCGAAAAACGTAGTTTTGAGAAAAATGCGTTCAAAGTTTTGCTGAAGGATAATTCAACATACAAACTGTTTTAAACGGTTTCACATAAAATGCTGTAAAACATTTGGTGAGAGCATTGTTAACTTCAGAAAATGAAATGAAAAAAAAATTACAACTATTTTTTTACGGTGCCTTAAATCATTGTTTAGGATTTGATCAAGAAAACAGTATGTATATTGAATTATCCTTCAGCAAAACTTTGAATGCGTTTTTCTCGAAACTTTTTAAACTCGTTTTTCCACCTGGTTGACAACATATTTAAAAAACTATACATCCGCCTGTATATATTTTATTGCATAACGCGTTGAAAGTTTTGCTGAAGGATAATTCATCATACAAACTGATATGATTTTAGATTTTCACGGCCAAAAGTATTATGGTTATTTGTTTTTGGGGTGTTATGCCGTGTTGCGCTACCTCCTCCTTTAGCCAACGTTTCGGACAGCGTTACAGTGTCCATCATCAGGGCAAACTGTTTAAAACTTTCTTTAAATTTTCTTAGAATTTCCTTGAAACTTTAGGTGATAGCATTATTATTAAATGAGTTTTAGGAAAATGAAAAAAAAAATACAATTTTTTTTACAGTGCCCTGGTGCCTTAAAACCTTGTTTAGGATTTGATCAAGGGAACACGGGGGCGCTTGGAGGTCCCCCAGGACCAGAGGCTCGTGTGAACTGAATAAAAATCTAGTAAAATTACATCAACTTTTTAAACTAGGGGGGGGCCTCATTCAGCTTTGCCGCCCCGGGCCTCTGACGGGCTTAGTCCGCCACTGGGTCCTGTGCCGAGGCGGACTAAAGTTATTTAAATATAGTTCATTTGTCTTCTATGTCGTTTTTAGCGCCTTCGCTAGGGTTTTCTCATTGACCTCTTTAAGCCATATTTTTATTCTTGATTTGTATTCAATTGGATTTTTTATTAGTTTTATGTCTTGGGGAAGTATGTTATGAAGTTATGTTGCAAAGTATGTAGAGTTTCATTGTCCAAATGTGGTTTTATAACTTGGAATAATTTTTATATCATTTTTATTCGATCTAGTGTTATGCATACACGGTCTAGTACTTCTAGTAGAGGATTCATTATTTTTGAAGAGCTTCAATATTATATTTTTGGCATATATTTGCTGTACATTTGGTACGTTAAAGTAATTGAAAATTTCATTTGAAGGCGTTCTAATTGGTACTTTCAATATGGTCTTTATGATTCCTTTTACATAATTAAGTAACAACGAAGTCGATTCGACGAAGGCTTGTAATCTAGGGTTAAGAGGGAATAACCGGACAAAACCGGAAATATGTCATTTTAAAATCAAATTTTAAACATATTGACTCTTTTCCACAAAAAATTATAAATTGATTTCGAATGACTGTTCTTTTATCTAGTAAAGCTACGTTTTAATTTTTGAGAAATATGTTTATTTTTAATTCAATAAGGTTACCGTAGGTCGTTGGCAGATTTGTTAAATTTTCAAAAAAAAATTGTATTATGTAACATACATTTCAAATGATATAATCATGCAGTAAAATAAATCAATAAATTATTTGGGAAAGCTGCTTCTCAGAATTTTAATTTTAGTTCAAATGGAATCATTAAAAAAAGATCCGCGCCCTTGTTTTGCGACGAAAATACTTCAGTTTGTCTATTTATTTACGGTCTTACATACTACTATATATTTTTTTAAATTTGCATTCTTATTTTGTTTAGACATTGTAGAAAAATTATAAATACTTATGATCAAAAAATAATCACAAAATGTACATAATTTTAATAGTTTTATCATCACGAGTGTGCAGTACCGGATTATCCCTAAGGCAGAGTAGGCAACTGCCTAGGGGCGGAGGCGTCTACTAATATTTACAGGAATTCCAAAAACTGAAAAAATCGAACTAATATCTATGAGAACCAAGGTGTTGACGAATATCTACAGCACAAACTGTTGACTAATATCTATGAGAATCAAAGTGTTGACGAATATCTACAGCACAAACTGTTGACTAATATCTATGAGAATCAAAGTGTTGACGAATATCTACAGCACTGGCAGAGGTTGGATTTGCAATTATGTGTAGCATATTGGAATAATGTAATATTGCGTATGCAGTTTAAAAACTTAATTTATGTAAATGTGTATGTAAAAATCCATAATATCGGACTATTGGACACATTTAGCTGATTAGTCCAACCTAAGCTCTGTAGATATTAGTTCAACCTACGCTCTGTAGATATTAGTCAACACTCTGAAGTTCGTAGATATTAGTTCAACATATGAGCTGTAGATATTCGTCAGACATACAGGCTGTAGATATTAGTATCTGGAGTCTAGGGGCCCCGCATCGGTTAGGGGCCCCGCGCCCTAAGAATAATGACTGGCTTCAATTCATTTTCTGGAAGACGCATTTGTTAATAATGCTCTCACCATTTGAGGAAATTGGTAAAGTTGATGGAGATACAGCATTTTATATGAAACCGTTTTAAACAGTTTGTATGTTGAATTACCCTAAGCAAAACTTTGAAAGCGTTTTTAGCGAAACTTTTTTAACACGTTTTTCAACCTGGTTGACAACATATCAAAAGATTTTAAAGGCGAAATAAAGACATATTGTCATGATTTTTTTTGAGATATAAATAATGTTGGTTTTATTTATTTCATAAACATTTTATATAATATCTGAAGTATCTATAAAAAAATTCAATTAAAAATATCAATAAATCCGTGAGAGCGAATCTCCGGAGGTGCCTCGAAAAAAAGTTGTTATGCGGTGAACTCCATAACTCGTCACCGGATCATTTGAAACAAAAAATCGAAATGCCTTTAAAAAGGTAATATGTTTTCCTAGGTAGTCAAAGGGAGTTTTTTTGATTTTTTTTTATGTTTGGCAGCATTTTGAAGTGAAAAACGCGATTTTTCTAAAAAAATTCGGTGAATTTGTTATTATAAAATAGTAAAAAAAACTCCCTAATGTTGATTTATGTGTAGAAATAGTGTACAAAATTTCAAAAGCATGTAGGTACTAACATGTTTTACATTCAGAAAAAATTATAATAAAAGTTTTAAAACCTTACCCCCCCCCCCCCCCCCCCCCCCCACCCCCTGCTGAAAGCCTTGTTAAGGATTTGATCAAGGGAACAAGGAGGCGTTTGGTGGCCCCTTCAACCCCCCTCCCCCTCGTTCATCCGCCATTGATAAAGGGGCCCCGAGACGTGCATTGCCTAGGGGCCCCGACATGGTTAATCCGGCCCTGCGAGTGTGAGCATTTTTGAATGTAGGTATTTATCAAAGCAAAATTATGAATGAAATAAAATCGATTTCGAGTTGTTGTAAGTAAATAAATTATGTTAAAATGCTGATATGGAGAATAATTAATCTTTCTCATCGGAACTGCACTGTACAGTTGCAAGGGTAAGATTGCAAAATCATCGTTTGAGGAAATTTAAATTCTCGGCCGCTGGATAATGGCTCTTGCAAAGATATTCAAATACAGAAGAGATATGCTATGGTGTCCGCGCAACTGTCGCCGGACTACGCGCTAATTAGCGTAGTTTTCATACAAAAAGAATTTGATTGATTTTTTGAAAATGTGCATTAATATTGGTTAACAATATATTTTGAATAAGGAAAGGCTTCATTCATTTAGTTTAACGTTCATTTGGTTTATTCGTTAATTATTTGTTCTTTTAGTTTATTTGTTAATTGGTAAACAATATCGGCGACACCCGGAAGCGCAGACCCACATAGTAAAAACAGCAGATAGCACATCTACTTATATTTCAAAATCTTTGGGCTCTTGAGATACAAAATATGAAACATGACTCATTGCACTACTAATAACGATATTAAAATTATCTCTGGTAGATAAAACTGATGCACAAATAGGATATAACATTGCATGCATCAAAACATTGCTTGATTGTGTCTGTGAATCGAGAGTGGATACTGCACTTTATTTGCATGTAGTGCAGTACTCGTATAGTATAATATTGCAGTCATAGATATGCATGGTGCAGATAGCGTGATAGTGCGCAACTTGCATTGAGTTGCGGTAGGTCCGGGACATCGGCAAACAAACTCTAAACTCTAGCCGACAGTTGCAATCTATTTGTAAATTTGCTTTTATCATTTTTTAAGGTTGGGTTATCATTACATAGTATAAAATGAAGTCTTTAGCGCATAGATCTTTTAAACTACGCAACGGATTTTCATGCAGTTTTCACCAATAGATAGAGTGATTGAAGAGGAATGTTTATATGTATAATACATGTAAATTATATTAGAGAAAGCCGAGAAATTCAAAGAAAACCTATTTTTGTGCGATTTAATTAATTTAACGGCTGGCGGGCCGTACTATAGTCACTTTTGAAATTCGTTCTACGGAAGAAATTGGAAAATAGATGTCCTAGAGCTAGAGTAAGTAGGTATTTGATTTTCCCCTTTCAAATATCCAGTGTTGCATTGCAAGCATTGTATAATTAGTGGCGATCGCTCGAATTGCATTATTACATACATAGTATAAAATGAAGTCACTCAAAATATATGTGCGCATAGATCTTTTAAACTACGCAACGGATTTTCATGCAGTTTTCACCAATAGATAGAGTGATTCAAGAGGAAGGTTTATATGTATAATACATGCTTATTATAGTAGAGAAAAGCCGAGAAATTCAAATATTCAATTCAGGCAGCGGGCAGCTGGAAAGCGAGTGGTGTGGATTTTATAAAGGTTGGGTAATGGCGTTGTGTTTCGTTAACCACAGCAACGTGTGGCCAGGTCTGCTAGTACTTATGTAAACAGCTAATTAAATGTAATATTGCCATCAAATGAATTTTCTCTGTGTTAAAATGACACTGATCGAGTTTTTGATATTTTTTTTAGGAGGCCCTGAGGAAAATAATTCCCCGGGGCCTATGTCATCTTTGGGGATGCTGTGTGGAGGGTCTTTTTTAGGAAAGGAAGGAGAGGAAGTTCTGAGAAAGAAAAGGGTAATATGGGTGTGTCGGAATCTGGGGGTCGGTGTGTCCAGTAGTGACAGACGTATGAATCCATCCTCAACCACTCCCTCAACCTCTCTCCCCCAATCGCTACGTTTGATGACTTAGCAGGGATGCCCGGGTTCATGTGGTGAGGTTTGTCCGGGTCTGCGGCGGATGCTTCTGCCCACTGGCTATATGGCAGACCGGATAGGGAGAGAATGGTTGTGGGAGTTCCTTTGACTTCTTCAGCCGTACTCTCTGGTAGGGATGGATTCATACGTCCGTCATTCCTGGACACACTGACCACCAGATTCCTACCCACCCCTAATATCCTCTCCAAAAAGACCCTCCACACATCAGCATCTCCAAAGATAAGATAGGCCCTGAGGGGAATTATTTTCTTCAGGGAGTGAAGCTGTGTGAAGCTAATGTCAAAAAAGTATATCTACGCTTGCAAAGAAGTTTCTTGATTGAGTTAGTTTATATTATTTTATCTTCTCTAGTATCTATCACTTTACTGAATGCCGCCCTACCTCAACACACATACAACCAAGCAGACAACACTGCATTGCACTAGTATGCAGTAGAGTCAGCAACCTGCAGGACTATACTGCACATTGCAGTTCCAGAGTGCATACTACTGCAAGGGGATGGTTTTACCAATACCACCCTAGGAACTACTATATGCACTGGCGCACTTGTAGGGGTACATTTCAGGGTGTTGCTTGTATGTGAAGATAGAGTAACTAAACGTAAACGCGCAGACGATAAGGAAAAGCATATCAGATTTTTTTTCTGTTTGAGATGAACAATCTGTAGCCTAAAGACAATGGGACTACGCCGTGTAAAAAAAGAATCAGGCCGCTAAAGATAACACTCCTTATGTAGATGGCAATAAGATTTAAATTCCAATTTAAGAGGAATATAAACGCTAGAAATATTTCGAATCTCATGCCTGCAAAACTTAAAAATCGAGCGTCTTATTTGCACGAGGCAAGTAAGCGAAAAAGTGGTTTTTATTAATTTTATGCATAATTTTATAAGAACGAAAAAAAGTTAGAACATGGAAAACCTCAAAAATAGTCTTAGCCTTAAAGGGGTATTTTTTTTAATTGTTTCTTGTATTACTTCATAGTTAAGTCATGAAAAAACTTATTTTTTTGTGGTTTACGCTTATATTTTTTGTTACGTAAATAATAATTTTATTGTAATTCCAATACATAGAAAAGCTAGTAAAAGCTTCGATTTATCCGTAGCATATTTTTTGATGTTCATACTGTAAGCCGATTCGTCGTAAAGATTAATCTAAATAGTATCTAAATAGGATTTCACGTACAACTTCATCTTAACACGAAAAGGTACGAAATGCAAAATAACACACGCCTCTGCCATAGGTCACCCCAAGTGGTTTGCTACATTTGGTGAATTAGATGGAGGCGTCTACTAATATCTACAGGAATTCCAAAAACTGAAAAAATCTAACTAATACCTATGGGAACCAAAGTGTTGACGAATATTTACAGCTCAAACTGTTGACTAATATCTATAAGAACCAAAGTGTTGACGTATATCATCAGCACTGGCAGAGGTTGGGTTTGCAATTATGTATAGCATATTGGAATAACGTAATATTGCGTATGCAGTTTAAAAAACTTAATTTATGTAAGTATGTATGTAAAAATCCCTAATATCGGACTATTGGACACATTTAGCTGATTAGTCCAACCTACGCTCTGTAGATATTAGTTGAACCTACGCTCAGTAGATATTAGTCAACACTCTGAAGTTCGTAGATATTAATTCAACATAGGAGCTGTAGATATTCGTCCGACATACAGGCTGTAGATATTAGTATCTGGAGTCAATTAGATCACGGGGTGAGGATTGTCTGGGGCTTGGCGACGGATGTTACGTCTGCCCAACTTTATGGCAGGCCGGATTTAGAGAGCCTGGTTAAGGGAGACCTTTTTACCTCTCAAGCACCACTCTCTCAACCCATCGTCTTGCATCGCGGTGGAAGAGTTGGATTCATACATCCGTCACTCCAGGACACACTGACCCCAGATTCCTACCCACACCTTTACACCTTTTTCTTTCATTTGTTTTTTAGGAAGTTTAAGTACACATGTTTTACGATCATTTTCTAAAGAAATTATCTGTCCACATTATATAATAAAAAAATTATCTGCAAGAGGTTCGTAAGTAGAAGATTTTGAACTTTAAAGCAATTTTTATAAGCCTGATACTTTATTTGTTTCTGGGCTTTTAAAAAGACTAATCAAAAAAATACTCCATTATTTCAAATGCAAATATTTGTTCTACTCCCAGTATTTGATTAAATTTAAGTACCTACAGATCTGATTTTCAAACCAAAATAAGAAGATTTTAAATTGCTAAATAGTGCATCACCTTAACCTAAAATTCTAAATAAACATAATTTTTGAAATATAAAAATTTTTCATGCAAAGATAAAAAAGTTATTTTTTTTACATTCGCTCCACACAAGAGGCCCTGAGGAAAATAATTCCCCTCAAGGCCTATGTTGTCATCTTTGAGGATGCTTTGTGGAGAGTCTATTTAGGAAAGGAAGGATAGGAAGTTCTGTGAAGCAAAAGGGTATGAGGGGTGGGTAGGAATCTGGGGGTAGGTGTGCACTGTAAAAACGGACGAATGAATCCATCCCTCCCTCTGCGGTGCAAGTCAATGTACCGAGAGAGTACGGCTGGAGAAGCCAAAGGGACTCCCTCAACCATTCTCTCCCGATCCGGCCTGAAATGCGGTTGTTTGGCAGACCCATCCGCTGCCAAGACCCAAACAAACCTCACCCAGTCAACCCGGGCACCCCTGCTCAACGTGTGCACAACGTAATAATTTACGAAAAATTCCATAAGTTTCAAAAACTTAGGGAATTCAAATTGTGTACCAGCTATACTTTGGATTTATAAAGGTGTATATTTTACTTCTTATTTTGCTGTCCAGAAACACCAAGATATTATTGTACAAAACACTTCTCAGACCAGTACTCTCATACGCAGCTGAGACTTGGGTATTAATTAAGAGGAAATGAGCGAGCACTGGACGTTTTTACAAGGAAAATTTGAGGGGTATCTTCGGACCGGTTTCAGAAAATGGATTTTGGCGCAGACGTTATAACAATGACCTATATACTCTGTTTAAGGATCTAAACGTCACAAAATTTATAAAACTGGGAAGACTTCGGTGGCTGGGTCATGTAGAGAGAATGACCGAGCATCAAGCACCAAAGTCCCTGCTGAACTCAAGACTGATAGGATGAAGGAGGCTGGGAAGACCAAGTTTAAGATGGTGCGACAACGTCCTCAAAGATATATCCACCTTGGAGATTGTAAACTGGAGAGAGCTGGCACAAAACCGAGATGAGTGGAGGAAGACTCTTGAGGAGGCCAAGACCCACCAGGGGTTATAGAGCCAAGAGTGATGATGATGATGATGGTTAGGTTAGGTTAGGTTACAACGATTTCTATGAAACCTATACGAGTTGTTCCGAAGAGCGTACAAATTAGCCTGACGGGTTAAACGTCTCCCCCACAATAAACAAACGTTTATTACACACTAGCTGGTTCCCGGCATGCGCTGCTATGCCATTTTATAAAGAAATTGTTACTCCCTGCGTGTCCTTTCCCATTCGTCCCGTTCACTTTCCGCCTCCCGTTCCTCTCCCGCGTCCCCTTCCCCTCTCGCATTCCCACTCCATCTCCTCCACTTTCCCTCTCCCCACTCCACTCCCCCCCCCCTCCACCGACGCCCAACCCCCTTCCCGAGTTCCCCTCCCCCCTCCCGCATTCCACACATTCAGTCCCTGTACATTCATTTTTTCAACAGCTCGCGTGCCACGTATTGCAATTTTTTATACAAATTTCATAATTCCAGAGCACACCAGTAGTTTTATACAAACCTTGTCCTGACAATAACGAACACAGAAAAAAAAGAATTATCCAATTTGTTGCAGTGGTTCGGAAGTTGCGCGCGTACATACATTTCGGCGATTCATTTTTATTTATATAGAAGATAGAAGAAGAAGATAGATAGAAGAAGACGATAGAAGAAGAAGATTACATTCTTTATTATTAATTAATGCGCTTAAGTCAGTCTACATGGATATACTAATCATTTCTTCGCGTCACCCCTCTGTCACCAACACCAACACTCAAACAGTTTTATGACCTCGAGGTTCAAGGTTCGGCCCTTCACAACACGTGGAGCTTGCACGTGCCGTGACCCCCCCCCCCCCCCCATCCCCTTTCTAATCTCCTTCACCTCCTTCCTATCAGTCATTCTCCGTTCCTCCTCATAACTCTCCCGTCATGCAAGCGTTGACAGAGTAAACTAAATTCTATGATAGGGGGACTTAAAATACCTACGATCTTTTGAAAGGTGTATTTAAGTAATGATGATTCTTTATCATTTCATATGTGTATTTATTTTCACAAGTGATAACTGTATCGCCTGCTGGGTTCACTGTTCAACTATGAAATCACTGACAGACAGTGGGCGTGCAGTGCATTAAACGGAATAATCAGACAAAACCGGAAATTTGTCATTTTTAAATCAAATTTTAGACGTATTGACTCTTTTCCACAAAAAAATTATAAATTGATTTCGAAAGATTGTTCTTTTATCTATTAAAGCTATAATTTAAATTTTGAGAAAATAGGTTTGTTTTTAATACAATAAGGTTTTACCGTAGGTCGTTGGCAGATTTGTAAAATTTCAAACAAAATTTTGTATTATACAACACACATTTCAAATCATATGATAATGCAGTAAAATAAATCAATAAATTATGTGGGAAAGCTATGCTTGAGAATTTTTTTTTTAGTTTAAATAAAATCATTTAAAAAAAGATCTGCGCACGTGTTGTGTGACGAAAATTCTTTAGTTTGCCTATTTTTTACATTCTTATTTTGCCGAGTCATTATTGAAAAATTATAAATTCTTATGATCAAAAAATAATTACAAAAAATACTTAATTTTAATATTTTTATCGTCACGCATTTCAGCATTTTTCGATGTAAGTATAAATTAAAGTTAATTTTGAAAGAAATAAAATCGATATTGAGTTATAATTTTAAAAATAGATGTACGGAGAATAATTAATGTTTCTCATTGGAACCGCCCTGTACGATCGTAAGAACATCTTTCGACGAAATATGAACTCTCGGCCGCTGGCTGGTTAAATGTCCTTATAAATTGTTTTTATATGACTATCGAGTATACGTATAGCACATATTCAGTTGGCCAGAGAAAAAAAAAAAAAAAAAAAAAAAAAAAAAAAAACATAAAATTAAAAACAGCTGAAGGTAATAATATTGCCTCTTGGATTATTCAACGCTCAATAACAATATTTTTTCACAATCGAAATTAAAAACTACCTGGACAAATATTTCTCTTGAACAAAGTATGTATGTACATTACTGCCAAAATAAAACCAGGCAGAGGTTTTATGGGTGACAATGAGCGTTCTTCTAATTGAAGAGAATTAGTACGAGTGGGTACTATACTATACTACAGAGGAGATCCAAAAGCGCATAGTGAACCCAAATCGCTGTTATTTCCGCCTACAAAACCAAATAAAATCCAGACTGCTGTCCAGAAACACGAAGATATTAATGTACAAAACACTTATAAGACCAGTGCTCACGTACGCAGCTGAGACTTGGGTACTAACTAAGAGAAATGAGCGAGTATTGGACGTTTATGAAAGGAAAATTTTGAGGCATATCTTCGGACTGGTTCTAGAAAATGGATTTTGGCGCAGACGTTACAACAATGAGCTCTAAACTCTGTTTAAGGAGCTAAACGTCACAAAATTTATAAAACTGGGAAGACTTCGGTGGCTGGGTCATGTGGAGAGTTTAAGATGGAGCGACAACGCCCTCAAAGACATATCTATCTTGGAGCTTCTAAACTGGAGAAAGCTGACACAAAACCGAGATGAGTGGAGGAAGACTCTTGAGGAGACCAAGACCCACCAGGGGTTGTAGAGCCAAGAGTGATGATGATGATGACTATTTTTTTGGATACCGTCGCCCCGAGAACTATTTATTGGATAACCAACAGCGCTGCCATAGGTCACCCCAAGTGGTTTTCTACGCTTGGTGACTTAGCAGGGATGTCCGGGATCATGTAGTCAGGTTTGTCCGGGTCTTGGCGGCCGATGCGTCTGCCCACCTGCCGTGTGGCGGGCAGGATTGAGAGAAACTAGCCGAGACTGGTTTTTTATCCTCTCCAGCCGGAATCTCTCGACCCATCACCTTGCACCGCGGTTGGAGGGCTGGATTCGTTGTCCGTCACTCCTGGACACATCGACCCCTGGATTCCTACCCACCCCTCATGCATGGAAGGCCGGATCGGGAGAAAGTGGTTGAGAGAGTCCCTTTGACTTCTCCAGCCATACTTTCTCGGAACATTGCCTTGCACCACAGTGGGAGGATGGATTCATACGTCTGTCACTACTGGACACACCGACCCTCAGATTCCTACCCACCCCTATTACCCATTTCCTTCCCAGAACTTCATCTCCTTCCTTTCCTTAAAAAAACACTCCATACAGCCTCCCCTAAGATGACGTAGTCCCCGAGGGAAATTATTTTCCTTAGGGCATCCTGTGTGGAGCAATTGTAAAAAATATAACTAAGTAACCATCACGCCGTTTCTCGCAGGGGTAGGTAGAGAGGACGACCGCCAAACCACTAGGTCTTGGCACACACTCTTTGCGTCACTCACATTCATACATCGTATCATATATATTCTTCTATTATTCTAACTTTTGACATGCCTCGACTCAAGTATCTGATTCACTTGATCGTGCCATGTCTTACTCTGGCGTCCCCGGTTTCTTCTACGCTCGACATGCCCAAACCATCTGAGGATCCCTTTCTTAATCTCATTGATTATGCTTACATCAGCCTTACATTCTTTGCGGATATCCACATTTCATACATGTTACGCACGATCATACTTGGTTTTACACACATACGCCTCAGGGGTTTCAACAGCATTCAGTCTACTTTCATTCTTCGTCTGCCAGTTCCATGTCTCACTACCATACATCAGGGTAGGTACCAGCACTCCATTGTGGACGGTTTTTTATTAGCGCCAACGGCATTCAGTCCTCCAATAATGGAGTTACTTGCATTCACCCTTCTTTCAATATCTCTATCAGCCTTCTCATCTCTCGTAAACATACTACCTAGTTTTTATGAAAAACACTATCCGAAAGTAAACAGATACACCGTGGAATATTATTATAGTATTTTGTTGAAAAGGAGGCGTGTTGGGTCGGATGACACGGGTGGTGAGGGCGGTGAGGAGAGTGTGAGGCGGGAGGTGGGAATCGGGAAGGATAGGGGGTAAGGGGGGCGCTGCAATCGATACAGGCCGCTGTGAGGTCGACGAACCCCAAACACAGAGTTGCACCGAGTGCAGTGTGACGTCACGCGGATTGTTATCGACCAAATTCAAGTTCAACGCGATGCCTAAACTCGAACCGGTCTAAATTTTGTCATTAAAAAAAAAACAATGGTATGTTGGCCTTGTACTTGAGTACGAAGTTAAAGATAATATATTTTGTACTCAATGGTCGTTATTACTTGCCTCGATAATAAAAATCAGAGTGTGCAATTTACACGCGGTAGAAGGCAAACCTTCAGAAAACTAAAGTAGACAAAAATGAGAAGGCTACGAAGCCCTTTTTGAAGTAAAACTTCTTTACGCATGCTCCACTTGGGGGGTAAGCTGGTGAACGCGTTACGAAAAGTGTGATGTTACGAAAAGTGAGTGAAAATTCGAAATCTGGTCGGCTGAATGTCTGCAAAGATTCATCAGGTCAGGCACTTTATACCACTACACTAAACGTAGTCTCCCCACTCTTGTCTACTTTAATTTTCACTTCTACCGCGTATGAATTGAACACTCTGATTCTTTTTATCGAGGCAAGTAAACATATCGAACCACTGAGGCGACCTACGGCAGGTGTGTTGAGTATTCAATAAGAGCTGCGGTACCCATATCCGCCTCCCTTCAGCCTCACAACATACCCCACATGATACATTTATGTGAAAACTGCACAAGAGTTCCAACTGCTCCCAACCGTCTGTCTGGAACCGACCTCCGAATTCGTAGTCAAGAGCCTTACCCCTGGACCACAGAGGCCGTCAGCTAGACTAAAACAATAAAAAAACATTAAAAAAATTATACTTATCTCATTTTACTTGCGGAGCCCCAATGTGTATCACAAACACAAGTAGAGCGTGCTGTAATAGGTACACTACACATGTACACAAGCAGACACAGATAAAATTTGATTCATACTTGCTTACGTAAAAGCCGACACTGTCGGATCACCGATTTTATTTCACGACCAAACCACCATGCTTATTTTTTTTTATGATTTTCTCGAATGATTTTTCCTAAGCAGTTAAATTTACACATTTTTCTTTCTTGTGAATATCGCACAAGAGTCCCAAGTAACATGGAATTCACATTTTATTGGGGTATGTTGTGAGGCTGAACGGAGTGGGAAAGAAAAGGAGATGGGTGAGATGAATGTGGAGAAGTACCTGACTATCAAACATTGCTAAAACCATTACAGACAAAGTTTTAATTGAAATTTCAGTTCATATTTATTTATGTATTAATCTTTGGGGGTGACCCGACAACTGATCCGGCGACAATTGGACCCAAGACAATTGATCCCCTGACAGTTGATCCCCGACAGTTGATCCCTCATATAGTTGATCCCTGACATTTGATCCCCCGACAGGTGAACCGACGAAAAGTTGACTCGCTAGACAGTTGATCCCTCGGATATTGGTACCCTCGGACAGTTGAACCCTCGCACAGTTGAACCCCGGACAGTTGATCCCTCGGATATTTGTACCATTGGACAGTTGATCCCTCGCACAGTTGAACCCTCAGACAGTTGATTACAGTTAACCCCGGACAGTTGATCCCTCGGATATTTGTACACTCAGACAGTTGATCCTCAAACAGTTGATCCCTCGGAATGTTGATCCTTCTGATAGTTGATCCCTAGGACGGTTGAACCCTCGAACAGTTAAACACTCAGACAGTTGAATTCTCGGACAGTTAATCCCTCGGACAGTTGATCCTCGGACAGTTGATCCCTCGCAAAGTTGGTACCTTGGACAGTTGATCCCTCGGACAGTTGATCCATCCAACTGTCCGCCGGATCAATTGTCGGGGGGATCAAATGTTGGGAGGCCAATTGTCACCAGATCAATGATCATGGAACCATCTCTGGGATATCAACAGTTGAATTTAATAATTTGTGTGTAACGTGTTTACTTAAAAATAAGTGAACTTGTTTGAAGAATTAATTTCCTCCTTGTGTTAAGAAATAAGGAGAACAAATAATAACAAAAACAAAATACTATAGTACAATAAAAGAGAGGATGTTCATAAAACAAATTAAATTCAAAACAGAAAAGTTCCTCTTGACACGAGTATGTCAGAAAAACACTTTTATATATATATTTTTTATATTTATTCAGCTCGGAATTGAAAATGTCCACTTTTGATATTATGTTATTGTAATGATTAGGTACACAGTCTAAGAGTCTACTCAGGCAAGAATGTTGTTAACAGTTTATTTAACATTTATCCATTGGGCAGAAGAGCGTGTGGAGCGCGCAGGTACATTAAATTGAATTTTATCAAGCGACTCCAGTCATTGTTGTTTAAGGCAATTCACCCTAAAAGGAGTGCTATGTGACTCCAGTCATTGAATATAATTGTTAAGAGGGAATAACCGGACAAAACCAGAAATACGTAATTTCAAATCAAATTTTAGATGTATTGACACTTTCAATGATACAAAAGAAGCGAAAGAAGCCAGTATAAGACAAGAGGTGAGACAGGGATGCTCTCTGTCACCTGTTCTTTTTAACGCTTATATACAAAGTGCGATTGATGACTTGAGAGAGAGAATGAGTCACAGAAAAGGTGCAAAGATACACGGGCAAAAGGTGGATATGATAAGGTTTGCTGACGATATTGCTATGGTTGCTGAAAGCGAAGAAGAACTGCAAGAGGCCTTAACAACCATGCAAAACATTCTTCAAAACAATTACAACGTGAAGATAAATAAAGACAAAACAAAGCTGCTGACTGTAGGCCGAATGCAACATCAGATGAGAGTAGAGATGTCAGGAGTTCCACTAAAGAACACCAAGGAGTTTGTCTACCTCGGGAGCAAAATAACATGGGACGGTCGGTCTAGGAGCGAGGTCGACAGCCGTATACACCAGGCTAGGCTTGCAATCAATAAAAGGTCGAAAATAATAGAATCGAATAATATAGACCTAAAACTGAGAATACTCCTCATCAAGACCTATGTATGGAGTATCTTGATGTACGGCTGCGAAACATGGTGCCTATCCGCAAGAAATAAACGGAGACTAGAGGCTTTTGAGATGTGGTCCTATAGAAGACTATTAGGAATTTCCTAGAGAGACCACATTACAAATGAGGAGGTTCTCCAAAGAATCAAAGGAGAAAGGCACCTGCTCAGGACCTTGTCCGAAAGGCGTGCAAGATGGATCGACCATGTAATAAGACAAGAAGGCCTCTTGCATGCCATAATGGAGGGTATGACCGAGGGGACAAACTCTAGGGGACGCCCACGCCGAGAGTACCTGGAGGACCTTCTGGTGGACGTGCGCTGCTCATCATATGCAGACTTCAAAAGAGCCGCACAAGACAGGGAAGAGTGGAAGAGACGAATAGATGAAATTGCTGCAAACCAATTCCAGGATTGAGAGAGAGAGAGAAAACCAGAGAGAGAGAGACTCTTTTCCACAAAAAATTATAAATTGATTTCGAAAGACTTTTTTTTAATCTGGTTTAAATTATCTATGTTTTAAATTTTGAGAAAATATGTTTATTTTTAGTACAATAAGGTTTTACCGTAGGTCGTTGGCAGATTTTGTTAAATTTTCAAACCAAATTTTGTATTGTACAACATACATTTCAAATCATTTAATCATGCGGTAAAATAAATCAATAAATTATCTGGGAAAGTTATGTATCAGAATTTTTATTTTAGTTTAAATTAAATGATTTTAAAAAAGATCAAAAAATTATTCATTAAAATAATATATAGCATATTTGCGGCACGTTCCAGAGTGGAAGATACTCTCAGTATCGCCCTGGTGTAAGACCACCATTCAGAATTGAAACATTGCTTGAAATGGCATTAGCCGTGTTTGGTGACCAGATCTGAATAGCCAGGTACTTCCCCACCTTCCTCTTCCCTATCTCCTTCCCCTCCCCACTACCTTCAGCCTCACAACATACCCCAATTGGGGATGCCATAGTCTCACTGGCTTCAGACGGGAGCAGTTGGGACTCTTGTGCGGTATTCATATAAAAAAATATAAAAAATAAAAAACTTTCGTAATCTATTTCTTTACGGTCTTACACACTTATACATAACACATGTATATTTAAATTTTTCATTATTTGTTTTTGGGGTGTTATGCCGTGTTGCGCTACCTCCTTCTTTACCTCCTTCTTTAAAACGTATCTAACATATTTAAGATTTTTTTACATTCTTATTTTGCTTACACATTATTGAAAAATTATAAATACTTATGATCAAAAAATAATTACAAAAAGATCATAATTTTAATAGTTTTATCATCACGCCTTTCAGCATTTTTGAGTGTGGGTATAAATTAACGCTAATTTTGAATTAAATAAAATCAAAAGCTGGTACGGAGAATAAATAATCTTTCTCATTGGAACCCCCCTGTACGATCGTAAGAACATCTTTCGACGAAATAAGAATTCCCAGCTGCTAGCCGGTTAATGGCCGTTAACTATTTTTTTTTCTGATCATTAAATTATATTCCTTACATATTATTTAATTAGCATATAAAAAAGAAATAACACATTAAATCAATTAGTTCTGCATGCCATAAAAATATCGTCTAATATCAGAAAACAATATTACAATCCGTATCTCATGATGGAAGACATTGCAAAGGGTTTCCCTATAGGCATAAATCTGGGCACTGATATCTTTTTAAAATTTTATTTTGTTTTATTGAGTGCAAGTTTGAAAGTAAAGTTCTTGCTTTTTATACCTAGTCTAAAGTTCTAAAGTTGATGTAAAAAAATAACTTTAGAAAATTTATTGTTTAGGGAGATACCATTCATTGGATGACCAATCACCTCTGCCTCTAGATTCGCTACGTTTGTCGACCTAGCATGGGTGCCCGGGTTCATCGGGTAAGATTTCGATAAAAATCGACCGCAAGTCGTAAAAATAAATCAGATTAATAGCGATAAAGAAATATCAGACTTTGGAATCCCTCAAGGTACAGTAATCGGACCAATCCTTTTCACCATATATGTTAATGACATTTTTTTTCAACCACTACATGGCCAAATTACTTCATACGCCGATGATACGGTACTAATAATTAGCGATAAAACTTGGGAAAAAGTAACATTTAAAGCCACCGAAGACATAAATATTTTAAAGAATTTCTTCGACGTAAATTTACTATCACTAAATGGTGATAAAACATTTGTAATTCCATTTGCAATACACAAAAATGATACCCCTAAAAACATTGATATCATCATCCATGATAATTCCAAAACACATAGTAAAAATTATTGTATCCAAAACTGCACAATATTAAAAACAACAAACACAATCAAATATTTAGGAGTCATTATCGATAAAAATTTGAAATGGAAGGAACAAATTTGTCAAGTTGTAAAAAAAATTAGAAAATTGATTTATATATTTTTAAGAATCAGAAATTTTTTATCTGTAAAAAACTTATATCTAATATATTACGCTTTGGTTCAATCAACTTTACAATATGCTATCATTAGCTGGGGATCCGCATACAAAACTAATCTTTCCCCAATTGAAGTTGTGCAGAGGCTAATAATTAAAATCATATTAAAAAAACCTTCTGACTACCCAACGGATCAATTATTTAAGGAATTCCAAGTACCATCTTTCAAAGATCTATATATATATATAGTATTGTTTGGTTTTGGGGTAGGTCAGGAAAAGGTCACTTTTTTGTTGACGCAAAAACGACCAGTACGCCCTTTGCGTTTCACCCACCTCAAGGTTCACTTTCGGTCGAAGCAAATTCAGACAAGGAAGCTGGGAGTTTTTTTTTTTCGACAAAAAAAATATATACAGGGAATTATTCTCCGATACGAATCGGCGGCGAAAACTAGAAGCTCTACTCGAATCACTCGATTATATTTCCCGCCGACAGACGGCGTTTGAAAAAAAAAAATGACGAAAAAACCCGCTAATTTCATAAAGGAAAATGCTATATAGGACTATTGACATAGGTCAGGATCTCAGATGTCAAATTTTTAGCCTAACAAAACGGAACTCTCGGCGGTTTCGGTCGTTGTTTTTCGGAAAACGACATTACCGCCGAAAAACCGATTCCGGGCTAGATGTTTTTTGAAAATACGATAGCCGGATAGATTCCGCAACTTTTAACACCAATAAAACATACGATTCTCATATAAAATACGTCAGGAGATGCTGACAAAACTCGAAATTTTCCGAAAAAAAATCATCAAAATACGCGCTCACAGATTCCATCGGAAGTTTAAATATTTGCTGGCCAGTTCAAATTAACACGTTTTTCATTCGGGGTAGGTACCTACTTATTTCGGTAGTATTGCAAATATGATGAAAAAAGCTAAGATTGCCGGAATCTAAGGAAATGCGCAGGTACCTACCTGAATGGGTACCTACACAACGAATTAGGTTTTAATGCAATAAATACTAAGGTAAGGTTGTTTCGATGATACAGAATAATTGAACTTTTTTTAAGTTAATTTTCACGTTCTGTGATGGTTCTACTCAAATTCTATTGTTTTATCATTACAGACCAGTTACATCACAAAACTGAAATAATTACAGAACTCGAACGGAACTTTATAGAACTGAAAATTTACTAGAAAAATTTAAAGAATTTTCAATTTTTTTTATTAATTATTTTTTTTATTTTTAAGTGTGTTCTATTTGAACATTGTATATATATATATACATTACGCGTGTTCTAGGTAGGTACTTACTTGCGGGGACTTTTTCATTTAAAAATCAAAACATGATATTGAATGAATTTATTTGTAGTGAAAATTATTTTATGCTCAACAGCATAATGGCGTCGTTTTGGTGAAATATTACAACAAAGTACCTACTTAGTACTTACACTTGCAAAATGAAATACAATACAGCTACAATAGTGAGCTCCGGCATAATGAAATTTTGCACTGCTAAACCGTGCAACCGATTGTTATTGTTAATGGACTATTTGTGCGTAAATAAATTAATTATATACAGCGGGTACCCGGCATGCGTTGCGAGGCCACTTTAACTTCGGGGTCAACTAAACCGTAATGGTTCCATACCAAGTCCCGGGAAACAACATTATAAAATTATGCACTTTATAAAATTATATACAACGGGTACCCGGCATGCGTTGCAAGGCCGCTTTAACCTCGGGGTCGATAAAACTGTAATGTTTCCATCCGAAGTCCTGGGAAACTACATTATAATGCAAGCGCCTGCACTATGTAACATTATAAACTACGGGTACCCGGTATGCGTTGCAAGGCCACTTTAACCTCAGGGTCAACTAAACTCTAATGGTTCCATCCCAAGTCCCCGGAAACTACATTATAATGCAAGCGCCTGCACTATATAACATTATATACAACGGGTACCCGGCATGCGTTGCAAGGTCACTGTAACCTAGGGGTCAACTTTACTGTAATTGTTTCATCCCGATTCCCGGGAAATAAAATTTTAATGCAAGCGCCTGCAATTTATAACATAATATACAACGGGTACACGGCATGCGTTGCAAGGTCACTGTAACCTCGGGGTCAACTTAACTGTAATGGTTCCATCCCAATTCCCGGGAAATAACATTTTAAAGCAAGCGCCTGCACCATATAACATTATATACAACGGGTACCCGGTATGCGTTGCAAGGTCACTGTAACCTAGGGGTCAACTTTACTGTAATGGTTTCATCCCGATTCCCGGGAAATAAAATTTTAATGCAAGCGCCTGCAATTTATAACATAATATACAACGGTTACTCGGCATGCGTTGCAAGGTCACTGTAACCTCGGGGTCAACTTAACTGTAATGGTTCCATTCCAATTCCTGGGAAATTACATTTTAATGCAAGCGCTGCACTACATAACATTATATACAACGGGTACCCGGCATGCGTTGCAAGGTCACTGTAACCTCAGGTTTCTTCATATATTTAATTTAACACACACTCTTCCTCGCTTCATCCACGTTCACACGTCAAATCGCATAGTATTTAAACCCGTCAGTTGCTTCTGCAACGGGCAAAACCTAGTATATAGTATTGTTCACTTTGGGGAAAACTCACTCACTTTTTTGTCGGCGCAAAAATGACCAGTACGCCCTTTGCGTTTCACCAACCTCAAGGTTCACTTTCGGTCGAAGCAAATTCAGACAAGAAGCTGGGATCCTTTTTTTTTCGACAAAAAAAATATATACAGGGATTTATTCTCCGATACAAATCGGCGGCGAAAACTAGAAGCTCTACTCGAATCACTCGATTCGGCTCGGTTGTATTTCCCGCCGACAGATGGCGTTTGAAAAAAAAAAGTGACGAAAAAACCCGCTAATTTCACAAGGGAAAATGCTATATAGGACTATTGACATAGGTCAGGATCTCAGATGTCAAATTTTTAGCCTAACAAAACGGAACTCTCGGCGGTTTCGGTCGTTGTTTTTCGGAAACGACATTACCGCCGAAAAACCGATTCCGGGCTAGATGTTTTTTGAAAATACGATAGCCGGATAGATTCCGCAACTTTTAACACCAATAAAACATATGATTCTCATATAAAATACGTCAGGAGATGCTGACAAAACTCGAAATTTTCCGAAAAAAAAATCATCAAAATACGCGCTCACAGATTCCATCGGAAGTTTAAATATTTGCTGGCCAGTTCAAATTAACACGTTTTTCATTCGGGGTAGGTACCTACTTATTTCGGTAGTATTGCAAATATGATGAAAAAAGCTAAGATTGCCGGAATCTAAGGAAATGCGCAGGTACCTACCTGAATGGGTACCTACACAACGAATTAGGTTTTAATGCAATAAATACTAAGGTAAGGTTGTTTCGATGATACAGAATAATTGAACTTTTTTTAAGTTAATTTTCACGTTCTGTGATGGTTCTACTCAAATTCTATTGTTTTATCATTACAGACCAGTTACATCACAAAACTGAAATAATTACAGAACTCGAACGGAACTTTATAGAACTGAAAATTTACTAGAAAAATTTAAAGAATTGTCAATTTTTTTTATTAATTATTTTTTTTATTTTTAAGTGTGTTCTATTTGAACATTGTATATATATATACATTACGCGTGTTCTAGGTAGGTACTTACTTGCGGGGACTTTTTTCATTTAAAAATCAAAACATGATATTGAATGAATTTATTTGTAGTGAAAATTATTTTATGCTCAACAGCATAATGGCGTCGTTTTGGTGAAATATTACAACAAAGTACCTACTTAGTACTTACACTTGCGAAATGAAATACAATACAACTACAATAGTGAGCTCCGGCATAATGAAATTTTGCACTGCTAAACCGTGCAACCGATTGTTATTGTTAATGGACTATTTGTGCGTAAATAAATTAATTATATACAGCGGGTACCCGGCATGCGTTGCGAGGCCACTTTAACTTCGGGGTCAACTAAACCGTAATGGTTCCCTACCAAGTCCCGGGAAACAACATTATAAAATTATGCACTTTATAAAATTATATACAACGGGTACCCGGCATGCGTTGCAAGGCCGCTTTAACCTCGGGGTCAATAAAACTGTAATGTTTCCATCCGAAGTCCTGGGAAACTACATTATAATGCAAGCGCCTGCACTATGTAACATTATATACTACGGGTACCCGGCATGCGTTGCAACTGCACTTTAACCTCAGGGTCAACTAAACTGTAATGGTTCCATCCCAAGTCCCCGGAAACTACATTATAATGCAAGCGCCTGCACTATATAACATTATATACAACGGGTACCCGGCATGCGTTGCAAGGTCACTGTAACCTCGGGGTCAACTTAATTATAATGGTTCCATCCCAAGTCCCGGGAAACTACATTATAATGCAAGCGCCTGCACTATATAAAATTATATACAACGGGTACCCGGCGTGCGTTGCAAGGCGACTTTAACCTCGGGGTCAATAAAACTGTAATGTTTCCGTCCCAAGTCCCGGGAAACTGCATTATAATGCAAGCGCCTGCACTATTTAACATTATATATAACGGGTATCTGGCATAAGTAAGTGAAGTTTTACTTCAGTCGTGTGGTCTAAAGCACACTTTTTTTAATTTATTTTCACGTTCTGTGTTATTTTGTCTTCGATCGCGATGAAACTTTGGGGATTTCATGTGCGCATCGCCTCAATTCTTTCTGTATAAAATAGTGAGCTCTGGCATCATGAAATTATGCATTGCTAAACCGTTCATCCGATTGCGATGAAACTTTGGGGATTTGATTGCTGCATCCCTTCGATTCTTTCTGTATAAAATAGTGAGCTTGGGCATCATAAGATTATGCATTGCTAAACCGTTCTTCCGATTGCGTTTGGGGATTTGATGTGCGCAGGCCGGCAATGGTTTTTGTGCACAACAGTGAGCTCTGGTATCATGAAATTACGCATTGCTAAACCAATTAACCGATTGCAATGAAAATTTGATATTTAACGGATTTATATTTAATTTAACACACACTCCTCCTCGCTTCATCCACGTTCACACGTCAAATCGCATAGTGTTTAAACCCGTTTATTGCTTTTGCAATGGGCCCAGCTAGTATATATATTAATGTTTGGTTTTGGGGTAGGTCAGGAAAACTCACTTTTTTTTTTAATCGTCCGGGTACAGGCGAAAATCGACCGCTCTGCCTGTCCAGTTTCACCGACCGCAGGGGTCGATTTGGCCGAGCAAGGCGCGTGGACCGGGATTTCATACAAACGGCCGTTCCAAAAAAACGCGTTTTGGTGATCCGATAATCGACTCTTTTCCCTCTCGATCCGCAAGACCTCACGGCGTATTGTCGCTTAAAAACGAAAAAGACGCTTACGCCCTTTCGATTTCCCTCGCCCGCCTCGGCCCGCAGGCGATAATCGACCTCCGCGCCTCGAGTTTCACCGACCGCAGAGATCAATTTGGCCCGAAAGGGGGCACGGACGGCGATCTCTGCCGGTCAAACCAGATTTCATATAAAAAGATGATGCGGGGTTAACAGCGCACCCAAACGGCGAAAACTACAATTAGATCTCTCACCGACGAAGAAATTCGGCCTCAGTTATATTTCCTGCCGATAGGTTCACCCGTTAAAAAACGTCGAATCGTTTAGTAAAGAGATTTCCCATACAAAACTGATTTTTCTAGGGATTTATTCGAATTTTTTTAAGGGCGTTCTCGAAAATATCGTAGAAAAATTGACATTTAAAGGCCCTTTGCGGGAACTTAGATTGCGGCGAAAACAAACATTTTGCACGAAATGTTTTTGATTAAATAGAAGGTATACAAGTTTAAGAAACTTTTAAAATAAAAACATGTGTAGCTTCCCATTTAAAATGTTTCACAATGTCGCGTCAAACTTTGCAATTATATTGACATTTGCGAAAAATTCAATAACATCCATAATGCACATGGTTTTCAGCCTGTTAAATCGGTAGATATTTTAAATCTTTATGTAATTTTTTCCAACCTTGCAATACTGAACATGGAACATCATCCAAAACCACCGCAAGATTTCAGCAAGGCCCTGACAGCGTTAGCTGACGTAATTTGTATGGGAAATGTTCTTAAACCAGCGCAGGTGTTCGATTTTCAGGCTTTGCTTCAGGTGGTTATGACAACTTTTAACGGTTGTCTTGCCATATAGATAAAATATTATTTTAGAATATTTTGATGAACTAGGGAGGTACCCTGAAAATTACATAAACGGATAAATAATTATCCACGGGTATCATCTATAAATTATAGCTCATGAACGACTGGAGCAAATTGGATAATTATTTTTGCGTTAGTTTCGTTATTGTTCAGGCAAGGTTTGTATAAACTAAATGAGCTCTGGAATTATAAAATTTGTTTAAAATTAATCGCCGAAATCTATATATGCGCATAGCTTCCGAGCCAATGCACCAAATTGGATAGTTCTTTCTTTGTTGTATGTGCTAATATTAGGACAAGGTTTGAATAAAATTACTGGTGAGCTCTGGCATAACGAAATTTGTTTAAAAATGATTCGCCGAAATGTAAGTACGCTCATAACTTCAGAACGACTGCACGTAATTGAATAATTCTTTTTTTGTTGCGTTCCTTATTGTTCGGATAAAGTTTGTATAAAACTACTGGTGAGCTCTGGCATTATGAAGTTTGCATAAAAATGAATCGTCGAAATGTATGTACGCGTATAACTTCCGAAAGACTGCACCAAATTGAATAATTATTTTTTTGTTATGTTTGTTTGTTTGAGGGGGGGAAGAAAACCAGGGAGGGGGGAGGGTAACCTGGGAAGGAGGAGGGGAACCCGGGAGGGGGTTTTGCGGGATGGAGGAAAGGGGGGGGGGGGGGAGTAGAGTACGCTATGAAAGAATATTTTTTCTGTTCTTTTTTTTACTCGAATAAAACAAAATTTTAAAAGGATAAATACCAGGAGTGCAGAACTAAGCAAGGGAAAATATATTAAGAACATGTTTTTTTTCAATTATTTCTGGCTTTTTGGGAAAGGTGAATTTGTATGCATTTAATTATTTTTTTTTTACATGAGCTCCACACAGGAGGCCGTGGAGAAAATAATTTCCCTCAGGTCCTATGTCATCTTTGGGGATGCTGTGTGGAGGATTTTTTTTAGGAAAGGAAGGAGATGAGAGTTCTAAGAAGGAAAAGGGTTTAAGGGGTTGGTAGGAATCTGGGGTTCAGTGTGTCCTGGGCATCCGCCTCCAAGACCTAGACAGACCTCACCCCATGAACCCGGGCACCCCTACTAAATCACCAAACGTAGCGAACCACTTGGGGTGACCTATGGCAGAGGTGTTGGTTAACCAATAAAGGTCAACTTTGGGGATTTGTATTTCTACATAACATTATATACAACGGGTACCCGGCATGCGTTGCAACAACACTGTAACCTCGGGGTCAACTTAACTGTAATGGTTCCATTCCAAGTTCCGGGAAACTACATTATAATTCAAGCGCCTTGCAAACGCATGCACTGTATTATAACATTACATACAACGGGTACCCGGCATGCGTTGCAACATCACTGTAATCTCAGGGTCAACTTAACTGTAATGGTTCCATTCCAAGTTCCGGGAAACTACATTATAATGCAAGCGCCTTGCAAACGCCTGCTTTATATTATAACATTATATACAAAGGGTACCCGGCATGCGTTGCAACATCACTGTAATCTCGGGGTCAACTTAACTGTAATGGTTCCATTCCAAGTTCCGGGAAACTACATTATAATGCAAGCGCCTTGCAAACGCCTGCAATATATTATAACATTATATACAACGGGTACCCGGCATGCGTTGCAAGATCACTGTAACCTCGGGGTCAACTTAACTGTAATGGTTCCATTCCAAGTTCCTGAAAACTACATTATAATACAAGCGCCTTGCAAACGCCTGCTTTACATTATAACATTATATACAAAGGGTACCCGGCATGCGTTGCAAGGTCACTGTAACCTCAGGTTTCTTCTTATATTTAATTCAACACACACTCCTCCTCGCTTCATCCACGTTCACACGCAAATCGCATAATTTTTTAACCCGTTAGTTGCATTTTTGCAACGGGCCCCGCTAGTATATAGTATTGTTCACTTTGGAGACCCCTCACTTTTTTTGCCGCGCTAAAAACGACCACTCTGCCCTTTACGTTTCAACCACCTTAAGGGTCACTTTCGCTCGAAGCGGATTCAGACAGGATCGTGTCCCGATTGAGGACCAGATTTCATACAAAAAAGATGATGCAGGATTAACAGCGCACCCAACGGCGAAAACTACAATTAGATCTCTCACCGACGAAGAAATTCGGCCTCAGTTATATTTTCTGCCGACAGGTTCACCCGTTAAAAAATGTCGAATATTTCAGTGCGTCAGAAAAGTTCACCTCCCATACAAAACTGTATTTGCTAGGCATTTATTAATTTTACGGCTTTATTGAAAATAACGTAGAAAAATTGACATTTTAAAGGCTCTTTGCGGGAACGCAGATTACAGCGTAAAAAAATATTTTGACCGAGATGTTTTTCAATAAATTGTAAAAATACAAGTTTTAGAAACTTTTAAAGTTGCGACATGTACCGCATTCCATTCAAAATGTTACACAATTTTGCATTAAAATTCAACATTATTTTGACATTTAAGACATATTCACTTTCATCGACAATGTATAATTATGCGGCCAGTACAAATCGGTGGTTGAGTATGTACTTAAATTCCTTTCAAATCACAAAAAATAACAATTAACAACGTGCTCGATAATCGAGGTAGGTACTGCAGATACTAAATACCTACGTATAAAATGAAATTTGCTAGGGAAATTATTCTCAGTACCTAATAATACGGCTTTGCTGAAAGAATTTGACATTTGAAAAGTGCATTACGCCAACGAAGATATCATCAAAAACACACATCCTAATGGAAATGTTTTTGGATAATTTCAAGGACTGGAGGTCATAAAACTTTATTATCACATAATTACGGTTGCGATCCATTTAAAATATGTCACAGTTTTGTATTAAACTTTTGACATTTTGACAAAAATCAAAGTGAAAATCGTTCCTTCGAGGATGAAAAATTCTGTTGCCAGGTAATGCCAAAGTAGGTAGGTAGGTACTAAATTCGTTGAAAATGTCGTCGATTTACATGTTTGAAATATTCGGGCAATGCTGCATTCATATAAATCAGAAGTTTTATGATATTGATTTCAAATCAGATGGGTAGGTACCTACTTAATTCCTTCGAAAATCAAATAAATTGCTAATTTTTTTAATGCTGCATCCACATTTTAAGTCAATAGCTTTAGTTTGGTGAATTTCTATAAATTCAATTACAAATGGGCCAGAAGTAGGTACCTACTCAGGTGGGAACGTTATCGATCAAATATTGAGAAAATAATAAAATGAGTTAATTTAAATAACGATGGTCAATTTTTTTGCCAAATGATGTAGGTGCCTACTTGAACATAGTACGTCGATATAATTATTTTTTCCTTAGGAAAAACAAAGAATGTTGCCATTTTTGCGTACTATTTATTGCGCTAATTTGTTAAGAAATTAAATAAACTCGATAAAATTATTTTTTCCCAACATAACGTTAATTTCTACAGCGCCATTTCTGCAAAACATCACACCAAGATCGCAGTGCTCTATACAAGGAGCACAGAAGTACGAGTAGTTACAATATCAAAATGATTTGAATTAAATTAAATATTTATTGAAAAAAAAAAATTGTGAAAAGACGTAGGTACCTAAAATAATTATCTTTTCTGTGATTTTGATTTTGCTGAGGTAATAATATATTGTTAATAATTAAGAATGGTCCAATTTTTTTGACAAATGGTGTAGATACCTACTTGAGTAATGCGCTGGAACTACATTTGTTCTGTAATTGTTATGTACATTTTTAATTAAATTTTGATGTGAATACCTACCGCACAAGAGTCCCAACCACTGGAGCCAATGAGACTATCATCTTTGAGGATGCTGTGCGGATGGTTTTTTAAGGGAAATTAAGGAGAAGAAGATATGTGAAGGAAAAGGGTATGAGGGGTGGGTAGGAATCTGGAGGTCAGTGTGGCCAGGAGTGACGGACGTATGAATCTATTCCTCACACTGCGGTGCAAGGCGAAGGGTTGGGAGAATCTGGCTGGAGAGGTCAAAAGCCTTCCAATAATTATGGTAACAAGGGAAAGGATAAGAGGGAGATATAAGTTAGTGACGTATTTTATATTGTTAATGGACTTTTTGTCCGTAAATAAATAAACTATATACAGCGGGTACCCGGCATGCGTTGCAAGGCCACTTTAACCTCGGGGTCCATTAAACTGTAATGGTTCCATCCCAAATCTCGGAAAACAACATTATAATGCAAGCTCCTGTACTATATAACATTATATACAACGGGTACCTGGCATGTGTTGCAAGGTCACTGTAACCTCGGGGTCAACTTTACTGTAATGGTTCCATCCCAATTCCCGGGAAATAAAATTTTAATGCAAGCGCCTGCAATTTATAACATAATATACAACGGGCACACGGCATGCGTTGCAAGGTCACTGTAACCTCGGGGTCAACTTAACTGTAATGGTTCCATTCCAATTCCTGGGAAATTACATTTTCATGCAAGCGCTGCACTACATAACATTATATACAACGGGTACCCGGCATGCGTTGCAAGGTGACGGTAGCCTCAGGTTTCTTCATATATTTAATTAAACACACACTCTTCCTCGCTTCATCCACGTTCACACGTCAAATCGCATAGTGTTTTAACCCGTTAGTTGCCGCTGCAACGGGCAAAACCTAGTACAATAGAAATGCATTGATTCAAATTATAAAAGAAAAAGAAAAATATCAATTTATAACTGAAAACCGTACTAGACATAAATATATTTTTTCATGCCCAAAATTAAACACTTCCTTTGCACAAAATTATTATACTTATCAAGGAAGACTTATTTTCAACCGATTACCGGATGAAATTAGAAAAATTAATGATAAAATCCAATTAATAAACACTGTAAAAAAATATTTTAAAGATAATCTCAAAAAAAAAAAAAAACAGTTTCCGACTAATCTAATCTACTTATAACTCAGTTTCCAAGTGATACTCCATTCTTCAAATAAGTTAAATTTTGTATTGTTTTTAGCAACTAATTACAATAATTCTGGACACATTATCCAAACAGTAAAATTGTTTTGATAGTAGATACATAAATACTTATAATCACATATCACCGAACTTACAACTTATTGTTTTTTAAATTCACATTGTAATTTAAGAACTTAAATATAGCATTAAAAAATGTACACTACTCTTCCAGACACAAGCTAACGCTTCCATGGAAGAGTGGTATTAACATATTTGAATATGAACATGTAAGCAAATTAATACATCATCTAAATGTACATTATATTTTATATGCTAAAAAATAAATAAAAAAAAAAATAAAAATAAAAAAAAATAAAAAAAAAAAAATTTGTCCGGGTGGCGGGCCGGATTGAGAGAGACTGGTTGAGGGAGGCCTTTTGACCTCTCCAGCCGGACTCTCTCGACCCATCGCCTCGCACCGCAGTTGGAGGGATGGATTCATACGTCCGTCACACCCGGACACACTGATACCCCGATTTCTACCTACCCCTCATACCTTTTTTCCCAGAACTTTCTCTCCTACGTTTCATTTAAATGACCCTCCACACAGCATCCCCTAAGATGAAATAGGCCGTGATTGACATTATTTTTATCAGGGCCACCTATGTGGAACTAATTTTTAAAAAGTTTACAAGCTTCTTCTTCTTCAATGGCGCTACAGCCCATTTCGAGCCTTGGCCTCCTTCAAAATAAGCCTCCACCGCCCTCTGTCCTCGGCCGTCTTCTTCCAATCTGCAACATGGAGTAATCCTCTTGCATCCTTCCTGACATCATCCTCCCATCTCAGTCTAGGCCTGCCCGCCTTTCGTTTACCTCCCGGGTGTCCTGTCAGAACCTTCTTCGGTACTCGTGTGCTTGGCATTCGGTGCACATGTCCGGCCCATCTTAATCTTTGGAGTCTTAAATGGGTGGAGAGTCTGGGAGCTTGGTAAATATCATAGAGCTCATTATTGTGGCGGATTCTCCATGCCTCTCCCTCTCGCACCGCTCCTAAGATTCTTCGAAGTACCTTTCTTTCGAAGATGTCCAGCCGTTCCGCTGACTTTGCTGTCAGTGTTCCCGCCTCACATCCATAGGCCAAGACCGTTCTGATAATTGTTTTATAAAAGGTTATTTTGGTTTTCCTATGGACGTTTCGGGATTTGAACACTGGCAGCAACGCGAAGTAAGTTTTGTTAGCGGCTGTAATGCGCTTTCTTACTTCTACTGGGTCTTCATTGTCCTGCGTTATGGTGGAGCCCAGGTAGGTAAACTCTTCGACCACTTCGAAATTATAATTGTCTTTGAATTTCACTTTGTCTTTTATTCTGCGGTGAGGGGTTCTGGTTTGCATCATGATTTTTGTTTTATTTTCATTGATATGCAAACCCACCTCTCTTGCCGCAGTCTCCAAAGGGTCAAACACTTCTCTTACAGCCTGTAGGGATCTTCCGACAATATTAAGGTCATCTGCGTAGCCAACTATTTGATTGCTTCTGTAGCAGATGTTTGAGTCGGTATTGATCATTGTCTTCCTCACGACGTGCTCCAGTACAATATTGAAAAGGGTGGGTGCTAAGCCATCACCTTGTTTCAGCCCCTGGGAAACGTTAAAATCCTCCGTTGTTTCACCTTGTTGTTAGGTACAAGCATTCATAAAAATACTTCAAAAAAATAAAATTTTACCAACGAATCGGAGTTAAGTAACCCTAGTGAAATACCACCATTAAGAATCTAAAAGTTGCTTGGAATGGCTTTAGACGTGTTTGGTGACCAGATTTGAAAAACCGGGTACTTCCCCACTTTCATCTCCCCCATCTCTTACCCATTCCTACTACCTTCAGCATCCCAACATAACCTAATTATTAGAGATGCCACTATCCCACTGACTCAAAACGGTTGGGAGCAGTTTTGAATCAGGCATGAGTTTTATGGTCAGTTGTTTCACAGAATTTGAACAATTCGTCCAATTTAAAAGTTTATTTGAGGTTCTGTGAAAGTTCTATTATTCTTTTATCACTTCAATTATGTGAAGCAACTGGCCGATAACTATATTGTAACAGACCTTAAAAATAACCTTTTCAGAACTTGAAAATTTACTTTGGAATTTGATCAATTGTTCAAATTCTGTGAAACAACTAACTAACGAACCATCACGCCGTTTCCTTGCAGGGGTAGGTAGAGAGGATGGACCGCCAAACAACTCAGTCTTGACACACACTCTTTGCCTCATACATCATCTCATCCATACTTTTCTATTATTCTGACTTTTGACATGGCCCGACTCAAGTATCTGATTCACGTTATCATGCCATGACTTCTTCTATCATTGACATTTGCGTCATATATTCTTCTTACACTACTTTCTTCGTCCATTCGCTCTACATGCCTAAACCATCTGAGGGTCCCTTTCTTAATCTTACTCATAATGCTTGCATCAGCCTTACATTCTTTGCGGATATCAACATTTCCCACACGATCATACATGGTTTTACCACACATATGCCTCAGGGATATCATTTCAACAGCATTCAGTTTACTTTCATCCTTCCTCTGCCAGTTCCATGCCTTACTTCCATACATCAGGGTAGGTACCAGGACTCCATTGTGGACTGCTTGCTTCGCTTCTTTTGAAAAAAAATTATTAGCGCCAACGGCATTCAGTCCTCTATTAATGCTCAAAATTAGCAAAATCATAATATAATAAAAGATACAAGTTAGTTCATTTTATATTATCAATCTTTAAGTGATCATAACCTAATTATTAAATAATGCTATTAAAATTATAAAAATGGCACATGTATTACTGCATTACTAGGGCGACAACACAAAACACAACGTCACGTCACAGATACACCCAGACAATCACACACACAGCCAAGCGAGTCTAGCAAATGCGGAACCCGCCGGGACATTGACCTCCAACCGGGGTCAATGTCCCGCCTACCGCCACCGTACAATACACACACACTCACACCACCACACGGCTCACTAATACTCTCAAACAGTGAGCTGTGTTCGTTCATCACTCACACGATCGTACGGCACCGGCTGATTTGCATTTTACTAACTCACACAATTATAGAGAACATGGCGCCGCGCGCCGTTTCCCAAAAACTAAATATATTCGAGCGGCGTGCTTTAGCGTCATGAAATTTGCTCTGATTTTATGAATGATCAAGGCGCCGCAACCGAGCTCAAAAAGAAAAAGATGGAGAGATATGAAATTACGAATGTTAGAGGAGCGCGCTAGTATTTAAAGCGACAAAATCAATGCGAAAATCGTGAAAATGTTTAATAAAACATGACTCGTTTAAAATAGAGCAAAAATCTCGCGGGGGTGGTCTTAAAAAGCATTTTAAGAAACACTGTGAATTTTTTCATGCATATAACTTGTAAAATAACTGAAACAAACGTGTTTATAATTTACTTTGCGATTTTTTTCTATCGAGGGAATTTTATATATTTTGCGTTTCGGCGTGGGGAATGTCTAGATATTATCTTCAAGAATAACATATATTTTTTTAAGAGGTTTAAAACTTAACGTGTTTAAGGGAGATATGTAGGTAAGAAATTGGTAAAAATTCGGATAGCGGTGGCTTAAGCGTCCAAAAAACAGATTTATTAAAATTATCCAAATAATATTTATTGAACTTCTTACATCATTTTTATCATGAACTGACATAAAATTATCCATTTAAAATAAAATATAATGTGTGTTTGATTTTTATGGGGTCATTTTGCGTAAATCATTTTTAGGACGCTGATCAAAATATTATATTCAATTTGGGAGGCGGGAATGGTTACCGCCGCCCCGGGAACCTTTATTGGATAACCAACACCTCTGCCATAGGTCACCCCAAGTGGTTCGCTACGTTTGGTGATTTCGCCAGGGTGTCCGGGTTCATGGGGTGAGGTTTGTCTAGGTCTTGGAGGAGGATGACCAGGACACACCGAACCCCAGATTCCTACCCACTCCTTAAACCTTTTTTCGTTCCCAGAACTCTTCTCTCCTTCCTTTCCTAAAAAAACCCTCCACACAGCATCCCCAAAGATGACATAGGTCCTGAAGGAAATTATTTTCCTCAGGGCTTCCTGTGTGGAGCTCGTGTAAAAAAAAATATCATTACATCGTATAAAATGAAGTCGCTCAAAATGTATGTGCGCATAGATCTTTTAAACTACGCAACGGATTTTCATGCAGTTTTCACCAGTAGATAGAGTGATTCAAGAGGAAGTTTAATACATGCTTATCATAGTAGAGAAAATCCTAGAAATTCAAATATTCAATTCAGGTAGCCGGCAGCAGGCAGCTGGCAAACGTCTGGTGTGGATTTTATAAAGGTTGGGTAATGGCGTTGTGTTTCGTTAGCCACAGCAACGTGTGACCGGGTCTGCTAGTATATTATAAAACAAACCACATTTAGAATTTGAGCCAGCGAGAATACGCATCCCCAAATGGGTAGGTATATTGTGAGGCTGAAAGTAGTGAGGATGGGAAAGAGATGGGGAAGAGAAAGGTTGGGGATCTGGCAATTCAGATCTAGTCACGAAACACTGCTAAAATCATTTCAATCAAAGCTTCAATTCTAAAAGGTTTCACGTGTGTAGGAATATTTGGATAGGTTTAAAGAAGTCAAAATTCCCGTGAGGTTTTAAAGGGTGCGAGGAAGGGTGGAAATTCGCATTTGTAGTATTTTTAAGACATTATTTGTTTTATCCATTGAATTTAAATTTAAGTTTTTTTAAGAGCGCAACCCGGATTTGTACCGATTTATTACAAATTTCCCTTAAACACGATAAGTTTTAAAGCTCCTAAAAAAATACTTTTTATTCTTGAAGATATCTAGACTTTGCCCGCGCCGAAACGCAAATTATATAAAATTCCCTCGATAGAAAAAAATCGCAAAGTATGCTCCAAAAATTATTATTAACAGGTTTGTTTCAGTTATTTATCAAGTTATATGTATGAAAAAATTCACAGTGTTTCTTTAAATGCTGTTTAAGATAATGCCCGCGAGATTTTTGCTCTATTTTAAACGAGTCGTGTTTTATTAAACATTTTCGCAGTTTTCGCATCGATTTTGTCGCTGTAAATGTTAGCGCTCTCCTCTAATATTCGTAATTTCGTATCTCTCCATCTTCTTCTTTTCGGGCCCGGTTGCAGAGCCTTAAGTGAATGGGTACCGCACAAGAGTCCCAAGTCCCAACCGCTCCCGTCTGAAGCCAGTGCAGTGTACCAATTGCTCTCAACCGCCTGGAGGCCGAGATACTATGGCATCCCCATTTGGGGTATGTTATGAGGCTGAAGGTAGTGGGGAGGGGTAAAAGATGGTGAAGAGAAAGATGGGGAGGTACCTGGCTCTTCACCAAACACGTCTAAAGCAACGATTAATTTCTTAATGGTGGTCTTTGAGAGTATTTTCCACTCTGGAACGTGTCTAAAATATACTTTTTTTACATTGATTCCACATTGGAGGCCTTGAGGAAAATAATTTCCCTCAGGGCCTATGGGATGCTGTGTGGAGGGTCTTTTTGAAGAGAAGAAGGAGTGAACATTGGTCTTGAAGAGACCTATGTTATAGGAAGGAGAAAACACAGAGGCCGGCAAATCATTCCATAGCCGAGCTGTTGAACACAAGAACGAGTCGAAGAAGCGACCTGTTCTCATGTGACAAATGTCAATCGCGTTTGGCGTGTATCCCGACTATGCACCGGTGCCGAAGGTACAATGACGCTAATTCCTCGGAGCATCTTCCATTATAATAACGGTAAAACAAGGATAGCATTCCTACCCGGCGCCAATACTCTAAGGATTGCAATCCGTCTGTTAAGATGGAAGAATCTATCAAACGGACCGCCCGTTTCTGTACAGAGTCGAGGGTATTTTTCAGGTATGTTGGAGCTCCAGACCAGAGGTGGCTGCCATATTCAACTGTGGGGCGCACTTGTGATTTGTACAGGGTTAGCAGTTGTGTAGGTACTATTAAAGTATGTGTGGGCCCTGTACAGTACGCCCAGTTTTTGAGAGTATACTACACATTATTTTTAATTAATTAATAATTGATTCTCCTATTTTCACACACGAATTACAATCTTTGGAGCAGGCTCATAAGACTTGTAAATCCGGCGAAAAACTGTCCTTATTCTACCGGTATTTCAATGGAAGATAATGCGAGGAACAGGCGTCAATGATCTTTGGAACCGGTGCACAGTCGCGAAACACGTGCACCGCATTTGCACAAGGTTGACATTTGTCACACGACCACGGACCGTTTCTACGACTCGTTCTTGAATTCAACTGCACGGCTGTGGAAAGGTTTGCCGGTCTTTTCGGGACCCATGTTCACTCTTTTCTCTCCCCAAAAAGACGCTCCACAAAGGATCCCCAAAGATGACATGCGCTGAGGGGAATTGTTTTAATTTTATTTTGTTTGCGCCTCGCTGAAGTCCTCGGCGTCGCCTGGGCTTTAAGGCGGTACAGTACCCTAATAATCAGGTGTACTCAAAACTCACATTTTAATCATTTTTGGCAAATTCGTAACTATATTTTTTTTTTTTTGGAACCGACCCCTGGGGATGTAAGTTCTTTATATTTAAGATTAATAAAAACAGTGCCTTTCCATTAATATATTTTACGTACAACGGTTTAAAAAAAATATAGATAATCCGTTTCATCAAATATTAAGTTAGCGGTAAGCACCAGATTTAATTTTTCTAGACGATGAATTAATAACTTCAGGAGGGAAACGATTAGAAACCTCTTGAATATTTGTAACACGTTCTTCAGAATTTTTTTTTTTTTTACAGTGAATACCGCACAAGAATCTCAACTGCTCCCGTCTGGAGCCAGTGAGACTATGGTATCCCCAATTGGGGTATGTTGTGAGGTTGAAGGTAGCCAGGAGGGGAAGGAGGTGGGGAAGAGGAAGGTTGGGAAGTACCTGGCTATTCAGATCTGGTCACTAAACACGGCTAAAGCCATTTTCAAGCAACGTTTCAATTCTGAATGGTGGTCTTACACCAGGGCGATACTGATAGTATCTTCCACTCTGGAACATGCCGCAAATATACTATATATTATTTTAAATGAATTAATTGTGAAATAACACAAATTAATCAAATAAAATTTATTTGCGCATGCCGGGTTCGAACCCGCGACCTCCGGAATGTGAGTCAAGAGTCTTAGCCACTGGACTACGGAGGTCGTCATTAAAATGAACGCGGCGGAAAGGTCGAATCTCCAGGTTTGCTAGGGCGAATTCTACAGTACGTCTGTCCAATACGCCGTGCCGCGGGCGTATACATATTTGTTTACACGCTTTCTTCACTTACGTCGGATTCCCACATTATTTTAGAGTGTTTGGTAGGGCAAATTTGACAGCAGGCCGTCCAAAACATCGGATCGCAAGTCGTAATTTGTATACACGGCTTCTTTACTTACGTCGCGTCGCGTCGTTAAGATTCTGAATATATTTTAGGTTATATTGTCGTCTTTAGGGGGGGAGGGGACGTTGAAGAAATGTTTACGTTAACGTAATAACTAATAACGTTAACACGAAATTATTATTATTACTGTATCAATGAGCGAATCGTAGATTTTTTTAGCTATATAACAACTAACCATCACTCCTGCAGGGAAGCGGCACGAGTTAGGCAATAGGACGGACCACCAAACAATTCAGTCTTGACACACACTCCTTGCCTCATTCACAATCACACACCGTCTCATACATACCCGTCTACTATTCTGACTCTCGACATAGCCGGACTGTATCTGATTCACTTGATGGTGCCATGCCTTCCTCGGGCGTCCACGACTTATTCTACTGTTCACATTTTCTTCTTATATTCTCCTGACATTCCTTGCTTGTTCATTCGCTTTACATTCCCAAACCAAACCATCTGAGAGTCTCTTTCTTAATCTTACGTCAGCCTTGCATTCTTTGCGGATCTCCACATTTCTCGCTCGATCATATACGGTTTTACCACACATACATATACCCCAGCTACAGCACTCAGTCTACTTTCAACCTTCCTCTGCCAGTTCCATACCTCACTGCTATACACCCGAGTAGGCACCAGCAATCCATTGTGGACTGGTAGCTTCGCTTCTTTAGACAGTTTTTCATTAGTGCCAACCGCATTAAGCCCTTTTTTTAATTAGGGCAATTCACCCTAAAAAGAGTGCTTTGTGTAGAAAAAGTTAAGGAAAATATTTATAATTTTGAGGATAATCTATAAAAGAGTAGGACAAATCACGGGCGTAGCCAGGTTTTAGTATCAGGGGGGGGGTTAAAAAATCAAAACTCGTGTCGGGGGGGGGGGAGAGACGAAGACTTTGTATTTCTTGAGCAATTAACTAATAACAATTTGAGGACATTCTATGTTGAAAACTTTTATTTTCTATGTACATTGGTTATTTAAAGTAGCAAATGTATATATAAAATAAATCTTATTTTAAGCAGTCACCTGATTAGTAACGGAATTCCAAATAAAAATCAACCGCAATCACTGAAAAAACGGAACTTGCAAGTTAAATTAATTTTTTCTTTCAGAGGTCCCCATTTATCTTTTAGATACATAATATCATTTTGAGTTGTCAGTGTTAAAAATAACATTGCGTGAAAAAATTGTCTGTAAGTACATCAACAATATTTAAGATTCATGGGAATTCCAAAAAACATTTTTTTTTTTTTTTATTTTTTATTTCATACATTTTTTATTAGTAGCAGATATTTGTTTTTTTTGGCTACCACACTAGGCTAAGCCCGTGTTGTGGTAGTCGTACATTTAATATTTTAACATTTCAAAAAATATTAAGAAATACTTAAAACTAAAGAGAAAAAAAAGATCATATTTTAAAGAAAAGTAGTAAAAATTCAAATTCAAATTCAAATTTTGAAATACAAAAATAAATAATAAAGATTAAATGTTAAGAACTCAAGTGTTCTGTATAAATTAAAACATATAAGTATATAAATAAAAATTAAAAACATAAATAAACTTAGTGAAAAACTAAGAGAAAAAAATAACAACATTTTCAAGAAAAATAGAAATAAAAATGGAAATTAAAATTTTGAAATGCAAAAATTAATAATTAAAATGTAGTGTTAGAACTCATGAATTCTTTAAAGTACGTTCGTCCCCTTTCAAAAATCCAATGTTGTACACGTGTTATAAAAAGAGAATTAGAATTACTTGACTTTATGTCAGTACTCAGAGCATTATATATTTTAGGAGCGATGAACCAGAATTGTCGTTGAGCGAATGAGGTGTTAGTTTTTGGGTATATAATACCAGTAATATTGTCATATGCAATAAAAAATTTACCAGGTCGAAATTTCCGTAGATTTAGTGCAGATTTCCCTTTTCCCTAAAAAATATTTTTCTCCCCTAGATATAGTCAAATTTCCCTAAACGGCACGAAAATATAGGTACAAAGGTAAAATTCTCCGCATCTCCTTATTTTTAATATTATTGATGTTCATATCTTAACTTTTCGGGGGGGGTTTGAACCCCCAAACCCCCCCCCCCTGGCTACGCCCATGGGACAAATCAAATATTGAAGTCAATCAAGTCTATGAACTTAAATAAAACTGAAAATACGCGAGAATTGTTGAGAGACAGCAAATACGGAATACTGAGGGGAGAATGGTGGGTGATTTTAATGAGCAAACGGTAATGTTTTTGAAGGAAGAATGTTTTTTACAATTAAAAAAGACTTGGTCAAGAGTCTCCTCTTCCACACCGCACTGACAGAGTGGACAATCGAGGACTCGAATTTTATACAAATGCGCTGCAATAGAGCAATGACCGTAGACATGCAGTGATCAATTCTCATTCTTTTTTTTTTGCCGTGGAATGTGATTTTGAATTCCAGCATAGAAAAATCCAGTTCGGGTTTTCGTATCTGACCAATTTTCTTCCCAGCAAGGAGACATGTTCAATTTAAGAACAGAGAAGATGTTAGAGATTGGAATTTTAAAATCTAAAGGAATAGAACCAGAGATTGTTCCAAGTTTTCTCGTTACCCTCAATTCCTAGATGACCAGGGACCCAAACCAATATTGTCTCAAACTTTGATTTGTTTAGGCTACGAACGCACAGGCAGGTGCCTGGCTTAGCGCCTAGAGCCTAGTGGCTTGCACTCTGGCTACTTGCTAGGATACATGGTGGCCGCACTGAAGGTGGTTTGCGTGGTGGGTCGCTAGGTGCCTTGGTCATTTGCTTGTCGGCACGTTGACGAGATGTCACTTTCAAAATTAGTTCTAAAACTGCTACTTACAGAAAATTCATTTTTAAAATATTCATAACCATGTACGTCTTTAGATTTTCACGGCCAAAAGTATTTTCGATATTTGTTTTTGGGGTGTTATGCCGTGTTACGCTACCTCCTTTAGCCAAAGTTTCGGACAGCGTTAGAGTATCCATCACCACTATCATCATGGCAGATGAGCTGCAACATGGCATAACATCCCAAAAACAAATCACGAAAATTCATAACCACAATTAACTTCTCAATGTAAAAAAAAAATCTCATCATAAATAAATCACTTTTTAGTACTAACCATCTTTTTCTACTTAGATTGCTACATCTTCCCATAGTTTCTGACAACTGTCTAATAATATTTCATCCAATTTTTTCTTCTAAAATGCCTCGCGCCTAGTGGCAAAAAACCAACACGTTGGTTTACCTGGATACACGCCAAGCGACTATCTACTACCTATCTAGGCGCCAAGCGCGCAGTGCGGCCGGTCGCTAAAATTCGAGAACGTTCGTTTTACTAAGCTACTCGCTAGGTGACTCGCTAGGATCTAGGCCGCCTGCCTATGCGGACGTGGCCTTTTAGAGAATTGATGATGTTTTTAAATGTTACAAAAAGGTAGTCTTCTGGACCTCGAACGATATTTGAGGACATTTTTAATACTGCACTAAGAGAGTCAGTGCACAGAAAGGCTCGATAAATATTGAGAAGCTGGATTTGAATTAAAGCTCGTTCAATAGCGAAGCATTCTGCAGTAAAGATAGAAATTTCTTTAGGCAATTTATAAGACAGATTTAAATTTAATTCAGGAATATACACAGACGCGCCACAATCTTTGAAATCGGATTTGGATCCATCTGTATAAATGTTATATATATAAATGTTATAGGTTAAGTTATATAAACCATTATAAAAATTAAAAATGTTTGTAACTTTGTTTGTTTCTTTCCGTTTCCGGTTCAATATGGTAGCCGTGTTGGATATTTTTATGCGACAAAATTCGTATGACCGTGGTTCCCATTACGAGCTGTCAAATCGGATTAATAAATATGTGAAACTGAAAAACCATTTTTTAAAAACGGATAAAAATTTATCCAGACAATACCAGATAGCAGCCAATAATATGTGCGTTAAGAAAATGAAGGTAGTGTTGGTAGTGCTTAGTCGAAGTATGATACAGTTAAAAGTGACCGAATTGGATCGAGACACCGTAGCTCAGTTGGTAGAGCTGTTGCCATGTAAGTAGAAGGTCGTGCGTTCGTGTCCCAGCGGTGCCAATATCTTTTTCGGATTTTTCTGTTTTCAGATTTTCGATTGAGTTTCGCCAGGGGTACCAGGCTTCGCTCAGGACAACATTCGAGAGTGTTCTGGAATGTTCCTTCAAGAGTAATAGCGAACCATCCAGAACTTTCTCTAAACTTTTAGACTCACCGACATACTCCGCCACTCCTTTCAGAACTTTCTAGAGTTTTATCCAACCTTCTAGAACTTTCCGGAAAACTGTTCTTTAAATTTCTAGAGGGCGAAACTTCCAGCCCTTATATCTTCAAATGCACGCCCTTTAGGTAAAAACGAGTACCCTCATCCTGGAGGGGGGATAGAGATCTACCACACCATATAACTCATTGGATCGTACTGGGATTCATTTCTGAGTTTTTGCGGTCCGCACGTTTTTTTGGACTTTCTTTTATAATATACTAGTAGACCTGGCCACGCGTTGCTGTGGCTAACGAAACCTTTATAACCAACGCCATCTGTTAATTCAAATCCACACCATTTTTCAGCCCGTTGCCCGCTGCCGCACAGATATATTATGTATTTCAACCAATTTACACAAAACCTTGACAAATTATATACCTAAAAACCTTCCTCATGAATCACTCTATCTATTGGTGAAAACCGCATGAAAACCCGTTGCTTAGTTTAAAAGATCTAAGCGCACATTCATCTTGAACGACTTCATTTTATACTTAGTAAAGATAAAGATAAAGATATTGATTACAATTTGAGGTTTTACTCATAAAAGTTAAAAATAAAAATGTTATTTTTATTATATGAACCGAGTACCTAACCTACCTTACCTACTTTCAAAAATCATCTTTATATTGTCAAACAGAATAATTTATTATATGAACCGAGTACCTAACCTACCTTACCTACTTTCAAAAATCATCTTTATATTGTCAATAGAATAGAGGTGTACCAATCTACCTTCATTCATTGCATATTGTTAATGATCGTTTCGCTAGAGCGACCTGTTCTCTTTGCCTAGATCTAGTGAACACGTCATCCTACCCTAACCTAACCTCACCTGGTCTAGCTGTGTGTTTATCGCTTTACTTTCCATTTTCTTTAAGTTCTTCCCACGTGCGACTTTACAATATATCTACCCACAGCCAACAACTAACAACCAAAGCAGGGCCGCTGGGAGGAAATATTTTGCCCTAAATCAGAAATAGTCCACCAACAAAACTAAATTTAATATGTGTAAAGGAAAAAAAGACCAGCTTAGAATATATAATTTTGAAGTAAAACTTCTATACGCACGCTTGACTTGGGGAGTAAGCTGGCGAATGCGTGACGAGAGCGTTACGAAAAGCGAGGCGAACGGTAGTTGAGAGGGAGATATAAGTTAGTGAAGATAGAAAGAGCGTGAGTTACGTTTCGTATTTATTACTGTAGGGGCAAGAGAAAGAGATGCGAGCACATATTTTCTTTCTCTCTTTCTCTCATAGCCAGTTACGTTTCTTATATCGACACAGTGCAGGCCTATTGTCTGTATCACACTGCAGGAGCAAAAGAGAGCAGTGCGCGCGCATATTTTCTTTCTCTTTCTATCATATAGTTGGAGCTAAAGAAGTTTTACTTCAGTTGTGTGATCAAGCACACTCGATTTTTTTAAAATTTATATAAAAAATACCTTTTCAAAAATTTATCTGGACTTAAAGATACACAATTGTATTGACGGTGCAGTTGACGGTGTCCATGGTCGAGGGGAAAGACTCTCGACCAGCAATCTGGGGGTTGAGGTATTATTTCACAAATGATTAAATAAAAATAATATACTCTGCATTTGCGCAACGTTTCAGAGTAGAAGATACTCTCAGTATCGGCCTGATATAAGACCACCGTTCAGAAATGAAACGTGGCTTTAGCCATGTTTGGTGACGAGGTATTCTTCCCCACCGTCCTCCTCATTTCCATCACCACCCCACTGCTTTTACTCACACAATATATCCCAATTGGGGATGCCATAGTCTCACTGGCTGTAGATTGCTAGTTGGGACTCGTGCGCGGTATTCACAGATTTTTTAAATGTGAATACCGCACAAGAATCCCAACCACTCCCAACCGCCTGAAGCCAGTGAAACTACGGCGTTCCCAATTATGATATGATGTGAGGCTGAAGGTAAGTGGTGAGAGGAAGGAGATGGAGAAGAGGAAGTTGGAGAAGTACCTGGCTATTCAGATCTAGTCACCAAACACAGCTAAAGCCATTTCAAGTAACGTTTCAATTCCGGATGGTGGTCTTACAGCAGGGCGATACTTAAAAGTATCTCCACTCTCGAACGTGCTTCAAATAATATACCTTATACTTCTCTCTCTGATAGCGCTACAGCCCATATCGGTTTTCGCCTCCAACTTCTCCTTTCCTCAGCAGCTGACTTCCAGTTTGTTACCTGGAGAAGCTGTGCTGCATCCCCTCTTACCTCGTCTTCCCACCTCAGTCTAGGTCTTCCCACTTTTCTCTTTCTACCTGGGTGTCCAGTAACAATTATTTTTGAGACGCGTGTGTCCGAGTAAAGTTCCTTAAACTTAAGTAAGTACCTCATACTTACTTTTTAAAAATATTAAATTTCGAAAAACAAATCAATCAAATAAATTCGATCAACATAACAAAATTATTTGGCGATTCAATCACCTGAAGAATGTTATTTTTCTTTTCACTTGTTATTGATGATAGCAAGTCAAACAGCGCTCTTGAGGTAATTTTTCACAAAAACGGCACTAGATAAATAAGTAATAATAATTTTATACGCACCAGATTTAAATGTCCGGGTTAAATTTTCCCCACAGGAAAAACTAAACCCTTTCACACACTTCCCCAAATGATCATCTAGTCAACCCACGCTATGCAATTGCACTATATAAGTATTATAAATACAAAACAATACAAGAACAACATGTCAACCTACCAGAGACCAAATGGGAAAATAATTCACCGACTCCAGATATTTTCATATCAGAGGGTTCGGCTCTGTGGAATTCCTAATTTGACCTATAAATCCTACTGATCCCTCAATATAAATATTTAAAAAATCTTTTGTAATCCTACATATATTTAAAATAACTGATTTTTGCATTTTTATATATAAATTCTTTGACAAATCTAATACGCCTAAATTTTGAATTAGAGAGCTAGGTATAATGCCAGTAGCCGAAATAACAATTAATGGTAATATTTTTATAATCTGAGAATGCCAAATTCTTTTAAGAGCGTTGAACCAGCCAGCGGACGAAAATCCATATTTCGTCGAAAGTTGTTCTTACGATCGTGCAGGGCGGTTACAATGAGAAAGATTAATTATTCTCCGTACCAGCATTTTTAAATTATAACTCAATATGGAATTTATTTCAGTCCAAATTAGCTTTCTTTATACCTTCATCCAAAAATGCTGAAAGGCATGATGATAAAACTATTAAAATAATGTACTTTTTGTAATTATTTTTTGATTATAAGTATTTATCATTTTTCAATAATGTCTAAATTTAATAAGAATGTTAAAAAAATCTAAAATATATTAGTTTGTAAGTGCGCAAATAAATACACAAATGGACCAATTTTCGTCAAGAAACACATGTACGTACAAATTTTTTAATGATTTTATTGAAACTAAAATTAAAATTCTAAAACATGCGTTTGCTAGATAATGTATTGATTTATTTTACTGCATGATTATATTATTTGAAATGGGTTTGGTATAATACAAAATCTTTTTTGAAAATTTAACAAATCTGCCAACGACCTATGGAATAACCTTATTATACTAAAAATTAAAAAAAAATCTCAAAATTTATTACATGCGAATGCTAGATTAAAGAACAATCTTTCGAAATCCATTTATAATTTTTTGTGGAAAAGAGTCAATATGTCTAAAATCTGATTTGAAAATGACATATTTCTGGTTTTCTCTGGTAATGGAGAATGTTTTCTCTGCTAATGCCCTCTTAATCTCATTTCCTAAATCTGTATATTTTTTTAATTTTTCAATGATTATTAGAAAAAATTTTTAGAATTTAATTATTATTATTATAGGCTTTTCTCAATAATAAAATGTTTTTTCGGATTAGTTTTTAAATTTTCAAATGCATATTCGCAATCTTTGACTCGGCAGCTCGTGTACGTGCCATTCACAGCGCGAATGACTGTCCCGTGCCGGCCGGCGGCCCTGTCTAAAGTTCCAGTTTACAGTTACAAGTTGTAGTTTGTTAGTAACGGCAAGTGGTTACGACGATCATCATCAGCCGTCACGTTCTCCGACCACTCTTCCTTTCATTCTAAACACGTTTCCTCTCCGTCTCGGTTCTATAACTTCTACACCACAACAGACTAAACAGTATTTTAACCACCGCACTATTATTCACTTTTCTAGTCATTTTAATTAGGAGCAACGAAAGTAAACATTACATGAATGAAGTAATAATAATAATTTATTTGTACTAGGGTCAGTGGAGGTAATCCACCTCTTACCCGCCCTGGTATAAGTAACAGACGGTTACTCCTTCAAGGCTCTCGCAAGGACTCTTTTTTTTTTTGAAAGAACGAATCTACATTTAAGTTTGAACGAATCTAGACCTCCAGTGTCCCTGCATACGGCGTTAGGAAGCAGTATGCAAGTGCTTACATACTATACAAAATGCGAATAATATAAAGCAAGTCAGGGATAAACTAAATAAATTAAAAAGATAACAGAAAAACATAAAAGGCGGCTGCTCGCAGGGTAATGGCATCTTGCGTATGTTGCAAGCATCTGCAAGAAAAGATAATGAAAACAAGTATTGTGATATGAAGAACGCTTGTGTCGGGTGGGATTTAGTGGCGGCTCGTGACTTTTGGGTGTGCTCGAGTGCTGATATTACAAAAAACGGCATTATTAATGTTGTAGCCGAAAAAAATTTTTAAAATTTTTTTTGAAAATGAGTTTTTTTGTATGAAAAATATCAGGAAGTTTCAGTTTGGCCGTGCGCCGCACGGATTTCCTGAAAATCTTCATACAAAATCTGATTTTTGAAAAAAAATTTTTTTTTTTTCGCCTATGACAATATCCATAATGCCATTTTTTTAGTAATAGCACCCTAGCACACCCAAAAGTCACGAGCCGCCACTTGGTGCGATACCTCTCTCGTCAACTGGCAGTACCAGCCAGAATGTGTATGGTGGTCGGTCTGCCGTGAATGAATCTCAACGTCCGCGCCCTTTAGCCGGTTTCTCGGTTGTGCCTTGACGATAGTAAGTGGGAAGTAGGGGAACGTACCCGAAGACCCTAAGGATGTACTAGGGTCAGTCAAAAAGTAATGCCTCCTATTTTTTTCTATTTTAATTGTCAAGAAAAAAAAATCGTGTGCAGTTTACACGCGGTAGAAGCGAAACTTTACCAAAATAATATGAACCAATACTTGATAAATGGGGTCGTAATCAAAGCGACCAAAGAGCGCAGACCTCGCGTAATTTCCGTTTCATATCCCAACCAAAAGGAGACTTTAAAAGTGACATCATTATCAAAGCGACCGGTGAGCGCAGTTGATGCGTCGCAGGTGCACTAATCTTCAATTCCGTTTCCTCCGAAATCCAAATCACAGCCATGCTGCAGAAGTTTCACATTAAAAAAAACGAGTGTGCTTTAGACCACACAACTGTAGTAAAACTTCACTAATTTATATCTCCCTCTCAACTTCCGTTCGCCTCGCCCGATCACATCACATAACGCTCTCGTCACGCACTCCCCAAATCAAGCGTGCGTAAAGGCCCGACCGTTCGCCTCGCCCGATCACACTTTTCGTAACGCTCTCGTCACGCATTCACCAGCTTACTCCCCAAATCAAGCGTGCGTATAGAAGTTTTACTTCAAAATGCAATTATATCGGTTGAAAACCACGCTATTGACGATTAATTTGTTACTTTTCATTTTGTTTTGAAGAGTTTTAATTTTCAATGTTCATTTGTGACTATAATTTTAAATTTTTTGCGACCGGTTTCGATACATCCGTGTCATTCACGAACAAACTTAAAACTAAACTTAAAACTTGACAAAATGTCTAGAAATTGTTACATACTCAATGCCAAGAAATACAAAAAATTGCTGCTTTTCAATATAATCTAAGTCCATTTCGACAGCTTTGGTTCATCTTTTAACAAGGGCATTTATCACAGTGTTGTAAAAAGCACGGCCACATCCAGAACACCATCGCCATAACTTTCCCCACCGATCACACAGTTTTAAATTTTTTTGTCCTTGGTGAGTTTGTGTGATGCCATTCCATTGATTGCCTCTTTGATTCAGGTTCGAAAAAATGTACCCATATTTCGTCTCCGGTCAAATTTTTTTCCAGAAACTAAGCGAGTGTTGTGAGGGTATTGTTTTTCTTGTTTCTTTATTCTGGCCCGTTAACTTTCTTGGTACCCACCTTGCACAAACTTTTGTTGAATAATCAGTTGTCGAATAATCGTCATCATACTGCCTTTACTGAGGGAAAGAATGCGACATCTGTAGTTATTTGGAGTCACCATGAATGATGTCATCAACTCGCTCAATGTTGCGTGCAGTCACTGCAATCAAAGACCTGCCGCTCCGCTTTTCGTCAGCCAGCGGTTTTTGTCCTTTAGCTTCGTTATAGCGACGAACCCATCGTCTAGAAGTGCTGACATCCACTGTTGCATCATGGTACACATTTTTCAGTCTTTCGTGATTGCGAATGGGCGTTTCACCTTCTACAGTCAAGAATCAATCACAGAACGCTGTCTTATACGACCATTTTGCAAGCGACTGCAGTGCTGCCACCCGTTTACGCAAAAAATTACCACTGCAGCGGATTGTAGAAGTAGGTTTGAGTAATAACACCAAATTAAAATTTTTCACTTAACTAACTTTATTTAAGTAGAAAAAAATAGGAGGCATCACTTTTAGACTGAACCTCGTAGATAATTTATAAAATATTACATATTCCTAAAACGTACATGGCTGTGCGACATTGACTAAAATTATGTCATAATTTGAAACTCGATGAAACGGAAACGAGCGACACTTTTTTTTATTTTTTTTACATGAGCTCCACACAGGAGGCCCTGAGGAACATAATTTCCCTCAGGGCCTATGTCATCTTTATGCTCAACTATGATGCTGTGTGGGGTTTTTTTTTTAAGGAAAGGAAGGAGAGGAGAGTTCTAGGAAGGAAAAGGGTTTAGGGGGTGGGTAGGAATCTTGGGTTCAGTATGTCCTGGTCATCCGCCTCCAAGACCTAGACAAACCTCACCCTATGAACCCGGGCACCCCTGCTAAATCACCAAACGTAGCGAACCTCTCGGGGTGACCTATGGCAGAGGTGTTGGTTATCCAATAAAGGTTCCCGGGGCGGCGGTACCCATTCCCGCCTCCCAAATTGAATAATATAATAATGTGGAGATCCGCGAAGAACGCAAGGCTGATGTAAGCGTAATGAGTAAGATTAAGAAAGGGACGCTAAGATGGTTTGGGCATGTAGAGCAAATGAACGAGGAAAGGACTATAAGGACAATATATGACGCAAATGTGAATGGTAGAAGAAGTCGGGACGGCCGAGGAAGACATGGCACGACCAAGTGAATCAGATACTTGAGTCGGACTATGTCAAGAGTCAGAAAAATAGAAAAGCATGTATGAGACGATGTATGAGTGTGAACGAGGCAAGGAGTGTGTGCCAAGATCGAGTTGTTTGGCGGTCCGTCCTCTGTGCATTCCCCTGCGGGGAAACGGCGTGATGGTTAGGGAACGTACCCATACTACGTGACCAATTTTTTTGCAATTTTTAACCCCCCCCCTCCACCGGTGACCAAAATCCTAAGCAAACTGCCGCTCATTTGTACCAAGCGTGACATTTTGACGACCCCCCCCCCCCCCCGAAGAGGTCACGTAGTATGGGTACGTTCCCTATAGTTAGTTAGTTAGTTTTAGTATAATTGCGGCACGTTCCAGATCGGAAGATACTCTCAGTATCGCCCTGGTGTAAGACCACCATTCAGAATTGAAACGTTGCTTGAAATGGCTTTATCCTTGTTTGGTGACCAGATCTGAATAGGTACTTCCCAACCTTCCTCTACCTTATCTCCTTCCCCTCCCCACTACCTTCAGCCTCACAACATACCCCAATTGGGGATGCAATAGTCTTACTGGCTCCAGACGGGAGCAGTTGGGACTCTTGTGCGGTATTCATATAAAAAAATAACCACCAAACACGGCTAAAACCATTTCAAACAAGGAAATGTATTTTTAATACTTAGTGGTCCTTTCATAAGGATCAATCTGAGAGAATCTGCCACTAATAGGTTTAAATTCAAAAATCTTGCGAAACCGGGTAGTATCTACCTATCTAAGGTTAGTCTCATAAATTTTATCTAAAAATAGTCGAATTTACTCGAATCTTTCCTTGAACAGTTCAAAAATGTCAATTAAATTCATTTATACCATAAAATACTGAAAAATATTGAAGTACTTAGTCAATTATGCACACATAGTAAAAAAAACTAATTGAATTGCTTGATATTTGGCTGCAATCTACGAAATTAGTCTGTCCTTTCTTATGCGTAACATTAGAAACCGGTTCAACGCTCTTCCAAGGTGTTTGCATGTGTTCGTCATTTGTATGTGTATGTAGGTGAAGCAAAATGCCATCAAAAGTAAGCAAAATATGTAAACTCTATAAAAAGGTAAAATTATTTTTATGAATTCATGGAGAGATGAACAAATTTGATTCTACCCTTTTCCGCGAGATCTTATTTTAGTTCAACGACATCGGCAATGCTTGCGAGTGTCAGTAGGTGAAGTAAAAACATAGTAAAAAGATTGCAAATTAAGTATACTTACTAAAAAAAATATTTCAATTGTATAACGAATACTAAAATTTCTGTATAAGTGGTTTGAACACTTTTGCGTATGTTCTTTTATAGGTTCAACGACTTCGGCAATGTTCGTGTGTTTCCGTCGCTTGTATGTGTATGTAGGTGAGTGCGCTCGGGTCGACGACCGTCCTCCGCCTCAAGAAAAAACAACAAAAGCATCCTTGTCTCTTTCACTCCGGCTAGCCGCGTCTCGTTTTTGCGGATACATTTTAAACAGGAGTCGATAACGTTTTTTCTGTATGACGCTGTCTCGCTCTGTCGTATGGCGGCGTCTCGTTCTGGCAACGATAGCAGCTGCAAAAGGTTTTAACCCGTTGGAGGTCAGATTGCTTCCGAGATTTTAAGGTCATCGAACTGGTTGTTGTGATATTTTTTTGATACAAATTCGCATGTTTTATGAACATTTTCAATGAAAAAATACAAGAAATGACATTTAAATAATTACCAGGCACCTCTGCATCATTTTAATCAACATGAAGTAGACATTAAAAAAATTAAAAATATACACTTATATTTCTTAATTTATTTTTGAGGGGGGGGGGGGGGTTCATTGGGGTTCACAGCTAGTAACTCAGCTAGTTTACAAGCTTCTATCTACTACGTTTAAAAGCGGGTGAATCGGCGAGTGAGATTGTCATGATGACACACAAAACTGTCCACTCGCTCAGCAGCGTAAGAATCTGAGGTCGCTACTAGCGCCAGTAACAAGAATAACAACGCCTGCATGAACTAATTCCGTGATGTTTGACAGTCGAAATCAGCTGTTTATCGGCAGCCATATTGAAAACATAAATAAACCAATCACGAGTAAGCGAGTGACAAGTAAAGTTGACGACCTATCAACTTCTTTCGTAGATTGTCAACAATCTGCTAGTTAGCAAGTAACAAGTAACACGAAGACACTGAGCGAGTTTACTAACAGATAGTGAATTTCCCAGATAGTAGCTTGTAAACTCGCTCAGTGTCATCGACGCTTTAGATACTTTTTATACAGAATATGAGAGATGGGAAGGCTGATAGAGATATTGAAAGAAGAGTAAATGCAGGTAACTCCATTAATGGAGGACTGAATGCCGTTGGCGCTAATAAAAACTGTCAAAAGAAGCGAAGCTAACAGTCCACAATGGAGTGATCGTACCTACCCTGATGTATGGCAGTGAGGCGTGGAACTGGCAGAGGAAGGATTAAAGCGGACTGAACGCTATTGAAATGAGATCCCTGAGGTGTATGTTTGGTAAAACCATGTACGATCGTGTGAGAAATGTGGAGATCCGCGAAGAATGCAAGGCTGATGTAAGCGTAATGAGTAAGTAAGATTAAGAATGGGGCCCTCTGATGGTTTGATAGAAGTCGGGGACGCCTGAGGAAGACATTTTTTTTTTTACATGAGCTCCTCACAGGAGGCCTTGAGGAAAATAATTTCCCTCAGGGCCTATGTCATCTTTGAGGATGCTGTCTGGAGGGTTTTTTTAAGGAAAGGAAGGAGAGGAGAGTTCTGGGAAGGGAAATGGTTTAATGGGTGGGTAGGATGGGGGTTCAGTATGTCCTGGCCATCCGCCTTCAAGACCTAGACAAACCTCACCCCATGAACCCGGACACCCCTGCTAAATCACCAAACGTAGCGAACCACTTGGGGTGACCTATGGCATAGGTGTTGGTTATCCAACAAAAGTTCCCGGGGCGGCGGTACCCATACCCGCCTCCCAAATTGAAGGACATGGCACGATCAAGTGATTCCGATACTTGATTCGGGCCGTGTGAATAAAAGATAATTAATAAAAATTAATTAATTAATAATTCGTCAGAATAATAGAACAGCAAGTATGAGACGATGTATGAATGTGAACGAGGCAAGGAGTGTGTGCCAAGATCGAGTTGTTTGGCGGTCCGTCCTCTCTGCCTACCCCTGTGGGAAATGGCTGTTAGTTAGTTAGACATTTGTGATTGTGGCGGTATTTTTCTAAAAATAAAAATTCGATCAAAATCGCAATATGTAGTCACCAAATTTAACTGTTTCTATGAATATATTTAGTTCTGATAAAAAAAAACAGCTGTCTGAAGGGTTACAATATCCGAGTTCATTCCCCTGCAAAGTTTATATATCTCTTTCACCACTCCAGATACCGCTGTCTCTGTTTAACACGCCACATGACGTAAGTATAATAAACACACTTTTACAACTCCGTCTCATTCACCCGCGATAGATGTGTCCCCGTCTAAAGTTCAACCGTTGACTGTCTGAACCAAAATAAACGTGACTTTAGTATTGTGTTTCTGTTATTCCGTGTAGGCGTGTCTCTTTTTATGATACAACAGCTGTTTGTGTCTTACGTTTCTTTTTTGCTTGGAAAGCGTAATACCCTCGGGAAGTGGCAACGCCGCAAATTTTTCAGCCGTTGAATAATTTTTGGTAACAGAATTTTCTGTACGAATGATTTTTAAAAGATAACTTTTAAATTTAGAACAGAACATTTTAAAATTGTGACAATGTTTTGAAGTGGATTACCTACGTAGACAAGAAATAAGTTCGTGGTACCTAGAAGGACACGCAGAATGATGCTTTTTTTACATTAGCTCCACACAGGAGGCCCTGAGGAAAAAATAATCCCTCAGGGCCTATGTCATCCTTCGAGATGCTGTGTGAAGGGTCTTCTTAGAATGGAAGGAAAGTAACTTCTGGGAAGGAAAAAGTATTTTTTTTACATTAACTCCACACAGGAAAATAATTTCCCTCAGGGCCTATGTCATCTTTGAAGATGCTGTGTGGAGGGTCTTTTTGAGGAGAGGAGACTCTTGAGACCCAAGTTGTAGGAGGGAGGAAACACAGAGGAAGCCAATCTTTCCACAGCCGAGCTGTTGAACTCAAGAACGAGTCGTAGAAACGACCTGTTCTCATGTGACAAATGTCAACCGTGTACATATGTTGGGCGCGTGTTTGGCTTGTTTCCCAACTATGCACCTGTGATGAGGGAATCAATGAGGCTAGTTTTTCGGAGCATCTTCCATTGTAATAGCGGTAGAACAACGACAGCATTCCCAGCTGACGCCTGTGCTCTAAAGATTGCAATCTGTTTTTTAGATTAGGAGAATCTATCAAAAAGACCGCCCGTTTTTGCACAGAGTCGAGGGTTTTTTTTTAGGTATTTTGGGGCTCCAGACCAGAGGTGGCTGACAAATTCAACCGTGGGACGCACTTGCGACTTGTTAGCAGTGTAAGGGGTGAGTAGGAATCTGGAGGGTTAATGTGTCCAGGAGTGACGGACGTATGAGTCCATCTCTCCCACTGCAAATGCGATGGGTCGAGAGAGTACGCCTGGAGAAATCTAGGCTAGATCTCCCTCAATCAGTCTCCATATTCAGGCCGCCACGTAGTAGATGGGCAAACGTATTCGCCGCCAACACCTAGGCAAACCTCACCCCATGAACCCGGGCACCCCTACTAAGTCACCAAACATAACGAGCCACTTGGGGTGACCTATGACCGGGGTGTTGGTTATCCAATAAATGGTTCCCGGGGCGGCGGTACCCATACCCGCTTCCTTATTGAATGAAATATAATGAACATGAATCAAAGAAGCAATTTTAGTTATTTGTTTTTGGGGTGTTATGCCGTGTTGAGCTACCTCCTTCTTTAGCCTCTTTCTTTTCTTCTAAAGAATGACGTAGCACAACGCGGCATAATACCCCAAAAACAAATAACTAAAATACTTTTAGCCCTTTAAATCTAAAAACGTAACCAAAGAAGCAATTCTCGTTATTTGTTTTTGGGGTCTTGTGCCGTGTTGCGCAACCTCCTTCTTTAGCCAATCTACCGGATCTGCCCTGATGATGGACACTGCAACGATGTCCGAAACGTTGGCTAAAGAAGGAGGTAGCGCAACACGGCATAACACCCCAAAAACAAATAACGAAAATACTTTTAGCCGTTAAAACTAAAAACGTAACCAAAGAAGCAATTATTTTTTCTTAATACATTTTGAGTAAAATGCAAGGGAAATTTTGGTCTCCGGTGACATTTTTTTAAAAGTGTTTTCTTTTCAATTTATAACTTTTGTGTTGGAGAGGTGGGGTCGGGGTGAGGGATTGGGCGGTCACTCGGCTGAGTGACCGGTGATGAAATGTGGAAGAATTTTTTTTAAATGATGTTGAAGAAAAAAAGAATTAAACATAAATGTCATCGGAGACGAAAATTTAATTAACATTTTTTACTCCAAAATAATGTCAGAAATCACTGGTCAAAGTAAGTCAAGTACGTCCCTTAACACCCTGTATAGAAAATGTAAATATTGACAAATAAATTAAATTTTAAAATTTTATATATTAATTGACGTAAGTAGTTTAAAATACTGTTTTATTGGATAACAATTTTTTTTTATTGGTGCCCTTTTTTACTCATTTAAAGTACATTCTAGCGTGTTTAAATCGCACTTTATGGAACGCGCGTTCTTTAAAGTTACCATGGCAACATCAACAAATCAACAAAATGTGAAGTCTAAATGTCAACTTTTAACTATAAATCTGACAGGAATATTTTAAACGTCAAATAAAACATTACAAATGTAATTTCGAATGTATGGCCCACATAGTCGATGCTTTGTACTGTTCCGACATTTTCTGAAGGTAAGCAAGCACAACTCGTTCATCTACATCTACTACGTTTTGCTCCTCCATCCATGTTATGAACCTTTCATATTCTTTTTTTATAAACGTCTTTGGATTTTTCAGGTATTAACCGCGATTCTGCTTTGGTATTTAAATTATCAATGTTAGAACTCATTTTACAACACACAATAACTAGTAAAAACTGTGATGTCAACTATTAATCTTATGTGACAGATTGCAAATTAATGTTTGTGTTTTTCATTTCCATGACAACAAGATATTGTGATGTCACATCACGAATTCATTAATAGTTCTTATTTCCAAATTTTTAATAATAATATCAATATTTATGTTTTTAAAGTTACCAATAAAAAAAATAGCGTAAAGTATTCGTAGATAACTGGTCTTTAAAACACTTGCTTTATTTCGAGCACTCGGCTACGCCGTCGTGCTCGAAAAATCGCGCGTGTTTTAAAGACCTGTTTATCCACTTATATTTTAATATGCTAATTTAAACTTGTTCTTTTATAAACAGTTTGCGCGGAACGGGGGTGTATTTTTCGTAATTATTATCAAGCAAACTATGAATGGAATTATTTTTATTAATACTCATAGTCAATATATACATGTAGAAGAATGTATACAAATTTTTGTGCACGAATCTAAAGTGAAGTTTGTGGTGTACACCGCTTTCAACAGGACACTCCGAAGAAATTGCTGCTCTTTAAGCCATACCGTTCATCAGAAAAATAAAATAAAAATATATTTAGAAACCAGACATATAGGTTTAGAGCACTACGTATGGGGAATTTTGATATTTAAAAAAAAATGGCTGATCAGCGAATTTTATTTCCGATTTTTATGCCAAATTTTCTTTCTTTCGTAAAAAATAAAAAAATAGAAATGTGCCTTTTATAAAAAAAAATCCTACGTGGTGCCATAGAGACTTACGAACAGTTTAAGACTTGGTGCATGCAAATTGGATGCATAGTTTTTTAAAATAAATATGTTGTCAACCAGGTTGAAAAAAATAGTTTCGAGAGAAACGCGTTCAACAAACTGTTCCAAACGGTTTCACATAAAATGCTATATCTCCGTCAATTTTATGAATTTCTTTAAAACATTTGGTGAGAACGTTCCTAACAAACGCATTTTTCAGGAAATGAAAAAGACAATAAACAAAAATTTTAACAAAACAAAAAAAACGACTTACAAAATTGCACTAAAAAGTAAAAAAATAATTTCGTATTCTTCTACAACTTCATAATCAACTTACTTTTTCTAATCATCAATATGTAGGTACGATTGTTACTTTTGGAGTCGGTGTCTGTCAAGGTAGGTTTGTAACTACAAACATAGTTATAGGTGAGATGTGCTTGTGTCGCACAAGCGACTTGACGAAGCGAGAGGCGAGAGCGGGGTCGCGGCGGCGCGGGGAGCTGTCAAGTGAACACGCCGGGCCGGGTACCTTTGCTGATACCGAATCCAAAAATAGCAATCGTACCTACATATTGATGATTAGAAAAAGTAAGTTGATTATAAGGTTGTAGAAGAATACGAAATTATTTTTTTACTTTTTAGTGCATTTTTTTAAGTCGTTTTTTTGTATTGTTAAATTTTTTGTTTATTTTTTGATTTTTGGTGAATCTGAAGTACACTAACTAATTTGTCTGAATATGGGTAAACCTACTAAACGTGCTGCTCGTATGAGACAGACATAATTTGACCATACCGACGTTAGAGTCAAATTAAGAGATTCGGCCGAGTTTCGTTAATTTGTCGTGGATCCAATAATCAAAACCTAACCAAAATCTCATCAAATTACCCTTGAAGTACATCCTTTCCAATAAAAAAAGAATCATCGAAATCGGTTGGCGTGATATTGAGTTATTTGTCCATTTGTCGCGCACATACTTAATGCAAATTTAAGACTTATATGGTTTTCTCATGGATGCCATTGTCAGAACTGGACCAAATTAAAATGGGACTACACGGAAAGCACCAGCTTTCTAATATAAAAAGAATCATCAATATCGGTTCACCCAGTCAAAAGTTCTGGGGTAACAAATATAAAAAAAAAAAAAAATGCAGTCGAATTGAGAACCTCCTCCTTTATGAAGTCGTTTAAAAAAAATTACGGTGCTTAAAGTCTGGTGCCTTAAAAATAAGAAAAATACATTTATTTTTATTTTTAGTTTAAAGCCCCTATAGATTGCCGATTAGTATCTATGCTTGCCACTTATGAAATTAATAATAATAATTAAGCACCATAAAGGTTCAATTTAATTTATTGGATAATCAACACCTCTGCCATAGGTCACCCCAAGTGCGTCGCTACGTTTAATGACTTAGCAGGGGTGCCTGGGTTCATGGGGTGAGATCTGTACGGGTATTGGCGGCGGATGCGTCTACCCACCAGCTGCGTGGCAGGTCGGATCGGGCGAGAATGTTTGAGAGAGTCCCTTTGACTTCTCCAGCCGTACTCTCTCGGAACATCGCCTTACACCGCAGTGGGAGGGATGGATTCATACGTCTGTCACTCCTGGACACACTGACCCCTAGATTCCTACCCACCTCTCATACCCTTTTCCTTCACAAAAATTTCTCTACTTCCCTTCCTTGAAAAGATCTTCCACACAGCATCCCTTAAGATGACATAGGCTCTGAGGGAAATTATTTTCCTCAGAGCCTCCTGTTTTTTTTACATGAGCTCCACACAGGAGGCCCTGAAGAAAATAATTTCCCTCAGGGCATATGTCATCTTTGGGGATGCTGTATGGAGAGTATTTTTAAGGAAAGGAAGGAGAGGAGAGTTCTGGGAAGGAAAAGGGTTTAAGGGGTGGGTAGGAATCTGGGGTTCAGTGTGTCATGGTCATCCGCCTCCAAGACCTAGACAAACCTCACCCCATGAACTCGGGCACCCCTGCTAAATCACCAAACGTAGCAAACCACTTGGGGTGTTTGGAGCTAATGTAAAAAAATGTTACAATAAGAAAAATTTAAGGGCCCGCAACCGATTTAATACATATTTCCCTTAAACACGGTAAGTTTTAAAGCTCTTAAGAAAATATATGTTATTCTTGAAGATAATATCTAGACATTCCCCGCGCCGAAACGCAAATTATATAAAATTCCCTCGATAGAAAAAAATCGCAAAGTATGCTCCAAAAATTATTATTAACACGTTTGTTTCAGTTATTTTACAAGTTATATGTATGAAAAAATTCACAGTGTTTCTTTAAATGCTGTTTAAGATAATGCCCGCGAGATTTTTGCTCTATTTTAAACGAGTCGTGTTTTATTAAACATTTTCGCAATTTTCGCATCGATTTTGTCGCTGTAAATATTAGCGCTCTCCTCTAACATTCGTAATTTCATATCTCTCCATCTTCTTCTTTTCGGGCCCGGTTGCAGAGCCTTAAATGTGTGATTAATCTATCACATCATTTATCTAGCATCTCGACATTACCCAAATGTGTATGTCGTAGATCCACTGGTTCCAGGTAGTTCCAGAGAATTCTGCAACGCGTAACCGTTTGGTCATCGATAGATAAGTAGGTACTAGGTACAGCTTCGTGTGTACGCAGCTATTTTGGGATGACCTTTCGATATCCGCACCTATGTCGTTCTCTGCCTGTGACTAGCGTATTGGCGATTACAACAATGTCTATGGTCAATCTATAAACAGTTCAAATGTGACGAGAATTCTTGGCGTTTTATTAGTCTATATCCTATTATCCTATTGTTATTATTATAAAGGCGAAAGTTTGTATGGATGTATGTTTATTACTCTTTCACGCAAAAACTACTGAATGGACTTTAAAAATTCTTTCACTAATAGAAATCTACATTATTTGCGAGTAGTAGGTATAGGATGAATATATTGGTAAGCTGTGGCTTTATGAATAAGCTCTGGCGTTATGAAATTAATTATCATACGTTTTCTGTCCCTAACAAAATCGAGTTATTGCAAACGTCAGAAGAAAAGCAAAATAAACGTTTGCCGTGGAAACGATGTTTCTCCCTGCGTGTCCTTTCCCAATCGTCCCGTTCCAATTCCCCTTCCGCCTCCCCTTTCTCTCCCGCGTCCCCTTCTAATCCGATTCTTCCACTTTCCCTCCCTATTCCACTCCCCCCCCCCCTTCCCCCGTCCAGAGAATCCACTACCCGAGTTCCCCTCCCCCTCCCGTATTCCATACATTCAGTCCCGATACATTCAGTTTTCAAACCTCTGCAATTTTTTTTCTACAAGTTTCATAATGCCAGAGCTTACCAATGGTTTTATACAAACCTTGTCCTGATGATAACAAACCCACAACAAAAAGAACTATCCAAATTGGCGCAGTCGTTCGGAAGTTATGCGCGTACATACATTTCGGCGATTCGTTTTTATATATATATAGATTTTAGGATAAAAACAGCGAATCTACTTGAAATTTAACCCTGGAAAGATAGGCTTCGTAAAATTTACGCATTCGTGTTAGAATTATTCCTCTCTCATTCTAATTAGTGCGAATCCGTCGCTGTGCTTTTGAGACTTTCGTCGCTGAGGTAGGTGTCACCAGTTTTGAGATATAACGATCGCATGAGTCAAAAAGCGTAGTATTGTACAATCCAGAGCTGTTTTGACTGATTTTCGCGTAACTATATGTTATTATTAAATATAATATAACTTAATTATTAAGTACATTAGACAAAATGGCTGATTATAAGTAAGAAATAAGTGATTTGAGAAAAATAAAAATATTCCTAAGTTTTGTTGATTATTGAAGAAGTTTCTTGTTTCGTTTTTTTTCATATAACAAATAAATATATTATTATAAGCAATAATTATCAGCCTGAAACACTCATCTATATTGAAAAAATCTTCCGAGAAAAGATACTTGCCGCCAACGGGACTTGAACCCGTGTCCTTCTGATTGCCGGTCAGGTGTTATACCACTGAGCTATGCCGGCTTATCTAATACCCGCCAAATAATTAAATATATACTAGTGTTTCATTCAACCATTACTGCTTATTACATTTTTCCACCTGAAAACAACCTACTTAATTTTAGTGAGAGAGACATTGTTAGTGCTAAATCTCTCGCTAGGTGGCGTTGAGACAAATTATGTCTGGAAAAATGTAATAAGCAGTAATTGTTGAATAAAACACTAGAATATATTGAATTATTTGGCGGGTATTAGATAAGCCGGCATAGCTCAGTGGTAGAGCACCTGACCGGCAATCAGAAGGACATGGGTTCAAGTCCCGTTGGCGGCATGTATCTTTTCTCGGAAGATTTTTTCAATGTAGATTAGTGTTTTAGGCTGATAATTATTGCTTACTAGCAGACCCGGCCACACGTTGCTGTGGCTAACGAAACAAAACGCCATTACCCAATCTTTATAAAATCCACACCACCCGCTTGCCAGCTGCCCGCTGCCCGCTGCCTGAATTGAATATTTGAATTTATCGGCTTACTAATTAACTCGCCACTAATTATACAATGCTTGCAATGCAACACTGGATATTTGAAAAGGGAAAATCAAATACCTACTTACTCTAGGACATCTATTTTCCAATTTCTTCCGTAGAACGAATTTCAAAAGTGACTATAGTACGGCCCGCCAGCCGTTTTAAATCACAAAAATATGTTTTCTTTGAATTTCTAGGCGTTTCTCTAATATAATTTACATGTATTATACATATAAACATTCCTCTTCAATCACTCTATCTATTGGTGAAAACCACATGAAAATCCGTTGCGTAGTTTAAAAGATTAACGCGCACATCCATTTGGAGCGACTTCATTTTATACTATGTAATGATAATAATTGTTACCCTTTGTGCTATGCATAAAAATCTTGTCTTATATCAATTAAAAATACTAATATATTCAATTGTTGTACTTCTTATGTCATTTATTTGTAAAAATATAATACCGATTGGTTTATTCAAATCAATTAACGAAATAAAATGTTACAGCTAGTTAAAACTCATGCGTCAATTTTACGTATGATTATCTTTACCGTACCTATATCAAATGTGATTATCTTTCTAGGGTTAATGCCGCGCGGGAACATTTTTGATGACACAATATTTAATATCTAGGACCCAATAAAACAGATTTAAAAGACAATTAGGGCAAGTAAAAAAAATAATTAGATATGAAGAAATATCGGATGCAAGGAGATAGTCATTGTTTTGTATGGCCAATACAGGTGGATAGGTAATAATAATTTGGTTCATTGACATCGCCTGTGATATTGAACTGATTCTGCGTCACTTCTCATGGACCACTTTTTTCAAAGGGAGTTCTTGCAACAATTAATTGTTATAAAACGTGTGTTACTAACTAAACATCACACTGTTTCACGACAGAGGTAGGCAAAAAGGATTGACAATTTATATAAAATTTTCTCGATAGAAAAAAATCGCAAAGTACGCTCCAAAAATTATTATTAACAGTTCTGCCCAATCTGACATTGTCGTAGGTTAAATTTGAATAAATTATTAAAATAACCCAAACTAAGATCCTAATAACCCATTTTCAAACCCAAATTTCAAAGCTCTTAAAAAATATATATGTTACTAGCTGGTACCCGGCTTGCGTTGCTATGCCATTTAATAAAGAAATTGTTTCTCACTGCGCGTCCTTTCTCATTCGTCCCATTCACCTTCCTCCTCCCTTTCCTCCTCTGCGTCTCCTGCCCCTGTCGCGTTCCCACTCCTCCTCCTCCACCTTCCCTCTTTTCACTCTACTCCCCCCCCCCCCCCTACATGCAATTTTAGTAGGGTTTTTTACATAAAATTTTTTCCCTACCGACAAAACACATGACCTCTAAGTCTATAATAGCCAGGTACTGTTTTCAAATACCCACATGAGGTAAAAATTGCAAGGCGCATATGACGCCGTTCTATTTGTATAAGGAACATTAACTTTAAATTCAGTAAATTTAAATGATTCATCTCTTCAAGATACATAAGAATCTAGTGAATCAAAATCAAATCTACTCCCCCCCTTCCCCCGTCCCGCGAACCCTCCTCCCGAGTTCCCCTCCCCCCTCCCTAGTTCCCCGCCCTCCCGGGTTTCCCTCCCCCCCTCTTGCATTCCATACATTCATTCCCGATACATTCAGTTTTCAAACAGCCTGCGTGCCACCTATTGCAATTTTTTTAATTAAAATTTCATGATGCCAGAGCTCAACAGTAGTTTTATACAAAATAATGAATAAAAAAATAATTATTTATTTTTGGCGCAGTCGTTCGGAAGTTATGCGCATACAATTTGGGAGGCGGGAATGGGTACCGCCGCCCCGGGAACCTTTATTGGATAACCAACACCTCTGCCATAGGTCACCCCAAGTGGTTCGCTACGTTTGGTGATTTAGCAGGGGTGCCCGGGTTCATGGGGTGAGGTTTGTCTAGGTCTTGAAGGCTGATGACCAGGACATACTGAACCCCAGATTCCTACCCACCCCTTAAACCCTTTTCCTTCCCATCACTCTCCTCTCCTTCCTTTCCTTAAAAAAACCCCTCCACACAGCATCTCCAACGATGACATAGGCCCTGAGGGAAATTATTTTCCTCAGGGCCTCCTGTGTGGAGCTCATGTAAAAAAAAAAAAATACATACATTTCGGCGATTCATTACTACGCCAACAAAGCACTGTTTTAAGGGTGATTGCCTAATTAAAAAAAAACATCGTTTCCAAGGCAACAATTTGCTTGCTTTTCTTCCGACGTTTGCAATTTTGTTATTCTGAACGAACCAACAATGACAACCATCAAAATATTAAAATTTAAATACACGATAATCCGAGTAATGTGGATATATATTGTCGATTCAAAACCCTTAATTTAATACGTGCTTCAATTCGAGTGGACCCGAGTCTAACGTACCGCAGGGACGAACGTCAAATGATTGACAGGAAATTAGATAGAACAGTTTATATGGGAAAATGAAATTGTTGTTTTTACAATCTTTCTCGCACTTTTTCCATATTTTCTCATCGTTTAAATCTTCCCTGGACTACGACAAACATTTCAAAACCAAAATCAGCTAAATCGGCCCAGCCGTTCTCGAACTGGGGTCGAAGGTAGACCCCAAAATTACTAACCATCTAATCTACTTAAATTCATGAAATATTTTTTTTTTGTATTTTAGGTATTCCTGCATACACTTTTCATAACTCTCTCTCGTCATGCATTCACCAGCTTACTCCCCAAGTCTTTACTTCAAAAAGAAAAAGGGAAATCTATGGTTTAAATGCCCATAAAACAGAAAAATACATGGGGTCGTCGGCCGACCCACATGTTATGGCATCTTGGCCTGTCAAGAGTTAAGTATTTTACAAGTTATATGTATGAAAAAACCACAGTGTTTCTTTAAATGCTGTTTAAGACAACCCTCGCTAGATTTTTGCTCTATTTTAAACGAGTCGTGTTTTATTAAACATTTTCACAGTTTTCGCATCGATTTTGTCGCTTTAAATATTAGCGCGCTCCTCTAATTTGCTTTTTATACTATCCATTCTCTAGCGCAAATTGAAAAACCGCTCAGTGATAATATAGAGTGTCGACCCGGTGACAGTGTTATGTATCTCACGTCACGTAACTCACTGTTATTGTGATTAATGGAGGGAAAGACTTGTCACTGTGGCCACATTCAGGGTTGAAGGTCACAAGGTCACAGATCACAGATCACAAGCAGCAAACACTGTCACGAGTCGCGAGGATTAAGCGAGGGCAGGCAGAGAAAGAAACTCCACAAAAGTCTATCTCGAAACACAGCTGAATGCCAGAAATCAGAGCGACAGATAGCGACAGTCCTGGCGAAAGAATGAGATAATATATTCGGTCTCCTCTTTATGCGGTGCTTCGTAACTTCCCCACTCTTGTCTACTTTAATTTACTGAAGATTTCACTTCTACATCGTGTGAATTGCACACTTGTATTTTTGAAGTTAAAACTTCTTTAGCACCGTTGTGATTTGAAACTCGATGAAACGAAAAATAGCGACACTAAAAAGAGACAAACTGATACATCTATGGGATTTAGACTGCGAAAGAATTAGATAGTTTAGTTGGTCTCCTCTTTGTGCGGTGTTTCGTTGCCTCCCTACTACTACTACTGTCTACGTTTAGTTTACTGAAGATTTCACTTCTACCGCGTAGGAAATGTACATTTGTATTTTTTTTTACATTAGGTCCACACTCAAGGCCCTGAGAAAATATAGGCCCTCAAGCCCTATGTCATCTTTGGAGATGCTGTGTGGAGGATATTTTGAGGAGAGGAAGGATATAAAAATATGGAAAGGAAAAAGTATGTCAGTGTCTCCGGGAGTAACGGACAAATGCATTCATTCCTCTCACTGCGGTGCAAGGCGATCTTCCGAGAGAGTCCTGCTGGAGAGGTCCAAAGGTCTCCCTCAACCAGACTCTTCCGATCCGGCCTGCCACGCTAAGACACGGCAAACCTCACCATATGAAACAGCGAACCCCTGATAGTCACCAAACTTAGCGAATCTCTTTGAGTGACCTATGTAGAGGTGTTGGTTATACAATAAATGGCGGTACCCTTACCCCATGCCTCCAAAATTATCGTTTTGGTATCTTCTGTCATTTTCGTTTTCATATAAGACGTATGAGAAAAAGGCGACGATCGTCGATGACGTGCGTACAACCTCACTCTGGAACTACTGCAATACCAACTGGAGATGCCACAGTCCCGCTTGTTATGAACAATTGGGAGCAGTTGGGATTCTTGTGCAATATTATATTATCTTGTCTTATCGGATGGGGAAGCTCATGCGATTCCACTATAAAACCAGTCCTCATAGCACAAAGGGCGATTCTGAAAATTATACTTAGAGTCCCCATCAGAACCCCACTGTTATGAATAATGTCACTGAAACAATTATATACAAAAGACTAGCTGATCCGGCGAACTTCGTACCGCCTCAGAATCAAAAACTGTTGTCAACTTATTAGCTGAATTGTTCTAAATTGTTTCTCCCTGCGTATCCTTTCCCCTCTCGCGTTCCCTCTCCCTCTCCCCACTCCACTTCTCCCCTTCCCCCGTCCCGCTAACCCCCCTTCCTGAGTTCCTTTCCCCCCTCCCCCCCTCCCCCAACCCCCCTCCCCGGTTCACAGTTCAATATTATACTCCTTACAATATTGCTGCATTTCTTTCAAAATAGGAGAATTCGTTCCATACAAAATGTACGGGGAAAATAATTTTCTTCGGAGTGGAACACCCTTTACTTTTAGGGGTATGAAAAATAGATGTTGGTCGATTCTCAGACCTACCAGATAAGCACACAAAATTTCATCAAAATTGGTCCAGCCGTTTCGGAGGAGTATGGTAACAAACACCGTGACACGAGAATTTTATATATTAGATATTCTAATGTACGCATTAAAAACCAGGATAACTTTACACAGACAAACTCGGGCCGATTCACAAAATCTACATTACAACATACATTCCACCAACCTACAACTAAAACGACTTTTGGACAAAGAAATTTGCAATACTTCTCTATAAAATTATTTAATTTACTCCCTCTTGCAATAACTTTGATTTCCTCTGTAATATTTTAACATAGGTATTTACTTATATGTCAAACAAGAAAACTTGTACAATGTGTCCTTAGAACGGGGTACCCCAGTAAGGACAAATTTTTCTCTAAAAAACTGTAAAACAAAGAAAAAAATATATAAATAAATATCTTTGAGTATACTTATTTCAATTTATTGAAATTAATCTGATAAACCCATATGAATTTTATATGTTCGTTATTTGTTTTTGACAGTGAAAGAGTTCAAATTGTTCCAAGTTCAATGCTCTGATGTGATACGCTCATTAAAACAAAAAAATTCTTCATTTCTTTATTTTTCGTCTGATTATAAATTCCCACTGTGAAATTATGAATAAGGAATGTAAACGCATTAATTTAGGATGTGGTTTATTTGACATTGACATTATACTTTATATATTTGACGGCTATCAAATGTGCCGTAAAACTGCAAGATTTCCGCATCTAAAGAAGTCTGAGGCCGAAAAATAAACTTATTAGTAATAGGAATCGACGAAGGTCATACTGTTTGAAATAAACAAAAAAATAAGTTTTATTAAAAGGACAACAAACTTGGTTTACACCACTTTATTTATATACACACAATTTACATGTTTCGCGAACAATGTTCACATCATGTAATTTCTTTTCATACTCCAGGCAGGTCAGTCACAAGACAGTACCTACCATATTATTGTAGCAATTCTAAGTCAACAAGTCAATATTATACTCCTATGCGACGGATTCAACAGCTTGGAAACAAATACTCCGATGTTGTTGATATATTTAGTACATCAATTCTATTATACAAGCATACCTTATTGAAGTTTTTTTCATCAAATAGGGGAATATTTTGATAAAGCTATTAAAATTGACTAACACATTGACAGTATTTTGTTGGCTGAAAGAAAAAAAAACTATTTCGGATTTTTTGTATTTTGTACCTACATCCTGTGTGGTTCAAATTCAATACCTAATATTTTTACTTTGTCTTTATTTTTGTGCAAGTGTTTTAAACAGTAGTTTCCTGCACTATTTACTAGTATAATTTCGTTAATATTGTTATATTATGTATGTAAAAGCCTAAATAGGCGTAAATAAATAAATAAATCATCAGGAATAAATGTACACTCTGTATGATGTTTACATTGTTTACGAAACATGTATATTGTGAATAAAGTGATGTAAACAAAGTTATTTGTTATTTTAATAAAAAAGATAATGCCTTCACAAAGTGAAAAGCTTTCAGAAGAAGTTTACTTCGAAAAATTAAATATTTATAAATTGTTTTAATGTGAATACCGTACAAGAGTCCCAATTTACAATTTGGGAGGTGGGTATTGGTACCGCCACCCCGGGAACCAATATTGGATAACCAACACCTCTGCCATAGGTAACCACAGGTGGTTCCTTACGTTTAGTGACTTAGCAGGGGTGCCCGGGTTTATGGGGTGATGTATATCCAGGTCCTGGCGGCGGATGCGTTCGCCCACCATCTGCATGGCAGGCCGGATTGGAAAAGAATGGTTGAGGGAGTCCCTTTGGCTCTTCCAGCTGTACTCTCTCGAAACATCGCCTTGCACCGCAGTGTGAGGGATGTATTGGACACACTAACCCCCAGATTCCTACCCACCCCTATTTTCCGTTTTCTTCTCAGAACTTCCTTTCCTTTCTTTCCTAAAAAGACCCTTCACACAGCATCCCCAAAGATGAATTATTTTCCTTAGGGCCTCCTGTGTGGAGCCAAATGTAAAAAAAACTGCTCCCAAGCCGAAGTTGGTTGGGAAGGGATGGCGACGGGGTAGAGGAAGATGGGTAATATTAAGATCTGGTCACCAAACACGGCCAAAGCTATTTCAAGCATGAGGTATGAGCGATGGTTAGAAAACGGATGGTCAATATGTCCAGGAGAGGCGGACGTATGAATCCACCCCTCTCACTGCGGTGTAAGGCGATGGATAGAGAGAGCCCGGCTGGAGAGGTCAAAAGGTCTCCCTCAACCAGTCTTTCCCGATCCGGCGGCCTTGCAGTAGGACAAACCTCACCCTATGAAGGCCCGCCACGCAGTAGGTACCCAGGCACCCCTGCTAAGTTACCAAACGTAGCGAACCACTTGGGTGATCTATGGCAGGGGTATCGTTTATCAAATAAACGCTTCCCGGGACCGCTGTACCCGTACCCGTTTAACAATTTTTTTGTAACCCGGGAATGTTTTTAAAGTAAAACTTCTTTACGCACGCTTGACTTGGGGAGTAAGCTGGTGAATGCGTGACGAGAGCGTTACGAAAAGCAAGGCGAAAGGTAGTTGAGAGGGAGATATAAGTTAGTGAAGATAGAAAGAGAGAGAGAGTTACGTTTCGTATATTACTGTGGGGACAAGAGAAACAAGTGCGAGCACACATTTTCTTTCGCTCTTTCTCTCATAGCCAGTTATGTTTCGTATACCTAAGACGCAGTGCAGGCCTATTGTCATTCATTTTCATTCTCTCTTCCTATCATATAGAAGGAACTAAAGAAGTTTTACTTCAGTCGTGTGGTCTGAAGCACACTTTTTTTTTCTTGTAAAAGAACAAATACATTAATTACTTGGAAATATTTGAGGTAAAAATAATTAATTTTAATATTTGTCTCAAAATACTGAAAGCTTTGCGACCAGTTTCTCGAGTTGGCTTGAATCATTAAAAGGTCAAACTCGCAAAAATCAAGTTCATTACACTGAAGTTGAAGGTCAATGATACTTAGTTTTCAAGGTCACCTAAATCAAGGTCAATATATATTTTCTAGGGGTTTATATTTCGAAAAGTATTATACAAATCAATTGAAAAATACTGTTTTCACTATCCTGTATTCTTCCAAGTGATTAATCAAATAATTTAGAATTTAGAACAAATGATATGAAAAAAATATTTTTACAATTTAGTTGACATTTCATTACCACAGTTGATTCTAGGAATGCGTCACGTGCTCAAAATAGGTGCGTTGACACCTACTTGCTATTATTTGCCTCTGAATCCTTAAGGTTGCGGGTTCAACACCTTGCTAAAACCATATAAAATTCACAAACGTTTTTAGATTTCACGGCCAAAAGTATTTCCGTTATTTGTTTTTGGGGTGTTACGCCGTGTTGCGCTAACTCTTTTTTTTTGGCAATACTGATTAAAAATACATATAAAGTTAGATCGGTTACATAGTTACATAAGTTTTTAACAGAGAAACAAAAAATTGCATTTCCTCACCATAAAGAGACAATGCTCTTGTGTTTGGTGAGGGAGTTCTAGCTCAATTAGTAAATTAAAAGATCGTGTAAGTTAGTAATAACGGCTGTTGTAAATATTAATTAAGTAAGGTTAGAAAATCATGTATAAATTTAAAAATAAAAATCATGGTTAGTTTAAAAAATCATTTTATAAATTAAAAAAAAAACATTATAAATGAAAGAATCATGTAAGTCAGTAACAAAAATTATTGTAATAAGTATGTAAAGGATATGTAAGAAAGAACGCAAGATTTATATACAATAGTAGACTTAAGATATAGAAAATAGAAACTAAGAAATTTTATTTATTTGTTTAACGCCCAAAGGACTTTTACATTTTGGTAGTACAAATAATTCATGACAGATTATTTTTAAACATATACAGAAACAATAAAAATAAAATTTGATAAAAAAGCACACAAGTCATAAAAATACAAAAATACAGCGATTTCATAGGTTTTCAGAAAAACAGATATGTTTAGGAATAGTTTTGGAATAAGTTTTTTACAAAATCAACAAAATTCGCAAAGTTTATGTCAAATATGTCAATATCACCTAAGTACTGATTTCCCATAGTGTGAAATCGTTGTATCGGAGAGTGGGCAATGTAGTTCCGCTTATGAATGCTACAGTAGAATAGTGTATTTTGTCGTGTAGTTACTGTCGGTATTCTTAAGTTTATGAGTTGCAGTAGTTCGCAACAGTCAAATTTAGAGTTAAGTATTTTGAACAAAAATGTTAAGTCGTTTATTTTACGTCCGTCTTCTAGTGTGTGTATTTTTAGAATATTTAAAAATAAATTATATTTCAAGTCTTCTAGTGGAATATTTAATTTAAAATTTATAAAACGCAGAAATTTTTTTGTATTCGCTCAATGTTATTAATGTGAATTTTGTAAGATGGAGACCAAACTACCGAGTTGTATTCCATTAGGCTTCTAACTAGAGAAACATATAATAATTAAATGACTTGTTTGGAATTAAAGTTTTTGGTTGTTCTTAATACGAAGCCTAGTGTTTTTATACCTTTGTTTACAATTTGGTGGATACGATTGGCGAAACTTAGTTTTTCATCCAAAATAATTCCAAGATCTCTCATTTCCGTGACTCTTTCTAAAGCTGTGTTATTGATGGAATATTCGAATAAAACAGGATTTTTATTTCTGAAGAAAGTCAAGGTTTTGCACGAAAATGAGAGAGAATGAAGGAATGAACGATTTATACATATAATAGCAGACTTTAGCCAACATTTCGGACAGCGTTACAGTGTCCATCATCAGGGTAGATGTGTGAACCTAAATAAATGCAAAAAAATCAATAATTTTACTTCAATAATTATATATATATTTTGATTTATAAAAATTGAAAGCGTATTTTATCACCCGTCAAAACAGTTTTATTTTTCGGATGCGTTCAGAAATATTCCATTTATATTGATTTTATTGTAAAGCGGAAATATTTTGTCCCTCTGACAAAATATCGCCGAGGCCTGAGTAACAATAAGCATACAAGATAATATTGTTCATCTTTTACTATCTGCAGTTAAGTTGTTAGGAAGCAGTGAGTTCATACTAGCAACGCACCAGTTGCTAAGTAGAATTTTATCGGGGCAACGGCCGATAAGCGCTCGCATAGTTCATTCCACAATTAGATCACACAATACTACACTGAATACAGTGTTGTGTTTAATTGTGTAATTTAGTGTATACACGCGTGAGTACTCACACTCAGTACATGTTCGTGCGTCCCACGTATGTTATGTACGCATGTGGCGTTATTAAAACAAATACAATTGCTCTTGAAAATGGAGCCACATGGGCGAAAGCAGTGAGTACCTACCTACATTATAGATATTTATGGTGACCTGATCCGGCGGCAATTGCCCCCCCCGGCAGTTGATCCCCAGACAGTTGGTCCCCGACAGTTGATCTTCCGATAATTGTTTCTTTGACAGTTGATCGCACGACAATTTACCCCTCGACCCCCCACAGTTGATCCCCCGACAATGATGCGGTGGACAGTTGATCCCCTCGACAGTTGATAAAATAATCTCTTAGGGATCAACTGTCAAAAGGATCAACTGTCAGGGGATCAACTGATGAACAACCCCACAGTTGATCCCTTGGAAGTTAATCCGGCGGACAGTTCATCCCTTCAACAGATGATACAATAATCTCATAGGGATCAACTGTAAAAGTGATCAACTATCAGAGGATCAACTGATGAACAACCCCACAGTTGATCCCTTCAACAGTTGATAAAATAATCTCATAGGGATCAACTGTCAGGGGATCAACTGATGAACAACCCCACAGTTGATCCCTTGGAAGTTAATCCGGCGGACAGTTCATCCCTTCAACAGATGATACAATAATCTCATAGGGATAAACTGTAAAAGTGATCAACTATCAGAGGATCAACTGATGAACAACCCCACAGTTGATCCCTTGGCAGTTGATCCGGCGGACAGTTCATCCCTTAAACAGATGATAAAATAATCTCATAGGGATCAACTGTAAAAGTGATCAACTATCAGAGGATCAACTGATGAAAAACCCCACAGTTGATCCCTTGGCAGTTGATCCGGCAGACGGTTGATCCGGCGGACGGTTGATCCCTTCAACAGTTGATTAAATAATCTATTTGGGATCAACGGTCAAAGTGATCAACTTTCAGGGGATCGACTGATGAACAACCCCACAGTTGATCCCTTGGCAGTTGATCCGGCGGACAGTTGATCCTTTCAACAGTTGATAAAATAATCTATTAGGGATCAACTGTCAATGGGATCAACTATCAGGATCAATTGTCAGGGGATCAACTGACGGGGGTTCAACTGTCAGCGGGACAACTGTCGGGGGCCTATTGTCGCCGGATCAATTGTCATGGAAGCGATATTTATATACAGAGTAGTAGATACGTTCAGCGTCACACTGGTGAAAGACCATCGTTGACGTTGCTTGTAATGGATAAAAGAGAAAAAAAAATAGAAAAAAAATTCCCTCAGGGTTGTCATCTTGAAGGATGTGTGGAGGGTATTTTAAGGGAAAGGACTGAGAGGAAGTTCTGGAAAGGAAAAATGTAAGATAAGTGAGTAATAATGGAAATTGGGGGTCGAGAGAGTCCGGCTGGAGAAGTCTAGGTTAGGTCTCCCTCAACCAATCTCTCCCAATCCGGCACGCCATGCAAAAGGTGAGCAAATGCATTCGCTGCCGAGACCTAAATAAACCTCATCCCGTGAACCCTTTTCTTTTCTCTTCAAGCAGCATATTGATGAAATGTGCATACCTAATTGGAAAATTACTGTATTACGATGCATCTGATTTCGGAAAACTTTGAGTAAAGCCCGGGCAACGCCGGGAACTTTAACCAGTACACAATATTTTTAGTGATTGTACGTGTAGGCGGGTTAGCATAAATTATTATTTAGACATGTAGTGTGTTCATTATCATTAATATATTTTTGGATTATTGATAATAAGTACTAAGTTATCTTTATAATATTTATAATATGTGTGTATGTATATTGTTTTAGTGTCGAATGATGGAGGTAAGCCCTACCAAGGTAAAGGTCAGCCTAATAAACAAGGAATTTTTTGAAGAAGATAACAATAATAATTAATCTAAACGAAAATATGAAAGAGAACAAGATGCAGAAAAACAGAAAAAAGACAATGGTGGTACTTGGCAATCTAATTTGCGTTTCGGTGTGGGGGAATGTATAGACATTATCTTAAAAAATGACGAATATTTTTTTAAGAGCTTAAAAACTTCAAATGTTTTAGAGCGTTTAACCAGCCAGCGACCGAAAATCCACATTTCGTCGAAAGTTGTTCTTACGATCGTGCAGAGCGGTTACAATGAGAAAGATTAATTATTCTCCGTACCAGCTTTTTAAAATTATAACTCAATATCGATTTTATTTCATTCCAAATTTGCTTTTATTTATACCTACATCCAAAAATGCTGAAAGGCGTGATGATAAAACTATTAAAATAATGTACTTTTTGTAATTATTTTTTGATTATAAGTATTTATCATTTTTCAATAATGTCTAAGTTAAATAAGAATGTAAAAAAAATCTGAAATATATTAGTTTGGAAATGCGCAAATAAATACACAAACGGACCAATTTTCATCAAGAAATACATGTACGTATATGTTTTTTAATGATTTTATTTAAACTAAAATTAAAATTCTAAAACATACGATACCCAGATAACGTATTGATTTATTTTACTGCATGATTATATGATTTGAAATGGGTGTGGTATAATACAAAATCTTTTTTTTAAATTTAGGGAGATATGTAAGAAATTGGTAGAAATTCGGGTATCGGCTAATTAAAACGGATAAACGAAGAAATAATTGCAAGTAGAATGTAATATGACGCGAGTGTGAATGGTAGAAGTCGGGAATGCTCGAGGAAAACATGGCGATCAAGTGAACTAAATATTTGAGTAGGGCCACGTCAAAAACCTAAGCAATCAGCCGGTCATTTGTACCGAGCGTGACATTTTGAAGCCCCCCCCCCCCCCCCAAACGTGTCACGTAGTATGGGTACGTTCCCTAAGCATAATATGTGTGTGTGTCCAGACCGAGCTGTTTGGCGATCCGTCCTCTCTGCCTACTCCAGCGAAAACGGCGTGATATTTATTTTTTTATTTATTCTTAGTACATTTGCATTACAAAGGTATAATATATTGTCCTCCACACTAGGAGTTCACCTGTGTCGTAGAGGACATTTATCAGTTGTAAATTATGAATTATAAATTGTAAATAGTAAAACAAAAGAGTGTTAATTGCTAATACAAAAAGAGAAACAATAAAAATCAAAATATAAAATCGACTTCAATTCGACAAAAATAATTCGACCTCCGTAGTCCAGTGGCTAAGACTCTTGACTCACAATCCGGAGGTCGCGGGTTCGAACCCGGCATACGCAAATAAATTTTATTTGATTAATTTGTGTTATTTCACAATTAATTCATTTAAAATAATATATTGTATATTTGCGGCATGTTCCAGAGTGGAAGATACTATTAGTATCGCCCTGGTGTAAGACCACCATTCAGAATTGAAACGTTGCTTGAAAATGGCTTTAGCCGTGTTTAGTGACCAGATCTGAATGGCCAGGTACTTCCCAACCTTCCTCTTCCCCACCTCCTTCCCCTCCCCACTACCTTCAGCCTCACAACATACCCCAATTGGGGATGCCATAGTCTCACTGGCTCCAGACGGAAGCAATTGAGATTCTTGTGCGGTATTCACTGTAAAAAAAAAAAAAATTAAAAGTTAAAAAGATTGTAGCCAGTTTCTTATGTTTTTTTGTATTAAATAATATTAGTTGTTTTATATTGTGTAGGAAGAGAATTGTATAGTTTTATAGCCTGGTATCTGTAGTGTTTTTGTCCAAAGGATGTGTTTGTTTTTGGTATTTGTAGTTGGTCAGCATGTCTTGTTCTAGTATTGCGAGAATTTTGTGAAGTGTTAAATGTGGATAAGTTCTTATTAGTCAGTTAAGAATATTCAAACAAATTGAGTTTGTCTTGTATTTTAATAACTTTGCTATACACATATTTACATGTATGTATTGTATTCTCAGGCAGTGGCGGCTGATGCTCACAAATATCGGTAGTGCGCTAAAAATCTTGTACATATACCTACCCTAATTAAAATGAATTTAATTATGAAAAAAATCTTACCTATTTGCAGGTTAGGTCGATTCTCCGTTGTCTCTTTTGTTTTTAACTTGCACTCTTGTTTACTATTTAAAATGGGCCGTGGTGGGCCACTATTTTTAATTTCTAATCGTTTTTCTAAGTTCAGCGCATTTTTTTTTATAAAATGAACATTAATAATGGAACTCATTTTTTACTCTTCCCGACTCATCCAAAAAGCTAATAACAATGGCGTATTGACCTGCGACCTGTCACAACGGGTCTCATTGTTTATGTTGGTTGGTATGCTGTTGAGATAAGAAATGGTCGACGCTGAGCGGAACATTGACTAAAAAAGAGTAGATCTTAATTTAAACACACAATATCAATAATAAAATGACACGACCGCGTCCCCAATTAAGATGCTACTGAACAAACGGTCCTTTTGACATGGTGGAAATTCCCGGATCGGCGATCACGGGTTATTTAAATTTGCAAAGGATTATACCAGATATACCTACCCACGATTATAGCTCATGGAGAATTGTGTAAGGATTCTCCTCGATTCTGTGATCGCTTTGGCAAACGCACTCCCGGCCTGAATATAGGAACAAAACGTTCTGCTTCTGTTATCTCAGTATCTCTGTTACGCGAGCGGGTATACATAGACACCTATATTATGTATGCATTATAACCAAACTGTGTATTGTGATTTGTGATGAGGCGTGTCGGAAATATAGTATGTTTTTCGGTGCTCGGGAATTTTTAGATTGGCAGAAATTTTGGGAGTGCGTTGCACCGCCGCACCTTAGGGCTGGCTGCCACTGTTCTCAGGTAGATATATTTAAAACAAACTCAAGTAGATAAATTTAGAAAAAAAAAATTGGACCATTGCCAACAAGCACATATATTACATCCCATAGAAAAGTGTCGTAAGTCAAAAATTTCTATTTCATGTTTTACCCCTGAAAAATAAAGTGATTAAATTGTGTAAATTGTGATTATCTACTCGTATGTCCCACGAAAACCGTATTTAAGTTAGATCACTCCATCTCCACAAGATTATAGTATCTCTTTTCAACGGGACTGCTTTTTTTACATTAGCTCCCACAGGAGGCCCTGAGGAAAATAATTCCCCTGCAGGGCCTACGTCATCTTTGGGGATGCTGTGCGGAGGGGTATTTTTAAGAAAGGAAGGAGAGGAAGTTCTGGGAAGGAAAAGGGTATTAGGGGTAGGAATCTGGTGGTCAGTGTGTCCAGGAGTGACGGACGTATGAATCCATTCCTCCTACTGCCGTGCAGGCGATGTTCTGAGAAAATACGGCTGGAGAAGTCAAAGGGACTCCCTCAACAATTCTCTCCCGATTCGTCTTATCATCCAGCTGATGGGTAGACGCATCCGCCGCCGAGATCCGGACAAACCTCACGCCATGAACCCGGGTACCCCTGCTAAACCACCAAAAGTAGCGAACCACTTGGGACGACCTGTGTCAGAGGTATCGGTCATCCAATAAATGGTTAACCTACCTAAAATTGTGTAAACTTTACTAGAAAATTGCATGAATTTATGACACCGTGAGAATCCAACCCTGTTTGCGGTCGAGTGGTTAACATCCTCGACTACGTTCAAATCCCGGCGTGCGCAAATACATGTTATTTAATTGATATAATAATATACATATATTATTTAACATAAAATTATTTTTAAAAAATACGCGGTACCCTGCAGAGTGGATAGATAAGATACTCTCAGTATTGCCATGGTGAAAGAGAACCATTCAGAATCGGAACATTGCTTGAAATTGTTTTAGCCGTGTTTGGTGATCATATCAAATCGTAACTGCCAGATACTTCCCAAAATTCAGCCTCACAACCAGGGTTGCCAGGTTTTTTTCAAAATATATACCGAACAGTGAGCAAAAAAAAAATCGAGGTGAATTTCACTAGATTTCGATGGTAACTTGGCAAATCAAAACCCACGTCGGGGGGGAGAGGGTTGTCGGACTTTGAAGCAATGTAAGCAGTCGAATTATTAAAATAATCACATTTACGCAAGTACGTAGTCACCTAATGTGTAACACTAATCCGCGAAATGGCTCGACAGTGAGCGCGTGCACGAAGCGGCAACACCGCACAAACTAAGTGGGGTTGCTACGCAACATCAATTGCCGATTGCGTCAAATCTGACGAATAAATCGTTTATTAGGGAGAAAAATTAATCAGAAAAAAATACCGAACCGGGAATTTTTGTCATACCGAAAACCGAACGCGGTGCTAAAATACCGAACGGTTTGGTAGCATACCGAACACCTGGCAACCCTGCTCACAACATACCCCAACTATTTGGAATGCCGTAGTCTCACTAGCTCCAGGCGGCTGGGAGCAGTTGGGACTCTTATGCGATATTCACTTTTTTGAAAAAAAAACGAGTGGGCTAAACTAACACGACTGAAGTAAAACTACAATACAAACCTCGCCCCGTGAACCCAGGTATCCCTGCTAAGTTACCAAACGTAGCGAACGAAGTGACCCACGACCTAGGGGTGGCATATGACATTGGAGTGAAATATGACCATGGGGTGACCCACGACCTTGGGGTGACCTACGACCTTGGGGTGACTTACGACCTTGGGGTGACCATCCTTATCCTTATCGTTATCTTTATCACTCCCTAAGTCAAGCGTGAGTAAAGGCCAGACCGTTCGCCTCGCCATTGATCACCGTTCGCATCACACTTTTCGTAACACATTACCACTTTTCGTAACGCATTCACCAGCTTACCCCCCCAAGTCGAGTGTGCGTAAAAAAGTTTTACTTCGATAAACACATAGTTGACTAACCACGCACGCACACACTAACCCGTGAAGATTTAAATCATTCAAATTCCCAATGAATTGATACTGACAACGAAACGGGGAAAATTTGATTTTGAACACCTGACGGTTTTTCGAATGAGTCGACATACACCCTTGTTACTACTTATCCACTCTTCTACTAAGTCAAATTATATCCTTTTGGCGTTTTCCGTTTCCTCTTCAAATAATTCTTGGTAAATACACAAATTACACCTTAAAATGCGTACAATTGCGATTAAATTATAAAGACTACAATTTGCAAACTTGCAGAGCCACTACAGTGGCTCTGCAAGTTTCTGCAAACAACCAACTTCATTTTACAAAATGAAGTTGGTTGTTTGCAGGTGAAAAAAACGTAATAAGCAGTAATTGTTGAATGAAAGACTAGTAAATATTGAATTATTTGGCGGGTAGGAGATAAGCCGACGTAGCTCAGTGCAGAGCAGTTGACCGGAAATCAGGAGGACGCGGGTTCGAGTCCCGTCGGCGGCATGTATCTTTTCTCGGGAGATTTTTTCAACGTAGGTGTTTCAGGCTAATAATTATTACTTATAATAATTACAGAGCCACGTTTGTATGCAATGCACCTTATTTTAATATCTTTCCCGAATAAACTAAGTAAAAGATTATCGTGATTCATTTTGGGTTATTATGCCGTGTTGCGTTTCCTCCTTTTTAGCCAACATTTCGGACAGCAGTATTGATCATCAGGGCAAGTGTGTAGATTGTGATGAAGTGTGTGTTTATATATGTAGAATTGTTATCGTGGTACGTACGTTAATCCTTTCAGTGTAAGTTTAGTTTTGGTGTAACCGTCAAATGCCGGATACCAAGAGCTATTGAGCTAAGCTTCAGTTGATATTTATGGGGTTTTGTGGAGTTCAATGGCCTCCGTAATTAGGCGTACCCCATGCTCCCATACGCAGGCATAAACATACATTTCACGTAAACCACACAACTACACTTCTGCCCTGATGATGGACACTGTAATGCTGTCTGGAACGTTGGCTAAAGGAGGAAGCGCAACATGGCAACATAACCCAAAAATTAACCACAATAATACTTTTGACAGACAATACCCCCCACGCAAGCCTTTCCATTGACACCGTTAAGTCTATGTCTGTTATTTGTAATTAGTTTTAAGTAAACCTTGAGGATGTGAGCATTGCTAGACAATCATTTTGGTTTTTTTATAAACAATAAACGTGGTTAAAACTAACGGCCATTATTCCCAAAGTTTCGATCGATCAATATGAGTCTCCGATCAGCTAAGTGATTAGTTTGGTAACGCTAGATTCGCCTGTTGATCGGAGAGTTGGGTTGGGAATAGCGATTTGTGCATTTGAAGAATGTTGAGCCAAAATTTCGGCAAGATTGGGAAAAATGGCCGTAATAGCCCATTCACATGATTCATTTATCGTTCATTTCGTGATTTCATTCCGCCTCTTTCCCTCGAAATGAACCGAGTGAACACGAAAGTGAATAGAGACAGTGCCGAATGAAGAATTCCAACAATGTTGGAATGCTTCCTTCGGCACTGTTCACTCGCAACCGGAATTTAACATCACGTGACGCGAATGATGTGTGTGAACACTCAAGTGAGCAGTCTTTCACTCGCAAATTAGTCGGCCGAAATGTTCTGGCGTGAGGACGTGTAGCCGGAGCGGCTTAAACGTCAAAATGCTCCGTTTAGTTCGCTTTTCGAAATAACTCCTACACGTCTCATAGAAATCGTTGTTTCTCCCTTACTATCATAGTGAAAAATATGATCTAAACGGTATTGGAAAGAGAAGATAATGCTCTATATATTCAATATAACAATTAACCACAAAAGAATACGAATGTACACTTCTATGGAACCAAAGTTTCTGATCGAATTTGAAAAAAATTTATGAAACATTGTGAATTTTTTATGAATTATTTTTATATGAAACGACAAAAAAGTGAGGTGACTGAAACGTTTATAATTTATTTGTCTAACAAAATAAGTGTGTTTTTTAATATTTTTTTGTTACCAGTAATTTTAGTTAAAATAATAGCAAGGAGAGCCATTTTTTTAACTTTTAAAAGTTTACATTAAAAATTATTATATTTAAAAAATTACGTGATTATTTCTAATAATAAATTTTGGAAGCATATTTCATCACCTTTCCAAAACAGTTTTTAGTTTTTGGATACGTTAATAAATATTCCATTAATATGGATTTTATTGCAAGCCGAGGCCTATTTTGGAATAAAAAAATTTTCATGGTGCAAAAATACTGGTAGATATCAGTTTTCAGGTTATTATTTAACCATATGTTCATTTTATGGTGCTGAAATTTATTTACTGTTTACAAGAATCGCCAATTTCTCGTAATTTAGTTCGACGTTATCGGAAATGTTAATTGAAATCGTAAATATTCCCGAACTTAGCCGTCAGCGCCGGACGAATTCCAATGCGCACCGCGTCTACGCTCAACGACTTCGTAGCGAGAATGTCGAGTGAACTCTTCCTTCGAAGGAACCGTGTGAACACGCGGTGAAACGAGAATGGAACATTTCATCGAGTAAACCTTCATCCGAGTGAATCATGTGACTTCAGCATAAGTAATCTATTAATTTTGAATTAAAATTGTGCCACAAAATAAATTTACTGTGTTTGAAGAAGTGATATATTTATGATGTATAGCCTCTTCTTCAAAATCTTCGATAAAATTATTTTTGCATGAATTTTACCATTTTAAAAGCTGTTGAGTGATTGATTGAATGAAGAATATTCATCTTAACTATTATGGAACGTACTGAAGAACATATCTGTATATTTTGAAAGGGATTTTTCTTTAATATTTTGCCAAATGAAAGAATTAATAAATAAAATATTTTGAAAAACTTACATGATTGCGGCCCAGCCCATCGGCCTAAGTCGGTGCTTGGGGTCCTGACATTTTGCTCCTCCAGGATTCAGGATTATTTCAAGGTTCACACACTCCTTCAAACTAAATCCTTCAGGTGTCCTCCAAAATCCGAAACCCCTTTATAAACCTCCAAGAACTCCCGTTCAAACACCACTTTACACTAATTTTTCACAAGGAAAATTGGGTGCACAATTCTTAAAATTTCACGCCAAAAATTTGTACAATTTTCAACTTGAATTTGTTTCTTTCACTCTTTTGTTATCACTTGTTTGAATAATTTGTTTGATACATATTAAAAACTATTCTTGATAGTTTAAACACTGTTTGACTCTTTTGTTTATCACCAACACTTGAGCGTATCACGTGTTGAAATACCGACACTCGATTATCTGGTTTCAAACGAACTCCACTTTACTTCCGCAATTTCGAAGTCTGAATTGTTGACGTCTGAAGTCAACAAACGCAGAAACAAATAATAATATTGCTTTCCCTCTGCTATCAACTCAGCAAATATTTCACAAAGGTTTACCGTAAGTACACTTCGAGCTTTGTGAAAACAATTGCAATAATTTCACAAAGAAACACTCTCACTGTTCTTTCACAGATTTTCACTGCGTTCACTTGTTTTAAAAGTACTGTTTCAATGACTGCACTTTTCTGAGTGGTATTTTTTATCGTGACCTTAAAGGTGCCTCCCGTACGCGCTTTAACCTCAATTTCAAACAGTCGTTAATGAGACATCAGCCTCGACTTTCGACTGAGTCATTGTGCTCATTTCTTTAAAATAAAAGTCAGACGTTTATCTCGTTCCTTTAATTTACACTTCTCTGGCTTTCTGAGTATAGCTTGTACATTTGAATATCCTCAATTTCACAGATCCTTTTGCCAATTTCTTTATCGTCTTACACATCTCTAGGTTTAATTAAGAGACTGGGTTAACTTGTGTTTTCTTATAAATTACTTATAAACACAACCTTCTTAGCATTATAAGACATAGAAACAATTCAGAAATGTCTGATTTTGGTTGATATATTCTTTGGTTTTCTAAATAATCTGAGAGATATTAGAAGAAATACAGACTATTATGTTATTTTCCACAATCTTTGGTTATCGGCAAGATTTTTATAACAACCACCTTGTTTCAACACTCTTTTAATTGACAATTCAATTGCAATTACTCAAATTCAGAAGGCTTAAAGTTAGGTTATAGATAGACCACAGCATTAGGCAAGAATGGAAAATCACGTAGGAGACTTAGGATTGGGATATCCTCCACACTGTCACACCGTTGATTGAAGTTGTACTTCGAAGACTTCTATCGGGGACTCCTTGCGCTATCACTGAGCTGTTGAACAATCAGGATCGCAGAATAACCACCACAAACTAAGGACCCAAGTCCAGAGTACGCTTTAACGAAATCTCAGACATCAAATTTACGACCATTGAATGATGTTTCACTGTTGCGGACAGCACTGTTTGTTTCTATCAATGGTGGAAGAAAGCAGGCGAAGTTTTCGCTGATTAATCGAAATGATCAGAGTCAGGAATCCGCGTCCGCATTCCGTTAGGTGAGGCGAATGACTGTCAGTGGGAGAAAGTGTATGTGACGTCTAGGCGGTCCCAGACTACCACCTCGCCAATAGATAGCGGAACCTGAAAGAATAAATAAACAAGTTAGTACAGTTATAGTATCGGAGTGCGTGTGGAGTCTCTGCACTTAATTTAGTCACGTTTCTCTTTATTTGATGGTGAGTCGCGCGTTACCTGCCGAAGTGAGTGCACGCTGCATGCTTTTCTACAGTTTTATCGGGTAATATCGCGTTTTCATCCCGTGACAAAATATCCCCGACATAATATCCTACGGACAAAACATCCCTCGGGTGAAATGCAGATCCCGCCAATGTCTGGGAATTTAATAAAAAGGCACTTTTTAGATGAAAAAAGTGTGGAGAAGATGAATAAAAAATAAATTAAGGCGCGCTCGGCAAAATTGAGGGAGATACAACCGTTCAAAGTATTTAAAATTTCGTCATATTGACAGTTCGTTCGCCATTTTTTCACTGCTTATGTTGGATCCCAGACCTAATACAGAATTAATAGTACGCCAGAATCACAAACCATGTTACTCAAACCTAGCGTAGCCGCTAAACCACTTGAAAACTGGGATGTTTTTCTTGCCTTGACGCGAGTAGGCGTTATAAAGGGGCACTTTTTTTGTATCACAAACCATGTTTAGCGTATTAGGTTATAACAAAATGGCGGGCGGACTGTCAATATCAGTTCGCGAAGTGAAATTTTAAATACTTTGAACGGTTGTATCTCCCTCAATTTTGCCGAGCTCGCCCTAATTTTTGTTTTGTTCAGCTTTTCCACACTTTTCTCATCTAGAAAGTGCTTTTTTATTTAATTTCCAGACATTGGCGGGATCTGCATTCCTCCCCATCCCTCAACAAAATATCTACAAAACTTAAACTAACCTAACAAAAATTGGACAAAAACAATACAGACATACTGGAAAGACAATACATTATTGTTCAAGATTAGTAAAATGGGATAAAAATAATATAGATGACAATAATTTATCGTCTTTACAGGAGGTCTGTATTATGTCTGTCCCATTTTTTTAATAGGTGGGGGGCGATTTGTCCGTAGGATATTTTGTCGGAAGATAATTTGTTGGGAATAAAAAGTCGCGGAACCGCTTGATCGATGTTGTCTGTGGTGACAAGAGAGCTCGCATTTTCTGATCATCTGAATATCCACCGTCTTGTAAACTACCGATTTCGTATCGCACTAAAAATTTTAAACGATTTATCTTTCTGTATACCGTGTTCCACGCTTATTTCACAAAACTTTGGGGGATGACTACAACTTATTAAAAAATGTATAGTTTTTTTTTATTAGTGCCCAAATAAATTATGATAAATTATGTTGAACGAGCTAATGTACAAAAAAGCAATGTTAAAAGATATGATTATCTGAGGCGCATAAAAGTAAAACGCCACTCTCCAAAAATGATGATATTGAGTTATAAATGCAAAATCGGTAGCTACCAAGCTACCACGTGATTTTTCAATTCTTATTTATTATTTTATTATTTATTTATTTATTTACCGACAAATAGTCCAATTAACAATATAACAATAACACGAATAGAAAAAAAAGAGAGATCACAATGAAAGGAGATTACATATAGATGAAGAGCATTGACAAAATACATCTAATATATAAAATTCTCGTGTCACGGTGTTTGTTACCATACTCCTCCGAAACGGCTGGACCAATTTTGATGAAATTTTGTGTGCTTATCTGGTAGGTCTGAGAATCGACCAACATCTATTTTTCATACCCCTAAAAGTAAAGGGTGTTCCACTCCGAAGAAAATTATTTTCCCCATACATTTTGTATGGAACGAATTCTCCTATTTTGAAAGAACTGCAGCAATATTGTAAGGGGTATAATATTGAACTGTGAACCGGGGGAGGGGGGAGGGGGGAGGGGGAAAGGAACTCAGGAAGCGGGACGGGGGAAGGGGAGAAGTGGAGTGGGGAGAGGGAGAGGGAACGCGAGAGGGGAAAGGATACGCAGGGAGAAACAATTTAGATCAAGGTGTGGTATACGCAGGGAGAAACAATTTAGATCAATTCAGCTAATAAGTTGACAACAGTTTTTGATTCTGAGGCGGTACGAAGTTCGCCGGATCAGCTAGTATAATATAAAAGTACACAGAGAAGATAACTATAAGTAGCTTGAAGATGGATTTAAAAAGACTTTAAAAAACCACATTGCGTAACGACTGCCGAAAGTCATTTAGGCTTACACCAAAAAATTCAATGCTTTGATTTGCGTTGACAAGTCTCGATATTCTGGATAAAGGAGAATGATATCCATAATTAGTAGAATGTTGATTGAGGAACAGCAATTCATTATTTCGGAGTCTATGGGAAGGAAATTATTCTTAAGGAAATTTAACTGCAAATTATGAAAACTAGCTGGTACCCGGCATGCGTTGCTATGCCATTTAATAAAGAAATTGTTTCTCCCTGCGTGTCCTTTCCCATTCTCCCGCGTCCCCTTTCCCTCTCGCGTTCCCACTCCGCCTCCTCCACCTTCCCTCTCCCCACTCCACTCCCCCTTCCCTGTCCCGTAAACCCCCTCCCGAGTTTCCCTCCCCCCTCCAGGTTCCCCTCCCTGGTCCTCCTACCCCCACCCGCGAACCCCCCACCCGAGTTCCCTACCCCCTTCCCCCTCCCGCATTCCATACATTCACTCCCGGTACATTCAGTTTTCAAACAGCTCGCATACAACCTATTGCACATTTCATAATGCCAGAGCTCACCAGTAGTTTTATACAAACCTTGTCCTAACAATAACGAACACATAAAAAAATAATTATCCAATTTGGTGCAGTCGTTTGGAAGTAATGCGCGTACATACATTTCGGCGATTCATTTTTATTTATATAGATAGATTATAGATTATTTATATAGAAGATAGATAGATAGATAGGGTTTAATTGCAAAATCGCCTCTCTCCACAGTGTTTAACTAGCAAAATCACCACTCAGGAAGAGACCCATGTTGGAGGAGGGTAAATTACAAAGGTCGGCATATCATTCCACAGCCGAGCTGTTGAACTCAAGAACGAGCTTGTTTAATTTTTATTTTATTTGGAAAATAATTTAATATTTTAAAATCTCTATTTAAAATTTACTCCCGACAGTTTAAAAAACAAACAAAATGTTACATGTTCCTAGAGCAAGAGCGATTTGTTGCAAAATGCATTTAAGAAGAAAGTGAAAAATATATTTGCATTATTTGCAAAGCATCATTATTCTGTAGTCTGCAGTGAGATCTCGATGAGATATTTGCATATTTATAGCATTTTAACTATCTCTAATTCTAGAGAAGAGTGCAACAACTTTCGACTCGTAAAACTTTAATGAATAATGCATTATTTTATTGCAGTAATATGTTGTTAACATTCAGCCAAGTGTATTTTATTTTTAACTTTTAACGTCTGACGTTCCGCAGTTAGTTCCATTGTAACCTCACTTACTTTCTTATAGATGTGCAGTGTGACAAACAGAGACGCTGCGGTAGTAGAAATTTTTCATTGAACATGGAAGACCTTTTCTCTCGCGGGTATCTTTGAAAGGGGTGTGTCGCGGAGATTCAATTGTAACATTGTCATCAAGTGATCAATCTGCGCCATTTTGTTTTGTTAAATATCCAGAATAGCTGGACCCAAACAGCGCCATTTTGATTTGGTAAATATCCAGAATCTCTGGACCCAGTAAGAGTTGTTTTGGTAAATACCCAGAATAGCATTACCCGAACAGCGCCATTTTGGTTTGGTAAATATCCAGTCAGAGACATTTTATTTTGGTAAATATCCAGAATATCTGGACCCAGTCAGAGCCATTTGTTTTGGTAAATATCCACAATAACTGGACCCAAACAACACCATTTTGATTTGGTAAATATCCAGAATCTCTGGACCCAGTTAGAGCCATTTTGTTTTGGTAAATACCCAGAATAGCATTACCCAAACCGCGGCATTTTGATTTGGTTAATATCTAGAATCTCTGGACCTAGTAAGAACCATTTTGTTTTGCTAAATATCCAGAATAGCGAATTAACCCAAACAGCGTCATTTTGATTTGGTAAATATCCTGAATCGCTGGATTCAATCAGCGCCTTTTTGGTTTTGGTAAAAATCCAGAATATATATGGACCCAAATACCGCCGTTTTGTTTCGGTAAATATCCTGAATCATCGGACCCAATCACCACCATTTTGTTTTGGTAAATATCTTGAGTAGCTGGATCCAATCAGCGGCATTTTGTTTTGTTACATATCTAGATCGCTGGACCCAAACAGCAACATTTTGTTTTGGTAAATACCCAGAATCTTTGGACCCATACAGAGCCATTTTGTTTTGGTAAATATCCTGAATCGTTGGACCCAATAAGCACCAATTTGTTGTGATAAATAATCAGAATCTCTGGACCCGATCACCGCCATTTTGTTTTGGTAAAAATCCTGAATCGCTAGAACCAATCAGCGCCAATTTGTTGTTATAAATAATCAGAATCTCTGGACCCAATCAGCGCAAATTTGTTGTGATAAATAATCAGAATCTCTGAACCCAGTCAGCGCTATTTTATTGTGGTAAAAATACAGAATCGCATGATATGGTTAATATGCACAAATTACTTTACATACACTTCGTATCAGCTAATTACAACGAGAAACAAGTATTTCAATCTCCGGAAAAGCAAAATAATGCATTTTAATATTTTTCAAATTAATATAATCTAAATAGGTTTACATACTAGTTTTTCCTTTCCTTTTTAATTAAATCCAAACTAAAGGACCTAAGAACCTATTTAGGTTCTTAAATTTTTAGTTTGAGTTAATTAAAAGTTAAAAGAAAACGAACCTAAAAACTAATTTTCATATGCATATATAACGCATCGATAGAAATGAACAAAAGATGGCCGCCAAGTAAATGCAACGAATTTGTCAATTTTAACTTTAACGAAATAACTAGCTTTTAAAATGCATTGTGCTTCTCTGACGACTGAAATAGATGCTTCTCGAGGACTTGTATTCCTGCGGCGAACTAAATTCAATATTCAATTGAACTAAATGAGGCGAAGGGCACACAATCGGTAGTTGCCAAAATGCAGTATTGCAACAATAAACTAACGCGAGCATGCCCCCCGCCTTGACCAAGTGGTCAAAATAACTAATATAATAAGAAACACTTTTTATATTTAAAAGGACTTTGAAAACTTCCAGGTAACTTTCAGCTATTCAACAATTTTTAACAGCAGCAAAGCACAACTGTCATAATGTTATTATGCTTGTCAGCTGATCACAATTTGATAGGAAACAAAAAAAGGCAATGTAATAAAAGGGTAAGTAATATCACTGAAGACTTTACCTTTCCACGTGGAACAGCTTTATTCCCTTCGACGGACAGCACACGAATACTAACACTTGAATTAATTATGATAATAATGTAAGCTATTTATAATTATGGCACAGTTATCTAAAACATAGGGCAAAACCAGTAACGGTGGCTTCAAAATGAGACTAATTATTGGAAAATGTACCTACTTTAATAGTTTGGGATTATTCTTAATGTGTTTTGGGTAATTGTTGTATGGGGAAACCTTTGTCGTTAAATTGCAAAAAATAACTACTTTATTGTAAAGCAAATCGAATAAAATTATTATTTTAATAGCTTTTGCCCTCGGCTTCGCTCGCATAGTATTAGGGAGGTTCCCACTCCGCTTCCCCCCACCCCCCCCCCCCCCCCCTCGCCACACCCTTTCTCACCCCCCCGCCCCCCCGACCCGATTTACCAAACAGCTCGCGTGCAATCTATTAAAGGGTGAAAATCAAACACATTTATAATATACATATTTGAATTTTAACTATCAAAGGGACCTCCAAAGTAACCTAAACAAAAACAAAATGATAGCGCACGTCACATAATTACTTATAGTTACCAAGCAACGATTTGTTTTGCTTTTCGTCTGGACAATAAACGTATAATAAATAATTTCATAACGCTAGAGCTTATTCATAACGCCAGAGCTTACCAATATATACAGCCTGTATTACTCGCAAATAATGTGGCTTTCTATTAGTGAAAGAATTTTTAAATTCCTTTCAGTATTTTTTGTGTGAAAGAATAACAAACATCCATACATCCATACAAACTTTCGTCTTTACAGAGTTTTTCGAAATCAGACGTACCGACAGTAATAATTTTTCACTTTAATTGAACGCGAAGTGTGCAAAATTTCATCGAGAAATATAACCGCATTCCGAATTTCTATCGATTGAACACTTGTTTTAAGATTAAAAAAATATATATGTTATTTTTTAAGTTAATACCTATACGGTTGTAGAGTCAAAACGGCAATTATATGAAATTCCCTCGATTATTAAAAACATATTTTGTTCTGTTATTTAACATGTTAGAGCTACGAAAAAATCAAATCTTTAAATACAACATAAGCATTTGTCAAGAGGTTTTTGCTCAAGTCATGTTTTATTAAATATTTTCACAATTTTTGCTTAATTATTACGTTTTTAAAATTAGCGCGCTCCCTCTAACACTCGTATTTTCATATCTCCCTTTCAAACCATCTTCTTCTACTTTTTGAGTGCATACTTACTACGGTGTGGGAAAAGAGCATGGGGTGGTTTTAGGAAATCTTATGTAGACAGTGACCCTCCGCTTTTTTCAGATCAAGTGTGCAAAATTTCATCAATCTCCAAAGGGGCCATTTATTTATTACGTAATACGAATTTTGCTAGTTTTCGACCCTCTCCCCCCCTATTATAAGAAAAAATAAGAATAGGCCGACCCCCTCCCCCCTGTTTAATATTTATTACGTAAGAATCTAAAGGAAAAAATGAATACACTTTTGGTTTGTTTTAATGTTTGTTTGCGCGGGTCCGTTGCCATAGAAATGGAAATCGTTTACCTATACGCATCCGAGCGAACCTCGGCACTCGCGCGGTTGCCCGCGCTTTTTCAAAGTATAATTTTAACTTTGCGCATTTTTGTGATCTTACGTAAGAACTATCGAGACTCCCTCCCACCCCCTTGTAAGAAAAATAAGACATGGTCGACCCCCCTCCCCCCGTCTTACGTAATAAATGAATGGCCCCAAATAACAATGTAGATTTGTATAAAAAATAAAGCCAGGTCCTTTGATAACCTTCTTTATAATAAAATAAAACTAGCTGCTGTTCCCGGCGTTGCCCGGGCTTCTCACGGAGTTTTTTGGAATCAAATAAAGACAGTGATCTGTTTTGAACGTCAAGTGTGTAAAATTTCATTGATCTCGGAATAAAACTGTAGATTTGTATAAAAATCAAATCCACTCCGAAAAAAAAGTTCAAACCTATTTTTTAAATATTTTCTGTGCGTAGTAGACATTAACTTAGCAATATTGGATTTATTAAAAACCATATTAATCTAACACAATATAACTCCTGGGATTTTTGTACTTCACAAAAATTGCAAATTAAGACATTAACAAATAATCTCGTAGGTATTTTTGAATACAGTTGTGATTGGTGCATCGTGCATGCAATGTGCGTGAGTTGATATGCAGGCAAAGCAGAAGAAATGCATAAAACCACAAATTTTGCAAACATACTTAAATAATTCTTTGAATCAACAGACCACATCTTTGAAGTTTGCAAAATTGTAATCCTAAGCTTTTTTCTGAATCGAATACACAGCAAAGTCTATTTTTACATGATTACATTCTAAGCTTAAATTAAGTCCATATTTAGAAAAATGTTACCAATAAAAACTACGATATTAAACATTTATGAACAAATATGTGTACCCTTTAAAACTTATGACTTATGACATTATACCATTTCAATAATCACACTTTTTGTAACACTACAAATAATAATCAAATTTCTTCTTTTATCTTACATTTTTTCTATTTCTTGTCATTAAGTGTAACATTTTTTCGGCATAGTTTTCTTTCTGTGACTCTTTGATCTTTGATCTACATCATACTAATATAACCTCATTCTGTGCATTTTTCTATCTTCTAAAATGTGTAACTTTTTCTTAACATGGACAAAATAAAAAAAAATACATTGTTAGTGGTTAGAGAAATTATAACACAAAACGTAAAAATCAATGTTTTTTTAAATAACCTTAGGGACAATAGCAACTTTAGCAATATTTCGACAACACTTTAAACTCAACCTACTGAAGAATTATAATGTAACACAGGTACATTATTTTATTGTGCAGTACAACCTTAAAAACCAGAATTTCCCCATTTCATGCAACACATACATGCGCGATTTCTTTTCTCTACAAACAAACAAATCAATTGCGTTGGTCAATTATTTAAAAAAAAACTATGAAAAGATGGTCAATCGAGTCTTAATTTCTTCTGGATTTGTTGCTTAGAATGGTCTTGAGTATAAAATAGATAAAAGAAACACAGAGAGATATGGCATGGAAGCAACTGCGAATGTCACTGAACTACGACCAAAATGCATTTGACTATCAAAGCGGCTATAATAGTCCCAGAGAGAGATGGTAGGAACGTCATCGACGATTGTCCTCTTCTCACATGCCTTATTTGAAAAAAAAAATAAGACAGAAAATATTAGAATAACGAAGAGTCTCTCTTTAAGCAATGAAAGTAATGCGTTTGGTGTGTAGATCGAAACAAAGGTAGAACGACGCTGTGGTTCATGGCCCATCTCTCTTGCTTCTATTGTCTATGGTTTAATGATACGTTTTTCTCGAGAAAATTGATCCACATATCTCTAACTTATTTTGAAATTTTCAATATTATACGTTAAAATTAGCGTAATTTAATAATTAAAAATAAAATATTACATGATTTTATTGTTCTTCTGACCATCACAATTGATTTCTAATGGTCACCCCTTTTCAAGAATGCCATTGGACAAAACATGAATTAATATAAAAATGAACTATACAGTACAGTAAATTAATTATCGTATAAAACCTTCACCAACTTTCTCTGTTACTTGTGCATTCATAAAATATACGATTTTTGTCCATGTCCACTTTTGAGCAAAACTGAACCTTAAGGTGGGTCAAACTTGAGGGGCAGAGTGGCCGTTTTTCGCGTGCCAAATCAAATCTTAATTAAATAAAGTCAAACAATACTATCATGATGACTATCATATCATTGCAACTGCCTGGGTAAGTAATTTCGGCACATCGTACTAACAGCCTAATTCATGAAGTATTGGACAACATTTATATAGATCACAACTCTATGTTCGCTTTTCGCAACAACTCATACAGGTCTCACAGAAATCGTTGTCTTCCTTGCTATCGAGTTAGAATTATTTTTTTTTACATTAGCTCCACACAGTTTTACATTAGCTTTTACAGGAGTCGTCGAGGAAAATAATTCCCCTCAGGGCCTATGTCATCTTTGGGGATGCTGAGTGGAGGGTCTTTTTAGGAAAGTTAGGAGAGGAAGTTCTGGGAAGGAAAAGGTATTAGGGTTGGGTAGAAATCTGGGGGTCAGTGTGTCCAGGAGTGACGCAATGAGTGAATCCATCCCTCCCACTGCGGTGCTAGGCGATGTTCCGAGGGAGTACGGCTGGAGAAGTCAAAGGGACTCCCTCAACCACTCTCACCCGATCCAGCCTGCCATGCAGCTGGTGAGCAGACGCATTCGCCACCAAGACCCGGATAAACCCATGAACAAGGGCATGGAAATATGATCTAAACGGTATTAAAAAGAGAAAACACTATGAATTTAGAAATGAAAATTTCACAGCTAACCACAAAATAATTAAAATGTACACATTTACAAAAACCAAAGTTTCCGACAGCAATTTGAAAAAAAAAATTAAACTTTGGGATTTTTTTATTAATTATTATTTTTACATGAAACAACAGAAAAGTGATTCGACTATAAACGTTTATAATACATTTGCCTGATAAAATATTTTTTGTATTTTTTTTATTTGGTATCAAAAAATACGTTTCAATTTTTTAATCGTGATTTTAGTATATTGTATGAACAAATTTAACCATCTTTCATTTTTCAAACAGAACGAAATTATTTATGTTGTTGAATGATAGATGGCGCTACGTCCGCCTCATCGAACTTTCATCCATACTTGCGCAAGACATTCACGAGAAGCGTCGCGTCGTTTCGATATTTCATTCGGCATCATGTTCTCGCGTGGGCAAACCATCGAGTTTATTTGTGTTGGCTAAAGACGGACTGACAAAAAATATCGTACACTCTATTGCTCTTCGAAAATCAAATTGGTTTTCTTAATTTCATTTTCCTACTTTAGTTGGTGTTTTTTTTATCGGCGGTCATCGTCTATATTCCGCTTTCTGCCATAGATCCCATCCCCACACACTTACAATACATTCGTTATTTTTGATTTAATTTTAAATATTCAAATTAAAATACTCACTAGAAATAATTTACATGGCAGAACAACGTTTGCCGGGTCAGCCAGTAAATAAACAAAATATTTTCATCAAAGTTGAATGGCCAGTTATTAATTCCTTAACAAAGGTGGAGAAAAACGTGACTTCTCATATAAACAAAAAAGCCGGTGTTGCTATCAATAAAAGCGGAGTTTTGTTTACTTTCGGACAAAAAGAAAAACAAACTAGAAAGTTCATAAAACATAGACTACGTGACGTCAACCGGGGTGGCGGTCATTTCATCTGAAAAACAGTATGGGACAAAATTTCCTGTAAAATACTTTCCTAAGAAGATCTGGCGGTCAAGCAAATCAAATACTTGAATCGGGCCATGACAAGTGTCAGAAAAACAGATGAGTATACATATATGAGAACACGAGACGATGTATGAATATGAATACAGCAAGAAGGGTCTGCCAAGAGAAAGATGTTTAGCATCCATCCTCTCTGCCTACCCACTAATTTCCAAACTTTCTCTCTTCCATTTTTTAACGTATTGTGTGTTCGTCAGAGTCTCATTTGAAAAAAACTAGAAACATTCCAGAATAAAGTCATACGCATAGCCCTGGGTGCCCCCAAATGTATAAGGGTATCTCAGCTCCACAAAGATTCTATAATCACCTTATTAAAAAAACACGTCTTAAGTCTCACGGAAATATTTTATTCGGGAATTCCCACCCATGAAAACGCGTCCATAAACTGCCTCGTCTGGTACGATGAAAACGTACGTACCACACATAAAAAGACCTAACAAATTCTCCGTAGAGATTTATTTATTTATTGAAAAAAATAAGAAGTACTTGAGAAACATAAGCTGCATATCTCACTAGGGCATTCCTGTATCGAGATATGCAGTTTTACATTGTAATTTAAACAAAAAACATACATATGAACTAAATAAAAATATAATTATAAACCTACAAAAAAATATAACAATAAGCAAATTAAAGATAACATAACAATAAGCAAATTAGATACTATATAACAATAAGCAAATTAAAAAGTACATAATAATATATAAGTTAAGTTATTGAATTTGGATTGTATGAAATATAGCTGAATTCCAGAATGATTTATGATACAAGCGACAACATGGGTAATCCAAAACCATCACTCTCAGTTATTATACATATTTTGACCATTTTCTTGAATAAATGTAATGTACCAATAGTTTTTATTTTTTCATTGAGCATTATTATAAAGCAACGGAGCTTTATATGAAAAACTTCTTTGTCCAAAGGATGTTTTGGTATGTACCGGCTGATACATTAAAGAAGAGCCCAATCTAGTGATGCGCACTTGTTGAGATCTTTTCGCAGTGATAATGTTGTTGAAAAATTTACAGAGAGCCTGTATTATGTACAACTGCCTTATTGTCATAATTTTGCTTTCGCTATATAGTAACTGTGATGAATACATAAAACTTTTCTTGAACATTATTTTTTAAATTAATTTTTGTGCAATATTTAAAGGCTCTAGAGTAGTCTTATGGCAAGAACCCCAACAAATAACGTTATATGAAAGCATTGATTGAACAAGAGCATAGTATACAGTTCTTAGTGTAATTTTGTCCAATATATTTCTTAGAGTCTTGAAGATATAGGCTAGCTTTCTTATTTTTTTTGTTAATATAGTAATATGATTGTTCCATTTTAAATTTTTATCAATAATTAAGCCAAGATATTTGATATTGTCTACTCTTTCCAAAGATTGACAATTACACTCCTGTACACAACAATGTATTTTTAAAGAGCAGTCCAAAGATGGTTGATTTACAGAAGAAATACTAAAAGTAATATATTTAGTTTTGCTCATGTTTAAGGTTAACAAGTTTTGATAAAGCCAATTTTTGACTGCCCTTAATCCTGCCTCGCACTTAGCATACGTATCATCCCAAGTATCACCAGCAAACACTAAAACAGTGTCATCTGCAAATACAATTGAAGAACCAGAAAATGGCAGTTTACAGAGGTCATTAATATATAACAAAAATAAAATTGGACCCAGAACACTACCCTGAGGAACACCATATACAATTGATTTGTTTGAACTAATATGATTGTTAATCATGACTCTTTGTGTTCTATTTTCAAGATAAGTTCTGAACCAATCTAGAGCTTTATTAACAATACCCATTGAACTGAGTTTTTTTAATAGTAAACCGTGGGATACGGTATCAAATGCCTTAGACAAGTCTAAGAAGGCAGCCATGGCTTTATTGCCAGTATCCAGAGCTTCTACGACTGTGGTTATCATTTTTAATGCAGCATCACTAGTTCCCATGTTCTCTCGAAAGCCAAACTGATTATCTGAAAGAATTTCATATCTTTTTACAAAAGACATCAACCTAATTTTAGCTAACTTCTCTATAATTTTTGATAAGGTGTTTAGCAGGGATATAGGTCGATAGTTATTGACGTCTGTATTATCCCCTCCTTTAAACAAAGGAATAATTTTGGCATTTTTGCAGTGATCAGGGAATAAGCCATTCTCAAAGCTAACATTTACAATGTGTGTAATAGGTATAACTAGTTCAGAAGCATTTTGTTTGTAGACCATTGCACTTATACCGTCATTTCCACTCGAAAAACCTGATAGATTAACCTCCCCATATTGCAGCCTTGTCCTCTTGCAAATAATTTTTAACAAACAACAAAATAAACCCTTTTTTCAACAATTATTATAAGTAGATAATAATTATTAGCCTGAAACACTCATCTACATTGAAAAAATCTCCCGAGAAAAGATACATGCCGCCGACGCCGGGACTCGAACCCGCTTCCTTCTTATCCACTTAGCTATGTCGGCTTATCTCCTGCTCGCCAAATAATTCAATATATGTATACTAGTGTTTCATTCATAAATTACAGCTTATTACATTTTGCAACCTGCAAACAACCAACTTTATTTTATATTAGAAAGGCATTGTAAGTGCTAAATCTCCCACTAGGTGGCGTCGAGACAAATTATGTCTACATTGTCTCGACGCCATAATAAGATAGGCCGATAAGCCGACGTAGCTCAGTGGATAAGAGCAGTTGATCGGAAATCAGAAGGACGCGGGTTCGAGTCCCGTCGGCGGCATGTATCTTTTCTCGGGAGATTTTTTCAATGTATATGAGTGCTTCAGACTAATAATTATTACGTATAATAATTGTAACCATTTGTGCTACGCATAAAAATCTTGTCTTAAGCATTAGTTTATCAATTAAAAATAATAAAACATATATTAAAAATATTACCATTTGTTATTTCAGCTACTGGCATTATACCTAGCTCTCTCATTCAAAATTTAGGCATATTAGATTTGTCAAAGAATTTATATACATATAAAAATGCAAAAATCAGTCATTTTAAATACGTGTAGGATTACAAAAGATTTTTTTAAATATTTATATTGAGGAATCAGTAGGGTTTATAGGTTCAATTAGGAATTCCACACAGCCGAACCCTCTGATATGAAAATATCTGGAGTCGGTGAATTATTTTCCCATTTGGTCTCTGGTAGGTTGACATGTTGTTCTTGTATTGTTTTGTATTTATAATACTTATATAGTGCAATTGCATAGCGTGGATTCATTCACTAGATGATCATTTGGGAAGTGTGTGAAAGGGTTTAGTTTTTCCTGTGGGGAAAATTTAACCCGGACATTTAAATCTGGTGCGTAAAAAAAAATAAAAAATTATAATGAAAGAGAAAGGGGCCTTTTTAGAGGGGGAGCCCTGTACGCCATTCTTTCAAAACGTCAAAAAGTATTGTGTGTTCTTACATTGTGAACAATTGACTCATTTTATTTAACTTTTGTAAATTTCATCATTTCGGGAAAATAACAATGACAAATTTGTAGGAGCAATCGATTAACACGTGTTTTGGGGTGAATGAACGTGGAAGCCAATACACGTGCTTTAATAGTGGGTACTTGTTTAGTTTACGGTAGTATTGTGTGGATCCCTGAATTCTCCCAATGATGTAAAATATCTAATGCGATCTGCATGAATGAAAAAGTATCTAAACTTCACTTAGACGACATATCGAGTCTAAATAAAGTAAATACATTTTTTTTTTTTACATACTGCTCCCGTCTGGAACCAGTGGGACTATGGCATCCCCAATTGGGGTATGTTGTGAGGCTGAAGGTAGTGGGGAGGGGAAAGAGATAGAGAAGAAGAAGGTGGGGATAGTACCTGGCTATTCAGATCTGGTCACCAAACACGGCTAAAGTTATTTCAAGCAACGTTTCAATTCTGAATGGTGGTCTTACACCAGGGCAATAATGAGAGTATCTTCCACTCTGGAATGTGCCGCAAATATACTATATATTATTTTCAATGAATAAATTGTGAAATAACACAAATTAATCAAATAAATTTTATTTGCCACGCCGGGATTCGATCCCGCGACCTTTGGAGTGCTAGTCAAGAGCCTTACCGCTGGACTATGCCGGCCGTCATAGAAAATATGTACGCACTTGTACACAGAAAAAAACACTCTTGTAGACAATAATGAAAAAGAAAATGTTTCAAAATCGATCGGTAATAGAAAATAACGCCTTTTGTTAGTTATTTTTACATTTTTCACTTCACACAGGAAGCCCTGAGGAAAATAATTTCCCGCAGGGCCTATGTTGTCTTTGGGGATGCTGTGTGGAGGGTCATTTTAGGAAACGAAGAGAGGAAGTTCTGGGAAGGAAACGGGTATGAGGGGTGAGTAGGAATCTGAGTGTTAATGTGTCTAGGAGTGACGGATGTATGAATCCATCCCTCTAACTGCGATGCAAGGCGATATTCCGAGAGTGTCCTGCCGGAGAAGTCAAAAGATCTCTCTCAACCAGTCTCTCCCGATCCAGCCTGCCACGCACCTCACCCCCATGTACCCGGGCACCCTTGCTAAGCCACTAAACGTCGCGAACCACTTAGAGTGATTTGTGACAGAGGTGTTGGGTTATCCAATAAATGGTTCCCGGGGCGGCGGTACCCATATACCGTCGGTTAAAATAACAAGGTGTAACCTCCCTAGAGGGATATTTCATCGCTTTAATTTGGACGGACTGTAGATCTTCATTATTTGTACTAGATAGTTTCACGAATACACGAATATTGACATTTATGAAATCCTATTTTCCTGTATTAACAACCTAACAATATACTATCATCATTTTAAGCAATTATAGAGGATTAGAAATCAGCTAATTTGAACCCACGACGCTTGAGTAGACACCCAGCGCATTTGACCACTCAGCTACTCAATAATTGTATAGAGAATCGAGGACCAAATAATGGTAAATGGAAGTCTAAAGATTTATTGGAAGATGTTACAGAAGAAGACGATCCATTGCATGATTTCGAAACTGCTACGTGACTGCTTCGAGCGCAGTTCCGTAGAGATATTCGTATTGCCTGTAGGTAAAATATAGAGAACGCACATTTTAACAATAAGCCAAAATTAAGTTTAATATCTAAGCGGCAAAACTGCTCTAAACATGTGAGCTCTGGCGTCATGAAATTTTCCTATCTTGTTATGTCTGAAATTTTGGTAAATATTAACTAAACTAGGTACCTACCTAACTGCCGCACTTTTATAATTTATAGAACACAGATTTACGAAATTAAATTACATTTCTTAATTAGGTAGGTACTACAAGAAACTACACATTATTTTGGATAGATGGCTAAAGATGCATTAAAATTCCATTTATATTAAAAGTTTAAAATTTCCTGTGCAAAACGAGTCCTTTGCCGCCATTTTAGAAGTGAAAACTTCTTTAGCACCGTTATGATTTGAAACTCGGTGAAACGAAAAATAGCGACACTAAAAACAGACAACACATACAACTATATGATTTAGCCTGCGAGAGAATGCGGTGCTTTGTAGCCTCCCTTCTCTTATCTACTTTAATTTTCTGAAGGTTCGACTGCTACCGCGCGTCAATTGCACACTATGATTTTTTAAAGTGAAACTTCTTCAGCACAGTGATTTGAAACTCGATGAAACGGAAACGACACTAAAAAGAGACAAACATCTATAGGATTTAGTTTCCGAGTAGGGTTGCCATCTTCTAAAATAAAAAAGCCTGCCTCTGCGCTCTGTAAGGCCGGACATTTTGCCCTAAAAGCCGGACGTACGTACATAATTTTGGGGAAAAAGTTCGGTGTTTGGGAGAAATTCCTAAAAAATAAAACTAGTTATTTTTATACTAATTTGGGGTCGGGGAATCCGAATCTGAAAGAATTATGCGGCGGCAAGCAATATTAACAGAATTACACGACTTTAAAAATTTTTATACACATACAGGAAAATAGCCATTTTGGAAGTATTCTGATTCCTAGAAAATCAAACTAGTTATTTTTATACTAACTATGGGCCGGGGAATGCGAATCTGAAAGAATTAGGCGGCGGCAAGCAATATTAACTGAATTACAAGACTTTGAAATTTTCTATACACACACATGAAAATATTCATTTCGGAAACATCTTGACACACGCAGTACAAAAATCATAGAAAAACAAGAAATGTAGAAAAACATATGCCGGCAGTGTTACCAGCTCTCAAAAATATTTATCCCTATATCAATAAAGTAAAACTTTCCGACACGATAATTCTTCACATTAACCTGATGAATTACGACTATCTCAACGGCCGTATTCTTAAACCAAAAGTATGAAAATTCGTAGTCTTAAAAATACGTAACCTAACCTAACCTAACGCTAGGTTTGTGTAACATGGTTTGTGCCCCTTTATACCGCCTGCTCGCGTCCCTAACCTAACGCTAGGCTTGTGTAACATGGTTTGTGCCCCTTTATACCGCCTGCTCGCGTCACGGCAAAAAAACATCCCTGTTTTCAAGTAGTTTAGCGGCTACGCTAGGTTTGTGTAACATGGTTTGTGCCCCTTTATACCGCCTGCTCGCGTCACGGCAAAAAAACATCCCTGTTTTCAAGTAGTTTAGCGGCTACGCCAGGTTTGTGTAACATGGTTTGTGCCCCTTTATACCGCCTGCTCGCGTCACAGCAAAAAAACATCCCTGTTTTCAAGTAGTTTAGCGGCTACGCCAGGTTTGTGTAACATGGTTTGTGCCCCTTTATACCGCCTGCTCGCGTCACGGCAAAAAAACATCCCTGTTTTCAAGTAGTTTAGCGGCTACGCCAGGTTTGTGTAACATGGTTTGTGCCCCTTTATACCACCTGCTCGCGTCACGGCAAAAAAACATCCCTGTTTTCAAGTAGTTTAGCGGCTACGCTGGGTTTATGTAACATGGTTTGTGATACAAAAGTGAGTAAAATTTATAAAAAATAAGTACTTAAAATATAAACATGTTATTTTACGTTATTGATATTACTGCTTAATGGCAACACTTAATTTTGTGTGGTAAAAACATCTATGTTATCTTGTTTTTCTATGATTTTTGTACTACGTGTGTCAAGATGTTTCCGAAATGAATATTTTCATGTGTGTGTATAGAAAATTTCAAAGTCTTGTAATTCAGTTAATATTGCTTGCCGCCGCCTAATTCTTTCAGATTCGGATTCCCCGGCCCATAGTTAGTATAAAAATAACTAGTTTGATTTTCTAGGAATCAGAATACTTCCAAAATGGCTATTTTCCTGTATGTGTGTAAAAAATTTTAAAGTCGTGTAATTCTGTTAATATTGCTTGCCGCCGCATAATTCTTTCAGATTCGGATTCCCCGACCCCAAATTAGTATAAAAATAACTAGTTTTATTTTTTAGGAATTTCTCCCAAACACCGAACTTAAGCCTAATTTTGGACATAACTTTTATACATAATAATAAAAAATCTGTTACAAGTTACAGTTGTTTATTAATCACGCATTAACGTGACAATAACAACAATCTTTAATCAGTCTTATCCTTGTCATCAGTTGACATTTGTATAGAATATATGTCAATAACAAAATAAAAAATATTGAGTCTTCTGTCTGTAGACATACTCGTAACATACTAAACTTAGAAAACAAACAAACAAAACATAACTTTTTTCTGGTTAAAAAGTTGACTAAAATTTTTCGGTAAATAGATATTAAATGAAACATATCTTTGTGGACAAAAAATGAAAAACATAAATTAAAATGAAATCTCGACTTCTCCAAATTATTCAAAAATTACAAAAATCTACCCTTTTGTATATTTGACGTTTTTACCTACTTCATCCAAAAAGTCGTTTTCTTTGGAAATCATTTAATAAAATCCTTGACATGTCATATTTAAATTTATACAATGTGTACACCATCTTAGCAATTGTTTGCAATTTATTGCGTTCCTTGGTCCACTGGGTGTTTATTCAAAAGAAAACTCTTTGAAAATAATATTCCGCCAATTTCAGAAGTTCCTAACGAAAAAAGCCTAACGAAAGCCGGACAGGCCGGACATATAAATATTTAGCCGGACACGACCTAAAAAAGCCAAACATGTCCGGCTAAAGCCGGACAGATGGCAACCCTATTTCCGAGAGAATGAGCTCACTTTTCCAAGCTCCTATTGGTTGATATTGTGTGAGTGAAGGTTTCACTTCTACCGCGTGTGAACTGCACTCGATTTTTAAATTAAAAACTTCTTTAGCACCGTTGTGATTTTAAACTCAATGAAACGAAAAATAGCGACACGAAAAATAGGCAAACATCTACAGGAGTTTTAGAGTCTACATCTACAGAATTTAGTCTGCGAGAGAATGAGTGAGTATAATCGGTCTCCTCTTTGTGCGGTGCTTCGTAGCCTCCCACTCTTGTCTACATTGATTTTCTGAAGGTTTGACTTCTACCGCGTGTCAATTGCACACTCTGATTTTTTTAAAGTGAAACTTCATCACCACCGTTGTGATTTGAAACTCGATGAAACGGAAACGACACTAAAAAGAGACAAACACGTACATCTATAGAATTTAGTCTGCGAGAGAATGAGCTCACTTTTCCAGGCTCCTTTTGGTTTAGATTGTGTGAGTGAAGGTATCACTTCTACCGCGTGTGAACTGCACTCGATTTTTGAATTAAACACTTCTTTAGCACCGTGGTGATTTGAAACTCGAAGAAACGAAAAAAAGCGACACGAAAAATAGACAAAAATCTACAGGATTTTTAGAGTCTACATCTACGGGATTTAGTCTGCGAAAGAATGAGTGAGTATAATCGGTCTCCTCTTTGTGCTGTGCTTCGTACTCGCCCCCATCCCACCATTGTCTACATTAGTTTTCTGAAGGTTCGACTTCTACCGCGTGTCAATTGCACACTTTGATTTTCTAAAAGTGAAACTTCTTCACCACCGTTGTGATTTGAAACTCGATGAAACGGAAACGACACTAAAAAGAGACAAACTGGTACATCTATAGGATTTAGTGTCCGAGAGAATGAGCTCACTTTTCCAGGCTCCTGTTGATTGAGATTGTGTGAGTGAAGGTTTCACTTCTGCCGCGTGTGAACTGCACTCGATTTCTTATACAAGAGTTAAGCTTTGGAACGTTGAAGTTGAAATATTCATTTAACTATCGGAAAAAAAATCAGAGTGTGCAATACACACGCGGTAGAAGTGAAACTAGAAAGTCGCTAGATGTCTTATTATTTTAAAGCGGTTTGAAGATTGAATATTGATTTCACAAAAATTAAAATTGATTTTTTTTGGATTTCGTAGGATTCGAACGTCCTGTCTCTCTGGCCGCTGAGACTTGTCAGGCGCCTTGCCCACTGCGCTATGGAAGGCACGCGCCGAGGTGCGAATTTATCGCATTATATTAGAATCGAGTATTTGTGTAGAACTGAGGTAACGCATTTTTCCGATCATCCGAATTTCAAATCACTAACGGCGCTAAATAATTTTCACTTCAGTCATAATTGATTGTTTCATATTACATGTTTCAGACAATCAGAATGAAAACGGGAAACTAGGGAGTAAAATTTGTGTATAAAGAAGACCTCACATTCAAAAATTCAAGTATTTTTCTATTAGTAATTAATTTACTCGCGGTGCAATTTTTTTGTAATATTGGTAAGCAGGTGTTCCCCAAATTTAACAATACATAAATTTAATAAAATATAGTTATATATACAATAATTAAAGTAAACTCTCTACCGACAGTATGTTATCAATTTGTATACTTAATTATGGCACAATTTATTATGGATTTACATTCACTTTTAGCACTATTTTTTTATTCACTTCTGAAAATTTAAAAAATCACACATTTTGGATTCACATTGTAAAAATTCTTATTATTAGATTAGGATTTTTATCAATGACCTCATTTTTTTATCACGAGAATTGAAATTTCACTGCCAACTTTTATCTGATACAATCAGTCTCGTAATTTTAAGCAATTTGTTCAACAATTATATAGCAATAATTACCTGCTTTTATAGAAATATCAGCAGGAATCAAAAATACCAACTCTATAAATAAATTATTGTCGTATTTGGCTAAATTTATCAAATTTCCATCGAATGCCAACCGGTTTCGCTAGAAACCGTTTGGCATTGAAAATAAATAATGATGATTCAAACAGCAAGGTGTGTTTCAAGTGTGGCGGTATATCCTCACTGCCTACCCTTGCAGATAAACGGCGTGATGGTTATGATTCAAAAGATTTGTTAAAAATAACAATAAACTCAATGTTTTTAATTGTAGCTCGTATGCATATTAAGAATTTTCAACGCCCAATCGAATAATTATATTGTATGAACTAAAAAACATTTTTGAAAGCGTTTGAGATTCTAAAATTAATACTTGATTTTTATAATTAAAATTTTTTGAAGCACGTTTTTTTAAGACATTTTTTTAGGTATTCACAATTTTTTTTACATGTTTTTATGGAAATGGGTGTTTTTGACGATTATTTTTTTTTGTCGTTTATTTTAGTTCACGATCTTTTTGGGTTATTTTTTTAGTGTCGTGCGTGTCCGACAGAGTTCGGCGTGCTCGCCCGGCGGCGCTTGGCGGATGACTGGGGAACGTCGCCCCCCTCCAGCGCTGCATTCCCCTCCTCTTGCCCATCTCTCCCCCTCCCCACTTCGCGACCATTCCCCTCCCGACGGCAGTGGGTACTTTATTCCCGATTATTCCCTGGTCGTTGTTCCTTCTTCCGGGAGGAGCGTCACGGTAAAAGGGGACAAGTAGCTATTAAAAACATTTATCAAATTATTACTTAGATTTTTTTATATTAACTCCACACAAAATTCTTCCACTCAGAGCCTATGTCATCTTTGGATGAGCTGTGTGGATGGTTTTTTTTAGGAAAGGAAGGAGAGGAAGTTCTGGGAAGGCAAAAGGGTATTAGGGGTGAGTAGGAATCTGGGGGGTCAGTGTGTCCAGGAGTGACGGACCTACAAATCCATCCCTCCCGGTGAAATCAAAGGGACTCGCTTAACCGTTCTCTCCTGATCCGGCCTGCCATGCAGCTGGCGGGCTGTATCATCCGCCGCTAGGACCTAGACAAACCTCACTCCATGAACCGGGACACCCCTGCTAAGTCACCAAACGTAGCGAACCTCATGGGTGTCCTATGGCAGTGGTGTTAAGTGTTATCCAAATTGAAACATTAAAAAAAAAATTAAATTACAAAAAATATATATTATTTTATTAGCGTACCCACTATCATGGTGACGGTTGTCTCTTCCATACGACTACACATACGTCCCTTTCTAGTGTCACACACAGCGTTAAAAGCGCTAGCACTTATCTGTTGAACCGCGAGCGCTTATGTGTTGTACCGTCACACTACGCTATCAAATATTTCTTCATATGGTAGGAGAGTAGGTCAGTTGAATTACAGAGCAGCCACAAAATGTCATTTCTTTGTACTGGATCTGTCAACTTGACAGCTGTCACCCGCATATTTACGCAGCTACGTAATTAAAATGACCCCCACTCCTATTTATGGCTGATTGGCGGTCGCCTCAGCAGCGATTACATTACATTTACTTTTCGAGCACATCATAGGTGGTTTGTATGGCGAGCGTTATTGTGCGTGCGATGATCTTTTATCTTTTATAGCTGTGTGTGACACCTGCTTTACCAGTGAGCTTGGTTTGCAGTCTTTAGTTTTCCCTAATGGCCTAACAATCAACGTCAATAAAACTAAATGGATGACTTTTGGACGACTAGATCACTCTGAACCAGTGATACAGTTGAATGGTTGCAATGTCGAAAAGGTGGAAAGATTTAGATACCTCGGCAGTATTCTCACGGAGACTCTTGACCCAGATGTAGAGGTTAGGTGCAGAATTGAAGCAGCAAGAACTGCAATCATTAAAATGAAATCCCTCTTTCGCAATGATAATATCATTTTAAAACTAAGGCAGAGAATGCTAAAATGTTATGTGTGGTCGGTCTTGCTGTATGGATGTGAAACATGGACCTTGAAAATAAATACCATGAACAGGTTAGAGGATTTTGAACCGGAGAATGCTCAAGGTCCCATGGACCGACATGATCACCAACTCAGAAATTCTCAGGTGGGCTAGAGCAGATAGAGAACTGCTTACATTAATAAAAAACAGGAAAATTTAATATCTGGGTCATATACTTCGATGGGAGAAGTATCACTTGCTCCATTTAATATTGAAAGGCAAGATAGAGGGTCGCCGAGGGCCTGGTAGGAGACAAATGTCTTGGCTGCGAAATTAGAAGTGTGGAGGAACTATTCCGAGCAGCGCAAGACAGAGAGACATTTTCAAGAGTGATCGCCAACGTCGGGGGACCTCATAGAGCACACAAAGAAGAAGAAGTTTTCCCTATCAAATTCAGTCGTGAGGATCTATTCACAAAATGATCCAATACCATACTTGTTCCCTTTTTCGGACGGCCAGAGCTACATCACTTATATCACCAATCACCATAGTTACCTAGACACAGAAGTGCCATACAAATAATAATTATATATATATTATATTACTATTGACAATGGGTTCGATTGTGTCTGTAAGAAGATAATGTGTGTGTGTGTGTGTCAGTGTTTCGGTGGATAGCCGATCATTTGGCGCCAAAATACAACAACTGTCAAAATAATATGATTCAATAAGAAACTGCAGTGAAAAATATTATGGCTTTAAAAAAATATGTTCATGTAGACCAGTGATTCCCAAAGTGGTCCAGGTGGACCCCCAGGGGTCCACGGGAGACTCGACGTGATAAAAAAATGGGGGTCCACAAGTTGAATTTGGGGGTCCACGAAAATTTATCTGGTTTCGACAGTAAAGAACAAAAATGTTGGCTTGGCTTTACCTATCAATGTAGGCAGATAATACACTACTCAAAAAATATAAAGGGAGCAAAAAAAATCTATGTTTTGCGGTGATTTTTGACAGGCTCTATTTCGGTGAAAAATGGTCGTATTGAGACTTTAAAAAAAGCATTTCGAGGCTTTAACTGCATTTTGAGCTACGGTTCTCTTGCAATCCTAATAGATGGTGCGAAAAAATAATTTTGCAAATTTTTTGGTCCACGGGCTAGAAATTTTTTTTCAATTTATGAAAAATTATTATTTATTTGTTTCTATTTTTCAGTTTTTTTTCAGCCGGCTTATGGATCAGATAACCTTAATATTTAGCAATAATTTCCTTTTTCTAAAACCCCTACAGCCCATTGGACACAGGACTAGGTTTTTTTAAATGATTTTCATAATTTTTTTGACATGGAAGAAATGTGTATAATTTATTGAGACTTTTAGGTTATTTTATACATTTACTTAAGAAAATATTGTAAATTTTTCGAAGCATTTCCTTGGAAAATATGAAAATTATGAGCAGCTATGCATCGAACGTCACCATCAGACGAAGCTTTTGTGTGCATTTTGGAGGTCAAGGTTTTCATCTCAAACCAAAAGGTTTTAAATTTAATTTAAGAAAATAACGTGTCTCTTCTATGTAAACCTTACTTTTCCCAAAAAAATAGAAATTAAATTTTTTACAGGTGTGTAAACAGGAAACCTGGTTTTTTGCCAATTTTTTACATTTTTTTGCAATTAAAAAATACTTTTGACAATGATATTCCTACGAATTTCGATTCACATAGATAGAGCATAATTATATAAAAAGGTATTTGCAAATTTTGAAAGTGTTTGGTTAAAAACTTTCTGAGCTGGAATGCACACAAATTCAAAAAAAGTCATTTCGAGAAAATAGCGTCTCAAGTTTACCAAGCGGTTCGGCACAAACACCCTCATAACACTGGAACGAATTGATTTTTTTTTGACTTTGGGAACATATTCAATAGTTATACTAACAATTTATGAAATAAAAAAATAAAAACAATTTTTTGAGTCTTCTACATGTATTTCCCCCCTAAGTGATATTATTTAAATAAATAGAACACAAGAAAAAATCACTAATTTTATTTTTATTTATACCACTCCGAGTTTAGGGTGGGAACTAGTCGCGATGCAATTTTCTATCGTTAGATCTAATCTTCACATTTTTTGACGAGTTTTGGGAATGTGGTAGAAATGTAGCAGCAGGGGGTCCACCGAAAAGAGTAAATTTTTGAAAGGGGTCTACGAGAAAAATAAGTTTGGGAACCTCTGATGTAGACCAATATAAATAATGTCCGATAATAATGGATGATTTGTATAGCGCCGTTTTTGTAATTACATGATTATATCTTATCCCTACATCTCTATCTCTTCATATGTTATTATAAATTAAAGTCCCCCGCGTCGTCTGTCTGTCTGTCTGTTCGCGATAAACTCGAAAACTACTGAACGTATTTTCATGCGGTTCTCACCAATAGATAGAGTGTTTCGTGAGGAAGGTTTAAGTATGTAATTTGTCAAGAATTTGTGTAAATTGGTTGAAACATAACGATAATTGTTAGAAGTGTCGGAAAAAGTCAAGCCGCCTGGTAGCTTTCGTCGAAAACGCTGCCTAATCCTTTTGGAATATAACAAAACAATGCATGGTGGGATATTCCTCTTTTATAGATCTACAAAAAAGTCCGCGAAGGCATATATCTATCTTTTACGGATAGCTTACTATACCCATTCCATCTTCTAAAAAAATGGTCAGTACATTGCGGTAATTGAAAAGTTATTTAGACGGATACAGTTTTAATCCTTATTAGCTTAAATACGTTAGTTACCCCAAGCATTTCTTGCTCATTATTATAATCTTTCACACCATCTCTACGTATTATAAATTAAAGTCCTCCGCGGCATCCGTCTGTCTCTTCGCGATAAACTCAAAGACGGCGGTGGTTATAAAGGTTGGATAACCATCCAGTAGATGACGTTGTGTTTTATTAGTCACAGCAACGCGTGTCCGGGTCAGCTAGTATCTAATTATTGAAAGCTTATTTTATCACCCTTCGAAAACAGTTTTTTGATACATTCAAAAACATTCCATTTATTTGTAATTTATTGCACAAGTATTTTTACCTACTGACAAAACCTGCCCGAATTTCTAAGTAGGTACTTAATCTCACATATCAGACATTGTCTCCCGCGCGAACAAAATGCTCGGATTTGTTCTTCGTAATGCGAGATCATTTACTAATGGAATTGCAATACGAAACATATGAAGCACTTGTCCGCAGCATCCTGGAATACAGCTCCATTATTTGGGCATCCTCTGAACAAAACCATATCCTAGAAATAGAAAAAGTACAAAAAAGGTTTATGCGTTACCTGTATATGAGGGAATATACATACTACCCATTCCTGTATCCATCATTGTTCTTAACAGGAATGCTCGATCTTAATACCTTAGAAGCCCGCCGTAAAATATTTTTGGGGAAACATTTTTTTAAGCTGATCTCCGGTACTGTACTGAATCCACCTATGTTGAAGGAGATTAACCTATATGTCCCTAACGCGTGTACTCGTGGGAGATCCCACGCACTTTTTAATGCTCCAAAAGCGAGAACTTCTTCCTTTCAGAATGCCCCAATAAATAAAGCAATTCAACTGCTTAACGATTCTGCATTGAGCATTGACATCTTCAATGTTACCTATAGAGAGTTCAGTAACTATCTTTTGACATATGTCTCAACATAGTGAAACTGCCCCCTTGGCCTTTTTTTCTCTTATATTTTGTAATCTCCTCCGTAATAATTTGGTGTATAACTGTTTAATGGAGAACCTGAAAAATAAAAAATAAAATTCAGAAATATTTTGTCAACGTAAAATCTTTATTTAAATGTTAAATTCGAACATAAATCACACAAGAATCATAAAATAAATCGAAGGTTTTTTATAAAAGACGTTAAATGCATTATTGGTTCCGGAAATACAAACCGCCCTTAAGCAAGACAGCAGACTCTCTCTAGGGGTAAACATTCTCTTATACAGGCGCGGGCAGCGGGTGGGGTGGCTCCGGGGGAGGGGGGAGGGTCGTTGAACCCGAGGTTCACTGTCAGTGGGTTAGTCCGGGGCAACGACCTCTGCTACGGGGCGCACAGGGTGCACTCACACCACCGCACCAAGTACGCTAGTATTGGTGACAGGGTAGGTTACTATTCTGATGCCTGCTGCCTTTTGTAAATGTGTGCATTTATTTTTCATCCCTGCTATTTTTATACGTTTCTTATTTGGTTTGTAGTGGTGTCAGTTTTAATCTTGTGATTTTAGATGCAAGTTGTAAGAATTCTAATAACTTGTTCAGAAAGGGGAGAATTTACTTATTATTAACCCTTAAAAATTGGTCGTATTTTGACAGGAGGTAGAAATATTTTCGTTTTGCGTTAAAATTCAAATAAATTGAATATTAACTAACTAACTAACCATCACGCCGTTTCCCCGCAGGGGTAGGCAGAGAGGACGGACCGCCAAACAACTCGGTCTTGCCACACACACCTTGCCTCGTTCACGTTCGTACATCGTCTCATATATGCTATTTTATTGTTCTGACTCTTGACATGGCTCAACTCAAATATCTGATTCACTTAGTCGTGCCATTTCTTTGTCGTGCGTCACCGACTTCTTCCACCATTCACATTTGCGTCATTTATTCTCCTTACACTCCTTTCCTCGTTCATTCGCTCTACATGCCCGAACCATTGGAGCGTTTCTTTCTTAATCTTACTCATTACGCTTTTTTTTTACATGAGCTCCACACAGGAGGCCCTGAGGAAAATAATTTCCCTCAGGGCCTATGTCATCTTTGGGGATGCTGTGTGGAGGTTTTTTTTTAGGGAAATGCAGGAGAGGAGAGTTCTGGGAAGGAAAGGGGTACAAGGGGTGGGTAGGAATCTGGGGTTCAGAGTATTTTGGTGGTCCGCCTCCAAGACCTAGACAAACCTCACCCCATGAACCCGGGCACCCCTGCTAACCTACTAATCACCAAACGTAACGAACCACTTGGGGTGACCTATGGCAGAGGTGTTGGTTATCCAATTAAGGTTCCCGGGACGGCGGTACCCAATCCCGCTTACATCGACCTTACATTTTTTACGGATCTCCACGTTTCTCACATGATAGTATATGGTTTTACCACACATGTGCCTCAGGGATCTCATTTCTACAGCATTCAGTCTACTTGCATCCTTGCTCTGCCAGTTCCATGCATCACTGCTAAACATAAATAGAATATGAATGAACATAAACGAGAATTAAAAACATTTTTTGAAAGGTTATGAAATATGCTTACAAATTTTATTATTAAAATAACCATGAAATTTAAAAAATATATATATATTTTTAATGGTAACCTTAAAAAGTTTTTAAAATGCCTTTTTTAAAAAAAATTTCTAACTAAAATTACTAATTACGAAAAAAAAACGGATGTGCTTTAGACCACACGATTGAAGTAAAACTTCACTAACTTATGTCTCCCTCTCAACTTCCGTTCGCCTCACCCGATCACACTTTTCATAACGCTCTCGTCACGCATTCACCAGCTTACTCCCCAAGTAAAGCGTGCGTTAAGGCCCGACCGTTCGCTTCGCCTGATCACACTTTTCATAACGCTCTCGTCACGCATTCACCAGCCTACTCCCTAGTCAAGCGTGCGTTAATGCTCAACCGTTCGCCTCACCCGATCACACTTTTCATAACGCTCTCATCACGCATTCACCAGCTTACTCCCCAAGTCAAGTGTGCGTAAAGAAGTTTTACTTCAAAAATTAAAAACACAAATATATTTTAGTAGACAAATGAATTATAAACGTTATTATTACCTCGCTTTTTGTCGTTCCATGTAAAAATATATATTTTTTAAATCCACAAAGTTTCATATTTTTGAAATAACTTTTTTAAGCACGCTTGACTTGGGGAAACTACGTTAACGCCGCTCACTAGCGGCTTAATTGAAACCAAAATTCAAAAATTTCACTTCAAAAATTGAATCGTATAAATAAGTCGTCTCAAAGTGGTTTAACCACAGTTGTAAGCCGAAACAGCTGTCACAAAAATAAAAACTAAATACTTGCAGAATTTAATAATAACATTATTAAATTAAATTTAAGTTATATTTTAAAAAAAATGTCAAACTAAAACACATCATTTAAAAAAAAACTACCCTTTTCTGAAAAATGTTACATTATTTTTACTATACACCTCTTTGAAAATTCATTAAAAGTAATATAAACAAACAAAAAATAGCATATAACCTAACCTAACTTAACCTAAAAAAACTATTTTTTTTTATTATTTTTTTTCTTTTCAAAGGAGAAGGGAAGTGCCGTTTTGTTGAATTGTCCAATCACCGTAATTGAAGATGCCATAGTCTTACTGTCTCCGGTTGGTAGGGAGCAGTAGGGACTCTTGTGTTGTATGTACAAATACCACGTGGACGCGGACTCATGAAGTAGATTTTGGTTGGATTTTGTACTAATAGGGTTTCACCTATTTCTGTTCGGTTGTCCAAAAATACTCACAAAAAATACACCGAATCCTACCGAGCTAGCGTCATCGCAGATCGTTACAGAAGGATTTGGTAATATCGGGACCATCGGAAAATAGGTACACTGCCACAGTTTAACAGATAAAACCATCGGAGGCGTCTACTAATATCTACAGGAATTCCAAAAACTGAAAAAAATCGAACTAATATCTATGAGAACCAAAGTGTTGACGAATATCTACAGTTAAAACTGTTGACTAATATCTATGAGAACCAAAGTGTTGACGAATATCTACAGCACTGGCAGAGGTTGGATTTGCAATTATGTATAGCATATTGGAATAACGTCATATTGCGTATGCAGTTTAAAAAACTTAATTTATGTAAGTATGTACGTAAAAATCCCTAATATCGGACTATTGGACACATTTAGCTGATTAGTCCAACCTACGCTCTGTAGATATAGTTCAACCTGTGCTCTGTAGATATTAGTCAACACTGGGACCATCATAGATATTCGTCCGACCTATAACCTATACCTTCTGAGTTTGCTAACCATATCATTGAAAATAACCATAGTTTTGAAAAAAATACAGGGATAAATATTCTTCATATTAATCATAAAGGAAAACGTTTAGATAACTTAGAAGCCTTGGAAATTAAAAAATCCCTTAAAAATAATGAATCTATTATCAACAAACAAAAAATATTGTCATATAGCCCAATCATGGATTTGTTCCCCTACCCACCCACTCTACACTAATACCTACCTACCCAATCTACATTATTATCTAGCAACAACTCCACCCCTACCATAATAAAACATTGTTCGAAACTGTCAAATTAGTATAAGCTTTCCCTGACGAAGGAACGTTTGTTCCGAAACCGGTCGGATTTGCATATCAAATAAGTGGTTTATACAAAGTAAAATTATTTCATTATTCTATAATGGATAACCACAAAGTAATAGCTACATTCAAAAATATTAATTTTTTTACTTCTCGTTGTTTTGTTTGTTATAAAAGAACTGTTTTATTACTAAAAGATTTTTGTTTAATATTAGAAGAGGAGACTGGTTGTTTCTATCATTGTTATTTGATAGATACGTTCGTCAAAGTTTACTACTTAGAAGTTTATTAAGAAATTATAGGCAAATACGCCAAACAATGTTTGATGCATAAAAGTCTATTGAAAAATTCGCGAAAATAAATACTTATAATTTTACTAATTTTTTCAAATATTGTGATTATTTGCAAAAAAACACACAAAACTGCCAATCTCGAAATTGGCGAGATCTCGTAGTATTGTTATTCATAAACTCTTTGCATTCCCTACATATAACAGTGTTAAGAATATTTATATCAATGACCAATAAAATAACAATAGATTAAGAAAAATACATAACAACGTTGATCAGTTCTGATAAAGGTCATATATTTACTTACATAAATCTACAAAAAGTGTTTTATGAAATACTAGCTGGAGTAACTCCATTAATGGAGGACTGAATGCCATTGGCGCTAATAAAAAACTGTCAAAAGAAGCGAAGCTAGCATTCCTTAATGGAGTCCTGGTACCTACCCTGATGTATGGCAGTGAGGCATGGAACTGGCAGAGGAAGGATGAAAGTAAACTGAATGATGTTGAAATGAGATCCCTGAGGCGTATGTGTGGTAAAACCATGGATGATCGTGTTAGAAATGTGGATATCCGCAAACAATGTAAGGCTTATGTAAGCATAATGAGTAACATTAAGAAAGGGACCCTCAGATGGTTTGGGCACGTAGAGCAAATGAATGGTAGAAGAAGTCGAGGATGCCCAAGAAAGACATGGCACGACCAAGTGAATCAGATACTTGAGTCGGGCTATGTCAAGAATCAGAATAATAGAAGAGTATGTATGAGACGGTGTATGAATGTGAGTGAGGCAAAGAGTGTGTGCCAAGACCGAGTTGGCACACACTCTTTGCCTCTGGAGCGGTCCGTCCTCTCTGCCTACCTCTGCGGGGAAACGGCGTGATGGTTAGTTAGCTGGAGTACTCGGCTTCGGTCAGGGTTATTTTCAAAAATGACACAAATAAATAGTTCAAGGGAAATGTGTTATAAATCGGTAGAAATTCAGGATGCGAGGTTTTCAAAATAATCAGCTCAACCGTTCAGTTTATATTGCAATATTGATGAACTAAATATATCAAATCGTCTCACAGGCGTTTACATTGCGACGTTGAAAAAGAATTTTACAATGTAATAAAGTACCTACTTGTATAATCATTCTCATGCATGTCCTTTTCAATTATAATTTTCTCAGCTCTTCTCTCTGTTTATTTTCTTTATTGCTCATATTTCTTTTAACTTATTTTCTGTTCGCTCATATTATTTTTAATTTTTTGAAATTTTTCGACGTTTTAACTGAATTTTTTTATGTGAATACCTTACAAGAGTCCCGAGCTACTGCCAGTCTAGCCAGTGAGACTATGGCATCCCCAATTGGGGTATGTTGTGAGGCTGAAGGTAGTGGCGAGGGAAAGGAGATCTGGTCAACAAACACGACTAAAGCCAATTCAAGCAACGTTTTAATTCTGAATGGTGGTCTTGTACCAGGGCGATACTTAGAATATCTTCCACTCTGGAACATTCCGCAAATATACTATATTTCAAATGAATTAATTGTGAAATGCCAGGATTCGATCCCGCGACCTTCAGATTTACCCCTCGAGCACTACGGCCGTCAAATGTTTGGGGTAAGCTTTTTTTCAACTTTTTCATGTTTGAAGCTTAAAATACTGCATTTTTTAAACTCTAAAGTGTATTTCAAAAATATGTAAGCAAAAATCTCAAAAGTAATTTTAACTAGTTTCTAAAATGGTATTTATTTTAACGACATCTTCAAAAATAAGAAATATATACTTAGGACATTTGAAATACCTTGGAAAAATTCCCAAATTCGTTGAGACACCTTTAAATAGTGTTATGGGCAGAACGCATAACTGCTCTACAATATGTCCCCAGGCCAGCTCACGGTAGAGACAAAAGTACCCTCTATCTCAGAGGGCAGGTCGCACGAATGCGTCGGGATCTCTCTCTCTCTCTCCTTCTCTCTCCCACAATCGTCTGGGAATACTCACTGGGGAAAGGCTCCTGCCGAGGCAGATTAACAACAGGATGTAATTAATAGACTCATGTATTGTAAATTCAAACACAGTACAAGGGTTATTACAGCACAATTCAATTCAAGAGATGCATGTTACACAAACCTAGCTATCGAGTTTATATCTCATGATCCCTGTCAACGAAACTTTCTGAGTGGTGGCTTTACGCGAGAGTTCAAACAGTCTATCGTTACGGACACATTAAAGAGGGTAAATCAGAGGACAGCTTACATGGTGATTGAAGAATCCTTCGGCTCTCGGGTTCAGCAGGGCTCATCCCGAGTCTAGGACAGGTCCCGAAGTTCACAGGCATGGTAGAACACCAGCGCTAACACTCGTATGTACTTTAATTACATCGCAGATGTTACTGCGTTTAATTTGATCGGGCTAGTTAGCCGCGAACTGTATAGTTCGCGGAGGAGTGTCACGTGCGCCTGAGACGGCTTGTACTACTCGACTGGTGGCGGCGCGGCGGAGCGTGCCGGAATGCCGAGGGGAGAGGAGGTAGGTAACAGGAAACAGCGGGGAGCAACGAGTTGTTGCCCGCAGCGGTTTGTTTAGGGACTCGCGTTGGCGCTCCCTGTTGCTCTAAAAACGTACCATAACACTTCCCCCCGCGCTTGGAAAAAAAGCGACGTGGCAATGGAGCTGTAGGGAAAAAAAATCCTCTTATGCTTCCATCGGGGTTTTGAGAGATTCGTTGCTTGAGAGATTGCCTAGCTAGAACATACAGTTTATGCTATAGTTTAGGTCACAATGTTTGTAGGGAATGGATGGGGGTGCATGGAATGTTTGGAAAAGACAGCTTTGGGGAGAGTACATGGTGTAAAACAACATACAAGGTTATGCAATTGAAAATAACAATACACATGGTTATGCAATTGAAAATAACAATACACATGGTTATGCAATTGAAAATAATGACAATACATTTGTACAAGAGAAGAGAAAAGGTGTGATTCTAAAGTTTCATTGGTCTGGGAGCTAAGTTTGCGAAGCGTGGATTTGTTTGGTTTCGGAGAATTTCGAAGAAAAGGACGTGGTTTCACAGATTCTAAGGATTACAATATCACTGTAATCAGACCCATTTGAGATAACACTCAAGAGTACACTTGGGCCTTAGAAAACACTTGGTTTGGTCGAAAACGTTGAAGTTCACGAAGTGGAGACTGTGGTTGCTGTGCCGCGACTATGGTTACAGAGGCCATTGAAGAGAAGAATCCAGTATCTGCAGACATGCCAGTACGAATCCTAAGTGTTATTATGGTAAACACGGATCGTATATAATGGTTATTGAAGCATAGTGTAGCTCAAGATAACTTGTATTGGTACGCATTCAGCGAATACTGGTGGGTCAAGGTAATGATGGTTTACACATGACGATATATGCGTCACTGCATGACAGAGCAAGGGACGGCAAGGTTGGCATTGATAGCAAGAGTAAGAACAAACCTAGGAGCTAGCGTGCTCAGAAGGTAGTTTAGAGTGTCATAATGTATAGTGGGACAACTCGGCTTGCTGTGGCACGACAAGACAACATACATATGAGCGGTATGGTCTGTGCTTTTAGGAACAAATGCGTAGAAAATGGCAGCAGGAGGGACCTTGTAACCACAGCGCGTGCTGTCAGGAAGTGAAGCTCAGCTTGGCTGTTGATGATGACATCCGCCTGGGCTTCTTTTTAAATCCGGGAGAAATTATTATTAGAGCAAAATTCTTGAAGTTTACCTGCCTAGGGACCAATGAAGAAAAGGTTTGGAGAGAAACAAAATGTGTCCAGAAAATGAAATAAACGAAATTTAGCCACCGACTCAGAGAGTGACGAAGAGAGATTCCTAACTAAATTGTGATTACATGAACATTTTCCTTTTTCAGGAAGACTTGGCGTTTGCCGAGTGACAATATGTCTTGGTTAAAAAACAACCGGCCCTCTATGGCCTATGTTAACATAAGATGGTAACATTTTCGTAGAATTTCAAAGAACAAGACAAAGAATCGTGAACTAGTCACGGCAGAGGGAAACCAATTCATGAATAAAGGTTGTCACAAAGAGACAGACGTTACGCCAAGTGCATATCGTACATATCCAACATTCATGAATGTGTTTCGTAGAATTGAGAAAGAGAAAAAAGGTGAGACATATGCAGAGATTGAGGGGGAAAACCTGTAGATAACCGGACAGTTACCTATTCGAACTCCAAGTGAGGGCGAAATATGGTCAACGACAGATTTTTCACTTCATAACATACGTCTGAGAACATGGGGGAATGGGGGAGGAGGGGAGGAGGGAGACGAGTTACGAAATTTGCTAGAGACTGGACTAATTTCCAATTCAAACTCTATGTGAAGATGAAGCATAATCAACCAGCAGATTTCCTGACTCTTTACATTTATTAAAGGAGGAGAGATTTGAATACACATTATAACAAAGAGGCTAATCTTTCGCGTGTATTGGGCAAAAGATTAGGGGTCATTTTAAAACTTCTACATGATTGTGAGAAAAGACAGACCCTTGCTCCAATTTCACAAACCTGGGGGTTTTCTTATTCGTTCTCCAGACAACGAGTTAGGTGGTTTTGTGCTCAATCGATTAACTCCCACAGCACTATGCCCCATAATTGACAGTGAAGCTGAAAACTAGTCCTTTTGGGATAGTAGATATTCCTGGGCTTCTTTCCTTTTGCAAAGAAGTAAAAAAACAGGAAGTCCACGGGCATCGGCGTTGAATGACAACAAAAGGGTTGTGGACTACATTTCGTAGATCGCACACAAAAGGGTTTGATATTATTTCGTTCGCACGACTCATGGTAAGTGTTTTAACGTCTCCACGTATAGTGTACAAAATATGTAAGTACATACAAGATACAACTCAATTATAGACAGAAGTCAAAGAGTTTATACAAAGCATCTTAAAGAGGATGGCAAAGCCGATATTATGTCGTTCACACGAATCACGGTAAGTGTTTTAACGTCTCCACGTGTAGTGTACGGAATGAACGATTTACAACAAATTTGCCCAGTATTGAAAGACAGTAGCCCAATTACGTTCGAAAATGTGGGTCCCCATTCAATACAGACGGCGGATTAAGCGGTTCTCATGCCAAAAGACACACGACCAAAATAGAATATACAAAACGGTACTCATGACAAATATGTCACACGACCCACTCAATAACGTTTAGCTATGAGCAAAAGTGATTATGACGAACTTCTCGTATTGTGGCAGGTATTTTAAGGATCCCTCCTATAATGTAACAGGGTTACGTTTAAATACAACACAATAAACGTTAACAATGCTTGTTTTAACACAGTATATGAAGATTTGTTAGATTAACTAACTCCGTAGCCCAGGAGCGTACGATAGAATAACAAGGAGGTAAACAATTTAATGTCACTTCATATGTTATAAAGGCGGGGTGATGACAGAGTACATTTCTGTTTACACCATGTGACAAACAAAGACAGACCTATATGGTTTTACATACTGTCTGTTGTAGCAACTTCAGTGGGAACAAACAAAAGGGACCAATAGTGGTTTTACATACCCTTTGTGCAGTTACAACATACCGGGTTATGTGCAATTTAGGTTGCAAACAAGAGTTGAATGCCTAAGTTTACAAAACGATTGTCAAACAAAATATTGATGATTCACGTTAAACTGCGGTTATTTATGTATGGAAAACAGGGCTGTTGTTAGGTTTTATTAACCTTTTCCGTCAGGGCTGAGGCATGTAATACAAGACATACATGTTGAGAAGAGGGACAAATCGAGGACTTCTTATAACAACAAAAGACCGAGTATTTGGTTTTACGTACTTTAGTTGAAGCGGGCCCAAGAAGATTTGTATAAGGGTGGAAAGACCAATTTAAAGGCTTTTCCTTTATTTATATACATATGATTTCAAAATGGACGTGTCAAAATCCAATTTGTTAGCAAAGAGCTCGGGTAGGACGCCATCAATTTTTTAACATTTGAGAAAAATTGAAAACTACTGTACACAAGGAATGTGATTATGTGAGTAACCACTTATTTTTTACCATGATGAGTAAAATATGGAGCTTGTTAAGATGGTTTACTTGTCCTGGGTCGTGATTTAACGCTTTGGAGTTTACCAAATCCGACTTTAGAACGACGCTCCAGTACTTACAGAACATAAAAGAAAAATTTTTTTTTTTTTTTTTTGAAGAGATTCCTTCCGATATGATGAAAAAAAAACAACAAACAAAAATGGTGAAAATTACAATATTGCATTACATAGCAAGGCGTGCCATGGCATGAACGTTGCGTAGTGTGAGGGGTTGAGAGGCAATGATTTGGGTTCATGACTCCCAGACACTGTGACTCGACGGGTGTCTCTGCTCTAAAGTGATCAATTTTAGAACAGGTGAGAAAAAAATAAATAAAAAACGTGTGAAACAAAAATTACGGTGGTTGCCAATTCACGAACATGAACGGGGTAAACTACACCGTGGAGTGTACATAAATTTACAAAAATGATTTTTTTTTAACAATATTCGTTTTATCAACGAAAGGGTGGACATGTAATTGACACTTTACACGCCAGACATTGTAAGACTTCAATGTGCTTACAAAAAGGGTTGTGGTGATACACACTGGATCATTTTGAGTTTGCTGAGATAGTGGGGGTAGTTTTACTCGACTCCTCACTTCCAGTCTTTGCGATATCCTTAATATGGTAATTACCAATGTGCCTTCCAGAGAAGTCAGACAAAGAGTACACTAGATCTGATATCTTTCTTAGAACTTTGGCCTTCACGAAACGTGGTGCCAGCTTGGCAGAGAAATACGTGGCTCCTTGGGAAAGTGTGTTGTTCTTTCTCCAAACTATGTCTCCTGTGTTGAAGGTGACATGTTTCCTACGTAGGTTGTATCTGTCCGCACTCTTTTGATGAGCCAGGAGTAAAGCATCAGTGACTTCACTGTAGATGGCCGACAGTTCTTCCAGACGATGGGCATAGTCCGCGGTAGGGTTGCTAGTGGCGGCAATTGACGTAGGAAAGTTTGTGTCCCTATGTAGAGAACCGTGAACAACTTGTTCCATACCGTGTTTTAAGAAGAAAGGTGTGTAACCAGTGGCCAGGTTAACCGTGTTGTTCATAGCAGCCTGAATTTTATCTAGGTTTTTACACCAAGTGCGTT